>JALMGA010000017.1:5875000-8705000 GCA_023333525.1 Aspidoscelis tigris stejnegeri | reverse complement strand
CCCTATTCCAGAATATATTTCAGAATAAAGCCAAGTGCAAACATGCCCCTGGTCTACTGGCAATCCGGATCGAGAGCCTCTTCATCCAGATAACCTATGTAGATTGAGTGCATTCCAACGGTGGTCTGGGGCTTCTTTGAACCAATCTATGATAGAGGAGGGAGACTTACAGTCTATGTAGAAGATGCCCATGAGCATTTGGTGTGCCACCATGTGCAACGGGATGCTGGACTAGATGGGCTATGGCCTGATCCAGCAGGGCTCCTCTCATGATCTCTTATGGTCTTATGCAATGCAAAATAATTTATCTGTGCATGCACTGCTAGCATTGCTAAGAGTCCTGGAGCCAACTTTTTCAGGGGTGCATGCATAGAAAAATTGTGTGTTTCAGCCTTTTATTATAGATCTTTTACTTAAAGAAGCTGAATTCCCTCCCATGGCTGGAAATGTTTTATGTATATGAGCAAAGCCTTCCTGTCTAGATCCAATCTTGTCGCCAGCTGTGCTTGATTTGGGTAAATCTGTGTATTCCACTTGCACAAGGCTGCCTGCCGTGGCTGATGCTGAAAAATATTACAATTTCCCTGGGGTAACGTGATAAGACACATAAGCAGAGCATTGTTGGCACTAAGTGCCAACAACTTTACCAGCTAGCAAAGGACTTGTGAAAATCAAAGTTTCCCTTCCCAGATTCTTGAAGGAGAAATGGAGGAGCGCTGAGCTGATTCCATATTCACTAGAAGGGAAGGTGCCTTTTGAGGCTTCAAGATTAGAACCTGGTTGCACTGTGGAGGAAACCCCAGGGAAGTCCATTTCAGTTTGTGCCTGCTTTTCAAGCAAAAGATCTCAGTTTCAACCCATGTACTTTCAGGCTATTTTTTTAACTGTCTGTCCACAGAAGAGGAGGAGGAAGAGGAGTTGGGATTAGCCTAAGGCTGCCCAGCTTGTTTTGTGAAGGAGTAGGAGTAGGAGTTGGCTTTTATACCCCACTTATCTCACCCTTGAGGGGGCTCAAAGCAGCTGACAATCCTTCTATTCTTCTCCCCACCGCAGACACCCTGTGAGGTAGTTGAGGCTGTGAGAGCTGAGAAGGAGGCCTGTGACTAGCCCACAATTACCCAGCCGGCTTTGTGAAGGAGGAAGAGGAAGGGCTTGTCTTTTCTACCCTGATTTTCTCACCCATTTAAGGGGACTCGAAGTAGCTGACAAATTTTCTTTTCTTCTCCCCACAACAGACACCCTGTGAGGTAGGTGGAACTGTGAGAGCTCAGAATAGAGCTGGGACTAGCTCAAGCCCCTGTGGAGGAAGATGGAGAAGAGTTGGTTTTTATGCCCTGCTTTTGTCACCCATTTAAAGGGACTCAAAGTGGCTGATAAACCTTCTTCTCCCCACAACAGACACCCTGTGAGGTAGGTGGAACTGTGGGAGCTCAGAAAGAACTGATACTAGCTCAAGGCCACCCAGCTGGCACTATGGAGGAGGAAGAAGAGTTGGTTTTTATGTCCTGCTTTTCTCACCAATTTAAGGGCACTCAAGGTGACTGACAAGTGTTCTGTTCTTCTACTCATAACAGACACCCTGTGAGGGAGGTGGGGCTGTGGGAGATCAGAAAGAGAGCTGTGACTAGCCCAAGATCACCCGGCTGCCTTTGTGGAGGAGAGCGGAATCAAACCCAGTGACATATTGAATACATATCCTATACCAACCCCTACGTATCTGATACGTATCCCCAGTTTAACAAAAGCACGAACTATCCGTACGAATGTTCCGAACCCTTTGTATTCCTATGCATGTTAACATACGAATATCCGACTTTGCACAAATTGGTGCGAATAACAAATGCCACAAATATCCATGCCCATCCCTAGAGGATATGCTTTTCACAAGAAAGCAAACCCTCTATGTAAGTAATATGTATAATTTTGCACATGGGCATCTTGCATTCAAAGTGGAGGTAATGAACCTGGAAATGGAGGTCAGTAAAACATAAATGGGATGAAATTACTCTGGCCCATGGATAGAGGGATTTTTGATTACCGAAATGTCACAAGGGCCAGATCATTCTGCCAACTTATTCATATTGCGACCTATTCTCCACTGGCTAACTCTTCAGGCTGCATCCTACCGGCAGTGTGCGTCTATTTCTTCTTGTTCCTGCCCCTTCTTCATCACCCCTCCACCCCCGATTGGCACTTTAGCTTGTGAGGTTGGCACCTCCCAAAGAAAGGAAACTCGTGAGATGCTGAATGAGGTGTTGATTGCAATCAGTGGGCGGAAAGGCAGCAAAGTGCGGTTGAGAGCAGACCCAATGTCTCAATCAACAACGTTCCTGGGCAGTGTTGCTTCCCTTGGAAGGGCGGAAGCCAGGAAGAAGAAGAAGAAGAAGAAGAAGAAGAAGAAGAAGAAGAAGAAGAAGAAGAAGAAGAAGAAGAAGAAGAAGAAGAAGAAGAAGAAGAATTGGCTTTTCTCACCCATGTAAGGGGACTCAAAGCGGCTGACAAAGCTTTTCTATTCTTTTCCCCACAACAGAACACCCTGTGAGGTGGGTGGGGCTGTGAGAACTCAGAAGAGAGCTGTGACTAGCCCAAGGTCACCCAGCTGGCTTCATGGGGGAGGGCAGAATCAAACCCGGTATTCCCAGATAAGAGTCTGGCTCGCTAACCACTAGACCAAACTGGCTCACTGCTGTCCGATGTCCTTGCTCTGGCCGTTTGGATTTGTTGCCACTGTCCCTCATAGTCTGTGGTTCCCAAGGAGCAGGTGAGCTAGCCGCCTTTCTCATTAGGTTATGTGCTGATTTTGTCACAGAGTTTCTCTCCAATAGGGATGTGCATGAATATTCAAAAGATTTGAAATTCGATCAAATTAGTCCAAATTTGGACATTCAGATTTGAATCGAATGTCTATACATTCATTTTTTGAACATCCAAATAGATTTCTAAAGTTTTGAATCATTTGTACGAATTATTCAGACATTCAGCCCTCTCCCAGGTGCCCATTTTGCTTTAGAAGAACATAAGAACCTAAGAGGAGCCCTGCTGGATCAGGCCACAGCCCATCTAGTCCAGTATCCTGTCCCACACAGTGGCCCACCAATTGCCCATGAGCATCTCATATGTGTATGTATCAGGTACGCATTACCTACATATCTGTACGCATCTTATTTGTATCCATATGCATTTGTACGGATACATACGGGACCAAAACGTGATGCATACGTGATAAAAACAGGATGTGCACAAATACAGGTGTGTACGGATGCATATGGACACATACGAATGTTGTCAAATACGAATCTTCAAATATGAATAGAATATTTGTAGAAACGTATTTGAATTGGATTTGAATTTGGATACATTCATTTTTTCTCTATTCGTTTGAATTTGAACATTAGAATATTCGATTCTAATTGAATTGAATCTGAAAAGTGAATTCGGGCACACCCCTTCTCTCTATGTTCTCAAGAACCTTGCCTTCTTGATCACCACGAAAACAATCCATTTCACGCAAGCACTGAGGATTTTGACTCGGTTCCCGCTGCAGTAGAGCAAGAGCAAAAGCCATTGTTGACTAATCTGATATATAGGCTAATATACCTGTGACTATGGTCATAAGAACTTAAGAGAAGCCCTGCTGGATCAGGCCACAGCCCATCTAGATCTTAAGGCACGGGCAGGTCCATATGGAAGTCAGCGTTCCTTCAGACGTTGCCTGTCTGACTTTTTATGGCTGTTCTTCTAAGCATGTGCAGAACTGATAGGCCGTCTACTTGGCTTCCCTTCTGTCCCTCCGTCGGTCTCATGCAGAGCATTAAAATGGAATGAGGACATGTCTCAGATGAATGTTAATGAGATAAAATACCTATTCCCTGGCTTAGGCTTTGCTGTCGCCTCATGCATAAAGTCTTCGATCCTTTATTACAAGCAGGGATATCATTTAATTAAGTCACGGGCTACTTGTCTCATTGCAAGCCATGGAGGGGAGGAAAGGAGAGGAGCATATAGCAAGGTATTCTGGACAAATTGCAGGAAGACCCCTACTGGGTTGCTGTGGGCTACATTCACACATTGGTGGCTTCTGCACATGGTCTGTGACCATGCACAAAACTCCTCCGGCCACAGATAAATTCAGTAGGACCCAATTCAACACGGAATAAAGAAAGTGTAGGGATAGGCATGAATATTCAAAATATTTGAAATTCGATCAAATTCATTCGAATTTGGACAATCGAATTTGAACTGAATGTCTATAAATTCTAAATTAAACATTCCAACAAATTTTGAATGTTGAATCTATTCATTCGAATTATTCCGACATTTGTATTTGTACAGGTATGTACAGTACACGATGCATACTTGCATGCACGCATCTTTCCCGCATCCGCGCGCATTTGTACGGATCCGTAAGGGACAAATATGGGATGCGTTCGTATGCATACTGGATCCACAATGATGCGTTTTATAGGCACATACAAATGTTGGCATTTCTATGCGCAAATGTGAATAGAAAATTCAAATGAGTAGATTCAAATTGAATTGAACGTGAATACATTTGAATTTTAAAGATTCAAACTGATTTGAATTTTTGGGTATTTGAACCAAATCGAATCCCAAAAATTGCATTTGAGCACACCCCTAGTCATGTGGCATTTAGGTATTGTGGAATACCACTGAGTCATGGTCAACTCCTGCTTGCCTTCATGGGCACCTCCATGCAATTTTCATGTTGTCACCAAAAATGGAGCCTCTTCCATATTTCACCCATGGAAGTAAGTGGAGATGTGCCCTTGGGAAAGGTGATGGGGCAGAGCTTGTTCTTGCTTTTTTGGTAAGGGAACGTACAAAATAGTTCATGGTTTTTGGAATTAGTGACTGAGTGTGTGTGTTTGTGTGTAATTTAAGTGCTGAATAATTTACTCATCATTATCCAACCCATAGTAACAGGCTTATTCACCACACTACACACAGGCTCCTTCTAATGTGAATAATTTAAAATTTCAATGGCATGTAATGTATTTTCCTTGTAAGTAGCTTTGTATCACTGGCTCAATGGCCAAAGTTTGATAACTCAGGGCAGGAGAGGGAGGGAGGGAGGGAAGGAGGGAAGGGAAGGGGAGGGGAGGGGAGGGAAGGGGAGGGAAAAGAAGGGAAGGGAAGGGAAGGAGGGAAGGGAAGGGAGGAAGGAAGGAGGAAAAGGAAGGGAAGGGAAGGAGGGAAGGAGGGAAGAAAGAAAGAAAGAGAAATTTTGCATACGGACTTGTGTTTAAAGAAGTAATTTCTTTTCTTGGAAAGGTTTGAATGCAAAGCTCTGGAGTGCTGATCACGGAATGTGAAGATTGTTCGACGTGATTAATGTTCTCATTTTTGAGAGATTAAGGCAACGCTAGCGTTAGGAAACAGCTATTCCCAGCATGAATCGCAGCTGAGCCTGGATTCAATACCATTTCCTCCCCAAAAGACAACTTAACATATATTTTATGTGGAATCGGTAGGCTTTGGGATTGACCGCAGGTGCACATTCTGCCACTAGAGGCCAGCGTAAGGAATAAATCCAGCTTCCAACTCATGAGACATTTGATACGATTTGTTCATTTAGGCAACTCTGAGAGGGGAAAAGGAAGGACTGAGGAATCGGGTAAGAGTTGGGACCAAAGGCTACAGAAGCCACAGCAAACTTTAGAAAGATTTTATTGTTCAGTGATGGCTTGTCTGCAACAAGGAAAGCTCTTGAGTTCATCCAGATGGCCATCTTCAGCTATTTTCCAGGTGTCTAGAAGACTGGGTGGAAAAGCATTTCTACCTGAACTTTATCTCAGAACTTTCTAGAACCAAGGCAAGGGCGACCCTTTGGTAAGCCTCTTCCAACTTCCCAGAGACCATTCTCAACACAGGAATTGATTCCTGGCTGCTGGGCAAATTCACATGGTGACCAGGACTCAACTTAATTGGCTGAATGTGCAGGTGCCATCAAGGCTGTGAAACCATGGTGGATTTCTTGTCCATGGTGGAACTTCCTGTGAGGAACCAGAACTTCCTGTCTAGGTGAAGTCAGCGGCCAGTATGAGTGGGTGAAGCTAGTCCTGTGAAAGGTGCTTCATATTCATGCATGAATATTCATATGAATATACTCAAAATGAAGCAAATCCCCTTCTCCCTTCCTGCCCCCAACTGACCTTTCATTGTGCCACTACTGCTGCTTCATACTTTTCCCTTAAGCAGTTCCGGTTCTGCATGTGCAGCTCCCACCATGTTGTCCAAGCCCCAGATGGGTAGCTGCACATGCAGAACTGGAACTGCTTTTTTGGCCTCTGAAGAGCCCTGAAATGGGCCCGGAGATGCCGCTGCACCCTCCCATTCTATTCCGGTGCTTTCCCTTACCTTTGGGAAGGTCCTGGGCCCATTTTGAAGGCTGAAAAAGCACTTCTGGGGTTGCGCACACAGCTCCCCATCCAGAGACTGCACATCACGGTAAGAGCTGTGCATGCAGAACCAGAAATACTTAGGAGAAAAACGTGAGATGGCGGTGGTAGTCCAGTGAAAGGTAAATGGGGGGACGGAAGGCCGTGGGGGTGCCGTGGGGTGCCGTGGGAAGGGGATAGGAGGCCGCAGGGGCATTCGGCCTTCACCAAAGCTTTGACTGAAGCTTCAACGAATACCAAATAATCCTATTCATGGATGATAGGGTCTACAAATGTAGGCCCTATTCAATCTGTCCACAAATGTTGGGATTCATCTATATTCATACAAATTCCAAATAGCACAAATATCTGTGCCCATCCCTACACCTACCTTTATTCCTTTTGCATCTAAATAACTCCTAAAGCTTAAAACAATACAAATCCCAAAAAGAACTGACTGCACCCTGATATAAGTCAAAGAACCTAAAAGTGAGGGCAAATGATGTCCCGTAAGAGGTAGGACAATGCAGACAAACAAGTAAATATAACAAGAATGTCTCACCTGATTAGAGATATGCAAAGTTTGGTTAAAGTTTGACAATCAAGCAGTGGTTCATGTATCTTCAAACTGGATCAAACAGAACCAGTATCCTGCTTACAAATGGAATTTGCTTGCACAATTTGTGCTTGCTGTGTTTTTGCTCTTGAAAGGGTCCCTTTTCAATGAAAAATGGCACGTTTTTTGCTTTCAAATCAGTTTGAAATGACCATTTGTTCAGTTTGAGGGTAAACTAGGGACGTGCAAGAATATTCAAAATATTCATTATTTGATCGAATTCGGCCAAATTCGGACATTCCCATTCGAAATGAATGTCTAGACATTGGTTTTTTAATATTCAAATGAATACAAATATTTCAAATCATTCGTACGAATAATTTGGACATCTTATGCAAACGGATGTGTACAGAATTTTAATACATTCATTTTTTCTATATTTGTATGAATTCAAATATTTGATTCGAATATTTGTGTACACCCCTAGGGTAAACCGGATGGCCAATTTTCATTTGTGCGCACCTCTGCATCTGATGCATAAGGGTTGAAACAATATTTGCTTTGCCGTTACACGCATATTTACCTGGCCATCACACTGCGAGGGGAAAGGCAAAAGGGCTCACTATGAAAATTTCACGTTTCACCCCCCCCCCCACCCCTTAAAATCTTTATTGCCTGAGTCTTTATTATGCCTCACCAGGTCCGCGAAATATACCTCTCCAGTTCATTGGGTATGCAAGCGCTTGCTTTTGCTCTGGCCATCAAAAGCTGCTGCTGCAGATTTCTGAGTCTAGTGTATTTATTTATTTATTTATTTATTTAGCCCTGGTAAATGGAACTGACAGGTTTTAATTAACTAGTGATGGCCAGTAAAAAGGCTAATAATGTTGAAGTGACGATAGGAGCCACGGGGACTCTTCAGTTTTTTGCTCCCCGCCCCCCCCTCCGCCTCCAATTCTTGCATCTCTGTGTAATTAGGTTTTAATTTAAAGCACGTAAAAAGGAAAGAAAGCTATTCCGCCGTATCGACAAGGTGTTGTTTGAAGTTGCACAAAAAAGGCACTGTGGGCGATGCTGAAGTAAATAACAAGGCAAGCTTGCTTTGGGTACAATTTCTGCTTTGGATTGTTTCCTTGCCTAGGTGGGGATGGACTGTGAACTGCAGATGCAGCAAGGCACAGGCGTTGGGCTTTTTTGAGAGCAAAGCAGGGAAGTGCCAGGGAGACCTTGCTTTGGATAGCCAGTGCCTTGTGGAGAAAGATCCAGCCAAGACAGGTTCTGCCCGGCGAGTATTAGTGGCAGGGATGTGCAAGAATATTCAAAATATTTATTATTCAATCGAATTTGGCCACATTCGGACATTCAAAGTCGAATAGAATGCCCAGACATTCATTTTTTAATATTTGGACGAATACAAATATTTTGAATCATTCATGCAAATTCTGACATTAGTATGTGTACAGATGCGTCACATTACATACATATCCGTACACATCTTATTCGTATCTGAACACATCCATGTGGTATATATGAGATGAAAACGGGATGCATACGGGATGAAAACAGGATGCGTCCAAGATGAAAACGGGATGCTTATAGATACTGCATACAAATACAGAGGAATGTTGTTGACATTCATATCATCAAATATGAATCAAGTATTTGTACGAATAGATACAACTGTATTCAAATAGGTTGGAAATTTAATACAGTCGGTTTTTGTCTATTCATATGAATTTGGACATTTGAATATTTGAATATTCTATTCAAATTGAATGGAATGTCAAAAATTGTATTTGTCCACACCCCTAATTAGCAGGCCCGACTTCCAGCTTTCAGGTGTAGGAAAATCATGATGGTCTCCTTGGCTGTGGTCACACTTAAGGTTTAATTCAGCTTCAGTCCACTTTCAGAGAGTGAACACATCAGCTTCGTAGCAAGCTGCTTTCCTCCAGTATTAAACAACTCAGAAAATTCACCTTTGGGCTAGGCCGTGAGGAAAGAAAATTACTGGTCACTTTGCTGATGGGTTCTCTCTCTCTGAAAGCGGACTGAAGTTGGATTAAACCTTAGGTGTGACCACAGCCAGTGTCTTGGATCAAGTAGCTTGTGGGCTTTGAACCAGATGTGGCTGATTATTTGCAGAATGGAGACGTGGTCGATGCCCTCTAGACTTTGGAAGGCAGATGTGCCATTGAGGAGGAGCCTTCAGAAGAGAACTTAATTTATGCCGTGGTGAAGGCCTTATCCTGTCCATCCCCACTGAGGCAGTGAGCAAGCCCTCCATTCTGCCCTTCAGCCGAAGGAGCATTTCAAATCTCAGCGTCTCTGCTGCATAGATTCAGCTTGACCCTGGACATCCTGTTATTAGAGATCGTATGACCCTGCAGCTCAAGGGAGGAGCTCTTGTCTCTGCCTCTTTCTCAGCCTTGAAGTTCTTTGCCAACAGAGGTGAGAACCACCCCTGCTGTAGCTGCTTTGTTTACTTTGGCACAAGACAGAGTTTACCCTAATTTGCTGACAAGCAGGAATAAAAGCACATCTGTGCAATACAGCAAAGCAGGAGATGCAGTCTCTTCCCTTGGCTCCAAAGGTGTCGTGACGGCCCCAAAACATTTTGCTGCCATAAGGTGAAGGAGAAGGTAGAGCTTTGCCTTCCTGTCCCTCATATGGAAGCATAATGGAATTACTTCAGCACTAACCCACACCTAGGCCCTGGTCACACGAGTCTAAGACAGGACGGCCTGTTCTTTAATTCAAACTGAGCTTGAACCAGTTCTGTTCACACCTGATCGTTATAGGCTGTTCTCAGCCTGTCCTTGCTCTGGGCTACATCACTCACACCTTTCTCCACGATTGACCTGAGGGTCCTCCATGGAACTCTTGGCTCTCCACCACTTTTGCTGCGTCAAATCCACCTCCTTTCTTATTGGATTTCCATTTTTCCATTTTTTTTTAATTTATATACCGCCTTTCCAAAAGAGACTTTTGCTCAAGGCGGTTCACAACAAATGGAAACAAAATACAAAGCAAAAATACAAACAATACATCAAAAATACAGCAAATATAATCAATAACTTAAATCAAAGACAATTTTTCCCCAAGGCAGTTTACATGTCAAAAATATATGGCATATTATAATAAAACATTATATAGTAGTTTAAAAAAAACAAAACTAGCTGAAGGCTAGTCACACATACAGCCACACATGCACACACACCCAAGGTTTGAAACAACATTAAACAGTGGATGCTGTTGTGTCACTCAAGGGAGGCGAGGGGGTGTGTTTGTGGTTCTTTTTAAGCCTGCTCCAACACCTCCATGCCCCCTTGCTTTTTTATGTGCTTTTCTTCTCCTTGCGATTACTTTTTAAAAATAATAATAATAAATTTGTGTAAAAGCGCTAGGTAGAGGAATCATAAACTGAGGCAAGGAGAGGTGCCTCACAAACTCCACACGTGACACCCTCCCCTAGACATTGGATGAAAGGAAAGACTGAACTATACCCACCACATTTAGTCCATTCCCCCCACTCACACCGAGGAAGCGAAGATGGCCTGGGATGACAGATTGATGGAGTCAAATGAGGACTCCTGTTAAGACGATCTAATGGGGGTAGGCCAGCTTGGAAAACGGATTAAATAAAAATGTGAGTAACACAACCTGGAGACAAGCTGAGGTCAACCTAAACTACTTGTGTGGCTAGGGCCCGAGAGGAAGCAGGAAAGTGATGAGGGCAAAAGCCAGGGTGGGTGCCACAGCTCTGCCTTTTTTCTTTTGTCAGAGGTGTACTGTCTTTTGCACTGGCAAAATTGGAGTAATTGAAATTAGAATAAAGATGTTCTGGAGGAGTCTCAGCACTGCCAGCTGCCTTGGAAGCAACATAATGGGGCATTTCTTAATCTATAATCCTCCTAGCACGCATATTGTAAGACAACATAAGAAGAGCCCTGCTGGATCAGGCCACAGCCCATCTAGTGCAGCATCCTGACTCACCCAGTGGTCCACCAAGTGCCTCTGGGCATCTCAAGCAGGAGACAAAAGCAAAACCTGCACCTGATCTCAAATCCCTGCAAAATATTCACCAAGGATAAGCTTTATTTCTTGATCCAGATGTTCCTTGATATCTCTCACCCTCAGTCCCTTTTTGTAGCCTGGTGTTGACTATTAGAAACCTGTCAACTTTTCTGCAGAGCTTCTGCAACATACTGAAGCTCTCTAATATGTGACTGGGATTTCTCTTCCAACTCTTAAAGCACATTGACAGGATAACTCATAAAATTTAGATCGCCTTTTAAAAAATGCTCTAAGTCACATTTAGATGCAAGCAATGACGATCCAGATGCAAGAAACATTCCAGTTACATTAGGTTTTTCATTCTTTCCCTTTCCCCCTTCTATATTTGGCTGAATTGCAAAGCATATAGCTTCCAGGCAGCAAGGGCACAATCTTCTTTAATGTGTATTAAAACAGGGCTGTGAATTGAATATGCTCGTCCATATGAATGAAGAAATCTCGGAGGGTGAATTTTAAACCTGGAAGCGACTCTTCTGTAATCTGACATATTATTAGTCACGTTTGTCTCATCCAGAACCCATGTTTCCATGCACCTAAGGCAGCAATACAATAACAGTTAGTGCCGGTGAATTTAAGTGCAAGCTCCGCCCCCTGACGCATGGGTTTCCTGTGAAACAGGAAATGGTAGCAGGGCGAGACTTGGGGCCTTTCTTTCCTTCCCAGCAAGTGCGCTAGATCATATCTTAGACATGTTTGTGAAGCCCTGATTAGGGGTGTTAATGAACACAATTTTCAGCATTCAATTTGCAACGAATGAAATATTTAAAAAATCTGAATTCGTACGGATAAGGAAAAATGAATGTCTGGACATTCACATCAATATGAACATATTTGCATGTATTTGTGTGAATAATTTGGACATTAATATCTCTACAGGTACATACACGTCTCATACTTACCCACACGTATCCGTATGCATCCTGCTTTCATCCCATACAGATGCGTATGGATGCATACGAGATACATACAGCTTTGTACGAGATGCATATGTACCCATACAGATATGAATGTCTCAATTATTTGCATGAGTCACTCGCGATATTTGTATTCATTACAATTTGGAAATCTAATTCGATTCATATACGAATGTCCGATTTCGTATGAATTTATATGAGTAACAAATATTTCAACTATTCATGCACATCCCTAGCCCTGATCACAGGATGTAATGTGGTCCAGATCAAGAAGGCCTTGATGAGGATTACTGGCAGACCTCAATATCAAGGCCTATGGGCGTAGTGGTGGGTCCTGGTTTAGAACACGGAGGCGGCCAGAGGACGCACTTTTGTTTCCTCAACTACTGGAGGCCCCATTTTGGTGGTATGCCACCAAAACACTGCCAAAGTGGGTTCCTCAGGGGTCATGTCATGTTCAAAGCAGGCAGTAACAAAGAAGCACTCGCACATACACACGCACAGCTAGCAAGATGCCAAGTCAGTTTCCAGGCCAAGAGTCAGGGTACCAGAGAGTCCTTTTAAGTTCGGGAAGTCAGCCGGGAGTCAAGAAACAGGGTTCACACGAATCGGGGGTTGCCAAGGAGATTCTTTGTTTGCAACGGCAGGTGCAGAGTTAGACGTTTCTTAAGCAGTACTCGGAGAGTCACGCCACCACCGGCACAGCTGTTTTGCATGGAGACGAGCCAAGCGGTGCAGCCATTGTCATTCTCTCCATAGAGAACTCAGCTCTGGGTGTTGCGTATTGTCTGAGTCCGAACTATCCCCATTTTGGGGGGCAGAAGGAATTTCCACATTTGGCCCCTGAGGTGCACCTCCGGTGCTTTGGATGGCAGGAGTGGGACCTTCCACCAAGGAGTCGGACAGGACATGGGCCATGATACTTTGAGGCTAGGGACAGATCAGAGTCAACTCTTCTCCCTCTGTCCTTTGGTCCCTCCATCCCCTGTCTTTCCTCCTTCCCTTCTTCCTCTGTTCCACCCTCTCCCTCTGTTCTTCATCCCCTCCCTCCCTCCCTCACTCCCTCCACATTTCCCCTCTTTTAAATCAATTCACTAGGATCTTGCTGCCATTTTTTTCTGCTTGGCATATGAAGTTTATCGTTATGATAAAAAGTACTATTACTGGAGTGCTGCGGAAGAGATGAATGCTATTCAGCTGCAGAAGCCGTTGTGATGGAATGCCTCCCATGGCAATAAAATTATACTTCAACAATTAGCAAACATCTATGGGACAATTAAAATTTGGCAAATCGTTTTAACTTTCTGTCTTTAATTTTTTTAATCGACATACACTTTCCCTTCCCACTTGCAGATGCTACTGTTTTAATACATTTGTTTATTTATTATTGTATTTCTATCCTGCCCTACATTTAAAGGTCTCAGGACAGGTAACAACATTTTAAATCAAGCATATTAAAACAATAACGATACGGGCGCGTCCCCATGCAAGCCATTTGGTGCCAATTCGGCTTGCATGGGACCGGGTGTGGGGCTGAGATTGAATCTCGGCTGTCCCTGTGCCATTCCCAGTAATGTGGGTCGGGGCAGGCTGGGGGCTGATTCAGCTGTCCCCATGCAAACTGTGCTGGGACTGTGAACTCCCTGTTCCCGGATGGCTCCAGCAGAATACAGTGGGTTAACCTCCTGGCTGCATAGCCACCAACGACCGATAGAGGGCGCTAGACCAAATCTATAAATACCAGTACCATAATGCCCTTCTACCAGTCATTCCTCGGTCGCTGACTTAGCCACACCTTAATTAAGAGAGAGCATTAAGGGATGTCTAGAAGATTAATTCCTGTGTCAGCTGGGGTATCTGAAGCTCCAGTACAGGGTGAGACAGCTTTGTATTGCCATGTTATGTCTCTAGGGCTGTCCTTAGTTTTTCTATGTCAGTTTTCTCCCTAGTTGGGGCAACAAGGATGTTGCTTTTTCTTAAGAAAAAATTCTAAAGGCCCTTTCTTAAGGGGTTGTTGATCTTGCAGTAGTTTACTATGGGGAGATGGATGTTGTTTGATGTCTCTATTTATTTTGGGAGTTTTTAGCCATTTTAACCATATATAACAGTCATTAGAATGTTCGGAGACTCAACTGTCACTTACAGGGACTCAATTTCCCAGCAATCAATGCCAGAGGCACTTGTCAGCTATTTTAGAATGCTCTGTTCTTAGAACTACAAGCCCCAGAAGCCTCTGTATTGGCATGCCGGCCGCGCAACCTCGCACAAAGGCCAAGAATAAAGCTCTGCATTGGCAGGCAGGCCGCGTGACCTCGCGCAAAGGCCAAGAATAAAGCTCTGCATTGGCATGCCGGCCGTGCGACCTCGCGCAAAGGCCAAGAATAAAGCTCTGCATTGGCAGGCAGGCCGCGTGACCTCGCGCAAAGGCCAAGAATAAAGCTCTGCATTGGCATGCCGGCCGCACAATCTTGGACAAAGGCCAAGAATAAAGCTCTGCACTGGCATGGTGGCCACATGACCTTGCACAAAGGCCGAGAATGCATCCAACCCCCCCCCCCAGCTGCACCTGGGGTAGCGAAAGATGCCGGAGGGGTGGAGTGGCATCACGGAGTGCTTCTTTGTTTTAAAGATAAAGCCTTTACCTTCAGGTGTGAACGGCCCTCAGGTGTGCTGCCATAAGCACAGAGCCATCCTCGTTCTTCCTCTACATCCTGTTTTCTGCCCCGGCAAGCCTTGTTTATGCAAATAGCGGCCATGTTTTATTGCAAAGCATTATGGGGGCTACTCATTGATTATTTAAAGTGAAATAAATGTTTTTTTCACAGTAATGGTTTTGGGAAAGGATCCATGGCTGAGGCTGCTGCTGATACAAGCTCCTTGGGGGCGGCTGCTCCCGAGAAACCAATGAAGGCCAAGGCTAGGTCCAAGGCTAATGCTAAATCAAAGCCTGTAAAGCAAACAACACTAATACAACAAGACATTGTTAATGTGGTGCCAGAGCCACGGATGCTACCAGCAGTCCCACAGACAAGCAGTCCAACTGAAGATGTTTTGATTGCTAGAATTATTTCCTTAGCCAAAGTGAGTCTTCTAAAGCTTCAGGATAAGGAAGAGAAGAGAAAGCATCACTTTTCATCTTCTTCATGTGCATCCTCCTCCTCCTCTAGGTCACATTCAAGTGGGAGGAATATTTGGATCTTATATTAAGGGATATACCTCCCCTTGATAAGATTGAATATTTTCATTCCCATGCTTTGGGGAATGTTATCATTCAGTAATGGCCATTAGAATGTTCACAGACTGTAATACTGGCTGCAGGGACTACTAGTCCCAGCAGCATTAGAGGCATCTGCTGCCCACCATTTTAGAATGCTGGGTGGGATGGGCTACAGTCCCCACAATCCTCTCCTGTAGAATGGAAGCCATGCAGCTTTGAACATAAGAACATAAGAACATAAGAGAAGCCTTGCTGGATCAGGCCACAGCCCATCTAGTCCAGCATCCTGTCGCACACAGTGGCCCACCAAATGCTCATGGGCATCTCAAGCAGAGACAAGGACAAACCTTCTCCTGCTCTCGAGTCCCAGCAGATGGCCCTAGAAGCGCCCCATTTCCTCCCCCCCCCCTCAGCCTGAAAGATGCACCTAGGCATTCGTTCTAGTAGCCATTGATACATCTGTCATCCATAAATTTGTCTAACCCTACCTTAAAGCCATCCAGACTGGTAGCTGTCACCACCTCTTCTGGCAGCACATTCCATAGGCCGATGACCCTCTGTGTGAAGAAATACTTCCCCCTGTCAGACCTTACGCTCCTACCCATCAGCTTCATAGAGTGCCCCCTGGTTCTAGTGTTGTGCGATAGAGAAAAGAAATTTTCTCTATCCACCTTTTCTATGCCGTGCATAATTTTATATACTTCAATCAGGTCCCCTCTCAAACGCCGTCTCTCCAGACTGAAGAGGCCTAGACGTTGCAGCCTGGTTTCGTAAGGGAGGTGTTCCAGACCCTTAATCATTCTGGTTGCCCTTCTCTGCACCTTCTCTAGTTCCACAATATCCTTTTTGAGGTGTGGTGACCAGAATTGTACACAGTATTCCAAATGTGGCCTCACTATAGATTTATAAAGGGGCAAAATGACACTTGCTGACTTATTTTCTATTCCCTTCCTAATTATTCCCAGCATTGAATTTGCTTTTTTTGCTGCTGCCGCACACTGGGTTGACACCTTCATTGAACTGTCCACCAAAACCCCGAGATCCCTTTCCTGGCGTGTTGCAGAAAGCTCAGACCCCATCAGTTTATAGACGTAATTTGGATTCTTGGCCCCAATGTGCATTACTTTACACTTGTTAAGATTAAAGCACATTTGCCACTTGGTTGCCCACTCACCCAATGCTAAGAGATCCCTCTGGAGCTCTTGGCAATCTCTTTCAGATTTTACTACCCTAAATAATTTAGTATCATCAGCAAACTTTGCTATTTTACTATGTACCCCTTTTTCTAGATCATTGATGAATAAATTAAAAAGCATTGGTCCCAGTACTGAGCCTTGAGGGACCCCACTTTTTACTTCTTTCCACCCTGAGAAATTGCCGTTTACTACTACTCTCTGCTTTCTGCCCTTAAGCCAGTCACAAATCCAGGACAGAACCTGTCCTTTTATTCCATGGCTGGTGAGTTTACTCAGTAGCCTTTGATGTGGGACTTTGTCAAAAGCCTTCTGAAAGTCCAGATAGACAATGTCTACTGGTTCACCTTTATCCACGTGTTTATTGACACTCTCAAAGAATTCCAACAAATTTGTGAGGCATGATTTACCTTTGCAGAAGCCATGCTGGCTTTTGTTCAGCAATGCCTGCTGCTCCATATGCACACTAATTTTGTCTTTAATAATGGTTTCCATCACCTTACACGGAACTGACGTTAAGCTAACTGGTCTGTAGTTGCCTGGATCACCCCTGGATCCTTTTTTGAATATTGGTGTTACATTTGCTACCCTCCAGTCCTCAGGTACGGAGCCTGATGTTAGGGAAAGATTATATATTTTTGCTAGAAGGTCGGCAATTTCGCATTTGAGTTCCTTAAGGACTCTTGGATGAATACCATCTGGTCCCGGTGACTTGTTAACATTTAGTTTATTAAGACATGCCAGGACCTCTTCCTTGGTTATTTCTGCACAGTTTAACTCTTCAGAAAACACAGGCTCAGCTACTGGCATGTGTCTTCTGTCTTCCTCCGTGAATACGGAAGCAAAAAATTCGTTTAGTCTCTCTGCAATCTCCGTGTCTTCTTTAATTACCCCTTTCTCTCCTTTACTATCTAGTGGTCCAACTGCTCTCCTGGTTGGATTCCTACTTCTGATATACTTAAAGAAGTTCTTGTTATTTCTTTTGATGTTTTTAGCAATGTGCTCCTCAAAATCTTTCTTAGCTTTCCTAATGGCCGTCTTGCATTCGTGTTGCCAGTGTCTATGTTCCCTCCTGTTCTCCTCATTTGGACAAGCCTTCCATTTCCTAAATGAACTCTTCTTGTTTTTAATGACTTCATCTACTGCATTTGTGAGCCACATTGGTTTCTTCTTGGACCTAGAAGTCCCCTTTCTTCTTTTAGGAATGCATTCTAGTTGCACTTCCGTTATTGTGTTTTTAAGTAGTCTCCATGCATTTTGAAGTGATTTAACTCTTTTGACTTTCCCTTTCAATTTCCTTTTCACTAATTTCCTCATTTTGGGGAAGTTTCCCTTGTGAAAGTTTAAGGTCTCTGTGTTAGACTTTATTAAGAACTTATTCCCTGTATTTAAGTTGAAGGTTATTGCATTGTGGTCACTGTTCCCAATTGGATCAGCTACAGTGACGTCCTTTACCAGGTCCTGAGCATTACTTAGGATCAAGTCCAGGACTGCATTTCCCCTGGTTGGTTCCATGACCATTTGTTCCATGGAACAGTCATTTATCAGGTCTAGGAATTTTCTCTCTCTTTCCTGAGTTGAACAGGAGTTCACCCAGTCTATGTGAGGATAATTGAAGTCCCCCATTATAACTACCCTATCTTTATGGGCTACCTCCTTTACCTCCTTCTCCAATTGTTCATCTCCTTCGGACGTATGGTTGGGAGGACGGTAGCATGTCCCTATTGTTAGACTTCCTTTTTGGCTTGGTATTTTTATCCACACTGCTTCTGTGGAAGAGCCAGACTCACTTGGACATTCCAGTTCATAAGATTCTATCTCTTCTTTAATATACAAGGCTACACCACCTCCATGTCGCCCTTCCCTGTCTTTCCTGTACAGTTTGTATCCTGGGATGACTGTATCCCATTGGTTTTCGCTGGTCCACCAGGTTTCAGTTATGCCAATAATATCAATGCTATTTTCCATAACTAAGCTTTCTAGCTCCCCTATTTTGGCTCGAAGGCTCCTGGCGTTTGCATATATACCTTTATATTCATTCCTTTTGACCAAGTTCTGCCGTCGAGGAACATGTGAAACTAATCCCGCACTTAGCTCAGCATTTTCTGCATGTTTCCAGCCCTCCTCACTTGAGGGTGCGCTCTCCCGAACCGGATGCTGCCCAGCTCCTGTCGGCTTTCCCCCAGGGATCAGTTTAAAAGCTGCTCTGCAACCTTTTTAATGTTAATCGCCAGCAATCTGGTTCCCTCCTGGTTCAAGTGTAACCCGTCCCTCTTGTACAGGTTTGGCTTGTCCCAAAAAGTTCCCCAGTTCCTTACAAATCTAAACCCCTCCTCGCGACACCACTGCCTCATCCACGCATTGAGGCTCCTGAGCTCTGCCTGTCTAGCTGGCCCTTGCGAGGAGGCCACATTATAATTTAAGGCCCCAGGCTGCCACTGTTGAGTGAAAAGGCCAAGATGGTTGGACCTTATTTTCACACCCTTGGCAACCGCTGTTGAGCGAAAATGCTGGGAGGGCAGCACCTTAAAGGACAGCCTATATTTTTATACCCTCAGCAACCGTTGTTGAGTGAAATGCAAGGAGGCGCATTTAATCAAATGAAATGAATTAGTATTTACCTCCAGGTAGCTGCTGGCTCCCTGGGTGTCTGCCTGTGTATGACACAGTTGTTTAAGTACTGATTCACTTTACCTACCTTTCTCTTCAGTGAGAGCTGTATCAGCAGAGCGTGTCGGCAATCTGAAGCCACGCCTATGCATAAATAGGCAAACAGGCACAGGGCAGCCACTGCAGAGCACCATAGCAGACCTTTAAGGGCTTTTTGGGGTCGAAATTAACAATTTTTAGAGGAGTAATTAATGTTATATGTTGTTTTAGATTTTCTAATTTGGACATTTTATTAGAATGTCATCCTAATATAGGAGATCATCAGGAGGAACAGGAACCTATGACTTAGGCAAGTAAACACTCTAGGTCACACTACCAGATGTCAATGAGGTTGCTCTCATTGTAATGTCATTGATGCAGAGCAGGAGGTTAAGACAAATGTAACTCTGCTACATTGATGAGAGATCATTCTCAGGGCAGAATGCCTTCACCAAGGATTCACAGTGATACACCTTGTTTGGTAGTACAGGAAGGAGGTACCTTTGGATCAGGTGCCACAACTGATTGGCCTGATAGCTTCAGCCTTGAAAATACCCATAAAGCTTCATATCTGCCTCTCTGAAAAGGGTTCTCTAATTGTATTTTTTACATAAGAGTATGCCTGGCCAGGTCTTATATGGATGTTATTTTAAGAGCTGCATTTGGTGAGGCTTAGGTCAGTTCACACCATAGAAATGTCAGCCTCATATATTTTTCTTATATTGAATTTTGTAAATTGGATCCATTGTAGTTTTTGGGTCTGTTTTTTTGGAGCAGATTACCTTTATTTACCAAGTAAAAAACATAAACTTAAGATCTTAGTACACTAATTCCATGATCAAGTGGTGTTATACAAATAACATATTATGTTTTTACGTTCACCCTATCCTAGGTGCTGGGGAAAAAAAAAAAAAAGGACAGTTGGTTGTTACCAAGATCCAAAAAAGACCAGGGGGCCTGCCCCCACAAGGAATTCTGTGCAGACAAGAGTCAAACCTGGAGGTCATTACAACATAGTCCTTCATACAGGAGACACAGAAGTGGAACAGTCAACTTCTGCTCAGGCCCAACCTACTACTCCTCTCCTTTCCTTCTTGTTCCCCATCTCTTTTCTGTTGGGGAAAACACTCTTTGGTGGTTTATTACTTTTTGTTAAGCCTGCCTGAATGATGTATTGGGGGCTAATACTGTGCTCATTTTATTAGAGATCACACTGGGAAAGAAACTACCATGGGAGAGCCTCAAATATATTCAGGGATGGAGGAGGTTTTCCCCTTCCAGGAGTCTTTGAAGGCAAATGCCAAGGCAAGAGATCAAGCAAAGTCACAGTTCCATAAGGGAAATGCAGATAACATCTCGCATGCTCACTCTAGTTCCTTTTAGAGTAGCAACTTCTTTTTCAGAATGTGGAGCAATGCTGAACAGCAGCAAGAGCCTGTTGAGTTCTGGCTACTGCTGCCTTGGGTGGATTATCTGAAGGTATTCTGCTAGCTACTATCCTTTACAGTTAGAAGCTGTTCCTGTTTGATATTATTCTTACACACAGGCTCCATCTTTGGATGTTTAATGCAAGTATTGCAAGGTACTGTTCTACACACATTAAGGAGGAAGTGTGGAATGAGGCATATTGTTTACTCTGGTATCCTCCAATGCAAAGGAGGTGGCACGTGCTGTTCGGTATTTGTTTGCAAGATCTTTATGAATTTATGCATGAAATTGTTTTCAAGATGACCACGTAGGACACTCCCAAGGTGTTCCTTTTTTTGCCTTTTCCTTAGCATCCAAGATCTTTGTGCCAGGATCTTTGAAGGAATCACTATTAGGGTGTTCTCACTTTTAAAGGCTTACATCAGGATTGCCAGTTCATAAAACTGGCCAGGTTGAGATAACTAATGAAGTGAATCTACAAGATTGGGGTGCTGTGAGTTCCACTAAGTCCATTCAAGGCAGATGGGGCCCAAGAGAAAGATTTGATCGCATTATAGCTTAAGGCTATAGTCTTGACACATCTTGGGTTTGCATGTTGGTTATAGGTAACCATGTTTAGTTAAGAGCTGATAACATGACTGCGAGAGTCCACGTTAGTAGACAAGGTGGGACAAGGTCTAGGTTTCTCATGAAATTGTCAACAAGACTATTCTGTTGGGCTAACAACAATGTTGTTGTTGTTGTTTTCTTTCTGTCATCAACATACAGGGGGATTAGAGCACTTTTTCCGATCTGAACAGAGTGGACCTACCACAATTAGGAAAGCAGCTGTACCCATTTATTTTTCAAGTGCTAACAAGCAAATAGGGGAGACCATTAATAGATCTCTTCATAGAGATGAACTGGCAGGTACAGGGGTTCATCTCAAGAAATCCAGATCCTTTAACATTAGTGGTGGATGCCCTAGTGGCTCCCTTTGGAGCCTTGTCTGCCTTTTGCTTATCCACCATTACCATTGATACCAGCACTGCTAAGATGGGTGCAGGTGGAGGGGGCAGCAGTGATATTGCTACTGCCCCATTCGGCTGGGAAGGCCTTGGTTTCCATTTTCTACTATGTCTAGGGAGGAAGGTTCAATCTTCCTACTCAAAGGAGGGATCTGCTGTTACAGAGGGGGGTGTACCTCCTGGGGGCTCAGAGGAGATCACTCCAACAAGCAGGTCTAGGTTTACAGGTTTTTGATACTATTTTGGCAGCAAGATGGGACTCAACATGAAGAATGTATAACACCTACTGGAAAGCCCTTTGTAGACGGGCTTATTCAAAGTGTATTGATCCATCAATAGTACTGGTGTTAGAGTTTCTTCAACTTGGTATCGATGAAGATTTTAAGTATAACACATTATATAAGCAAATATTTGGTCTGCCAGCTATTACATACTATCCAGGAGATAGTCAATTATAACACCATTATTGGATCAATTCTTTTCTCTGGGGGTCAAAGCTAGATCATCACCAGTAGTGCATCATTGGTGCTTAAGAAGGTTACTGTTGAGTCCCGTTAAGCCTTTGCAAGAGATGCCACTGAAGTTTTTATCTTATGAAGTATTGTTCTCAGTGGCCATTACCTCTGCCAGGAGGGTGTCCAAAATTGCTGCTTTCTCAATTATTTTTAGTTTTTGTCAGATGAGTCTGAACTCAGTAGCTCGGAGGCTGGATCCAAGATACAGGCCTAAGGTGAATGTAGTTTTCAAAGGCAGGAGAAAGTGCTTTTCAGCACACAGTACACAGTCCTGAGCAATGTCAGTGGTCTTTGTGGAGTCAGCATCCTTGCAAGAGGTTTGCAGAGCAGCAGCATGGTCTTCTGTGCCGGCGTTCTTCAAGCACTATAGATTGATTGTGCTGGGTCGTGAGGATGCATCCTTCGGATCGAAGGTCTTGGAGCACACGCTTAAGTCTCCGGTAAGACGTATTGGGGTCCCTCCCAGTAGTGGAGCTTTGGTACATCCCACTGTATTCTGCTGGAGCCATCCGGGAACGAGAAGTTGTCTTCACATACGTGAAGTTACGTTCTGGATGGCTCCAGAAGAATAATTTCCCACCGCTAATTGTGTTTGTGTTGGTATTTTTCGGACTCCGTCATGGAAGTCAACAGCTCTCTCGGAATGACTGATAGAAGGGCATTATGGTACTGGTATTTATAGATTTGGTCTAGCGCCCTCTATCGGTCGTTGGTGGCTATGCAGCCAGGAGGTTAACCCACTGTATTCTTCTGGAGCCATCCAGAACGTAACTTCACGTATGTGAAGACAACTTCTCGTTCATGATCCCGGCTGACAGGCTTGCTTGTTTAACCCTTTCCCAGGTTGCCTCCCTGGAAAAGGGAGAAAACTCAAGCCTCTGCACACCCTGTTCACGATCCCGGTGACAGGCTTGCTTGTTTACCCCCTTTCCCAGGTTGCCTCCCTGGAAAAGGGAGAAAACTCAAGCCTCTGCACCCCCTGTTCATGATCCCAGCTGACAGGCTTGCTCGCTTACCCCTTTCCCAGGTTGCCTCCCTGGAAAAGGGAGAAAACGCAAGCCTCTACACCCCCTGTTCATGATCCCAGCTGACAGGCTTGCTTACTCCCTTAATTTACAATAAGGCCCAGGGCAGAAAGGGCCTGAGATTTGAAGAAGAAGAAGAAGAAGAAGAGTTGACTTTACCCCACTTTTTCACCCATTTAAGGTGACTCAAAGTGGCTGACAAACCTATTCTTCCTCCCACAGCAGAACACTCTGTGAGGTGGGTGGGGCTGTGAGAGCTCAGAAAGAGAGCTGTGACTAGCCCAAGGTTACCCAGGGGTCTTCGTGGGGGAGTGCAGAATCAAAACCCAGTATTCCCAGATAAGAGTCCGGCTCCCTAACCACTAGACCAAACTGTTGCGTTTCACCCAGGTCCATATCCTTTGGTGGGTCTAGCGTGTACCAACAGCAACCTGAAATGCAAGCGTGTCCTCCTTGTCCTGAATGGCTCCTTCAAGCTCTCTGACTCTGTAATTTTGCTGGATGGAGCATAGGGTTACACATTACATTTCCCCAGAAGTAATTCCATTATTGCAAAAAAAGCCTTCTTGCCTTTAATCACATTATGCTCAGAGGAGAGAACGGGGTGGCAGCAGGGTGTGTGTAGGGAGAGAACAACCATTGTCTCTGTTTTAAACAAAAGGAGCTATAAAGGAACTAATTAGCCACTTGGCTTTTTTCTGTAACCTTGTGCGACTCCCTCAGACATCTCACTGAATTTCCACGCTGTTAATTAGGCAAGACAACAAGGAAAACCAACAAATGCTGCTTTTCTTAAGGATAAACCTTCTTTATTTTTTCACATTTTTTTTCAGAAGGGATGACTCTGACACAGCCCTGGCTCTGAGCCTGGAGAGATACCACATTGTGCAAGCGCTTATATTTGTATAATGCATAGAGATGACCATCCTAACAATGGTGGGTCAGTCTCACCCATGATGCTTGAGGTCATCTGGAATGTGCCTTATGGAATTCTCCGTGCACTGCTTCTGTCCTGGGCCTTTTGCTTTTTGCAAGCTAAGGTTTAGATCTTCTGGATTGCTCATCCCACCTCTATACCTCTCTGCGGTCACACCTAAGGTTTAATCCAGCATCAGACCACGTTCAGAATGAGGGAACATATAAGCAAGGTGACAAGCTGTTGGCTTTCAGTGTTAAGTAACTCAGAAAGTTCACCTTGGGGAGGGAGAATATGGAAAGAAAACTACCGGCCACTGTGCTGATGTGTTCTCTCACTCCGAAAGTGGACTGAAGCTGGGGCCTATTCGCACTTGGCCTTTTTCTGGAGTATATCTCAGGATAGGGGGTCTGTGGTCCACATGCTAGTGCAGACTCTAGAAGACCTCACTTTGGGCCTGCCGAGGCCTGCCCTAGCATATGGAGAGCAAGTCACTATTCCAGGAAATATTCCAGAATAAAGCCAAGTGCGAATAGGCCCCTGGTTTAAACCTTAGGTGTGACCACAGCTTTAGACATACCCAGATGAGGAGGAGGAGGAGGGAGAAAAGGGTGTGGTATCTTTAGAAGAACAATAATAGGGAACTGCACTCTTATCTGGGAATGCCGGGGTTTGATTCCACACTCCCCCATGAAGCCAGCTGGGTGACCTTAGGCTAGTCACAGCTCTCTTCTGAGCTCTCACACCCCACCTATCTCACAAGGTATCTGTTGCAAGGACGAGAACAGTAGGTTTGTCAGCTGCCTTGAGTTCCCTTAAATGGGCAAGAAAAGTGGGGTAGAAAAGCCAAATCTCTCCTTCCTTCCTTCCTTCCTTCCTTCCTTCCTTCCTTCCTTCCTTCCTTCCTTCCTTCCTTCCTTCCTTCCTTCCTTCCTTCCTTCCTTCCTTCCTTCCTTCCTTCCTTCCTTCCTTCCTTCCTTCCTTCCCTTCCTTCCTTCCTTCCTTCCTTCCTTCCTTCCTTCCTTCCTTCCTTCCTTCCTTCCTTCCTTCCTTCCTTCCTTCCTTCCTTCCTTCCTTCCTTCCTTCCTTCCTTCCTTCCTTCCTTCCTTCCTTCCTTCCTTCCTTCCTTCCTTCCTTCCTTCCTTCCTTCCTTCCTTCCTTCCTTCCTTCCTTCCTTCCTTCCTTCCTTCCTTCCTTCCTTCCTTCCTTCCTTCCTTCCTTCCTTCCTTCCTTCCTTCCTTCCTTCCTTCCTTCTTCCTTCCTTCCTTCCTTCCTTCCTTCCTTCCTTCCTTCCTTCCTTCCTTCCTTCCTTCCTTCCTTCCTTCCTTCCTTCCTTCCTTCCTTCCTTCCTTCCTTCCTTCCTTCCTTCCTTCCTTCCTTGGAATCATCCCCCCTAGGTTGTTCCAGAACCAGGATAAGAACATAAGAACATAAGAGAAGCCTTGCTGGATCAGGCCACAGCCCATCTAGTCCAGCATCCTGTCGCACACAGTGGCCCACCAAATGCTCATGGGCATCTCAAGCAGAGACAAGGACAAACCTTCTCCTGCTCTTGAGTCCCAGCAGATGGCCTTAGAAGTGCCCCATCTGGGATGGTCCTTAGCACATCATGGCTGCTGGAGGAAATGATGCTGCCGAGCTTAGACCAATGGCTACTAGACTGGATGGCAGGATGCCTCTCAGTGCCATTTGCAGGGATCTGAGAGCAGGGGAAGCTTTTGTCTTTTTCTTCCGCTTGAGATGCCCGGGAGCAACTGGTGGTCCACTGTGAGACGGTATGCTGGACTAGACGGGCTGTGGCCTCATCCAGCAGGGCTCCTCTTAGGTTCCTATGTTCAGCAAACAGGGAGATCCCCGCAGGCCTTTGCTGCTGGTACCTGCAAATTAGCAGCCCAACCACAGGAGTCCTCTGGCTTCCTTTTCATCCTTTCCCGTCAGGTCTTTTCTCTCCATCTCTGCTGCCTCTTTCAAGCTGGAGCCTTTCAGCAGCCTGCACAATGTGTTTGGGCACAAACCCTTCACTCAGGGCCCCTCCCACTTTGTTAAAACCTTGGGCTTTCATTTAAAGGCAGCAGCTTGTGGCTCCCTTTGAAGTCGACAGAATCATCCTTCCTCTCCGCTTCGCCACTCTGACTCATTGTGTTTGCAATGCATATCTATCAGGAAGGGAGAAGGAGAAACAGGCAGGCAAGGCGAGGAGGTAGAGGAAGGTAGAAGGGAGAGTGGAGAGAACAGCTTGATTTAGACATGAGAAGAAGAAGAAGAAGAAGAAGAAGAAGAAGAGTTGGCTTTTTGACTCCATTTTTCTTACCCATTTAAGGGGATTCAAAGCGGCTGACAAACCTTCTGTTCTTCACCCCACAACAGACAGCCTGTGAGGTGGGTGGGGCCCTGAGAGCTAAGAAAAGAACTGTGACTAGCCCAAGGTCTAGCAGTTAGGGAGCCAGACTCTTATCTGGGAAGACCGGGTTTGATTCCACCCTCCCCCATGAAGTCATCTGGGTGGCCTTGGGCTAGTCACAGCTCTCTTTCTGAGCTCTCACAGCCCCACCTACCTCACAGGGTGTTCTGTTGTGGGGAGAAGAACAGAAGGTTTGTTAGTCACTTCGAGTCCCCTTAAATGGGTGAGAAAAGTGGGGTAGAAAAGCCAACTCTTCTTCTTCTTCTTCTTCTCCTCTACCTGGCGTGAGGAATGTATCTGCTATGTATCCCATATGCATCCACTCAGAACGTGTGAAATCTGCCCTGAATCTGCTCTGGATCTCTTTCAGATGCGACTGGGGCAGCCACTTTCCCACCTCCGAGGGTTGTACGAAAGTTCTAAAGCATTCGATTCGAACACTTTGAAATATGTTGGATCTCTTAAGTGTTTTTATGGATATTATTGTTTTTAATATATATTGGTTGTAATTTGTTGTTTTAAACCTTGTTACCCAGCCTGAGACCTACACGTATAGGACAGGATAGAAATACAAACAAACAAACAATAAATAAACTTGAATGTCAGCCTTGGAATGTGCCAACATTTGATTTGAATCCGAATGTCCAAGTTTGTTCAAATTCATATGAAAAATGAATAATACGAATATTTGTGCACATTCCTGGGGGGGGGGGGGGTGATCCTTTCCTTGACAGAAACTCACACACTTCTCCAGACTAGGGATGTGCACAAATATTCGTAGGCATTGAAATTCAATCGAATGTGCCAAATTTCAACACTTGATTAGAATAGAATGCCCTGAAATTCGAATCTAAACATTCAAATCAAATTTCAAATTTAGGGACTATTCGTCTGAATTATCCGGACATTCATATGTGTTCGGGTTAGTACACGATGTGTACTTGAAGATCCGTACCTTTCCCACATCCGTAACCATTTGTACAGATCTGTACAGGGCGAAAACAGGTTGTGTATGGGATAACTACGGGATGCATACGCATGTGTATGGATGCGTATGCACATGTACGGATGTCGGAAAGATGCGTACAAGGATCTACGCATCTTATCGACATTTGTAAGTGCAAATTTGAATAAAAAATTGCTTAATTCGAATTGGATTTTGTTAAATGTGAATTTAAATAATTCGAATCAAATTTTGCTAAATTTGAATTTAAATAATACAAATTGAATTTTGCTCAATTTGAATTTAAATAATACAAATTGAATTTTGCTAAATTTGAATTCAGAGAATGTGAATTGAATTTTGTTAAATGTGAATTTAAATAATTCAATTCGAATTGAATCAAATTTTGATTATTAGAATTGACTTGAATAGAATGTCAAAAAACTTCCTTGCCCATACCCTACTCCAGACAGCTCCTGGATCAGATTTCCTATGACCTTCAGGGGCTGGTGCCGTGATTTCAGATAATCCATCCGCTTAAGGGGCTGGGAGCGAACAGCCGTGACTGAATCCCCCTCCATGAAATGAAAGGCCATTTTATTTCCTTTCCCATTTCTGAAAAGAAGGGCTGGGATGCCTTTTATTCTTTCATTCACTTCAAATGGCTTCAGAGTGTACGCAGCCATTTCATTCCCTTTACCCGTTTCTTATATAATAAAGTGACTGAAGGCATTAGTTTGTAAATGGAGAGGGAATAAAGCCACGCATGGAGCGTCTGCTCCTACCCTGTCCGCCTTTGGCTTCAGGATCAGGCAGAGCAGAAGAAAGGAAAAGCAGATGAATAAGCCGGTAAGATGGAAAGTTGAAGTAGAACGGGAGTATAAAGGAAGCAGAAGGGGAGGAAAAATTAGGGGCTGGTAGTGTCACAGAAGAGAGTCTGGTAAAAAGATATATATCTAAACATCAAGTGAGAGATATGATAAGAGAGCTGTCTAGGGAGAGGCAGAGAGACAGAGAAGAGATGAGAATTTAGAGCTGCTAAAAAAAAGTTGTCAAAGATTGCCGTCTGGATGCTGGCAACGGAGGGAAGGAGCGGAGGGGGCAGATACGAGCTAGTTTCTAGTTTCTGAAACCAGCCTCTGTTGCTTCTGACACCAGCTTCCAGGACGTTACATGAGCCTCCATACTGCAGAAATCCATTGGCAAACAAATGCCTCTTGGATCTTTGTTTTAAATGGTTTGTGTATCTTAATCAGGTGTTCTTTTACTCTTGTTTCTAGTGTTCACGTTTCAAAATGTCTGTGTTGAAAACCACCGTGAGATTATTTTGATAGGAAATGGTATAGAAATGCTTTTAATGAATGAAGGAATAAATTAACAAAAGCTGATCTCCCCCAACATGTTACAGTAAGCATCCATCCATCCATCCATCCATCCATCCATCCATCCATCCATCCATCCATCCATCCATCCATCCATCCATCCATCCATCCATCCATCCTCATCTATATCTATCTACCTATCTACCTCTTATCTGGACTCTTATCTGGGTATACCGGGTTTGATTCCGCCCTCCCCCCTGAAGCCAGCTGGGTGACCTTGGGCTAGTCACAGCTCCTCTCTGAGCTCTCACAGCCCCACCTACCTCACAGGGTGTCTGTTGTGGGAAGAAGAATAGAAGCTTTGTTAGCCACTTTGAGTCCCCTTAAATGGGTGAGAAAAATGGGGTATGAAAGCCAACTCTCCTCTTCCTCCTTCTCCTTATGTTCTTCACAAAGAAGCTAGAGAATGAAGTGATTTAAAGAAGGTTGTCTCCTCAGCATATAATCAAGCTGTGTCTTTCTTCTGTGACAACCAATTCCTTAAGACCTTAGAGAACATGAGTGCCTCACTTGCTCATTAAAAGCAAGAAGTGGGGATGTGAGATATACATGGATAAGGCATTAGGGGATGCCAGGAGGACTAACTTAACATATAGTCTTTATATATTATTTAGCCCCTGTGTCGTCTTTCTCCCTCAGCCTGTTGTGCATTTTCATTGTATTTGGGTTTTAGAAGAAGCACAAGGTTTTGCTCGAAGGTGCTTTTCTTGATGGAAATGTCACTCTTCCGCCTCTATGCATGCTAACATATTTTGCTGTAGGACACCGTTGACAATGTGAGCAGCTAAGGAGCTTTAACCTGTATCTTTCTTTGCTTGTCAAGCCTTGTAAATTTCTCAGAGATGGTTAATGTTTTGGAATGACAAAGGTGCTCAGAGATCAAGGTATGAGTCAAACCAGCCTATTGTCAAAGGCATAAATATCCCTTTGTATTCTTTTCCCCATCAATAGGCAGTAATAAAAAGGCTGCAAGCCAAATCCAGCTTGGCTGATGTCTAGATGGAAAAAGAAAGGTGTGTGCGTAAAGGTGACCGATCTTTTCTACATTTCGTCTCCAGATCCATATTTTCTCTTTCAGAGCCAAAGACATAAATATTGCTGCAGCCACTACTTGAAAACCTGCAAATCCTCACATATTTCTCTCTCATCCCTCCATAATTTGAACTACTCCAGGTTTGCTAGAATATTTGTATCTCACCTCCCCTTGCATTTCAGACAGGGAAAGAGCTTCAAAGCAGAATTTTAGCTGCTGCTTCTGTTATGCTATTGTTGCTGAAGGCAGGACAATCACATCAGCTTCTTCATTGGCACAGCCACCCAGCCGTCAGGAGCAAGGCCTTAGTGTTTTCAGAAGTGTCTTATAAGAATATATAGAGCTGTCCTATCTTGACATACAGCCACTGGTGGGTGGAGACGTAGGATGTGGTCAGACAGGCTTAAAGGAGCACCGCCTGGGCAAATTAGGATCTGGCATATCAGGTGCTTTAGTGCCCCATGTGCCTTACCTCATTCTGAAGCCCGTGAATGGGTGCACCTTCCCCAATTAGGAAATGATAACACCAAGGGTGACTCAACTTTTTTTGAAAAACTAATTGGGTGGAAAACTATGGAAGCACAGAAGGGAAAAGTGCAGCCCAACACTGTCTAGAAATGGCTGCTATGAATGAGTGACCAGTCAGGACCACAGGAAGCCCAGCAGATGAGTGTCCAGTCAGTGAGTAGCACCCATTGTCATCAGACCTGAAAGCAAAAGAAGAGAAAATATGGAAAAAATGAGGTAGGTTTTTAATCAGACAGTTAACTGTTTGGGGTGATCCTTGGTAAAAAGGCAACCAAAAAAGCCCCATCTGATAGCACCCTCAATGCAGAGGGAGACGCCATCTTACAGTTCACTGGTAAACTTTGTCTTAAGGAAAGCATGCTCACCTTGACTTGCTGCCCCTTCCTTTACATCCAATCACATATTAATGTCTGCTCTTTATACTCCCATGACATCTTTGTTGCTTTTAGTTTAGTGCTGCCTATGCTGAGCCAGTGAGCTGATTGAATCAGAACCCTCCGGCAGGTGAGCTATGGCATGAATATATCCCCTTCGAATGTGGTAGGATTCTATTCGGTACAAATGTATCCGTCCAAATTCATACGAATATCCCATACGAATGCATACGAATCCTGTTTATGGATCCTATACAAAATGCATTACTATTGGATATGTATCCTATACCAATGCATACATACTGGATACGTATTGATACATATCCTATACGAATGCATACATTTAGATACGAATTCGATACATATCCCCAATTTAACAAATGTATGAACTATTTGCACGAATGTTCTGAATCATTTGTATTTGTATTAATGTACGAATGTCGTAACATTCGATTCCTGTACAAATGTCTGAATTTGTCTGAATTTGTCCGAATAATGAATGTTACAAATTTTTGTGCACATCTCTAGTTATAACACATTAGCACAGAAAGTGGTTTCGGACTAAGGTCCTGTTTGCACCAAGGCAATCTTGACATCCTGGCATACTCTGGGATGCAGCATATGGCGAGCCTATGTCTTCCTCCCCTCTAGTCTTCAGAAAATATATAATAATATGAGTTTCTCAATGTTGGCAGTTTTCTCAGCTCCAATGAACCACACCTGAGCTCCTCACGACACTGAAAATTAGCAACCCCAGCTATTTTTTTCCCTGTGATTTGTTTCAGTGGCTGTAGACAACCTTGTTATAATTTGCACTTTGATAACTTTGACACTCTCTTAATTTGCCTAGCTAGCTTAGAGTTTGACTAGTTCATTAAAAAACCGAGCTGAATTATTGAACTAATTGAATTAACACTGCAAGATAATCCAGAACCTTTGTTAGCTCCTTCACGCTGCTTCCAGCAATGTAGTTCTCTGTGAACTGTCTTTAACCCCAGATTTTTTTTTTTAAAGTGGGTGGGTGGGTGGGGAAGGCTTGATAAAGCCCCGTTTTATTTGAGTAAATGTGCAGAAGAAGGGGACTGACTAAGCTGTTCTTCTCCCCACGACAGATACCCTGTGAGGTAGGTGGGGCTGTGAGAGCTCAGAAGAGAGCTGTGACCAGCTGAAGGTCACCCAGCTTGCTTCATGTAGAAGAAGAAGAGTTGTCTTTTATACTCTCCTTTTCTCATCCTTAAGGGGACTCTTGAAGCGGCTGGCAAACTTCTGTTCTTCTCCCCACCACAGACACCCTGTGAGGTAGTGGAGCTGTGAGAGCTCAGAAAAAGAGCTGTGACTATCCCAAGGCTATCCAGAAGGCTTTCACGGAGGAGTGAGGAATCAAACCCGGTGACTCCCAGATAAGAAACCGGCCCTCTAACCACAAGATGCAATGAAGAATGTGGTTGAGAAGAAGGTACCAGCTATATGTTTTGGAAGATGTTGATCCACCAGTCCCAAGGTCAATCTAAAACTCGTACAAACTTTGTGACTGTCCAACTTAAGGCTCCAAAGGGCTAGATATGAAAGTTCCTAGCCTCAGAACCCCTGGGAACCCATTTTGGTAGGGTGTTTTGGGGTGTCAGTGAAATGTATCCTCTAGTAGATTGGAAAACCAAGGCATACCTTCTCCACATCTCCATGCTCTAGGCTAGGACAAGTTGGTATGCTGGAAGACCTTGATGTTAAGGACAATCAGTAATCCAGACCAAAGTCTCCCCTGATCTGGATTACACTCCATCCTGTGTAGACCAAGTGACCCAGTGGTGGGGCCAGCCTCCCATATTCCACACATTCTAGTAAGGAAAACCCGAGGGACATGGTAAAGAAGAAAGCCCCATTCTAGCTAGGATGAGCTCCATCCGAGATGGCATAGATGACGTTCACAGTCTTCTCCTAAATCGGTTGGCTCTTAAGTAAAATTTAATTGGTTTTTGTTGGACTTCATCTTTCAAGGAATAATTTGTGGAGAAGAATACAGATTAAGGCTCCTTCAGCAAAGGAACAGCAACAAAGAACTGTGCTGGATCTTAAAGGCGAGCAAATTTACTGCGGCATAAAGTGATAGTGATGAATACAGAGGAGGAATAGAGAAGAACGTATCTGGCTAGCCTGGAGGCATCTGCTCAGACTCTGGGATTTAATGATATTCAACTCCATCGGGAGAGTTGTTCTTTTAAAATAAATAAATAATCTTTTGTAATAACCATCATGGCTTTGTTTCCCTAAATAACCCAGGAAGGTCTACAAGGTGCTTTTTTCAAAATGTTTGCAGTAGAAACTTTAGAATTGACTTAGATTTCTGCTTTTCTTGGTGACCCATGAAATGCACGTCAGCATTTTATTTTATTTAACATTTTATGAATGCATCTGAAATTGGAACCGTCAGCATGCTTTTGTAGACACAAAATATTTCTTGCAAAGATTTGGAAAACGGCTCTGCTTCTTCCTTTCGAGCTCTTTGATGATGCCTCTGAATTGTCTACCCCCCTTTCTTTTTATACATGGTAGGGGGAGGTAGAATAATGCTATTCTTGGTCTCCAGGCCTGCCAGGTGTCTGGGCACTTCAGGCTTCTCATGCACAGAATAGTTAATGTGGCAAACATGCAAGTGCTTAACCCTTCTAAACAGAATTTGAGAAGCAGGAAATATCTCTTAAAAATCAGAATATGGGTTGTGATTGAAAGCATGCTTTGCAAGGAATATCGTGGTTCTGGATCAATACTTAGCAATACTTTCAGAACCACCCACCCACCCACCTACCCACCCACCTACCCACCCACCCACCCACCCACCCACCAATCCATCCATCCATCCATCCATCCATCCATCCATCCATCCATCCATCCATCCATCCATCCATCCATCCATCCATCCATCCATCCACTGTTGCACACACAGTCACAGAGGGTGCTGCCATTTTGAAGAGGACTGACCCCAAAATCAAATCAGGTAAGTATTTGATCGTGGGTGGGTGGTTGAGTGATGGCTAAAGTTCACTAGCAAGCACTAGTCAACTTTGGACAATTGTGGTCCTTTCCCCTCCAGCAGACGGGAAGGAAATTGTGAAATCGCTCCTTGTTTGGAGATACTTTCTAGGCTTGGATGTGATGCTGGAGGAGAGAGAAAAGGAGATGAAATAGAAGCATGGATGTCTTCTTGCTGGTATTTTGCCAGGCTCACTGGCAGCCTTTTTCAAGCTGAAAAGATAAGAATGTTTCAAATGAATAAATTATCTGGAGGGCTTCAAGTTTGCTTGCTTAAGTTTCAATCACTTGTATCTCCAGTTTGAAATGCAATCTTGCATAGCTGAAGAAGGCCCCATGAAGCTATTCTTCTTTAAACTGAAGAGATGACTCAGCTTTATTCATTTTCTCTCCTCTCAGCAGTCAGATTCAAATAAATAGAATGCAAACAATAGCTTTTTCTCCGGTTTTCATCCATCCCAATGAACGCAACTGAACACAGAATGAAGTTTGCAAGTGTCCTTAGACATCACAGAGTCTGCATATGTACACAGATGTGGAGCATGGGATTGGGCAGCAAGTTCCATCCATTCACAATTAATGCTTTTGAATGGAAACATCTGTATGAACGGAATCCTGCACAAATCGAGAAGTGTAAATCATCTTACTTGAAACTGTGCCGGGATTGCCGTTGGGCCTGTCTCTGGTACAGCTCAGCAAAAAAGCAACTGCGTGGAAAGTTGAAGGTTGCAAGTTTGATCTCCTGGAAGAAGGTATGGGCTAGGGATGTGCTAGAATATTCAAACATTCCAAAATCCAATTCGAATTTGACGGATATCGATATTCGAATCCGAATCAGATTTTCAAAAATCTGAATTTTCAAATTTGAATCGAATTTGGATTTTCGAAAATCCACTATGAATTTGAATGTCTGAATCTGAGCAAATTCAATTGAATTTTGAGCATTTTAAGTATTCTTGCACATCCTTAGCTTAAAGGAAAGGAGGCACTTTTAATGACCGTTTTTGTCTGTTTGTAGAATGTTGAAGGCTGCCTTTCCTTTCCTCCACTAGCCCGGTTGTTGTAGCTTAATGCAACTTCACGCAAACCTCAGCTGTGTTTCTCCCTCTGACCAGCTGGTCCCAATTTTGGTGCACTAGATGTGGAGAAAGGGGTGAGTGCTAGTGTGTTCCCTTCCCTCTAACTTAAATAAAATAAAATCCTGCAATTTTCTTTCCTTGCTTTTTTTCAGTTGGAGATCTCTTAGCTTCCTCCTTCTTAACCTTTACAGGAAAGAAAGGTCTTTTAAAAATTGAAATTGCTGTGGCAGGGAACCCCGGTCTAAAATTAATGAAATGTCAAATAGCTGCAGATTCTGATAAGCAGAGTAGGATAAGGATCAGCAGAACTCAGGACCGGCTCCTAACTTGGCCGATCTATCTCCACTTTGCTCTGCTGTCAGCTGGCATCCAGTCTGATTGAAACTCCTTTTATTGGATCTACTCCTTGGCAGCCTGCCGCCTCTTTTCTCCCTCTTGTAGCCTCACAGGAGGGAAGTTGCACGTAGGTATTTGTTTAACCACAGCTGTCAAGGCTGCCTGGTGGATTATCTTGTGAAGTTGCATTGTCTTCTGCTTTTCCAACCATGATCCTAAATGTTCAAACAAAGAAAACAAAGAAAACCTGCGGTCAAGGAATAGGGGTGTGCATGAATATACAAAACATTCAAAATTCAATCAAATTTGTTCAAATTTGGTCGTCTGAATTCGAATCGAATGTCTATGAATTCGAATTTAAGCATTTGATCGAATTTCAAATTTTTGAAAGATTTGTATGAATTATTTGTACATTTGTATGTATCTATCTAGTGTGTAGTTTACGGTCGTTGTTGTATCTATCCATGTGCTATACCAAGTCCTCACTTTTAATTATCAATTAACGGCCTTGACTGTTGTAAAGGCCGAAGACTCTCTCAGCCCTTAATCTATTTCATATATATATTTATCTTTATTTGGTAGTGTGGTAGCGTTTTGTTTACTTGTAAATCAATCTCTATTATTCCCTTCCAAGAGGCGCACCTTCCATTTCCTTTTTCCTTCTCTTTGGCTTGATAATAATGTTGCCTTCCTTCTGATGCTGCAGCAGACAGCACCCTGCCCCCACTCTGCCAACCTCCAGCAGTGGGTTAGATACAGTTACTGTTTAGAACTCTGGCCCTATTTGGCTCCCTTTATAAACAGAACTCGACGAAGTTTCTTTGAAACAACAAGAACATGTGTTTATTGAATACAGTTAAGTCTCAAGTCAGCTTCTTCTTCAAGTTACACTTTCAGCTTCTGTTGTCAAACAGTTCAGTCCCTAACTTTCACACTCAGTTCAAAGACTCTTAAACTTCTTGAGTAAACTCTCAACCAGTACAATATGTGTTTGCTTGTCCTTATATTTTCACCAGCAACATCAAACACGTATTAACAAACTCAGGACCCCAATTCCCAGCTTCCCTCAGGACAGCTTAGAGCCCGTTTCTCCCCTTCGTTAACCTCCCAGATTAACGACCCAAGGCAGAGAACCAAGATTATCCCCTCAGGCTCCCTTTTATATGGGCCTGGCTGGCTTGCTTCGCCCTGATTGGCTGAGCTCCTCCAGCATTCTATTTCACCCCTCCCCTTGGAGTGCTCAACTAGCCCCTCCCTTAGGCTACTTACCCTTGACAAAAAAACGCTTTGGCAACACTTTTAAACGTCTAGACTTACCGTGTTCGCCACACTTTGCATTTTAAACCAAAATAACTTAATTTTGGGGTTGAGGGGTCCTAGCGGTCTCCACAACTCCTATAATCGCGGGGGAAAATAAATAAATAAAAATTTATTTTTATTTATTTATTTTTAAACAACTGCAAAAACTTTAACATACTTTCTCCACTAAATCCCCCTTTGCCCCCTCAGTTAATCAAAAAGTCACTTTCAGCATTTTCTGCTGTCATCAGTCTGCTGGTCAGTCCTGCTGCATGTTTGTCTCCAGTTCAGCCTGGTGCTGCTTCTGGACAGTCCTGGATCACCCCTGGCTCCATGTGGATTGACTCCTCACGCATTTGCTGACTCTGGTCATCTGCTGATGATCCTTGCTTGGCACACCTTCCTGCAGCTCCAAGCTCACAAAGCTTCTTTCTCACAAGTAGTATTCTGTGCATAAGCTGCTCATTGCTTCTTTGGTTGAAGGTCTCTCCATGCTTCTTGATTCTTTCTGGACGTGCAAACAGTTCATTAGGTTTAGCCATTGCTGCATCCTCACAGCCAAGCACAGCCAGCTTCAGTTCATGGCTAAGTCCTGTGTCATTTAGCTGGTCTTTACTAGATTTGGCCTCTGTCTGTTCCAGAACCAGCTCTAATTTCTTAGCTTGTTCTGTCTGCTTTTCAATGGCAAGTACTTCAATGCTTATTTCTGTTGTCTGTGGAGCCTTTGCTCGCCAATCAGTCTCGATTATTTCCGAACGTTCCAAACCTTTCAAAGAGTTCGGGTCAATGCTCTTTTCGAAGTCTGTCTCAGCTTCCTTGCTTATGTTTTCAGTAGCTAATGGACTTATTGAAAGCTCTGGATACTTGTTGCCATCAGTTTGCATTTCCACTACTTTTCTTTCTGCATCAGCATGGCTTTTGTTTACTTTTTCTGGGAATATCTTTTCTTCTCCCACTGCTATAACTGTACTTTCCTTGGAATCTTCAGCTTCACTTTTCTCCCCATTGGTTGGCAACTGTTTTTCAGCACCTTGAGTGTTGCTCTGTCCAACCTTTACACTGACCTCATCAATAGAGTCTGGTGGACTACTGTCACTACAAAGGTCTCCTTCAGGGAGCACCACTTCTGATTTTAAAACCTTGTCACAAAGTTCAAGCTCCTTAGAAGACATTAAGGCAACTTGCTTATGTCCAGACAATGGATTACTCTGTATCTTGTCTGTAACTACTGGGAGAACTCTGGTTACTGCTCCCACCAAAAGTTCAGTGCTGCTATCCTCGCAAACAGCAGTGCCTTGAGTCAAAAGTCTTTTCTCAGTTGTAACATCTTTCTCAATACTATCTTGGAATATGGATTCTACTTCATCTCCAAGTTCCCAGGTTTGCTCTAAGTCATAAGCTACCTGCTGTTCTTTCAACTCCTTTGCTTTAATACTAACTTTCACTTGTTCTTCTGTAATACCATTAATACTGGACATCTGTCCATTCCTAGCATCAATCTGTTTACTTGTATTACTAATACAGCTTTGTTCATCTCTTGTTTCCACCTGTGCATTCCCTTTTGTAAACTCTGGGGTGTAAGTTGAATCACACACTTCTCCCTCTTGTTCATCATAAACATTTTCTGCAAGAATCTGCCTCTGTACTTCTGCAGTATCACTGTTTAGGTTGAGGGGCACTGTAGCAGAATCATTTTCAATTGTCTGCACTTCTTGTGGCCCTGCTTCACCACTTGACCCAGTGCCACTAACTTTTTCTGTCTGGAATCGTAAGCTTTCATCCCGCTTCTGCTCCACAACAAGCTGCTCTTCGCCTCCCTGCACCCCTATATCTGTTATGGATGTACTGACAGGGAGTGTTTCCTTGGCAACCAGAATGGAATCTTGTGCTGCTCTCCAACTGTCCCGCTTCAGTAATGCCTTATCATGGCCTAACTCAGAGTAACGGTTATTTTGTGGGACCGTCGGAACTTTAACTGAGTTACGTGATCTGATTTGATCGATTTCCCTTTGTAACTGAGACATTCGTTCTTCATGTTTAAGCCTTGCATACTCAGATTCAATTTCCATGTTTCTAATTGCTAGTTCAATCTCTTTCATCTCTTTTTCATGGGCAAGTCTAATTCTCAATATTTCTGCCTGCTCCTGAGCAGATATCACTCTTCTAGACCTGGTTTCCATTTTGTTTTAATGTATTAACTTGTTTACTTTTAGTTCTGCAGCAGATTTGCTACTTTACCCTCTTTGTTTACCTCACAAATCTGCCTTTTCCTTTGTGTATTGTGTTGTACACAAGTTAACAGCTTAGATTAGGTGTTTCTACATATACCTTTAAACTGTTACCTCAAAACACCTATCGTGGCTGCTTTTTCTTTATCCATATACTTAAGTGTAGCCTCTACCAGCAATGTCCAGTGGTGTTGCTACTAATTACCCAGTCATATACCTCGCAACGACCACCTGCTGTTTTCAAATCAATATCCCTACCTTACCCTAGGTGTTTTACCTCAGGATATTGACTTTAAGTGACTTTAAAAGTCAAAATTCAACAACTTTTACTTCAGAAATTTCTGCCTAAACACTGGATTACTCGGATCCCAGCGCTTGCCACCAAAATGTAAAGGCCGAAGACTCTCTCAGCCCTTAATCTATTTCATATATATATTTATCTTTATTTGGTAGTGTGGTAGCGTTTTGTTTACTTGTAAATCAATCTCTATTATTCCCTTCCAAGAGGCGCACCTTCCATTTCCTTTTTCCTTCTCTTTGGCTTGATAATAATGTTGCCTTCCTTCTGATGCTGCAGCAGACAGCACCCTGCCCCCACTCTGCCAACCTCCAGCAGTGGGTTAGATACAGTTACTGTTTAGAACTCTGGCCCTATTTGGCTCCCTTTATAAACAGAACTCGACGAAGTTTCTTTGAAACAACAAGAACATGTGTTTATTGAATACAGTTAAGTCTCAAGTCAGCTTCTTCTTCAAGTTACACTTTCAGCTTCTGTTGTCAAACAGTTCAGTCCCTAACTTTCACACTCAGTTCAAAGACTCTTAAACTTCTTGAGTAAACTCTCAACCAGTACAATATGTGTTTGCTTGTCCTTATATTTTCACCAGCAACATCAAACACGTATTAACAAACTCAGGACCCCAATTCCCAGCTTCCCTCAGGACAGCTTAGAGCCCGTTTCTCCCCTTCGTTAACCTCCCAGATTAACGACCCAAGGCAGAGAACCAAGATTATCCCCTCAGGCTCCCTTTTATATGGGCCTGGCTGGCTTGCTTCGCCCTGATTGGCTGAGCTCCTCCAGCATTCTATTTCACCCCTCCCCTTGGAGTGCTCAACTAGCCCCTCCCTTAGGCTACTTACCCTTGACAAAAAAACGCTTTGGCAACACTTTTAAACGTCTAGACTTACCGTGTTCGCCACACTTTGCATTTTAAACCAAAATAACTTAATTTTGGGGTTGAGGGGTCCTAGCGGTCTCCACAACTGTATAAAGGGATTTCAATATTTGTGTATACTTTTATGCCAATAAAGGTTTTTCGATTTGATTTTGATTTGTATGTATAAAGATAGGTGCACAATCTGTACTTGCCTGTACCCATCTTTTGCACATCCATAAGCATTTGTACAGATCCATACAGGACGAAAATGGGATGCATGCAGCATAGATATGGGATGCATACGATGTGTATGGATGCATATATGCACATACAAATGTTGGGTGTTTTTCCACTGTCACTAGAAGTACCCATTAAGTACCCATTAATGGGTACAAAAATGCCATTACGTACCCATTAATGGGTACTGAATGGGTACTTTTAGTGACAGTGGAAAAACACCCGTTGTCAACATTCATATTTGCAAATACAGATTGAAAATTCACAGAAATAGATTCAAATGTATTTTAATCAAATTGAGCGTGAATACATTCAAATTTCAAACATTTGAATCAATTCAAATTTTTTGATATTCCATTCAAATTGAATCCCAAAATTTGCATTCGTCCGCACCCCTATCAATAAGTATTTTTTTTTCTTTTAAGAGAAAAGTTTAAAAAAAAATTTAACTGCCTGCACGTCCCAATCCCAAAGGTCTGAATTGGATATGCTAGGTATTAAAATGATTAGGTATGTTTATGGATGAAAAAAAATCATTTTTGATTTGCAATAAAATGAATGTCTGAAAATCCATTTCGTCATCAAATAGTTTGAGCCTTTGAACTTTCACATTCATGGACAAATATTTTCATAGAGTTCTTTTCCCATTGAAAAAACCCTCCTATTTTCATCAGTGAAATGGTGCTGAAGTGTGAAAAATCTGATTGGATTTTCATATTTGCGAGCCAGGAGCGTTATTTGATTCATTCGAATGTCTGTACTTTCGTTTCAATGTAAAAATTTGCAAATTGAAAAATTCATTTGAATTTTCAAATTTGAATTCATTTGTGCAAATCCCTAATAGGGGTGTGCACGAATTTTCGAAGGTATTCAAAATCCGATTGAATCTGGTCAAATTTCGACATTCAAATTCAATGTCAATAAATTTGAATTTAAATATTTGAACAAATCTCAAATTTTGGATCTATTTGTTTGAATTATCCGGACATTTGCATGTGTAAGGGTTAGTACATGATGCATACTTGCAGATTTGCATCTTCCTCACATCCGTATGCATTTGTATGGATCCGTACAGGACGAAAACAGGCTACATACGGGATAACTATGGGATGCATATGGATGTGTACAGACATGTACAGATGCGGAAAAGATGTGCACAGGCATCTATGAACATTGTTGACATTTGTAAGTGCAAATTCGAATAAAAAATTCAAACAAATAGATTAAAATTTGCTAAATTTGAAACAAATTTGGTTTAATTTGAATTTTAAAGATTTGAATCAAATTGAATTTTTGGGCATTTGATTCAAATTGAATTGAATCCCAAAAAATTGCATTCATGCTCACCCCTAGACCCTAAACCATAGCTGCCAAGGCTGCTTGGATGATTATCTTGTGAAGTTGCACTGTCTTCTGCTTTTCAAAAAAAAGAAGAAACATTTGAATTTTTGAATATTCAACTTGTTACGAATCAAATTCAAAAATTGCATTCGTAGGGTGTTTTTCCACTGTCACTAGAAGTACCCATTCAGTATGCATTAATGGGTACAAAAATGCCATTTATTACCCATTAATGGGTACTTAACAGGTACTTCTAGGGACAGTGGAAAAACACCCGTACACACCCTAACAAATACCCTTGCTGCCTCCATTACAGTATTGACTCCCCAGATCAGAGCTAAACATTTTTAGAAAATCCATATACCACTTGGAGGTTTAATTTCATCCTTCTCTGCCCCATGAAATTCTCCGTTCCCCACTTCAAAAACCCTACTGGTGCCAGGTTGTGGCTAGGAAACCTTTGAGTTTTCCTTTCCGCGCAAGTACTGAGCAGGTGAGATAAGATTAATTGGTACAAAAGGCCCCATAACGTTTGAGCGAGCTGCACTTTAGGCGGTGACCTTGCAAGCAAAGGACAGGTTCATTATCTGCCAAAGTGGCGCCTCCCAGCAGGAACTGAGGAAACAAATTAGGAAGATCCTAAATAGCAGCAGCCAGTTTACCAGCCAGACAAAAGTTGGCACAGCTGGGACCAGTTTGGGAGGTGGGGGAAGGCAGAAGAAAGAGAGGAAAAGAGAGAGAGAGGAGGTGTGCGAGAGAAAGGATGAGGCAAAAGGAGCAGAAAGGGCAGATGGCAGAATGGCGGTTGCCACGTTGGATGAGGCCAGCAGTGAAGGATTAATGAAGTTGTCAGTCAGTGGTGGTTCAGGTGCTTGTGCGCATGTGCGCATGCTTCAGAGCATTAGAATGACTTCATGATCCAAGAGAGTGATGGGACAGCCTAACAAAAATAAATAAAATCTGAAAACTCTGAATTAGTTGCCCCTTTTTAATTCCGTTTAATATGAGGTCCGTTACAGGGATGTGCACAAATGGTTTTGTGTGTGTTTTAAATTTGAATCAAATTGAACGTGAGGAATTTTGCCTTCTTTGCATTAGGAACCTGATTAGTACCTGATTGTTACCAATTGGGGAGGCCCTGTCTTCACCTGGATCCCATTGAAGGCCCCATCTGTAAGGCCCTGCCCTCATGAAGGCAAGGGAAATCCAGATTTAATGGGTCCTTCAGGCCCTTAAATCTAGATTTTGTATGGACCTGATTAAAGGTGTCCCACAATGGGTTCTTCAGGCATCTTCAAAATCCAGATCTCCAGGAGGACCCCATCTCAAAGATCCAGATCTTGGAGATCCAGATCTTTGACTGTGTGTGGTAAAAGGGGGATGCTCACAGTCTGATTGCCACTCTAAGAGTGTTTTCCACCACACTCCTTTAATCCAGATCTAAGAAGATCCGGATCTAAGGAATTGGTGCATTCCTTAATCCAGATCTAGTAGATCCGGATTATAGGAAGTACCCAATGTGTTTCCATGGGTGGTCTAGCACCCAATAGCAATGGCTGCTAGCATCTCTGCCTTGGAAACACCGGAGCACCCATTTGGAAATCCGGAGCTACCCATGAGGGGTCTGCCTGTCACCCCAGGTGTTTGGGGGGACATGGGGTGCAATGTCTGAAGTGGCTTTGAAGTCACTTTGAAGTCACTTCAAAGTCTGTGCAAAACAGCTCCATTGAAGTCTGTGCTGATCTTCGAAGTGAACTTCGGAGTCACTTTGGGGTCACTTCGGAGTCACTTCGAAGTTCACTCTGAAGATCAGCACAGACTTCAATGGAGCTGTTTTGCACAGACTTCGAAGTGACTTCGAAATGACTTTGAAGCTTAGGTTTTGGGGCTCCCTCCCATGGGTGCCCCCTCCTCTTAGCCTCCTCTAGACCCCATTGCCACACAAGCATGGAAACAGGCTCCCTTTAATCCAGATTTTCTGCCTGAAGACCAAAGTATAGACCCCATTAATGGGGTCTACAGAAAACCTGGATTAAAGGCCAGAAAGTACCCATTTGATTTCCCCAGTGGCAGTCGAAACCATCGGGTCCTAAATGCGTGCCGTGGTGGAAATGGGATCATCTGGCTCACACCCAAATGGGTCCTTAATGGGTGCAAAAATGGGTACTTTCTGACAGTGGAAAAACACTCTAAAAATCATCCAGGTCACTTTGCAAGCAATGTTTACTTTGCAAAATGCAACCAAACGTCTGTTGTCCTGGCTGGTCCTTTGCCATCTGAAATTGCACTGTGGAAACCCATCAGCTTCACAACTTCTGAATGACACACAGTTCACAGTATTCCAAGGAGAGTCTGGCTGGCGAAAAGCGTGTAGCTACTAATAAGAAGAGAGCAGGACTTCTAGCTTTGCTTTGCTGTTGTAGAGGCAACAGCCCTTTTTGGTGGGGTGAAGGAGCAGGGTGAGGTGAAGCGGCGACCGGTGGCCCAACATGGATGGCACCAACCCTGCTTTGATCCTCTGCACATCAAAGCAAAGCACAGCTTGATTGGCGGGGAGATGCCAATTGCCATGGTGCCCTGCCCTAGACCTCACAGTGGGCGCCTGCATTGATTTATACCAGGGAGCGGCTCTGCCTGTGCTCTGTTTTGCTACTTGCACTGCAACTGGGTTTAAAAGCAGCTGCTACAGAGCTCAGATGCTGGCATTCCCGGGAGCTGGACTCGAGGGCTCATTTACCTGTTTCCAGGCATACATTTGGCATTCAGATGCTGCTGGCATTGGAAACGTTTGCTGCTCCACTCCACACTAGGGATGTGCATGAATATTTAAAATATTTGTTATTCAGACTAATTTGTACGTCTGTATACGAATCGAATGTCCAGATATTCATTTTTAAAAGTATTTGTGTGAATACGAATATTCTTCGTTATTTGTAGGAATAATTCAGACATTCATATGTGTATAGATATGTACACATCACGTATGTATCTGTATGCATCACATATGTATCTATATGCATCTGTATGGATACGTACAGGATGAAAATGGGATGCATATGGGATAGAAACAGGATGCTTACAGATACGTATGGATGTATACGAGATTCGTATCATTGGATATGCATTGATTATTCATGCAAATAGATACTAGTGTATTTGTATTGGTTTGAATGTCCAGACGGTTCATTTTTCTTTATTCGTACGAATTTGGATATTTGAATATTCAATTTGAATCTAATCAAATGTTGAAAACTGCATTCGTGCACACCCCTAGTCTGTTGTGGGGAGAACAGAAGGTTTGCCAGTGACCTGGGTGTGTGTGTTCCACTAGCACTATGTACCCATTAAGTACCCATTAGGGGCCCATTAAGTACCCATTAGATTCAGAGCAGGAAGACCCCTTTTCCACTACAGGCCCCATTAGAGCCCCATTTGTTTCCACCAGTTCTAGGGAAATCTGGATCATATGGATCCTTCAGGACCTATAATCCGGATTTCCTGTAGACCCCATTAAAGGGGTCAACAATCTGGTCTTCCAGCATCAAATCTGGATTATACGGAACATGTTTCCACATTGGCAACAGGCAATGGGCTCTAGGGGGGACTCCAGGGGAGTGCACCCATGTCGGGGATGCCCTGAAACAAAAAGATCCGAAGTCTTGTGCACAGTCTCTGAAACCAGCTTCGGAGTGTCTATGGAGATTTCACCCCTTGTCCCCCCAAAAACCTGGGGTGATGGGCGGGCCCCATGTGGATCAATCCGGATTTGCCATATGGGTGCTTTGGCGTTTCCACTGTGGCCAGGCTAGTACTAATTGATTTTTGGTGCTGCATCACCCATGGAGACACATCAGGTACCTCCCTTAATCCAGATCTAGTACACCCGGATTAATTGAACGACCCATTCCTTAGTTCCGGATCATCTTAGATCTGGATTGAAGATCAGTGGAAAAAAAAACACCTTTGAGTCCCTTTAAATGAGTGAAAAAAGTGGGGATGTGAAGTTCATGTAATTTTTGTGACAACATTCCTAGCTGGACTGGTCTTGCATGATAGCTGATTGATTGAGGAGCGGGCGTGCCCGGTGGGCTGACGTTTTCTGCCCGCTTCTTCCTTCTGCTCTGCGTCCACCAGGTGACCTGGAGATTTCTTGTAGAACAGGAAGCCCCGCGGGGGTTAATCTGCAATGGAGGGCTCAGTACCAAAGATGAAGTCTTTGAAAGGGAAGAAAGCTGTGTTAGAAGCTTCAGGAAGTAATTTGCCTTGGCACTTTCTTATAAGTGTGAATTGATTTTTGCTGTGCTGTGTCAGGCTGAATTATGAATGGGGGAAAAAGGAAAGCCAGATCTCCCAGAGGTGAGGGTGTCATAATGAGTAAATGGGGAAAGGAGAGAGAAAAGGAGATTCTAGGAAATGCACATTTAGCTTTCATTTTGGGCCAGGGTAGAAACTGGGCTTGTTTTAATTAGCTCACTGACATCCTAGGCAACCATCGCTTTTGAGATATTCAAAAAGGAGAGAGTTTCTTCTAGAAATATATCCTGGATATTTATTTATCTCACCACAGCAATTGGACAGAGGAATGGTGTGGATAAGGGATGCACAAGAATATTCAAAATATTAGTTATTCAATCAAATTTGGCTGAATTCAGACATTCAAATTCAAATCAAATGTTCAGACATTCGTTTTTTAATATTTGGACGAATGTGAATATTTAGAATCATTCATTCGAATAACCCAGGACGGGATGGGACCAGCCTGTCTGCCACTGGGCTGACATAGCCCAACGGCAGCAGGCCTGGGAGGGGCGTCCCGCCACCGCCATCGCCTTTTTGGGCTAGGACACATAGGGGCAGATCTCCCATTCGCACCTAGGCAGGTAAGGGACGCGTGGGAACACATCCCTTACCTGCCTAGGTGTGAATGGGGAATCCGTCCCCGTTTGGCTGTAGTGTGCAAAGGCCTCTGGTTCCTCCTTCCTGTTCCTTAAGATGCTGCAGACCTAGCCAACCTTGTTTTGTTCCGGCTAGCTAACTGGCAACCTTCACACCCAGCAAGGGCAAAGCATGATGAACTCTGCACGGGTGTCAACAGATGTCAAAGCTAAGTGGCCAATTGAGCCTTGGCACCTCTTCAAAAAGGCCAGAGCCAAATGAATGTGATGATCTCTACCAACCGCTGTGCTGTCTCTGCACTGAGAAAGCTCTAGCATTTCGACAAATAGAGGCTGGATGAGCAACCAGGGACACTGGGCTTGGAGCAGAGCTGTGCACAAATACAATTTTTGATGTTAGATTAGATTTGAATTGAATATTTGAATGTTCAAATGTCCAAATTTGTACGAATAGAGAAAAAACAATGAATGTATTAAAATTCAAACTGATTGAAATACATTAGTATCTATTCGTGCAAATATTCAATTCGTATTTGATGATACAAATGTCAACATTTGTATATGTTTATATATGCAGCCGCATTTGTAAACATCCTGTTTTTGTCCCGTACATATCTGTACAAATGCATATGGATACGAGTAAGTTGTATGTATCCATACTCATACGAACGTCTCAATAGTTCATACAAATAATTTGAAACATTTGAATTTGTTTGAATGTTTAAGAATGAACGTATAGACATTCGATTCAAATTCAAATGTCCTATTTTGAACTAATTCGATCAAATTTCAAATGTTTTGAATATTCTTGCACATCCCTAGTTTGGAGGACACTGAAGCAAAGACCATAGCTGAACCTGAAGGCAGGAAATATCAAATTGTCCTATTTTACTGGGTTATTTAAAATGTTTCTCTCCACCTTAGGTTCACTTCCTGGTAGCTGTCACCACCTCTTCCGGCAGTACATTCCATAAACTGATGACCCTCGGGGTGAAGAAATACTTCCCTTTGTTGGATCCGACTCTCCTACCCATCAGCTTCATAGATGCCCCCTGGTTCTAGTGTTGTGCGATAGAGAAAATAAACTTTATCTATCCACCTTTTCTATACCATGCATAATTTTATATACTTCAATCAGGTCCCCTCTTAAGCACCGTCTCTCCAGGCTGAAGAGGCCTAGACGTTGCAGCCTGGTTTCGTAAGGGAGGTGTTCCAACCCCTTAATCATTTTGGTTGCCCTTTTCTGCACCTTTTCCAGTTTCACAATATCCTTTTGAGATATGGTGACCAGAATTGTACACAACATTCCAAATGTGGCCTCACCATAGATTTACAAAGAGGCAAAATGACACTTGCTGACTTATTTTCTATTCCTAATTATTCCCAACACTGAATTAGCTTTTTTCACTGCTGCCGCACACTGGGTTGACACCTTCATTGAACTGTCCACCCAAACCCCGAGATCCCTTTCCTGGTGTGTTGCAGGAAGCTCAGACCCCATGAGTTTATAGACATGTTTTGGATTCTTGGCCCCGATGTGCATTACTTTGCACTTGTTAAAAGCACATTTGCCACTTGGTTGACCACTCACCCAATGCTAAGAGATCCCTCTGGAGCTCTTGGCAATCTCTTTCAGTTTTTACTACCCTAAATAACTTTGCTATTTTACTATGTACCCCTTCTTCTAGATCATTGATGAATAAATTAAAAAGTATTGGTCCCAACACTGAACCTTGAGGGACCCCACTTTTTACCTCTTTCCACTCTGAGAACTGGTTGTTTATTACTACATAGTGTGTTCACACATGCGTGTATGAAGAGGAGGAAGTCTGAAATTCCTTGTAACATATTTAAATTGGACAATATAGCCATTATTATAACCAGAGTAAATATAACGTGCAGTTCTCTAAAATTTTAGAAAATACACTTTGTGTTCCTCCCGTTACAGTGGAGATTGATGTTCATTTGTGTCTGGGTGATCTGTGGGGGGATGAAATGAATTATATTGTCTTTATGTGCTGCTGTCAGAGAAATGTATTTAAATGTATTTCTTTAATAGGCTTTTTCATCTGCTTGGTAGGCAAAATTGTGTCCCAAAGGTTTACAACCATCGACAAATCCCTTCTCCCACCTGCTGCTTTATAATTATGTTTCTATAGAGGCTGATGTTTTAAACTGTTTTCCAGTAAACTTCTTGGAGATTTTTACAGAGGCAGTAGAAAACAAATATCATTAAGTATCTTAAAACGTCTAAGAGATAAAACCATTGATCTCAAATATGCAATCCCTGCGTAATGCAATTGCACAACAGCCAGACAAGGTGGGAAAAAAATGTCCCAACTGACTGTGGAGAGCAGGATTCAATATCCCGCATTAGGGAGGGAGGTGATAAACTTCAGTAGTGGGTAGGGGAACTGTCAATACCATATATGGTTTGAATGCAAGACTCAAAGAGTTTCTGTGCTGGCTGATATAGTGGACCAGTAAGCACATTATGTGCCTCCCTTCCCCACACTGATACGGTCTAAGGGAGACCCACCCTTAGATTGCAGCCCCTTAGATCATTCCTGAAGCATGCAGAAGCGACCAACCTTCATGTCTCCAGCTGACAAGGTGTGGAGATCAAAAACATGCACTCACACAGAAGAGGAACAGCCACAGTCAGCCACAGTAGCTAATCACAGCAGAAGTCCAAATCAAAGTACCTTGGGGGCTTTCAGGTTAAATGCGTAGTCAAGAGAGTTCCAGGGTCGAAGATCAGAGTGTTCAGTAGTAAATCAAGAAGCAAGGTCACAGAATGCGGAGTTGCAGCTTTACAAGCATTTGTCTGCAAAAAAGCTTATCAGAATGTTCTGCCCTAAATAGTCGAGTCAGAGTCATGGCTCCTTTACCGCAGGTGATGGGTGCGGACTCTAGCTGATTTGCACAGCTATTCACGCTCTCGTCTCAGACCGGTAGGCGAAGGGCATCACCCGGCGTGCTTGGAAGTATAGGCTCAGTGTCCTCACTAGCTGCTTGTGGCAAGCATTCTTCATCTTACCTGGCCAGGTAGCCTGACTGAGCTTGGCTGTGCATCGCTGCCAATCCTCAGAGGAAGGGGTGCTGTTGACAGGGGACATGACACCATCCTAGAATACTTTCTGGTCCTGATTGCCAGCCAGTGGAGAATACCTCTAACTCTTTAGTTCAGATGACATTCTGGAGACCTGGGATGGAGAAGGGCATCTATCACCCATCCACCCCTTTTTTTCAAAGTGGTAGCCATACCTTTAAGAGAAGAGGGATGATTCTGGCTCTGCGTTTGTCAGGAAAACGTCTTGGGTTGGCAGTAATTTCCTAGGACTGTATTAAATTATGTAGATTGACATGAATTCAATTTGCACAAATTGAGTTTGTTACACAATACCTCCAGGGTTCTTTTATGTATTTATTTGGGATATTATGGCTATTGTTGCTAACTGACATGCAGTTGGCATTCCTGGAACAGGGGAGAAAATTAAAATGTGCTAGAGAGTCTGGCCTGTAGAAGATGTTTGTGGTTCCCAACAGGCTTTTGATCCAGTAAAATCTTATAAGTAAATGACCCATCTAGGTGAATATCTAGGTGACCCATCTAGGTGAATATATCACCTAGAATATTCTAGGTGATATTCATTGATGATTACTAACCCCAATGGAGACGATATTCTTTTGATTGTGAGTAGGGGTGCACCAATGCAATTATTGACATTCAATTCGTAATGAATATTTGAAAATCCAGACTCGTACGAATAAAGAAAAAGTAACGCCTATTTGTACAAATATTTGATATATATCCAATGCTATGAATATCATATGCACCCATATGCATCCCATATGTATCTCATTTTCATACCTTATGTATCCTTATGGATGTGCATGAATGCGCACAAGATGTGTATGGTTACCTGCACGATGCGTATGCACCTGTATGCCTACAAATGTCCAAATTGCTCATACAAATAACTCAGAATATTCCTATTTGTACGAATACTAAAGTATGAATTTCTGGAGATTCGATTCGTATACGAATGTCTGAATTCATATAAATTCGTTCGAATAACAAATAATACAAATATTTGTGCACATCCCTATTTGTGAATTTTGTGTCCAGAGTGGGCAGCAGCAGCAAGCACAGCTAGTAGAGCCAAGTCAGAACTACAGAAGGCAAAAGAACAACAGAAAACATTTGTTTGGCTTTCCTGGTCTGATTCTACACTCCTCCACGAAGCCAGGTGGGTGGCCTTGGGCTAGTCACAGCTCTCTTCTGAGCTCTCACAGGCCCACCTACCTCACAGGGTGTTTGTTGCGGGGAGAAGAACAGAAGGTTTGTCAGCCGCTTTGAGTCCCCTTAAAGGAGAGAATAGAAGCTTTGTCAGCCACTTTGGGATCCCTTAAATGGGTGAGAAAAGTGGGGTAGAAAAACCAACTCTCTTCCTCCTTGAAGCCAGCTGGGTGACATAGCTCTCTTTCAGAGCTCTCACAGACCCACCTACCTCACAGAGTGCCTGTGGTGGGGAGAAGAACAGAAGGTCTGTCAGCAGCTTTGAGAGCCCGTCAAAAAAGGCAAGAAAAGTGGGGCAGAAAAGCTTGTTGCTATCCATTCCTCAGCCAGTCACAGCCTGGCCTACCTAAGAAAGAAAGAAAGAAAGAAAGAAAGAAAGAAAGAAAGAAAGAAAGAAAGAAAGAAAGAAAGAAAGAAAGAAAGAAAGAAAGAAAGAAAGAAAGAAAGAAAGAAAGAAAGAAAGAAAGAAAGAAATCTTATAAATGCAAAATCTGATATGTTTTAGAAATTGTGCCCTAAGCTTTGAGGTCGGTTAGCCTTTGGTGAGTCCACTGTCAGCTTCTTGACATAAACTTGCTGCTGCTATTCTCCAGGGACCCTTGTGGCATTGTTTGCTGGCTTTACTCCTCCCTGGTTACCTCCAAAGGGCTCCTTCTCTTTCTTTCTCCAGAGATCCCTTGTGGTATCTCAGGCGCTGGCTGGTTGTTCCTTCCCGAGTGCTGCTAGGGCTGGGCATCCCAGCTGTCATTAATATGCATGCTAATCCCTGTAACATATGATCTGGGAGGGGGGGAGGAAAGGCAGACAAACCCAGCAATAGCGAGGTGCATGAATGTTTTTTGTTTTGCATTCGATTTTGAGTTGAATCGAATGTCTAAACATTCTGATCCAAATGTTTATTTTCCAAATGCAACAAAATCCAATTCGAATCGATCCTTATTCCATATGTATCCAACACATAGCCTGTAACATATCCCCTTTAAAAGCATCAGATCCACCCCAAATCCCCTTTGAATCCACTCTCAATCTGTGTCAAATGCACTATGGAGCCATTGCAAATGCGACCGGCCCTCCTCCCCAGGTTCACAAATGTTCCAAAGAATTTGTATGAATTTCCCCAAACATTTGTACGAATACGAATGTTGATTTATGAGTGTTGTAACATTCGATGCATTTACAAATGTCCAAATTCATACAAATTTGCGTGAATATCAAATGTTACAAATATCCCTTGTTTGAACTAGTAATAGGAACTCCGAGGACAGATGGAAATATCTCCCAAGAAGCAACTCTGAGCTGCCTTTGAAATAGTTTCCCCTCTTTTTTTAATTGTATATGAACACAGCATTTATGCATCTTTCCTTCCCCTACTCAGAAAGGATAACAGCAAGGCTGACAGAGGGGAAAATCCATTGAATTATGAAATTATTAAGGGGAAAGGGGTGGTTTTCTGGCCCCTTACCCTTCATTAGTCACTCCATAGTGAGCTATGCACTTGAAATAGATGGGTGGAACAGGGACAGCGCAGCGATAGGATGTACATGAATATTCGTTAACATTTGAAATTCGGCTGAATTCAGCTGAATTTGGACATTCAAACTCAAACTGAATGTTGGCACATTTGAAGACTGACATTCGAATTTGAATAGAATGTTTTGATACATTCGTTTGAGATTCGTATGGGATTGGTATATGGGATTGGTAGGCTAAATGTATGCATTTGTATGGGATTCGTATGCTATTTATATTTATATCATGCCCCATACCCAAAGGTCTCTGGGCGGCTCACAACATTTAAAAATGACCATATTAAAACTGTATCAGACTATACTAAAACCCGTACAAGGTTTAAAATCCAGCATAATAATAATAAAAATGATACAAAAGCAGTTTAAAAAACAATAGTTTTTGCAAGGAGGGAAGCATAGAGAGCATTTAGCCAAAGGCCTCAGTGAAGAGGTACGTCTTCACCGCCTTCCTGAACATAAACAGAGAAGGGGCCTGACGCACCTCCAAGGGGAGACCATTACACAGCCTGGGGGCCACTACCGAGAAGGCCCTCTCCCGGGTGCCCACCCGCCTAGCCACTGAAGGCGGTGGGGTAACCAGGAGGGCCTCTCCTGCAGATCTTAACACACGGGCAGGTCGATACGGGAGAAGGCGCTCCTTTAGATATCTGGGGGCCAAGTCATTTAGGGCCTTATAAGTCAGAGTTAGCACCTTGAATTGGGCTCGGTAGTGAATTGGCAGCCAGTGCAGTTCTTTTAGAACCGGCGTGATATGCGTCCAGCTAGCTGTTCCGGTCGGCATTCTGGCGGCTGCATTTTGCACTAACTGCAACTTCTGAACCGTCTTCAAGGGAAGCCCCATGTAGAGAGCATTACAATAGTTCAACCTGGAGGTTACCAGAGCGTGGATAACTGTGGCCAGGTCATCTCTGTCCAAAAAACGTTTCAGTTGATGGACCAACCGTAGTTAGGAGTAGGCACTCCTGGCCACGGCCTCCACCTGAGCTTCAAGTGTTAGTGCAGAGTCCAGGAGTACCCCCAAATTTTGCACCTGTCCCTTCCTGGGTATTGCAACCCCATCAAGGACAGGGTATCTCCCTGTAACACACAGCGCCTCTGTCTTGTCTGGATTCAGTTTCCTTTTATTGGCCCTCATCCAGCCCAGTACAGCCTCCAGGCACCTGTCAAGCACTTCAACCACCTCTCCTGATTCAGATGGTACGGAGAGATAGAGCTGGGTAACATCTGCATATGCATTCATCTGGGATTCATATATGGGATTGGTAAGCTATTTGTATGCATTCGTATGGAATTTGTATAGGATTGGACATTCATATCAAATACGAATCCTACCACATTTGAAGGGGATCTATTTGAATGAATTCAAATTTTCTTGCATTCAATTTGATTTCAAATCAAATACAACAACAACAACAACATTAATAATAATGGTTCACATCCCTGTCCAGCAATAATTGGGGGAAGCCAGGCCTTGAGCTCGTGGGTCCCCCTAGCTCCCCAGGGCCACCTAGCTCCCTAGGGCCACCGTGTGTGTCAGGATACTGAACTAGATGGTCTGTGGCCTGATTCAGCAGGGCCTCTCTTATCTCTTCCCCAGACCATAACCCAAGCCTATAGGCCCCCTTCTGTAAGGCCGGGCTCTGATTTCTGCTTTCCTCTGCCACCCACCAGCCTGTTCCACTTTCCACGTAATTCTGCCATCCTGCCCGCCTGCCAGTTGCTTTCCTGTTTTTTTTTTTTTTCCTGCCGGTCCCTCTCTCCATCACATCCCAAACGGAGCCAAATGAGCGTGCTTTCGACTTTATTTTTATTTTGCCTTCCGCAGCCTGAGATGCTTGCCTGCCCTATAAACCACCTGGAATACTCTCAAATCATCCGCCGCACACTTCCTTCTCATATTATTATGGGCTATTTATTGCCGTAACATTCTGTAAACAGGCAGACTCAACATCAATTGCCATTCCAGCTCCTGGACCACCGGGGGCACTAAAGCGCGCTCCTGGCTTTCTCTTCCCTTCTTCTGTATTCTTCCCGAGTTCGCTGTGTTTCCAGCTCAGCATTGGGAGGCGCGCGAGTGAGGAAATGCTCGGAGCTTCGCTGGCCTGATTTTGTTTTGGAAGCCTCTTGAATCCAGAGACGGTGCTGCTGCTGCCCACAAAAATGCACATCTCCTAGCCGAGGAAAACAATGGAGGTAGCCGTTCTGCTATTCATCACTTCTAGCCCCTGGGAAGCTGTCGAAGTTTCTGGGTCACCTACACTAGCAGCAGTATTTGATGTTTGTGCGCTTCAGCTTGTAACTGGGAAAAGATTGGGTGCATTTGGAAAAGAATGCCACTTAAGCTTCCAAATCAATACCTAATACCTAATATAAATATAAATTACGGAAGTGCACTAATTTATTTATTAATTTATTTATTGGTATTCAATTTGTATTAAAGCAAATGCAAGAAAATGCATAGTTGTTCAAATAGATCCCCTTTGATTGTAGTGGGATTTGAATTTGATACGAATCTTCATTCCCATATGAGTCCCATACGAATGCATACATATCCCATGCAAATATCATAAGAAGCTGCATATAAATCAGGGATGTGCAAAAATATTCAAAAACTCGAACATTCTATTCAAATCCGACAAATTTTGGCATTCGAACTCGAATTGAATTTTCTAAAATCCAATTCCTAACAATTTTCATTTGCACGAACTTAACCAGGTGTCGGGAGTGTCCATAGCTCAGTGATAGAGCACGCAACATGGGAAGCAGAAGGTCACATGTTCAATCCTCAGCCTCTCCCCAGAAGTAGGCAGTAAAAAGCCACTTATATATCTCTGCCCAAAAACTGCATGTTGGTGCTCCTGCAGTCAACCAGGAACAGAACAAGAGATCAAAGAGACCCAAGAGATCCTGTAGTCAACCAACCAAGAGAGCAAGAGATCCCTCCTTGGTTACAGTTCCCAGTAGCTGTGTAGATGATTTTCCAAAATTCAGAAAAAGTGTTCCTTTTGCTCTGTATTATAAGCACCACAGCATGAATGCTATTTGTTCCTTTAGGTCTGTATTTTATTTGTATAATTGAATTCCATTCCAAACAATATGAGTTTTCCTTCCCATTCTCTCTAGGGCTCCAGAAATAAAAGCCAAAAGACAATGGATGGGACTTACTAGAAAATCATCAATGTATATTAATGCTGAGATAATATTGTTTGTGGGGAGTAATAACGGTTTAAATGATTTGGAATGTAATTTTTATGATTGCATCAAAGCAAAATGACCAGGTGGTTGAGAAATGTTGCAGTATATTTCCACCAAATTGAGGAATTATGTGAGCATAATTAATGCTTAGGATGCTTGATTATATTTACTAATTTTTCAACCAGGAATGTTTTGACCAATTAAAAGACAAACACGTTCTTTTCCCTTCCCATTACTTTTGGTTCTGGTAAGCAAAACAGTTTGTATGCTTCTATTTTCTGGCAATGTTAATTGCTATAACTGGCTTAGAAACCATTAATTACGAGCACTTAACACAACAGACCCTTGATTGGCCAGAGAATTCTGAATTTTGTCTAGGTTTGCACAGCATCTACTTCTATTATTCGAATGTGTGGGATCTTCCAAAATGCAATAGAAATTGTAATCTGTTGGATTTTATCTAACGATATGGTAGTATCACCCTAATTTAACCCTTTTCCCCCCCACACACTAAATCTCACATGACTATTTTCCTTCCGTGTGTCCATTTAATGTACATGTCTGGGAGGGAACTGGTGAGCAATCGGCTAAGAATGAAAAAAGAAATCAGACAATTATCGTATAAATTGTAATAACTCATTTTAAAAAAAAATCTCAGCTGTGTCGATAACACTGAATCTTGAGATTGGTAAAACAATTAACCTAGGTAATATGATAAAAATCACAGTGCCAGTTCAATGCACCAATGATTATGACTACATAAAAAAGAGTAGAACCTCAAAGAGCTATAAACCAATATCTGCTGGAAGCTGTTTTCTAGAGGATGACCAAATTGCCTGCAGCTCTCCATATGTCTTCAGCGTATTCTATGGTCATGGGTGATAGAGCTGGAACATTTTGGAAGCTAAAGGTTCTGCATCTCTAATATGTTCTTTGCTTATTGATTGGGTTTGGGATTTCCCTTCCCCATGTCAGGATTTGGGCTGATAAGGGGGTTGAAGGTAGGGATGCACACGAATGTATTTTTGAATACGCAGATCAATGTCCACTTGCACTCAGTTTCTACCTGGCCCTTCCCTGTATACTACTTTGGCACATATGAAACTTAGAGAGCCATTTTGGTTGAGTAGTTAGGGAGCCGGATTCTTATCTGGGAATAACGGTTTGATTCCACACTCCTCCACAAAGCCAGCTGGGTGACCTTGGGCTAGTCACAGCTCTCTTCTGAGCTCTCACAGCCCACCAACCTCATAGAGTGTTCTGTTGTGGGGAGAAGAACAAGAGGTTTGTCAGCCACTTTGAGGCCCCTTAAATGGGTGAGAAAAGTGGGGTAGAAAAGCCAACTCTTCTTCTTTTTCCTCCATGAAGCCATCTGGGTGACCTTGGGCTAGTCTCAGCTCTCTTCTGAGCTCCCACAGCCCCACCCACCTCACAGGGTGTCTGTTGTGAGGAGAAGAACAGAAGGTTTCTTAGTCACTTTGTCCCCTTAAAAGGGTGAGAAATGCAAGATATAAAAGCCAACTCTTCTTCCTCCTCTTCCTCTTCTTCAACCTCCTCCACAGGAAGCCATCTGGGTGACCTTGGGCAAGTCACAACACTCTTTCTGAACTCTCACATATGCACCTGCCTCACAGGGTTTGTCTTGTGGGGAAAAGAATAGAAGGTCCGTCAGCTGCTTTGAGTCCCCATAAATGGGCGAGAAAATTGGGGTAGAAAAGCCAACTCCTCCTCCTTCTCCTCCTTCAGGACCTCTCAGTCCTTCTGAAGTGTCATCAGAACAATGTTAACCTGCTTGTCTTCTGCCTCTGCGTCTGGATCCAAAGTGGGTACCTGCTTTCCCCTCTTGGCTGCAGAGCAATTGTGGCTCCATTAGCATGGGAAGTGAGCACCCAGGAGCCCTGAAATGTGCTCATTTGATAACATGAACATTCCGCTGAATAATGAGCAGTAATTGGATTTCAGGGTCAACCAGTCTGCAGAGAAAGAGAAAGAAAGTAAGAAGGAAAGAAGGAAAGAAAGAAAGAAGGAAAGAAAGAAAGAAAGAAAGAAAGAAAGAAAAAGAAAGAAAGAAAAGCATTAGCTATTGCTGTTCTGGCTCATCAGACAATCAGTTTATTTCTGCTGAAAATAGCACAGGGGAGGCTGAAGTTATTAGTGACCACCAGAGCATGGGGGTATCATCTCTCCCTCTGGTGTTTAGTGGCCCAAACAGCTCCTGTGTCCTTGTCTATTTAAGACCCTGGGAGGCTGGAAACCTTCTTATGGGAACAAGAAGTGAGGCCTCCTTAGTATGCAGAGGGAAGAGCATAGACTGCTGTCCTCATAGAAGGCGTCCAGCAAGCATCCAGGTAGTCATGGGGCAGCAGATCACCATGAGGGACCTCGGCTTTCTCCTGTTACCCTCCTTCTTATAAGTTAGCATTCGTAAAGTCTCACCTAATGAACCGCCACCTGAGTTCATGTCCGAATTCGAACGAATCCGATTGAATTTTGAATGTTTCGAATATTCGTGCACATCTGTACCTTGACTTCTGTAACCCACAGTTTACATTCTGGATCCATCAGCAAAGAACGTTCCCATTCAAGGGGCACCCATTTTCACCTAATGTGACCCATAATTGTGGGCGCGTTCCCTCTGCCCAGAAATCCTGGAACATATTGCCAATCTTCGGTTCTGTTTCAGTGGGTCCCTCCAAAGCCCGGGGGATCACTTCCGAGAAACTCCCCAGCATGCCAGATGGAGATGACATCTTGATCCAGAGAGACAAGGCTGAAGGGTGCTTGGGGAGGGGTGCCGGTGAGGCCAGGATGATGTTCAGCCTGTCACTGAGCAAACATCTGCTTTTACCATGCAATTGCACATGACGTTTGAAGTTAAAACTGGCATGTCTTGATGGGCATGTCATACCGGAGTGATTTGAAGGAGCAGCCATGGCGGGTTAGCCAGTCACGCATGCTGCCATCTGCTCGACACAAGGTCGCTGAGCAAACAGGGCTGGGGGGCTTTTGGGAAAGAAGAATGAGATGCGCCATAATGGGTCCCCAATGAGCTTTCTTTATCTTTCCTTTCTCCTCTAAAAACAGAGTCCTCGGTGATGGACTCGATGCAGTAAGGAATGTCTTCCAGCTTCAGCTAAGAAGGACAAGATGGGATGCTAGAAATCTCCAGGGCCAAGTTGGTAATGAATCTCCAAATCTGCGGGAATCATTCATGTCTAAAGTTGGAGGAGGAGGAGGAGGAGGAGACTTGGCTTTTATACCCCACTTCTCTCACCCTTAAGGGTACCCTCAAAGCTGCTGACAAACCTTCTGTTCTTCTCCCCTGTGAGGTAGGTGGGGCTTTGAGTAGGGGCGTGCACGGATATTTGAAGGTATTCAAAATTTGATTGAATCTGGCTGAATTTTGACATTCAGTCAACAGTGAGGGCAATCAGTCAATGGAACAGGTTGCCACGGAAGGTAGTGTGTTCTCCTTCGCTGAAGGTCTTCAAGCAGAGCCTGGACCTACATCTGTCTGGGATGGTTTAGGAAATGCTGCATTGAGCAGGGGGATGGACCAGATGACCCTGAAGGTCCCTTCCAACTTTATGATTCTATGATCTACTGAAGGCCCAAGTCTTCAGGCAGGTATGATTTGTGGGAGAGTTATCCCCCCCCCACTAAGCCCTCCCCCCACCTTTTAAATCAATCATATCATTCTAAGGCCATGGTCACACCTTCACTTTAAACCTTCTTCAGTCCATTTCTGGTTGCAGCGCTCACACCTTTACATTCATTTCAGTTTTCCTTTTGGTCTTTCCACTCAGACAGGGTCCAAATGGAAGGTGGAAAATGGGGCAGAATTTAAGAGGTGTGAGCAGTCAGATGATCGGAAGACAGACTGAAGACGGTTCCAAGCAAAGGCGTAAGTGTGGCTCTTGTGCTTTTGATCTCTACTCTTTTAATCCTACTTCACTTGTTTCTTGTGCTTATAATGATTATCTTTAAAATGGCTCTTTCCATCAAAGAAAGCCCTGTTTAAGGGAACCCAAATAAATGCAGTAAAAAGGAATAAAGCCTGCCTCTGAGCTGAACGCACGCATGCAATTTTTGGGATTCAATTCAATTCGGATCTTTAAAACTTGAATTTACCCAAACTCAGTTTGGATTAAGCAAATCTGAATCTACTCATTTGAATTTTTGATTAGAATTAGTACTTACAGATGTCGACAACATTTGTATGTAGCCTTACACATTGTTACGCATCCTGTATGCATCTGGACACATCTGCATGCAACCCATAGTTATCCTGTATACAACCTGTTTTCATCCCACACAGATCCGTACAAATGCGTACAGATGTGGGAAAGATGTATACGTGCAAGTACGCATCATGTACGAACCCGTACACATATGACCGTCCAAATAATTCAAATGAATAGATTGAAAAGTTTGAAATTCATTTGAACGTTTTAATCTGAATTTATGGACATTGGATACAAATTTGAATGTCAAAATTCGGACAAATTCAATTGAATTTCGAATGCCTTTGAATATTCATGCACATCCCTACTGCCTGTTCCACAGATCACTTGCCTATTCTTTCCCTAATAGTCGTGAAGGTTTGTATTGCTCCCTTTCCTCTCCCACCTCACTGCATCATTCTCAAGGAGCCATTCCAGAATTACTCCAAGACGTCTTTCTAGAGTGATAATAGCTAGTTCGGAGTCCAGCCCTTTGCAGCAATAATTAGGGTTATTTTCCCAATGCACACCACTTTGCACTTGTCAGCGTTCCGTTTCATCTGCCTGCTTAAATGCACAGGCAGTGCTGCGGCATTAAAAAGGTCGAGAGCAGCGGCTGTAGCATGAAGCCAGCATGGACAGGTTGTTTAAGTGGCGTCTAATTGGGCAGAAAGAGGCAGAAGAGTGTGAATGGCCACTGTCACAGATATCTGTGCACGGCAAGGAGCTTGCCTCAGCAGTCCATCTGCAAACACCTCTTGGTACGTCGCACAGGGCGAGGGTGGAAATCCTCCATAGGCATGTTGAAAATGGTGCCCATGCTGAGTGGGAAGATGCTCTTAACGAGACGACAGATGATCTTCTGCTCACGTTCAGAAGATCAGAGGGACCCTGCTGGGTCAGGCCAGAGCCAATCTAGTCCAGCATCCTCTTTCACACAGTGGCCCATGGAGGACAGATGCATCAATGGCTACTAGAATGGATGCCTAGGTCCTGCCTCCAGGTTGGAGACATAGAGAGGATGCCTCCAAAGGCCATTTTTCAGGGAGTCAGCACAAAGCAGGTGAAGTTTTCCCTCTGTCTTCTGCTTGAGATGACCAGGGATGTTTTTGCACTAGCAGAGAAGACACCATGAGGAATCAGATAGGAACTAGATTAGTATGGGTCTCTTACATACTGTCCACACACAAGACCCCTTAAGGACCCCATTAGGACATGATGCACATGATGTATCCACAAGCACTGGTGAAATCTGGATTTAATGGAGTCTTTGGCCCATTGAATCCAGATTAATGCTAGACCTCTTTAATGGATGCATGGGGGTCCTTGCCATGGGCACATACCTCCCTTAATCTGGATTTAGAAGATCTGGATCTTTAGTATCCAGTCCTCGTGGAGTCCAGTCCTTGAAGTTCTGCATCATGGTGAGGGTCCCATGCATCCACATGGGCCATCTAGCACTTGATGGCAATGTGTGGTGAACAGGAACACCATGTGGATGACGTAGCACCCATCTCAAGGCTCTGGATTGAAGACACCATTAAAGGGGTCTAGCATTAATCCAGATTTAAGGGCCCGAAGACCACATTAAATCCGGATTTTGCTAGTGCTCATTCAGAATGGGGTCCTAATGGGATCCTTAAGGGACTGTGTGAGTAGAAGGTGCATAGATGATCCATACCAATTGCAAGCCTATTAAGTGCCTAATGGGTTCCCAATGGGGTCTTTGTTGCAAGGACTGGATTCCACAAGGATCACATCTCAAAGATCCAGATCTTCTAAATCTGGCTTAACAGAGGTAAGTGTGAAAACAGCCCAGAAGCAATTGGTGCGCCACTGTAAGAGACAGGGTGCTGGACTAGATGGGTTGTGGCCTGATCCAGCAGAGCTCCTCTTGTGTTCCTAAATGGGTGCCTAGGCATTGCATCCAAGGTTAGACAAATTCATGGAGGACAGGTGTATCCATAGCTTCTAGAATGGATGTCAAGGTCCTACTGCCAGGTATGAGACATGGGCAGGATGCCTCTAAAGGCCATTTGAAGGAAGTCAAGAGTGGGTGAAGCTTTTGCCGTTGTCTCCTGCTTGAGATGCCCAGAAGTGATTGGTGGACCACTGTGTCAGATGGAATGCTGGACAAGATGGGCTGTAGCCTGATCCAGCAGGGCTCCTTGTGGGTTCTCCTGCTATGAAGAGAGCTGGGGAACTAATCACATGCCCTGCCTCTGGGATAGGATCAAGCGCTTCTTCTTTGAAGCACTTGTTGCTGGCGTGGTATAAATGTGGCCTTAGAGGACATGACCTTTCAAAGTGTAGTAGTTTTGAGCTAGACAAGAGAAGTTGCATCCCTTGTACGAGCAAAATTGCTCTATAGAATGACTGAATTCTACAAAGGACCACTGCATGGGCTCAGATCTGCAACATTTCCCCATCGTTTTTCTGTTTGTCTTTGCTAGGGATGTGCATGAAAATTCAAACATTCGAACGAATTTCAAACTTTCAAATCTATTCGTTCAAATTATTCAGACATTCGTTTGTGTATGGATATGTACACGATGCATACTTGCCTATACATATCTTTCCAGGACCCGTATGCATTTGTACGGATCCATACGGGACAAAAATGGGATGAATACGGGATGCGTACAGATGCGTATGGATGCGTACAGGCACATAGGAATATTGTCAACATTCATATTTGCAAATTTGGACCCAAAATTCACACTTACAGATTTGAATGTATTCAATTTGAATCGATTGTGAATACCTTCAAATTTTAAAGATTCACATTGATTCAAATTTTTGGATTTTCGATTCGAATCAAATCGGATCCCCAAAATTGCACTTGTGCACACCCCTAGTCTCTGCTTGTCACTGTAATCATCCAATACTGATAATACTAGAAAGAATTTATGTAAGATAAATGCAAGGGAGGAGAAAATGGAGGAGAGATACCTTGCAACATGAAAAGCATCACAACAAATTTAGCTATGGGTGTTTTTCCGCTGGCAGAAAGTACCCATTTTTGCACACATTAAGGACTCATTTGGGTGTGAGCCAAATGACCCCATTTCCACCACGGCACCCATTTGGGACATAGTTGTTTCCACCACCGCTGGGGAAATCCAGATCATATGGGTACATCTCAGCCTTTAATCTGGATTTTCTGTAGACCCCCTTAATGGGGTCTACAATGGGGTCTTCAGCCAGAAATTCCGGATTAAAGGGAGCCTGTTTCCACATTAGTTTGTCAATGGAGTCTAGAGGAGGCTAGGGGGAGGGGCACCCATGGGGGGGGAGGAGCCCCAAAACCTAGACTTTGAAATCATTTTGAAGTCATTTTGAAGCCATTTCAAAGCCATTTGAAAGTTACTTTGAATTTGCCTTCAGAGATTAGCAAAGGCTCCGAACTTCCTTTGAAGGCAACTTCGGAGATTAGCAAAGGCTCCGGAAGACAAACCTCGGAGAACAAAGGGAGAACAAAGCAGACTGTTACCTTCAGGCATAGAAAGAGGTACATATTTAATGAGGCTGACTCATCCCTGCTCACAAGGAGCTAGTTCATATGCAGGCTCTCCGCTCTCTGATGCTCTCTGCTTCAGAGCCTTTGCTAATCTCCGAAGTTGCCTTCGGAGGGACTTCGGAGCCTTTGCTAACCTCTGAAGGCAACTTTGGAGGGATTTCGGAAGGACTTCGGAGATAGTTTTGAAGCCATTTCAAAGTTACTTCAAAGTTGCCTTCGGAGATTAGCAAAGGCTCCGAAGTCCTCTGAAGGCAACTTCGAAGATTAGCACAGGCTCTAACAAAGGGAGATCAAAGCAGACTGTTACCTTCAGGCATGGAAAGAGGTACATATTTAATGAGGCTGACTCATCCCTGCTCACAAGGAGCTAATTCAGATGCAGGCTCTCGCAAGGGGTTTGTCTTTGAAGCTTTTGCTAACCTTTGAAGGCAATTTCCGAGGGATTTCGGAGGGACTTCAGAGGGACTTCGGAGATTGTACCCCCTGTTCCCCAAAACACCTGGGGTAACAGACAGACCCCTTGTGGGTCAATCTGGATTCCCCACATGGGTGCAAAGGTGTTTCCATGGCAGGGGGGTTAGCACCCATTGCTAATGGGTGCTACACCTCCTGTGGAAACACATTGGGTGCTTCCCTTAATCCGAATCTACTAGATCCAGATTAAGGAATGTACCCATTCCTTAGATCTGGATCTTCTTAGATCTGGATCTAAGGGCTGTGGTGGAAAAACACCCTATATCTTCATGCCGGAAACTTTGGACCGTGCAATGCTGCACCTAGAGTTCTGGTGCAAATAACTCAGGTGGCAGTTCATTAGGTGAAATGTTAAGAATGCTAACTCATGAGAAGCTAATCCCCTTATTAGCGCTGCAATTATTCTACAGTAATTAAATACATACTCAGACTTTACTAATTTTGTATCCCTAGAGAGACCAAGTTTGCTTCTCCCTCACTCTCCAAATTAAAAGAAAGGAAGAGAAATGGGTTTTGCTCAGGAGATTTTTCCAAAGCAGCTTGAAATGCAGAAACGAAGCAATGGGGCTTTCCCTTATCAATTACCTGCACATAAATATTCATAGGCATTCAAAATCCGATCAAATGTGCCAAATTTCGACATTCAAACACAAACTAAATGTCCCAAAATTTGAATGTAAACATTCAAACTGAATTTCAAATTTTGGATCGATTCGTTCAAATTATCTGGACATTCGCATGTCTACGGGTTCGTACATGACTCCACATTTGAATCGAAAGTTGACAACATTTTTATGTGCCTGTATGCATCATTACACATCCTGTACGCATCTGTACACATCCATATGCATCCCGTAGTTATCCTGTATGCAACCCGTTTTCATCCTGTAGGATGCGGGAAAGATGCGTATCTGCAAGTATGCATTGCGTACAAACCCGCACACATATGAATGTCTGGATAAATCGAACAAATAGATCCAAAATTCAAAATTCATTCTAATCTTTTAGTTTGAATTTATGGACATGCGATTTGAATTTGAATGTTGACATTCAGATGAATTTGGTCCAAATTCTAATACCTTCAACTATTTGTGCACGTCTCTAGACCATATAGTATGAGTAACGCTTCTTGCTTTCTTTGCCAAGCACCCATTATAGCTATTATGCTGCACTTCTGTGAAGATGACTGTTATAAGATCCCAAGTCTTCTTGCATTAGCAGCAACTCTGGTAGCTCCAGGGAACTCCCTGCGGGCAAAAGCTCTCGTTTCAATGTCCTTTAATTGCCCTAAGGTGCCCAGAGAGCTCAGGGTATAAGGGTGGCGTGTAAATGTAAATTAAACCAGCTGAAGACAACCTCTGTCTTCCTGGTCTTGGCCTCAGAATCAGGGTCCTTGCTCTTCTTTGCTGATCTTTAGAATCCCAAGAGGGTCCTGCAAAACCTCCTAGAAATTCCCATCAATGTTCACAGTGGAATTTGTTGGCAATGGATGCTGTCAGGATGGTTTGAAAAAATAGGATACGCATGTCCTGTTTGCCCATTTTTCCTAGCCTTGGATTATCAGAAGTACTACTACTACTACTACTACTACTACTACTACTACTACTACTACTACTACTACTACTACTACTACTACTACTACTACTACTACTACTACTAGTAGTAGTAGTAGTAGTAGTAGTAGTAGTAGTAGTAGTAGTCTTTTCTACCCTACTTTTCTCACCCATTTGACAAGCTGACAAAGCTTTCTGTTCTTCCCCCCACAACAGATACCCAGTGAGCTAGATGAGGCTGTGAGGGCTCAGAAAGAGTGCTGTGACAAGCCCAAGGTCACCCAGCTGACTTGGTGTAGAAGAAGGTGACTTTCATACCCTGCTTTTCTCACCCATTTAGGGGGACTCAAAGCGGCTGACAAACCTTCTGTTCTACTCCCCACAACGGACACTCTGTGAGGTGGGGGGGTGGGGGGGCTGTAAGAGCTCAGAACTTCAGGTGGCCTTAACCACTGTGTGTAACCACAAAGTCCAGTCCTTATAGGTGTGTCTTTGGGGCTTTTCAAGGGACCCTGTGCACCAGGGTCTGGTGCCTCCTGTTTTCTGTCACTTCCCTCTTTGTCCAGATCCGCTGGTCCAGATGATTCAGTGGTGGACAGGGAATCTCTGGAATCCTTCCATTAAAATCCCAACAGTTTCTGAAGTGTGTGGCTTCTCTGTGCTCCATTTTGCCCAGCCAGGGATCCTGGCTCCTGCCATAGGGAGGAAGTGTGCACATTTGGGCTGCTAACTGGCTTCAGTCCTAGGCGTCCCATGTGTTGGGGAGGGGGTGCCACTTAATAGTCCCTCTCCCTAAGAGCATCACACGCAGAAGCGCCTTCCTTCTGTCTGTCTGCCTCGGCCAGCGAGGGGTCCCACCACAGTTGAGCTGCTCCTCTTGCCGCCAGGAAAGTTCATTGGTCTAGTGGTTAGGGAGCCGGACTCTTATCTGGGAATACCGGGTTCAATTCCGCCTTCCTTCATGAAGCCAGTTGGGTGACCTTGGGCTAGTCACAGCTCTCTTCTGAGCTCTCACAGCCACACCTATCTCACAGGGTGTCTGGTGTGGGGAGAAGAACAGAAGGTTGTCAGCCACTTTGAGTCTCCATAAATAGGCGAGAAAAGCGGGGTAGAAAAGCCAACTCTTCTTCTTCCTCCATGAAGCCATATGGGTGGCCTTGGGCTAGTCACAGCTCTTTTCTGAGCTCTCACAGCCCCACCTACCTCTGTTGTGGGGAGAAGAACAGAAGGTTTGTCAGCTGCTTTGAGTCCCCATAAATGGGTGGGGAAAGCAGGGTAGAAAAGCGAACTCTTCTTCTTCCATGAAGCCAGACAGGTGGCCTTAGGCTAGGCACAGCTCTTTTCTGGGCTCTCACAGCCCCACCCACTTCACAGGGTGTTCTGTTGTGGGGAGCAGAACGGAAGGTTTGAAGGCCACTTTGAGTCCCCTTAAATGGGTGAGAAAAGCGGGATAGAAAAGCCAACTCTTCTTCCTCCTCCATGAAGCCAGACAGGTAGCCTTGGGCTAGGCACAGCTCTTTTCTGGGCTCTCACAGCCCCCCCACTTCACAGGGTGTTCTGTTGTGGGGAGCAGAACGGAAGGTTTGTCAGCCACTTTGAGTCCCCTTAAATGGGTGAGAAAAGCGGGGTAGAAAAGCCAACCCTTGTTTTCCTTCTTCTTCTCCTCCCCACGCCAAGGCGCCCCCGAGATGGACCCGGATGGGCAACTTCGGGAGCCCCGGCGCCTGTTCTTCGCGCCCGGCTGTCCGGAGAGGCAGCGCGCAGCATCCCTCTCGCTCCCCCGGGCTGAGCAGCATCCCCGGCCGTCCGTCGCCAGCGCCCCGCGGCCGCCTCTCGGGTGCCCTTGCGGGCTGCTGCCTGCTCCGAGGTGCCGTGGGCGCGCCTCCCTCCCTCGGCCCCTCTCGGCTCCGTCCTTCGCAGGGCTCCGTTGCGGCGGAGCAGGCGGCGCGCACTCCTCCCCTGCCTCTCCGTCCGCCCCTTGGCGAGCCTGGGCGCAGCCCGAGCGGGCTGGAGGCGCGGCGGCGGCTCCGTCTCCGTCTGATGTCATCGGCAGCGGGCGAGGAGGCTGTGCCTGCGCGCTCCGCCGGGAGAGGCATCCCGCCCGACGCGCCCCGACGCGCCTCGCCAGGAGCAGCCAGAGCCGCCGGCAGCGGGCTGGGGGCGCCTGGGGCCGGCAGGGCGATGCGAGCACCCCTCCCGGGCTCCTCCTCCTCCTCGGCTCGCGGAGCTCGCTGAGCTGGCCAGCGGCCCCCGCGGAGGGCGCAGCGGCGGCGGCGGCGGCGGGCGAGAGGCGAGGGCGGCCGGGCTTCGCGGAGAAGGGACGATGCGCGCTCCGTCCCGCTCGGAGCTGCCGCCTCTGCACCCGTCGCCGGCGGCCGAGCGCAGGCAGCAGCGGCAGGCGCCCCAGTGAGGGGTCCCAGGAACGGGCGGAGGGGAGGAGGAGGAAGAGGAGGAGGAGAAGGGGAGGAAGAAAGCCAAGCAGCAGCAGCAGCAGCAGCAGCAGCAGCCGCGAAAGCCTGGCAGCCACAGCTGCCGCGCTCCGGCGTCCTCGTCCCGTGGGCAGCAGCACCTGCAGATTCCCGGGTGATCGTCGCCAGCTGGGATATATTTGCCTTCCTTCCTTCCTTAAGGGGACGCGGGCATCCAGGCGAGGAGGACACCCCAGCGGGAAAGTTGCCAGCCCCCACCCCCGACGCAGCTGCGGTTCAGCCAGAAAAGGGGGCGTCGTTGGTCTCCCCTTTGGAAAGCCCCCCGGCGGCTTCTGCTTCTTCTCCTCCTCCTCCTCGGCCGCCTTTTCGCTGTCCTTCCTTCCCCTCCCTCCCCCGGCGCGGGGCCCTGGTGGGGCCGGCGGGGTCCCGCTTTGCACCTCTCCACCTGGCCCAGGAGGAAGAGACGCGCGTCGTCGTCGTCGTCGTCGGAGGGGGGAGGCTGCGAGATGGGTGAGTCGTGCTGGCCGGAGCGGAGCTTCTCCCTGGGGTCCCTGCGGGCGCGCAGGGCAGTCGGGCCAGGCGCTGGAGAGCCAAGGAGCGCCCTGGGAGCTAAGGGGGGTTGGAAAAGCCCCCCCCCATGGAGGGAAAGTCCTGCCAGGAGCTGTGCCTCCTGTCAGTGCCCCGAAGGTTGCAGCTGCTTGGAAGTGGGTTTCGGTTTACCCTTTGGAATGAGAGCAGTTGGCACTTTGGGCACCTTTTGCAAAAGGGCTTCTTCCTTCCTTTCCTTCCTTCCTTCCTTCCTTCCTTCCTTCCTTTATTTCAACGTTCCAGTTCGTCCCCAACTGAGCAAGCTGATGCCAATTGTGGGTCCCCCTGCTGGGAGCCGTGGTCTCTCTCTCTCTCTCTCCAATTGTCCCAAGGTCACCCAGTGGATGGGGGTGGGTGGGGTTGAATTTGAGTGTCTCTGGGGGGTCCTAGCCAAAGGCCCCTGTTGGTGGCCGTAGTGGCTGCTTTGCCGAGAGTTCTATCCTGAAGTCGGTAGGTGGGCTTTTGCAAGCCTTTGGTTCCCAGTGGGTGAGAAAGGGTGAAGATCTTCTGTTTCGATTCCCATCTCTTCCTCTATGTTTGTTGGATTCCTTGGGATAAGGCACACGGAACTCGGCAGGACTTGCGTGCCCAGTCTAGTAAAAAAACATTTTGTACCGCAATTCGCTGCCCGCTGAAGTTGTGGGCTGCTTTCACACAGGAGTTTTAATCCAGCTTCAGTCCGCATTTAGAGTGAGAGAACCCATTTGCAGCGTGATATTTGCTCTTTGTTATTGGCTGTATCTAAGTCAGAAAATCTACCCTTTCGGCTAGATAAGGCGGAAGGAATACGACAAGTCACTTTGCTGGTGTGGTGTTCCGCTTTGAAAGTGGACTGAAGCTGGATTAAAATTTAGGTGTGAACACAGCCGGGGTGTCTGGAGAGGATTTGTTTGCTTGCAGCTTAGAGGGCTTGTGTGAGCAGGTTGCACAATTCACTCTCTTTTGACCCAAAGCTTTCCCTGCGCTTGATCTGTGTGAGCTTGTCCAAAGATTTCTGCCCCATACTTGAAGGTTCCAGGGATTTTGCTCCTTGGGAAATTATGATGTGTGGATTGGGGATGGAATAAGACAGAGTTTGAGATGCCTCTCCTTCCCTTCTCGGGGCAACGTGATCCAGTTCCTTTCCTACCTTACAGGGTTGTTGTGGAAGAAAGTACACAAAGTATGTTTATCTGCGATTGAATAGTATTTCTTGTTTATTTGGAAACTGGATGTACTGTAGGCTTGGGAGGAGATGCTGAATGCAGGGAAGGGAAGAGATGGAAAGCAGCCGATACTGGAAACTCAGGAATCCAATGTGTTAGAACACTGGTTTCTCCTTGGAGCTCACAGGCTGCGGTCAGAGCAGAGTGAGGTCTGTTAAGAAGAGAGGAAAAGGAATAACAGGTTTCCTCTTCTGGTGTGTGTACAAGACACCGAAAGTACAAAGAGAGAGAAAAACAGAGGGAGGTCATGAATTCTAATTTTTTGTCAGTTGCTGGAAGGGAAGGAGACACCTTCTAAAACTGATACTCCAGGTTTCTATTTTAGAGATGTGCATGAATATTCGAAATTTTCATTATTCAGATGAATTCGGACATTTCTATATGAACCCAATGCCTGGACATTCGCATTTTAGTATTTGTACGAATATGAATATTTTAAGTTATTCGTACAAATAATTCAGACTTTTGTATGTGCGGGGATACGTATGTATTTTGTGGGCATACGTGCGCATCCATACGGATACATACGGGATGAAAACGGGATTGCATGCGGGATGCGTATGAGATTCGTATCATTGGATATGTTTCAAATATTCAAATGAATAGATACGAATGACCGGACATTCTTTTTCTTTATTCACAGGAATTCAGATTTTTGAATATTCAATTTCTTATGAATCAGATGTCAAAAATTGCATTTGTGCAAACCCCTATTCTCTTTAGTTTACCACATTGATATTGAAATGGGGGGGGGAGCTCTTTTCTTCTTCCCCTTCTGGAGAATCTAGATGGAGGTCTGCTCTATTGATTTGCAAGCTGTTCCACCTCTATAATCCCTAAGGTTTGCTTGCTTCTGAACTGTATCTCTATAGCCTCCTTTCTTAGCAGCTTACCTTGCATTTGCTGGATTCTAGCTGGATGTTGTGTTTACGGGCCATAGATTTGGCATGCTGGCTGACAGTTCCATGGACTACATCCGTATGGCTTTTTTGGGCCAATTGCAGAAGGAGTGCACCATGATCTCCTTCCAGAGGGAGTCAATAAGCACCCAGCCGTTGATTTTCAGGGATTTGCTCTGCAGCTGAGCTATAGCTGCTTCCAGGACTGGTGGTCCTATCTTGGGATGTACACAAATGTTCTAAGCATTTGAAATTCGATCGAATGTGAACATTCGAATAGAATGTCTGCACGTTCCAATTTAAACATTCGAACGAGTTTCAAAGGTTCCAAAACATTCGTTTGAATTATTCAAAACATTCGAAAGTGCAGATACTGTATGTATGTATTACAAACGTATCTGTACAAATCTCATACGTATCTGTACGCAGTTGCACTTATAGTACAGGACAAAAACGGGATGCATACGGGATAAAACGGGATGCGTACAAAATGCGTACAGATACATATAACACATATGACTGTTGTCAACAATCGTATCTTCAGATTTGAATCTAACATTCGAACGAATAGTTTTGAATGTATTGGATTCGAGTTGGATTTTGGGTGTTTTTCCACTGTCACTAAAAGTACCCATTAAGTACCCATTAATGGGTACATAATGGCATTTTTGTACCCATTAATGGGTACTTAATGGGTACTTCTAGTGACAGTGGAAAAACACCCTAGAAGTACCCATTTTGTACCCATTAATGGGTACAAAAATGCCATTTCGTACCCATTAATGGGTACAAAAATGCCATTTCGTACCCATTAATGGGTACTTAATGAGTACTTTTACTGACAGTGGAAAAACACCCTTTGTTGCATTCAGATTCTAAACATTTGAATCCAATTGAATGTTTGGACATTTGATTTGACTCAAATTCGAATGCAAATTATTATTATTATTATAGTTATAAAGCACTATTCATGTACTCAGCGTTGTACACAAATGCAAAAAGAATGCAAAAAAATAACATTTATGCGACTCCCTAGTCCAAACCATACTGAGAACATCAGGATGGGAAGTCTGCTGAGCAGAACGCAGGGATGTCTGTATTAGCAGTAGAACCTATATGCGTTTATGGTGGGATTGTAGAAGAGTACCAAAAAATTGGAGAAAAATTGGGAAGGAAATAAAATATTAGATACAATAATTATTTGGACAAAAGAAATATGTTTACTGTATAAATTTGTCCAACAGATTCACAAAGAGAACCACTATATTATGCATCAGCTATTAATAGCAGCAAAGGCCATTATTGTAAAGAATTGGTGGGAAGCCCCCATGTAGGGATCGGCACCAATATACGTAACATTTGAAATTCTTATGAATTTGGCTGAATTCAGACATCTGGATTTGAATTGACGGTTGTCACATTTGAAGATTGACATTCGAATTTGAATGGTATGTTTCAATACATTAGTATGGAGTTTTGTATGGGATTCGTATGGGATTGAACATTCGTGTTGAATTAGAATCCTACCCCATTCAAAGAGGATCTATTTGAATGAATATGAATTCTCTTGCATTTGATTCAATACGAATCAAATACAAAAAAATAAAATAAAAATTGTGCACATCCCTACCCCCAAGGAAAGGAACATTAAAGGAATGGTGACCTTTGGGTGTAGGACAGGATGGATGGATGGATGGATAGATGGATAGATAGAAGACAGGACATACAGGACATAGATAGATAGATCAGTGTTTCCCAAACTTTTGACATATGTGTACCCCTTCTATAATTTTCCTAACACTGAGTACCCCTCATAAAAAACATTAGGGATAAAAATTGTATTTTATAAAAATAATCAAAATTAGTGGAACTTACTAAAGCAGCAGCTCAACGTCAACTGTTAATGTTCCCGCAGTTTAAAAATGGCCGAACCTGAGCTGCGCAGAAGTTCCCGCCATAATGAGTTGCGATACGATGTACGATGGCCCCAGTTCCCGTGTAAAAACTGCGATACACACCTATTTCTTTCCTTGTTCTGTGGGCGCAGCTAAGCACGGTGCAGTGGATATTCCGACATGATCCCCAACAAACTCCAGTGCAACGTGTACCCCCACCAAACTCTTCCCGTACCCCTGGGGGTACATGTACCACACTTTGGGAAACACTGAGAGAGATAGATAGATAGATAGATAGATAGCAGAACAAATGCTTTTTGAGTTCCTAAGGGAAAGGCGATTAAGATATATTGGGCACCAGATCACAATACCAGGAACCGCCACTTGGAGGAAAGTATTGACCTATCTAAGGAGAAAGCCGTGGAACCCAGTGGTTCAAGGAATGATAAAAGCAATCTCCAATATGGACGCAAGTGGAATCTTCTGGCTGGGATGGGAAGAGGGAGGGAGGGAAGGAAGGAAAACAACTGTATCTCAGATGTAAAAGAAGTATAATGTGTAAGAGAGAGCACTAATGTAAATTTGAGGTATATGTATACTATTTGAAATTATAAAGAAAAAAAAAAGGAAGTCTGTTGAGCACCATGCTCTGAGCTGGATTTAGGTGTCCAATAAATGCCCAAACTCGGGCATCATGAATAGGGAAGGAGTTTTGATATTTTGAAACTGGTTCAGTCCATCTCCTTAACCGCTAGACCAGTTTGAGTTCAAACATTTTGAACACCCCCGTTAGAAGTAGCTCAGCACTTCTCTATGATCTAGATACTTTATAAGTAGGCTATCACATGGTATCTTGGACCCTAACCATCCCGTTTTTGTTCCGTATTGGAAGCTCAAATGCATACAGATTATGCATGAGATTTGTACAGGTACGTATGTAATACATACATGCCTGCACATTTGAATGTCCACATTCGATCAAATTCTGAAAGTTTAGAACATTCGTGTACATCCCTAGTCCAAATATTTGCAAAACTGATGGCTTATTGAAATAATGGCAGTTGGTGGCACATGTTTGAAATCTCCAGTACTGAAGGATTTCTGTCGTGTGCCTGAGCACATCTTATATCTTATAATTAAGTTTTCAACACGTCTTTTCTTTTTTTTTAAAAAAAACAGCTGTCTGCGTAGAAGCTGGATAAGTTTTGCTTCACTACTCCAAATGGCTGCTGATGGAAACCGGTGGGATCATAAAGGGCTCTGTCACTTGATTCAGAACAAGTTGTCAGTATACGTAGAACATCTGTTTCCCTGCTGCGCCTTGTTCAATGAACCTCTGGGGCCGGTTCAGAAAAGATTTTGCAAACGACTCCCTTGTGAGCAGTTCGCTAATTTGGGAGTCTCTGGATGGCGATATACTTTTGGCAAAATAGGTTCTGTCTGCTATTTATGGAGATAGTTAAAAAAAAAGTGAGGTGAGATAAGTGTGTGATTCTTAGTCACAGGTTGCTTGGTTCATACACCTTCCAGTTAGGTTGTAGGATTCCTGGAGGTGTGTAAATTTCAGGGAAAGAGGGCTGCGAGAAACATCTGAAAGCAAATGCATCACTGGGGATAATATGGAGCTAATGGGTGGAAAATACATATGATTCAACTTAGAACTGCCATGGAGAAAATTGTGCCTTGTTCATTTTTAAAAGCTAAAAGATGATCTGAGTTAGGGCCATGCACGAATGCAATTTTCTGGACTGGATTCAATTAGAATTGAATACTCAAATTCACTTAGAATCTGTTAGATTCAAATTTAACCAAATTCGATTCAAATTAAGCAAACTTGAATCTATTTGAATTTTTCATTTGAATTTGCACTTACGAATGTCGACAGCATTCGTAGATACCCGTAAGAATCTTCCCCGGGTCCATACACATCCGTACATGTCCATATGCATCCTGTAGTTATCCTGTATGCAACTCGTTTTTGTCCCGTATGGATCTGTACAAATGCGTACGGATGCAGGAAAGGTGTGGATCTTCAAGTACGCATCATGTACAAACCCGTATAAATATGAATCTCTGAATAATTCAATTAATAGATCCGAAATTTGAATCAAAATTTTAAATTTGATTTTATGGACATTTGATTAGGATTAGAATGTTGAAATTAAGTTGATTCAATCGAATTTCGAATGCATTCTGATATTTGTGCACATCCCTAATTTGGGGTCTTCTAGAGGATCTCAGACCTTCTAGTGATACTTCTTGTCTTCTAGTCATGCTTCAACTTTTTTGCTTTTGAGTCTTCAGGGGCTTTCTGCAGTATATGGTCTTTGACCATCAGAGATGGTCTTTAGATCATCTTGGGAATTGATACCAAGGCCCTCTTTAGGGGAGCACAAATCTCTTTATCCAATAGCCATTTTTTGCCCATCATAAGAACATAAGAAAGTAAAAGGAGCCCTCTTGGATTGAGCCATAGGCCATCTAGTCCGGCATCCTGTCTCACACAGTGACCTATCAATTCCTTCTGGGCAGGTCAAACAGAAGACAAAGGCAAAACCTTCCTTTGGTCTTGACAGCCACCCATTCTAGTGTCACTGATGCATCTGTCCTCCATGATTTTGTCCATAAGAACAGAAGAGAAGCCCTGCCAGATCAGGCTATAATCCATCTAGTCCAGCATCCCGTCTCACACAGTGGCCCACCAGTTGCCCATTGGCATCTCAAGCAGACAACAGGGGCAAACCTTCTCCTGCTCTCGGGCCTTAGAGGCCTTCTGTCTGTCTCCCCAGCCTGGAGGAGATACAGAGGCATTCATTTTAGTAGCCATTGATACACCTGTCATCTATGAATTTGTCTAACCTTTTCTTAAAGCTATCCAGGCAAGACCTATCCTATTTTCCTCTGTCTTCCCTAACCTGGACCACATCTCTTGCTACAAGGAACTACCAGCCATGTAGGGTGAAGCTAAGAGGTTTCCAGAAGACTCTGGGAAGTACTAGATTGGGAATGCTGTTCAAGTTGGACTTGTAGAGATAAGAGTTGGGCCCTGGGCTTTACTGCTACAAGAGAAACCTCTTCCAGACATTATCTCTGTGGGATCTTTGGACTATTAAGTAGAGTTAATGGACAGGCTAGTGTGGAACCATGCAAAACGCAAATAATGAGAGCAATCCAACTTGGTTTGTTAGGTTTGCTAGAGCTCCCTTCGTTCAGGTTTGATTCGAACTAGGGTTTTGCGAACAACAGGATGGATCGATTTGCACGTGAACTATCCAAACCTCTCAGTTTGCTGCGAACTGAAAAGCAACCGAGCCCGTGTGACACATCTCTTCAAGCCAGTTTGTAAGCCAGTTTGGTCTAGTGGTTAGGGAGCTGGACTCTTATCTGGGAGTACTGGGTTTGATTCTGCACTCCCCCATGAAGCCAGCTGGGTGACCTTTGGCTAGTCACAGCTCTCTTCTGAGTTCTCACAGCCCCACCCACCTCACAGGGCTGAGAACCATCTTGCCTGAGAGGAGTGGAGAAGAGGCAGCAGGCTGGGCTCTGCCATTTTGCTCCCAGCAGTGCCCCTCCCTCTTCCAAGTGCCATCACAAGGCTACAAACCATCTTGCCTGAGAGGAGTGAAGGGGCAGCAGGCTGGGCTCTGCCATCTTGCTCCCAGCAGTGGCCCTCCCTCTTCCAAGTGCCATCACAAGGCTATAAACCATCTTGCCTCAGAGGAGTGGAGAAGGGGCAGCAGTTCTGGGCTTCTCTGCCATCTTGCTCCCAGCAGTGCCCCTCCCTCCACCAACTGCTCCCATCACAAAATGGCAAAGAGACTATGGCAGCTGATCCACCAGTTGAGGAAATGTCTGGTCCTGAGGCCGAGCAAGGTGGGGCTGAGTAGATGCCGGCTGACCATCTCTACCATCTTCCGGTTTGTCATCAAAGAAGAGAAAATTCAAAGTAAAGAGAATAGGAAAATTCCAGCAATAAGAAACGGACAGAAGAATTGGAACTGAAGACCTCAAGTGCTTGCATTTTGCTGTTCCCTGTTCCTTCCCACGCCATTTTCCTTTTGTTTCTTGTCTCTTTAGATTGTAAGCCTGAGGGTAGGGACCTGTCCAAGATTAATATAATATTGTAACCCACCCTGAGACCTTCAGGTATAGGGTGGGATAAAAATACACACAAACAAACAGGGTGTCTGTTGCAGGGAGAAGAACAGAAGGTTTGTCAGCCGCTTTGAGTCCCCTTAAATGGGTGAGAAAGTGGGGTAGAAAAGCCAACTCGTCTTCTTCTTCCATGAAGCCAGGCGGGTTGGCCTTGGACTAGTCACAGCTCTCTTTCTGAGCTCTCACAGCCCGACCTCTACCTCACAGGATGTCTGTTGTGGGGAGAAGAATACAAGGTTTGTCAGCTGCTTTGAGTCCCCTTAAATGGGCGAGAAAAGCGGGGTAGAAAAGCCATCTCTCTTCCTTCTCCTCCTCCTTCCTTCTTCCAACCAATGTCCAAATTAGGTATGTTCACAAATGTTTTTTTTTTTTGCATTCGAATTTGAGTTGAATCGAATGTCAAAACATTAAATTCGGTTTGAACGTTTAGAATCTGAATGCAATAAAAACCGATTTGAATCCAATAGGTTCGCATCCATTTGTTCAGATGTTAGATTTCAAGGAAGTTCTGTTCAATGGATAAGGCAGATAAGTGTTGTTAGAAGGCTTGGCTCACTTTTCTCTGTCATTGAATAGACGGGCTTTTAGATAGTTGAAAAGCATTCAGTGTTTGCGTGGTGGTGATGAAAACAAGCGAGGAACAGCCTCTCCGTTCTCCCTTTGTGGCCTGAGCCACAGGTGAAAGAAAGGCTTGATTCTGATATAAGAATTCCGTTCCCTTTGGTTTTGCCTTCAGGACTGAAGACAGATGGTCCAAAGAGTCTTTGAACCCTTGAGGTACAGCCAGTCGCATGGCAGTAAACCTGTGTTTCAAACACACGGCTTGCGAGGGGGAATTTTGTTTGTTCGGTCCACGTCTCTCCCCCTCGAGTCCACCACAAAGATTGTACATCTTGATTTGCACACAACGCGGTGAGGTCAGGCCTCATTGTGGATGAAGGAACGCTGTTGTGACGGTGTTGCCTGCCACAGGGATTTGCACGCATGTGTGATATGAATTCATTTGGCTTCATTTCGGCTGCAAATAAGAAAACAAAAGCACCTATCTGTCATCTTCGCTGAGCTTTGCGCTCAGCCTGGAGGGCTTTTGGTATGGAACTGAGACCACAGTGCTCCTTCCAAGTGTCTGTGTGTTCAGCAGACTTTGATTGCTAGCCCAACACACACACACACAATTGTGAGAGGGACAGGCACAAATTCTAGATGCAAGGGAAATCTGAGTGGATTTTATCCATCCATCCATCCATCCATCCATCCATCCATCCATCCATCCATCCATCCATCCATCCATCCATCCATCATCTGTACATACATACCCTAAAATCTCAGAGTGGGTAACAGCATTTAAAAACAGACATTTAAAATAGAACCATCTATAAAAAACAGTATCAAACAATAATGTCTGTGGTGGGGGGAAACTGTGCCACATTTATCCAAAGTCAAGAGCAAAGAGGTCCTGAAGGGGCCCGACACACCTTGAGGGGGAAACTATTCCACAGCCAGGGGGCCATTACTGAGAAGGCCCTCTCTTGGGTGCCCACCTGTCTATTAACTGTGGCTGTCTCCAGATGGAAAGTGATCGCACAGGATGCTATGTGCAAATAATTCCTCAGTTGTCTCTTGCCAGATGTTGGCAGCAGATCCCAGCACTGATTTAAGCTTTTTCCTCACATGGCCTTATTTTGAAATACATCTTGGGGCTAGGGTGTGCAAGAATTTTTTTGGTATTTCATTCATATTGAATCGAATACAAGAAAATCTGTATACCCTTCGAATGCGGTAGGATTCGTGTTCGACACAAATGTTCAATCCCATACGAATCCCAAACGAATGCATACAAATAACATATGGATCCTATATATAAATGCATATGAGTAGCATACGGCACCTATACAAATGCATACAAATAACATACGAATCCCATACATATCCCATATGATTCCCATATGAAGCTTCATTTCTGGATGTATCAAAACAAATACGAATGCCAGTCTTCAAATGTGCCAACATTCCATTCGAATTTGAATGTCCAAATTTGGCCAAATTTTTGAAGATTCGCCGGAGCAGCTCCGGAGTTTGATCCCCTGTGTGTTGCCCCCCAAAAAACATGGAGTGACGTACAGGCCCAATGTGGGTATTGCCACATGGGTGCTCCAAAGTTTCCACTGCGAACATGCCTAGCACCCATTGCTATTGGGTGCTACACCACCCATGAAGACGCATCAGGTACCTCCTTAGATCCAGATCTACTAAATTCAGATTAGTTGAAGGACCCATTTCTTAGATCCGTATCATCTTAGATCCGGATCAAGGGATGTAAATGGAAAAAAACCCCACCATATGCACCTCACCAGACATGAAGGTAAGCCAGTCTATTGCAGAAAACCTGACATCATTGCTGGGTTTCCTGTGATAGCTTTGTCAGGTAATTGCACCATTGATAAGTCTGAAGAAACATTTCATGTGAGCTAGAAGTTCATGCCACAGTAGGCATTAGAAGAGGTGGTGACAGCAACCAGCCTCAATAGCTTTAAGAAAGGATTAGATAAATTCATGGAGAGGTGAATCAATGGCTACTAGACTGGATGCCTAGGCCACAGCCCATCTAGTCCAGCATCCTTTTTCACACAGTGGCCCATGGAGGCCAGAGGTATCAATGGCTACTAGAATGGAGGCCCAGATCCTGCCTCCAGGTTGGAGAGGCAGGGTGCCTCTAAAGGCCATTTGGAAGGAGTCAAGAGCAGGTGATGAAGGTTTTCCCTTTGTGTTTTGCTTGAGATGCCCAGAAACAATGGTTGAGGCACTTTGTGAGATGGGATGCTGGGTTAGATGGGCTGAGGCCTAATCTAGCAGGGCTCATCTTATGTTCTTATGTGTTCAGTCATGATCAAAACAGATTATGACTTGGGTTACCTCTGTGGCTGTTCATGACCAAATGGTTCTCTGTGCAATCTTCAGGGTCACTATAAATGTTCAAGGGCTGTAGAGCATAAACCGGTGATGGCCAACCTATGACACGCGTGTCACAGGTGACACGCCAAGCCCTTTTAGGTGACACACCTGGTCACCCTGGCACCTGGGCATGTAGTGCTTGCTTGTTCTTGAAGTGTACGAAATACCAACTTTCAATTTAAGATTTAGCAAATGTAAATAATTATTCATTTTTGCTTTTAATAAAATACATATATCAAAAATATAACTTTCCTACTAGAGCTACAAATATCACAAAATTATGAATATTTCTGGAAGTGACACAGCACCCGAGTTAAGCTAGGTTTTCTTGTGAATTTTGACACACCAAGCTCAGAAGGTTAGCCATCACTGGCATAAACCCTACCTATTCTAGGTATCGGATGGAGTTTAATCGTGAGTGGAAAGGTTCTAGAACTCGACAAAATGAGTTCCAGCTTGCACGTGGCAACTATTTCTAGTTTGTGCAACCTTTTCTTTCTTGACCAAGAACCACACTTCATCTTCATGCATCTACAAGCACTCATTGTCCAAGACAAAGGGAAAAACATCGCGCCATTTAGCTTCCCACAGATTTTTCCAGCCGTGAAATCATAAAGAGCGGTTTAAAAAGGATAGCCAGTTTAGAGAAGATTGGACAGCTTGTCAATTTGCCTGAATCCTTCAGATACACACAGTCATTTAAAGACCCATGTTAGACCAATGGCTTCTGTGAGCTGTAATTCAATAGATAATCACCGGATTTTCCACAACCAGACAGCTAAAAAGATGTTATGCCAGCGATCAGAGCAGGTACAGCTAATGGTAAGTGGGACACTAGATGGCTGCAGATCATTTAAAATTCACATGAAAATTGACCCCGATCTACTGCATTATATCTACCATGTATCACTTCCTCATCTTGTCCCCATCTTTTGCTTTCCCTAGAGAACTCCCTAGTAGGGAAGTGCATGAATGTTTTTGTTTTTTTTGCAATTGCTATTCAAATTGAATAGAATATCCAAACATTTTATTCAATTCAAATGTTTAGAATCCGAATGCAACAAAATTCGATTCGAATCGAATACATTCGAAGCTATTCGTTTGAATGTTAAATTTGAATCTGAAGATGTGTTATATCTATCTGTATGCATTTTGTATGCATCCCGTTTTGTCCCGTAATAGTGCAAATGCACAGAGGTACATATGAGATATGGACAGATATGTATGTAATACATACGTACCTGCTTTTGAATGTTTTGAATCATTTGAACAAATATTTTGGAACATTTGAAATTCATTTGAATGTTTAAATTCAAATGTGTGGACATTCTATTTGAATTTGAATGCCCGCGTTCGATTGAATTCGATTGAATTTTGAATGTTTAGAACATTTGTGCAAATCCCTATGCAAAGTTGAGTTCACTTTCAAAAATTCCATCAAATAGTTGGCGTTTCTGAATGTTTGCATCAACCTGAATATGCCAATGGTTGGCACATCTGGAAATTTAATTGGACCAAACAAGTTTTCTGCCCGTGACCATCAGTGAATTGAATAGTTCATGTTCACGGTGTTTTTACCCATGAAGAGGGCTTTTTTCAATGGAAAAAATTGCTTCTGAATATGATCTGTGTGTTCAAAAAATGGTTTGCTGTGAACCAGCGGGTGTTTGCTTGAATGGAGAACTAGACACCTGTTTTCCATCCGTTCATGTCTCAACCTGAGCAGGGAAGTGCACAAAGGGGTTTGCTATTTTAAAATTCAATTCATACTGAATAGAATGTAAGAAAATTAATATTCTTTCAAATAGATCCCCTTCGAATGTGGTAGGATTCTATTTGATATGAATGTATTCATACAAATTTGTATGAATATCTGATATGAATGCATGTGTATTGATACGTATGCAATACGTATCAGATATGTATCCCATAACACTGTGGTTCTCAACCTTTCTAACCTTTGTTGTGGAGACCCCCAACCACGGGGGTGGGACAGCTGGAAGGGGTGAGGGAGGGGCGGCAGGAGACTCATTGCAACCCCTAAGAAAGGGTAGTTCGACCCCTAAAGGATCACAACCCGCAGGTTGAGAACTGCTGCCATAACATATCTGCTCTGAAAGTGTCAAATCTGCCCTGAACCCACTTTGAATCTGCTCCCAAATCAAGTTGAATTCACTCTGGATCCGTTTCAGATGTGACTGGTGCAGCCACTTTCCCACCTCCTCATTTCACAAATGCTTCAAAGCTTCGTACAAATGTTCCGAAACATTCATAGTCATACGAATGTCAACGTACGAGTGTCGTAACATTCAGTTCATATATACAAATGTCTGAATTTGTATGAAATTGTCCGAATATTGAATAATATATGCTTTTATCTGTTTTAATATATTTGATTTTAAATGTTGTTACCTGCCCTGAGACCATCAAGTATAGTGCGGGATAGGAATATAAATAATAAATAAATGAACAATATGAATATTTGTACAATGCCTAATAGATCTTGGTAAACAAAGAAATGGAAAGGCAGGCTGAAAGAGTGAATTCAAGGATCACTATTGGTCCATAATGTGCTCTGTGCATACAGGGCAGAGAAAAAAAGGTTGCTAGCTCTGTAGGCATTATAATAGAAGGATGCAAGTTGGATAGATTCCAGAGGATACTTCTTGATTCCTTGTCCAGTAATGTAATTTGCTTCTTGTTCCTGAGAAGACTCCTCTGTCTGTCTGTCTGTTTGTCCATCTTTGCTTTAGCATCCATTTGTACCCTCTTTAGGTTTAATTATCTGCACTTCTCTCTCTCTCCCCCCCTCCTCCCCTTTCCTGTTTACTGTGGGGATTAATAAGTAACTGCAGCGTAAGGAGAATTTGAAACTGCTCCTGCTTTATTGTTTAATTTAGGAAAATGCCATGGACAATTGAGTTTTACCCTCTCCTCTGCTACAGTTGCTAGAACAATTTGTGTCGGAGATTAGTTGAGCTACACCAGCCTTCTAGTGACCCGTCGTGAAAAGTGCTGAATCAACGTAACTAATTGGTCTTGGGTAGGGGGAGGAAAACACCCAGCAGCAGAAAACTGGTGTTCATTACACACTACTTATGCATGCCTCTGAATGGGCTGCAGTCCTTGCCTCTCTCGAAACCAATGGGGTGACTTTTGTCATACTAACTGCAGCCAGAAAGGGATGAGTGTTTTAGGATGATGCATAAGGTCTGTGCTCCTTTGATCTCATGCCTGGTTATTTGATTCCACTGAATACTGGAGTCGATTCCTGGGAGCTGCATGGGCAGATTTAAGTAGCATTTTGGCAAAGACACACAGAGCATCTCCGTTTTGCATCACACTGTAGAGACATGAGAGGTGTGCATGATTTCCCCCCCTCCCGCCATTTGCTTCTCATTGAAGTGAATGGGATGGAACTTTGCATTTGTGCAAATGGAGCCGCTTTGAATGCCCTTGGCTTTGGATTTGTTTCAAACCCACCACCGGTCACAACTCCAAGTCTGCTCCAAATCTCATCCAAATCTCCTCCGAAGTAGTGATGTGCATGAAGATTCGTCACATTTGAAATTTGTATGAATTTGTTAAAATTTGGGCATTCAAATATTGACATTCTTTTTTAAAATATTGATATTCAAATGCGAATCAGATGTTTCTATACATTTGTATGAAGCGTTGTTACATTTGTGAACTTGGGGGGGGGCGCAGGAAAGTGGCTGCCCATCACATCTGCATTGGATCTAGAATGGATTCAAAGCAGATCCAGAGTGGATCCACAACCTCTCCGAAGGTGGACTGAAGCTGGATTAAACCATAGGCATGACCACAGCCTCTCTGAAAGTGGCCTGAAGCTGGATTAAACCTTAGGCTTGACCACAGCCTCTCTGAAGGTGGACTGAAGCTGGATTAAACCTTAGGCTTGACCACAGCCTTTCTGAAGGTGGACTGAAGCTGGATTAAACCTTAGGCGTTACCACAGTTCTTAGAGCAGTTTTATAAGTTGCGCAAAAAAGGAAAGTTGTTTGGAGCCTTTGGGGGGGGGGGAAGAGTCAAATAATGCTGTTCAGTGGCCGTGAATCCTTAACCGCTGTAGTGCAGAACCCATGGGAGCTTGGAAAGGCAGCAGGGGACCTCTGCTTGTTGCAGGGAGCAGAGAGATGATTTGTAACTCCTACGGAGTACTGAAAGAGACAGGTGAAAAGCAGCGTTTTTGCTGATGTTAACTAGAAATGGGCTACAGCCTTGGAAGTGAAGGAAACATTATCTCTCTTGAAATCTGGTGTGTTGTCAGCAGTTTTGCAGCCTGTGTTTCTCTCCCCCCCCCCACCACCTTTCACTAGAGCTTGAATGCTTCCAACAGGGTCTGCTGGTACATTTATAAATAAGGCATATATTGCACAGTGGGCTCATTGTCTAAAGTCCTGGGGGCTTTCTGCACTTGGACTATTTCTGGAATATATCTCATGACAGGGGCCTGCTGTCCACATGCTAGTGCAGACTATAGCAGGACCCAAACAAGGCCTGCCCTAGTCCTCATTTGTGTGTGGACAACAGATGCCTATCCTGAGACATCTGCCAGAATAAGGCCAAGTGCAGAAAGGGTCCTGCTCTCCACTAGAAGACACAGAAGCCTGTAGTATAGCATCTGGACTTTTCTCCTTCTGGAAAGTGCTTGGTAATGTATAATACATGGATTTAGTGATATTGCTCTGGGGTCTCAAGGTGCCCTGCAAGGTTGTATTGAGATGGGACTTTGCTTTTGCTTTAATTAAATTTAATCTTTGTGTGTTTCTTTCTCCTCCCCTGTCTTTCTGTCAGCATTCACACGACGCCTTTAGGGCTGTGAATAGGCTGAATGCTGCTAGAACAGATGCCTACGTACATCTGGGGAGACTTGAAAGGCAACTTGCAGGGATTTGAGAAGAAGAAGAGTTGGCTTTTCTACTCCGCTTTTCTTACCCGTTTAAGGGGACTCAAAGCGGCTGACAAAGCTTTTCTATTCTTCTCCCCACAACAGATCACCCTGTGAGGTTGGTGGGGCTGTGAGAGCTCAGAAGAGAGCTGTGACTAGCCCAAGATCACCCAGATGGGTTCATAGGGGAGGGCAGAATCGAACCCTCGGTGGGAATGTGAATCCAGGGAGAAAGCGAACAGAAAATACTTTTGTGTGATGGATATTTAATTTCTCCTTTGCATGTCAGGGGATGAAATAAGGTTATTTCCATCTGTTGGTTGTTTGATTTGCCAGGTCCCTCGCTGTAACATCAAAAGTTTGCAAGAGGTAGAAAGCAATGAAAATGACAGACGGTGTTACGTCTTCAAGTGCACAGAGCTGGGTAGAAGGCCTGTGAGCTAGGAATGATCTTTTAATCAGCCCCAGTTGAGTTCCCCTGGATGCCTGCTAACTAATGCAAACAGCTGGCTTCCCTCTTTGGATGCCTGCCTGTTGCATTCCTTTGTTCACCATCACCCTGGAATGGGTTGAGTCTCAGAGGAGGAGGACAGAGATGTGGGGATCGTGAGGCATTGGACGCCAGAAGAGCTTCCAATTACACATGAGCAAAAAGACATAAGAGAGCATCATGCAGGAGCAGGCCTAGGAATGGGCACAAATGGTTGTTGTTTTTTCATGTTTGATTGGAATTGAATTGAATGCAAAAAAAAAAATCACATTTGTTTAAATGCAGCTCCTTCAAATGTGGTGGGGTTGGAATTCTGTATGAATGTTTGATACGAATCCAGTTCGAATCCCTGTTGCCCATTGTGCCTCTGAATCCACTCTCGATCCACTCTGAATCCGCTCTCGATTTGTTTCAAGTCCACTCTGGATCCACTGCAGATGTGGCTGGGCAGCTGCTTTCCTGCTTCCCAAGGTTCACAAATGTAGCAAAGTTCCATACCAATGTATAGAATGTAAATCTCATCCAGATGTCTGTCTTCAAATGTACCAGCATTCAGTTTGGATTCTAATGTCCGAAGTTGAAAGAATTCATATGAATTTTGAATGTGACAGATATTTGGGCATATCCCTAATTGGGCCACAACCTCCCCAATCCAGCATCCCGTCTCATACAGTGGCCCGACAGTGCCTATTCTGGGATATAGGGTGTTTTTCCATTGGCAGTAAGTACCCATTTTAGCACCCATTAAGGCTGAGAGCCAGATGACCCCATTTCCACTACAGACCTCATTAGAGACACATCAGTTTCCACCACAGCTAGGGAAATCCGGATCATATGGGTCCTTCAGGACCTATAATGTGCATTTCCTGTAGACCCCATGAAAGAGGTCTACAATGGGGTCTTCAGCCATCAAATCTGGATTTTAGGGATTAATGGGTGCTTCAATGAGTACTTAGTGCTAGTGGAAAAACACCCTAGAATTGGGCAATGGGGTCTTGAGGAGGCTCAGGGGGGAGGCACCCATGGGGGGGGGGTGCCCCGAACTCAAGACTTTGAAGTCCCTCCACAGCTGGCTCTGAAGTCCCTCTGAAGTTGCCTTCAGAGCCTGCGCTAATCTCAAAATGCAGCTTCAGAGATTGCACCCCCTGTCCCCCCAAACACCTGGGGTGACAGGCAGACCCCTTGTGGATAGATCTGGATTTGCAAATAGGTGCTAGACCACCCATGGAAACACATTGGGTACTTCCCTTAATCTGAATCTACTAGATCCGGTTTAAGGGAAGTATCCATTCCTTAGATCCGGATCTTCTTAGATCTGGATTAAAGGAGTGCAGTGGAAAAACACCCATAATCTAAAATAAATCCCAGTGCAGAAAGGGCCAAGGACATTTCATATTTGAAACAAAGCCAGGTTTCTCTTGCATTCATACAGCCCTTACTCTTTAAAACATTCACATATGACCTTCTCCTTTGCCCTTGGGAACTGGCTCATTTTTCTAGACGTCCAGACACGATTGTCTTCCTTTTTTTGCAAGAAGAAATATATGTATTTCTTAGAAACCATTTCTTCTCTCCAGAGATACAATTTTCAGATGCTATAAGCTGGGATTCGGAGAGACTGAGGTTGGAGGGGAATTCTGTGGTGTCTGCCATCTAAGTGAACTGTCTTAATTTATAACTCCAGATCAATACGCAGGTCAGAATGCTATTATCCTTGGGGTTAGACGGTTCTTTCAATTTTGTGATCATGCTTTGTCTCAAAGCAAGCGCACCAAAAATGGCACTGGTAGGAATTTACATGTATTTACAAATTTTATGCAGATTTTGTTTATTAAGCAGAGATTAATGTTGGTCCACGGTCGTTGCCCTCTGTATAAGTGCTGTGTGTTGTGTAACACAATTTTGCTTCCAGACAGCTGATAGATGTGAGAGCCCTTTTAAAACAGAGGATTTTTTTACAGCATGTTTTTGATTCTATACGGCTGCTTCTTTAATAGAACATGGATTGTCTTCTAAGGCAGCCTCACCAGCCCTAGACTCTCTGCAAATGGCCTTTAGAGGCATCCTGCCTATCTCTCCAACCTGGTTGCAGGACCTCAACATCCATTCTAGACAGGAGTGTAACAGGAAAATTGTTGGATTGTTGGACCACCCTGTCTGGTCAAGCATCCCATCCCTATATCCCCCTGCTCGCTCCTCCTCTTCCTCTTCCTCTCCCCCTTCCCACATCTCCTGTCACTTAGGCTGTTTTTGCACTTACCTCTGTTAATCTGCATTTAGAAGATCTGGATCTCTGATACCTGGTTCTCGTTGAATCCGGTCCTTGAAGATCCTCATCATGGTGAGAGTCTAGCATTCAATGGCAGGGGGTGCAGAACAGGGCCGGCTTGTGGCCACTGTAGCACCCATCCCAAGGCTCTGGTTAGACCCAATTAGGCCTGAGCAGGAAGGTGTTGGACCACATAGCTGCCAATCAGGGGTCACTTACGGTTACAGTGGGCGTGGTGGAGAGACACTACTTCGTAGCTGCCTACATAGCTGCTACGAAGCTTGTGCTCAGCTTTATAGACTGCTACGAAGGACGTGTGGGCCTCAGCTTCATAGACTGCTATGAAGGACATAAGGGGCAGAGCTGGATCTGCCCCACTGCAAATGGCGGCCTCCGTTGCCCCAGTATATGTGCAGAAGTGTGGCCTCTGATCTGGTCTTCACAGCAGAAGACCGGATTGAAGACACCATTAAAGTGGTCTTGGGTTAATCTGGATTTAAGGGCACGCACACCTCATTAAATCTGGATTTTGCTGGCACTCGTGGGTACAGCGCAGTCATAATGGGGTCATAATGGGGTCCTGTGTGCAGAAGGTACGTAACGGATTGGTACCAATTGTGTACCTATCAGGTTTCTAATGGGGTCTTTGTTGCTTGTGCAAAAACAGCCTTACTCTGCCTCCCAGTTTCCCATTGGATAACGGACAGAGCCATATTGGCATTCCAGCCAATCAGCGGTCTCACCCAGGATCCTTTGCTGGAATTCCTTTGGATGTTGGCTGGATAGCTTTCCCACCCAGTTTTCCTGTGAGATCATTACACCAAGTGTTTAGAAAAGTGGGCCATTTTCTCTAAAGTTGTGGCTTAATTCTTCTGTGTTACTCCATTTGCAGCTGAAGAGTAACATCTTTCCAGAAACATTCTCCAAATGTTTAGTCCCAAGGCATGGTGATCTGCTTATTACTGTTTTGAATATGCTTAATTCTGGAGAGTGACCCAGGCAGAATTGTCAGGGGAACTGTAAAACGAAAATGCACAGAGTCAGGCTGGCCAGATAGAGAACCAGTTAAGAACGCTTGGAGTCCGGAAATCTTATTATTCAACCAGGCATTGATATTTGCTCTTCTTAAAATAAGTACAGACTTGGATTACTTGGTCTATAATTGCTCCAAGAAAAGCTTAGATGCCGAGATGATGTCTGTGAAGTGCTAAGTGGCATTATTAACATTATTAAATCATAATAACATTATCTGGATTAACTTTTTAAAAGTAGCAAAAAAAAAAATCTTGTGTTCTTTATTGCTCTGTGTTGCATTCTGTTTGCTGAGGCAAAAGAGCAACATGGAAGCTCACTAGACAAGGTGGGTTGGCCACTCTTTGTGGCCCTGTCCTTGTAATCCCTACTTTGGAGTCCCAAGCGGGCGGTGTTCTGTGAGCAAGCACACGTGAATGCCTTCCGGGCTAGCGGTAGCAGCAGCTAGATCAAGATCCAGAGTTCAAGAGTCAAAGCATAGTCAGGAATGCCAAGTTCAGTTTGCCAGAGGGTCTTTGTAGTCATTGAACGGTCAGAGAGTCAGGAACACAGAGAATACGCAGGAACTGAGGTTGCAAGGAAAACGAGCTGTTGTCTGCAACAGCGTAAGAACATAAGAGAATCCCTGCTGGATCAGGCCACAGCCCATCTAGTCCAGCATCCCGTCGCACACAGTGGCCCACCAAATGCTCATTTGCATCTCAAGCAGAGACAAGGCCGAACTCTTGCCTGGTCTCAAATCCCAGCAAATAGCCTTAGAAGCACCTCGCTTCCCCCTGCCCAGCCTGAAAGATGTACCTAGGCATTCATTCTAGTAGCCATTGGTACATCTGTCATCCATTGGTACATCTGTCCAACCCTACCTTAAAGCCATCTAGACTGGTAGCTGTCACTGCCTCTTCTGGCAGCACATCCCATAAGCCGATGACCCAGCAGGTGCAGAGACCGAGTGTTTCTTAAATAGGGCTGGGAGAGGCACGTGCTTTGTCTGTAATCATGTTGGACATCTCAGGTGCTCTCGTTGTTGCCTGAGAACACTCTGAACTGGGCGTTGGCCAGCATCTGGATCTGAGCTGTCTCCAGCTTGAGCGACAGACTCCTTGTTCCTGTTTAACCCATGAGGCATGCCTTTCTTGCTTTGGCTGGCTGGGAAGAGTGCCTCGGTTTGGCTGGGGAGGGCAGCTGCCTCTTTGTCCTCGGAGGATGAGGCACTGATATCACGAGATACGACACCTACAGGTGGGACATTTCCATGGTGAACGCTGGTTGCCTGTATGAGGCGGTGAAAACAGAGGAGTTGCTTTCCCTTGGCTTTCATGCATAGATGTAGACTGTCAACCTGATCCTGAGAAACCCCTGCGAGTCGAATGTCAACAAACTCATTCATGCACAACCCTAGTCAATGGGTGAATCCCCACAGCAAGCTTATTTTGAATTCAAAACATTTTCAATCCTCGCAGACCCCACATCAGTTTGGCTTAACACGCTTTCCGCATGTTAAATCACCCCAAAGCGTTGTAAATGTTAATCCTCATTTCAACAGGTCTCACTCCGGTTTGTGCACTTGAAACGTTTTACATTTTTTTACTGTGGGAACCCTTCCGTGCTAAGGGATGAGAGTTTCCCTCCCCCAATAGCTTGCTTCCAAAGCAAGCTGTAAAATCCACCGCTTAAAGCTACACTGTAGCGATGGAACCACTTCACACCTGATAACGATCTTGCCATTGAAAGTGCTGACCTTCAAAAAAGGGAAAAGAAAGAAAAGCAGCTGCCGGTATGGGGAGATGTGTGTATGTTTAAGGCGAAGGGGGCTTGAGTTGCTGCTGCTGCATGCCCTGAGCAATGAGGAGAGGAGGGGAAAGAATTGCTGGCTGTCTGCTGCTGTTTTTCTTCCATCCAGGCAAGCAGCAGCCATCCAGCCACCCAGCTAGGCTCCCTGAAGGGGTCCCTTATGGGTGGCGCGTTCACGCCAGGAGGAAGAGGGCAGGGCAGCCCTGAAAAGCGGTTTTTAAAAAGTAGCCACTGGAGTCCCCCCTTGAGTCACGTACGTCCTCAGAATCCGGATTGAACGCGATTCTGGCTGAAAGTAATGGGATCAGGCAAATTCGTGTTTGCATCCAGTTCTGTTATTTCGTTTTAGTTAAACTGGATTAAGCTTCTAATGGGGATGCAGCCAATATGTATTAAAGGGCAGCTTAAAGCCATTTTCTGCCATCCCCAAGGAAGGGTGAAGCTTGTGAGCCAGTTTGGTCTAGTGGTTAGGGAGCTGCACTCTTACCTGGGAGTACTGGGTTCGATTCCGCCCTGCCCCATGAAGCCAGCTGGGTGACCTTGGGCTAGTCACAGCTCTCTTCTGAGCTCTCACAGCCCCACCTACCTCAAAGGGTGTCTGTTGTGGGGAGAGGAATAGAAAAGCTTTGTCAGCCGCTTTGAGTCCCCTTAAATGGGTGAGAAAAGTGGGGTAGAAAAGCCAACTCTTCTTCTTCTTCTTCTAACCACTCTTGGAACATTCTTTGGTTGATGGTCTCCTCGTTTTCCTTCCTTGGTATGGAGGATGGATGTTTGTGTATGTTCTGTTGTGGCAAATTCTCATCTTTGGCTTGGATCGCGCTGACAGGTTCTCGCCCCATCGGGTGCCATGAGAGTGGTTCTGAAAGATCTCAAATGCTCCATAAGTCATGAGTGATACGGCATTCATTGTCTGTCGTAGACCTTTGATCTTGTGCAACAGCCATTTCCCTCTCTCCTCCCTCTTGCTTTCTTTCTTTCCCTCTGATCTGTCATGCCCCATGAATCACACTTGTAGATGATCGTCAGGCAGATTTTCCTCTTGTAAATGATGAATAATACAGTGTCGAATTTTGTTTGACAATGGGTGAAATCTGCTGAATAAATTATCTCCTAACAATGGCTGCCCTCCGAAGAAGAAGAGAAAAAACTGAGCGAGCTGGAAAAAGTAGGTAATAGGAAAGGCAGGGGATGAGAGCTGAATATCTTTGCGTTTAGATTTGGCAGCTTTGAATCCGATCTCCCGTGATCTCCACCCAGGGATGGGAATTGGCCTGAAGACAGGATTTGTGCCTGTATTTGTTGCAGCCAGGCAGGGAGAAAGGAAGCAAAGAAGAGGCAGTTGAGATAGGCAGGAGAAGGAAGGGGAGGGGGAAGGGTTTAGGCAAGTCAGGAGGAGAAATGGGAAAGCTTCTTAGACTTGCCTTCAGCCAAGATGGTGTCATGTTTCTTGTCCTCAGAGGAAGGTGCCACTCCTGCCAGCCAAAGTGAGGGAAGCGTGCCCCACGGGCCAGATGTGGAAACTACTTCTGTCCCCCCAAATGGGGATAGTTCGGTTTCAGACGATACACAACGCCCAGAGCCGGGTTCTCTCTGGAGAGAGTGACAACAGCTGTGCCACGCAGCTCGCCTCCATGCGAAACAGCTGTGCCGGTGGGGGCGGGATTCTCCGAGTCCTATTCAAGAAACTCCCAACTCTTCATCTACTTGCACCGTGTTTCAGATGATCCCCAGCACCCAGAAAATGTGCGAGTGACCTCTCCAATGGCCAGGAAAGGCAAGCTTTTGGGTATATGCAGTGAAGGATTTCCTGCACCACCGCTAGTGAACACTGGGGTATCTGCTGGGAGCCATTCCTGGAGTGGAAACGGCTCCTGCAAGTGCAGATGGTGCTACCCAGAAGCTACTCCAGCATGTACTCCTGGACCAAGTGCAGAAACGCCCCAGTCCTCAGCCTTGAGATCTAGAGGGGAGGCCCTCCTGGTTGTCCCACTGTCCTCGGCAGCAGAAGGGGTGGGCACCCGGGAGAGGGCCTTCTCAGTGATGGCCCCTAGGCTATGGAATAGTTTCCCCCTAGAGGTGTGTCTATCACTTTCACTGTATATGTTTAGGAAGGCAGTGAAGATGCACCCCTTTGCCCTGGCCTTTGGTTAAATGGGCATAGACTTTCCCTTCCCTCTTGCAGATGCTACTGTTCTAATACACGCCGTTATTGTTTTAATAATGTTTGATTTTAAATGTTGTTACCCACCTGGTCACCCCCAGGTATAGGGCAGGAAGGAAGGATGGATGGATAGATGGACAGATGGATAGATAGATCTCTAGCAGTTGTGTACCGCCTTTAGTGCTGGAGGTGATATAATAGAATAGATATTATAGAACTACAGCTGCACTTGATCAAATGGTGGGATATTTTCCTTGGTTTCCTACCCAGATCGTCGTCTTTGCCTCAATGGGCCTGGCTGGGCAAGTCTGGAGCAGCAAAGCCCATGTTTGATGTGTTTACCTTTGCTTCATTTCCATACTAACCAAAGTTAGGGTAGCAATAATGAGACAAAAACCTACAAATCCCCTGCAGCTTTAGTTTGTCAGCCCACATCTTGCATTTTTCCAATTTATATTTAAAGCAGCACACCCTCCACCATTCCCTGGCAAAGAGGCACACAAATCTTTCCTGATGGCTTGTGTGCGTTTAATGAGGGCAGTTTGCTCTCATTTACAAAGAAAACTTCCCATCACGTTTCATGCTTGCATTTCCCCCTCCCTGGGAGCAGGAAAGAGCATGATGTTAAGTTCCATAGGTAGCTTGGTTTTTGAGCTTTCCTCCCAGAGCCAGAGGTGAGGAGGCTGATGGCGGCTCATCAGGTTGGCTACCTCAGAGCAGAGAAGAAGAAGAGTTGGCATTTCTACCCTGCTTTTCTCACCCATTTAAGGGGACTCAAAGTATCTGACAAAGCTTCCATTCCTCTCCCCACAGGAGACACACTGTGAGGTAGATGGGGCTGTGAGAGCTCAGAAAAGAGCTGTGACTAGCCCAAGGTCACCCTGCTAGCTTCAAGGGGGAGGGTGGAATCAAACCCAGTATTCCCAGATAAGAGTCCTTCTCCCTAACCACTAGACAAGGAAGGAAGGAAGGAAGGAAGGAAGGAAGGAAGGAAGGAAGGAAGGAAGGAAGGAAGGAAGGAAGGAAGGAAGGAAGGAAAATGCCCAGGGAAATGAAACTTGCCCACAAGATCCATCATGTTTCCTAGTATACATTTCTGCTTTACTGAGGGTACGATCAGACAGTGTATTTCCAGTCATCTCTTTAAGAAAAAGTGTCCCAACCCCAAACACACACAAATGTGTTGATTCACAAGATCAGACGCTCCAGAGGTGTGCTGAATTGGTTTGGTTGGTTCACAGTTTGCGGCCAACCAGCTGGATCTCAAATATTTTCATGGAACCAAACTGTCGGTTGTCCGAATGTCCAAAAATGTGATCAAATTGAACCAGTTCTGAACCTGTGGATGCAAACTGTTTGGTTGAACGGTTCACGTTTGCTGTGTTTCTGCCCCTGAAAAGAGCTTTCTTCAATGGAAAAAAAAGCTGCTATTCCTTGTTTTCAAACCGTTCAAAACTGGACGTGAACAAGCCTGTTATATTTGAATGGACAGTTCGCCGTCAAACTGGACGGGTGTTCGGATCCATGGTGAAACAATACTCGTAGTCTTAATTTGCACACATCTCTATTCCAGACTCCAGGCTTGATGCAACCCATGTGGAACTTTTGATGAGATTTACTGGAATCCCTTTGGCTGGCCTGTTTTTAATACCGAACAAAATGAAAACGGCCAGCCTTAGTTCAAGGGGAGTGAAACGGCGAGGCCAGCCTGACATCTTCATCTATGCGATTTAACGTTTGCCGATCAATAAAATTAATCCCATTTATCCTGGAGTTGTTAAAGGGGCAGGTGACAGTTCCTAACTGTTGGAAAGAAACGCTGGCTATTAACGTCATTTCTCCTTGTGTCTGTGATAGATTTTTAGCATTTCTCCTGCTGATTCTCTCCTGTTCACTTTTGTTTGGTCCTCAATAGCTTGTCTAATAAAGGCTATTGTCTTGGGCACAAATCTACTTCACGCCGCCATTCCACTCTGTAACAGTTGGTAATAATAGGGGAACAATGAGGCTTTTAGAGGGAAATCCTTTATGAGCAGTTGCTTTCTCCCAGTGCATTAGACAACAGGTGAGAATGCACGTCTGTTGGTTGTAACAGGTACACAGGCTGAATCGCTGGATGCCAGGACTGGCTCAGCAGCAAAAGCTGATGTTGTAGATTTAGAGATGCTAGAGAGTTGGTGTTTCTACCCTGCTTTTCTCACCCATTTAAGGGGACTCAAAGCGGCTGACAAACCTTCCACTCTTCTCCCCACAACAGACAGCCTGTGAGGTAGATGGGGCTGTGAGAGCTCAGAAAAGAGCTGTGACTAGCCCAAGGTCACCCTGCTAGCTTCGAGGGGGAGGGTGGAATCAAACCATATATTCCCAGATGAGAGACCAGCTCCCTAACCACTAGACAGGGAGGGAGGGAGGGAGGGAGGAAGGAAGGAAGGAAGGAAGGACGTGCAAGAATATTCATAACATTCGATATTTATCCAAAATGATCCAAATTCAGACATTTGTTATGACATTCCAGTTACGACATTTCGGTCACATCTGCAACATATCCAGAGTGCATTTGACATGGATTGAGAGCGGATTCAGGGCAGATTTGATGCTTTCATAGCAGATACGTATGGGACACGTATGAGTTCATATCAGATACTTGTATGAATTTGTACAAGTGCATTCATATTGAATAGAATCCTACCCCATTCGAAGGTGATCTACTCAAGCAAATATGGATTTTCTTATATTCAGTTTGAAATGAATCAAATGCAAAAAAACCCCAAATCGTGCACATCCCTAGAGAGAACAGTTGCGTCTTTGGTAATTAAGGCAGAGGAGCATGTGGTCTATATTTATTATTTCTGTTATATCCCTCCCAATGCTCAAAGATCTGAGAGTGAGTCGCAATAAAATCACTATAAAACAGATAAAATAGATTTAAATTGGCTAAAGCAATAGCTTTGGCCATGTCTGCACTGGGCCTTATTCTGGATTACATCCTGGAATGGGAACTTGTCATCTGCATGCTGGTGCAGACTATGGCAGGCTCCGGTGTGGCCTGCTATAGTTTGCACCAGGATGAAGATGGCTGGCCCCTATACCCTAGATATAATCTGGGGTGTTTTTCCACCGCGCTCCTTTAATCTGGATCTAAGAAGATCCGGATCTAAGGAATAGGTACATTCCTTAATCTGGATCTAGTAGATCTGGATTAAGGGAAGTACCCAATGTGTTTCCATGGGTGGTCTAGCACCCAATAGCAATGGGTGCTAGCCTCCCTGCCGTGGAAACACCGGAGCACCCATTTGGAAATCCGGATCTACCCATGAGGGGTCTGCTTGTCACCCCAGGTGTTTGGGGGGACAGGGGGTGCAATCTCCGAAGTGGCTTCGAAGTCATTTCAAAGTCACTTCGAAGTCACTTCGAAGTCTGTGCAAAACAGTTCATTGAGGTCTGTGCTGATTTTCAGAGTGAACTTTGAAGTGACTTCAGAGTGACTTCAAAGTGACTTTGGAGTTCACTCTGAAGATCAGCTCTGGAGCTATTTTGAACAGACTTCGTAGTGACTTCGAAATGACTTCAAAATGACTTGGAAGCTTAGGGTATGGGGCACCCCTCCATGGGTGCCCCTCCCCCTAGCTTCCTCTAGACCCCATTGCCACACAAGTGTGGAAACAGGCTCCCTTTAATCTGGATTTTCTGCCTGAAGACCCCATTAATGGGGTCTACAGAAAATCCGGATTAAAGGCCAGAAAGTAGCCATTTGATCCGGATTTCCCCAGCGGCAGTCGAAACAATCGGGTCCCAAATTGGTTCTGTGGTGGAAATGGAATCATCCGGCTCACACCCAAATGGGTCCTTAATGGGTGCAAAAATGGGTACTTTCTGACAGTGGAAAAACACCCCTGGAAAAGGGCCCAATGGAAAATGAACTTGGCTCTGCCTGGGAAAGCAAAAGGCCAGGGCAAAGAGTCGCAGATGAAACCAATTTGAATGAAATAGCAGTGACCCATACTTTGAGACCTGCTGCGGGGAGAACTACCATCACGTTTTGCCAGTTCTTAAATACCTCGACAGCAGGACTTCAGAAGTCTTAGAATCATAGAAGAGTTGGAAGGGACCTCCAGGGTCATCAAGCCCAACTCCGTGCTCTGAAAACATCAAATCCAATCTGAATCTACTTTTAATACACTGTCGATCCATGTCTAATGCAACCTTGATCCATTACGGATGTGACTGCTCCATTTTTCCACACCCGTGATCTAATGAATGTCCGAAGTATTCGTATGACGCACCTCAAGGGGGGGAGACAATTCCATAACCTGGGAATAGGTACCTTGACTAGGGGTGCTTTTCCACTGTCACTAGAAGTACCCATTAAGTACCCATTAATGGGTCCAAAAATGCCATTTAGTACCCATTAATGGGTACTTAATGGGTACTTCTAGTGACAGTGGAAAAACACCCTAGCAATGGGCCCTAAATCAACAAGCACAGACTTTATCCCAACCACCTTCTAGCCAACGGTTAAAGAGGAAGGATTGCAAAAAAGAAGTCAAATTGTGCCTTTTTTCAGCAGTGTTTTGTCTTGCCTTGTGTGGCACTTGGGATACCAACCTCTTCCTGTTGGAGTAAAATGACTTAAGGCAGAGGCCACCCCTCTGCCTTCATGAGCCAAGCCCTTCTGCAAGATGTAAATATTTAATGCCCGAAGCTCTTGGTACCTTAAATTACTGCTTTTAAAGGCATTTTCTGCTATTACTTGGTTTCCACATTAAAAAAAAACCCCGAAAAGCGCAGCACTCAGGCATTCTCTCTACCTCTCAGCTCTCCCCAAATTGTAATTGCTTTGAAACTGCCAGGTAGTTGGTAAAAAGCAATTTTCTCCGCATTACGGGGAAAATTTATCCTATCATATTATTTGCAGTAACCTTTAGTATTTGGGAGAAAAGGAGGGGCAAGAGTTACTTGCTTGGGTACACAATTCAGATTCTCTCGTGGATTCCTCTTCAGTTCACCAAGACGAGACAGCCAGGGCAGGAGGAATGGTCAGATGGCATTTCAGGGAGGCCAAAGCAGCTAATATTTGTAGCTCAGCTCAATGTGCTGGGCTTGGGTTTGTTGGCATGAGCATCTCTGTGTTCTCAAGTTAATTGGAAGTCTTTGAGGATAGATTGGAACTGAAGCGGCTGGCAACGTAGCTAAATGAAGATGCCGGTATTTCGCAAGCAGAGCTGTGCTGGTTATTTTATTTTCCATTCCTCAAACCAAGATTATGTATGTGAGTGTATACATAATATATGTGAAAAAGAGACGGCGCGAAGTTGAAGCGAAGGAAAAGATGGAGAGCTTCTTGCGTTTTTCTTGCATTGAATTTTGCAGATTAAAAAGCAAACATCTGGAGTATTTTTATTTTTTATTTTTGCTTCCATTCATGTTTCGTGCAAGGACATTTTTGTATCATTAATTTTGCATCATCATCATGCTCTGGTAACCTCTAGATTGGACTACTGCAATGCACTCTACATGGGGCTGACCTTGAAGACGGTTCGGAAGCTGCAGCTAGTGCAAAATGCGGCTGCGTGGTTGCTGACTGGAGGGGAGGCCCTCCTCGTTGTCCCACCACCCTCAACAGTAAGATGGGTGGACACCCGAGAGAGGGCCTTCTCAGCAATGGCCCCCAGGCTATGGAATAGTCTCTCCCTTGTGGTACGTCAGGCTGCTTCACTGTATATGTTCAGGAAGGTGGTGAAGGCGCAGCTCTTTGCTCTGGCCTTTGGCTAAATGTAGTAAAGTTTCCCCCCACTACAGACATTATTGTTTTATGCTGTTTTATATATATGGCTCTATTTTAACATGGCTCTATGCTATTACCCTCCCCGAGACCTTAGGGTATAGGGTGGGGTAGAAATGTAAACATAAATAAATAAATAAATAATTTTCAACTTATATCTGTGTTTCCTAAGGTTTATGTTCCAGCTTCAACCACAGTCAGGTGCATATGTCCTTTGAAAGCTGGATTTGGATGGAACAGGATAATGAACAGAAGACTCCAAACCTGGAATGCATAATCAAAATTAAACTGAAAGTAAGAGTGTTTTTCCACTGTCACTAGAAGTACCCATTAAGTACCCATTAATGAGTACTTAATGCCATTAATGTACCCATTAATGGGTACTTAATTGGTACTTCTAATGACAGTGGAAAAACACCCTAAGGCTCTTTCTGCACAGGATCTTATTCTGGTCATCATCAGTCTAAAACCAGAAGAGGTAGTGACCGCAACCAGCCTGGAGGGCTTTAAGAAAAGATCAGAGAAATCTATGGAAGGCAGATATATCAATGACTACTAGAACAGATGCCTTGATACTCCCTCCAGGGTGGAGAGACAGTATGTCTTTCAAAGCTATTTTCTGGGATTCAGAAGCAATTGGTGGACCAATGTATGAGACAGGATGCTGGACTAGATAGGTTATAGCCCAATCCAGCAGGGTTCCTCTTATATTCTTATGGACCTTGCAAACATAGCCTAGGCCACAGTTGGCACTTCATCTCACCTTTCTGATGGCTTCCCATACTGGTGTTTGTTTGGCCTGGACATACTTTTTGGGCAGATCAGCTTGTTCTTGGACCACCAAGTGCTGGTTGATAACCAATGGGATATTTTGGGTCTAGCCATGAGCGAATGATGAATTTTGCAACAGTGGTGCCTTCTGGAACCAATATCAAATGAGAGAAAAGATGAAAACAGGGTAGAAGTAAGTGGCTTCCTCTAATACCTGAATTCATACATTTGGGGAAAGTTCAAAACCGTTACTTAAGGGGAGTTCTGGCACGAATCATGGATACTCCTGCTGTTTATGTACTTGCCAAAATGGCTTAGCTGTCGGTGTAGACCAAAATGTGCATCTACTTCTGGCATCTTCATGCTCCATTTACAAAGCTTATGGTTCTCCCTTTGGCTTATGTAGGAAGATTGTGGAGTGTCTCTGCTGTGAATTGTCTGGTCTGTGTCTGAAATTCAGTTAAGGGACTTGATGTTGGGAGGTTGTTTGAAATTCAACTTGGATTACATCATTGCTGAATGGAGAAGACGAAGAAGAGTTGGCTTTTCTACCCACATTTTTCTTACGCATTTAAGGGGACTCAAAGCAGCTGACAAACCTTCTGTTCTTCTCCCCACCACTGGGGGAGTGCACAAATGCAATTTTTGACATTTGATTCAGATTGAATATTCGAATGTCCACATTTGTACGAACAGAGAAAAATGAATGTACTGATTTGAATACGTTAGTATCTATTTGTACGAATATTCAATTCATATTTGATGATATGAATGTCAACAACATTCGTATGTGTCCGTATGCATCCAGTTTTTATCATGTATGCATCCCATTTTTGTCCTGTAGTATCTGTACAAATGTGTACATTTGATTTGGGTGCGAATGTCCAAATTCATTGAAATTTGTCCAAATAACGAATATTACAAATATTTGTGCACATCGCTAGATAGGACCTTCTTGGTGGTAACCCCCAGACTATGCACTAGTCTCCCTATCGAGGCACGCTGAGCATCTTCCTTATATGCCTTCAGAAGACTTCCAAAGAGTTCTATTTAACTTTGCCTTTGGTAGAGGAAGTCACTTCTCTTTCCTGCTTGCAAATACCATTGCCTACCTCTAGTGTGTCAAAGGGCCTGTAATTTCTGAGAAGCTGGATAGCTTGGACCCTGTTCTGAGAATAACCTAATACTGTAGACTAGGAATGTGCAAAAATATTTGTAGCATGTGAAGTTTGTCTGAATTCGGAAATTCAAAATCGAATCGAATGTTGCCACATTGGATGACTGATGTTCAAATTCAAACTGAATACTTTGGAAAATGTGAGCCAGTTTGGTCTAGTGGTTGGGGAGCTGGACTCTTGTCTGGGAGTACCGAGTTCAATTCCGCCCTCCCCCATGAAGCCAGCTGGCTGACCTTGGGCTAGTCACAGCTTTCTTATGAGCTCTCACAGCCCCACCTACCTAACAGGGTGTCTGTGGTGGGGAGAAGAATAGGAAAGGTTTGTCAGCGGCTTTGAGGCCTCTTAAATGGGCGAGAAAAGTGGGGAAGAAAAGCCAACTCCTCCTTCTTCCTCGATGAAGCCAGTTGGGTGACCCTGGGCTAGTCACAGCCCTCTTCTGAGCTCTCACAGCCCCACCTACCTCACAGGGTGTTCTGTTGTGGGGAGAAGAACAGAAGCTTTGTCAGCCGCTTTGAGTCCCCTTAAATGGATGAGAAAAGTGAGGTAGAAAAGCCAACTCTTCTTCTTGTTGCATTTGTGAACCTGGTGAGGTGGGAAAGCGGCTGTGTCAGTCACGTCTACAGTAGATCCGGCGTGGATGTGAAGTGAGTTGAGCGTGGATTCAAAGTGGATTCAAGGAGGATTTGATGTGTTCAGAGTGAATACATAGGGGCTATGTATCAGATACGAAGGGGATTCTTATGGGATATGCAGCAGGGATTCAAATAGCATTCGAAGAACATTCGTTATGAAATTTGAATTCTTCCACATTCGAAGGGGATTATTCAAATGAAGATGGATTTTCTTGCATTTGTTTCAATATGAATTGAACCCAAGAAGTACATTCATGCACACCCCTACCGTAGACCCATCCGTTGCCGTTTAATATATGCATTACAATGTGATGTTTTAGTTATCAAGCAATGCATTTGCCCCTGTGAACAGAACTGTAACAAGAAAAGAATAAGGGCAGCAGAATCTGAATTCCTGGATCCTTGTGCTGTCACGGCAAGTGTGGAGCAGGGAGGAAATATTCTTGAGAAGTGGACAGTCTGGAAATTGCACCTGTCAGTTTGGAGATTTGTGAAGAAGAGTGCGAGACAGATAGGAGGCTAAGAAATTGTACTCGAAAAGTGAGACTTTGGAAACAATTTTCTTAGAAAGATACACGGGTTTGGGAACAGAAACTGAGTTGCCACAAAGGTGTAATTCTTTCTCTCTCCCTTAATTCTTAGAAATCATCTCTTCTTTCATCTCAGGGCTTGTCCCCATGCACGCCATTTACTTCGGATTGGATTTGGGATATTCCCAATACGGATTCTAGTTTGAATTGACCCGGCCCCATGTGATTGACGAAAGTGCGGGCTCAAGTTGAATACACCTGTCCCCAAGCAAATTGTGCTAAACCCCTGCATTGGGAAACCACATCTTTTTCGCTCCACCTGCTCTCTCCTGATAGGAGCAAGGACAGGGAAATCCCACCCAACGCCCCTTCCCCGATCGCAACTGCTGGACATTAAACAGTGATCAGAGTATAGAGTGCATGGGGATGCCCCCTAAGTGAGAATTAAAATCACAGCATTTCTTGCATTTATACACTCCAAGGACTTGGCATGCTGGTCCTTGCTTTGTAGCCATTGCTTTCATTTATTACCAGTAGCTTTTTGTCTGCTTGTGGGCTGTTCAGATTATTTTATTTCCCATTGTCCTGAACCGAGTGTGGTTTAATGTAGTTTAAAATGATTCAAAGAAATAACTTGGTGTGTGGGATGCTCCTTCTCTTGGAAAAGTGTTATCAAAGTAAGAGTCAAGCTTCATCCAGACAATGCTTCCTTAATCCAGATTATTTGGGTAATCTGGAATGAAGAAGAAGAGTTGGCTTTTCTACCCCGCTTTTCTCGCCCATTTAAGGGGACTCAAAGCAGCTGACAAAGCTTTCTGTTCTTCTCCTGGGTTCCCTTCCACCCTCCTCCTTGAAGCCAGCTGGGTGACCTTGGGCTAGTCATAGCTCTCTTCTGAGTTCTCACAGCCCCACCTACCTCACAGGGTGTTCTGTTGTGAGGAGAAGAATAGAAGGCTTGTCAGCTGCTTTGAGTCCCCTTAAATGGGTGAGAAAAGTGAGGTAGAAATGCCAACTCTTCTTCTTCTACTTCTTGTTCTTCTTGTTCTACTACTACCACTACTACTAGTAGTAGTAGTGGGATTCAAATTCAATATGAATGTTCAATCCCATACGAATCCCATGTGAAGCTTCATATGAATATATTGAAACATTCAATTCACATTCAAATGTCAATCTTCAAAAGTTGCCAACATTCAATCCAGATGTGAATGTCTGAATTCAACCAAAATCATACAAATTTCGAATGTTACAGATATTTGTGCACATCTCTATTCTTCACGCTTTGAACTGCTGTGTGTTTGTGGTGCCTTGTATTTTTGCCTAGGGTCCATCCTTCGACACCTTTACCTTCTTATCTCTCATTTATCCAAAGGTCCAGATTACCCTCTAAGCCATGCCTAACACGCTCTTCATTTGTGATGATTGGTATGTCTCTTTGCTGTTTTCCATCAGTGCATTTACTCCTCTAGGAATTAGTGCCTTTGTTAGCATGCTCGACATTGTAACATAGCCAGATCTGCCTGTTATGTGGTATCCTGACATCCTTCCATGGAGATGACCTTTTTCTTCCAGCCACGAGTGTTTTTCCTTAATTATAATTATCTCAAAATCTCTCCAGCATTTCTAAAAGGCAGCGAGTCTGAGGCTTCGGCCATATGTTTATTTAAATTCATTTAAATGGTTAGAAGGCAGATGGAATATCCCTTTTGCCTTCTCCCTTCCCTTTCCCTCTGTCACTGTAACGGAAGGTACCTTGCACTTTTTCACCTCTTTCTGTTACTCACAGCAAGGTGAAACAGCAGCGTTCTTAAAACGTCGCATCCATGCAGCTTTGGAGTAAATGCTACCTGCTAAGACAAGCGGCTGACTTCCTCTCCTGAATAAGTGAGGCAATTGCTCCTAATCTGTAACTCAAATTTGCTTCCTTACAATTTCCACCTGATAGTTCCCAAATGCTTTCCACGGTCTGCTCCATTCTCGATCTAACATCCGCCCCTTTTCTGCATGCATTTGCAAGCAATTTGTTTTTAAATCAAAAAACGCAATAGCAAAACACAGCCTACGGTTTTGGATTCACAGCTGAATCAACTATGAAAACAAGGAGTGATTAAAAACATCAGCAATTATGCAAACAAGCCACCTGAATGGGATTATTTTACACACCCACAAAGAATAATCTTTTGCGACTGCTGTCTGCATATTCTCGACGGCGTTTTCTGACTCCCAGGGGCCATAACCAAAAAGGCCACTGCTGGCTGCAGTGGGGGAACCAAAATGAAAGTTTTCCTGGTGCAGTGAAGGTCCCAGGTATTAACAGCAACAACAATGTTCTACTTTATTTTGGGGAAGTCATATTTACTCAAGACTGATGCTATTTTGTTCAGTCCCTCAACAGTTCACTTTCCATTTGCTTTCTGCTCTCCCCAAGATGCAAATGAGCCTTCTAATGAAATTTGAACATTGTTTTACTGCTTTTTGGTTTGAATGTTTGGGGGAAAAAGTACTATTTCTGTAGACACTAGAGTGCATGCAAAGTATTTAGTTAATGGACTAGACCTCCTGAGAGACCAATACCTGTCAGATGATAAAGGAAAAGTGTATTAGGTATGCATGCTTATTGGTTAAAGCTTAGCTTCTCCGTTGCATTTCATGGAGGTAATATAGAGAAAGAAGCCTAAACCATAAATCATTCTTCAATTCTGTTTCAGTGTTGGTGGAAAATTTAGAAGGCCATTCATTTCAGTTTCTTGCTTTGACACACAGGATGATTTTCTAGCAGTAAGGGAACAACTATCCCTCCAGATAACTTCCTGCATTAATGAACTTCACTTCCCTCTAGAATAATTCTCTCAATTTTGAACAACCGTCCACCACCCACCATGAAATGTGGCCCAAACTTTTTAGACTTTCCTATAGGGTGCTGCATCTGTCTTCAGCATGTCTGACTTTTTGCAAAAACATTAATTGATAGGACCAAGTTACATAAAAGAGGAAAACTCATGTTCCTGTTCACATTAGGTGATGCAAGCAACACACCCTAATCCTCACTAGCTGTTTTGAGAGTCATGCATTTTCAAGAACAAAAAAGAATATGCTGCTGTTCATTGAAAGTTGCAAAGTTTGACATCCATGTTAGCATGGTGAATCTAAGTGGATCCCTGCTAGATTAGGCCACAGCCCATCTAGCCCAGCATCCCTCCTTGCACGATGGCCCACCAACTGCTTCTGGGCATCTCAAGCAGAAGACAAAGGCTAAACCTTCACTTGCTTTCATCTGCATGCAAATGGACTTGGAAAGCCTCATGCCTGCATGTCCCACCTGGAGATGGCACCTTGGCATCTATTCTAGCAGCCACTGATACATCTATCATCCATGAATTAAGAGGAGCCCTGCTGGATCAGGTCATAGCCCATCTAGTCCAGCATCTCTTCTCACACAGTGGCCACCAATTGCTTCTGAGCATCACAAGTGGAAAACAAAGGCCAAATCTTCACCTACTCTTGAGTCCCTACAAATGGCCCAGGAAGATATTTTCCAACATCATGTCCAACAGTTATGAAACATTGGCAAAAGACCAAGAACTTTCTGGGTGGGGGATAGAAAAAAATACTGCTTTCTCTCCTCTCTCTCTCTCTTCTTCTTTTTTTTTTTTCAAGGAACTTAAAAAGTAATGACAGAAGAATAAAGCAACATTATGTGTGACTATAGCTCTATGGTTTAGGATGCTGGAAAATGTCTCAGATTCTAACAAAAAAAATTAAACAATATGTTATTTTATGAAAAAATGCCAAAGCTTCCAAATTACATTAAAGTTAAAGAAGGTATGGAAAACTCAAATTGTAAAAGAAGGAATATTTTCCATTTGGTTCCTGAATGACTGAACTATTTTTGACCATCACAAGGTCAATTATAGCTGGAGGCATCACCCCTACAGCAGATGCAACATTGACAGATCAAGGAAATCAAGGCTTCATAGGCCCAGGAAAATCCCAAAGTGGGGGGAAAAACACACAGATCCAGTTAGAAAACCGAAAGAGTTTCTTGCCTACTGCAAAGTCTCAAGGTAAAGGTCGTATGTGGGCGTTCACGGCCTGTTACAATCTCATTGGTAGCAGTTTTGGGGCAGTTATGCCATGCTCCAGGTTCCTTCTGAAAACCTAAACTTTCAGATACTGCTGCAATATCCGTCTTCAGAGGGTTTGGCTTTTTGGAAGGGTCTTGTTTCCTTTCTTATAGATGCCTGCTGTTGGTTTGGCAGTTCTTTTGTGTGTGTTGTTAATGAGGCATCGGTCTTTTCCTGGCTGTAATCTGTTTCCTTAGGTATAGACCAAGGTGAAACACAGTCTTGCAACATGGCACAACGCTTTCCTAAATGGATGTTTTGATCTCACAATCACAAATGGCAGTGTGGCGTTCTCTGGCCTTGTCCATGGTGCTGAACAAGTGTGGCGCCTTTCCCCCATGCTCAATGCACCTAGCAATGCCAAATGCACTCAGTTGTTTTTGTGAGTAGAAAGCAGACAAAATGGCATGTGGTGGTGGGGTGGTAGGCCGCTGAGGGAACAAAAAATGTATTCCTGAAAGAGAAACTTAACTATGCTTTTTACAACTCATGCCCATAATCTGTCAACACTTGGCACATGAAAACCATTCTAGTGTTTTTCATTGAAAGGAGCCAAGGTCTAATTTCTGTGTTTTTGTGTGTTTGCATGCGCAGGCATGCACACATTTGCATCATCTTTCTGCCAAAAGCAGGGAGGAGAATAATAGAAAGATCATGGAATCACAGCTTGGCTTCTGGGAAGAATGCTTCCTCTGATCTTCTGCTTCCATTGAATATTGCGCAGCACTTTACAAAACAGCTACGCATAGTGACCAGGATAATTAAATGCGGTAGAAGCAGATGCCAAAAGGGAGGTGGTGGAATCAAAGAGAGATTGAAGATGAGCATTGGCAATTATCTATCAGCGATACTTAAGGTGCAATGAAATCTTAACAGCTGCTCTTAAGGCAGCGGAGTTGGAGATAAGGTTTAAATCAGGTCTTTTTTTCTTCTTTCTTTTTAATCAGCATTTGTCTTCTAGTGCCCTGTTTCTATCAAGGGTTGGTCCAATTCTACAGGTGAGATGAATGGCCATGTGAGATACCAAAGCAAACATAAGGATTTGTTTGCTTGTTCGTTCATTCACTTGCTTACCATCCCTTTAATAGTGAAGGCAATTAACATGCAAATGCACGATCTTTCGGCAGTTTGAAAGACTATACCAAAGGAGCTCAGGCTGTTTTAACTTGTTGCAAACAGCTGTAGTACATGATTGGGGTGTGTTGAAAATCTTTGCTCTCATCCGCGCATTGGTTGTCAAGAGATGTCGAATTAAGATGGGCTAGAAATGAGCAAATTCAGTTTGTGTATGAAAGGTTTGAGTTGAACTGAATATAAGATCAGAAGGACCTAAGAGGAGCCCTGATGGAGCAGGCTGTAGTCCATCTACTCCAGCATCCTGTCCCTCACAGTGACCCACCAATTGCTTGTGGGCATCTCAAGCAGAAGACAAAGGCAAAATCTTCTCCTTCTCTAGACTCCCTGAAAATAGCCTTAAGAGGAATCCTGCCTGTCCCCACAGCCTGGAAACATGAATTGTCCTCATCCCGTTTTTATCTGTATGCATCCCATTTTCATCCTTATCCATATAAATGCATGTGGATGTGAATAGGTTGCTTACGGATACCTATGTAATGCATATGTATCTGTACACCTATGAATGTCTGAATAATCTGTATGAATGATTCGGAACATTCAAATTCATTCGAATTTTTTAAAAAGGGAGGCATAGACATTCGATCCAAATTTGAATGTCCAAGTTTGAATGAATTCTATCAAATTTTGAATGTTTTGAATATTTTTGCGCAACCCTAGAATAAAGAACGGATGCCCAGGTACATCTTTTAGGCTGGGGGTGGGGGGAGCAGGATGCTTCTAAGGCCGTTTGCTGGGATTCGAGAGCAGGAAAAGGTTTGCCCTTGTCTCTGCTGGAGATGCCCATGAGCATTTGGTGGGCCACCATATGCGACTGGATGCTGGACTAGATGGGTGGTGGCCTGATCCAGCAGGGCTTCTCTTATGTTCTAAAGTCTTTCCCCAACAAAGAAGGTGCTTTTGTGATTCCCAGGAGTTGTGCTCAGTTTGAGGAATTTTAGGCACACACATATGGTATTGAGATGGCTGATTTTTTTTTTTTTATTGCAGGTTGGAAATATTTTAATTCAGTGCTACCAGATGTTTCTTAAGAATTAGCACCATGACCTCAGCTAAGCAAGCGCGCTTCTTTTCTCTCTGTCGTTCAGGGTGCGTTCAGACAGGAATAATTTTCAGTCGCAACTTTCCATTCCCAGATGTTCTGTTTTTCTGTTGTTGTTTGAAAATAGCTTTGGGTCTAAAGATTTCAAGACGTATCTGCTTGCGTTCAGATCTCAGTGGTGCTTGGTTTTAAACAAGGAGCTAATGCTGGGAATGGAGCATCACACACGTTGAGCAGAGAGCAGCTTGTTGGAAGCGATTATGCGCAGGGCGGGTGTGGGGGGGGGAGAGGTGATGAGGTGACATCTTGCAAAATGATTATAAATGGCCTCATCTCTCTGAATCAAGTGAGCCAGCAGCTTGGTTTCAAGTGAGGAATCATTTGGGAGCCCAAGGCCAGGCTAATCAGATCTATTAATACAGCAACAGTTGTGCACCTGGTGTGGCAGACACGCAGCCAGTGGAGCAGAGCAGAGCAGAGATGCTTCTATCTAATAGAAATTTTCGTTGCGTTCAGCCTACTATACAATGCTCAACCTGTGGCATTTGCAGTAGAGACTGTAATTCAGTAAGAAAGGGCTTGGGGGCTTGGGAGAGGGCAGGGGCAAAACCCAAAGGTTAGGATGGAACGCACATGTCTTTTTGACCCTTCATCTGGAATGTGAACAGTCAATTCCAAATGTTGGGTTAAATCGGCCTTAACTACAGCTGTGTGTGCAATGGAAACATAGGGCTCATCCCCAAGGGGCTGCCACTGCCTCGCGGTGGATTCGAAGCAGCCTTAATGTGAATCTTAATTTGCATTAAGGAGTCCCCATGGCAATGGAGGATAGGGCAGGTTCAAGGCGAACCTGCCCATCCCCATGAAAACCACGGTAAATCCCTGCATTGGGATGCCGTGGTTTTCTCCATCTCCCCCTTGCCTGAGCGCTTAATTGCCCAGGTAAGGGCTTGATTTACCCCAAACCATCACCTGACAGATGCTCTGCGGTCAGCTGAAGAGCTGTCAGGTGGGTATAGGGGCTATCGAGAGCACTGGCAGAGCTCCGGTAAGATGATTAAAACAGATGCAAAAGCCGCGTCTGTTTTAATCAGTTTAGCGGAGCTCTGCCAGTGCACATGACAGCCTTGAGTCACCTTAAATGGGTGAGAAAAGTGATGTATGAAAGCCAACCCTCCTTCTTCCTAACATTCCTACACTTGCTTCTGCAGCTTCTCAGTCTCCTTGAAGGATAACAGCCTTTGCTAAACCCGTGAGTGTTGGTTACCCAGTTGGAAGTAGCTTCATGTCCTTCTCGCTCCTTCTTTCCAACCCTGAATGTGAACTCTGGCCGGAGCTGGATTTTGTAATCTTTGCTTTGCTCTTCATTTACCTACTTCCCCCGCAAACCACAGTCAGCAAATACGTCCTGCAGCATATGGAGCACACTCCTAGAGATTTTGGAGAATCCCTTGGCAAATATTTGCATGCCTGCTGCCTTGAAATGGTTAGATATTCAGTGGAATGTAACTGCAGAGCATATTTGGGAAGCGTGGAAGGCCGAGGGGGCAATGAAAAGCAAAGAGGCCATGTGCACCTGAACATCAAGAGCTAACCCGGGGAAGTTTTCATATTTCCATGGGAGATTGTTTTCAGTAGCTTCCTAGGTGCTGGAATCCTTGGATGGCCAGATCTTCACTGATCTGTTTTCTTCCTTTGCCCTCTATAGAAGAGTAGATAAGCTAAGAAGAGCCCTGCTGCATCAGGCCACAGCCCACCTAATCCAGCATGTGGTGCCACATAGCGGCCCTCCAGTTGCTTATGGGCGTCTCAAGCAGAAGACAAGGGCAAACCTTCACCTGCTCTTGTCTCTCTGCAAATGAGGCCTCCTGTCTCTGTCCCCAGCCTGGAGGATGTGCCTATTCGTCCATTCTAGTAGCCTTCAGTACACCTGTCATCCATGAATCTGTCTAAGGTCCTTTTTCCACTAGGGCTTAGAACCCTTCTAAGACCCCATTAGGAGTCCAATTGGTACCTGATTTGTACCCTGGACCCCCCCCACCCCCGGACCCCACTGAAAGCCCTATCTGCAAGGCCCTGTCTCCATAAGGGCAGGGGAAATCCAGATTTGATGGGTCCTTCAGGTCCTTAAATCTGGATTTTGTGTGGACCTGATTAAAGTTGTCCATAATGGGGTCTTCAGGCATCTTCAAGGTCCAGATCTCCAGGAGGACCTCATCTCAAAGATCTGGATCTTGAAGATCCGGATCTTTGACCGTGCATGGAAAAAGGGGGTTGGATTAAGGGAGGTCAGTGGAAAAACCTCCAAGGTCATCTTTCCCCAACTTAGCAATTGGGTATTTTTACTTTTATGACTGGTTTGGGGCACCGACTGTGAGATCCTTCCTAAAGACCTAGCGTAATCAGATGGCTTAGTGCTAGAGATGTGTGTGAATTTTTGTAACATTCATTATTCATCTGAATTTGGACATTTGTGTACAAATCAAATGTTAGGGCATCCACACATTAACACTTTTACAAATAGTTTGGGCATTAATTAAACTGGGGAGGTGGGAAAGCAGCTGCACCGGTCGCATCTGCAATGGATCCAGATTGCATTTGGCATGGATTGAGAGCAGATTCAAAGTGGATTCAGGTCGGATTTGATGCTCTCAGAGTGGATACATTGTGGGATACGTATTGGATACATATTGGATACCAGTACGTTCGTTTCTGATACGTTTCGGATAGTTGTACAAATTTGTACAAATACATTCCTATCAAATAGAATCCTACCACATTCAAAGGGGATCTATTTGAATGAATACAGACTTTCTAACATTCAATTTGTTACTAATCAAATGCCCCCCCCCAAAAAAAAACATTTGTGCACAGCTCTGCTCAGTGCTGCATTATTATTATTGCACAACATGATATCAAAACTCACAAACCTTAAGTTATGGGTATTTTTTTTCCCTCGCATACCTGCGTGTAGGACAAACTCTCACCCTCCATACCTGCCTGCCTGTGCCTTAAGATCTGGAGCAAAGGCCCTCTTGGTTGACCCACCGCCTTCAGTGGTAAAAGGGGTGGGCACTTGGGAGAGGGCCTTCTCAGTGATGGCCCCCAGGCTATGGAATAGTCTCCCCCTTGGGGTCCATCAGGCACCTTCACTGTACATGTTTAGGAAGGCAGTGAAGACACACTTCTTTGTCCTGGCCTTTGGTTAAATGGGGATATAGTTTCTCTTCCCACTTTCAGACACTTTTTAAAAATATATACAATTATTGTTTATATATTCTGGGTATAGGGTTGGATAAAAATGCAAATAATAATAATACTTCATGTGGCTGCTTTTTGCTGAGAAACATATCTCAAAATTTGGAAGAGTTGGTCTACGGAGGGGTTACTGTTTTCTCTCTGCGAGTTAATTTGGGAAATAGAGGCTGTGCAAAATTCTCCACCTTACACTGACCTAGTTTTCCCCAAGAATGTAAAATAGCCACTTCCCTGGTTCAGTTGAGAATCATGCCTTAGATGTCCTGATTTTCCAGAAACAGACTATTTTTGAATCTCTTTTAGAGGAACGGGGAGCGGAACCAGCAGGGGAAAAGAATGATATCCTAGTGTTTCTGTGTAGATAAGATTTGATCTAATTTGCACGTCGCTTGTTTGTCAGAATGTCTCACTTTGTATAGTGAATATTTAATCCAGAAGAAAAGGTTATGGAGTTAGAACATGCATCCCCACATTACCTCTTCCGTCAGGACCTCCTGTGGAGCATAATCCCATACCATTGGAACAACAAATATGAAAATGTCCTACTTTTGGCACGTATTTTGGAAGTTCAGCACATCACACAAAACTACGCACAGTTCCTAGGAAGTGGGGTACGGTGGGGATGTCTTGAGGTTGACCTCTGACCTAACTATTTTGGCACCAAAACTGTGCATAAAGTGAATTCTGGATCCATGTATATGGAAAAATGTTTTAATATCCTGACCATATAGAATCTAAACTGTATATTAAGAAACTCTGTCTAAAGAGGGATGGATGTACCATTTAGTGAGATATTGGAGGCCTTTGTAGCATGGACTCTAAGGTGGCATCTGTGTGGAACAGGTTGCCATGGGAGGTAGTGGGTTCAGCTGTGCTGGAGTTCTTCAAGCAGAGGCTGGACCTACATCTGTCTGGGATGGTTTAGGAAATCCTGCATTGAGCAGGGGGTTGGACTGGACGACCCTGGAGGTCCCTTCCAACACTATGATTCTATGGTTTGTTAGATTTGTTCTGGGACTGTAAGGTCCACATGTGAAACAACTCCTTGGGAGACAGGCCCTCCTGTGGACATTACATCTAGTCTCCTTGTGGATGTGAAGACCATATTCAGGAGACCACCTGAAAGTGCCTGATTTTGGCCTTTGTTTCCACTCCCACTGTGCAGAAAGACAGCATCAGGAAAAGCCACCCAGGATCAATTTTGGAACCTGGCAACATTTCACCAGGCTCTGGAAGAAGTTCTATTTTGTAGAGAAGCTGCAAAATGCCTCCATCCTACGACTGTGAGGCTGGACTTGGCCAAACATCATGGAGGACATTTTCACCCTGGTTGTCCTGCTCTGTCTTTTACCCTTCCAACTTCTGTTCTCTACAGTCCAAATTAATAGCTAGCTCTGGATTCTTCTTTGCTTTTGGGAGAATTTCAGCATACGTCATCCAAAACTAGGTGCCACTGCCATAGCAGAACTGGAGGCCTCCTAGCAAAGTCTGTGCCTTTGAAGTTTTTTTCAAACTGGGAATGAGCTCATAATCTTTTCACACATAAGTCTGCTCCTAGTTAATTTCTTTCATTCTGGCAGCTCAACAGTGTCTTGTTGCAATTATTAAATAATTTAGAGTCTGGAACTCCTACAGATCTTCACCCAGACATACAGAGGCTTTTCAGTAGATTTATCTTCAGCACGCCCATGCATTGAAAGAGAGATTCTACAGTAATGGGAAGCAAGTTGCACTAAATGTATGGATTTCTTAACACAGCACGTGTTTTTAGTCCCTACATACATAATTGAGTAGGCATCATAAGGAAGGTTTGGGAAGAGAGGTTCTTTGCCAAATATCTAACACTGAGTAGGGATATGCAAGAATATTAGAACATTTGAAATTCGTTCGAATCCAGACATTAAAATTCAAATTGATTGTCCATACAGAATTGTGGCAGAATATGGAAAAAGTGCATAGAACAATTGTTGGAGGAATCAATGGCTGTGTTCAAGTTTTAATTCAACTTCAGTCCACTTTCAGAGTGAGTTAAGACATTGGCAAAGTAGTAAGCTGTTTGCTTTGGGCATGATCTAACTCAGAAAATCCGACTTTGGATTAGGTGAAGTGGAAAGAAGATCACTGATGTGTTGACTGACTCTGAAAGTGGACTGAAACTGGATTAGAACGAGTGCGAACCCAGCGAAAATATGGAAAACAGAGGTGACTAAATGAAGGTGAATGTTGGAATATGGAGGACCAACAAAAGGTTAGTGGTCTGGAAGCCATGCCCTACAAGGAATGGTTGAAGGATCTAGACAGGGTTAGTCTACAAAAGAGAAGACTGAGAGGAGACATGATAGTGGTCTTCAACTATCTGAAGAGCTGTCATAGTGCATTGTCACGTGCAGAAGATGGACTAGAAACAGCAGGATGAAATTTCAAGGGAGCCAGTACAGATTAGATATTAGGAAAACTTCCGGACAGTGAGGGTGATCAGTCAATGGAATAGGTAGCCACAGGAGGTAGTGAGCTCCCGTTTGCTGGAGGTCTTCAGACAGAGGCTGAACCTACATCTGTCTGGGATGGTTTAGGAAATCCTGCATTGAGCAGGAGGTTGGTCTCGATGACCCTGGAGGTCCTTTCCAACTCTATGATTTTACGACCTTTTCCAGAAAGTGAATAGTTCAGCTCTATTGAGTAATGCTGAAACCAATAACACACATTGCCTTTCTTCCTTTAATATGGTTCTGAATTCTTCTTTTTCTTCTCTTTCCATCTCTCCCCAGTTCTCTGTACCTGAAAGTCATGAGTACTTTTTGGTGTCCATCATCCAATGGCAACAGACTCCTTCACTCAGGAGCTCAGCTCTTATAGTGGATCTTGGCTGGAGTAAGAAATCGTTGGTCTAAGTGGAGACATTTTTGCCTGAAATTTATCAGGAACCTCAGTTCAGGATCTTGGAGAACGGCAAAGGTAAGATCTGTTCATTCTCATTGATCTCTCATGAAGCATTGAATTAGATGAAAATCTTCTAGGTTTACGCTCCCATGCAAGCAATTTGGTGCAATTTGGGCTTGTTTTTGACCGGGTGCAGGGCTGAAATTGAATCTTGCCCTTCCCCATGCCATCACCAGTAATGTGGGCTGTGTACAGATACAGCCATCCCCATGCAAACCAAGCTAAACCCGGCTTGGGGAAACAGCGCCGTCTCCTTGTCACCCCCTGTCTCCTTATTGGAAGCCGAATTGACATCACACCTACCCCTGTGCTGCAGTGATTACTGGGAAATGCCACCAAATCCCCCCTTAGCAGCACAGAGAAGCTAGATTGAACGGCAATAATAATAATAATAAAACCCCAGCTATTTGACCAAAGCTGATATGAGGTTTGGCGGCAGTTTAGCAGTTTTGCGCACCTCCACATCACCATGAGGACACCCAGGAACAGCAATCAGGGACAAAAATCAAGCCATGAACAAGCCATCATGCCTGCCTTGGCGATCGGGAGAGGGGGCTGGAATACTTGTCATGGAAAAGGGAGAAAAATCAAGCCATTATCATGCCTGCCTTGGCGATCAGGGGAGTGGAGTGGAATACTTGTCATGGAAAAGAGTCTTGTGGTTCAGTGAAGGCCATTTGACTACCTCCTTGTTTCAGCTTTAACACCATTTACTCCCAAAAAATCTCAGCAGTTGCGATCTCGAATGCACAGGGCAGGAACTCCAAGCACAGGACATGAAACCCCACCTCCCAATGATGTGAGCACTCATCTCCTCCCCAGATAGCTCGGGACTGTCCCCATGCATGGGCTTGGCTCCCAAAACAATGCGTGCTCAGCCACCAAACCACGGCCAGAACAGTTTTTTCCAGGACCAAATTTGGTACGGGCTTGGGTGATTTGGTCTGCGGAAATCATACCTAATCGATTTTGCATGGGAACAGCCCTTCCCAAATCTGATTTCAGTTCAGACCAAAATGTGCTTGGGGATGCAGCCTAGGAGGAAACTGACCTTAATCACTGTTTGCTTGAAAGCTGAAGGGGGTTTGTCGAGCAGAGAGCTTGTTGTTTGTAAGGGCTGGTCTCAAAAACAGCTTTTAGGAAGCTGGAATTTTATCCCAGTGTGAAAAGTATTCTCCAGAGGATAGAGGTCAGGCAGAAGAGCATTGCCAAATGCAGAAGTGTTGAAAGTTCATTTTGGTCTAGAGGTTGAGATTGGAAGTAATAGCTGCCTGGGTAACTGAGAAATAGGTTACCCTTTATGTATTGCCTCGGCAGTCTTTCAAAAAGCATTGTCATGAGGTGTAAATAGATCACAGCTGCTATGATGTGTATCAGGAAGCAACAATGTTGTTTTGTTTAGCAATAGCCAGAAACGTCTGCATTGGCGAGCGTTAGGGATATACACAAAGCCAAATCCTCCTATTGTATCCTGTGCAAATTGAATGGGGGAATACTTGGCTTCATTTGAGTCCTCCCCCGTGAAGGTGTGGGGCTTCGGCTTTGTGTGCAAATGCTTGACAAACGTTTGCATCTGAAGGGATGCGAATGAATATTCATAACATTCGTTGTTCGTATGAATTCGGACTGATCCTGTCATTTGTATACGAATCTGATCTTATGACATTCGTACATTGACATTCATATGAAGACGAATGTTTTGGACCATTTGTACAAAGCTTTGGAACATTCTGAACCTGGGGAGGTGGGAAAGCGGCTGCGCCAGTCACTTCTGCAATGGATCCAGAGTGAATTCCACATGGATTGAGAGTGGATTCAAAGTGGATTCAAGGCAGATTTGATACTTTCAGAGCGGATATGTTACAGGATACATATCAGGTACATATGCATCCATATCGGATATTTGTACAAATTGGTTAGAATCCCTAGATATTGAATATTAATCAAATGCAAAAAAAAACTCCATTCATGCGCATCCATAGTGATTTGAAACATTAGAAAGTACAGATACATTTGAATTACATACGTACCTGCAAGAATCTCATACATATCTGTTTGCATTTGCGCTTATAATACGGGATAAAATGGAATGCGTACTGGATGCATACAGATACGTCTAACACATACGAATGTTGTCAACATTTGTATCTTAAGATTCCAATCTAACACTCGAACAAATAGTTTTGAATGTATTCGATTTGAATCAAATTTTGTTGCATCCAGATTCTGAACATTCGAATCGAATAGAATGTTTTGACATTTGAATTGACTCAAGTTTGAATGTAAAAAAATTAAACTAAAATAGTGTCCATGCCATATGCTGCAGTCTGCAGTAGCGTAGTGTTGTACAGGAGATTCCAGAGCGGTGGTCTCTGTAGCTCGGTGGTAGAGCGAACGACTTGGAAAGCAGAGTTCTGCCAATCTGAACTTCCTTTTCACTTGTTGTATTCTAATGTGCTTAGGATTATATTATGTATTATCTTAATTTTGCTGTTCTAGTAATTTTAATTTTTCTTTATTTGTATCCTTTTGCTGTACTGTCTTTTAAATATTTGTAGTTTGTACAGCGCTATGTACATTTATAGCGCTCAAGAAATAAAGTTTAATAATAATAATAATAATAATAATAATAATAATAATAATAATAATAATAATAATAATAATAATAATAATAATAATAATAATAATAATAATAATAATAATAATATCCATCTGCCAACTACAAAAAGCCACTTTACTGGGGTCTGCTCGCATAATTCGCCGATACATCACGCAGACCTAGGTGCTTGGGAAGCGCCCGACTAGTGATATAATACGAAATCCAGCATAGACATCTCATTTGCTGTGTCTAACTGTTGTTTTACATCATCATCATCATCATCATCAAGTGGACATGGAAAAGACCTGGTCTTGGCTTATGAATGGAACATTGAAAACGGAAACAGAAGGACTGATTCTTGCTGCACAAGAACAAGCAATAAGAACAAATCCCATCAAAGCCAGAATTGAAAAATCAGGAGAAGATCCAAAGCGCCGGCTCTGCAAAGAAGTTGATGAAACAATCGACCATATACTCAGCTGCTGCAAGAAGATCGCACAAACTGATTACAAGCAGAGACACAATGCTGTAGCACAAATGATCCACTGGAACTTGTGCCAAAAGTATCATCTGCCTGTGGCAAAGAACTGGTGGGATCACAATCCAGAAAAAGTTGTTGAAAACGAACAGGCAAAACTACTTTGGGACTTCAGGCTTCAGACTAACAGAAAACTGGAGCATAACACCCCTGACATTACAATTGTTGAGAAAGAGAAGGTGTGGATCATCGACGTTGCTATACCAGGTGACTGAAGAATTGAGGAGAAACAGTTGGAGAAGCTCATCAGATATGAAGACCTGAGAACTGAACTTCAGCGACTCTGGCGAAAACCAGTGAAAGTGGTCCCAGTCATCCTCGGCACACTGGGCGCGGTGCCAAAAGATCTCAGCGGGCACCTAAAAATCATTGGCATTGACAGAATATCCGTCTGCCAACTACAGAAAGCCACTTTACTGGGGTCTGCTCGCATAATTCGCCGATACATCACGCAGTCCTAGGTGCTTGGGAAGTGCCCGACTAGTGATATAGTACAAAATCCAGCATAGTGATCTTGTTTGCTCTGTGTAACTGCTGTGCAACATGCATGCGCACTAGAGATGTGCCTGAATGGGCATTTATTTGCATTCGACTTATATGAAATCGAATGTACGAAAATGTGTATTTGTTCAAATAGATGCCCTTTGAATGTATTAGGATTGTATTTTATATGAATGTATTTGTACAAATTTGTATGAATATCTGATACTAGTATATACGTACCCCATACATACCCCAGAGGTATCTCATAACATATCTGCTCTGAAAGTGTCAAATCTGCCCTGAATCCACTTTGAATCCACTCTCAAACCGTGTTGAGTGCACTCTGGATCCGTTGCAGATGTGACTGGCACGGCCGCTTATCCACTTCCCTGTTTCATGAATGTTCCAAAGCTTCGTACGAACATTCCAAAATGTTCCTATTCATATACTAATGTCCAAATTTGTCTGAATATCGAATGTTGCAGATATCCGTGCACGTCCCTAATGCAGGCTGCCCAAGTCAACAAAAAAATAAGCAACCAGTAGCAAATTGCTTGGTAAATAAAGTGAAAGCTGCACAAACGCCATGCTGGTTAGACTGACGGCTGTAGATTCAAAGGTCAGGAAGTGCTTTTCCAATATTCTCGAAGGCTGGAGGCGTATGAGTTGCAGGGGGAGCAGGAGAGAAACCAACCATCCCGTGTGTCGCCTTCCCTAAAGTGGACCTTTAGCTATTAGTGTAGTTGGGGTAATGGATGAAAGCTCAGCCCAGGCTCTCCTTGCTTATCTTAAGTGACAATGTCGAAATCAATACAATACTTTGGAGCTTTGCCATGTCTATAAACCAAGTATGAAGCAAAAGCAATAACCATGTTGCTCTAACAATATGTTCTGGAGGGAAAAAATAATAATAGCAGAGGTGTAATAGAAATTATGGTGGGTGGTTGCACTGGCCTGGTGAGTTTGCTTAATGGCTTCAATGCAAGCTTGGAGGTCATAAAGTTCTTACTTCAGTATTTCTATCATACTCAATTGCTTGTAAACCGCTAATAGTTTTTGCTTACTAAAGGGAAGGGACTGTTTATGTAACCCTAAAGATCCAGGCTTTGAAATCACTAGTTTTTCTCAGTTATAGGCTGCCAATTCACTACCGAGCCCAATTCAAGGGGCTAACTCTGACTTATAAGGCTCTAAATGACTTGGGCCTCAGATACCTAAAGGAGCGCCTTCTCCCATATTGACCTGCCCGTGTCTTAAGATCTGGAGGGGAGGCCCTCCTGGTTATCCCACCGCCTTCAGCAGCTAGGTGGGTGGGTACCCGGGAGAGGGCCTTCTTGGTAGTGGCCCCCAGGCTGTGGAATGGTCTCCCCGTGGAGGTGCGTCAGGCCCCTTCTCTGTTTATGTTCAAGAAGGCGGTGAAGACGTAAATGCTCCCTCCGCTTCCCCCATTGCAGACTCTACTGTTTTTTAAACTGTTTTTGTATCATTTTTTTTAAAAAATTATTATTATGCTGGATTTTTAAACCTTGTATTGGGGTGTTTTTTCACCGCGCTCCTTTAATCCGGATCTAAGAAGATCCGTATCTAAGGAATGGGTACCCAATGTGTTTCCATGGGTGTTCTAGCACCCAATAGCAATGGGTGCTAGCCTCCCTGCTGTGGAAACACTGGAGCACCCATTTGGAAATGCGGATCTACCCATGAGGGGTCTGCTTGTCACCCCAGGTGTTTGGGGGGACAGGGGGTGCAATCTCCAAAGTGGCTTCAAAGTGACTTTGGAGTAACTTTGGAGTGACTTCGAAATTCACTCTGAAGATCAGCACAGACTATAAAGATGCTCCAGAGCTGTTTTGCACAGACTTTGAAGTGACTTCGAAATGACTTCAAAATGACTTTGAAGCTTAGGTTTTTGGGCTCCCCCCCCCATGGGTACCTCCTCCCCCAAGCCTCCTCTAAACCCCATTGCCACACAAGTGTGGGAACAGGATCCCTTTAATTCGGATCTTCTGCCTGAAGACCCCATTGTAGACCCCATTAATGGGGTCTACATAAAATCTGGATTAAATGCTGAGATGTACCCATATGATCTGGATTTCCCCAGCGGCAGTGGGAACAATCAGGACCCAAATGGGTGCCGTGGTGGAAATGGGATCATCCGGCTCACACCCAAATGGGTCCTTAATGGGTGCAAAAATGGGTACTTTCTGACAGTGGAAAAACACCCCTGGTGTTAGTATTGTTTGATACAGTTTTGATATGTTTGTTTTTAAATGTTGTGAGCCGCCCAGAGACCCTTGAGTATGGGCCGGGATATAAATAAAAATATAAATGTAAATATAAATAAATAAATAAATAAATAAATAAATAAATAAATAAATAAATAAATAAATAGGGATGTCCATGAATGGTTTGTTGGCATTCAGTTCGTACCAATTTGATTTGTACTGATTCGTAATGTATCGAATGTTAGAAAATCCATATTTGTTTGGATAAGTCTTCTTTGAATGTGGCAGGATTCTATTCGATGTGAATATAATTCTGTGAATTCCTACCAATATCCAGTATGAATGTGTATGGATCCTGCATATGCATCCTAAACAAATACATACATATCGGATACGTATCCTATACGGATGCAAACGGATCCCCAGTTTAACAAATGTACGAACTATTTGTCCGAATATTCTGAAACACGAATGTCTGAATTTGTATGAATAAAAAATGTTATGAATTTTCATGCATATCCCTACTTAGCATCCAGATCACTTGGGTCTTGAGAAGGTGGCTTTTGAAAATATAGGGGTCTTTTTGGCCTTAAATTTAAATTTAATCCTAATCCTAAAATGTACAGAATCATAGAGTTGGGAGGGATCTCCAGGGTCACAGATTCCAACCCCCAGCAAAATGCAGGATTCCATGAACCTTCTCAGGGGGGGCCCCTAGGCTATGGAATCGTCTCCCCCTTTAGGTGTGTCAGGTGCCTTCATTTCACCATGCTTAGGAAAGCAGTGAAGACGCGCCTCTTTGCCCTGGTCTTTAGTTGAATGGGGAGATACTTTCTCTTCCCACTTTCAGACACTGTTATTGCTTGAACGGATGCTTGATTTAGGGTGGGATAGAAATGCAAATAATGGAGAAATAAATCATCCCAGACAGATCTCTGACCAGTCTTTGCTTGAAGACTGGAGGCCTCAGCCTCCACAGGAGGTCTTCCCAGGGCGACCTATTCCAGTGATTGATGGTCCTTACTGTCACAAAGTTCTGGTCTAGTGGTTAGGGAGCCGGACTTTTATCTGTGAATACCGGGTTTGATTCCGCCCTCCCCCATGAAGCCAGCTGGGTGGACTTGGGCTAGTCACAGCTCTCTTCTGAGTTCTCACAGTCCCACCTACCTCACAGGGTGTTCTGTTGTGGGGAGAAGAACAGAAGGTTTGTCAGCTGCTTTGAGTCCCCTTAAATGGGTGAGAAAAGCGGGGAAGGAAAGCCAACTCTTCTTCTTCCCTTCTTAACGCCTCTTTCTTGTCATATTTCCCCCCTTAGGTATATTTTTAATTGTAATATAAGCAATATTTTTTTCCAAGCCAATTTCTTCTCCCCTCGTTAGATTCTTAACGAGGCTGGGATGGGGCTGAGCAGGCTGGGACTGTTGTGACGGGTTCAGCTCTGTTGATGCATCTATGCTCTAATTTTCTATAATTTGCCTTAATAATGCCCTGGAGAGTTCCTGGAATAAAAGCAGCGTTCTCTTTATTTCCTCAGCAGCCAGAGCTGTGGGGCGATTAGAGGAGGGTTCCTGTACCAAAGGGGGAAGAAGTAGGCTGATAGTTACCTGAATATTGTTTGCAGGTGATCGCACTTCCCAGTTTGGTCTAGTGGTTAGGGAGCCGGACTCTTATCTGGGAATAAAGGGTTCGATTCCTTTTCCCCCCATGAAGCCAGCTGGGTGACCTTGGGCTAGCCACAGCTCACTTCTGAGCTCTCACAGCCCCACCTACCTCACAGGGTGTCTGTTGTGGGGAGAAGAATGGAAGGTTTGTCAGCAGCTTTGGGTCCCCTTGAATGGGTGAGAAAAGCGGGGTAGAAAAGCCAACTCTCCTGCTCCATGAAGCCAGCTGGGTGACCTTGGGCCAGTCCCAGCTCTCTTCTGAGTTCTCACAGCCCCACCTACCTCACAGGGTGTCTGTTGTGGGGAGAAGAACAGAAGGTTTGTCAGCCGCTTTGAGTCCCCTTAAATCAGTGAGAAAGGCAGGGTAGAAAAGCCAACTCTTCTCCTCCATGAAGCCAGCTGGGTGACCTTGGGATAGTCACAGCTCTCTTCAGAGTTCTCACAGCCCCACCTACCTCACAGGGTGTTCTGTTGTGGGGAGAAGAATGGAAGGTTTGTCAGCAGGTAGGAGATAAACTCTTTATTTTGCAAATTAGGACAAATGCGGAGGAAAATGTCTCTATGTTTCATGCAGATGCCTTCCCTCTTTGTAGCAGCAAGCAACCTGGCATGATCACTATCAGCTGAGCTCCTAATAAGGGGGAGCCGAGATTGGAACGCGAATGAAACTGAGCAGGCAGCGATCTCTGAGCTGAGCTCAGGGTGAAAAGCCTCTCTGGAAGCCCTTAGCTGTATCAAGAACACTTTGCCTCTGAGTGCTGCTTCCACCAGCAATCTTTCATAGAGGGCATTAGAGTTCTGCTCACACAAACGAGGCTGGGCTCTTCATTTCTGAAGCCTCCTGTTCAGTGATTTTTCACTTCAGCTAAAGAGCCATTTTCCTGATTTGATTCGCTATGGATCCTAGAGAGAATAGGGAAGAGAGGGAGAAAGAGAGGTAGTCATTTTATCAAGAAAGCAGGGGTGCTGGGGAGGAAAACGGACTACTTTCCTGCAGTCTTTGGGAAAGGATCTGAATCTCTTCCTTCCTTCCTTCCTTCCTTCCTTTTACATCAAGGACTGCCTGGGCTGATTCTTCATTCTTGAACAGATCATTTCCTGGTGTTATCTCTGCTGTACCCTTTAGTTACCGTGTTCCCCACATCAATATCATTCGAATCGGATTTTTGAAAATACGGATCTGGATAATCTGGATTGAAGTCGGATTTTCAAAAATACGAGTTTTTGAATTTTGATTCGCATCCAATATTTGAATATTTGATCCAAATCGAATTTGAATGCAAAAGATACATTTGTGCACATTCCTACATCCACTCACTTTCCATGACAGTCTGGGCATGTGCAATGGCCATTGCTTTTAGGCATCCGTGTGTGGACGGTGACATGGTTACAGTCTTTTATGATGCAAGTGGGATGTACGTCAAAATTATGCTGTTCAAAGTGGTCCCTCTTAAGGTATGAGTCTGCCCTCCTCCTTTTGAGCGTTTAATTCAATTCTCCATTAGCTTTTGTACTCACACATTTACCACATTATAAGTATCCTGTGAAGCTGACACTCAGAACAATTGGAGAGCCATTGGCTGTTTGTAAGTGTTATTATCCAAGCATAAGATGAGAACAAATAGGATGAACATACAAAGCATCACCATATGGCCATCCAGATGCCTTTTCTAAACAAACAACAACAATAACAACAACAAGGTTGTTATTTTTAGTTGATGTTCCTGCCCTGAGACCTTAAGATATACAGTAGGACATATATGTAAATAAATAACCATTTTTTTGGGGGGGGGGGTCATTCTTTGCCCTAAGTTTGATCTAGTGGTTAAGGAGCTGGACTCTTATCTGGGAATACTGGGTTCGATTCCGCCCTCTCCCACAAAGCCAGCTGGGTGACCTTGGGCTAGTCACAGCTCTCTTCCGAGCTCTCACAGCCCCACCTACCCCACAGGGTGCCCTGTTGTGTGGAGAAGAATAGAAAGAAAAGTTTTGTCAGCCACTTTGAGTTCCCTTAAATGGGTGAGAAAAGTGGGGTAGAAAAGCCTTCTTCTTCTTCTTCTTCTTCTTCTTCTTCTTCTTCTTCTTCTTCTTCTTCTTCTTCTTCTTCTACTACTACTACTACTACTACTACTACTACTACTACTACTACTACTGTGTGACTACAGGAGATGGAGTCCAGTAACATCTGGGGGCCATTCTTTGGCTGTGTGTTATAGAGTTCCAGACAAGTTAGAGGTTTCAGGACCACAGAGAGCTCCACAAGAGGGGGTTGTGTCCCTGAGACCCAGTGAGACATGCGAGCTTCTGCTGAAGTCCCGTTTTGGCTTTACCTCATTTGAAACTATCAAAGACTTCCAAACCCAGAACAACCAATCCTAGCTCTTTGTGTTGGTCCGGGACTCCAGTTATCCTTCGTAACAATTCAGAGGGAGTAGGATTGAGGAGATCTGGGTGGCTTAAAGATTGTTGTGTTGCATGGCCTTCTGATAATTGTGTTCCTTGGCTACTGGACTCTCAAGGTAGTGTGAGAAGCCCTTGGTTTCTTCGCTGAGAGGGAAGGAGCTCATGAGGGCACCAGGAAGACACTGTTGTTTCAGCAACTGATTTAGGACTTGATCCCAAAACTCTGGAACGGAGAAAGGAAGAAGGTCCATCTGTTCAGTTGGCAATATTTTGGCCTCCAACTCATTCTTCTGACCATTCCTGAACTCTACAGCTGTGTTTGCTTTGCATGGCTGATTGTTTGCTTGAAATTGTAATTTATTGGTCTCATCCCTATAGCCTGATGACCGTAGGGTTCCAGAGCAACTTCAAAGGTTTGCACATAAACAGGACCTTGTGTAGATCAATCCATTTCTCTTTGCATATGACTCCATAGTAGGGAGGTACACAAATGTTTTTTTTTGTTTTGCATTCAATTTGTATCGAATCAAATGAAAGCAAATTAGTATTCATTCAGATAGATCCTCAAGTGTGGTAGGATTCTATTTGCTACGAATGTATTTGTACAATTTCATTTGAATATCTGATATGAATGCATATGTATCCAATAAGCATCTGATACACATCCCATAACATATCCACTCTGAAAGCATCAAATCCCCCCTGAATCCACTTTGAATCCAATCTCAATCCATGTCGAATGCACTCTGGATCCGCTGCGGATGTGATTTGTGCCACTGCTTTCCCACCGCCCCATTAATGTTCCAAAGCTTCGTACAAATGTTCCAAAATGTTCACATTCATCTGAAGGTCAATGTACGAATGTCATAATGTTGAATTTGTCTGAATATTTAATATTACAAATATTTGTGGCTATCCCTACTCCATAGATGAAACAGCTTCAGATCTCTCTGCTACAGATGTGCATGGATATTCGTAGGCATTCGAAATCCCATCGAATGTGCTGAATTTTGACATTCGAACTCAAAATTTGAATGTAAACATTTGAATCAAATTTTGAACTTTGGATCTATTTGTTCTAATTATCCAGACATTTGTATGTGTATGGGTTTGTACATGATGCATACTTGAAGATCCGCATCTTTGCTGCATTTGTACAGATCCATATGAGATGAAAACGGGTTGCATATGGGATAACTACAGGATGCACACAGATATGTATGTATGTGTACAGATGTGGGGAAGATGCGTACGTCCACATGTGGATGTTGCCAACATTTGTATGTGCAGATTCAAATAAAAATCCAAACAAATAGATTTGAATTTGGTAAATACGAATTGAATCTTGTTAAATTTGAATTTAAAGGATTCGAATTGAATTGGATTTTTGGGTATTGGATTCGGATAGAATGTCAAACGTTCACGCACAGATCTACTTTCTGCAACCCAGGGTGCTCATTCCAGTCCAGGCCTTCTGCACTTCTTGACATTTCTCCAGCTCTATTTTCCTAAAGAGTTATTTGATTCTTATGCATTAGGCCTTCCAGACAAATGACTTTTAAATAAAATCCCTTTGCTACCTTGTTAAACCCTCTGCCCAGGTCACATCTTGGACAACATGATCTATAGACCAGTCCTTAACGTTTATTAACTTCTAAATCACTTTGCCTGCTCAACTGGAATCTTTCTTTCTCGTTGTAAAATGTTGGCAGCCCGAGACGAGCCTTTTTGCAAAGTATCCAGGAGTAGATTTTTTTAGTCGATGGATGTCCAGCTGTGCTTGCTGACCTGATGAGAAAGCAAAAAGGGGGGGGGACCAGTCTGGGGAAAGGGTCAAGAATAAGAGGGGAAGGCAACAGACATCTTAGAGAGAGAAATAAATAAGGAGACGAGGAAGGCTGAGCAGAGATTAATGATGCGCAAAGCAGAGAGGACATTTTAAGGTGCAGAGATAACCTTGGTCTCCACAACTTGGCTGAAGGTGATTTTTTTTTTTTTTTTTTTTGCAAGAAGATACTTTATTTTTAAGGCTGTAAAGCTGGTGTTTTTAAAAGAGTTGGGTAGTGGTGAAAAAGAACCCAGATTCTTTATTGTACCTTTAAAAACACACACAATTGTACATAAAGCTAGCTGTATGGAGATAATATGTCCTGATTTGGGTGGAAGAAACGGGGCATAGATACTGCAAAAAGTGTAAGGACATCTCTGGGTAATGGCATATAAATTAGTATGCAACTACTGGGAAATGACAGACATCCATGATGAAATAAATATTCTGCTGTCAAGTATTCTTACTTGCTTACTTACTTATTTTTATTGGATTTTTGTACAGTCCTATTACCATAGTCTCAGGGGGGTGTACGATAATATCAATTGCACGAGACAGGGAAGTTAAGATAAAGATAAATAACAGTAAGCAAAAGGATAAGGATACTCTCACTGTGTATTTACCAGCCCCATTAGAGATGAGCACAAATGAAAATTTCATGTTTGGTTCAAAATCGAACTAAGGACCGACTTGCTTAGCTTGAGCGTGAATTCTTTAATTGAACAAACAGTTGTGTGTGTTTGATTTTGAACTTGCTCACAAACAGATAATGCAATTTTTTTCACTAAAAAGCTATTTCCGAGGGCAAAGCCACAACTGACTTGTTTGTGTGAAGTAGAGTAGAAAATTTATTTGACTAGTTGTGTGACCATTTCAAAGTACAATACAATTAAAACAATAAAACAGAAGTCCCCTGTATACAGTCAGGGTTCTACAATCAGGAGATGGGTTATTTTCTTAATAGCTTTTAAAATGAAGAGGCTAACTCCTACTATAATAGATCTTTCATGACCTTGTAGAAGAAGTGCCATAAGCTCAGTTCTGTTGTGAGACTGGAACTCAGATACTATTGGGTGTAAAAACCTGTGCCGAAGTTCCGTATAGGCAGGGCAATAAAAAAGAAAATGTTCCATATCTTCAACCGATTGATCACCCCAGACACAGAGTCTTTCACATCTTGGCATGTTATAATAACGGCCAGTTTGCATCATGATGCCAAGTTGGTCGAATCTGGCCCTAGTAAACAGTCTTCTTAGAGGTAGCGGAACCGGAATAGTCAGATATTTTTCCATCTTGGTATTCCCTTTGTGGGTGGATAAAAACTTTGTGGCAGTCGACCTGGCTATGCTTGCTAGGTCTAATTGAGAGTATATATCATGTATACGTTGTCTGAGGACTTGTTTGGCCCTAGGAACCAAGTCATTTAGAAACTGCAGTGGTAGGCCCATGCTGACTTGTTTGTGCTCCTGAGTGTCTGTGACTGGTTTGGTTTGATGGGATTTCTGGGTATTCAAACTCTTCCCTCTTTGGTTTGATGGAAACAGCTTCGAAGGTAACCTCTTTGATTGCATTTTTAAAACATAAATCTGACCTTTGCCCATCTCTACTGTACACAGACTAGCGATGGGTAAGGATATTCAAAACATTCAAAACTCGATTGAATCATCCGTATTCAGACATTCAAATCAAGTGTCTCTACATTCATTTTTTAACATTTGGACGAATTTGAATGTTTTGAATCATTCCTACGAATTGTTCAGAATTGTTCAGACATCTGTATTTGTACAGATACATACACATTACATACATCTTATTCATATCCGTACGCATTTGTACGGATACATATGGGATGAAAACGGGATGATACGGAATACAAATGGGATGCGTACGAATGCCTACGGGTGCGTACGGACGCATACGAATGCTGTCGACATTCGTATCTTCAAATACGAATCAAAATTCATACAAATAGATGTGAATGTACTTGAATCGGATTTGAATTTGGATACACCTGTTTTTTCTCTGTTTGTTCCAATTCAGACATTCAAATTTTCGTTTCGGATTGAATCCAAAAATTGCATATGTGCACGCCCCTAACACAGACCCAGAAGCTGCTGTTTGCAGTACTGTAGGGATCCCTCCTAAGAACCAAAGGCAGATGCGTAGCAACAGAAGCTGCTTTGTTAATGTGCTGCCAAGTTGGATGGAACAGAAATTTTTGACAGTGAAACGCAGCCAGAGAATAGGATCGATAGGTCAAGGTTGAGGTCTCTGTCTGCTTTCGCTGGGCAAGGCGCTGGCTGGTATTTACAGATGAATTTCAGAAACGTAAACAGTCCAGGCAAGCCTGTAGCAAGCTTTCGAGGAGACAGCCATTAAGATAATCTGCTTCTGAAACTGTGCCAGCAGGGTTGCCCGTGATTTAAGTCTCAGCTCTCTGCATTTGCCTTATTATTCATCCTTGGGCACTCGCGTATGGGTATTTATTGCCAGAGAGTGGGAGGGGCTGTAGCTCAAAGTTCAACTCTTGGCATCTCCCCAGGAGATGGCAAAGGCAAATCACATCTGTATCTGCCAAGAACGCTGCATGGGGTTTTTCATAGTCACCAGGTGTTGGCTCCATTTCACTGGAACATTGCAATAACGGCAGCGTTATCGTGCAATAGCCCACCTTGTGTAGTGACTCCAGGTGCCAGTAGGTGGCCACAGTGTTCAAGGATTCTTTTAGTTAGGGTGGGGGATTCCCAACAGTTCTGGTAAGACATCTTGAGTCTCTTACTACTGTTCAAATATTCTTAGATCTCTAGAAGTTGCTTTGTTTTTATTTTTGCTCTTAATTTACGACATAAATTCAAACCCAACAGTCGTTATCACAAGTATGGGAGTCCTTTGTATCCACGTAAATCCACTGGTTACCAAAATGCCTTTATACCCTGCTTTTCTCGCCCTTCTAAGGGGACTCAAAGCTTTTTGACAAACCTTCTGTTCTTCTCCCCACAACAGAACACCCTGTGAGGTAGGTGGGGCTGTGAGAGCTCAGAAGAGAGCTGCGACTAGCCCAAGGTCACCCAGCTGGCTTCATGGAGGAAGAAGAAGAGTTGGCTTTTCTACCCTGCTTTTCTCACCCATTTAAGGGGACTCAAAGCAGCTGACAAACCTTCTGTTCTTCTTCCCACCACAGAAACCCTGTGAGGTCAGTGGGGCTGTGAGGGCTCAGAAAGAGAGCTGTGACTAACCCAAGGTCTGTTACCCACTCTGAGACCTTCGGGTGTAGGGTGGGATAGAAATATAAAGAATAAATAAATAATAATAAATAAATGAGCTGGGATTAGTTAATGCACAGGGAAATAGTCTCAATTGGTTTTCTCCTGCAGTGCTCAACACCAGGCTGTTCCTGCCTGCATTCGGGTTTAACGGTTTAGCCTAGCAAATTTTGATCTGGAACACTTCTGTTCTGTTCCTGGCGGATCCCCAAACTTCCCTGCCTATCTGTGCTCAGCGTCTCATTTTCCTAGTGTTTTCTTTCCTCCTTCTGAGGCAGTAATTATAAACCACCCTCACCACCTGATTTCCCTTCAGTTAACCTAATGATTTGGGGAATAATTCAGCAATGGAGGCCTAAATGGTTGGAAACTTTAATGGAGGCGGCTCGTTCTGTGTAGCCAGAGGGCCCTATTGTATTCATTAATGTTCGAGAGGAGGAAATTAACTTGCACACAAGCTGCTCTTCTCTGCAAATGTTGATATGGGATGTTTTGCAAATCTGCTCCTCTAAATGTGTTGCTGGGGGAGAGGGTGCTTCAATCTGAGCAGCCGAGTCAGCTCAGATGTGGATATTCTCATTGCAAAAAAGAAAGAAAAATCTTCTCTATCACACAACACTAGAACCAGGGGGCCTCTATGAAGCTGATGGGCAGGAGAGTCGGATCCGACAAGGGGAAGCATTTCTTCACCCAGAGGGTCATCAGTCTATGGAATTTGCTGCCGGAAGAGGTGGCGACAGCAACCAGCCTAGAGGGCTTTAAGGAAGGGTTAGACAGATCCATCAATGGCTACTAGAATGGATGTCTAGGTACATCTTTCAGGCTGGGGGGGACAAGCAGGATACTTCTAAGACCATCTGCTGGGATTTGAGAGCAGGAGAAGGTTTGCCCTTGTCTCTGCTTGAGATGCCCATGGGCAATTGGTGGACCGCTGTGTGAGATAGGATGCTGGTCGGGTTGTGCACGAATGTTTGTTTGTTTTTACTTGCATTTGATTTGTAGTGAATCAAATGCAAAAAAAATTTGTATTCATTCAAATAGATCCCCTTCGAATGTGGGATACGAATGTATCTCATATGAGTCCCATACAAATCCCATTCAAATGCATACACATCCATGCATATCCCATGTGGATCTTCATACGAATGTATTGAAACATATATAGAATTTCAAACATGAGAAATATTTCTGCCCATCTCTAGATGCTGGACTAGATGGGCTGTGGCCTGATCCAGCAGGACTCCTCTTCTGTTCTTCTGTTTAACAATGCCCCTGCAGCAAAGGGTGTCAACCCTGAAAGAAGAGGAAGCGAAAGAGGAATGGGTACGATTTAGTTCCCATGTGGTACATATCTAGGTCTCATAGATCTGCACATTAATGCAGATCTCTGAATCCCACCCCCCCCCCCCACCCTTTGCTGGTCTGCCCTGTCTGCGTTAGACAAAGCAGGATCCAGATTAGGGAGATCTTTAATTTGGATCGCTGGCAGGTAGATCCCTGTTGTAGGATATAAATGACTTGGGCCCCAAATATTTAAAGAAATGCCTTCTTTCATACCAACTTGCCTGTGCTTTAAGATCAAGTGGTAAGGCCCTCCTGGTCATCCCACTACCTTCAGTAGTGAGGTTGGTGGGACCCGGGAAAGAGCCTTTTTGGTGATGGCCCCCAGATTACGGAATTGTCTCCCCCTCGAGGTGCATCATGCCCCTTCCTTACATATATTTAGGAGGGCGGTGAAGACGCACCTCTTTACCCTGGCCTTTGGCTGAGATGATTATATTTCCCATCCCAGCACAGATACCATCATTTTAACCATGCTTTGTATTGTTTTAGATTTGTTGATTTTTTAAAAAAGGTCCTTTTAATGTATATTCTGTTTTTAGTCTGTTGTGTTGATGGTTGTTACCTGCCCAGAGGCCTTCCGGTAGGGAGCAGGATAGGAATATTAATAATAAATAAATAATAATAATAATAATCTGCAACAAATCCTGGTGCAGAAAGGGTCCAGATGCAGAGGAAGCCCTTGTGGCAAACAGAGATACTGCAGAGTTCCTGGGAGCTGCTACCATTCCTGATGCTGCTGCGCCCATGTTTTCTGCCAGATTTGATGCTGATCATTTCAGCAAGGCGTCTTGACATTTTAAAGCAAGCTTTGTGCTACAATCAAGGCTAATGAGTTCTCCCAGGATGTAAATGGCATTCTGAGCACAGCTTAGTGGCGCAAGATAAACAGCTCCTAATGTTTCTGATTGCCTCCCACTCAGTGATCACCCTTGACAGGGGAGGCTGGATGTAGTAAACGCCGATGGTGGGTATTCAAGCCCGGAGGGACAGGAATCGGCCAGGATTTCTGAAGCTGTGTGTTGTGGAGGAGGAATTTGTGTGGCCGGATCTAACTGGCCTGAGTTTATACCCTATATCAGGGTTTCCCAAACTGTGGGTCGGGACCCACCTCTAGGAAATTTAACCGTACTTGAAATAACTTTTTTGATGTAATTATTTAAGTAATTAAAAAATTGTATTAAAACTTTGTTATTTGAAAAGTCCTTTATTCATATCGGTAACGGTTACATTTCCTAGCGGTGGGTCCCAAGTTGGTAAACTTATATTAGATGGGTCGTAGCCCAGACAACTTTGGGAACCACTGCCCTATATTATTGTCCAGCCCATGCACAGATAATAGAAGAAGTTGGGTTTTCTACCCTGCTTTTCTCACCCATTTAAGGGGACTCAAAGTGGCTGACAAACCTTCTATTCTTCTCCCCACAACCGACACCCTGCGAGGTAGGTGGGGCTGTCAGAGCTCGGAAAAAGAGCAGTGACTAGTCCAAGGCCAACCCACCTGGCTTCATGGAAGAAGAAGAAGAGTTGACTTTTCTATCCCACTTTCTCATCCATTTCAGGGGACTCAAAGCAGCTGACAAACCTTCTGTTCTTCTCCCCACAACAGAACACCCTGTGAGGTAGGTGGGGCTGCGAGAGCTCAGAGGAGAGCTGTGACTTGCCCAAGATCACCCAGCTGACTTCATGGGGAAGAGAGGAATCGAACCCGGTATTCCCAGATAAGAGTCTGGCTCCCTAGCCACTAGACGCAACCGGCTCAGTCTCCTTTGGATTTGGGAATGTGCTTCCGCTGTAGCTAAGCATGCATGAATGCTTGCAAAAATATCGTCTGTTCCAGTTTTCTTTTTCGATATCTTTAAATACTCCCACTGGGTATTTTGTGGGAGGGAAAGGAGATGTTCTTTGAAAATGAAACACAACAAAGCCCTTTGTAAAATATGTACTTGACCTAAAAGGGTTTGTACAATATGAACCACACCCTGTAAGTGAGGTTCTCTTCCCTTCCCAAAGGAAAACGAGGTGGTTGTTGTTTTTCTTGCAAAAGATGCACAAAAGAGAGAGAGAGGAACAAATAGTACTGAAATGGGATGAAATTCAGATGTTCAATTCATCTTGTCTCTTAACAGAATCAAAAACTCTACGAAGAGACTATTTCCTATGTGCAGAGATGCACATTCTGTTTAATTGTGACCTCTACTATACACTAGTAACTGCACGCATGACTAAGGGTTACCAGTGAGCCAGTTTGGTCTTCAGTTAAAGTTCTGGACTCATATCTCGCAGTCATTGGTTTTGATTCTGCACTCCTCCATGAAGCCAGCTAGGTGGACCTTAGGCTGGTCACAGCTCTCTTTCTGAGCCTTCACAGCCCCACCCACCTCACAGGGGAGAAGAACAGAAGGTTTGTCAGCTGCTTTGAGTCCTCTTAAGGGTGAGAAAAGCTGGGTATAAAACCCAACTCTTCTTCCTCTGTGAATCCAACTAGGGGGAACTGGGCTAGTCACAACTCTCTTTCTGAGCTCTCTATTTCACAGGGTGTCTGATGTGGGGAGAAGAACAGAAGGTTTGTCAGCTGCTTTGAGTCCCCTTAAGTGTGAGAAAAGCTGGGTATAAATCCCAACTCTTCTTCCTCCGTGAATCCAGCTGGGTGGACATTGGGCTAGTCACAACTCTCTTTCTGAGATCTATTTCACAGGGTGTCTGATGTGGGGAGAAGAACAGAAGGTTTGTCAGCTGCTTTGAGTCCCCTTAAGTGTGAGAAAAGCTGGGTATAAAACCCAACTCTTCTTCCTCCGTGAATCCAACTGGGTGGACATTGGGCTAGTCACAACTCTCTTTCTGAGCTCTCTATTTCACAGGGTGTCTGATGTGGGGAGAAGAACAGAAGGTTCTCAGCTGTGTTGAGTCCCCTTAACTGTGAGAAAAGCTGGGTGTAGAAACCAACTCTTCTTCTCCTCCTTTGAGCTGCAGATCAAATGTCAGTTTCACTGCCCATCAACAGGAAAGAAGACATCCTGGACAGTCCGTTAGCCCGTTCTGGGAGCTGACTGAGTAGGTCAAGTTTTCCATTCCGCGCAGAGTTCAGAGCCGAGAGAAAGAAAAGAAGAAGAAAATGGAAGCGAGAAAAACATCATCAGAATAAATGTGACTTGATTAACCATTCTTCTTTGGGAAAAAAGGGACTTTTTATTTCAAAGAAGAATAAATTAAAATTCTTCTTTGAAAAGTTAACAACATCGTAATGAAAGGATTTTTCTTTACTATTATTTGTGCAGCGCCTCTGGGGCCCTTCTAATCAAGAGGCACTTCTGAATAATGCAGCTGCTCAGCAGGAGGAAAGGGAAAAAAAGTGGGCAATGAGCATGGAAGGTGATCAGAAATCAAACTGGGTTACGGGGAGGGCACTGAACCAAACCTTGGGTGTTTTTCCACTGTCAGAAAGTACCCATTTTTGCACCCATTAAGGACCTATTTGGGTGTGAGCCGGATGATCCCATTTCCACCACGGCACCCATTTGGGACCCGATTGTTTCTACTGCCGCTGGGGAAATCCAGATCAAATGGGTACTTTCTGGCCTTTAATCCAGATTTTCTGTAGACCCCATTAATGGGGTCTACAATGGGGTCTTCAGGCAGAAAATCCGGATTAAAGGGAGCCTGTTTTCAAGCTTGTTTCCACACTTGTGTGGCAATGGGGTCTAGAGGAGGCTAGGGTGAGGGGGCACCCATTGGGGGGGGGAGCCCCAAAATCTAAGCTTCGAAGTCATTTCGAAGACATTTCGAAGTCATTTTGAAGTCTGTGCAAAATAGCTCCGGAGCATCTTTGAAGTCTGATCTGATCTTCAGAGTGAACTCCAAAGTGACTCCGAAGTCACTTCAGAGTCACTTCGAAGTTCACTCCAAAGATCAGTACAGACTTCAATGGAGCTGTTTTGCACAGACTTCAAAGTGACTTTGAAATGATTTTCTTGCAAAAGATGCACAAAGAGGCCACTTCAGAGATTGCACCCCCTGTCCCCCCAAACACCTGGGGTGACAAGCAGACCACTCATGGTAAATCCAGATTTCAAAGTGAATGCTCCTGTGTTTCCACGGCTGGGAGGCTAGCACCCATTGCTATTGGGTGCTAGACCACCCATGGAAACCCATTGGGTACTTCCCTTAGATTCGGATTAAAGGAGCGCAGTGGAAAACACCCCTTCCCTGTTTTTTGTGCCAGTGTGGTGGTTAAGGATGTGCACAAACGTTCCAAACATTTAAAATCTGATCGAATGTGGACATTCTCATTGGAATAGAATGTCTACACAATCGGATTTAAACATTCGAATGAATCTTGAATGTTCCGAACCGTTCGTTTGAACGATTTGCTCGAACAAATCTCATGTGTATCTGTGCGCATTTGCACTTATAGCATGGGGTGAAACTGGGATGCATACGGGATAAAACGGGATGCGTACGAAATGTGTACAGATATGTATAACACATAACGAATGTTGTTGATATTCGTATCTTCAGGTTCAAATCAAACGTTCGAACGAACAGATTAAAATCAGATTTTGTTGCATTCGGATTCGAAACATTTGAATGGATTTGTATGTTTGGATATTCAATTTGACTCGAATTCAAATGCAATAGAATAAAATAAATGCACATCCCTAGTCGTAATATCTGTGCCTTATTCTGGAATATTCAAATCTAACAGAATAGGGATGTGCATGAATATTCATAGGCTTTTGAAATCTGATCGAATGTGCTTAATTTTGACATTCAAACATGAAGAGAATGTCCCAAAATTTGAATATAAACATTCGAATAGAATTTTGAACTTGGATCTGTTTGTTCAAATTATCCAGACATTCCTATGTGTACGGGTTTGTACATGGTGCAAACTTGAAGATCCGCATCTTTCCCGCATCTGTACAAATGTGTACGGATGCGTACAGAAGTGTACAGATGTGGGGAAGATGCGTACGTACACATATGAATGTTGTCAACATTCATATGTGCAGATATGTGCAGATTCGAATAAAAATTTCAAGCAAATAGATTTGAATTTGGTAAATGCGAATTGAATCTTGTTAAATTTGAATTGAAAAGATTCTAATCAACTTGGATTTTCAGGTATTCGATTTGATTCGAATAGAATGTAAAAAAAAATTGTGCACATGACTATAACAGAATAAGTAATCAATAAATATGCTGGAGTGGGGAGGGGATATCCTGGTGCATGAACAATCCTACTTTGAAGTTTTGTGGTCAGAATGTGGGACTCTGGTCTGATAGTCTCCTGGTTCAAGTCCACACTCTTCTACAAAGCCAGCTGGGTGGCCTTGAGCTAGTCACAGCTCTCTTTCTGAGCTGTCACAGCCCTACCTACCTCACTGAGTATCTGTTGTGGGAGAAGAACCCACCCAAAGGAATCACACAGAGGTATAAGAGATATGTTCCTTTATTGAGTTGTCACCTAAAGATGGCCGGTTACAATTTGCCATCGTCTAAAAAGGAAATCTTATCCCAGGTATCTGAGGTCAGACCCTAGCATGTCTAAACAAGTATTCTAGTTGCTAGGGGAACACAGGGCCAAAAATGTGAGAGGGCAAACGTCTTTCACATCTCTCTTCCTTCCTTCCTTCCTTCCTTCCTTCCTTCCTTCCTTCCTTCCTTCCTTCCTTCCTTCCTTCCTTCCTTCCTTCCTTCCTTCCTTCTCTGAGTCACCTTTTTTTCTGTGTCTGATTACAGACTGTGTCTCCACATGGTGTGGGTAAGGTTCTGAGGAAAGGGACCTCCAGTTGTCCATTCTGGAACACACTGGTGTCCATTGGGATAGTGATTGAGGTACTAAGATGTTTTGAGTGAGGGTAAGAATCTTAAGTCCTGCAGATGGACCTATAACTATGTGCTGGGTGCTCCCTTGTGGAGTTCTTCTTGCCATCACACATGGAACCATGGTGCCTTCTTCAGTCAGTGAGGAAATGACCAGCATTAATCCAAGGAAGGACAACAGTTGATGAAGGAGGCAAGTACCTCAATGAGTGGATGAAATTCAGATCTGATAGGAACAAGAACCTTAAGGGCTAGCGATTTAATTTATAAGAAACATTTTTCTAATAAACAACTGACTGCTAAGCTCTATATTAATTTAAGCTAATGAGGTCCTGCTGCAATCTGTGATGAATGGGGAAAGCTCACAGTACCTCAATGGGAAAAGCCAGAGTTGGATGTCATAATAATTTATTTACAGTGGTATTAATTCATAGCCTACATGAGCAAAACACATTGGGGTGGGGGGATAACATTGCAGATTCCTTGCTTAATAATCTGATCGATGGTCCAGGCCGATGTATCTTAATTCCAGGTGGATTTCCATGTACAGAAATAAATGGGCCTCTTTTAGAAATAATGGGTTCCATTAATATGTGCCTTCTTCCACCTTTGGCTTGGAGGTGGCTTATTTTCTTCTAATCACTCTGTTCCCAATGCAACAAATATAGACCTAGATGTATGGATTAGGGCTGTCCACGAATGTTTTTTTTTGGCATTCAATTTGTAACGAATCGAATGTTAGACAATTCGTTCGAATAGATCCCCTTTGAATGTGGTAGGATTGTATTCGATATGAACCAATACGTATCTGATATCCTTTAACGTATCTGCCCTGAAAGTCGCTATATGACCGGAATCCACTTTTAATTTTCTCCCGATCCATGTCGAATGCAATCTGGATCCGTCGCACAGCCGCTTTCCCACCTCCCGAGTTTCACAAATTTCTGAACTATTCCTACAAATGTCCAGAAACATTTGTGTTTGTACAAATGTTCATATATGAATATTGTAACATTCAATTTGTGTACAAATGTCAGAATTTGGCTGAATTTCTACAAATATCATCCCTAGTTTGAAGGCTATAGAGATTTTGTGAACTTGATCACGCTGTATGTGACGGTTTCAGGGTTCAGGCTGCAATACTTCTTTACTCCCTTGCAAACCTCTTTGCAAACTGTATTTGCAAGCCCTAGCTACAAGCTACAAAAAGGCGGGAAACCTTGCCCGGGCCCTGTTGCATTGATTGGCTGCTGGCAATTTGGAGGGAAAACTTGTCCAAGGACCTGGGGGCTTGACGGACAAGCAGGAGGAGTTTCCCTCGGTTGCCAGTGGTTACAGCCAATTGGAGCCCGAGAGGCTGAAGGGTCTTTTGGCTGGGCAGTTTCTGAAGGAGGCGGATAGCGGAGATCTGTCTCTGAGGGAGATTCTTGCCAGCAACTGACCAAGGCTCATTCCTCTGGAGAGGAACTGACCAGTCTGGTCCTGTTCATTGGGTGGGGAGCAGAAGGAAACGGCCACCACTGGTCGATTCTTTGAAGGAGCTCATACTAAGAACAGACCAGGGGCTGCAACCCACAACCAAGCCAGGAGGTGCCGAGCCTTGCTGTGACCAGGACTGAGTTGCTGCTCTTTGGGGAGGCTTGGGTAAAGCTGAGCAAACCAGAGGAGATAAGTGGGTAGGAGTATCTACTTGGGAGCAACGGGAGTCTTGGAAGCTAAGAGAGCTGTGTATGCTTGAGGCTTGCTGTTCTATGAAACTGTTGATCTTTATCTTGCATATTCTGAACTTTCTATTTACCCTTTCACTTCTCTAAATCTTATTCTCAATAAACCCGTTTTGGTTTACAGTTTAAAACGCTTGCTACCAGAGTTTTGCATTTAGACTGTAGTACTCACTTGGCCTAGTGCACACTTCCAGCAACCTAAAAGTGCCCAGCTACTTTTCGGAGGGCAGGCACGGAACGGTATGCTAGACGTCGTGACACTGTATTCCAAAACAAGATCCTGAATCTCACGGAAATACCAGCATACTCACAAATTAGAGTATTGGCAGGTAGGTCCACTTGACTGTTCACAGTCTGTTCTTTTCTCCTTCGTAGATGCAGTGTTTTGTAAAGAAGCGGACCCAGCTGTCCTTTGAATGTACATGAATGTTTTTTTGCATTTGCATTTGAGTCGAATCAAATGTCCAAACATTCTATTTAATTCAAATATTTAGAATCCAAATAGAACAAAATCCAATTTGAATTGAATACATTCAAAACTATTCATTTGAATGTTAGATTCAAATCTGAAGATACGAATGTTGTATGTTTTATATGTATCTGTATGCATTTTCTATGCATCCCGTTTTATCCCGTTATGTATTCCATTTTCGTCTTGCACTCTAAGCACAAATGCGTACAGATGTGTATGAGATTTGTACAGATACGTATGTAACACTTCTGAATGTTTCGAACCATTCAAGCGAATGTTTTGGAACATTCAAATGTGAAGACATTATATTCGAATTTGAATGTACACATTCAATCAAATTTGATCGAATTTCAGATGTTTAGAACATACATGCAAATCCCTAGTTCGGACTATAGCCCCATGAGCTCTAAATGCTGGACATGTTCAAGAGCTGATGGATGGGAGGAAGGTGGAGGCTCCAGCGGACCGGGATCCACGAGGTCCCATAGTGATCTAGAATTGCATTCTGAGATTCCTGAAAGCAAGAGTAGTGAAGAAAAAAAAAATATCTCCCAACAGTGGCTGTTGGAAAGTAGCAGAGCAAGATGGCTGCAGCCTGCTCAGATTTATGCTTTTAATAACACCATTAATTCTCTAGTGTAATAACATTAAATCTCCCTGTTTATGGCTAGCATCATTCATAAAGCCCCAAAGCAATTTGCAGGACCAATTTGTGTTTATGCAGCAGATGATGATCTGAAGCTCACCACCTGGGCTGGGTGACTTCTCCTTGGCTTGGCTTTCTCCCCGGGCTTAGGGACCCCAAACCATAAGACACCATTCACAGTGGCTAGGGTAAGACGGTAGTGTGCACCTGCTGGTTGGGATGTCCGCAAATATTCACCCCATTCGAAATTAGAACAGATGTGTACAGATGTTGACACTGGCCCATGAATCAAATGGATTTGGCATTCATGAAAGCTTTGTCAAAGGTTTGCTGAAGGCCAGATCTGCCCACCCTAGCCTCCCATCCCCCTGGCCATGCCCCCTTACCCCTAAATTTGGCCTTGGCCACATCCTCCGCACCATTTTTGCCCTCCTCTGCCACTGAAGTATGTCTTCCAGATTCCCGTGCATACGTCCCCATCTGTGAGAATGGATTTGCTTCCCCACGTTACTAGTTAAACGTTCCCTTGCGTCCCTCCAAGTCTGGGGATTGTATTGTATATTCTGTCTTTCCTTACCATCTTATTATAGAGAGGACACTTCTTTTTATATTGTGTACTGTATGAAGTTTTATGTGTGGGGAAAACCCGACACCATTTGGAAATCACTGTGATTTCTGGGTGGGGGAGTTGCACATGCAGGTCTGGGAGGCCTACTTTGGCAGTGGACAGGCACAAAAATGGCAGCGGAGGATGCAGCCGTGGCTGCAATGGGATGTATGGAGGCATGGATAGGGGGACGGGGACACCTCTGCTGCCGTTTTTGCACTCCTCTGTGCCTATTTCAATGGCAGACAATTGCAAAAATGGCAGCGCTGGTGGTGGCAGGTGAGGTGTGATGGAAGGGAAGGGTGGGGAGGTTTCCCTTCACTTGGAAACATTTGTTGGACATTCTCACGTGAAGCCAAAGCCTCCTATACAAATTGGCTTTGTGCCCTTCCCTACCTGCTGGCCTAGGAGTGGGAGGGCAGAGGCCAAAGCCCTGAAGTTCTGATGCAGCCCACCCTTGCGTGCTGCAGAGGACAAATGTTACTGGTCAAGGGCTCAGTTTTTACCCAGAAATCAATCTCAAAATCCTGGAATTCCTGTCAATGTCAGGGTGATTCTATGGGCACATTTCACCCATATGGTAGTACCTTTGAAAGGGTTCACCCCCTAGTGGGTAATCCTGCCCTGCAAAAATGCCACCCATTTCAATGTTGAGATTTGGAGGTGGCCATATCTGGTACACTTGCAGGCTGTTGAGCTTTTGTGCTCTTATGTGGAAGCAGCCTAGATAATATTCACTGGAATTTTGTCCTGAAACCCAAGACCTGTGGCATCATTAACCTTCCATGCTGGGAGTTACCTTTCACAAACACCCAGAGGACCACCCCAAGTTGACCAAGCCTGCTTGAATGCGATGTTCCTCGTTGCCTTCCCCAATGACAAGAGAGGAAAGATTATTTCCCAGCTCCTCTGCTGCAGACAGTTTCAATTTCTCCACTCTTCCCTGGCACGTCTGCCATTTTGAACTCTTCTTTTGTTTGGAACACACTAGAATGGGTTTAAAGAAGTGCTTACAGAGCACAGCTCTGCCGTGCAGAGCTGTGACACCATCTCAAGATACATATTAGAGGGCAAGGTGTCTGAACGCGTTTATTGATCATTGAAGTCTGAGAGAGAGAAAAGAGGAAGAGATATGAGGAAGAGAGGGAGGATGGAATAGTAAAGCAGGGAGAGAGGAACCTAAGAATATAGAATATAGAGAATAAACTTTATTGATTAGTCCCTTGACCATATCAAGTATCAAGTGTAAAAAGATAAAACCATACAAGAATAAAATCAGTAAAACAAGAGTAAGATCACGTCTGTACATATGTTATCGTTACATATCCTCATCACCCTTACAAGGCATGAACCTAAGAACCTAAGTCTGCGTCCCCATGGGGCTACCAGTGCCCTGCTGTGGATTCGGGGGAGCCTTAATGCGAATCTTAATTTGCATTAAGGAGTCCCCATGGCAATGGAGGACAGGGCAGGTTCAAGGCGAACTCGCCTGTCCCCATGAAAACAGTAGTAAATCCCTGCATCGGGATGCCATGGTTTTCTCCACACCCCCTTGACTGAGCACTTTATTGCCCAGGTAAGGGCTTGATTTACCCCAAACAACCACCTGGAAGCTGCCCTGCAGTCAGCTGAGCAACTGTCAGGTGGGTATAGGGGCTGTCAAGAGCAGGGCAGAGCTCTGGTAAGATGATTAAAACAGACAGTAAGATGATTTTAGCGGAGCTTTTCTTGTGTGCATGACAGCCTGACAGCTGCCCAGCTGACTGCAGGGCAGCTGTCAGGTGGTTGTTTGGGGTAAATCAAGCCCTTACCTGGGCGATTAAGTGCTCAGGTAAGGGGGGACAGTTGCGATTGCAGCATTAGGAATGGGGACAGCAAAACCCTGCCCACTAATGTTGCAATGCTAAACCAGGAGTGTCCCCATGCCCCCTTTATAACCCATTCTTGCCCCGTAATTCAGGGCGAGAACAGTTATCAAGGGGGGGGGGATTGGTTTGGTTTTGAGGAATTAGGGCTTTGCATGGGGACTCTCGCGAGGTGAACCTGAGTATGCTTACCATGGGGACACGGGATAAGAGGAGCTCTGTATCAAATAGAATCCTACCACATTCAAAGGGGGTCTCTTTGAATGAATCCAAATTTTCTAACATTCAATTTGTTATGAACCGAATGCCAAAAACCCTATTCGTGCCCATCCCTAGCGGAGAAGTGAGTGACATGATGGAAGACTGATGTGCATATTTCACCTGAGATGTATCGTATTCAAGCAGGGAAAGGTCACCGAATGAATAATAGGCTTCCAAACACCTCCTATCTAAGTATCAATCTGTGTAAAGCAAGATTAAAGCTAGTGGGCTATCAAAGAACTAGGACTGGTTACAATGTCATAAATATGCAAGCGGTTTTTTAAAAATACATATCTCCTAGAAACCACCACGGAATACGCAACCCCACAGACGCATACACAGGCAAGGCATAATTGGCGGTTAGAAATATGAGGTCATTGAGACAAACAGCTTGGCAGTTATTCAATATCAACTCCAGCTTGTGTGTGTTTGCGGCCTTGCTGTGACCACAATGGACAGAAGGTTTGGATGAAATCTCCCTCAGCATTACACAAGTCAAGAGAGCCCAGAAATCTTTACTCCTTATTGCCTCCACACTGGAAACAGAGTACATGCATTGTCTGCACTTACCTTCCATGGCCTGGAATTGCAGGCTTGGATCTGCCAGGGCCTATGTCCGGACCCCTGCACTGCCCCAAAGCTTATGTGTCCTTTGGGAGTCTTTGGGGGACCCATTTTGGTGGTATAACAAGGCCTACTGGTATTTCTGTTCCAAAAGTGGACAAGAGGCCTGTTCACACATAGCTATATTCTGGAATATATCCTGGAATAGGGACTTGCTGTCCATATCCTAGTGCAGGTGGGGCCTGGCAGAGTCTGAATTAGCATGCATGCCACAGACCCCTATCCTGAGATATATTCCAGAATATATAGGCAAAGTATGAACAGGCCACAGAAGGCTGTTTTTGGTCACCTGGTCTGGAATCTGAGGAGGAGGAAGAGGAGGAGACAAGTTGGCTTTTCTGCTCCACTTTTCTTGCCTATTTAAGGGGGACTCAAAGTGGCTGACAAACTTTACTCTTTAATTTATTCTTTGATTTATATCCCGCCCATCCCACAAGTGGGCTCACAGTACAGAATATAAAACACAGAATATAAAACACAGAATAATGCAGTACAGCATACAGCATAAATGATATAAAATCAAATAAAAATCAAAAGAACTTTCTGTTCTTCTCCTCCACCACAAAACACCCCTGAGCATAGGGCGGGATAAAAATGTAAATAAGTAAATAAATTTGTAAAAAGCTTTGTTACATTTGTGAACCTAGGAGGTGGGAAAGTGGCTGTGCCAGCCACATCTGCAGTGGATTCAGAGTGGATTGAGAGCAGGTTCAAAGTGGATTAAGGGCAGATTTGACACGTTAGGAATGGATTTATAGGGTATATGTATCCGACACATATGGGATTCGTATTAGGAATTCAAATTGAATTTGTATCAAACATTTGTATTGAATTCAAGTTCTGCCACATTGGAAGGGGGGATCTATTTGGATGAATACAATTTTTTTTTGCATTTGATTCCACGAAAAGCAAAAAAACCCAAAACATTTGTGGATACCCCTAATTTAGACTACTCTTTCCATTAAAAGATCTTATTTGAGTTTTAAGAGTATCCAAAAGAAAGTTGATCTTCATATATTCTCCTTTTGTGGCCAGGGTCTTTGCAGGAATAAGATTGTCTGTGCCTGTAACTTGAGAGTTGCCTGCTGGGAAGGATTGTCATCTTTCCATTTTCTCTCTCCTTCCTTTCGCTTTACGTCTCGAGTTTTGAGTTCAATTTAAATTGTTTTCTTCATAATAGTTTTTTTGTTTATCACTGAGAAGGATTTCTCCATATCTCTGTCAGTAATACAGCTGTCTCTCTTTGCGAGAGAGCAATCCCACTTCGTTTCTGACGTCAAACATCAGATGTATAAGAGCAAAACTGTGCAGCAGAGATGTGCAGAACCTAAAATTGCATGTTTGATTCACTATTGAACCAAACACCTGTTGGTTTGATTTTGGCAGCCAACTTTCAGTTGAACACATGGTTATTTCTGTTCAAATTCCCACTGGTTCAAAAAAAAAGAAATCCCATTTTTTTCTGTGTGAGCTGTTTGATTGAATAGTTCGTGTTTGCAGGCGACAGACAAGTTCAATTCAATTTCAGTCTTGAATATTCAAATAACTGGATGTTTGGTTCAGTGCGAATACTCACAAACTTGCTGGTTCGATGCAAAGTGCAAACCAATGGAACCCATTTAGCACATCTCTACTATGCGGGCTTTGTTCTCCATTTTTAATTTCCTCTATACAGAGCGATCCTAACTAGGGATGTACACGAATATTCAGAACATTAAACACTTGTACAAATTCATACGAATTCAGACATTTGAATCTGAATCAAATGTTGGTCCATTTGAAGATTGACATTTGAATCTGAATTGCATGTTTTGAAACATTTGTGTGAAGCTTTGTACGGGATGCGTAGGCATTCGTACGGGATTGAAGATTCGTATTGAATTCGAAACCAACCATATTCAAAGGGGATCAGTTTGAACAAATATGAATTTTCTTGCATTTGGTTCAATATGAATTGGATACGAAAAAGACATTCCTGCTGGGTTTGTGTGTGCAGAAATGGGGTGTTTTTTTTTTACATTTGATTCATAATGAATCAAATGTTAGAAACCTTGTATGCATTTGCGTAGATCCCCTTTGAAAGTGAAAGGATTCTATTTCATAAGGAATATATTTGTACAAATCCATACGAATATTTGATATGTATCTGATACAAATGAATACATGGATCTTTTTCCACTGTCAGAAAGTACCCATTTTTGCACCCATTAAAGACCAATTTGGGTGTGAGCCAGATGATCCCATTTCCACCACAGCACCCATTTGGGACCCGATAGTTTCGACTGCCGCTGGGGAAATCCGGATCAAATGGGTACTTTCTAGCCTTTAATCTGGATTTTCTGTAGACCCCATTCATGGGGTCTACAATGGGGTCTTCAGGCAGAAAATCCGGATTAAAGGGAGCCTGTTTTCAAGCTTGTGCAGCAATGGGATCTAGAGGAGGTTAGGGGGAGGGAGCACCCATGGGGGGGGGAGCCCCAAAACCTAAGCTTTGAAGTCATTTCAAAGTCATTTCGAAGTCACTTCGAGTCTGTGCAAAATAGCTCCGGAGCGTCTTTGTGCTGATCTTCAGAGTGAACTTCGAAGTGACTCTGAAGTGACTCCGAAGTCACTTCGAAGTCACTTTGAAGTTCACTCCGAAGATCAGCACAGACTTCAATGGAGCTGTTTTGCACAGACTTCGAAGTGACTGTGAAATGACTTTGAAGCCGCTTTGGAGATTGCATCCCCTGTCCCCCCAAACACCTGGGTGACAAGCAGACCCCTCATGGGTAGATCCGGATTTCCAAATGGGTGCTCCAGTGTTTCCACAGCAGGGAGGCTAGCAACCATTGCTATTGGGTGCTAGACCACCCATGGAAACACATTGGGTACTTCCCTTAATCCGGATCTACTAGACCCGGATTAAGGAATGTACCCATTCGTTAGATCCAGATCTTCTTAGATCCGGATTAAAGGAGTGCAGTGGAAAAACACCCCATATCAGATATGTATCCCGTAATAAATTTGTGCTCTGAAAGCATGAAATCTGACCTGAATCCACTGCTTTTGATCTATGCCAAATGCAGTCTGGGTCCATTGTAGATGTGTACGAACATCAACGCACAAATGTCGTAAGATTCAGTTCGTGTACGAATCTCCAAATTCAATTGAATTCATACGAATAATGAATGTCACAAATATTCATGCATAGCCCTAATCCTAAATAAATATTACTGCACGATGGCTCTTTAACACCTGAAACTTCCTTCCTATTTTGATGGTTCATTTCATCATGGGCAAAGGATTTCACCCATTGCTTTCCTGTCCCCACCAGCAATCTAAATCTGGGCGTGGAGACTGGGACATGGAGACCGGACAGTCCTTCTCACATGGGAACCTTGGGTTTCAAAAGGCACTTGGTTGCCTTTAATTCAGATGAATTTTTCAGAGACGTTTCAGTGTATTCCTTTACGATTTATAATGAGCCCTGAGATAGGAAGGGCATTTGCATCTAAATAAATAATTTATCTATTAGAAGCTCCCTCTGTTGTCTTAAATCTGATTGAAAGTAAAAGGGCATTGGAATTTCATCTCTGTAAGCTCTGGGGTGAACTTGGGGAGCATTTCTGGAGCCAGCAAGCAGAGCATGTCATCACTCAGTGCTTGTTTGTCCTTGCATTTATATCTTGCCTGTCTACCAGGAGATGGAAACAGGTTTGGTCTAGTGGTTACTAGGTTTGAATACCGGGTTCGATTCCACCCTCCCCCATGAAGCCAGCTGGGTGAGCTTGGGCTAGTCACAGCTCTCTTCTGAGTTCTCACAGCCCCACCTACCTTGGGGTCTCCATGGGCCCTTCTATGCAGTTTTCTTGGCAGAGATACAGAAGTGGTTTGCCTTTGCCTGCTCCTGGGGAGAGCCTAGAGATTGAACCAGCAACTCCTATCAGAGTGGGCCAGAATAGCTGGACCGCTCCAGGCAAGGGGGTTGACCACTGAGCTTGGACTCTTCTGCTTTGGAGAAGGATGGCAGGAAGATGCTGTGAGCCACCACGGCTAATAGAATTGACCTCAAGCTTTGTTTACACCAGCTCTCACTGTCTTCAAGTCCATTTTCTCATCGTAATATATTTATATTTATACATTTCCTGCTGGATATGTTTTGGTTGACATTTTGAGTCACAGCTAGGTATTTTCTGCCCTGGTGAGAGAGCCTGAAATACATTTTTTTTTCCTTTTGCTGCCTCTGGAAATGTGTTCACGATGGATGGATGAAAATGGATGAGTCACGTCAGAAGTGTGTGATTTCAGTGGAGACAAAACGTTTCATCCTATCAGAACATTTTCCTTTTTTCCTTTTTTTTTTTTTTTGAGTGTGCACATTTTCTGATCAAGCAAAAGCTGTCTCTTTATCTTTTTCTTTCTTCCCATTCTCTCTTCCTCAACTGTACTTGTCCTGAACTCTGACTCTGTGTTCTGGTTTTTTTTTTTTTTAAACCTACCAGAATAAAAGAAAAACCCTCTAATGGTTCTAGGTAGAAATGATGCTGATCAATTCCCTGGACAAAATTGCCTTTGAAGAAAATCTGCAGGGAGCCCTTCCCAAACTGGACCGGTGCTCACAGGATATGAACCTTCTTCCATATAGACTTGCCTGTGCATTGAGATCTCGAGGAGAGGCCCTTCTTGTAGTTCCTTCTCTTGCAGAGGGATGAGGCATAGGGACATGCAAGAGGGCCTTTTCTGTGGTGACCCCTGGACTCGGATTTGCTGCTGAAAAGCGGATCTAAATAGATCCGCTTTTCAGGTGAACCGTCCTCCCCCAGATCTGTCACTATTTGTGACGGATCGGAGGGACCCCCACACATGCGTGGGGAGGACGGATTCCGGAGGACAGATTGGAGTGGGTGCTGTGTGGATGCACCAGTACCCATTCCAATCTGTCCTCCAGCTTGTGCACCGGGATACCACCCCTGGAGCATGGAGCTGCCAGTCACTGCGTTTTTCCAGCGATGACCGGCGCACAGGGAAAGGGCTTCGGAAGCAGGCAGTCCTGCTTCTGCCCTTCCCAACACGGCGGGCAGAGGGAATCCATTCCTTCCCCTGGCTGTGCGTGGAAGCGTCCTGCTTTTGCACACATCCGGGGGAAGTGATGGATGTAAGACCTGATTTTTCAGGTCTTACATCTAATCCGGATTTTGGCAGCAAAACGGTTTTAAAAACCAGTCTTGCATACCAAAATGCAGATGCAGCTTCTGCAAAGGGTGCCCGAAGAGGACTCCAATGTGGAAGCCACTTCAGGTAACTGTCTTTAATGTCTTCTAGGGGGTGGTTAATCCGGTTTCCGCAGCTAGTGTGGAAACACCCTCGAATTCTCCCTCTTGAGGTTCGCCAGGCATCTACGCTGTATAGTTTTCTGTGCCTGGTGAAAACGTGTATTTAAAAACATTCAAATTTTGACATTCTGATGGATTTCCAGTTTCCGAAAATCCAATACGAATATTTGAATAATTCAAATGTACAGATTCGTATGTATCGTATACGAATTCACGTGAAAATTATACGTATTTGTGCTTATAATATGGGATGAAAATGGGATGCATACAGGATAAAAATGGAATGCATATGGAATCGTGCAAATTCACATAATGGATATGTATGTTGTTGACATCCGCATTTTTGAATTCAAATCAGATTTTTGAATATGTGGATTTGAATAGTCCGGATTCGAATAGGATTTTCAGAAATTCGGATTTTTTTCCATTCGAATTGAATTTTTGGATATTCGATTTGACTCGAATTTGAATGCAAAAATACATTTGTGCGCACCCCTAGTTGGGTCATGGAAATAACAGTGATCTTATCTGAAGTGTGAAGAACAGGGGCGGGGGGAGAATGAAAACATAATGATGCCATTTTTGAAACACTGCAAACAAATGAGTTTCTAACAGGCGAAGCAAATGAATTGCGTAAACCAGCAGCTTGATATGAGAGATTTTCCATTTAGAGGTGTCTTATCATAACTTGCTCAATATTTGGCTGCGCTGTGCCATTTGGGAGAGAGATTCTTCATATCGTGATGCCTCTTTCTTCTCTCTGTGTATGTTTTACATAAGCCGAGTCATTTAGCAAATTGCTGCATTCTTGGGCTATACTGAATTTTATTCCCCCCCCCCAATGATTTCTGTGTAATCAACGGCATTTGGGCTGCATTCTCATTGTGCTCCATAACTTATTACAGTTATAACATGATTTGCTATGCGCTTATATTGATTGTTCGAGGTTTATGCCACATACGTGTCTCCGATTCACACAGCCGCGAGTTAACTGCCTTCATTGCTTCTGCCTTAAACACATTTTTGCCAATGTAGGTATCTGATGATATCATTAAGGTGCAATTGCTCGCAATGAGGCCGTTTAAAAGCATAACTACAGTACAATTACAATGTAACTATTGTAAATAACTTTAAAGGAGAGCTAATTAACTTGTAATTTATTATCTTTTAAGCAAGGCAGGCTTGATCTCTTAAATTTTCAGCACGGCTTAGATAGGCAAAGGGTGTGTTTGCTAGTGCGCTTTTGCTGAATTCTAAGAAAAAGAGGCTTCTTTATTTATGATCTAGTGCAGTGGTTCTCAACCTTCCCAAGGCCGTGATCCCACAATGCAGCTCGCCATGCTTCAGGGACCCCAGGGGTGGGGGTGGGGGCAGGGGTGGGGGTGGGGGCAGGGCCACTGGCGTCGGGTTTGGTCTTACTCGACCCGCAACTCCTCCTTCGGGGGGGCGACACCGGATTCCAGTGGGTGAAGGGGGCGGGTGGCGAGGCGCCAGGCAGTGCAGGTCCTTCACCACCATCGCCGGCAGGCAGGCCTAGCACTGGGCGGGCGCCCACCCTCAGCGGGGGGCCGGAGGAGTCCACCGGGGTCCCGACGCCTCTTACCTCAATGTACCCGGCCAGGGTGGCTGCCGGGGCAGTGAGTCCCAGGAGCAGCAGGAGCGGGAGGAGTGGCCAGCCGAGCCACCCAGGGCTGCCCACATTCGCCGCCGCCGCCGCCGCCATCCTCCTCGCCTCGCTCGCCTCGCCTCAAGCGCCACCGGTGATGCTCCCGCTGCCGCCTGGACGCCAACTGCCACCCGCCGACGCCAACGCTGATCTCTCCTCACAGCAGTGGCGGCGCGGCGGGGGGCGTGGCGGGGGGATGCGGGGGGGCCTGCGGGACCTTTGCCGACCCCGCCAAAATGGCCGATCGACCCCCGATGGGGTCGCGACCCACAGGTTGAGAACCACTGATCTAGTGGTTCTGGGGAAGGACCAAAGCAGCAGAAGGCATGATTAAATTCTATTTTCAAATGCTGATGAAGAGTTCTGTTAACTGGGGCAGTGCACAAATGCAATTTCAATTCAATTTGAATTCAAATAAAAAAAAATTGTGCCCATCCATAGTTTGGACATCTGTATGATGGTATGGATGCGTACCCCATCCTGTGCGCATCTGTACACACCCTGTATGCATCCATACACATCAGTCTGATTGTAATAAAAGGGTGCAGGCCTCCTTATCTCATCCCCACCCCCAAATTTGGTGATGAGGCAGGTTTCCATCAACAAAGATGCACCTCTTTGCCCTGGTCTTTGGATAAACCAGGAAACGGCTTTTTCTCCTCATTTTCAGGTGCGGTTATGCTTTTAATATGTTCATAGTATATTTGTCTTTTAATGTTGTAGCCCGCCCTGAGACCTTCAGGCATAGGGGTGGGGTAAAAATGCAAATACATAAATAAATATCCCCAAAATAGTGGGATAGGTAGGCAGGGTTTAGGTGAAGTCTCAGTGTGTTTCTGCACTTGCCGCTTGAAATCCGGATTAAGGAAATCTGGATTTCTGAAATCCATCCCTGCGGAGATCCATCTGAAATAAGGATGGATCCAAATGAGGTTTAATGCATGCACATTCATGTGGGAAGCACAGATAGGGAGGAACGCATCATGTGTTTGCTGTGCAGACGCTGGAGCACCACTATCCAGAAGGATCAGGCCTCTCTGTGGCCCTGTCACTGAAGGTGCCGCATGATTGGAGCACTCAGCCGTCAGTCACTGCTCATTTCCACCATGTGTGGCGTGTCACGGACAGACTGCCCACCAAGCAGCAGCGCACCTGAGATCCCATGGCTGCCCAGCTGTGCTCAACATGGCGACTTCAAGTCCCGCCCACATGTGTTCCCTCTCCTGTCTCTGTGCAGAAGCATTGCCCTTTGATCCAGAATTTGCAGGCAAGAACAGTTTGAAGACTTAATTTTTCAGGTCTTCCCGAAAACTGGTTTTGGCAGCCTCTAGACCCCATTAGAGATGGATCTCACCTGAGCCCGTGCGGAAACGCCGTCCTTGAAGTGGCCCTAATCGGTCCCGCTGTGCAGAAGGTACCTTGCAGATGTGTGCCATATGTATCCTTATCGGGTGCTTAATGGGGTCTTAGCGGCCTGTGTGGAAACACCCTCAGTCACAAAACTTGTTCACCTTAGACTGGTCACTTTCCTTTGGCCAAACTGACCCCGTAAGAGTTATTCTGAGGATAAAGTGAAGGGGAGGTAAATAAATAACGCTCAGGAGGTTGAACTCTGCAAAACAGGCCGGAAATACACTTTCCGTTGCAAATTCCCTCATAAAGCTCCCTAATGATCTTTCCACCAGATCTTTGTGCCTCTCCTGAACGTTGTTCAGGCAGCTTCCAAGAGCTTTAAACGTATCGCAGAACGCATTTCGAAACATAACCAGGGATGATTAAAAACCCTCGGAGATGAATATGGAAATGGAAAAGAGTTGTGCTCGTGGATTCATATGCAAGGATTGTGGTAAATAGAACCATCTATCTCCAAGCAGACACAGTCAATGTTCTGAGAAATGATAAAAATCGCAGGCCAAACAATGAGCAGGGAATCAATGCAAGGCAAGCATCTCTCTTTCTCGGCCGGGTTTTCTTGTCTCCTTTGAATGGGTCTCATTCGCTGCCTTCTGTTGGCATCAAGAAAAGCAAAATTGCTGGTATTAATTCTGCAACTGGGGCGTGCAGAGCTTTGCAGAAGCGTTCAGTTTCTTCTTTTTATTTCCCCCTCCTATTCCTCTCCTCTCCTTCACTGTACACACCTGTAAAAGCACTTCTGCTACTTCACACACCATTGCTCAAAAAGGCTGCCTTGGAACACCTCATAGTGCAGTGAATTCCCACTTTCTTCCTTTTTCTCTTTGTGTGTTTTTGTATGGAAGAAAGCCAGAAATGAGCACATTAGTCCTTGAGCAAATGTGTTTCCCACCCTCAGAAGGAAAAAAAATCTGGATTCGAAAGAGATCTATATATGTTAGGCACTGACTGAAGACCTGTTTCTTTGCCTAGACTTTCCATACATGGAAGGCTGTTACCTAATTCACCCCAAATTCACTGCCATTTGCTGGGATTTGAGAGCAGGAATAGGTTTGTCCTCATCTCTGCTTGAGATGCCCATGAGCATTTGGTGGGCTACTGTGTGCAACAGGATGCTGGACTACATGGGCTGTGGCCTGATCCAGCAGGGCTCCTCTTAGGTTCTTATGGACTAGGTGGGCTGCGGCCTGATCCAGCAGGGCTCCTCTTAGGTTCTTATGGACTAGGTGGGCTGTGGCCTGATCCAGCAGGGTCCCTCTTAGATTCTTATGAGAGACAGAGAGGGTGCTTCTAAGGCCATTTGCTGGGCTTCGAGAGCAGAAAAAGGTTTGTCCTTGCCTCTGCTTGAGCATTTGGTGGGCCACTGTGTGCAATGGGACGCTGGCCTAGATGGGCTGTGGCCTGATCCAGCAGGGCTTCTCATGTTCTTATGTTCTCAGTGCATGGTTTTAATCCAGTCTTTAAAATATTGTTTCCACAGGGCTTTCAAGGATGTGTTTTATCCTTCTTTCTAAGCGTACTGCCCACTTCCTTTGCAGAAGTGTGGTCACACGTAAGTTTTAATCCAGCTTCAGTCCACTTTCAGAGTGAGAGAACACATCAGCAAAGCAACAGGCAGTTTTCTTTTAGTGTTATATAACTCAGAAAATTCCCCTTTGGGGTAGATAATCTGTAACGAAAATTACTGGTCGTTTTTCTGACGTGTTTCTCGCTCTGAAAGTGAACGGAAGCTGGATTCAACCTTAGGGGTGACTTCAGCCTAGATCTCAGCTGCTGCCTTAGAGCATCCAAAAGGAAATAGAGAACAGGTGGCACTTGATCTTGTATGGTAATAAAACACTTTCCCAATTTGGTCTAGTGGTTAGGGAGCCAGACTCTTATCTGGGAATACCAGGTTCGATTCTGCCCTCCCCCATGAAGCCAGCTGGGTGACCTTGATCTAGTCACAGCTCTCTTTTGAGCTCTCACAGCCCCGCCTACCTCACGGGGTGTTCTGTTGTGGGGAGAAGAATAGAAGGTTTGTCAGCCAGCTTGAGTCCCCTTAAATGGGTGAGAAAAGTGGGGTAGAAAAGCCAACTCTTCTTCTTCTTCTCTCTCTCCCTCTTTCCCTTCCCTCTAGTGATGTGCATGAACAGTAATCCAGCCATTGGCTTTGAATCCTACCTTTTCAAACAGGTTTGATTGAACCTCAAGCCTGTCAGAGCAAAGGAATCCCCCTTTTTACAGCCGTCTGTTCTCACAGCGGTCAGCTAGTTGCACAAGGGCAGCAGGAGGTGGAGGGGAAGGATAAGATCCATTTCTCTGTCCTGGCTTTTCCAAGATTCTGGGTGACTTTTCGGGATGTTCACAGATGTATTTTTTGACATTCAATTTATAACTAATCAAATGTTTGAATATTCATACGAATAGAAGAAGAAAAAGAGAAGAAAAATCTAAAAGAGGTTGTCTTTTGGTGGGCGGATGCATGCTAGTCACAGTTTTGTGTGTGCATTTCATTATTTTTGTGTTCTTATTTTTTTATTTTTTCATCTCCATTTCTATCCTGCCTCACACCCAAAGGTCTCTGGGCGGCTGACAATGGATCAAGCAACATATTAAAAACATATTAAAAACAAGATACAAATTAAAACAATGGACATAGTTAAAAGCTCTGATTTAAGCCATGCACTCAATAGTGTATTAATAATAACTGTAACTGAGGGGAGAGTGAGACAACCTTTTGTACTGATAATAAAAAATTATTGAAAAATAATAAAAATACTTAAAGAATCTTCATACGAATATCCCATACGAAGGAATATGTATCGCTCCGAATGAATACGCATCAGATACGTATCCTGTAACAAATCCACTCTGAAAGCATCACATCTGCCCTGAAATCACTTTTAATAGTCTTTCAATCCGTGTTGAATGCACTTTAGATCTTTTGCCGATGCCTGGTGCAAACGCTTTTCCAGGCCCCCAGTTTAGTGAATGTCCGAGTCGTACAAATGTTCAATATACGGATTATCATAACATTCACTTTGTTTACGGATGTATGAATTTGCACAAATAACAAATGTTGCAAATATTTGTTCACATCCCTAGTGACTTCTGTTTCTAGTATTTTTGACCCTGTCCCCTTTGCCTACGCAATGCATAAGCTGATAAAGCTTCCCTGCGTTCCCTCTCACTCGCCTCCTTTCTCAATTTGCACCCTCCGCCCCGAAGCTGCAGTCTTTCATCATGGGATGCTCCTGTGGTCCAATAGAGTATCAAATGCAAAATCCATCAGAAATGGCATTGGTCTCCCATGGAGTCACAATGGAGGTCAAGAGCTGTGAGCAGTACCTATCTTTCCCCACGAGGAATCTGGCTCCCAACATCTGGAGAGAGCACATAGTTGCATTGCGAAGGAAACAGCATCAGAAGGTTTCTGTTGCTAAATCTGGAAACACTGGGATGACAGAACGCCCATCCTGACAACCACCTGTGGATTGTGCCACCTCCATCTTGCCTTCATCCAGATCAATGGTCAGTCATCCTCTGGCAGAACATCAGAAAGCTACTGGATTTTGCGCCATGCTGCAGATGAGGCAGAGCCAGGAAGAACAACCAAATTCAGTAAGGAATTCTGAAGATCAGAACTCGATCGCCGTACCTTTCACATTCTTCTTTGCCCTTACCTTTTCCATTTTTTTTCCTTTCTCCTGGTGCTGTCCCTTCTTTTATGTTCCGGTTCATTGCAGATCTATTTGAAGCAACTGATCTTGAACAAAACTTTACTTTTTGTTGTTTTTATTGGTATCATACATCATTGAGCACAGACTCAGGTTTCCTTAGTTACCATGTTCAAGAATAGTAGGAATTAAAAACACGCAAAACAACAACAACATCAACAAAAAGCAATAACCAGAAACACCCTCTCTGAAGCACGTTCAGTCGCTGAATTTTACCCCAGAGAGCCATTGTTTTAAAGTCCCGTATATCTTAAGGTGGCTGCTGGTTTTGTGCAGTTAGAAATTACAGAAGCCACGTGGGTCAAAAGGGCAGCCAAAACTTGCATAACTCACTTTGGAGAAACCCCATTTCTGCTCCTAGAGAATTGAAGATATGAATGTCAAAAACATTCGGATGTGTTATATGAATGAACGAATGAACGAACTTTATTGATTAGTCGCTTGACCATATCAAGTATACAAAGATAAAACCATACAAGAATAAAATCAAAATACACATCAATATATGGGTGTTTTTCCACTGGCAGAAAATACCAATTTTTGCACCCATTAAGGATCCATTTGGGTGTGAGCCAGATGACCCCATTTCCACCACGGCACCCATTTGGGACCCGATTGTTTCCACCGCCGCTGGGGAAACCCGGATCATATGGGTACATCTCAGACTTTAATCCAGATTTTCTGTAGACCCCATTAATGGGGTTTACAACGGGGTCTTCAGCCAGAAAATCCAGATTAAAGGGAGCCTGTTTCCACGCTTATGTGGCAATGGGGTCTAGAGGAGGCTAGGGTGGGGGGGCACCCATTGGGGGGGGGAGCCTGAAAACCTCGGCTTCAAAATCATTTCGAAGCCATTTCGAAGTTACTTTAAAGTTGCCTTCGGAGATTAGCTCCAGCTTCCTTTTCTTCACACAGCTACAGTAGGGATGTGCATGAATATTGGTAAGATTTGAAATTTGGCTGAATTTGACCAAATTCGGACATTCAAACCGAATCGAATGTTACAATATTCGTATGCTAACATTCAAATGAATACAAATGTTTCGGGACATTCATATGAATAGTTTGGACATTTGTTAAGCTGGGGAAACCTTAGAGGACAGATACATATCTGCTATGCTCATATTCAGATACGTCTCTATTTGTATCACATACGTATCTGTTCGTAGCAGATATGTATCGAACGTTTGCACAAATACATACAAATAGATTCATATCAAATAGAATTTGTATGAATACAGACTTTTGAACATTCAGTTTGTTTCAAATCAAATGCCCCAAAAAAAATCATGCACATCCCTAAACTACAGTTCTTCATTAGATGGTTAAAGAGAATAAGCTAACGAGTGCTGATTTTCAGGAATGTATCAGCCAATCATTTTCAATAACCTTTATTTCTCTCATAAAGGATCCTGTCCATTAGTGTTATAGAACTCCATGCATAGCTCTGCTTGCTTGCTTTCGTTTCCATTCATACTTGGGCCTTTTTGCTAGTCTATATAAAATTCCGCAGATCCAACTGGCAAACATGAAGTCAGATCTGCTTCACATGGGGGCCTGCAAGTTCGCAAAGTCTTTTCACAGTAGTCCTAGCCAGAAATGTCACAGCCTGAAAGCATGCCCTTTTAGTGATGCCAAGAAAACCGCTCAAGCTGTGCAGAACTTTCTGGCCTGGAAACTTGTCTGGAAAACGAAAGACAAAGAACTCGGAAAACTTGTTCTTTTCGTCTCTTTTACAAGCTACCTCCTGCAGACCCAACAAGTGCCGTTGAGTACAGGTTCACATGGAGTGCTGGAGGAAGGCGAGGTGGCAATTGCCTGGGGGGGGGGGAACCTTTGCTTCCAGGGGAACAGAACCAGCACAGATGAAAGCCCAGTTTGGTGCAAGCTAAAGTCTTTATTGTTAGGTGCCTTGAACTGACACCAGGTTGGTTTGTGACAATAGGATGGATAAGAAGTATTTTTAGCAAAGATACAAAATGCCTGTGCCTTAAAATCTGGAGGGGAGGTCCTCCTGGTTGTCCCACCATCCTCAGCAGAAAAAGGGGTGGGCGCCCAGGAGAGGGCCTTCTCAGTGATGGCCCCTAGGCTATGGAATAGTCTCCCTCTTGAGGTGCATCTATCACCTTCATTGTACACTTTTAGGAAGGCAGTGAAGACACACCTCTTTGTCCTGGACTAAATGGGGAAACACTTTCTCTTCCCAAACTGTGTCACAGACAGTTTTCTAGAGGACTAAATTTAGCGTGGATTTGGTCGATTAGGTCTGCATATAGTCCAGTTAGGGGGCTTTACATGGGGACGCTTCTTACTGAATTTGGATTCGATTCAGACTATATAGTGCATGGAGACACAGCCTAAGTGAAGCACCTGATAGTCCCAGACACCTCAGGGTGGTTAGACAGCACTGAACTTTCATTTGGCACAATACATAAATGTTTGATTTCACCCTTTTACATGGCCTTTGGCCTGGAGCCATAGTGCATGATTAGGGAAGTTCTGGGGAAGAGCATGCACACCTTGAGGAGGCTGTTACAGCCTCCAGGCACCCCCTGCATTGCCAGAGGTTCTCTAATCATGCACTAGGTGTGGAGCAAAAAATTGTGCTCCATACCGTTACTAACCTGGCCTGTCCAGCGGCGAGAATCTGAACCTTTTCTGGTGCTCCTGGGTCGTCTGAGGCGCCCCGCAAGCACGCCAGCACCTCGAATGACCACAGATGCGACTGCACGTGCACAGAATGTCAGTGTTGTCACAGTGATGGTGCTGATGTACACACAGTCACAGAGGGCGCTGCAAACAAAATGGCGGCACCTTGAAGGGGACTGGCCCCGGAATCTGTCACAGGTAAGTGACCAATTGTGTGGGATGAGAACATTGGGTGGTTATACTCCTTTCACGTCCAGCGGACTGAAAGGGAAGTCCAAAATCTCCGCAGGACTCCAATTACTGGGCCGCATGGAGGAGGTTTCCTTGTCTTCATTTCAGTGGAAGATGGTGTTCTTTGGAGTGCCTCTATTCAAGGTGGTTCACCTCCTCTCCAAATGGTATCTCCGTTGGCCGTCATGCCTGGAAGTGGGGCAACCTGATCATCCCAGGGCTCTTTATGTTACCACAACAAGAGATGCATCTGCAGAAGGTGCGTTAGAGGGCACCTCACCCTTTAGGTAGAGATTTCTCTACCTTAATTTCTCCAGCACATGTTGTTAGATTAATATAATTACTAGTATGTTTGCCATCTGTGCGTTGCTTTTCTCGTCTCAGCCTCCCCATCCTAGGGTCATTGTAGAGCAGGCTCCAAACCGTGTCTCCTCACAATGTGTGTGCAATATGCTGATGCTCTCAGCGAAGAGGTGAACCTGGATGTAAGACAAGATGCAAAGCCTGTGAAGTGACAGATGCAGGAAGAGTCTCAGGAGGAGGTTGTGTGTTAAACGCAGGTTAAAAATCAAGGAGCAACCTGTCGACACAAGAGGACGGAGCAGGAAATGTCAGGTGGACAGCGGGGTTCCTGGTATCTGCGAGCTCTCCAAGTATAGCTTGTTAATTGTCAGACATCACTCAGTGATTTCAAGGTTCCACAAAGGTCCATCACTTGGAGTGTTGTTTTCTTCACTCCTGACGAGTAGATGAAGACTTGGAGATACAGCCTGCATATTATTGTCTCAGAGGGTGATGGGTGTGGATTGAACGCCACTGCTGGGATACAATTCGGTGTGCCAGGCTGTATGTGGAATGGGTGGATGGGTGCTCCCTTTGTCCTTCTCTTTGAATGGAATGTGGAGGAAATGCCATGGCAAGGATTTTGCTCAAAGGGCTGCCTCAAAACTAGGAGCCGGCATTGTGCCTTCCAGTCTGAAAGCACAGGTTGCCCACCTTTGGCATGGAAGATCATACACTTTTGGACAAATCCATGGAAGACATCACCTGGTACTGGCTTGGAGACTTCAGGAAGGCATCCATAGGAAGTAGCAGGCCTCTGAAAGGCAGCTGCTGGGAGATCTGCCAACAGGCCAAGGGGTGTCCTTATTACGGGTGTGCACAAATGCAATTTTTGCCATTTGATTCGATTCAGATTGAATATTCAAATGTCGAAATTCGTACAAATAGGGAGAAAACAAATGTATTAAAATTTGAACTGATTCAAATACATTTGTATCTATTCATACAAATATTTGATTAATATTTGATGATACAAATGTTGACAACATTCATATATATCCGTGCGCACCTGTACAGATTTGCACACATCTATGGGTGTTTTTCCACTGTCAGAAAGTACCCATTTTTGCACCCATTAAAGGACCCATTTGGGTGTGAGCCGGATGACCCCATTTCCACCATGGCACCCATTTGGGACCTGATTGTTTCCACTGCCGCTGGGGAAATCCAGATCAAATGGGTACTTTCTGGCCTTTAATCCAGATTTTCTGTAGACCCCATTAATGGGGTCTAAAATGGGGTCTTCAGGCAGAAAACCTGGATTAAAGGGAGCCTGTGTCCACGTTTGTGTGGCAATGAGGCCTAGAGGAGGCTCAGGGGAGGGGACACCCATGGGGGGGGGAGCCCCAAAACCTAAGCTTCGAAGTCATTTCGAAGTCCATTCGAAGTCTGTGCAAAATAGCTCCGGAGCGTCTTTGAAGTCTGCTGATCTTCAGAGTGAACTTCGAAGCGACTCCGAAGTCACTTCGAAGTTCATTCCAAAGATCAGCCCAGACTTCAATGGAGCTGTTTTGCACAGACTTCGAAGTGACTTCGAAATGACTTTGAAATGACTTTGAAGCCACTTCGGAGATTGCACCTCCTGTCGCCTCAAATACCTGGGGTGACAAGCAGACCCCTCATGGGTAGATCCGGATTTCTAAAAGGGTGCTCCGGTGTTTCCACGGCAGGGAGGCTAGCACCCATTGCTACTGGGTGCTAGACCACCCATGGAAACACGTTGGGTTCTTCCCTTAATCCAGATCTACTAGATCTGGATTAAAGAATGTGCCCATTCCTTAGATCCGGATCTTCTTAGATCCGGATTAAAGGAGCGCAGTGGAAAAACACCCTATTTCTATCAGATGCGTATCTATTTGTATCATATACGTTTCTATTTGTATCAAATATGTATCTGTTCATATCAGATATGTATCAAATGTTCCTACGAATACAAATAAATTCGTATTGAATAGAATTTTACCACATTCAAATGCGATCTATTCGTATGAATACGGATTTTCAAACATTTGGTCCATTTCACATCAAATGCCAAAAACCCTTCATGCAAATCCCTAGTCCAGCCCCCACAAGCATGGAAATCACCTCCATGTCTACTATTAAAAGAAATTATTTGGGTTTTGAAACATCACTGCTCATGTTCAGGTTTACTGTTGCCTCCGTGAGCTTTAGGTTAAAGGCTACGGCCATTTCCGAGCTCAGTGCTTTTGGAATGGGAAGAAAAAGAAAGAGGAGAAAAACACTCCCACCCTCCAAAGTTTTCAAATGAACATTTGTCTAACTCAGTATATACAGAAGGCAAGGGAGGGGAAGAGATTCGTAATGCGATAAACAAGTATACTGAGCATTTCTTCCTGGGGACTGTTTGTTCTTTGTTCTTCAAGATTTCTGCCATTTGTGTTGCTGGGGAGTGCAGAATGTTTTCCGTGTGCAACTGGAAAATAAGGTGGGTGGATGGAATGTTAGGCAAGGCGTCTTCCCTTTAATGTGGCCTTTCAAGATTTGCACAGAAGAGATATGTTTAGAAGCTGGAGGCAGGGATCTCTCTCTCTCTCTCTCTGCATGCATGCGCATGGCCTCTCTTCATTCCCAGCAGCATCTAAAGGGGAAAAATGTGGTGCAGTGATTCAGCACGATAGCTTTGGGGTTCCACTTGGAGCACGAGGTGGGCAGAGTGTGATTATTTACGCTGAACTGCGGCCTCTGGCTCTGATGTTCAGGGGGCTGATTTCAGATGTGCCTAGATGTGTGGAGCATGGATTTATTGGGCTCCTTTGCTGTCTGAAATGCACCGGTCGGTTCAAGGGAGTGTTTGGGGGTCTTACAGGTTTGATGGGAATATGGAAACAAACTGCTTGCTAGTATCCTCGTTCTGCATGGAACTTGCCCCGATCTGGTTTCAGAACTGTCCTAAGGGCTCCCTACCCCAGTTTAGCGGTGGGGAGAGTTTTGCAAGTATTCTACTAATGCCATCTGTACTGGTTCCGATGTCAGTGCTTTCACACCTGGTTGTGAAGAAGGAAAATGCCACAGTCCCATCTGTCATGTCTCGGGCCAGCAATGTCCAAGAAGCAGTAGCCAGCAGTCAAGTTCCGAAGTCTGGGAATACCGGGTTTGAATCTGCACTTCTCCATGAAGCCAGCTGGGTGACCCTGGGCTAGTCACAGCTCTCCTCTGAGCTCTCGCAGCCCCTCCTACCTCACAGGGTGTCTGTTGTGGGGAGAAGAACAGGATTGTCAGCTGCTTAGAGTCCCCTTACATGAGTGAGAAAAGCGTGGTAGAAAAGCCAACTCTTCTTCTTCCTCCTCCTCCATGAAGCCAGCTGGGTGACCTTGGGCTAGTCACAGCTCTCCTCTGAGCTCTCACAGCCCCACCTCTACCTCACAGGATGTCTGTTGTGGGGAGAAGGTTTGTCAGCTGCTTTGAGTCCCCTTAAATGCATGAGAAAAGCACGGTAGAAAAGCTAACTCTTCTTCTTCCCCTGCCTGAAGATGAGTTTTTAAGGAACATGTTTTGGATGTACAAGGACACTGTGCCGAAAACGTGGCTCATTGGCTCCTCAAAAGGCATCCAGCTGGCCCTGGGAGAATAAGCCATTAGTTTCCCCCAGCAAGTCTCGACTTAGGTTTTTTTATGAACAGGGCATTATTCTCTGCAGAATGCGTTCTGCAGTTTTCCTTGGGCTCTGGCACCTTTCCAATTACCTTTTCTGTGTTTTCAAGCACTGGAAACCCCGTGTTGATCTGCTCTTGCGGAGCCAAACAGCCTCCCCTTCCCCACCACACACCTCTTGCTAGTAAGAGAGACTCACAGGTGAAAAGCAGGGTTAATTCATCAACTAAGCAGGTGAGCATTTGGCTCCTCTGTGGTCTGAACTTGCTTCTTTGTGTTTGGATTTTCACACCATCCACTAGTGCTTCTGAAGCGCATTTTTTTCCATGCTAAGCACACAAAAGCTCTCTAGAAATTAGTGTTTAATTATTAGGCTTTTAAGCAAAAGCCTCTATCGCTTTCTTTGGGGGATACAGCTTCCTGTCTTAAAAGGACACAAACGCTTGTCTTGTTTTCAACAGCTGTGAAAGTGGAGATGAAGTAAAAGTTGCAAATGACACTTGAGGGGTCGAATATTTGCTTCCTGCCTTTGGCTTCATTGGGTGAGGAAGAAGAAGAAGGTTGGCTTTTCTACCCCACTTTCCTCACACTTTCAAGGGAACTCTAAGTGGCTGACAAACCTTCTGTTCTTCTCCCCACCACAGAGCACTCTGTGAGGTAGGTGGGGCTGTGAGAGCTCAGAAAAGAGCTGTGACTAGCCCAGGGTCACCCAGCTGGCTTCGTGGAGGAGGGCGGAGTTGAACCTAGTATTCCCAGATAAGAGTCCGGCTCCCTAACTACTAGACCAGACTGGCTCACAGACCAGACTGGCTCACAGAGGGGACTCAAAGTGGGTTCTATTCAGATTTATGGAAAATTAAATGGGAACCCTGGATACCGAATTCAGATTCGATTCGGATTTAAACGTCTATGGGAACGCACCCTTTGTGTTGTTTCAGGATAAGCAGTGACTTGTCCTACGTCTGCTTATGACATAAAGAACCCGCTGAAGAAACTGTGTGTGAACTCTTTGCAGGAGTGCAGAAGAGCCATAACCATTAGATTGGACCATGATGCTTTCTTTTTGATATTTTATTCAAGGATAGCGTAAGATCTAATTATTTATGTATTGCAATGTTTATTGTTGTCAGTCTCCTAGAACTTGAAAACCCTACAAGTTTCCAGTTCTTGTGTGCCTTAGCTTCCGAATCCTTCTGCTCTTGGCCGGTGTTGAGTCTGAATCCTAAAAGGTCTTCCTCTTTTATACATTTAAGAGGCGCTTTGTGGGCCTGATCATGATGTGACAATGTCCTGTCATCCTAGCTGCTTCTTTCTGATGTGGTGATCAAAGCGTCAGAGAAGTTATCATAGCCCCATAGAGAACCAAGCCAAGGCATTTCAGACGTATCGATTTTGTAAAATGCATGTCGTGAGTTCTCTTCCTTCCTTCCTTCCTTGACGTTTTCGATCATTTCTGTAATAATCCCTGTCCTTTCCCAGCGACTGCATCCCATGGAAGTGACAGGCAGAAACTCTCTGCAATTAGTTCTCAAATTGTTTCCCTTGGTGGATTCATTCTGTGTGTTTGCTTGATGACAACAGCAAATCATCTTGTGGGACCTCTGCTTGTGTCGGGGCAGATAAAACACAATTATGGTGGGAAAGAAAGAGTGGAGTCCAATCACGCTGAGGGTTTGGAGTCAACCTTGCACGAGCAAAGGAAAGACACAAAACGTGACTTGGGTTGGCTCCCATCAGTGGCATGGAAAGACTAGGAATGTGCAACAATATTCGAAATCTTCATTATTTTGGCTGAATTTGGACAGTCAAATTCAAGTTGAATGTCCAGACATTCATTTTTTTTAATGTTCAAATGAATTTGAATATTTTGAATCATTCATATGAATAATTCAGACATTTGGGTGTGTATAGATATGTGCGCATTAGATGCGTATCTGTACGCATCTTATTCATACACATAAGCATCTATACGGATAAGTAGAAGATTAAAATGGGATGCGTACAGGATAAAAACGGGATGCGTACGGATGTGTATGAATGTTGTCAACATTCGTATCATCAAATACGTACTGAATATTCATACGAATTGATACAGATGTATTTGAATTGGATTGAATTTTAATACATTTGTTTTTTCTCTGTTCGTACGAATTTGGACATTCAGATATTTTATTTGAATCTAATTGAATGTCAAAAATTGCAATCATGCACACCCGTAATACAGACGCTATTTGCCATTGCCTTCTTTTGGATCTGTTTTGTTTTCAATCCCTCAGTCTAATCTAGGGCAAGATCTGTACAGGATTCCTCAGAGCTCTTCCTGCTGTGAATTAAGGGGAGCGTTATTCTTGTAGCTTTTCTAAGAAGAAGAAGAAGAAGAAGAAGAAGAGTTGGCTTTTCTACCCTGCTTTTCTCACCCATTTTAAGGGGACTCAAAGTGGCTGACAAAGCTTTCTATTCTCCCCACCACAGAACACCTTATGAAGTAGGTGGTCCTGTGAGAACTGAGAAAGAGAGCTGTGACTTGCCCAAGGTCACTCAGGTGGCTTCATGGAGGAATGCAGAATCAAACCCGGCTCCCTAATCACTAGACCAAACTGGTTCAACTTTGCGTTTTCTACGTGACACCTGCTTGCCTTCAGTCCTCAAAATTTCATCTCTGAGGTTATTGGATATATTTTGACTTCTTATTGTTGAGACCCATTCTGGGGACCTTCGGGCGAAGGGCAGGATATAAATAAAATAATAAAATAAATAGGATTCCAGCCCTTATGTTCCTCACTGTTTTTCTCGGTTTGACTTATAGCATTTTTTTTCTTTTGCCCTGACAGTCCCACTGGGTTCCAGTTACCATTGGTGGTGTAGAGTTCTAGGCCTTTTCACATAGACCCTTAAATGGTATTAAGGGTCCATGCTAGCACACATCTGGGTCTCCGTATCTACATGTTAATGCTGATTGTAGAGTGAGACCTTTGGTGGTCCAGCTCTGTCCACACGAGACAGAGCAAGACCCGGATCCAGAAGGTCACTTCCTGTGTTTGTCATTGCTGGGGGAGCCCTAAAGCTAGGAGATTTTCTTCCTAGCTTTCAGACGTATGGGGGCGTAGCCACAAAAGTTTTGCAAGTTCTGCCAGTGTGGTGGTGGGGCCAATCTGGATCAAACCTTTGTGCAACCTGAATCAGTGGATGCCAGTCCAGTCCAGACCCACTGACCTAGGTCACAGGCAGGTAAGTGCAGAAAAGTCCCTTATGATGTAGCATCTTGATGGTTACACAGTGGACACCCATGACACAATAATGAACTCCCTGATTTGGAGAAAACCTCTGTCTTTATAGAAGACTGTGGCCTTCCATCCTCAGATTCTTTGCATTGTCCTCAGCCAATATACTCATAGAATCATAGAATCATAGAGTTGGAAGGGACCTCTCGAGTCATCTAGTCCAACCCCCTGCTCAATACAGGTTTCCATAACCGTCCCAGACCAGATGTAGCTCCAGCCTCTGCTTGAAGACCTCCAGTGAAGGAGAACCCACTACATCCCGTGGCAACCTATTTCACTGACTGATCGCCCTCACTGTCAGGAAGTTTTTCCTAATATCTCATCTGTATTGACTGCCTTGAAATTTCATACCATTGTTTTTTAGTTTTCCCATCTTGTGCAAGTGAGAACATTGTGACAGCCCTTCAGATACTTGAAGACCATGATCATGTCTCCTCTCGGTCTCCTCTTCTGTAGGCTAAACATTCCTAGATCCTTCCACCTTTCCTCGTAGGACATGGTTTCCAGACCACTAACCAGTTTGGTAGCCCTCCTTTGGATTTGCTCTAGTTTGTCAATGTCTTTTTTAAACTGGGGTACCCAGAACTGGACACCATACTCTAGATGAAGTCTGACCAAGGTAGAGTAAAGAGGAATAAGTCCTTCTCAAGTTCTAGACTCGATGCTCCTCTTGATGCATCCTAAGATGATGTTTGCCTCTTTCTTTTTTTTTTATTTTTTTTTTAAAGAAAATTACATAGTTATGCACTTATACATTCTTCCCTTTTTCCCCCCCCCTCCCCACCCCCTCCCTCCCCTAAATAGTAAATATTCAATAACATTTATGAGCTAAGGGTTACATTTGGAATACAATTCTTAGCTGTAATTTTACTAATTCACTTCTGATACTCGCTTCCAGGTAATTTTTAACCTCCCTCCATTTATTTTTACACCTTCTTATTTTTGCTAAATCATTTTCAAAATTTTCCCGACATTCTCGAACCTCTACTGCAATCGAGGCTATTATATATTCATACAGTTTCTGTATTTCCCATTTAGTTGCATCCTTCCATCCATTTACTACTACCAATTGAGCCGACCTAAGTATGGAACAGACTACTTCCCTAGTCTCTTTTGGCCTTATATTCTCCAGATCCAATTGAAATATTACTATCCTTTCATTTAAATTAATATTAAGTGCATATATATTATTGATCATATTTTCTACCTCCTTCCAAAACACCTGCACTCTCTGACACTGCCAAATCATATGTAAAAATATTCCTCTTTCTTGACATCCGTGCCAGCATTCTTCGGTTACATTTGGAAAGAAGTGTGACAATTGTATTGGTGTTCTATACCATTTATGTATTATTTTCATTCTTGTTTCCCATATTCGTCCATATTTTATTTTTTCCATTCTCTGTATTTCCTTTTTAACTTCTTCTCTGTTTATTCTTATATCATCACTCCATATTCCTCTTATTTCTTCATATATTTCCTCTCCCACTGTCATTAACCCCTTATATATAATTCCTGCAATACCTTTTTCACTCTTCCTCACTTTTCTTATTATTTTATCAAATATTTCATCTTCCTTATTCACTATCTCTCTAATTCTTACTTGATCTATATAAGTCTTTATTCCCCTCGCTTGCAACCAGCTTCCTCCCAATAATTGTTCTAATTCCCTTAAATTTTTGGGATTATGTCCCGTATCATATAAATCTTCAATTACCTTTATTCCTCTCCTATATAATCTATTTAATGCCCATTGTAAACCATCCTCAGCTCCCACATTTATTTTCCAGATTGTAGCTAATTTTCCTTCCTCCTGTGCAATTTTTCTTTTCCTTTTATTCCATATTTTCATTGTGCCCAAAAATTTTTTACTCCAATTCCTCTGTTCTCTTGGTAACCAATTTCTATATATTAATTCCTTCCCTTCTATGTTATTTATTTTTTTTTCTAATTTGGCCCATTTAGACTCTCCATATTGTAATTCTAATAATCTTTGTATCTGAAAAGCATCATGGTAGCCCTCTATACTAGGTATTCCCCATCCACCTTCCTGCTTTATTGTCGTCAACCACTTATATCTCAATCTCGGTCTTTTCTCATCTGCCACCCATACTTTAATTCTTCTATCCCAATTTTTTAACATCTTCTCTGATACTGCTATAGGGAGTGTCTGAAACAAATAAAATAACTTGGGCATTATAAATATCTTTAACACTCTTATTTTATCTAACCTACTCAAAAATTTTACATTCCATTTTTTCAATAATTTTTCAATCTGTTTCCAAATTCTTTTATAATTTCCTTCCATTATTTTACAGGGGTCCCTATATATCCATACCCCTAAATACTTTATTTTTTTAACTCCTAGCTTTAATCCAGTCCTTTTTCTTATTTCCAATTGCTCTCTTGGTGGTGTGTTCCAAAATAATATTTCTGATTTCTGTATATTCACAAACAGCCCCGATGTTTGCCTCTTTCACCGCTGATTGGTTCTGGAAGATGGAGCTGCTGTCCGCAAGTGCCTGGGTTCCTGTTTCATCCTTCTCCTCAAGCAGCAACTGCAGCTCTCTTGCTTTCCTTCCCAACCACTCCCTCATTAACTAAATTTGGGTGCAGCATTTTCTCCTATTCTGTGTGCTTCCTTAATTCCCATCACCCCTTAGCTTAACGCTGTAGGCCAGAGCGGCATTGGAGCTCTTCCTCTGAAACAGGCCAGCAGCTAAGATCTCATTAGCTTCTTGCCTCGGTCCCTTTCTTCCCTGTTTTACACAATTGCCTAAACCATTCATTTGACTTCTCACTGGAAGGAGAATCACTGCAAAAGCCATGATGGGTCTTGACAGATCCCTGTATATGCTGCCAAAGTGCACCAATATTACGGGGGCTATTTCTACAAACTGCCTCGTCTGATTAGGTCAAGTTAGAAGTAGATGATGATGATGATGATGATGATGATGATGATGAGCTGGCTTTCCTACCCCATTGTTCTCACCCATTTAAGGGGACTCACAGTGGCTGACAACACACTGTGAGGTAGGTAGGTGGGGCTGTGAGAACTCAGAAGGAGCTGTGGCTAGCCCAAGGTCACCCACTTGGCTTTGTGGAAGAGTGCAGAATCAAACTCGGTGATTCCCAGATAAGAGTCCGTCTCCCTAACCACTAGGCCAAACTGGCTCACTCTCCATAGAGACTCTCCATATACCCTGGAGTTCGGGTGTGTGATGCCGACGCTAAATTTTGGTGTTGGGTGATGTGATTTAAAACTGTAATGAAAGCGCATCCGATGCGGAATAAGTATGGATGTTCAACCATACAGCCTAAGCGGGTAAGGAGGGGGCAGAACCTCCCTTATTAGTGTAAAGAGAGAATGGTCCGAGAGCACTCAAACAACCAGGCATCGAGTTATGTCTGGCTGGGTGGGGTATAAAAGCCGCCTGCCAGAAGAGAGTAAGGAGAGGAATATGAACTGAAAAAGAGAGAGAAGTATTGGCACTAAAAGAGAGAGAGATGTTACGGAAAGGGGGTGAAGCCTAAACTCTGTACTGGAGAGAAGTGTTCTATGCTCTGGGGTTCTGGGAGGAAGGTGGGTTAAACTGTCTAGTTCTAGGCTTAGGGATATTTCCAGAAGGGGTAGAAAAAGGGTGTTTTTCCACTTAGCACTAGAGTAACTATTAAGGACCCATTAATGGGTCTTTAATGGGTACTCTGGAGTTTTTCCACTAGCATTAGAGTACCCATTAAGGACCCAGAGGGCATGCATCCATTTCCCAAAGCATGGGTTCCTCGGGAGCTCTGGGTCTTAGAACTTTCCATCCGTGCCCTAGGTCTTAATTCCTTGTTGCTGACAGGTGAATGAACCATGAGTACAGAAAACAAGGTGGACTGACATTCTTCTGCCACATGTTTATGATTTGTCTAATGTCTGGGCAACCAGGTAAGCAGACATGGTGCCTTTCCCCTCCATATGTGAACAGTAAATCATGTAGATCTTGCTCATTTCTCAATCTGATCCAATATGACCAAGAAGCCTGAGTTTAGCATTCAGAGAATAACAGTGTCAGTCAAGCATGTATGGTTGGTTGGACTTACACACACATGTGCTCTGAATTTTGTGCTTCCATACACAGACATGAGTCAGATCCATAGGCCCTTGCTATCAATGGTGTAAAAGATTGCAGCTTAATTTTATATTTCTGTGCATTGCACCCTTGGCGGTTAAATCAATCATTAGATTCCCCAGGAATTTCATGCAACTCTAGCGAGTTTACATTGTTCTTTCCAGTAATTGAGTTCTTCTCCCAGTGTGGCTAGTTTAATTTAATTAGAGGTGGTGAATTAAGAACTCAATGAGTAGAGTGTGAATCTAACTGATTTATTCAGGAAAATAAATGAACACTTCAGTTGTGACAAATATATATAAATATATCAGAGTCTTTTAGGTTACAGCTGTGCCACAGCTTGCCGAGTGAAAGGAACAAGGGTGGCCACAATCTAGATTAAAACATTGATGGAAACTGAGTTTGATCTAGAACTCCTTCAGCCTGTTTGACCTGGTTCTAGATCAAACCAGTTGGTGAGGCTCAGTTTGGTTTGATTCAAACCATGCAGCTGTGTTCAAGTTCGTTCCCATCTCTACCATACATGGTTGCAATGCCCGCTGGTTGCCTAATTCATCCTCTTTCTCCTGTATAGATGTGGCCTATTTTCTTCCTCCACGTGGACACTGTCTAGTCTACTCATTAGCTTTTCCAGAGACATGGGTACAGGTGCATGTGTGTGTTTCACCTATTTTGTCTAATGGCTTCTGTGAAGATGAGATCAGTGAGGCAGGGTTACCCCCAAGGAATTGACCCACCATTGTTTGTACAGTAAGAGTTGAGTTTTCCTTCCTATTTTCTTTATTCATTTCTCTCCTTCCTCCCTCCTTGACGCGCCAGGCCATATTTTGCTGTCACAAACCCAATTATAATAAGTTAGGATGCCCTCTGTGTAACCTTTTATAAGGCATTGCCTTGTTTTGCTCCAGTAGCTTTACAGCAATTATCTTCCTCCAAAGTCTTAGGGTTACGATGAACAAATTGGTACTCTTGGTACTGATGTTCTTAAAACAATTAGTGTACACTATCTTCTTCCGTTTGGCTACTTTATGTTTCGCTTGAGAAGTAATCTTTCAGCTATCACGCAAGAGCAGGGAAAAAGCTTCAGAGGGAGTTCACAATTAATCTCATGACCCTATACATGTTGAGTTCAACAAATTCTCAATATTTCTGGATAAAGATGCTGGCTCTCCCCCTTTCTCCTCCCACCCTCCCTCTCTGTTTGCATGTGTGCTTAAATACTATTTATTTGCATACTAATAACTCCTCATTTTGTCCCAGGATTCAGGCTGCCCCTTGCCAATTGCATCCAGTCTTGGAAACTAAGCAGGGTTATGGTATCAAATTTTGAGTCTGTCCTTTCATCTCCGCTTCTGGTGTCTATTTCTGAACAGCTCCTCATAAATGAAAGGGAATGTCACTTCTTTTCCCTGCACCCTTTAGTTTCTGTATAAATTATCTTGCTGAAAAATTCACTGCTCCGAAATCCCACTTGCCCCAAAGTTAGCAACTCTTGAGAGTTCTTATATTAGTACATGCCAATGATGTGGTTCTAATCTTTCAATCCAAAGTGGGGCTTAACAGGAAAACTGAGACTTTTTAAAAGATTATTTTGATGAGAATGCAATGGCTGCTAGGGTGGATGCCTGAGTACATCTTTCAGGCTGAGGGAAACAGGCAGGATGCTTCTAAGGCCATTTGCTGGGATTCAAGAGCAGGAGAAGGTTTGTCCTAGTCTCTGCTTGAGATGCCCATGGGCAATTGGTGGACCACTGTGTGCAACAGGATACTGGACTAGATGGGTTGTTGCCAGATCCAGCAGGGCTCCTCTTAGGTTCTTATGGACTAGATGGGCTGTGGCCTGATCCAGCAGGGCTCCTCTTAGGTTCTTATGGACTAGATGGGTTGTGGCCAGATCCAGCAGGGCTCCTCTTAGGTTCTTATGGACTAGATGGGCTGTGGCCTGATCCAGCAGGGCTCCTCTTAGGTTCTTATGGACTAGATGGGCTGTGGCCTGATCCAGCAGGGCTCCTCTTAGGTTCTTATGTTGGTAAACCACTTTAGATCTCCAGAGATCCATTCCCAATCTATGGCTGTTTTGGGCTCCTTAAGGGACTGTGTGTACAGAAGGTATGTAGCTGATCCATACCAATTGCGTACCTATTGGGTTCCTAATGGGGTCTTCATTCCAATGAGGGCCAGATACTAAAGATCCAGATCTTCTAAATCTGGATTAAGGGAGGTATGTGCAAAAGGCCCATGGCGAGGGCCCCATATGTCCGAATGAAAGATACCATTAAAGGAGTCTAGTGTTAATCCAGATTTAAGGGCCCAAAGGATTTTGCCAGCGCTTGTGGGTACAGCACTTTTAGAATGGGGTCTTAAATGGGTCTTAAGGGGTCTTGTGTGCGGATGATACGTAAGAGATCCATATCAATTGAGTACCTATCAGGTTCCTAATGCTAGGTTCACTGCTAGTGCAAAACCAGCCTTTGTTAACCTGAGCAAAACCCTTTTTTTGCAAGACAGCTGAACATTCTCTTAAAGCTCTTTCTTATTTTTATTGTACCAGTGGAGCTCAGTGGATCCTAGCAGTTATCTAGTTTTTTTAAAAAAACAAGAGACTTCTTTCCAATCCTATACGGCAAACCACCCTTGATTCACTGGGCCTTATTCTGGATTATGTCCCAGAATAAGGATCTGCCATCCAAATGCTGGTACGGACTATGGCAGGTTTCTGTTCCAGGGTATAATCCAGAATAAGGCCCAGTGCAGAAAGGACCCAATCGAATGTCGGTACGTTCGTATGGATCTTTGCTACATTTGTGAGCCTGGAAGCAGCTGCCCAGTAACATCTGCTTTGGATCCAGAGTGGATTCAGGGCAGATTCAGCATGGATTGAGAGTGATTCAAAGTGGGTTCAGGGAGTTTGTAGGCATGACTGACAGCAGGGATTCAAATTGAATTCATATTGAATTCAAATCCAGATCCCTACTTCCATTGTCTGGTTTTGGTCTCAGAGAAAAACCTGTCCAACTAGGATCTGTCCATGGTGCTGAAGACTTCATTGGCTCTGATCTCTCCTTGAACTTAATTAGTAATTTGGGGCCTTTGTACTTGACCTCCAGGTGATGCTATCCAACAAGAGTTAGGTATAGGAACGGGGGCCAATGTTCACCCTGTATGTGCCAGTATGTCGCATACCTCACCCAGATTTACCTGGGTCCTAGTGAACCGTGAACAGTCCCGTCCAAGACTGTCCACATTCCTGTAGCAATGGGCCCACCCCCTCACAACATTCTCATAGGAAATGATCTAAATGTTGCATCTGGGGGTTTCACTGAGAGTCCCCAAGGCTCCGTGTGTGCCCTATGATAACTCTGGGTCATTCTGGGATAGGGGTGACGCATTGGAGTACATATGCTCTGTCTCAGAGTGCCAGGCCATCCTGATCACCTTAGTGCGAAGAGGACTTCCCTTATGGGTTTCAACACCATTCTTGTTTAAGTATTGAATCTTAGATGCTAATTTGCTGCCTTAAAAACAGAGGCTGATCTGTCCAGTCCAGTCTACCCGCCCGCCCGCCCGCCCGCCCGCCCGCCCGCCCGCCCGCCAGCCAGCCAGCCAGCCAGCCAGCCAACCAACCAACCAACCAACCAACCAACCAACCAACCAACCAACCAACCAACCAACCAACCAACCAACCAACCAACTGTTTCAAATCTGATTATACATAATTCCATCCATATAGATATTTTTTTAAAAAAATTCCTGGCTCTTTCCAAAGACATGAAGTGTCATCTATGGATATCTAAACTGTGGGCTTAGTCAGTTCAGAATATTTCAATTAGGTGTGAGTGAAAGGGATTCACATTTGCTCATCTTTCATGATTTTTATATAACCCGGAAACATCTGCAAAGGAATGTAATGGCTAGAGATCTGAATTAGGACCCCTGCCAGTCCCCAGTCTGAAAGGCTTCCAATTTAATGATCATTATTAAGAGAGCAGGTAGATGCTGTGAGTGGCGGCTGAAAATCTCTAGTCTTTTTTAAATCTAGGGAAAAGGACATTTTTGCCCCAGGAACGCTGAATTATATCCAACACTGTGTCACCTTTCTTCCTTTTTTTAGTTCTTTTCTTATGTTTTAATGATCCATACATGATGACCTACTGAAAAGTTTTTTTATGTATATCAAAAAAGTATTTCAGCATTATGTTTAAAAATAACATTGTATGTATGTATGTATGTATGTATGTATGTATGTTTGTATTAAATACATTTATTTATTTATTTATTTATTTATTCGTTTATAAGAATGTATATTCCCCTTTTCACATGAGGGCCTCAGGGTGGAGTGGACAATAAAAAGATAAAATATATGCAGATATTTAAAATATATGAGCCAGTTTGGTCTAGTGGTTAGGGAGCCGGACTCTTATCTGGGAGTACCGGGTTTGATTCCGCCCTCCCCCATGAAGCCAGTTGGGTGACCTTGGGCTAGTCACAGCTCTCTTCTGAGCTCTCACAACCCCACCCACCTCACAGGGTGTTCTGTTGTGGGGAGAAGAAGCTTTGTCAGCTGCTTTGAGTCCCCTTAAATGGGTGAGAAAAGCGGGGTAGAAAAGCCAGCTCTTGTTCTCCTTCCCTCCTCTTCCTGGCAGGTCAACCGGGCATTTATGTGCAAGGACTTAATAAGTGTGTTTTCTTCCTCTCTTAAACACTATTAAATATACAAAATCTTCAGGCAAGAGGAATATATATATATATATGGGGAGCCCTGTCTTGTACCACCTAGTCTGTTCTGTTTGCTACAACAACCTGTCTGATTCCAACAAGTGATAGACCTTCAAGGCTGACATTATTTTCTGGCTGCCTGTCTTGTATTGCAGAAATCCACCCGGGATTAGATACAGATAAGAATGATCAATACATTCTCCTTGAGGCTGGGAGATGCTCTGAATAACTCTTCTTCTTCTTCTTCTTCTTCTTCTTCTTCTTCTTCTTCTTCTTCTTCTTCTTCTTCTTCTTCTTCTTCTTCTTCTTCTTCTTCTTCTTCTTCTTCTTCTTCTTCTTCTTCTTCTTCTTCTTCTTCTTCTTCTTCTTCTTCTTCTTCTTCTCCTCCTCCTCCTCCTCCTCCTCCTCCTCCTTCTCCTTCTCCTCCTCCTCCTCCTTCTCCTCCTCCTCCTCCTCCTCCTCCTGCTCCTGCTCCTCCTCCTCCTTTATGGAGAAGGGATGGATGCATTTGGTATGCTACTGTTCATTAATATGCAGTTGACAGTATCTGTTATGCGTTCCCTGGTGCTCATCTTGTCTTCTGTGTTCCGCTCCCTGCTGTCTGTCTATGGTTTCTTCCTTGTTCTTCCTTGTAGCCAGACACACTCTGTGCATGTATGTGTGTAGGAGAGAGATAGAAAGGAGTACACCTGTGTTCCTCTGTGTGTGTGTGTGTGTGTGAGAGAGAGAGAACCACAATCCAGGCCTTTGCACTGAGAAATCCTTATGAATTTGCAAGAGTCAAGAAAACCCACTTGCAGCTTCTCTGTTATCCGATAAGGGCTCCAGCACCAGAGAAAACTAGGTCAGCTTCCTTTTGCAGAGGCTGCGGAGAACACAGAAGTCCAGGGGTGTCTCCAGTGAGCTTCCAAAATGACTTGCGAAAAGCCTTAAGCAGCCTGTCTCAACATCCCTGTGCAATGGTGAGGCTAACCAGGAGGTATATTTTTGGGGGGAGGGGATGGGATTACATGATTTCTGTCCCTAGGGGGGCGCTGTACTGATTTCCAGTTTTCTGAGTCAACTTCTCTTCAACAGCTGATGTAGCTGCTGCCACATGTGTCACCAAAGACCTGGATCTCCTGGCCAAAGAACCTGGGAAGTGCACAAAGCGGATTTCCCACATCCGATGCAATGCAAATCAGCAAAGTGGCAAGCTGTCTTCTTTCAGTGTTAAATAACTCAGAAACTTCACCTTTGGGCTAGCTAATGTGGGAATGAAATTACTGGCTATTGTGCTGATGTGTTCCCTCGCCCTGAAAGTGGACTGAAGCTAGTTTAAACCTTAGGTGTGACCACAGCCCTGAAGAAGAAGAGCTGGCTTTTCTACCCTGCTTTTCTCACCCATTTAAGGGGACTCAAAGCAGCTGACAAACCTTCTGTTCTTCTCCCCACAGCAGACATCCTCTGAGGTAGGTGGGACCGAGAGAGCTCAAAAAGGGAGCTGTGACTAGCCCAAGGTCACTCGGCTGGCTTCATGGAGGAGTGCAGAATCAAACCCAGGATTCCCAGATAAGAGTTTGTCTCCCTAACCATTAGGCCTCTAGTGAGACCAGTTTCCATTGCTCCCAAAGGACACAGCTGCCTTGGGGACCCAATTAAACTGCCTGAATTAGCAATACTAATTTCTAAATTAACATCTATCCATATAATTTGTGATCTCCCTATTTTATTAAAATCTCTAATACTTTCCTGCTATTTCCCTTTTCTCTCCCTCTCTCCTTTCATTGTGAATATCTGCTTGGCCATCTCACTGTGCATTTTCCAGGATGATTTCCAGGGCTTTATTTACTCTGGGTGCAACATGATCATTTCAGCTCGTCCTCATTTTAATATCGTCCATTTACTAAATACTAAAAATGCATAAAGCTCTGGACAAAGCAAGGAAGAGAATTGGCAAATGAATGCTTGCTCACTGAACTCCCTTTTTTTTGAAAATGAAAATAGAACAGGTGTTAAGTCGTATCTCTTGTCTTGAACAACAGCTTCTGAAAAGTGTAATGTTTGGCAAAGGGGGGGGGGCACACAAAATCTACTCCCAAATCTCTTGCCTCCATATGCCAGATGGCAATTTGCAAAATTGTTGACTGCAAGTTGGCTGCTTATTTATTATTTGCAATTATTGCATTTCCTATAAAACATTAAAAATGTCTGTTTCATGAAATAAATTGGTGAGAGGGAGGCTACAGGATAGTTGGTGGGATTTGATGAAGGATGGTTGCCAAGACCTGGGTGATCCTAATTTATTTTCTTAACTGGCTCCCCCCCCCCCCCCCCGGCACTTCAGCCTGTAAAAGGCATGCAAAAAGCTTCACAAACTGCTAGTAAGACACATCTCTGCCCTCAGGCTTGCAATGCAAGAGTGAGAATAGCATATGAGGAGTGTGGGAGGAGGAGGGAAGAGGGAAAAAACCCTGTTTTTTCCTCACTTTCCTCAGGCAAGGTGGTCCATAGCCTTGTGGTAGCAGCTGAGAGCTTTTGGAGGCATCAGTACAGTTCTCTGGCATCCACAGAGTCAAGGAAAATGATTCGCATCACAGATTCCGATTCAAATTCAACGAATATTGACATTTGAATTCGAATTGGATTTTCGAAAATCCAAATTTCCGAATTCAGATCGAATTCGTATTTTTGAAAATTTGATATGGATTTTCGAATGATTCGACTGAATTTGACATTGTATATCACATCTGAATGTCAGGTCTATTTGTGCATATAATACAGGATGCAAACGGAATGCAAACGTGATAAAAATGGGATGTGAACGGATTCGAAAATTGGATATGAGTGTCTTCGACATTTATATCATTCAATTTGGATTGCATTAATCCTAATCCTAATCTGAACCCTAATCCAGATTCGAATTGGGTTTTTGAAAATCCGGACTTTCAAATTTCGATTTGAATTGAATATTCAGATATTATATTTGAATCAAATTCTAATGCAAAAAATGCATTCATGCACATCCTTAATAATAATTACCAAAACCAGCAAAAATATCTTGTTTGCTGTGTGTTACTGCTACTGCTGTGTTATGTCTAATAATAATAATAATAATAATAATAATAATAATAATAATAATAATAATAATAATAATAATAATAATAATGATAATGATAATGATAATGATAATGATAATGATAATGATAATGACAAAGAACTGGTGGGATCACAGACCAAAAAAAGTTGTTGAAAATGATCAGGCAAAACTACTTTGGGACTTCAGGCTTCAGACTGTCAGAAAATTGGAGCATAACACTCCTGATATTACAATTGTTGAGAAAGAGAAGGTGTGGATCATCGACGTTGCTATTCCAGGTGACAGCAGAATTGAGGAAAAACAGTTGGAGAAGCTTACCAGATACGAAGACCTGAGAATTGAACTTCAGCGACTCTGGCGAAAACCAGTGAAAGTGGTCCCAGTCATCCTCGGCACACTGGGCGCGGTGCCAAAATATCTCAGCGGGCACCTAAAAACCATTGGCATTGACAGAATATCCATCTGCCAACTACAAAAAGCCACTTTACTGGGGTCTGCTCGCATAATTCGCCGATACATCACGCAGTCCTAGGTGCTTGGGAAGTGCCCGACTAGTGATATAATACGAAATCCAGCATAGTGATCTCGTTTGCTGTGTGTAACTGTTGTTTTACATAATAATAATAATAACTGCTGTTTTTACATAACAACAACAACAATAAAATTTGTGTAAAAATGCTAAATAGAGGAATCATACACATAAACAGAGGGGAGGAGATGCCTCACGAACTCTACCCTAGACATTGACCAAAAGACATGGACCCACCCACCACAGCACTGTTCAGCCTCCTTTAGCCTGTCGCCCCACCCATACTGAGGAAGATGGCCTGGCATGCCAGGATGGGCTGAGTCCTTTGAAGAAGAGGACTCTGGTTAGAATTATCTGGTGGAGTTAGGCTGGCTTGGAAAACAAACTGAATAAAAATAATGTGAGTAATGCAAACAGAAGATGACCTGAAGTCATCTTAAACTAAAGGTGTGATCAGGGCCACTGAGCGTTAACCACCAATAAAGGAGTATTTCCCCTTCCTTTTGTTTACACTAAGATGAATTTAAAAAGGACTTGGAACCCTTGTTTTTAAGGCTCTGATTCAGTGTAGCATCTTTGTTGCACCAGCATCAGGCAACATGCTAGTATCGAGAGCGAAAACCTTTTAGTGTGGCCTGCCAAAAACCATGTATACTACCTATTTCGGTGGGACCTGTGTGGAATTAGTCTCCAGACTGTCTGGAAATGAATGGCAGAGACATAGATGGCTGCTGATGGGATAATTTGTTTTAGGGCCATTATTTTTTCAGGTGTCTCATCTTCAACCACAGTGGAGTGAATTCCCTTGAAGCCTACCTTAATCAAAAGCCGGCTTACTAGGAAAATTGCTGCCACCCTGGAATTCATCCAACTCTTCTAGTTAAACTCATAGCAGGGGAGAGGTCTGAAGGCCAGCTGTTTGTGGACACATCTTAAGTCTTGTAAATGTTCAGGCCTTGAATTTGGACTCTGAATTGCAGTCTGCCTAATTGTGGTGTGATACAAAGTTTTTGAGACAGAATTCCAGTAGCATGACATTGCAGCTGCCTCTCCTTTTGATGGAAAAGAAGAAGAAGAGTTGACTTTACTACTGCACTTTTCTCACCCATTTAAGGGGACTCAAAGCAGCTGACAAAGCTTCTGTTCTTCTCCCCTCAACAGAACACCCTGTGAGGTAGGTGGGGCTGTGAGAACCCAGAAGAGAGCTGTGATTAGCCCAAGGTCATCCAGCTGGCTTTGTGGAGGAGGGCGGAATCAAACCTGGTATTGCCAGATTAGAGTCCGGCTCCTTAACCACTAGACCAAACTAGCATTGGGAGGAGAAGGATCCAATGACCCATCTTTTGCCATCGTGGCTGGTCTGATTCACGCAAAGTTATCAGGACAGATGAAAGCAGTTAAAATAAAATAAAATATATAAAATGTGTAAAACATACGTAAAGAGAAACAGGGCATACTGGCTACATACAAAATTAAGAAGAAGAGTTGGCTTTTCCACCCCGCTTTTCTCACCCATTTAAGGGGACTCAAAGTGGCTGACAAGCTTTCTATTCTTCTCCCCACAACAGAACACCCTGTGAGGTAGGCGGGGCTGTGAGAGCTCAGAAGAGAGCTGTGACTTGCCCAAGCTTCATGCAGGAGTATGGAATCGAAGTGGGAGGCTATCAGATCAGAGTCTGACTCTCTAACCACAAAACCAAACTGTCACTAGCATTTCCATCATTACCAGCTTGAATAATTTCTGCATGTCTAGATATTTAGATCGTGGCCCCATGTGGCTGTTTAGGAAAATTCTAGGAGGAGGACCAAAGGGGGACAGAAGAACACTAAGTGTTTTCTATGTTCACAGTCCCTGGTCTTTAGAGGCAAAGCAGGACCAATATTAGTGCCAGTGTAGCATCTTCTTAACAAGCTGCTCAGAAAAGGCTCCTAAAAAACCCCTAGACTGATGGAAGCCCCTAGGGATGTTCCACCCACAAACATACACGCAGAATTAATTTTGATGACAGAACGCAACTGCATCTACTGCAGCCGAAGTAGAGGGATCTCCTGGAAAGAGAGGGGGGACCCTATCCACTTTCCTAAGCTGCTTAATTAGGTGGATGTTAATGAGATGTTAATTACTGCTGTGCCAGTGAGTCCCACAGAACAGAGATCGTCTTTCTCTTCAAACGCCAGACTTAATTTTAAGTTGCGCTTAATTCTGCTTGCTTTGCCAGTGGTGGAATCGTGTGGCCGGAGAATCAGTGGGGTCCTAAGTGAGCTTATGTCTTTGAAAGCTGAGGGAAAGGGTGCAATCTAGGGATGTGCATGAATATTTGTAACATTCGTTATTCGTATGGAGAAGTTTGGACATTCGTACATGAACCGAATGTTACAATATTCATACATTGGCATTTGTACGAATACAAATGTTTCTGGACATTCATAGAAGTAGTTCAGACATTTGTTTAACTGGGGACATGGGAAAGCGGCTGCGCCAGGCATCTGCAATGGATTTAGGGTGTTTTTCCACCACGCTCCTTTAATCCGGATCTAAGAAGATCCAGATCTAAGGAATGGGTACATTCCTTAATCCTGATCTAGTAGATCCGGATTAAGGGAGTACCCAATGTGTTTCCATGGGTGGTCTAGCACCCAATAGCAATGGGTGGTAGCCTCCCTGCTGTGGAAACACCGGAGCACCCATTTGCAAATCCGGATCTACCCATGAGGGGTCTGCTTGTCACCCCAGGTGTTTGGGGGGACAGGGTGTGCAATCTCCGAAGTGGCTTCGAAGGCATTTCGAAGTCTGTGCAAAACAGCTCCATTGAAGTCTATGCTGATCTTCAGAGTGAACTTTGCAGTGACTTCGAAGTGACTTCAGAACTTTGAAGTTCACTCTGAAGATCAGGACAGACTTCAAAGACACTCCGGAGCTATTTTGCACAGACTTCGGAGCTTCGGTTTTGGGGCTCTCCCCCCCCCCATGGGTTCCCCATCCCCCTAGCCTTCTCTAGACCCCATTTCCACACAAGCGTGGAAACAGGCTCCCTTTAATCCGGATTTTCTGCCTGAAGACCCCATTGTAGACCCCATTAATGGGGTCTACAGAAAATCCAGATTAAAGGCCAGATAGTACTCATTTGATCGGGATTTCCCCAGTGGCAGTTGAAACAATTGGGTCCCAAATGGGTGCCGTGGTAGAAATGGGATCTTCTGGCTCACACCCAAATGGGTCCTTAATGGATGCAAAAATGGGTACTTTCTGACAGTGGAAAAACACCCCTAGAGTACATTCAACATGGATTGAGAGCAAATTAAAAGTGGATTCAGGTCAGATTTGACACTTCCGGAGCCAGTTTGTTACAGGATATGTATCAGATATGTATCTCAGATACGTATTGGATACATATTTGTTTGTACCTGATATGTATCTTTTCGTATCCGATATGTATTTGTTTATATTGGATATTCTTATGAATTCTTACGAATGCATTTGTATCAAATAGAATCCTACCATATTCGAAGGGGATCTATTCGAACCGAATACGAATTTTCTAACATTCAATTTGTTATGAATCCCTAGTGCAATCTTGTATCATGGTTGCTTTTGGGTGCTCTTTTCAGGGTCTGGCATGTCCCTGGGAAAGAATTAGTAGATACATTCTGCGCATGGGGCAGATGTAGCATTGTAATGCAGCCATTGAGTCTCCCAACGTATTCCTTAGTGGGAGAATTCCACTCCAGCGGCCAAGTAGAGCAGCTTTGATATCAGCGTTCCAGGAAAAGGACTTTCATTTCATATGATTAGTTATTGTCATTATTATTCATGACACGTTATCATTATGCCACAGAAAGGAGCTAGGATTCCCTAAGTGCTTTTTGTGCTTCATTTTAAGGCACATTTGCTAAATCATATTGTCATTTTGCTCTGCCTCAGCTGTGGGGTTTATTTTTTCTGGAAAAGAATGGATAATCTTGGTAGTAAGGTTTGAAGAAGCATTAACATTCTAATGAAGTCCTCAGCTTTTGAACATTAGATCTGTTCCGACTTCATGGGTGCAATCAGGCAGGGTTTTTTTTTTCTTGCAGTCATTCCTTTGAGAAAAAGCATCCTATTACAACACCCAAAATGGCCTTAAAACAGTTTCTGAATGTACAGCTGAGAATCTAATTTATTTTATTAAATTTTTTTTTGGGCCACACTGCAGTCTACATTTCCCACTGAGTCAGGCAACACTCATCCTGACTATGAGTGCTATTCACTGTTTGGCCACTCGGTGGGGCACCCCAACTTTTTGCTTATGTCTTCAGAGCTATGAAATCCCAAATGATGAAGAGGTGACCTTTCTGAGATTTCGAGGTAGAAGAAGGTGAATGCAGGGTGAAAAGTCTGTTATTAGAGACTCACATTTGCCCGGAGGGCACCTCTTTAAATGTATGTGATCACACCTTATGTCTGTTAGTTCAATCATTGGAATTGTGCACAAAATCCAGATTGTGTTTAGGAAGGCAGTGAAGACACACCTCTTTGCTTTGGCCTTTGGCTAAATGGGGATATAGCCTTTTCTCTCCACTTTTTGGACACTTTTATTGCTTTAACATGCTTCAATTTGGCTTTAAATGTTGTAACCAGCCCTGAGACTCTCAGGTATAAGAGGGAGGGGATAAAAATGAAAATCATAAAATAGATAAAAAATACAATAATGATTATTTTGACCATGTCCTTGAATGCTAGGTGAGCTCAGCTTGCAGACCTGGGTGCATTCAAAGCTGCTTCAATAGCTTGATTGACAATCAGGAAAATGTAAAATGGGCAGAAATGTAGCCTTCTTCTCCTCCTCCTCCTCCTCCTCTTCCTCCTCCTCCTTCTTCTTCCTGCAACCTGCTTCTGACATTTTTTTTCCTGAGTGGCCTGAAACAAAGAGGGTCATAAGATGCCTCTTGTGTTTGCTGTTCTCTTTCAGAGTGATAAAAAGAGGGAGGAGTAGCAGAGAGGGTGAGAGGAGATAAACTACTACTAATTGCATTATGTCTGTCTCAAAATTAAAAAAAAAAGAACAAGTTAAAAGGGAGTTAGGAAGGAAAGCTATTAGCAGATCTAAAACATTAATCCTCCCTGGCGATGACTAATTCTGCTGGGGTGTTTGGTAGCTTGAAATCCTACAATATTTGAATAGCTCTGAATTTTTTTTTTCACACCTGTCATAATTGGCCATTAGCAGGTTTGTGAGTTGTGTTGTGCGGCTGTTTTGCTCCTCTCCACTTTCTCTGTTCTCATTTGCCAGTAGCTGGATATATGTTGTTGCTTTTTAGGACAGTGCAGAGGAGGACAGTGCAAAAGTCCTGGGTTTTCCCCCATAGCATTCCCTGGACATGTGTGTCCTTTTATCTACTGGACACGCATTTGCAAAGTCTCATGGGGAATCATGGCCAGAGTTTCAGTGACTATGTGAGACTACAGATGAGCACGAATGGGATTTTTTTCCCTATTCAATTTGTATCAAATCAAATAGAAGAAAATTCATATTCATTCAAAAAGATCCCCTTCGAATGTAGTAGGATTCTCTCCAGTATGAATGTATTCATACTAGGGATGTGGACGAACATTCCTAGGCATTTGAAATCCGATCGAATGTGCTGAGTTTCAACATTCGAACTCAAACAATGTCCAAAAATTTGAATGTAAACATTCAAATTGAATTTCAAATTTCAGATCTATTTGTTCAAGTTATCCAGACATTCATATGTGAATGGGTTGGTACACGATGCATACTTGAAGATCCGCATCTTTCCCACATCTGTACGCATTTGTACGAACAAATTATTATTCGAACATTCAGTTTGTTATGAATTGAACAGTTTGATCTAGTGGTTAGGGAGCCAGACTCTTATCTGGGAATATCAGGTTCAATTCCGCCCTCCCCCATGAAGCCAGCTGGCTGACCTTGGGCTAGTCACAGCTCTCTTCTGAGCTGTCAGAGCCCCACCTACTTCACACCTTGTGTGGGGAGAAGAACAGAAGGTTTGTCAGCCACTTTGAGTCCCCTTAAATGGGTGATAAAAGTGGGATAGAAAAGCTAACTCTTCTTCTTCTTCTTGAAAGTGGGAAGGAAAAGCTGTTTCCTGGTTTATCCACTGAGGGCCACTGTGTGAGACAAGATGCTGGACTAGATGGGCTGTGGCCTGATCCAGCAGGGTTCGTCTAGGCTTTCTCCTGTTAAAATAGTCAATCCACCCTGTGTTCAGGTATGTTTCTGTTATCCCAAGTAAGAAATCAAAACAGCAGCTCCACCTTCCCTGCTTTGCATTGAAAGCTTGGGACCTGCAGCAATAACTTGCTGTCGGTGGAAAAGGTACAATTCCACAGGAACTGAAGATGCTAGTAAAATACCTTTGTCGTAAAATGAGGCAATCCATCATATTTGCTTCTCGCAACATTATGGCCAATAAAACTGCAACATGCAGATGAAGTGATAGCGTCTTGATGCAACTTGACTGTTTTCATCGTCAGGTTGGTGGTTTCAGCACTGAATGATAAAACGCTCCACAGATGCTTTGGAATCAAACTGCTGAAAAGAAACAAAGATAGATACACAAGCAAACAAAAAGAACTCAATTATATGCCTTGGAATATGGGTAACGTCTTGTAAAACCAGGCAAGCAATATAGTATCAAAAAGATAAAAGGAATATTTGAGAGAAGAAAAGCAGCCGGGTCTTGATAAAGTTCACTTTTTTTAGTAGCAGGTGCTGAGTATAGCTCACAAGAAACGATGTGGTGATGGCTGCAGTGAAGAAGGAGGAGGAGGAGGAGGAGGAGTTGGTTTCATACCCTGCTTTTCTCACCCGTAAGGGGATTCAAAGCTGCTGACAAACCACCTTCTTTTCCCCACAAAACATGCCCTGTGAGGTAGATGAGGCTGTGAGGGCACCCAGCTGGCTTCGTGTAGAAGAAGGTGGCTTTTATACCCTGCTTTTCTCACCCATTTATGGGTACTCAAAGTGTCTGACAAACTTTCTGTTCTTCTCCTCATGTCAGACACCCTGTGAGGTAGATGAGGCTGTGAGGGCTCAGAAAAAGTGCTGTGACCAGTCCAAGGGTACCCAGTTGGCTCTGTGGACGAGTGCAGAATCGAACCAGGAGACAATCAAATAAGAGTCCAAAACGCTAGCCACAGGACCAAACTGGCTCACTACCAGTCAGACCGATCTTCTTCCGGTGAGGGAAATGGTTGGTGCTGAGGAGAAATTGAGATAGTTCTACCTGCCTGTGGATGTTCGGGAAAGGGGAAATGCAAGTGACAGGTGTGCAGGAAGAAGAATAAGAGCTGGCTTTTCTCACCCGCTTTTCTCACCCATTTAAGGGGTCTCAAAGTGGCTGACAAAGCTTCTGTTCTTCTCCCCACAACAGAACACCCTGTGAGGTAGGTGGAGCTGTGAGAGCTCAGAACAGAGCTGTGACTAGCCCAAGGTCACCCAGTTGGCTTCATGGGGGAGGGTGGAATCGAACCCGGTATTCCCAGATAAGAGTCTGGCTCCCTAACCACTAGACCAAAATGTTAAAGCAGTACTCAGCAGTACTTGCATGCCATATTTATGTTCAGCAGAGCCCATGGAACTGCCAGGAAGGGTGGAGCCTTTGAGGGATGTGCATTGTTCTAGGTCCCCTTGGCCCTGGGATGCTGTTGAGAAGTGAAGCCAGAGATAAATTGACCTCTGCTATCGTCACGCTTACTGTTAGGGTCACCCTTGCTTGATAACAAAGGAAATTGAACATCTGACCAAATTAGGTGTCCTAAAGGAGCCGAAAAGAGCTGCACAGTTTGAGTTAGAAAAACTCTAGCTCAACTGGCTTGAACTGGTTTGAATCTGAATTCCAAACACTTCCAAAAAAGGTGTTTAAACCAAACCAAACCATGCGCACTTTGGCTGAAGTCAAAGCACAGATTTTAGGTTCGCCCACATCTCTAGTGTGATCTGAAGTCTGGTGATTGTGGAATTGTCAGTTTCTCAACTCCTTACTCAAAAAGCTTAAGAATAGGCATGTGTACAAATGGGTTTTTGACGTTCGATTTGTAACAAATCAAATGTTGGAAAATCTGTATTCGTTTGAATAGATCCTCTTCAAATGTGGCAAGATTCTATTCAATATGGATGAATATGTATCTGATACTAATGGATACATATTCGATACATATATGATACAAATATGCATCCTATACCTATCTGTAACATGTCCGCACTCTGAAAGGGTCAAATCTGACCTGAATCCACTTTTATTCTACTCTTGATCCTTGTTGAATGCTATTTGGGTTCGTGGCAGATGTGCCTTGTGCAGCCACTTCATCCATCCATCCATCCATCCATCCATCCATCCATCTAATTTCTATCCTAACCTATACCCAGGGTGAGTTACAATATTATATTAATCTTAGACAGGTCCCTGCCCTCAGGCTTGCAATCTAAAAAGACAAGATACAAACGAAAAATGGTATGGGAGGGAAGAGGGACACCCTGGCACCAACAGTGTCCTTGCAATGGTAAAATACTTTTATTTTCTTTTTCTCCTCCATTCCCCACAAGCAAGATGGCTCCTTCATGGCCTGTGGGGTGACAGTTGGGAAGGAGGGGTCAATGCTGGGAGCCTGATGGAAGGTGCTCACCCAGTAAGGACCCATCTCCCCAGTTTAAGAAATGTCCAAACTATTCATAGGAATGTCCCGACTTTTCGTACAAATGCCTGAAACATTTGTATTCCTATGAAAGTTAATGTGTGAATGTTGTATCCTTCGATCCAGGTACACATGTCCAAAGTAGTTCAAAGCCGTGTGAATAACGGATGTTGCAAATATTTGTGCATATGATTACTGCAGAGCAATATCAATTATCTTCTGCAGTATTTGGGACCAAACATTCGGAGGTGTTCAGATCTGAGCCCTGATGGAAGATTGAATTCTGAGAGCAAACAAAATTGGCAGCAACTGAATATAAAGTTCTGTCCTAGACAGATAGCTGAGTCTCTTGATTCCAACAGGCTGACTGGAGTTCTTTCCCGGCAATCCTGCCCACGTTCCCTAAACTAGAGATGCCAGGAAATAAAACCGGGACTTAAGCCAAGCGAAGCGTCTTTGCTGATTTATTCTACTTCCCCCATCTGTCATTAATCTCCCTGTATCTTCTTTCTTCTTTCCTCTTTGTACCATTTCTCTTCTGAGCGCACTTCCAATAACCTCGATCTCTGTGTGAGTGAGTGTGTGCATGCATATGCATGCATTGGTAGGAATTTTGGGAAACATCATGTGTGCCTGCATTGGTAGGAATCTTTGGGGAACATTACATGTGCCTGCATTGGCAGAAATCCTGGGAAACATCAGTGGTGTCCAGACTCCAGGCTTGCAAATACTGTGCATCCCAATGCGCAGTCAGCGCATGTGCGTCATGCCTGATATTTCGTAGTGCTGGTGCATTATGCTGCCGCTACTTCAAAATTACCTGCTGTGGCGCAATGAGCACTCACTCCCCAGTATCAGGCAAACTGGCTGCCCCCTCCCACGTGACACACGCCTCACCACACACACCACAGAAGTCTCGCAGCTTTCCGTGAGAAAGCCATGGGGAGGCTGCTGGTGTCCGGATGGCGCATTGTGGCTTCGCTGCAGGTAAGCTGTGCTTTTTCTATGGGTGTTTTTCCATGGTGACTTAGTACCCATTTTAGCACCCATTAAGGACCCATTTGGGTGAGAGCCAGATGACCCCATTTCCACCACGGCACCCATTAGAGACACATTTGTTTCCACCGCGTCTCGGGAAATCTGGATCATATGGGTACTTCTTGATCTTTAATTTGGATTTTCTGTAGACTCCATTCATGGGGTGTACAATGGGGTCTTTAGCCAGAAAATCTGGATTAAAGAGAGCCTGTTTCCATGCTTGTGTGGCAATGGGGTCTAGAGGAGCCTAGGAGGAGGGGGCACCCATGGGGGGGGGGGAGTCCCAAAACCTAAGCTACAATGTCATTTCGAAGTCATTTCGAAGTCACTTCAAAGTCTGTGCAAAATAGCTCTGGAGCGTCTTTGAAATCTGTGCTGATCTTCAGAGTGAACTTCGAAGTGACTCTGAAGTGACTCTGAAGTCACTTCAAAGTTCACTCCGAAGATCAGCACGGACTTCAAAGGAGCTATTTTGCACTGACTTCGAAGTGAATTTGAAATGCCTTAGAAGTGACTTTGAAATGACTTCAAAGCCGCTTCGGAGACTGCCCCCCCTGCCCCCCAAACACCTGGGGTGACAGGCAGACCCCTCATGGGTAGATCCAGATTTCCAAATGGGTGCTCCTGTGTTTCCATGGCAGGGAGGCTAGCACCCATTGCTATTGGGTGATAGACCACCCATGGAAACACATTGGGTACTTCCCTTAATCCAGATCTACTAGATCTGGATTACGGAATGTACCCATTCCTTAGATCCAGATCTTCTTAAATCCAGATTAAAGGAGCATGGTGGATAAACACCTTATAACAGCGGATTTTATTCCACTAATCTGGATACAGCCATAGTTTGTAGCTGCATTAGTAGGAATCTCTGGGAAGCATCCCATGTGTCTGTGTTAGTGGGAATCATTGGGAAACCTTACATGTGCCTACATCAATAGGAATCTTTGAGAAACATTGTGCAATGGGTCAGTAGACTTAAGAATTTAGTTCCTTTTTCTGTGCATACACCTGTTTCTTCACAATTTTCTCTTTCCCTACAGTCCTATATTTGTTTATCTTGGGTTTATTATGTTTACTACCTCCAAATTATAGGAGTTGGTGTTCCATTCTCATTCCATGGTATGTCAATATGGTACGTCAACAAGTGTTAAGATTGACTCATCTTTAGTAATATGGTGGGTACCTAGATCGTGAAGACTTCCTTGGGTCCATGACCTCCCCTTTCACCAGTTTCCATCCATTTAATCAGCTGAGAAACAGATGAAAGCTCCATTCTTTTCTTCATTCTGAGAATGTTGCATTGTTTTAACAGGCATCTTGGCAAACATCCACTCTGCTTCAGGCATCTGACTACTGAGGGATAAACATTTTTTGGAAATACACATTAATCTTCATTAACTAATACCAGATATTATTTCTAATGTTCAGGGTGGCTGTTTATTATGGTGATAGCATACCTGAGTAGCCCAAAGGGCTATCTATCACCCTCCCCATAAGTGGAACTATATAAGAACTTCATAAACACATAAGATGTAACTTCTGATGAATGTTTATGCTATCAAAGTAGGCCTGCAATTTTCATTCTTGGAAGAGATCTCCAAACGGTCCTGTTTAATCGGTGAAAATTCATACATGAGTGATTGAAGACATTTATGGGAAATGGTTTTTTGTTACTATGCTAAGTTGGTATTTTTTTCTGCTGTTTTTCCCTTGGGCAGCCATCAGGCAGAATTGTCAATCAATCAATATTTATTATTTCTTCAGCCACAGGCCATCACAAAACAAAACAGGATAAACAGGAATAAAATGTGCATTCAGAGATCTAAACAATATTAAGATTGTGGCAAAAAAAAGAGAGAAGAAACTCCTATCCATTATTCACTGGCAAGGGACTCACAATTTGGTTTTAATATTTAGTGATTTTACTGTTTTTAATTGTAGATTTTCTTTTTAAAATAACCATGCCTCCGTTATTGTTTGCAACCCATTCTTTTAAAAAAAGGATGGTGCATAACAACAACAGCAACAGCAATCAAATTAAAATTCACTAGTTAAAGGTTAACTCTCACAGGGGTTGATGGGGTAACATTTTACCCCAGCCAAGTGAAAGTGGAGTTTTTTTTTAAATCCAACCTGAAAAATAGGATTTTGTAGTACAATTTTTCAATTTCAAGACACTCTCTGAAAGATTCTTGCAACAGCACCCCAAAAAAATCCCCTTCAAGACATGTTTTGATTGCCATAATTTTTTTTATTTTAAAAGTGATATACCAAATAGGTCTTCTCTACAATGATGGCTTAATTTTTTCTTGTAGATTCGAATGTCATAAAATCCGATTCAATTTGGATATTTAAGATCCGAATGTCATAAAATCTGATTCGAATCCGTAACATTCAAATCCATGTGTCCAAATGTCAGAATTGTATTTAAAGATATGAATGTTGACAACATACGTATCTGTTATACGTATCTGTATGCATTTCATAAAAATCTGTCTGCATCCTGTTTTAATCCCCTATTTTAAGTGCAAGATACGTTTAATTTTCATGCAGGTTTGTATATGACAGATACGAATCTACACATTCGAATTATTTGAAAATCCAATTCGAATTAGAATGACGGATTCAAGTGAATATTTGAATTTAAAAGGTGCAAATTGAATCAGATTTTCAGGCATTTGATTTGTTTGAATAGAGGGTCAAAAAACATTTGTGCACATTTCTGTTATGGAGGCACAGCCAAGCAAACCATAGCAATTGCTACTCCGCCAGCTGAGTTTCTCTCCGCCTGCCGTTAGGCACCTCCAAGAATGCGAAGGCCTATTGATCTCTCTGATTTCTGGAGATGAGGAGCAGTCAATATTGGGTGGTGTAAAATATTTGTGGCATAAAATATTTATACCCTGCTATCATTTAAGCTGCTGCTTCCATGCACCTATGCCCTGAATAAGGCGTTGGGCTTTTCTGTCTTCCGATTAATTAGAGATGTTCATTAATAAATTATCTGGTTCTGTTGCTATTCAAATCAAAGAATTTATTGATTACCCCAGAGCTCCAGAGACCATATTGTTGTATGCAAAGAAAGACACAGAAGAAAGAGCAGTAGTACTCACAAATTACAGTAATTTGAGAAGAGGAAGAAGAGTTGGCTTTTCTACCCCACTTTTCTCACTCATTTAAGGGGATTCAAAGTGGCTGACAAAGCTTCTGTTCTTCTCCCTACAACAGAAAACCCTGTGAGGTAGGTGGGGCTGTGAGAGCTCAGAAGAGAGCTGTGACTAGCCCAAGGTCACCCAGCTGGCTTCATGGGGGAGGTTGGAATCGAACCCTGTATTCCCAGATAAGAGTCTGGCTCCTTAACCACTAGACCAAACTGGTTACAGACCAAACTGGAGAGGTCCTTGGACAAGTTAAAACATTTCACCCCAAGTATCAGTTCATGGGAACTCATCCCACTAGCATTCCAACCCAGGTGTAGTTACAGGTTTGGAAGGACTTCAGAAGGAAAAGTGCAACCAACATGTGTGTCGATTGGATCCCTTCTAGAGGAGTGACAATGTCCATTTCTATTGGCAGCCCTCTGCAATGGGCATGTTCATGAATGTTCTAAACATTTGGAATTTGATTGAATTTGATTGAATGTGGACATTCAGATTTGAATAGAATGTCTTCACATTCGAATTTAAACATTCCAATGAACTGTGAATGTTCCAAAACATTTGTTTGAATCATTTGAATCGTTCGAATGTTCAGAGACGCATGTATTACATACGTGTCTGTACAAGTATCATACGTATCTGTATGCATTTGCGCTTATAATATGGAACAAAAATGGGATGAAATGGGATCCGTTCGAAATGCATACAGATATGTGTAACACATACAAATGTTGTTGACATTGGTATCTTTAATTACAAATGTTGTCTACATTCATATCTTCAGATTCAAATCTAATATTTGCATGAATGGGTTTGAATGTATTGGTTTTCTCACCAAGATGCAGGACAATGGAAAGTAACGGAGTGAAGGTTTAACAGGAGACCTCCCCTAGAAACAATAGTGTGAAACATCAAGGGAGTCAATACAGATTAGATATCAGGAAAAGCTTCCTGACAGTGAGGGTGATCAGTCAGTGGAATAGGCTGCCGTGGGTTCTCCTTCTCTGGAGGTCTTCAAGCAGTGGCTGGACCTACATCTGTTTGGGGTGGTTTAGGGGGTTGAACTGGATGACCCTAGAGGTTCCTTCCAACTCTAGGATTCTATGAAATCCTGCATTGAGCAGAGGGTTGGATTGGATGACCCTAGAGGTCCCTTCCAACTCTGATTCTATGATTCTATGAAATCCTTCATTGAGGAGGGGGTTAGACTGGATGATCCTAGAGGTCCCTCCCTTCCAACTCTAGGATTCTATGTGGCCTAGCAAATGCTTGTTGGAGATGCTTTGACTTGCATTGCTTGAATGAAGCAAGGAGCTGACTCCTTCCAACATTTCAATTTGCATAATACTTGCCTCCCAAGATAAATATAAATAGGAGTTATTTTTAATAACTATCTTACAAAATGCAGAAAGACATATTCTGAAATCCAGCAAGCAGGTACCCGGTAGTTACTGTAGGCAAAATTTATCTGTAAATGAATTTAAGTCTTTGCTTATTTGAAGCAATTACATCAAGGAGAGGGAAATCTATTTCTTGTAGCTCCCTTTTTGCTACAGTCCTTTGATTCTAATTTTCCCAGGGCTTGCTTGCTTATTTGCACTTTGGGAGAACCACAAATCAGAATATTCAAAGGCAGAATGTGACCGGTGGAAAACCACAATTTATCTTCTGGGGATTGAAAGTCAACTGTCCTAGATAGCACAGTTGTCATGCTGAAATCCTAGCATAAGCAGAACCTTTAGCCGACAGTTAAAATATTTGCTGGGATGCTGGAATAAGCCAATAATTTCCAGCCACAGATAAACTGAAGGCATATATCTAAAAGCATTCAGTACGGTTCTCAAATATCAGAACCTAGTAAAATACAGGAGAGTTTTAAATACCTTGAAAGAGAGTTTTTTTTTCATTAAAAAAAATACATTTTCATTATTCCAGCCTTGCTTTAAAATACATGTTTTATATTTGTCCCCAGTGTAATGCATTTCATACTTCATTTTTACTAACTTACCCTATTTGTGTATAACTCCCCCCAAACATGCCTGCCTGGAAACATATATTGTTAAGGTGGGCATCATAAAATCTGAGCAACGCTGAGTTACTTGCATGTAAGTTTAAGGCCTGCAGCAGGAGTCAATTTGAAAACTAATTTCTCATCTCCCAGCCATAGATAAGCTCCCACGTCTCTAAGTTTTGTTGGATTCTTTTTGGAGCTAGGATTAAGTTCCATATATGTGCATGAATGTTCTAAACATTTAAAATTCCATTGAATTCTATCAAATGTGGACATTCGAATTCAAATAGAATGTCTTCACATTCAAATTTAAATATTCAAACGAATTTCAAATGCTCCAAAACATTCGTTTCAATGATTCTAATCATTCAAATGTACAAGTACGTATGTATTACATATGGGTCTGTATGAATATCATACGTATCTGGACAGATTTGCGCTTACAGTACAGAACAAAAACGGAATGGATACAAGATAAAATGGGATACATACGAAATGCGTACAGATACGTATAACACGTACAAATGTTGTCAACATTCATATCTTTAAATACGAATGTTGTCGACATTTATATCTTCATATTCGAATCTAACATTCAAATGAATAGATTAGAATATATTGCATTAGAATCGGTTTTTGTTGCATTCGGATTCTAAAAACCAAATCTTCTTCTCCTTCCTCTTCCTCCATGAAGCCAGATGGTTGACCTTGGGCTAGTCACAGCTCTCCTTCTGAGCTCTCCTAGCCCCACCTGCCTCACACCTGCCTTGTGGGGCAAAGAACAGAAGGTTTGTCAGCCGCTTTGAGTCCCCTTGAATGGATTAGGAAAGCAGGGTAGAAAAGCCAACTCTTTCTTTTTCTTCTTCTTTTAAATTGGGTCAGTATTACGAGACTGTATCAGGAACATATCTGACAAATCCAAAATAATTATAGGTTTTTGACCCCGTCTGGATACAGGCAGAGATTATGCCAAGGCTGATGATGTGGAAAGATTTTAGCTGCTCTAAAGTGTTTGCTCATTTTATTGCTCCTGGTAGAGCCTCCCCTCCCACCTTCCCAAATATTGCAGACTTAAAGGTACCATTAACAAGGAGATAACCGATAGCTTGACTGTTTACGGAAGGCGCCTCTTATTATTCATACCAGACGTGGGACTGATTTCACACGGTGCACCAGCTATGCATTTTGTATAATTAAAACAACATTCGTGCCAGGCTTTCTTCTTCTCTTAATGAGGATTAATGCCTTTCGGTGACTTTGTTTGCTCTTTGGTTCCTGGGAAGCCCAGGGCAGGACTAAAAATGATGTACAGCACTGGCATATGAGGAGGGATATGGTGTAATTATGTAGCACCAGGCTGAGCTTGGATGGGGTTGCATCTGCAAGTCTAAAACAAGAACCGGGTTTATGCCAGATGAATGGAGGAAGTTTCCTCTTCCATCTTCCCAGGTAGTGAATTTCTGGAGAAGGTTTACTTGGGTCTCAGCCAGTCTAATTTGTACTACTCACCTGAGTTAAAGGCTCCCGGCATTTCACCCCTTGGGCAGATCTTATGAGGTGCTAAGGACATAGCCTTGCAAAATTGTGTTTTGTTGCACAATGGTTTGTAATATGCAATTGATTGTAGTTTAGTGGTAGAGCAAACTGCCTGGAAAGCTGAAGGGGGCAAGTTCGAAGCCCAGCCGTTCCTTGGAAGAGGGCAAAGGCAAATGACTTAAGGGGCTGGAACACCTCCCTTATGAAATCAGACTGCAATGTCTAGGCCTCTTTAGCCTGGAAAGATGGCATTTAAGAGGGGGCCTGGTTGAAGTATATAAAATCATGCATGGTGTAGAAGAGGTGGAGAGAGAAAAAATATTTTCTCTATCACACACCACTAGAACCAGGGGGAATCTATGAAACTGATGGGTGGGAGAGTCAGATTAGACAAGGGGAAGGACTTGTTGACCCAGAGGGTCATCAGTCTATGGAATTTGCTGCCAGAAGAGGTGATAACAGCAACCAGCCTAGATGGCTTTAAGAAGGGGCTAGACAGATTCATGGATGACAGGTGTATCAATGGCTACTAGAGTGCATGCATAAGTACATCTTTCAAGCTGAGGGGACAATCAGGATGCCTCTAAGGCCATTTGCTGGGATTTGAGAGCAGGAGAAGGATTGCCCTGGTCTTCTGCTTGAGATGCCCCTAACCAATTGATGGACCACTGTGTGGGACTGGATGCTAGACTAGATGGGCTGTGGTCCGATCCAGCAGGGCTCCTCTTACGTTCTTATGACTTCCTTTTCTTTGCCATGAAAACTGCAGAGAGGAAGTGTCCATTTAATCTACCACAACTGTATTTCTCATGAGAGCAAGGAGGGACAGATAATTATTACTAGCCCCTTTCTTGCAGTATCAACACTCTGGGAGTAAGAAAAACATTCTAATTCCAGAACAGAGCGTGCAAAATTGCAAAATGATATTGCAATTGGAGCAAGGTTCAATTGGAGCACAGTGCATCTGAGCTGTGTGCGTTTTTTTTTCCTCAGAGCAAGGTATCTGCTTGGAGCTTTCCAAGGTTCTGAAACTTCATCCTGAGACTTTCTGCTATTAAATGAATTGATGTGGCTTTTATGATTTGGCAAGACAAATGGCCTTTGATAACTTCTGCACAGCTGACTTTGGCCATCCTACTGTGAAAGCCTGATCGCACGGAAGCCTAAAAGGTTCTTTATAAGGCTGGCTACACAGTATTTCATGAGCATAGAGGTGATTTAGGGATGGAACACATTTCAGAGAGAGGAATTTGCTGTCACCGTTCATAGTACCCATTTCTCTACAATCTTTCTTCCCCTTGCTTACATTCTAATTTCTGCTAGAAAATGTTTCTTAAACATGTGGATCATCTCCCTTGTTCTCACAAGTTGTTCTCTCTCCCTCCCTCCCTCTTTCTCTCTCTTGAATGCACGCACATGAGGGATGTGCAAAACTATTCATCACGTTCAAAATTTGTCTGAATTCAGACATTCGAATTTGAATTGAATGTGGATACATTCAAAGATTGTTATTTGAAAACAAATCAAATGCTTTGATACATTCGTATGAGGTTTTGTTACATTTGTGAACCCGGGGAGATGGGAAAGCGGCTGCCCCAGTCACATCTGCAATGGATCCAGAGTAGGTTCAAAGAGGATTCAGAGTGGATTAAATGTGGATTGAGCATGGATTTGACATGTTCAGAGCAGATATGTACGGGATATGTAAGGATTTGTAGGCGTTTTGTAGCAGCGATTCACAGTGGGTCTGTATCACATAGTACATAGCAGAGGCATTTCCGCACTGCAACGCGTTCCAAACGGAACGCGTTCAGGCGGAAAGCTTAAGACAGCTCCGGGCGCTTTCCCCGTTCACACACAGACGCGCCAGAACGCGTGTAAACGCGTTCCGGAGCATCTGTGTGCGAATGCTCAAAGCGCCGGGAGCTGTCTTAGCCGGCAAATGCCGGCCAGGGGCGCGGAGACAGCCGCGGAGGCAGATCGACAATCAGCTGATTGTCAAACAGCTGATTGTCGAAGCCGCGCCGGCGTCGGAGGCGAGCCCGCAGCTGTTCGGGAGACAGAAGCAGGCGCGAACGCTTCTCCTCCCGAACGCCTGCGGGCGGCTCGTCCGCGTTGGAACGCATGTAGAGCACTTTAAAGTGCTCTACATTTCGAACGCGGAAAAGACAGCTGCGGACACGTCGGAGCGCAAGCCGCGCTCGGGCAATGCGGATGACGTGTCCGCAGCTGTCTTTTTCGCGTTCCGTTCAGCCCCGTGTGAAAACGTCTCTTGTCCATATTCTGGGATATATTTCACAATAAGGCCAAGTGCAGAAAGGGCCACTGTCTCACACTGAAGCTCACCATTAGTCCTAGGGATATGCGCCAATTGGTGTTTTTTGGGGTTTCTTTGCATTCAAATTTGAAATAAATATCCAAACATTCAATTTGATCCGAATGCTTAGAATCTGTATGCAACAAAATCCAATTCAAATAGAATACATGCAAATCTATTTGCTCAAATGTTAGATTCGAATCTGAAGATACGAATGTCGACAACATTTGTATGGGTCATACGTATCTGTATGCATTTCATCTGCATCCTCTTTTATCCTGTATGCATCCCGTTTTTGTCCAGTACTATCAGCACAAATGTGTACAAATATATATGAGATTCGTACAAATACGTATGTAATACATGCATATCTGTACTTTCAGATGTTTTGAATCATTTGAATGAATGTTTCAGAACATTCTAAATTTGTTCGAATGTTTACATTGTCCACATTCAATCAAATTCAGTTGAATTTTGAATGTTTAGAACATTCATGTATATCCCTCATTAGTCCTTCTAATCCAGAGTTGTTTTCCTTGATGGACAAGCAAACTTCTGCCCGCCTGGCAAAGGTCTTCTCCAGGACCTGGTGGGGATTGTTCCTCTTTTTATCATAAAACTGTGAATGCCTTGGTAGTTTGCTTTTTTTTGTCCTCCAATCACACATTTTCCCCTTTAATCCCTTACCTCTTCATTTCAGAGACAAGCCTATCTATCTCCATGCACGCATACATTTTTATTTCTTTCCTTTTCAGAAAATTATTTCCGTGCTACTCCCCTAAGATAGTATTATTAGATAAAAAACAACAACCCTGGAAACGAGAGGTATGCATTTGTCTGAATGTATTGCAGTGTTTTGATCACTCTGAGTAAGGTGTGGATAATATTGTCATTTAATGGTGTTTTGGTGGAATATTTGTTCCCCAGGGACGAGGTGAATGCTTCAGAAGAGCAGAAAAGAAATCAAGAAAGTGCACATTTAAACAATTTCCCACACTGCTCTTTGTTCATCTCTTTCTTCTTATTTCCTTTTCCTTTTCTCTTTTGTCCTAATTGCTGAGATAGTTTAATGGGTGTAACATCAAGCTTATGTTGAAGTTGATGGACATTGCTGACTTTTTAATGTGTGGTTAGATTATGAATTTTTAGCATTCAATGCGGGAAGGAATTATTTGAATCCAAACAGTGAAAGTAAGAGCAGTGTAGAAGGAAGAAAGGTTTCTGGATTGTAACAGAAATGAGGATATAGACTCAAGGAGAAGTCTGAGGCCCAGTCCAGATAGGGCCTAAAACGTGAGATTGTCCGAAGGCAATGCTGAAGAAGAAGAAGAGTTGACTTTTCTACCTCACTTTTCTCACCCATTTAAGGGGGCTCAAAGCAGCTAACAAAGCTTCATGGTGGGGCTGTGAGAGCTCAGAAGAGAGCTGTGACTAGTCCAAGGTCACCCAGCTGGCTTCATGGGAGAGGATGGAATCATACCCACTATTCCCAGATAAGAGTCCGGCTCCCTAACCACTAGACCAAACTGGCTCCCCATGGCAATCCCAATAATGCCCTGGGATATTTGACTGATATCACACAATATTGCTATTCCTGGAAAACCAACTTTCCACCTAGATTTTCCTGGAATGATGGGAAATGATTCATCTGGATGCATACTTTCAACACTGGTCTTGAAGAAAATGGCTTTTGCTTAGGTGTGGGACCATACCTGGGCTGAAAATGGCCACTGTGTATGCAATAGGGGGCAGTGATAATGCGCTTCCAGGTTTCTTCATGCCAGAAGTAACTGTCTCCCCACCATGGGACCAAGAGTCCAGACAGATGAATGCTGCTCCCTGATTTCCCTAATAAAACTGTTGGTTTAATGTGGTGCACAGCATGAGGCAGCCTCTTGCCTCCTCACTCCGGAAGGATGCAAAAGTGAGGAGTCGAGAATTGAATGCAGGTGAAAATGAAAAGAAAGCGGAATTAAAATGCAGTAAATCCAGCCACTACAGAGCTATGAGATCAATGGGGAAAGGATTGCTCTGGCTAGAAGAACTGTGAAGCAACACTCACCACCGCCCCTTTCATAATACAGTCTTGCATTGCTGTTTAGAAGGCTTGGGAAAATTTCAGTGGAGGGGGAATTCTGAAGGAGCAGCACCAAAAGGTTCAAAAGTGCGGACACAAGCCTGCCGGGTAAGGAAGAAGAAGACACAGAAGCGGATCAGAGCAGAACTTGCCTTGGGGAGGCCTGAGATGCAGGTTCATCCATCATCTGTCTCTGCACAGTCCTTGTGACCGATCAGTGAGCTGAATGTACTTTCTTAGTTTTGCTCTTCTCAAGATGGATAGATAGGTGGGTGGATGGATGGGTAGGTAGGTAGGTAGGTGATGAGAGGAGAGAGAGCTCTATGGAGCATAGCTCAGCTGTTGGTTGGTTGGTTGGCTAGTTGGTTGGCTGGTTGGCTGGTTGGTTGGTTGGTTGGTTGGTTGGTTGGTTGGAGAGCACTAGGAATTGACTTGAGAGCATTAGGAACTTATTGTTGTAGGGATGTGCATGAATATTTGTAACACTTGTTATTCGTATGAATTTGTACAAATTCAGACATTCATGTTAGGATATTCGTAGATTGACATTCATAAGAATGTTTCTGGATGTTTGTTTGGATAGTTTGGAAGTTCATTAAATTGGGAAGGTGGAAAAGCAGCTGCACCAGTCACATCTGCAACGGATCTAGAGTGCAGTCAACATGGATTGAAAGCAGATTCAGAGTGGATTCAGGGTGGATTTGATGCTTTCAGAGAGGATTTCTTACAGGATATGTATCCGTTACGTATCTCGGATATGTATCGGATACATATTCATTCACGCCTAATACATATTTGTTTGTGTCGGATATTCATACAAATTCGTACGAATAAACTCGTATCGAATAGAATTTTACCACATTCAAATGGGTTTGTTATGAATCAAATGCCAAAAATAAAAATTGTATATATTGAAGGTACACAGTATTTTGTTCCTCTAATTCACCCAAAAGCAATGGCCATCACTCATCCACCAGCATAAGCAACCACAGCTAAAGGATGCATCCAGACATCAATTATTTATTCTGCTATATTTGGATATTCTGGAATATCCTTTCTTTATTCTGGAATATCCAAATATAGCAGAATAAGTAAGTGATGTCATGGATGCTGCCCAAGTGTCTCGTCTTTCAGGGAGATGGTTCTAACATGAGGTGTGCATGAATGCAATTTTCAACATTCAGTTCGTAACAAATCTAATATTAAAAAATCCAAATTTGTACGAAAAAAGAATGTCTTGACATTCAAACCAATATGAATACATTTGTATCTATTTGTTTGAATATTCAGTATGGATCCAATAATACGAATCCTGTGTGCATCCCATTTTCATCTCGTACATATCCGTACGGATGCGTACAGATATGTTTGTGATGCGTACAAATATGTACACATACAAATGTCTGAATTATTCGTATCATTCATAGTATTCATACGGATACTAAAGTACAAATGTTGGGACATTTGATTCTTATATGAATGTACAAATTTGTACAAATCGGTATTTTTAAATATTTGTGCACATCCCTATTCTAACACTAAGCTATGACCACTCCCATGGGTTGCATATTTTATACCACATGAGAAATACATAATCTATGAATATATGTAGGCATGTATACACACATGGATGGATGGGAAAAAACATGGATCCTTAATTTGCCTTAATTTGACACGACACTACACTGACATTACCATCTTTACAAAGAAAAAGAAAAAAAGGAAGTTAGAATTCTAATGAAAATGAGTAAGTGGTGGTTATTATTGTGACATTTTTGATACAATTAGTGAGCATTAAATTTGAAGATTGTCATCTGAAGTGCTGACAATGGTAAAATAAAATGAGCCTTTCTATTGCACAATAGTAATTTTTTATTACAGTTTTCAGTTCAGAGATTATTATTTTGCCATGCTTAACTCATTTATCATCTTGACAACATTCGGCTATGCCCACTAAGTTCTAATATTACTATCCCATTATGGAAGAATCAGTATGGCAGTCCTGAAAGCTTCCATAATGCTGGACTACCAACTATGTAACTTGCTGTAGAACTGAAAGGAAGAAGAAGAGTTGGCTTTTCTAGCCCGCTTTTTTCACCCATTTAAGGGGACTCAAAGTGGCTGACAAACCTTCTGTTCTTCTCCCCACAACAGAACATCCTGTGAGGCAGGTGAGGCTGTGAGAGCTCAGGAGAGAGGTGTGACTAGCCCAAGGTCACCCAGCTGGCTTCATGGAGGAGGGCAGAATCAAACCCGGTATTCCCAGATAAGAATCCGGCTCCGTAACCACTAGACCAACTGGCTCACAGAAAGATGAGCAAACATTGAACTTTTGTATACACCTAATTATGGTCCTTTCTTCACCGGCCCTTATTCTGGCTCATAGGTGTGGACAGCAGGCCCCTATTTTGAGGTATAACTCAAAACAAGAGCCAGTGCAGAAAATAGCATAGTCTAGTGTTTGCATCAATTTCCCTAGTACATTTAGAGTGTACTTCAAGTTGTTGATGTTGCCTGTGTTTCATGGTAAAGGATGTCAAAGGTTACCAAGGTATTTCTTATTGTGACAAGGTATTTCCTATTGTAGTTTCCTTGAATCTCTCTCCACATTCAAGTCTGTTTCAGGACCAGAACAGTCCCCTTTCCACCAATGGAATTATGCACATTATTTCAAATATAAAAGTTGCCAGATAGACTGATGGAATTAAGATGGAAGATTAATCTGAATTTTCAAGTTGGCAGAGGAAGGTCTGAGGAAAGAGTAGCTTTAAATAAAATTAAAATTCAGTATGTTCTTTGAATTCTTGGACGGTAGGCCACCAGCAGCTTATCTGATGTTTTCAGCAGCAAACTGCAAGACTCCGAACTATATGCAAGCATTGGACATAAAACCCATAGCGGCCAGATAGCAGAATTGCCCATCTTTGATTTTCTTTAAACTCAGAGCTGTGTTTTCCTCCATGATGAGTTTGGTCCTTGGCTGTACAATTGTTCATCTCCTACAACCTTGTGTATCACTGATTTTGTTGCAATACCTTGCCTTGTCTCACCCCTAATTTCCATGGCATTGATAAATGCACTCGGTCTCACCCACTGCCAACACTATACAATCTTGCCAATGGCTGCACCATCAAGGACTTGGTCAACATCTCTGACAGTTCCAATTTGCAGGTGAATCCTTCTCTGGATGAAGGCAGCACCTCACCTTTGTATTTCGGAGAAAGGATTCCCATGCCCGCTGCGCAGTAGTGGTACCCCACAAACGTAACACAAACAGCCTATGAGGAATTTACAGAGGGGAAACACATATTTCTGATATTAAGCAAAGGGATAAGGCATTTCTACCCTGCTTTTCTCACCCCTTCTGGGGACTGTTTGTTAAGTTGTTAGTTTGCTGTGCATCCATTTGGGCTGCCTGACGTAGGCATAGCTTTGCTGGTTCCTGTGTTTGTCTGTATATGCACTTGGAAGATAAGTTCTGGAGTTCTTTCAAACTCTTACTAATATCATTCAGTCTCTCAAAAACAGCTGTAAGTACGTCGTGTGATAAAAATATTTGCTGCGGCAATAAATCTAAAGGATTGCTGTGGGTGTCGTTTTGGGTTCCTTCTGTAGGCGTTTTTAATGATTCTGTGTTTTCCATTAAGATATGGACTTCCAAATCATCTGCTAATAGGGCAAACCTATTATCAGTAGTAAAAATAGATAAAGAATTGTCAGTACCTTCTAGTTTCGTCTGCTTTCTAGCCTTGTTCGGAAGGTCAGGTGAGGAATGGGCTCTTTTCTTCTTGAGAATTGCTGCTTATCTTCCTCCCGGCAGTAAATTAAATTAAATTAAGTCTGTTAGACTGAAGTTGCAGCTCCCTATGAGTTTAAAATGCCGCGCAAGGCAGATATAGAAGGCTTGGAGGTCTGAATAAACAAAATAAAATAGGTTATCAGTAGAGCCAAATCTTCAGCGTCTTTCGCCGTCGCCATCTTGAAGCCCAGCGGTTCTAGATCACCTCATCCAGCAGTATCTCCTTTGATTTGTAGTGGCTGTCCAGAAGCCTCAAGCACGAATGTCTTCCCGTTCCCTGCCAACTCATAGAGCAGAATAGTAAAACCAAAGGGTCCATATGCCACTAGAGCCAACTCCCTGCTCCAGGCAAGATTCAAAATTAAAACCCTTTTCTCACCCATTCAAGGTGACTCAAAGTGGCTGACAAACCTTCGGTTCTTATCCCCTCAACAGAACACCCACTGAGGTGGGTGGGGGCTGTGAGAGCTCAGAAGAGAGCTGTGACTAGCCCAAGGCCACCCAGCTGGCTTTGTGGAGGAGGGCGAAACCGAACCTGGTATTCCCAGATAAGAGTCCGGCTCCCTATCTACTAAACCAAACTGTCTCACCTGATTTCCCCCTTTCGATTCAATGTGAATTGAAGGGGGGGATATTTGGCTTTGTAGGAAGACACCCCCCTGCAAAAGTGGGGTGATCTGGCTTCATGCACAAATATCTTCCAAATATTTCACACACAAAGGGAAACATCTACGCCTTCCTTACCATCTTGCCTCCCCTCCACTTACCTGCTTCCGCCAATGTCACCATTGCCAGCCGTGATTCCCAGATGGAAAAAATGTGCATTAGGGTTCTGCATGAATATTTGTAACATAAAGTATTCATATGAAGTTTGGACTAATTTGGACATCTGTATACCAGTTGAATGTTGCAGCATGTGTATATGGACATGCGTATCCGTACAAATGTTTTGGAACACTCGTGAACCTGGGGAGGTGGGACAGCGGCTGTGCCAGTCACTTCCGCAATGGATCCAGAGTGCATTTGACATGGTTTGAGAGTGGATTCCTAGTGGATTCAGGCCAGATTCGACTCTTTCAGAGTGGATACATTATAGGATATGTAAGAAATGTATCAGATATGTATTGGAGATTCGTATCCAATAGAATCCTACCACATTTGAAGGGGACCTATTCAAATGAATCCATTTTTTTTTTTTACATTCGATTCTATTGAAACTGAATGCAAAAAACCCTATTTGTGCATACCCCTAGTGTGTGTTGGTGGAGGCTGCCGAGGCCACAGCTGTGGCTGCATTTAGGGGCAAGGGGGCACCAGTGGGAAGGACTTGAACCCAGAGGTGGGCAGATCCAGCTTCTATGAAGCTTCTACCAAGGCCAGATCCATTTGGTTCATGGACATGAATGTTTGTGTGCATCCCTAGAAGGGACACTTCTGGTTGAGACAGTTGCATTGGGAACTGTAGTTCTTTCAGCTGCAGGTAGAGCAGGCTGTTTGCTCATGTCCTCCTGGTGGACTTCCCTGTGCAGTTGTTCAGCCACTGTGGAAGCAGGCGACTGAACTGGGGGTGTGAACGGGTTCATGCACAACGCATACTTGAAGATCTGCATCTTTACGCATTTGTACGGTTCCATACGGGACGAAAACGGGTTGCATACGGGAGAACTACGGGATGCATACAGATGTGTACAGATGTGGGAAAGATGCATATGGGCACATACGAATGTTGTCGACATTCGTAGGTGCAGATTCAAACCAAAAATTCAAACAAATAGATTTGAACTTGGTAAATTTGAATCAAATCTTGTTAAATTTGAATGTAAAAGATTCAGATCGAATAGGATTTTCAGGTATTCAATTCGATTCGAACAGAATGTCAAAACAACAACAACCCACATTTGTGCACACTGCTATCTTGAACTAATCAGGCCATGGGTCCAACCCATTGGTGCATTTCTCACGTTCATATAGTTCCAAGACACAGACCCAGGACTGTGACCTAAATCTGCCTAATCTTTGAAACAGTACTTCCTAATGCTTTTTTCCCAGGACGTGTCGTTCAGCTCTGACTCACTCTTTTCCATGCCATGTCACTGAGCTCAACCACGACCCCAGCATTAAGCATTAGCCTTTACATGCCTCATTGCTGGCATTTTGCCCATCCCCAGAATCCAGCCACTTACTCTCGCCTAGCATTTTACACTTTGGAGAGGGTGACATTTCATGTTGGGGGGAGGGGGCTTTTGTACATTAGGGAAGTTGGCATTTCACACCAGGAAGGCGGCAGTATTTGCAGGCTGGAGCATTGGCATTTCATGCGTTGTTGCCATCTGGCAATTTCAACAAGGCCAGGGAGCTGGAAAGATCAAACGGGCAATTTTTGAGAAGTGGGAGCATTGGGTGGACTGCAAGAAGAAGAAGAAAAACAAATGCTGCAAAGCAATCTGCTCTGAGACCTCCTTTATAAAAATAAAAAATAAAAAATGTGCATGTATACATATGTGTGTGCGTGTGTGAGAGAGAGACAGGCTTCAGACTAAATTAGTTGCAGTTAGCTTTCATCAAAATCAAAGGCCCTTTCTCCATTCACCACTTTCTCCATTCTTAGGGTTCCAGGGGCTGCCGGAAAGGGCCCGAATGCAGATGGCAGGTCCCTATTCTGGGATATAATCTGGATATCCAGCACAGGAATGGCCTTTGTCAACATCTACACCAGGAGTGTTCAACATTCAGCTCAGGATGCCTATGGCATTTTCCATGCTTACCACTGTAAATCCGGATTTAGTAGATCCGGATTGTTGGGATCCAGTCCTGGGTTAATCCGTTTCACATAGTTCCAGATCAAAATGGAAACCCCATATGTTTGCACAGGGCATATAGCACAGGGATGTTGTGCGGACACCGTAGCATGCATGCGTATGCACAGAACACCCCTTTTCCGGATGTGCCTCCTGTTATTCACGGGTCATGTCCAGTTACACTGGGCATGGCAGAGAGCCAGCAGCATCATTGCCTATGGAGAATGGGGCTTTGTAGAGTCTATATTGGGGGTGGTGCCAGCACTATCCCCTGCATATAATAGCTTCTGGGCCCACGACTGTACCACATGGATCTGGTCTGCAGTGTGGACGCTCACTGGGAAATCTGGTCTTCAGAGTGGAGGAACAGATTGCAGACCACTTTTTCAGGGTCTGCAACTAATCTAGATAAGGAGGCCTGAAGATTTGAGTAGGGGTGTTTTCCCACTTAGCACTAGAGTACCCATTAAGGACCCATTAAGGTCCTTAACACTCTAGTGCTAGTGGAAAAACAGCCCAGATCTGGATCTCTGTCAGGCCCATGCAGATGGCATGGTCTTAATGGGGCCTACAGTGTGAAAGGTATGTACCATATGTGTACCTAATGCATCCCTATAGGGTGCTTAATGGATTCTACAAAGCCACACTTAGAATGTGGCTCACTACAAAATTGTAAACCCACTTAAGCAATGTGCACTATACACACACACACACACATATGCATATATACATATACATATACATATATATATACATATACATACATATACGCATATATATATATATATATATATATATTTGATTCATATTGAATTGAATGCAAGAACATTCATATTTGTTTGAATAGATCCCCTTAAATGTAGTGGGATTCATATTCAATACAAAATTCAATCCCATAAAAATCCCATAGGACGCTACATACGAATGTATCATAACATTCAATTCGAATTCGAGTGTCAGTCCTTGATTGTCCCAACATTCCATTTGAATACAATTGTCTGAATTTGGCCAAATTCGGAGAAATTTCAAATGTCACGAATATTCGTGCACATCCCTAGTGTGGACTTTGTGTGTGTGTGTTTGTGTATTTAATGTGTGGCCCAAAGATGCTCAAAGGTTGAACACCCGGAATAGGCATGCCTCCTTTGACAAACATCAACCATAGGGCCAGGAGGCTTAATCACCTTCCTTCTCCTCCAGTGACTGGAACTCTGGAATACAGTCGGACCCCCGTATCTGCTGGGGATACGTTCCGGCTCCTACTGTGGTTACCTGAAACCATGGATAGTTGCGAACAGGCCTTCCGGTTACAGGGTCATGCTTTTCTGGCCTCCAGAAGGCCTATTTCAGCCTGCGGGGAGTGTTGGAAAAGGCATGTGACACCACTAGACGCCTCCCGCCTGCTTCCCATGTGCCCTCTTGCATTTTGGGACTGGGCCCAGTGGTGTCATGCACCTATTCCAATGCTCTCTGGTGGCCAAAATAGGCCTTTCGGTTCTGGGTGCTTGTCCCTTATGGCGCCTGCAGGGGTGGGTGAGGATGAGCTGATCCGGAAACTGTGGTTAACTGAAACTGTGGTTACTGAGTCAGTGGCTACGGGGGTCCGGCCATATAAACATATCCTGTTTTGCAGCTGTTCCTCTCTCTACCTGTAAATAGGTCACAAAGAGTGGCAGCTGTGGTTCCCTGACCTTCAATCTCCCACTTTCTGTCTTCTCCATCTCTCTTTCTCCCTGTGCTTTTAAGAGCAATGCAGGAAGAGACATGCCCTGACCACACTGCTGATTTCTTCATCCAGCTCCATCATGGCAAGGAGCCAATTGAACCCCCACCCAAGCCAGACCAAGTCCAGCGTAAAACAAAGGCAATAAGAGGCCATTCTTGTTGTCTCACCCACCCACCCACCCACCCTCCCCGCCGCTTCGCTGAGCTTTGAGAAGCGCAGTGAATGGATCCCAGACTGAAAAGATATATCTGCTGCCATTCCCCATGCCTTGGCACATTCATTAAGTATCTCTAAAGAGGCTACACCTCCCCCCCCTCCCAGCTCACCTCACGCGAGCGCTGTAGAATTTATTCCCTTCCCAATGGCACCATCAATCACTGGATGGCAATAACGCTTCTCCCCATGGCGCACGTCGCTAGAGCCCTGCCAGGCACACAAACAACCCAAAGGCACCGGGGGGGGGGCGCGTAAATCAGCCCCCTTTCCTAGCAGAAGAGGCCATAAGCATCCCAGGAAGGAAGGAAGGAAGGAAGGAGGAGAAGAAGAAGACTTGGCTTTTCTACCCTGCTTTTCTCACCCATTTAAGGGGGCTCAAAGTGGCTGACAAATCTTCTGTTCTTCTCCCCACAACAGAACACCCTGTGAGGTGGGTGGGGCTGTGAGAGCTCAGAAGAGAGCTGTGACTCGCCCATGGTCACCCAGCTGGCTCCATGGAGGAGAGTTACTCAGCCATTTAAGGGGACTCAAAGCAGCTGAAAAAACTTTTCTATTCTTCTTTCCACAACAGAACACCCTCTGAGGTAGGTGGGGCTGTGAAAGCTCAGAAGAGAGCTGTGACTAGCCCAAGGTCACCCAGCTGGCTTTGTGGAGGAGAGCAGAATCAAACCCAGTATTCCCAGATAACAGACCTGTTCCCTAACCACAACGGAGGGAGGGAGGGAGGGAGGGAGGAAGGAAGGAAGGAAGGAAGGAAGGAAGGAAGGAAGGAAGGAAGGAAGGAAGGAAGGAAGGAAGGAAGGAAGGAAGGAAGGGGGTTTAATCGAACTTAGAAGATGATGCCGACAAAATACCATCCCTGAAAAACAAACCTATGTGAAATTCTATGCAGCTTTGGGGACACTGGCAAAAATTACTTTACGCCACAAAGCAGAGCGGATTAAACACATCTAATCCTCCTCTTTGGCCACTGATGACAGAGGTTTGGCCTTTGTATTCCAGAATAGGGACCTGTGGGCCACAGGCTAGAGCAAGACTATGGGCAAGGTCTGGGTAGGGCCTGTTCTATAAGGGCGTTGAGCTCCTTTTCTGAAAGATAATCCACAATAAGGCCCAGTGCAGAAAGGACCTTTGAACCCCCAAAGGACAATATTTGGAGGGCTTGTATGGTTGCAATCCTAGGCCCTTTTTGCATTGGTCTGTAGTCCCGGCTAGTGTGAAGCCTGTCACTCTCTTGAGACCTATCTTCTGCACTCCGGGGTGGAAAAGAGAGACCTCACCCTCTCTGCTTAGGTGACATTGGATAGAGCATAGCCCCTCCTAGACAACCAAAATACGAATTGAATATTCATACCAATAGATACGAATGTATTCAAATCGGTTCAAATTTTAATACATTAGTTTTCCCCCTATTTGTACAAATCCAGATATTTGAATATTTGATTTGAATTGAACTGAATATTGAAAATTGCATTCGTGCACACCCTACTGCTGATCAGGACCTAGTTCACCGCAAGCAGGCTGCACCCTTCAAGACGCCACTCTTTCCCCATCCCCACAGTAGGGGTGTGCATGAATATTCTAAAAGCCTGATATTCAATTCGAATCCAATGGATTGACATTCGAACTCAAATCGGATTTTCGAAAATCCGAATTTTGACATTTGCACTCCAATACAGATTTTTGAAAATCCAATACAGATTTTCAAATGATTCGAATGTGTAGATTCATATCTTTCGTATATGAATCTTCCCAAAAATTCTCCGTATCTTGTGCTTAAAATACGGGATTACAGACTCAAATCGGATTTTAAGATATTCGAATCGTGAATATCCGAATTGAATCGGATTTTATGACATTCAAATCTCCTTGGATTCCTTTCAAAACCATCAATCTTGCCCTTCCCCATTGTTAGTTCTTCCTTGCCACTAGGTATTTGGACGCATTAGCAGAAGAAGAATCTTAAACCAGGTGGGGGATGCAAAGAAACATATCAGGAGTCTGCAAAAATTAGCCCCAAAATAGCCTGCTGACTTTGCTAAAAACTCTTGAGTTAGCTGGGCATGGGATTTACTCTATCAAGGTGAGATGCTCAGCATTACAATAGTCCTGGACTGAAAGCAAGACAAAGCTTTAGTCAGTAGCACCTGAATTTTATTTCACTGCATTAGTGAACTGCGGCCGTGTACACTTTAAGCCTCCTTCAGTCCATCTTGTCTGTCTGTTCACACCTTTTCATTCCTATCCATTTTATTCATGGACTTTCTACCTGTCCGGGAAAGCTGCCAGGACAGACACAAACACACAGCTGATAAGAGACAGCTCACTTGCCAAGGCAGCTCCTTCAGCAGCACAGCCAAACGAAGACCACAGAGAAGAAGTCAAGAAACAGTCCAAAGTCCAGGGGATATGAGAGCAACACAACAGTCCAGTCCGAGGTCAAGGTAGCCAAGTATTCAAGGTCTAGGGGTCAGATACAGCAGCCTTCTCTAAAGGAAAACCAATAGTTTCTGACAAGAGGCCTGGGCGTTTGCCCAGTGTTTTATCTTACAGTTTTCAGATCACAGCTGTAGATTATTTGCGTGTCTCTCTGCAAGTCTCTTCGACCATCTTAACCCTTCCTTCTCTGCTCTCCTCTGCTTAAAGCTAGGGATCTCTGGGCTCTGCTGTTCCATGTCTCCCATGTCTTGCTCTTCTGCTGTGGCAAGGCTGGTCTGCTGGGCTCCACTGGGGCTGGGAGGTCAGAACTGGGTCCTGGCACCACCTCAGGTTCCTCCTGCACCCGAGGAAGTAAGTCCTCCTCATCCTCCTCATCGTCCTCCTGGCTGACCATGACACCACCCTCCATTTGGACTTCCCTGAATGCAATGGAATAGGCAAGGATACTCTATCTCTGTGTGTATTTATGTGTGTTTCGAGCACACACGCAAGATACACCACTCTTTATCAGAGGAAAGAATGCTTTATGCAACAGACAAAAAGACAGATGCATCTGTCAAGTATAATTTCTTATTAGGAATTTGCATGAATATTGGGACATTCGTATGTTGACATTTGTATTTGGACAAATGCTTTGGAACATTCGTTCAAAGCTTTGTTGCATTTCTTAACCTGTGGAGGTGGGAAAGTGGCTGCACCGGTCACATCTGCAACAGATCCAGAGTGCATTCAATGTGGATTGAGAGAGAATTCAAAGTGGATTCAGGGTGGATTTGACACTTTCATAGTGGATACGTATCAGATATGTATGTGGTTCGTACAGAATTCGTACAGAATATTTCTATCAAAATCATATGGTACATTTGAAGGGGATCTATTCAAATAAATACAAATTTTCTTACATTTGATTGGATAGGAATCAAATGCAAAAAAACCCCACAACATTCATGAATATCTCTATTTTCTGTCCAAGCTTTGGTTCACAGAAATTCTATATAGTTTTTCATTTAAATGCTTCTCTCATACTGTATATGCTTTTTATCAATAAACATCGCACATATTCAGTGAAGATTTTTCCATAACACCATGCACCTTTGGATGGATTTGTGTCCACATTTCATCCAGTCTGCTGCATGGGAAAATTTGGAGACGTGCAAATTTCCAAGGACACATGCATCTGATTTGCATTTTGGATCCGGGAGTGTGAATGCTATAACCATGAATTTGGGAATTTACAATTTATGCATTTTCCACCCATAACGTGTTTTGAAAGGAAACTGCAGAAAAGGGAAAGAAGCTGGATTTTGTAATGGTCAATTATAAGGACGCGTTTTTGCGTCATTCGAAATCTGTATGAATTCGTATGGCTTTTGACTTTAATGGGTGAATAAAAAGAGGCCTACAAAGCATCAGTTCACCCAAAGATCAAATGGATCTGACCTTAGTCGAAGCAGCCCACCCCGACCTCCTGTCCCCCCCCCCCCGGATGGGATGTACCCCCATGTCCTCCAATGTGGCTGCAGCTGTATCCTCTGCTACCATTTCCATGCAAGTAGTCATTCTCGATCTCTTTGTGCACCTCCCCATCCGGAAGGTGCAGGCACAGCTCTGGAAGGCCCACTTGGGCCTTGGACGAGTGTGCAAATGGCGGCAGAGCCCCCTGCATCCCCTTATGCCCCCCCCCAGTGCCATGTTCTCCTGCCCCCCCCCCCATTGTGGCAATGTCTGCATCCTCCAAAACATGAATGGATGAACTTTGGTGAGAACTCTACCATATATCCCAGGGCAGCTTTCTCAGAAATGGCAAGAAGCCCATTTGCCTTGCCTGGAGCCATCTTTTAACTGCTGGAATATCCTGTTGGAGCTGCGATGTCTAAGTGAATAAATGCTTGTCTTAGAGCAGTAATCCAGTTTGCCTCTGATCTAACGCTAATCAATACCGCTGCTGTGGAGTTGGCTAATTGTGTAGAAATAAGTCGATGTCCAGTGCTCACCTTGAGAATCACAGCGAAGGAAACAGAGAAAGCCTGAGATGTTTACTGTCCATTGATTGACAGCCGAGGGACAATTTTCGGAGTGCTGCCTTAGAATAGCTACTCTGTGCTCGCTTCTCTCTTTCTGCCTAATTTTAACCAATTGAACCATGATGAATGAGATACCTGCCAACAGGCTTCCTTAACAATTGCGCCCGGTTGGAAGACCAGGGCTGGACGCGGCTTGTGTAAGATCAAGGATTCTCTGAAGGAGAAGTTCAGATTGCATACAGACTGGTTATTTCTAGGATACAGAGCAGGGGTGTGCACAATATTCACTGCACTTGAAATTCTTCCAAATTCCTCTATTTGCATTCGCATTGAACGTTGGCTGCATTTGAGGATTGACATTCGAATGTCAAGCGAATGCTTTGATGCATTCGTTGGATGCTTTGTTTTATATTTGAGAACGTGGGGAGGCAGCAAAGTGGGTTCAGAGTGGATTCAGAGCAGATTCAGAGGGGATTTGAAGAACATTTGCAGTGGATTTGAATCCCCCAAGAGGTGGTAACAGCAACCAGCCTAGATGGCTTTAAGGAAGAGGTAGACAAATTCATGGAGGAAAGATGTATCAATGGCTACTAGAATAGATGGCTAGTTAGATCTTCCAGGCTGGGGAGACAGGCAGGTTGCCTCTGAGGTCATTTGCTGGACTAGATGGACTCTGGCCTGATCCACCAGGGCTCCTCTTATGTTCTTATACATAAGAACACTTGGCATGTGACTGTGATATGCGTTGTTAGTGGTATTGGCTGGAAACTGAAGCTACACAGTTTCTTTCCCTGAGCAAATTTCTCTTTGCCAAGACTTTGTAGGAATTCTGTAATTTTTATATTAGCTTGGAAAGTTGATACCAATATCCACAGGGAACATTTTGGACCGAATCCTTTGGAAAAGTCTTCTTTCCAGTGTCCAAAAGGTTATTTCCCTCCACCCTGAAAGAACGTATTAGGCACAGTAAAAGTGCATGCATTGGTATAAGTATAACAATTATGTGCAATGTTCATAAATAATTGAGAGTGAAGAGAGAGAGGCCCCACATTTCAAAGTTCAAATGAAACATGATGGAATATTCAAAAACATTTGAATCCAGTCCAAGAAGAAAACAGCACTGCAGCGTTCAATATATTGCAGTTAAATATTCAAAAGTTCTAGATCCCTTGGGAAGCCTGAAAACCCTGTAGCCAGAGAACTTTATTTAGGTACCACAGTTAGGGAGGGAAATATAGACATGTAGGAAGAACAGCATAGACAAGCATAGTAGTTCTCGCCTTCGTATTTCAATTTGGACAGGGAGCTCTGTAGGGAATTTTAAAAAAATGGATCTAAAATATATGATATATAAATAGGTCCTTGCAACAGAGCTAGTATGCAGTTCTTGTTTTCAGGAGCTGGAGGGTGACTGGAATGGGAAAGAGAAGATGAATATTCATTCGTAAATTCTTCCATGGAAGGGGTGGTAGGACCTGAAATCTCTTTCTCCATCCTTGATTAATTTTCACAACAACCCGAGGAGGTAGGCTTAAGGGACAAAAAACCTGAATCCAGTGCCAGTGAGGAGAAGAAGAAGAGTTGGCTTTTCTACCCCACTTTTCTCAACCATTTAAGGGGGCTCAAAGCGGCTGACAAACTTTCTGTTCTTCTCCCCACAACAGAACACCCTGTGAGGTAGCTCAGAAGAGAGCTGTGACTCACCCAAGATCACCCAACTGCCTTCATGGGGGGAGTGTGGAATCAAACCCAGGGTGAATCTTCACCAGGTGTCTGAATGCATACAGTGAGGGTGCCTGAAGCATCTTGTAGGGGCCTTTATTCCACAACCTGGGTGCCACGCCCGAGAAGGCCCTCCCACATGTTCCCACCCTGCTAACTGCTGGAGATGGTGCAGCCACCATGAGGGCCTCACCGACAGATCTTAAAGCATGAGGAAACTTGACCATTTGGGGGTTGCTATCCATGGATGATCTCAAAGCGGCTCTTTGGTTAACATTTTGTTCTCTGTCCTTTCATTGTCTTCATCCAGCAGCTCTTTCCATTGCTCCCAGGCAACTTCCACTGGAGGGAAATTAGATTTCTTTTCTCTCTTGTTCTTTTTCTCCCCATTCTTTCCTCTGTTTCCCATTTTATCAGCTCGGCACCTGCGGATTATCCTGTTAGGAAGCAAAATAAGGACTTGTCAACCTTTCTTAGGCAGCCTTTAAGATGAAAATAACTTCCCTAACCTTTTTATAAATGCTTTATTTTCTGCTTCCTTTGCTGCGTCTCAATATAATTTTGACTGTCTTGGGGAGCTCCAGTGCACACAAGGAAAGGCAAGAATGGAAAATAATCATCCCTGTGATAACTCTTTCTCATGAGATGAAAAGACCTTTAGGCATTACATGCAAAGAACCTGCCTTTAAAAGCAGAAACACAGAAGCATTTTGTTCACTGCAGCTAACCCATGAACTGGCACTGGGCGGAGTGGAACACCCTGTCTTTTTTAAAAAATAAGTGCCTTCTTAGTGATGAGAGGTGTTTTTTTTTTTTTTTTTTTGCAGTTTAAAAGACTGTTCATGCATTTACCTGCCCATGTTTAGTGGCCCACCAAATGCTCATGGGCATCTCAAGCAGAGACAAGGACAAACCGTCTCCAGCTCTTGAATCCCAGCAAATGGCCTTAGAAGCATCCTGCTTTCCTGCCCCAGCCTGAAAGATGTACCTAGGCATTCATTCTGGTGCCATTGATACATCTGTCATCCATAAATTTGTCCAACCCTGTCATAAAGCCATCAAGACTGGTAGTTGTTACCACCTCTTCCAGCAGCAAATCCGATGAACTGATGACCCTCTGGGTAAAGAAATCCTTCCCCTTGTCAGATCCGACTCTCCTACCCATCAGCTTCATAGATGCCTCCTGGTTCTAGTGTTGTGTGATAAAAGGAAGGAACTGAAGGAACACCTTCTCCCATATAGACCTGTCCATGCACGGAGATCTCAAGGAGAGGGCCTTTTTGTTGTTCCTTCTCTTGCAGAGGGATTAGACATAGGGACTTGCAGGAGAGCCTTTTCTATGGTGGCCCCTAGACTCTGAAACAGCCTCCTTCTTCAGGTTTGCCAGGCGCCTACATTTTATAGTTTTCGGTGCCTGGCAAAAACATCTTTTTACCCATCCTTTTGCTTTTTGAACAGCTCCCTCAGGGTGCTGTCCTGTTAGGGAGGAAGGGTGGGGGTGTGAGGGAGGGGGTTATATTTTTAATTATGTTTTACTATTCGATTTGTTTTAATTTCATTGTAACCCATCCTGGGACCATTCAGTGAAGGGTGGGGTATAAAAAGGCCAATAGGGGGGAGAGCTGCAGTTTTGCCTTTAAAACCTTCTTGCCAGAAACATTTGTATCCTTTCTGATGATTGTTATCAGAAAGATACATTTTGTACACAAAAAGGGTTTGCAAAAAGCAGCTCACCTCTGATCGTGCTGTGCTTGCTCCTTCGCTGATCTGCTTGAGCGCACAGTTCCTGGTAATGTCAAAAGGAAGAGTTGTGAAAAGGAGAACGTAATTGGGTTTAGATTTTTTTAAAAAAGTGCCAGCTTTTAATTTAAGCTCTCCAGCTTCAGCTCAAGTGAGTGAGTGAAGGAGAAAGTGTTGCTGCTTTGATTGCAGGCAGGGTTTGCACTAAGGGGGGATTTAAAAGTCCTGTTTTGAATGGGGAGGGCTATAATCAGATTAATTGCTGGGCACTCTATTCAGCTGAAAAATAGTCCCAAAAAATAGTCCATACAGGACTAAAAAAGCTAAGTGTGAATGCACCCTCTCACACACACATACACGCAAACACACAAACTTATTTTACGTCCTACATAGAAAGGATCTTGGGACCTCTCTGACAGAGAGACAGATGCTGTGCATGAGTCAAATTGCCCTGAGTCAGCCATTTCTGAAACGAGTTTGAAATAAAGAGCAGGCAGCCCACTGGCCTGACATCTGGAGTCTCAGGAAACAAACACCGGCTGCAAGACCCTTTTACACAATGTGCTGGTACAGGCTATGGCAGCCTCCGTCCCAGGCCTGCTTTAGTCTGCACCAACCAGCATGCAGATGGCAGGATCCTATTCCAGAACAGGACCCAGAATAAGACCCAATTCAGAAAGGGACAAGAATAGCTACTGAATATCACAATGGACTGGCAGCCTTTTACCCACACAAAGACAGACATTTGGGCCTCTGCTGAGATCTGTTTTCCATAAAGCCAGATTATTGTTCATGGTTTGTTTGTTGTTTGTTTTCCTTCCTCCTCTTCCTCACTCCAGGGAAAGTCCATCAACACATTTTTGTTTAAGTCATTTAGGAGGGAGGTGAAGAAGCCGTTCTTATATGAAGTGACATGTTTCGCACCTTCTCAGAATAGCTTGCAGTTCAGAGCATATGTGGCCAGCCTTGGGCTCAGTTACGCGCATTGAGAAAGCAACTCAAAAGTGGCTCAGAGGCGGCGGTCACATGTGTCCATTCTCTCCACCCTACTTCTAATCCACATTAAAGGTCACAGCATTTTCCGGCTTTGGGCTTGGATTCAAGGTATTGGTACAAGGATGCTCTACTGTCTCTAAGCTACTTTTGAGCCACTTTATGGGTTACTGTGTGTGGATGCAACTCTGGGTTCTATGCCGAGAGCTCAGAAGAGAGCTGTGACTAGCCCAAGGTCACCCATCTGGCTTTGTGGAGGAGGGCAGGATCAAACTTGGACCAAACTTTAACACCCCCCTCCACACAAACTAAGGATGTGCACAAATGGGTTTTTTTTGTTTTTTGCATTTGAATTCGAATTGAATATCCAAACATTTGATTCGATTTGAATGGTTAGAATCCGAATGCAACAAAATCTGATTCAAATCTATTCTTCAAATGTTAGATTTGAATCTGAAGATATGGCTGTTGACAACATTCGTATTTGAAGGTATGAATGTCGACAGCATTCGTATTTGTTATACGTATCTGTACGCATTTTGTATGCATCCCGTTTTATCCCCGTATGCATCCCATTTTCGTCCCGTACTATCAGCGCAAATGTGTACAGATGCGTTTGAGATTCATACAGATACATATGTAATGCAGATGCATCTCTACAGGTGAATGTTTTGAATCTTTCGAACGAATGTTTCGGAACATTCAGATTTGTTCAAATGTTTAAATTTGAACGTGTAGACATTCTGTTCGAGTTCGAATGTCCATATTTGATCAAATTCTTGCACAACCCTAACACACACACACACACACACACACACACACACAGAGTTTTGTAGTCAGAACAAAACCCGTTGCATGGGTTGAAGAGCTAGAAGCTGTGTTGATGGCACAGGAAAATTCCTTTCTTGCTTTCTTCCTTTCTTTGTTGGACTGTATCTTATTTCCTGGCCTAATGATTCTATTGGTGAGTGATCTCAACCTTCCCTTGCTCCTCTTCTCATGTAAATGGAGTATTGATTTGCTGTCTGCCTTGACAAGTAGCTTCCACCTGTGAGAGCATGGGTGGTGATCGTTGCCCAATATGTTATTCTTATCCACTGTGACCAGCGAACATTAATTCCTGCAACTCAGCAACATGCACCCAAGCACTTCACCACCAGATGTCCAAAAGTGTCCCTCCACTGACTAGAGGATTCTCTTTCTGCACTCACCTGCTCTTAATCTGGAAGTGTGAGTCAGAATACCAAATTGCCGGGAGTTATGGGTGGGATTAGCAATAATTCAGCTCACCCGTGCCACACGGTCCTGAAGCTTTCATGAACTTCAAAGTGGGACCCCGATGACTCTATTAGGAAAAATTGTTGCCCTATCAGTTTTCCTCCATCCATGTGGGTTTTGGTGAAATAAACAAGATAGAGACAAAGGACTTTCTTTTATCTGCATTGCAATACGTGAAACTTGCCTTCTGGACATCCTATCAGGACAAGTTCAAAGTTCTTTCACATTACAGCCTGACTTTTATCACTATCCCCACTGGAAGTTTACAGTCTTCCCAATAATACCTCTTCCAATCCTCCCAAGTTAATTTGCATCTAATTTATTCAAAGTATGGAGGAAGAGTATGTATGAGATTTGTCTTTTGGCATGCACAGTAAAGGCAAAGTAAGAACAGTTCACAGTGACCAGCACAGGCAGGTCACTCCTTTGAAGCTGCAAAATCTGCAGACATTCTTATCAGTCTTTGCAAACACACTGGCCTCCCTAATTCTTTACACCTCCAATAGCTAAGAACAAAAATTCCTAGCCTCAGGGTCTGTAGGGGATGCTTTTTGATAGTGCGCTATGGCACGCCACTGAAATGTGCCCCCCCCCCGAGTAGTCCAGAACACAAGGAACATGCCTTTTGCATGTGACCAATTACAATCAGGCCTTGCTTGTCGCATAGAGTGGAGGTGCCTGATGCACCTCAGGAGGGAGACTATTCCGCCGTCTGGGAGCCACCACTGAAAAGGCCCTATCCTGGGTGCCCATCCCTTTTGTTGCTGTGCGTGGTGGTACAACCAGGAGGGCTTCCCCTCCAGATCTCAGCCATGGGTAGGTCAATATGGAAGAAGGTGTTCCTTTAGATATTTTAGGTATACAAATACTTTTAATAAATAATAAGAAATGTTTCAGCTAGGCATGCAGACCTCATTGTGTTGCTCCCTGTTAAAGGTGTCTCAAAGCAGGAAAATGTTGGCAAGTTTGGAGATGGTTCATCAGAAAATGTATATTTTGAAGAAAATGAGATAGGTAGAATCTAGGCAGAAGCAGGATCAGGCCAAGCCAGGAGTGGGAAGTGTAGGTCTGTAGAAGCCATTCACGGACAAGACAGAAATTGCTCCGTGGCTTTTGAGATGGAGACTTCTGTGCTTTTGTTACCTTAAATGAGGCCTGCCTGGATAATACAGACTTTGTATACTGAAATCCCTTAATCTCTGGCATGCTTAACTGTATTAGTCAGATTACAGGAGCTGAGCACACAGTAATGGAACTCAACTGTGAACCTGTGCCCAACTTCACACCTAAAATAATTAAATATATATGCAAACTGAAATATCAGTTCCTGTAATCTCCCAGCAAATGTGGCTCACAGAGCAGGTTGGAGCTGCTAAAAAAAAAAAAAAAAAGCTTGTGAAAATGCACAAATCAAATTAAATAAGAGGCATAGTGTAGCACAGAAAATGAATTGAATAAAAATAATGTGAGTAACAAGACTTGAAGATGACCTGACATCGTTCTAAACTACTGGTGTGATGAGGACCATAACAGCTTGTGCATTCATGTGCTTCTACCAGCAGTGAAAGATGCACAACCCAAAGAGATGACATCTTTCCCAGTGACCAGGGCCTTTGTGGTTTTGGGATGTTAGGGAAGAAATGACCAGTAGCTATCTCTACTCTTCACTTACTCTGTGTTTTCACTGTAAACTTAATTTGTAGCAGTTTAACCATCACCAGACAACAGTTTGCTCAATGTGTTCTAAAATGGATTATCTTCCTTTGTTAGCAATCTTCTCTCTTAGATGGCACATTAATCATTTTTTAGCACCTAGCATTGAATTTCTCTCTGTGTGTTTGCATGCAAAAGATGGGAAAGTTTTTAAAATCCAAGCTTTTATTTTATTTTTCAAAGTTGCTTGTTCCATAGGAATAGATTTCCTCTGCTTCCAGAAATAATCCCCTAAAACAACTTTTGGATATTTTGCACAAGGCAGGTCCAATCTTTAACATTTGATTTTAACTCCAATTTGATTTTTGCTAAAACTGACTGCATATGAACTGAATTTCATATTAATCCCTATGAAATCAACCAGGTCCAAAAATCCCAATTTTTTTTTGTCAAATGTATCCTTCTGAATGTTGAAGAATTCAATTTTGAGAATAAATAAATAAATTGGATTTGAACTTTTGGACTCATCAAAACCTGGACTCATATGTCCATATAATAAAACATGGCGAAAGTACATACTTATGTACAGTGGACTAATATAATGCATGGGTCTACAACTGCCTTACTTGACTTGTGGGAAGACTATAAGACTGAAACTCAAATGAATATCGCACACTGTTGGAGAACAAAAAACAAAGAAGTCTGTTTAGACTATTTTTAGTCCCATTTGGACTATTTTTAATCCAAATAGAGTGCCTGGCAATTAAACCGAATATAGCCATCCCCACTCAGAACAAGACTTTTACATTTCTCACCCCCCCCCCTCCAGTGCAAACCCTGCTTGCAATCAAAGCAGCAACACTTTCCCCTTCTCACTTCCTTTGAAATGAAGCCAGAGAGCTTTAGTTAAAGGCTGGTGCTTTTAAATTTTTTCTAAACCCTGCCTCTGATTAAAGCAGCCATCGACTTTACCGGGAAATGTGTGCTTAAGCAGATCAGCCCATTAGCAGAGCGCAGTCAGAAAAAGAGGGTGAGCTGCTCGCGCTTTTGCTTTAAAGTCTTTTTTTCTGATATGTATCTTTCTGATGATTGTTATCAGCTACTGGAATGTAGCTACATTTCTAGTACCTAGTAACAATAATCAGAAAAGATACTTATATATACAGCATAAAAGTTTTAAAAGTGAAATGGAGCTCTTCCTCCTTTTTGCCTTTTTTCGACAGGGGCTCTAGATCAATGTGAAATCCAACCTACAGCTGGCTGGCATTGGCCATAAGGCTAGACTTCACCCCAAGTAGCCTGGCACCATTCCTGTTTGGGGGTGGGTGGGTAAGTAAACTTGGCTCAAAAAAGGGGGGAAAGCCCTGTTTTCATCTGTACATTTTTCCTCTGGATTTTCTCTGGATAGTCCTCATAAAATCCGGGAATAAGAAACTGAATGGGGGCTCTGGATACTGAATTCGGATTCAATTCAGATTTAAATGCCTATAGGGATGCACACATAGTGGAATAAGTTATCGATGCCTGTATGCAGCCTTCCTGAGTCATGATCAAGTCTCTGGTCAAGTAGAAAGGAAGCCTCATCAATTCAGTGTTTGGCAGATATTACTGAATACTCTTGGCAGGTCTGCCTGGAAGCAAGAGGAAATGTTTTTATCTGATGCACCCAGGGCCATGTGTCGCCTTCAGAGAATATTGTATCAAAGGTCCCTTCTGCATTGTACTCTTTTTTAAAAAAATGCTGTTGTTATTTAACCTTAGCTTGACCATATCTGGTAAGGATTAAATTGCTTTCTGCCCAGGACTTTTACAAAATGAATTGGGAGAAAGATGCCTTGTGTATGCAAACGTTGCGGAAAGGTAGTTTCTAAGCGACCAATAACTTGCTTAAAGCAGGAATTTGTTTGTTAATTAAGGGCTTGAAAACATTTTTAAAAGGGGACGCAATGAGCAGAAAAGTTTGGAAAGGGGAAACTTTTCTGCTTCCGTTGACGACGGTAGTTCTGAAGTAAAAAGGAGACAGAAAACTGATGAACATGACTTCATAAGAATAGATAATTGGGACAGTTCCATGTAAGTCTCCAATTAAATTGATTAATTGTTAATTTTAATTGTTGCTAACTTTTATTGGAAGAGAACTTTCAAAAAACTCAGCTCTAAAATTATTTTTGGTATGAATTTTTTTTTCACTTTTAATTTATTTGGGATAGGGTGCAAATTCTTAAGCACTCCTGCACATGTGTTGCTTGTGAGCATCTTGGAGGTCCTTGGCAGTGTGGGGTCTGTTGGGATTGGGACAGGGGGAGGCAGAGTGCTAAACAGGGATGTACGATAATATTTGAAACATTCAAAATTTGATTGAATTTGTTTGAGTTTGGACATTCAAATTCAAATCAAATGTCTATGAACTGGTATTTTAACATTCAAATGAATTTCACATCTTTTGACTCACTCGTACGAATTATTCGGACATTCGTACGCAATTTAGGGATGGGCACGAATGTTCTAAACATTTGAAATTTGATCAAATTCAATCGAATGTGGACATTCAAACTCGAATAGAATGTCTACACATTCAATTTTAGACATTTGAACAATTTTGAATGCTCTGAAACGTCCATTCAAATGATTTGAAACATCTGAATGAACAGATAGTTATGAACAGATATGAAGGTACAGATATGAAGGTACGGGTAAGTATCTGAATGCATCTCATACGTATCTGTACTTATTTGCATATAAAATGCGTACAGATGTGCCCCACACACATAAATGTTGTCAACATCCGTATCTTCAAATACGAATGTTGTAGACCAGTGGTTCTCAACCTGGGGGTCGGGACCCCTTTGGGGGTCGAATTACCCTTTCAGAGGGGTTGCAATGAGCCTCCCCCTGCCCTTCCCTCCCACCTCTCAGCTGTTCCACCCCTGTGGTTGGGGGTCCCCACAGCATGAGGAACTCCATCAAGGGGTCGCGGCATTAGGAAGGTTGAGAACCGCTGTTGTAGACATTCATATCTTCACATTTGAATTGGATTTTGTAGGTATTTGTAGGAATATCCAACATAAATGGATATGTATCCATTCGCATCGGATACGTATCCATTTGTATTGGATACATATCCATTCATATACATATATGATGCATATCCCCAGTTGGTGAACCAGTTTGGTCTAGTGGTTAGGGAGCCGGACTCTTATTTGGGAATACTGGGTTTGATTCTGCCCTCCCCCATGAAGCCAGCTGGGTGACCTTGGGTGAGTCACAGCTCTCTTCTGAGCTCTCACAGACCCACCTACCTCACAGGGTGTCTGTTGTGGGGAGAAGTACAGAAGCTTTGTCAGCCGCTTTGAGTCCCCTTAAATGGGTGAGAAAAGCGGGGTAGAAAAGGCAACTCTTCTTCTTTTTAAGGAATGTCCAAACTATTTGTATATGTATTCCAGAACATTTGTATTGTATGGATGTTGTAACATTCGATTTGTTTACGAATGTCCAAATTCATATTTATTTGTACGAATGATGTTACAGATATTTGTGTACATCCTTCTTCTGGGCATCTCAAGCAAAAGATGAGGAGAAACCTTCACCTGCTCTTGATTGTCTGCAAATGGCCTTTAGAGGCATCCTGCCTCCAAGCTGGTGTTGGTACCTAGGCATTTGGTCTAGTAGCCATTGATACACCTGTCCTTCATGAATTTGTCTAACCCTTTCCTAAAGCTACCCAGGCTGATTGGTGTCACCACTAGGGATGCGAAGAAATATTAGTATTATTAGTTATTCGTAGAAATTTTTACAAATTTGGACATTCACATACGAATTGGCCAGACATTTCTACTTCAGTTAACATACGAATACAGATACTTTGAGTTATTCATATGAATAATTCAGACGTTCATATGTGTGCAGATATGTACACAACACTTACGTATCCATACGCATCTTGTGCATATCCGTTCACATCCATATGGATACATACAGGAAGAAAACGGGATGCATACAGAATGAAAGTGAGATGCGTATGGATGCGTACAGGATTCGTATCATTTGATCCGTACTGAATATTCACACAAATAGATACGAATGTATTTGTATCGGTTCAAATGTCCATTCTTTAGTTTTTCTTTATTTGTACAAATTTGGATTTTTGAATATTCGATTCTTTAGGAACCAAATGTCGAAAACTGCATTTCTGTGTACCCCTAGTCGCCATCTCTTCTAGCAAATTTCAAAGATTTTTTTTCCTGCACAGGAGCACAGAATCAAACCCGGACCCATCTGGCAAAGCTTCCGGCCCTCATGGAACAAGTCGAAAAATTAACCTTTAACGACTTGGAAGAGCTTTGTGATGTGATGAGACAGTCCATCATCTTTACAGCTGGTTGTCTGAAGGCACCTTGCCTACCGCTGTCTTTTTTTTTTTTTTATGGAGCCAATTGTGTGACCATGGAGAAATACTTTATTGTCCAAGGAATGTTTATGCAAACAAGCAAAATGGTTTAATAGGGAACACCTGGAGAAGTTGTCCAAAATAGTGCTGTAAATTCCTCCTTCCCTCGCATTTATGAGAATTTTTCACATCAATATTTATAGTTTTCCAGACTCGGTGTAGCTCTTTTGCATAGATTAGCATAGCGTTTATACTGGCCAGAAATGTCTTGGGAGGGGAAACGGATAGAGGAGAAGAAGCAGAGTTGGCTTTTCTACCTTGCTTTTCTCACCAATTTAAGGGGACTCAAAGTGGCTGACAAAGCTTCTGTTCTTCTCCCCACAACAGAATACCCTGTGAGGTAGGTGGGGCTGTGAGAGCTCAGAAGAGAGCTGTGACTAGCCCAAGGACACCCAGCTGACTTCATGGGAGAGGGCGGAATCAAACCCGGTATTCCCAGATAAGAATCCGGCTCCCTAACCACTAGAGCAAACTGGCTCACAAGAAGAGCTGTGTCTGGAATGGACAGTGCTTTGTGGGTTCTTCTACTTAGGAAAGATAGAACAGGTACAGCAGCATGCTAGATGAAGAGTATAGGTAGGCAGAGGGAAACAGAAAAGGACAAAGAAAGAATGCCTCCAGACTTGTTTAGATGCTTTGCTGCCCATGTGCAGCTTTTTCAAGCCCACAGCAACGGTGAAACATTTAGGTAGTATCCAGATTAGCAGAATAAAGTCCACTGTTGGAGAAAAAAGCGCAGCTTACCTGCTGCGAATCCATCACGCGCCTTCCAGACTTCAGCAGCCTCCCAGCATCTTTCCCAGAGAAAGCTGCGATATTTCCATGGCACGCACACTGAGGCATATGTCATATGGTGCCTGTTGTGGGGAGCTGAAATGCAGGCTCGGCTTTCGTTCACTGTTCTTGCCGTCCTGTCCAGACTGGTGGGAACATTCAAATTTACCTGATACTGTGGAGCGAGTGATCATTGTTTTACAGTAGGTAAATTTGAAGTCACTGTGGCATAATGCAGTGCCGCTACGCAGTATTGGGCATGAGGTGTGACGCCCAGACCCAGACTGCGCATTGAAATGTGCAGTATCTGTAAGTCCGGGCACACCCTTAGCGAAGTAACAAGATGCTGATTTAACAGCATCTTTGTACTGCACACTTACTGTAGAATTCTCTGTCACTATGGCGGGTGACAATGCTTCCCGTCTGGTGGACAGGAATCCACTCTGGCATTCCTTTGTGGCCTCCAGTCCTCCAGTCTGGTGGACCAAAAGCTGCTATGATGTCCCCTCCCAGCATCTGATGCTCCAGTCTGGTGGACCAGAAGCAGCTACAGCGTCCTGTCAAAACAAGGGCAGTGGCTGGAGGCACCCCAAGAGGAAGGTAGGGAAAAGGTTATGGTCATTTTTGGCTTCAGATCTACTCAATGTCGCTTTGACAGCCCACTTCTTCGTCTCTCTAAAACAATAACTCGTGTGAAGTGGAAGCTCTTAGCAAGTTCCCATTTATCTGGCAAAGGTTACTGTTGCTTCTTGCAGGTCTCTGGACCCGTGCAGGAGATATTTCTCAGCACTTCAGTCCTGACGTAAAAGGGCTTTAGTACCTATTGAAGTTCTGAAGGGAGATTAAGACCTTCACCTAATTAAAGAATTTTAATATTAATGACGAATAGGACATTAGATGATAGCACCAACCAGCATTCCAATCAGTTCCTTTAATTTAACCTGAATAGAATCTGGGCTTCCAATAACTTTTCTGCAGTGCTCAAATGAAGAAGAGTTGGTTTTTCTACCCCACTTGTCTCACCCACTTAAGGGGACTCAAAGTGGCTGACAAACCTTCAATTCTCCCCACAACAGACACTCTGTGAGGTAGGTGGGGCTGTGAGATCTCAGAAGAGAGCCGTGAGAACTCAGAAAGAGAGCTCTGACTAGCCCAAGGTCACCTAGCTGGCTTCATGGAGGAAGAAGAGTTGGCTTTCCTACCCTGCTTTTCTCACCCATTTAAGGGGACTCAAAGTGGCTGACAAACCTTCAGTTCTTCTACCTACAACAGACAATCTGTGAGGTAGGTGGGGCTGTGAGAGCTCAGAAGAGAGCTGTAACTAGCCCAGGGTCACCCATCTGGCTTTGTCGAAAAGTACGGACTCAAACCCAGTGACTACGAGATAGGAGTCCAGCACTTTAACCACAAGACCTAACTAGCTCACACAATGAAGAAGAAATATAGATTCAACTTCACTGCACAGGTTCCATGTTCTGTCTAGGAAGGCTGATGCTTGTATCTCCAGCACTGAAGTTATACAGGATACTGTACATTATCTGTGGGTCTGTAAGACTTCCCTCCTCCCTTTATTTGTTTGTTTGTTTACATTTTGTGAATGTCTGCTTAAAAAAAAAAAAACCTTCTCTCGTTGAAGGGCAAGAATGGATTATTTATTTATACCATGTTCATTTCCCAGCTCATGATTAAAGATCAGGTTAGGGATGTACACAAATGTTTGTTTGTTTGTTTTGCATTCAAATTTGAGTCACATCGAATGTCAAAACATTAATTTCGATTTGACTATTTAGAATCCAAATGCAACAAAATCCAGTTCGAACTGAATACATTCAAAATTATTCGTTCAGATGTTAGATTCGAATCTGCAGAAACGACAACATCCGCATGTGTTATACGTATCTGTACACATTTCGTACGCATCCCGTTTTATCCCATATGCATCCCAATTTGGTCCCGTATTATAAGCGCAAATGCTTATGATACGTATGAGACACATACAGATACGTATGAGATCTGTATAGATACTTATCTGTACTTTGAATGTTTCAAATCATTTGAACGAATGTTTCAGAGCATTCAAATGTGAAGACATTCTATTTGAATTTGAATGTCCACATTTGACTGAATTTGATCCAATTTTGAATGTTTAGAAGCTTCTTGCGCATCCCTAATCAGGCTCATTAATAATAATAATTAATAATAATAAATGATGATGATGATGATAATTTTATCAGCCACCCTCCTGAGACCTTCACGTATAGTATGGAATATAAATTAATATTTATTATTATTGTTGTTGTTGTTGTTTATAATGATGATGATGATGATGATAATTTTATAAGCCACGCTCCTGAGACCTTCACGTATAGGATGGAATATAAATTAATATTTATTATTGTTGTTGTTGTTGTTATTGTTGTTGTTTATAATGATGATAATAATTTTATTAGCCACCCTCCTGAGACCTTCACGTATAGGATGGATTATAAATTAATATTTATTATTGTTGTTGTTGTTATTGTTGTTGTTTATAATGATGATAATAATTTTATTAGCCACCCTCCTGAGACCTTCACGTATAGGATGGAATATAAATTAACATTTATTGTTATTGTTATTGTTATTAGTATTAGTATTAGTATTATTTTAAATTCTGCCTTATACCCAAAGGTTTCAGGGCAGCCAACAACATTTAAACTCAAATCTATAAAATCATACTCTCTTATAGGGTCTCCGGTCTGGAATGGAGGGGAGGGAAAGAGGCGAATAAGAGCGCAACTTTTGTTGTGTTAACATGAGGGCACCGCTGCCGCTTGGCAGAGGAGGCATCCCTTGGCACTCTGTCCTCTCCTCACTCTCCTTTCCCTTGGCCCTCTGCCACCTGGGATCGGCGTGGGAGCCCTGGCGAAGACACAAAGAGCCGCCGCGTCCCTGCTGGTAGAGCAAATTGAAAGCCTTTTGTCCACAATGATGCCATTGGGCGCGGGCAGCACTTGCAGAGGAGGGAAGCGCTGCTTGAAGTCGGCCCACACAGACCATCTCTGGTGTTGAACACTCAAATGGTGGAGACGGGAGCCAAGGGAAATCAGCCAAACAATACCCCGGTCTGTAAACATTGGTTGCTTCAGTGCTGCTTGGCACCTCTTCCTTTGCGTTCAGGATTCATTTGTCCAAGCTGTTGTTCAGTTCAGTGGGCCAGGGTGAGTCACGTCACTAGGAGTGTCCATGATGCCCTGACGCGTGTGGTATCCTGTGGCTATTGTAAACAACTATGTGGGTTATCCCAGCTGCAAGGAATAAAGGGTGCCATGGGGAAGGAGGGGACAAAAAGAGGGAATGAGGTGAAAAACCCACTTGTAGGTACAGGGTAGGGTAGGAATAAATATACATCCTTGGGCTAGTCACAGCTCTCTTCTGAGCTCTCACAGCCCCACTTACCTCACAGGGTGTTCTGTGGTGGGGAGAAGAACAGAAGGTTTGTTAGTAGCTTTGAGTCCCCCAAACTGTGAGCCAGTCTGGTCTAGTGGTTAGGGAGCCAAACCATTTTCCTTTTAGCTTCTTCCCTCCCCCTCATTGTGTGAGTCAGTTTGGTCTTGTGGTTATATCTCATAGTCACTGGGTTTGATTCTGCCGTCTCTCATGAAACAAGCTGGGTGACCTTGGGATAGTCACAACTCTCTTCTGAGCTCTCACAGCCCCACCTACCTCATAGGGTGTTCTGTGTTGGGGAGAAGAACAGAAGGTTTGTCAGCCGCTTTGAGTCCCCTTAAATTGGTGAGAAAAGTCAACTCTTCTTCTTCTACTACTCTGCTTCCATTCTTCCCACTCACTAAAATGTTAGGCCCCCATAAATACCTTGGTTCATCCTTCCAGTGTGTGAGTCCCATCAGCTGTCTCAGACAGCATTCATCACCAGTTTGGTTTAGTGGTTAGGGAGCTGGCCTCTTACCTGAGAATGCCAGGTTTGATTCTGCACTCCTCCGTGAAGCCAACTGGGTGACCTTGGACTAGTCACAACTCTCTTCTGAGCTCTCACAGCCCCACCTACCTCATAGGGTGTTTTGTTGTGGGGTGAACAGAAAGCTTTGTCAGCTACTTTGAGTCCCCTTAAATGGGTGAGAAAAATGGGGTAGAAAAGCCAACTCTTCTTAATTATTTGTTTGTTTGTTTATTATTTTTATTTCTATCCCACTTGATACCTAAAGGTCTCAGGGCACGTAACAACATTGCACATCAGCATGTTAAAACAATAACAGTATATATTAAAACAACAGTGTCTCCAAGTGGGAAGGGCCAGGGCAAAGAGGTGCGTCTTCACTGCCTTCTGAAACGTGTACAGTGAAGGTGACAAACACACCTCAAGGGGGAGACTATTCCACAGCCTGGGGCCATCACTGAGAAGGCCCTCTCCTGGGTGCCCACTCCTTTTGCTGCTGAGGGTAGTGGAACAACCAGGAGGGCCAACCCTCCAGATCTTAAGGCACAGGCAGGTCATGCACACACATGCACAACTGTACATATACATGTGTCTTACTGAATGCCAAGTCTCAGTGGGCTCCATGGGATTTCCTCCTTTAAAAAAACAAAATCAAAAACCACTGTTTGTCTCTGTCTGGCACACTTACTTAACTAACACAGGTAGAAGCTTCACTGTCAGCTGTAGCTCTTTCCTGCCATGACATTTTCTCTTTATTTCCTGAGCTTCTGATATGTCCCCCGCCCCTAACCCCACTGCACAGTAACACAAAATAGGAAGGCAAGAATGACATACTGTAGTTGACTAATAGGTCGCCTTTATTCCTACAGAGAACTGGGACTGTTATTTAAAAATAAATTTTAAAAAATCCAGATTTGTGTTGCATGGAAGCATTACTGCTGTATTCCCTTCCATCTTCACCCTACTTATACATGTGTGTGTGAAAAATGCGCACCCAGCACACAGGGGTGAATCTAGGGCTTGCGATCTTTCTAATTGCAATTGGTGCTAAGATGAGCAGAAGCATCTGCCGTTTTCCTCTCCTGGACTTTTTTTTTAAATTTGTTCTGTCTGTCCCCTCCGTTTTAGCCTTACCTGTTTCATGCCTTCTTCTTCTTCTTCTTCTTCTTCTTCTTCTTCTACCATCTCCAGGGTAGGACAATGAAGATGCCCTAAGAGGCCATTTGCAGGGAAGCAAATGAAGGTTTTGCCCCAAAGCAATTGCTGGGTCAGATGCTAGACTAGATGGGTTGTGGCCTGATCCAGCAGGGCTCTTCTGATACTCTTCTAGACTAATTCATGGAGGGCAGGTGTGCCAGTGTCTTCTAGAATGGATGCCTAAGTACCACTTCATATTAGAGAGACAAGCAAGGTGTCTGTAAATGCAGGCTGGATTGCACATTTTTATTCTCCCTGCTTTCTCTCTTCCTCACCCCCTATTCTTCTTTTGTTTGAGATTTTAGTGGTGTTTTGATCACTCTGAAAGATTCTGCTGTCACATTGCAGGCCTCCTAGGACTGTGTGGGAGAGTCAGTTCATGAAGACAAAAGCTAAACCAGTTGAACTTGTGACCGACACAGGAATACATAATATTTTTGGATGGCCCAAGACCCAAAGAGAGAAAATGAAAGCAATTAAAAAACAGTGGACCAGGAAAAAAATAAAACCAGAAAATGTGTAAATAATGTGTGTAACAGCTTTAAACTGCACCAGTGTTTTTCTTTGCCTCAGAGAGTCATTGGTTTATGGAATTTAGGAAAGGTGGTGACAGGAATCAGACTGCATTTTCAAATCGAATGTTTGAAAATCAGTATTCATACCAATAGATCACATCTGAATGTGGTAAGATCCTGTTGGATACGAATCTATTCATATGTATTTCCTATGAACATCCAGTACGTATCTGATACGAACAATACGTATCTGATACAAATAAATACGTATCTGCTGTGTTTCCCCAGTTTAATGAATCTCCAAACTATTTGTATGATTGTTCAGAAACATTTGTATTCATTCAAATGTTAGCGGACAAATATAACGTTTGATTTGAGTTCGGCTGAATTTTGAATGTTACAAATATCCATGCACATTCCTAGCTTCTGTAGCTTTAAGAAAGGATTGGATAACTTCCTTAAGGGCAGATGTAGCAATGGCTAGTAGAATGGATGACTGGATACAGGGAGTCAAGAGCAGGTCAAGTCTTCTGCTTGAGATGCCCAGAAGCAATTGGTGGCCCACTGTGTGATACAGGATGCTGGACTAGGTGGCCTGTGGCCTGATCCAGCAGCGCTCCACTTGTGGCACACCATTCTTTGCCCAACGGGCATGCAGTTACCTGAGAAATACAGCAAGGGGGATTTAGTTGCAGCCCTGAGCATTGCATATGAACGTTTCCAAATTCTGCATCCTCTTTTTGGTGCAGCTTAATGCTGGCTGTGATCCTCTTTGATGTTTCTCAGTTGTGTGTTTGTCCTGCTAAAGATAGTGCCCCCCACCTTCAACATTTCATGGTCCCAGTCGTACAAGAATCTGAGAAGTTTTTCCCTCCCCACATGCCATAGTTAAATGATTCAAACCACTTATGGCTCTCTATGTCGTCACTTGCCTTAGACATGTAAAATAATTGAGATCTGCTCACTTCCCCTAAAAAGAATATGTCAGATTCTTCATTCTGTGAATGAGCTGTTAGCTTATTCTCCACATCTCTGTGTTCTTTCACAGGCTGATTATCTCCTCAGGAGTTTCTGGCCAGATTTTCATTCTGGTAAGTATGGTAGGGGCTCTCCTTTTCCAGGTTTAAGAGCTGCGTTGTAGGTTTGTTCTGAACTCGGTATTTGTGGTTGTGTTCCCATTCAAGAACTTTGAAATTGTTTTGATCGTTCACCGTTCCCAGAGTTTTAAAAGAATCCACAGTTTTGGAGGATTAAAGATCCCGGAATGTGGATTATCTGTATTCGGATCAAAAGAGGTCTCACTGCTGGATTTAGAAATCCTCCACACTATTTAGCAATGAGAATGCAAGCCTTTTTTGGGGGGGGAGGGAACCATGCTTTAGGAGCATTCTCCTCAGTTTCCCTTGATCCAATGATAAGCTGTGATCTCTCCCCTCCTGACTTCCTTCATTCCTGATCGGCTCTCCCATCCATGCCTTTTGCCTCCCTGCCTGCCATTTTGTGCTGATCTGCTGTAGCGATGCAGCACTCCATTATAAGAAAAAACAGAAAGTGAGTGTCAGCTCCTGAGTAAAAGCCTGCCTGCTTCCTCCCTCCTTTGTTTAATTAATTCCTATACTCCCCTTTGCAAAAAGTATCAAAAGAAGACACCTGGGGTGGTTCCCAAATAGATGGAGTGGCAAGTGGTGAACAAAAGCTGCTGCCAAAGGAGTCCATGATCGCAGGTTTATATAGAGCAGTGGTTCTCAACCTGGGGGTCGGGACCCCTTTGGGGGTCAAACTACCCTTTCAGAGGGGTCGCGACGAGTCTCCCACCACCCTTCCCTCCCACCTCCCAGCTGCTCCACCCCTGTGGTTGGGGGTCTCCACAACATGAGGAACTCCATTAAGGGGTCACGGCATTAGGAAGGTTGAGAACCACTGATATAGAGGGTGGGGTTTGAATTGCCCATCCCTATGAAGTCAGGGTATGATGGTGTCCAGTTGCTGACTGCATGCGGAGGGGGTTCTGCAGAAGGGAGGAGAGTGGCAAGTGGGTTTCTCTCCTGCCTGGCACTGAAGAATGGAGAGTGATTCTGCATTATAAGCTAACACTGGGGAAGCAAAAAAAACCAGACCTCATTCCTGATTTTTTTTAAAAAAACAAAACAGTTTAAAATGAGGTTAAATTGTCAAGTGGGAATTTGACCTGTGTGTCTAGGTCCTCTCATGTCCCATGTCCAATGTCAACATTAAATATTCTCAAGCAGTTGTTGAGCTCCTGCCATTCATTTTGGAAATGAGAGGTTCAGATTTTGCATTGTTGGTGTGGCATGCTGTTCTCCACTCCAATCAGAAACACTTCAGCAAGAGTTTTATCTTGTTTAACAAGCAGGCAGCAGCTGATTTGGATATTCTCTTTCCAAAAGCGGTGAGTTCAGAGTGCCTGTTTATGTCTGGAAACAAAGTGGGTTGATTCACACTTGCCGCCACTTCTGAAAAGTCCAGCACTTGAATCTTGGCTCCTGAAGGTTTGTCTGGAAAGATCTTGAAAATCCTGATAGCAACCCAGCACTCAATTATAAGAAAAAAGGAAAAGCGAGTGTCGGCTCCTGTGTAAAAGCCTGCCTGCTTCCTCCCTAAGATGTGGAGATTAGATGGTCAAGAAGGAGTTCAGTTGGAATGGGTCAGAAGCTATTCTAAAGGGAGATGGGGTATGAAACCACATGGTTGGTTTGCTAGTTAATTGAATATCTGTTTGTTCCATCTGCTGGTTAATTGCTTTGTTGAACAAACGGTTGTTCCATTAAAAAAGCCTCTTTCAAGGGCAAAAATGTAGCAAACATGATCAAATAATTTGTGCTTACAAGCAGGAGACTGGAGGCCTTTTCGCACTACATCCGGATGTAGTGCACGTGGGCTAAGTAACTTCAGGACGCTACACCCATTTGCACACACGCATGCAGGAGCGCATTTACACACGTTCCTGCATGCCTGTGTGCAAATGGGAGCAGCGTCCTGAAGTTACTTAGCCGGGAAAGACTGGGCAGGGGTGGGGACGTGTCCCGCAAGGCTGCCTGCCATTGGGTGCAAGCACCCAGGGGCGGGCAGCCTTGTCAGGCCCCTTCCCCTGCTTCCTGCCGGCTGTACAGGGCTCGATCGAGTCCTGTGCAGCTGGCATGAAGCCACCCGGGCACCCACCCACCCCAGGGCCCGGGGCCAGCTGCCTATGGGGCAGCGGCTGAGGGACCCCTTTGTCAACCGGAGTGCTTCGTTCTGGTCAGCCAAGGCTCCCCCCCCCCGATCGCGAACCTCTGTGGGGCGTAGGCGCCTGGATCAAAGCACCTAGGCCCTGCAGCCTGGCAAGGGAGGTAATTAGTACGGCCCCTGTCATCTGTTCAGCCGATTTTCAGCCAATGCTGGTGGGGAGGGGGCGTGCCTGCAGCTGTCAGGGAAGGAAGGATGTGCGAATGCTTCCCTCCCCAAATGGCCGGGGACACTTTGAACGCAGGCAGATGGATGTAGAGCACTTTTAAGTGCTCTACATCTCGAACGCTGTGGCGGCTTAGCCGTCCCAGCAGTGCGTATGCTGCGTCTCCAACTGCTCTCCACGCGTTCGAAAACCCCATGTGCGCAAAGGCCTTGGTTTGTTTTAGGGATGTGCATGAATGCGTTTTTTATAATTTGAATTGTATTGAATTGAATGTAAGAAAATTTGTATTTGTTTGAATAGATCCCCTTTGAATGTAGTGGGATTCTATTCGATACGAATGCATTCTTTCGAGTTCGTACAAATATCAGCTACAAATGCATATGTATCTGATACATATTCCCTAACGTATCAAATCCATCCTGAATCCACTTTGAATCTGCTCTCAAACTGTGTCCAATGCACTCTGGATCCATTGCAGATGTGACTGGCGCAGCCGCTTTCCTACCTCCCGGTTTTGTGCATGTTCCAAAGCATTTGCACCAATGTTCTGAAACATTCATACCAATATGATTGTCAGTGCATGAATATATGGATGTCTGAATTTGTATGAATATCAAATTTATTTTATTATTTTATTTTATTTATTTATTTATATCCCGCCCTATACCCAAGGGTCTCCGGGCAGCTAACAACCTTTAAAATGAACATATCAAAACAGTAAAAACCAATACAGCATTAAAAAATAACATGATAAAAACAATACAAAAATGGTTAACACAGTAGAGTTTGCAGTGGGGAAATGCAAGCAGTATTTAGCCAAAGGCCTGGTTGAAGAGGTGTGTCTTTACCGCCTTTCTAAACACAAACAGAGAAGGGGCCTGACGCACTTCCGGAGGGAGGCCATTCCATAGCCTGGGGGCCACTACCGAGAAGGCCCTCTCCCGGATGCCCACCCGCCTAGCTGCTGAAGGTGGAGGGACAACCAGGAGGGCCTCTCCTCCAGATCCTAAGACACGGGCAGGTCGATATGGGAGAAGGAGCTCCTTTAGATATTTGGGGCACAAGTCATTCTGGGCCTTGTAAGTCAGAGAATGTTCCAGATATTCGTGTGCATCCCTAGTTTCCAGAGTTGCAAACTGCCGCATGTTTGGTTCGGTGTAAACCTCTGCAAGCGCAAACTTTGCCCATCTCTAGGAAGTAATCTCTGTCCTGCTGGTATGTTTGGCCGTGACAGTTAAGTTTCTCAGTTCACAGCGACGACAGTTGGCGTTGGTTAACACTCCCTGGGCTTTAAATTGTTTCTGCCCGCAACGGTTTAATGTCAGCAGTGGTATTTAATATTACATGTCAGAATAAAATTAGAGGCTTCTCATTGATTCATCCCACCGGCCCACTCAGCACCTTTCGAAAGACGGCACCTTTCGTGCGACTCCTGTTCGCGCTCTGCTGAGTGATTCATGAGCCGCTTTGGTATTTCTCCACTTTGATTGGAACTTGTCGCCTTGCTAAGGGGAATGCCTGGCTCAGGGGGGTGACCTGATTTAGAGGAGAGTGACTCAGATATGCCTCTGCCCTCAGACTTTACAGTCTGAGAAAGACATGTCGCATGAGGAGAATGGGACCACGGGGTAACAGGAGAACTTCGTAGGATTGGAAGCAGAGGGGCTTGGTGGAATCCATTTCTTTGAGTGGCTGGTGGCCCTGCCGTCTAGTTTTCCCAGTGTTCCAGGTGTGGGACCTGGTGGAATCAGTTTCTTACATGAGCCAGTTTGGTCTACTGGTTAGCGAGCTGGACTCTTATCTGGGAATACCGGGTTTGATTCTGCCCTCCTCCATGAAGCCAACTGGGTGACCTTGGGCTAGTCACAGCTCTCATCTGAGTTCTCACAGCCCCGCCTACCTCACAGGGTGTTCTGTTGTGGGGAAGAGAACAGAAGCTTTGTCAGCTGCTTTGAGTCCCCTTGAATGGGTGAGAAAAGTGTGGTAGAAAAGCCAATTCTTCTTCTGATCCTCCTCCTCCTTCTTCTTAGCTAGCTGAGATGCATTACTGAGATATATACCGATGTGGTTAGAGGAAACATCTATTCCATGTGAGCTCTTTGGACCAATCCTAGCAAGGAACCGTTCTTTGGTGTCACATCGACCTGCTTCCCATAACAACTTTCATTTCTCACAACATTACTACACTTGTTGTGACTACGCTGCTAAAACAGGATAGAAGATCACAGAGCACCTGTTATTACTCAACTCAGGATGGCCTTCCGGCCTAGCAGTGGAAGCCCTGATTCTGTTCTTACATTTCTTTGGAGGAAATGTGAGGACAGTTGAGGGTTGGGGACTTGGTGGAATCAGAGGTCTGATGGAAGGGCCCTGCTTCTCATGTCCCATCCCTAGCTGGGATGGCCTCATCCTGGTGGCTATTGGGGGAAAGGGACTAGGGGGCATCCGTCTCTCTCTCTAGATGTGGTACGACTGCTGTTATCTCACTGTGGAAGCAGGAGTGCATTTGTCCATGTTAACCTTCCGGGTACTCAGCCCTCTTGACAACCTGGGAATCCAGTGTTCAGTATGTAATGTCTAGACTTTCCAGTCCAAGCAATCATTGGCTGTTTCCACATGGGCTACGAAGTCCCCATTAAAGACCCAAGAAGACCCTATTAGGAATGGGATCACGACTTACCTTCCGCATGGAAGATCCCATGAGGACCTCATGAGGAATGTGTTATCCACACAGGTGCTTCCGGATTCCATTCCTAATGAGGCCTTTGGGTCCTTAGATCCAGATTTCCAGAAGACCCCTTTAATGGTGTCCTCAATCCAGTCTAACCCTACCCATAACTTCACAAAGACTGGATCGCATAGCACGTTTCCTGCCAACAGGAGCAGGCCTAGCGGAAGCAACCGCTTTGTGACACATATGTTGGCCCATTGTGCTGCGCCACTGGAGCAGAATCGGGGCCTCTGGAGGCATGCTGCTGCATCTGCACAGCGGCCCTGTTTAGCACCCATTACTGTCGGATGCTGGATGACCCATGCAGATGCACGGGGGCTCTGTGGCAACCCAGAACTTCAAGGACCAGAGTCCATGAGGACTGGATACTAAGGACCCAGATCTTCTTAATCTGGATTAAGGGAGGCATGAGCAAAGAGGCCCTTAGGGACACCGGCAATAATGAATGGATGTTCCATTGTCCAAGGCAGGAGGTCTGTCTGCGGCGAACGTGGGCACATCATATCCCTTCCTTTTAAAACCCTCCGCGCATCCGGTGCTACCGTAGCATCCGGCTAACTTCAGGTTAACACGGATTTCACAGTAGACTGTGTCCCGAGCACTTTGCGGTAAATAGCAAAGATCAAAACGCTGTGTTAAAAATAATTGCACTGCTTGTAAAATCCAACCCCCGTGCTGGCTGCTCGTGCAAGGGCGACTCTGCTCCAAGGTCATAGCATTTCTATTTTACTGAGCCAGATAATTTGAGATATATTCTCTGATGATTAATTAAGCCAACACAAGTGTGATACTGGCAATGGGAGCAGAATTACCCCTCTCCTCTCCTCTCCTTCCCTCCCTTCCCAATCTTTATCTTTTGAGCAAGAGAACAAATCCTGGAAATCAAGAGGCGTTTCATGTCCGCCTGTATACAAGATCTACAGCTCAGGTGGAATTCAAAACCTGGGGACTCGTTCTTGATTCTGACTTCCTAAGGTCATGGGAGCAGCTCTAACTCAGTGGCAACACAGGAAGCAGAGGGTTCCCAATGCAATCCTTGGCTTATCCACAGAAGGAGGCAGTGGCAAGCTACTTCTGCATGGAATCTGGGAGTGGTTCTAGCTCAGTGGTAGAGCAAACTGCCTAGAAAGCAGAGAGTTGCTGCTTTGATTCCCCAGCTTATCTCTAGGAGTCGGCATGGCAAACCACTTTTGTACCTCTGCCAAGAAAACTGCACGGAGGTGCCCCTGGAGTCTGGGAGTGGTTCTAGCTCAGTGGTAGAACAAACTGCCTAGAAAGCAGAGGGTTGCTGCTTTGATTCCCCAGCTTATCTCTAGGAGTCGGCATGGCAAACCACTTTTGTACCTCTGCCAAGAAAACTGCACGGAGGTGCCCCTGGAGTCTGGGAGTGGTTCTAGCTCAGTGGTAGAACAAACTGCCTAGAAAGCAGAGGGTTGCTGCTTTGATTCCCCAGCTTATCTCTAGGAGTCGGCATGGCAAACCACTTTTGTACCTCTGCCAAGAAAACTGCACGGAAGTGCCCCTGGAGTCTGGGAGTGGTTCTAGCTCAGTGGTAGAACAAACTGCCTAGAAAGCAGAGGGTTGCTGCTTTGATGTCCAACCTCTCCCCAGAAGGAGTCGATGGCAAACCAATTCTGAATCTCTGCATAAAGGGGCCCCATGGAAGTCTCCACACAATCAACCAGGAGCGGGCTACATCTTGGTGGTACCCAACAATCATCATGGCTTGGCTTCACAGATGAAGATTAGGGAGTGCTCGAGCCACGCTTGCTGCATGCTTGTTGGTGGCTAAACAGACCAATGTGGGATAGACACGTCCGGTTGCAGAAGGTACAGAGAAAGGTCTCCTTGGGTGGTACTGTGATCGCATGGTTCTTTCTACATTGTCTTTTCTCCTCAAGACTGGTTCTGCGAACATTCTTAAAGGAGGCAGCAGCATTATGGATGATGCATCTCCATGCCTCTTGGTTTGAGACTGGAGTGGGCCATTGATTGTGATCAATATGGCCAAGGCTGAGGGTTTGCTTCAGGGAGTCCTTGTATCTCTTTGGGGCTCCTCTGTTTTGGCAGCCGGTGGTGAGTTCACCATAGAGCACCAGCTTTGGGAGGTGATGATCCTTCAGATCCTAGAGATGTTCCTTGCCCAGCACAGCTGTGTCCTAAGCAGCATGGCCTCAATATTCGTGGCCTCTGCTAGTTCAAGGACAGCAACGTTTGTCACATAGTCAGACCAGTGGATGTTTAGGATTGTGCGGAGGTAATGCCGATGGAAACATTCAAGGTACCCAACAACAATCCAAAGGGATTGCACACATTGGATTGTATCTCTTTGTCCTCCTTGGCAATTTCTTGCCCTACCATGCAGTTACACAGAACCTTCTGCCCCAAGGTAACAAGCATTATAACAAATCAGATGGTTCTTTACTTTTCCTCTCCGTTAAGCAAAATCATGATCAAGATATCATCTTTAGACTAATCAGCAAAGATTCCTTCCTCTTCTCCTCTCCCTTTCATTTCTGAAAGCTTAAGAAGAAGAAAAAGTCAGTATGCTAATTCTGAGTCCCATTTGCTGTTCATAAGATTTTTCTATGTATTTTCAGCACTGGAATTAGTTTTATTAATAGGGTAAGGCTGTGATGATACATTCTGCTTTATGTTTCAATTCTATATTTATCTTGCAAAGGTCTAATGATAACAGTGAACAGAAAAGGAATGAGCTTGCACATTGGTGAAGCAATTTCTTTCTGGGGGAAAAATGTAATGGAGTGGTGTTTATTTTATATTTTATTTTATTTTGGGGAGTGAAAAGCCAGCAAGGCTAAGAAATGCAAGTTTATTCAAGTAACAAAATATACATACCTACATCTACTGATGTGTTTTGTGTGTTTCTCTAAGCATGAGGTCTCCAGGGACAATTGGATGCATGTAGTGAAACCATCTTGAGTGAGGAGAGAGAGAAAAATAGACAACATCTTTATTATTCTGTTCAGAAGTCTGAATAACAAGAAGGGTTCTTCAGATGTGCAGGTAGTTGATGACTCATTTCCAGATCAGGTGTCAACAAAGATGCCTGTAGTGCATAAGGCTTCATCTAGCAAAGTGAAAGGATAAATGACCCAGAGTCATGGGCATGGATCATAGAATCATAGAGTTAGAAGGGACATTGAGGGTCATCCAGTCCAACCCCCTGCTCAACAGAGGACTTCCTAAACCATCCCAGACAGATGTAGGTCCAGCTTCTGCTTGAAGACCTCATTACCTCCTGTGGCAACCTATTCCATTGACTGACCACCCTCACTGTCAAGAGGTTTTTCCTAATATCTAATCTGTATTGACTCCCTTGAAGTTTCACCCCATTGTTTCTAGTCCTCCCATCTTGTGCAAGTGAGAATAGGGATGATCCCTCTGCACTGTGACGGCCCTTCAGATACTTGAAGACCATGATCATGTCTCCTCTTAGTCTTCTCTTCTGTAGGCTAAACATTCCTAGATCCTTCGACCTTTCCTTGTAGGACATTGGTTTCTGACCACTAACCATTTTAGTAGCCCTCCTTTGGACTGTCCTTAGTTTTATACTCTATTTCAATCTGGAACAAAATAAATATCAGTTGTGAGGGGAAGGTGAGGGGAAGAAAAAAAATGTCACCATTGGTAGGAAAATTGCTGCTCTATCAGCTTTCTCCCATCCGTGTGAGTCTGAGTAAACAAACAAGCTAGAGACAAAAGATTTCTTTTGTCTGTATTGCAGTATAGGAAACTTGTCTTGCAGACATCGCATCAGGACAAGTTCAAACTCTCTCACATCACAGCCTGACTTTATATCCCTATCCCAGCCAGAAGTTTACAGTCTTACCAACGATGCTTCTTCATGCCCTCTAGAGTTAATTTGCATCTAATTTATTCACAATAAGGAGGAGAAATACATATGAAATTTCTCTTTTGGCATGTGCAGTAAAGGCAAAATAAGAATAGTTCAAGCAAAGTTCAAGCAATTCCTTTGAAATTGCAAAATCTACAGACATTTTTATCACTGGCATTCCTAATTCCTCCCACCATTGTGAGTTGAGAAGAATCACGAAGAATGTCATTGAGTAGTGAGCTACTGAATTTCAGGCCCTTTCTGCCCTGGACCTTATTCCGGATTATATCCTAGAATAGGGACCTGCTGTGGGCATGCTGGCGCAGAGAATGATAAGCCCCAGAGATGTCCTGTTGCAGTCTTCACCAGCACGCAGGACGCAGGTTCCTATTCCAGAATATAGTCTGGAATAAAGCCCAGCCAGTGCAGAAAGGGCCTTTGTGTCTTGGTTGCCCAGCAAACAGCCTTCAATGGCCTAATTCCTCTGATCCTGAAAATGATCCATAGCCACAGTTTCGAATGGGAGTAAGCCCCCAGCCCTGCCCTGGCTTATCTGCATCGTTAGTTGTCTTTGGGCAGAATTGCTAATGTCCCTACAAATGGTTGAGAGCAGAAATAAGACTCCGAAGTTCAGCATTTTCTCTCCTTGTAAGCTGTTCACACTTTTCTGAGAACAGATAAGAGAGACAGCTGGACGTTTCCCCCTTCCCCCATTTCAGCAAAACAATCTATTCGCTGACATTTTATCTTGTAGTCTGCTAACAATTTTTGTCCACGCTCCATTGTTTCCTACAGCATAATAGCAGTGGAGATTTTATTTTTTTTTATTATTATTTTTTTTGCTGTACTTGGAATATGTTTTCATCTGTTACTCATTTGTGGGCACTCAGAAGAGCTGTGACCATGGCCCATTTTTATTTCTGTACCGTGCCCACTTCTCACAGAACTGTGATGTTAATAATTATCCTTTCCCCAACTGGGTGTTGCTGAAGGAGTATTTGCAATGGAGAAAGGACATTCAAATGATAAACCCCACTAAAAACCTCTGCAAAAAGACCTTTCTCTGTAAAAAGACCTTTCACCTCAGATCCCCTACATTATTAGGGTTGTTTCAATTCAGAATGTTGGTCTTTCCAAAGTAGGGATGTACTTAGGAACCCGATTAGTACCTAATTGGTACCAATTGGGAAGCCCCTGTCCCCACCTGGACCCCACTGAAGGCCCCATCTGCAAGGCCCCTGTCCCCACGAGGGCAGGGGAAATACAGATTTAATGGGTCCTTCAAGCCCTTAAATCCAGATTTTCTGAGGACCTGATTAAAGGTGCCTTCAAGACCTGGATCTCCAGGAGGATCCCATCTCAAAGATCTGGAAGATCTGGATCTTTGCACGTGGAAAAAGGGGGAAGAGCTCGATTGCTATAGTCACCCTCATTTCTGTCTCTGTCTGTTAACATGATGCCTGTTGGCACATAGAAGGCATCAGGAGCTGAATCCACCACCATACCCCTGCCATGGATGCGCACTGCTGAAGGCTTCCTCAGCTAATCTCACACTGAAACTGCTTTATTCCAAAAGCTTGTTAGAGGCAGATGAGAGGTTTGTTAGCTAGAGAGCTCCGTTGCCTTCTGAGTTGATTACAGAGCTTTTTGAAAACGGCAAAGCAGCTTTGCATAATGGAGAGGTGTGACTTGACCTTTGAGGTCACGGGGACCTGTTTCTTCCTCTTGGTCCTTCAGACCTCAACCAACTCACATGGAGATGCTCGCACGTCTATCCATGAGGCAATGAAGGCTTAATTAACTGGTAAAGCAACCGGGCATGAAGGGGCTGGGAGCTCTTTCTGCTTTAGCACTGAAATGAATGTTTTGTATCCTAATGGGTGCATCTGTGTTTAGTGAAGCAACTTTAAATCCTCCCTCAACAAGCCTGGGAAGAAGGCGATCATTTAGATTTAGCTCATTTAGTTATTCTGAGTCAGAGGCTGGCTTGGTGAAGATGCTAGAGAGACAATGCAAGATGAAACAGGGCTCTGTACTAGGGATGTGTGCGGATATTTGAAATATTCGTTATTCGTACGAATTTGGATGACTTTGCACATTTGTATATGAATTGAATGTTCAGACATACTTTAGTATTTGTAGGAATACCAATATGTCAAGTAAGGGTGTAGGTGAATGCAATTTTTGGGATTTGAATTTCTGAAAATTTGAATCGATTGAAATGTTTAAAATTTGAATGCATTCACATTTGATTCAATTTGAATAAATTCAGATCTATTCATGAGAATTTTTGATCTGTATTGGCGCATATGAATGTCAACAACATGTGTGCATCCATACACAACTGCATGCATCCAGTATTTGTCCCGTATGCATCCCATTTTTGTCCCGTAGGGATCGAAATTTGTTCAAAAGTTTAAATATGAATTTATAGGCATTCAATTCAAATTCGAATGTCCAAATTCAGAGTCCATCAAATTTTTGAAAGTTTTGAATATTTGTGCACATCCCTAATTTTGAGTTATTCTTATGAATAATTCGGACATTCTTATGTGTACGGATACATATGCATCATGTACCCATCCGTATGCATCTTGTGCATATCTGTACACATCCATGCAGATATGTATGGGATGAAAATGGGATGCCTATGGGATGAAAATGGGATGCATACGGATACATACAAAATTCTTATTATATCGGTTCAAATGTCCAGACATTCATTTTTCTTTATTTGTACAAATTTGGATTTTCAAATATCTGATTTGTTACACATTTGTATGGATCGGTATAGGATGAAAACAGGTTGCATATGAGATAACTATGGGATGCATACAGATGTGTACAGATGGGATGTGTAACGATGCATAAGGGCACATACGAATGTTGTCAACATTCGTAAGTGCAAATTCAAATTGAAAATTCAAATGAGTAGATTCGAATTTGCTTAATTCGAATCGAATCTGGTTAAATTCTAATTTTAAAGATTCGAATCTAATTGATTTTTGGATATTCAATTCAAATCGAATCCCAAAAATCACATTCATGCACACCACCATAGATCATTACTGCTGAGCTTGTTTCTCAAAATGAATATTTTTATAAAATTTCTAATATTTATTAGACAGTAACATACTTAACTTACATACATCTATGCATGCCTCAAGTAAAAACAACAATAAATAAATAAACACAAAATATACCAATACATCCCTCCCCTCCCCTGTGATAGACCAATTCAGTTGATTTAATTGTGGCTCCTATCTAGGTATACAGCCACATCAATAGAAAACTCTTTTCTGGGATACATGTATATGTTTGTGCTAACAATCTTTCTATATGTGGTTCCACTAATTGGTGAAAATACTTATTAGTGTTGCTATCTTCCATTTGACTCTGTTTACATGTAATAAATTCACTTATCATAATTTTCCATAATTCATTTGTATCTCAGAATGTATCTCAGAATTTGTATCTCAGAATGTATCTCAGAATGTATCTCAGAATTTGTATCTCACAATGTATCTTTAGTTACCCGACTTCCAAAGATACTAATTTCTTATAAAATTTGATGTACTTTGTATACTTTTTTTTTGGGGGGGGGACCGAGTAAGGCACATGTTATTTTTGTTTACCTGGATTCTTTGTGGGGATTTTTATGTTGCTCTAGGTGGATTTAGTTTTATTGTCTTTCTTCTTGGTTGACTTTCAGCCCATGAAAAGAACATAAGCTTTTCCGATTGATATTTCCCTGCAGTGCCTGTTCTAGAGGAACTAAAATAAGAAGGATTTATTTTCCTTAATATTTTGAAAACGTGTTGGAAGCAATGGTCCTTCTGCATTCAAATGATCTGAAAAATGAAAGCTCACATACCTTGCAGCTGGAGTGAGGCACTTAAAAGTAAATCAGGAGGAGGGAACCAAATTCCACCTCCTCCTCCGCCACCTCTATGACGGATACGTGGCTCAACGTATTTAGTTCATGCAAATACCAACAGCTTCAGGCAGACCCAGAATCATCAACAAATCCTTCAAATTATTCCCCATGCTGTCCTTAGTGTTCTTTTGTTTATCTCTGACATTTTCCTTCCCTTTTCAAAAAGATATGTCATGAAGAGCGGGTAAGAAATTTGCTGTGAATTCGTCAGTGAAATCATCTAGGGTGTGATCACACAGGGCATTTGGGGGGTGACTGTTTCCAGACGATCACCCTATTTGTGCATATGGGGGGGGGGAGCTGCACAGCACAGTATTTTTTTAATAAAAAGCACCCCAAAGTAGGGATGTGCAAGAATATTTGAAACATTCGAAACTTGATCTAATTCGTTCAAATTCGAACATTCATAAATATACATATATATTCATTTTTTAACATTCGAACACATTTGAATTTTTTGAACCATTCGTATGAATGATTTGGACAGTCATGTTTGTATCTTATTTGTATCTGTACACATTTGTACAAATGTGTACGGGATGAAAACAGGATGCCTATGGGATAAAAATGGGATGAGTACGGATGTGTACAGATCTGTACGGACACATACGAATGTGTCAAATTGAATATTTTTACAAATTGAATATTTGTAAAAATAGACACAAGTGCATTTGAATCGGTTTGAATTTTAATACACTGATTTTTTCTCTATTCATACAAATTCAGAGATTCAAATATGCTGTTCAGATTGAATAGAATGTTGAAAATTGCATTCGTAAACACCCCTATCACAAAGCCTCCAACGTTGTCTTAAAATATAGTAACCCCTATGTAGCAATGAGAGCTTGCCATTCATTGGATGCTGCTGCCTGGATTTCTCGATTCCTGACTGATCTGCCCATTGGCTATAGGGCCCTCTGTGGCTTCCTTATCATTTATTATTATATATTTGTATTTCTATCCTGCCCTATACCTAAATGTCTCAGGGCGGGTTACAATATTATATTAATCTTCCCATCCATTTGCCTCAAACAGGGGTAAACGATGGGGGTACGTGTTCTCTCTTTTTAAAAAAGGCTTTTTGTGTTCCTGTGGTCTCAAAATCACCCCAGAGGGATCTCAAAGCATGTGTCTGAACATCCTCTCCCCACTTTGCAGCTTTGAAACCACTAGTGGTTAACTTAGGTCTAGTGGTTAGGGAGCCAGACTCTTATCTGTGAATACCGGGATTCCGCCCTCCCCCATGAAGCCAGCTGGGGGGACCTTGGGCGAGTCACAGCTCTCTTCTGAGCTCTCACAGCCCCACCTACCTCACAGGATGTCTGTTATGGGGAGAAGAACATAAGGTTTGTCAGCTGCTTTGTGTCGCCTTAAATAGATCAGAACAGAAGGTTTGTCAGCTGCTTTGAGTCCCCTCAAATGGGTGAGAAAAGCAGGGTAGAAAAGCCAACTCTTCTTCTTAAACATGTCCAGGCTGGTTGCTGCCACCACCTCATCTGGTAGTATATTATGTTCTTATGTTCCTACTGCTCCAAACCATTTTCCTTTTAGCTTCTTCCCTCCCCCTCATTGTGTGAGTCAGTTTGGTCTTGTGGTTATATCTCATAGTCACTGGGTTTGATTCCGCAATCCTTCACAAAGCCAGCTGGGTGACTTTGGGCTAGTCACGGTTCTCTTTCTGAGCTCCCACAACCCCTCCTACCTCACAGGGTGACTGTTGTGGGGAGAAGAACAGAAGGTTTGTCAGCCGCTTTGAGTCCCCTTAAATGGGTGAGAAAGTGGGGTAGAAAACCCAACTCTTCTTCTTCTTCTTCTTCTTCAACTAAAGTTTGAATTGAAATTTAGTTGTAAACAAAATGCTGCATTTTTCTGCTATATCTCTTGGCATTTAAACACATACGCTTTAGGAAAACTGGTATTTAAATAGGTGTTAAGCATATGTATGTGTTCAAATTGATATTTACAAGGGTATTAGGAGAGTGTCTCAAGATTTCTTTTTTTCCTAATGAAATAAGTAAAATGGAATTAAAAGTAAAAAATATGTAAATAGACAGCAGGGACGCTCATGCTTTTTCTACCAAGCTGCCCTGTGTGGTGGAATCGTACTTAGTAACCATCATGCAATATGCCAAGTTTCCAGAGCCCAGGAGGAAATCGCCTACTTGCATAAGCAAGTGGGCTCCATTTATCCTTCAACGTTAAGGAAAGTGCTTCTGTTATGAATTACCAGGGAGAGATTATACACCTAAATTCCAATTAAAATCCCACCTGTTCGGTGGCATCATGGATGCCTAGACTAAATGATTCCTGACAGGGAAGGCTACTAAAGAAGCTTAGGCAGAAAGCTTTTTAGCTGGAAGAAAAACAAACGGTTGTGCGTTGCATACCCTGGTTTCCCCTTGGGCTAAACTAGACCTAATTGGGCTGAGAGGCTTGTCTGCCCTTGTGCATGGAAAAAAGCAGAGGTCTTCATTTGACGTTCCCTGCTTTGGGAGTGGGGTTTAACCTTCCCACTTCTGCAGCTGACAAGAGTCAAATGCCTGTCTGCTTGATGGGCTTTCAGATAGGGAGCGAAGAGTGTAAGAACAGGAGAGGCCCTGCTGGATCAGGCCACAGCCCGTCTAGTCCATAAGAACCTAAGAGGAGCCCTGCTGGATCAGGCCACAGCCCGTCTAGTCCATAAGAACCTAAGAGGAGCCCTGCTGGATCAGGCCAAAGCCCGTCTAGTACATAAGAACCTAAGAGGAGCCCTGCTGGATCAGGCCACAGCCCGTCTAGTCCATAAGAACCTAAGAGGAGCCCTGCTGGATCAGGCCACTGCCCATCTAGTCCATAAGAACCTCAGAGGAGCCCTGCTGGATCAGGCCACTGCCCGTCTAGTCCATAAGAACCTAAGAGGAGCCCTGCTGGATCAGGCCACTGCCCATCTAGTCCATAAGAACCTCAGAGGAGCCCTGCTGGATCAGGCCACTGCCCGTCTAGTCCATAAGAACCTAAGAGGAGCCCTGCTGGATCAGGCCACAGCCCATCTGGTCCATGAGAAACTCAGAGGAGCCCTGCTGGATCAGGCCACTGCCCATCTAGTCCATAAGGACCTAAGAGGAGCCCTGCTGGATCAGGCCACAGCCCATCTAGTCCATAAGAACCTAAGAGGAGCCCTGCTGGATCAGGCCACAGCCCATCCAGTCCATAAGAACCTAAGAGGAGCCCTGCTGGATCAGGCCACAGCCCGTCTAGTCCATAAGAACCTAAGAGGAGCCCTGCTGGATCAGGCCACTGCCCATCTAGTCCATAAGAACCTCAGAGGAGCCCTGCTGGATCAGGCCACAGCCCATCCAGTCCATAAGAACCTAAGAGGAGCCCTGCTGGATCAGGCCACAGCCCGTCTAGTCCATAAGAACCCAAGAGGAGCCCTGCTGGATCAGGCCACTGCCCATCTAGTCCATAAGAACCTCAGAGGAGCCCTGCTGGATCAGGCCACTGCCCATCTAGTCCATAAGAACCTCAGAGGAGCCCTGCTGGATCAGGCCACTGCCCATCTAGTCCATAAGAACCTCAGAGGAGCCCTGCTGGATCAGGCCACAGCCCATCCAGTCCATAAGAACCTAAGAGGAGCCCTGCTGGATCAGGCCACAGCCCGTCTAGTCCATAAGAACCTAAGAGGAGCCCTGCTGGATCAGGCCACTGCCCATCTAGTCCATAAGAACCTCAGAGGAGCCCTGCTGGATCAGGCCACAGCCCATCCAGTCCATAAGAACCTAAGAGGAGCCCTGCTGGATCAGGCCACAGCCCGTCTAGTCCATAAGAACCCAAGAGGAGCCCTGCTGGATCAGGCCACTGCCCATCTAGTCCATAAGAACCTCAGAGGAGCCCTGCTGGATCAGGCCACTGCCCATCTAGTCCATAAGAACCTCAGAGGAGCCCTGCTGGATCAGGCCACTGCCCATCTAGTCCATAAGAACCTCAGAGGAGCCCTGCTGGATCAGGCCACAGCCCGTCTAGTCCATAAGAACCCAAGAGGAGCCCTGCTGGATCAGGCCACAGTCCATCTGGTCCATAAGAACCTCAGAGGAGCCCTGCTGGATCAGGCCACAGCCCGTCTAGTCCATAAGAACCCAAGAGGAGCCCTGCTGGATCAGGCCACTGCCCATCTAGTCCATAAGAACCTCAGAGGAGCCCTGCTGGATCAGGCCACAGCCCATCTAGTCCATAAGAACCCAAGAGGAGCCCTGCTGGAATAGGCCACAGTCCATCTGGTCCATAAGAACCTCAGAGGAGCCCTGCTGGATCAGGCCACAGCCCGTCTAGTCCATAAGAACCCAAGAGGAGCCCTGCTGGATCAGGCCACTGCCCATCTAGTCCATAAGAACCTCAGAGGAGCCCTGCTGGATCAGGCCACAGCCCATCTAGTCCATAAGAACCCAAGAGGAGCCCTGCTGGATCAGGCCACAGTCCATCTGGTCCATAAGAACCTCAGAGGAGCCCTGCTGGATCAGGCCACAGCCCATCTTGTCCAGCGTCCTGTCTTAATCAGTGGTCCATCCATTGCTTCTGGAAGGGATGTGCACAAATGGGTTTCTTTGCTTTTGATTTGTATCAAGACAAGTGTAAGAATATCTTCTGTATTTGCTCGAATAGATCCCCTTCAGATGTGTTAGGATACAAATGTATTTATACAAATTTGTACAGATATCCAATACAAACGCATATGTATCTGATATGTATCCCGTAACATATCCGCGCTGGAAGCATCAAATCTGCCCCGAATCCACTTTGAATCCACTCTCAAACCGTGTTGAATTCACTCTGGGTCCGTTGCAGTTGTAAGTGGCGCAGTTCATGAATGTTCCGAAGCATTTGCACGAATATGAATGTCAGTGCATGAATGTTGTAACATTCAATTTGTATACGACTGTCCAAATTTGTATGAATTCACATGAATATTGAATTTACGAATATTCATGCAGATCCCTAATGCACATTTATCTGGTAACATTCCCTACACCGGCCCAAGTTAGTTGATCAGGAATCTATTGTATTGGTACTGTGGGAATACAGAGGCCTTTTCGCATTACAGTTGAATGGCTGTAGTGCAGTAAGGCTAGGCCACTCGGGGGCGCTTTTCCCATTCACACCTAGGCAGGTAAGGAGCGGGTGGGCATGTGTTTGTTACCTGCCTACGTGCAAAAGGGAAATCTGACCCCGAGTGGCGTAGCCCAAAAAGGCTAGCGCAGGGGTGGGGCACAAGTCCCAGGCCTGCCCCTCATTGGGTTGAATTCAACCCAGGTGTGGGCAGGCCTGTTGCGTTCCCTCCCTAGGTTCCTGAGGGTTCTAGGGGACCAGATTGGGCCCTCTAGGGCCTGTAGGACCTCCCCCCCAGGCACGGGCCTACACAGGGACGCGTGTCCCCCCGGGGTGGTGGTGGATGCCCAAGGGGGTTCCTGCAGGCTGTAGGGGACCCAATCAGGTCCTCTAGGTCCCCTAGGGAACCCGGGGAAGGGATCAGACAGGCCTGCCTGCCCCTGGGTCCAGCCAACATTCGTATCATCAAATAGAAATTGAATATTCGTACAAATAGATACCATGTATCCAAATCTGTTCAAATTTGAATACATTAATTTTTTCTCTATTCATGCAAATTCAGATATTCGAATATTCAATTCGAATTGAATCAAATGTCGAAAATTGCCTTTGTGAACACCCCTAATCTAGAGGCACCCAGAGTGAATGCCTTAAACTGTGTGTGTCGCCTTCCAACTCGCAGAAAACAGCCTCCAAAGAGCCCAGCGTTGTGTTCGCCTTTCCTTTGCGTTGCATAAGAAGTTGAAATAGGCTGATAATAACTGTATGTTTTCCGATGGGATCTTATTGGCCTTTTTCTTACAGGAAAATACATATTTATAGGATTGTGGAAGCAGCAAATAAAATGTCACTGCCAGATGAAACAAGGGAGGATGCAATGACTGCAGAGAGAGCAAAGCTTTTGGAAAATGTTTCATTAAAAAAACTGCATTTCAGATTTGCATAGGAGGGCGCAGCGGAAAGACTCAGCTTTTGCAGTGGGTGTGTTTGGGTTTGTGTACCTGTGTGTGTGTGTGTAACACAAGCAGAAGCAGTGGTATTGCAGCAGGTGGGGCTTATGCAATAAGGAGGTTGGGGGGAAAGGTGAGGCTGTGATTGTGCCTTCATCTTTCACTGCTATTTGATCCGCCATTGATCAGAAGAAAGCTGGGTGAAATCAGAGGGAGGAAGAAGAGCTGGCTTTTCTACCCTGTATTTCTCACCAATTTAAGGGGACTCAAAGCAGCCGACAAACTGTCTGTTCTTCTCCCCACTCCCTTCTACCTCTCCTCCCCCTGTGAGATAGGTACGGCTGTGACTAGCCCAAAGTCACCCAGCTGGCTTCATGGGAGAGTGTGGAATCAAACCCTGCAATCCCAGATAATACTCCGGCTCCTTAACCACTAGATCAAGGTGCTTTTCTTCACCCCAAGGCTGCTTTGCAGAGAGATTGGTGTCTTCCTGAGACTCCTGGTCTTAACAAGCCTGCTGAATTGGATTTCAGAAGATAACAACTCTCTCACTCCCTGAAATAACCCAACCCATGCCACGGCGAAAGATCCTCTGCTGTTTGGAGGTACCAACACTTGGGGAGTTAAGGGAAGAGGGGAAAGAACTTAGAGGAAGTGGGCCATTCATCAAAAGAGAGCAGCTTTATCCTCACAAAGCTCTTGTCTGCACTAGCAGGAGGAGGACAGGTTCCTATTCCAGGATATAACTCAGAAGAAAAGCACAGTGCAGATATGGCTCTTCACTTTGCCAGATTTCTTCCCATAAGTGGCTTTGAGGCCAGAAGCAGAAATCCAGAGTTGTGGAAGCATCCTTCAGGGAGCCTTGGGAAGTCTGGTATAACTTCTGAAGTTTCCTGACCCTCCTTCCCTCGGCATTTTTGCAGCTAGATTCCTCTCTCTCTCTTTGGAGAGAACTCATGATCTGTGTGTCTGGAAGACCTCGCTAGATGCCAGGACCCTATTAGTACAAATGTATGTCTCTTACCCAGTTTGGTCTTTTGTCTGAACTACCAGAGTCTTATCTTAAAGTCTGGTGATCGCACAGTTGGATTCCACACTCCTGCATGAAGCTAGCTGAGTGACCTTGGGCTAGTCACAGCTCTCTTTCTGAGCTCTCACAGGGTGGCTGCTGTGGAGAGAAGAACAGATAGTTTGTCAGCTGCTTTGAGTCCCCTGAAAGGGTAAGAAAAGCATGGTATAAAGCCAAGTTTTCTTCTTCCTCCTCTTTCTCTTCCTCCTCCTCCTCCTCTTCTATCCCATATGTTCCAGGAACTCTTCCAGTCAACCTATAACTGCTATCTCTTTATTCCTCATTTCAACCATCCAATCTACTCCAAGGACAAGATTTCTTCTTTTCCACCTCTCCTCATCTCAAAGTTGCATGGACCTAATAGCTAGGCAGAGGATTTGATTTTGAGTGCCTTGTGAAATTGAGGAAAAAAATAAAAATAAAAAGCACATACAAAAAACCCCAATCAGTTACTTAGATGGTGAAGTTGCAAAGATCCATCAACTTCACTTCTTGCATAGCCTGCAATATAGAAAATTAAGTGGGAAAACTCAATTTCATTATATCTAGATGATCACATCACTATGTTGCATTTGACTATGGATGGATTCAGCTGAGTGATTATGTGATAAAAAGCTTGGCTGTGAAGAAAAAGCTACTCATTACTCTTAGATCCAGAGAATCTCTAGGACCACAAAATATACAAATGCTAGAGTTGGCTTGTTACTGGACCAGCTCACCAGAATCTCTCCTGGGTTGCAAGGTTTGTTAGTGAGCCAGCTGGACATAAAGGTTCCCATTTCCCCCTACAGTTGACGTCCACCACCACCTGCCTGTGTCTGCTGGGGCCACCATCTGCTGACTTCGGCTTGTGCTTCCTTGCTGTCCCTTTGGCACAACATAGCAGGTGGCTGTGGCATTGACCAGCAGATGGGTACAGGCTGAGGGGAGAGTCAGGCGTTCACATAAGCAGCAGGAAAGGCAGTGGCGTGTGTGCAAAAGGTTATCGTGCCCACTCCATCTTGCTGGGCCAACTTTGAGCCCAGTGAGATAAGCCTCAGCCATCAGGTATTCAGGTGAGCCAGGACTAGACTCAATGGGCTCCCTTGAGCCATCTTGATATAGGGGCTCAAATTCAAGCAATTCGAACTGCTCCAACCTGAATGGGTTGAGTGCATAATAGACTAAGCCACATGCGACTGGAGACTTACCTGGATCTGGTCATGCGTCCGATCCTCCGCAGAGTGATGCCCTTTTGCATGACTGTGCGTGTGCCTGCGTCATCACTATGGTGACGATGACGCTCTGCACATGGGCAGTCAAGTCAGGAGTCATCTGAGGTACCGGTACACCTCTGGTAAAGGTGCGAGTGCTCACCTCCTGGGTATGGCAGGTAAGTTCCCAGTCACAATTGGGGAGGGTTGGGTTGCTTGTGGTGCACAGTTTCCTGCACTACAGCTAGTTTGCAATTAGTTGACATCTGGGCAGGCAAGGGGCATTTGTAGGCTGTATAACAGCTCCTGCAAGCTCAGATGCACCTGCCCAGATGTTAACTAATCTCAAACTAAGGAGTTTTTTCCACTTACCTCCCTTAATCCAGATCTAAGGTGATCCGGATCTAACAAATGGGTTCTTCAACTAATCTGGATTTAGTAGATCCAGATCTAAGGAGGTACCTGATGCGTCTCCAAGGGTGGTGGAGTACCCAGTAGCAATGGGTGCTAGGCAGGCTCGCAATGGAAACGTCGTAGCACCCATGAGGAGATTCCAAATCTACCCATGTTGGGCCTGTTCATCACCCCATGTTTTTAGGGGGTGGTGTATGGGGGTAGGCAAACTCTGGAGCTCAGCCAAAGCTCCGTAGAAAGGCCCCATAGAAATGGCCTAAGCTCTGAAGTCTGTGCCATTCTCTGGAGTATTCTTTGGAGCCGTCTTTGGAGCCGTCTTCGGAGCCATCTTCAAAGCTTTGGGTTTTGGAGCACACCCCCCCATGGGTGCCCCTAGGCTCATTGCCCAATCGCAGTGTGAACGCACACCATATAATTCAGATTTAATGGCCAAAGACCGTATTGTAGACCCCTTTAATGGGGTCTACAGGAAATCTGGATTATAGGTCCTGAAGGACCCATTTAATCTGGATTTCCCTAGTACGGGTGGGAACAAATGTGGCCCTAATGGGGTCTGCAGTGGAAATGGGGTCTGCCTGCTCTGAGCCTCATTGGTCCTTAATGGGTCCCTAATGGCTACTTAATGGGTGCTAGTGGAAAAAAAACCCTCAGAGGCCAAGTGCAGAAACGCCTCTGATCCTGTCCAGTCTGATCACTGCAGAAACAGTCTGAGCATGCAAACAAGTCCCTGTGTGCTTGTTTTTGTTACCTGCCCTCCCACCATCCAACAAAACTGTACCAAAATCCATACTTAAAGGGAAAGCCAGGCAAACAGAAGCATGTACCAGATTTATTCAGATCTATTTTAAATTGAGCAGCAAAGCAATCAAGCTTGTCCCTAGTCAACAGGGACCTTTTAAAAAACAATTTTAAGGAGCCGGGTCTGGTCTGCCAACTAGCAGTTCTTGGCTCTTGATTTAGGATTTATGTCAGAGCATGAATTTTGCTGTGATACAAAAAAATACAAAGGAAAAGGAAAAGAACCAAAGTGAGAGATTGGTTGCGGCAGCCGTGGTTCCACTCCTAATGTTTTTAGAATTGCACATGGCACTTGTTTCATGCCTCATTTTCTCTGCATGAAAATTTGGAAGGGTTGTTGTGCAAGATCGAGGAACATGAGAACGCCATGGAACGGTTAACTCTGACAGCGACTGCCTCCCACTTCGAGGAAGAGGGTAACTAATTACAGAAAAAAAACCCTTTCCCACCTTCTTTCAGAAAGGTAATCAGCGCTGTCAACATTGACAGGATAACCATCTGATTGTCAGCAGAGCGCCTCTCATCCCACCATATCTAGGCAGCTTTAAACTGGGACTGATCATGCTCACAAATTTTGCAACTTTGGTATGAAACAGCAAACCTTTCTGCATGAAATTTCACAATCATGTCACCGGCCGGTATCACACTGGCAGATGTAAAGTCAGGCAAAGCATGATATGAGCACTACCACACTCTTGTTACAAGCCTAACACAAAGGCATACAGGTTTTCTCTTGGCTATGGGAAAGTAATGATCTATTATGGGGAGCAGGTCAATGTGCCACCAAGGAGCAGTTCTCTGCTCGGATTGGTCTAATGTGCTCACATGGAATGAAATGCTTCCTATAAGCACATGTTGTTTCATTTGTATGTATCTCAGTTTCTCAGTTTTCAGTAAAGATGTAGTGTTGTAGCAAATATCCATTTGATAGCGGTTAAGTTGTATAGCTTTTATTCTTTTCATATATCCATGTGTTTACTCACCATATATACTCTTACAAGCATATATTCTGTAACCATTAAGCAATAAACCTTCCAGTTGGAATGCAATAGAGACTCTGATCTTGCTTGTGAACTCCATGCACGCACGCTGTCCGCTGAGCACTTGCTGGAAGCAAGCTCTGCTAAGCTAAACCCCCCAACGTTTGGCTCTCTGTACAAGCTCTAATTAATTTTTGCAAACCACTGCAATCTGATGAAACTGGTTTTCAGAATTCCCTGAGGTTTAAATGCTTGCCTCGGTTACACAGCCATAGAATCAGGGATCACTCTATGAAGCTGATGGGCAGGAGAGCTAGCACTGACAAGGGAAACTTTTTTTTTTCACCCAGGGGGTCATTGTTAAGGATGAGCACGAATACAGTGGTACCTTGACATACGAGTTTAATTCGTTCCGTAACTTTGCTCTTATGTCAAATCACTCGTATCTCAAAGCAATTTTCCCATTAATCCATTCAGGCTCCCAAAACACCACCTCAGTTGTTTTTGTTATGTACTGTACTGTATTTACATACTCGTATCTCAAATCTTGCTCTCATCTCAAAGCAAAATATCACTCGCTCGGCGGCTTGTATCTCAAAACACTTGTATGTCAGGGCACTTGTATGTCAAGGTATCACTGTATTTAAAAATTCAAATGTCCAATTCGAATCCGACAAATAACATTCGAACTTGAATTGGATTTTCAAAAATCTGATATGGATTTTTGGATAATTCGAATGTGTAGATTTGTATCTGTTGTATTTGAATCTGCGCAAAAATTATATGTATCTTGTGCTTAAAATACAGGGTTAAAATGAGATGCACATGGGATATTGAGGATGCATACAGATTTTTACGGAATGCGTGCAGATGTGTATGATAGATACAAATGTTGTCGACATTCATATATTTAAATATGAATCTAACATTCGACTGTATGGATTTAAATGTTATGGATTCGAATAGGATTTTATGACATTCGGATCTTAAATATCCAAATTGAATGAGATTTTTTTGACATTCAGATCTACTCGGATTCAAATGTCAAAAATACATTTGTGCACATCTCTAGTCATTGTTCTATGGAAGTTACTACCAAAAGAGGTGGTAATAGAAACCAGAGACGTTTTCGCATGGGGGTGTTTGGAACGCGCGGGAGACAGCCCGGAACGCGGCAAACGCATTGCCGCCGCGGGGCTTGCGATCCGACGTATCCGGAGCTGTCTCTCGCGCGTTCCAAATGTAGAGCACTTTGACGTGCTCTACATGCGTTCGGGCGCGGACGAACTGCCCGCAGGCGTTTGGGAGGAGGAGGATTCGCGCTTGCTTCTCGCTCCCGAACAGCCGCGGGCCCGCCTCCCCCGCCGGCGCAGGTTTGGCAATCAGCTGTTTGACAATCAGCTGATTGCCGATCTGCCTCCGCAGCTGTCTCCGCACCCCTGGCCGGCCTTTGCCGGCCAAGACAGTTCCGGGCGCTTTTACCGTTCACACACAGGCGCGCCGGAACGCGTTCCGGAGCGCCTGTGTGTGAACGGTGAAAGCGCCCGGAGCTGTCTTAAGCTTCCCGCCTGAATGCGTTCCGTTTGGAACGCGTTGCAGTGTGGAAAAGCCTCAGTATAGACAGTTTTAAGAAGAATTAGATAAATCCATGGAGGACAGGTTATCAATTATTGGAATGGATTAGAGGTGTGCATGAATGCAATTTTTGATATTCAATTCCTAACAAATTGAATATTGAAAAATCCGAATTCACACAAATAAAAATGAATGTATCTATTTGTTTGAATATTTGATATGTATCCAATGATATGAATCTCGTACGCATCCTGTATGCGTCCTGTTTTCATCCTGTTTTTGTATGAATAACTCAAAATATTTGTATTCATAGAAATACTAAAGTACGAATGTCTCAACATTTGATTCGTTTACAAATGTCCAAATTCGTCTGAATTCATCCAAATTCGTAGAAATAATGAAAATTTTGAATATTCACCCACAACCCTGGAATGGATGCCTAGATACTTCCTCCAGGTTGGAGAGACAGGCAGGATTCCTCTGAAGGCCATTCACATGGAGTCAGGAGCAGGAGAAGGTTCTTCCCGTTGTCTTCTGCTTGAGATGCCGAGAAGAAGTTGGTGGGCCACTGTGTGAAGCAGAATGCTGGACTAGATGGGCTGTGGCCTGATCTAGCAGGACTTCTCTTGATTCATGGAGGAGAGGCTTTCAGTGGCTACTAGAATCAATGCCTAGGTATCTCCTCCAGCTTGGAGAGACAGGTGTGATTCCTCTAAAGGCCATTCTCATGGAGTCAGGAGCAGGAGAAGGTTCTGCCTTTGTCTTCTGCTAGAGATGACCAAAAGGAGTTGGTGGGTGACTGCGTGAGATGGGATGCCAATCCAGATGGACTGTGGCCTGATCCAGCAGGGATCCTTGCATATTCTTACAGCAGAGGCTCATGGTCACTGTGGCCGATGAGGGCAGAAGGCAAGGCTGATGAAAGAATAAGCAGCATGAGAGTGAGACAAAGCTGAGCTACAGGCATGTGAGGCAGCGTGAAGCTGTAATTGTGTTCCAACCTGAATGAGACAACATAAACTCTCAGCTCGGTGTGGTAAGGACCTGCCCACTGACTGCCATTGCTGATGCTAATTATATTGCTAGAGTGATTTGTTCCATACAGCCTATATAGTTATTGTTGAGCTTAAGTAGGCTAGAATAAGAATGAAGGCAATTTTTTTTTCACAAAAAACAAATAGTAGACGTAACAAATGAACTTTGTTGGTGAAAGCTGGGCTAGATTTCTCGGTAATTATTTTTCTACTTAATCAAGCAAGCAGTGAATTAATCGATTGAGGACAACATCATTATTATTTTCACTGCTTGGCAATCTTGCAAAGATCTCTGGAAGACAGCCGGTTGCAAATCAAACCTGCCCTTTCATGACTGGTGCATAAATGCCAAATGTCCAGATTTACTGTCCGGATTTATTTTAATACCCACACCTAATTAAGAAACCCACCGGTGAGCTCTTTAATTTGCCCTTCTTTTGCTCTTGAGGACAACCTTGGAACATCCTTACACAAGGCTAGCACCCACCTGTGAGCTTTACAGTTGATCTCTTGCTTCTCTTTAAAAAACCAAAAAACAGCAGGCTCTCCTCTAGGCATGTGCACAGATGCAATTTTTGGGATTCAATTCAATTCGATTTGAATCAAATATCCAAAGGTTCAAAGGTTTGTTTGTTTGTTTGTTTGTTTCCATTTCTACCCTGCCCCATACCCACCCTATACCAGGTCTCTGGTATAGCATCCCTTTCACGCCACACTTTGGAGTGAGTTAGAAGAAGATATATGGAGCAGCTGGATATCAAAGGAAATATCTCGTGTAAGGGGACAGACCATAAAGATGCTGTTCATCCATCACAATCAGGTTCTAATTATAAGAGGAAAAAGGTCTAATCCTTTTCAAATCATTGCTGAACTGGCCCGGGCTGAAACAGGTTTGAACTGGACAGGGGTCGTTTGAAAGGTTTGAGATTGAATCAATCACCCTGTCTGTTTGAAAATAAGAGTTTGAATTACGAATGAAGAAAGGGGGCTTCTAATGAACCGTGCCAGCACACCTGGTTTAATGAAGGTTTGAAAAAGGTCAAAGGTGTTCAAACTGAAACAAACACCCTGCTGTTGAAAGGAAAAAATTACCTGGCTTTGGTTTAGACAGGGGGCAGTGCCAACTGGCATGGTTTGGCACAAGGAAGGGTTAAGTAACTCTTCCCCATAAGGCAGGAATGTACCAAAAAGGCATTTTTGACCCCAGCGGTTAGTCCTGATGGGTTGAGTACCATACAGTTGGTGCTGGGTTATGGCAAAACAGGAGCTGTGGTAGCACTTAAGGTTTAATCCAGCTTCAGTCCACTTTCAGAGTGAGAGCAATGCACAAATATTCGCCACATTTGCGATTCGATCGAATTCATTCAAGTTCGGGCATTCAAACTCAAATAGAATGTTACGAGATGCGAATGCTAGCGTTCGAACCAGTGGATCCAGATTGCATTTGACATGGATCGACAGCGTATTTAAAGTGGATTGAGGTTGGATTTGACGTTTTCAGAGCACAGATATGATACAGATACATATCAGATAGGTATTTGTTTGTATCGGATACGTATTCATTTATATTAGATACATATCAAATGTTCATACAAATACATACAAAAAGATTCATATCAAGTAGAATTTTACCACATTCGAATGTGATTTATTTGGACGAATATGGATTTTCAAACATTTGATTCATTTCGAATCAAATGCCCAAAAAACATTTGTGCACATCCCTAGGGAGAATATATCAGCCAAATGACAAGCAGTTTTCTTTCAGGCTGTGACCACACTTAAGATTTAATCCAGCTTCAGTCTACTTTCAGAGTGAGAGAATACATCAGCAAAGCAACAAGCAGTTTTCTTTCAGGCTGTGGCCAAACTTAATCCAGATTCAGTCCACTTTCAGAGCGAAAGAACACATCAGAAAAGTGACAACCAGTTTTCTTCCAGGCTGTGGCCACACTTAAGGTTTAATCCAGTTTCAGTCTACTTTCAGAGTGAGAGAATACAGCAGCAAAGCGAGAAGCGGTTTTCTTTCAGGCTGTGGTCACACTTAAGTTTTAATCCAGTTTCAGTCCACCTTCAGAGCGAGAGAACACATCAGAAAAGTGACAAGAGGTTCTTTCTTGGTGTTCAACAACCCAGAAAATTCACCTTTGGGTGAAATTACTGGTCACTTTTCTGATGTGTTCTCTCGCTCTGAAGGTGGATTGAAGCTGGATTAAACCTTAGGCGTGACCACCACCAGAGTCTCTGTATGCGGTCTAGAGCGGTGGCATTTGCGCTGTTGCATTCCTTGCCATGGATCAGGGTCACTTTTGCCAGAAATTGAATGAATGGGAACCAGAGAGAGACTGTGTTGAACCTCAGGCTGTGGAGTTATCTGTCTTGGTATATTTATCTGATGCCTCCCCTAAGACATTTGGACACCAGGTTGATTTAGCCATTCAGCTGATCGTTATTCTCTGTATTTTTTTGTCCAGACTATTATTTTTATCCAGTTTAATTTGTGAAAGCAAAATTTGCTTATCCAGGGCAGTTGCTAGGTCACTGCTGATGTTCTGCATATTTTATTTTTGCGTGTGATTTACTTAATTGCCCATTTCCTAGAAAATTTAGTGTTGGGTGGCTTATGAATTTAATAATTCTAATTTCAATGAAATCTTTGCATTGGTTGTTGGGAAGAGATAAAATCCTCCCTTTTTATTTGTGAAATGTTAAAGAAGGTGATGATAGACGACGTCAAAATTGTGGGCCTGAGGTGGGCAGTTGGATGATTTTTGTCAGGATCAGTAGAAGGGAACATGGTCTAGTCTGCACAGCCTGTTTCCCTCTAGGGTCCTCCTGCGCACTTCTTGGTTATGCAGCTTGAAATGGATGTTGCTGGTTACCTGAAGGTTTCAGACAAAATCCTATGCAATGTCTGTCAAAGACAACCATCCCCAATGATTAAGCCGAACTTCTAGATTTCATAGGTCGCATACATTTGAATGTCATTTCCTGTGAAGAGAGCTTTTGGGAAACACAGATGCATCTATTAGATTAGAACCTATTAGGTTTCTCCTGAAGAAGAAGAAGATTTGGCTTTTCTAACCCTCTTTTCTCACCGATTTAAGGGGACTCAAAGAGGCTGACAAACCTTCTGTTCTTCTCCCCACAACAGACACCCTGTGAGGTAGGTGGGGCTGTGAGAACTCAGAAGAGAGCTGGGACTAGCCCAAGGTCACCCATCTGGCTTCACGGAGCAGGAGAGTTGGCTTTTCTACCCCGCTTTTCTCACCCATTCAAGGGGACTCAAAGCTGCTGACAAACCTTCCATTCTTCTCCCCACAACAGACACTCTGTGAGGTAGGTGGGGCTGTGAGAGCTTAGAAGAGAGCTGTGACTCATCCAAGATCACCCATCTGGTTTCATGATGGAGGAGGAGGAGGAGAGTTGGCTTTTCTACCCCGCTTTTCTCACCCATTTAAGGGGACTCAAAGCAGCTGACAAACCTTCTCCCAACAACAGAACATCCTGTGAGGTGGGTGGTGCTGTGAGAGCTCAGCTGTGATTAGCCCAAAATTCATGGAGGAAAGTGAAATCAAACCCAGTACACCCAGATACGAGTCCTGCTCCCTAGCCACTAGAACAAAGTGGCTAACCAGATGTCTTATCTTAAAGAAGCAGTTAGGCCGTGTTAATGACCTATTGCCATACCACTCTGTGGCTTCCTCTGTGTGCAAGTGCAAAGTGGTCCTAACCATCTCCCTGGGCTCATGTAGTTGATGGTGTAACATGTGAGTGAACTTATGCAAGAACAGTAGAAACATTCAACATTCAAACAAATTCATTTGAATTTGGACATTCAAATTTGAATTGAATGTCAATATATTTGTTTTTTAACCTTTGAACCAATTTGAATGTTTTGAATCATTTGTATGGATTATTCAGACATTCATATATGAATACGCATTTTATTTGTATCACTAGGCATTTGTACGGATACGTATGGGACAAAACGGGATTCCTACGGGATAAAAACGGGATGGGTACGAATGGGTATGGATGCATTTAGGTCCATACAGATGGGTACGGACACATATGAATGTTGTCGACATTTGTATCTTCAAATATGAACCAAATATTCATACGAATAGATATGAATGTATTCAAATCAATTTGAATTTGAATACATTCATTTTTTCTCTGTTCGTTCGAATTCGGACATTTGAATATTTGATTCAGATTGAATCGAATCCGAAAATTGCATTCTCCCTGGTCCTACTGGTCAACCTGAATAAGAATAATGATTCCGAGGCCTGAAAATTCACGGGGATCTATGAATGGTGTATCCAAACACGGCAAAGCCCCTTTGTTCCGTACCAAATTTGTGCCTTTGGTCTTAATACTGTATGAACGAGCCCTCCAAACTGTACTACATATCTCATTTCCATAGGTCAGCACGTGGTGTTGCAAAAGGGAAGAAAGTCCCTGCCACCAGCCCCACAACTGTGAGGTTGCAAATGCTTCCCCCCCCCCCTTGAATAAATGAATAGGAAGCAGCCGGAAGCTTTGGATGGCCTGGGATGCTTTCAGTAGATTGCAACGCAGTGGCCATACATTCGCGTGCATTCTGAGATGGTTTCGTGGCTTGGAGCTCGACCAGTTCTCCCACTCAGCCACACGATCGTTGTGACAAAGGGCTGGAGGAAACAACAGATGACGCCGTAGAAAGAGCCGCGTGGAAACGGAGTCAATGAATTCAAGTCACTTCAGCAGAATGGGAGAACAGGGTGTGTGTCTAAGTGGAGGGAGGAGCGTTTTGCCAAAAATGTGTTAACTTCCCGCAGAAATCAGGATAATAGGAGCAGATCAGATGCGAAGACAGACGTTACAAAGGGAGAAATGCAAGAGCAAACCCAGCAAGTTCGGGTTTTAGTGTCAGCAGCACTGGAGGCCATTTCTGTGTTAGGGAGTGTGATACTTGGGTGTCAACGGGTCAGTCCATAGCTTGGAAATGCCCTCTTTATCCCCTGAGGATCATGAGTAGGGCTGTGCATGAATGGGGTTCTTAAATCCAATTTGTATTGAACTGAATGCAAGAAAATTTATATTCATTCAAATAGATCCCCTTCGAATGTAGTGGGGTTCAAATTTCATACGGATGTTCAATCCCATACAACATAAGAACATAACAGAAGCCCTGCTGGATCAGGCCACAGCCCATCTAGTCCAGCATCCTGTCGCACACAGTGGCCCACCAAATGCTCACGGGCATCTCAAGCAGAGACAAGGACAAACCTTCTCCTGCTCTCGAGTCCCAGCAGATGGCCTTAGAAGCGCCCCAGTTCCTCCCCCCCCATATGAAAAGCATATGAATTTGAATTGGCCGAATTTGGCTGAATTTGTAAGAATTTCAAATGTTACAAATATTCACGCGCATCCCTAAATGAGTGCTGTAATCCAGAAGTAGAAGAAGAGTTGGTTTTCTACCCCGCTTTCCTCACCCATTTAAGGGGACTCAAAGCGGCTGACAAACCTTCTGTTCTTCTCCCCACAACAGAAGACCCTGTGAGGTAGATGGGGCTGTGAGAGCTCAGGAGAGAGCTGTGATTAGCCCAAGATCACCCAGCTGGCTTTGTGGAGGAAGAAGAAGAGTTGGCTTTTCTACCCTTCTTTCCTCACCCATTTATGGGGACTCAAAGTGGCTGGCACACCTTCTGTTCTTCTCCCCACAACAGAACACCCTGTGAGGTGAGTTCACAATTTGTACTAAATGCAAAGGTTCACTGTTGAGATCCTTTCCCTTGTTCTCAGGGATAGAAGAAGGACTTGATGGATCTGGTTTTGTTTTTATTTATTTTATTTTATTGGCAGTAAACCAGTGACGCCCTTGAGTTCGCTTAGAGTATCAGAGCACAAATCTCAGTCTGATTACATTCAGTGCATGCATCCTGAAGTGGCCTCATGCTTTGAGTGAGGAAAAGTGTATGCAAAAATATGCATTTCCATTTTCCAGCAAATTCATGTGGTTGCAAGGGAATTCTTTGGAAAACACAGAAACACATATTTCATGTCAGCCTGTGCAGAAATGTACTTAATTTAAGAACAAACTTTCCACATGTATACAGAACACACACACACATACACACATATAAGTATCAGCACAAGAGAAGAGGAATCATGTTCTTGGTTAAGGATCAGAAGAAACTTCAGTGGGGTAGAGTTTCCATCCATGATAATACTTTCCCATTTGAGGACTTTTGTTTTAGGATTTCTGTGCTAGCTGAATGTTGGGATAGATAACTTTAAGGAATCTTCCCACTCAAGCATTCTGTGATGACTATGTTCCTCTATCCCTTCAGACAGCCTCAGGTTGATAGGATTTGGGATCCTATAATGTCTGGAATAGGGATGCACACACATTCAAATAGGGATGGCCAAATTCAGGCATTTAAACTTGGATCAAATGTTACAATATCTGTGTCTGGGAGATCTGCCAGCACAGACACAAACCCACAGCTGATAAGAGACAGCTTACTTGCCAAGGCAGCTCCTTCAGCAGCACAGCCAAACGAGGTCCATAGAGAAGAAGTCAAGAAACAGTCCGAAGTCCAGGGTATACGAGAGCAACACAACAGTCCGGTCCGAGGTCAAGGTAGCCAAGTATTCAAGGTCTAGGGGTCAGATACAGCAGTCTTCTCTAAAGGAAAACCAATAGTTTCTGACAAGAGACCTGGGTGTCTGCTCGGTGTTTTATCTTACAGATTCAGTTCACAGCTGTAGATTATCTGCGAGTCTCTCTGCAAGTCTCTTTGACCGTCTTAACCCTTCCTTCTCTGCTCTCCTCTGCTTAAAGCTAGGGATCTCTGGGCTCTGCTGTTCCATGTCTTCCACATCTTGGACTTCTGCTGTGGCAAGGCTGGGTTGCTGAACCCCAGGCTCCACTGGGGCTGGGGGGTTGGAACTGGGTCCTGGCACCACCTCAGGGTCCTCCCGCACCTGAGGAAGTGAGTCCTCATCCTCTGAGTCCTCCTCCTGGCTGACCATGACAACCTGTATGCTAACATTCGAAAAAATTGGAATATTTCCGGACATTTGTACAAATACTTTGGATATTCGTTAAACTGGGGAAACGTATTGGATATGTATTTATTCATATCAGACTCATATCCGTTCGTATCAGGTGTGTATCTATTTGTATCAGATACATTTTTGTTCATATCAGATACGTATTCATTCATATCCGATACGTATTGAATGTTCGTACAAATAGATTTGTATCTAATAGAATTTTACTACATTTGAATGTGATTTATTCATATGAATATGAATTCTCAAACATTTGATTCATTTCTAATTGAATGCCAAAAAAGACAACATTCATGCACATTCCTAGTCTGGAAGTCACAAGTTGAGAATTGCCCAGGCTTAAAATCTGGATTTCCTATTTTTTTCTCCAGTTAAATTCATTTTATCCATTCAAATCATGTTTGAATTATCATTTTTTAGGGCCTGTTCAATGTACTGAAGTGCAGAAGAATGAAGTTTGGGTAGATACAGCTGCAGTTTTCTCTAAGGATGTGCATAAATGGATTTTTTTCTTTCAATTCGTATCGAATCGAATGGAAGAAAATTCATCTTCATTCAAATAGATCCCCTTCGAATGTGGAACGATTCTATTCAAGACAAATGTATTCATGTGAATTCATAAAAATATCTGATACAAACACATACATATCTGATACATAAGCCATAACATATCCACTCTGAAAGCATCAAATCCGCCTTGAATCCACTTTGAATCCGCTCTCCATCCGTGTATCTGTATGAATTTCATACGTATCTGTATGCATTTGCGCAGAAAGTACGGAACGAAAATGGGATGCATACAAATGTTGTCGACATTCGTATCTTCAGTTTCAAATCCAGCATTTGAACGAGTAGATGCAAGTGTATTCAGTTCGAATCAGATGTTGTTGCATTTGGATTCTAAACATTCAAATCGAATCGAATGTTTGAATATTTGCTTCAAATTCGAATGCAAAATCCCTCCAGATTTGTGCACAGCCCTTGGACGTTGGGATTTGAAACCTGGGAAGGTTAGAGAGAAGGGCATCAGCGCAAATGTGGGATCCCTGGATTTTGTGGATTGAATTCCACCTTCAGCCATCCAAGAATTCACCAGCTCCGCCTCACCTTCCTTTCTTCACCCCCGCCGTAGTGTCTCCTCAACTTTCTTGCCTTTCTCTCTGCCTCTCCTCCCTTCCCTGCAGGCTACATTGGAGTCACATGTCTGTGATAAATGAGCTTAATCGACACAGAAAATTAATCACATTGTCATGCTGACAGAGGGAAAGGCAGCTGCATGAAGTGCCTGGATCCCTGGCTAATTTATCACAGTGGCTAGAGACTCCCAAATTAATGCTTCCCTAGCTTTCCTTTCCAGGTCTGAGTATGCATAGCGTAGCCAAGCAATGCAAATGGAGAAGACAAGGAAACAATACTACAGAATCATTCTTTTTTTTTTTTTAAGATATCATTCTCCCCTCCCTAACCTTCTTTTTCTCTGTGTAACATTGAGATTTGACTACGGAATGAGATCTACAGTAGATCATGAGAGATGTGCCAAACTGGTTCCCTCGGTTTGTGGTTGGCAGCAAACCGGGCAGCCCACATGGTTTGCATGCAAACTGAACCACCCTGTAGTTTTTCAAAGCAAACCTGAACAAAGGAGACTATTAACGAACCGAGTGAACCATGACGAACGAAGGGTGGTTGGTTTTGGTTCGTATGTGAACGAAACCAGCCTGTGCTTTGAAAAAAAAATGGTTGTAAGCAACCCTGAACCAAGGGCTGTTCCAGCACACCAAGTGAACCATAATGGACCAAGAGTGGTTTGCTTGTTTTGCGCATTTTCCTTTAACTGTGGATTTATTCCGCAAGTCTGGAGGCAGCCGAAATCAGTTAGAAATTCTAATCTGAACCTGTTTGGGCCGGTTCAACTCCTTAAAAAACACGAAAAAGCCCTTTAGGTTGAAACCAATACAGACCAGAACTCTTTGAACTCAAACAGGGTAGTTCACCCTTGGTTCTGTTCAATTTCATACTTCCTTTTCAAATAGGCAGGGTGTTTGGTTAGAGTTCAAACATTGCAAACACACCCTGCTCAATGCAAACAGTGGACTATTCAAACTGGCTCGGCAGATCTCTACAGCTGATGCATGAGGCTGTACATCTCAGATCGGCAGTGGTGAAATAGTCCAAGCATGACTTAACAAGAGGCTGGGGATGGGCAAGAATATTAGAAACATTCAAAATTCAGTCGAATTCATTCAAATGTCTATACATTCATTTTTTAACATTCGATCTTAATTCAAATGTTTTGAATAATTCATACAAGTTATTCGGCCATTCGTACGCATCTTATTCATATCCAAATGTATTTGTACAGGACAAAAACAGGATGCATATGGGAAAAAAATGGGATGCATACGGATGTTGTCGACATCCATATCATTGAATATGAATTGAATATTTGTACGAATAGATATGAATATACCGTATATTCCGGCGTCTAAGGCGACTGGGTGTATAAGAGGACCCCCAACTTTTCCAGTTAAAATGTAGAGTTTGAGATACCAGAATATACTGTATTTGAATTGGTTAGAATTTGAGTAAATTCATTTTTCTCTATTCATACAAATTTGGACAATCAAATATTCAATCTGAATCAAATTGAATGTCGAAAATCTGACATACAAATACTCCGCTCACCACCAGCTCAATGTGTTGTTTAAAAAAGATGGATAGATCAACCAATATTGGGTGCTTTTCCACTGCAGCCCTTAGATCCGGATCTAAGAAGATCCGGGTGTAAGGAATGGGTACATTCCTTAATCTGGATCTAGTAGATCTGGATTAAGGGAAGCACCCAATGTGTTTCCACGGGAGGTGTAACACCCCTGCTGTGCAAACACCTTTGCACCCATCTGGGGAATCCGGATCTACCCCCAAGGGGTCGGTCCATTACCCCAGGTGTTTTGGGGTGCGGGGGGGGGTGCAGTCTTCGAAGTCACTCTGAAGTCACTTTGAAGTCTCTTCGAAGTCATTTCAAAGTCACTTCGAAGTCATTTCAAAGTCACTTCGAAGTCACTTTGAAGTTAACTTCAAAATCACTTCGAAGTGACTTTGAATTGAATTCGAATTGAATTCAAAGCCAATGTTGGGGGGTCCCCCAAAGGTGCATCCCCTCCCCCTAGCCTCCTTTGGACCCCATTGCCTGTTTCCAGTGGAAACAGGCTCCCTTTAATCCGGATTTTCTGGCAGAAGACCCCATTGTAGACCCCATTAATGGGGTCTACAGAAAATCTGGATTAAAGGCCAATCTGTACCCATTAGATCCAGATTTCCCCCACGGCAGTGGAAACAATCGGGTCCCAAATGGGTACCATAGTGGAAATGGGGTCATCCGGCTCACACCCAAATGGGTCCTTAATGGGTGCAAAAATGGGTACATTTTGACAGTGGAAAAACACCCATTGTCAGATCAGGAACCTTTTCCTTATTTATCCACAAGGGGTTATTTCCTTCACTGCTTGGCATTAGGCGTGATGCTACAGGCAAAATACATTTGACATCAGCTTCTTTAAGTACAGAGAAGACAAACTGTTACGATCTGTTTTGCCTCCTGCTCTTTTTTGCTTGTGTGGAATCCATGTCCTTTTCTCCAAAAGACAGATCACTGGATTCTGGGGCCATGGGTCACACTTTTGCCAGCATACAGAGCCCTGTTTCTCTGTGAGAATATGATGAATGAATGAGTGAGAAACCACTTGAACCCAAGCTGAGTACTTCAAGTGTGACCTCGTATGGGAACTGTAAATTTATATCCAGTTTCTAAACAACTTTCATGATACATGTGTTTGTCTTCTGTCGGTAAATGCCTAGATGTCTGCTGTATCCAAAACACCTTCATAAAGCTGGATATGTAAGGAAACACAGAGAATATATTTTAAGACTGAAATCCAAAACGTTTTTGCTAGATCCCTTCATGTATCTGAAGGGTCATCACGGTGCAAAGGGATTGTCCCTATTGTCACTTACATGGCACGAAGGACTAGAAACAAAGGGAAGAAACTTCAAGGGAGTCAACAGAGATTAGTGATTAGGAAAAACTTCCTGACAGTAAGGGCAATCGATCAATGGAATAGGACACCACGGGAGTGAGTGAGCTCTCCTTTGCTGGAGGTCTTCAAGCAGAGGCTAGACCTACATCTGTCTGGGATGGTTTAGGAAACCCTGCATTGAGCAGGGAGTTGGACTGGATGACCCTGGAGGTCCCTTCCAACTCTATAGTTCTATGATTTTATGATTCTGTGAGGTTTAATAGAAGAAGAAGAAGAAGAATTGGCTTTTCTACCCCACTTTTCTCACCCATTTAAGAGGACTCAAAGTGCCTGACAAACCTTCTGTTCTTCTCACCAGAACAGAACACCCTGTGAGGTGGGTGGGGCTGTGAGAGCTTGGAAGAGAGCTGTGACTAGCCCAAGGTCACCCAGCTGGCTTCATGGGGGAATGTGGAATCAAACTCAGTATGCCGAGATAAGAGTCTGGCGACTTAACCGCTAGACCAAGCCACTGGAGGAATGGATGTTTGTAATACAATATATGCTAAGTGTGACCAGACTTCTATACGTGCAGAGATGGCAAATAGAAGATATTCCCTCAGTAGAAGCCTGGGTGATCAAGGTGATGGAACTTGCAGAAGTGGACAAAGTAGCTAATCTGATGAGAGACTCTTCGGTGGAAAAATTTATTAAAAACTGGCAACCTTTCATGGACTATTTACAGCGACAAGAAAAATGACTTCCTAATTGTAGGTTTCACAGACTAATATGAACATGACGAAGTGGAAGCAGAGAAGAGAAAAGAGCTTTTGTGAAACAGGGTGTTAAAACTATCAAACAACAAGAAGGAGACTGGGAGCCATCAATATAATCAAAAGAACAGCAATTGTGTAATTTTAATTATTCTTTATAATGCACGTTTTGTATTCTTTTGGGAAAACAATAAAAATCGTCCAGACCAAACAAAGCAAAACAGTTTGACAAAGCTCTGAATCAGAGACCAGGATGTGTAGCATGTCTAACATTAACCGGTTCATCCTGGGGACTTGGATCTTCAGAGAAGTGACAGCTGATTGTCAACACTAAGTGCTGCTGAGCGGTACAAAGACGGTATATGGACAAAAAACGTTGGGAACGCTGATCGTTGAGCTAAAATGAAAGAGATGGTTGTGGATGGCTCCCTGCAAACAGCATCCGTCTGGCACAGGGTACCCAACTGAGCATGAAATGCAAGCCACATTCTAAGCGATAACAAGAGATAAGAAGCAAAGAATGCATTTGACTCTGGCTTGCAGGCAGCCAGAAAATGAAAGAGGACAATAGCTATTGCATTAAAAATAAAGGGGGGGGGTCTAGTAGCACTAGGGACCTGCGTGAATATTGAAAATATTCGTTATTCATACGAATTTGGACATAAGAACATAAGAAAAGCCTTGCTGGATCAGGCCACAGCCCATCTAGTCCAGCATCCTGTCGCACACAGTGGCCCACCAAATGCTCACGGGCATCTCAAGCAGAGACAAGGACAAACCTTCTCCTGCTCTCGAGTCCCAGCAGATGGCCTTAGAAGCGCCCCAGTTCCTCCCCCCCCCCCAGCCTGAAGGATGCACCTAGGCATTCGTTCTAGTAGCCATTGATACATCTGTCTTCCATAAATTTGTCTAACCCTACCTTAAAGCCATCCAGACTGGTAGCTGTCACCACCTCTTCCGGCAGCACATTCCATAAGCTGATGACCCTCTGGGTGAAGAAATACTTCCCCCTGTCAGACCTTACTCTCCTACCCATCAGCTTCATAGAGTGTCCCCTGGTTCTAGTATTGTGTGATAGAGAAAAGAAATTTTCTCTATCCACCTTTTCTATACCGTGCATAATTTTATATACTTCAATCAGGTCCCCTCTTAAACACCATCTCTCCAGACTGAAGAGGCCTAGACGTTGCAGCCTGGTTTCATAAGGGAGGTGTTCTAGTCCCTTAATCATTCTGGTTGCCCTTCTCTGCACCTTCTCTAGTTCCACAATATCCTTTTTGAGGTGTGGTGACCAGAATTGTACACAATATTTCAAATGTGGCCTCACTATAGATTTATAAAGGGGCGAAATGACACTTGCTGACTTATTTTCTATTCCCGTCCTAATTATTCCCAGCATTGAATTTGCTTTTTTCACTTGTGCCGCGCACTGGGTTGACACCTTCATTGACCTGTCCACCAAAACCCCGAGATCCTTTTCCTGGTGTGTTGCAGAAAGCTCAGACCCCATCAGTTTATAGACGTAATTTGGGTTCTTGGCCCCAATGTGCATTACTTTGCACTTGTTAAGATTAAAGCACATTTGCCACTTGGTTGCCCACTCACCCAATGCTAAGAGATCCCTCTGGAGCTCTTGGCAATCTCTTTCGGATTTTACTACCCTAAATAATTTCGTATCAAATTCAGACATTCGTTTATGAATTGAATGTCCAGATATTCCTACTTTAGTATTTGTACAAATACAAATATTTTGAGCTATTTGTACAAATAATTTCAACATTTGTATGTGTATGGATATGTGTGCGTTGGATGTGTGCATCTTTCTTTGGAAAGCATTGCTGCCCGTGGGGGCCCAGAGCCACACTCTCCAGTCAGGTGGTTCTGAGTGCAAGGAAGCCAGGTTCGTAAGAATCAAGATTTATTGGCTGCTTAGCAGCTTTCCCACTTGTTACAATTTATACAGGCTAATTACGTGTTCACTAGCATGCACAGACCTTGCTGTGAAGGTTACGGGAGGGGGAGGGGAGTCCTTACTTGGCTTATTTATTGCTGCTGTGCTGAAAGCAGGCCCCAAATGAGCAGCAGCTACCGATAGGTTCCATGGGTCAGTCTGTTCCAAAGTGTGCGAGTCTTTCTCTCCCCCCTCTGGCAGTTCTTTCCCCATTAGTGCAGCCAAAGCAAAATTGGGAAGGAGCGTGCATTTTGCAAACATCCATTCCTGCTTTGAGAAGAGTCCCCCTTTACCTGCACATAAGAACAGAAGAGGAGCCCTGCTGGATCAGGCCACAACCTGTCTAGTGCAGCATCCTGTCACACACAGCGGCCCACCAATTGCCCATGGGCAGCTCAAGCAGAGACAAGGCCAAACTTTATCCTGCTCTTGAATCCCAGCAAATGGCCTTAGAGGCCTCCTGCTTGTCCCCCTGGCCTGAAAGATGGCCCTAGGTGTCCATTCTAGTAGCCATTGATTCATCTGTCGTCCATAAATTTGTCTAACCCTTCCTTAAAGCCATCTAGGCTGGCGGCTGCTACCACCTCTTCCAGCAGCAAATTCCATAAATCGATGACCCTCTGGGTGAAGAAATATTTCCCCAGAGATAGATAGATAGATAGATAGATAGATAGATAGATAGATAGATAGATAGATAGATAGATAGATAGATAGATAGATAGATAGATAGATAGATAGATAGATCCCCAGGTCTGTCTGTCCATCTGCCCACCCGCCCATCCATCCCTCCATCTGTTTATCATCATCTTTCTTTCTTTCTTTCTTTCTTTCTTTCTTTCTTTCTTTCTTTCTTTCTTTCTTTCTTTCTTTCTTTCTTTCTTTCTTTCTTTCTTTCTTTCTTTCTTTCTTTCTTTTCAGAGAGGGTCCTAGCAATGGAATGGATCAGTCCCCCAAAGCAACTGGCCCCAAACTGGGTGGCTTTTTTTTTTTTTTGAGAGCGAGAGCGAGAGCGAGAGAGAGAGAGAGCAGAGTGGTTGCTTAGCAACAGATTCCCCTGCCTCTCCACAATTCACACACAGATTGTGGCGTATCTGATAGGGCTAGAGCATGTACTTTGTGATGCTCTGGATGGCACAGACTTTCGGCTGCCTCCGGCACCCCACAGGCCACCTTGACATTGTCAAGCTCCCAACGTAAACTCTGATTTGATGGTCCCCCTGGGGGAGGAGGTAGGTAGTGAGCTGTGGGTGTAGAGAAGAGCGCCAAAGCCTAGGAGGAAAGGTAGAAACCGAAGCTGCGGATCACTGTGAAGGATGATGAGAAAGGTGCTGCCTGGCACACCCGGAAATATGTCTTCCATAAAAGCATTTGGAATCCAGGCTTGTCCTGTTTCTAGATAAATTCATGGAGGGCAGGTGCATCAGTGGCTGCTAGAATGGATGACTAGGTCCTGCCTCCATGCTGGAAAGACAGGCAGGAGGCCTCTGAAAGCCATTTTCAGAGAGTTGAGAGCAAGTGAGAGTTTTGGCCTTTCCCCCTTTTTCCACACACAGTCAAAGATCCAGATGTTCAAGATCCAGATCTTTGAGATGTGGTCCTCCTGAGATCCAGATCTTGAAGATACCTGAAGACCCCATTGTGGACACTTTTAATCAGGTCCACACAAAATCCAGATTTAAGGGCCTGAAGGACCCATTAAATCTGGATTTTCCCTGCCCTCATGGGGACAGGGCCTTGCAGATGGGGCCTTCAGTGGGGTCCAGGTGGGGACAGGGCCTTCCCAATTGGTACCAATTAGGTACTAATTGGGTTCCTTATGGGGTCTTAGAAGGATTTTAAGCCCTAGTGGGAAAAGGCCCAATGTCTTCCAATTATGATGCCCAGAAGCAGTTGGTGAGATAGGACGCTGGACGAGTTGGGCTATGGCCTGATCCAGAAGGTCTCCTCTTAAATTCTTAGCCAGGAAGGATGGATGGCTAGGTCCTGCCTCCAGGTTGGAGAGACAGGCAGGATGCCTCTAAAGACCATTTGCAGGGAGTCGAGAGCAGGTGGAGATTTTGCCTCCATCTTCCACTTGAGATGTCCATGAACAATTAGTGGGCCACTGTCTGAGATGGGATGGTGGACTAGATGGGCTGTGGCCTGAACCAGGAGGGCTTTTCTTATGTTCTTAGCTAAGATGGATGTCTCGGTCCTGCCTCCAGGTTGGAGAGACAAGCAGGATGCCTCTAAAGGCCAAGTGCAGGGCGTCAAGAGCAGGCAAAGTTTTTGCCTTCGTCTTCCACTTGAGATGTCCATGAGCAATCGGTGGGCCACTGTCTGAGATGGGATGCTGGGCTAGATGGGCTGTGTGTCATTCCATAAACCCTAACATTTTGTTAATTTTGCAACCACCGCTACTTCCTTCTTTTTGGTTTTAAAGGCTGCCAGAGCTAGGCAGAGCAGTGGATTGAACTTCTGCAGGCCAGCTCCCCAAGTATTGAACTGAATACTGAGTATTCCTATAGCATTTAATGGGGCTTAGGTATGCATAACCATGTCCGGGATTGCACAGATTCGCCTGGAGAACAGAAGATTAAGGGGATACGGATACCAAGCGTGACATTGAGAAGGGCACTGGCGGCCTGGAATGTGTCCACGGGAAGAGGGCTAAGATGGCTAGGGGTTTGAAGCCAAGGCCTTTGATAGAACAGTTGAAAGAGGTGATTATGTTTATCCTGGAGACAAGAAGATTAAGGGAGGGGCGTGACTGCTTGCCTTCACATATCTGAAGGGCTGTCAGATGGGAGATGGGGCAGATCTCTACTCTGCTCCTAGGTGAGAAATTGAAAGGAGCAGATTTCAGCTGGGCATTAACTGGAAACGTCTCAGTGGTAAGAACTGTTTGATCTGCAGCTGGTTCCCCTGGGAGGTGGGAAGGCTCAAGGCTCCCCCCCACCCCCAGGGGAAGCGTTTAAGTCAGTATTTGGATAGCTGGCTGTCAAAAGATAGGGAAGCTTCATTTTTCGGTGTAGTTTCTGTGCCGGGAACGAAGGGTACAAGGTGACTTTTTCAGATCTCCATCTTGGAGGTTTCCTGCAACTCCCACCCAGTTGTGTGTATAGGGTGGTTGTGTGTGTGGTGTGTGCATCTGCGTGTGTGCGTGCGTGCGCTATCCACCAGATCACTCAGTCTAGCTATCCAGAGCAGCTTTTGCTTCAACCAATGTAAACAAAAACGCTTACAGAATGCATATTATAGGAGAGAATGCACGTGAAATGCACAGGAAACAAATGTTCGTTCGCCCTATGAATTGCCAAGACAGCAACAGACCTGGAGTGAAACCAATCTGGCTTCCTGTTGGCTTGAAACTTAGGGATGTGCATGGATATTCAAATATCTGATTCAAATCTGACAAATATCACCATTCGAATCAGATTTAATAGCATTCAAATGTAGACATTCAAACGGATTTCCTGAAACATTTGTTCGAATATCCAAATGGCTTGAAGGTGCAGATTCGTATGTATTACATATGTATCTGTGCAAATATTATGCATATTTGCACATACAATGCGGGATGAAAATGGGATGTATACAGAGTGCACACAGATACATATAACAGATACAAATGTCGTTGACACTTGTATCTTTTAATACAAATCTAACATTTGAACATATGGATTTGAATGTTGTGGATTTTTTGGCCATTTGTGCATATCCCTAGCAGAGACCCTTTATAAGAGCTGGGTAAATACTTCTGAGACAGTTTGGTCTAGTGGTTAGGGAGACGGGCTCTTATCTGGGAATACCGGGTTCGATTCCGCCCTCCTCCATGAAGCCAGCTGGGCAACCTTGGGCTAGTCACATCTCTCTTCTGAGCTCTCACAGCCCCACCCACGTCACAGGGTGTTCTGTTGTGGGGAGAAGAACAGAAGGTTTGTCAGCCGCTTTGAGTCCCCTTAAATGGGTGAGAAAAGCAGGGTAGAAAAGCCAACTCTTCTTCTTCTTCCCTCCAGGAGAAGGTATATCTGAGGCATGAAGAGTGAGATGTTTAGTTTCTAAAATGCCACTCAGTGAACCAGAAATATACTTCCTGCATAGCAATTATGTGACAATGTGTGACATTCACATATATATTTATGACTTTGAGGTGAGGAAGGGAAGGCCATAAGTTGAAGAGGGATGCTTTTCTGTAGGTGGGGGAAGAGGTCTCACCAGCAAACCAGGTGCCTTCAAAGGAATGGTGTGGCCCATGCTCTTGCCCAGTTTCTGGTGAACATCCCTCCATTGCTGGATAGTTTCTCCCCATTTGGCACACGAGTGCAGCAGAAAATGGTGCCTCCTCACTCCAAAACATCTGTTAGGCTGCTGTCGGTGGGGTCACCTCCCCACATCTGTCCAGAATGAAGCTGCCTTCACTGGATGTGGAGATGCAGCCAGTGTTTCCGAGAACCACGTCAGAAGAAAATGTACGGGGAAAGCAAACAAATACCTTAAGATTTGTGGGGTTTTTACAAGTCATTTGCAAAGGTGTGATGTTGCCTGATCATCCTGTGTTCTTTTCTTTTCCTCCAGCAATGCACCTGTTTGTTAAATGTGCTGAGCACATGCACTCAGCACCCAGAAACTGTGTGAGTGGGTTGTAGATGGGATGAAGGGAAGCAGTGTCTTGATTTTGCAGGATCCTGGGAGTGCAGTAATTAAAATAGGAGAATCGGGAGCACCAAATTAATTTTCACTGAAGTCTCTTGTGACCCACATTCCATGCGCTGGCTTGTTAAATAAATTCTGCTACAATCCCTTTGTGATCCGCTTGTCAAACTAGATGCAGGTGCTTCAGAACAGCCGAAGGAACATCTCAGAATGGTTAGGTGGGGGAAGGTGGGTGGGCCAGAAGACACCTCTGGAACATTGAAAGTATTGTACTTAATACTGGAGATGTGCACGAATATTCAAGTGCATTCGAAATTGAAGCGAATCAACCGAATTTCAACATTCGAATTCAAATCAAATGTACTTAAATTCAAATTTAAAGACTTGATTCGAATTTCAGATCTAATTGTTTGAATTATGTGTATGTGTATGGATTTGTGCCCAATGTGTCCTTGAAGATTCACATCTTTCCTGCATCCATACGCATTTGCACGGATCCGTACAGGATGAAAATGGGTTGCATGTGGGATAACTACAGGATGTATATGGACATATATGGATGCGTACAGACCCAGGGAAAATTAGTACGGGCATCTATGAGTGTTGTCAAATTCGTAGTTAAAAATTTGCAGATTTGAATTAAAAATTTGAATGAATAGATTTGAATTTGCTTAATTCAAATCGAATTTGGTAAAATTCAAATTTTAAATATTCAAAGCTGAATTGAATTTTCAATTATTTGAATCAAATCAAATCCCAAAAATTGCATGTGTACACACCCCTACTTAATATTGAGTACTAAATCCGTACAATTGAAACGTAGAGTTTCCAGCCCCAACAGATGGGGACAGTGTCTCCCTTAAAACCAGGGAGAATGTTAAACTTCACATTTGTTTCCATGTTCAGTTATAGGGTGTTTTTCCACTGTCACTAGAAGTACCCATTAAGTACTCATTAATGGGTACAAAAATGCCATTACGTACCCATTAATGGGTGCTTAATGGGTACTTTTAGTGACAGTGGAAAAACACCCATACTGTAGTTCCTATTTTCCAGTTCTAGGGAATGTAAGAACAGCCCTGCTGGATCAGGGCCCTTTCTGCACTTGGCCTTATTCTGGAACATATCTCAGGATAGGGGTTTGCTGGCCGCATGCTAATGCAGTCTATGACAGACCACACCTGGGGCCAGCCACAGTCTGCATTGGCACGTGGATAGCAGGTCCCTGGTCTGGAACAAATTGCAGAATAAGGCTAAGTGCAGAAAGGCCCCAGGCTACAGCCCAACTAATCCAGAACCCTATTTGCACTACAGCTGGAAATGCATGATTAGTGAACTTCTGGGGAAGGGTATGTGCACCTGGAGGAGGCTGCTACAGCCCCCAAATGCCCCCTGCCTTCCCAGAAGTTCACTAATTGTTGATTAAGTGTGTAGCATGAAATCATGCTCCACACCTTAACCAATCTTTACCAGGAACTTACCTGGAGCATCCGGGCAGCAGCCATTAGAACCTCTTCCAGTGCTCTGGAGTCATCTGAGGTGCTCTGCAAATGCACTGGCACCTCATAAGACGACCATAGATATGACTGCATGTGTGCAGAGCATCAGCATCATCATGGCCGGTCACGGAGGGTGCCACAGCCAAAATGGCAGTGCCCAGAAGAGGACCGGCCCTGGGATTGGTCACAGATGAGTGACTGATCGCATGGGGCTTAGGCTGTCATTACTTCACTAGGTAATGTTGGGTCATCGTAGGGTCATCGTAGTTCTTTCCCATCCAGCGGACCGGAAGGGAAGTGCAAAAATGCCCCTGTTTCCCATCTCACACAATGACCCACCCATTGCTTCTGGGCATCTCAAGCAGAAGGCAAAGGCAAAACACTCATCTGTTCATGACTCCCTGCAATCGGCCTTTAAAGGCATCCTACCCTGCTCTCCAAACTAGAGGCAGCACCTAAGCATCCATTCTAGTAGCCACTGAAACTCCTGTCCTCCAGCAATTAAGAGAAGCCATTCTGGATCAGCCCACAGCTCATCTAGTCCAGCATCCTGTGTATCATCCAGTGGTCTCCCAACTGCTTCTGGACTTTCTCAAGAAGAAAAGAAAGGCAAAACCTTCACCTGCTCTTGACTCCCTGCAAATGGCCTTTAGAGGCCTCCCGTCTGTTTCCCTCAATCCATAGGCATGCATAAAAGTACATCTACATCGGTGATGGCCAACCTATGACACACGTGTCACAGGTGACACGCCAAGCCCTTTTGGGTGACACACATGGTCACCCTGGCACCTGGACGTGTAGTGCTTGCTTGTTCTTGAACTGTATGAAATACCAACTTTCAATTGAAGATTTAGCAACAAAAGTCACTAATGTAAAGAATTATTTGTTTTTGCTTTTACTAAAATACATATATCAAAAATATAACTTTTTTACTAGAGCTACAAATATCACAAAATTATGGATATTTCTAGATGTGACACAGCACCCGAGTTAAGCTAGGTTTTCTTGCAAATTTTGACACATCGAGCTCAAAAGGTTCGCCATCACTGATCTACATAATTCAGTAACGGTCATACCAATCCACATGTAAGGTTTTGTGCAAATATGGACTATCTTTATCTGCTATATATGCATAAAGTTCTGCACAGCAGGTAGAATGTTTATCTTTCTCTGCACTTTTTTTTTTGCCTCAAAAATGTCTTTCAACATTGTGAGAACCTGGAATCCTCTGGGGATGTTTTCTGATAGACAAATCCAGCTATTATCACATTGCTCAGTGCTGTAGGAAAGCCCAGGAAAGAGTCCCTTTCCATCTCTAAGCAAGTAAGAAGTAGCACCAAATTTGAGTCATCTTGGTATACAAATGGACAAAAGTTCATATTTGAAAAATGTGATCAAACAGCTCGTGTTCATGAGTGTTTGGACCGAACCGAACATGCAGAACAAGATGTGGCACTGGTGTCCTCATCCCACTCTCACTGATCTCCAATCCATCACTAATGCCATTTTGAAGTACGTCTTCTAGCCTGAGAAGGCTATCATGTGACAGGGTCACTTCTGAACCATCTCGGAAGCTGCCTTTGAGGTCCTTTTCAGAAGTTCCATGGCTGAATCCCCAAAAGACGTATTTGCCTCTCTAGTCTCCCTCTACTGTCACTGTATTCAAGCGGACTTTAAAAGTGCCCTGCACTTCCGGAATAAGCGTCCGCATGAGGCTCAGTAAAATGTGCGTTTAAAATGCACCTTCTGTCCCCACAGAAGCATGTTTTCTTTCCCCACATCTTTTTCTCCCCGGCCCCTCTCTTGTTCAAAGGAAAAATAGCCAGATCTCACTCTCAGCACTTACTTTCACTCTGTTCTCTGTTCGAAATGGCTTGGCTGCAGCCATTGGCCACGTGATAGTGCGCTCATTTACTCTTAACACTTTCACAGATTACCCACTTCACACCTGATAACAATGTTGCAATTCTGAGCAATTCTGGCTCTTTGAAAGTTCTGACCTTTACAAAGGAAAGGAAGGGAAGCTGCAGCATTTCTGGGAGATGTGTGAATGCTTTATGGCTGTGTGTGTAGGCAAATGTTGCGAGGAAAACCCGCGACTTCCAGAAAAAGCGCTGAAACTCTTCTTTAAAGGGCACGTATTTTCTCGCGGGTTTCCCTGCTTTTGTAGCGCTGGAAGTTCATTAAAAACCCTGGCATGGGGGTGCTCAGAGGCAAAAGAAGATTTTTAGCAGACTTTAAATTGCTTGGGGACAGGCCCTGTGTGAACCAACCCAGCCCTAAAAATAGACTCTGTTGCATTGGGATTTGATGTTTTCTTAGTAGGCATCCAAAGCCAGTACAGATGATCACAGCTGGAAGCACCCAGAACCAACCTGTTCTAGGTCATCACTTTTATTGGAAGCACACTGTGCAATGCCTCTTTCCCTCTGATCTGGCCTCCCTGTTGCCACTGATCTTCTGTTTTAGTGAACTGCAAAACTGTGTCTGAGATTTCTGTAACATGTGGCTTTTTCTGTAGAATGGTGAATTGCCACTTAGCTCCTACAGTGCACCTGGTTCTTGTCACCTTTCCCACCAATGGTTCAACCTTCTCTCTCTTTCCCTTTCTGCCTTGAATGAATGAAGGTCATAATGCTTAGCAAGCAAGTACCTTGGACTTCAGGTTTCTTGGGGATGAACTGGGGCCTGTTCACCCTTCAGCCCGTAGTCAACAATTAGGCAACCTCTGGGCAGGTGCACCTGCACTTGTAGGAGGTGTATACATGCTAGCAGCACCCCCTGCCTGCCCAGAGGTTGCCTCATTGCTGACTAGCTGTGGAGCATGAAATCGTGCTCCACAAGCTACCAAATCCTTACCACGTGCCGCGTCCAAAAGCTTACCTGGAGTGTCCAGCAGTTGGTACCATTCGCTCTACTTCTGGTTCCTTTTGGTCAGTGGGCAGAGGAGGCAGCATCCGCCCAGGCGTGGTTGCAGTGGCAGTCATGTTTGATCGTGGGCTTCTGACATGACTGGACCTCTGGTCCCCAGGACCGCCCCTGGCCGTGGTGAGCACTGCATCCGGTCATAGAATCGCCAGAGGGGCGTTTGATCAGCAACGGAGTAGTGGGCGCTGCTCCACGTCTGATCAGAGCTGCATTTGGTCATGCACTCTGGTCACTGATGTGCCCAGCCTCAACACATCCTTATGCTCGAAAGCATCCCTCCAATCAAGTCACCTAGCGTGATGATGCAGCTGACGCCGGCCAGTCACGGCAGCAAGGAGGTGGGACTTCCAGCTTCAGATGCAGCAGCGTGGGCTGGTGAATGGGAGGACCATTTGGATTCCTGACCAGTAATGAATGCTCTGGGGAAGGTTCCCTTGTGACCCATGCAAATGGTTCTCCTTTACCAGAAGTTTACCAGACCTAGTACACAGTAGACTCATTTGGTAAGTGCTGAAACGCCCCTGGAGTGGAAACAGGAACACACCTTGCCAAGGCTCAAACCTTGTTATGTATCAAGTTAAACTGAAGGAAGGCATTTACCAATGTTATTTTCCTTGTAGCTGCAGACATGTAGGATTCTTGCTGACAGATATATATTTTTTAAATCTCCTTTAATTCATGAATTTTTCAATAGCTTCTGTTCCATTTGTACGTGTTTCTGCACATATTTCTATTTTCCCATTCTGTCCCAACACAAAGCATGCAAATGAATATTTCTCCCCCATGTTTCAGGGGAAGCATTCTTAAACAACTGTATGTGTATGAAGTTCTTTTCATTTAGTTTAATGCACAGACGAGAGGAAAATGCTTTTGTTCAGATTCTGTGCACTTTATTTAGACCCGGAAAATGGAGTCCGGCTATAAAGAAATCTTTAAGGACAAGAATTCTAATAAATGGAAATCCGTTCCGGCAGATCCCTAAAAAATTATCTGAAATTTAGCAGGAGATACAGTCCCCATTTGAGTCATTTTTCTTTTCACGGCAAGGAGGTGAAAAGACTAAATATTTGATTTAGCACAGTAATAGGTGAACAACTAAACAGAGGGCTGCAGGTTCTATCCACACCATCTGCCCAGGAGAAGTTAATGGCAAACCACTTCTGTATATACCTGTGAAACTGCATAGATGCATTCCTGCTACCATTAAGAGTCAAGTTTGGCTTGATGGAGGTAAAAGAGAAGAAAGATTAAAGCTCCATCTTGTTTGGTATTTCTCACCAGTTTGGTCTAGTAGTTAGGAAGCCGGACTCTTATCTGGGCATACTGGGTTCGATTCTGCCCTCCTCCATGAAGCCAGCTGGGTGACCTTGGGCTACTCACAGCTGTCTTCTGAGCTCTCACAGCCCCACCTACCTCACAGGGTATTCTGTTGCGGGGAGAAGAACAGAAGGTTTGTGAGCTGCTTTGAGTCCCCTTAAATGGGTGAGAAAAGTGGGATAGAAAAGCCAACTACTCCTCCTCCTCCTCCTTCTTCTTCTTTGCCAGCCCTGGGATCAGTCTCTGGCGAGTGACCGATTGCATGGGGCTTAGGCTGTCATCACGCTCCTTTGCTGTCTAGCAGACAGGAAGGGAAGTGCGAAAACGCCCCAGGTCAAATCATGTTTCTCTCTGATCTCCCATTCTACAGCTCAGATAGCTGATACAGCTAATACAACAGGACTGTGGAGTGCCTTGCAGGAGGAACCATGGTAGATTCTTCTCTGAGGGCATGTCCCCATGCCTGTTTGTTCTGGTACCAAAACTGGGCTTGGCAAGGGGTGTCCCCATGCATTTTGGATTTGGTCTGGTTTCCGCAGATGAAATCGCCCCAAACCGTGCCAGACTAGGACCAAGTATGGTACCCGAAAAAACAAGTCTGGGCACAGTTTGGCGTTCTGGCACGCATAGCTTAGCGAGCCAAGACTGTGCATGGGGTTGATCCTGGGCTATTCAGGGAGGAGACTGGCACTCGTGTCATTGGGAGGTGGGGGGTGGTTGCTGTTCCTGCCCTGTGCATTGGAAATCACAGCCGCTGACATTTTTGGGGAGTGGAAACATCCCAGTCGCCAAAGCAGGCAGGATAATGGCTTAATTTTTGTACTTTTTCCGCAGCAAATATTCCACCTGTTTCCCGATCGCCAAGGCAGGCAGGATAATTGCTTGATTTCCTCCCTTTTAAGGTTGCCGGGTGTCCTTGCATTTCCCAGTGGAGCAGAGGTGCGCAAAACTGCTGAAGCGCCCAACTGCTGCTAAACCTCGTAGCGGCTTTGGGACTTTTAAAATAATTTATTTTAATCTATTTTTATAATTTATTTTAATAATAATAATTTATTATTGTTATTAAGCTTTATATAAAATTTTTCCATGCCTCCCAGCCCAGTCCTGGCTTTCTGGGCTGCTAAGGGAGGGGGGATGCAGCATTTGCAGCTGGCGGCATAGGGGTAGGCTGACGCGCATCCAGCGTCCAGTGAAGAGAGAGGGGGCGGAGAGGAGGGGGCGCTGCTCCCCCGTGCATGGGGACAGCTGCATCCGCACCCAGCTCACACCCAGCCTGCATCACCAGGAATGGCATGGGGACAGGCAAGGATCGATCTCGGACCCGCTCCTGATCCCATGCATGTCCATTCCACGCCACACGGCTTGCATGGGGATGCGTCCTGAGAGCCAGGCCTCTGTTCCTCATCTTCTCATAAGCAGAACCCCACAGCCTTCTTGGAAGGAGTCTTTTATATGTCTGCCTAAACATTTTCAGTTACCAGAGCCTGGGAAAAACACAGTAATTGTTGCTATTTTTGGCCATTCCATAACCATCTCCCACGAATGCCGATTATGTCTGAGGCCTTTTAGGATTCACTATTAAGTTTCTGCAAAGGCTGGCCATCTAGGAATTGATTAGTTTAAAATGTCTCTCCCCAGCCACATGTGGATCCATACGTTTCTGTCTCCAAATGAATCTGGCATCCCACTCCTATTTGTCTGGATTCCTCAACGATGTGTTTCCATGAGTCTGAAGGACAAATAGGCAAAGCAGTGGAAGGATGTGAAGCTCAGGATCGAAACATCTCCTTTGCCTAATGAAGGTCATAGGTGTAAAACCGGTGTCTGCAACTAGAGGTGAACAAGAACAGAAATTTAGTAGTTTGGCTGAAATTAAACCAAACTAGCTTTGGTTTGGTTTGGTTTGATTCAAACTGTTTTTAAAGCAGCAGCAACAAACAACAGTGTGGTTTGATTTGTGTTCGAACCAAGTGAATCATGGCAAACTGGACTTGATACCCTCTAGTTTGGTTTATTACAACACCTTTTGGTTTGGGGTTGATTCAAACTGAATTTTTCAAACTAACCGAACCGGTTCCGCACACCTCTGTCTGCAACTCGAGGAGGATTCTGGGGGAAACTCTTGACTGAAGTCCTGACTGTCCTCTACTGGTTTAGTCAAATGGAAAAAGGTCCGTGTTGGTTCCACATTGGGAAAGGGGGCAGAAGGGAATGTCACTGCCACCACCAGAGAACAGCCTGATGGGAGTAGCCTCCAGAGTAGACATTCTCTACCTGTAGGAAAGGGAACCAATAGGACTCCTTTTGTTCTGATGAGTTGCTCTTTTGCTTCTTCTCTGAGAGTCAGTTTGGTCTTGTGCTTATGGTGAAGGACTGGGAATCACTGGGTTTGATTCTGCACTCCTCCATAAAACCAGCTGGGTGGCCTTGGGCTGGTCACAGCTCTGTTTCAGAGCTCTCACAGCCCCACCTACCTCTCAGGTTGTGCTGAGAAGAACAGAAGGTTTGTTAGCAACTTTGAATCCCCTGAAGGGTGAGAAAAGGGAGTATAAAAGCCAACTCTTCTTCCTCTTCCTCCTCCTCCACAGGAAGCCATCTGAGTGACCTTGGGCTAGTCACAACTCTCTTTCTGAGCTATCAGACCACCACCTTCCTCACAGGATGTGTCTTGCAGCTAGGAGAAAAGAAGGTTTGTCAGTGGCTTTGAGTCCCCTTAGGGGTGAGAAAAGTTGGGTAGAAAAGCCAACTCTTCTTCTTCTTCATGGAAGCTTTCAGAAGTAGTCCTCACACTCAGGTTTCACACAGGGTTACGTGCTTCAGAACTACGGCTATTGAGTGAGGTGGTCACAACGGTCTGCGCATTAACCAGCTACTGACCACAGTGCAAAGGAGCAATAACCAAGTAAGAAATCCCAGTAAGTGCCGAGCACTGCCGTTGACCTCATCCCTCTAGGCAGAATGAATGAGAAGCATATCATGGCTCTGCTCTCCTGTCAGCTCTTTATAGGCATATGGTCCCTACTGGGAGCTGGATGGGGAGGAGGCTGCAGGGTCTCAGGAGCACTTATAATTAAAATTAATTAGCTTGTACTTGAATTTCTGTGCATGCAATGTCAAGAAACAGTCGCCTTGGCGTTGGTGCTCGCCTGATTACAAGGCTGGCCTCACCACTTGGAAATCCTGCTGATTTGCTCAGTTTGATTAAGTCAAACATGATCTCTTGGGTAGGCAGGGTTAATAGTGTTGCTTTTTGTGGCAGTTGGTAGAGCTCTGTTTCAAGGAAGGAGAAGAGAGGGAGGGAGGGAGAAAGGAAGGGAGGGAGGGAGGGTGGGAGGGAGGGAGGGAGGAAACAGGGAGGGAGGGAGGGAGGAAGGAAAGAGGGAGGGAGGGAGGGAGGGAGGAGAGAGGGAGGGAGGGAGGGAAGGAAGGAAGCGAGGGAGGGAGGGAGGGAGGGAGGAAGGAGGCTGTAAATATATAGGCTTGGAATGCTAGGTCCCAAAGTGAGTGTGGTGGTCCAGGTCAGGTGTCTCAAGCAAATGTGCCAGAAGATTAGAGTGTTATCTCTAGTTGCTTCTTTGTTGTTGTTGCTTTCTAGAGTGAAGGGAGAACAAAGTCATGCTTTCCATTTTGCTCCAGGCTGGCCCGGGGCTGTTGATGAGCACTCAGCTGTCCAAGGAAGCAGCAACAAAGCCATTTTGCAAAACTGCAGAATGGGGGTGTTGGCTTTTTCGATGTGCTGTTACTCAGCTTTCCTCCACACAATTACGGAAGACTCCATTTTAGCCTCACAACACCAGTAGAAATGGGTTTATTTAAGCACTACAGGCTCAGTAGTGCTTCTAGTTCTTAGGGTTACACACACTCATACACAACACACGCACACAAACAAATACACAGAGGAATTCAAAGATACACTGAAAATAATTTATTGTATTTCCAGTTTCATTACTTTTCAAGGACAAAATAACTAAATACTCTAAATTTTTTTTATAAATGGAATAAAGTTAAGCCTGCCTGCCTGCCTGCCTTCCTTCCTTCCTTCCTTCCTTCCTTCGATGTTATCAACTACATTGCCTTAGAAATATCATTGGTCCCAAAATATATTGGGGCCATAAATCATTTGATGTTTATTTTCATTTTTGTGATGGTGGTTTCCCTTTCGATCTTTGGCTACTCTGCACAATCCAAGTGAATTAAAAACAAATCAGTAATGACACCACAACTGAGAAGTATTGTAAAAATTTGCAAAACTTTTTTGTTTTGCATTTACAGAGGTGCTGGATTCTCTAAAGACTTTTAAGCCGGGACCACTTCCAGAAATGACTGGGTGACCATAGAAATTTGCCCTTTTAAAAATAACCTGCTAGGAAAGAATATTTATTTTACAAGCATGTTTTATTTCTAGAAACAAAAGCATTTCTTTTATATAGAAACATTTCAGTTAATTTTAGGAGACAGAGAGACTCTCAGCCAATAAATTGCATCCCAGAAGCAAAGACATAACAAGATCTGGAACACCAGTAGTAGGGGTGTAGTAGCGTGAATATACAAAGGTATTCGAAATCTGATTGAATTCGTCTGAATTTTGACATTTGAACTTGAATCAAATGTCCATAAATTTGAATTTAAAGATTCAAACAAATTTCAAATTTTGGATTTGTTCATTCAAATTTTCCGGACACTCGAATGTGTATGGGTTCGTATACGGTGCATATTTGCAGATACACATCTTTCCCACATCCGTACGCTTCTGTACAGATCCATACGGGATGAAAACGGGATTCATACAGGATAACTGCAGGATGCATATGGACATGTACAGATGTGTACAGATGTATACGGGATGTGTAATGATGAGTACAGACACATACGAATGTTGTTGACATTTGTAAGTGCAAATTCAAATAGAAAGTTTGAAAGAATAGATTTGATTTGAATCAATTCAAATCCCAAAAATTGCATTTGTGCACACCCCTAACCTGTAGTCCTCATTAAAGAGGTCTACTGGTACCATGGGGGACTCATTTTGATGACATGCCCTGGTGCACCACTTATATGGGTCCCCCAGAGGCTCCAAGGCCAGGAGTTTTCAGAAGCAGGCTCCAAATCTTGTGTGAGTTTCAGAGTAGTGGCAGAGAGGGCAAGATCTGGATCATGGGACTGTGTGATTTGGATCAGCTGATCCGGATCACACACAGTAAGTGCTACAATGTCCTTAGAGTGGCCCAGGCTTAAACACACCAGCTCAGCAGCTGAAGCAGTTTGACAAATTCCGAATGCAGTTTTAGCGCCATCTAGTGGTGATAAGAAATTCTTGACAGAACTTTGTTTTTCTAAGCGCCAATGACTTTACTTTTTCGAGGGAGGGAGTCTTTGTGAGGCCAAGTCAACACTTAACACCCCTATTTTCAAGCTTAGCCCAGACAAATAATAAATGTTGGCATTTCTCTTTATATATAACAGATGGGAATTAACTACCATTCCTATTGTAGAAAAGAATAGAAACTCTGATTTTAATCTGCCACATTATTGTAGTACAGACTAGAAACTCTAATTTTAATCTTCCATGGGAAGGATTTCTGGAAAGGACCCAGCTAGAAATTAAAAAGAAAAAAGAAAAGAAGTCAACTGAGTTATAAGCAGTTGTATTTCTAAAGTAAACCTGTCAACAGAGTCTCCCAGTATTGGTTATAATACCCAGTGAGTTAAAAGTGCCACTTTAAAAATTACGAGCAAGGCTGCTTTGGCAATGTCCTTTTAAAGTTATTATAAAAAATAAACTACTTTCTAACCCCAAAGGAGGGAGAAGTGTGAGTTTTCTTTTTTTATATATCTATTCATCTAGCATTCAGCCTCTGATAAACGTATATATGCAGCAACACCAGCGCTATAGCTAGGGATTGAAACACAAGGTAGATAAAAAGCTCTTATTGCAAAGCTATGTATCAGAGGTTGATCTATCCATATATATCCTCACCGGAAGCATAAAAATCAGACAGATATGTGCAGTGAGAACTGAGTTCCCGTTATAAACCCAGAGCTTCATGTGTGGCTTATTTATACGACTTATGCCGCAGTCCATAAACCAGGCCTCTGTCTCCATCTCCAGCCATTTTGAAATGTAATTATGATCATGAAGTGTGACATTGGGAAGAAGAAGAGGGGGTGGTTTCTTCCGTGGCTTCAGGCATCAGCCTCTCTCTCTCTCTTTCCCTCTGCCTCGACCCCCCAGACTTGCGCAAAACGGTCTTTCCTTCCCGCTGGCTGCAGCGAAGCAATTTCCCATTAATTGTGTGCTGTCTGGGGAGAGCCTGCTCTTTCGTTCTTCCACAGCCAACAGCCCACTGTTATTTATTGTGGAGCATCGTTACACAAAATGCCAGTTCCAAGAGATGACCTTGCATTGGGTCACCTAGGTTTTGGGAAGAAGCAAACCATACAAGCAATGAGCGATATCCTACAGAAACACAGGCAAAGAGGTGGAAAGCAGCAGCGCCCACGGACGCCTACAGCGCCTTCCTTCCAAAGCACTCTTTTCAATAGATGGGTGAGAACTGCACGCAGGGCCACCATCCGGAATCTAGGGGTAGGTTCTTAGATCTGTCACTGTGGAAGGAGAAGAGGAGATTTCGGGGAGGGTCCTGTCAGGGCCTGTCCTGCCAGTCCAGTCTCCTCGGGGGAGGAGAGTGTGGTTTCAAGGGCACAACGGTCTGGGCAGCAAACAGGGCACAGCAGGGTGGACGTTGAGGGTCAGGGGCCAGTTTTGGAGGAGCACACAGACAGCTCTGGGGAGGAGAGCTCAGACAGTCAGCCCCAAAAGTGCCCGTACTCCCTGCTGCTTTGATAACAGAAACAGGTGAGGCGCAGATCGTAGTGGCTGGCACAGCTGTGCTGGCAAGGGCGTGGTGCTGACTGCCTTATTTAACTGAGCAGCACATGCTGGGCCGGTATTGCAGACACCGTGCTACTCCCATCCATGCCTTCGCCCGTAAGCCTGACTCTTGGACCCTGCTGTGTGACGCTGCCGTACTTCTGGAACCCCAACTTGGATTGATCTGACTCTTGCTGTGACTTTTGCTGAACTTCTGGAAACCTGACTTTGGACTGACCTGACCCTGGCTATTCTTGAATCCCTAATGGACTGCTGTGAGCATGCACGTTTGTTTGCCTCGCATGTTTGTTTTGCCAGGTCCATGGTAGACTCTACATATGTATCATCCCATTGGACCACTGATGTCTTTGCCGGTTTCCAGAGAGATGCTGTCTGATGTAGGAATAAGAACCCAAGAACATACATTTGGAGCAGATCCATCTAGTCCATCTGCTGCCTGGTCTCTCAGTAGCCAACAAGGGGCACAGAGAATCCCACCAGGAGGTCATGAGTGCATAGCTTGTGGCCCCTCAGAGGCAGACCATCTCCTAGGGTGCGTCCCCATGCATTTTTGATTTGGTCCGATTTTCCGGAGTACCAGATCAGTGTATATGGAGGTCTGACTGTAGTCATGGTTAATCAATGAGTCTCATTTTTTCACATCCATTTTTTCACAGATGAATTTGCACTATGCCTCTGTCAAGTACTAAGCCTCCACACTTGGAAATACTTAGTTCATTCCAAACTTACCTTAGGCGCGAACGGCTGCCCTCCATTTTCACTTTCTGGAATGGAAGGTCCTCCAATAAAATGGATAGAAACGAAAAGGTGTGAGCAGTCAGACCTGAAGATGGAATCAAAGAAGGATTAAAGGGAAGGTGAGACCACAGCCTTTGAGTGTTCATACTGATGATTTAAAATAATGATCAAAGGACAGAGGTTTGAAGGACCCACTAAAATAAAAATGCAGGGGATTGGGATTTTAGATGGGCAAGTATTTATTATGGACAAAGACTCCTAAACTATTATAAAGATAAAGATAAAATTTATGGCCAAGGTTCTTACAAGGGGGGAACATGAAAATATGTAGCTAGCAAATTTACAGGTTTATGTCTCAACTATACGTTAGCGTTGAGTATCTAATTTTCCCAGTCACTGATAAGAGTTTCTGCCAAATATAGGTGCTCACAGCCCTACCTACACCAGGAAGGTTGAGCAATGCATTTCCATTCCACTGCATGAAGTAAAAACGTCAAAATATGAGCAGTAGGGATGTCCACAGTTATCCATAACATTTGAAATTCATCTGAATTTAGCCAAATTCAGATGTTTGAATTTAAATCGAATGCTGGCATATTCGAAGAATGACATTCAAATAGAATGTTTTGATATATTTGCATGAAGCTTCGTATGGGATTCATATTAGAGATGTGCACAGATGTTTTTTTTACGTTCTATTCTAATCAAATCAAATACCCAAAAATTCGATTCAATTTGAATCTTTTAAATTCAACTTTAACAAGATTCTATTTGAATTTACCAAATTTGAATCTATTCATTTGAATTTTTGATTCGGATCTGCACATACAGATGTCGACAACATTTGTATGTGCATGTGCACATCTTCCTCACATCTGTATGTGTCCATACACATTTGCCTGCAACCTGTAGTTATCCCGTATGCAACCTGCTTTCATGCGGTACGTAATCGGTACAAATGTGTACAGATGCAGGAAAGATGTAGATCGTCTAGTACACATCATGTATGAACCTGAACGCATACAAATGTCCGGATAATTTGAGCGAGTAGAACCAAAATTTGTTTACATTTGAAATTTTGGGACATTCTGTTCAAGTTTGAATGTCAAAATTGGGCACATTCGTTCGGATTTTGAATGCCTATGAATATTCATGCACATCCCTGAGTCATATGCTATACGTATGCATTCGTTTGGAACTCACATGGAATTGAACGTTTGTATCAAATACAAAGCCTACCACATTCGAAGGGGATCTATTTGATTGAATACACATTTTCTTACATTCGATTTGATATGAATAAAATACAAACAAAAAAACCCACACATTTATGCACATCTCTAATGAGCAGGGAAGATCATTCCAGCATAAGCCTTCTCATTTCTGCCTCATTTGCGCATGCAAGATTACATCAGTTAACCCGCACTGCTTCTCCCATGCATGGAGCTTGGCTTAAGAGAAGAACATTAATGGTAGAACCCAAGAAAATTACGACAGCAGAGGCAGAACAATATAGGCTGCTTACATTACAAAGTAATTAGGAACCCTTTCAGCTAACTCCATTATTCATTATCGGCTACTTATTACACATTAAAGCTATGATTATGCTCCGTGCCTGTAATTACAGCAGTTACGTGAACACCACAAGCTGGCCTCACATTCATAAGTCTCAGTCCTAAGGTTACTTCTTCTTTTTTCCCCAGCAGTTTCTGAGGGTCTGGCTGCATTAGAACTTTCTAGAATTCCTGTTGTGCAAACCACCTCCATGTAAAGTTGAGAACTAACAGATCAAAGCAAGGGGTGTTGAGGTTTTAGAGTGACAAGGGCATCTCTCTCTGGACTTCCAAGTCTATCCTTGGTGGCTACGTCCATACTAGATCTTAGGGTCTCCTGGAAAGTTTTGGAGTTCACCCTGGAAATTAGGAAGGACTTCATTGAAACAGATGGATAGATGTGCATGGGTGCTTTGATGGGCTCCCCTTCCCACAAACCCAGTCATGGCCATTTTGTCCTTCTGTCTCTGGGTCAGAAGACAGCAGGCTCCTTGACTAGATGGGCCATGGATCCTTTCCATTTAAGAAGAAGAGTTGGCGTTTCTACCTTGCTTTTCTCACCCATTTAAGGGGACTCAAAGCGGCTGATGAATCTTCTGCTCTTCTCCTCCCAATAGACACCCTCTGAGGTAGGTGTGGCTGTGAGAGTTCAGAAGAGAGCTGTGACTAGCCCAAGGTCACCCAGCTGGCTTCGTGGAGGAGTGTGACATCAAACCCAGTATTCCCAGATAAGAGTCCGGCTCCCTAACTACTAGACCAAACTGACTCACATGTGTAGGGCTCAGCTGTGAAGCTGAAGCTTTTCCAAGTGCTTTTGCAAGTATGCCATGGATTAAAAATGTAATTTCTTTCTTTAATAGCTGTTTGTTTCTTCTGCAAAGTATTAGGATAATTAGCAAGCTCTCAATTAGCAAAGGCAGGGGAGAGAGATAGAGAAAACAGGTAGATGAGCCACCTGATTTTGTGAAGAAGAGCAGAGAAAAAGGAGGCGAGGGTTCTTGCAGACCATGATTCTGCCTTGTTTGCGGTATATGTGATACCTGCAGGTACACTGCCCTGAGGGTAGAGAGGATGGCCTATGTCCCTGCCTGCCTTGCGAGAAGCAAGGAGCAGCAGGAGGAAGCCGACATGAGAATGCAAGCATCCAGATTTAAAGAGCAAGCAAGATGAAAAGGAGGGTTTATGTTGAAAAAATGGTCGCAAAGAAGCAAACCCAGCAGGCAGAGGGAGGGAAAGACTGGCAATGCATACGTTGGGAAGGGGATGGATAGCAAAGAAGCAAGTCCGAAGGAGGAGGAGGAGGGAAGAAGCTAAAAGGAAAATGCTTTGGAGTTATGGATGTGCATTCTAATGTGTCCACACATTTGAATTTAAACATTCAAACGAATTTCAAATGTTCCAAAACATTGGTTCAAATGATTTGAAACATTCAAAAGCGCAGATACATATGTATTACATACGTCTCTGTATGAATCTCGTACGTTATCTGTATGCATTTGTGCTGATAGTACCGGACAAAAACGGGATGCATATAGGATAAAACGGGATGTATATGAAATGGGTACAGATATGTATAACACCTACAAATGTTGTCGACATTTGTACCTCCGGATTTGAAACTTAACATTTGAACAAATAGATTTGAATGTATTCAATTCGAATCAGATTTTGTTGCATTTGGATTCTGAACATTTGAATCAAATTGAATGTTTGGGTATTTGATTTGAATTTGAATGCAAAACAAACAGACTCACAATCAAGTAAAACATGCATGAGGACACCCCATGCTGAGTCTAATTTTGGTACCGGACCAAACATGCATGGGGACACGCCCTCAGACAATCTCCATTTGTGTAAGAGTTTTCTAAATGCCTTCATAATATAAATTGATACGGAAGGCATAGAGCTCTTGACCTTGGATGACTGCCAATAAAGACATTGCTGCAGACAACTTCCTAAAGCAGACAGCTTCCTGGGCAGATGCTCTTTGAAGTCCCATTTCACTTTTAAAGCATTAAATGCTTCTTCCCAGCATTACCAGCATTATTTTCCACTGCTGTAGGACCTAGAAGACTCAGCTGTTCAGCCTTGAGATGCTTCCTTTATTTAAGTTCCAAATAACGGCATAGCAATTAGCTTTCTACTAATGAGCTCAACAGTTGCCCTCTGTGGCGTCTTGTCTGCATCCCAACATGCTCTATGTTGCAATGGGACGCCATAGCAGCTTCCGGCCCCCCTGGTGAGAGGATCAGAAGCTTCAGTGTCCCTTTGCAGTGGCTTCCTATCTGCCAGGCAGGAAGCTCCGTTGCCCACAGTAGCATTCAAAGGTAAGTGCAAAGCGAATAGATGCTGAGAAATCAATATTTTTTTACTTCGCCGCTGCTGCACACTAGAACATAAGAACATAAGAGAGGCCCTGCTGGATCAGGCCACAGCCCATCTAGTCCAGCATCCTGTCACACACAGTGGCCCGCCAAATGCTCATGGGCATCTCAAACAAGAGACAAGGACAAACCTTTTCCTGCTCTTGAATCCCAGCAAATAGCATTAGAAGTGTCCTGCTTCCACCCCCACCCTCCAGCCTGAAAGATGTACCTAGACATTCATTCTAGTATCCATTGATACATCTGTCATCCATAAATTTGTCTAACCCTACCTTGAAGCGATCCAGACTGGTAGCTGTCACCCCCTCTTCCGGCAGCACATTCCATAAGCTGATGACCCTCTGGGTGAAGAAATACTTCCTCTTGTTGGATCCGACTCTCCTACCCATCAGCTTCTTAGATGCCTCCTGGTTCTAGTGTAGTGCGATAGAGAAAAGAAATTTTCTCTATCCACCTTTTCTATACCATGCATAATTTTATATACTTAGAAAAAGCTGCACATGGATGGCAGAGCTTAGAGCACATTGGGATGCAGCCCTTCTCTTTTTTCTCTCCATCCTGTCACTGATTTCCACGCGATGCAGTTCCTTTAACTCTCCCTCTCTCTGACCTCAAGGAGAGTAGACGATAACTCTGGCGCAGGGAGATATCAGCAATTTATCTTCACTGAGTAGGACGACACACTGGCATCCTTGCCTGAGGTCAGGAGCGCATCACTTGCTGCTGTGATAAAAATACGGATGCTGCAGATCTGTCCCCAAACACCTCTCCCCAGGAAACTCTAATGAAGAGGCTGGAGCTGGTAGAGGGAAAGCAGAGCTCTCAACGGACTCCGGCAAAGGATCAGCCTTCCACCTCCGCGGCAGCGGAGGAAACGCAGGGCGAAAGTTCTGATCCCTTTCACATAAACTGATTGAACTCACCAAAAGCCCAAGGAAACCTTGGCAAGTATGGCTAATATAAGGAAACAGATTTGCACTAAAAACTCTAGTGTCTTGCGTTTTTTTTTGAAATGTGTTTTATTTAAGGGATTAGGGGCATGCATAAATGCAATTTTCGACGTTCATTTCCATTTGAATCAAATATTCAAATATCTGAATTCATACGAATAAAGAAAAACAAATGTCCGGATATTTGAAAAGATACAAACACATCCGTATCTATTCGTTTGAATATTCTATATGTATCCAATGATACGAACCCTCTATGCATCCATACACATCCTGTTTTTATCCCGTATGCATCCCATTTTCATCCCATACAGATATGTACAATATGCGTACCGATACGTATGTGATGCGTATGTACCCATACGCAGACGAATATCCGAATTATTCATACGAATAACTTGAAATATTCATCTTTGTGTGAGTATTAAAAAATAAATGTCTGGACACTTGATTTGTCTATGAATGTCCCAATTTATCTGAATAATAAGTAGAGTAGAGTGGAGAATTTATTTGACTAGTCATGTGACCATTTCAAAGTACAATACAGTTAAAACAAAACAGAAGTCCCCTGTATACAGTCAGGGTTCTACAATCAGGAGATGGGTTATTTTCTTAATAGCTTTTAAAATGAAGAGGCTAACTCCTACTATAATAGATCTTTCATGACCTTGTAGAAGAAGTGCCATAAGCTCAGTTTTGTTTTGAGACTGGAACTCAGATACTAGTGGGTGTAAAAACCTGTGCCGAAGTTCCATATAGGCAGGGCAATAAAAAAGAAAGTGTTCCATATCTTCAACCGATTGATCACCCCAGACACAGAGTCTTTCACATCTTGGCATGTTATAATAATGCCCAGTTTGCATCATGATGCCAAGTTGGTCGAATCTGGCCCTAGTAAACAGTCTTCTTAGAGGTAGCGGAACCGGAATAGTCAGATATTTTTCCATCTTGCTATTCCCTTTGTGGATGGATAAAAACTTTGTGGCAGTCGACCTGGCTATGCTTGCTAGGTCTAATTGAGAGTATATATCATGTATGCGTTGTCTGAGGACTTGTTTGGCCCTAGGACCCAAGTCATTTAGAAATTGCAGTGGTAGGCCCATGCTGCCCAATTCATTATTTAGGTCCACTATCCATGATGATTTGTAATGACGCTGTGCTTGTTCTTCAAGACATAAGCGTGGGAGCCTTCTAGGATTCATCTGTTTTAATCCAATAATTAAATTTTCTCTGCAAAATTAGGACTTTTACTGGGCACATACCCAGCTCGGCCCTAACTGCGGCAGACATCTGAATAATGAATATTTTGAATATTCGTGCGCATCTCTATTAAGGATTTATATCCCACCATTCACCCAAAGGTTACAGGGTGGATCACAATGATAAAGAGACCAGGGGCGTTTTCGCACTTTCCATCCCATCCGCTGGACGGGAAAGGAGCGTGATGACCCAATGTTAACTGGCGTTCACACTTGCGAGCGCTGGGTAACAACAGCCTAAGCCCCGCGTGGTCGGTCACTCACCAGAGACCGATCCTGGAGCCAGCCCTCTTCTGGGTGCTGCCATTTTGGCTGCGACACCCTCCGTGACTGTACGTGCATCAGCAATGTTGTCAAGACTATGCTGATGGTTGCACATGCTCAGTGGCATCTATGGTTGTCTGAGGTGCCAGAACACTTGCGTGGCACCTCAGATGACCTGGGAACACCAGAAGAGGTGCAAATGGCAGCCGCCTGGATGTGCCAGGTAAGCTTCTAGTTAACGTTGGTAAAGGTGTGGAGCATGATTTCGTTCTCCATAACTAATAAAAAATTAGTGAACTTCTGGGGAGGCAGGATGCACCTGAGGGCTGTATCAGCCTCCTCCAAATTCAGATGCCCTTCCCCAGAAGTTCACTAATTGTTGACTACCAGCCTAAGTGTGAAAAGGCCTAAGATATTCTTAACATATATTTTAAATGTCATTTTCCCTCGCTCCCTGGCAGAACAGCCCTCAGAGAAAGCTAAACGTCAAAGGCCTAGGTGAAGAGGTATGTTTTAACCAGGTATCAGGATCCATACAATGGGGGCACCCAATAAACCTCCAGACTCTGTTGCAGAGTCTGGGGCCATCACAGAAAGGGCCCTGGTTTTGACTATATTGCTTTTGAAATGTGTTCTCATAATAGCTTTGATACAATGTTACGTTGACTTTATACAGCATTGTAATGACCTATGGGCTATGGACCACCTAAGTAAGCAATACCACAAATCCACTTTCCATATCTATCTGGCGTACATCCTTTTCTTGGCTTATTTTCCTATAACCAGCTTTTTGTTGGAAAGAGTCCTCCCTCTTTTATGTATCTGCTCCCATGAGATTCTTTGCTGCCTTCTAAGGATGGCAAAGGAGCAAAACAACCCATCCGTGTCCTTCAGACACCAACAATGGAATCATACCAAGGAATTATTTCAATCTCCTTTATCACTCTGTCCTATTTTCCTTTTGTATCATACTGACCAGAGGTTGAATCTATGAGTAGGGGTGTGGACAAATGCAATTTTCAGGATTCGATCTGAATTGAATACTCGGAAATTCAATTCAATTTGGATCTGTTAAATTTGAATTTAACCAAAATTCAATTTGAATTAAGCAAATTAGAACCTATTTGTTTGAATTTTTCATTCAAATTTGCTCTTACAAATGTTGACAACATCCATAGACGCCACTATGCATTTTCTCCGGGTCCATATACATCCGTAGTTATCCCCTATGCAACCCGTTTTCATCCCCTACCTATGAGAAAAACTTGCTGTCTGAAATTTTCTGCCACTTGGAAAATTTTAAAGGTTTGATAAGCCTGTGCTGTGAATGGTGATAGAAGTGCAGACGGTCTCTTTCAGTTCTGGTCCCCTTTGTGCTCCACTCAGGTATTGCCTGTGATAAATCCCACCTAACTACAGGTGTGTTGTCTCCTAAGCTACTCAGGGCTGTCTGGGATTGAGTAGCTACTACCTCCCATTTTCCTCCTTTGCCCCATTTACCTCTACTCTCTTTCTGCCTCTATTTCATCATTTCAATTTTTAATGGGTCTGCACTTTGAAGATGCTTAATGCTTCTGAGTGGAACATTTTCTTCCAAGTCCTGGATGCAGATTGAGGAGAGGGCAATAAATCAGCTAGTACCTGGAACCTCATTTTCTGCTCCTGTAGCCAAGAATAAGCCCTCCCACAAGAGTCTTGATTCTGGAATAGATGTCTGGTTTCCGGAATAGATATTGGCAGGACATTTAGATGGTCCGAGTCTAAAGGGGACCCAGAGATCCTCCATCACAGTGGCATGCTGTGTTATTTATCCGCTTCCTCTTCTGCTAGAGGACAGCAAGCAAAACGGTTGGCCTGCAGCATTGTGAGCATCTGTGCTCCGTTATCATTGACTGAAGTTTCTTTGAAGCTTAATGGCCGCGTGGAGGGGTATGCATAATTTTTTTGGGGGGGGGTATTTGATTTGTATAAAATCAAATGCAAGAAAATTTGTATTTGTAAGAATTCATATGAGTATCAGATATCAATGAATACGTATCGTATTTGTTGATATCGGATATTCATATGAACTCATACAAATATGTTCATATCAAATAGAGTCCTACCACATTCGAAGGGGATCTATTCGAATAAATACAAATTTTCTTACTTTCAATTTAATGCAAATCAAATGCAAAAAAAGCCCATTTGAGCCCATTCGTATCAGAGCTCTGATGGCCAGGATGTGGTAGGGGGCTGCATTTGGGGGAGGGTTCGAAGTGCTGGGGGATCCGTTTTAGTGGTGCATCACCCAAATATGTCCCTCTCCTAAGCTGGACCAGGGAGGCATGCACATTTCTGCTCACCTCCCTGGATTGGTCTAACCATACCTAGAATGCTGGTTGACCTGGATTTGTTTTTAGACTGTGGACACAGCACGCTATAGCACCTACCTCCATTTGCTTTCTCAAATGCTACCACCAAGGGAACATGCTGAGATATGCCACTAGGCAAGTAAAATGCTGAAGAGGGTCATAAAGGGTCACTTTTATTGCACATGCATCCATTAAGCAATTAGGCTTGTCAGGATTTAAGCTGCAGGGAAATGTGGCATGCAAGCTATGAATTCAAAAGTGCGCTGTGCCTATGCGCAGAGAGTAACTTGAAATCTAATAATGGGGTAAATGCATGGTTGACCTGAAGACCTGAGTTGGGTATTCTACTGTGTGGATATCAAAGCTTTCAAGGAATGCACTTGCCATGGGAGGAGGCATTTGCTGACCACTCTCTCACAACCTTTGCTGCCTGTTGACCACAGTTCTACACCAGGAGTTGTCAATTTGGATCCAGAGAGCATAATAAAAACATAAGAAGAAATGCCCCACTGACTTGGACCAGTGGTCCATCCAGTCTACCAGTCTGTCCCCATGGTGGCCAACTCTTTGCACATGAAAAAAAAAAGATATAGATTTGCATATGAAAGTCTACAAGTAGGATATGGGCATGGCAAGTTGCCCTATTCACATTGTCCCAGCAACTGGCCTTAGCATCTCCACTTACCCCACTGCTACCACATCTTGGTGGCAGTGATTACCACATTGGTGCCACTCCTTGGCCAATGTGATTGCCATCTCTCATACCTTGTGTACAAGGTGGTGTTAAGATCAAAAGAGGAGCCCTGCTGGGTCAGGCCACAGCCCATCTAGTTCAGCATCACATCCCACACAGTGGCCCACCAATTGTTTGTGGGCATCTCAAGCAGAAGACAAAGGCCAAACCTTCACCTGCTCTCAGTTCCCTGCAAATGGCCTCCTGCCTGTCTCTCCAACCTAGAGGTGGCGCCTAGACATGCATTCTAGATAAGACCCTAAGAGGAGCCCTGCTGGATCAGGCCACAGCCTGTCTGGTCCAGCAGCCCATCCCACACAGTGGCACATCAATTGCTCATGAGCATCTCAAGCAGAAGACAAGGGCAAAGCCTTCACCTGCTCTTGACTCCCTGCAAAAGGCCTTTAGAGGCATCCTGCCTGTCTCCCCACCCTGCATGAGGGCAATGCTCAAAATGACCCCACCATGCATGCTCCAAAATCAAGATGTGGATGACATCTTTTCCATAGTGGATCGGAGCACCCCTCCTCCATTCACCCAGAAAACAGTTGCTTCCAAAGGTAACTGGAGACCTGCCCTTTGTCTAATACCAAGGTCAGCAACAGCCCTGGCCTTTTTGGAAGACATCTAAGCTGGTAATCAACATTACATCTCATGGTACGGATTTCCACAATTTAAGTCTTATGTTTTGTGAAGAAATATACATCTCAGTCTGTCTGCTTCTTCTAGGATTCAGCTTCACTGGGTGCCCTTTAATTCTAGCAAATTGAGAAAGAGAGAAGAAAATTGTCCTAAGCGACGTCCAATTTCCACTGGCCCCATTGGAGATCAGCTGCCTTGAGAACCTGATTAAGGTGCCATTGTTGTGAAATCACATCTCAGCTTACCATTTTAGGGCACCTCATAGTAGGGCAGTGTCTGCTTGTCCTGGAGAGAGGTGCCATGGAAAATGATGCCTCCTCACTCCAAAACAGAGGCAAGGAGAACAACTGCAGGGCAGGGTGCACCAACCCAAAACAAAGGATCTTTCTACACTTCTGTTCTAGAACAGGATCCTTCATGGTCCTCTTCAGTATCTTGGTCCTCACAGGATGGAGCATAATCAAGATTGGGGTCCCCTGGTCTGGATTGCTTGATAGTCTTTGACATTGAGGACCACTGGTATATCAACTCCAACCGATCTAGATCATAGAATAGTCCAGAAGGCAGGCCTCCATTTTCCAGATTACCAGGGGACCCATTTCATTCCTGACATGTCCAAGTGCTTGGAGGCTGGACCTCTGGGTTCGTACCATCACTGTCGTGCAGATAATGTTGTTCCAGAACACATCATATCATGATCTGGACCAGTGGACCAAACCCACTGGTCCAGATCATGGCTCAGGAAGAGCAGAAAGGCCAAAAGCCACCACTTCCAGAAGAGGAGACATGCCATGGTGCCTTTGAGACTCCCTCTTTTGTTAGCTGCTTTGGCTGAGGATTACGGGAGTCCTCAGTCAAAGCCATTCCTCCACTCACCAGAGTCCTGTACCAGATGGGAGGGGATGCATGATGAATTCCATGACCCACATTGCGCCTTCCTTCCTTCCTTCCTTCCTTCCTTCCTTCCTTCCTTCCTTCCTTCCTTCCTTCCTTCCTTCCTTCCTTCCTTCCTTCCTTCCTTCCTTCCTTCCTTCCTTCCTTCCTTCCTTTGGTCAGTGAGCCAGTTTGGTCTAGTGTTAAGGACTGGGACTCTTATCTGGGAATACCGGGTTTGATTCTGCACTCCTCCACAAAGCCAGCTGGGTGACCTTGGGCTAGTCACAGCTCTCTTCTGAGGTCTTACAACCCCACCTACCTCACAGGGTGTTCTGTTGTGGGAAGAAGAACAGAAAGTTTGTCAGCTGCCTTGAGTCCCCTTAAATCAGTGAGAAAAGTGGGGTAGAAAAGCCAACTCTTCTTCCTTCGTTCCTTCCTTCCTTCCTTCCTTCCTTCCTTCCTTCCTTCCTTCCTTCCTTCCTTCCTTCCTTCCTTCCTTCCTTTCCACTGACAAACTCCACTTCACTGCCTGCATGAGGTTCACTTCTTTGAGACCCTGGCAGGGAAATTGCCAGGGAAGCACATTGCAGTTATTGTGTTGACTTTTATTTTAATGGTGTTGCCACGTCAGGAGCTGGAGCGTGTGTGTGTGTGTGTGCATGGTGTGTGTGTGTGTGTGAGCTGAGAAGAATTTAATGAAGTGCTGAGGCTTCATTAAATGGTCCCTGAGACAGGCACGGATTCCCTTGATACTTTGGTGCCGGTACAAAAATACCAAGCCACAGAATAATAATAGGAGGCTGCAGCTATGATTTGCTTTTTAATGGCTCTCTTAAAGCAGGGATTCGTGCCTGCCTGCCAAGGTGATTGGAGCCTAATAAATGCAGCTGGATCGACCGGGGCTAATGAAGGCGGCCACGTGCTCTGTGATCAAAGCTGCTGAGCTTTGCTAGTTGGCTCACCCAGGCTCTTTGCCACAGAGGGGGCCTCATCCTGCCCGGCTGCTGGAAGGTACTGGAGACGACCCTCCAGGAGGAATTGGCAGCAGTTGCATGTGTGCCCAAGTCAAGCCTGTTGATTGAACAAACGAACGAACGAACGAACATTTCGTGACCCTGCTGGGCTGTGTTTGAGGCACTACTCATGGGTTATGCAAGCATTCTTTCCCAGCGCAAAGAGGCAGTAAATGTAGTGGGAACGAGGAGCGATAGGCCACCATGGAGGAACTGATGTGGGTATCTGTTGGCAGGCTTCTGATAGCTCCATGTGGTGGCTTTGGTTGGAGGCAGCTTATCAGGTGAACGCCTAGGCCGTTTCCAGGTTTCCACAAAATGGAGCATTGTAGCTGGGATGGCATGATGGTCATGCAGTACTCCCTGCCCACGCGGTGCCCCCCAAACATACCATGCTTCCCACTCGCACTGCCCCACCGCTCTCCACCATCTCAATATCAACTTAGCAGGCCACACAAGAAGTTCTTGCACCTTGTTTCTTGAATCCCTGGCCCTTTGGGGAAGGAGGTGCAGCTGCAAAGCTCACGTGAGCTTTGCAGCCGTGGTGTGGGTTAATCTAGATGAGTGGGCCAGGCTATTCCAGACCCATTGGTCCAGGATTATTGACCGGTAAGTTCAGGAAGGGTCCTAAGTTACCACATTCAACCCAGTGCTTCCAGGATCTGCTCCCAAGCAGCTGCAAGGAGTGATGGGTGGATGCTCACATCCCTGCCATAGACTCTGACCAACTTGGCCATGGCCCACAGGCTAGGGAAGAAGATCTGTAGTGTCTTGGACTATAGTTATGTTAAGGGCAGGATCCCAGGTACTCTCTCCCTTCCTCCATCTGTTCCAGCCATGAACTCCAGCACTTTTGGTCTAGTGGTAAGGAGCCAGATTCTTATTTGGGAATACCAGGTTTGATTCCATACTCCTCCATGAAGCCAGCTGGGTGGCCTTGGGCTAGTCACAGCTCTCTTCTCAGCTCTCACAGCCCCACCTGCCTCACAGGGTGTCTGGTGAGGGGGGGGGGGGAGAAGAATAGAAAAATTTGTCTGCCACTTTGAGTCCCCTTAAATGGGTGAGAAAAGCAGGCTAGAAAAGCTAACTCTTCTCCTGCCTCCATGAAGCCAGATGGGTGACCTTGGGCTAGTCACAGCTGTCTTCCTGAGCTCTCACAGCCCCACCTACCTCATAGGGTGTGTCTTGTGGGGAGAAGAACAGGAGATTTGTCAGCTGCTTTGGGTCCCCTCAAATGGGTGAAAAAAGTGGGGTAGAAAAGCCACCTCCTCCTCCTCCTCCTCCTCCTCCTCTTCTTCTTCTTCTTTTTTGCTGGGGTCTCACTAGCTCTTGGACTCCTCTGTCTGGGACAAATGGAAAGAAGGAGCAGTATCTACAAGGACCAGGAAGCCCTAGTCCATGTTTTCCTGTGGCCTGCTTGGAATGGATCTATAGCTCAGGGAAGAGCAGTTGCTTGTATGTAAAAGATTCCAGGTTCTGTCTCCATCATCTCTTTCCTGTGACTCAGGAAATTCATCAGTCACCTCTGTAGACAATACTAATATTACTAACCTACCTGCATCACATCTAAGCCAACTTCCTCTGTCGCTACTGTAGACATCAAGCTGAGGTCGCGAGACAGGGTTGGTTGGTTTTTAGTACAACTCTCATGAACTCCAGCTAATGGTCAGAGGAGGGGGTCATCCAAATTTCTGGTCTCCTCCCCCTCATATCAGCATGCTAGACCATGGATGCTAAAGTCATGGCAATTCTTGAGCTCTTGCACCTGTATGTTCCAGCGCATCCAGCCAACACTATAGTTTAACCCAGGAATCTCTCACCAGATCATGGCAAAACAAACAACAGAAACTTTTGAGTTTTCAACGGTTATCACAGGACTCCGAGTAGAAGCAGAGAGAGAGCATCCACGCTTGATCTTTCCGCTTCAGTGAGCTCTGATGGCATGCGCTGTGTTTTTCTCTAATTATAATGTGGAGATGCGGTTATGCTTTCTAAATCCATACACAAATGCTTAATAACCCAGAGTAGCATTTTTTCCGTTCATTAAATGGCACTGGCCGTGGGAGCAAACGGGTTCATGTCTTCTTTTCCCTGCTCCTCCAAACAAGGCATGGCTGCAAAAGTTAAGTCCCTGCCCTCTCTCAAAAGAGAGGGAGGGATGTCCTCCGAGAGAAATTGCCCTGCGCTTCCACGCAGAACCTCTCAGGACGTTTCTTCCAAGGTTCAAGGGTGACTGCCCACCTGGAAGGACTTACCAACTGGAAGGCAAAAACTCAGTTTGGCCTGTGAGCCGGTTTGGTCTAGTGGTTAGGGAGCCGGACTCTTATCTGGGAATACCCAGTTCGATTCCACCCTCCCCCACGAAGCCAGCTGGGTAACCTTGGGCCAGTCACAGCTCTCATCTGAGCTCTCACAGCCCCACCTACCTCACAGGGTGTCTGTAGTGGGGAGAAGTACATAAAGCTTCTTCTCTTTGGAAGGAAGGACTGCCTGTTTTGGTCTATTGGTCTGGGTTTTTTTGACCAACTGGTGTCAAAAAAACCTTAATATTTATATTTATATTTATATTTATATTTATATTTATATCCCGCCCCATACCCGAAGGTCTCTGAGCGGGTTACAATCTTAAAACAGCAGATTAAAACAGAATATACATTAAAACACTTTAAAAATTCAACAACACTAAAACAATACACATTATGTTTAAAATGATGGTGTCTGTCCTGGGTGGGAAATATAATCAGCTCAGCCAAAGGCCAGGGAAAAGAGGTGCGTCTTCGCCGGCCTCCTAAGTACATATAAGGAAGGGGCAAGACGCGCCTCGAGGGGGAGGCTATTCTATAGTCTAGGGGCCATCACAGAAAAGGCTCTCTCCCGGGTGTTAATAATAGAGATGTGCACAGATGCGGGAAAGGTGTGGATCTTCAAGTACGCATGGTGTATGAACCCGTACACATACAAATGTCGGATAATTGGAATGAATAGCTCTGAAGCTTGAAATTTGATCCAAATGTTTACATTCAAATTTTGGGACATTCTATTTGAGTCTGAATGTAGAAATTCAGCACATTCAATAGGATTGCAAATGCCTAGGAATATTCGTGCAATCCCTAGCACGAATGGCTTTTTTTTTTTTTTTTTGCATTTGATTCGTATAGAATCGAATGTAAGAAAATTAGTGTTTGTTTAGATCCCCTTGAAATATGGTAGGATTATATTCAATACAAATATATTCATACAAATTCATACAAATATCTGATACGAACACATATATAGCCCATATGTATCCGATACATATATTATGCATCCTGTAACATATCTGTTCTGAAATTGTCAAATCCAACCTGAATCCACTTTGAATCCACTCTCAAACCAGATGTGACTGGTGCAGCTGCTTTCCCACCTCCCCGTTTATGAATGTTCTGAAGCTTTCGTACAAATACAAATGTCAATGTATGAATGTCATAAAATTCAATTCACATATTAATGTCTGAATTCATACAAATTCATACAAATGCTAAATGTTACAAATATCCATGCGCATCTCTACTTAATGAATTTAACAAGGGAAAGGGGGGGACAGATGTTGGTCAACACTAGTCCATGTGCTTTGCTACGTGAGCGATCCCCATGTCAGTGACTTGCGTCCTCTGTTAAAAGCCTTTCATCAGGTCTACCGGCAGTCTTGGTCCTCTGGAATGGAACAGGACGTGTTCAGGAGGGCCCATGTCTCCTTGTACTGGTTTAGCGGGGGACCCATTTTGACAGCATTCCCAGGGCTCTGAGGTCAGGAGCTTTCATTCCTGGCTGTTCAGAGTCCATGTAGCAGGCTGCAAAACTCACATGACCTTTGGAGCAGCATTGTTCCAGGGCAGCTAAGGCGTTCCAGCAGGAAACTTCTCCAGACAGAGTGATTCCAGTTCTAATGGTCCAGGCTCCACTAGTGGAGAAATTGCTATGGATTCTACCATGCATGCTTGCTTGCTTGCTTGCTTGCTTGCTTGCCTGCCTGCTTCCTTCCTTCCTTCCTTCCTTCCTTCCTTCCTTCCTTCCTTCCTTCCTTCCTTCCTTCCTTCCTTCCTTCCTTCCTTCCTTCCTTCCTTCCTTCCAGGACTGGACCTATTGTCACAGACCTTTCAAGCCCTTAAATAGTATATGGGAGTGTACTCACTAGGGATCTGCACGAATATTCAAATGCATTTGAAATTAGATTGAATTGACTGAATTTCGACATTCGGACATAAAGATCCAGTTCAAATTTTGCATTTTGGCTCTATCAATTGAATTATTCAGACATTCGTACGTGTACTTGAAGATCCGCATCTGTCCTGCATCCGTACGCATTTGTACGGATCCATACGGGATGAAAACAGGTTGTATACAGGATAACTATGTGATTCATACAGACATGTATGGATGCGTATGGATGTATACGGACCTGGGGAAGGTGCGTATGGGGATCTACAAACATTATCGATGTTCGTAAGTGCAAATTCAAACCAATAGATTCAAATAGATTCGGGTTTGCTTAAATTGAATCGCATTTGGTTAAATTCAAACTTTAAACATTCAAATAGAATAAGATTTTGGGGTGTTCAAATCGAATCCCAAAGACTGCATTTGTTCACACCCCTAATACACCCTGTCTAGAGGCAAATAATTCCAGCTACTCTTCTTTCTTTCTATTTGCACTCTCTTTTTGTTCCTTGCTTTGAGCTCCGTGGAAAGGGATACTTGTTCCAGCTCGGACATGAATCTTTAATGGGGAATTTTAAATAATAATATGGATAAAAATAAGAGAGAACGGAAGACGGATGGAATGCGCTCACGAGCAAAGGTGTGCTGAAGGCAACTTTCACCTTCACTTGTCAGCTGGCACAGCTGACGGCGAGTTCTACCCACATTTGAGGCCCAGGAGATAAATGGTATCATTACCACCGACCTCTCCACGGCAGATGGAATTGGCAGTGGCCCTAGTCTTTTCTGATCAGCGTTGCCCACTGCAACATGAGAGTTTGCAGATGTGGATGGAGGTGAATCATGTCTCAGGACAAACTGAATGGGGGGGGGGGGAGAGTGAATCGAGAAGATAGTTTGCTGATCCTCTTGACAGCCCGGCTCATAGCAGATGTGCTGTTCTGACACGGCTACTTACTTTAAAAGACCAGACGGAGCATCTGCTGGTCGGAACCGTGCGGCCCCATGGAAAGAACGTGTTATCATTTATATAGGCCAAACGATTTCAGCTGTGTCCACTTGCTATCCAGACTAAAGCAGAGACAATGATAACAGTTCAAAGACACTTTCCATCCAGGAGAACGCATGCCAAGAGCAGAGGAGGGGCAGTGGATCGCAATGGTCCTGATTGTGAGAGACAGAACCATCTCATTTCTCCCATTGGGAATCCATCGAGCTGATGGCCAACTTGCTACATCACCTGTGTCCATCAGCTAAAGAAGAAATAGCTGTACAGAATGTGCTTTGCCCATAGGACTTTGTGAATCCTGAATCTGCTTTTTTACCCTTCCCCAGTTTTCAAGATTTAGGTCTGTGTGTCTCTTTATCTATTAGGGACATGGACGGATGGTTTTTTTGGCATTTGGTTTGAAGCGATTTGAATGTTCAAAAATCCATATTCATAAGGATAGATCACATTCGAATGTGGTAAAATTCTATTTGATACAAATCTATTCATACATATTCATACGAACATTCAATACATATCTGATAACAAATATATACGTATCTGATATGAACAGAGACGTATCTGATGAGAAGAGATACATATGTGATACGTTTCCCAGCTTAAGAAATGTCCCAACTATTTGTACAAATGTCTGGAAATATTCATATTCGTTCAAATGTTTGCATACGAATATCATAACATTAGATTTGAGTTAAATTGGCTGAATTTGGCCAAATATTGAATGTTACAAATATTCATGCACATCCCTACTATATCTATCTGTCTCTCCGTCCGTCCGTCCGCCCGCCCGCCTGCCCATCTGTCCATCCGTCTATCCCTAACCCTAACCCTGGTGAAGTTATCAGTACTTAGCAGGCTGGGAATACATGGTAGTGCCTTCTTGGTTGTAGCCCACAGGTTATGGAATAATCTTCACCCCAAGGTGCATCAGGCACCCTCATTAGATCATTCCAGTGAGAGAAGTGCAAACAGGCTCTTGAACTCAACAATGGGTGTTTTTCCACTGTCACTAGAAGTACCCATTAAGTACCCATTAATGGGTACAAAAATGCCATTTCGTAACTATTAATGGGTACTTAATGGGTACTTTTAGTGACAGTGGAAAAACACCCAATATCAGGACCCAGATTATAACAGCCAACCATCAAAATGTTGTTTTCTTGTATATGTTGAGGTTTTGGCTGAACCACCTGGACCAAACCACAACAACACAACCTTGAAAACTACAAACAGCTCCACGATTTCTGCTTTCACCATAGCTGACCATAGAGAAGGGTTGTGCCAAATTCAAAATTTGATGAACACAATGATGATAACATTGTACAAAATGCAGTTGGGTTCCAGCATCTCCTGAATTCCTTTCCTGGTAGAACTGAGTGAATCCAAACATTTAAATCTATAGGGTAAGAAAACGTTATTTTTATTTGTTTTTATTTTAATTGAGGACTTCACACCTAGTCATCCTTCTAGCTATTCTAGGAGTAACAACAGGTTGCACTTACTGATAAGTGATAAAGGAAAGAACGTTTGTTCCTTTTTAGCAGTTTGCTTCTTATTTTATACACCTCAGAGGGTAGCATCTGATACACGTATGATGAGCCTAAAGGCCAACTCTGTTTACAGCTTGAATGGATCATCTCAGTTATCTGGGGTACTAACATTATAATTCACCAAACTTTCAAAGCACCACACATTCCAAGAAAAAGAAAGAAATGCAAGAGAAAGATGAAAATGCAAATCTTTAAAAACTTCCAGACAATAAAGGAAGCCCTGAAAGCAGAAGGAAACTGGCAAAACCTTTGTCAGTCCAGCCAAGATGGCATGATGGCTGACACAAGGCTCTGCTTGTGCAAAATGAGACTCCAACGGGGTTCTCCTTCTACTGGGATTCACTTTTTGCAATGGCATGGTGGCTGTGAACAACAGAATCATTCTGGGATTCCAGTCGTGATAAATCTCCATCATCCACTGAAGATACAGATGGTCGATCTGAATAAATGTTCCTGAGCTCTACAGGTAAAACCATTGCATAGGCACCAATTATAGTCTGATGGCTCCATTTGCAGGCGTTAACTGAGCCTCTCCGCTGTTATCTGGACAAATGAGCAAAAATCCCACCTCCCTACCTGCAGAAGTCATAACAGTCCGGTGTTAGCATGCCATGAAATTTCAAAATAGAGCCAGTATGTATAGGGATGGCCAAGGCCTGCCTGCCTGCCTGCCTGCCTGCCTGCCTGCTTCCTTCCTTCCTTCCTTCCTTCCTTCCTTCCTTCCTTCCTTCCTTCCTTCCTTCCTTCCTTCCTTCCTTCCTTCCTTCCTTCAAATCCGGACATTCAAATTCGAATTGAATGCTTTGGAACATTTCTACGAAGCTTCGTTACGCCATTCACAACTGCAACGGATCCAGAGTGGATTCAGAGTAGACTGAGAACAGATTCATAGTGGATTCAGGGCAGATTTGACACGTTCAGGGTGGATACATAGGAAATACGTATCGGATGCATAGGGGATTTCTAGGGGCTTCGTATGCGATTCATATCAAACGTTTGTATCAAATTTGAATCCTACCACATTCAGGGGGACCTATCCGAACAAATAGGAATTTTTTTTGGATTTGATTTGATTTGTGCATATCCCTTCTTTCTTGATATTCTTCATTCTGAATTGGATTAATTTGATCGAATTTCTAATGTCTTTGAGTATCTGTGCACATCCCTACACTGGGCCTTATTCTGGATTATATTCCAGAATAGGGACATACCAGAATAGGGACTGGCTGTAGTCTGCACTAGCATAAGGATGGTTGGTCCCAGTTCCAGGATATAATCCAAAATAAAGCCCAGTGCAGAAAGGGCCCTAGGGATCCTTAATTCTGATGGAACCATTTGGACTGTATGAGTGTGATCTCGCTTTTCTCTCCAGCAATATACAAACACGGGAACATGGCAAGAGTAAACTGAAATCATAGAAACGGTGCCAGAAAACCCACGTTTTTATGCCGTGACAAACCCAGGTTTCTTCCCAATAAACCAATAAACAGATGGCTCCACTATGCTAAAGCTTTTTACAGCCTTATAGCTTCTGCCTTCCTCTGATAATAAACATTTTTCTGGCTTGCATCCTGAAGGAAAGAGGAGAATTCTGTGGCTTTGTGAAATTATAAATCTCCTAAACTATCTACTTACTGGATACTTTGGTGGAGAAAAATGTCCTATTTTTTACAGTTGATTTGCATTCTGCAGCATTCAGATTATTTCCCTGGGATGCAGAATTTTCTCTGCGTGTTTTGTTTCTCTTTGCAGAAACGCAGGCAGCAGCACCAAAGACTCAGGATTTGCATACGTGTAAACCATAGAAAAGGAAATCCAGATCTTTGGCAGCGTGCTGCCCTCCGTAGCCGGCAAAGGAAGGGAAAGCAGGGACTTGGACAATCCGCTTGACATCTGAACCAGCTTGATCTTAGCTGCTACAAACAAAGCTGCCCTATTCAATTCAAGCAGTTTTGTGCGTTCAGGTCACCTACCTTGTTGCTTCCAGGTGGAAACTTTTCAGGACTACAGGGGAAAACTGTCCTCAGTCAGGAATGAACGTTCCTGGGCTCACAGCTCCTGGGGAAACCCATTTCGGTGATGTGACAAAGTTTGCTGCTGAAATGAATTCCCCATTGGCCAGCAGACCAAGGGCGTTTCTGTACTTAGTTTTAGGGATTTGCACAAATGCAATTTTTGGGATTTGATTAGATTCGAATCGAATATCTGAAGATTCGAATCGATTCGAATGTTTAAAATTCCAATGGATTCAAATTCTATTTGAATAGAATACATTCGAATCTATTCGTGCGAATTTTCCATTTGTATTTGAAGATACAAACGTCAACAACATTCAAACGTGTCCGTACGCATCCCATTGTTATCCCGTATGCATCCCGTTTTCATCCCGTATGTATCCGTACAGATGTGTACGGATGCGAATAAGATGCGTATGGATACATATGTAATGTGTACACATCCATCTGAATTATTCATGTTAAATTCGAATTTAGAGACATTAGATTTGGATTTGAATGTCCGAATTCGATTGAATTTGATCAAATTTTGAATGTTTTGAATATTCATGCACAGGAAAGACATAGTGCCCACTAAAGTGTACTAGTGTTTGTACTTGGGAACACTAGTCAATGCTAAACCAAGCCCCACATGCCCAGAGACTTATCTGGGTCCAAGCACATGCCCAGCCACCAGCAACGCGTATCTGGGCATTGCCGTCTTCTTTGTGGAGTCTTGCATGACTGCGCATGCACCATCGCCATGGCGACGATGATGCTCTGTGAATGGGCAATCATGTTTGGTATCATCTGAGGTCCCAGTGCATTTGTGCCGGACCTCAGATAACCCCAATCCCAGCAGAGGTGCCAATGGTCACTCCTCTGCCCAGGATTAGGACTCATCTGGTGCACCTCCTGGTAAAGCAGGAGGTATTTCTGGGTTGAAAACCCCTCCTGCAAGTGCAGATGCCCTTACTAGAAGCTGCCCTATTGTCTGCTCTGAGGCCAAGTGTGAAATAGCCTCTGTTTTATCAAGTCTAACAGCATTCCAGAGTTAAACTGGATCAGGAAGAAAAAGAAGAAGATTTGGCTTTTCTACTTCACTTTTCTCACCCATTTAAGGGGACTCAAGGCGGCTAACAAACCTTCTGTTCTTCTTCCCACAACAGACACCCTGTGGGGTAGATGGGGCTGTGAGAGCTCAGAAGAGAGCTGTGACTAGCCCAAGGTCACCCATCTGACTTCATGGAGGAGGGCGGGATCGAACCGGGTATTCCCAGATAAGAGTCCGGCTCCCTAACCACTAGACCAAACTGGCTCACTTTTGATCTGGGTTATGCTCCTGTCTTGTGCAGATGGAGCATATGAGTGGGAAGGGGGTCCTGCTGGCTGCATTAGTGTGCAGATGAAAGAATCCCAGGAGAGGACCATGATGTGGATCAGAGGTAAGTGCAGAGACACCCTAAACCGCCCATGATGTTTGAGCAGCTGCATTTGGTTTCATTCTCTTACAAATGCATATGCTATTTTTTTTCCTGGTGTCCTGGGAATGGATGGACAAAGGGAGTGACTGAATGTGCCTAAGAATGAATGGGTGAATGAATCAATGCGTCCAGGCCCAACAGAAGCCCAATGTATAACAATGAGAAAATGTGAAGGCTTCCCAACACAAGGCTACTTTCATATCTAGTGACAAATTTGGAAGGCCACAAGCATCCCATCTGTGCTCTAAATCAAGGCTGCATAAAGGTAAACAGGATCCATCACTATATATCGTGTTCGCCCAGCCAGAAAAAGTAGACAAACAGTACAGGAAAGGAAAATGCCAGTAGTCCATTGGTTACTCAAGCTCACATTGCCCCTCCCAAAACATCGAAATCCACAGCCTATCCAGGGAATAAAATTTCAGATAAATTCACTGCGAAGTCAGCTCTAATACATCATCGGGGATCCAGTTTGGTCTAGTGCGGTGATTGCCAACCTATGACACGCGTGTCACAGGTGACACACCAAGCCCTTTTGGGTGACACACATGGTCATCCTGGCACCTGGGAATGTAGTGCTTGCTTGTCTTTGAAGTGTATGAAATACCAACTTTCATTTGAAGATTTAGCAAATGTAAAGAATTATTTGTTTTTGCTTTTTAATAAAATACATATATCAAAAATATAACTTTTTTACTAGAGCTACAAATATCACAAAATTACGGATATTTCTAGATGTGACACAGCACCCGAGTTAAGCTAGGTTTTCTTGCGAATTTTGACACACCGAGCTCAAAAGGTTCGCCATCACTGGTCTAGTGGTTAAGGAGCCGGACTGTTATCTGGGAATACCGGGTTAGATTCTACACTCCTCCTCCATGAAGCCAGATGGGTGACCTCAGGCTAGTCACAGCTCTCTTCTGAGCTCTCACAGCCCCACCTACCTCACAGGGTGTCTGATGTAGGGAGAAGTACAGAAAGTTTTGCCAGCCACTTTGAGTCTCCTTGAATGGGTGATGAAAGTGGGGTAGAAAAGCCAAGTCTTCTTCTTCTTCTTCTTCTTCTTCTTCTTCTTCTTCTTCTTCTTCTTCTTCTTCTTCTTCTTCTTCTTCTTTCCCCTCCTCCTCTATGAAACCAGCTGGGTGACCTTGGGCTAGTCACAGCTCTCTTCTAAGCTCTCACAGCCCCACCCACCCACCATTACTGGGTGTCTGTAATGGGGAGAAGAACAGAAGGTTTGTCAGCTGCTTTGAATCCTCTTAAATGGGTGAAAAAAAATCCATTCTCACCCATTATCTGTTTGGATCAGATATGTATCTGTTCGTATCAAATATGTATCGAACGTTCGTACAAATACTTATGAATAGATTTGTATCGAATAGAATTTTACCACATTTGCCTGTGATCTGTTCATACAAATATGGATTCTTGAACATTCAATTTGTTTTGTGTCGAATGCCAAGAAACATTTCTGCAGATCCTTATTATTCACCATCTTAGCACTATACACATGCTTTGGATCATAATTATCATCATCATCTCAAGGAAAGCACAGTTAGTGGTCCAGATGACCTTCTCGCCCCCTAGTTGGAGAAGAACACTTATTTAGATCTCCCATGAGTTAATGGCATGCAAGGCTCAGAGTCTTTTGTGCTCATGCTTGGAACATCTTTACTACTGCCTTTCTCTTCTCCTGTTCTGTTGTTTGCAAATTCATAATTGGAATTCTACCCACCCAAGTGACTGCAGAGCCCAGTGGGGATTCCAAGAGAAGAACTGCTGCCAGGCTTTCCCTGCAAACAACGTTCGCCGTGCTAATCAATTCACCTTGAATGGGATCCTGCCTGAAGGCCCTTGGTGAATGTTCTTTGAATACATTGAGGCACTTAAAATGCATGACCACCTGTTTTCCCAAAAGAGGGAGGGAGGGAGGGTGTGAGAGAGAACACAAATGAGAAAACACAAGCAAGAATGCACACATGCGCACCTTCAGAGAGACAATTATTAGTTTGATCATTGCAGAATAGGATTTTGGCCCTTTCTACACTTACCTTGGTTATTCTGTATTAGGTAGGTCTGGACTAGCTAGATTTGGGGTGTTTTTCCCCTGTCATTAGAAGTACCCATTAAGTACCCATTAATGGGTACAAAAATGCCATTAATGGGTACTTAATGGGTACTTCTAGTGACAGTGGAAAAACACCCCTGGATTACCTTAGAGATGTGCACAAATGTTCTAAACATTCAAAATTCGATCAAATGTGGACATTCAAATTCAAATAGAATGTCTTCACCTTTGAATTTAAACATTTGAATGAATTTCAGCTTGTACATGCTCCAAACAAGCACAGAATGCAATTAATAGCACACTCAGCGAGCTGAACACACCCAGGCCTGCTAACTAGTCTGGTCTAGTGGTCAGAGTGTTGGACACTTATCTGGTAGTCTCCCAGTTCAATTCCACAAACCTATATGAAGCCGGCTGGGTGACCTTGGGCTAGTCACAGGGTGTTTTTCCACTGTCAAAAAGTACCCATTTTTGCAACCATTTAGGACCCATTTGGGTGTGAGCCGGATGATCCCATTTCCACCACAGCACCCATTTGGGACCTGATTGTTTCCACTGCAGTGGGGGAAATCCAGATCTAATGGGTACATTTTGGCCTTTAATCCGGATTTTCTTTAATCCGGGTCTACAATGGGGTCTTCTACCAGAAAATCAGGATTAAAGGGAGCCTGTTTCCACTGGAAACAGGCAATGGGGTCCAAAGGAGGCTAGGGGGAGGATGCACCCATTGGGCTCCCCCTAAACCTAGGCTACGAAGTCACTTCGAAGTCACTTCGAAGTCATTTTGAAGTCTGTGCAAAATAGCTCCAGAGTGCCTCTGAAGTCTGTGCTGATCTTTGGAGTGAACTTCGAAGTGACTCCGAAGTGACTCCAAAGTCATTTCGAAGTTCACTCTGAAGATCAGCACAGACTTCAAAGGCACTCCAGAGCTATTTTGCACAGACTTCGAAGTGACTCCGAAGTGACTTCGAAGTGAATTCAAAGACTGCACCCCCATGCCCCCCAAAACACCTGGGGTAATGGACCGACCCCTTGTGGGTCGATCCGGATTCCCCACATGGGTGTACCTATTCCTTAGATCCGGATCTTCTTAGATCCGGATCTAAGGGCTGCAGTGGAAAAACACCCACAGCTCTCTTTCTGAGCTTTCACAGCCCCATCTACCTCACAGGGTGTTTGTTGTGGGGAGAAGAACAGAAGGCTTGTCAGCTACTTTGAGTCCCCTTAAGGGTGAGAAAGGTGGGGTATCAAAGTCATCTCTCCTCCTTCTAATCATCTCCAGCAGTTACTGGGTTCCCTTTAGCTAGTAAACTCCTGGAGGGCATCTTGTTTGGGTCTCATTCCACAATATGCACAGCAAGACAGTTAAAACAACCAGGTACAATAGCAAGCCCACCTCCAGCACATCCCTATCTATCCCCAGAAACCAATTTGCAAGCTGCACTTGAAATCCACCTGGGGCTGGCATATCTTCCTTGAATCCAGCCCTTTCCACATCAGATCAAAGGGCAATTTCCCAGCTCTGCAACGGACTGCAAACAAAGCATTTATTTATTTGTTAGTTTGTTTGTATTTCTATCTCACCCTATACCCAAAGGTCTCAGGGCGGGTAACAACATTTAAAATCAAACATATTAAAACAAAAACAGTATATATTAAAATAACAGTGTCTGCAAGTGGGAAGGGAAAGTGTTTCCCCATTTAACCAAAGGCCAGGGAAAAGAGGTGCGTCTTCACTGCCTTCCTGAACATGTACAGTGAAGGTGATAGACGCACCTCAAGGGGAAGACTATTCCATAGCCTAGGGGCCATCACTGAGAAGGCCCTCTCCTGGGTGCTCACTGCTTTTGCTGCTGAGGGTGGTGGGACCTCCATGATCTGAATTAATGTTTGGAGGTGGAAGCTCCAGATCTGGGTCAGAGGCCTTCTGATTCGGATCAAGATATCCATGCCAAAAGGGCCTCTGATAGTGTCTGCTTCTCTTAATGGGACTTGGGTAACTGGTGGTTTCTTAGAACTGAACCACTGCCTATGTGAGGGCTGACTCTGTGATATTTATTTTAATATAAGGAGGGAAGAAAGGGAGGTGGAGGAGATCGCAGCCTACACAGCTTTAATAATTAAATAAATTACTGGAAGACAGGTATACCAATGACTCCTTGAACTGCTGCTTAGGTTCTGCTTTCAGGTTCGAGTGATAAGCTTGATTGCTTTAAAGCCCATTTGTGTGCAATTGAGAACACCTGAAAGTTTTGCCTCCATGTTCTGCTTGAGATGCCCAGAAGTGATTGCTGTGCTGCTATGTGAGACGGGATGCTGGGCTAGATGGGCTGCGGCCTGATCCAGCAGGGCTTTGTTTATGTTCTTATCTAGAATGGATGTCTAAGTACCACCTCCAGATTGGAGAGACAGGCAAGATGCTTCTAAAAGACATTTTCGGGGAGTGGAGAGCAGGCGAAGGTTTTGTCTTCATCTTCTGCTTGAGATGTCCGGAAGCAATTGATGGGCCACTGTATGAGTTGGGATGCCAGAATCCCCTCTTCCTTTCCTCTCCATGCTTGTCTGAATTCAGCGTCCTCCTCATGGGTATGTAGCCCACCATGTTCAATTTCCATGGGGGTCTGCATAGAATTGCAGTTTTCCTTTTGAGGTGCGTCTTCACTGCCTTCCCGAACATGTACAGTGAAGGTGATAGACGCATCTCAAGGGGGAGACTATTCCATAGCCTGGGGGGCCATCACTGAGAAGGCCCCCTCCCCAGTGCATTTGCACTTTCTCCCATTGGCCACCACTGTTGCTGGTGCACAGATTAGTTAATCAGCTTGTGTCTATTGCACAGTGTGCCTTTCCTCTTCATCGTGAGGTGTGAAAAATCAGTGAGATGCTGCTGCAGGTCACGATGAAAAGAAGCTTCAGCACCTCAAATTCTGAGTCTGGATTCAGTCTCTTTTTCTTCTTCCCCCCTCCCACCAGATTTGAGTACTTCGTTGCAAGACATGTGAACAGAACAAGGCATCTGGACCAGCTGCAGATGGATCTTGGCGGCAGGTATGGGATGTCTGCTTTTTAGAGGTATCTGCCCTCTTACTTCATCCGCGCTCAAAGGTCAATCCAATGTTAACCTGGGTATTCTAAGAGCATCCTGGATCCAGAGGGCGGGAGACATGGACTATCTTCTAACCAGGTTATAGCTGGTTTGGTCTGGTGGACTGAACGTCTGACTCTTATCTGAAAGTCTCCTGGTTTGATTCCATACTCCTCCACAAAGCCAGCTGGGTGACCTTGTGCGGGTCACAGCTCTCTTTGGGTGTTTTTCCACTTAGCACTAAAGGACCCATTAAGGGTCTTTAATGGTTCCTTAACGGGTACTCTAGTGCTAGTGGAAAAAACCCCTAGCACTAGAGTACCCATTAAGGGTCCTTAAAGGGTACCCTAGTGCTAAGTGGAAAAACACCCAAAGAGAGCTGTTTGGTCTAACGGTTAGGGAGCCGGACTCTTACCTGGGAATACCAAGTTTGATTCCGCCCTCTCCCATGAAGCCAGCTGGGTGACCTTGGGCTTGTCACAGCTCTCTTCTGAGCTCTCACAGCCCCACCTACCTCACAGGGTGTTCTGTTGTGGGGAGAAGAATAGAAGCTTTGTCAGCTGCTTTGAGTCCCCTTAAATGGGTGAGAAAAGCGGGGTAGAAAAGCCAGCTCTTCTTCTTCTTCTAAGTGGAAAAACACCCTTTCTGAGCTCTCGCAGCCTCACTGACCTCACAGGGTTTCTGTTGTGTAGGATACATATTGGATATATATGTGTTAGTGTTGGGTACATATCGGGTATTATCAGATATTCGTACGAATACATTTGTACCGAATAGAATCCTACCGCGTTTGAAGGGGATCTGTTCAAACGAATAATAGTTTTCTAACAATCAAATGCCAAAAAAAGCCCCACATGTGTGCACATCCGTAGTACTGAGGTGACATTTTCATGTGTCAGCTTTGCGTGCCTGTCTTTAGACAAGCACCCTCGCTTCTGTTTGCCAAAAGCCACCTGGCAGTCCTGAACTTGCTTAGCAAAGCGGCAAGGTGTTTGTCCACGTGTGGAATGCAGCACAATGTACCAAGTTGTGGTTATTTACTCATTGGAAGTCAAAAGCAAAAGGATGGATTGGTTCCGGCAACAGGAGGGAGGAGTAGGCAAACTGTGAGCTTTATCTATCAGGCAGGACAGGTGTGTATACCTGTATGTGGAGATCATTGAGACGACTGGAGAACCGCAAAGTATGTGATCTGTTGTTAGTAAGAATGTGCACAAATATTCAAAATATTCATTATTCGTATGAATTTAGACATTTGTATACAAACTGAGTGTCCAGACTTTCATACTTTGTATTTATTATTTACATTTCTATCCCACCCCATACCCGAAGGTCTCTGGGCGGGTAACAACAGATTAAAATAGAATATACATTAAAAGACTTTAAAAATTCAACAACTCTAAAACAATGCACATTATGTTTAAAATGATAGTGTCTGTCCTGGGGGGCGGGGGAGAATATAATCAGCTCAGCCAAAGGCCAGGGCAAAGAGATGTGTCTTCACCACCTTCCTAAATATATATATGGAAGGGGCATGACCTCGAGGGGGAGGCTATTCCATAGTCTGGGGGCCATCACAGAAAAGGCTCTCTCCTGGGTGCCCACTAGCCTCACTATTGAAGGTGGTGGGACAACCAGGAGGGCCTTACCGCTTGATCCTAAGGCACGGGCATGTCAATATGGGAGAAGGCGTTCCTTTGTATGCGTCTGTATGCATCTTATTTGTTCGTTTGTATTTCTATCCAATCTTATACCCGGAGGTCTCGGGGTGGCTTATAATATTATAAAAATCTAAGACAGATCCCTGCCTACAAGTTTACAATCTAAAGAATCTTGTGTGTATCTGTATGTCCCAGATGCGTACGAGGTGCGTACAATGTTAATATCGTTGGATACATATTGATTATTTGAACAAATAGATCTGAATGTATTTGTATCAGTTCGAATGTCCAGATATTCTTTTTTTTTTTATTCGTACAAATTTGGATTTTTGAATATTCAATCCGTTACGAATGGAATGTCAAAAGTTGCATTTGCTACTTGCTAGGCTGGGTGTGAGATAGTCACTGTCAATATATTACTGTGACATTTATGCAACCAAGCTGGAGTTAAATACCAGTAAAGCGATATTTTATAACTATTTTCCTCGATATTTAAACAAAGCGACAATGTCGTTTCTTTGGCAGAAAATGAATGGCCGCATTTGTTCTGATCACGGCTTCTCGAGCTTGTTTGCGTCTTTGGGCCAGAAATTATCGCTCCGAGCATTATCTAACTTTAATAATATGCCAATGCTGGTCAATAATCCGTGTCTGGATGCAGGTTCATAGAATGACTATCAAGATTTATATTAATTGGTGCTCATGTTACTCAGATAAATACTTTGTGTGATGAATCTAGATATCTGTGAATTGTAAAATCATTGATCAAATTACTGACTGCTCTAGCAATAACAGGAATTTGTACTCAGCTAAGTCTTTTCATGGGCAATTTCAAAATACTGTAGCACTGTAAATGTTTGGTGTTTCAAATGGATTTTTGTGTAGAAATGAGGCAGGTTATTACACTGTGGGCCTACTGTATTGAACATACATTGCTTCAAGATCAGAGTGCGGCCATTGGCCCTTACAGAATGTGGCTAGTGGTATAATTTTTGGCTCCAGCCTGAAAAGGGGCTTTTCCTTCATCCAAGCCTGGATAAAACTGGCATTGCCTGCTACAGTTGCCTGAGCCAGTTTGACCTAGTGGATAGGAAGTCGGACTCTTATCTGGGAATACTGGGTTCGATTCTGCCCTCCTGCATGAAGCCAGCTGGGTGACCTTGGACTAGTCACAGCTTTCTTCTGAGCTCTCACAGCCCCGCCTACATCATAGGGTGTCTGTTGTGGGGGAGAATAGAAAAGCTTTGTCAGCTGCTTTGAGTCCCCTGAAATGGTTGAGAAAAGCAGGGTAGAAAAGCCAACTCCTCCTCCTCCTCCTCCTCCTCCTCCTCTTCTTCTTCTTCTTCTTCTTCTCCTCCTCCTCCTCCTCCTCCTCCTCCTTCATGGATTTGTTTAACTCATGCCTAAAGCTTTCCAGGCTTGGTTGCTGTTAGCACCTATTCTGGAAGTAAATTCCATAGACCAATGACCAGCTCCATAGACAGAGTGTTTCTGCTCCAACCACAGGGTTTTTCAGTAGAGAGAAAGATCAATAGAGCTCTGAGTCATAGTCTCTTTTTAGATATGTCAGATTGTTGAAAGTGTAAGCCAAAAACAATTAGACTTTTCTGACCACAATAATGAGCAATTACTAGGAAGCAGGGAACAGCTTCTCTTCCTCCTTTCAGGCACTCTCATTTGGTCAGTTCATTTTTAATTCTGCTTTTATACTGGTTTTATTGTAGCCACCTATGGCCAAATGGCTGATCAATAAATGCCTTTCTGCTGCTGCTGTTTTTTGTTATAATCCATCCCAAGATCTCTGGATATAAAGGGGTAGAGAAAAGAATAAATAAATGGATTGCAAAATCTCAATACTGAAAAATCAGTGGAAAGCTAATCTCAGACCAGCAGGTTTGATTGTTTTGTTTTCAAAACAGTATCCAAATATCAATCAAGGAAGAATATGCAGCAGAAAAGCACATGCAATGCACCTTCATGTGACGATCTGGAGCACAGATGCACATTTATTGCTTTCCAGGCTACAGGAACTCCAGTGGGAAGGGAAAGTTACTGTAAATAAAATCTATATTCACAGAGAGAGAATTACATTTCATTTCAGGGAAATCAATTCAAAGGGCTGATCCTTAACTGAATTATTCAACTTTCCATCAGCCGATTTATTCCTTCCCTTCATTTCTCCTTAATATGGTTATTCTGACGTTCTGTTGCTTTGTCAGTCATAGGAAATAGCGCACTGGCATTCTCAGCAATGTGAATTTTAACAAGGAAAGGGCGCCCAAAAACAGCAGACTGTTAAATGCAGTGTGAAAATGAAAAAAAAAAAGTTTCCCTATCTAGTTCTGCCTTCCATCCTAGCTTTTCAGAAATCTAGAGCAAGCTTCCCTGGAGTCATTTTTAACCTGTCTGCAAATAGCAAGCTCATTCTTCCGCTGTCACTCCTTTTGTCGCTGAAATGGTCACACGGACGCAGGCACTCCACAAAAGCGGCTTCCGGAAAGCTTGGCGAAGTGCAAAAACTCTTGTGGGACCAGATAGTGAAAGGGAACGGAGCTGCTTTCCCCCCCGAGTTATTCACGGTTGACTGATTATGCGAGGAGGGCAAATGGAACATTGGAGCGGGGAAGTGGGACGGAACAGAGGATGTTGGAAGGTGGCACAGCTGGCTGGAGGATGGGTGGGAGGGTGAGGGGCACCCAAGACGGCAGAATTCCACACCGCAAAGTTCTCTTCTTTCCCCAATTGTTTTCTTTTTAGTTTGGTTCTTAGCAACACTATCTCTACCTCTACTTTCTAGGGAGGCACACGAATGTTCTTTTGGCATTCGATTCGAAATGAATTGAATGTTCAAAAATCCATATTCGTACAAATAGGTTGCAATTGAATGTGGTAGAATTCTGTTTGCTACGAATCTATTTGTACGTATTCATACAAACATTCGGTATGTATCAGATGTGAACAGATATGTATCTGATACAAATAGATACACATCTGATATGAACAGATACATATCTGATACAGATAGATACATATCTGATAGGAACAGATAGGTATCTGATGCAAATAGATACATATCTGATAGGAACAGATACGTATCTGGATATGAATAGATACATATCTGATACGAATAGATACATATCTGACATGAACAGATACGTATCTGATACAAATAGATATGGATCTGATACATTTCCCGAGCTTAATGAATGTCTGAATGTACAGAAACATTCATATTCGTTTGAATGTTAGCATACAGATATTGTAACATTTGATTTGAGTTTGAAGGTACGCATTTGGCCAAATTCAGCTGAATTTTGAATGTTTTGAATATTGTTGCATATCCCTATGACTTTCCATGTTCTATAGATTAATCTCCTGAGAACTGGCAATTGTGCAGTGAATTTCAAGGGATGGAAAGATTCTCCATCCATCCGTCCGTCCGTCCATCTGTCTGTTTTTCCATCTCTCTCGTCATCTTGTGGTCTTGTAGTTAGTGCGCTGGACTCATATCTTGTAGTCATGGAGTTTGATTCTGTGCTCCTCCATGAAGCCAGCTGGGTGACCTTGGGCTAGTCACAGCTCTCTTCTGAGCTCTCATAGCCCCACATGCCTCACAGAAAGCTTTGTCAGCTGCTTTGAGTCCCCTTAAATGGGTGAGAAAAGTGGGGTACAAAAGCCAACAATTCTGGTCACCATACTGTGGAACTGGAAAAGATGCAGAAAAGGACTACCAGAATGGTTAAGGGACTGGAACACCCCCCTTACAAAATCAGTGTATAAGAGGGGACCTGTTTGAAGTTTATAAAATCATGCATGGTATAGGAAAGTTGGGTAGAGAAAATTTCTTTTCTCTAGTACACAACACTAGAACCAGGGGGCATCTATGAAGCTGATGGGTAGGAGAGTCAGATCAGGCAAGGGGAAGTATTTCTGCACCCAGAGGGTCATCCGTCTATGGAATTGGCTGCCAGAAGAGGTAGTAACAGCTACCAGCCTAGATGGCTTTCAGGAAGGGTTAGACAAATTTGTGGATGACAGATGTATCAGTGGCTACTAGACTGGATGCCTAAGTACTTCTTTCAGGCTGTGGAGACAGCAGGATGCTTCTAGGGCCATTTGCTGGGATTCGAGAGCAGGAGTTTTGCCCTTGTCTCTGCTTGAGATGCCCATGGGCAATTGGTGGGCCACTGGGTGGGACAGGATGCTGGACTGGATTGGCTGTGGCCTGATCCAGCAGGGCTCCTCCTAGGTTCTTACGTTCTAACAGCAAACCAGATGGGTAATATCTGTTCATGCTCTTCCCTCCTTCCAAGCAAATCCTCTATGCCAGGAACTCGCTGCACCAAGAGAAAAATATCCTGCTGGCTCTTGGAGATTGAGACGCCCATTAAAAAGACTATTTTTGTTATCTTAAAAGGCCCTTGGGCACCCTGAGATCCTGTGAATTATCAACACGGACAGAGACTCGTCCCTTTATGGGCTGATGTCATCTCCACTGCAATAAACGCACATGAGGAGACAAGGCAGGGCCATAAACCTCCTTGACAACAGCAGCGAGATGACACCGGCCACCAGATATCATCTGCATCCCAGGTCCCCGCTATGTGACAGGCAGTGTGCTGAAACGTTCTGCGCATAGGAGGTGGAAAGGCATCAGGTACAGACTTCACCCAGAAGGGGATGCCAAAGCTCCAAACACAGAGGAAACACTATCAGCTTGGAAGGACCGTGTGGATGTTATTACTGATCTTGTTTAAAACATTTCTATGCCCCTTCCTTTAAAAGAAAAAGATCTCACAGCAGTTTGCAAAAATAAGGCATGAGGACAGAACACTTAAAGGGATACTGTGGATTTTATATATAAATATAAATGTATTATCAAAGTTGGGTAGATTAGAAGAAGAAGAGTTGGCTCTTCTGCCCCACTTTCCTCACCCATTTAAGGGGACTCAAGGCGGCTGGCAAACCTTCTGTTCTTCTCCTGCAACAGAACACACTGTGAGGATGGTGGGGCTGTGAGAGCTCAGAAGAGAGCTGTGACTAGCCCAAGGTCAACCAGCTGGCTTCATGGAGGAAGAAGAGTTGGCTTTCCTACCCCGCTTTTCTCACCCAGACCATGGCTTGCTAGTATGCTGGTGAACCTGCTTAATCAGGTCTACCAACAAATCAGCTCAAGGGACCCTGCTCTCTACTCCTGTACCCAGCCTGTTTCTCCAACCCAGAGGCAGCACCTAGGCATCCATTCTCATACATGACCCAGTTCGGTCCTGTGCTTAGAGTGTCAGATTCTGATCCGGTAATCTCCTGCTGACCTCTGGGTAGTCACAGGTCTCTTTCTGAACTCTCACATCCCCGCTTTGGCTGCATTCCCACCTGTCTCAAAACCAGATTACTCTGGGTTGGAGGCAGGAACAGCGCCGAGCGCGCATCAGGCTGTTCCCAAACAGGGTTTCTGCAGAAAATCCAGGGAAAAAGAACTGGCATGGGAACAGGGCTTCCCAGATCCAGACTTCTGATCAATTTAATGGGAATGATTGTTCCCGAGTCCGAATCCAGTCTGGATTTTAGCTCCTATGTGAATGCGGCCTATGGGAACAAATTTTTTTTATTTGTATTTCTATCCCGCCCTATACCCGAAGGTCTCAGGGCGGGTTACAATATTCTATTAATCTTAGACAGGTCCCTGCCCTCAGGCTTACAATCTAAAGAGACAAGATACAAAAGGAAAATGGTGTGGGAGGGAACAGGGGTGCTCTGGCGGCAGCAGAGTCCTTGCAAAGGTAAAAACTTTTATTTTCCTCCTCCATTCCCCACAGGCAAGATGGTTCCTTCATGGCCCGTCTGGAGGCAGTTGGGAGGGAGGGGCCAATGCTGGGAGCTTGATGGAAGGTGCTCACCCAGCTTCCTTCTCTCTTCCTCTCCCAAGGCAAGGTGGTTCCTTCAAATGGGTGAGAAAAGCCACCTCCTCCTATTTCTTCTCCTTCTCCTCCATGAAGTCAGCTGGGTGGCCTTGGGCTAGTCTCAGCTCTATTTCTGAGCTCTCGCAGCTCCACTTACCTCACAGCATGTCAGTTGTGGGTAGATCAGAAGGTTTGTCAGTCGCTTTGAGCCCCCTGACTTGTACTTTCTTCATGTAAGGTTGTGTGAGTGAAGCTTTTTTTTTTTTACTTCATTATCACAAATGTATGCAGACTTTCCGAATTCATTTGCCTTGAAACACTGTGTAGGAATTGGTCAAAATTTCACGTACAGGATGTGTGTATCTCCTTTCAGAGATGTTTAAACGTACAAAATGTTCATCTGCATATATGCAGCTTTGTCTGTCAACCCTGGCAACGAGCTAACAAAGCGCAGTTGTTTGAAGTTTGTACATTCAAATAGGGCAGAACTAGTCATTTGTGAAGTGCGAATTGAGTGAATTTCAAATATTCAGAAGTAAATAAATGTTTAAGAAGTTGAAGTCCCATTCATTCCATATAGAAACTGATGAGGTTTGGTCTAGGGGTTAGGGGGCCGGGAATCTTATCTGGGAATACTGGGTTTGATTCTGCACTCCTGCATGAAGCCAGCTGGGTGACCTTGGGCTAGTCACAGCCCTCTACTCTCACAGCCCCACCTGCCTCACAGGGTGTTCTGTTATGGGGAGAAGAACAGAAGGCTTGTCAGTCATTTTGAGTCCCCTTGAATGGGTGAGAAAAGCGGGGTAGAAAAGCCAGCTCTTCTTCTTCTTTTCACTGGAAAGAAGAGAACTAATGTTGTGCATGCCCGAGGCAAATCAACTAACTAACTAACTAACTAACTAACTAATTAACTAACTAACTAAATAACTAAATAAATAAATAAATAAATAAATAAATAAATAAATAAATAAATAAATAAATAAATAAAGGTTCCTAATGCAAGGGAGCAAAACTTCACTCGATTATTGCCTGAATTGTCTCCCTCCTCTAAAATACGCATACAGATGGGACGAGAGAATGACTCTGGTCACACCTTGCTGAAATAATCCATCTTATTGAGAAACTAGACTCAGAACACATTAACTCTCATCACACCCAATACCTGGCAAACCTTCCTCAGTTCATCCTCAGTTTGGGTCGCTTTGCTTACACCTTTCTGCTCCCATCCTGAGACTCCTTTAGGAGATCTCCACCCCTCTCCACCATCACAATGCCCCCCTGTGCTCTGATAGGATAAAGGTTCTGTCACTCAACAGCCTGTCATCACATATTGGGTGAAAGGGAAGGCAATCCATGTAGTGTCCACCCACTGTAGGATGGTTCAGCCCCCTTTCATCCTCTTCCCCAGTCTCACCCAAACAATGAAAACGGATTAACACTCTATAACGGCTTGAGACCTGTAAAAATCAGGATTCAGGAAAGTCTGATTGAAGGGAGGAAAGTCCACAAATGACTTTGGGGCAACGGGGTTTAAAGATGGACTGAAGAAAGATCAAAGTGAAAGCGTGAGAGGTAAGATAAGGAGTGGGAAGAGGAAGAAGAAGAGTTGGCTTTTCTACCCCACTTTTCTCACCCATCTAAGGGGACTCAAAGTGGCTGACAAAGCTTTCTATTTTTCTCCCCACAACAGACACCCTGTGAGGTAGGTGAGGCTGTGAAAGCTCAGAAGAGAGCTGTGACTAGCCCACGGTCGCCCAGCTGGCTTCATGGGGGAGGGTGGAATCAAACCCGGTATTCCCAGATAAGAGTCCGGCTCCCTAACCACTAGACCAAACTGGCTCACCTCATGACTCCTGCAGAAAAGTGACAAATACCGTTTCCATTTCAAATGGTTTGTACATTAAATATGTTTTAGTTTTGTACTGACATTGTCTCTTTATTGTAACCCATCCTGGTACCTGCTGATGAAGGATGAGATAAAAATACTAAGAATGAATGAATGAACGAATGAACGGGTATTCCTTAAGTCTGCGCATCTGAATTTTGCAATACTTTTCTCTAAAAAGAAGAAAAAGAGATTTATGTAAATGCATTATTATTTTCCTGGTTGGTTGCATTTGTAACACCCTCGCCAAATAGCAGTAAAGAATTTTTGGGGGGAAAGTAAATAAAAAGATAAAAAGCATACTAAAATCCATAAAACCCAGCAATCATTAAACCCCAAGGACCCATAAATGGCATGCCCAAGCATAATAGTCAAAATCGTTTAAAAACAGTGGAATAAATTAGAGAAAGATATGTAGAAATGGTCTCCACATTCAGAGAACTAACACAATGTTTGGAAATATGACTTGCAAATTGGTGCGACCAGGGGCCTTTTTGCACTTAGCTGATTAGACTGCCGTGAACTAAGGCTGGTAGACTTCAGGTACAGGTGGATCATTCACACTTGTCATGGGGAAAGCTTCCCCAAAGTGTCCATTACTGGCCAGAAATGCACATGGTCCTCCCGTTTACTGGTCCACGCCACTATGTCTGAAGCCGGAGGTTCCACCTCCTCGCCACCACGATTGGCTACATCCGCTGTGTCATCACATTATGTGACATGCTCGGAAGCCATTGCAAAGGAGCGCATTCAAGCATAGGTATGTATTGTGGCTGATCACGTCAATGACCAGGTGGCATGACCAAACATGGCTGTGATCAAACGCTCAGTGCCCACTACCCCCTCACTGATCGAACACCCCTCTCATGACTCTATGACTGGACACCACTCCCACCACAGCTGGGGGCGGTCCCAGGGATTGGAGGTCCAGTCATGTCAGTGGTCGCGATCCCTGCCCACCAAGTGCAGGGAACCAGAAGTTGGATGTCCCAGGTAAGCTTTTGAACATGGCAGATAAAGGTTAAGTAGCTTGAGGAGCATGATTTCATGCTCCACACCTAATCAACAATTAGTCAACTTCTGGGAAGGGGGGGGGATGCTTGGAGGCTGTAACAGCCTCCTCAAGTTGCCTCATTGTTGACTACCGGCCGAAGTGATAATAGGCCTCAGTCCTTGACACTATTTATTTGTGGCGTTTATATACCCTCCTTTTCTCCCAAAAGCTCAAAGTGGTTCTCTACTTCATCCTCACAAGGGTGCTGCAAGGAAGGTTAGAGGGACAGGCAGCCTTTAGTATGTCGTAGAGGGCCTTTCCACACTGGCCCCTTACATTGGAAGAAAATTCTGGAAGAAAGGGCGGCACTTCTTCAAACTAGAGTCAAGCCCTTCCCCATCACAGTTCATCTGCGTTGGACAAAGCGTGAAGCAGGCAAGAGCACCAAGACTATATTATTCAAGCTCAGTGTAGTTGTAGACCTCAGTGTTGAGTCAACAGCTAGCCCAGGGGTAGCATGCTGGATGTTAGAAGCACATGGACAGTGTGACCCCATGGTCTGGTATACTAAGGGTTTTTCTATTTATCAGTGTTCCAGGAACCAATGCCAGAAACAGTCCCATGACAAAACTGATCACAACAGAAGCTTCAGAGACTTGTTACTGTGTTCCACGCCCGTCTTGCTTCTTCTGGGGGCTGGACGGTCAACGTTGCCACAGTGTGAGCTTTCCTGCCCCAAGTGTGGACTTGAACCCAGGACAGTTGGGTTCTAGCCCAGCCCATTAGCCATTAAGCTGTTCTGACGCATCCTTCCTCCAACAGCAGGAGATGTCGACCAAGAATAGCCAATAATAGCCAGCCTCCTTGGGCCAGGTGCCTGAGAAGGTGCTTGTTGGTCAATTCCAGATTCATTTGGGGAAAACTGATTTCCCAGGTTGAGTTTATTAGGAGTTTAGATGTTCATTAGATATACTGATTGACTGGTTTAATTGACTTGCATCTGCCTTCTCCTGGAAATACCTCAATGCGCCACAGGCCTTTTCATGCTCTCTCCCCCCTCCCCTTCCAGAGCTTCTGTCCATCAGAGATCTCCCAGGTGCACCATCTTCCTTAGAAGGTCAAACACAATGCTCATGTTAATAGCCTTCCTTGCCTGAGAATGCTGAATCTTAAAATGGTGGTCTGTAGGGGACAGTAAATGTGTCACTATGATGCTAGAATCATAGGTTGTCATACTGCTAAATGGCATGTTAAGCGCGGTGGATTCTGACAGTTCCTCTCTTTTGCCACGTCTTTCTGGCTCTTCTAATCAGTCACAACAGCCGGGCAAGATCAGACCCACGGGAGAGAAGGGCAGGCGGAAGGGGACTGGTTTACCAGCTGTGACAACTCCATCTCGAGTGAAGGCACCAAGCAGATGCTGCTGTGTCAGAAACACGACTGAATAGTCTGCGTGCCTGTTGTAGACATGGACACAGGTTTAAGCCCCTTGGGCATGATGCGTATCTCTCTAGGAAAAGAAAACATGCTGGGAAGAGCGGGGCTCACTATTTGCTGCCCCCCACTGGGCAGAATGTCTGAAAGGCTGGATCTTGGAGTTCACACCTATCACACACTCTATCAATGGATGCTATCATAACTGGAATGGGCCATGTTCCAGGAGCCCTTGCGCTAATGGTAACGTGGGAAATGGTTGTTCCTTTATCTAAAGTGGTACAAATGTCTGCCCTTAGTGTTTGTCCTCTGCTTCCATGTAACTTCCTTCCTTCCTTCTACTTTTCTCCCTCCTCCTTTCCTTCCTTCTTCACTTCCACCCTCCTCTTCTTTTCCTTCCTTCCTTCTTCCTCCTTCTCCTTTCCTCCTTTCCTCCTCTTCTTTTCCTTCCTTCCTTCCTTTCCTTCCTTCCCTCCTCCTTCCTTTCCTCCTTTTCCTCCTTTCCTGCTTCCCTTCCTTCTGCCTTTCTCCCTCCTTTCCTTCCTCCTTTGCTTCCTCCCTCTTTTTTCCTTCCTTCTTTCTCTTCCTTCCTTCTTCCTTTCTCCCTCTTCCTTCCCTTCCTCTCTTTTCTTCCCTTCCTTCCTTCTTTTCCTCCTTTCCCTCTTCCCTTCCTTCTACCTTTCTCCTCCTTTCCTTCCTTCTTCACTTCCTCCTCTTCTTTTCCTTCCTTCCTTCTTCCTCCCTCTCTCCTCTTCTTTTCCTTCTTTCTTTCCTTCCTTCCCTCCTTCTCCTTTTCCTCCTTTCCTCCTTTCCTTCTTCCCTTCCTTCTACCTTTCTCCCTCCTTTCCTTCCTCCTTTGCTTCCTCCTTTTCCTTCCTTCTTTCTCTGTTTCCTTCCTTCCTCCCTCCTCTTTCCCTTCCTCTCTCTTATTTTCCTTCCTTCCTTCTTTCTTTCTTTCCTTCCTTCTTCCTTTCTCCCTCCTCCTTCCCTTCCTCCTTCCCTTCCTTCTCTCCCCTTCTTTTCCTTCCTTGTTTCACCCAGGTAGACCTCACAGATCTGAATTGCCTATAAGCCAGTGTCAATACACTTCCCCATTCCCTCTTGAGCCCCATATTTCATGCATTTGAACAGATCTGGAGAATGAAAAGCCGCCCCATAAGAAATCCTCAGGTTCTGGAATCTCATAGGTTGAGGAGTGTGAATAAAAGTGGTGGAAATGATTTCTTGCTTGGCTTTTCTATCCCGTAAGCAAAGGGCCACGCAGAGTCCAGAACAAATGAAGATCCTCTTTTCCCGTCTTCCGTGCTTGGATGATAAAGCGGACATTCCGTTGTCCTAGGTCTGGGATGCTAATATCGGTTTAGCCTCTCCAAAAGGCTGCGGGACCACAATGTCAAAAGTACACCCGACATGTCAACCAGAGAGGACCTGCAAGACTGAGTGCAGGCTTATGAAATATTTAATTCTTTCTCTCTTTATGAAGACAGACGTTATCAGGGATGAAAGATTTATGCCACCGGCCGAGGATCGCGGGTGTATATCTGCCTTTCTCCTATCTTCTCCCCCAATAAAAGATTTGCTCTTTGATCTACCTGCCTATTACTCATCTCCGGCAATATGCGGTGTCGGTTCATTATCTGACCCTCATTTATTTCTGTTGGCATATTTTCCCTGTCTGGTGCATTTATATCTACCTGGATATCTATCATAATGTGCTTCCCTATTTATGTCTCGGTGAGGATTAGCATCAGGATTCCATCTCTGTTGCAGCTGAGGTCACGGCGTCTTGTGTTACTGATGATGGTGGCTTATATCTCTGGGCCTCCAAGTACAAAAATATGGGCTGGTAAACCTTTTTTTTTTTTTTTAAATGTTCTTCAGGTTGCTGAGTCGCATAGCGGAAGCAGCCTTCAGCCTATGGACCACCTTGTGTCTGAGAGTGAGGTTACCACAATTTTAATACGGACCACTCAGTGGAAGATGTTTTAAAATAAAAAGATGACACACCCACAAGGATGGTGTGTCAGAGGGCCTTTTTTTTCACTTGGCCTATATATACAGGTCTGCTGTCCACATGCTAGTACAAATTATAGCACTCCCCGGAGGTCTATTCACACTACGGTCTCTAGTGAAGAAGTAGTGAACCTCTGCTGCAGAGCCTCCAAGCCTGCTCGTCCTCACCAGAAGTTCATTACTTGTCGATTAGGTGTTCTTCAGCTGAAATGAGCTCCCATTTGCCCTTACCTGAAGCATCCGGGGCAGGAGCATTCACTTTTCTTCCAGTGCTCTGGCGTCATTTGAGGTGCCGCGCAAGCGCACTGGCACCTTTGACAGTCATAGATACGACTGTTCACCAAATTTTCCAGCTCTTGCATTTCATTTTCTGATCTCCCTCCTTCCTTTTCTTTCAGAGTGTTTGGTGCTTCTCCAAGCTGCTTCTTCAAACCTTTGCCCCTTTCTTTGGTCTTTCCTGGATTCAAAACATTCAAAAGTACAGATACATATGTATTCCATACATATCTATATGAATCTCATATGTATCTTTACTAATTCACACTTATAGCACGGGAAGAAAACAGAAGAGGAGCTGGCTTTTCGACCCTGCTTTTCTCATTATATGAGGCCTTCGGCTATACGGAGGGATAGAAATATAAATAAAATAATAAAATAAATTTAAGGGGACTCAAAGCGGCTGACAAACCTTCTGTTCTTCTCCCCACAACAGACACCCTGTGAGGTAGGTGGGGCTGTGAGAGCTCAGAAGGGAGCTGAGACTAGCCCAGGGTCATCCAGATGGCTTCACAGGGGAGGTCGGAATTGAACCCGGTATTCCCAGATAAGAGTCTAGCTCCCTAGCCGCTAGACCAAATTGTCTCACCCACTAGCCCAAACTGGCTGCATACGGGATAAGACGGGATGCGTATGAAATGCATACAGATACATATAACACATATGAATGTTGTCTCTTCAGATTTGAATCTAACATTCGAGCAAATGGTTTCAAATGTATTTGATTTGAATCAGATTGTGTTGTATTCGGATTCTAAACATTTGAATTGAATTGAATATTTGGATATTCAATTTGACCTGAATTTGAATGCAAAAAACCCTCAAAACATTTGTGCACATCCCTATACAAGAGTACAAAAAATAATAATTTCACTTTTAATAGCATTGCTATTAGAGTTTCCTGCATTAAGCTGACAACCTTTCAGTGTTCTTCCCTTGTCCCCTGAGTGACCTGCGTTCCTATCTGTGTTGTTTAATGAACTAGATGGCACAGGTGTGTGTAAGAAAAAGGGATGCATAGCAACCTAGAGACACATGGGTCTCCCCAGAGGACTGTAGTGCAAGAAAGCCATTTGTATTAGCGCTGCGCACTTCTGAACCTAGTCGCTCACCTGCTGAAACCCCAAGTCATGAGAAACAGATACATGGAGAAATTCCTCCGCCTGCCCCACCTACGTCTGTTGGGCTCTTTGCAGAACAGACAAGGTTCACTTTGGTTCACCTTTTTATTCCAAATAAAGTGGAACTTGGAAATGCAGATTTTGGGTTCTGGATTTAATGACTTTGCGAGATGGTAAAATAATAATAATGATGAAGAGGGGAGGTCTGGATTATTGACATACTGTAGCGATATCCTGTGACAGAAGAGTCAAAAACAAAGGACTTGAGAAGGTCACAAAATATATGCTGCCCGATATCAGTTTTGCATTTCTGTACAGCCCTTTGGTGGAAAGGGGACTAGAAATATTATTGTTGTTATGTGCCAGGTTCCCACTTGGCAATTTAATTCTTTTTTAAACCAGTTAAAAAAAAAAATCAGCGAGGTCTGTTTTTTTGCATTCCCACTGTTACCTTATAATGTGGTCCCACTCTCCATTCTTCCCTCTACATAAACCTGCCCCTGCATGAGATCATGGAGTCCTTCAGCAGCAGTTTTTGTTCACTGCTCCCCCTCCTCAGCACAGCTTCTTTCTCATGTTAACAAGGCAGTAGAAGATTAAGGGTGTTTCTGCACAGGCCCTCAAGACCCCATTAAGCACCCTATAAGGACCCATACGGCACACATCCTCAAGGTACCTTCTGCACAGCGTGACAGACTAGGTCCCCTTCAAGGATGCCCCTTCAGCATGGCCTCATGCAAGACCTGTCTCTAATGGGGTCTAGAGGCCGCCCAATCCAGTTTTCAGGAAGACCTGAAAAATTAAGTCTTCAAACCATTCCTGCTTGCAAATTCCGGATGAAAGGAGGACGCTTCCCCACAGGTACAGGATAGGAAATGGATGTGGGTGGGACTAGAAGTCGCCATGTTGAGCGAGGCGGCAGCACCACATTCTAGCTACGTAGTCCATCCCACAGTTGCTTCACATTGGACATGCGCCAAGTATTGGATATCGATGCTGCAGCGTCCACACAGCAGTCATGCGATGTGTTCTTCAGTAACTGCTCTCCCAATTCATGTGCAGATGTTAGGCCTCATTTGGATCTGTCCCTATTTCAGACAGATTTTCCCAGGGACGGCTTTCAGATATTCGGATTTCCACCTGTAAGTCCAGAAATACCCTAAAAATCATTTCCCCTTATTATAATGGTGTTTTGAGCTAGATCGGTAGATCAGAGCAGTATGAATTGGCAGGGAGTGCGGCAAAAGGGGTTTATGGCGGAGATGATCATGGAGGGAGGGAGCAGGCAGGCTTTACACAAAGCAGACACACTTTGCAACCCCATGACAGAAGCTGCTAAAGTCTGATTGCTACCAGCAAGTCCCTCTTATTGAAATCAGGTGCTTTCACTTACTCCCATCCCTGCTACATTTGTCTGAGTGTGTTACATTGGTACTACAGCCTTACATTGCACGGTGTACTGTGGTATTACATTGGTACCTACTGCCTTAGGTACTGTGGGCTCTGTTCATTTTTTACCTCCTTTCCCTACCCTTTCAGTCAGTGGTAGATTTCCTTGACCCATAATTCAGAGGCTGGTGAAGAGGGGACTACAGCAGAGGAAATCACGCCTTCTCATTGGGTCAGGGGGAACTGAGGATAACACCCCTAAAGCATGGTTTCCCCCCCCCAAAAAAAACTGTTTGTGTTCCCATTTCGCTAAATATAGTGGAGTCTTTCTAAATCCAGCAGTGAGACCTCTTTTGATCCAAATATAGATAATCCACGTTTCAGGACCTTTAATCCTCAGAAACTGCAGATTCTTTTAAAACTTTGGAAACTGTGAGCTCCCAAAATGATCTCAAAGCTCATTATAATCTGTCTGGAAACACACCCAATATGAGTTGAACATTCAGGATCTAGGTATGTGCAAGGAAAAGGTTCCTTTATTATAACTACAGACACAATCCCTCCATTTACAGGTTGTGGTAATTTCCTTTTCCAGTATTTATCTTAAGAGTGGTAGTTTTTAATCAAATAATTCCATTGTTTGCATATCTTCCTTTAGGCTTCATATAATGACAGCATTTAATGAAATGGCATAATTATGCCTTTTTAAAACTTTCTCATTTATCTGTTGTGGACACATTTTCTGAACTTCAGCTTTTAGGAATTAAAAGGTCTTCCTACACTAATCATGTCAGATAATAAATAAATGCTATTGCCTAAAACCATGTAAAGATTTAACACAAAACGGTTTCAGAGATGTTATTTTAAGTTACATTCCCAAGCATTCTAAGGATTTAAAATGACCCCAAACCAAATCTGCTTTCTTGGATCAGCTTTTGTTTGGAAAATATTATGGTTGTGTTTTATGGACTGGAACAAAACTCCGTGGCAAGAGTCATAAGCTTCTTGCAGTTTTTTCCACCGCTAGTTCTTTTTGATTTGCAAAATGAAAATCTAAGTTGACACACTTGAATATGAGTTACTGGGTCATTTTTTCCCACTCTTGGAAAAATATAGCACACTATACTATGTTTGTTAGGACAGTTAATCAACCTTTTGGTAAAAAAAAAAAACACCCAGTAGTTTCTATGTATGGATGCATATGCTATATGTGGGAGAGAATGGTCTTTATTGCAACCAGAAATAAAATTTAGAAATAAAATCACTCTTTCTAAGTGCCGAAATACAGCGGGATCATTTACTATTGTTCACATAACGGTGTCCCCAGAATGCTCCACTTTTGTTTAGGTTTTGTAAAAGAAATATGCATAAACTCAGATGAACACATGTCTACTAGTTCATCTGCAATTTATCCATAAATATTTGCGTATATTTGCATCAGCTAATTGTATCTGTGTTGCATGTGATCTAGGAAATATGTGTAAAACATCCATAACACATTCTGATGGTGTGGAAAGTTTGCAAAAACCAGTAGTCCATCATCCTGAGCAGGAAAGAGATTGTGATCTAATAATATTAAGATTGATGAAAATGTTGACCCTGTATGCCTTAGTCACACACAAAAAAAGTCCTGCTAAAATGATCAGGGAGACAGAGAAACTCCCCTGCTAGGAAAGATTATAACATTTAGGGCTCCTCAGTTTAGTGAGAAAGGGGTAAAGATGTGCATGAACTTTTTTTGGAGGCAGTTCTCTTTGAATCGAAACAAACCTCAAGTGGTTCAGTTTGAGCTGAACCTTTCCAAACAACTGTGAAATGAACTTCAAACCTCTTCAGGAAGGCGGAGTTTATCAAGTGGATAGGGTAGAGCTTCATTGGTGGTAATCATGATCATAGGACACGACATGTGTGCCTGGGTGTGAAGCTAATATGTTCAGAATCAAAGGCCACATCCAGACTTTGATTATTTATTCCACGACATTGGGATATTCTGGAATATCCATGTTTTATTCTGCAATACCCAAATATGGCAGAATAAGTAACTGCTTTCTGATGGTGGTATAGTGTAATAATAATAATCTGCTGAAATGGTGGTTGGAACACCTGGAACTAGAGAGGTACAAGGATATTCATAACATATTTATATTAACTCCTTTTGGGAGTGATAAACATTTTTTAAAGACCTGTGTTTTTCTCTGTACACCTTTAAAGGTTTTTAATTGTTCCATATCTGTTCAAGTTAAGATCTTTAAGAACCTCATTTTAATTTGTATCTGATATTATTATCATTAAGAGTGTCCCTCTTCCCTCCCACACCATTTTCCTTTTGTATCTTGTCTCTTTAGATTGTAAGCCTGAGGGCAGGGACCTGTCTAAGATTAATATAATATTGTAACCCGCCCTAAGACCTCCGAGTATAGGGCGGGATAGAAATACAAACAAACAACAAACATTCGTTATTCCTTTGAATTCGGACGAATTTGGACATTTGTACACAATCAAATTTAGAACATTTGTGTATTAGCACTCATATGAATATGAATGTTTCTAAACATTCCTATGAATAGTTTATGAATTCGTAAAGTTGGGCAAGCGGGAAACCAGCTGTGCCAGTCACAGCTGCAGTGGATCCAGAGTGCATTTGGCATGGATTGAGAGCAGATTAAAGGTGAGATTTGATGCTATCAGAGTGGATATGTTACAGGATACGTATTGGATATGTACTGTATGTGTTTGTATCGGATATTCCTATGAATTTGTACAGATACATTCATATCAAATAGAATCCTACCACATTCGAAGGGGATCTATTCAAATGAGTAAGAATTTTCTAACATTGGATTCATTGCGAATCGAATGCCAAAAGACCCATTTGTGCCCATCCCTACCTGGAACATTTTACTCCAAATTCAGAATCCAAATTCAGACCAATCTGAATTTGGACCGTCTGGCGTTTCTGCAATGCTCCGGAGCTGAATATTTCTGCGTCGGAGCCTTCATCTTGAGTCAAACGAGCTAATTGAAGCTGAGGGTCTGGCGCTGCCTTCTGAGCCCTCGTTTTTACTGTAGGACTACGGTTGGCTGTGACTCCTAATCATCAAATTATGCTTGGTTCAAGGGTTTTAAAATGTTATTTATTGCAGCTTAATATTACAAGAATTCCCTTGCAGAGAATTTTATTCTTGAAAGGCAGGAGAAGAGTGTATTAAATAAACAATGCTTTAAGATTTTATTAGCTTTCAGTGGAAAGGGGTTGAGAGAGAGAGAGAGCAATTAGTCAAATGCAATGAAATAATGCTTTGCCCTTCGTGGAGTTGATGCCAGTGTCATTCTAGATCAGTTGTGCTCATTTATGAGTCCTCTCTCCCTCCCTCCTTTCCCTCCTCCCTCCCTCCCTCCTTTCCCTCCTCCCTCCCTCCCTCCTTTCTCTTCTCCCTCCCTCCCTCCTTCCCCTCCTTCCTTCCTTCCTTCCTTCCTCCCTCCCTCCCCTCCTTCCTGCCTCTTTTCTCTGCCTCCTTTCCTTCCTTTTCCCTCCCTTCCCTCTCTCCTTTCCCTCCCTCCCTTCTTCCCTCCCTCCTTTTCCTGCTTCCTGCTTCCTGCCTCTTTTCTCTCCCTCCTTTCTCCCTCCCTTCTTCCTTCCCTCTTTTCCCTCCCTTCTTCCCTCCCTCCTTTCCTTCCTTCCTGCCTCCTTTCCCTCCCTCCTTCCCTCAATTCCTTCCTCCCTCCCTTCTTCCCTCCCTCCTTGCCAAACTTCCATTTTGGCAAGAGGCATTATATGATCGCACGACACCTCTTTGTTTGCACAAAAAAAGTGCACAGAAAACAGGCCCAAGGGCATAACAGAAAGTTCTACCTAACTTGCATTGCATAATTATGCAGATAAGTCACTTAATCTATGCGCCATCAGAGTCCCCAGGTAGACGATCAGACAGAGGTAGCTGGATGCAAACACGATATAATGGAGGCACCGCTCCCCCCACCTATAATTATAAAAAGAGAATGTGTGTGTCTCGTGTATTTTGAGTCCTCCAGGATTATCTGGAAAACGAAGCAGCTGTTTCAAAGGTTCCTCTTCTCCTCTAGAGCAGGCAGGAACAGGCACACCCAATTCCCAGCCATGCACGGCTAGGGAGCAGAGAAGTAGAACCTGGGAGGGAACAATAGGGATGTACACAAATGTGCATTTTTTTGCATTCAAATTCAAATTGAATTGAATGTCAAAATAGTCCATTCGATTAGAAAGTTTAGAATCTGAATGCAACAAAATCCGATTTGAATCCAATGCATTCAAATCTATTCGTTCGAATGTTAGATTAGAATCTGAGGATACGAATGTCGACAACATTCGTATGTGTCATACGTATCTGTACGCATTTTGTATGCATCCCATTTTATCCCGTATGCGTACAGATATGCATGCTATTTGTACAGGTACGTACGTAATACATATGCGTCTGTACATTCAAATGTTCTGAATCATTCAAATGAATGCTTTGGAACATTTGAAATACATTTGAATGTTTAAATGTGAATGTGAAGACATTCTATTCGAATTCCAATGTCCATATTCAATCAAATTCGATCGAATTTCAAATGTTTAGAACATTAGTGCGCATCCTTGGTGAACAATCTTCCCTACACTGCAATGGGAGGCGGGCGCTATGGATTGGTGAAGTGTTTCCTGCAGGGAAAGACACTCCCTTCCAGTCCCGACTTCTGCCTTCCCTAGATGAAACAGAGGGCGAAGTGCCTGGCTTCCTAAGAGGAGGTGGATGGCCTTAAAAAAGCAACAAATACGTGGGCCCCCAGATGTTGGAGAATATGCAACCTCTTTTGCAAATCAGGATCCTAGCACATAGGTCCTTTTTGCATTTGGGGTTGCTTCTAGATAAATGCTAAAACATGTCTTGCCTACCTACCTCTCTCTCTCTCCAGTCCATCCATCCATCCATCCATCCATCCAACCATCCGTCCATCCATCCATCCATCCATCCATCCGTCCATCCATCCATCTATCTATCTATCTATCTATCTACCTACCTACCTACCTACCTACTTACCTTCCTACCTACCTATCTATCTATCTATCATCCATCTATCTATCTTATTAATTCCGCCCTTCACTTGAAGACCCTAAGGTGGGTTGCAGCATACAATAAAAGGACAAAACAACAACAACAACCCTATTTATTTCTATCCAGCCCTATATCCAAAGGTCTTGGGTGGGTGGGTGGGTGGGTGGGGGACACACATCATTTTAAATCAAACATATATTTAAGCAATAGCAATATATATTAAAACAGTGTGAGAAAATATATCCCCATTTAACCAAAGGCCAGGGCAAACAGGTGTGCCTTCAGTGCCTTCCTAAACATGTACAGTGAAGGTGCCTGATGCTCTTCAAGGGAAGACTATTCCACATCCTGGGGGGCCAGCACTGAGAAGGCCATCTCCCAGGTGGTTTTTGCTACTGAGGGTGGTTTTACAACCAGGAGGGCCTCCCCTCCAGATCTTAGGGCACAGGCAGGTCAATATGGAAGAAGGTGCTCCTTTAGATATCTAGGGCCTTGATCCAACACAGCCCATCTAGTCCAGCATCCCATCTCACACAGTGACCCACCAGTTGCTTCTGGGCATCTCAAGCAGAAGACCGTGTTCTTATGTCCTTCTGAAGTGATAGGGAATTGCTAACTTTACTCTTATGGGCAGAGTATGGGCAGCATCTTTGCCATCCTTTTGCTCTGAAGACATTTTGATGGAGAGTCCTTCATGATCATTCAAGTCACATAGATGCTGATGTGCCCAAACGCATGATGTGCTTCCCCATTAACCTGACTCAAGTTGGAAAACTGCAATGTTTTCTTTCAGCATTAATGTGAGTTAGGCGGTGGCGGCGGCAGTGGTGGTGAGGGGGAACTCAAAGAAAAATAAAAATCCACAAACATGTCAAAGACTGTTGTGATGTTACACAATTATTCACAGCTGCAATTCTCTCTCTCCCCCCCCCTCCCTCCCCACATAGTCATTGAAATTTTAATTGCAAAACATTCAAAGCTCATCCGATTTAAACTATTTAGAGCCAGGAATTAATTCTTGGCTGCCTGGCACTTTCGCAGGTGATTAAATTTGTGGAGTTGAGAGAGGAGGGAGGAGGAAGAATGAACCCACCTAAGTTGAATCAAAGGAATTGCTGCAGGGAGATGCCCCATTGCTGGTCTGGGAAGGCGCCATCTTTTATTTTGCAAAACACAGGGGCATCCGTGTTACAAACAGGAGGCCTGTTTGCACAATGGCCCCTAGTGCATGATTAGTGAACCTCTGGTGAAGAGCATTCACACGTGGAGTAGGCTGTTACAGCCTGCAAGTGTGCCCGCCCTTACCGGAAGTCCACTAATCGTTGATTAGGTGTAGAGCAAGAAATCATGCTCCACGGGTTAACCAATGTTTACCAAACGTCCAGGCAGTGACCATTTGCTCTTCATCTATCACTCCGGAGTCGTTTGAGGTGCCATGCGAGGATGCTGGCACCTCAGAAGACTATAGACGCGACTGTGTGTGCGCAGAGCGTATGCATCACCAAGGCGATGGTGCTGATGCATGCGCAGTTGAGATGAGTGCCGCAGTCCAAATGGCAGCACCCAGAGGAGGACCGGGCCCCGGATAAAATAAGGTAAGTATTGAATCATGGGGGGAGGGAACGGCCAAAGTGGACTAGCGCTCCAAGTATGTAAATTAGTCAACATTGGTTAATCGTGCTCCTTTCGCGTCCAGCGGACGGGAAGGGAAGTGCAAAAGTGCTCAGGTAGGGAAAAGCTGCCAGGATTTGACCTTTTGAAAGAGCAGCACTCCTTGAGTGAAAGATCTGCTCCCAGAAACACATTGGTCAATATTTTTTCTCCCAAAGTTTGAAGGTTTCAGATCTCTTGTCATCTAATTTCCCCCTCACACACCTTCTTCTACTTATTCTTTTCATTCCCCCCCCCCCCCCACTTCTTCTCCACAATCTGTCCATGGTAGCAGCTGCCAAGTGGTGGGTGTAGTGCTGCCTCTAGAAATAAAATCTGGGACTCATCTCTACTTCCTCCACCACAAACCTGGAACTGGGAGGCGCACCGAGACATTAATCAGAATAAAGACGTTCAGCGCACTGGCAGCTGGGCCATCTGTGTGAGTTACAAGGCAGGCCTGTACATATTTACTCAGAAACATCATTTAATTAAATAGCACACTCTAGCAGTTAGGCAGAGTTGGCATTGGGACACTTAGCTACTTGCTGACAGCCTGACCTGTCATAGAAACATAAGAGGAGCCCTTCTGGGTTGGGCCACAGCCCGTCTAGCCCAGCATCCCCTCTCACACAGTTGCCCGTCAGTAGCTTCTGGGCATCTCATGGAGAAGACCATGGCAAAACCTTGGTCTAGTGGTTAGGGAGACAGACTCTTATCTGGGACTACCGGGTTTGATTCCGCCCTCCCCCATGAAGCCAGCTGGGTGACCTTGGGCTAGTCACAGGTCTCTTCTGAGCTCTCACAGGCCCACCTACCTCACAGGGTGTTCTGTTGAATACCAGGTTTGATTTCACATTCCTCCATGAATCCAGCAGGGTGGCCTTGGATTAGTCACAGCTCTCTTCTGAGCCCTGGCAACCTCACCTACCTCACAGAGTGTCTTTTGTGGGGAGAAGAGCAGAAGGTTTGTCAGCAGCTTTGAGTCCCCTTAAATGGGTGAGAAAAGTGGGGTATAAAAGCCAACTCTTCTCTTATTCTTCTTCCAGATAGTTATTAGTCTTTTCAAACTTTCTCCATAAAATTCTTCCTTGGTTTTGTTCGTCCTGGATCTCTCGGTTCTCCTTCTTTCCTGCTACCAGATATATTGAGCAAAATCTTATTCAGGTGAGATCCAAACAGCCTTGTACATCACTTCTGCAACATTTTTCTCAATGCAGTTGTTCAATAGCAGAGACTTCATTCTTTCCAGCAGAGCCTAATAATTTATTTATAAATTCATTTCCCATGCATTTTCATAACTTCATTAATGAAGCTGATTGGTTGTCACACAGAAAGATCTTTACTGACTTTTTTAAAAAAAAATCTAAAAAGGTGGTAAAATGCCCATTTTCCTCTTCTGTTTGTTGCCACCAGTCTTTGGGGAATTTCCTATCTAAGAATAAAGCCCATGACTCAGCCCCACCACAACCATCCAAGTCCTAATCAGAATGCCGCGTTATTCAGGCACAAATATTAACTATTTCACTTAGTGGCTATTAATAGAGAAATGAGAGATGAGAAAGTGATCAGTGTAGGTTGCAGGTAAAACCTCTGTAGGAGGCACCAATTTGGTAACAAAAACAGATTTATCTGGATTGTTGTTGGTATGTTATTGCAAGTGTCCATCTCTTCAGTGTAAAAGGGGTTAATTTTCTGTTGCAATATGGGAACTGCTGATTGGATAACTCTGCTGTAACAGTTTGTATATCACATGCTCTCTAGATGGACATGTACCGTATATTCCGGTGTATAAGACAACTGGGTGTATAAGACGACCCCCAACTTTCGAGTTAAAATATAGAGTTTGGGATATACTCGCTGTATAAGAAGATAACACCCGGCGTATAGGAGGATCCCCGACTTTTGAGAAGATTTTCCTGGATTAAAATTTAGTCTTATATGCCAGAAAATACAATATATCTGGTACAAATGAGTTATAAGACTCCCAAGTTATGTGGAACAAAACAAGAGATTGTATGCTTCAAGTCTGTTCTTCAATATGCTCTCTTCTAAAGTATAGTTTCCTTAGGCCCTGATCACACCTGTATATGACAGGACATCCTATTCATAATTCGAACTGAGGTCGTACCAATTCTGTTTACATATAGATCATTATAGGTTATCCTCAGACCGTCCTCGCTGTGGGCTGCTTTGCTCACAACTTTCTCCATGATCGACCCAAGCCTCCTCCATGGAACCCTTGCCTTTCCACCCCTTTTGCTGGGTGAAATCTATCTCTTATTGGATGCCATTGTGTCACTCAAGGGAGGCGAAGGTGTGTGTTTGCCATTCTGTTTTAAGCCTGCTTCCCTCCTCTACATCCCCTTCCTTTTTTATATGCTTGTACATGCAATTAATTTAAAAATAATAAAAATGAATTTGCAGAAAACGCTATAGAGGAACCATACACATAAACTGAGGTGCCTCACAAACTCCGCCCATGCCACTCTCCCGTAGTCATTGGTCAAAAGGAAAGACTGGACCCCACCCACCACAGCACAGTTCAGCCTCCTTTAGCCTCCCCCCCCCTCCGCCACCCTACGCTCACACTGAGGAAGAGAAGAAGGCCTGGGAAGCCCGGATGGACTGAGTCCAATGGAAAAGAGGACTCCAGTTAGAACGGTCTAAGGGGGTAGGCTGGCTTGGAAAATGAACTGAATAAAAATAATGTGAGTAACTCAATCAGAAGATGACCTCAACCAGAAGTCACCCCATACTAAAGGTGTGACCAGGGCCTTCACGTAAAAGAGAACAACAATTGTGAGATTTATGTCTATGGGTAGCAGAGAAGCAGTAAATAAGGCTGGCTCCAGACATCATTTGTTTACTAACCAGTTTATCAATTTGCCAATATAAAGCACATCTGGAACATGCCTGCGATTTGATGTGCATATTGACTCACCGAATGTAAATACTGTAATATGAAGCAAGTTTGGAATTGAGTGCAAACAACCCTTTTGTTTGATTAAACAGTTCGCTGTTGAGCCAAACAAATGAAGATTCAGTCTGACAGCAAATCGAACACATGATTTTTATTTGTGCATATCTCTAGTGCACAGGGACACTGCTGTCTTGTGGGTTCTATATCATGTCACCTTTATATGTTTGGCCTGGACCACTGCAGTAAATCAAGGACATTTTTTTTTCACACTTATCTCCAGGGCAGATTCAGGTAGATTTCAGGAACAGGTTGTCCACACGGTGGTATGCTGCAGCGGTCCTGGAAGTGTCCTGAGCCATTCATGAGCCTTACCTTTTGTGGACGCTGCTTCAAGGTCCACCTACCCGTCAAGCTGCATTCCATACTCACACTACAGATGTCACACATCCCATTGTCCAATCAGGGCATGGGACATATGGGATGCCTGACATTCATGTGAGGCCAGGAACACAAAAGCATTTGCATTGCTCGAGCAGCTGGGCAGGAACAGGCCTGTCCAAGTGGTCAGCATGTTCCTGTTCTGTACCAGCCTGAAATGGTCTTTGGAGAAACTTTCAAAAAGATCAATGCAAACCAGGGGCCTTTCCACACTTGGCTCAATAGTGTACATTGGTGAATCGACTAGGTAGCACCAACTGCATTTGCAGGAACCATTTCCACAACAGAATCAGCTCCTGCCATCCCAGAAGCTACTCCAACTTTCACTAGTGGTGGTGCAGGAAGTGGTGGTGCAGGAATTCTTGGGTGTTTTTCCACCGCGCTCCTTTAATCCGAATCTAAGAAGATCCAGATCTAAGGAATGGGTACATTCCTTAATCCGGATCTAGTAGATCCAGATTAAGGGAAGTACCCAATGTGTTTCCATGGGTGGTCTAGCACCCAATAGCAATGGGTGCTAGCCTCCCTGCTGTGGAAACACTGGAGCACCCATCTGGAAATCCGGATCTAGCCATGAGGGGTCTGCTTGTCACCCCAGGTGTTTGGGGGGACAGGGGGTGCAATGTCCGAAGTGGCTTCGAAGTCACTTCGAAGTCACTTCGAAGTCTGTGCAAAACAGCTCCATTGAAGTCTGTGCTGATCTTCGGAGTGAACTTCGAAGTGACTTCGGAGTCACTCCGAAGTTCACTCTGAAGATCAGCACAGACTTCAAAGACGCTCCGGAGCTATTTTGCACAGACTTCGATGTGACTTCAAAATGACTTTGAAGCTTAGGTTTTAGGGCTCCCCCCCATGGGTGTCCCCTCTCCCTAGCCTCCTCTAGACCCCATTGCCACACAAGCATGGAAAAAGGCTCCCTTTAATGCAGATTTTCTGCCTGAAGACTCCATTGTAGACCCCATGTGGTCTACAGAAAATCCAGATTAAAGGCCAGAAAGTACCCATTTGATCCAGATTTCCCCAGCGGCAGTCAAAACAATCGGGTCCCAAATGGGTGCCATGGTCGAAATGGGATCATCCGGCTCACACCCAAATGGGTCCTTAATGGGTGCAAAAATGGGTACTTTCTGACAGTGGAAAAACACCCCTTATCTTTCCCATCCACCAGAGAGACCATTCACACCTCTTCCAGGTGCTGGGGCTTGACTGACATGCTCTACAAGCATGGTGGCATGTCAGGTGATCCAGGAAGCTAGCGTCCATGCTCACCGTGCTTCAGTGTAGTCCTGGTAATGGCACCGGCACCGGCACCGGTGCCAGCACACACACATGCACACTAGTATTGGCACCTTGGGAAGATGATGGTGCCTGGACATGCACGCAAACTCAGGTGAGTGTCTGGGCACATGCGTGTGAGTGTGTGTAGGGTTGATGCGTACTAGCATTCGCATTCCCCCAGATCCTCCTAAAGGGAAGAACACCATTTTGACTCCCAGCGATTCTTCTTGACAGCACAAACAACGCATACCTTACCAATGGATGTTCAAATGGTAGCACTACTCCTACACTTGTCTTGAGCCATCCTTGATCCAGACATTTAAGGCTCCAGGTGGAATTCTCCTCCACCTTTTGCAATGATCCACCATTTGTCTTTTATTTGCTCAGACCAGACCAGGGGCATTTTTGCACTTCCATTCCCATCCCATGGGTGAGAACGGAGTAGGAGCATTCATATTATTCATTATTCATATGGATTCGGACATTTTTATACAAATCAAATGTCCAGACATTAGTACTTTAGTATTCGTATGAATACGTACGAATAACTCGGACATTCGTCTGTGTATGGATTCATAAGTGTCTTGTGCGTATCCTGTTGCACAGGCACGTACAAGATAAGAACAGGATGCATACAGGATGAAAATGGGATGCATATGGATGCATATGAGATTTGTATCATTGGATACGTATCGAATATTCATACGAATAGATATGAGTGCATTTGTATCGGTTCGAATGTCCAGACATTAGTTTTTCTTTGGATTTTTGACTGTCAAAAATTGTGTTTGTGCGCACCTCTAGAAAGGAGTGCAGTCAACTAACAACTTGTGATTGCTAGTCAACGTTAGCCTACACACACACACACACATACACTGCAACTGAATACTTGCCCTGTTTTCTATTGCCAGCCGGTCCTCTTCCGCTCGCCACCATCTTGAGTGTGGCGCCCTCTGCAACTGCGCGTGCGTTTGCGCCATCGCGATAACAGTGCTGACACTGCACTGTCACAGTCGCAGTTGCATCAGGAGGTCAGTGGAGCTTCCTGCACGCTTGCGCAGCGGCTCCAGTGACCTCCCCATCCAGCAGAGGTCTGGATGTTTGCTGGCCGGATGCTTGCAGGTAAGTTGGGGTATGGGTTGGTAAGGTTGAGGAGCGTGGTTTCGTGCTCCCCACCTAGTCAACAGCTAGGCAACGTTTGGGAAGGCGGGGACCGTTTCTAGCATGTAAACGTCTCCTGCAAGTGCAAATGCACCTGCTCAGATGTTGCCTAATTGTTGACTCCAGGCTGAAGTGCGAATTGGCCCCAGGTTTTAATGTCATTTCTCCAGGTCCTTAGTGGTCTTTCTTCTGCTTGTGATTCTGGTATTATCTTAGATAATTTATTCCTCTCAGCACAATCTTGTCTTTTGGATGATGTAACTGAAATTTTGCACATTTCTCTTCATTATATATTCCACCAGATTTCTTCCTGCTTCTTCGTTTTTTTGCAACAGCTGCTCACAAGTTTTGCATTCTGTCCAAGCTCTGCTTACTATCTGCCTCAGACATTTCATTTCAATTCCATGGCATGATTACATTGCCTTCTTCCCTGTCTAGTTTTCACAGAGGGACAGCAGGGATCAGCATGAATATCCATGCCATTCAAAATTTGTACAAATTCATATGAATTTCAACATTTGCGGGTAAATCGATAAGGCCTACATTCATAGGCTTCCATTTGCCCGTGAACCGAATGGATCCGCCCTTCATCAAAGCTTCGTAGAAGCTTCAGTGTAGGCTGGATCTATCCCCCCACCCCATGGCCTCCTGCTCCCCCTGGCTGTACCCCCTTACTTCTAAATGTGGCCACAGCAGCCTCTACTGCCATGGTGTGTTCCTCCAAGGCCCAACTAGGCTTTTTCCCCCACTTACCTCTCTTAATCTGGATCTAAGATGATCTGGATCTAGGAAATGGGTCCTTCAGCTAATCCGGATTTAGAAGATCTGGATCTAAGGAAGTACCCAATGCGTCTCCACAGGCAGTGTAGTACCCAATAGCAATGGGTGCTAGGCAAGCTTGCTGTGGGAATGCCGGAGAACCCATGTGGAGCATCTGTCTGTACCCAAGTGGGAGACGTCTGTCACGCGATGTTTTTTTTTGGGGGGGGGGCGATGCGTCTAATCTGGATTTGATACCTGAAGACCAGATTGTAGATCCCTTTAATGGGGTCCACAGGGAAGCTGGAGTATAGGTCCTGAAGGACCCATTTAATCCAGATTTCCCTAGTACAGGTGTGAACAAATCTAATGAGGTCTGCAGTGGATACAGGGTCTTCCTGCTCTGAGCCTAATGGGTTCTTAATGGATTCCTAATGGGATACTTAATGGGCATTTAGTACTAGTTAAACAAAAACTCTGTTCTTCTAGTGGTGCACAAACATGTCCCCCATCCAAGAATCGAGGGAAATCCCTGATGGGGGAGGTATGTGCACACTTTCAGAAGGACTAGTTGGGCCTTGGAGGAGCTGTACATAATCATGGCAACGGTGCCAGCAGTGGCAGCGTCAGGTGAGTGGCGGAGCAAAGTAGGACTGCATCTGACCACGCTTTTGTGAATATTGATATGCCAATGGAATTAACAGCATAGGATTCTCCTGAGATGTAGGGATGGGCACAAACGTTTGTAACATCTATATTCATGCAAATTCAGACGTTTGTATACAGCTCGAACGTTACAACATTTGTACACTGACATTCGAATTTGTACAAATTGATTGAGAGCAGATTCAAAGCGGATTCAGGGCAAACTTGATGCTTTCGGAGCGGATATGTTATGGGATACATATTGGGTACATATCGGATATATATTGGATGCTATGGCGTATCCGGCTTACGCCACAAAATGTGAGGGCTCCGGGAAATGGAGAGCGACAGTGGATTGCTGCAGCTCCTGAATGCCGGCTGTTACGAAAGTTTTCCAGTTATCTGACCGGCCCAGATAACCAGGGATCAAGCCATGTGAGGCCTGACCCTGAGTAGCTAGAAAATGGGGGAGGGAGAGAGAAGAGGCATGAGGCAGTGATGAGCTGGAAGAGAGATTTTATTTCTCTGCAGAGCTTTAAATAGCCCGCCACAAGAGAGGCAGGGAAGGAAGTGACCTCAGGAGAAAATCCAGGGAGGCAATAGGTGCTGCATCAGGTGAGCAGGGCAGAAGTCCTTCTGATGTCACATCCTGTGGCGGGAGGAGGGGAGAATCTTCAAACAGTAAAAGGAGGCTTGTTCTCTATACATGCCATGCGGCCAGACTCCATTATGCCCCAAGGCTAAGAGTCCAGCACCCTGCTGGTGCTGAGTGTGTACTACAATCCCATGGGACAGGAAAGCAGCCACACCTATTTTTCTCTGAGGCTTGAGAAACGGAAGGTTGAAGCCAGGGGAAAACCTGTGCAGCCTTTGCAGTTACCACAGGATACGTATTAGATACGTATGCATCCGTATCGGATATTTGTACGAATCCGTACGAGTACATTTGTATCGAATGCTACCATATTCAAAGGAGTTCTATCCAAACAAATACGAATTTTCTTGCATTAGATTCAAATTGAATGCAAAAAGAAAAAAAAATTGTGCACGCCCCTATTGAGGTCTCTTTCCTTCATTCATACACTGTGTTTATCCTGTGGGAAGGAGTCTTGAAAGAAGAAGCGAGCAGAGGCCTGAATTGAAATTCATATCAAAGTGTTGCTACCTAGCAATGGTCCAAGGTGCTTTTGCCTAACACTTCACACATAGGCCCCAAGGTCATAGAAGTGGGCCATTTGAATTAATCAGCAGCAGAACTAGCACGTGGAGCCCCCCCCCCCTTAACTTCCGCAGACACAAAATCAGCATCTTAGTAGGACTGATGCCATCTGCTTGTCAGGGCCATTCCCAATCCAAGTCTAAATCATTCCTTTGCGATACGGTGCCGTCTCACTATTTCATCTTTATATGTACAACCTGTCCTTTGCCATGAGGTCCCAAAGTGGATTATAAAAGTGGGCAATAGAAGAGGATGGTAAGAGCTATGATGTAATAAAAATCACCGGCTGCAGTCAGATTTTTAAAAGGCTGCGGAAATAGAAAATACCCGTGCCTATTAGGAATTTTCAGATTCAGTTCAATTCGATTTGAATAGAATATTTGAATCTTTGAATTCATACGAATAGAGAAAAAACAAATGTATTCAAATTCGAGCCGATTCAAATACTTTAGTATCTATTCATATGAATATTCTATTCGTATCTGAAGATAAAAATTTCAACAACATTTGTATGCATCCATACACATCTGCACACATCTATACGCATCCCGTTTTTATCCCATACACATCTGGTTTTCATCCCGTACATCTCCGTACAGATGTGTATGGATACGGATATGATGCGCACAAATACGTACACATAGAAATGTCTGAATTATCTGAACAAACGATTCAAAATATCTGTATTTATTTGAATGTTAAAAAAACAAATCGGTTTGAATTTTAATACGTTCACTTTTTCCCTATTCGTTTGAATTCGATTCGAATCGGATGTCAAAAATTGCATCTGTGCACACCCCCAACACACACGCATAGAACGGGGGCGAGGAATTCTTTACACATTAAGTTAAAGAAATTGACGTCTGTATCAAAGGATATTTTAAGAATGTGAACATTTAAGATTTGCAGTTTAAAAATGTACATAAGAACATAAGAACATAAGAGAAGCCTTGCTGGATCAGGCCACAGCCCATCTAGTCCAGCGTCCCATTGCACACCGTGGCCCACCAAATGCTCACGGGCATCTCAAGCAGAGACAAGGACAAACCTTCTCCTGCTCGCTGAGTCCCAGCAGATGGCCTTAGAAGCACCCCAGTTCCTCCCGCCCCCCAGCCTGAAGGATGCACCTAGGCATTCGTTCTAGTAGCCATTGATACATCTGTCATCCATAAATTTGTCTAACCCTACCTTAAAGCCATCCAGAATTGTAAAATGTCAGACCTTACTGACTACTAGAGAGCCATAAGGAAGGGGAAGAAAAGTCAGTACCTTTGTCTGTGCTCTGCTCATCTCTGATTGGTATATTGAAAGATCTTTATATATTATTTATTTATTTTCAATAAGCATTTTGTCAATACAAAATATATTGAAAGATCTTAAGACTATAACATCTTTCCGTATCTATCTATCTATCTATCTATCTATCTATCTATCTATCTATCTATCTATCTATCTATCTATCTATCTATCTATCTATCTATCTATCTATCTATCTATCTATCTATCTATCTATCTATCTCACATCTTCACTTTATCTATCTATCTATCTATCTATCTATCTATCTATCTATCTATCTATCTATCTATCTATCTATCTATCTATCTATCTATCTATCTATCTATCATCTGCCTGCCTGCCTGCCTGCCTGCCTGCAATAAAATCATAATAACAGATATGTGTGCATGGTGTTTTATTCTGCAGCATTTAGGCAAACGGCTCAAGACTTTGGCTTTTTTATCCAAGGGTATAATTCTTCTTCAGTAAACTTTTCCTTTCTTCCTATTTCTATTTTGAAACCCGAGCACCTGTCTCCAAGATCTCTTTGATTAGATGCAAAAAAAAAAAAATCCACTGTGTATACTTTGCAAGATAGACTCAAAATCCTGTAGAATTATTTCATTTTATTTTGAACCAAACACAGGATTTTCATTCATGTACATCTCTACCAGCTAATAATGCTTGTAGAAACAGCTAATATTGATCTTCCTTTGAACTGAAATGAGTACTTTCTTCCCTTGGCCTTCTGAACATCTGAACATGCTCAGAAATATGTTGAAAATGTTTGGGGGGGGGCTGAAGCTCCAATTCCATCCTCAAAGGAACATTCCCCCCCCCCAAAAAAAATAATATCTGAGCAGGCATGCTGAAGGTTATAAATGAATGCCTCTAGAATATTTTCCCCTTTCCAGATCAGGTTTTCAGCTTAGTGAGCAACAAACAACTTATGTCCAGCTCAGTGTGCAAGTTTGGTCTTGTGACTAGCGTGCTAGACTCTTACTTGGACATCTACTGGTTCAATTCTGCAGCTGGATGACCTTGGGCTAGTCACAGCTCTCTTTCTGAGCTCTCACAGCCCTACCAACCTCATAGGCTGTCTGTTGGTGGGTGAAAAACAGGAGGTTTGTCAGCCACTTTGCACCCCCTTAAGGGTAAGAAAAGCAGGTATGAAAACCTCCTCCTCTTCTCCCCCCCCCCATGAAGTCATCTGGATGACCTTGGGCTAGTCACAGCTCTCTTCTGAGTTCTAGCAGCCCCACCTATCTCACAGGGTATCTTTTGTGGGGAGAAGAACAGAAGGTTTGTCAGCCGCTTTGAGTCCCCTTAAAAGGGTAAGAAAACCAGGGTATAAAAGCCAACTCTCCTTCTCGTCAGGCCGTCAATAATTTTGTTTACCCCTCCCGTTTTACATTTATTCTTTTATCTTTTTGCATTTTTCTCCCACCTTATATCTAAAAGGACAAACAAAAGGAACCCACAAAAAAATATTAGATAAACTGATAGGAAACTGTGTACACTTGGAGAACAGATATATCCTTTGTCCTCTTTTAGAACAAAATAAAACAAAAGCCTTAATTATTTTTCTGTTGGTTGGGTTTTTTGTTTTTTGTTTTGTTTTTTGCTTCTGGTTCACCTAATATTCTGTTATTAAAACCATTTACAAGGCTTTGAGCACTTGTAAGACCTGTTAAACAATACAGATGGGTAAATTATAGATACTTGTTCTTATCCGGTGGGAACAATCTCTGTGCAGACTCAGCTGTCTGTCTGATCTAGTGTAGGCTAATTTCAGGATGATAATAGTTTGCACTAGGAATTTATCTACCTTGTAATACTCAGCTTTTTACTCTATATTGTGCTCCACTTTCCTTTCCATTGCAGTTTTCCTTCTGAAACAGAATCTGAGGCCCTTTCCTCATGGACCCTCAGTGTGGATGAAGGGTCTGTGTAGTCCACATTTAGACCTCATAGATCTACAGAGGCCACACCTTTCACTGGTCAGTTCAGTCTGCACTAGAAAGAGCATGATACTGATCAGGGAGGTCTTATTATGGATTACTGGTGGGTCTGTTTAACTGGGTCAACAACCAGACCAGTGAAACTGATCCAGATTACAGGAGGTATGCAGTGTCATCTGTGTATATTTTGGCAACATGACATAAGTGCACACTTCAGAAAGCATAAGAACTTAAGAGGAGCCCTGCTGCATCAGGCCACAGCCCATCCAGTCCAGCATCCTGTCTCACACAGTGGGCCACCAGTTGCCCATGGGCATCTCAGGCAGAGGCAAGGGCAAACCTCCTGCTCTCGAATCCCAGCCAATGGCCTTGGAGGCATCCTGCTTGTCCCCCCCCCCCAGCCTGAAAGATGTACCTAGGCATCCATTCTAGTAGCCACTGATACATCTGTCATCCATAAATTTGTCTAGCCCTTCCTTCAAGCTGTCACCACCTCTTCCAGCAGCAAATTCCATAAGCCGATGACCCTCTGGGTGAAGAAATACTTCCCCTTGTCTGATCTGACTCTCCTGCCCATCAGCTTCATAGATGCCCCTGGTTCTAGCATTGTGTGATACAGAAAAGAAGTTTTCTCTATCCACCTTTTCTACACCATGGATTATTTTATATACTTCAATTGGGTCCCCTCTTAAACACCCTCTTTCAAGGCTGAAGAGGCCTAGATATTGCACACACACACTCACACCAGATGTCCTGAGGCTGGGGACCTTTGGCGCTAGTCCTCAGGGGTATGGTGATGTGCTGCTAAGTTTGCATGACCTTCAAAGTAGGGATGTGCATGAATATTCATAGGCATTCGAAATTCAATCGAATGTTCCAAATTTTGACATTCAAATTCAAATAGAATGTCCCAAAAATTGAATATAAACATTCAAATCGACTTTCCCAAATTCCGGGTCTATTCATTCAAATTATCCAGACATTTGTATGTGTACGGGTTAGCACATGATGCGTACTTGAAGATCCGCACCTTTCCCGCATCCATATGCATTTGTACGGATCCGTACGGGACAAAAACGGGTTGTGTATGGGATAACTATGGAATGCATACGCACGTATACGGATGCGAATAGATGTATACGGATGTCAGGAAGATGCATACAGGCACCTATGCATGTTGTCGACGTTCGTAAGTGCAAATTCGAATAAAAAATTTGAATGAACAGATTCGAAGTTGCTTAATTCGAATTGAATTTTGTTGAATTCGAATTTAAACTCAAATGTACATTTTTGAGTCTTCGAATCAACAAATAGAATTTCAAAAAACATTCTTGCACGTCTCTATTTCAAAGCCACTGCATGGGTTGATGCATTAGTGCAGACAACACTCATCCCACGCATGCCTTCTTGTGGGTGGGATTGGTGGGCCTGGTTTTTCCAGAACCACCGATCTTGACTATAGGCAGGCGAGTGCAGAAACGGTTCATGATGCCCACAGCTTTTCCAGGTTGCTAAATGCCTCCCAGAAGAAATGGAGAAGGGGCTAACATAAGATAAAAACAGGATTCCCAAATGGCTGCTTAGATCAGTTTTTTATATCTCTGCTTCATGGCACTGTGAACCATGAAAAAAAGTGTGCTGGCAGGCCCCCGTGAGGAACACCTACCGCTGGCATAGGGCATGATGCCAAGGTCTTCCTAAAGAAGGAGCAAAAGCTGTATTGACGCTCACTAGAATTACTCTGTAGTTTCTTTGGAGGGTGCTAGGAAGCTTTTATGTATTTCTTAAACTGCTAAAAACAAAACAAATAATAGAAACCTTAAAAAAACTTGTTGTGCCTTCCAATTTTCTCATTTGTCTTTTGGGCTCCTTCCTACTATGGGTGGGGGGGGGAAGAGAAAGTAAGAAAAAGGAAGGAAGGAAGGACACATGTTTCTGGAGCTTATGATTTCACTGCTGTATATTCATGCAGCCCGCTATCTCTCTTCTTCAGGACGCTTTCTGGATCCGACCAATTACCAGCTCCCTTGATGTATAACACCATAAAACCCTTAACCTCATTATAGAAAATTTCTTTTGAATGGCCTTTAAAAACCATCTCATTACACGGGAAGAACTGTAATTACCTTTAACAAGACAGAGATATTGTGTGAGCCAGTGAATTTGGACTGTCAAAACAGCAGCGGTGGGAGTTCATCTCAAGCTGGTTTTTATCGCAAGGACAAATGCTCCTTAACTTCTTCTACCCCGTCCCATAGTTACTCTCAGATCTTTTCCTCCTGCTTTTTAGCCTCTTGGGAAAGCTGCAACCAGGCTATTTCCATCTTCCGTTCTGCTGGCTGAGGATGGCTGGTGGATCAGACTGGTGGCTCCCACAAGGATGCTCCAGGGTGGTGGTCTTGGTGTAGAACTTGGGGTAGAACTCCTGAAGGGACTTGGGATTGCTTTCAGCAGCAACTGACTTACCTTAAGGCCAGTGATGGTGAACCTTTTGAGCTCAGTGTGTCAGAATTTGCAGGAAAACCTAGCTTAACTCGGGTGCTGTGTCACATCTAGAAATATCCATAATTTTGATATTTGTAGCTCTGGTTAAAAAGTTATATTTTTGATATATGTATTTTATTAAAAGCACAAACAATTATTTGCGTTAGTGACTTTTGTTGCTGAATTTCGTTTGCTAAATCTTCAATTGAAAGTTGGTATTTCGTACACTTCAAGAACAAGCAAGCACTACACGCCCAGGCGCCAGGGTGACCATGTGTGTCACCCAGAAGGGCTTGGCGTGTCACCTGTGACTCGCGTGTCATAGGTTGGCCATCACTGCTTAAGGCAGTGGTTCTCAACCTGTGGGTCACGACCCCTTTGGGGGTCAATCTACTCTTTCACAGGGGTCATCTAAGTCCATTGGAAAACACATAGGAACCGAGACACCGCTCCTCTATCCATCTCCAGGTGGGTCCACCCACATGCAGATACGCCCACATACGAGTACCTGGCATGATGACATCATGGCGCCAACCCATCACATACACCCCATACAAATACAGTAGAGAGCAGCTACTGGGTAGAAAGCAGCAGTATTGGAGGTAAAATGACACTTGTATGTTCAGCTGTGGTTGACGTGAATACTATGCTTTAATTATGTTCAATTTCTAACAATGGAAATACATCCTGTGTATCAGATGTTTACATTACAATTCATAGAATCATAGAATCATAGAATGGTAGAGTTGGAGGGGACCTCCTGGGTCATCGAGTCCAACCGCCTGCTCAAGGCATTCATAACAGTAGCAAAATTATAGTTATGAAGTAGCAACGAAAATAATTTTATGGTTGGGGGTTAGGGTTAGGTTGGAGGTCACCACAACATGAGGAACTGTATTAAAGGGTCACGGCATTAGGAAGGCTGAGAACCAACGCCTTAAGGCTTTTCTGCACTGATTGGTACAGTACTGTGCAGAGGTTTTAGTTGAGTGTGAAAAAATGGCACAAAAGACATCCGGGAAGTGATGCTATGTCCCCCATAGGGCCCTGATCTCAACATCATCAGATCTGCCTGGGATTCCATGAGGAGATGGAAGGATCTGAGCAAGCCCCCATCCACAGAAGATCTTTGGTGAGATCTCCAAGATGCTTGGAAGAATCTCCCTGCCAAATTCTTCCAAAAACTGCGTAGCATGTTGACCTTGGAGAATGGATGGTGTTTTGAAGGCAAAGGGTGGTCATGACAAATATTGATTGGACTTAGATTTCTCTTTTGTTTATTCACTTTGCAGTTTCTAAACTGATAAAAAAAAAATTTGAATGTGCTTACTGTGCAGTATTTTCCTCCACACCTACCTAAACCTTTTGCACAATACTGTATACCAAACCAGCATGAGGTCCAGACCCCTGCTAAGCCCACCATCACTCATACTGGAGCAGACCAGAAGAGGCTTCACCCACGACTAGGTTGCTCTGTCTGCACTGGGTGGAGCGTAGCCTGGTTTAGGTGGTCAAAATGTCCGTCGACCTGCATCCAGGAAGACCTGTTTTAACAGGGTGATGATGGGGGTGGTAGTGACGGGGGTGCGGTGGGTGGCACATTGGTGCAGAGTTATGGAGGGCAGTGAAATGCCAGGTGGCTATGCAACAGCTTTGCTGGAGAACTTCAGGCACTGTTCTTGGCCCTAGGTATCTGAAGGAGCACCTTCTGCCATATAGCCCTGCACTGAGATCTCAGGGAGAGGGCCTTCTTGTAGTTCCTTCTCTTGCAGAGGGCCTTTTCTGTTGTGGCCCCTAGACGCTGGAACAGCCTCCCTCTTGAGGTTCGCCAGGCACCTATGCTGTACAGTGTTTGGCCCCTGGTGAAAACATATCTTTTCACCCAGGCTTTTACAGTTTAAATTCACTCATTCATTCATTTATTATTTATATTTCTATACCGCCCTATACCCAAAGGACTCAGAGTGGGTAACAGCCTTTAAATAGCTTCCTCAGGGTGCTGTTCTGTTAGAGAGGGAGGACGAGGGTGGGAAGGAAGGTGGGAGTTAATTTAATTAATTAATTAAATATTAACTTAAAATTTAACATCTACTATTTGATATGTTTTAATCTCATTGTAACCTGCATGGGGAACATTTGGTGAAGGGCAGGATATACGGTACATTTTCAAAATCAATAAATAAAAATAATCCAACGTGAGCATTTTTGGATTTATGGCCTATATATTTTATATTTTGTAGTCTTCCCCAAATAGCGACTTCTTTTTGTGCCGCTGCCTGCAGCTGAAGATTGCTTTGAAGTTGCCCATGCTTTTAGGATTGTGCCATTTTGTTATCTGCTAGAGAGAACTCCGGTCTGTAGATAGGCATTTGAACATCACAAAGCACTGTTGGCTTCCAGTTTATTGAAAAGCCGAGAGGAGGGGCGAGACCTATAAAGTTCCCTTTTAAGCACATTTATATTTCCGTCCTGATCTTTGCTGAGATTTCTTTAAGCACTATCTCATCGGCTAAAACAAAGCAGTATATTTAAGAACTTGCTGAACTGGGGACAATAGGAAGCAAATGCCCCCCATGCCCAGTTCTGCAATGAAGAGGCTAGAATGCTTTTCATTTCTGCAAACACACATATGGTTGTGTGTGGGGGGGGGGGGGAGAGAGAGAGGATCCTACCCCCATCTGTCATTAAAGTAATTTTGTGCCCAAGCCCAGAATTCTTTCTTTCTTTCTTTCTTTCTTTCTTTCTTTCTTTCTTTCTTTCTTTCTTTCTTTCTTTCTTTCTTTCTTTCTTTCTTTCTTTCTTTCTTTCTTTCTTTCTTTCTTTCTTTCTTTCTTTCTTTCTTTCTTCTTCTTCTTCATTAGAAAGATAAAGGCGAAGATTCCACCTGTTTAGACTAGTTTGGTCTAGTGGTTAGGGAGCCAGACTCTATCTGGGAATACCGGGTTCAATTCCACCCTCCCCCATGAAGCCAGCTGGGTGACCTTGAGGTAGTCACAGCTCTCTTCTGAGCTCTCACAGCCCCGCCTACTTCACAGGGTGTCAGTTGTGGGGAGAAGAACAGAAGGTTTGTCAGCCGCTTTGAGTCACCTTAAATGGGTGAGAAAAGCAGGATAGAAAAGCCAACTCTTCTTCTTTCCCCACAAAGCCAGCTGGGTGACCTTGGGCTAGTCACAGCTCTCTTCTGAGCACTCACAGCCCTGCCTACTTCACAGGGTGCCTGTTGTGGGGAGAAGAACAGAAGGTTTGTCAGCTGCTTTGAGTCCCCTGAAACAGGTGAGAAAAGCGAGGTAGAAAAGTCAACTCTGCAGCTGCTGCTGCTATTTCCAGCCAGGAGACAGTACTTAGTCATCCATCGTATGTAGGAACATGAGAAGACTCCCTCTGGATCGAGTAATAGCTCATCTAGTTCAGTATTCTATCTCACATGGTCGAGCACCAATTGCTTTTTGGCATTTCAAGGCAGAAGACAAAAGCAAAACCTTCACTTGGTCTTGACTCCCTGCAAATGGCCTTGAGAGGCATCCTGCCTGTCTCTGCAACCTGCGGGTGGTACCTAAGCATCATTTTTAGTAGTTTTTAATACACCTGTCCTCCATGAATTTAGAGGAGACTGCAGGATCAGGCCACAACCCAACTAGTCTGGCCTCCTCACACAGTGGCCCACCCATTGCTTCTGGTCATCTCAAGCAGAAGGCAAAGGCAGAACCCTCACCTCCTCTTGACACGTAGAAAAATGTCATTATCTATCATTAAGAAGAAGAAGAAGAAGAGTTGGCTTTTCTGCCCTGCTTTTCTCACCCATTTAAGGGGACTCAAAGCAGCTGAGTCTGTTCCTCTCACCACAACAGAACACCCTGTGAGGTAGGTGGGGCTGTGAGGGCTCAGAAGAGAGCTTTGACTAGGCCAGTGATGGCTAACCTTTTGAGCTCGGTGTGTCAAAATTCACAAGAAAACCTAGCTTAACTCGGGTGCTGTGTCACATCTAGAAATATCCGTAATTTTGTGATATTTATAGCTCTAGTAAATAAGTTATATTTTTGATATATGAATTTTATTATTTATTTACATTAGTGACTTTTGTTGCTGAATTTCATTTGCCAAATCTTCAATTGAAAGTTGGTATTTCGTACACTTCATGAACAAGCAAGCACTACATGCCCAGGTGCTAGGGTGACCATGTGTGTCACCCAAAAGGGCTTGGCGTGTCACCTGTGAAACACGTGTCATAGGTTGGCCATCACCGGACTAGCCCAAGGTCACCCAGCTGGCTTCATGGGGGAGGGCGGAATCGAGCCTGGTATTCCCAGATAAGAATCCGGCTCCCTAACCACTAAACTAGCCTGAAGGTCTGAAACCAGATAACAGAAGACAGAATAACTACCAAAAGGAAAAACTTGGGCTGTTTCTCATATATGCAGCACGAAAGTTTGGAAATATCTCATTGTACATTTATGCCTCTTCTTGTCTATGATCACAATAGAGATACACACACACATACACACGTTTCCTTCAACTAGAACACTGAAGAGCTAAAAAAAATTACTAATCAAATGTCTTTCCTTGCATTCTTTGCCTTTTCCAAGGTTCATTAGCAACTCCTTTTCTTGACTTTTCCTCCCCAGATTTCATTTCACATAGATCAATACTGGACTAATTGAATATGGTTAACCTGCTCTCAACACAATGACTCTCTCATCTTTTTTAATTAGTTTACTTTCTTTCCATAAATAACGATAAACACTTTGAACGAAAGGAAAACTTTCGCCACTCAGCACCCATTTATCTATATTATTGTGAGACGCATTCCAGTGACAGCACCTAGCAATGCCCAAGTGGAAATTAAAAACCTGGTTCAGCTTGTAAGATTAAAAGCTGGAGGAAATTTTGCTTTAAAGCCTTAAGGGTGGAATCAGCAGAATTCAGCCTGTTGTTGTTTGGTGGACGCGTCTGGTCATGACTAATTAGGGGAAATCCTTCCTTAAAGCTTCAAAGGCTTTAAATTGGTGCTTGTTTTCCTCTGAACAAGTTAAAGGCCTTTACCGTGCACCTGAAACCTGTGCACTATCGCGTATCCAGCTTACGTGATGAATGCAAGGGCTCCGGGAAATGGGGTGCACCAGCTGACTGCTGCTGCCCCTGAATGCCGGCTGTTACAAAAGTTTTTCCAGTTATCTGACCAGCCCAGATAACTGAGGATCAGGCACATGTATCTTGCCTGACCCTGAGTAAGCTAGAAAATGGGGGAGAGAAGAGGTGAGGCAGAAAACAAAAGCAAATCTGACAAACCTTCTGTTTTTCTCCCCACAACCAAACACCCTGTGAGGTGGGTGGGGCTGTGAGAGCTCAGGAGAGAGCTGTGACTAGCCCAAGGTCACCCAGCTGGCTTCATGGAGGAGGGCGGAATCAAACCCGGTACTCCCAGATAAAAGTCTTTCTCCCTAACCACTAGACCAAACTGCCTTATGAGCCCTCATGGGACACAGCTGACAAATAGCTTGAAAAATTTGAGGAGCCCATTTGTGGTTTCCCCCAGACAAAGCATTTTTATTTCAATTTAAAAAAAAGAAAAAAGAAATGTGCTGAGCTTTATATTTTCTCATCTGGGCAAGAGAACAACAGTTATCTCCAGAAATGTGATGCCTCAAATGTTTTGTGAATTATAGTGACAAACCACGCAGACCTGACCTTTTCAATATTCTGTATTTTGATTGGCTGTCCATTTTCCCATAATCCCCACAGACTAATTAGATTCCTTGTGGTATTGGAGACAGCCTTGGTAGCCAATCCAACGGCAGAACATTGGAAAGGTCAAAGACATTCACTCCAAATGAAGTTGCTCTCTGGAGGAATATTGTTGCAAGAGGCGGAAATGGTCCTCAACCCATCTCGTCGGCAGAAGGGAAATCACAATATCAGGATGCTAATTTAGAGTGGTGATATATCATTTGGCTTTAGTGATGGGGAGTTCAACTGACAGGGATATTGTTGAAGGACTAGAAAGTTAATGAACTAGTTTAAGAATCTTGCTGATTCACAACCTAAGACGTTTTCGCACGGGGCTGAACGGAACGCGAAAAAGACAGCTGCGGACACGTCATCCGCATTGCCCGAGCGCGGCTTGCGCTCCGACGTGTCCGCAGCTGTCTTTTCCGTGTTCGAAATGTAGAGCACTTTAAAGTGCGCTACATGCGTTCCAACGCGGACGAGCCGCCCGCAGGCGTTCGGGAGGAGAAGCGTTCGCGCCTGCTTCTGTCTCCCGAACAGCTGCGGGCTCGCCTCCGACGCCGGCGCGGCATCGACAATCAGCTGTTTGACAATCAGCTGATTGTCGATCTGCCTCCGCGGCTGTCTCCGCGCCCCTGGCCGGCATTTGCCGGCTAAGACAGCTCCCGGCGCTTTGAGCATTCGCACACAGACGCTCCGGAACGCGTTTACACGCGTTCTGGCGCGTCTGTGTGTGAACGGGGAAAGCGCCCGGAGCTGTCTTAAGCTTTCCGCCTGAACGCGTTCCGTTTGGAACGCGTTGCAGTGCGGAAATGCCTCTAGTTTGTGATCGTTGCCTTCCATGTAGTGGTTATTCGCTCCCTGCTACTTTCATTGTGCACATCATATTTGAGTAATAGAATTGTCATATATTCACATATATATACTGTATTTTCTGGCGTGTAAGACTACTTTTTAACCCAGGAGAGTCTTCTCAAAAGTCGGGGGTCGTCTTATACGCTGGGTGTCATCTTCTTATATGGCGAGTATATCCCAGACTCTATATTTTAACTGGAAAGTTGGGGGTCGTCTTATACACCCAGTCGTCTTACACGCCGGAAAATACGGTATATATTATTTAGGAATAAGGATGTGCACAAATGGGTCTTTTGACATTTGATTTCTAATGAATAAAGAAAATCTGTATTTCTATTAACAGATCCCCTTTGAACGTGGTGGGATTCTATTTGATATGAATGCATTTGTATGAACTCATACAAATAGCCAATACACACGAATACATATCGAATGTGTATCGAATGTGTATCCCGTAAGAAATCTGCTCTGAAAGTGTCAAATTGGACCTGAATCCAATCTTAATCTGCTCTCGATCCATGTCCAATGCACTCTGGATTCATTGTGGTTGTGACTGGAGTATCCGCTTTCCCACTTCCCCATTTAACAAATGTCCGAATGTCCAAATTCATATGAATAACAAAGGTTACAAATATTCATGCACATCCTTATTTGGGAAGGATCTTGCAGGTCATCTAGAATGGCCCACTACTCAGAAATGATCATCCAGACATGGGGAAATTCAGTGTTGTGTAACACAGTCCACTTCTTCATGGTAAGTAAAGTGAGTACCGACTGGAACATGGAAGTGAATTCTCCCAACGCCTGCCGGATTCTTCTGGGCTGCATTCGGACCTAGCGGAAAAAGCAGCTCAAAAGTACCTTAGAGATAGTAGCCTGTGGGTCTCATGTTTAAGGAAGTGCATGCAAAAATAAAAATAAAAATAAAATTGCATGTTCGTTTTGCTGTCAAAGTGAGCATCCATTAATTCATTTCATTGTCAAATTGTTTAATTGAAAATCTCTTTTTCAAATTTTGCAAATTTCAGCAACAATTCAAACCTCTCTCGAATCTTGTCGCTATCACTACCCTGAGTTCAGTACATTCTTTTTATGTACATATAATATATTTTATTTAATGAATCAAACAACAGTGTGTGAAATAAAGTATACAGCAAGAATAACAGGAAAAGCACATTTAACTACAACCAATAAATTGCCAATTGCTGAGCAGATCATGACATAAAGAAAATGTATAATCCTATGAGTTAAAGAAAAAGAGTTAAATAAACATTAGATGTGGAAAAAGAGATTGTAACTAAGTGTTTAAAAAAGCTAGAAGGGCCTTTGCTGCTCCAAAGAGCCGTGACCATCTATTGAGGAAGCCGATTTGCTCTGTGGCTAATCTTAAAGTTGATTCTTTAACACCTTCCTCTGTTTTATGTGTCTCAAGATTCAATTTTAAAAGTAAATTCCAAAATCCTGACATTTGCCCGAACTCCATCTCCACCATGAGTCTTTCTTGGGCCTGTTTTGACTATCTGAGCTCCTAAGACTTTCTACACTGCAAATCCATATTTGCTATAGCAGTTGGGCCTGCCATAGAAATCTGAACGCAATGGACCTTTGGGTAAATGGAACAGTTTGCACCAGCAGATGGCATCTCTCACACAACAAGACTTCTTGCAGAATGTACAATTCCGTTTCTGATCCCCCTCCCAGTCTCCAACTTTTAAAAAGAATAACTGTGCGTGCTTATGTTACTGACACTCGTTTCATTAAAGTTGCTCTTCAAGACTTCCAGCAACTGAAGAAGCCATTTAATACTGAAACGTTGGTTAAGTAATTGACATAGTTTGCAACGAGGCTAAATCCAACAGCGTTCATCTGATTTTGTCATGTGACCAAACTGTAATTGCGGTTTATTATTTGTTTAAATGGTTTATTTGGTGCTTCCATCAAATGCTTTGGAACATTTGTACGAAGCTTCGTTACATTCTAAACCTGGGAAAATGGGAAAGTGGCTGCACCAGTCACATCTGCGAGGGATGCAGCATGGATCCAAAGCGGATTGAGAGTAGATTCAAAGTGGATTCAGAGCAGATTTGACACATTCAGAGTGGATTCATATGGGATTTGTTTGGGATATGTAGAGGATTTTTATGGAATTTGTATCAAACAGCATTGAACTTTCGTATTGAATTCAAATCCTAGCACATTCAAAGGGGATCTATGTGAATGAAGACTAACTTTCTGGCATTCAATTCAGTACAAACATGCATACCCTTCCCCAGTTATAAATGCTGCCACAGCAGTGACAGAGGAAACATGATGGCTTCCATGCCACACCCCAATACCAGCAGCCTACAAAATTAGCCATGGGAAAAAGCATCGGACCATTTGAGTAATGAGAGCAGGTGTTTGGTGTGATAATCAAGCAGCAGGTCACGGCCCAGTTGATGTTTTTCTGGCATTCAATTTGAAATAAAGCGGATGTTCCAAAATCTGTATTTGTACGAGTAGATCGCACTCGAATAGGGTAAAATTCTATTTCATACGAATCTATTCGTATGTATTCGTACGAACATTCGTTACTTATCTGATTTGAACAGATACGTAGCTGATACCAATAGATATGTATCTGATATGAACAGATTCACAAGAACATAAGAGAAGCCCTGCTGGATCAGGCCACAGCCCATCTAGTCCAGCATCTGGTCGCACACGGTGGCCCACCAAATGCTCATCGGCATCTCAAGCAGAGACAAGGACAAACCTATTCCTGCTTTTGAATCCCAGCAAATGGCCCTAGAAGCACCCTGCTTCCCCCACCCCAGCCTGAAAGATGCACCTAGGCATTCATTCTAGTAGCCATTGATGCATCTGTCATCCATAAATCTGTCTAACCCTGCCTTAAAGCCATCTAGACTGGTAGCTGTTTCCACCTCTTCCAGCAGCAAATTCCATAAACCAATGACCCTCTGGGTGAAGAAATACTTCCCCTTGCCTGATCTGACTCTCCTACCCATCAGCTTCATAGATGCCCCCTGGTTCTAGTGTTGTGCGATAAAAGAAATTTTCTCTATCCACCTTTTCTACACCATGCATAATTTTATATCGTTCAATGAGGTCCCCTCTTAAACACCATCTCTCCAGACAGGAGAGGCCTAGACGTTGCAGCCTGGTTTCATAAGGGTGGTGTATTTGATATGTTTCCCCAGCTTAACCAATGCCTGAACTATTTGTACAAATGTCTGGAAACATTCGTATTTGTTTGATTGTTAGCATACGAGTATTGTAACATTCAATTTGAGTTCGAATGTCCAAACTCAGCTGAATATCGAATGTTGCAAATATTTGTGCACATCCCTAGTTGATGGACCAATGGTGGTGCAGTTTTTGTGATGGATTGGCCAAATGGCCAAGTACAGTGCTGATGGTAGAAGCAGGTAAAGATGGTGGCACAGACACTGACCCACTTGCAATCTTTTGTCAGCTGCAGAAGGTGAGCATTTTGGCAGTGGACGTTATCTTTGTTAGGTCCGTTTGGTGGGTTTTTTCATGTTTCATAAAGGAATTGTGTGACCTATGAAAGAAGTCATTGTGGAGCCCAGCATAACCTTTACAACATTAACTGTTTACAGTTGCTTTTCTTCCTAAAACAAAGGTCTGAATCTAGCTCTGTTTGAAGTATAATCTCTCTGCAGACACCAAAAGTTCTTCAAAAGTCTTCTGAAAGGGCGGGCAGAAGAGGGAAAGAGAAAGATAAAGCATTTCCTTTCTCTTCCCACTCCTTTTCTGCAGGAAGGGTATGAGGAATATCATCTTTTCAGCATTTGGGTTGAGTCAGAGCTGATTTCTTAGGACTCTTGGCAATCCATCAAGCCAAAGACAACGCAGCAGATGGGGATTATGAGATACGCCAGAATCCTACTCAACGCCACCCCATCCCGCAGATTTTACACCCTAACGGAAGGACCAGAGAAAAGTGCTAATGGGAGGGCGGTCTTCCCTTGTGGTTGTCGCAGGAGGCGAAGAAGAGAGCATAAAGCAAGCTCAGATTTCAGGCAACAGAGAGGGCCTCCTGCTCCCCTGAGTTGAATTCGGTTCTGTGGGTTTAAGGTGCTCATCAAAAGGTCGAGGTCTACTGCACACTGGGTTGTAGGCTTCACCGACCGGAAGGCATGCTGTACTAGCAAATCTCCTTCTATTGAAGTGTGCACTTCTAACAGAGCCTATGAATGAACACACAGTACGACCTTCCCTACCTCTCTCCTTTCTTTCTCCTTTCCTTCTTTCCTTTCTCCCTCTCTTCTTCCTTCCTAGTTTGGTCTAGTAGTTAACCAATGTGGTCTAGTGGTAAGGGAGCCAGACTCTTATCTGGGAATACCGGGTTCAATTCCACCCTCCTCCATGAAGCTAACTGGGTGACCTTGGACTGGTCACAGCCCTTCTTCTGAGCTCTCACAGCCCCACCTATTGCACAGGGTGTTCTATTGTGGGGAGAAGAATAGAAAAGCTTTGTCAGCTGCTTTGAGTCCCCTTAAATCGGTGAGAAAAGTGGGGTAGAAAAGCCAATACTTCTTCCCTCCCTCCTTCTCCTCCTCCTTTCCTTTCCTTTCTTCCTCTTTCTCTCTCCCCCATCTTTCTTTCATTCTTCCCTCCCTCTCCCTCTCCCTCTCCCTCCCATTCTTCCTTCCTTCCTTTCTTTTTGTTGTTACTCTTAATTATGGGACAAAAGTCTGAAACGTTCAAAACACCAAACTATACCAAACAAGTCTGGAAAAAGTCAATGGGAAACTGTAATTAGTTAACTTGGCCTATATCAGAATTGGTTTTTTTTCTGCAGAATCCTGCTCTCCCTTGGGACACCAACTGAAAAGGGAATCCCTTTGCAATCTCCGGCTGGAAAAGCTCCGACTGCCAGAGGGAAGCCGGTGGTGACAGACTGAAAGGCTGCTGGGGTTACAGTTAATGTCTGTCCAGCCAACACAGTTTCCTCTGGCGTGGCATTTGCCGTTGTGTCACCCCACCTTGAGTTCCACATACCCCATCACCTGTGGGTTGCCCCTGTGTACAACCATCTCATCACTCCGAGGAATAATGAAGCCACGTGTGACTCTGATCTCCATTCTCTCTCTCTTTCTCTCTCACACGCTCTGTGCGCATTCAAAAATATGAGAGAGAGAAGGGACCCGGGGGTGGGGGTGGGGGCGGGGAATCCTGCCACCCTGTGGGTGACTAGAACGTAGAAAGGCCAAAGATGCTGGCATTAACAAGGAAGCGTTTTTCAACAATTAATCATAATTAACAGGGGGAATGACTAATTGTTCAGGCAAGAGTGGGCAGCCCGAATTGCCAGGTGGCAGCATTTGCTGCCAGAGAAATGAAGTCTGTTGCACCAGTCAAAAGCTGAGCCAAGGGGACCATCCTTCCATGGCAGCCCACCAGGGTTTCCCAATCTGAGCACTGCGTTTTGCCCTTCTGGCATGCCTACCTCACAGATCTGGTGCCTTCGCAAACTCCTGCCTTACTCCAGTCTCATTTTTTTCCCATCTTATGCTGGAAATCTTTCTGAGTTTCCCAGCAAAGGAGAGAAACAGATGTAGCAACGCAGTGAGTTAGAAACCTCCTGGCTTTGCCTGCAAAACGGATCTCTCGCTCTATTTGGGCGCGGTTCAATGGCTGAGCGTTGCTTTTCATCAGAAAAAAAAAAACTTTACCAGGCATGCGTATCCTGCTGGTTGCAATACAGCCTTCTAAGCATTCCAGGGGAATCAGATCAAGAAAAAATTCATTGATGACTTTCTGCTCTAGCCAGCACATAGCCTTATATTTATTATAGACTGTGGATATAAGGCAAAGCAGTTACTAAATGTACACGAACAATCCTAAAATCTAGTGCAAAAGTTTGATATGGCTAGACTATTCACAGGGCTGGTACTGGTATCTGGTTCTGTACATAGTCATTAGCATTGTCATTATTCATTATTTTCTAGACAAATTTATGGATGACAGACGTATCAATGGCTACTAGAATGAACGCCTAGGTGCATCTTTCAGCATGGGGTGGGTAGGAACCGGGGCGCTTCTAAGGCCATCTGCTGCGATTCGAGAGCAGGCAAAGGTTTGTCCTTGTCTCTGCTTGAGATGCCCATGAGCATTTGATGGGCCACTGTGTGCAACAGGATGCTGGACTAGATGGGCCTGTGGCCTGATCCAGCGGGGCTTCTCTTATGTTCTTATAGGTGTGCACAAATTTTTTTTGCATTCAAATTCGAGTCGAATCTAATGTCTAAACATTTGATTCAGTTCAAATGTTTAGGATCCGAATGCAGCCAAATCCCATTTGAATAGAATACATCTGAATACATTCATTTGAATGTCAGATTCAGATCTGAAGATACGAATGTCGACAACATTCGTTTTTGAAAAAACAAATGTGGACAACATGTGTGTTTGTTATACGTATCTGTACACATTTTGTATGCTTCCCGTTTTATCCCGCATGCATCCTGTTTTCGCTCCATATTTATCCGTACAAATACGTACAGATACGTATGAGTTTCGTACAGATACATATGCAATACATTCAAAGGAATGCTTTGGAACATTCAAAATTTGTCCAGATGTTTAAATTTGCATGTGTAGACATTCTTTTTGAGTTCGAATGTCCACATTCAATTGAATTTGATCAAATTTTGAATGTTTAGAACATTAGTGCGCATGCCTCGTCATTGGGGATCCATGGTGATTTCTATTCTGAACTTGTAATGAATGGATCCAAGAAATGTTACCTCTCCCATTAGGTTTCCAGTGAGCAATTGTTTACCACAGCAAAGAAGAAGAAGACCTTTGGGTTTCTTCTTCCCTGATTAACGGCTGTGGTTTCTGTGGTCACCTTTAGAAAAAGGGAGACCTTGATGCCTTCATCTCCTTCAGTGCCATCACCTCCTATTGCAATTCACATAATCTGCCTGAACAATTCTTTCCTCGTGCAAGTTCTTTTCTAGAATGTATCAGTTTGCCATGTTAAAAAAAAAAGGAAAGAAACCGTGGGCCTTTTCCCACTACAGCCGATAGTGCATAATTAGTGAACATCTGAGGAAGAGCAGCTGCACTTCAAGGAGGCTGTGGCAACCTCCAAGCGTGCCCTGACTCACCAGAAGTTCACTAATTATTGATGAGGCGTGGAGAACAAAATCATGCTCCGCACCTTAACCGGCGTTGCCCAATGCCTTACCTGGAGCACCGGGAAGCGGCCAACTGCACCTCTTCTAGTGCTCTGCGGTTGCCTGGGGTGCCGTGAAAGCATGCTGGCACCTCAGATGACCACAGATGTGATTATGCATGTGCAGAGCATCAGTGTCATCACGCAGTCATGGAGGGTGCCGCAGCTAAAATGGCGGCATTCAGAAGACCACCACAATTTAATCAGGTAAGTATTTGATTGCAGTGGGGGTAGGTGGGTAATGTTGACTAGCATGCCAAGTGGAGGTGCTGGTCAACGTTGGTCCATTGCACTCCTTTCCCGTCCAGTGGAGGGTAAGGGGAGTGCAAAATCGCCCCGTTAACCACTTTCCTGATGGAAGTCATTACTCTTTGACTGGACCCACCTGGAACTGTCAGATTGTTCTGATGGCTCCAGAGTTTCACTGGCGCCCTCCATCTCAGGGGTGTGCACAAACGCAATTTTCGACATTTGATTTGATCTGAATTGAATATTCAAATGTACGGATTCATATGGAGAAAAAACAAATGTATTAAAATTCAAACCGGTTAGAATACATTCATATCTACTTGTATGAATATTCGATACAAATTTGATGATACGAATGTCGACAATGTATGTGTCCGTACGCATCTGTATGTGTTTCGTTTTTATCCTGTACGCATTCAAATTCGTATGGATGAGAGTAAGATGCGCAAGGATATGTATGTAATGCGTATGTATCAGTACACGTGTGAATGTTTGGATGTACAGATCCAAACCATTTGAATGAATATTTGAAATATTTGTATTTGTTCAAATATTAAAAAACAAATGTCTGGAAATTCAATTTGATTGGTTGGTCGGTCGGTCGGTCGGTCGGTCGGTTGGTTGATTGAAAGAATGAATTTGAATGTCAGAATTTGGCTGAACGCGACCGAATAACAAATATTTTGAATCACTACTTGCATATCACATTTGACGCCATAAATATTACCAACACTACATTTTGGCCTGGAACTTGATCATAGAGACTTTGGTCCTTTTTATTTTATTTATTAATTTTATTTATAATACCCGAAGGTCCCAGGGCAGGTAACAAATCACATCTTGTCTAACCAAGAGCCTTGAGGTCCACAGCATTTGGGCTGTGAAGCACAGCCATGCTCTGATGCATTGTCTCTTATTATATCCTAGAATAGAGTCTTGCCCTCCACATGCTGGTTTAGACTAAGGCAGGGCCTGACATAAACCCAATGCAAAAAGGGCCTAATTTCACAGCAGGGAATGAGATTTTGCAACAATCCAAGAAATTCTTGCTCTCAGATTCATAACCCAAGGTTGCTCTCTGGCCTTCTCTATCCTGCCGGGCAGGAGATACATAGAGATTACTATCAAAATCAGAACTTTGCCTAGAGAGTTGTGCGTATATTGTTTAAGTTGGTTTTTAATATTGCTTTGCGGCTCTCTTTCACCTGAAACATGTTTAGGGATTTAATGTGTGCTTAAGCTGCTGTTTTGCTGTTCTTACTTAATTTTGCATTTTTATTGGTGCATGTATTGTATTGATTTATGCACTGCATATATTTACTATCTTCCTTTTTATTGGGTTATTTTTTCTTCATTGAACATGGCATGTGCATGTTTTATCTAATGATTTTATTTATGTTTGGGGTTTGGGAGGTTTTATTATGAAGAACTGGTTGTACGTATCAAGTACAAAAATAGATACAGATTCCCTGTTCAGGTCTCAGCGGGAAGGTAAGCAGCTTCCTTTGGCCAGGTTGTTTGTGTGTGTGTGTGTGAGAGAGAGAGGAGGGGGGATAGAAAGAGTATTTACACTAATATTGACTTAAACTAGCTGGGCCTCTTGAGGGCCCTCCAACCCAATTGGTTGCCACCCTTGAAACTGCACTTGCAATCAGTGAGAGTCAAGTTGTTTTTCTATCTGAAAATCATTCAGAATGACGTTCTGCCTCACAATAGAGTGAAGGCCTTGGAGATCTTCCAATACCAGGCAGATAGCCTTTGGAGTTTAAGGGTGCTTCCTCGTTGGATCCTTAACACACATTAAGTACCCATTAAGGACGGATTTCTAAAACCCCATCCGCACTGCGTGGCGAGATGGGGGTCTCCTATCTCGGGGATCCCCCTCGCCCCAGAAGCTGCGGATCGTGGCTTCTGGAGCCAGGGGGAGCTTCACCTAACCCCCCCCCCCAGCCCACCCTGGGGAGAGTGCAAGTGATCCCCTCCTTAGCTTAATGCAGCCAGGCTGATTCTGGCTGCGGGGTCCCAGTTCCCTTTGCACCTGCATCCAGCGCATCTCCCGATTGGCCAGGCCCATGCCTGGCTTCAGGAGGCTCTTTGTGTGGGCGCACGGCCCTGGCCAATCGGGAGGCACCCTGGACACAGGTGGAGCCAATCATGGCGGGCCGGGGGAGGGCCTCCGGAGATCCGGATTGAGGTGGATGCTGTGCTTCTGCACTGCACCCACCTCAAATCCGGATCTAAATCCCCCCTTCCGTCACGTGTGCGGACGGAAGGGGTGGTAGTAGATCATATCTACTGGATACAGATTAAGGCCCTTTCCGCACTAGGCCTTATTTCAGATTATATCTCAGGATGAGGACCGACCATCAGCATGCTGGTGCAGACTATGGTAGGCCCTGGTATGGCCCACCATAGATAGGACCAGCATGAAGATGGCTGGTCCCTATCCTGAGATATAATCCCGATTAAGGCCCAGTGCGGAAAGGGCCCTACTTACTGCAGATTTCTGAAATCCGGATCTAAATAGATCTCTGAGGTCAGTGCGGAAGCACCCTAAATGGTCTCCTAAAATTCAGAACCGTAAGGGATCCCACTTCACTCTTCTGCACAGGTAAATCCAACGTATCCAAACAATAGGGATGTGCAAGAATTTTTTTTTTTTTACATTCTATCTGAGACAAATTGAATACTCGAAAATTTACTTCGAATCAAATTTTTAAAATTCGAATTTAACAAGTTTCTATTCGAATTAAGCAAATTTGAATCTATTCGTTTGAATTTTTTATTCGAATTTGCACTTATGAATGTCGACCACATTCGTAGATGCCCGTACACATCTTCCCGGCATCCGTACACCATCCATACGCAACCCGTTTTTGTCCCATACGGATCTGTACAAATGCATATGGGTGCGGGAAAGGTGAGGATCTTCATGTATGCATCATGTAAACATATGAATGTCTGGATAAATCAAATGAATAGATTCAAAATTTGATTCGAACGTTTAAGTTTGAATTTTGGGGCATTCTATTTGGATTTGAATGCTGAAATTTGTCACATTCAATTGAATTTTGAATGCTTACGAATATTCGTGGGCATCCCTACCAAACAGTAGCCTTCAGATAGGAACCCGCAGAGCAACAAGAATGTACTCTACCACCCATTCTCTTGACCCTTGGCCATCATGACTAACAAAACCCTGCAGCCTGGGTTTGGCCATTTGGATTGACTGTGTGGTCAATGGGCCTGTTTGCACTTCAGCCGGTAGTCAACAATTAGTGAACTTCTGCTAAAGAGCGTCCGCCAGAAGTTCACTAATAGTTGATTAGGTGTGGAGCACTAGATCGTGCTCCATACCTTTACCAATGTTGACCAGTAGCTTACCTGAAGCGTCCAGCGGCACAACCATTCACTCTTTTTCCAGTTCCCTGCAGTTGGTGGGCAGAGGAGGCGGTGTCCATGATCGATCGCTAACCTCTGACACGACCAGACCACCGATCCCTGGGAGTGGCGTCCAGTCATTGAGGCATGAGAGGGACGTTTGATCAGCAAGTGCATTCAATCATGAGCACTGACAAGATTAGCCACAATACACCCTTGTGCTCAAACACACCCACTGCAATGGCATCTGAGCATGTCATGGAACAGCCAATTATGGCAGCGAGGAGGTGGACTTCTGGCTTTGGACGCAGCGGCCCAGGCTGGTAAACAGGATGACCATTCACACTTCTAGCTTACAATGGACACTTTGAGGAAGCTTTCCTCATGAGAAGTGTGAATGGTCTACCTTTACCAGAAGTTCACCTGCCCTAGTTCACGGTAGCCTAATCAGGTATGTGCAAAAATGCCCAATGTCTCTTGCTGACCACAACCAGCATGGATAGAAAGGATGGTGGAAGCAACCAACCTGGATAGCTTTAAGAAAGGGTTAGACAAATTCATGGAAGGCAGGTATATCAGTGGCTAACAAAACCAATGCCTTGGGTTAGGGTTAGGGTTAGGGTTAGGGTTAGGGTTAGGTACTGCTTCCAGGTTGAAGAGACAGGCAAAATGTTCTCAAGGTCATCTGCTGAGAGTAGGGGAAGGTTTTTGCCTTTGTCTTCTGCTTGGTATTCCCGGAAGCACTTGGTGCCCCACTGTGTGCCAAGATGGTGGACTAGAAAGGCTGGGGCCCCAGTCCATCAGGGCTCCTCATGTTCTTATCTGGAATAGATGCCTAGGTACCACTCCCAGGTTGGAGAGACAGGCAGGAGGGCATTTGCAGGGAACTGAGAGCAGGTGAGGGGTTGGTCTCTGTGTTCTACCTGAGATGCTCAGAAGCAATTGGACGAACACGGTGTGAGACGGGATGCTGGACTAGATGACTTGGGGCCCAATCCATCAGGGCTTGTCTGGTGTTCTTATAAAGAAAGGATCAGTCCAGTTAACTGATCAGTGAGAACACCCATCTTCTTCACCCGGAGCCCTTAGGAACAGTTAGCTACTTAGAAGTTTTGGCAGAGAGGAACGTGGAAAGCTGGAATGCTAGTTTGGTGTAGTGGTTAGGGGGCCGGACTCTTATCTGGGAATACCAGGTTTGATTCCGCTCTCACCCGTGAAGCCAGCTGGGTGACCTTGGGCTAGTCACAGCTCTCTCCTGAGCTCTCACAGCCCCACCTACCTCACAGCGTGTTCTGTTGTGGGGAGAAGAATAGAAGGTTTGTCATTAAATGGGTGAGAAAAGCGGGGGAGAAAAGCCAACTCTTCTTCTTCTTCTTCTTCTTCTTCTTCTTCTTCTTCTTCTTCTTCTTCTTCTTCTTCTTCTTCTTCTTCTTCTTCCATGTGTAAAAGTGTGTATTTTCTCTCGAAGTGAAAAAAGGGAACAACAGGAGCGGACATAGAGCAGAGCTGTGCAGAAACACAGCTCAGTAAACTGATTTTTGGGGGCATTTCCTTGCCACTTCTTAACACACCACTGAGCCGCATCTGCCAAGTTTCAAGGAACTCCGCGGTTCCCTGGGGTTGAAAAGCTCTGTCCTAAGCTGGCCTGCAGCTCAGGTGAAGTCTGTTAGTCTGTTAGCTCATCAAATCACAAGAGAATCAAACCTCCCTCCAGGCTTTGCTGAAACTGCAGCTCACACTGAAATCGATAGGAAAAGGTCTGTTTTGACTCAGGCATAATAGGGCTGCGCTTTTGCTAACAAGATGCTGAGCACAGCCTCTTTTATGGCTTCAGAGACCGAGGTTTCTCATTGCCAGCCACTGAGAGGAGGAGAAGTCACAAGGAATATCCAGGGCAAAGCGCCAAAAGCGAGCACTCTGGGATGGAGCCACCGTGCTAGAATGCAGCAGCATCCTTAAACCTGGGGTGTTTTTCCACTGCAGCCCTTAGATCTGGATCTAAGAAGATCCGGATCTAAGGAATGGGTACATTTCTTAATCTGGATCTAGTAGATCCGGATTAAGGGAAGCACCCAGTGTGTTTCCACAGGAGGTGTAGCACCCATTAGGAATGGGTCCTAAATGGTTGCAAAAATGGGTACTTTTGACAGTGGAAACACACCCCTGGTCTGGGGCTGGAAGGGAGACACACTTGGAATGTTTTCACGGGTTCTTGGAAGGGGTGGTCCAGAATCAGCCCCTGAAAAGTGAGCCGTGCAAAGGTAACCCTCTGAGTGAGAGATTCCTAGGGAAAGGAAGGAGAGACGGAGGTTAAGAGGGGACCTGATTGAAGTATATAAAATTATGCATGGTATAGAAAAGGTGAATAGAGAAAATGTTTCTCTATCACACAACACTAGAACCAGGGGGCCTCTATGAAGCTGATGGGTAGGAGAGTCAAATCGGACAAGGGGAAGGATTTCTTCACCCAGAAGGTCATCGGTATATGGAATTTGCTGCCAGAAGAGGTGGTAACAGCTACCAGCCTAGATGGCTGTAAGGAAGGGTTGGATAAATTTATGGATGACAGATATATCAATGGCTACTAGAATGAATGCCTAGGTGCATCTTTCAGGCTGGGGGTGGAGCAGGATGCTTCTAGGGCCATTTGCTGGGATTCAAGAGCAGGAAAAGGTTTCTCCTTGTCCCTGCTTGAGATGCCCATGAGCATTTGGAGGGCCACCATGTGCGGCGGGATGCTGAACTAGATGGGCTGTGGCCTGATCCAGCAGGGCTTCTCTTATGTTCTTATGAGGGAGGAGGCAAAAGCAGCTCACAAATGAAGAAAACCACAGATGACTCCCGAAAGCCACACAGTGGACCGGAAATCTCTACTGCCCATCCTATCAAGGACTGCCAGTGATCAGCTTAAGCGACTTCAGAATCTGGAAGTCTACAGGAAATGGTCCGGTCGGTTGGTCTGCTTGCATTTCCATCTCTCCCAACACCCAATAGTCTCAGGGCAACAGTGCCTGAAAGAGGGAAGGAGAAGCTGTTTCCTCAGCCAAAGGCCAGGGTAAATAAGTGCATCATTGATTTCCCTTACCTATGAAGTTCATGTCCCTGGCACACCTCGGGAGGGGACTATTCTGGGGGCTACCACTGACAAGGACCTATCCCACATATCTACCCCTTTAACTAATGAAGGTGGTGGCACGACCAAGAGGTCCTCCCCTATGGGAGAAGGTGTTTGTTTAGAAATTTGGGCCCCAAGCCATTTTTTTTTAAAAAAATGCATTCTTGGACAACCCTACTTCCTTGTACAGCATCCATTGTTTTATCTATCAGATACAAATGTTCCAGACATTCGTATATTCGGATTCGAATCGGATTTTTTAAAATACGGATCTGTCGGGAACATTTGTATCCAATTTTCGAATCCCTTCGCATCCCATATTTATCACATTTGCTTTTTGTTAGCATCCCGTTTGCATCCTGTATTATAAGCACAAATAGACCCGATATTCAGATGCAATATACGATGATGAATTCAGTCGAATTATTTGAAAATCCGTATCGGATTTTCAAAAATCAGAATTTGAACCGGATTCAAAAATCCGGATTTTTGAAAATCCAATTCAAATTCTTTTTAATTCAAATTGGATTTTCAATTTTTCCAATATCTGTGCACATCCTTACAAGGAAGCAACACGCATGTGCCCAGGTATCGGGTTATCTCTCCCCCTAATACTTCCTTGCATGCAGAAAGATAAAAGCAGGTTATGCAACCTCAAGAGACTGCGAAGCATCTCAGAACCAGCAGTTCCTCTCTCTGTCACAGACTCTCCATGCTAAAGCATCTAAAAGTGGCATCATTTATGCCTGAGCCAAGTGGATCTGAAAGGAAAAACACTTACCCTGCCTGTGCGTGTGTGTGTGTCCTCCTCAGTCTTTGAACATAGCCTATTGAAAGTTGGTTTGCCTGCGGGTGGGGGTGGGGGGTAACGGGACCCAGCTCAGTATTGGGCAAAGGGCAGTGTTGCTTAGATTTTGCAAGCACTTAGGCAGAGATGTTTTTCAGAAGGCATCCCTTCTGCAAGCTTGTCACTGGCAAATACACAGGGGGTAAGCAGCCCAGATGCCAATAATCGCCTCATTGTGCAGTGAAGTGATTTCCTTTTATTATTGTTTGTCTGCCCAAGGTCTGGGACTGTTGCGGTCAACTGGAGTCAGGTAATAGCTCCCTGGGGCCTCTTGTCCTGGTCTTATGTAAAGCCTCATTTTTCTTTTCATCAGTACCCTTGAAATGAATGGAAATGGCAAAGGCAACCATCTGCCTTGAAGGGCCGCTGGATCTGTTTTCAAAGCAACAGCAGAGCAGGCCGGGGGAACCTCTCCCTAAAACGCTCTATTATCTTTTCTCCATCAGTTCTGGCATAAACCTTTTTAAGGAGCAAGCAAAGCATCCCCGGCATGGGCAGCGTTTGTTTATTACTAGAGGAGGAAACTGTCCATTAGCAAAATTGCTGGGTTATGCGCGTGGATTTTATAGCGTTCTCTGAATTTCTGGCTTGCCGCGTGTTTCTGTGAGACTGCACAACCCAAGGAACATTTAAGTGCTTTGCCACAGGGCTTTCAAGTTCATCCTGCCTGCACCCCACCCACCCACCCACCCCCCATGCTGCTGATCCGGATGGGATAGGGTTCATGGGAGTTGTAGTCCAGAAACACTGGAAGGACCGTAATTTGGCCAAAAACTAACTAAATCAATAAATGCCATGCCAAACACCAGGTTACCACGTGGGGATGGCACGAATGTGTTTTTTTTCCCTTATTCGAATTCTAATAGAATAGAATATCCAAACATTCAATTTGATTTAAACGTTTAGAATCCGAATGCAACAAAATCCGTTTCAAATCCAGTACATTTGAATCTAATCATTTGAAAGTGAGATTTGAATCTGAAGATACAAATGTTGACAACATTCATATGTGTTATGCATATCTGTATGCATTTCGTACGAATCCCATTTTATCCTCTATGCATCCCGTTTTTGTCCTGTGGCCCGATCTAGCAGGACTCCTCTTCTGTTCTCAGGTCCTTATTCCAGGGTATAATCTGAAATAAGACCCAGTGCAGAAAGGACCTTAGGCTGGGTCCCAAGCTGCCCAGGGAGCTTTTATGGATGAAATGGGATTTTAATTGTGACCTCATTATTCCTGGTTCAAACTGCACTCACTGTATCACACTTCAGAGTGAAAGATAGGAAGAGAGAAGAGAGAAGTTAAGGTTGTTTCCGCATTAGCTGCAGAAAGAGTTTTAACTCCCCCTTAAGTAGGATTTAAAACACTTACCTTAAGCGGCTAGTGCATTGGAGTCCTCTTCTGCGACTCTTTGCAGAGGCCGCTTCCGCATTTCGGTGTGCAAGACTTGGTTTTTAAAACCGGTTTTGCCACTGAAATCCGGATTAGATGTAAGACCTGAAAAATCAGGTCTTACATCTGTCTCTTCGCCTGGATGTGTGCAGAAGCAGGACACTTCCGCACATGGCCAGGCGGAGAGACGGATTCCCTCCGCCCGCCATTTTGGGAAGGGCGAAAGCAGGACTGCCTGCTTCTGAAGCCCTTTCCCTCCATGCCAGGTGCCACCGGAAACACACGGTGACTGGCAGCTGCATGCTCCAGTCCTGCGGCTCCGGAGGTGGCGTTGCCGGCGCACGAGCCGGAGGAATTTTGGAATGGGTGCTGATGCGTCCCCACAGCACCCACTGCATCCGTCCTCCGGAATCCAGCCTCCCCGCACGTGTGCAGACGCGCAAGGGCCTTTCGGATCTGTCACTATTTGTGACAGATCCTCGGGAGGTAGGATCACTGAAAAAAGGATCTTTTTAGATCCGTTTTTTGGCGGCCAGTGCGGAGGCACCCTAAAAGTTCAATCAGTCAACTAATCAGCCCTTTAAAGGAGGATTGTGGAAAAGACCAGGAGCGTTGAACAGAAATAGTGAAGGTCACGAATGGGAACCCAGGAACTGCAAAACATTCTGGGTCAATCAATATCCAATTAGATCTCATTAGAGCCCCGATGGATTCCTTGCGCTCACGATACTTCCCCACCCTCTAGAATACAGGAGTGACGTATTTGGGGATGAAAATTTCATGAGCAATTTGAACATTAATCTGTCATGGTAATTAATCCTGAGGTTGTGAAAGTTGAAAGGACTGTTTGCTATCAAGGGCTGTTTGGGCCAGTAGTGACTGAAAGCAAATGTTCTTTTATTTTTTAAAAAATTAATAATTAGTTAAGCACAGATTGCTTGCTTCACCTTCTTCACTGAGTGTGACCTTTTAGCCATTTCCCCTCAGGATTAGGGTTTTGCACGAATATTTGAATGCATTTGAAACTCGATCGAATCGGCCAAATTTTGACATTCGAATTCGGATTGGATGTCCTTAAATTTGAATTTAAAGTTTTGATCCAAATTTTGGATCTATTTGTTCAAATTATTCACACATTCGCATGTGCACTGGCTTGTACACGATGCGTACTTGAAGATTTGCATCTTTCCCGCGTCCGTATGCATGTGTATGGATCCATACGGGATGAAAATGGGTTACATACAGGATAACTACAGGATGCATACGGACATGTATGGATGCGTACGGATGTGTACGGACCTGGGGAAGATGCGTATGGGCATCTATAAATGCTGTCCTTTATTATCTCTGGTGTAGCTGAGACCAGGTGGAGTCCAGAGCAACTGGCAAAAGGGACCCAGTCCTGCAAGGAAGCAACTCCAAATTATCAGGGACCATCCAGGCTGGAGAGTTCTTGTGTGGGAAATCCGCATCAAAGGAGGATGCTTCCGCACATGGACAGGAGAGGGAACGGATGTCCCTCTGGCCGCCATGTTGGGAGGGGCAGAAGCAGGACTGCCTGCTTCCGAGGCCCCTTCCCTACATGCTGGGCAACGCCGGAAAGACAGAGTGACCGGCAGCTCACCGCTCCAGTCCGACAGCTCCGGGGGTGCTGTCGTTGGTGCGCAAGCTGGCGGACTTTTGGAATGGGTGCTGATGCGTCCGCACAGCACCCACTCCATCCGTTCTCCAGAATCTGGCCTTCCCACATGAGTGCGGAAGCACGGGGCCTTATTTGGATCCGTCCCTATTTCAGACTGACCTTCCCAGAGAGGGATTTGAGAAACACGGTTTTCCTTAATCCGGTTTTCAGGAGGTATGTGCGGAAACATCCTATGTTCCTTAGATTTAGAACCGCTACATCCAGGAAACCTTGGGGAGATGCAACTGGAATTTTTCCTTTTCCTCTAGTCACTTGAAGGAGGACACACTTTAGCCTCTTTGACCTTTGCTACTCCCACCTATCTGTTTCATGCACAATCATGCTGCTTTGTAGCTCAGTGCTCACTCTTCCGCCTCCTAGGTGGCCTCTTTTTGTAGAATTGCCCAGGGCAAGACTGGTTAAGAGCAAGGAAAGTTCTAAAGATGTCCCTCCACAGCTAGCTCCTGGCCCCAGAACATGGCTGAAGTCTTGCTCACCACAGGGTGAGGGAATTTCTTTTTTAAATTACAGTGGTTCTTTAGAAATTATTTCTGCAAATTACATGTGCGTCACCTGAACAGCAGCCGGAGCAGGTACATAGGTCCCTTCTCATTTCGTTCTCTCCTTCAAGATGATGTGGTTTTATTTCTTATTTAAAGCACAGCAAGACTTTCTAAATTTGCATCTCTACTTATAAATTATCCTTTGCAAATCTGTGTCTTTGATATTTTCCTTTTTCTTCCTTCCTTTTTTTTTTTTAATCTTTCTGATCTGTCTTTTGGATAATACAGAAATGCCTGCCCTCTTTCTTTCAGCCGTCTGACATCCTTAGATTTTCCTAGAACTGCAGCTGAGAGAAGGATTTCTTGCACCCCTGTTGTCTGTTATTCTGGTCCTCTTTCGGAAAACAATTTCAGACTTTCATCATGACTCACCTTGTCTTACCTGTGAATGCTTCTGCTGTCTGCAAGTGGCAACTCATGCATATGTCTTCTCCCTTGCTCTGTTTTCTCAGTGTTGGGTGGCCCTGAGCTCATGTGCTCTCAGCCTATGGTGGGCACGGAAACAGGGTGGCACTAATTTCTGTGCATACTGCCTGTAAGCCTGGAGCATCAGAATGCCATTTTGGATTGGAAAGTCCTATCCAGGTGCTATGCTAGCTAAAGAGGATGAAGGAAGCAACCATCTCTTGTGCACCATTGTGGCTTGGTTAGCAAAGGAGCAGCCTTTTTGTTGTTGTTGTTGTTGTTGTTCAGTGGATGAGGCATTGAAGGAGAAGGAGAGTTGGCCCTGCTTTTCTCACCCTTTACGAGGACCCAAAGCAGCCTCCTTCTGAGCTCTCAAAGCCCCACCTGCCTCACAGGGTCTCGGTGGTGTGGAGAAGAACAGAATGTTTGTCAGCACCTTTGAGTCTCATTAAATGGGTGAGAAAAGTTTGGTAGAAAAGCCAACTCTTCTTCTTCTTCCTCCTCCTCCTCTTCCGCCCAGTTTGGTCTAGTGGTTAGAGAGCCAGACTTTTATCTGGGAATACCGGGTTTGATTCTGTTCTCCCCCGTGAAGCCAGCTGGGTGACCTTGGGCTAGTCACAGTTCTCTTCTGAGCTCTCACAGCCCCACCCCCCTCACGGGGTGTTCTATTGTGGGGAGAAGAACTGAAAGTTGGTCAGCTGCTTTGAGTTCCCTTAAATGGGTGAAAAAGTGGGGTAGGAAAGCCAACCCTTCTTCTTCTCCCTCTTCTTCTCCCTCCTCCTCTCCCCCCCACCTGTGGACGAAGAGAGATCTCTTCCTCACTTTCCACCACAAGGGTAGGGGCTTGCAAAAATTCCCCATTTGGAAGCCTCACTCTCAATTCCATAGAGCCCTTTGCTGTAATATAATGAGACAGATCAGCAGAGGCAGGAATATGGACTCCATTCCCAGCCGCTTAGCTTTTTTTGGCTAGACTTAACAAGGAAAGAAAAGAATGCTCTCCCATCCCTTTTTTAATAGATGAGAATTATAGCTTTGACCTTGACTGGATACATTTTCCCCCCTTTTTTTTCTTCCCAAAATATTCAAGTGAGAAAGACCTCTGCTTAAACAATTTATGCTCGTTGGACAGATTTATTCTGCTCAGCTGCCAGACACAAAAAAAGCCTAGTTATTCTCCATGGTGTTTTTATCCACCCTCCCCACCAGCCCCATAGTAAATCCTGCATGCTGAATTTGGTGGGATTTATCGCTGCTCACAAATAAGGTCGCCGGCCATCCATTATTTGAATGGTCAATCCAGTAATGCCACATGTTGGCAGGTGAATGGGAATGCAGTCCGAATGTCAGTAAACACTGGGCCCCCTCCGATAGATAGGAAGGCATCCAGAATGGGTTTGTGGGGAGGTTGGCTTGGGATGGAACCAAACCCACATTTCCTAAAGGAATCTTTAGGTGAATCGTTGCCCTTCAGAATTCAACAGTTTTTTTCAGTTTTCAGAGAAATCAAAGGACTAGGGAAACTTTTATCTAGGGTGAAGATGGATGCTGGGTAGGGATATGGACATTTTTTTGTATTGAATTGAATGCAAGAAAATTAATATTCGATTGAATAGATCCCCTTTGAATGTAGTGTGATTTGGATTCAGTACGAATATTCAGTCCCATACAAATCCCATACGAATGCATATAAATGCATATGAATCCCGTACATATCCCATACAAATCCCATACAAAGCTTCATATGAATGCATTGAAATACTTGATTCAAATTCGAGTGTCAATCTTCCAAAATCTAATCTGAATACAAATGTCCAAATTCAGTGAAATCATACGAATTTTGAATGTTATGAATATCCATGCACAGCCCTAATGCTGGGAAACATCTCTGTTTCTTTATAAATCAGAGGTGCTCAAACTCTGGCCCACCGGATTGATTGATTAATTGATTGATTGATTCTTCCTCTTCCTCTTCCTCTTCCTCCTCCTCTTCCTCCTCTTCTTCCTCTTCCTCTTCTTCTTCTTCTTCTTCTTCTTCTTCTTCTACCTCCTCCTAACTTGAGGCTTCAGAGGTGGGGAACTTAAGATGGAGGTTAAGGCAAACAGAAGAGTGCCTTTCTATTACTATTGCGGCATGATGGGGAGATTTGTCCAGGGTCGACTGACCCATATTCAGAGGGAAAGAAGCCATTTTGAAGGGGGAGGGCAAGCCAACATAAACTTTGGAAGCAAGGAGCATAATTCATCTCACAAAAGCAGCCCAATAATTTAAGAAAATGCAGCGGTCAAACAGCTCAGATCAATACAATAATTTGAGAGAGTCGTGGAGTCAACTGGGTAGAATCACCTCTATACTGTTGAGAAAGTGGCTTGAATTTCTGAATGTGCTCAAAGATCCATTGTGCTAAATTATACCCCCCCCCCATGCACACTCACCCCTGCCCGTGACTGCAGACAAGGTTTCTGGGAATGACTTCAGATAAAGGCCAATTGTTGCAAAGAGAGAGACTGCTCTGGTCTTAAGAAGAAGAAGAAGGGTTGGCTTTTCCATCCCACTTTTCTCACCCATTTAAGGGGACTCAAGGCAGCTGACAAAGCTTTCTATTCTTCTCCCCACAACAGACACCCTGTGAGGTGGGTGGGACTGTGGGAGCTCAGAAGAGAGCTGTGACTAGCCCAGGGTCACCCAGCTGGCTTTATGGGGGAGGGTGGAATCAAACCCAGTATTTCCAGATAAGAGTCCAGCTCCCTAACCACCAGACCAAACTGCCACCCCATGCCAGGCCATGTTATTTCTGGCATCCTTCTGCTGGGGTTAAACCTACACTGTGTCGAGGGTGGGCTTGTGGGGTTCATCTCACGGTCAGCCATCTAAAGGACATACAGATGACTTGACTGATGGCTGCCCCCACGTTGCCCTGTCCACCATAGGTTACCCTATGGCACATGGCCATGTTGGCTGTGGATGTTGGCAGAAGTCTTAACACACCACAGCCAACTTCTTGGTGGACCTCCATCAGTCAGAGAGGCAGACATAATACTTGTCCTCAGCATGGCATGGGTGCTCTATCGTACAATGCCAGAACCAGGAGCTACTCTAGGAAGCTGATGGCCAGGAGAATCAGGATTGACAAGGGGGAGTTGTTGGTTTTTTTCCCACTGGAGGTCATCAGTCTATGAAATTTAGTTGCCGCCGCCAGAAGAGGTGGCGGCGGCAAGTAGCCTGGGTGGTTTTATGAAAGGGTTAGATCAGGGGCGTTTTTGCGCTTCCCTTTCCATGCTCTGGACAAGGAAGAAGCATAAACACCCAACGTTGACTAGCACTTGCACTTGTCCATGCCGCATGCAATTGGTCACTCATCTGTGACAGACCCTGGGGCCGGTCCTCTCCAGGGCGCCCCCATCTTGAGTGCAATGCACCCCGTGACTGTGTGCATCAGCGCCAGCGCCATCACCGTGACCATGATGATGCTGACGTTCTGCACAGTCGTAGTTGCATCAGGAGGGCAGCAGAGCTACCAGCACACTTGCGCAGAAGCTCCGTTGGCCTCTCTGTCCATCAGAAGAGCAAATGCTCCGTGGCTGGGTGCGTCAGGTGAGCTTTGGGGGAAGGTTGCGGAGGTTGTGGAACACGATTTTGTGCTCCATACCTAATCAACAATTAGGCAACTTCTGGAAGACAAGGGGTACCTGGAGGCTGTAACAGCCTTCTCTAGATGCTGACATTCTTCCCCAGATGATGCCTGTGACGGTTTCAGGGTTCAGGCTGCAATGGGCAGTAGTATTTCTTTGCTCCCTTGAAAGCCTCTTTGCAAACTACATTTGCAAGCCCTGGCTACAAGCTGCAAAAAGGTGGGAAACCTTGCCCGGGCCCTGTTGCATTGATTGGCTGCTGGCAAATTGGAGGCAAAACCTGTCCAGGGACCTGGGGGCTTGATTGACAAGCAGGAGGAGTTTCCCTCAGTTGCCAGTGGTAACAGCCAATTGGAGCCCGAGAGGCTGAAGGGTATAATAGACTGAGACGGCAGCAGACTGTGTCTTTTGGCTGGGCAATTTCTGAAGGAGACTGATCGTGGAGATCTGTCTCTGAGGGAGACTTTGCCAGCAACTGACCAAGGGTCTTTTCTCTGGAGGGGAATTGATCAGACTGGTCCTGCTCTTTGGGGAGGGGAGCTGAAGGAGGCAGCCATTTCCGGTTGATTCTCTGAAGGAGCTCCTACTAAGAACTGACCAGAGGCTGGAATCCACAGCCTAGCAAGGAAGGGCTAAGCCTTGCTGAAACCAGGACTGAGTTGCTAAGCTTTGGGGAGGCTTGGGCAAAGCTGAGCAAACCAAAGGGGACAAGTGGATAAGCTTATCTGCTTAGAAGCAACTGGTGACTTGTAAGCTAAGAGAGCTGTGTATGCTTGAAGCTTGCTGTTCTAAGAAACTGTTGATCTTTCTCTTGCATAATCTGAACTTTCTATTTACTCTTTCCTTTCTAATTGATATTCTCAATGAACCTGTTCTGATTTACAGTTTAAACGCTTGCTACCAGTTTATTGCTTTTAGAACTGTAGTACTCACTCGGCCTAATGCACACTTCCAGCAACCTAAAGGTGTCCAGCTACTTTTCGGAGGGCAGGCACGGAACGGTCTGCTAGAAGTCGTGACATTGCCTAATGGTTGATTATGGGCCAAAGTTCAAATCAGCTCCAGGTGTATCAATGGCAACTAGAATTGTTGCCTAGGTAGTTTCTCCAGAAAGATGCCCAGAAGCAGTTGGTGAGATGGAACGCTGGACTGGATGGGCTGTGACCTGATCCAGCAGGGCTCCTTTTATGTTCTTAGCTAGGGTGGATGCCTCCAGGTTGGAGAGACAGGCAAGATGCCTCAAAAGGCCATTTGCAGGGAGAGGAGTAGGGGAATGTTGTGCCATTGTCTTCTGCTTGAGATGTCAGAAAGCACTGGGATGGGATGCTGGACTAGATGGGCTGTGGCCTGACACCCTTGTTCATTTAATTTTGCTGTATGTTTTCCCCAAAAGTCTCTGTTCTTTTGGAAAATGATGAAATTTTAGCTTCTGACTCATCTTCAGCCTATTTAGTCCTGTTGCTTTATGGACTCGAGGCTTTCTGAGCTTTATTCTTCTGTCTTGGTAACGTTTTTGAGGACGTTTGCAGTGACTGATAAAGTAAGTGAAACATCTGTGCTACCAAGAAATTCGCTTGCTTTTAATTCTACCCTGGGCCTCATTCTGTTGTGGTTCATGTGAAGTATACATTCATAATTGTTCGGTTCACAGCAAACATTATAGCACAAAACCCTCAGCTTGTAACCTGTACAATGATTCATTGCAATGTATTTAGCTTTTTCCGTTAGAAAAGTATAATTTCCTTTTGCCTTTTTCTTCTTAAATGGTTTTGGATCATTTCCTTTTTTCTATAGTTTTAGTTTTCACTGGCATTATTTTCTCAGTCAACATTTCTTATGGTTTTATTGTATTTCTATTTACTCTTAACACTCCAAAGAAAAAAGAAGTTTGCATTCTTTTCAATTATAAGCCTTAACAAAAATTATCACCCTTTCGCATATTACAGTAATCAGCCAATTAACCAGACGTAGATTCAATAAATTGAATTTGTGCAACAGACACAAATTGCTATCACTTTTTTTTTCCTGCTGCATTCTAGTTAGGGTGTTTTCACCCAACCCTCCATATTACAAAACTTCCCTAATATTTTTGCTTCCAAGATTTATTTGTTTATTTTTAACATTCATGGTCTGTTTCTTCTCCAAAAAGCCTGTGAAAATGCATTTAACTTTCCCCAAATTGAGCCCTTTCTGCACTGGGCTTTATTCCAGATTATATTCTGGAATACGGACCTGCTGTTGTTTGCACTAGCGTGCTGATGGTTGTTCCTTATTCCAGGATAAAGTCCAAAATAAGTCCCGGTGCAGAAAGGGCCCAAGTGCACATCAGAAATAGGGACCAAGAGTTGCAATGAGTTGCTAAACACCTGTCTGCACTAGAGATGTGCATGGATAGGTTTTTAAAAATTTGATTTTTATCAAATCAAATGTAAGAAAATTTGTATTTGGCCACATCCCTATTACAAGCTTAATTTGGTTTCGATACGGTTTCAATCCTCGCAGACCCCACGTCAGTTTGGCTTAACACGCTTTCCACGTGTTAAGTTGCCCCAAAGCATTTTAAATGTTAACCCTCATTTCAACAGGTCTCACTCCAGTTTGTGCGCTTGATATGTGTTACATTTTTTCTGTGGGGACCGTAACGTTTTAAGGGATGAGAATCCATGTTTAGGGATTCCCTCCCTCAATCTTGCTCCCAAAGATAGTGATTTCAGTGTAAAAATCCACCCTTTACAGCAGCCGCTACACTGTAGCAATCCATGCACTTCACACCTGATAACAATGTTGCAATTTTGCGCATTTCTAGGTCTTTGGAGTTCTGACCTTTAGAAAGGGAAATGAAAGCAGCTGCAGGTTCTGGGAGATGTGTGAATGTTTAAAGCAAGGGGGCTTGAGTTGCCGCTGCTGCTGTGTGCCCTGAGCAATGGGGAGAGGAGGGGAAAGAATTGCTGGCTGGCTGCCCACTGCCATTTTTCCTCCATCCATGGAAGCGGCAGCCACCCGGCTAGGCTCCGTGAAGGTGTCCCTTATGAGTGGCGCATTCATGCCAGGAGGAAGAGGGCAGGGCAGCCCCGAAAAGCAGCTTTTAAAAAGTAGCCACTTGAGTCCCCCCCTTGAGTCACATATGTAACGTACGATCCTCAGAATCCGGATTGAGTTGAAAGTAATGGGATCAGACAAATTCACGTTTGCATCCAGGTCTATTATTTCGGTTTAGGGAAACTGGATTAACCTTATAATGGGGATTAAGCTTATAATGGGAATGCGGCCTTTGTTTTAAAAGATCCCCTTTGAATGTGGTAAGATTCTATTTGATATGATTGTATTCGTACAAATTAGTATGAATTAGGGATGTGCCCGAATGTTCTAAACATTCGAAATTTGATCAAATTCGATCTAATGTGGACATTTGAATTCAAATAGAATATCTTCACATTCGAAGTTCAACATTCAAACAAATTTTGAATGTTCCGAAACATTCATTAGAATGAATCGAAACATTCAAAAGTACAGATATGTATACATATTTGTCCAACTCTCATACGTATCTGTACGCATTTGCGCTTATAGTATGTGGATGAAAACGGGATGCATACGAAATGCGTACAGATACATATGACACATATGAATGTCTGTATCTTCATTCAACATCCGTATCTTCCGATCAGAATCTAACATTTGAATGAATAGTTCTGAATGTATTTGATTCAAATTGGATTTTGTTGCACTTGGATTCTAAGCATTCAAATTGAATTGAATCGAATGTTCGGGTATTCGATTCGACTCAAATTCGAATGCAAAAAACCCCACCTGTGCACATCCCTAGTATGAATATCCGGTATGAACGCGCACTTACCCGATGTGTATCCTGCAACATATCCTCTTTGAAAGCATCAAATCTGCGCTGAATCCACTTTGAACCTTCGCTCAAATGATGTTGAGTGCACTCCGGGTCCATTGCAGATGTGACTGGTGCAGCCACTTTTCCACCTCCTCCTTTCATGAATGTTCCAAAGAAATCATACGAATGCACATGTCAGTGTAGGAATGTTGCAACATTGGATTTGTATACGAATATCTGAATTCACATGAATTTGTAGGAATATCGGTTTATAGAATTCGCTGCTGGAAGAGGTGGTGACAGTTACCAGTCTAGATGGCTTTAAGGAAGGGTTGGACAAATTTATGGACAACAGATGTATCAGTGGCTACTAGAATGAATGCCTAGGTGCATCTTTCAGGCTGGGGAGACAAGCAGGATGCCTCTAAGGCAGTGATGACCAACCTATGACACACGGGTCACAGGTGACACGCCAAGCCCTTTTGGATGACACACATGGGGTGTTTCTCCATGGTCACTTAGTACCCATTTTAGCTCCCATTAAGGACTGATATGGGTGAGAGCCGGATGATCCCATTTCCACCACAGCACACATTAGGAACACATTTGTTTCCACCGTGCCTCGGGAAATCTGGATCATATGGGTACTTTTTGGCCTTTAATCTGGATTTTCTGAAGGCCCCATTAATGGGTTCTACAATGGGGTCTTCAGCCAGAAAATCCGGATTAAAGGGAGGCTGTTTCCACATTAATTTGGCAATGGGGTCTAGAGGAAGCTAGGGTGAGGGGGCACCTTTTGGGGAGAGCCCCAAAACCTAAGCTTCAAATTCATTTCGAATTAATTTTGAAGTCTGTGCAAATTAGCTACGCAGCGTCTTTGAAGTCTGTGCTGATCTTTGGAGTGAACTCCGAAGTGACTCCGAAGTCACTTCAAAATTTACTCCAAAGATCAGCACAGACTTCAAAGACGTTCCAGAGCTATTTTGCACAGACTTCGAAGTGACTTTGAAGTGACTTCGGAGCCGCTTCGGAGATTGCACCCCCTGTCCCCCCAAACACCTGGGATGACAGGCAGACCCCTCATGGGTAGATCCGGATTTCCAAATGGGTGCTCCAGTGTTTCCACGGCAGGGAGGCTAGCACCCATTGCTATTGGGTGCTAGACCACCCTGGAAACACATTGGGTACTTCCCTTAAGCTGGATCTACTAGATCCGGATTAAGGGAAGTACCCATTCCCTAGATCCGGATCTTCTTAGATCTGGATTAAAGGAAGGTGGTGGAAAAACACCCATGGTCATGCTGGCACCTGGGCATGTAGTGTTTGCGTGTTCTTGAAGTGTACGAAATACCAACTTTCAATTGAAGATTTAGCAAACAAAATTCAGCGACAAAAGTCACTAATGTAAAGAATCACTTGTTTTTGCTTTTAATAAAATACATATATCAAAAATATAACATTTTTACTAGAGCTACAAATATCACAATATTATGGATATTTCTCGGTGTGACACAGCACCTGAGTTTTTGACACACCGAGCTCAAAAGGTTCACCATCACTGCTCTAAGGCCATTTGCTGGGATTCGAGAGCAGGAGAAGGTTTGCCCTTGTCTCTGCTTGAGATGCCCATGGGCAATTGGTGGGCCACTGTGTGCGACAGGATGCTGGACTAGATGGCCTGTGGCCTGATCCAGCAGGGCTCCTCTTAGGTTCTTATGTAACAAATATCCGTGCACATACCTACTCTGCACTTAATCTGACATGTTGTGGTGCCTTGAGAGTGGGAAACTCCCAGACTTCCATCAGGGCAGTCTGTCTGCACCTGAAGAGTTCTCTGGCTGATTGGAGCAGGGAGACACTGGATGCCCCACCCAGTTGGCCAACAGGTACATACTGATGGTTCCTCAGCATCTACAAGGACGATTTTAATTCTGCATTTGCATGCTGACCTCACCTGTCTGTCCCTGCACGCCTTCTCCTCCCCCCTTCCCTCCTCCTCCCCAGATCAGCAGGCAGCTTTCAACTCTGGCAAGGAAGTTCCTTATCTGGAAAGGAATTAGCAAAACAATCGACTCTCTCTTAAGTCTATGCAAACTTTTCCATGCAAGTTAATTGCTTTGTAACCCTGAGAGAAAGAAACATTTATTTAGCAAGTAATCAACCTCTGCATACCAGGAAGGGGGAAAAAAAGGTGGAAAGCTTCTTTATGGAAATTCTGTTTAAGAATGCAGTGCGCATGATTCCCTTAGTAAGATAGCACTTCACAGTCTCCAAATTGCTTTCAACCCATGCATATCAGCTTGAGGATGGAAGGCTTGAAAAGCATTACAGGTTACTACTAGAGTTGCAGTATGACGGTGTTTTAATCAGACAGACCCATAATGACCTGAAGAGCTAAGCAAGGTTTACCAATCGGTGGAATGTCTTCTCAGGGTAGATATGAAAAGGGTGGGAAGTTGGAGGCAGGAAGTAGAAATCTGGCCAAGCTTGTTGAAATGGGAGGTGAGCATGTTGCATTGGCTGCACAGTCCAGCAGATCTAGGACCTGGGGCTGTGGTCATTTCATCACTTTGAACCTTCTTCAGTGCACCTTCTGAATGCAACATTCACACCTTTTCATTCCTGTCCATTTTATTGGTGGACTTTCCATTCAGGAAAGTCCAAATGGAGAGTGGAAAGACCACCACCAAGAAGAAGAAGAGTTGGCTTTTCTACCCTACTTTTCTCACCCATCTAAGGGGACTCAAAGTGGCTGACAAACCTGTTCTTCTCCCCACAAGAGGCACCCTGTGAGGAGGGTGGGGCTGTGAGAGCTCAGAAGAGACTGTGACTCACCCAAGGTCATGTGAGGGGAGGGTGAAATCAAATCCGGTATTCTGAGATAAGTGTTGCAAATTCGTATTGAACGTTCAGATCGAATCCGGATGCTACCACATTTGAAGGGGATCTATTTGAACCAATACAAATTTTCTTGCTTTCAATTTGTTATGAATCAAACCCAAAAAAGAACACATTAGTGTACATCCCTAGTCTGAAATACTAGCTAGTGAAGAATTGTCCATAGTATTTTACAGATGAAAAGAAGGCTTTTTCGATAGGAAAAAAAAAACTCTGTTGATTCGTTAAATCAAACTGGATTTTCGCATTCGCATTTGAAGGTTTTTGCTTATTTTTTCTCATTCCAAAAGTCCTTGCTGTCACGAAAAACGTAGCAAAATGTGCATATTTGATTGAAAGCTTTTTTTTGCAAACAAGAGCTCTGTTTGCCTCAGTCAAATGTTTGGATATTCGAACAACCACATTCTTAGTTTGATACAAATGTTAGCAATTTTTTTAAAAAATTCAGTCGACTTTGGAGATTCCTGTTTCAGTTTGCACATCCTCAGTGCCTGGTTCTCCTTCCTGGAGTGTGATAGGCGCTGTCTCTCTCGTTCTAATAAGCCAAAGAGTGGAAATGGAGGGAGGGAAAGAATTAGGGAAAAGGCAGATAAGCAAATAACAGATGGTCTGTTCATAGAGGAGTCTGAGATAAGAGCAAAATTCCCATTTCTCTCCATCGTCTGGACAGGTGGCGAATTTGCGGGTGACTAGAATGCAAGATGCGACCCTGACACGGACCCCTGGGCAAATTGCTTGACCTCTCTGCTTTCATTTACTGCCAAGTGAAATGGGGGATGAACTAATCAAGCCAATTCCTTCAGGGGGAGTGGGTAGGGGGGGCAGATAAGGATTGACCTCTTAAAACCGAAGTGAGACTTTGAATGACAGAAGTTCTCTGCTAGTACTGATTGGGTGGTTCAGGATGTATCCCTTCTGATTGTTCTCTCCTGAATGGTTCCCAGCATTGGTGTTCAGCATTGGTCTTTCCCAGGTACGGAGTACTGAATTAATACAATATGCAAGCCCACTCCAAACTAGGGACACTGGGCAAGGGATGGAAAGATGGTCCATACATCATCCTGCTTTTGTGCTATCTTAAGGGGCAGTTTGGTCTAGTGGTTAAGGAGCTGGAATCTTACCTAGGAATACCGGGTTTGATTCCATCCTCCCCCATAAAGCCAGCTGGGTGACCTTGGGCTAGTCACAGGTCTCTTCTGAGCTCTCACAGCCAGATCCTCTTCCTCCTCCTCCTGAGCCAGACTGGTCTACTGGGAATACTGGGTTTGATTCTGCCCTCCTCCATGAAGCCAGCTGGGTGACCTTGAGCTAGTCACAGCTCTCTTCTGAGCTCTCATAGCCTCACCTACCTCACAGGGTGTTCTGGTGTGGGGAGAAGAACAGAAGCTTTGTCAGCTACTTTGAGTTCCCTTAAATGGGTGAGAAAAGTGGGATAGAAAAGCCAACTCTTCTTCTTCTTCTTCTTCTTCTTCTTCTTCTTCTTCTTCTTCTTCTTCTTCTTCTTCTTCTTCTTCTTCTTCTTCTTCTTCTCTGCCAGGGCTAGGCATCTGCAAGAATATACAAAATATTCATTATTCGATCAAATTCAGCCAGATTCGGCCATTCGAATTTGAATTGAATATTTGAAACAATATGAATATTTTGAATCATTCGTTTGAATAATTTGGACATTCATATGTGTATGGATATGTATGCATTGCATACATATCTGTACGCATCCGTACAGGATGAAACCGGATGTGTAGGGGATAAAAACAGGATGAGTACAAATGTGTATGGATGCATATTGATACAAATGTTGTCAACATTCGTATCCTCAAATTCATATTGAATATTCATACGAATAGATACAAATGTATTTGAATAGGTTCGAATTTTAATACATTCATTTTTTTCTCTATTCATACAAATTCAGATATTTGAATATTCGATTTCAATCGAATGGCAGAAAATTGCATTCATGCACACCCTTATCCAGGACTCTTATTCCAGACTTTGCAGTGGAACGCAAGAAGCCCTGCTCCTTGCTAGGTCGCTCTGTCCATGCTAGACAGAGTGTAGCCCAGCCTGGGCAACCAAAATGGTAGACATGTTTCAACAGGCAGCCCAAAGGGCTCTGGAATGGGAGGTGTACAGAAGGGTGCACACATTTCTGGTCTGGTTTAAGAGGGTGACTCATTCTGGCAGTGCGCATTGAGATGCTGAGATTAGGGGTGTTTTTCCACTGTCAAAAAGTACCCATTTTTGCACCCATTAAGGACCCATTTGGGTGTGAGCTGGATGACCCCATTTCCACCACGGCACACATTTGGGACCCAATTGTTTCCACTGCCGTGGGGGAAATCCGGATCAAATGGGTACTTTCTGCCCTTTAATCTGGATTTTTCTGTAGACCCCATAATGGGGTTTTCAGCCAGAAAATCCGGATTAAAGGGAGCCTGTTTCCACAGGAAATAGGCAATGGGGTCTAGAGGAGGCTAGGGGGAGGAGATGCATCCATGGGTGGGGGAGCCCCGAAGTCCCAGCTTCGGAGTGATTTCGGAGTGATTTTGAAATCATTCCGAAGTGACTCCGCCGTCCCTCCAAAGAGATCAGCAGAGACTTCGAAGCTGCTCCGAAATCCCTTCAGAGCTCCTCCGAAGTCTGCGCTGATCTCTTTGGAGAAACTGGCAGCAAGACTTCGAAGTCCCTCTGAAGCAATCGGCAGAGACTTCAGAGTCTCGCCGCCAGTCTCTCCAAAGAGATCAGCACAGACTTTGTAGGCGCTCCGAAGGGACTTTGGAGCAGCTTCAAAGTCACTGCCAATCTCTTCGGAGGGACTTCAGAGGGGAGTCTGCGTCGTCTGCGCTAATAGCGCATGGACCGCACTGACAGCTCCGGAGCCTCTCTGAAGTCCTTGGCGATCTCTTCGGAGGGACTTTGGAGTCATTTCAAAATGATTTCGAAATGACTCCAAAATCACTCTGAAGCTGGGACTTCAGAGATCGCACCCCCCTGTCCCCAGAAACACTAGGGGTGATGGACCGACTCCTTGGGGGTCACATGACTGCAAAGGTGTTTCCGTTGCAGGGGGGCTAGCACCCATTGCTAATGGGTGCTACACCTCCTGTGGAAACACATTGGGTGTTTCCCTTAATCCAGATCTACTAGATCCAGATTAAGGAATGTACCCATTCCTTAGATCTGGATCTTCTTAGATCTGGATCTAAGGGCTGCGGTGGAAAAAACACCCTAGGTCCCCTCTAGGGCTCCAAAGCCAGGAACTTTTATGGGCTCTGAAGATCATGGGAGCTTCATGGTGGCACAGGACAGGCAGGTCCTGCAACAGGCTTCCCAAGTGCAGACAAACTTCCTCTAGAATGGGGCTGTGCAAGAATATTCAAACTATTCAAAATTCGATCAAATTTGTTCAAATTTGAATGTGTTCATTTGAATCAAATGTCAATACATTCATTTTGAAAAAAAATGAACGAATTTGAACATCTAAAATCATTTGTATGAATTATTTGGACATTTATATGTGTACAGAAACATATGAATGTTGCCGACATTCGTATCATCAAACACAAATTAAAAATTTGTACGAATAGATACGAATGTATTCTGGTTGGTTCAAATATTAATACATTCATTTTTCTCTATTTGTTCAAATTCAAACATTCAAATTTTCAGTTTAATTGGAAATTGAATTTCGAATGTTGAAAATTGCATTTGTGCACACCCCTACTCTGGAACAGCTGGTACGCTCCAGCAGCGATCTGTTCCAGTTGGACTAGGTCCAGCTGGAGCAGTCCATTCCTAAATTTCAGGAGTGCACATGGGTCCACCTCCAAATCAATCTGGATTGATTTATGCACTCCTTAGAAGAGTGTGTCTATTGGAGATCTCTCTTCAGAACAGGGCAGTTCTGGGAATAGCTAATACACAGTGTGGATCCTTCAAACTCTCCAGCCTTTAGTATAAGATCCAAGGCTCAGGTAGAAATACTGACCAAAACCTACCCTAAGTCACGATTATATATTGCTTTTATTTTATTTTGTTTTATTTTTATACACTCGGCTCTTGTATTCCATTTTGGTAGAAGGCGGTATATTAACTTTGAGAAATAAAGAGTTTTTAAGGACATATAACAATGCACATTGTCCTTGAGTTTTGTTTGAAAGAGTAGGAGGCTTTTCCTATGCCATTTTCTCTTAGAACTGCAATGCTTTTAAGAATCAGAAAGACACTGTACACTTCTTATGTGTATTTCAGGACTTTCCAACCTCTCTCCCAGTGTTCCAGAACTCAGGGAGTAAAGAAGTTCAAGGGGCAGATAAATCCCCAGGAGGCTATTATTTTTGAGAGTGGCAATTGGTTTCTTAAAAAAAACAACACAAGAAATTGTTGTATTATTCCTAGTTCTTTGCATCTCTGCCCTATATAGATCATGCTCCTATCCCATGTGGTTGCCCTCTGACATTGAGGCTGTGTCCCCATGCATGTTTGGTACGGGTCTGAATGCGGGATAGGCAAGGGGCGTCCCCATGCATTTTGGATTTGGTCCGCAGAAAGCTGTGACCTTTGGCTAGCCACAGCTCTTTTTCTGAGCTCTCACAGCCCCACCTACCTCACAGGGTGTCTGTGGTGGGGAGAAGAATAGAAAGCTTTGTCAGCCACTTGGGGTGCTTCCGCACAGGCCTTTTAACACCCATTAAGCACACATTGGGAAACCTGCGTCCACACACACATACCTATTTAGCACACTTCCGGCGAGGCGCGTCCGCACAGTAACACCCATTGAGCACACATTGGGAAACCCGCATCTGCACAGGTGGACCTGTTTAGCACACTTCTTGTGAGGCACGTCCGCACATATCCATCTCTAATGTGTGCTTAATGGGGTTTAACGACACACCACATTGAAGGTGGGCTTAATGGGTGTTTTGCTCTAAATCCGCATTAATGGAGGACGCGTCCACACACGGACAGAAGAGAGAAGACATGAGCTGGGACAGGAAGTCACCATGTTGAGAGAGGCAGTGGCAGGAAGCCGCCATGTTGAGTGAGGCAGGAGAAGCACAGTCGAGCCACGATGTCCCTCTCACATGGGCTTTGCATCAGGCAGGTGCCCAGCTACGGCGGCAGAGGGACAGCAAGTCTGAATGTAGCGATTCCATGCACAAAAAGCCGGCTTCGGCGCCAGGCGGACACTGGATCTTAGACACGCCGCTGATTGGTCCACGCATGGCAGGAAAGGAGTGGTGACTGACGGCTGAAGGCTCCAATCAGGCGGCTCCTGGGGCAGCCGTCTTGAAATCTGTGCTACTGCGTCTGCACAGCAAAGGCTGAATCTGTTACTTGCAATCCATCCAGACGGATGGAAGGGGTGTTGGTAGATCCGTATTTAATAGATCTGTATCTACCTTAAACCAGATTTAGTAAATCCGGATCTACCTTAAACCGGAGTTAGTAGATCCGGATCTATTCTAACCCGGATTTAGTAGATCTGCATCTATTCTAAACTGGTTTTAGTAAATCCGGGTGTAATAGATCCGGATTTAAAATGGTAAGTGCAGAAGCACCCTTGGAGTTCCCTTAAATGGGTGAGAAAAGCAGGGCAGAAAAGCCAACTCTCTTCTTCTTCTTCCTTCTTCTTCCTTCTCCTTCTTCTTCCTTCTTCTTCTTCCTTCTTCCCTTTCCTTTTACTCTCACAATACTTCCAAATCACATTGAGTTGTGGCTACGACCTGGCACATGCACACAAAACAGACACAGAGGGAGAATGAGAGAGAGAATTACTTTCCATTATCTGCACATGAAGCTGGGGTTAAAAAAAGATGTCATAATCTCCTCTGTACAATCTCCGTTCGCTCTGTGGCAGGATTGCTGCCGGTGGATAAAAGCTTGGATGAAGCCAAGAGAGATGTTGCTGCCTGCAGATTACGGTCCCACTGTTGTGGCTGTGGTTACGACGCGTGATTGAGATTAAGACAAGCCAACTTCTTTGCAGGAAGAGACAAAATGATGTGAGTGTTAAGAAACCGTGTCAAACTGGCCTGGCCTTTTTCGGCAGCTGCAAATCCCCAGTGACCTCTGCTTCTTCCAACTGGCTTACATCCAGCTGCAGCCGCTCTGTTTTCCCCCACCGTTGTTTACTAAAAGTAGTGGCAGCTGACGTCGTTGCTGAACTAGAGATGTGCTCAAACCTGTTTGTTCATTAGGGTTGCTTGATTCAAGTGCCAGCATTTGAATTTGGCCCTAAAATGGGTGTTGTCGTGCCCCGTGTTTGTCAGCGCTCCTTTCTCCAAGGATGAAGGGGTAGTTGCAATGCCCAGCCAAGCTCAGGTAGGCTACCTGGCCAGGCATGATGTGGAATGCTTCACAGGTGGATGTCCTTTGCTGACCACTCTGTGATGTGAGCGTGAATAGCTGCACAAATCAGCTAGAATCTGCACCCGTCACCTGCGGCAAAGGTGGTATGATTCTGACCCAGCTATTTAAGGCAGAACATTCTGATAACTGCTGCCAAACCCCTAGCGTCTATGCTGAATGATCTGGTTTTTCCATTTTTTTTTACTATTATACTTTTATTGCCTCTTGGCCCTATGTACTGCGAAAGGGGGGAGTGGCATTGGGTGGTGTTTCCTTGTCATTGCGGCAGCAGGCGGTACCTCCGCTAAACTGCTGCCAAACCCCGTGGCGGCTTTGCAAAGTGATCCGGCTTTTTCATATTATTTTTATTATTATCATATTATTATTACCTTTTGGCCCTATGTGCCATGATCAGGGAAGGAGGCGTTGGGTGGCATTTCCCTGCCATCGCTACAGCGGGCGGCACAGGGGTCGATGATGTCAACCTGGCTTCCTATCAGGAGAGATGGGGTGGAGAGAAAAAGATGATGTTTCCCTCTGCAGGGGTTTAGCGTGGTTTGCATGGGGACACCCGTATTCAAATTGAGCCCACATTATCAGCAAACGCACGGGGACGGCTCAATTCGAACACGGCCCCGCATCCAGGCTAAAAATAGTTCAGTCCATACTAAATGGAGTGCATGGGGACACAACCTATCCATTTTATTTGTGGACTTTCCACCCTCCAATTGGACTTTCCTGAATTTTAAGCCTTTGGGGCAGTCTGTGGGCTCAGGGAAGGTGTGCAAGGGTGCCCCCCCCAAGCCCCAGGAGCCCCCTTAAATGCCAACTGTGTGTTCTGTTAATCCAGAATACAGCATGCTGCTTATCTCTTTGGTTCTTCCAGCAAGGAGGGGCGCAGAATCGCTCCCTGAATAAATTGGCTGCATTCTAAGCAAACTTGGGAGCTTTGTGCCTTCCGCTCAATCAGTCATTCTTGCCTCCCTTTCCCCATTATTATTCTTTGCTCCTGTCCCCCCGCCCGCAGCCTTTATCAGCGGCTAATGAAACAGGCAGGGAGAGGGCCAAATCCGTACAGTAATTAAATTTGCTTAACGGGTATTCAGTTCGAGTAATGAGAAGTTTAATTCAATGATTAGCTCTCCTTTTCATTAATTAAAAATGAAACAATAGCACTGCAACAGGGGGATGGGCCAACACACCTGTTGCAGGCGGGACACCCTGACTGGGCTGGGGGTGCCGGGATGCCCTTCACCCCTACAGGTCTCTAGACCCACCCTGGGAGAGTCTGGAGCAAGGGCCAAAAGGGCGTCGCCACTGGAAGACCCCTTGAACTGACAGTCTGGCTGAGATCAGAGACCAGAAAGCAAGGAGACTGTCTTGAGAGCTTATATAGGTAACTTTCCAGGTATTATCCTTCAATTATCCCTCTATCACAGAGAGAGGCATAGCTAGTTCCTCAGCTACAGAGGACACATAATAAGCCATAAAGTTTTACAACCTGTGATGTTATGGACTATATTACAAGACCGCCACTGGCCCAGGCAGGACATGACCGGTTTCGCTGTAGCTGCTGCTCATCAGGTGCCCACAGCTTCCCTTATGGGGATTTGAACTCATGGGCTGGTGCACATTTTAGATGTTATTATATGGTGCACCAGGCTGTTGAGCCACTAGGTGGCTGCAGGAGGAGACCGTTCATATTCACTCATTTGTTTTCATTTGTATCCCGCCCTATAGTAAAATATCCCGCCCTATAGTATCCCGCCCTATAGTAAAATATTTAATTCTTAATAGTAATAATAGTAATGATTGGTTAACAATAATTTTTACTGATTAGAAGAAGAAGAAGAAGAGTCGGCTTTTCTGCCCTCTTTTCTCACTCATTTAAGGGGACTCAAGGTGGCTGACAAACCTTCTGTTCTTCTCCCCACAAGACACCCTGTGATGTAGGTGGGGCAGCAGCTATTCACACCTTTTCCTGTGCTCTGGGGTCATCTGAGATGCCACACAAGTGCACTGGCACCTCGGATAACCACGGACGGGTGTGCACTTGCACAGAGCGTCAGCATCATCATGGCGACGGCGCTGACGTACGCACAGTCACAGAGGGTGTCACAAATGAGTGACCAATCGCATGGGGCTTCGGCTGTTGTTACCTAAAACTTGCAAGTGTGAACGCTACTTAACGTTGGGTTCCCGTCCAGCACCTGACCAGATATCAGCTTCCCTAACTATAGGCAGAAATCCCAGTCTTCACTACCAAGCAGTGATGGGGCATCTGAGAAAATGACCGAGAATGTATATGCAAGATATATTTGCATCTTGGAAGATTGGTGCTTAAAAAAATTAAAAAATCTCAGTGCCTCTTTCGTCTGGGTACGATGGAGGCCTGATCTTTGTCTACATAATTAGGAGATCGTTTGCTTAGCTCCGCTGCCAGAACTGCAGTAAATATTTTGCAAGCATTGTTCAGTAATGATATAGTCATGTAAGAAAAGGCATTTGATGGATCTTTTGTTTGCCTTTTGCAGTTACCACAATACTGGCTCGACTCCAGGACTAGAGATGTTTCCAGTCCACAAATATTGGTTCATTATATGGCTTTGTGGGTTGTCTTGTCAGGATCATAATGTATAGCAATCATTCTGGCTGGTACTTTGTGGATGTTAACTCTTTAGAAAAACAAGCTATTTGTATACCTGTGCCTTCCATTGGATTGCCACTAAATTGGAACCCATACTAATCCTAATTAGTCAAAAGTCTGGAATGACAGATTTTTTTTTTAACCTGATCTTTGCAAGAAATTTGCATGAGTAAGTTGCAAATAGCTGATAAGATTATAGATAAGGATCTAGCAAATCACCAGTGATCTCATTGGAGATCTTCAGGAGTTTATAAATCCCAGCGGCGTTGGCAATTACAAGTAGAGATGGGCATGGATGGTTTTTTTTTTTTGATATTCTATTTAATTCAGATCAAATGCCCCAAAATTGAATTTGATTCAAATCTCTTCAATTCGTATTTAACAAGATTCGATTCAAATTTATCAAAGATGCTTGAATTTTTTATTTGAATTTGCACATACGAATGTCGACATTTATATATGCATGGACGCATCCTCCCCACATCCGTACATATCCGTGTGCATCCTGTAGTTATCCCACACGCAACCTGTTTTCATCCCATATGGATCTGTACAGATGCAGGAAAGATGCAGATCTTCAAGTATGTATGAGCCTGTATACATACGAATGTCTGGATAATTCAAATGAATAGATCTGAAATTCGAAGTTTGATTCGAATGTTTACATTTGAATTTCAGGACATTCTATTCAAGTTCGGATGTCAAAATTCGGCACATTCGATCAGATTTTGAATATTTGTGCACATCCCTGATTATAAGTTAATTTGCAAGAAAGGTTTTGTTTTAATTGTTTTAGATTATTCTTTTGCTGGTCACCTCTTTCTGTATTTGCTAAATGGCAAATAGGGCCAGTTTGGACTCTAGTGGTTAAGAAGCCAGATTCTTATCCGGGAATACCAGGTTTGATTCCACACTTCTCCACTAAGGTAGCTGGCTGACCTTGGGCTAGTCACAGCTCTCTTCTGAGCTCTCACAGCCCCACTTACCTCATAGGTGTCCTTGAGATCTCAGTGGCAGGGCACTGCAGGAAGGCGCTCCTTCGGATACCCAGGACCCAAGTCATTTAGAGCTTTATACCTTAGGGTCAACACCCTGAATTGGGCTCAGTAGCGAATAGGCAACCAGTGCAGATCCTTTAACACTGGAGTGATGTGAGTCCAGCCAGAGACTCCCGTCAGCAGTCGAGCTGCTGCCTTCTGCACCAGTTCCAACTTTGGAACCGTTTCCAAGGGTAGCCCCACGTAGAGCGCATTACAGTAGTCTAATCTGGAAGTTACCAGAGTATGGATCACTGTGGCCAAATTATCCTGATCCAGTTAAGGCTTAAGTTGGCAGACCAGATTGAGAAAATGGCAGGTGCTCCTGGCAGGGGCCGCCATGTGGGATCTAAGTGCCAACGATGAATCCAGGAGCACTCCCAGGTCACACAATGGGAAGGTAGTTGACAGCAAAGAGACTCACACTGGAATAGTTTGGGAAGACCATTCTAGGCTGGTTGCAGTCTGGACTGGCTGGGTCCATTTCCAAGCTAGGCACAGCAATAGGAAGCGTATGAACAGCTATGTTTCAGGCCTTGCGCCCTGACCTCAAATGCCCTGTCCACCCTGTACCACAACTGGGCGAGGGGTGTCACGTATGCTGGACAAGAGGGAATTGAGCCAGATCAGGATGCAAAACCTGGAAGCATCCCATTTGTACTGCTCTTGGGCTGTTCCCCGCTGCCCAGGATGACATTTAAGGTGCCCACAACAGGTGAGCGCGGGGAACGGGCAGGAGGCCTCAGGGGCTGCTCCAGGTGGACCGCGGTGCGGGCAGCGACACATTACAGCATTACGCCTGGAACGGTCTCTGGGCCGTCTGCAACAAGGCCCTCCGTGAGACTCCGAGAGCTGTGGAGAATTGTTTCCAGGGATCTTGTCAAGGGAGAATTAAGGCCTTTGAGCTACCAGTTCTCTCCACGAGCCTTGGCAGAGGGCAGACCTTGCCAAGCCAAATGTCTTTCAGCTTGACTGCCTCCGTGTGCCGCCTGCGAGAGCAAGAAGGCATCTTCCTCTTCTGCAGCCTGAGGGGGGATTGCAGCTCCGTCCATCAGCCGCCGCTTTCGTTTCCTCCTTTGCAAACATATTAGCAGAAGCTGGAAGTGATTTCAAAGCTAGGTCTGAATAGAAGAAACAGTGGGACGCCTTCTTTCCGCCTTATCTCTTTCTGCTCTTCTCTTCCCCTTCCAAGTGCTTCACCTCGACGTGACTTCACAGTTTGCTCTTTCTGTTTGTTTTTTCAAAACCATCCTTGTCTGGGTGTCTCTTATACTGAAAGAGGCCACTGGTTTACTTTGCTCAAAGCCTTCTGGCACTAGACCACCCCTTCTGCACTGGGACATTGCTGCAGCAATTCTAGAGTTGACCCATCCCTGTCCAAGTTGACCCAGATGCAGACAACTTAAAAGCAGTCCACAGGCTGAGCAGCAGCATCTGGTACACCCTGAGTCTGGTGGCTCTGCATCTCTTCCAGGTGCTGCAAGCTGGAGGCGCATGGGCTGCATGTCTGTGGCTGCACCACCATTTGCAGCTTCTGGATCTACAAAGTTTTATGGATGACAGATGTATTTATGGATGACAGATGTATTTATGGAAGACAGATGTATCAATGGCTACTAGAACGAATGCCTAGGTACATCTTTCAGGCTGGGGGGGAGGAACTGGGGCGCTTCTAAGGCCATCTGCTGGGACTCGAGAGCAGGAGAAGGTTTGTCCTTGTCTCTGCTTGAGATGCCCATGAGCATTTGATGGGCCACTGTGTGCGACAGGATGCTGGACTAGATGGGCTGTGGCCTGATCCAGCAGAGCTTCTCTTATGTTCTTATGTAAAGTTTGCAAAGTTTGGATCTACACTTGAACCTGAATATACTACCTGAGTATACTCAGCATGGGGACAAGGCCAGAGGGTGGAAAGCTGGTGAAGGTTTTGCCCTCTTCTTCTGCTTGAGATGCCCAGAAGCAACTTGTGGGCCAATGTGTGAGATGTGATCCTGGACTAGATGGGTTGCGACCCAATCCAGCAGGGCTCCTCTTAGGTTCTCATAAACAAATTCATGGAGGACAGGTATATCAATGGCTACTGAAATGGATGCCTAGGTACTGCTTCCAGGCTGGATAGATTGGCAGAATGTCTCTAAAGGCCATTTGCAGGAGGTCAAGAAAGTTTTGCTTTCATCTTCTGCTTGAGATGTCCAGAAGCAATTGGTGGCCCACTGTGTGAGATGGGATGCTGGACTAGATGGGCTGTGACCTGATTCATCAGGGCTCCTCCTATGTTCTCCTTGACTTGTCTACCAGGACAAGTCCTGTGTGATAAGTACAAACCTCACCAATGTTTTTTAAGGAGTTTTTATTTTGTTGTTGTAAACCAACTCGATCTATCTACTGGCACGTTCCAAATGGGATGTAAATTTTCATATCAATAAATAAACAAATTGGGCCCCTGCAGATGGTGTTGGACACTATTAACATCTCAACATATTCAGAAATCATGGATGATATAACTTATACAACCTGGAGAAGATTTTTTTTTTAAAGGAGGGTGTGGTCCAGAAAACCAGTACTCCCAGGGCTCCATGCAGACAAGGTCAAGAAGTGTGATTATGTTGGGATTGTTACACATATCTGTGGCAACCTAAACATGGCCCTGTTACCCATCGGTAAAACCTTACTCAGTACAGGTTTCCCCAGAACAGAGTGAAAACCTACCTGTCTAGAAGCCCAGAAGGATGAACCTTGCTGAAGAAAATGGCCCCCTGAATGTGTGCATGGCCAAATCTGAAGCAAAAATGGGCACCGCATGGGATGCCAGTGTGGAAGAAGGTCCTTTCCACATGCTGTTGCCCGGTTGTCTGGACAACTATCACTTTAGAGTATCTTTAGTCTGGAATATTGCTTTAAAAAAAACCACATGATTTCTGTAGACATCTGAAGGCACTGTAGGTCAGTATATTTGAAGGATGGATGGATGGATGGATGGATGGATGGATGGATGGATGGATGGATGGATGGATGGATGGATGGATGGATGGATGGATGGATGGATGGATGGATGGATGGATGGATGGATGGATGGATGGATGGATGGATGGATGGATGGGTGGATGGATGGATGGATGGATGGATGGCAAAAAGACACACAGACATTTGGGACACTGAATAAAGTTTTGGACTGAAGTCTATCTTGTTCATCTTGGGGATGAGAGGAGGTTCTCCAAACATTATAAAGCAGGGAGAACAAAAGCTGCGTAGAGTAGTCCATGTAATTTTTTTTGTTTTGCCCCAAGTCTAGATGTAACTAGGACAAATTGTAAGAGAGAATTGCAATTCCTTATTATGTGTCCACCTGTCTTAGATTTTTGATTGCAAAAATAACATTCTCAGCTTTATCCTCCTCCTTGATGAATAAATATGTTATTCTGCTCAAGGCTTTTCTTGAAAAACAAAGGAACAAAACAAGACCCAGGGAAAATAAAAAATAAAAACTCCTGAAATAGAAACAAAAAAAATTCCCCAGAAGCTAATTTGGCAGAATCAGAAGTAGCTTCTATCGTGCCCTGCCCATCACTCTACATAAGTGTGCCAATTTTCAGTCCTAATGAACTGCTTTGCTATCTCAGCCTATATGTGTGTGTGAGTGAGTGTGTCTATGGCTATGTAAATATACACTGTCTACCTAGAAGAAGAAGAAGAAAAGTTGGCTTTTCTACCCCGCTTTTCTCACTCATTTAAGGGGACTCAAAGCAGCTGACAAACTTTCTGTTCTTCTCCCCACAACAGAACACCCTGTGAGGTAGGTGGGGCTGTGAGAGCTCAGAAGAGAGCTATGACTAGCCCAAGATCACCCAGCTGGCTTCATGGGGGAGGGTGAAGTTGAACCTGGTATTCCCAGATAAGAGTCTGACTCCCTAACCACTAGACCAAACTGCGGGCCAGACTGCCTACCTATCAATGGAATCTAGAATTAGGTATCTTGCAGCAAAGTTCTTCTGTGACAGATCAACTGATTCTTCCTGCCACTCCAAGGAACTTGACCACTTGGTGTGTTGGCTAGATCTGGTAGCAACAGAAGCCAGCCTGAAAGTGTTAAGATGTGAGGTCAAATGGGCAACCCCCTCAGCACTGCTTTGAGATCACTAGATACCCATGACATTTCCCATGCAGTGCTATTGCAGGAAATCCAGGCACGGTACTGGGTTTTTCCTTCTAGCTCCACTTTACCTCCGCTTCAGGTGAGTTGCATATGAAATCACCTTACTGGGGACTTCTGGGAGCCAGCAAAGTGTGTGAAAAGCAAGAGAAAGGGGTCGTGCATTTGACTGACTTCTGGGGTGTTTTTCCACTGGCAGAAAGTACCCATTTTTGCACCCATTAAGGACCCATTAGAGTGTGAGCCGGATGATCCAATTTCCACCATGGCATCCATTTGGGACCCGATTGTTTCCACCTGCCGCTGGGGAAATCCTGATCAAATGGGTACTTTCTGGCCTTTAATCCGGATTTTCTGTCTACAATGGGGTCTTCTGCCAGAATATCCGGATTAAAGGGAGCCTGTTTCCACGCTTGTGTGGCAATGGGGTCTAGAAGAGGCTAGGAGGAGGGGGCATCAATGGGGGGGGGAGAGCCCCAAAACCTAAGCTTCAAAGTCATTTCGAAGCCATTTCAAAGTCCATTCGAAGTCTGTGCAAAATAGAATCATAGAATCATAGAATCATAGAATGGTAGAGTTGGAGGGGACCTCCTGGGTCATCGAGTCCAACCCCCTGCTCAAGGCAGGATCTCCTAAACCATCTCAGACAGATGGCTGTCCAGTCTCTGCTTGAAGACCTCCATCGAAGCTCCAGAGCGTCTTTGAAATCTGTGCTGATCTTCAGAGTGAACTTCGAAGTGACTCCGAAGTGACTCTGAAGTCACTTCAAAGTTCACTCCGAAGATCAGCACCGACTTCAATGGAGCTGTTTTGCACAGACTTCGAAGTGACTTCAAAATTACTTCAAAATTACTTCGAAGCCGCTATGGAGATTGCAACTCCTGTCCCCCCAAACACCTGGGGTGACAAGCAGACCCCTCATGGGTAGATCCTGGTTTCCAAATGGGTGCTCCGGTGTTTCCACGGCAGGGAGGCTAGCAGCCATTGCTATTGGGTGCTAAACCACCCATGGAAACACATTGGTTACTTCCCTTAACCCGGATCTACTAGATCTGGATTAAGGAATGTACCCATTCCTTAGATCTGGATCTTCTTAGATCCAGATTAAAGGAGCGCGGTGGAAAAACACCCCTGGAATCCCCCAAGAACAGTAGTTTTTGTTGGAGAGTCATATGGGTTTCAGCATCCTACAACTATATTTTGCTATTTAAAGGAGGAAGAGGAGGAGGAGAAGGAGAAGGAGGTGAGAGAAGGGGAAGGGAAGGGTGAATTTCACTGTAGGGCATTCGAGTGCAAAATAGGGGGAGAATGACTGTCATGGAAGAGTAAATAGGGATGGAGAAGGACTGATTTGACAAGCAGCTATGTATAAACATAAGCAAAGAAGAAGAAGAAGAGTTGGCTTTTCTACCCCGCTTTTCTCACCCATTTAAGGGGACTCAAAGCGGCTGACAAAGCTTCTGACCTTCTCCCCACAATAGGACACCCTGTGAAGTAGGTGGAGCTGTGAGAGCTCAGAAGAGAGCTGTGACTCGCCCAAGGTCACCCAGCTGGCTTCATGGCGGAGGGCAGAATCGGACCCGGTATTCCCAGATAAGAGTCCAGCTCCCTAACCACTAGACCAAACGATTAATCACCTTCTGTTTTAGGGATGTGCATAAATGATCTAGATCTTCAAAATTCGATCAAATTCAATCAAATGTGGACATCTGGATTCGAATAGAACGTCTACATATTTGAATTTAAACATTCAAATGAATTTCACATGCTTCAGAACATTTGTGCTGATAGTACAGGACAAAGACGGGATGCCTACTGGATAAAACGGGATGCGTATCAAATGCATACAGATGCGCATAACACATAGGAGTGTTGTTGACATTCGTATCCTCAGATTTGAATCTAACATTCGACCAAATAGATTTGAAAGTATTTGATTCAAATTGGAATTTTGTTGCATTCGGATTTTAAGCATTTGAATCAAATTGAATGTTTGGATATTCTATCCGTATTTGACTACAAAAAGAACATTAATGCCCATCCCTATTTTGTTTGCTTCTGGTCGCTTTATGGGCCTCCTTCTCTAACCCCCAGCAGAAACTGGGCAGAAGCTAGAAAAGGGAGAAAGATTCTCCCACCACCACTCCATATTTTTCAGTTCTTGCATCCCAAGACAGCTGGGCGGTGGGTGGAACAAGCAGCCTGGGAACTTGCTAAAAACTTAAATACCAAAGAAGAGATCTAAAATTAAGAGCTTTTATTTTTAGCTGACACAACACCATTTGTCTTTTGACTTTTCTGAGGCAAGTGGATCAGAGTCCTCGAGGATTGTCCAAATATGACAGTGACTGGGCAGCGTCCAGTAAAACCAACCAATGTGATCTTGGGAAGCATTGCGCATGCACCTGATCTGGAGCATTCCAGCTTCAGAAATCAGACAGAAGGTTGGACAACTTTATTTATTATTTATTTATTATTTACATTTCTATCCCGCCCCATACCCAAAGGTCTCTGGGCGGGTAACAGCAGATTAAAATAAAATATACATTAAAAGACATTCGACAAATATAAAACAATATACAGTATGTTTAAAATGATAGTGTTTGTACTGGGGGGGGGGGGGACATAAGCAGCTCAGCCAAAGGCCAGGGCAAAGAGGTGCGTCTTCACTGCCCTCCTAAATATGTATAGGGAAGGGGCCTGACGCACCTTGAGGGGGAGGCTATTCCATAGTCTGGGGGCCATCACAGAAAAGGCTCTCTCCCGGGTGCCCACCAACCACACTGTTGAAGGTGGTGGGACAACCAGAAGGGCCTCGCCACTTGATATTAAGGCATGGGCAGGTCGATACGGGAGAAGGCGTTCCTTTAGATATTTGGGGCCCAAGTCATTTAGGGCCTTATAAGTCAAAGTCAGCACCTTGAATTGGGCTCAGTAGCGAATTGGCAGCCAGTGCAATTACTTGTGTTCAGTAAGGATAAATGTGCAAAAGAGGGATGTGATTGAATGTTTTTTCTGCATTTGATAAGAGCACTGGAGCTCCTCTTTCTTCGTGGTCCCCCACGCTCGCTCGCTCGCTTGCTTTCCTTCTCCGTCTGTGCCGCCGCACACGTTATCCATCATCAAAATATGCATGGGCAGATTCTGTCCACGTCTCCTGTGGACTGCATATCCTCAGTTGTTTCATCCCACCTCCATTTCTTCCCACTTCACAAGGATGCCATCTGTGAAGCAAATGGACACAATTCCCCCTGCTTCCTTTCTTTTTCCTTCTTCTTTTTAACTCTCCCCTCCTTCTACACTTCTTGAACCTATTCCTGACCTGGCCCAATGGCTCTGCGTGTTTTATTAGTGGGTGTGTGGGGGCACGTTCTACCCTGATGCATCCAAGATTTATCCTATTCCACTTCCCAAAGAAACTGCCTCAGACCAAAACAGGCAAGATTCCTCTTATCTCCTTTTTTTGTTTGTTTGTTTTACATAAGAGAAAATAAGAGCATAAAAAGAGCCTGGCTGGATTGGACCACAGCCCAACGAGTCCAGCATCCTGCCTCAGACAGTGGCCCACCAACTGCTACTCAAGCAGAAGACAGTCCTCACTGCTTTCAAATCCTTGTGAATGGCCATTAGAGGCCGTTCCTCTCCTCTCTAAACTAATTCGTGGATGACAGGTGTATCAATGGCTACTAGAATGGATGCCTAGGTGTCTCTTCCAGGATGGAGAGAGGGGCAGGATACCTCTGAAGGCCATTTGCAGGGAACTGAGAGCAGGTGATGGTTTTTTCCTTTGTCTTTGGCTTGAAATGCCCAGAAGCAACTGGTGGGCCACTGTGTGAGAAAGAGAGTGTGTGCAGACTTACAGATAGTGTGCAGTTGCGGCCTGTGCATCACATCTGATGCCCGATACTGCATAGTGGCAGCGCATTATGCTGCCGCTGCTTCGAATTTGCCTACTCTGGAACGATGATCTCTCGCCCCACGATATCAGTAAATTTGAATGTTCCTGCTGGTCTGGACAGGATGGCAAGAACAGTGAAGGAGAGCTGAGCCTGCATTGGCTGCCCCATGCCACATGATGTGCGCCTCAGCGCATGCGCCATGGAAGTCTCACAGCTTCCTCTGAGAAAGCTGCAGGGAGGCTGCTAAAGTCCGGGTGGCACATCATACATTCGGATGTGCTTTTTTCTCTAACAGTGGATTTTATTCCGCTAATCTGGATACTACCAGAATGCTGGACTAGACAAGGATGCGGACTGACCCAGCAGGAGCTCCTCTTAGGTTCTGTCTATGAGGGAATCCACAACATTCGAACCCGAATCGGGTTTTTGAAAATCCGGATTTCGAATTTGGATCCAAATACGGATTTTTGAATAATTTAAATGTGTCAATCCATACCTATCGCATACGAATCTGTGCAAAAATAATGTGTATTATCGTATTTAATGCAACCCGGAGTTCCATCTGCCCTGCACCCACTTCAGCTGTGCCACGCCTTCCTCCGGGGGATAAAAAGAGGGAAGAGACGCTCACACCCAACCCGGAGTTCCATCTGCCCTGCACCTACTCCAGCTGTGCCACGCCTTCCTCCGGGGAGATAAAAAGAGGGAAGAGACGCACACATCCAACCTGGAGTTCCATCTGCCCTGCACTCACTTCCTAGAGGCTGGTATGAAGAAAAACGAACACTTCATCCACCTCTGGTTTTAGCTGGGCCATGCTTTCCTCCTGGGAGCTAAAAAGGGGAGGGAGACATTGCTTATTATATATATTTTGATGTCTTATTTACTGAGATTGATTTTTTTACATGTTGTTGTATTGATTTCATTGTTTCATTGTAGGTTGTTGTCTGTGTATTTCTCATTGATTGTATATGTTTTATTTTGTCAGGCCCTTTGGAAGAAAGGGCATTAGAAATAAACGTTTTTTAAGATGAAAATGGGTTGCACGTGGATTAAACAGACAATAAATATGCAGTTGTGAAAATTCATATTTTTGGATATGAATCAAAAATATCTTGACATTCACATGTCTGAATACAGATCGAATGTGTGGATCCGGATAATCTGGATCCAAATCAGATTTTTGAAAATCCGGATTTTCGAAATCCGATTCAAATTGAATTTCTGAATTTTCCATTTGAATCGGATTCGAATGCAAAAGACGCATTTGTGCTCACCCCTAATCCACATTGCCAATGCATCTGGTAATTACCACGCCGCGTTCTCACGTGCAGGTTTGTTAAAAGACAGTGAACCACAGGGAGCGTTTCTTAATCATTTCTAGGCATGTTGTTTCGTAAAATGGTATTTTTAATCTAGGCGAGCAGCTGGCAGAGTTGTTTGTGTGTGTTTTTCTCAGGCGCACTTAAGAAGTGATCTGCTGGAACAATCTATTGGGTGGTTCATTCCAGCATCATTAGTAATGCTATTTATCCCAACATCATTAGGAACGGTTAGATTGTAGGGTCCTAGAATGGAAGCATATTTGCGTTTTTGCCTCCAGGCGGGGCATCCTTCTCGGTCAAAGAAGAGGTGTTTTACTGCCCTGTCTCCATTAGGGATGTGCATGAATATTTGTAACATCTGAAATTCGGCCAAATTCGGACATTCAAACTTGAATCAAATGTTACAATACTCGAGTACTAACATTTGAACGGATATGAATGTTTCTGGACATTTGTACAAATAGTTTGGATGTTTGTTAAGCTGGGGAAACATATCAGATACGTATTATTTGTATCAGGTAGATATCCGTTCGTATCAAATACTTATCTATTCATATCAAATATGTATTTGTTCGTACAAGGTACATATTTGTTTGTATCAGATATGTATCAAGTGATCATACAAATATGTACAGATAGATTCATAGGCTGCATCCCCAAAAGACTTATTTGCCTCTCTAGTCTAGTCTCCCTCTACTGTCACTCTATTCAAGCGGACTTTAAAAGTGCCCTGCACTTCCGGAAAAAGTATCCGTATGAGGCTCAGCAAAACGCTCGTTTAAAATGCACCTTCTGTCCCCACAGAAGTGTGTTTTCTTTCCCTGCATCTTTTTCTCCCCGCCCCCTCTCTTGTTCAAAGGAAAAATAGTCATTGGTTCTCTGTTCATCTCCCACATCTCCGTCCCTCAAAATGGCTTCCCGTGCTGGCTGCAACCATCAGCTGGGCGATCCCTTGCTCATTCACTCTCAGCACTTTCACAGAACACTTGTCAAAATCCACCCAGTAGAGCAGCGGTGACTTTAAATACACCCACTTCACGCCTGATAACAATGTTGCAATCCATCCACTTCACACCTAATAACAATGTTGCAATTCTCCGCAATTCTGGCTCTTTGAAAGTTCTGTGCTTTAGAAAGGGAAGGAAGGGAAACTGCAGCATTTCTGGGAGATGTGTGAATGCTTTATGGCTGTGTGTGCAGGCAGCAATCCCCACCCCTTTTGCCACGGAGCGTCCCCAAGGTAAATGCTGCGAGGAAAACCCGCGACTTCCAAAAAGAGCGATGAAACTCTTCTTTAAAGGGCAGGTATTTTGTCGCAGGTTTTCCTGCTTTTGTAGTGCTGGAAGCTCGCTCAAAACCCTGGCATGGGGGTGCTCAGAGGCAAAAGAAGATTTTTAGCACACTTTAAATTGCTTGGGGATGCACCCATATTGAACAAATATGGATCTTTGAATATTCAATTCATTTTTAATCAAATGCCCAAAAAACATTCATGCACTTCCCTAATCTTCATCATTGGAAGCAGCAGGAACCTCATGGTGAACATGGTGGCCACTTTTCTGGAGCGATTGCCAACAGAGGTGCCCCCTGTGTAGGTGTTTTTTCTCACCCTGGATGGAGGCACTTCGGAAAATGTGCCAAATGTGCCTCCTTGCTCCCAAATGGAGACAACTATTTTCCATGGTACAGTCTCCACCTCCACCCAGCACAGGAGAATAGGGATGTTTACATATGGGTTTTTTTTTTTTTTTTGCATTTAATTCATATTGAATCAAATGTAAGAAAATTTGTATTCATCCAAATAGATCCCCTTCGAATGTGGCAGGATTCTATTTGATACAAATGTATTGGTATGAATGTAGCCAATGATACGAATCCAATAATACGAATATCCAATACGAATATCCAATACATATCCCTTGGCAAATCTGCTTTGAAAGTGTCAAATCTGCCCTGAATCCCCTTTGAATCCACTCTCAATCAATGTGGAATGCAATCTGGATCCATTGCGGATGTGACTGACGCAGCTGATTTCCCACCTCCCCAGGTTCACGAATGCTCCAAAGCGGTCGTACAAATACAAATGTTGATTTACAAATATAACATTCAATTTGTATACAAATGTCCGAGTTCATACGAATTTGTACAAATATTGAATGCTACAAATATCCCTACTGGACAAGCAACTGTTGAGTCAGATCTCCTGCGTCATGCAGGAATCCAGATCAAGTCATTCCACCAGCTAACACTTTGTGAACCAAGTGGAACAGATACCGTGACCTTCATAAGAACATAAGGAATGCTTCACTGGGTTGGACTCATGGCCCATCTGGTCCAGCAGTCTACTCCCACGTTGGCCAACCAGCTGCCCAAGGAAGCCCACCAAGGGATGAGCAAACAGCTGATTCTGCTCGCAGTCTCCCAGCAGTTGGCCTTCAGAGTCATATGATCATCAGGGCTGATAGCTACCTAAAACCAATTCTCATCTGAAAAATGTGGCTCAGAAGCAGCTTAGAGGTGGAAGCACTTGGCAGTCAGTGTCTCTCCCACTCCAAATCCACAATAAGCCTACAATATATACTTCCAAAGTGCATTTCCTGACCTTTAATATGGATTAGAGTTGACATGGGAATATTGATGTCCATTAGTTAACACAAGGCAGCACCTTCAAGCTATTCTTGTGAATTTTGTCCAAGGCAGGGAGGTGCATGAATGTAATTTTCATCATTTGGTTCATAATGCATCAAATATTTGGAAATCCAAATTCGTACAAATAAAGAAAAACAAATGTCTGGACATTCGAACTGATACAAATACATTTGTATCTATTTGTATGAATATCAATACGTATCCAATGATACGAATTTCACACGCATCCGTACGTATCTGTATACATCCATATGCATCTGTATGCATCCCATACAGATCCGCATGAATGCACCCGGATACGCACAAGATGAGTACGGATATGTATGCGATGCGTACGGATACGGATTCGTACACTAACAAATGTCCAAATAACTCAAATTATTCATATTAGTACAAATACTAAAGTACGAATGTCTGGGCATTTGAGTCGTATACGAATGTCTAAATTCATATGAATAGCAAATACTTCAAATATTGGTGCACATCCCTAGTCAAAGGATATCCCTCGAACTTCCCTGCATTGGTGCTGCCTCTGTGCCATTGTTTTCCTTCCTGCCTGCCTGCCTCCTTCTTCCCTCCCTCCCTATCTTCCTCCCTCCCTCCCTTTCTTCATTCCTCCTTTCCTCCCTCCCTCCCTCCTTTCCTTCCTTCCTCCCTCCCTTCTTCCCTCCCTCCCTCCCTTTCTTCGTTCCTCCTTTCCTTCCTCCCTCCCTCCTTCCCGTCTTTCCTCCCTCCCTCCCTCCTTTCTTTCCTTCCTTCCTCCCTCCCTTCTTTCCTCCCTCCCTATCTTCCTCCTTCCCGTCTTTCCTCCCTCCCTCCTTTCCTTCCATCCTTCCTCCCTCCCTTCTTTCCTCCCTCCCTATCTTCCTCCCTCCCTCCATTCCTTCTTCCCTCCCTCCCTCCCTCCCTCCCTCTCTTCTTTCCTCCCTCCCTCCCTCCCTCCCTTCATGCTTCATTAGCTCCTGTTAAGCTGCTATCAAAGAAAAGTGGCAGGGACCTTGCAAAATGCCCAGCAGTTGGTAATAATGCCAGGGAGCAAAGATCTCCAGCCCAATCCTTCCTACAAACTAAGTGGCTAATAAATTTCCAAAGTCCCAGTATTGTGTAGGGCCTGCCTTGCGATCCTGCCATGATGCCAACAAGTTATCAACAATTTTACAGCGTCTGGCAGCTCCCCCCGCCCCATTTCTTCTTGAGACCCTCAGTCCCAGATCCAATTATCTTCAATTACCGTTCCTAGAAATGTCTAAGCAGAATCTAAAGCTGTATTATTATCACAGTATTTTTTTTCTTTCTAAAAATGCTTACTGCAATACTTCATGAAATACAATATCATGCTATTCGACAATAAAATATTTGTCAAGCACACAATGAAGAGTAAAAAGGCAAACCAATTGGAAATAAAAAGAACAAGTAATTCACATTTCAGCAATGGTGGCTCATTGGGGAAAGAACGAGTTATAGTGAGGACAGAGGGGCAGTCAATGGCCATCTAGCGATGGTCTCCTGAGATGGGTGAGTGGCAGGGAAGTGCATGAATATTCGCAATATTTGGTACTCAGACGAATTTGGACATTCCTATACGAATCACATGTTACACATTTGTACAGTGACATTCGTATTAATATGAATGTTTTGGAACATTCGTGAACCTGGGAAGGTGGGGAAGCGGCTGCACCGGTCACATCTGCAATGGATCCAGAGTGCATTCAAGACTGGGTTGAGAGTGGATTCAAAGTGGATTCGAGGCACATTTGACACTCTCAGAACGGATATGTTAGCAGGGTTTCCCAAACTGTGGGTCGGGACCCACCTCTAGGAAATTTAACCGTATTTGAAATAACTTTTTTGATGTAATTAATTAAGTAATAAAAAAAATTGTATTAAAACTTTGTTATTTGAAAAGTCCTTTATTCATATTGGTAACAGTTAAATTTCCAAGAGGTGGGTCCCGAGTTGGTAAACTAATATTAGATGGGTCGTAGCCCAGACAAGTTTGGGAACCACTGTGTTATGGGATACATATCAGATACGCATTAGAAACATATCGGATACATATGCATCTGTATCGGATATTTGTACAAATTTGTTAGAATCCAAATTTCCCTACATTCAATTCAATATGAAGCGAATGCAAAAAACCTCATTCATGTGCATTCTGTCACTGGTCTCCACACAGACATGAATGTATTCAAAGCTGTAGGCCTTACATTCTTTTACTTTGGTCTGTAATAAATTCATGACTTGTGAGGCCCCATAACTTCTGGTAGCACACCTTTTCACCTAAGGCCAATTGGCAGTTGGCCTCATAGTTTGCTGTAGGTGAACATCTGGCCAGGTGCATCTACACCTGCAGGAGGTGTTTACAGCCTAGAAATGCCCCCTGCCTGCTTAGATGTTCACTTATCACAAACTAGCGGTGGTGCATGAAATCACGTTATGACGACAGCACCAGTGAATGCTCAGTCGCACCAGGATCCCCAACCAAGATGGCGGCACCCTGTTGGCAATCAGACACGTATCTGGACACAAGCAAATCTCTGGGCCCAGGAGAATTGGTCCAACGTGTACTAATATTTCCATGTGCGGATGCTAGTACACATTAGTCGCTAACACACTTTTCCTGTCCTGAAGATAGGAAGCCAAGTGTGAAAGCAGCCCTGGATTATGAACAGAGACGTGTTGAACCAGCTTCCATTCAAACTGGTTCTAACTGGGTGTTCAGAAAGTTTGAGTTTGGGCTGAGCACCCTGCCCGTTTGAAAGCAGAATCTGAGTTTGAATGTGAGCAGAAGAAAGCAGTGTTCTAACGAACGTAGAGAACACACACTCTGTTTGATCGTGGTTTAAAGGAACTCAGAGTTGTTTAAAGGTCTTCAAAGGTGTTTAAACGTGTTCCAGTGTGTTGAGATCAAATTGGACACCATGCTGCTTGAAGGGGGGGGGGGGAATCAAACTGAATACACAAAGATGTTTACACACATCTCTAATTAAAACAATTTTCCAATTTTGTGCTGTAGTGAGCTTTGCTGCAGTTAAGAAGAATTTGAGTAGGTCTTTATTTTTCAGAAGTTTTTTTTTTTTTGCTATCTTTGAAAATAAAGAGAAGGCTGAGTTCTAAGGATGTACATGAATATTTGTCACATTTGGAATTCATACAACTTCCGACATTCGTAGACGAATTGAAAGGGGCCTGCATTTGTAGGCCCTATTCGTCCACGAATCAAATGGATCTGGTATTTGCCAAAGCTTCATTAAAGCTTCAATTAAGGCCAGATCTCCCCACACACACTTGGCCTCCCGTTCACCCCCCCCCTTTAATCTCTGGCTGTGCCACTATGGCCACTGCATGCTCCTCATAGGCCCAAGCATGCATTCAAGTTGTGCACATGCAGTTCTCATCACTATTGTTGTGATCCCCAGATGGGAAGCTGCACATGGATATCTGGAAGGTCTATGTTGGCTTCAGAGCAACATGGAAATGACAACAGACAATGCCACTGTGCTCCCCCCCCCCAATTCCACTCTATCATGTTCCTTTGTCTCTACGGAGGCTGCAGCGGCATTGTCTGCCATCATTTTTGCGCTGCTCCAAAGCCGACACAGGCCTTGGAGGTGTGCGCATGCAACTTCCCATCCAGGGATCGTGGGAAGCTGCGCATGCAACAGGGAGCTGCGCGTGCAAACCCAGGAGGCCTAATTCAACTCAGAGCAGAACGTGACAACGACAGTTGTGGTGTCAGCAGGTGAGGAAGGGGTGCGAAGGGAAGGTTGGAAGGTTCTCTTTGCTCACTAATATTTGCGTTCGTGAGATTTTTGCGCACAAAGCTGAAAATTTGGCCAAAGCCTAATATTCCCATGTTCAGTTTGCATTGGATCAAATGTGGGAAATGGGTGTCGTGCGCATCCCTGAATGCTATCTTGCAATGGAGAGAAGGGCAGAAGTGCTTAAGTAGGACTAAGAATTCCTGCCCCGTGTCTTGCTTGTATGCTCTGCAGGCGCTTTTCCCACATAATTCAACACCTGATGCAAGTCAAGCAGGCCTCGATCTTCTCCTGTTGCTTCCTGGGGCTGTGTTTGAAAGACAGGAATGCAGGAACAGCCAGAAACCCAAATGAGCCAACTGTCATATCCAGAACTTTTTGTCACCTAGGTACAAAGTATCCAAGCTGCTGCCATCTGTCTGCGAAGTCGAGTTGGCATATTCTATGGGTGCCAAGAAGGTTTCTCTCATGCTGTACTTCCATTTATATTCCTTCCCTCCTTCGCTTTCTCCACCACCCTACCATTCTATGCGTATTTGATAATATACAGAGCTTTGTTTGGTGACTTGGGAAGCTCAAAAGCAAGGGATGGATGGGCAGGAGTTCCATTGCTGGGACTTCCGTTCTGTCCTCCAAAACGGGATCTACAAACAAAACAAAGCCCAAAACAACCAAAGTTGTGTTTTCTTCTCCTCCTCAGTGCATGATTGGAAAAAGCAGGAGTCAACAGCTCCTTCAGCCCCTCCAGGACTCATCAGGACTGCATCCTGACCCTTTCTTACCTGGGTAAGTAGAACTCTTCTGCTTAATGGGGTGGAACCTTCTGGGTACTGGATCAAAGATAGAACGTTCCATTGTGAGCTTCTTTTTCATTTTTTGAAGCAGAGTCAGCTGTAGGCACAAGCCAATAGGGCCTTTGCCTGGGAACGCCAAGGTTTAAGGGCACCAGAATTGTCCCAGAGGAGGAAAAATGCCATCAGGTAGGGGTGAATGGGAGAAACGATGAAATGGAGAAGGACTAAGCACTGAAATTAATGTGAGGCTCTGGTAGAGCGCTCACAAGGTCACATGTCTTTATGTGCATATATAGGGATCCCAAATACAAAGTAGATTTGGGGTTCCAATCCTGAAAGGGGTGGTGGTTGGTACCACCAAATTTATTTATTTATTTATTTAGTGTATGACAAATTCACATGGTTTAAACAATGTGATAGAACGAGGAGATCCTTTAAAACTGTCTGGTTGCCACACCTAGAGATTTAGATGATAGCCTCAAAGTGACTGCTCTTAGAATCCTTCTGAGACCCCATTTGGAACCCAGTTGGTACTTGATTGGTACCAATTGGGAAGGCCCTGTCCCCACCTGGTCCCCATTGAAGGCCCCATCTGCAAGGCCCTGTCCCCACAAGGGCAGGGGAAATCTAGATTTAATAGGTCCTTCAGGCCCTTAAATTTGGATTTTATGTGGACCTGACGAAAGGTGTCCACAGTGGGGTCTTCAGGCATCTTCAAGATCCGGATCTCCAGGAGGACCCCATCTCAAAGATCTGGACCTTGAAGATCCAGATCTTTGGCTGTGCATGGAAAAAGTAGGTTTGAATGTTGCCCTTTTGAAAACCTCCCTCAATGGAACATTGTTGCTTCTTTGAAAAATCACTACCCTCAATTTGCCTGCTTCTCTTCACAAAATTATCTGAGGGATAAGAATACATATATTTAAAGTATTAGATTTATACTTAACAGGTTGTCAGTGGTTTCCATTCTTCTGGGTTTACTGTCAGATTGGATCTTTGCCTTTTTCTTCTGTGTAGAAATGCATAAATGTGTTCAAAGGCCATGTGCTAAGGCAGTGGTTCTCAACCTGGGGGTCGGGACCCCTTTGGGGGTCGAATTACCCTTTCAGAGGGGTCACGATGAGCCTCCCGCTGCCCTTCCCTCCCACCTCCGCCCCCAAGGTTGGGGGTCCCCACAACATGAGGAACTCCATTAAGGGGTCGCAGCATTAGGAAGGTTGAGAACTGCTGTGCTAAGGGGTTTTGGTATCCATGGCTTTATGTCCCCACAGCCATGGGGTGAGGGTCCCAGGTGGAGATTCCCTCCATGGGAGCACATACTCTGCCACATCACAATATGCTTCCTAGGGTGTTTCCGCACTTAACGCTTGAAATCCAGATTAAGGAAATCCAGATTTCTGAAATCCATCCCTGGGAAGATCCGTCTGAAATAAGGATGGATCCAAATGAGGTTTAACACATCCGCATTTGTGTGGGAAGCATGGATAGCGAGAAACGCATCATGTGTTTGGCGTGCGGACACTGGAGCACCAATATCCAAAAGGATCAGGCCTCTCTGCGCCCCTGCCACCCAAGGTGCTGCATGATTGGAGCACTCAGCCGTCAGTCATTGCTCAATTCCACTGTGCGTGGGCGTGTCAGGGACAGACCACCCTCCAATCAGTGGCACACCTGAGATTCCGTGGCTGCCTGCCTGCGCTCAACATGGCGACTTCCAGTCCCGCCAAAATGCGTTCCCTCTCCTGTCCCTGTGCGGAAGTGTCGTCCTTTGACCCGGAATTTGCAAGCAGGAAAGGTTTGAAGACCTAATTTTTCAGGTCTTCCCAAAAACCAGATTCGGCGCCCTCTAGACCCCATTAGACACGGATCTCATGCAAGGCTGTGCGGAAGCGGCATCCTTGAAGGGGCTCTATTCTGTCCCGCTGTATGGACAGTACCTTGCGGATGTGTGCCATATGGGTCCTTGTCGAGTGCTTAACGGGGTCTTAACGTCCTGTGTGGAAACATCCAAGAGTTCTCTGCTATAGTCACACAAGACCTTTCCTTGCTCCAGAATGATGCCCAGGTTGCTCCTACAGACACAGACACACACAGACACACACGTTCCCCTTTTCTCTTCGTCATTCTCCCCCTTCTGCTCTCCCGGACAGTCAAAAGAGACAGGTTGCAGCTTGTACTGTACATACCAAATCCTAGACCGAAATCTGTGAACTGTCAGTTTGATGCTAGCAGCGTGTGAGACAGCAAACATCAGAGCCGACCGGGTTTAGGCAATTTCCCAGCATGGCAGCTCTCTAGAGGGAACAAAGGGATCTTTCAATGCAGAACAAAATTTAGTTCCTTAATGAAAAACATCAGGTTGATTCAAGCGTCCCGTCCATAGGGGTTTGAGGCTTGTGGCTGGGAAGTCACACTGGAAAGAAGCTAATCTGGTTTATGTCAGAAAAAGACACTCTGATCTCTTCCAGCATTAGGGGGCTCAAAATGCTATTAAGGTTTCCAGTGGGAGCTTCCGGGAGTTTCCTCCACCAGATCTTATTCCAAAGGGCATCACTGGCACTACCCTGGGACTGGAGGGATTTCAATGCCGTGGATTTAGGCCAGTCACTAGAAAAATGTGAGGTGGGGTGAAGAGAAAAGCTCCATGCCAGCCACCCTGTTCCACTCTGCATCGGCTTCCTTTCTTCCTTCTAGGGATGTGCAGGAATATTTGAAAGAATATTCATTTTTTCTCTATCCGTATAAATTTGGACATTGGAATATTCAAATCGAATCGAATGTCAAAAATTCCCTTTGTGCACACTCCTACTTCCTTCCAGTATGCCCTCCTTCCAGAGGTTAGATAAATGTGAACCAGACGCATCTCTCAAACAGAGCATGGGGCATATGTTTCCTATACTGTGGCCTCAACCCACGATTAATGTCCAGGCTTCACGGATAACTGCTGCAGAGCTGGTGAAAGCTCCAGCCAGCATAATTCGGTTCCTGTTCGTTGGTTGCTTTGTTTTTCTTTTGAAAAAGTCCCGTTTCTCATATTACAGGAACCCCATAACACTGAGTAATTGAGGCTGCATCCAGACAGGGGCAACATCGCATAATTATTTCAGAGAAGTATTTGATTTGCAAGACCTGGGGCCTGTTTGCACGTGGCTTTATTCTGGAATATATCCCAGAATAGGGGCCTGCTGTCCGCATGCTAGTGCAAACTACAGTAGGCCCCAAGTGAGGCCTGCTAGAGTTTGCATTAGCATGTGGACCATAGACCCCTATCCTGAGATACTCCAGTGTATCTCAGTGCATCTCAGTGCAAACAGGGGCCAGGCCAACTGTGTTCCGGATACAGACCTGGAATCCCCATACCAGCGTCTGCTCTTGCCACACTTTGGCTGCCCCTCTTGCAGCTGATGTCATGCCTCATGTCATCTCTGACACCTTGGATGCTGAGGGTACCGGCCCTGCCAGCCACAATGAGGAAGGCACGCCTCAGGGGGCAGCCTTAGTAATGGGTGATGTCCCCTCAGATCCGGAGTCCTCCGACTCAGACACTGGGCATCGCCCAGTGCCTTCTCTCTGGAGAAAACTAGAACACTTGTGGTACTCAGCCTGGCTCCATTCCAAACAGCTGTGCCAGTAGGGGCAGGACAGTCCAAGCCCAACAAAAGGAAGTCACACAGAGCAACCTCTGTTGCAAACAAAGGATTTTCCTGGCAACCTCCGATTCATGTAACCTCTGGACTCCTGACACTGACAGACCCCTGACTGATGACGAATCTCTGGTAACCTGACTCCTGGCCTATCTGACTACGTGTAACTCTATATCCCAACCGATTCTGGAAACCGACTTGGCTTTTTGCTACTGCTGGCTATGTGTGTGTGTGTACATGTGCTTGCTGCTGCTGCCCACTCTGGACACAACAGCTGGTGTGGATGCAGCCAAAGGCCCCAACTCCACTTGGATGGCTTAGTTTTGGGCAAATGAAGTAGGGATCTGCAAGAATATTTTTTGACATTCTGTTCGAGTCGACTCGAATAATCAAATATTTGATTCGATTCAAATTATTTAAATTCAAATTTAACAAAATTCAATTTGAATTAAGCAAATTTGAATCTATTTGTTTGAATTTTTGATTTGAATTTCCACTTACGATTTTTGACAAGATGCATAGATGCCCGTACGCATCTTCCCGACATCTGTACACGTCCGTAGGCAACCGTATATGTGTACATGCATCCCATAGTTGTCCTGTACGCAACCTGTTTTTGTCCCATACTGATCCGTACAAATGCGTACGGATGCGGGAAAGGTGCGGATCTTCAAGTACGCATCATGCACTAACCCATACACATACGAATATCCAAAATTTGAAATTAGATTTGAATCTTTAAACTCGAACTTTGGGGCATTCTATTCGAATTTGAATGTCAAAATTTGGCGCATTGGATTGAATTTCGAATGCCTACGAATATTCGTGCACATCCCTAGAATGAAGCAGGTGCCCTTATGGACTGTGGGGAAAGGCAGCCTCTGCAAACTCTGCACATTGCCTCTGTGCATGGTGTGGAATCGCACCCTACGTATAAGGTGCATGTATAAGGCACAACTTTGCACTGGCAAAGAGGGCAGTGTGACGTGAGCATCTCATAGAGGTAAGTGGGTTTCTCCTAAATTTTCAGCAGGCTCTTCTGAAAAAGAGATGCAATAGAGACCTTTAGCCCCATCATCCGTTCACAAAACAGTCCTTCAAGACATTGAGATGTCTCCTGCCTCTGCATTAAATTAATGCTCGCAGTCTCTTGCACAATATCCAGGGATAATGTTACGGATATATATATAAAAAAATCTTAAAATCCAATTAAACTTCTGCAATTCGGTATCAAACTACAAAGCAAAAGCAGCAGCATGGATAATGCCATCTAAAAACAAATTCACTTGGTACGTATGGCAAGGAATGATGTCAAAACTAGGTCAGCAAGACACAAAAATGTGAATAAACCACCGAAAAACTAAGCTGATGGTCTTGTTTGAAGGGGTGGTGGTGGAAAGACCTGTTAAATTGTGTTGGTCAACTCAGTTGATTGTTGCTTAGTCCTGAGGCATCTCTGAATAAGATTAAAAACAAAATGAGATCGTAGCATTGAAGACCGTATTTGTTGGGCTACCGGGTCACTTTGTTGAACTTGTTAAAAAAAAGAGAGGAGTAGGAGCATTACGCATGCACACCACAGTAACCAGCAAGGTCTGAGTGTGCCCATTAGCTATACCATCTAGGATATGCTCACTTTGTGTGCATATCTCCATTAAGCCAGGCTGAGAAACCCTGGACTGGGGTTAGCAACCCAACTCAGGGTGGAATGGGTTGCCACCCCTGCAGGTCAGGGTCGTCTGTACTGCCACATCCCTGTCTAGCCACACCCTTACTGCCAGCTTGGAAGAAGACGAAGAGTTGGCTTTTCTACCCCATTTCCTCACCCATTCAAGAACACTCAAAACTGCTGACAAACCTTCTGTTCTTCTCTCCACAACAGACACCCTATGAGGTAGGTGGGGCTGTGAGAGCTCAGAAGAGTGCTGTGACTAGCCCAAGGTCACCCAGCTGGCTTCATGGAGGAGTGCGGAATCAAACTCTTTATTCCCAAATAAGAGTCTGGCTCCCTAACCACTAGGCCAAACTATCTCCCAGCTTTGGAATGGCCATCAGAGTCTTCAAAGGTCTCTGGCCTTTGGGTTTCCCAGGGCTTCTGTTCTGGTGTTGCTCTCTGATGCGTTGCTGAAGTTAAGTCCCTTGCATATTTGAATGGGAGGCCATGTTCCTTCTTGTGATTAGAATGTCAGATTCTTATCTGGTAGTGTCCCTGTTCAGTTCTGCAATCCTCCACGAAGCCAGCCTGGTGATCTTAGGCTAGTCACAGCCCTCTTCTGAGCTCTCACAGCCCCACCTACCTCCCAGAGTGTCTGTGGTGGGGAGAAGAACAGAAGCTTTGTCAGCTGCTTTGAGTCTCCTTAAATGAGTGAGAAAAGCGGGGTAGAAAAACCAACTCTTCTTCTTCTTCTTCTTCACAGATGTGTCTGCAGAATTAAAAAGCAAAGTGTCACCTGCTCTAGATGGGCTGCCCATTCAATCAACATGGGGGCTGGATTATGGAGATTCAACTGGCATTGGCCATGATATCACCTGATGATAAACTTTTAGTTTCCCCTGGCTTTTCTTCTCCTTTAATAGTAACATATTTTGATGCACAATGCTTGAAAAGGGGGTTGGAGAATGCACAAATGTTATTGCGTTGGATTGCTGGTTGGTGACATCAGGGGATCGTGGGTGGCGGATAGATTGTGGCTTACTGGGTGGAAAGATTTTGCTGTTGCATTTTGTCTGAGCGTTTTATAGAGCTTGTAAATTGCTGTGAGATTATTGAGGTTTAAAACACCTGCAAAACAATGAGAATCAGGATGCAGTCACTGTAAACTTGCAGCTGCTTTGAATGGAAGTTGAACCCAGAAATGAAAAGCACAAGCTTGCAGTCAGAGCTTGAGAGAATGGTGCGCTCATGGGCCCAGCTAAGTGCAATCCAACCGCATGGAGGCATGTCATTTTGCTCACATAAAAATGGATAGACAGACAGACAGACACAGGGCTGGATGGATCCACAGATGGATGGACGGGCGGACGGTGGGCGGACGGGCGGGCGGCGGGCAGGTGGGCAGGCGGGTGGGTAGGTGGATGGATAGATTAGACAGACAAGCAAGCAGACAGACACAGGGATGGATGGATGGATGGATGGATGGATGGATGGATGGATGGATGGATGGATGGATGGATGGATGGATGGATGGATTAGACAGGCAAGCAAGCAGACACAGGATGGATGGATGGACAGATGGACAGACGGGCAGATGGACAGATAATTGTTGATAAGTCCAAAGACAGTGGGCATTTTCGCTCTTCCCTTCTGCTGGATGGGAAGGGAGTGCAATCAACTAACATTTACTAGTGTTTGCGCTTGCAAACACTAGTAAATGTTAGCCTACACCCACCCACCCATCCACCCCATGATCCAACACTTACCTTCTGTTCAATTGCCAGCCGGCCCTCTTCTGGGTACCACCATCTTGTGTGTGGTGCCCCCCACAACTGCACATGCGTCAGTGCCATCACCATGACACTGCCGACGCTTTGTGCAGCTGTGCCAGGAGGTCAGCAGGATGCAGTCAGGTCAGTTGGGGTAGTGGTTGGTCAACTTGTGGTGCATGATTTCGTACTCCTCATCTTGTTGATAATTAGTCACCTTCTGGGCCTGCCAGTGCAGATGCACTTGCCCAGATGTTGCCTAATTACCAACTATGGGTTAAAGAACGAACTGGCCCCATATCATAGCACAACATGAGTTGGCAACAGAGAAGCCCAGAGCTAGAAACATCCCCAACTGGTGCAGCTTCGAACTGATTTGAATCAAGCAGAGGTCTTCAAAAACTTCAAGTTAGAACCGAATACTCTGCCTGTTCAAGAACAGAGTTTGAATTCAAAGCAAACAAAGAGGTGTTCTAACAAACCTAAAGGAGACACCTTGTTCAATTGAGGTTTGAAGGTGCTTGACGATGTTTGACTCAAACTGAACACCTTGGTGTTCAAGGAAACAAAAGTTGGAATTTTTTCACCAAATTTGAACTGGGTACTGTTGAGTTCAGTTTGACCTGCGCACACACACAAAAGGTCCACATCCATTGCCTTGAAGAACCTGTTTGCAAAATAACGTCTGATTCAAAACCAAGGCTTTATTCTGGTTTCTTCCAGGATTCTGGCAGAACAGTTTGGAGACGAACATCTTGGTTCACTAGCGTCCTCACGGATATTCAGTCCCCATCATTTTTCATGCACTTCCTTCCGCACATGGCACCTTCTGCCGCTCTAATCAGCATGATAGAATGTATTTGATGTACAGACGCCATAGGGAAGAGAACTTAATGATTGCCAATCATCCCAGCACTTCATCATTGTAACGTTAACAGATAGTAGATTCTTGAGATATTCATTCAGCTCCCGTATGGGCATGCGTGCCAATTCTAGGCTATGCAGTCATTTTGCCACATAGTTTTAAAAAATGACTGGCAGTCAGCAAAGCAGGTGGGAAAAGATGCTCAAAAGAAGAGGTCATCTTGCACACTCTGATATGAATCATTGGTGCCACACCTCCTTGAAAGACGTGCAGATGAGGGTGCTGCTTTCCTTCAGATTTCAAACTTAGATGAAATGAGGAAATGTTCCTTCTTGCTCAGATAGTTAGAGGCCCTGTCCCCATGCAATTGAAAGTCTGCTGGAACTCTTCTTTTGCCTCTGAGCGGCCCCATTCCAGGCTTTACAAGGCGCTTAGGGAGCTTAGGAAAGTGAGACACTCGCGATAAAATACGTGCACTTTAAAGAAGAGTTCCAGCGCTCTTTCGGCGATTCGCGGGTTTTGCTCGCTATATCTGCCTTGAGGACGCTCCGTGGCAAAAGGGGCGGGGATTGCTTGCCTGCACACACAGCCAAAAAGCATTCACACATCTGAGAAATGCAGCAGGTTCGCTTCCTTTCCTTTGTAAAAAGAGCCAGAATTGCTCAGAATTGCAACATTGTTATCAAGCGATCTGTGAAAGCCTTAAAAGAGAATGAGCGAAGGATGGAGCTGCCGATGCCTGCAGCCGCTGACTTTGCCGGGGCAGAAAGCCTTTTCTAACAGAGAACTGAGTGAAAGTAAGTGCTGAAAGTGAATGAATGAGCGATCATCTGCCTTTGCTAGGGGCGGGAAGCCGTTTCAGGAGACGGAGATCTGGCTATTTTTCCTTTTAACAAGAGAGGGGGCGGGGGAAAAAAGATGCCCGGAAAGAGAAGACGGCTACCATGGGGACGGAAAGTCCATTTAGATCGCGGCTACCATGGGGACGCTTATTCCGGAAGTGGAGGGGACTTTTAAAGTCAGCTATAACAGAGTGACGGCAGAGGAAGCCGAGAGGGACTAATAAGTCTTTTGAGGACAGGGCCATAGACTTCTTCTCTCGGTCGCTTCAGTGGAGCTCCTCATAATTAGCCCAGTTCCTGGTTATGTTCATGCCCACTGGATTATTGGTGGTATTTCATGCAGAAGAGATGAATACAAAGAAATGCTTTGTAAAACTTCAGATCATAGGAACATCCATGAGAATATGAGAGGAGCCTTGCCAGATCAGGCCACAGACCATCTAGTCCAGTATCTCTGAGGGAAACTCCTCCTGCCTGTCAATCAAGCTTCCAGATCCCTGGGCGGGTTTTCCCTCCAATTTGCCAGCAGCCAACCAATGCAACAGGGCCCGGGCAAGGTTTCCCGCCCTTTTTGCAGCTTGCAACCAGGGCTTGCAAATGCAGTTTGCAAAGAGGCTTGCAAGGGAGTAACGAAATATTACTGCCCATTGCAGCCTGAACCCTGAAACCGTCACAGTGGACCATTCACTTGTCGTGAGGAAAGCTTCCCCAAAGCATCCATTATCAACCAGAAGTGCAAATGGTCCTCCCATTTACCAGCCCGCAGCACTAAGTCCAAAACTGGAAATTCCACCTCCTCGCTGCCGTGAATGACCATTTCGTGACATGCTCGGACAGCATTGCAGAGGGGCATGTTCAAGCAGAGGGACGTATATTGCGGCCAATCACATCAGAGCCCATGATCAAACACGCAGCGCCGACTACTCAAATGCCCCTCTCGCAACTCAGTGACTGGACGCTAGTCCCAGGGATCAGTGGTCCGGCCATACCGGAGGTTCAGTGATCGATCACAGCCGCCAATACCACCACATCTGCGTGGACGCCTCCGCCGCCTCCCACTGACCGCAGAGAAGTAGAAGAAGAGCAAATGGGCGCACCGTTGGACGCTTTTGTTCAACATTGGTAAATGTGTGCTCCACACTTAATCAACAGTTAGTGAACTTCTGGTGTGTGGGGGCATGCTTGGAGGCTGTAACAGCTTACTCTACGTATGGATGCTCTTCCCCAGAAGTTCACTAATGGTTGACTCCCGGCCAACGTGTGAATAGGCCTCAGGAATCTTGTTCCAGTACCTAATTAGCAACCAGCGCAAACAATTAAGTGCAGATATCTCCTTATGCTTGCTTATGAGAACATAGGAGAAGCCCTGCTGGATCAGGCCACAGCCCATCTAGTCCAGCATCCCGTTGCATACAGTGGCCCACCAAATGTTCATGGGCATCTCAAGCAGAGACAAGGACGAACCTTTGCCTACTCTCGAATCCCAGCAAATGGCCTTAGAGGCGCCCTGCCCCCCCCCAGCCTGAAAGATGCACCTAGGCATTCATTCTAGTAGCCATTGATACATCTGACATCCATAAATTTGTTTAACACTACCTTAAAGCCATCTAGACTGGTAGCTGTCAGCACCTCTTCTGGCAGCCAATTCCATAAGCCAATGACCCTCTGCCTGAAGAATTACTTATAGAATCATAGAATCATAGAATGGTAGAGTTGGAGGGGACCTCCTGGGTCATCGAGTCCAACCCCCTGCTCAAGGCAGGATCTCCTAAACCATCTCAGACAGATGGCCGTCCAGTCTCTGCTTGAAGACCTCCATCGAAGGGGAACCAACCACCTCCCGTGGCAGCCTGTTCCACTGGTTGATCACTCTTACTGTTAGAAATTTTTCCTAACATCTAAACTAAATCTTTTCCCCTGCAGTTTCACCCCATTGTTTCTAGTCCTTCCTTGAGAGAGTGAGAACAGGGCTGATCCCTCTGCCCTGTGACAACCCTTGAGGTATTTGTAGACAGCTATCATGTCTCCTCTCAGTCTTCTTTTTGGTAGACTAAACATTCCTAGTTCCTTAAGCCGTTCCTCATAGGACATGGTTTGCAGACCGTTCACCATCTTGGTAGCTCTCCTTTGAACCTGCTCCAGCTTGTCAGCGTCTTTTTTAAACTGGGGTGACCAGAACTGGACACAGTACTCCAGATGAGGTCTGACCAAGGTAGAGTAGAGGGGGATAATAACTTCACGTGATCTGGACTCTATGCTTCTCCTAATACACCCCAGGATTGCGTTTGCTTTTTTTGCAGCTGCCTCGCACTGTTGACTCATGTTCAGTTGATGATCTACCAGGACACCCAAGTCTTTTTCACATGTGCTGCTGCTCAGCTGAATTCCTCCCATTGTATATGTGCTTTTTTCATTTTTCTTGCCCAGGTGCAGAACCTTGCATTTTTCTTTGTTAAATACCATTTTATTAGTTGCAGCCCATTGTTCGAGTTTCTCTAAATCTCTTTGAATCCTCTCTCTCTCTTCTCTGGTGTTTACTTCCCTTTGTTGGATCTGACTCTCCTACCCATCAGATTCATAGATGCCCCCTGGTTCTAGTGTTGTGCGATAGAGAAAAGAAATTTTCTCTATCCACCTTTTCTATACCATGCATAATTTTATATACTTCAATCCAATTTGTCATAGCTTGGGCTAAAATGATAAATATTCCTTTCTTTTGGGGACTGCCCTTTTTTTGCTTCTGCCGTTGTGGAGGCGGGGAAGAGGTCCCTGTGGGCTTGGACAGCTCCACACCTGACAATTCTCCTTGCTTTCTGTTCATGGCACTAACGTGACAGTGTGACCCCAACTTTAAAGTGCTGCAGTACATCAAAGGAAGCCATTCCCAAAGACTTGGAAGCGACTGTTCTCTGTGGGTTTTAATTTTACGTGTGAGATTGGCTGAGGTTTATGAGACAGATAGCCAATTCTTTTCAAGAAGCAAGATATTGTTCCTGTTCAGTGTGTTTTCAGCTGTAATCTTAGGTTCCTTGTCTTTCATCTCCCAAATGACCAGAAAGGATTCATCATTATTATTGTATTATGTGCCTTACTGCAAAGCAAAGGGTTCATGGTGAGGCCTCCCTTTGGCCGTGGTATCAACAATCCTGTGAGTCTATGTGGACCAATTCAAACATTCTTTTAGAAGTGTGTTAAGAATATAGTGTATAAGCAAGACATAAGAGGATAAGATAGTTCCAAAAAATTGAAACTTGCTCTTCATTCCCAGAATGCCCTATTTGCACTAAACCCAGCAATACTTACTTCAGTTTTGGGAAGTTCATGTCAATGCACAAACTCCACATAAAGGATTTTGCTGTATCTATGGAATCTGTCTTCAGGCAAGAGGATATATTCATACAAAGCTTCGGAACATTCGTGAACTGGGGAGGTGGGAAAGCGGCTGCGCCAGTCACATCTGCAACAGATCCAGAGTGAATCTGGCATGGTTTGAGAGTGGATTCAAAGTGGATTCAGGGTGTATTTGATACTTGCAGAGCGGATATGTTACAGGAGACCTATTGGATACGTATCAGATACATATAGAATCACAAAATCATAGAGTTGGAAGGGACCTCCAGGGTCATCTAGTCCAACCCCCTGCTCAATGCAGGATCTCCTAAACCATCCTAGACAGATGTAGGTCCATCCTTTGCTCAAAGACCTCCAGTGAAGGAGAGCTCACTACCTCCTGTGACGACCTATTCCATTGACTGATCGCCCGCACTGGGTATGTATCAGATATGTGTCGGATACATATGCGTTCGTATAGGATATTCATACAAATTCATACAAATGCATTTACATTGAATAGAATCCTACCAAATTCGAAGGGGATCTATTTGAATGAATACAAATTTTCTTACATTTGATTCCACTGCAAAAAAAAACCCTCCCACCAACTGTGCACTTCCCTAACCCAAGTTGCCTCCTTTTGCCATGCCTTTCCAGACACCAGCTTCAAACCCTGGATCATCTGCAGATCTAGTGAAGTTCGTGCAATAATTATTTTATTTAAGAATTTATATCCTGCCCTTCACCAGAAGGTCCCAGGGCGTATCGGGATCCAACCCACCAACGTCTTTTCACTTTGGAAAAGGAAAGGCTGTTAGAAAGACTAGTATGTGCCCAACTTGTTACAACTATACAGATAAAATGTGAAAATCAAAAGTGAAATTTGCAATTCAGAAATCTGATTTGCTTTCAGCCTGTTGACCCATATTGATTGTTTGGGCATATGAGAAATAAGAAATTTTCTAAGCTGACAGCTGTCAGGTATTAAATGTCATTGCACATGAACTCTCAAATATCTTCAGACTTTAAACATAGTGGCTTTATAATGCCATCTAGTATCAAATCCTAGATTTTATAGCTAGATGGAAGTCTATTGCTGGTATCTATCGCTGCCCAAACGTTATGAAATAGGTTTGAAGATTTTTTTTTTCATTTGATCTGATTTACAAAATAAAATAAAAGATAGATAGGTAGATAGACAGATAATTCATGTTTCCAAAGTTAATACACACTTCCAACCATTACCTCCTCAGCAGACATGTAGTTCATAAAATAAAGTAAGGCCATATTCCCACTTGATAATTTAGTGCTCAATTGAATCCCCCCTTTTTTTTTTACCTCTGCAGTGAGGTCTGGGGTTTTTTTTGGAATCCCACTCCCTCCTTATAATGTGGAATTGTGGGAGGGAACCTTCTCTCTCCCTCCCTCCCACTAGTATGGTCTAGTGGTTAGGGAGCTGGACTCTTATCTTGGAATACTGGGTTCGATTCCAGTCTCCCCCATGAAGCCAGCTGGGTGACCTTGGGCTAGTCACAGATCTCTTCTGAGCTCTCACAGCCCCACCCACCTCACAAGGTGTTCTGTTTCAGGGAGAAGAACAGAAGGTTAGTCAGCCGCTTTGAGTCCCCTTAAATGGGTGAGAAAAGTGGGGTAGAAAAGCCAACTCTTCTTCTTCTCCCCTCCTCACCATTATAACCTGATGTCATCAGGCTTCCAAATGGCAGCCAATAGAAGTAGAACGAGGGGCTGAGAGGTGGATGAGAGGCCACCAGCTCAACCAGCACACCCTGTCATCAGTGATTGCTTCTGCCCAAGGGCTCCAGACAGAGCAGTTCTCTTGATTTGCGCATTTTGGGCACATGGGAACCTTTGGGCTGCTGCTGCTGCTGCCACCTTGGCGGCTACAAATGAAGCCACAGGAGTAGGCAGGCCAGCGAGCAGCACAGGAGTAGGCAGTCAGGGGGGCTTATTCCTTCTTTTACTCCCCACATGAGGCTGTTGTGCTGATGCTGCCTTTGCAAGGAGGCGAAGCTGGGCGAGCAAGCGAGCAGTGCTGCTGCTGCTGCCGTGGGCGGGCGAGAGGGTGGCGCTGGCCTTGGGGCCGCCACTGCCGTTGCTTCTCTTGCTACTCCCAGTTCCGGCAGCTTCCCCCCTTTGCCTTATTAAAGATCAAGGAAGGAGGGGGAGAAACAGGCAGAATTGCGCAGGGTCGCTAGTGAAAGGCGATAAGATTCCTCCCACCATCCTTCATTTTCTCTGAAAGGGGAGACAGAGTACCGAATCTCACTAGCAAACAGACAGGCCAAAAGAAGGGAAATCCCACCTTCTCATTGGCTGAGAGGAAACTGGGCAGAATGCCACTAAAAATGCTCTTGCATTCCCGCTTGCAAAATAAAGTGGATCATTCCTAAATCCTACAGCGAGAGCTGTTTTTCCGAGGCACATTTTGGCAATTTACTCCTCGTAAAATCCGGGAAGCAAAATTTTAATGGGGCAAAGGATTTCCCAAACGTTTTCAAAGCTCTTTGAAACTTGAGTGGGAAGAGGGCCTAGAAGTCACTAATGAAATACAGTGAGAAGGAATGTTTATATTTTTACACTTCTGAATACGCAAAGGTCTCAGGGTTAAAATGATTTTAAAACAACCCACAGAAAAACAATAACAGGGCCTGAACGTGGCGTGGAGAGGCTATTTCCTAAGCCAAAAAAATTGCATGTTACAACATTGGTGCATTGACATTTGTATTCTTCAGAACATTCGTGAACCTGGGAGGAGGGAAAGCAACTGCGCCAGTCACATCTGCAACGGATCCAGAGTGCATTCGACATGGATTGAAAGCAGATTCAAAGTGGATTCAGGGCAGATTTGATGCTTTCAGAGTGGATATATTATGGGATATGTATGCATTTGTATTGGATATTCATGTCGAATTCATATGGAGCATTCATATCAAATAAAATCCTGGCACATTCGAAGGGGATCTATTCGAACAAATACGAATTTTCTTATATTCGATTTCATACAAATCAAATGAAAAAAAACCCAAAAAACATTTGTGCACATGCTTAGCACAGATTGATCCATAGTTTGGGTGCAATCACCGCTTATTTTGTTAGTCCACCCACTCGGTTCAGGTTCAGTTCTTATGTGAACAACACAGTTTGCTGCAAACCACAAACCAAGTGAACCAGTGTTCTACATCTCTAGTGGGGAAATCTCTCAGAAGAGGGTCTGGTCGGCCTTCCTTTGTATGTCCAGAAAGAGAAAGAAAATATGAATATCTGGCTTCCACACATGATCGCCTTAGATCAGCTGTAGAGGAAGGTAATCATTTCCCCCTGCATACCAAGTGAACTATGTGATTGAGGAAAATGAAATTTCCATTCCCACCGGGGTGCTGGGCTGGATAGAAGGTTTTAAACTTCTCTAATCAGCATGCAACTATTTCTATTACATTACTGTTTTATTTTGGTGCCACTATTGAAATCGGGAGGCCTTGGGCGGGTGGAAAGAAACGCTTATGTATCTTCATCACAGCCCTAGGGTAAGGATTAGCCATTCTGTCAGATAAATGTTCATTTCGACACCAATTTAAATACAACATTTTCAAAAAAATGTTTATTCATTTAAAGTCTCAGATGGAGTTGCAAAGCGGGACAGAAATAGCACGCTAGAGATGGCTCGAACCAAAGTTGTTCATTCTGTTCTGGAGACAGCTGCTGGTTAGGAATGTGCATGAATATTCGAAACATTTGAATAGAGTGTCTCTAAATTCCAATTTAACATTCGAACATATTTTTGAATCTTATGAATCTTTAAGATCCCTGTCTTAAAGAGTAAACAAGCTCCCTTTCTCTTAGAACAGGGGTGTCCAACTTGGAAGAGGAAGAGTTGTCTTGGGCCACGCATTAAATTCTAACAAAAACGGATGAGCAAAAAAAAAAATGTCCATGCGTAATTTCATAATTCTTAATGTTTAAGTAAATTTATTATTCTGTGTTGGGCCTCATTCACAGCGATCCCAAGCTGCACGAGGCCCGCGGGCCATGGGTTGGGCACCCCTGTCTTAGAACTACAGTTTGCATGGTCCCTCTGGAGGACAGAATGGCTATTTGACCAATTCTGAATGCATCAGAGACCGTTCCTCCATTCTTGGAAATGGCAGATGTTCAAAGAGCCACATTCCCTCCACCAAGGTGGTGAGAAGACAGCTCATTTATAGAGATGTGTTTATCCAAAGGCTGCACATCAGCGAATAGGTAAACACTTTGCACAAAACTGAACAATCCAAGTTGCCAGCAGGTGACTGATAACTTAATTTTCTGAGCTCACTCTATTGAAACAGAAATAAAAGACACAACATATGATCCTTAAAAAAACAAAGCAAAACATGCTGCCTACTACTTTTGGCCCACTAGAGTAGCTGATCAGATGGTCCAATGACAAGCCCACTGTTAGGACTGAAAAGCAATATCTATTTCCCACATTTGACCCTCAGAGGTGCATTATTTCTGGGACTGAAGCCACAGACATCAAAATGAATAGATATTGATAGGTTTGGCCCTCGTGGAATCCTCATTGGTGATCTTCACATTTGCGTAGGCTTTGGATGACATTGAGGTGGAAAAACTTTGAACAAATTCACAGAACAAAAGGGAGAGTTAGCAGCTATGAGCCCTAATATCTATGTGACTACTTCTGAAGGGCAGCTGCTGGAAAACTGTGAGAAACAGGAACAGGGTGTTCGTGCTAGGGATGTGCACGAATATTCAAAAATACAAATATTCAAAAATCTGACATTCAAATTCAAATCGGATTTTCAAAAATCCAGATTTTCAGATTCAGATTTGAATACAGATTTTCGAAAATCTGATACGGATTTTCTGTACACATCTTATTTGTATCCGTACGTATTTGTACGGATACATATGGGATGAAAATGGGATGGATACAGGATAAAAACAGGATGTGTACAGATGCGCATGGACACATACGAATGTTGTCAATATTTGTATCTTCAGATATGAATCAAATATTTGTCTGAATAGATACGAATGTATTTCATTCAAACCGAATGTGAATTCATTTGAATTTTAAACTTTCGAATCGATTCAAATCTTTGGATATTCCAATCAAATCAAAAATGCTGAAAGCTGCATTTGTGCACACCCCTAGTTGCCACTTTAATGTTAAAACTAGGAGAAATGAAGAATAATTCTCCAGCCCTGCATTCCTTTTGATTTACACTCTCATCCTTCATGGTTAATTACACCAAGAAGGAGGGTAGGTTGCTTTTTTTGGGTTAAACTTTTTAAAAAGTTACCTCCTAAGAAATATTCACAGTGTTCTCCCTCTTGGAAGGAAAAAAACCCCATAAATAATGGGTGTTTTTCCACTGTCACTAGAAGTACCCATTAAGTACCCATTAATGGGTACAAAAATGCCATTACGTACCCATTAATGGGTACTTAATGGGTACTTTTAGTGACAGTGGAAAAACACCCAATTATTCCTTCAAAGATGTTTCCGATTCTTTGACTTTCTGTGATGAAGGAGACCCGTTTCTACAGGAGACAGAAAAAGCCTTTTTAATTCAAGGAAAGTGGACATGAGGTTGAATGATGATTGGCCCTTGTGATCTTAGGGAATCTATTTGGCACATTTGACTCTGAGAGGTTCTTAAATATTAGACACCAATAGCACCAGGAGGAGCAGATCTGCATTGCTGAGCTCATTAACAGATCATGACAAACATTACGCTATGGCAAATGTATATGTATTTACGCAGCACAGCAGGTGATCCCAGGGATATATACCTGTATGAATTATGTATTGGTTTTATTTATCTTTTCTATAGCAATTTTCCTTGCAACGTTTCTCCCAGCAGCTGCCGTTTCAAGCCTCACACATGAAAGATCAAAATTTAGCAGACGAAAAGTGGGTCACCTAGAGACCACCCCCGGTTGCTTTGGTGAATATTAGTATGAGACTGTTCAGTAGAGACGTGCATGGATGTTTGTAACATTCAAAATTTGTACAAATTCAGCCCAATTCAGACATTCACATTTGAATTGAATGTTAGCACATTCATTCATTCATTATTTATTCATTCATTCATTCATTCTTATTTATTATTCATTATGTATGTATGGATGGATGTATGGATGGATGGATGGATGGATGGATGGATGGATGGATGGATGGATGGATGGATGGGTGGGTGGGTGGGTGGGTGGGTGGGTGGGTGGGTGGATTATTCATTCATTCATTCATTCATTCATTCATTCATTCATTCATTATGGATGGATGGATGGATGGATGGATGGATGGATGGATGGATGGATGGATTATTTATTTGTTTATTTCTGTCCTGCTCTATATCCAAAGCTCTCAGGGTGGGTAACAACATTTAAAATCAAATATATTAAAATAATGAGAGCATATATGAAAACAACAGTGTCTGCAAGTGGGGAGGGAAAGTGTGTCCCCATTTAACTGACGGCCAGAGCAACAAGGTGCGTCTTCACCGCCTTCCTGAACATATACAGCGAAGGAGCCTGGAACAAGGTTTCGACAGAATTTTGTTGGAGTTGTGGACAGATAGGTGAGAAGTGATAGGGAAAGGGAGTGAGGGAGGACTGGAAGGAAGGAGGAGGGGAGGTGGAAGGAGGGAAGGGGAAGTAGACAGACGCATCCGTGTCAGAGGTGGACTTTGATCTCTTTGAATGAAGTTGAAAATCACCGTGTATGAACTGACTGGAGATGGGCATGAATGAACCTTTGCATGTTTGGTTCATCATTGCAACGAACACCTGTTTGTTCGATTCCATGGCAAATGATTTATTCAATCCAATGGCTGTTCACATTTGGTTTTGAATGTGTTTGATAACAACAACAACAAAAATGGCATTTCCCATTGAAGAAAGCCCCTACATTGCCTGGCTTCTCTCTTTATGGCAATGTTTCTTGCAATGTCTGCTAGTGCAGGTGTCTACATGCAAAGCTCCCTCCCCCTATTGAAAGCTGGCCTGTGAGCTTTCTTTCTAGACTACGTAGATTCCACTGGTCTGACTGGTCTGGATGAATGCCAAAAGCTCAATATTCCCCCCCCCCTGCAATTGTAAAGTTATGCAAAATTTGATTAGCATATAAAAATTTGATTGAATTATTTGTGTCCGTGGACATTTGTGTCAAAATGCAGATGTGGCTGTCTGCAAATCCAAGACTTTGAAGAACTAAACCAGACCACTGCTTAGAGATACAAATAATTTGATCAAACATTCATATTTCATTGTGTTTCTGCTTTTTTTAATAGAAAAATTGCATTTTTTTTCTTTTTGAAACAGTGCAAAAATCAAACATGAAAACAACAGGGTTTTTTCATTGAAAAAAAGACTAGGGAAATGCATGAATTTCTAGTGTTTGCTTTGTATCAAAATGTGAAGGAAATTCATATTCATGCAAATAGAACATGGTAGGATCTGAATACACCGCAAATGCTATTCAAATGCTTCTTGAATCCGCTTTGAGTTGCTGCTGCCGGTTGCGGCTCTTCTTGGAACTTCTTGGCTTAGCAGAGCTTGCTTCCAGCAAGTGCGGAGCACACAGCCTGTGTGCATCGAGTTCACATGCAAGAACAGGGTGTCTTTTGCATTCCAAGTGGAAGGTTTATTGCTTAATAGTTACAGAATAAATGCTTTTATGTAGTGAATAAATGCATGTATATATGAAAAGAGTAAAAAGTATACCACTTGGCCTCTACCTTATGAATATATGCTGTAACACTACAGTACATGATTACTGAAAAACTGAAGTACGCATAGATGAATCAACATATGGTTATAGGAAACGTTAAGTCCATGTGAGCACTTTGGACCAATCCTAGCAGGTGTCACATTTATTTATTTATATTTATATCCCACCCTATACCCAAAGGTCTCAGGGCAGGTAACAGCTTTTAAAATCCAACATATCAAAAACAATAAACAAAACAAAACCACCCATATTAAAATTTAAAACCAACACATTAAAATCAGCACAGTATCAATTAAAACAGTACCGTGTGCAGTGTGTGTGTGTGTGGGGGGGGCAAACATAGCCAGCATCTAGCCAAAGGCCTCAGTGAAGAGGTATGTCTTCACCGCCTTCCTGAATCCAATCAGAGAAGGAACTTGACACACCTCAAGAGGGAGGCTGTTCCATAGCCTAGGGGCCATTACTGAGAAGGCCCTTTCCCAGGTGCCGACCATCCTCACTTCTGAAGGTGGTGGGACAACCAGGAGGGCCACCCCTCCAGATCTTAGGGTACGGGCAGGTCGATATGGGAGAAGGCGTTCCTTCAACCTGCTTCAAACATCGACCTGCTTTCATTTCTCACAACATTACTATACTTGTTGTGACTACGCTACTAAAGCAGGATACAAGATTACAGAGCACCGGTGATTATTCAGCTCAGGATGGCCTTCCTGCCTAGTGATGGAAGCTCTGGTACTCTTGTCACATTTCACTGGAGAAAATGTCCTGACACCACTGAATCCCCTCTAAATCCACTTTGAATCTGCTGTATTTGCTTTAAATCCACTCTGAATCTGTTTTGAATCCACTCTGGGTCCACTGCAGATGTGAATGAGCAGCCGATCTGGTACCTCCCCATCTTTGTGGATGTAATGAAGCTTTGAACGAATGCGCAGAAGCCTTTGCTTCGCATTCGAATGCCAGTCCTCGAATGTAGCCAGTGTTTGGTTCGAATGCGACCATTTGGATTCGTACGAATTGTGAACCTGATGGATATTCATTCATATCCCTAACAAACACACAAATTTCATTTGTGTGCAACCCTGCTCAGTTGTGCAGTGGAAGCTATAAAGTGCAATTATATGAAAAGTCTGTGTTTGCAAACATGTGCGTTATGCAGACATTCTCATCTGTGGCTCCCTGAGGAATACATTCAGAGTGACAAATTTGCCTCTTTTTAATCTCTGCAACCAGACCCAAGATTCATCGCAGCAGGTCATCTATGAATGAATTGCTCTCCTTGCTGAGTGCTGTTTCTTTGTTTTGCAAATAGCCTATTTTCTACCAACAGATCTTTCACTTAAAAAAATAATAATAATCTCCGGAGCTCCCAGAAGTCTCATTCAGGGAGTCCACCAGTGGAGTCTGGGCTTTGTTCAGCTATGAATCATTTTTCTTCCATTTCAAATTTGCAAGGAGAGAGAGATTTCTGGCTACAAAGTTGCTCCTTGGCTACTGGAGGAGTTTCGTTCCTTCTGACCTATCAAAAATTAAAACAAGAACTCCTCCATGATCCAGGACAAGCCACCTAACCTATGCTGCCTTTGAAGTTCCCTTAGGGGTAGGGATGCACAGAAATGTTCTAAACATTCAAAATTCGAATTCGGTTGAATGTCTTCACAGTCGAATTTAAACAAATTTCAAATGTTCCAAAACATTCATTCAAATCATTTGAATGTACAGATATGTATGTATTACATACATATCTGTATTAATATCATACGCATCTGTGCACATTTGCGCTTATAATACGGAATGAAAATGGGATGCATATGGGATAAAACGGGATGCGTACAAAATGTGTACAGATATGTATAACACATACGAATGTGGTTGACATTCATATCTTCAAATACAAATCTAACATTCAAACGATAGATTTGAATGTACTGGTTTCAAAAATTTTTTTGTTGCATTTGGATTCTAAACCTTTGAATCAAATCCACACAAAAAATGTTTTTTAAAAAATTCATATTGAATCAAATGCAAGAAAATTAGTATTTGTTTGAAGAGATTCCCTTCAAATGTGGTAGGATTAATATTCAATACTGAATGTTCAGTCAAGGGGTATGCACGAATAACCATAACATCTGTCTGTCTGTCTGTCTGTCTGTCTGTCTGTCTATCTATCTATCTATCTATCTATCTATCTATCTATCTATACCTATACCTATACCTATACCTATACCTATACCTATACCTATACCTATACCTATACCTATACCTATACCTATACCTATACCTATACCTATACCTATACCTATACCTATATCTATATCTATCTGTCTGTCTGTCATCTATTTATTTATTTACATTTTTATCCCACCCTATACCCAAAGGTCTCCAGGTGGGTAACAACATCCAGAATCAAACATTATTAAAACAATAACACTATGTATTAAAACAGTAGCATCTTCAGTCAAATGTGGACAAATTTGGACTTTCGTACATGAACCAAATGTTAGTACAATGTGGTAGGATTCTATTCAATACAAATATATCCCTACAGATTTGTTCGAATATCTGATATGAAGGCGTACGAATCCTGCATACAGTTCCTATATAAATGCATACCAATGGGATATATATCCTATACGAATGCGTAGGTATCAATAAGTATCCAGTACATATCCCCAGTTTAACGAAAGCACAAACTGTTTGTATGAATGTTAATGTATGAATGCTGTAACATTCAATTCATGTATGAATGTCCGAATTTGTACTAATAACAAATGTTACGAATATTCGTCCACATTCCTAGTTCTGATACAAACAAGCCTGATTCAAAGGGAGTGAGGACAGCCACAACGTGAAACCTCCAACAGAATACCAATTGCTGTTTTTCTTAAATTTTCATCCTTAACATTCATTTTACTTGTTGTTTATTTTCACGCATGTAACAAGTGTTCTCTGCAATGATACATCCTCTGAGCAGCTTACAGTAAATAATGCAATTTGAATGCAAAATAATGCATAAAAACGACAATAAACGAGCATAAACGCTGGCTACCAAAATCATAAAAAGGAAAGAGAAACATAAAGGCGGCAACAGAGGTTAAAATCAATTTAACAGGACTGAGCGGCGCTAGGCAGCTTCTGTCTGTTTTTATTGGTTTCAAGTGGTTGTCAGTGTTGATCGCTGCTTGATCTTACTGGGTTTTATTTGCTTGGAAGGTGTCCATTCCTCATAGCTTGCCCAACTGCAAATGATTCTAGCGAACAAACTTTGCGGAAGGCTTCGTTACGCCTTAGCAGCCAGCGCCTAGGACTAAACTGCCTGAAAACTATTGTGGGGGTATCAGCCCGAGCAGATTGCTCTCACAGTGACAGGCATTTGTACGTGGGCCCCACCTTTCCCTGATCACAAGGCTCCCAGCAGTTCTCCTTTAGAGACGTCCTGACTCCTGGGTCAGAGGTAGGGCTGTGCACAAATGCAATTTTTGGAATTCGATTCGAATAGAATATCCAAAAATTCAATTCGATTCAAATCTTTAATATTCAAATTTATCCACATTCAATTCAAATTGAGTAAATTTAATCTATTTGTTTGAATTTTCTTTTCGAATTTGCACATATGAATGTCGACAACATTTGTATGTGCCCGTATGCGTCCATACACATCCCGTATATATCCTGTATGCATCCCGTTTTTGTCCCGTACAGATGCATACGGATGTGGGAAAGATGCATACAGGCAAGTATCCATCATGTACGTATCCGTACACATAGGAATGTCCGGATAATTCAAACGAATAGATTCAAAAGTTCAAAATTCGTTTGAATGCTTAAATTTGAATTTATTCAAATTTGGGTGTCCAAATTCAAACAGAATTTCAGATGTTTCGAATATTTGTGCACATCCCTAGTCAGAGGATGTGACACAGTGAAGATATGGGGCTGGATCCTCACACCTGGAAAAAAGTGACTCTGAGTTGCAGTTTAGAGGTAGTAGCAAGGAGGCAGCTAGATCCCCATTCCACCTCTAATCCACATCCTGGTTGTTAGGCATCACCTAGTTGTGGCTGACTCCTGGGGCCTTTTTGCACTTGGCCTTATTCTGGAATATATCCCAGACTAGGGACTTGCTATCTGCATGCTAGTGCAGACTGTAGAAGGCCCCAGGTGAGGTCTGCCATAGTCTGCATTACCTTGGGACCAGCAGATGGTTATCCTGAGATATATTCCAGAGTAAGGCCTAGTACTAAAAGGATCCTGGTTGACACATGTGTACCAATTATGCAAGGCATCTCCATGGGCACCTCTGTGCAGTTTCCCTGGCAGAGATACAGAAGTGCTTTGCTATCTCCTATTTCCAGGGATAGGCTGGGGATTGAACCAGCAACCATCTGCTTTCCAGGCAGGTTGCTTAACCACTGGGCTACAGCCAATCCCAGACGCCGTAGACACCTCTATGCAGTTTTCATAGCAGACATACAGAAGTGGTTTGCCATTGCCTATTTCCAGGGAGAGGCTGGGGTTTGAACCAGCAACCCTCTGTTTTCCAGGCAGGTTGCTTTACCACTGAACTACAACCTTGCTAATCCACATTAAAGGCCCCGAGATGCTTATTTTGGGTTAGAGTCTTTTTCTGGCCTTCAAGATGGGTTGAAGTGGTGTGGGACCAACATCATGTGGCAACTTCCAACGTTAAGTCACTTTTTTCATTGCTTTCTTTTTAACCATCTGCGCATGCAGCCTTGATTAATTAAATAAATTTACTCCGCACATCTCTGCATGCCCTTTGCCATCTAAACTCCCCCTTCCAGCCCACCTCTCGCAAAGCCTGGCGTTCTGCTGTCAGTGACATCCGTAAGCTGCCCTGAAAACAATGCGATTAGGAACTATGCCTTTGGCAGTGAAATAATTACTAATTATTGCAGAGATAAATAGGAATATCCATGATGAAAGTCAATATTATTGTCTTCTTTGTTCCTGTTTGTTTTATCTGGAGTTGAAAGAGTCCCCAGACCTACCCTCCAGGATGGAGTCTAAGAAGCTGGAAGGATTCCTGTTGGCAAGTGGATAGGGAAAGAAGAAGCGACAATGAGAAATCATATTACAGATACACTTGTGAAGGCCTTCTTTGGATCGAATGCCTGCACCAAGCCCATTGTCTTGGATTAATTCATAAAAATGAGAGCTAGGGACGTGCAAGAATATTCAAAATATTCATTATTTGGTCAAATTTGGCCAAATTCTGACATTCGGATTCAAATCAAATGTCCAGACATTTGTTTTTAAATATCTGAATGAATACGAATATTTTGAATAATTTGTTCAAATAATTCGGACATTCATATGTGTAGCTATCTGTACGTATTACATACATATCCGCACATATTTTATTCGTATCCAAACACATCCATACAGATACGTACAGGATGAAAACGGAATGCGTGCAGGATGAAAACAGGATGCGTATGGATGCATAGAGATACATACAAATGCTGTCAACATTTATATCATCAAATTCGTATTGAATATTCATACAAATAGATATGAATATATTCAAATCGGTTTGAATTTCAATACATTAGGTTTTTTTCTCTGTTTGTATGAATTGGGACATTCGAATACTCAATTTGAATTGAATCAAATGTCAAAAAATGCATTTGTGCATGCCCCTAATGGGAGCTTTGGCCTTTGCTATGATCATAAACGCAAGTGAGACTGGGGGTGTTTTTCCACTGTCAGAAAGAACCCATTTTTGCACCCATTAAGGACCCATTTGGGTGAGAGCCGGATGACCCCATTTCCACCACGGCACCCATTTGGAACCCGATTGTTTCCACCGCCGCTGGGGAAATCCGGATCATATGGGTACATCTCAGCCTTTAATCCGGATTTTCTGTAGTCCCCATTAATGGGGTCTACAATGGGGTCTTCAGCCAGAAAATCTAAATTAAAGGGAGCCTGTTTCCATATTCGTTTGCCAATGGGGTATAGAGGAGGCTAGGGGGAGGGGATACACTTGGGGGGAGAGCCCCAAAACCTAGGCTTTGAAGTCTTTTCAAAGTCATTTTGAAGTCATTTCGAAGTCACTTCAAAGTCTGTACAAAATAGCTCCGGAGCATCTTTGAAGTCTGTGCTGATCTTCAGAGTGAACTTCGAAGTGACTCCAAAGTGACTCTGAAGTTACTTTGAAGTCACTCCAAAGTCACTTCGAAGTTTACTCTAAAGATCAGCACACACTTCAAAGACGCTCCAGACCTATTTTGCACAGACTTCGAAGTGACTTCAAAGTGACTTCGGAGCCACTTTGGAGATTGCACTGCCTGTCCCCCCCAAACACCTGGGGTGACAGGCAGACCCCTCGTGGGTAGATCCCAATTTGCAAATGGGTGCTCCGGTGTTTCCACGGCAGGGAGGCTAGCACCCATTGCTATTGGGTGCTAGACCACCCATGGAAACACATTGGGTACTTCCCTTAATCGAGATCTACTAGATCTGGATTAAGGGAAGTACCCATTCCCTAGATCCAAATCTTCTTAGATCCAGATTAAAGGAGCGTGGTGGGAAAACACCCTGGGAGGGAATTGGGATGAATCTCCCCCAGCAACCGAAGATAGAATGTGGAAAGTTGGCCTCTTAAATTTTGCCTTATTCTTTGTCTATGCTGTACCACATATAACAGGACCATATCTGAAGTTGGGGAAACTGAGGCACCTACCCTGGGCAGCAACTTTATTGGCCTGCCAAAATGACACACACAAAAATCAATTTGGGATTTCCAAACTTTGCAGCAACAGTAGGACTTCTGGCCTTCTCTTGGATTATTTCCTGGATCCACTGATGCTACTTATGGTGAAAAAAAATCACTCCAAAAATCAATTTAGTGACCAAAGCTCTGGTCACACCCTTACCTTAAGATGACTTCAGGTTGCATTACTCACATTATTTTTATCTAGTTCATTTTCCAAGCTGGCTTTTTTTTGTGTGTGTTTTCAGTTCACACCAAAACACATTTGTGAAAATAAAGATACTTCAAACATAATAGGATTTGATTCCACTCCAAATGCTCTTCAAACCCACTTTGAATCCCTGCTGAATGAAACCCCTCCAAATCAGTCTCAAATCCACTTTGAATCTACTCTGAATCCATTTTGAATCCACTCTGAATCTGCTAAAGGTGACTGGGCAGCTGCTTCGCTGCCTCCCCCTTTTTGCAAATACAAGAAAGCTTCAGACGAATGCATGTAACGCCTTCGCTTCGCATTTGAATGTCTGTCTTTGAATTTAGCCAATATTCAATTTGAAAGTGAAAGTTCAGATTAATTAAAATACATATGAATTGCCAACCTGACAAACATTTATGCATGTCTGTACACTGGGGATGAGCACAAATATTCTAAATATCCATTGTTCATATCAATTTGTACATATTCAGACATTCATATACAAATCAAATGTCCAGACATTCAGATTTCCGAATTTGAATGAACACAAATATCTCAAATACTGTGAGCCAGTTTGGTCTGGTGGTTAGGGAGTTGCACTCTTATCTGGGAATACCGGGTTTGATTCCGCCCTCCCCTATGAAGCCAGCTGTACCCATTTGATCAGGATTTCCCCAGCGGCAGTGGAAACAATTGGGTCCCAAATGGATGCCATGGTGGAAATCGGATCATCCGGCTCACACTCTAATGGGTCCTTAATGGGTGCAAAAATGGGTACTTTCTGCCAGTGGAAAAACACCCCAGAAGTCAGTCAAATGCACGACCCCTTTCTCTTGCTTTTCACACACTTTGCTGGCTCCCAGAAGTCCCCAGTAAGGTGATTTCATATGCAACTCACCTGAAGCGGAGGTAAAGTGGAGCTAGAAGGAAAAACCCAGTACCGTGCCTGGATTTCCTGCAATAGCACTGCATGGGAAATGTCATGGGTATCTAGCAATCTCAAAGCAGTGCTAAGGGGGTTGCCCATTTGACCTCACATCTTAACACTTTCAGGCTGGCTTCTGTTGCTACCAGATCTAGCCAACACACCAAGTGGTCAAGTTCCTTGGAGTGGCAGGAAGAATCAGTTGATCTGTCATAGAAGAACTTTGCTGCAAGATACCTAATTCTAGATTCCATTGATAGGTAGGCAGTCTGGCCCGCAGTTTGGTCTAGTGGTTAGGGAGTCAGACTCTTATCTGGGAATACCAGGTTCAACTTCACCCTCCCCCATGAAGCCAGCTGGGTGATCTTGGGCTAGTCACAGCTCTCTTCTGAGCTCTCACAGCCCCACCTACCTCACAGGGTGTTCTGTTGGGGGGAGAAGAATGGAAGTTTTGTCAGCCGCTTTGAGTCCCCTTAAATGGGAGAAAAGCAGGGTACAAAAGCTAATTCTTCTTCTTCCTCCATGAACCCAGCTGGGTGACCTTGGCTAGTCACAGCTCTCTTCTGAGCTCTCACAGCCCCACCCACCTCACAGGGTTTCTATTGTGGGGAGAAGAATAGAAAAGCTTTGTCAGCCGCATTGAGTCCCCTTAAATGGGTGAGAAAAGCGGGCTAGAAAAGGCAACTCTTCTTCTTCCTCCACGAAGTCATGTGGGTGGCCTTGGGCTAGTCCCAGCTCTCCTTTGAGCTCTCACAGCCCCACCTACCTCACAGGGCATCTGGTGTGGGGAGAAGAATAGAAAAGCTTTGAGTCCCCTTAAATGGGTGAGAAAAGCGGTGTAGAAAAGCCAACTCTTCTTCTTTTCAAGTTATTTGTACAGATAATTCAGATATTGGCATCTGTACTGGTACATACACATCTCCTAAGTACCCATATGCATCTGTATGGGATAAAAGCGGGATGCACATGGGTAAATACGAGATGAGCATCTACCATAAAGATAGGAATGTCCGAATTATTTGTACGAATACATACAAATGTATTCGTATTGAACCAAATGTCCGGGCATTCGCTCTTTCGCTCTTTGGATACATTCAAATTTTTGAATATTTGATTTGTTATAAATTGAATTTGAAAACTGCATTCATGCTCACCCCTACTGTACGCTGGAATATCTCTGTTTCATTGGGGGCTCCTGCAGGTTTCAAGCTTTGGGATTTTTTTCAGAATGGAAAGTGGCAGATAAATATCTAAAATGAAATAAAATAATAGAAATGTGGAGAATCTAAGAAGACATCTCGGCAATCGAGCAAAGGAGGGTTCCAGCCACCCTGACACAGTATTAGCTGACTATAATCCAGCTGATAAATAATAATCTATTCAAAAAGGCTTTGTCTGTAGAGGGAAAATAATCATCTGCCTTTGTGTTTCCTTCCCTTTGGGGGCCTCCCCAAATACCTTTTGAATGTGTTAGGAGGTGAATGAACCTTCCTTCTGCCTCCCAATAACACCGTTAAACTTGGTTATCTTCCCAGTATTTGAAAGATAGTTTTCCGGTACACAAAGTCACAAGCATTATCAATTCCACAGGAAATGCAGCCACGGCAGCCGCAGGGACCAGTGGGAAAAAAAAAAGCAAATGCAAATTTAGGGCAGTGTTTTTATTAGGATTTAAATGAGTTTAGGGCTGTTTAGAATTACAATACGATTGGAGTCAGGGGAGGCTTATAAAATCAGCCCAAGTTCATATATTATACAATAAACGTGCCAAAGCCCATGACTCCAAGCTCACAGCCTTTCAGCGGAAAGCGAGAGGGGAGGGTGGGGGAAAGTCAAATAAAATTGAAGAGGCGAAACATGCAAATGTAAAATTCAAAACCAAGCAGGGTGAAAGGGGAGCCGAGAGAAGAAGGCATCCACTGTTTGTTCCGGCTCCCTTGGGGCCAGGAAAGGAACTGTGGAGTGAAACTAATATTAAGAGGTTTAAATAGGTTCATCTCCTCATTGAGGGGCAGGTCCCAGTATGGGGTACTGAAAGAATGTGTTGCCGTATTAGACACAATGCACTCGCGTCCCTGTGGACATCAGAACCCTGCAATGGCTTCATTATACGGCTTTCACAGACTTTGCCCCTAACTGGGAGGTATGTCAGCTCTGCTTTAACAACACGCTGAATTAAAGTTGGCCACCGGCAATAAAGACGGACCCAAAATACTTCCTAGAAATCGCTTCCTCCTTTGCCAGACCCAGCATTTTGAAGCTGTGCCTGTGCTGGTTGAAGCTTTCCTATAATGCTGGAAGACGAGGTGAAAAGGTCATGGAATCCCTTCTGGGGATGTTCACGAATGGGTTTTTTGGCATCCGATCCGTAAAGAACTGGATGTTAGAAAATTCGTATTTGTTCGAATAGATCCCCTTTGATTGTGGTAGGATTCTATCTGATACTAATGCATTTGTGGGAATTCATATGAATATCCGATATGAAGGAATATTTATTTATTTATTTATTATTTACATTTCTATCCCGCTCTGTACCCAAAGGTCTCTGGGCGGGTAACAACGGCTAGAACAACAGATTAAAAACAGAACATACATTAAAAGCACTTTTAAAAAAATCAACAAATCTAAAATATACAGCATGTTTTAAATGATGGTATCTGTGCTGGGATGGGAAATATAATCATCTCAGCCTTGCAGAAAATATCTAAGTATATACAGGAGTATTTTTGATAAATGATTATTCCTGGAGGGTTCAGAAGTGATCCAATACATATCTGATACATATCCTCAGTTTAATGAATGTCCAAACTATATGTACAAATGTTCTGAAACATTCATATGTGTACAAATATTAATGTATAAATGTCATAACATTCTATTTGTGTATGAAAGTCCAAATTCGTACAAATAACGTGCAAATCTGGAATCCCTTCCAATCTAAGGGAAGTGCAAGAGAAAACTCTTGATTGACTCAGCAATACATTGGGAGTGCCATACCTAGGTCCATGGCATTGCCAATATAGTTCTGGGTTATGAATTGGAAATCTAGAATATTGCTATTATGGAAAATCCAGCGATGTTGCATTGGTTACCTCTGTGTCTGTTGGTAGCGTTCAGAATTAGTTTGCTCGGGGCTACCGGAAGCCAGCCAAGCATGGAAAAAAACAAAAGGAGGTGGGTGGGTACTTGGATGGCTTCGGCTAGCCCCGAACAAATTGATTCTGAAAGGTGCTAAGTGCTACAAAGGTAAGTCTGCAATTGCTTCTCCTGGTTCACAAGGGTCTGGCAAGAGGCAATTGCAAAGTTTTGTTTAGATCCTGCAAGTTTGCTTTGATATAGTTGTTTGCTTTATGTCCCATGGTTATTCGTTGTTGCTGGCATCTTCAAAAGATAAATTGTTTAATTGTTACAACTTATCCTGACTACGCATTAGGATTAGATATTAGGAAAAACTTCCTGACAGTGAGGGCGATCAGTCAGTGGAATAGGTTGCCACAGGAGGTAGTGAGTTCTCTTTGGCTGGAGGAGCAGAGGCTGAACGGACATTGCTATCTCACTACAGGAGGTAGCGAGTTCTCTTTCACTCCAAGCAGAGGCTGGATGGACATCTGTCTGGGAACCCCCTATGTATCCCATATGAATCCCCTATGTATCCGATACATATCTCGTATGCATCTGCTCTGAACCCATCAAATCCACCCCGAATCCGCTTTGAATCTGCCCTCAGTCCACTTTGAATCCACTCTGGATCCATTGTGGATAGCCACTTTCCCACCTCCCCACGTCCACAAACGTAACGAAGCTTCATACGAATGTCATGAAGCGCTGAATGACAATCTTCAAATGTGCCAAAATTCAGTTTGAAATTGAATTTCTGAATTCAGGTGAATTTCAAATGTTACAGATATTCTCACTCATCCCTACTGACACATAATTCATGAACGCATTTAAGAAATGAAAGAGAAACCTTGAACAGAGTTAAAATTATGCCCAAGCATTAAGCCTGGAGTAGTCAGATTTCATTTTCCTATTTCTTCTGTCACTATCATAATGATTCATTCAAGGTATTCACGGCCTCTGTGTGTGTATATCAGTCAATGAACAAAAACAAGCTGAGTAATAGCTATTTAAAAACCACTTGCATAATAACCCAATATCTAAGCATAAAACCCCCGGTTATACATCCAGGAAGCTAAATAGCAAGAGCAATGGGAAACAGGGCCGCGCATTAACCGAGTTGGACCACAGTTCAGCTCTGGCAAGGAAAATAGATAGAGCACTCAAGAAGAAGAGGGTGAAACCTCTCCCTATTCAATGTGCCTACAAGATACACCCGTGACTTCTTTGTGAACCATTCCATGCTCTTGAGTCATGAATAGTGGCAGAAGGAAAATAGATCAAGAAGTTATTCATCTTTTATGGGAAGAATGGAAGGAAAGCGTTCACTGGGCAGATGCAGATTGGAAGGTGAATTGGAGAATGCCCCAGCAGATCCACATGGGGACTCGTTGAAAGTTTCTTAGTAGGAACTTCAGAGAAATCAAGGGCCTTTCTGCACTTACCTCTATTCCAGACTGTGGTCTTCTTCAAGGCCTGCTGTGTCTTCACTGCCAGTGTGGGCTAGAGAGGGTCACCCGCCACTAGTACAATACATATGCACCAGACGGAGCATAATCCAGATCATTAGGGTCCTGATCTGCACTGCTGGTGTGGATCTGATTAAATAGGTCCACCGGTGTACTAGGGAGGACCAGTCTGGATCATGGAGGCATGTACAGGCCATGCCTTCATTTTCCAGACCACATCCCTAGTGGTTGGGAGGCAGCAAAGCAGCTTCAGAGCAGATACAAAGTAAATATAAAGCAGATTCAGAATGGATTCAGAGCAGATTCAGGGTGGATTTAGAACTGTCTTGGAGGCAATTCAGAGGCACCACTTGTGGCGGGGATTCAAAGTGGATCTGAACCGCATCCGTGCAAAGCTTCAGTGTAGTCGCAAAGTTGGGGAGGCAGCAAAACAGCTGCCCAGTCACCTCCAGAGCTGATCCAGAGCAAATTCAGAACACATTTGGAACGGGTGCAGAGGGGATTTGGAGGCACCACTGGTGGCAGGCACTCGCAGTGAGCATTCAAAGAGCATTGAAACCAAATTTGCATCCTAGCACATCCAAAGTGGCTCCATTCGCTCCAGTGCAAATTTCCATTGCATTAACTTTGATGTGAAGCAAAGAGGGGAAAAAATGTGCACATGGCATGGATGTCTGAGCATGCACCAGAAGTTGTTTCTGATGTTGCCTTAATGATCCAGCACGCTCCAGCATGGCCATTTGCAATGCAAGGGCTGTCAGCCGTACCAGTTAGGTAGGCGCAAAAATACCCTAAGGCAGAACACTGGAATAAACGAGCCCTCCATCTGGCCTGGCATGGGCCCTCTGCTATTAAAGGCCATTGACAATGAAATGGATCTCCTCTGTTGATCTGGAAGTGCTTCCTTTTCCCCCATCCTTCTGCTGTTCCTCTGGTCCTGAATATTTCGGTGTACTCTCCCTTTCTTCAGATTAAGTTCCTAGAATTTGCTCATGCGTTCCTAGCTTAGCACAATGCAGCCATCCTTAATTAAGTCTGAATTCCCAGTTTTGAACACAGTCTCTTGGTGTGACTTGGACATGCTGGTTGAGATATTCAAAGCCACCTAGAGGTTTAGACATCCAGTCACTATTAATTTCAACTGAGCCTGCATATCTGCATCCGATCGCTCCCTCTTCCCCTGAGGCTTTGAAAATCACAATCGTTTAGCCTCAGCCAGATGACGTCCACCTGTGGATAGACAACAATAACAGACCACCACAGGAATGAGACATGGATTGGAAAAATGCTTTAGGAGACCAGGCAAGATTTTGCAGAGAAGATGAACATCAAAGGGAGGAAAGAAGCAACATCAAAGGGCACTCAGAGTTTACAACCAATGGAGATCTTTTAATGCACGCTCCGGAGCAAAGGGAAAGATACTCAAGGGGATTATTTGCACACTTTGCTGGAATTTTCTAGCAAATAATATCGATGTGATATATGCATGGAGTTGTGGGGGGGGGCACAAAGAGGCCTTTTTTATCCATGTTTTAGTCCATCTTCAGCCTCCCTTCGAAGTTAGAGAACACATGACTAGTCATTTTCTTTCCACACTATCTAACCAAAAGGTAGATTTTTCTGAGCTAAACAATCCTGAAAATTAACAGCCTGTACTTTGCTGATGTCACCTTGCTCTCACTCTGGAAGTGTTCTGAAGTTGAGACCCTTTCGCATGTGACCTGATAGTGCATGCTGGGATAGCTTCTTAGGAGCACTTGCGGGAGGCGTTTCCACATCAGGAACATTTCCTACCATACCTGAAGCTACTCCAGCGTGCACTAGGGGTGATACATGTAATCATGCACTACACATGTTTAAAACCTTACCTTTCCCAGCCAGGAGAGAGAGCATTCACACCTCTTATTTATTTATATTTACATTTATATGCCGCCCCATACCTGAGGGTCTCTGGGTGGCTCACGACATTTAAAAACAAACATTTAAAAGATTATATCAACCTTAAAACCAGAAACAAGTTTAAAAATGCAGCTTTAAAAAATTACAAAAATGGGGGAAGTGTGGGGGACATTTAACCAAAGGCCTGTGTAAAGAGGAATGCTTTCACCGCCTTTCTAAATAGGAGCAAAGAAGGGGTCTGACGCGCCCCAAGGGGAAGACCATTCCATAGCCTGGGGCCACTACCGAGAAAGCCGGGTGCCCACCCGCCTAGCTACTGAAGGCGGAGGGGTCACCAGAAGGGCCTCCCCTCCAGATCTTAAAACATGGGCAGCTCTTCTGGTGCCGGGGATCGTCTGAGGTTCCGCCCAAAGGCACTGGCACATCAGGTGATTTGGGAAGCTAGTGTGAATGCCAAAGTTTGAAAGTTCAAAGGAATTATTTGACAACACAAAGGATTGTCAGATCTTCATTTCAATTGTGAAGCAAACATGAATTTTTCATTACTAAACCAAACCAAACACTAACACTGACACTAACACTAAGCCTAAGCCTAACCTTACTTTTAACCTTAACCCTTACCCTAACCCTAACCGTAACCTTAACCCTTACGCTAACCCTAACTCTAATCCTATCCTTAACCCTTCACCTAACCCTAATCCTAACCTTAACCTTACACTAACCCTAATCCTAACCTTAAACCTTACCCTGACCCTAACTGTAAACATAACCCTTACACTAACCCTAACCCTAACCCTAACCTTAACCCTTACCCTAACCCTAACCCTTACCCTAATCCTAACATTCGTAACATTTCATAACATTCAAAATTCATACAAATTTGGCCAAATTTGGACATTCAAATTCAAACTGAAATGTTTTGATACATTCATATGAAGCTTCATATGAAATTCTGATGGGATTTGCATGGGATTTGTATGCTATTCCTATGCATTCTATGGGATTCATATGAGATTGAACATTTGTATCAAACACAAACCCTACCACATTCGAGGGGGATCTATTCAAACATCTGTGAATTTCCTTGCATTCGATTCAATATGAACCACACACAAAAATGACATCCCTACACTGAATATGGCCAACGTCTGGGGCCATTTCCTATGTAGCCCTAATTGCACTAGATGGAAACTTTAAAGTCTCTGAGGATGGGAGGCACCAACCATGTGACAGCTGGAAAAATTCTAGTAGGAGATAATTCCATAATCTGGGTCCTACCACCAATAAGGACCTATTTCAAGTGTTCACCTATTTAGCTACTGAAGGTTGTGATGCAACCAGGAGGACCTCATCTCCAGATCTTAAGGCAGGGCAGGTGGATAGGAGAGAAGGCATTCCTTTAGATACTTGGGGCCCAAGTCACTTAGGGATTTGTAGGACAAGGGTAATACTTTTGAACTGGGTTCAGTAGTGGATCAGCAGCCATGGATCTTTTAAGCCTTTAGAGATTTGCAAGAAGCTAATCCCTCAGGCTGAGTATGCTGAGAGTCATTACTAGGGATGTTGCTGAATATTCATAACATATTTGGAATATTTGAATGAATAGTTCATACATCCGTTACATTGGGGATACGTATTGGATACATATCGACCTGGATGCATTCATATAGGATGCGTATCCGATGCATATGCGTTGGTATAGGATATAAATCTGATATGTATGCATTTGTATAGGATCCTTACGCAGGATCTGTATGCAGGATCCGTAAGCATTCGTACTGAATATTCATAGAAATTCATATGAATACATTAATATCGAGAACCCTACCACATTCCAAGCGGGTCTATTCTACCGAATACAAATTTTCTAACGTTCGGTTTGTTACGAATCGAACACTGAAAACCCCATTTCTGCACATCGCTAACCATCACTCTTGCACTCTCCTTTTCACACACACACACACACACACACACACACACACACAACACAACACACTTACAAGAACACCTTTTTTGCTGGCAAGACCTTTGTACCTCCATGGTGATGCATTTGCAAACATAGTCAGCATTAACTAACTGTATTTGCATATAGACTGAAAAGGGAAATCAGTCTGTTTATGGTTCCAAAGGGTAGGAAGGAAATAAAAATTCCTTCCATCCCTGCAAGGACTAGAAGGCTATAGCCAGCCCAAAGAGGGTTCCAGCTCATTGGCTTGTGAAAAAGTTAAAAGGGAAAATGGCAGTCGAGATCTTTGTGAAGCCTCATATTGGCTGCAAATAAATCTTTTTGAAATGGTGGCTGGGCAGAGCAGAGCAGACCAGCCCAAGACCGATCAATAGAGATTTCAGGGAAAAGGTTGCAAATGGACTTTTTTTGGTGGATCAAACACTCAGGCAGAACCTCTGAAAGCGGACTCCAAGGGATCCAGACGGTTGAAAACTGGGTCATTTCTGCAGCCGAGACGGCCTCTGGGTCATCCTTCAGTGAACAATTTTCACTCTGCAACAATTTAGGTCTACAGAGAGATAAATCCTGGAGCTTATGGTTCAGTATCTGTGCTCGAATTGGAGCCTATTGGCAGCATCAGCATCAGCAGCATTGGGGGAATGGGTGAGGAAATTTGTTTTCCACAATAACTAAATTGTCCTCACAATCCACAAGCCCTAAAGTAAAGCATCGATTGGAACATGATAGTCCATCAGACCTCCTACTTATCTGATTGTTTATTTTTTTAACAGAACAGTTTTCAGGATATATATATATATAAAAAAAAAAAACCAAGCCAAACCTGATGCAAAAGCATCTGTTCCAATGAAATATACTTAGCAAACTGTGAGATTGGAAACCGTATTTAAACTTGTATTTTAGGAACAAAGGCAAATTTAGTTATTACCTTTGCACAAGATTGATACGTGGAAACTGGAATTCAGGGATCAGCGTTGGATGGGCCAGTGCATCTCTGTGGCCGTCAGTGTGTGAATGAATCTGGAAACAACAAATTGGGGTGTGCAGCTACCCCCCCCCCCAAGCTCACACCCCTTTTCAGAACCTTTTCATCATGAACTGTGGGTACTTGGCAGACCTGTCAAAATTAAGGATGCACCCACATTTTTTTTCATGTTCACATCAAAGTGAATGAGATTGAGATTTGCATTCATGCAAATGGATCCACTAAATGTGCTTGGATTCTAATTTGCTTCAAATTCGCTTTGAGTTAGTTTGGTCTAGTGCAGTGATGGCTAACCTTTTGAGCTCAGTGTGTCAAAATTCACAAGAAAACCTAGCTTAACTCGGGTGCTGTGTCACTTCTAGAAATATCCATAATTTTGTGATATTTGTGGCTCTTGTAAAAAAGTTATATTTTTGATATATGTATTTTATTAAAAGCAAAAACAAATAATTCTTTACATTAGTGACTTTTGTTGCTAAATCTTCAATTGAAAGTTGGTATTTCATACACTTCAAGAACAAGCAAGCACTACACGCCCAGGTGCCAGGGTGACCAGGTGTGTCACCCAAAAGGGCTTGGTGTGTCACTTGTGACACGCGTGTCATAGGTTGGCCATCACCGGTCTAGTGGTTAAGGAGCTGGACTTTTATCTGGGAATACTGGGTTTGGTTCCACCCTTCTTCACAAAGCCAGCTGGGTGGCCTTGGGCTAGTGATAGCTGTCTTCTGAGCTCTCACAGCCCTACCTACCTGACTCAGAGGGTGTTCTGTTGTGGGGAGAAGAACAGAAGGTTTGTCAGCCACTTTGAGTCACCTTAAAACCAAGTCTTCTTTTCTCCATTAAGCCAGCTGGGTGGCCACTAAGTTCATGCTAGAAGTTGAGTTGTAGCTGCTAATATGTGAAATCACTCATCTTCCTCTCTGTTGGGTTGCCTAACAAAGCCCAGGGGCTGCTGGAAGGTTGAGACCTTGGACACCTGTAATGAAGAAGCCTTCATCTGTATCCACAGCTTGTATTGTCTATAACAAGCCCCTGGATAGTTCTGAGGCTGTGGTGGGAACTCCATGCAAGTTTCATAAACCTGTGATGAAAAGACTCTGGACTTAACTGTCCATGACTGGAATCAATGGGTCTGACCACAGAACTCTGTGTTTTCTCAGGTGTTTGAACAAACTGTGTGAGAAACAGCAGACCTATCAGACCGTTCAGCACATGAATGGAAGAATCCTGGCTTCTGCACCAGAGTATGTGGGAATGAACCGTTTCCACTCCAGGTTTTACTTCAAAGTCAAGGTAAACTGCATATTTCTAACGTAATGTCTGGAGGCACCATAAGACTCTAAACAAAATGAAATGAATGAATGAATAACTGCTCCACACTGGCTCCAAAAGGACACGCCAGGTGAAGTATTACTAATTAACTCAGTATTTATGGTGCTCCCCGCACTGATCTTATACCTCTGTGCAAGCCTGGCATTCTGCAGGCACTTTTCCTAAGGCTGTTGCCATTTCCTGTTCAGCTGCCTTGGAACTCCGTGTTGCCTCGGTCATCTCGGCACTTTGATGGGCACGTAAGGGAACAAATGGCCACAAAGAGACCAAAGGGCAGCAAAGCCCTTGAAGCCTTGATGCCTTCATCTCAGCTGTTTAGATCCTGCCTCAGAAAGCAGCTCCGCTTGCTTGTCAGTGGCTCCACCCGCACCAGGGATTTCAGGAACTCCTAGAGCACCAGCTGGCAAAGGTCCCTGCATTCATGAGGCCCACCGGCCATCCGTGAGGTGTGAAATATCGCCTCAGAGGTACCTTTCATCCACAGTGCAATAATCAATCATTCACCCACCCACCCACCCACCCACCCACTCACTCACTCACTCACTCACTCACTCACTCACTCACTCACTCAATCAATCAATCAATCAATCAATCAATCAATCAATCAATCAATCAATCAATCAACCAACCAACCAACCAACCAACCAACCAACCAACCAACCAACCAACCAACCAACCAACCAACCAACCAATCAATCAATCAATCATTCAATCTACTTTGGGAGTGGATTTTGTCACCTTGCTCATTTAGGGGGGGGGGTGACTTAACAGGGTAAATTCCACCTAGTGAAATTTAACGCCAGACTGAAAATGGCCGCCATTTTTGTCTTCGAGCTATTTCATATTATTATTATTATCAGTTACAATCAGCAAACGAGATCACTATGCTGGATTTCATATTATATCACTAGTCAGGCACTTCCCAAGCACCTAGGACTATGTGATGTATCAGTGAATTATGCGAGCAGACCCTAATAAAGTGGCTTTTTGTAGCTGGCAGATGGAGATGATGATGATGATGATGATGATGATGATGATGATGATGATGATATACAAAAACATAACAATATAACAATATAGCATGACACTAAACATGTTGGCTTTGATATTTGATATTTCACTGTTGTTTTAATATATACTGTTTTAATATATACAGTATATTCTGGCGTATAAGACTACTTTTTAACGCAGGAAAATCTTCTCAAAAGTCAGGGGTCGTTTTATGCACCGGGTATCATCTTCTTATACAGCAAGTATATCCCAAACTCTATATTTTAACTGGAAAAGTTGGGGGTTGTCTTATATGCCCAGTCGTCTTATACACCGGGATATAGGGTGGGATGGAAATACAAACAAACAAACAAACAAACAAACAAACAAACATACAAACAAACAAACAAACAAACAAACAAATAAATAAATAAATAAATAAATAAATAAATAAATAAATAAATAAATAAATAAATAAATAAATAAATAAATAAATACACATCGGATCTTCCCAATATCCTAAGATGACATTATGTACCAGTGGCTAATGTGAGCAGAACCCAGCAGGGTGGGTTGTTGTTATTTTTTAGGTTGGATTCTTTGGAGTCCAGGAGGTATCAGCCTCCTAAAAGATATTCCTTCAGTCTCTGGGACAGGACAGTCAACAACTGCCCCTCAGAGATCCCTTTTGGCTATTTTTATGATGCTTATAACTCAGAACTTCCCTTACCAGAACAGCCAAAGAGAAACTGTGTTTGTGGTGATCTGGAGCTAGTATTCCTTCCTTCCTTCCTTCCTTCCTTCCTTCCTTCCTTCCTTCCTTACTTACTTACTTACTTACTTACTTACTTACTTACTTACTTACTTACTTACTTACTTCCTTTTTTAAAAAGTCTGAATGAGACAAATGATTATCGCCTTCCTTCCATTTCAAACAACGCTGTCTTGATTTTCACCCCCTTGCATATACTTCCCATCGTTACTAATACATGGATCCTGCCTCTCTTAAAAAAGATAAGGGAGTTCTGCTGGAGCTGACAAATGACTTTCTCTTCCGCTCTTCCATTTCTCTTCATGACCAGCTAGATGCAAACCATCAAACTTCAACAGTCCTTGTGGCTGAAGGACAGCCAGCTACACAGAGAGAGTCGAGCGGTTTTCTCGACAGCAATAAGGATCATGACCTTCTTCCCATTAGTATAAATATTTTGCCTGTGTAGGACACAGTTCTTGAATAGCAACAATAGCTGCTTTATAAGGTTTTGACACGCTCTGAAATTGCCAGGAAAATCTGTAGCTGACACAATAGGATGGCGGCTGTTTAGCCATTTTTCAAAGGTTTGCATCCTTAAATGCAACAAGTCAATAAATAAATTGTGAATGGTTCACTCTAATATTTACACTTCAGGTGGATTTCTAGACGCCTTCAGGGATTTCTGCACTTACCTCTGTTCAGGAACCAGGTCCCTCATGGGTCCTCTTCAGGGTCCCATTGGTCTCATTGTTAGTGTGGATCAGTGGGGTTCCACCCACCACTGGTATAGTCTGTCTGAACAGATCCCCTTGATTTGGATTACTGGGTAGTTCCCTGATCTCAAGGACTATTGTCATAATAGCTCCGACTAGTCTGAAACATGAGAGTGGCCCTTTTATTATGTCTGAACTAGGGATGTGCAAGAATATTAAAAACACTCAAAATTTTATCGAATTCGTTCAAATTCAGACATTCAAATTCGAATTGAATGTCCACACAATCGTTTTTTAACATTCGAATGAATTTGAATGTTTTTAATCATTCATATGAATTATTCAGACATGCGTATGTGCACAGATAAGTATGCATTGCATTCATACCTGTACACATTTGTACAGATACTTATGGGATGAAGACGGCATGCATACAGGATGAAAACGGGATGCATACAGGATAAATACGGGATGTGTACAAATGCGTACAGACACATACAAATGTTGCTGACATTTGCATCATCAAATAAGAATTTTACATTTGTATGAATAGATGCAAATGTATTCAAATCAGTTTGAATTTTAATACATTCATTTTCTCTCTATTCATACAAATTTGGACATTTGAATATTCAGTTTGAATCTGCCCTCAGAGGTACCCTTCAGCCACAGTGCAATCCATCCATCCATCCATCCATCCATCCATCCATCCATCCATCCATCAACCAATCAACCAATGCACTCTGGGGGTAGATTTTGCCATCTTGCCCATTTAGAACGACAAATGGTGAAAATTGCCTCTGTGCACCACTACTCCCAGTCTGAACACAGCCTTTGTCTGCACTAGCATGTGGATGGTGGGTTAGGGTTAGGACCAGAATATAATGAAGAAAAAGGGCCAGTGCCCAAAAGGTCTCAGGTTAGGGCGTATATGAGCATTAGGAATGTGTCCAAATATTTGCAATATTCAAAATTCGTACCAATTCAGCCGGATTCAGACATTCAGATTTGACTCGAATGTTGGCCCATTCGAAGACTGACATTTGAACTTGAATGGAATGTTTTGACACATTCGTATGAGTCTTCATATGGGATTCATATGGAATTTGTGTGGGATTCATATGGGATTCATATCTAACATTTGTATCAAATTCTTCTGGAGCATTTGCATGGAATTTGAATCTTAACACATTCAAAGGGATCTATTTAAATGAATGCAAATTTTCTTGCATCCGACTCGATAAGAATCGAATACAGAAAAACATTCGTGCACATCCCTTACGAGAATGGCTGAGAACCCTTCTGTGTCTCTGACTCTCTCTGTCTCTTGTTCTCTCCTTGTGCATGTGTGTGTATGTGTTAATGGTAAATCTTTGCCTGCAGCTCTCGTTCTTAATTAGATACATCGATAACAGCGTGTTTCAGGGGAAAAGAGCTGCTTCATTCAAAGGTTTCTGCCAGTGAATTGACTCTCAACTCAAGGTATCTCCTGAGCTATTAAACAGTTACTTTAAGCCTCTAGGGCATCACAGAAGCGGAGACATTCACAGGGAGGCAGGCTGCCTTTGCTCTCCGCAACATTCCTGTGAAATTGTCACTCTGCAGCTCTCGAGATTCATAGGCTACAAGAGGTTTTGCTAATGGGGCAATGAGCCAGCATTCTCCAGTCTACCTGATCTCTCCAGGTTCTTCCCCCATCCCCATACTGTGATAACCTTATATTGATTTGAAGGACTATCCTCTGTGTTGGCTGCTGAGAAACGTCCCTGCCGTCGTAACTTTTACGCCCCCATAAATTAGGGCTTGGTAAGGGGAATTTTATCGCCACTCCCTGACTCTGCCTCTAATTAATTACCTGCTGCATACTCTCAGACATGATCTGAGAAGGAAGGAAGGAGGGAAGGAAGGAAGGAAGGAGGGAAGGAGGGAGGAAGGAAGGAAGGAAGGAGGAAGGAGGGAGGGAGGGAGGGAGGGAGGGGAGGGGAGGGAGGGAGGAGAGAGGGAGGGAAGAAAGAGGGAGGGAGGGACAGACGGACAGAGGGACGGAGGGACGGAGGAGGGAGGGAGAGAGGGAGGGAGGGAGGGAGGAAGGAAGGAAGGAAGGAAGGAAGGAAGGAAGGAAGGAAGGAAGGAAGGAAGGAAGGAAGGAAGGAAAAGATTCCTTGCTTATTTATCATACCTTCTCCAGAGCAATTGTGCTGGGGCTTTAAGATTAGAACTTAATTGGAATAATTGCTGTTCCCTTTGTCAAATCAGGTTTTCATTGGCATAAGTTCCAGGCCTAATCCATTGGAAGGAAAGTGTCTAGATTAGGGATGTGCATGAATATTTGTCACATTTGAAATTCATATTCAAAGCATTTGAGTATGGATATTGGACATTCATTATTTGAACCGAATGTTGGTCCATTTGAAGATCGGCATTGGAATCCGAACCAAATGTTTTGATATATTTGTACGAAGCTCCATTACATTCAAGAACCTGGGTAGATGGGAAAGCAACTGCCCCAGTCACATCTGCAATGGATCGAAAGCGGATTCAGAGTGTGTTCAAAGTGGATTAAGAGTGGATTTGATTCATTCAGAGTAGACACGTAGGGGATACGTAGGTGATTCGTAGGTGATTCATTGCAGGGATTCAGATTGGATTGACATCGAATATTCATATTGAATTTTAATCTTGCCACATACAAAGGGGATCTATTCGAACAAATACAAATTTACTTACATTTGATTCATTACGAATGCAAAAAAACCCATTCATGCCTATCCCTAGGCAGGTGCTGTTAGTGGGTCTGTTATAGAGATGTGCACGAATTATCCATCCATTTGGAATCCAGATGAATACGTCCGGATTCTGAGATTCATGGACAGATTGAATAGGGCCCTATTCAAAGGGCCCTATCCATCCACAAATCGGATAATCCAGTATCCATAGAAGCATCAGTAGAAGCTTCTAAGGATAATGGATTGCCCTGGGGCCTCCTCCCTGGGCCGGCCTACCCCAACCCCCCACCCACCCGGGGCCCACTTACCTGCTCCAGCAGCACTCTGGGCCTCTTCCAGGGCCTGCTCAACAACAAGCAGGCTTCCTTGGAGGTAAATACACATTTTCCAGTAAAACTGGAAGGCCTGTATTTACCTCCAGGGAAGCCTGCTTGCAGGTCCAGCAGGCCCTGGAAGAGGCCCGTGTTGCCACCTGAGTGTGCCCGCCTACCTCCCCGGGACCCACTTACCTGGGGGGCGAGCTCCGGTGGTGGTGCAGTCTTTCTGGTAAAACCGGAAGGCTTTTATTTACCCCTCGGAACCCTTTTGTGGTTCCAGCAGGGGCCGGTGCGGAGAAGGCGCCGCAGAGGTAAGGTAAATGGGGAGGGGTTGGGAAAGGATACGTAGGTGGGATTAGTTTTGGGCACGGATATTCTATAGAACATCTGTGCCTGAATACCCCCACATCTGTGGGGCGTGGTATTTGGCCAGAGCCAAAATTTTCCCACATTCTATTGACCTCAAATAGAATGTGGGAAAATAGCTCCATGCCCACCCCTTGTCTATTGCTACTTTCTAGCAGTGCCTCTTGTGACGCTGACAGCCGACCTGAACTGTGGATAAACCTGGTTGATTCTTCCCACCCTAGACCATCATCAAAAAGAGCCATCCCAGTTCACAGCTGGTGAAACTGGGGTGAACTCCTTTGGCAAATCCCTGAAAATGCCAGTTTAGAACAGTAAAGAAAGGAAAAAAGCATCTTTCTTGCACGCAGCATTGTTTCCCTTGGACTGCACTCCACAGAGCTGGCAGATGTATATTAAAAATTAATCGGGTTTTCTGAAGAACTGAAAGGGAAAATGACACTCTTGTCACAGAAGGGCTTGATCTCTAGCCACTGGTGAAATAGGCAGAGCCCTCTGTTCCAATGGCATCTCCCCGGCCTCCCCAGATGTCACTTACTTTAAATACACTGGTATTGTAAAATAAGAAAAAAGCAGCTCCGGGGCTCCTTAAACCGTGGAATTAAATATGGTTTGGGTCTCCAGGCATACTCTGCCTCCTTGATTCTAAATCTGCTCAGTCAAGCGAAATATTGCAAGCAGAAAAGAAATCAATATTTCTCGAGCAGAAAAGAAAAGGAGGCGGGGGAAATGCATGTAGACACACATAGACACACATGCAGGCTCATGTGTGCGGAAAGGAAGAGAGGTGGCCTGTAGCCCCATATATGTCCCAGGAAACAAAGCCCCAAGTTCAAGGTCAGCACTCCAAATTAAAATATTTCCTGGATAGGAAATGCAGATGCGCTACCTGGGTATGCAAATAAACCAGGGGCGTCAAAATACCATCTTCTGCAGGTAAATGTGTGCACATGATTGGATGCACTGAAATGCACTCAGGCACAAACAAATGGGTTGGGGTGCGTGTGAACACGAGTCAGTAATTGAACAGCGGGTTAATATAGCCCACTGTCATTTTCTATCACTTCTTCTGGCGCAGTCTTTTCCCTTTCATCTGTCTGCACAGAGTTCACTATCATAGCTTCCAGTGAATCACAAAAGGCGTTGCAACTGTTGCATCAATCCAGATGGGGCTCATGAATTAATCTCTTAGCACAACAGCATTCCTCAATCTGGTGCTTCCCGGATGTTTTAGATTACAGTGCCTGTCATCTTCAGTGATCAGTAGTTGGGGGTGATGGGGATTGTAGGATATAAATTGCTAGATAGAACATACCTGATTGAAGTATATAAAATCATGTGTGGTATAGAAAAGGTGGATAGAGAAAATTTCTCTATCACACAACCAGGGGGCATCTATGAAGCTGTTGGGTAGGAGAGTTGGATCCGACAAGGGGAAGTATTTCTTCACCCAGAGGGTCATACGTTTATGGAATTTGCTGCCGGAAGAGGTGGTAACAGCTACCAGCCTAGATGGCTTTAAGGTAGGACTAGACAAATTTATGGATGACAGATGTGTCAGTGGCTACTAGAATGGATGCCTAAGTACATCTTTCAGGCTGGGGGGGGGGGAGCAGAATGCTTCTAAGGCCATCTGCTGGGATTCAAGAGCAGGCAAAGGTTTGTCCTTGTCTCTACTTGACATGCCCATGAGCATTTGGTGGCCCACCATGTGTGATGGGATGCTGGAATAGATGGGCTGTGGCCTGATCCAGCAGGGCTTCTCTTATGTTCTTATGTAGTTCAAAGTGTCTGGGGCCTTGGTCACACCTTTAGTTTAGGACAACTTTAGGTCATCTTCAGGTTGCGTTACTCACATTATTTTTAGTCAGTTTGTTTCCCAAACTGGCTTATCCCCGTCAGATCACTTTAACCGAAACCCTTTTCTGGAGGACTCAGCCCATCCTGGCATGCCAGGACATTTTCTCTTCTTTGGTGTGAGTGGGGGGATGGGCTAAAGGAGGCTGAACCATGCTGTGATAGGTGGATCCAGTCTTTTCTTCGGCCAACTGGCACGTGTGGAGTTCATGAGGCACCTCCCCTTCTCTCCTCAGTTTATGTGTGTGATTTCTCTAACTTTTTTTTTGCAAAATTTATTGTTGTTGTTGTTAAAATTAATTGCACCAAGAAGAAAAGCACATAAAGAAGGAAGGGGGCATGGAGGTGGGGGAGCAGGCTTAAAAAAGAACCTCAAACACACACCGTCGCCTCCCTTGAGTGACACAACGGCATCCAATGAGAAAGGCGGTAGATTTGACACAGCAAAATGGTGGAGAACTCTGGAGAGTTCCGTGGAGGAGGCTCAGGTAGATTGCAGAGTAAGTTTTGAGCAATGCAGCCCAAAGCAAGGATGGCCTGAGGATGAACTTATAACGATCCAGGTGTGAATAGAACTGGTACAACCTCAGTTTGAATTATGAATAGGATGTCCTGTCTGATACAGATGTGACCAGGACCTGGGAGACTCCTAATTCAGGGAAGGATTCCAAAATAAAGCTGTAATATCACTAGATAAAACACAAATGTTATTAGACAAGAAAGATAGCAGCCAAATAAAGTGATGGGATGGGCAAAAATAACATGGACATTTGATGGACTTGTCTCAGTGACCAGAACAAGGCAGATCTCAGTGAATCCCTAAGCAAATAGAATAAAACATTTTGCTGAATTCTTCTGCTGTATAGAAATGTGCACAAATAAAAACCATGTGCTCAGTTCAAATCAGACCGAACACCCAGTGTGTCAGCTCAATAGCAGTTCATTTAATCCAAGAAACCATTTGTTCATGTTTGATTTCAGACTTGTTCAAAAAAAAGAAATACCTTTTGTTTTCATTCAGAAAGCCACTTTCGATGGCAAAAACACATAGAACACAATGTGTTTGATCAAATCATTTGAGTTCACGAGCAAGAAGCTGGTTCAGTTCCACTACATTTCTGGATATTCGAAAAGCTGCTGCGTGTTTGGCTTGATGCAAACCACTTTGAACATGATTGGATGATCAGGCATGAGCTAAACTTTGTACATCTCTCTTCTCACCACACAAGCAGAGATTATGCTATTGTCCCTTCCAAATAGTTTGTTCCCCAGAGAGGAAGGAGGACATGCTACCCAGGAACCCCAGCATCGTTGATAGAAAGAACTATATTTGATATTCATTTTTGTTGCCATGACCACTACTTGTGGGCTGGTAATGTAAGCACAGGTGTTTATGGTCCCACAGTGAGACAGAATTTCATGTGAATTCATGCTAGAAACCTAAGCAACAGGTGAGGCATACTTTCTTGTCCATAGATGGTGGCTAAGTCCACCCACACGGAGAAATCTCACAGGTGTGGCTCTGTAAACATGGCTAGTAAAGCCCTGCACATTCAAGTTGCACATCTTCTGGGAGAACAGAGCACGGGGTGGGGCGGCACATCTAGGGTTGCATGCCGCATCGCGCAGTCACCATGGCAACAGCACCGCACAGGCCTGTTGCATGGCAAGGCGGTTGCAGCAAGCACGCTAACCCAGCACTAGGGAAGTTCAGAGTATCTTTTGGATCTGTCAAGCTTCGCAAAGTGCAGATACCCAATGCATCCTAGGCGTAAGGCCGTCTTCGCATTGGACGGGAAAGGAGCCAACATTAACTAGTGTTCTCACTTGGAATCGCTAGGTAACTGCAGCCTAAACCCTGTTCGATCGGTCACTCACCTGTGACCGAGCCTGGAGCCAGTCCTCTTCTGGGTGCCACCATTTGGGCTGCAGCACCCTGCACAGCTGCGTGTACATCAGCGCCATTGCCATGATGGCGCTGATGTTCTGTGCAGCACTTCAGACAACCACAGAGCACAAGAAGAGGTGCAAATGGCCACTGCCTGGACATGCCAGGTAAGCTTTAGGTTAACGTTGGTAAAGGTGTGGACCACAATTTCATGCTCCACACCCAATCAGCAACTAGGCAACTTCTGGGAAGGCAGGTGATGGCTGGTGGCTGTAACAGCCTCCTCATGGTACAGATGCTCTTCCCCAGATGTTGCCTAATTGTTGACTACGGGCCGAAGTGTCAATAGGCCTCAGGTGAATGTGCAAAAAGGCTCTCTTTCCTTCAGAGCCACCCGTGTCACAGATATTTTGTTTATGATGATGAGGCGGAGGAGAGGAGACTGATGTTACCTGCCTGGAACTCCTTAAGGGGAGTGCAGAATATAAGCCCCATAAGCATGCAAATTGAAAAAAGAAGCAAACAGGAGTGTGCAAATGAGTCAAGGAAATAAACCAGTTCAGGGAGCTCTCTTAGGAAACACTACGGCTTGCAGTGCTGCAATTTAAAGAAGAAACAGCCAGGCACATCAGCTGCTGGCGCCTGCCTGTTTCCCCTGACCATTTCTGATAGCCAAGAGCTGATACTTCTTGGGACCACAATTTTTGTTCAAGGGAGGTGAAACCAACGATAGAAGGGAAAGAGCCCTGCCTCTTCATCCCTTTGGAGCTTTTAGCTTGATTGCAAGCAAGAACAGGACTTGCGGCAGATGCACAAATGGAGCATGGCAAAATAGTTCAAAGTCTCTGTTTCCAGAGGGAAAACCCTCCTTCAGTTCCCCGTGGTCTCTTGTCTCTGACATATTCTGACACATGAAAAAGAGAAAGAAAGGGAAAACCTTGCACGCCAAAGATGGTTAGGAAAGGAGCTGGGAATAAAGGCCAGTTTCGTAAGAGCTTTGCATAAGCCGCTGGTTAAATGGGGATACACTTTCCCTTCCCACTTGCAGATGCTACTGTTTTAATACATAGTGTTGTTGTTTTAATGACGTTTGATTTTAGTTGTTGTTACCCGCCCAGAGACCTTTGGGTATAGGGCGGGATAAAAATGTAAGTAAGCAAGCAAGCAAGCAAGCAAGTAAAAGTAAGTAAGCAAGCAAGTAAAAGTAAGCAAGCAAGCAAGTAAAAGCAAGCAAGCAAGCAAGCAAGCAAGTAAAAGTAAGCAAGCAAGCAAGTAAAAGTAAGCAAGCAAGCAAGTAAAAGTAAGCAAGTAAGCAAGCAAGCAAGTAAAAGTAAGTAAGCAAGCAAGTAAAAGTAAGAAAGTAAATAAATAAATATAACCATACGTGGAATGCTACACGGGGTTCTGTTTATTCCTTCTCTGCAATAAGGTTGATGGAGCTGGAAAATGCACAGCCAAGGCACAAGGGAAGCGTCTGGGGACAAGAAAAGGAGGGATACAATGGTGTATGAACATATGGAAGAGATTAGTTGTAGATCAGCGGTAAAGCACTTTCTCTGCATGCCAAAGATCTCTGGTTCATTCTCCAGGGAGGGCTGAGAGAGATTTCCTTTCAAAAGCCAGCAGAGTGGTTCCCAGTTGGCCTAGATGGCGGGCTGTGAGCCTAGGTCAGCCCATTGCAACTTCTTTGGATCTTTCTGCATGGCCGTATCCAAGATTATATCCCAGAATAGGGATTTGCCATCTGCATATGTGTGCAGGATACCTGCCCTATTCTGCAGTAGAGATGTGCAAGAATATTCAAAACATTTGAAATTCAATCCAAATTGTTTGAGTTCAGACATTTGAATTCAAATCTAATGTCTGTACATTTGTTTTTTAACATTCAAATGAATTTGGATGTTTCAGATCATAAGAATTATTCATACGCATCTTATTCATATCTGTACACATTTGTACAGATATGTTTGGGATGAAAACAGGATGCATACAGGATAAAAAGAGATGTGTACGAATGCATATAGTTGCATACAGATGCGCACAGACGCATACAAATGTCAACATTCATATCTTTAAATAGGAATAGAATATTCGTACGAATAGATATGAATGTAGTTGAATTGGTTCAAATTTGAATACATCCATTTTTCTCTATTCATTTGAATTCAAACATTCAAATATTCAATTTGAATCAAATCGAATCTGAAAATTGCATTTATGGACATGCCTAGTCTGCACCAGCCATATGAATGGCAAATCCATATTCCAGGATATAATCCAAGATAAGGCCCAGTGCAGAAAGGACCTTTGATTTCTGTGATGCTTAACATAAGGCACAGCTCAGAGAAATAAGAGACCAAGACCTAATGGTCTGGATCAGTTTGGCAATAGGTCAGGGGCCAATAAATGAGTTCATCCATCCATCCATTCATTTTGTATTTCATTGCAGGCTGCTGTGCTAAGTTTGTTGTGAGCCAGTTTGGTCTAGTGGCTAGGGAGCCAGACTCTTATCTGGGAATATTGGGTTCAATTTTGCCCTCCTTCATGGAGCCAGCTGGGTGACCTTGGGCTAGTCACAGCTCTCTTCTGAGCTCTCACAGTCCACGTACCTCACAGGGTGTTCTTTTGTGGGGAGAAGAACAGAAGCTTTGTCAGCCGCTTTGAGTCCCCTTAAATGGGTGTGAAAAGTGGGGTAGAAAAGCCATGTCTTCTTCTAAGGTCTCAGTGCAGGCTAGAATGCAACCCTTATATTAGAAGAGCACACATATGCAGAATTAAAAGTTGAAGTCATTGAGGCAAGAGGAAAGGACAACCTGTCCCTTAATCTAAAGGCTAGAGTCAGAAAAGGGCAACAGCAAACCATTTCTGTATTGTTGCCACAAAAACTGCATAGATGTGTCGATGGTATCCCTGGGAATCAAGCTTTACTTGAAGGTGTCTACCCTTAAGGAGAGTCTGCCCTGAGGTGTGGCAGGCAAACCAACAAACCAAGGCTGTAAGTCAGTGGTAGAACATCTACTTGGCATGAAGGAGGCTGTGGGTCCAACCCCAGGCATTTCCCCAGAAGAATTAGGTAATGACAAGCCACTTATGTGGGCAAGAAAACAGTGTGAACCCACCCAGGTGATCACCATAAGTCAACTTTGTCTTCAGGGTCTCTGTGTATCTTTAGCAGAAATCATCCCTTTGATGCAACCATCTTTTTGACCATGCAAACACCCTGGTTCTCTGTGAACTGAGAACAAACCAAACCAGTATGACACATCTCTAATGGCTGCAGAAAACCTCTGGAGTTCAAAAGACACAGTAGCCTCCCAGGTGTTATCAGAGTCCGAATACCAGTAATTCCACCCAGAACGTTCTAGAGAGCAAAAGTGTTTTAATCAATTTCTCTAGTAGGCCTCCATAGGCTTCCTGAAATCAGTTGACTATTCCCTGCAGGAAACAGGACACCAGACTTTTAATCCCATAGGATCCCTATATTCTTATGGCCTTACACATTTTTGTCTTGAGAGTCACAAATATGGAGTATTTCTGTGAATATATAACTAACGCCTTCAAGCAATGAAAGAATGAGCTTGTCCCTTTATAGTGTTACATTTTCCCAGTCTTTACATTTCATGCAAACAAATATAGTTACCATCAAGATTACCCCTGTGCAATTATAAAACACCTCTAAGCATTCTAGAAAAGCTGTTATAAGCTGTAATAAAAATATCAAAAATGCACTGCAAAGTAGATGAAAAACAAAACGTTGAAAGCAGCTATCAAATTGGAGTACGTGAACAACAAGGTTGATCCTAGTATGCAATATTATTTGTAGTTCTATTGCCAAATATGATACTGGATATGTCATCGTGCACACAATGATCTACATCTATATTTCATTCTCTGTCTGTGTTTGAAAGTTGCCAAGATACAGCAGTGAGCCAGAAGGATCCCATGGGTCCTGCTGCTAAGGGCAGCAGTGGCATGCAGTGGAACTCACAAGGTGACAGGTGGCATGCAGTAGAACTGATGGAGGAATGGGTTGTGTGCAGTGGAATTTATTTATTTATTTGTATTTCTATCCCGCCCTATAACCAGAGGTCTCAGGCTGTGTTACAATATTACTGTATATTAATCTTAGACAGGTCCCTGCCCTCAGGCTTACAACCTAAAGAGACAAGATACAAAAGGAAAATGGTGTGGGAGGGAACAGGGACACTCTTAATGATAATATTACATACGAATTAAAATGAGGCTCTTAACTTGACCAGATATGAAACAATTTAAAACCTTTAAAGGAGCTGACAAAAGAATAAGTGGCATGCAGCGCAACTGATAAAGGAATGGGTGGCATGCAATAGAAGTGACAAAGGAATGTGTGGCATGCAGTGGAACTGAAAAGGAAATGGGTGGCATGCAGTGGAACTGATAAAGGAATGGGTGGCATGCAGTGGTACTGACAGGGGAATAGGTGGCATGGAGTGGTACTTACTAGGGGATGAGTGACATGCAGTGAAACTGACAAGAGAGTGCTTGGTGTGCAGTGGAACTGACAAAGGAATAGGTGGCATGCAGTGGTACTGACAGGGGAATAGGTGGCATGCAGTGGTACTTACTAGGGGATGAGTGACATGCAGTGAAACTGACAAGAGAGTGTTTGGTGTGCAGTGGAACTGACAAAGGAATGGGTGGCATGCAGTGGTACTTACTAGGGGATGAGTGACAGGCAGTGAAACTGACAAGGGAATGTGGTGTGCAGTGGAACTGATAAAGGAATGGGTGGCATGCAGTGGTACTGACAGGGGAATAGGTGGCATGCAGTGGTACTTACTAGGGGATGAGTGACATGCAGTGAAACTGACAAGAGAGTGTTTGGTATGCAGTGGAACTGACAAAGGAATGGGTGGCATGCAGTGGTACTTACTAGGGAATGAGTGACAGGCAGTGAAACTGACAAGGGAATGTGGCGTGCAGTGGAACTGACAAAGGAATGGGTGGCATGCAATGGAACTGACAAGAGAATGGGTGGTATGCAGTGGTACCAATCGGAATAAGTGACATTCAGTGGAACTGACAAAGGGGTCGGTAGCATGCAGTGAAACACAAGTGGATGGGTGGCGTGCAGTGGAACTGACGAAGGGATTTTTCAGTGAAGAAAGTGTATTTTTTTCAAACAAGTTTGGAATCGAATGTGCACAAACCTTTTGTTTGATTAAATGGTTCACTATTCAGCTGAACAAACTTGCGCTTAATTCAGCAGCAAGCTGAACATACAATTTTCTTCTGTGCGCATCCCAAGCATGAAGCTATTACAAAACAAAGACCACTGAAAGTGAAAGGAAGCCAGGCTGCAGTCAGAGGTCCACAGACTAATTCAGTTTAAAATTGGGTTGCCACAGCACCGTATTCACGTGCGCCCCAAGGCTGTCTATGCCTTTTGCGCATTGCTATCAAAACATGGTCCAAGGTTGTTGATTTTAAGGACTAACTTGCCACCCCTGCTAGTGCCAGAATCAAAAGGAGATTGAAAGGGAATATTGCAACCCACTAAGTCCTCCTCCCCCAATTTCTCAGTCTTCCTTTCTCTCTCTCTCTCTTCCCCGTGTGCGTGTGTGCATGCGCGCCGTGTGTGTGTGTGTTCAACATTTCTCATTTCCGACAAGACAAGTCAGCACCGTGGGTGGATGAAAGAGAGGACGGTAAGCTGTCAAGGTGGGACATGCTGATGTCTCAATAAGCAATGCCCAGAGGTAGCCTCAGAAATAAATATTTGAAAAGGAAACACATACATGTTTTCTATTGTTTCTCTTCCTCTTTCACTGCCTTTCCATTTGACTGAACATGGCAGCTCATTGTTTGAGGAGGTGAGCTGGTTTTGTTGTCTCTTTCTCCTCCTTTTTAATTCCATCTCCTCTCTGCTTCTGCCCTCACGGCCTCTTGGCAAGGAACTACTAGGCTTGCATTATGAACAGTTTGCCAGGCTGCAGAGTCCTGGGCTTCATCTTCCCCCTTTGGGGGTGCTTCATGGCTTTGCCCAGAATTCCCAGCAGTCCCTTTCTAAGAGAAGGGGGCAGAAGGAGATGGACAAAGGTAGCAGAAAACCAAGATGTGGCTGTCTCTTGCTGCTAAAATTCTTCTTCCTTCCTTCCTTCCTTCCTTCCTTCCTTCCTTCCTTCCTTCCTTCCTTCCTTCCTTCCTTCCTATCCCAAGGCATATCAGAAGGTCTCAGGGTGGGTGAAAGCCATAGAAAACAAAATATAAAATGACAAAATTAAAGTAAAATATTAACTGAACATGGAGATGTTTCCTTATTTCCATTAAAGGCTAAGGAAAGTAAGCGTGTTTTTCACAATTTTCTGGTTCTGTTAACTAAAGGTGCCTGATACACCTCAGTGTGTGTGAGAGAGAGACCATTCCACAATCTAGGGGCCACCACCAAGAAGGCCAGTGCCATCACTGCTTACCAAAATAAACATCCCTTAAAGGTCTCACAGTGGGGGTGCCAGGCGTTGGAATGGATCCTGTTTTAAACTACATCTTCCACAGTTTTTTTTTTTAAACAAAGCAGGGAGAAACATAACCAAGAGGTTCAAATCACAGTATGTATATCAGGCTGCATTCTCACCTAAGTTTTAATCTGGCTTCAGTCCACTTTCAGAGTGAGAGATCAGGAGAGTGTCAAACGGATTCCTTTCAACATTATCTAACTCAGAAAACCCACCTTTGGGTCAGATAAAGTAGAAAGAAAATTATTGGTCTCTTTGCCAATGGGTTCTCTTACTCTGAAAGTGGATTGAAAGTGGATAAAAACTTAGGTGTGAATTCAGCATTAAATTGGACATTGTATCCTAGCAGTGTAAGATGTTTGACGCTGTAACAAATTGCTTGAGAAGGTGATGGATTCATTCTTCTTCAGAAGCAGCTGGGTGATCAGCTATCATAGATGCTCTACTAGCACAATGGCTGTATCAGCAAAAGGTTGGAATGAATAACATTTACTCCTTTCTAATTCTATGAATCTATGACAGTTATGACAATTTTGTCCCATTGGGTTTCTGCTAGGGGGGTGCACAAATGCAATTTTTGGATTGGAGTCAATTCAAATTGAATATTCAAATACATTCAAATCTGTTTGTACAAATATTTGATTCATATTTGAAGATAACAAATGTTGACAGTTGTATGTGTCCGTATGCTCCCATATGCATTCATATGCATCCCGTTTTTATCTCGTATGCATCCCGTTTTCGCTCTGTATGTATCCATACAAATACATACAGATACTAATAAGATGCATGTGGATAAATATCCATACACATACGAGTGTCTGAATAATTCATACGAATGATGTGAAACAAGGGATCCTTCTTTATCCATTTACAGAAGCAATTCTTCTTGGAACAGACAAAACAACCTGTTGGCCTAGACATGCGGCAGGAAAAAGAAGGAAGGAAGGACATGAGCACAAACATGTCTGTGTTACAAATTCATGGAGAACTAGAACTGATGTCTAGGTACTTTCTCCAGGTTGGAGAGACAGGCAGGATGCCTGGAAAGACCATTTGCAGGGACTGAAGAGCAGGTGAAGATTTTGCCTTCATCTTCTGCTTGAGATGCCCAGAAGCAATTGGTGGACCACAGTGTGAGATAGGATGCTGGGCTAGATAGGGTGTGTGGCCTGATCCAGCAGGGCACCTCTTATATTCTTGAGCCATGATTCTAAAAATTTAATCACATTTTCAGGTTATTTTTAGGACACTCCAGGGTCTTTAGAGAATCCTTCAGGTAGATGGCAAGGGAGCAGCTTCCAAATGGCATCCGTCGCACCAGGTCCAAAGGGGCTTCACGCTACTTCTTGAAAAGACTCCACTGTAGGCTTTTATGGAGCAGGCAGTGAAATCATGTGTTCTGGGATTTGAGTCTACAAAATAGAAAGGCAATGTCATCATCTCAGCTTTGCCTTAGAATTCTGACTCCCCATTGTTTCGCTGATTGAAATTGTTGCCAGATTGTTCTTTCTTTTCTTTTTTTAAAACATATTTTATTTATTAAAAAAATAAAAACAACGTAAAACTTCTTACATTATCATCATTTCATACTATTACATTTCTTCATTGTTCTTTTCGTGATTTCCTCCGTTTTTCCGGCTTCTTCATATCGCTCGTTTCTTTTCTGCCTTTAATGTCTCTTGGTCCTTCTCAGCTGACCACTTGATTCTTAGCCAAAACCATCCATCATTACTTTTATTTCTCGTAGATAGCTAATAAAAGGGCTCTAATCTTTCCCAAACTTATCTGTAGTTCTATCTTTTAGTAAATTTGTTAGTTTATCCATCTCTGCCAAATCCATCAATTTGATTAACCATTATTCCCCTGAAGGTATCTCGTCATCCTCCTATTTCTGTGCAAATAATAATCTTGCTGCTATCACCATATATAAAACCAGTGAATTTATATTATCTAAGCTTTCATTGACAATTCCCAACAAAAACAATTACGGCCTAAATGCAATATTTGTCTTCAGGTTATATATTTGTACCCAATATTTTTTGCTTTTTCACAAGTCCACCACATATGGTAAAAAGTTCCCTCGACTTTTTTACATTTCCAACACTTAGTCAACATATTTTGATAAACTTTCCCTAATTTATGAAGTGTTACATACCATCTGTACATCATCTAATATATATTTTCTTTTAATAACATGCAGATAGTAAATGTCATATCTTTTATCCACAGTTTCTCCCATTGATCCATCTGGATATTATATCCAAAATTCCTTGCCCATGTAATCATACATTCTTACGTTCATGTTCCATTTCAATCTGGAGTAACACTTTATACTTAGTACTGATTGTTCCCCTTTCAACCTTGTTTAATTTTATTTCCCAATCTTGTTTTTCCCATTCGAAATTTAATTTCTCTTTATCTCTTCTATATATATGTATCTGATAGTTGTGCATGGATGGTTCTATCTTTCTTTAGGCCATGATTGAAAGGAGACATCCTTCCTTTCCCTCCTTCAATTCTCTAGTCCAAAACCCCATCTCACATAGTGGACTACCAAGTGTTTCTGGGCATTCAAGCTAAAGACCAAGGCAAAAACTTAACTTTCTTTCAATTCCCTGCAAAGGGCTTTTGGTGGCATCTTTCCTGTCTCTCCAGCCTGGAAGAAGTGTTAGGCATCCATCCTAGTAGCAATTGATACATCTGTTCTCCACGAATTTTTGTAACCCTTTCTTGAAGCCATCTAGGCTGGTTGCTGTCACCACCTTGTCTGGTAGTGAATTCCCTAGACCAGTGAGCCTCTGGGTGAAGAAATACCTCCCCTTGTCAGCCCTAACTCTCCTGCCCCCAAGTCTAGTTTGGTCTTGGTCTAGTGGTTAGGTCTCTTATCTGGGAGTAATGGGTTTAATTCTGCTGTCCTCCATGAAGCCAGCTGGGTGACCTTGGACTAGTCACTGCTCTCTGCTCAGCTCTCATAGCCCCACCTACCTCACAATGTGTTCTATTGTGGGGAGAAGAATAGAAGGCTTTGTCAGCCACTTTGGGTCCCCTTAAATGGGTGAGAAATGCAGAGTAGAAAAGCCAACTCTTCTTCGTCTTCCCCCTCCAGGAAGCCAGCTGGGTGACCTTGGACTAGTCACAGCTCTCCTCTGTTGTGGGCAGAAGAATAGAAGGCTTTGTCAGCCACTTTGAGTCCCCTTAAATGGGTGAGAAAAGTAGAGTAGAAAAGCCAACTCTTCTTCTTCTACAAGCTTCATGGAGTGCCCCCAAATCACTTATGTTGAGTAAAACCAACTAGTTCCTTCACTCTATTTTTAACAGTGTGTACATGTGTGTACACTCACAATTGGGTATGTTTGAGTTTGTGCACAAACTGGCAGAAATATGTGTTTTAATGTGTTCATGTGAACGCACAGAATTAGAGAAGAAACATAAGAAAGACAGGAAAATCGAAACCTGGGAACGTTGTCTTCTTTACATCCATATCAGTCCGGTGGGCATTGTAATCCTACATGCTTCTCAAAAGAACCAGTTTCAAGGAATCTCTGTGCAATCAGAACCATCACCCACTCACTCACTCACTCACTCACTCACTCACTCACTCACTCACTCACTCACTCACTCACTCACTCACTCACTCACTCACTCACTCACTCACACTCGCACCCACACACACCACAAACTTTTAATTGTGCAAACTGTGCAGATCCAATTCCAAAGTTACGTGAGCAGCAGGGACATATTGGGGCCTTCTCCCCCCACCCACCCACAGCCGCACCTCAGCTTGTATTTATAGCTTGCCACAGAGCAGATTAGCTGCTTTCTATAAATACAGAAGCTCTACAATTATCATTAGAGTTATTTATTCCAATTTGCAGGTAGATTAAATAATGAATTCTGCCTGCAAACACTCAAGTGACATGCTATCACAGCACCTGACTGTGAGCATCTGTGCTACCTGAGGAACCCCACCTTCCAAGGAGGACAGAGCGGGCGCTGAGGTGATGAAAGGAGATGCCTTGGAGCTTGGAGGGGCCGAAATCCTTGGGAGGTTTCTCTCGACTTACCTGTGAAGGGATTGCAGAGTAAAGGAGGAAGGCGAGGATTTTGGAAGACTGTGGCCCTTGGGTGGGTATTAAAATCTGCAGGAGGTGGTTTCTCTCTTTCTCTTTCGATTGCCCACTTTCCTTCCTTCCTTCCCTCCTTCCTTCCTTCCTTCCTTCTGTCCCCCCTCCCTTGCCCCCTTTTTGTTGCACCTCAGGAGCATTAGTTAGGCAATTTCAAGCTAGGCTGCGGATGGAGTGGAATCGAAGGCCTAAGATAAGGTTCTCCAAAGCCTCTTAGACATTAATTTGGCATGGTAATTGATTTTCTCACAAGCTGCACAGTCTCTGACTCCATGTGGCTGAAAGATGGCCAGTCCCTCAAAGCAGCACAAGCCTGGGCTGGCCACTTTTTAAGCATCCAATGGCTGCTTTCAGGGGGGTTAGGGAGGGCAGGAATCATCCTCCCTTAGACCCTTTCCTAAGAGTCTGTGTGGCCTATTCAGACATAAGGGGCACCTCAGGGAGATGGTGTGTGGCCCTTCTTGTTCCCAGTCCTTCTCTAATGCACCTGTTCTAGCACAGAATGTTCAAGAGAATGGGAAGGGGAAGATTGGTGCGTTAACATTCCCACCTCAGAGCCTTCTCTAAATTGCCTCAGAGGCTGTGTTCAGACATGTCAAAAGGGGCACCTCAGGGGCTTCTCAGAGACAACGTGTGGCCCTCGTGTTCCCAATCCTCTCCACAGAATGTTCAGGAGAAGGGAGAGGGCCGGACGGGTGTATGAACCATCTTGCAGGGTGTTCTGTTGTGAGGAGAAGAACAGAAAGCTTTGTGAGCTGCTTTGAGTCACTTAAACGGGTGAGAAAAGCAGGGTAGAAAAGCTAACTCTTTTTCTTCTTCTCTAAATCACCACAGAAAGGCCATGTTCAGACATAAGAACATAAGAGGAGCCCTGCTGGATCAGGCCACAGCCTATCTAGTCCAGCATCCTGTCTCACACAGTGGCCCACCAAATGCCCATGGGCATCTCAAGCAGAGACTAGGACAAACCTTCTCCTGCCCTCGAATCCCAGCAAATGGCCTTAGAAGCATCCTGCTTCCCCCCCCCAGCCTGAAAGATGTACCTAGGCATCCATTCTAGTAGCCATTGGTACATCTGTTGTCGATAAATTTGTCTAACCCTTCCTAGATTGGTTGCTGTTACTACTTCTTCCGGGGGTGAAAAAATACTTCCCCTTGTCTCATCTGACTACCTGCTTCTAGTGTTGTGTGATAGAGAAGATTTCTCTATCCACCTTTTCCATACCATGCATAATTTTATATACTTCAATCAGGTCCCCTCTTAACATGACAGAAAGGGCACCTCAGGGAGAAAGTGTGTGGCCCTTGTGTTCCCAATCCTTCTCTAATCCACCTTTTCTAGCACAGGAGAGGGGAGAGGGCCAGACTGGTGTATGAACAATCGCACCTTGAAACCTTCTCTGAACCACCTCAGAGGTGCTTTTCTTTTCTTGTCCTGCTGGGTCTGATCACATCCCAAGTCATACCTGAAGTCCATCAGGACTTTAAAGTCCATCTGTTCTTCTGTCCTTATGAGAGTAGTGCTTCATAGCTATATGTTGGTATCTCTAGGGAAAACGCAGGATGCAGGGGCAAATGAAATAAACTGCAGCTTTTACATCAGAAATAAATGATGCAGATAGCATTGTTACAAAATTGTTTTGATTTGTCTTTTTGTGGTCAGGTCTAAGCATGAATGAACGAACAAGCAATGTCTGGGGGCCGGCATGGATGGATAACCCTATTTTTCACTCTGTCCAGGAAAAGAAAAGAATTATGAAAATGCATAGCCAGAGACCGGCTTATCTTAAATGAATTCATGAATCCATCTAGCCCATTCCTGTAATCCCTCATTATACAAGCAACTGCTATAGGAGATTTCACTCTATGAATGTATGGATTCCTACCTGTTTTCCACTAAACAAAGACATTTTTACTCCTAGGAGGCTGTAGCGTGTGTAAAGGCAACGGAAACTTTGTGAGTAGGGATGTACACGAATGTTCATAACATTTGTTATTCATACGAATTCGTCTGGATTCAGACATTTGTACATGAATTGAATGTTACAACATTCACACATTAACATTTGTAGGAATACAAATGTTTTGGACATTCATACAAACAGTTCAAACATTCATTAAACTGGGGAGCTGGGAAAGCGGCTGCGTCACACATATGCAATTGATCCAGATTGCATTCAACATGGATTGAAAGCAGATTAAAAGTGGATTCAGGTCAGATTTGACGCTTTCAGAGCATGGATTTGTTATGGGATACATACTGGATACATATTCATTCGTATCAAATATGTATTCATTCATATTGGATACATGTTGGATATTCGTACGAATCCGTACAAATACATTCGTGTCAAATAGAATCCTACCACATTTGAAGGGGATCTATTCAGATGAAAATGGATTTTCTAACATTCGGTTTGTTACAAATCAAATGTCAAAAAACTCATTCATGCACATCCCTATTTGTGAGCAGTTTTCACAGAAGTGATAAAGCTTGTATAATGAAGGAGAACCAGATTAGAATCTCTGATCCCCAGAATTTTTTTTTCAGATCTCTCTTACCACCTGCTGCTCAGTTCTTTTCAAGTAGACATGGCAGAAATTGAACTGAGACCTTCTGGAAGTACAGCAGAGCTTCACTTCTTCCAAAGCAATCATAGAAAAAATAATAATTGTGTACAGAATGTCCTGTATTGGTAGCCTACCATCAGCCAGACTGTCTCCCATCTAAGCCACTAAATCCAGTAAAAATCCTCCTATTCAGGGATTGCCTCTTTCCTGTAGACCTGCACATCAACTAAGATTTTCTGAGGAAGTCCTTCTAGCACTACCATCTCTACACAAGATGCAGAGGATGATAACTAGGAACAGACCTTTCTCATTGGTGTCCCCCATCATGTAAGAACCTCGCCCTGAGCATAACTCTAACCCTTGCCCTAACTTGATATCATCTCAAGAAGCTGAAAAGCCAAAGCACTCCTAAATAAATATAAACTTTGGGCTAATTCATGTGGTGATAATGTCCACATACCTGGAGATCTGGTAAATCGTAGGCTGTTTTTCCACTAGAGGTAAGAACCCTTTTAAGAGCCCATTAGGAAACCAATTGGTACCTGACTGCTACCAATTGAGAAGGCGCTGTCCCCACCTGGACTCCATTGAAGGCCCCATCTGCAAGGCCCTGTCTCCACAAGGGCAGGGAAAATCCAGATTTAATGGGTCCTTCAGGCCCTTAAATCCGGATTTCGTGTGGACCTGATTAAAGGTGTCCACAATGGGGTCTTCAGGCGTCTTCAAGATCCGGATCTCCAGGAGGACCCCACCTCAAAGATCTTGAAGATCTGGATCTTCACATTTTACCTGCCACAAATGCAAGCTCTGCCACATTTTACCTGCCACAAATGCAAGCTTGTGGCTCTCCTGGAGGAAAGAGTTAAAAGTCTAGAAGAGAGAGTCAAAACACTGAAGCAGATTCGAGAAGAAGAGAACTTCCTCGACAGCATGAAGGAAACACTTCAAAATGAAGGGATAGAAGAACATCCTTCTGTAGTTGCAGAAACTGAGTTATGGAAGCATGTGACCCAAAGGAGCAGGAAGAACAGGAGACATTCGGAACCCTTGCAATTAAACAACCAGTTCCAGATACTCAGTCAGGAGAACAACACATCTGAAGAGTCGACGACAAGGTCCACAAATATTACTCCAATAGGCACTGAGAAACCTCTGGAATGGAGAGGAAGAAATGGTACTGCAAAGAAAAAGAGGAGAGTAGTGGTCCTGGGAGATTCACTTTTAAGAGGAACAGAGGCAACTATCTGCAGACCTGACAGTAACTCACGAGAGGTGTGCTGTCTCCCAGGGGCCCGAATCAAAGATGTAACTGATAGCATATCGAGGCTATTCAGACCTACAGACTACTACCCATTATTACTCATACATGTAGGCACAAATGATATGGCAAAAAAGCACTTTGAAAACATCTACAGAGACTTTGAAGATCTTGGCAGAAAAGTAAAGGAACTGGGAGCACAAGTAGTCTTTTCATCTATCCTTCCGGTGGATGGTCACGATAAAAGTAGAAGGGATAGGATTCTTGAGGTGAACAAGTGGCTACGTCGGTGGTGCCGGCAGCAAGGATTTGGATTTCTGAACCATGGAGAAAACTACCTATATGACGGACTCCTTGCAAGAGATGGGTTGCACCTTACAGGGACAGGAAAGAATGTATTCGGGAAGCGCCTTGCTTCGGTTATTAGGAGAGCTTTAAACTAAAACAAAAGGGGAAGGGTAACAAAAAGTCAAGCAAAAATACTCAGTCAATCAAACCAGGTGATATTCTTACTCCCAGAAATAGTACCAATGAATTTTGTAAGGAAAACAGAGGAGGCAAGCTCGCAATAGATATCAATTACAAACTAAAATGCCTCTACACCAATGCCCAAAGCATGAGAAATAAAAAAGGGGAGCTGGAGATCCTGACCCAGGTAGATAAATATGATGTCATAGGTATTACGGAAACCTGGTGGGATAACACACATGAATGGAACACAAACATCGAAGGCTACAACTTGTTTCTGCGAAACAGACTTAACAAAAGAGGAGGGGGTGTTGCGCTGTATGTTAAAAAAGAAATTGTCTCCTCAGAGGTTCAAGTTTCAGAGAGTGGAAGCTCAGTAGAATCGGTATGGGTAAGAATTCAAGGAGAGAGCAACAGAAAGGATACCATTGTAGGAGTCTATTACAGGCCCCCTGGACAAACAGAAGATATGGATGACCTATTCCTAGACCAGATGGCTAAACTTTCACGAAAGCATGACATAGTGATTATGGGAGACTTTAACTACCCAGACATTTGTTGGGAATCTCGCTCAGGAAAAAGTCACAAGTCTAATAAGTTCTTATCCTCTCTCGCTGACAATTTCATGTACCAAAAGGTGGTGGAGGAAACAAGAGGATTGGCTATCCTTGATCTAATTCTTACCAACAGAGAGGAAATGGTGGAGGATATCAGAGTTTCTGGGGCATTAGGAGGCAGCGATCATGTTATCCTTGAATTCTGGATAATAAGGGAAGGAAAGCATGAGAGGACTCAGACCTCAAAGTTGGACTTCAGAAGGGCGGACTTTGATGGACTCCGGAGGAGGTTAGGAGGGATCAAATGGTTAAATGTACTAAAGGATAGAAATGTCCAAGAAGGATGGGATATTTTGAGAAATGCAATATTAGAAGCGCAATCATTAACAATTCCTCAAAGAAGGAAGAATGGAAAACAGCTAAAGAGACCAGGGTGGATAAACCTAGAACTTAAAAACTTGATAAAAAAGAAAAAAGAAATGTTTAAGAAATGGAAGGAGGGATACATATCTAAGGAGGAATATAATGAAATCAGTACAATCTGCAGGGCAAGTATCAGAAAAGCTAAAGCTAAAAATGAATTGAGGCTTGCAAGAGAGACTAAAAACAATAAAAAAGGGTTTTGGGGATATGTCAACAGCAAAAGAAAAGTCAAAGAGGTTTTGGGAAGTCTGCAGGGAGAGAATGGAGAAGTGATCGAAAGTGATCTTGAGAAGGCAGAGATTCTGAACTCCTATTTTGCATCTGTTTTTTCCAAGAGGGATAATGTGCATGCAACAGTCCTTCACTGTACTGATGAAGGACTAGGAGAATCAAGACACAAAATCAACACTGAGAGAGTAAGGGAACGCTTAGCTAACTTAAACGAATTTAAGTCCCCGGGTCCAGATGGATTACATCCTAGGGTACTGAAGGAATTAGCAGAGGTAATTGCTGAACCACTTGCTGTAGTCTTTGAGAAGTCATGGAGAACAGGAGAAGTCCCAGACGATTGGAGAAGGGCAAACGTTGTTCCTATCTTCAAAAAAGGGAAGAAGGTAGACCCAGGGAACTACAGGCCTGTTAGCCTGACTTCAATACCAGGAAAGATTCTCGAACAAATTATTAAACAACACATATGTCAGAATTTGGATAGGAATTCAATAATTAACAGTAGTCAACATGGGTTTGTATCAAACAGGTCGTGTCAGACCAACTTGATTTCATTTTATGACAAAATCACTGAATGGGTTGATCAAGGAAATGCAGTAGACATACTATTTCTTGATTTCAGCAAAGCATTTGACAAAGTATCTCATGCGATCCTCATTGAAAAATTGATCAAATATGGGATTGACAAGGCAACTATAAGGTGGATTCAAAACTGGCTTAGTAATCGTACTCAAAGAGTGGCTTTAAATGGCTGCACATCCAAATGGAGGGAAGTGTCAAGTGGAGTACTACAAGGTTCTGTCCTGGGCCCAGTTATGTTTAATGTTTTTATAAACGATCTGGACGAGGGAGTTGAAGGGAAACTGATCAAATTTGCTGATGACACAAAGCTAGGGGGGATTGCAAACACCAGAGAAGAGAGAGAGAGGATTCAAAAAGATTTAGAGAAACTCGAACAATGGGCTGCAACTAATAAAATGGTATTTAACAAAGAAAAATGCAAGGTTCTGCACCTGGGCAAGAAAAATGAAAAAAGCACATATACAATGGGAGGAATTCGGCTGAGCAGCAGCACATGTGAAAAAGACTTGGGTGTCCTGGTAGATCATCAACTGAACATGAGTCAACAGTGCGAGGCAGCTGCAAAAAAGGCAAACGCAATCCTGGGGTGTATTAGGAGAAGCATAGAGTCCAGATCACGTGAAGTTATTATCCCCCTCTACTCTACCTTGGTCAGACCTCATCTGGAGTACTGTGTCCAGTTCTGGTCACCCCAGTTTAAAAAAGACACTGACAAGCTGGAGCAGGTTCAAAGGAGAGCTACCAAGATGGTGAACGGTCTGCAAACCATGTCCTATGAGGAACGGCTTAAGGAACTAGGAATGTTTAGTCTAACAAAAAGAAGACTGAGAGGAGACATGATAGCTGTCTACAAATACCTCAAGGGTTGTCACAAGGCAGAGGGATCAGCCCTGTTCTCACTCTCTCAAGGAAGGACTAGAAACAATGGGGTGAAACTGCAGGGGAAAAGATTTAGTTTAGATGTTAGGAAAAAATTTCTAACAGTAAGAGTGATCAACCAGTGGAACAGGCTGCCACGGGAGGTGGTTGGTTCCCCTTCGTTGGAGGTCTTCAAGCAGAAACTGGATGGCCATCTGTCTGAGATGGTTTAGGAGATCCTGCCTTGAGCAGGGGGTTGGACTCGATGACCCAGGAGGTCCCCTCCAACTCTACCATTCTATGATTCTATGATTCTATGACCATGTGTGGAAAAAGAGGGAAATTTGTCCTATCCTTAAGATGGTCCTCTGAAGATCAGATACAAGAAGATCATGAACAAGGAGAGAATCTGGTTGATTACTGAGAGAACCAAATGCTGGTTGAAAGGGACTCACCAGGGCATTTTTTACATGTTTATGGTAAAATACCCTTTTCCGATTAACATGGTTGGCCAAAAGGTGAATATGGCAGAAGGGTCAATCTGTTCCATGCTCCCCTCAGATTTGAATGTGCCATGTTGCACCACCAGGCTGTAACTCTTAGCTCCATCACCCTGGGTGGAAAGCTGTACAGCCCTCTGCAAACACGAACAAACTTTTCCTCTGGTGTGGCTGGGTTGATTGTTAGTCGCTCCACGTCTGTAACGGGCTCAGCAATCACGCCACTGTGTCAGCCCATCACCACTTCTATTAAACTCATTTACTATCTAAAAGAATTCATTTTCCCCCTTGTTTGCCCACAATAACAGAAAGACGGAGGTGCTCTGAGTGAAAGGGAGGAGCAAAAATATTCCATTTTCTTAAGTCATCAGGTGCACCTGAATGAGGTTCCCACTGCCTGTCATCAGACAGCTTATATTCTCCACTGGCCCTTACATTTGGAGTTTACAGTGGGTTATTCCTCTTGTGCTAACCCCACACGACCGCCAGCTGGCTTCATTTTTCATCCATAAATAGTCTGGACCCAGCCACGCCTCCCAGTTTCTTCGGTCACTTCCCTCCACACGACCAGGGGCAGCGCGAATGGAAGTGTGCCCCACGGATAAGATGCATGGGGCCCTGGGGGGGGGGCAGAGTGTATATGGTTTGGGTGATGTATATTGCCCACCCAGTGGGGTTGCTTGGGTATTTCCCACTGTAAACTCCAAATGTAAGGGCTGGTGGAGAATGGTATGATGAAGAACTTAGCGATCATCCATTCTCTCCGGCCCATCATTTGGACCCCCCCCCCCCAGGAAGACTAACATTGTGGTTTGTGTTCCAGACTGGTTTTGAGTAGTGTCATTTGCTCAGAAACTGGGAGGCGTGGCTGGGTCTGGACTATTTATGGATGAAAAATGAAGCCAGCTGGCAGTCGTGTGGGGTTAGCACAAGAGGAATAACCCACTGTAAACTCCAAATGATGGGCCAGAGAGAATGGATGATCTGGAAGGTCTTCATCATACCAGTTTCCCACCACAGTGGGTGTCACACAACTTCAGAGTCTGAATGCTTTCCATTCTTGCAAGGTTGAGCAGCTTCTGAGCTGTGATCTAACATCTGTGATCGTTGGAATGTACCAAATCACAGTCCATCTGATTTTAAGATTTTTGGGAGGATTGCAGCCTCATAACCTAAAAAATGCTGTTTGGTTCAAAACTACCCACTGTTTGTTTCAAATGTGCCCTTTGTTCAGTTCAGATTTGAATAGGGATGTGTATGAATATTCGTAAGATTCAATATTCGTACCAATCCAGATGAATTTGGACATTTGTAAATGAATTGAATGTTACAACATTTGTACATTGATATTCGTATTCGTACGAATGTTTCAGAACATCAGTGGGCCTGGGAGGGGAGAAAGCAGCTATGGCAGTCACATCTGCAGTGGATCCAGAGTGCATTTGACATGGTTTGAGAGCAGATTCAAAGTGGCTTCATGGCAGATTGATGCTTTCAGAGCAGATATGTTACGGGATATGTATCAGATACGTATCAGATATTTATGCATATGTATTGGATATATATCAGATATTTATCCATTTGTATTGTATATTTGTAAAAAATTTGTATGCATTTGTATTGCATAGAATCCTACCACATTCAAAGGGGATCTATCTGAACAAATATTAATTTTCTGATATTCAATTCGATACACATTGAATACAGACACACACACCCATTCATGCATATCCCTAGATTTGAATATGGCGGCCGGGGGGGGGGGGTTGGTTTGATCTGAACACTTTCAAACCTCAGTTCGAACAGGGTGCATTTTCTGTGTTCATTAGAACACCCCTTGGTTCAGTATGAATTCAAGTTCTGGTTTTGAACAGATAGGGCTTTTTTTCAATTGAAACACCTTCAAACCCAAACCAGTTGGGCACATCTGTGACGCATACAGTCGCAGACATGTTGATTATGAAAGCCAAAATCAGAAGAGGTTGGAGAAAGCTTCAGCAATGGAGAGCACTGGGGACCATTTTGCAGCTGGGTTTCATGATTTATGGTCAGAAGTGTGGCCAGGGTGCCAACAACGGGTTTCCCAAAGAAATGCAAACTAGCAGAGGAGGAAGAAAAGGCTGCCAAAGCCCACACTCAAGCAGTGAAGTGCAGATGGCGGGCCTATGAGACCACATGATGCCTGAATTGTGGAACCACATGTTCTCTGCTTTAATAAGGCTGCCTGATCTTGGCCTAAAGGTGTTTGCATCTCAAGTTCAGATCCTGAATTTGAAAGGGTGAATGTTCTAGAATGGACTTGTAGAAGTATATGAACCAAATTTTGCACCCCAACTAAGAACTCCTGAGACCACTTTCAATTTTGTTTTTTTTAATCAGCATGTTAGTCTGGTGGTGATATTAAGCCTAGCCTCATTTCCAGGAAAGAAGGGGTTCTTCTTAGGGGCATTGTCAAAGTCTCCATATATCTAGCTTGAAAGGAAGTGGGGGAGGGGGGAGAAGGTTGCCAAGCCTAAAGCAGTTGGCTACATAATGAGATAAGCATAATTTTGCCCTAGAAATTCATATCTTGCCCAGACTGTGAATTGAAATTCTGAGCAAGTGCAATCAATGTTCAACGGACCAGGCTTCAAAAGCCACATACTGTGGAGCTGTGTACACAAACATGCCTTAATAGTAAGCTCCTTCGCTTGTTGAAACTCTGACTGCTCGGAATGAGGTGACTTCTCAGTTCGGCAGCTCTTTCTTTTGTGTGTTTCACTGGAGACTTTTCTGTGGTTGCTGTCCTCTACCTAGATGCGGTATTTGCTTGTGTATGGGAGCGGCTGTAGCTCAGTGGTAGCGCAAACTGCTTGGAAAGTGTAGGGTGGCCGGTTCAATTCTAGGTCTCTTTTTGGACGTAGATGTAGGCAATGGCAAACCACTTCTGTATCTCTGCCAAGAAAACTTCATGGAGTTGCCCGTGGAGTCTGGGAGTGGCTGTAGCTCAGTGGTAGAGCAAACTACCTGGAAAGCAGAGGGTCACTTCTTCGATCCCCATCCTCTTCCCGGAAGGAGGCAATGGCAAACCATCAGCAGAAAAACTGCTACATTCTTCACCAGTTCCAACTTCCGAACTGTTTTCAAGGGTAGTCCCACATAGAGTGCATTGCAGTAGTCTAATCTGGAAGTGGGTGGATCACTGTGGCCATGTTATCCCTATTTTATTTCCTGCAATCAGAAAAGCTGTTGATACAATTTTCTATCCTCTCTGGATCTTAACCGGTTCTGAAGATGTATCTGTACTGCAGTAATTATACCCTGCTTGTAATATAAAAATAGAATATTTATTTCTTTGTACTTTCTAATGTCATAATACTTCACAAACCAATTACAAAATTTGGTATGCATGTCTGCACATGTGGTATATGCAGAAAGAGAAAGAGAGAAATATAATGAGTGTGTGATCTTCAATATCCTATGATGATTGCCTACCAGATCAGATGTTAAAGCACTAGGGGGGAGGGGTCTTTGTTATCATCACCATCTGCAACCCCCGAAGGAGAAACAGGCAGGACTGAAGAGCAGGTGAAGCTTTTGCCTTCATCTTCTGCTTGCCCAGAAGCAATTGGTGGACCACAGTGTGAGATGGGATGCTGGACTAGATAGGTAGTGGCCTGATCCAGGAGGCCTCCTTTTGATTCATGGAGGACAGGTGTATCAGTGGCTACTGGAATGGATGCCTGGGTACCACTTCCATATTGGACAGGCAGGATGCCTCTGAAGGCCATTTGCAGGGAGTCGAGAGCTTGTGAAGGTTTTGTCTTGGAATTCTGCATGGAAATGCCCAGAAGCAATGAGTGAGCCACTCTGTGAGATGAATGTTGGATTAGCTGGGCTGTGGCCTGATCCAGCAGGGTTCTGATTATATTCTGATGAGTTTAGACAAATACCTGGAAGACGGATATATCAATGATGTAGCAAATTCGAATACAACATTTGAATGAATAGATTCAAATTTACTCATTTTGAATCAAATATGGATAACTTTGAATTTTAAAGTGTCGCATTCCAGATTACACAATCAATTCTAGGGCTCTGGGAAGCAAGAAGAAGCAGCTGGGGGGCTGCCGCTATTGACCAGCTGTTATGATAGATATTTCCTGGGCTTCCACCAGTCAGGATCCCGGAAATCAACCAGGTGTTAATGGCTGACCCGGTAAGCACAGAAAATGGGGGAGAGAAAAATGAGGAGGCTGTAGCAGAAGTCATCAAGAAAAAAGATCTCATTTTAATGTTGCAGGGGTTTAAATACAGCCAGAGAAGGGGCGTGAGGGAAATGACATCGATGCAGCATCTGGGGAGGTGATTGGAGCAAAGCTGGGGCTTTGCGGGTCAGAGGTCCTCCTGATGTCACTTCCCCTGGTCCGTGGAGGAAGAACAGGCAACTGGAAAAGACGGCTTGTAGTTTTCTTCCCCATGCGGTTGCAGACTCCATTACACTGATCACATTGGCATGGGGTTCAGCACCCTGGACATCTCTGAGCGCGTGCCATATAAGTCTATGGAAGAAAAATTATTGCTCCTTTTACTCTAGAGGCCTGTCTTCTTAATTGGTGAGGGGTTTGGTAATTAGGTGGGGTCCGGAAGGGAAGCTAGGGAAAGAGAGGCTGTGCAGCTTAGTGGCTACTACATTAAAGATCCAAATTGAATTGAATTTTTGGATATTTGATTCAAATCTAATCCTGAAAATTGCATTCATGCACACCCCTAATAGAAATACAAATAATGAATAATAAATCTTTGCAGAAGGCAGCAGGTTTTCCATTATGGAAGCAGAAGGCGGCCTGGATCCCAGACTCTCCTTATGCTCTTAGCCAGGGCATTCTATCAAAAAGTTTGCACAGCAGCCCCTTTCTATTTATTTCACCCCAGCCAAGCAAATGCATTTCAAGGCTGTGCCAGAGAGAGTCGTCTCGATCCCCCCTGCATCCTTTTGCCAGCAGCAACTCTGTTAATGCAGAAAAGAAGCAAGCGAGCCTATTTTGCTGCTTTCACCGCCGCCTATGGTTCACAGCACAAAGCCCACTAACGAGTGAACTCAGGTAGTACTAATTACCCAGAATTTAGGCAGTTAGCCCCACGTGCCAGCGGCTACTTAATGTGCAGTTAACCCGGAACAGCACGGTCCCAGCTTCCTTGCCTAATTCCCATCCATGGTGTTAACATGTAAATAACACCAGAGTGTTGTCTGATCAATGGTTGTCCAGCTGGGCAGCCTGTCAGCCTCATGGCATGCCTCCCACCTCTGGGGCACTTCACACATGACTGGGGAAAGGGATAGGTTCCCTGTAAATATCTGAACATGTTGCCCACACAGGCATGTTGAAAGCAACGCCGCTGATTCCTCGCGTCGTCGTGAACATATGGCAGCATCCTGGCTGAATGATCTTTCCTGCCACGGTGGAGAAGAGTCAGGAAGTCTCACCAGCAGCCATGCGCCATCTGCTTACAGTCTGCAATGTGTGCTCTGTTCATCATTTGCTTAAGGTGGACCCATCCGGCTTCACTGAGATGATGTAGCTGGTGGGCCCTGTTCACCCCAATGGCGAATGAGATGGCCAACCCCCTTGTAAGGAACCCTTGCCCTTTGGTAGCTTCTGGTGCTGAAAGCTCAGATGCCAACAGACATCAAGGGAGAGGTAGGAGGTGGGGACGAAGGACAACATCCAGCATGTGACAGGAATGTTGTCTTTTGTCCTTAAATTGAGGTCCTATGATAGTTCTGGAAAGAAACTCCTCCTGGGAAGCAAAGTTTCAGCTTCCCAAAGGATCATTTCCAGGTCCTTCTGGAGGGTGTGGCATCTATATCCCCCTAGAAATTCACTATGGTATAAAGGTCTTGCATAAAAGAGGTCCAAGCCTGAACACAGCCATAGTTGTCTCTGAGGTGTCCCTTCTATTATACATGAACACAGCTCAGGCTGCTGTCAAGAATGGAGGGCAAAAGGATTCACTACTGCAAGGATGTGAACAGATTTTTTTTTCTTTTGCATTTGCATTTGAGTTGAATCGAATATCAAAAAATTCAATTCAATTCGAATGTTTGAGATCCGAGTGTTAAAAAACCCAATTCGAATCCCTAACATTCGAATCTATTCATTTGAATGTTAGGTTTGTATTTAAAGATATGAATGTCGACAACATTCGTATGTGTTATACATACTTGTATGCATTTCGTATTCATCCCGTTTTCATCCCATATTATAAGGGCAAATGCGTACAGATATGTATAATATTTGTATAGATATGTATGTAATACATATGTATCTGTACATTTGAATGCTCAGAATCATTTGAATGAAGAACAAGAGTTGGCTTTTCTACCCCACTTTTTTCATGCATTTAAGGGGACTCAAAGTGGCTGACAAACCTTCTGTTCTTCTCCTCACAACATAAGAAAAGAACATAAGCCCTGCTGGGTCAGGCCACAGTACAGCATCCTGTCGCACACTGTGGCCCACCAAATGCTTATGGGCATCTCAAGCAGAGACAAGGACAAACCTTTTCCTACTCTTGAATCCCAGCAAATGGTCTTAGAAGTGCCCTGCTTCCCCCCCCCCCAGCCTGAAAGATGCACCTAGGCATCCATTCTAGTAGCCATTGATACATCTGTCATCCATAAATTGGTCTAACCCTACCTTAAAGCCATCTAGGCTGGTAGCTGTCACCACCTCTTCTGGCAGCAAATTCCATAATCTGATGACCCTCTGGGTGAAGAAATACTTCCCCTTGGCTGATCCGACTCTCCTACCCATCAGCTTCATAGATGCCCCCCGGTTCTAGTGTTGTGTGATAGAGAAAAGAAAGAGACACCCTGTGAGGTGGGTGGGGCTGTGAGAACTCAGAAGACAGCTGTGACTGTCCCAAGTTTACCCAGCTGGCTTCATGGGGGAGGGCAGAATCGAACCCAGTATGCCCAGCTAAGAGTCCGGCTCCCAAACCACTAGACCAAACTGGCTCTGAATGTTTCGGAACATCTGAAATCCATTTAAATGCCTAAATTCCGAATGTTACGAAATCCAATTCGTATTCGAATGTCAACATTCGTTGGATTCGAATCAAATTTTTGAATTTTTGCATATCAATGCACATTCCTACCCTGCTCTCTCTGAAGTGCAGCCCCCCCCCTCCGCCTGCGCCTCCCCTTATTGCAAAGTTCAGGCCTTCAGCCTCAACTGGGCTTTGCACACTTGCTCTGGTGTTTGCCCCTTCAGTTGCCATGGATACACTCTATTCCTTCTCTCACAGGAGGAAACAAAGCTCGAAACATTTAATTCCACAGCCCACCTGGGAGCCTTTTAAACTCCCCACTTGGCATCTGACATGTAATAATTTTTTTCCGCACTGCTTTTAAGATTATCCTAAAATTCCTTCTCTCCCCTCCCTCTCGCAACCTCAGCAGTTGGGCCTCTGTGGGGAAAAGCCAGGGCGGATTTCCAGTCACAGTTTGCCCATGTCACCACGAGTGAGGGGCATTCCAGGGGGCACGTACGGGGGAACTATCCAGCACCATTGCAAAACTGGAAGCTGAACAGGGAATTCCAAAAATGGGGAACCTTAAACCCATTCAACCTGTTGCGAGCAAGCTAGGGTTGTGCAAGAATGTTCAAGACGTTCGAAATTCGGTCAAATTTCTTCAAATCCGGACATTCAGATTCAAATCGGATGTCTATACATTTGTTTTATAACATTCAAAGAAATTTTGAATGTTTCGAATTATTTGGACATTCTTATGCATCTTATTCATATCCATATGGATTTATACGAATACATACGGGACAAAAACAGGATGCATACAGATGATTACAGATGAATACAAACACATACGGATGTTGTCGACATTCGTATCTTCAAATACGAATTTAATAAAAGAAGAAGAAGAGTTGGCTTTTCTACCACGCTTTTCCCACCCATTTAAGGAGATTCAAAGCGACTGACAAACCTTCTGTTCTTCTCCCCACAACAGAACACCCTGTGAGGTAGGTGGGGCTGTGAGAGCTCAAAAGAGAGCTGTGACTAGCCCAAGGTCACCCAGCTGGCTTCATGGAGGAAGAAGAGTTGGCTTTTCTACCCTGCTTTTCTCACCCATTTAAGGGGACTCAAAGCGGCTGACAAACCTTCTGTTCTTCTCCCCATAACAGAACACCCTGTGAGGAGGGTGGGGCTGTGAGAGCTCAGAAGAGAGCTGTAACTAGCCCAAGGTCACCCATCTGGTTTCATGGGGGAGGGCGGAATCGAACCTGGTATTCCCAGATAAGAGTCCGGCTCCCTAACCACTAGACCAACCTGGCTCACAGTATTCCCAAGTATTTGAATCTAATCCAGTGTGAATACATTTGTATTTTAAACATTCAGATTGATTTGAAGATTCAGGTATTGGATCCGAATAGAATCGGATGCCAAAAAATTGCATTTGAGTGCACCCCTAAAGCGAGCATGGTTTTCTGGCTTGCTTAACAGTGTCAAATATTTTTGCAGTTCTAGTGGAATACAAAACAAGCAAGCTCCAGATGTGACTGGTGCAACTGCCTTCCCACCTCCCCAGTTTCACGAATTTCTGAACTATTCATACGCATGTCCGGAAATATTCATATTCATACGAATGTTAATATACAAATGTCGTAACATTAGATTCGTGCATTAATGTTCAGATTGGTATGGATTTTTCCACCTGATTGCCCAACCCTTCAGGTATCCTTGCTCAAAATACTGACCTTTGGCCCAGTCAAAATCTCACTCGGTCAGTCTTAGGGAAGAGCACGGATATTCAAAACATTCAAAATTCGATCTCATTTGTTCGAATTTGAACATTGAAGTTCGAATCTGATGTCTATAAATTTGAATGTAAACATTTGAATGAATTTTGAGTTTTTGAAACATTCATATGAATTATTCGGGCATTTGTATGCTTACGGATACAAACACGATGCGTGCCTGCCCGTACACATCTTTCCTGCATCTGTACGCATTTGTGCGGATCCATACAGGACGAAGATGGGATTCATACTGGATGCGTACAGATACATACAGATGTGTATGGGACCCATACGGATGCATACAGGCACATACGCATCCTGTCAACATTCGTATTGGCAAATACGGATCAGAAATTTGCATGAGTAGATTTGAATGCATTCGCATCTCATCTAATGTGAATTCATTCAGATTTCAAGTACTCAAATCAATTTGAATTTTTGGATATTTTGAATTGAATCGAATCCCAGAAATTGTATTCATCCACCTCTGTGCAAACTCTACGGTATTGTTCAGAAGGAAATAGTGAGAAATTGTCCTGTCTGCTGCCTTCAGTTCCTTGGAGGAATGATACTGGATACAAATAAAACACAAAAGTTTTATTAGGGCAACTACCCCTAAGCAGCAATGTTAGAACATTCTGACGTTCCTCCCTATGCTCACACAGCCACATACTAGATGCTTGCATGTTGCCTTCCCTCTCATGGGACTTAAAACTCTCCCTTTTTACATTACTTAGTAGATAAATCTCAATCCTGTTACATCCCTATACAACATATCCTGCAGCGTGTTAAACTAATATTTTGTTGCGTTAAAACAAAGCATCAGTTTAGTGAGCAGAGGCAGCATCTGTATCTGTAGCCCTATGGCAAATCTACCTTTTCTCATAGGGTGCATCTCCATGGTACTTTTTTGTGTCGCTATTGTCCCTCTACTGCAGTGGATCTAACAAATGTGTGTTCAATTCTGAATTAAGTGTCCCCATGGGGCTCAGTAAAATGCGCATTTTAAATGCACTTACGGTCCCCAAGGAAGCGTCTTTTGCTTACCCGCATCTTTTTCTCCCCACCCCTCGCTGTTTCATTGGGTGCTCGGGCAATTCATTACGCTATGTATAAGTTCTCCAGCTGCCGAAACGCCTCGCCCAGGCAGCAGTCGTGCGATCGTGTGCTCATTCACAAGTCCAAAAGAAAAATTTACAAGTTCTCTGTTCGTCTCCTCTGCTTGCGAAGGCAGTTTACAAGATTTCCAGCCCCCAAATGCCTCCCCCAGCCAGCGATCTTGCTCATACACTTTCAGTTGCGGGCGGGCGGAAGCAATTCATTACAATGTATCTTTGCTGTTTCTCTTTGTGATTGGAATGCCTGCCTACTGTTTTCATATCATGAATGCTGGCTGTGGATGAGAGGCAAAAAAAAAAAAAAGAGAGAGAGAGAGCTTGCCACCTCGGAGAGAACTCCCACCCCTTTTGCCACGGAGCATCTCCATGCAAAATGTTGCTCTGAATACCCGCGTCTTCCCGGAAAGTGCGCTGGTAGTCTTCTTTAAAGGGCACTTTTTTTGCTGCACATTTTCCTAATTTGTGGTGCTGGAAGCCTGGATAAAAGCCGTGCATGGGGGTGCTCAGTGACAAAAGAGGATTTTTAGCAGACTTTAAATTGCATGGGGATGTACCCTCACTGAGACCTCATACGAACATCTCTTGGAAGGATGGCGGCTAATATAGGTTCATTACATTTCCTGTGCAACCAGGCCATAATGCAGTTGTGGGACCACGTTTAGTAAATTGGGCCTTTCATCTGGCTCCTTCTGCTTCAAAGTCGGCTTGCAACATACATGCTTGATGGCAGAGCATGCTGGAATGTTCTAGAAGGACTAAGGCCGCGTTCAGGCACAATAAAATAGAAAGGTTCCTCTGAGCCGGCTTATAAGAAAACTTAGACATGGCTTGCAGGCGGGATCATTCACAGACCAGCCTGTCCTTCTCACGTCTCGTGAAACTTCCAAGTTAGAAAAGATGGATTAGAGGCAGGATGGAATGCAAAGGCCCTACACTAAGGTCTCTTGGGTGTCTTTGAGACGCTTCTTTTGCTATGTGTGAACACAGCCTCAGGTTTGCAGCCTAAGGGAGTTTTTTCTTACAGTTACCAACATTGACTGAGTCCAAGGGGAATCTTAGATTTTTCCTTTTTTCCCAATGTGTGTATGTGTGTGAGAGAGATCAAACATGGAGGAGGGGGGGAATAGCATCTCTCAGGTATTTCTGAGGCGTCTAAGAAACAGCTTTGAGATGAGATTGTTCATACACCAGTCTGCGCCTTCCCCGTCCCCTGGACATTTTGTGCTAGAAAAGGTGGATTGAGAAGGCTTGGGAACACAAGGGCCACACACAGGCTGAGGCGTCTCTGAGGTGCCCCGTTTGTTATGTCTGAGGTGGCTTAGAGAAGGCTTCAGCCCTAGGGAAGGGCACAAATGGGTAACGAATTGAATTTTAGAAAATCTGTATTTGTTTGAATAGATCCATTCTATTTGATACAAATATATTCATATGAATTTGTACAAATGTCCCATACATATCAGATACGAATGAATAGGTAACCTATACGAATGAATATGTGTCCAATACAAACAAATACGTATCCGATACATGTCCCTTAACAAATCCGTACTCTGAAAGCATCAAATCTGACCTGAATCCACTTTTAATCCACTCTCAATCCATGTCAAATGCAGTCTGGATCTGTTGCAGATGTGTGGTGCAGCCGCTTTCCCACCTCCCCAGCTTAACATATGCCTGAACGGTTCGTAGGAACGTCCAACACATTCGTACGGATGTCTAAAACATTCATATTCGTACTAATTTTATTTATTTATTTATTTATTTATTTATTTATTTATTTATTTATTTATTTATTTATTTATTTATTTATTTATTTATTTATTTATTTATTTATTTATTTATTTACGTTTCTATCCCGCCCCATACCTGAAGGTCTCTGGGTGGGTAACAACAGGATCAAACAACTAAGAACAACATATTAAAAACAGAATTAAAATAAGGTACACAGTTAAAAACTCCTTAAAAATTCAACAGGTTTAAGCTGTGCGCTCAATAATGCATTAATAATAACTGTAACTGAGGGGAGAATGGATCACCTTAACCAAAGGCCAAGGCAAAAAGGTATGTCTTTACGGCCTTCCTAAATGATAACAAGGAATGTTACTAAGATTGCTGTATGAATGCGGACACATTTGGACGAATTACGAACGTTAAGAATATTCGTGCACAACCCTAGTCTTACCTCCCCCCCAGCATTTTGTGCTAGAAAAGGTGGATTAGAGAAAGGCCACACAGGGTGCTTCCGCATGGGACCTTTAACACACATTAAGTACCAATTAAGGACGGATTTCTAAAACCCTGTCCGCACCACAACACACATTAGAGACACATGCATCCACACTGGCTTGCATGTGATGTGTCTCTAATGTGTGTTAAGTAACCCTTAAACTAGTTTCCCAGAAGACTACATTAAAGGTAGGCTTAATGGGCACTTAATGTGTACTTCCACAGTTAAGACACATCCATTGCAGATGTGTCCACACTGCGAAAGTTTCCCTAACTGGGCCCTCCCCCAGCCTGCCATGATTGGCTCCTCTGGAGCAAGCCTGGCGAGCTGGGGGGGCTCCTATCTCGGAGCTTGCCCTCTCCTCAGGGTGGGCTGGGGGGGTTGGTGAAGCCACCCCTGGCTCCAGAAGCTGCGATCCAGGGCTTCTGGGGTGAGGGGGAACCCCGAGATAGAAGACCCCCAGCTCGCCATGCTTGGCTCCGGCGGAGCCCATCATGGTGGGCCAGGAGATCTGGATTGAGGGGGGTGCTGTCCTTCCGCACCGCACCCACCTCAAATCCAGATCTAAATCCCTCCTTCTATCGCGTGTGTGGACGGAAGGGGTGGTAGTAGATCCGTATCTACTGGATACAGATCTACTTACCACGGATTTCAGAGAACAGTGCGGAAGCACCCACACTGTCTCTCTGAGGGACCCTTTTACTATGTCTGGGCCCAGCCAAAAGCTCATGCTAACAACTTCTTCCTCTCTGTTGTCTCTGAGGCACGGCTCATTCCCCTTGCTTACCTATCCACGCCAACACGTCCAGATCTTTGCATTTCCTACAAAAATAATCCTTTTCCGCAAGCAAGAAAGTGAGGTCCCTCCATGAGCCCTTGGCATTCGGGTTGCTTCCTTTAAGCTCACTCACCTCTTTTCCCCTGTAGTACGAGAGGAATTTTTGTTTCCTCCTATCACGTAAGAATGCGCACTGGGAAATGATGGACAGACCATTGCGCTCTGAAATCTATCAGCGTAGCAACTGTGAAATCACACGTCCAAATATGTTTATCTTCTCAGCTTTTCTAGGCCACATACATTTTGGACATGCTGGTCCCCCCTCCCTCTTCGAGGAAGAAGAAACTTGCTTTTTTGGAAATGTCAGGGTGGAAAAGCGAATGATGGGAGGGAAGGAACAAGGCTGGCTCTGAATCTAAAATAAAAAACTTAAGCTGAGCTGTCTCAGAGTCAAAAGCGGAGGACGGTAGATGTATTAATATAACGTTACACAAAGGTGTCTGTATGCCCATTGAAGGGAACAGTAATTCCTTTGGAGGAACTCTGCCTTTGTCCAGAGGTTATGGAAGACTGCTAATCCTTCTCAGAGAAGTCTATAACCTGGACCATAGAAGGAGATATTTGCAGAAGTACAGGGACGATCTTGAAATTGTGCCAAATAGTCTATCACAATAAGAGCCAAGCTGTGGCTTATGTACTAAGGTGAATGAATGAATTTTATTTACACTCGCAGAACAAAATCTATGCACCGTGGTATTTAATAAGCAGTTAGGAAAGCAAGAAATTAGGAAGTACTATGTGATCTGGGGATGTGCCTGGATATTAGAAACGTTCAAAATTGGATCAAATTTGACTCGAATATCTATACATTTGAATTTAAACATCCAAACAAATTTTGAATCTTTCAAGTCATTCGTACAAATTATTCGGACATTCGTATGTGTACAGATACATATGGATTACATACATATCCGTACGCATCTTATTCATATCCATACACATTTGTACGGATACGTACGGGATAAAAACGGGATGCACACGGGATAAAAATGGGATGTGTACAGACGCGTACAGACACGTACAAATGTTGTCGATGTTCGTCTCTTCAAATACAAATTAAAAACTCATACAAACAGATTCGAAAGTATTCAGATCGAACCGAATGTGAATACATTCAAATTTTAAATGTTCGAATCGATTTGAATCTTCGGATATTCTATTCAACTTGAATTGAATGGCGAAAATTGCATTCGTGCACTAGCCCTAGTGCGATCTTTATTTGTTGCTTGTTTCCTTTATATTTGTTGCTTGTTTTCTTTATACAACTGTCTTGCCCACTATATGAATCAGATTATTACTTTGTCTCCAGTTATCCTTAATCTTTCTGCTCATCTTGGTTCCCAGGTTCATTGTTAAAACTGTTGAGGGGAGGAGGTTGACACCGTCATGTCAGTTATGACACCGTCCCTGTCCGATATCAGAATGGTTTGCTATTATTTCCTTCTGGGGAGAAAACAGGAATCAAACCTGCAACTTTCTGATGCCCAAGAGATGGTTAGACTATTGAGTCGTGGCCACCCCCAGTGTCAGACTGGTAGAGCCTAATTCATGCTGTGGTCATTCCTACGGTTTGGTCTAGTGGTTAGGGAGCCGGTCTCTGATCTGGGAATACAAGGTTTGACTCCACCCTCCCCATGAAGCCAGCTGGGTGACCTTGGGCTAGTCACAGCTCTCCTCTGAGCTCTCACAGCCCCACCTACCTCCCAGGGTGTTCTGTTTTGGGGAGAAGAATAGAAAGCTTTGTCAGCCGCTTTGAGTCCCCTTAAGGGAGAAGAACAGAATGTTTGTCAGCCACTTTGAGTCCCCTTAAATGGGTGAAAACTGTATGAAACTTTGGAACATTTGTGAAACAGGGAGGTGAGAAAGCACCTGCACCAGTCACATCTGCAGCAGATCCAGTGTCCATCTGACATAGATTGAGAGTGGATTCAAGGTGGATTCAGGGTGGATGTGACACTTTTAGAGCAGATATGTTATAGGATATATGCATTTATAACAGATATTCGTACGAATGTGTATGAGTACATTCATTTCAAATCAAATCCTGCCACATTCGAAGGGGATAGATTCAAATGAACATGAGTTTTCTTACATTTGATTCAATATGAATGAAATGCAAAAAAAAAAAACACCCCTCATCCACCAAGATGTACATCTCTACCACCAAGTGTTCAGTAACTGCATGTCTCATCGCTGCTTCAATACTGTTATAGAACTATAAATCTCTCTGTGGCCACACATTCTTGGCTGACCCCAAATTCCATGATCCCAAAGACCATAAATTGCTAGATGGCGTCCCTGCAGATGCAGGAAGGTCATTCCCTGCTGAATATAAATAGGCTATTCTTTTTAACTTATTTGATCTCTTTTTTTTCCCCACATGGTATAATTTGCTTGTCTGCATATAAGGGGCTTCTGAGCATACCGGCAAAAATGTATTCATGTGCATTTCTCCATTTATTAAAGCGTCAGCAATTGAACATCCGTGCCTACAGGAAAAATACACATATGGGGCTCTGTGCATATCAATGGAAATTCATTCAAGAAAAAGTTTTTCGAAATCAACAGCAACAGTGACTGAAGATTCAGCAAAGGTCTAATTTCCATCTATGGTGAATTGTGGAGGACGGTTAATTAACTGGTGCATGGAAAGGCGGGTGCACCACACACTGAAATACAGAGGCACAATCAGTGGTGGACTGGAAGCTTTTATTGTGTTCCAAATTTCCCAAGACATTTCAAATGGAAATGTCTTCCCACGAGATAAAATATCAGTACAGAATTTGACTGCCACCAGGATATATATGCTATTCCTCCAGCCTACTCCTACATTTACGCTGTTGATTTTCCCTTTTCCATCTCATATTTCCAAGATATGCCAGTCGTGATGGCTTTGCAGTTCTTATCCCTGGAGAAGGCCCACCAGCAGCTCTGGGAAATGGAGTACATGAAACTCTTTCCCCTCCTCTAAGCACCTGATCTTTGTTCCCAGGCAAATATGGAATCAGTGGGGTTGGCTAACCACTTCTATTATCTACCAAGAAAACTGTACAGAGGTGTCCAGAAGGTCACCAGGACTCAACCATGATTCCATGGTCCCAAACAATGGCTGCCCCCACACTAGGCATGCTCATGAATATTTTCTTTGTGGTTGATTCGAATGGAATGGAATGGAATGTGAGGAAATCTGCATTAGTTTGAATAAAGCCTCTTTAAATGTGGTGGGATTTGAATTCAGTACGAATGTTCTTCAAATGCTTCCATGCATGCCTATGAATCCCCTGTGAATCCCCTATGAATGCATCAAATCTGCTCTGAATCCACTCTTAATCTGCTTTGAATCCTCTCTGGATCTCCTGCAAGTGTGACTGGGGAGCCATTTCCCCACCTCCCTAGGTTCACAAATGTACAACAAAGCTTCGCACAAATATATAGAAGCATTCGGTTCACATTTGAATGCCATTGGGACCAATGTTCAATTTGAATTCAGATGTAGGGATGTGCATGAATATCCCTCACATTCCAGAGTCCTATGAATTTGTCCGAATTCGAACATTTGAATGTGAATTGAATGTTGACATCTAAATTCAAATTGAATGTTTCTATACATTCGTATGAAGCTTCGTTACATTCGTGGACCCAGGGAGCCGGGGAAGGGGCTGCCCAGTCGCATAAGCAACAGATCCAGTGGATTCAAATTCAGAGTGGATTTGATGTGTTCAGAGCAGATCCGTGGGCGATTTGTAGCGGGGATCCAAATCAGATTGAATGGAACATTTGTATCAAGTTTGAATCCTATGGCCTTTGAAGGGGATCTACTAAAATAAATATTAATTTTCTTGCATTCGATGCAGTACAAATCAAACACACAAAAAGCAAGATTTGTGCACATCCCTATTCAAATGTCCAAATTTGAACAAATTTGCACAGATTTAGAATGTGGTGAATATTTACACACATTAATAAGGTGGCTCAGAGCGAGTAGATTGTGGCGGCTAGCAGCCCCATCTGCCTCTAGTCAATACCAAGAGCTCAAAAATGCACTTTGATCTTTCTGCCTTTCACTCAGAACATCAGACTTCACCTTGCCCTCCATATATACAATCAGGTCACTGTATCACACCTTTCCAATTTGGGAATGCTACCCATTTACAGTGCGTGTACGTGTACATGTGTGTGTGTGTGTGTGTGTGTGTGTGTAGCTCTTAGCTTTCTCTTTCATTTTGCTGCCAATGAACGTCGGTCTCCCCAATGGGTCTATCAAAGGAGCAGATATATTGTTTTATCTCTAATTGCTCAGTATATTAAGCTTCAGATCCAAGGGATCGCACAGCTCACCATCAAATCTTGGAATTAAAGGGCATAACCATAAATAATTATCTAACATCCTTCCATAGAATTCATACCACATGGGCATTTCCTTTATAGGTGTAAAATCGCAAACGTTTTCTACCCTTCTGCACAAAGCTGATTTTATCTACGGGCAACAAATACTGTGTTAGGTTTCCGGAAATGGCTATGAGTCCCATTTAACAAATTAAACTAATGTTCAGGGGTGTAGCCGGGCAAGCCCGTGCCAAAGAAAGCAAGAGGGGTATTTCATTCCAGCCAAATTGAATGGACTGAGGTCTACAATACATCCAGTTTATGGTCATCTTAATCCAAGGCTGAATTCACACTTCAGCCTGTAGTCTGCAATTAGGCAACCTCTGGACAGGTGCAAGGAGGCATTTACACATTAGAAATGCCCCTCATCAACCCAGAAGTTGCCTAATTGCATCCTAGCTGTGGAGCACGAATCTACACATTCGAATCATTTGAAAATCTATGTCGGATTTTCAAAAATCCAATTTGAATTCAAATGTTCAATTCGGATTTTCAAAAATCTGTATCCCTCCCTATTGGAGCAGTGGGAAAAGGCTGTATCTCAGTGGCAAAGTGCAAGTGTTCAGTGAATGGTGTCTCTACTTAGAAGTTGGGGGGGGAAACTCCTGTCTGTAACCCTGGGAAACTGTTTCCATTCATTTTAGGCAATACTGAGTAAGAAAGGCCAATGGGATGTCTCTGTATAAGACAACTTTCTACATTTCTACAACACCCTGCTGTGATCTTCTTGGTGCCGGAAGGCGATCTGAATTAATTAACATACTATCTCTTCCTGAAGGAAGGTTGCACCCTTAAAAGTTCTTTAATCTGGCTTTCTTCAGTTCCCATGAACTCCAGCGCACATGCACACACTACTGTGGCAGACCTCCTATAGATTTCCTAATGTCCTTGAAGACAAGCATAGAAGATGTTCTTGGCTCTGCAGGGAGCCCATGGACTTCTAAGGCCTTCAGAATTCCATAGCAAATAAGTCCAAATTAACCGTGTAGTCTCCCCACACACATTTAGATGGACTAATGCTATGCCAAAAGGTAGCGTAGTGCCTTAATGTATCGGGCAGTTTTAAAATAAGATGGGAGTAAAAGATTTTTTTAAAATTCCCCTGTGCATGACTCACTCTCGCTCACCCACCCGCCCGACCTCCCACCCACCCACCCACTCACTCACTCACTCACTCACTCACTCACTCACTCACTCACTCACTCACTCACTCACTCACTCACTCACTCACTCACTCACTCACTCCCTTTTTTTCCTTCTTCCCACTTTTCTTTCCTTATTCCCTCCCTCCCTCCCTTCCTCTGAGTGTCAGATTCTTACCTGACAGTCTCTTGGTTCAATTCTGCACTCCTCCACAAAGCTAGCTGGGTGACCTCAGCCTACTAGCAGCTCTCATTCTGAGATCTCACAGCCTCACCTACCTCACAGGGGAGAAGAACTGAAGGTTTATCAGCAGCTTTGAGTCCCTTTAAGAAAGGGTAAGTAAAGTGGGGTATAAAAGCCAACTCCCTCCCTCCCTCCCTCCCTCCCTCCCTCCCTTCCTTCCTTCCTTCCTTCCTTCCTTCCTTCCTTCCTTCCTTCCTTCCTTCCTTCCTTCCTTCCTTCCTTCCTGGGATTCAGTTTAATTGGATTACCAGATACCCGAACAACCAGTTGTCTATTTCAATCATGGACACTCACTGCTCAATCGAATTTTCAAACATAAACTGAACTTTGCCCATCCCTGTCCTCTAGGAGAATATGAGGGTGCCCATTTTCACCTGCCCTCAAATCCCTCCAAATGGCCTTTAGAAGCATGCAGGCTTTCTAACGCAGAGGTGGTACCTAGGCATCTGTTCTAGCAGCCACATTCTTTGGGTTATTTTGACTGGCAGAACCCAAGGCTTTAGGGTAAATCAGGTCTGAGGGTCATCTCAAGAGCTTACAGCAATGCCAACTGGCATGACTTATGGCCAGAAACAATGGGGATTGAGCCTAACACCATCTAGAGGGCCTCACACTCCAAGCAGAGATAAAAGACAGTTGCTATACACACAGCTCAAATTATGAAAGCAGTTATCTCTTACACCACAGATGTTAATTAGTTTTTGCAATTCCAGGATGCTTGTGTTATATTCAATTACAGTGACTGCGAAGGGTCGCAGCGCTTAATTTGCACACATTTAAGTTTCCGTGCGTTTGCCACTGGCTAGTTTGCTGGAAAGACACAGCACTTCATTCCCAACGTACTCCATTGCTGAAATGTTTCTTCCTCTGTACTTTTAACTGTCAGGCAAGGCTAACATTTCCTGTCTCTAATGATGCGGTTTCTAGTTAGAGGATGGGCGAGTAAGTCACTTCAAGCCATTTAGCAAGTGTTTGCCCAGAAATCTATCTTGTTTCTCCATCAATTTATCCAAGAAGAAGAAGAAGAAGAAGAATCTGTTTGGAAATTAGCACTGAAATGCATATTTTACTATGCACAGTCATCCTTTGTTATTCATAATTTTAATATCTGGGAGTATTGTGTATATGTAACTGCAGAATTATATAAGGATTTGCTGTCTATGACACATAGCTTCAGCTGAGCACCAGAGACTGGTATTTTCCCACGTTCTCCAGTGGGTGGGCAAGTGGTCTTTCGTCAGTGCACAATGTTGGTACTTTTGACAGTTTTTCTTCCATGCCTTTTTGAGGTGCAGCCCCACTGACACAGTTCTAAGTTATAATACTGCTGGCATTTCTGCATTTTGAGGCCAATTCACACTTGGCCCTGTAGATGACAATAGGGTAACATCTGGTAAGGAGCACATGCACTTACAGGAAGTGTTTACTATCCAGAAGTGCCTCCTGCCTTACCAGGTGTTACCATATTGCCTATTAGTGGTGGTACACAAAATGCTGCAGCATGTGCATCCCAATTAGGATGTGCGTGAATTATCCATAGCATTTGAAATTCGTACGGATTCAGACATTTGAACTTGAATTGAATGTTGGCACATTCAAAGACTGACATTCGAATCTCAATCAAATTGCTTCGAAGCATTCGTATGAAGCTTTGCTGCATTTGTGAACCTGGGGAGGTGGGAAAGTGGCTGCACCAGTCACATCTGCAATGCCTCCGGTGTGGATCTGAAGTGGACTGAGAGCAGGTTGAAAGTGGGTTCAGGGCGGATTTGATGCGTTCCAGAGTGGATATGGAGGGGATATGTAGGAGATTCGTGGGGGGCACATAGAGGATACATAGGGGATCTGGATGTAATGTGTAGTGGGGATTCAACTTGAATTCGTATTGTACATTTGGATGTAATTTGGATCATACCACATTCAAAGGTGATCCATTCAAATGAATACGAATTTTCTTGCATTCAATTTGATATGAACAGAATCCAAAAAAACATATGTGCACATCGCTAATCCCACCCCTAACTTTCCCCAATCCATTCCTTACCTGAAACGTCCAGTGCCATGACCATTCATGCAATCTCTGGTGTGAGGAGTCATCTCCATAAGGACATAAGAGGAGCCATGCTGGATCAGGCCACAGCCCATCTAGTCCAGCATCCTGTCTCACACAATGGCCAACCAATTGCCCATGGGCACCTCAAGCAGAGACTAGGGCAAACTTTCTCCTGCTCTCGAATTCCAGCAAATGGCCTTAGAGGCATCCTGCTTGTCCACCCAGCCTGAACGATATACTTAGGAATCCATTCTAGTAGCCATTGATTAATCTGTCGTCTATAAATTTGTCTAACTCTTCCTTAAAGCCGTCTGGGCTGGTTGTTGTTACCACCACTTCTGGCAGCAAATTCCATAGACCGGTGACCCTCTGGGTAAAGAAATCCTTCCCCTTGTCTTATCTGACCCTCCTACTCATCAGCTTCATAGAGGCCCCCCTGGTTCTAGTGTTCTGTGATAGAGAAAAGAAATTTTCTTTATCCACTTTTTCTACATCATGCACCATTTTATACACTTAAACGCCGTCTGTCCAGGCTGAAGAGGCCAAGACATTGCAGTCTGACTTCGTAAGGGAGGTGTTCCAGCCCCTGAGGTGTTATCTGACCTGGCATATCAGATGACCCCAAACGCAACTGCGTGTGCACAAAGCATCATCGTCACTATAGTGGCCACGACAGCACACACGCAGTTGCACCAGCTTCCGGAAACAAGACGATGGTGCCTTACCAGTACCCATACACAGATAAGTCTCCGGGCATGTGGGGCTTAGTGTAACATGTACTAGTATTCCCAAGTGTGAACGCTAGTAGACGTTAGTCTGTCACGCAATTTTCCCATCCAGCAGACCGGAAGCCAAGTGCAAGAACACCCTAGGTCACTGTCACTCTGGTCAGCTGCAAGTTCTGGCACTGCTGATTTTGGCAAATCTAAGAGAAGCCTAGACAATTGGCAGTCAGTTGCATCTCTCTGGCAATAGCATCTAAAAGAGGCATTAGAAGCAAGTTGCATCTTTGCCCCCATTTTCTTTTCCGAAAGTTTTTGAGATGCAATTCTCCCAACCCCTATTTCCCACGAGTGCAACGATTAATTATTTGTAAACTCAAAATTCAAGAGGCTTTTGAGGAACCTCACCTTCGAAAATAATGAGGGAGTTCTGTATTCTCAGGATAAAAGAAACTTCGATGAATGCCTTTGACCTTCTCAACCCTGAAATCAATTATAAAAATATACCCATATTTAAAAGCAGGGGTACCTAGTTTTAAAGACACCTTCTCAGAATTAAAGTCTGCGTCTTACACGACTTCCGTTTGCGCCAGCGCATCATTGTTGGAACGGGATGATGGAGCAGACGTGGCACATGCTGGATTCAGGGAGGCATTTCTTATGCTCTTATGTTCTGATGCTCTTATCGTTCACTAGAGGATGGGCTGCACCAGAGATGTGAGGGCAAGTTGACTCAGATGAAAATAAAGAGAGGTTTCCTTCCTTTGCCCTCAAGGAGGTGTCTGAACAGAGGATCAGTTTTTAATCTGATTTGTCTCCTTCATTTCCTCTTGGCCTTGCTTGCCCATTTGGGGAGGGATATCCAGATGAAAATCCATCCCACTGCCCGGTGACCCTTCTGGTCCTAAAGGTGTGTCTACCCAGCCCCTTCGGCTGTGATAACAGGATAGAAAAAAGATCAGAATAGAAGGATTTTCCTTTGATTGTTCACTAGGGAAAGAAATCTAAATCTCTCCTGCTAGTGCTGCAAATCTGCCAGATCAAAGACCTGCCATATCTCTTTTAATCAGGAGTGTGGAACAGGTAGAAGAAGATCTGTCCACAGCCAATCGTAGAATGCCTCCCCTCCCCTAAATTCTACTCAGCTCCTCAGGACACCTGTTTAATCCCGCACTGCAGAGAACGTTCTTCTGAACTTCCTGAGATGATTAGAAATTGGAGGCACTTCATTTCTGAAGATCATCTTATATGATTCAGAATAATCTCAGCGGGGACCACTGGGTAGCAGCTGCTAAGAGAAAGAAATGGAAGGCTTCTCGTAAGAAGTGGCTAGAGATGTGAAGTCAAGGGCGGGAGGCTTAATGGGGGGGGGGAATTGCCCTTTCATTTCCCCCCCTCCAGAAAGAAAAAAAGGTAGGAAAAGCTAGAAAATCTCAGAGGAAGTGGATGCTTTTCACAAAGTTTTGAATGCTACCAGAATAATGTGTGGAGCAAAGAGATGTGCAAAAATGGGGGGGGGGGGGGGTTGCATTTGTTTTGTATCAAACTGAATGTAAGAAAATTCTTATTTATTTGAATAGATCCCCTTGGAATGTGGTAGGATTCTATTTGATACAAATGTATTCGTATGAATATCCAATACACATGTGTGCAGATACAGATCAATCCGCCCTGATTCCACTTTGAATCCCCTCTGAGTCCATCTCGGATGCGCTCCGGATCCATGGCAGCCGCTTTCCCATCTCCCCATTTCACGAATGTTCCGAAGCTTCGTATGAATGTCCCGGAACTTTCATAGAAGTACAAATGTCAATGTACAAATGAAGTATCATTCGATTTGTACACAAATGTCCCAATTCATCTGTAATCGTACGAATATAGAATGTTATGAATATTCGTGCACATCCCTAGTGGAAAGCAGTGTAAGAACTGGAAATGTTGTTTTGGTCAATTTCTGTGCTTAATTTTTGGCTGTCAGGATGGGATGCACCAGAGAGCCCGTGTTTTGGGCTCCACTTGCATCCATCCACTGAGCCTGCCTGAGGCCTTTCACTTACATGAATATTTAGATTCAGCGTTGGCTCATGTCTATATAATCCATTCTGTTCAGTGAGGTTAGTTTTCATGTGGGTTAAAAGGGAGTAGAAGAAGAAGAAGAAGAGTTGGCTTTTCTACCCCGCTTTTCTCACCCATTTAAGGAGACTCAAAGCGGCTGACAAAGCTTCCGTTCTTCTCCCCACAACAGAACACCCTGTGAGGTAGGTGGGGCTGTGAGAGCTCAGAAGAGAGCTGTGACTAGCCCAAGGTCACCCAGCTGGCTTCATGGGGGAGGGCAGAATCGAACCCGGTATTCCCAGATAAGAGTCCGGCTCTCTAACCCCTACACCAAACTGGCTCAGTACCTTTAACTCAGTCCCTGGAAAGCAGAGAGTCACTGGTTTGATCCAGAGCCTCTCCCTGAAAGCAGCCGCTGGCAAATCACTTCTGAATCTCCACCAAGAAAATTACTTAGAGGTTCAAATGCAGGTGGCCGTGCACTCAACGGAGGGCCTGTTTGCACTACAGCCTCTAGTGAACAATTAGTGAACCTCTGGGGAAGAGCATACAGATGAGGAGTAGGCTGTTACAGCCTCCACATGTGCCCCCTTTCCTCAGGCATTCACTAATCATTGATTATGTGTGGAACACTAAATCATGCTCCACACGTTAACTCAGTGCCCTGGGGCTGTTTGAGGCGCTGCACACTTGCGTTGGCACCTTGGACAACCATAGACGCAATTGCGCGTGCGCAGAGCATCAACATCATCAAGGCGATGGCTCTGACACACATGCGGTCACAGAGGGCGCCGCAACCAAAATGGAAGCACCCAGCAGAGGACAGGCGCTGGGATCGAACAGGGGAAGTATCCAATCCCAGGGGAAGGGAATGACCAGAGATGACCAGTGCTCCAAGTGTGAACATTAGTCAACGTTCGTTAATTGCGCTCCTTTCCTATCCAGCAAATGCCCCAGGAGTAGAGATATGCGCGAATGTTCAAAACATTCAAAATTTGATCGAAGTCATTCGATTTTGGACATTTGAATTTGAATCAAATGTCTATAAATTTGAATTTAAACATTCGAATATTTCAAATTTCCAACTTGCACCTATGCATCTTTCCCGCATCCATAGGCGTTTGCACAGATCCATATGGGATAAACAATGGGTTACATACGGGATGAATACGGGATGCCTACAGACATGTACAGATGCGTGTGGGGTACGTAATGATGCATACATGCACATACAAGTGTTATCGACATGCCTAAGTGCAAATCTGAATAGAAAATTCAAACAAATAGATTCGAATTTGCTCAATTCAAATTGAATTTGGGTAAATTCAAACTTTGAATTTGAAAATTAATTCGAATTGAATTTTCAGATATTCAAATCGAATCAAATCGAATCCCAAAAATTGCAATTGGGCACACCCCTACCCAGGAGTCAGCCACGTCATGGTAGAACCCATTTTTCACAACACTTATCTCTGTCTGTTCTTTCCCCTGGTACATTACAAACTGCTCCATCCACCAGTAGTGAATCTAGACTTTTCTACTCCTTTTCCAATTAAGATTTGCTATCTTCAAAGCAGTCTCTACAATCTGCCAAAATTGGACAGCTTCTTCAGGATTTTTGCAGGTGAAATAATTCTTAATCATGCATCATTCTTGAAGGACAGTGAATGAATACCTTGGGGTGAGGCTGAGGTCTTTAATTCCAAAATGTGGATGAGTTCTAATTCTAGATTCCTCCCACCCTTTTCCCAACTGGCAAAAACTAATACATGCTTATGAACCTTCAGGTGCAGCCTAGGTATATTTGTAATTATTGTTTGAATAAACTCATACACATTTACATTTCTTAAATATACGTATGGTGCATTTTTAATGCAAAGTTATACATAATGCATTTCATGTTCACAAAATAATCAGGCAAGTTTAGCTTTGCAAAGGAAATACATTACATGTGTTTCAGTTTTCCTCAAACTGCTCTCTCTGCCAAAAAATAAACTCAGCGACAAACAGTTCTGAGGATGAAAGAATAGATTCCCCCATGGTTTCAAATTCTGCAGAAATTGTTCATCTCTAGGGTCTCACAGGAATGCGCATTCTTATTCTTGCATTTAAAAAAAAACAAGATACAAATATTCCAAAGACGCTGTGAGGAGATAAAAATATCCATCCGTTCATCGCTTTCAACCTATCTGTTGAAATGTTCCACTCAAGCAGAGACATGGAAGAAAGCCTGCAGTATGTGAAGGAACATATGCATACAGGGCCAAATGTAAGAACATAAGAAGAGCCCTGCTGGATCAGGCCATGGCCCTTATAGTCCAGCAACCTGCCTCACGCAGTAGGACACCAATTGCTTCTGGGCATCACAAACAGAAGACAAAAGCAAAACTGTCACCTTCTTCCAACTCCCTGCAAAGGGCCTTTAGAAGCATCCTGCCTGTCTCTCCAGCCTGGAGGTGGTATGTAGGCATCCATATTCCATAATAACACAAGAGGAGCCCTGCTGGATCAGGCCACAGTTCACCTAGTCCAGGCTTGTGTCTCACATGGTGAGCCATCAATTGCTCCTGGGCATTTGAAAGCAGAGGACAAGAGGACAAAGACTTCCCTGCTCTCAACTCCCTTCTCATGGCTTTAAAGGCATCTCACCTGTCTCTCCAGTGCATTTGTGTGGCAACTCAGATGAACCATAACACCAGAAATGGTGTGAATGGTCATAATGCTGGACGTTACAGGTAAGTCTCTGGTTAGGGTAGGGATTCATGTGGTGTGCTATTTCATGCACCGCCACTAGTAGACAGTAGGTAACATCTGGTAAGGTAGGAGGTGTTTCTGGGTTGGAAATGCCCCCTGCAAGTCCAGATGTTCCTTACTAGATGTTACCCTATAGTGTGCTACGGGGTCAAGTGCAAATTGGCCTCTGAAGCATGTAAGCCACAAAGGAGCTCGAAAAAACATAAAGGTCGTCAGTTGGGGTGCACCAAACTGGTTCTATTTGCAACCCATTCCTCAGGAGTCTGGGGGGCTCACAGGATTTGAGATCAGACCGCATGTCTCTGAGATGATGCATGAATGATGGAGGTTCGTTCCCTGGGTATCAAAAAAGTTTCATCACTGTACGCATAGAAATCAGGAACATACTTTTTAAAAAACTTAGACCATTTCTTTATACCTTAATGTATGCTGAGTGGTGCTAATGATGTGCTTAATATCCAGGATGCAAAAAATTAAAATTAACCACGCTCCCCTCAGCCTATGCGGTGCCTTAAGGATAGTTGTAAGAGGCTGTTCATTGCTATAAGATTAACCATTCAGACGGCAATCTCTGCTCACAGCTAAAAATGTGCTCTTGATGGTGATCATTCATCAAGTTTGGCATGAAGCATGATGGCTTATGCTGATGACACCAGGTCAAGTTTCCCTTTTCATCAAATCCAGGTCCACGCAGCTCTGGAAAATGGCTTGAATATGTTTATGGGCTTGGGAGGAATAACAACTCAAAGCTTATTCCAGATAAGACAGAGGTGATGGTGGCAGGTCAATCCATCAATCATCAGGAAGTAGTTTTATTTACCGTATTTTCCGGCGTATAAGACGACTGGGCGTATAAGACGACTCCCAACTTTCCTGTTGAAATATAGAGTTTGGGATATACTTGCCATATAAGAAGACGACACTCGGTATATAAGACGACCCCCGACTTTTGAGAAGATTTTCCTGGGTTAAAAAGTAGTCTTATACGCCAGAAAATACAGTACTTACCCTGAGCGGATCTACAATTTCCTACTATGAAAGCATCCTGCAAAGAGGAGTCAACCAGTAAGGACAAGTCTCTCTTTTTTAGCTTAGGTGGCCATATTTCCTCAAACTTTAGAAACACAGGCCTTGTTTGGTCGAGTGGTTAGGGAGCCAGACTCTTATCTGGGAATACCGGGTTCGATTCCACCCTCCCCCATGAAGCCAGCTGGGTGACCTTGGGCTAGTCACAGATCTCTTCTGAGCTCTCACAGCCCCACCCACCTCACAGGGTGTCTGTTGTGGGGAGAAGAACAGAAGGTTTGTCAGCCACTTTGAGTCCCCTCAAATGGGTGAGAAAAGCAGGGAAGAAAAGCCAACTCTTCTTCTTCTTCCTTTTCTTCTTCTTTTTTTCTGGCATATGGAAACATCTAGACCCCTGCTGTCCTCAGACTAGTGTGGACTAGGAGAGGCCCCACTTACCATTAGTTTGCTTCATCCGTACCATATCCAGGTACAGGTGAGCCAGTTTGGTCTAGTGGTTAGGGAGCTGGACTCTTATCTGGGAATAGCGGGTTTGATTCTGCCCTCCCCCATGAAGCCAGCTGGGGGACCCTTGGGCTAGTCACAGCTGTCTTCTGGAATAGCCCACATAGCATGCGAACGGTCATAGTAGTTGAATCTGAAAAGGTATTCTTTTGGACTACAGCTCCCATGATCCTTAGTCCGCACGGCCAATTTAGCTCCTGCAAGCTGTCGTCCAAAAGGAAAGCTCTTCTTTGTTGGCCTCAACTGATTTGTACTTCCAAGGTGTGTTCTTCCAAGGGGTGGGATAAGTTGGTTAGAGATCACTTTCTCCTCATTCATCAGTCATCTCTTAGCAACAGTTTCCTGTGGTCACCACCCCATGGTTTTAGCAGCACTTACTAATGCAGAGGATATTAAAGCAGAGAGCCCAAGAAAGGTGGATGATTTTGCAAAGGTGATCTCCTTGGGTTCTCCCACCATCTATGCATTCAGGCATTTAAACTTGAATTGGATGTCCAGATATTCATTTTTTTAGTATTCAAACAAATATGAATAATTTTGAACTGTTCGTACAAATAATTCAGACATTCATATGTGTTTATCTGTATGCATCTTATTCCTATTCATATACATCCATACAAATACGTACGGGATGAAAACATGATGCATACAGGATAAAACGGGATGTGTATGGATGCATACCTATGCATACGAGATTTGTATTATCAAATACTTATCAAATATTCATCCGAATAGATACAAATGTATTCATATTCAAATTAAAGGCCAGAAAGTACCCATTTGATCCGTATTTCCCCAGTGGCAGTCGAAACAATCGGGTCCCAAATGGGCCCTGTGGTGGAAATGGGATCATCCGGCTCACACCCAAATGGGTCCTTAATGGGTGCAAAAATGGGTACTTTCTGACAGTGGAAAAACACCCATAGTTTATTGTAGCTGAAAACACTAAAGCACATTTAAATGCTAATAGTCTCTGCTTTTTTATATATAAAAAAATGCAAACGAATGAAGAAAGAAAAGACCTCTCTATTTGCTCACGGGAAAGTGATGAGGACTTGAAATAGACTTGTTCTCCATAGCCCTGTGCTTTTCTCTGTAGAAACCTCTACACTCCTTGTGTCACTGATGGGGAAATTCAATCACCGCCAATGAGGGAGAAATAATTGTCTTTTTTGAGCGAGGGCGGGTTGCCTCTATTTTCCAGTGAAACACACCATCAACTTTCAATTCCAGGAGCACAAGCATTTAGCTCTTGTCCGATTCGCCTAAGCCTTTCTGGTGTCAAGGGCAGCCTTAATAATTGTTAGGGCCTGATGTTTCTTAGCCCTGGGCACCCGAAAGCTGACAGGCACCGAGTGATATAGCCCGAAGCAAAGTCTTCATGAGTAGCCCATCCATCTGGCCGTGGATGGGGTAGAAGGTGGAAGAGGTTGTGGTCCTAGAGGAAGAATTCCTTGCTATAAGTAGTGTCCAAATAGAGGCACACCTTAAGATAGTCAGGGGTGAAATGTACAAGGACTTCAAGAGATCATCTACATCAGTGGGTCTCAACCTGTGGATCATGACCCCTTTGGGGGTCAAACTACCTTTTCAGAGAGGAAGCAATGAGTCTCCCGCCGCCCCTCCCTCCCCCCTTCCAGCTGCCCCACCCCACAGTTGGGGGTCTCCACAGCATGAGGAACTGCATTAAGAGGTCGCGGCATTAGGAAGGTTGAGAACCACTGATTTACATGCACAATGTAGCAGAAGGTAGCAAACTTAGGAAGATATGAACATAAGAAATGTCCTTCGGAACCAGGAAACCAACTAGTATGGCAGCCTGCCAGTGGAATCCCACAAACAGGGCACAAGGGAACACTTTGTCCTGGCCATAGGTTTCCCAGCACCCATCAGTCTTCAGAGCCATCCTGCCTTCCTGAAGTCACACAACCATCAGAGCTAGTAACCCATCATAGGGATGCGCATGAATGTTTGTAACATTCAATATTCATACGAATTCATACAAGGACATTCGTATACAAATTAAATGTTCCAACATCCATCCATTGACATTCATATTCGTATGAATGCTCTGGAGTGTTCATGAACCTGGGTGGGAAAGCAGCTGTGCCAGTCACATCTGCAATGGATCCAGAGTGCATTCAACATGGATTGAGAGCAGTTTCAAAATGGATTCAGGGCAGATTTGACACCTTCAGAGCAGATATGTTATGGGATACATATGGGATATGTATTTTATTTATTTATCTTATTGTTTATATTCTATCCCACCCTACACCCGAAGGTCTCAGGGCGGGTAACAAAAGTTAAAACAATAGATTATAAACCAGCATGTCTTAAAAACAGAAATATACATAAAAACAATAAAAAGTTCAAGATATTTAAGACAATATCTCAAATATTAAAATAATAGTCTCTGCAATAGGGAGAAAGTATGGTCACATTAGCCAAAGGCCAGGGCAAGGAGGTGTGTCTTCACCGCCTTCATGAATATATACAGAGAAGTGGCATAACGCACCTCGAGGGGGGGACTATTCCATAATCTAGGGGCCATTACCGAAAAGGCCCTCTCCCTGGTACCCACCCATTTCACTACTGAAGGCAGTGGGACAACCAGGAGGGCCTCACTTCCAGATCTTAGGGCACGGGCAGGTCAGTATGGCAGAAGGCATTCCTTTAGATATTTAGGACCCAAGTCATTTAGGGCCTTATAAGTCAGAGTTAACATATGGGATATATATGCAATCATATCAGATATTCGATGAATACATTTGTATTGAACAGAATCCTACCAATTCGAAGGGGATCTATTTGAAAAAATACAAATTTTCTTACATATGATTCAATACGATGGTCCTGTCTTCCATGCTCAGCCCATAAAAACCTAGGATAAAAACCATGTCCAGTCATCGTAAGTGATAGGAATATACACAAATATTCTAAACATTTGAAATTCGATTGAATTCGTTCAAATTTGGACATGCAAAACAGATGTCCATAAATTTGAATTTAAACATTCAAGTGAATTTTGAATTTTTGAATCTATTTGTGTGAATTATTCGGACATTCGTATTTGTAAGGAGAAATATACGGTGTGTACTTGCCTGATTGCATCTGTACACATCCATACGGGACAAAAATGGGATGCATATGGGATAAGTACGGATGTGTTCAGATGCATATGGGCTCACGCAAATGCTGTCGACGTTTGTATTTGCAAATTCAAATCAAAAATTTGCACAAATCGATTTGAATGTATTCAAGTCGAATGGAATGTGGATACATTCGAATTTTAAAGACTTGAATCGATTCAAAATTTGAGATACTCAATTTGAATCGAATCCTGAAAATTTCATTCGTGCACACGCCTAGTAAGTGGTCACTCCCTTCTTCTCTCTCTTTTTTAATTCACTATCAAAATTGTTATTATATGATGCTACCAAGAGTCTACTTGAACATCTCTGCAAGCCGGATCTTCGTCCTCAGCTGAACTCTCCGAGTACATGAATCTGACCACAGGCAAAATCCATTTGCCGGTGATTGGTAGGCTGCATTATTAGTAAGGAACTGAAGTGGTTTGTTTCTTATGCTCCTTAATAATAGTCTCTGGCTGCAAATGGCCTTTGATTTTTGAATTTGATGGACAAGGTAGTGAGGGGGTGACAGTGGGGGAGGTGAAGCCCTCTGTAGAACCATCAGTGAGAAGACACGGCACCAAAGGAATACCTTTTGTTCTATAACCTTCATTGGGGACAGATTGGTGTTTGCATTCTCACAGCGTAAAATGGTGCAAATCACCCCTCAAAAGACCGATCAAGCTGTCACAAAATTCAGCAGGCCTGGATGATGTTTGCCTGCTGTCTTCAGTGATTTCAAAGAACGTCCAGACCAGTCCGTGGAAGAGAGGGTCATCAATGGCTATTAGCCCTGATGCCAGTTGGAGACAAGGTGCCTGCCTCCAAAAGCCGTCCACTAGGTTACTATAAGCGGAGCAAGATGTGTGCTGACGCCACATGCAGCTGACCAATCGCCAAAGGGGCAGATTGCTGGACTAGATGGGCCACGGGTCCTATCCAGTGGAACATTTCTCATGTGCTCATAAACATGGATGTCAGGGCAATGAATGGCTATTAGCTCTGATGGCAGTACATGAAGCATCAGAGAGCTTCCTGATTGTAATCTGGATAGGGCCCTACTTGCTATTTTCAGCTCACGCAATTCAGAGCATTTTGTTACAGAAGAGACTATTGCACAAGAGAAGTCAAGTGTGATGTCAGTCCCAACAGATCCACAGAGATTTGAAGTACCAGTTTCAAATACTGTTCAGGCTGTTTGCAGGATTAAGAAGCATAAATACATTTACACAGGCAGGTTAACAAATGGGATTTTCTTCCAGGTTTATTTAGTTTTTTTTCTTCTTTCTTTCATATAATTCAAATGTCCAAATTTGAATGAATTTTATTGAATTTTGAATGGTTTGGATACTGTATTCATGCCTACTGCTGATTTCCATAGTTAGTTAGTTAATAAATTTATATCCCACCCTTCACCAAATGGTCCCAGGGCAGGTTACATTAAGAATAAAACATATTAAAAATATCACCCCCTCCCTCCCTCTCTCCCTTCCACATTCAACCCCCGCCCTCCTAACAGGACAGCACCCCGAGGAAGCTATTTAGATAGCAAAAGCCTGGTTGAAGATAGATGTTTCCACCAGGCACCGAAAAGTATACAATGTAGGCACCTGGCGAACCTCAAGAGAGAGGCTGTTCCAAAGTCTAGGGGCTACCACAGAGAAGGCCCTCTTATATGTCCCTAGGCCTCATATCTCTGTAAGAGAAGGAACTACAAGAAGGCCCTCCCCTTGAGATATCAGCGTATGGGCAGGTCTATATGGAAGAAGGCGCTCCTTCACATCTTGCTGGAACCCCTGCAAGGGTCTGGAGCCAGGCTGCAACGCCTGGGCCTCTTCAGTCTGAAGAGATGTTTCTATACCATTATGCATGGTATAAAAAAGGTGGATAGGGAAAATGTATTTTCTCTATCACACAACACTAGAACCAGGAGGCATCTATGAAGCTGATGGGTAGGAGAGTCGGATCCGACAAGGGGAAGGATTTCTTTACCCAGAGGGTCATCAGTTCATCGGATTTGCTGCTGGAAGAGGTGGTAACAACTACCAGTCTGGATGGCTTTAAGACAGGGTTGGACAAATTTATGGATGACAGATGTATCAATGGCACTAGAATGAATGCCTAGGTACATCTTTCAAGATGGGAGGGGGGAGCAGGAGCTTCTAAGGCCATTTGCTGGGATTCAAGAGTAGGAAAAGGTTTGTCCTTGTCTCTGCTTGAGATGCCCACGGGCAATTGGTGGGCCACTGTGTGCGACAGGATGCTGGACTAGATGGGCTGTGGCCTGATCCAGCAGGGCTTCTCTTATGTTTGTATGCTTCAGGTCAACATTTATATTTCTACCATCTTGCACCTTGTGCGCTCACATCCTGACAACAGACTGACCCCTTGAGGCAAGTCAGTGGGCAGAATGTAATTTGATAATTGCTAATGATTCCAACAGTGGAGGAATCAAAAAGGCAATTGGCTGCCATTATATTTAACTGTCCTTGTATGTGAAGCTCTGCGAGGCAATGATTAAAAAGTCTATTTTAGCAAGTTTATTGTATCTCAGAGGGCAGGGCAATGTCTCATATGTAGGGCTTGTTGGCTAATGAATTCATAGCAATTTGCTAACAGGCTTTCGGTAAGACCCTGGCTTTGGTAAGGCAGAATTTATACACATGATAGCAGTAAGAAGAGCCATGAAGAGGAGAGATGAAAAAAGCAGCTAAGATGCTGGATTGCAAGGTCTCTTGGTGCTGTTCTACAGAGATCTCAGCTGCACCACCAGCATCACATGGGCCCTGAGTATCTAAAGGAACGCCTGCTCCCATACCAACCTGCCCGTGTCTTAAGATCTGGAGAAGAGTCCCTCCTGGGGTGTTTCTCCACTGTCAAAAGTACCCATTTTTGCACCCATTAAGGACCCATTTGGGTGTGAGCCGGATGATCCCATTTCCACCACGGCACCCCTTTGGGACCCGATTGTTTCCACTGCCATTGGGGAAATCTGGATCTAATGGGTACATTTTGGCCTTTAATCTGGATTTTCTGATGGGGTCTTCTCCCAGAAAATCCAGATTAAAGGGAGCCTGTTTCCACTTGAAACAGGCAATGGGGTCCAAAGGAGGCTAGGGGGAGGGGATGCACCTTTGGGACCCCCCCCCCCAACATTGGCTTCGAAGTCACTTCCAAGTCACTTCGAAGTTGACTTCACATTCACTTCAAAGTGACTTTGAAACTGACTTCACAGTCACTTCGAAAACACTTTGAAGTTGCTTCGAAGACTGCACCCCCCTGCACCCCAAAACACCTGGTGTAATGGACCGACCCCTTGTGGGTCGATCCTGATTCCCCAGATGGGTGCAAAGCTGTTTCCACAGCAGGGGTGTTACACCTCCTGTGGAAACACATTGGGTACTTCCCTTAATCCGGATCTACTAGATCCGGATTAAGAAATGTACCCATTCCTTAGATCTGGATCTTCTTAGATCCAGATCTAAGGGCTGCAGTGGAAAAACATCCCTGGTTGTCCCACCACCCTCAACAGCAAAAAAGGTGAGCACCCAGGAGAGGGTCTTCTCAGTGATGGCCCCAAGTTTATGGAATGGTCTCCCCTTGAGGCACATCTATCACCTTCACTGTACTAGGGATGTGCATGAATATTTGTAGGCATTCAAAATTTGATCGAATGTCAAATTTTGACATTTGAACTCGAATAGAATGTCCCAAAATTTGAATGTAAACATTCAAATTGAATTTTGAATCTATTTGTTTGAATTATGCGGACATTCGTATGTGTACAAGTTCGTACACGATGCGTACTTGAAGATCCGCATCTTTCCCGCATCCGTACGCACTTGTACAGATTTGTACAGGATGAAAATGGGTTGCATATGGGATAACTACGGGATGCATATGAACATAAGAACATAAGAGAACATAAGAACATAAGAGAATCCCTGCTGAATCAGGCCACAGCCCATCTAGTCCAGCATCCTGTCGCACACAGTGGCCCACCAAATGCTCATGGGCATCTCAAGCAGAGACAAGGACAAACCTTCTCCTGTTCTTGAATCCCAGGAAATGGCATTAGAAGCATCCTGCTTCCCCCCCCCCCCAGCCTGAAAGATGTACCTGTCCTAGACATTCATTCTAGTATCCATTGATACATCTGTCATCCATAAATTTGTCTAACCCTACCTTGAAGCGATCTAGACTGGTATCTGTCACCACCTCTTCCGGCAGCACATTCCATAAGCTGATGACCCTCTGGGTGAAGGAATACTTCCCCCTGGCTGATCCGACACTCCTGTGTACGGATGTGAGGAAGATGCCTACAGGCACATACAAATGTTGTCGACATTCAGATGTGCAGATTCGAATCAAAAATTTGAACAAATAGATTCAAATTTGCTAAAAATGAATCGAATCTTGTTAAATTTGAATTTAACAGATTCGAATTGAACTGGGTTTCTAGATATTTGATTCGATCCAAATAGAATAGATTGTCAAAAAAAAAATCGTGCACAACCCTACGCTGTACACGTTCAGGAATGCAGTGAAGACGCACCTCTTTGTCCTAGCCTTTGGTTAAATGGGGAAACACTTCCCACTTGCAGATGCTATTGTTTTAATACATACTGTAGTGCTATTTATCCCCTGTCTGGACAGGGACCTAGGATGAAGCCGGATCAGAGGCAGGCAGTTAGATCATGCCTTCCCACATTTTCTCTGCTCTTATTTCCTCCGGCAGATGGACTGAGAGTTCTTAGAACTGTTGGAATTCCTTTATCGTCCCACTTTATTGTCTTTCCCTTCCATGCAAGATGTAACTAGGGGCCTCAAGACATGGGCTTTTCTACCTAGCATGTATTTTCCTAATAAATTCTACTTCTTCTTTTTCCATTTTGAAACCTAAGCAAATATCTCCAGGCGGGTTTTTTTTTTAATAAGCTAATTCTAAGCAGATATGCGTTACATTACGGCCAGGCGGGATCGTTGCAAAATCCTACAGCTTCTTTCCTTTCCACTTCTATAGCCCAAAATAATCCTCCAGCCGCCATAGCCACCACCCACTGATTATAATAGCCCGTCCGTATTACGAAGCAAGCTTTGTCTGTTGGAGAAATTAATCAGGAAAAGAAGAGAGGAAGTGGCCTTGTTGGAAATATGAAAGGAGGGGGGAAGTGTTCAGACTAACCACATACAATATTTTCTTCACTTGGATGTTTTAGCTCATTACACTTTAGCTCTGCTGACCTCCAGTCTGTTATGTAGAGATTTGTTAGCATCCTTAGAAATCATGTTCCCCTCTGGTTCAGAAGAAAATTGCACTCATCTTCATTTGGGCTCATTAAAAGCTGAATTGTAGCTTGAAGTGGCTGCATTCCTAATAAAATTAATTGATTTGTTCTCCTCCTACACTCCTACTCTATTTCCTAATGTCTCAATAAGAATAAAATTATATAAATGTTTTTGGCACTTCCAGAATTATTCAATTCTCCCTCCCTCTCTTCTTTGGTTTCTTTGTCTTCCATCCATCCATCCATCTGTCTGTCCATCCGTCCATCCACCCCATCCCATCCCATCCCATCCCATCCCACCCCACCCCACCCCACCCACCTATCCATCCATCCATCCATCCATCCATCCATCCATCCATCCATCCATCCATCCATCCATCCATCCATCCATCCATCCATCCATCCATCCATCCAAAGACTGGTGAGGGCCCACTCTTTCCTAACCAGACTATCTGAAAAGCAACTTGCTTGAGAGTTGTTAACTTTATAGGAATGGGTCCCTAGTTCAATAGAAGTAATTCCTCAGCTGAACTTGGCAGGCACAGGGAGCCAAAGTTTTGAGAACTTGCCCATTCCACAGGGAAAGGACAAAAATTTGAAAGAAGTTCAAATCCAGTCACATTTTGCAAAAATGTAAACGTTGAGAGCTTTGGCTTGTCAAAAACTGTCCCATCCCTATGGCTTTTGCAATGCCTTCACGAGTTGGATTTGGAGACCAGGCGGTCAAGTGCATTAGAAAGAGAGGTGAGATAGCCAGTGATGGTGAACAGGACCTTTTCTAGTGATGGCCTCATATTTATGAAAAAATGATGCCCAACCCCCATGAAGTGATTCATTGGTGACTCTTCAAAAGCTGAGCTACTTATTTTTACTGTGTTGTTATTTTCTGTTTTTTGTCTAGGTTATTATTGAATAAGGGTACTGCTCTTATCAGAGAGATAAGCTGCCCATGTATGGGCACAGTGGTTGAGAGCAGTAGGCTAGAACCCAGCAGTCCCTCACTTTGAATCCATGATCTGCTGTGGGAGTTCATTGGGTCTTCCTATATATGGGTAAAATAGCCTCTCTGCCTTGTGATCCCTTTGGAAGAGACTAAAGGAGTAAACCCAGACAGAAGCTGTGGAGTGGTGGCCATAGGCAGGTCAGGATGGGCTGCAAGTGGTATAGGGGTGGGATTAACATGTAAACAAACAAGCATGTACTGCCATTGATTGTATATCCTGCACATCAGTGCCCCAGGGATTAGGACAGCAAGCTGTATGGGAACATAAGAACATAAGAGAAGCCTTGCTGGATCAGGCCACAGCCCATCTAGTCCAGCATCCTGTTGCACACAGTGGCCCACCAATTGCCCATGGGCATCTCAAGCAGAGGAGGAGGAGGAGGAGGAGATAAGAGTCTGGCTCCCTAACCACCAGACCAAACTGGCTGACAACAACATCAACAATGAGGCCCAGTTCAGAAGTTCATGTGAGCTTCAGAGCTGGATGCAAGGACTCTGGTGACCAGGAACTTAAGTCCTTGGCCTTGGGGATCTATTTGAATGAATACGAATTTTCATGCATACAATTTGATACGAGTCAAATGCAAAAAAGGGTATTTTGCACATCCTTAGCCACTGGTGCAATCCTGAAGAGCATTTCTTTCATTTGTATACTCTACCAATTATGGGAATTGGGAAGTCCTCCTGCACCTAGTGAAGGTATTTAAGAGAGGTTCATGATCCAGCCATGTTTTTCCACTGTCACTAAAAGTACCCATTAAGTTCCCATTAATGGGTACATAATGGCATTTTTGCACCCATTAATGGGTACATAATGGCATTTTTGCACCTATTAATGGGTACTTAATGGGTACTTCTAGTGACAGTGGAAAAACACCCCAGGTTGACCGGTCGGTTGATTTCATGGCTCTTTCTCTGCCATGTGCCCATTGCTCTGATTTAACTCTCCCAGCTGCTCTTGGAGGACTGAGTAAATGTCTACCCGGCTGACATCTCTTTTTAGAAAGAGAGAAGGGGGGGAAAACCCCTTTCTTCCCTTGGGATGTTTAGAGCTAAAATGGAGCGCAGCAGCCTTTATCAGAGCTGAGAAAGAGAGGAGGTAAAAAGCCCACCTTGTTATGACTATTAAGATGAAAAAGTATGACAGCTACAGCATCCACTCATTTTTTTAAAAAGCAAAGCCTTCACCTGAAAGAGCACTTTAAAGACAGAGAAATTTTCCCAGGAAATTGCACAATCCGTCAAAGCCCCATGCGTTACTTAGGAGCTGGAACAGCACGGTCTGGTCTAAACACCTTGGCTCCAGCAGAAAGCCCGTGAAGGAAATAGCGGAATCTTCACCCTTTGCTTAGAATAATAAAGCACTCACTGACATTGACTGTCCATCGGAGAGATCTTCTTGTATAATTGTCCACAGTTTTTCCACAGTAAATCCACAAGATGATCCAGGCGTCAGCTGTAGATCACCACCTGCCAACACCTCTTGCCACTTGTTATTAAGATGGAGGTGGGTTTGTTTGTTTGTTTGCCAGACTCACTTGGAAATCTGAATCTAACTTCAGAGTGGTATAGAAAAGGTGGATAGAGAAAAATTCTTTTCCTTATCACGCTACACCAGAACCAGGGGGCATCTATGAAGCTGATGGGTAGGAAAGTCAGATTAGACAAGGAGAAGAATTTCTTCACCCAGAGGAATTTGCTATCAGAAGAGGTGGGTACGGCAACCAGCCTAGATGGCTTTAAGAAAAGGTTAGACAAATTTATGGATGACAGAAGTATCAATGGCTACTAAAATGGATGCTTATGTACATTTTTCAGGCGGGGGGGGGGGACAAGCAGGATGTCTCTGAGGCCATTTGCTGGAGCAGGAGAAGGCTTGCCCTTGTCTCAGCTTGAGATGCCCATGGCCAATTGGTGGGCCACTGTGTGCGACAGGATGCTGGACTAGATGGGCTGTGGCCTGATCCAGCAGGGCTCCTCTTGGGTTCTTATGTAGAATGAATTCCTAAGGTCCACCTCTAGGTTGGAGAGAAAGGTGGGATGCTTCTAAGATTTGCCCTTGTCTTCTGCTTGAGACGCCCATGAGCAACTGGTGGGCCATTGTGTGGGACAGGATGCTGGACTAGATGGGCTGTGGTCCAATCCAGCAGGGCACCTCTTTTGTTCTTATGAAGGCTTCAAGTGAAGGTGCCACCATGTCCTTAACGGAACACTCTGCCATTTAAAGAAAAAAGAAGTGCAAACTCAAGCTGAATCAGGCACACACAAAAGTTTGAACATGTCTCTAAGAAGGAAGTGATGCCCCGAAAGAATATTTCGCCTCTGGTCAGCCTTGCATCGGTCAATTAGCCACAAAGCGTCTGAACCATTGCAGCCAAACCGTCTTTCCTTCAAGCCATTTGGCAGTTGACGTCCAGATGGGGAGGCAATGCTAGTCCCTTATCCCTTCACACTCTGTGAGCATGGCTTTGGCAGAAAAGCACCGCCAGCTCTCCAAGTGTCCTACCTAATCCTAATGGGGCCGAAGAGGTGGGAGGAGGAACGCAAGGGAGAGCACCTAATCTTGGGAGGAATTCATAACGGAGCATGGGGAGCAGACGCTTTTTGCTCAGCAAGGGCTCCTAAGGCATGGGAGATTACTCCTACGGCTTCTTGTTTGGCTGGCTTATGCCTAAAACTATTATCGGATTAAACCTGAGTTCTTAGAGCACTGGAATATCATCTTAAAGGAGTCGGAAGCTACTGATGCAGAAGGAAGCTCTTCTTTCCCCTCAGAAGGGATTTCTTCAACCAAAATAACAATGCACATTGCTGCTCCATTTCCTTCTGGGTCCTCCAGGGAGGAAGGGGGTTCCTCTTTTGGGGGACATGTTGATGGTGCAGTGAGATGGCTCCTGGACCGTGCGTCCTCAGGAGATGGATGGGGGAAGTGTGCGTGACCAAACGCTTCTCTGCATCAAAGGATTTCCCTGCCCTCAGAAAGCTAGGGAGCAGGCCTCATTTTGCTTAGGTTTTCCCCTCACAAAATCTGTATTGTATGCCAAGAGGTGTATTTATTTTTTTTTAATGAAGTCAAGCCTGGATTAGAATCATAAGAGTCCAACCCCCTGCTCAATGCAGGATTTCCTAAACCATCCCAGACAGATGTCCATCCAGCCTCTTCTTGAAGACCTCTGGTGAAGGAGAGCTCATGACCTCCCGTGGCAACCTATTCCTTTGACTGATGGCCCTCAATGTCAAGTTTTTCCTAATATCTAATCTGTACTGACTCCCTTGAAGTTTCATCTCATTCTTTCTAGTCCCCCTATCTCAGTGCAAGTGAGAATAGGGCAGATCCTTCTGCCCTGTGACAGCCCTTCAGATACTTGAAGTCCACTATCATGTTTCCTCTCAGTCTTCTCTTCTTGCAGGCTAAACATTCCTAGATCCTTCAACCGTTCCTCATAGGACGTGGTTTACAGACCACTAACCATTTTGGTAGCCCTCATTTAGGTATGTATTATGTGGATAAGAATTGTGAAGGCATCTGTTCAGCTGATGGTCCTTTCTGCACTGCCACTTATGGAGTATCAGGAAGGGGACAATGGGCTTCCCTTCTACGCACTGATGTGGAGTTCTGAAGGCTACACCCACTGCTGGTATATCTCGTTTGCAAAGGATGGAGAGTGATCCGTACCAAGGATCACGCAGCAGACTTTGATATTGGGATCTGGTGGAGGATTAGCTGGGCCTAGTCCAGAACACAGAGATGTTAAGAAGGTACACCCCCAGGACTGGTAATACCAAGGGATGCATCTCAGCAGAGCACCAAAGTATGCCACCGAAATGGCTCATCCAGGGTTTTCAGGCTGGCTGCAAACAACTTCCAGGAATTCCAGATCATGGAGGCATGCCATTTGCATGCCTCTGTGATCTGGATTAAGGTCCTTAGACCAGACTGTAGACCCATTAAATGGGGTTTACACTAGATCTCGATCAAGGGCTTCTTGATCTGGATCTAGCTCTGTCTCATGCAGACAAATCCAACCTAATTGTGGGTGGGCCTCCATGATCCAGATTATCATGCAGATGAGGAGGCCCTCAGTTCAGATCAGAGGGCCTCTGATCCAATTCTAAGTGCAGACAGGGCCAAAAACCCAAGATCCAGTATAAGGGCGAGTCCCCATGATCATGATACTCTGAGGCGAACCTGAGTTCACCTCGGGACAGTCCCCATGCAAAGCTCTAATTCGGGCTACATGTGCCACAAAAGCCAAAAACCCGAAGTGGTATAGTGGCTGTCAAGTGCACGAGCGGAGCTCCAGTAAAATAACTGAAACAGCCGCGTCTTCAATCAATGACCCGGGTTCCCTTCTGCACCTCCAGATCACGCACACTGCATAACGGGGGTGTAATAGGAAGGGAAAGCGGTCATTGATTGAAGCCGCAGCTGTGTTTTAATTATTTTACCGGAGCTCTGCTTGTGCGCTTGACAGCCCCTATACCTCCGTCTGACAGCTGATCAGTTGAGGGCAGGGAAGCTGTCAGGCGCCCGTGCGCTAAATCAAGCCCTTACCCAGGTGTGCCTGCTGGATTGCGTGGTCAGACAAGGGGGCCTGGTTGCACCCAGGGGGGAGGGGGTGGAGAAAACCATGGTTCCCCGATGCAGGAGTTTAGCGCAGTTTTCATGGGGACAGGTGGGTCCAGCTTGAACCTGCGCTGTCCTCAATTACCATGGGGACTTCTTAATGCGAACTATGATTCACATTAAGTCTGCCCTGAATCCACCCGAAGTAATGGCAGCCCATGGGGATGTACCCTAAGAGGTTATTCAGACTGAACCAAAGGTAGGTGCAGAAAGAGCCATGAACTGTATCTTCTAGGAGCGAGGTTTTCCCATGCACATGGCCAATTTGGAAAACCCTGCTAACCTTCCCTTTTCTGAACCCACTGAGCTGAGACCGACTTCTGTTAAGAAACCTGCGTGCCTGACGGAAGAATTTGCTCTCATCCTGCCCTAGTGCTGGCCCCCAGATTTTGTTACATCTCTTGAACTCGGAGACTCCACACCTTGAGCTCATGCAAGCCTCCCAGCTGTTCAGTCCCCCTCCTTTCTAGCTCCCAAATGCCACACAGCTGTCTAAACAGAACAGAACAAAGGGGGAAAAGCCGCGTGGAAAAAGCCTTGATAAATAAATGCACAGCAACGCATCTGCTCCTCCATCCTTGACCGCGCACCCATCGGGACCGAGAGACAGAAGAGAGCTTCTCCTGGTGGGCTCTCCAACACCCAATGCAGCTCATCATGGGTTTTCCCCATTAAGAGCGTTGCGGCAAAGCTGGCAAGCAAGAAGACACAGCATGAAACACCGGTGATAATTAAGGGATCGGAGAGCCGTATCACAGGGAAGCGGGTGGGGAGCTTTTCATTATCCATAAATAACTCGCCTTGCAGAAGTGCTGAAGTCTTCTCCCTAACGCAGAGAAGGGTGGTCCCCGCTGGGGCCAAGGGTCTATTTTTTCATACAAGGTGGAAAGTTCACAGACATAGTTTTAAACCTATTAGAATGCACTGGGACTGTTGCTTTCCCTTGTTTGTTCCATAGGAGACTGTTGTTGTTGTTCCTGTTATTACTATTATTATATTAGCTTATTAATCATAGCCTCTTCCCTCTTTGTTAAATCAAGCCAGACTCAGGGCAGCATATGTAAGCTGTTAAGACTGGGGTAGCCTGTCTACACTGGGAAGGCCCCACCTTCTTGTGAGCCAGTTTGGCCTAGTGATTAGGGAGCCAGACTCTTATCTGGGAGTACCGGGTTTGATTCTGCCCTCCGCCATGAAGCCAGCTGGGTGACCTTGGGCTAGTCACAGCTCTCTTCTGAGCTCTCACAGCCCCACCCACCTCACAGGGTGTCTGTTGTGGGGAGAAGAACAGAAGGTTTGTCAGCTGCTTTGAGTCCCCTTAAATGGGTGAGAAAAGCCAACTCTTCTTCTTCTTCTTCTTCTTCTTCTTCTTCTTCTTCTTCAACATCTCTCAAGAGCTGACACCCTCAGAGGGGGGAGGTGGAACACAGGAAAAGTCTCCCCTCCTCCCAAAAAACAATGCCTAGTGCTCTTTTCCACCACAGCCATCCACTTGTCCACCTGCTTCGGCCAAGTAGCAGGGGTAGAGATAACAAAGACCCTGGCTGCTTACCCGTCTTTTCCTCTACCTGGCCTCTGCTGGTGATAATATCAGGGAGAAGGAATGATGGCTTAAAAGGGAGGTTTGGGAGGATAATTGCTCAACATCATTCCAAATCCCAGCTTTCAAAAAGCATATCATGAGAAAATGCATTGCTTCCCTAGAGCATTAGTTCAGTAAAGCTCTTTTTAAAGATGTCCCAAGTTCCTGGATTAGCCTAAATGGGGATTAATTGCCCTTCCCACTTCTTAGCCTCCATTCACCAGGGGACTTTCTTCTTTCGCCCAGAAAGCCATCGATCTACGGAACTTAATTCCAGAAGAGGTGGTGACAGCAACCAGTCTGGATAGCTTTAAGAAAGGGTTAGACAAATCCATGGAGGACAGGTGCACCAATGGCTCCTAGAATAGATGCCTAGGCAGGATGCCTCTAAAGGCCATTTGCAGGGAGTCGAGAGTAGGTGTAGGTTTTGTCTTGATTGAAAATGCCCAGAAGGAATTGGTGGGCCACTGTATGAGAGAGGGGCTGTAGCTGATCCAGCTGGGCTCCTCTTAATTCATTGAGGATGGGTGTGTCAATGGCTACTAGAATAGATGCTCAGGTACCACCTCCAGGTTGGAGAGATAGGCAGGATGCCTCTAAAGGCCATTTGCAGAGAATCAGGATTAGATGAAAGTTTTTCCTTCATTCTTTGCTTGAAGCAAGTGGTGGGCCACTGTATGAGACCTGTCTGCTAGATGGTAAAGGAGTGTAATCACCCAACTTTGACTAGAGATCACGCTTGTGAGCATCAGTCACTTACGGAGTAAGCCCCGCACAATCAGTCACTCACCCATGACTGATCCCAGGGCTGGTCCTCTTCTGGGTGCTGCCATTTTGGTTGTGGCACCCTCCACGACTCCGCATGCATCAGCGCCATTGCCACAGTGATGCTCTTTGTGCACGTGCAGTCACATCTATTGGCATCTGAGATGCCAACGCGCTTGTGTGGCACTTCAGACAACCCTGGAGCACTGGAAAAGGTGCAGATGCTCACTGCTGGATGCTTCTGGTAAGTTATTGGGTAAGGTTAGTCAAGGTGTGGAGTACCTAGTGCATGATTAGGGAACTTCTGGGAAGGCAGGGGGCACCTGGAGGCTGTAACAGCCTTCTCAAGGTGTGGATGCTCTTCCCCAGAATTTCCCTAATCATGCACTATGGGCTGTAGTGCCAGTAGGGCAAGGATGCTGGACTAGATGTGCTGTGCTCTGGTTCAGCAGGGCTCCCTTTATGTTCTTACGTAAGCTGGAGCAGGTAGATGAGGCTTGGGTAGAAAACACAAGAGCCACATGCTACGAAGGTCCTTTTCAGATGCTTCCCCCCCCCCCCATGTGAGTTCAGCCTCCCATTTGAGGGTTTGGGGGTTTCCCAAGTTCATGTTGCTGCTTTGTTCCAGTAGCTGCACACATTTTCCAACTTCTTTCCCTCTTTCAACAAAGCTGGTGTTCTTTTGCCCGATTAAGGAATTTGTAAAATCCATTGCCGATCTAAACAAGGCATTAAGGGGAGCATTGCTTTTCAGAACCCCTCCCTTCTGTTTCCCTGCTGGAGGCTTTTTAGTATGTAAATCTCCTCTGAATTAAATCCACTAAAGCATCATAGACCCCCTAGAAGGAACTTCATTTCCTAGGGCAGTTAAACCATTTCATGGGCAATTATAACCAACCTTTGCTATCCCCCTTGCTCTTCGGGAGAATTTCTATACATCGCTTTTTCTTTCCTTGTTCCTCCTCCTGTTATCTTAACTGCTGAACTTGCCACAGTTTTAGATCAAAGGTCTTTTCTGCAGGCTTCTGCCTTTCAAACAGCAACATCATCTGGGCTCCCCACCTTCTCTGCACAGAAGTGCCTGTCATAGAGATGGGACAAACTGAAATTGCACCCTTGGTTTGCCAATGAACTGCATGCCCATGTGTTCTATTGAGTGACAAAGCAGTTAATCAAACGATTTGTTTCCATTCAATTTCAAACCAGTTTGAAAACAAGAAATGCTATTTCTTCCATTGATAAAAGCTAGAGATGTGCACGAATGGGGTGGGTTTTTTGTATTTGATTTGTATAGAATTGAATGCAAGAAAAATCCTGTTGATTCGAATAGATGCCCTTCAAATGTGGTAGAATCCGTATTCAATACGAATGTTCAGTCCCATACGAGTGCATACGAATAGCCTACAAATCCCATATCAATCCCATATGAAGCTTCATATGAATGTATCAAAACATTCTATTTGAATTCGAAGGTCAATCTTTGTATGTGCCAACAATGGATTCAAATTAAAATATCTGAATTTGGCCAAATTTGTACAAATTTTGAATGTCACGCGTATCTGCACACATCCCTAACCAAAGCAATTTTTAAGGGCAAAACCACGACAAATGGAAATTGCTTGATCAAGTAGTTTGTGTTTGCAAGTGGGGGGCTCACTTGGTTTGGTCAACTTTCTGGATATTCAAACAACTGAACATTCAGTTCAATGCAAACATTCACAGAATAGTTATTTGCTGTGAACTGTTAACCAACCAACACATACACACACCAACCAACCATCCAGCCAGCCAGCCAGCCAGCCAACCAGCCAGCCAGCCAGCCAGCCAGCCAGCCAGCCAGCCAGCCAGCCAGCCAGCCAGCCAGCCAGCCAGCCAGCCAGCCAGCCAGCCAGCCAGCCAGCCAGCCAGCCAGCCAACCAACCAACCAACCAACCAACCAACCAGCCAGCCAGCCAGCCAGCCAGCCAGCCAGCCAGCCAGCCAGCCAGCCAGCCAGCCAGCCAGCCAACCAACCAACCAACCAACCAACCAACCAACCAGCCAACCAACCATCCAGCCAACCAACCAGAAAGGCACATCTCTAATGTAGAAATGTGTGTGAAGCCAATTTCCCCAATTCTATTTGATGCTAATCAAATGGAGGAATATTTGGTTTCGCACAAATTTCCCTTGGTGCGTAGGGGGGGGCCTTCAGCTTCATGCACAAACACGTGTTCAATGTTCGCACACAAAAGGAACCCCCCAATTCTCTCTTCTCATCCTTCTCTGACCCTCACTCACCTGATGCGGCCATTTGATATTCATATGATTTGTAAGAAGATAGAAAGAGGGATGGGGGGAGTCAGAAAGGAAAATGAAAGGAAAAAACATTTTCCTGTTTATTGGAAGATAAGCCTGGTCCTCCAACCCCAGCATGCAGAAAGGACATGAGCACTAGTACCCTTGCTGGTTCAGTATACTCATTAGTGTAGAATTGCTCCTAATTTCTGTTCAGTGCTGAGCTAATTTCTACTCTGAGCAAGTTCTTATTTGCACAGATTTTCAGCATGTATGGATTTCTGTACCTAAAGAGATGTGCCAAACCAGTTCAGTCAGTTTGAAGTGATCTAGATGGTTTGAATGCTTCAAACGTGAGCCAAACCACCCTGTAGGATGGAATAAAAAAAATGAGTTTGAAGCAAACCCAAATCTAGGTGGTGTTCTGATAAATTGAGCAAACCATAGTGATCTAAGAGGTGGTTTGCTCTAATTCACATGGCTCACATACAAACCAAACCACTTCGTAGTTTGAAAAAATGGTGTGAAGCAAAGTCAAACCAAAGGTAGTTGGTGTGAGTCGACGAAACCACTAAATTTAAGTTCATGCACGTTTTTAGTCCCACACAAACACATGAAATATGGGTGAACTTTTGCTAGCTGCAACACAATCCATATTTTTACAAATTCTTCATGTACACATTTTGCATACAGCTTAGAAGTGCACATGTTCTAAAGGTGCAAGGCCCACACTTTTTGGAGATTCATTTCTCTGTTTTTCATACAGTTTTGAGGAATTAAAAAACAATCCCTGTGCCTGAGGGGAAAAGCCCTAGACATCCCTTATATAATGATATGATTAGTGTAAAATAAAACTATGGCTGAACAGACCTGCCTCCTGATAACATATTAAGAACACAAGAGGAGCCCTGCTGGATCAGGCCACAGCACATCCAATCCAGCACCCTGTCACACACAGTGGCCGATCAGTTGTCCATGGGCATCTCAGAGACAAGGTCAAACCTTCTCCTGCTCTCGAATCCCAGCAAATGGCTTCAGAGGCGTCCTGATTGTCCCCCCACCCCCAGCCTGAAGGATGTACTTAGGGGCATCCCTTCTAGTAGCCATTGATACATCTGTCTTCCATAAGTTTGTCTAACCCTTCCTTAAAACCATCTAGGCTGGTTGCTGTCACCACCTCTTCTGGCAGCAAATTCCACATTCAGCTCTGCCACAGGCACAGAAGGTCTTATTCCCAAAAATGCTAATAGGCGGTCCCTTAATAACTTGCGAAATCATCTATATACTTTGTCATAAGTTCAGAGTTCGGTTCTGGAGGGAATCAGTTGCCAGACATGGTTAAAACTGAAGACAAGCATCCTGGCGACTGGGGACTCCTAAGTGCTTTAGTAACCTTCTTGTTTAACGGTGATGAAAAGACTTGGCAATGAACAGCTGACGGAGATCGGTCCCAACCATTCGATTGTGAATAAGAAGGTAGATAGAATTTCCCATCATGCCTCAGTGCCAATTCCCTTCTGCTTGTAGCATTTGCTGGACAGAAAGCTGCAGATGTGTACACCATTAAGTGCAGCTAATTGGATGATAATTTTTTCTCTTCTAACCTATAAAAGACTGAGAGAGATTATGGAACCAAACTGTTGTACAGAGGGTGGTCTTTTATTAAACCTCTCTTCCTTTAGACCAAATTTGTGCCGCCTCATTAGTGTTGCATTATGGGAGAATTTAATTGATTATCAATTTGTTTCTCCCTCCCCAGAATGCCTTGCTGGGCTCCCTTTTGGGAATGCCCATACATAATGTAAGTTTAGCTTTGCTCAGCTAAATCAAACACTCATCTAAGCCAAGCAGCCTATTGACTAACACTATAACCAGAAGCTGATGGTCAGGAGATGATACCAATTCTGCTCCAGTAATAAACTGGAAGCAACTGTGGAGGGAGTAAAATTTGGATAATTTGGATTATTTTTGAAGCCCAAAGAACACCAAATTTAAACTTCCCAGGGGAATCAGTAGTAAGATCTTTCACAGGTTTTAATAACGAGGAATAACCAGTAAACAGAGACAAAACCCATTTTAGACTCAGAAACCAGTGTTTCTTATTAAACCAGGGCAAAGAATTTATTAGGAATACAGAAAAGAAGTTGAAATGAATTATCAGAAGCGTTTCTAGAACAGAAATAAGCATGCAACAACTGCAAAATGACTAAAGAAATGAACATTTCCCACTAAGAAATCTTTGTGAATTTAACTGAATTTATCCCTCTTTTATTAAAACAATTGATTTATAGTTATGCAGCAAAAGCTTCCTAAAAACCCCAAAACAAATTGCTTTTCATAAGTATGAATTAAGGAATGAGAATAAAATTCTCATTTAAAAATTGCAAATATAAAACAGCCAGAAAGGGAATGGAAAACTCCTAATACTAGAAAGTTCCCTTAACCCAAAAGTTCTAAAGAAAAATAAGGGAAAGTGAATAGAGGATACCAATCTTCTGTCTCACCAATGATGTCTTCTCCATGTGCAGAAGTTTGAAGTTACAGAGATGCGTGACCACAGCAAACTGCATCTCTTTCAGGAACCCGAAAATGACTTAAAAATTGGGAATCCCTTCAGTCTCAGTCAGACTGATCCCCAAAATGGACAAAAATCCAAAAGAAATACATTAAAAATAATCTTTATAATTGCCTTTACCAGACCAGCCAAATCCAGAAATGCAAAAGTTTTAAACTGCAGCTCTTGCAGCAAAACTCTGTAGCAGAAAGAAGAAAAGGGGGGGGGGGGAAAGAAAAATTTCTCCAGGTCTCTTTACCATCCCATGATGGCCAGAAGAAAACCTCCCTCCTCTGATGACCAGAAGGAGAAAAACCTTAAAACCATCTCTTCTCTGCCATTTTTATAGCAAAAATTGGAACCAAAAAACTGCTGATGTTCTTCCCTTGTTAATAAATAAAAATGTGTATGTGACTTCTGTCTTAACAACATTTCCAATCTGTGCATCTCCTGACCTCTCCTTGACACCCTCAGACAAAAGGTGTGAATGGTGAGTCAGCCCAGTAACCCCTGTTTGATTTGTAAAAGTTTACCTTAAATTAACATTTTAGCACCTCTACTGGCTCACTTAATCCCTTCAGCTAGACCCACTCAATGTGTGTAGATATCAGCGACCTTTTACCCAATTCTGTTAGGGTGTAAACAAAGGTGTAAACAGTGAGTCACCTCCAACATCCTGCATTCTAATACTGGTGAAATGGGCCATTTCCCATTTAGATAGTAATTCCAAATTCTGGTATACTTATTTTACCCAGATCTCTTCCACAAATCCATTCCATTTTATTCTTTATTATTTTATTAAAATTAGACAAACCAATCTCTGTCCCAGATTCCATGGTTTTATTTCTCCTTCATTATTTAAAAATCTGTTACCCCAAAAAGAGAAAACAAAGACTTTTTAGGTGCTAGGACTCTGTCTTGACTCAATCAAGATTAAATCTCAGGCTGTGTTTCTTGCATACAGACTTTTATCTTTTGCAAACAGCCAGCTTGTGACTTGAGACAACTATGTCCTTTTTTTAAACTCCAGGCTTGTCTTTCTCCCAATATGGCTATTTTAAGGCCTTTCCACGTTTCATGGTCTGCCTTTAGCTTTTAATTATGACAATAATAAAGCCAAATTCATATGTCAAAACCTGGTATATTTCAAGTTCCGGTTTTGTAACATTTCTTATGATATCTGCACATCCAAAGTTGATCTGGTAACATATTTCCCTCCTCTGGTTTCCGACATTGTTACCAACAATTTGGAAACCATAAAACTCATAAAAGTCTTTAGAAAGTATAAAATATATTTTTCATAGAATACCTGGACCAGAGAAAGTATGCCATTCTTCTGTTGATATCACCAGTTGTCAAATCCAAAATGATCATGACCAAGTGTGATATTTAAATACAAAAATCATCACATGGAGATGGATCTTGAAAAAGAAAATTCCTCCAATTATATTTGAAACCATGTTCAAAAATTTGAACCATTTCCTTTTTATTTCACCAGTACCTCAATGCCGGATTTCATATGAACCATCATTTATCCTTAAGAAAGAGAAACATGAAGTCCACTATTTTACCTATATCGTGTTATAGCCTAAAATGAACCTGAAAATGAAAATTTCCACAATACTACACTCACCCATCCTCTACATTCATCCCATAGGAGAGAAAAGTAAAGATAGAAAGAAAATCATGATTAAGACATATTTGTGGATAGACTGTGTCATGCTTAAAACCTTTTAAAACCATGAGCAAATCCCAAGAATGTAAGCATTTCAAATGACCATGATCCCTTCAATAGAAATCATGACTCAAAATATGTATCATAAGTATACCCCTCAAAAGTGTACATGTTAGTGACTCCTCCAATAGGAATCACCATAAACCAAAATAAGAATACAGATCTTATTATTACAATATCACAACCATTCATATACATGAGCATACAGATGAGTTGTCTTCAATCTTCAGTAGCTTTAGGATGTCTCTTCTGGAAACGAAATGTAGAAAGAAAGACACAGTTCCTTGCTGGAAGAACCAAACCCAGTTTATTAGTGCATGCAAAGTTCTGGAACTGGTAACCATGTCCTTTTGTGAAGTACTGGCACTAAGCATATGGAAGTCCATTGTCCTCTCCATACTGCTGTATCATAAACTTTGAAGAAGATTGGTTCCCATTTCTTCAAAGCATTTCAAACACATGATGTTGAGAGAGAACATCCTTAGTTCTTGGCCTCAGAGTTCCATAAGACTGCAGCGTCTTCACAAAGAGATGAACTCCAATGGTTCATGAGCATATCTCTTCCTTTGCACAATCTGGAATCCTTGGACCTCCCTGGTACCGGATACTGGAACACTGGAACAAACTGGAACACTTGAGCTGCTCCGGATCTTTTCTCCAACAATGGTGGATGTGTGCAAGTATAGGGGCCTTAATTCCTATTCTAAAAATGTAACTCTTTCCAAGTTATCAAAAATGAAAAAGAAAAAGAATTCCAAACAGAAGAAAGAGTGGAAAAATCACCCTCCTCTGCATCCAAAATAATAAGAGAAACGCAAAATATCTCTGGCTTTATAAGGGCAAAAAGAAAAGTATAAAACTTTACCAAAAATTCAAAACTAAGAAAGGAAAAAAAATGAAACATGGCAAAGACTTAAAAAAAAACAATCAAAATTGACTTTTGCTGCATAAAAAGATTAAAATTAAACCCATAGAGGCATAAGATTTCAGAGTCTTGGGAAAAAAAACTTCCTATACTACGCTAATCCCTGTGCTAGCAAAAGCTCAAAACCCGAGCCTTTCTTGCCTCAAGCAAGGAAAATTTCGCAATAGGTAAAGGGAACTTTTGCCTTTAGTAACTCAGAGCTGTAGCTCCTGAGCATACACAAAGTGTAAGTCTATTCCTGACTCATCAAACATCCCTTAGTCTTACAGAAACTCATCAACTACCTATGAAATCCCTATAAAAATAAAGATTTCCAAAAATTAAAAGAAAGATCTCCAGAAACAGAGAAAAGAAAGGAAAAGAGGAAAAGTTGAAAAGTTGAAAAATGAACTGAATTACATCATAAAGCAAATGGCAGAAGTCCTTAATCCTATTCCATGCCAGAATTCTTAAAGCCATTTCAGATTCCATCCAATTGAAGAAAATGGAAATTCCTTTTCCCAATTGAGGAACAAAAATTATTATTCATGGAGGCGGTTGGGGTGGAGGTTTTTCTTTTGGAAATTGCTTTGCCGGCATGAGGGAGAGATCCTTTCCCTGTGCAAAACAATTCCTTTTCAAAGACTCATCTAGAGCTCTTTGAACACAGGTTCCAATTTTGGATCCATCCTTACTCTTCTTTCGCTTATGCTTCCCCATAAGCCCAGAAGATTTATTGGTTTCACACGTTAGCACAGCATCTTTGCATTCCAAATCATCCTGACTTCCAAGCATCAGATCTAAACTTTCACTGTCTTCCTGAACACACAAGTCCACCTTGTCTATCTCCAAGACCTTTCCTTCCTCTCCAGACTTATGCTCATCATCAAGCCTTTGACCAACACTCAGAGTCAGTTGGTAAACCAACCCTACCAGGTAAGCACTCCGAGTTAGAACCACTGAAGGTTCCACAGACTGCAATGCCATTTGCATCTCCTCATCATTGCTAAGTCCTGTAATTTGAGAAATAAACTGAACACAAGCATCTCTCAACTCTTTGCCTTGCAAATTCAAAGGAAAAATGACATCTGCAGCAGCTTTCTGTTCTTCTGAAGCCCTTACTACAGCAACTTTTGCCTCATCTGTTACAAGTGCTAAACCTTGACCTATCTCATCCTCATCCTCAGAACTATCAGAACTAGAATCCATGTGCAAAGGAGGATGCAATGGTTTCTTTGCTAGAGAACCAATTTCTGCCACAGCTGAATCCAATGACTCAATTGTGCTTCCACACTGAGACTGGCTTGACCCTTGCTCACTGCTGCAAGTACTAATGTTCCCATCATCCAGTACACTTCCAACCTCCAGTGAAGTTCTTGAATTGGAACTCTGAGATTCCTCTTTTTCACTAAAAAGAGGTTCTGTCAGCTCAGAATCCACCAATTCCCCACCTACAGCCCCCTCACTAGGACTAGGCGTGTCTTCAAACCCCACAAAGGTTCCTTCTGAAGTGGACTGACTGAAAACATTTGCCAAAACATCAGCTGGTGAAGATTCCCTTTGCAAACCATCACACATTCCTCTTCCTGCATCCACACACTGATTCTGTTCCACAATAGGAGCAACAGGACATTCATTGACCTTAAAAGCACTTTGACAACCAACAGGCAAATTCATAGCTGTGGGCTCAGCTAGATGATCTCTAGGATGAAAAGGTACAGCAGAAACGTTTAAAGCACTGCTGCTTCCTGCAACAATTTCCTTAACTGGTGGACCAGTTACAGCTTTCAATATTTGAAAGACCTCTTGCCTCTCTCTTGCACATTCAATCTCACTTGGAGGACACACTCTTTTTTCATTCGGGGCAAAATTCCCAGGCTCAACTAACCCCCTAAAATTCGAAAATGTATCCAGATTCACAGACACCAAAGAAGTTTGCAATGGAACATCCGTCCCATCACACCAACGCTGAGCCGGGCACCATCACTGGACCTGCAAAGGCGGGGCACTTGGTACAGTTGCTCCACTTACAGGAAACTGGGCAGGTGGCACAGACAGTCCATTTGCAGCTGGAACCGGGGACTGAGCACAAGCAGCTCCCATTCCCTGTTTCCAATTCCCATAGGCTTCCAACAAAACATTATCAGGTTTCTTATCAAAATACTTCATGTCAAACCCAGCCTGTTTCAAAGTATTCCAAACCAAAGTCCTAAAACTTTGTTCCTGCCTCTGCAATTGCGAGGCTGGCTGCTGAAATTGGGACTGTGGAATCTGTCTTCCCTGTCCAAAACCTTGCTGTTGCCTTCCATTTGCAGACTGAAACCTCCTGGGGGCTGCCTGAGAAGACACCTGAATGGTATCAATTGGTTCCTTTTGCACCCTCTCTTTTTTCCTCAGATTCAATTGTCCAGCTTCCTTCATAATTCGTGTTGCCTTATGCACAGCCTCCACGAATTTCTGATATGTACTTCCCTCCCAGTCAAAATAAATCAAAGCAGCCTTAACAGATGGTTGCAGACCTTCCCACAAGGCCCTAATAAAAGTACTGTGCTTTATTACATCAAATTCTTCATCATCATCATCACCATCATCAGGAATATCCCCCGAAATTGACCCCAAAATGACCTTACGCTGAAGATAAGTCTCTGGATATTCATGTGGGAGCTGTAATTCATCAAAGAATATCCTGGATGTGCTTTTGCCGGGAAAGAACACTGCTAGCAATGCAACCGTCCAATTCCTCATTGAATCATCCCTAGAAGACACACCAGCTACTTCAATTTCCAAAAGAGCAGAGTCTGCAGGACTAATGCATGCCCGGGCCAATTGTGTTAAATCTTGACCTGTCCATACATCAGATCGCCTCCAGACCTTAGAGATCCATTCCAAACAAGTTTCTTTGTTCAAAACACCAAACTGTTTTGCAAGAGCATCTATTTCTTGCATTCGAAAATTAACACTTTCCACAATTCTCTCCTTAGTAGTATTTCCAAAATCATCAACCCGATTAACTTCCTTCACCTTCACAGGAGCCAGATTACCCCGATTACCAGAAGGGATCCTTTGGATTCCCCCCTTGTTAATCAAAGAGACAGGTTCCTCTTGACAAGCAGCATTTCCTTGCTCCTTCTCAAAACTGTCAAGCATAAACACAGGTGCAAGCAGTGCCTCTGCTTCTGCCTCAGTAGGGTTAGCTGCCCGAACTGCTGCAACAACTCCAGCCCGTAACTGCAACCGCTTTTCCAATTCCTTAATTTTATTTTCACATTCAACATGAGAAGTCTGTCTTAAATTCTCCTTTGCCTGATTTATAAGAAATCTTGAAGTTGCTTTTGCATCATCCAGCTGTTTCTGTAAAAGAAACTGCTGGTGCTCTGCATTTTGCCTAGCTTCCTGAGATTCAGACAACTGCCCACGCACATCCTGCAACATCCCAGACAAGTGGACCTTTTCTGCAACTGAATTCTGTTTAACAAACTGTAATTCCTCTAATAAACTAGACTTCTCAGCAGCAGCACTTGCTTTTAGAGCTTGAAGCTGCTGGTTCAAATCCTGTTTTTCTTGCCTAAGTTTCTCTACCAGATCAGCCCATTCTTGAGAACACACTTTTAACTGAGATTTTAAATCATTTATAGTGGCTTCACTCTCTTGTCTTAATTCTTTCAAATCCTCTGTCAAGTCCCCTATTGCATACCAACTTCCCCATACATAAACAGAAACTTTTGACTCTTTATGAATGCTAAATTTATGTTTGTCTATGTATTCTTCAAATCCTTTCACAAGCACTTCTTTGGGGTCTGCAACTTTGCAAAATGTCCTTTTTTCCCATACAGATCTGCCTTGTTTAACTATCCACTTCCTGAGGCGATCTTGCTTGACTGACTTTTTAAGAACAGACCCTTCTGCCATTTTGCCTCACAACCCAAAATATCAGTTCAATACAATTGCCAAGATATCAAATTTAAAAGCACAAAAAACAGCTCTGTTTTATGGATAATCCTCGCCCATAAGTTGCCCGCGTTGCTCCACCAAAAATTCTGATACCAATTCTGCTCCAGTAATAAACTGGAAGCAACTGTGGAGGGAGTAAAATTTGGATAATTTGGATTATTTTTGAAGCCCAAAGAACACCAAATTTAAACTTCCCAGGGGAATCAGTAGTAAGATCTTTCACAGGTTTTAATAACGAGGAATAACCAGTAAACAGAGACAAAACCCATTTTAGACTCAGAAACCAGTGTTTCTTATTAAACCAGGGCAAAGAATTTATTAGGAATACAGAAAAGAAGTTGAAATGAATTATCAGAAGCGTTTCTAGAACAGAAATAAGCATGCAACAACTGCAAAATGACTAAAGAAATGAACATTTCCCACTAAGAAATCTTTGTGAATTTAACTGAATTTATCCCTCTTTTATTAAAACAATTGATTTATAGTTATGCAGCAAAAGCTTCCTAAAAACCCCAAAACAAATTGCTTTTCATAAGTATGAATTAAGGAATGAGAATAAAATTCTCATTTAAAAATTGCAAATATAAAACAGCCAGAAAGGGAATGGAAAACTCCTAATACTAGAAAGTTCCCTTAACCCAAAAGTTCTAAAGAAAAATAAGGGAAAGTGAATAGAGGATACCAATCTTCTGTCTCACCAATGATGTCTTCTCCATGTGCAGAAGTTTGAAGTTACAGAGATGCGTGACCACAGCAAACTGCATCTCTTTCAGGAACCCGAAAATGACTTAAAAATTGGGAATCCCTTCAGTCTCAGTCAGACTGATCCCCAAAATGGACAAAAATCCAAAAGAAATACATTAAAAATAATCTTTATAATTGCCTTTACCAGACCAGCCAAATCCAGAAATGCAAAAGTTTTAAACTGCAGCTCTTGCAGCAAAACTCTGTAGCAGAAAGAAGAAAAGGGGGGGGGGGGAAAGAAAAATTTCTCCAGGTCTCTTTACCATCCCATGATGGCCAGAAGAAAACCTCCCTCCTCTGATGACCAGAAGGAGAAAAACCTTAAAACCATCTCTTCTCTGCCATTTTTATAGCAAAAATTGGAACCAAAAAACTGCTGATGTTCTTCCCTTGTTAATAAATAAAAATGTGTATGTGACTTCTGTCTTAACAACATTTCCAATCTGTGCATCTCCTGACCTCTCCTTGACACCCTCAGACAAAAGGTGTGAATGGTGAGTCAGCCCAGTAACCCCTGTTTGATTTGTAAAAGTTTACCTTAAATTAACATTTTAGCACCTCTACTGGCTCACTTAATCCCTTCAGCTAGACCCACTCAATGTGTGTAGATATCAGCGACCTTTTACCCAATTCTGTTAGGGTGTAAACAAAGGTGTAAACAGTGAGTCACCTCCAACATCCTGCATTCTAATACTGGTGAAATGGGCCATTTCCCATTTAGATAGTAATTCCAAATTCTGGTATACTTATTTTACCCAGATCTCTTCCACAAATCCATTCCATTTTATTCTTTATTATTTTATTAAAATTAGACAAACCAATCTCTGTCCCAGATTCCATGGTTTTATTTCTCCTTCATTATTTAAAAATCTGTTACCCCAAAAAGAGAAAACAAAGACTTTTTAGGTGCTAGGACTCTGTCTTGACTCAATCAAGATTAAATCTCAGGCTGTGTTTCTTGCATACAGACTTTTATCTTTTGCAAACAGCCAGCTTGTGACTTGAGACAACTATGTCCTTTTTTTAAACTCCAGGCTTGTCTTTCTCCCAATATGGCTATTTTAAGGCCTTTCCACGTTTCATGGTCTGCCTTTAGCTTTTAATTATGACAATAATAAAGCCAAATTCATATGTCAAAACCTGGTATATTTCAAGTTCCGGTTTTGTAACATTTCTTATGATATCTGCACATCCAAAGTTGATCTGGTAACAGAGAGTGAGGACCAACAAGAGGAAGTATTTTTTCACCCAGAAGAAGAAGAAGAGTTGGCTTTTCTACCCCTCTTTTCTCACCCATTTAAGGGACCTCAAAGCAGCTGACAAAGCTTCTATTCTTCTCCCCACAACAGACACCCTATGAGGTGGGTGGGCCTGTGGGAGCTCAGAAGAGAGTTGTGACTAGCCCAGGGCTACCCAGCTTGCATCATGGGGGCGGGCAGAATCGAACCCGGTATTCCCAGATAAGAGTTCAGCTCCCTAACTGCTAGACCAAACTGGCTCACCCAGAGGGTCATTGGGCCACGGAATTCACTACCAAAAGAGGTGATGATGGCAACCAACCTGGATAGCTTTAAGAAAGGTTTAGGCAAACTCATTGAAGACTGGTGTATCTATCAATGGCTACTAGAATCAATGCCCAGGTATATCCTGCAGGCTGGGGAGACAGGCAGGATGTCTTTAAAGGCCAATTATAGGGAACTGAGAGGGGGTGAAGGTTTTGTCTTTGTCTCCTGCTTGAGAATGCCTAGAGTTTAGGGATATACACAAATGGGTTTTTTTGCATTCAATTCATATGGAATAAAATGTAAGAAAATTCATATCCGTTCAAATGGATCCCCTTCAAGTGTGGTAGGATTCTATTTGATATGAATGTATTCATAGAAATTTGTATAAATTTCGGATTCGACCACACACATATCTGATATGTATCATATCCACTCTGAAAGCATCAAATCCGCCCTGAATCCACTTTGAATCTGGTCTCAAACCATGTTGAATTCACTCTGGATTCATTGCGGGTGCGACTGACGCAGCCGCTTTCCCACCTCCCCATTTCATGAATGTTCCAAAACATTCATATGTGCACGACTGTCAATGTACAAATGTCATAACCTTCCATTCATAGACGGATGACCAAATTCATCCGAATTGGTCCAAATAATGAGTGTTTACGAATGTTCATGTCCATCCCTACTAGAGATACCTAGAAAAAATACCCACAGAGAAGATACTTAGAGACTATTCCTTAGTCTAGTGGCATCGCTAATCAGAAGCTACTATTTATCCTGTGGACCACCCCTTTAGTTACTAAAGGGTTGGTACAACCAGGAGGGCCTCATCTGCTGATCTTAGGGCACAGGCAAGTTGATCTAGGACAGCAGTTCTCAACCTTCCTAATGCCGCGACCCCTTAATGGAGTTCCTCATGTTGTGGAGACCCCCAACCACAGGGGCAGAGCAGCTGGGAGGTGGGAGGGAACGGCAACGGGAGACTCATCGCGACCCCTCTGAAAGGGTAATTCGACCCCCAAAGGGGTCCCGACCCCCAGGTTGAGAACCACTGATCTAGGAGATAGCATTCCTTTAGATATTGAAGTCCAAGCCACCAATTTCAAAATCAGCACCTTGAATTTGGATCAGTAGTGAATTGGCACCCATGGATCGCTGTGCAATTCGTCAATCATCGCAAACCTGTTTCAGAATTGATACATCTGCTGAAAGACAATAGATAGGGAAAAATCGCCTGGCACAATTCATAATGTTGGTGGTAGCATTTGAATTAGAACCCATTTCAAAATGGCACATTTTGAAGTTGCATGTTTCCTACCTATGCAGAAAGACAGATTTTACCTTGCTGTGATGATTTGTGGTTTGAGAACATGACATTCTTACCTTTGTTCCCTTCTGTTAGATCTAGCATTCCTAGGTAGGGGAGCCTTTATATATTTATTCTGACCTTTCCTTTTCTTTTTTTCTCCAGCATACCTTCAGCATTATTTTCTTAGGGTAGTGTCTGTGTGTGTACCTGTATGTGTGTGTGTGTGTGTGTTGCTGCCGTAGTTGTTGCTAATCTCCAGTGATTCTTTAATGGGCTGTGAAATTTGAGATGCTTCATTAATCACAGTTTAATCAAGGATTCTTTAGCATTTGTATAGGCACGCCTACCCATGTAGAGACATGGGAGAACAGCTTTAAAAATTCAGCAGAGATTGAAGCGGGCATATTTGCACAATGGTCTCTTAGTGTGAGCAAAGATCCGGTGGGAGCATTGGATTAAGGACGCAGGTAACTACTTTGAAATGAGTCAGAATGTGGCTGTAACCCAATATTATCTAGCCCCTCCAACAGATTTGGGTGGACTTTTCCTAGACCTACTTGGAGATATTGAAAAAAAAAGAAGAGATCATTCTTATAACCTGCTTTTCTCACCTTAAGGGAACTCAAAGCAGCTGACAAACCTTCTGTTCTTCTTCCCAAAACGGATACCCTGTGAGGTTGGTGGGGCTGTGAAAGCTCAGAAAGAGAGCTGTGATCAGCCCAAGGTCACCCAGCTGATTTCATGGAGGAGAGTGGAATCAATCCCGATGATTCCCAGATAAGAGTCCGGCACCCTAATCATAAGACCAAAGGCCTTTTAGAAGCACAGAAATCTCTTTGCTTCTACGCTGTTTCAATGGCTTCATCCAGATCTTTGTTACTTATTTTGCTGTGTATGGGCATTTTGAAATAAAGCATGGAATATCCATAAATAGCACAACAAGTAACCAATGTCTGGATGCAGCCAATGTCTCTTCCATGACCTAAAGGTCTTCCAGCAATTTATATTCAGCAGGAGTCAATATAGGTGAGTGAACTCAGGAGTTCTTCCACATTTCTCCATTGGTTTGTGGGCTTTACTTCACAGCCATGCACCACCAGCAAATCATCCATTGATCCATCAGATGAAATCAGAGGATATTTGATGGTATAGTGTGGACCTCAAACAAAGCTCACAAACCAGTACAGGACTGGGGGAGGAACTTTCAGCTACACTGTGGTTTTGTCCACTATCCTCACTTTCACATTACTTGCACCTTCTGGTTCTGGTGAAGTTCTGAGAGGCCTGAAAATGACCTGCACGTTGCCATGATTCCATCATGCAACACCAGAGAGCCCCAGGAGGACCCAATTCAGCAGTGCAGTTTCATGTACCACCAAAATAGATCCCCCTGCTAAATCAATCCACAGATGTGTTTGCCGTTGTACACACCTCCTTGGGTTGATCTAGTGTCCCCTGTGCAGACCTGTTAAAATAGGTCCACTGGTATCCCAATCCAAGAAACCATCTGGCTGCCTAGATGGGGCTACGGGGCTTCCACTGTGGACGCAGCATGGTCGCAGGAGGCATAGCCCTGCTCTTGCACTAGCAACGAACACCACACTCATTAGGAACCCTATAGGTACTCAATTGGTATGGATCTGTTACATACCATATGCACACAGGACCCCTTAAGGATCCCATTAGGACCCTATTATGAATGTGCTGTACCCAGAAGTTCCAGCAAAATCCAGATTTAATGGGGTCTTCAGGCACTTAAATCCGTATTAACAGTAGACTCCTTTAATGTTGTCTTCAATCTGGTCTTCCGTTGTGAAGGCCACATCAGAGACCGCACATCCACACATCTATCGTGTGGCAGGCTTAGAGGCTGCCGTTGCAGTGGGACAGCTCTGGCTCTGCCCCATCACTCACAGCTATGTAAGCCCACACGTCCTTCATAGCTACAAAGCTGAGCACAAGCTTCATACTGGCTACATAGGCAGCTACAAGGCTGTGTCTCTCTACCACACCCACTGTAACAGGAAGTGACCCCTGATTGGTGGCTACACCAACCAATCATGCTGTGCCACCAGTGGACCTTCCTGCTTGGGCCTAATTGGAGCCTCAGGATGGATGTTACGGCATGTGCAGGGACAGCTCATGCTGACACATGGGGCCCTCACCTTGATGAGGAACTTCAAGGACCGGATTCAACAAGGACAGGGGTATGCACATTTTGGAATTTGATTCAAATAGAATATCTGATAATTCAATTCAATTTAAATCTTTAAAATTCAATTGTAACCGAATTCGATTTGAATTCACCAAATTCTGATCTATTCATTTGAATTTTCGATTTAAATTTACGCTTACAAAAGTTGACAACATTTGTATGTGCCTGTACACATCATTACGCTTCCCGTACACATCTGTACGCATCTGTACACATCTGGATGCATCCTGTAGTTATCCCGTATTCAGCCCGTTTTCATCCTATATGGATCCGTACCAATGTGTACGGATGTGGGAAAGATGTGTATTGTGTATGAACCTGTACACACATGAATGTCCAGATAATCTGAATGAATAGATCCGAAATCTGAAATTCGTTCAGACCTTTAAATTTGAATTTATGGACATTCGATTAGAATTTGAATGTCAAAATTTGGACAAATTCGATTGAATTTCAGTGCCTTCGAATATTCTTGCATACCCCTAAACGAGGACCGCATCACAATGATCCGGATCTTCTTAATCCAGATTTACAGAGGTACGTGCAAAAAGAGCCCCTCTCTTCTGCTCAAGGGTGGGCTAGACCTCTCTATATACTGTTTTAAAGAGATGTGAATGAATGCATTTTTAACATTTGAATCCAAGTAGATTCAAATGTCATAAAACCCGATTCAACTTGGATATTTAAGATCCGAATGTCATAAAAATCCGTACATTCAAATGTTAGACTCTTATTTAAAGATAAGAATATCAACAACATTTGTATCTGTTATACGTATCTGTACGCATTCCATAAAAATCAGTATGTATCCCGTATTATCCCGTATTCATCCTGTTTTAATCCCGTATTTTAAGCGCAAGATGTGTATAATTTTCACGCAGATTCGTATACAACAGTTATGAATCTATACATTTGAATCATTCAAAAATCCGTATCAGATTTTTGAAAATCTGCATTCGAGTTTGAATGTTCAAATCTGGATTTTTGAAAATCCGATTCAAGTTCGAATGCCAACGTTCACTGGATTCAAATCGAATATCCAAACTTTCGAATATCTGTGCACATCCCTACTGTTTTAAGGGTAAGTGCAGAAAGGCCCTGTGTGTCATTCAAAGCAAGGTGAGATAAGAGGGGTGACAGAGACCAACACAAACTTGCTACATCTAGAAAGCCATCTATACATTCACCACGGGCTAGGAGGACTCAAAGGCCATTGCACTTTGGCTGTAATTAAGTCCATCGCTGCATCTGATCTCTCAGGCCTATCCATTGCCCTTGTTTTCGGACTCCTCCCTGGGTGGAGTTCCACCCTTCCTATGTCTTGAAATGAAGGAGCATCATCATCATGCAAAAACAAACAAAGAAAGAAACCCAATGCCCTTTTGAAAGCATTTTCAGAAATGTCCAGGTGCAAGGAAATATGTTCAGAGGTAAGCCTGGAGTGTAGGACGCACTTGTTCACCTGCTTTCTGTGCAAGCTGCAATTGTCCTTGCTTTACCCTTTTGTGACTCACTGGAGGAGAATCCCCAACCATAATAGCTTTAAGGAGTCTTTAAAATAGCAAAGGAAGAGGGTGTTTCTACTGTTGCAACCTTGGCTAAAAACATACACACAGAGAGAATGTTTGCAACCGCAGTTCTTCCGCTCTCCTGCGTTCTGCAAAGGTTTTTCCTTCCCCATCTCTGCCTCTCAATGAGAAATGCTATTTTGCATCCCCCAAGCCTGTCCAGTCTTTATGGGACACTTTTTTCCCAACAGTCCAGGGAGAAGGCAGAGAGAAGTAGTGGATTTCTATAAAACGCCTACCATCACTGAGCTGTTTCTGACCACCACCACCCCATCACGATTAACAATCCAACCAGTGCCTGCCCTCCTAAGAGTAGCTGGGCACCAGTGGGTTGATGGGAACATGCAATGACCGAGTGAGTACTGCAGTTTGGATGCAATAAGTTGGTAGCAAGCACTTAACCAGTTAATCAAAACAGGTTTATTGAGAAACAAGCAATACAGTAATAGTGAAAAGGAATATAAAGTTCAAGTATTGATAGTCTAAGTTCAAAAAGTCTCTTAATAACACAGGCTTCCTATAACACAGCTTTCCTTCCTTGATATGGTTCTAACCTATCAACCTTCCCCTTTGGCTAGCTTTGCGTGAGCTCCAGCCCCACCAAAGATTAGCAACTTTATCCTGGGTGATTACAAGACCCAGTCCTTCCTTGCCTGGCTGTAAATCAAGCCCTGGTCAGTCTCTAGCAAATTTCCCTCAGAGAAAAATCCCCCCTGATCAGTCTCCTTCAAATCTTGCTCAGCGAAAGACCCTTCTGATCAATTCCCCTCAGAGAAAAGACCCCTACTAAACAGATCCAGGCACTCCAATTGGCTGTTGCTATTGGATACTGAAGGAAACTCCTCCTGCCTGTCAGTCAAGCCTCCTAGACCCTGGACAGGTTTTCCCTCCAATTTTTGTCAGCAGCCAATCAATTCAAAAGGGCCTGGGCAATGTTTCCCACCCTTTTTGCAGTTTGCAGCAAAGTCCTGTTTAAGTGTTTTGGAAAGAGGCTTGCAAAGGAGCAAAGAAATATTACTGCCCTCTGCAGCCTGCACCCTGAATCCGTCACACACACACACTTTTTTTTTTACTGTATGCAAATGCAACTATAGGTGTGCACAAAGGCAATTTTTGACATTCGACTCAATTCGAATCAAATATTTGAATGCTTGAATTTGTACAAATAGGGAAAAACTGAATGTATTAAAATTCAACCTGATTTGAATATATCTGTATCTATTCGTACAAATATTCGATATGTATTTGATGGTGCAGATGTCATACACATTTGTATGTATCCTTACACATCCATATGCATCCCGTTTTTATCCCGTATGCATCCCATTTTTATCCTGTACACATCCCGTTTTCATCCTGTACATATCCGTATGGATACGAATAAGATGCATACAGGTGCATAAGTAATGCATATGTGTCCATACACATACGACTGTCTGAACTATTCATATAAATGATTCAAAATATTTGTATTCATTCAACTAATAATAAAAATGAATGTTTGGGCATTTGATTCGAATTTGGATGTCCGAATTCGGCCGAATTCGATCAAATAACGAATATTTCAAATATTTGCGCCCATCCCTAAAGGCAACCAAATGGAAACAGGATTCAGAACTCGCAGCCCTTCTCCGTCTTTGAGCTGAACATTGAGGCTAACATTGCTTGCAGGGGGTTGCTGCTCGCACATCAGGAACGCCGGAACAGATCCCACCTCTGCAGCGCAAGGCCGCATCTCTTCCGAGTTCCGTGTGCCATAATACACCCGACTTGGCATGCACAAAGGAGCTCTGAGTTGGCGACTGGGGAATAGGAACACAGTGAGGGATATTTACATTGCTGGCTGAATTATTTAAGCAAACAGAAGAGGCAAATGACTCAAAGAGAACGTGGCCTGCCCACTGAGAGTTCAGCGGAACAGGCCAAAATGCCAGCAATTCTGCTTGTCCTCTTCTGTTTTCTCAAATAATCCAAAGGAAGTGTAAACCTTGCCCAGTGACAGCTTTATTTTGCACTCGGCTTTCAAGGAAGCATATTTGTTCCAACAGGCGCTGGGACAAAACGGACTCGCATTCATATGCTGACCCTCTACAGCAGGGGTGCTCAACCTTCTGAATGCCGCGACCCCTTAATGGAGGTCCTCATGTTGTGGAGACCCCCAACCACGGGGGCGGAGCAGCTGGGAGGTGGGAGGGAACTCATCGCGACCCCTCTGAAAGTGCAATTCGACCCCCAAAGGGGTCCCGACCCCCAGGTTGAGAACCACTGCTCTACAGTATGTCTGGCCCCTTTTCTCTGCCTGCCTTTTCAAATTGCATCCTGATTCATTCGTAACATTCATTATTCATACGGATTCGGACATTCTTACAACAAATCAAACGTTATGACACTCATACATTAACATTCATACGAACACAAATGTTTCAGATCATTTGTTAAGCTGGGGATACGGAACGGATACGTGTCGATACGTAAGTGTTTGTATAGGATACATATCTGATATGTATGCATTTGTATAGGAGCTGTATGCAGGATCCATATGGGGGATTCGTATCCAGGATATGTACGCATTTGTAGAGGATATTCATACACCTACCTCACAGGGTGTCTGTTATGGGGAGAAGACCAGAAGGTTTATCAGCTGCTTGGAGTCCCTTTAAATGGGTGAGAAAAGCCAGGTAGAAAAGCCAACTCTTTTTCTTCTTCTTCTTAAACGTAACAAGGAGCCAGAAAGGTAGAACTAGCTTGCATGTGTTTTGATAATGTTGTGGTTGCTTCACTCATGCCAATGGCCTTTTAGTAAACCACTACTTTTGGAGGGTTGGTTATTCATTTACCTGGCATAGCACTGAGTCGTGGCCTAATTAATCATTTGGTTCTTTGTCTCCTTCCTTCCAGCTTGTGTGTGCACACGCAGACATGAACACAGCCGTGCAGGTTTTATGATGACTTTCCTTCCTAAATCTGCAGTCACATGAACCTGTTTATGTGATGGTTGAGAGACAGAACTGCCTCACACCACTGTACCAGGTGTCTCCACCCCACCTTTAATGCATGCTAGAGACCAGACAGTGCACTTCCAAAGCACATTCAGAGATGAATTGGAGATGGGATGGAAATGCGATGAGAACTCTAGTGCCACTTGCTACTACTTCTGAGACACCACTTCTTTGTTGTGTATGGACAAAGGCCTAGGGAGCAGACATTTTGCTGGCCCATTTCCTTCCCCACCAGGGCTAGCAGAACCTCTCCTTGTGCCCTTCTCCATAATCTCCACCATGGTTAATATTCTTCCACCCATCCCTCAGTGGCTCAAGGCAGGCTTTACCTCTTCTTGCATGTCACTGGCATTTCCCCAAAGAGGATTAAAAGCAGGGAGTGAGAAACATAATGAAAAGTCTAATTACATGCAGTGGGGAGGGAAAAAAGCAAGAGAGAGAGGGAGGGAGGGAAAAAAAAGAATATTCATAATTTATGAAAAGGGAGAAAATAAATATCTCTCTCTGTGCTATTCAAGTGTAATTCATTGTCCTGTTTTTGGCTAATACCCAGATGGCAGACAGTGTGGGCGCTATCTAGGAGATCATGTAGGCTTTAATACCTTTCATAAATTATTGACATTATAAAGAGGAAAGCTGGTATCATGTCATTCCTACAAACATCGTGTTAGCAACTGACAAGTAAAAGAAAGCTGCCAGGGTTCTTTTCTTCTCCTTCCTCCAGTCACCCTAACCTAAATGCAGGGAGACTTTTTTTGGAGTCTTAGCCTGTGTCCAGACAAGGTATAAAACTCAGGATTATCCTGGCACTATACCGGGAATCCCACATGCATCTGCAGTGATATCAGCATAGTCCCATAGGGGTGTACGAGGATATTAAAAATATTTATTTGATCTTCATGCATTTGTGCCTTCATGCAAGAGTGCAGCATTGAACCTAGTGGCTGTTTCCGCACAGGGGCTAATAAAACCGGATCTCTGGCACCCGGATTTAGTAAAACCGGTTCCCAGGGGAACCGGTTTTAATAACTCCGGATCACAGATAGATCCGGTTTAACGGGGTAGATCCGGATCCACGTGGCTCCAATCCGGGATGGAGGGCCCTCCCCCCGCCTGCCATGATTGGCTCACCGGAGCCAAGCATAGCGAGCCGGGGGACCTTGCTGCCGCGGCTTGCCCTGGCCCCAGAAGCGGTGGATCGCCGCTTCTGGGACCAGGGCGAGCTTGCCAAAAGCCCACCCTAGCCTACTCCACTGGGAGCGCGGCAAAACCCCTCCTTACCTCGTCAGCATGGTCGTCTTTCTGAGGGTCTTCGCCCAGGATGCAGCGCGCCTGCGTCCTGCGCGTCTCCTGGGTGGCTGGGGCTGCCAGTAGTAGCGCTTGCCCTCAGGAGGCGTTCTGAGCAGGCTACTAGATCCGGAACTAAGGGCTGCAGTGGAAAAACACCCTAAGTTGCCCAAAAAGACTTTTATCAACAACTCTGATAATGCTAATGTTAAGTAACTGGCAATAAATATTGGCCGGGTTTTTACTAGCTTATCGGCTCTTTCACTGACGTTCTTCCAACAAAGTCTGGGCTAAAACAGGTTTTGCATCTCCCAAGGGTGAGAGAGGGTTATGGATCAGTGATCTTAAAAAAAAATAAAAAAAATAAAATGCCAGCAAGAAAGAGATCACCAGATTTCCCCAGCCTCCGCCAGCACAACTTTGGCTGTTGCTTTGGTTCTTTCCACATCGCAGCAACATTTCCAGATGAGCATTCTGCCATGGTGCCGACAAAGATCCAGCCAGCCTGTGGCAGCAACAGAAGTATATCAACAAGTTTAAGAAAATCCAGAAACTCCCAAAGTCTTTTCAAAAAGTTTTCAAAAAAGGAAGGGTTTGGGGGAAACTTGATGGACCTGATTGAAGTATATAAAATTATGCATGGTATAGAAAAGGTGGATAGAGAAAATTTCTTTTCTCTATCGCACAACACTAGAACCTGATGGGTAGGAGAGTCAGATCCGACAAAGGGAAGTATTTCTTCACCCAAAGAGTCATCGGTTTATGGAATGTACTGCCAGAAGAGGTGGTGGCAGCTACCAGTCTAGATGACTTTAAGGTAGGTTAGACAAATTTATGGATGACAGATGTATTAATGGCTACTAGAATGAATGCCTAGGTACATCTTTCAGGCTGGGGGGTTGGGGGAACAGGGTGCTTCTAAGGCCATTTGCCGGGATTCGAGAGCAGGAATAGGTTTGCCCTTGTCTTTGTTTGAGATACCCATGAGCATTTGGCGGGCCACTTTGTGTGACAGGATGCTGGGCTAGGTGGGCTGTGGCCTGATCCAGCAGGGCCTCTCTTATGTTTTTATGGGATGCCAGTGTTCGTTAGGGGTGCGCAGGGATGCAATTTCCACGATTCGATTCAAATCGGATACTCAAAAATTCAATTTGATTTGACTGCTTAAAGCTTGAATATAACCAAATTTGATTCGAATTAAGCCAATTTGAATCTATCTTTTGAATTTTTCATTCAAAATACATACCTATCTGTACTTTTGAATTTTGGAACATTCAAAATTCATTCAAATGTTTAAATTCGAATGTGAAGACATTCTATTCAAATTCGAAGTTCAATCAAATTCGATCGAATTTCGAATGTTTAGAATATGGGTGCCCATCCCTAATGTACGCATTATCATCTTCATTTTGGGGACAGGAAGAGGAAGGAAAAGCATTTGGGCTTTCTCTATGGGTGTTTTTCCACCGTCACTAGAAGTACCCGTTAAATACCCATTAACGGGTACGTAATGGCATTTTTGTACCCATTAATGGGTACTTAATGGGTACTTCTAGTGACAGTGGAAAAACACCCTATGGAAGAAGGTGAACTCTTCTTGAGTTTACACTATTCAGTGTAGGGTGGGTGAATCTGTGTTGTGTCCTTTTTGCAAGTGCTTGTCACAGAACAGCAGAAAAGAGTTAACTGGGTAAATGTAACCTTGTTTGTTCCCGCCCTTTTCTGTAAGAACTGAAATCTGTTCCAGTTTTGCTTTTGTAGTTATTGTTTTATATCCAAGTAACCCTACCTTGTTAGACTTAGGCTGCGTTCCCATGCAATAATAAGTCTGCTGAAAATCTTCTTTTGCCACGGAGCGGTCCCATGCACGGCTTTAATCCGGGTTTCCAGCGCCGCTAATGGGGAAAACCCGCTTTAAAAAAATACCTGTTTAAAGCAGTACTGTCTGGAAGATGTGGGTTTTCAGCGCAGCATTTTCCATGGGATCACTCCGTGGCAAAAGGGGCGGGGATTCTCTCCCAGGTGGAATTGCCGGCCGGAGAGATCATCTCTCTCTCTCTCTCTTTTGCCTGTCATCCAGCCAGCAATCTATGCAAACAGCGATCTAGGCAGGCATTTTCTCTTTGTTGTTTCTCTTTCCAGTCCCAAAGAGAAACAGCAAAGATACATTGTGATGAACTGCTTCCGCAAAAGTGAAAGTGTAAGAGAGCTGGCTGGGTGGAGATCTTGTAAAGAGTGCCGTCTGCAGTCTTCGCAAGCAGGGGAGACGAACAGAGAAGTTTTAAATTTTTCTTTTGGTCTTTTTGAAGGAAAGGATTGCAGGATCGCTGGCTGGGGGGGAGGCGTTTCGGCAGCTGGAAATTCCTTCCGCCCAATCACCCAATGAAACAGCAAGGGGTGGGGAGAAAAAGATGCGGGTAAACAAAACACGCTTCCTTGGGGACAGTCCGTTCATTTTAAGTGTGTGTTTTGCTTACCCCCTTGGGAACGCTTAAATCCGGATTGAACCCGCTTTTCTTTAATCCACTTCAGTGGAGGGGCAATAGAGATACAAATTAGTACCATGGGAACGCACCCTTAGTAAACTGTAAGTTTTGAAGCTAACAAAACTTGTGGACTCTATTCTTTGGTAAACAGATTGCTGTTGTACTCTGGCATAGAAGTACAGCTCTGCAACTAGAAAAATTCTGCACACGCCTATCTTTATTCCCGACAATCTGCCTCTAATTCCTTAAGTTTGTTTTTGAAAATGATGCCTGTTAAATTCCTGTTACAATCCTACTCTTAGCCCAAATGCTGCTGGAATCATGAGTTCAGAGCAAGAAAAGAGGGTGTTGGATGAGCAATATTGGGGGGGGGCAAGAAATTATCAGTGCATCCTTCGAAAGAGGACAGAGAACGTTGACTGTTCTCTGGGAAGCAGCAAGGAAGGCTGGTGGTGTTAATAGGTGGCATGTTCATTAAATACTGCAAATCGCTTCCTTCCACACAGCCTTCGGGGATATTCACACAACAATCAGGAAGAAAATGTTACAACTTACAAATTTAGTTACACCAACAGCAGAGGAAGGTGGAGCTGACAGGTTGATTCAGTCTGTGGCCTTAAAATACCCCTTGTGGTTGTGATATTCAACATCCCCATGAGGTGGAAGGCATTAAACGTGTGAAGGCGTCCACGTTCTTTTGAGCAGAATTTCCTTCTGGATTTTGGAGTTATGAACGCCTGGGCTTACATAGTTTGCATTTATTTATGCAAATGTTTACTCTGCGTACATTTGGGAGATGTTCCATTTCAGGGCTGCATTTCCCATGATCTTTATCCTGCCAGGGATTCTGTTGACACTTGACTCCAAGATGCAAGTTTGTCCTTTTATTGGGCAGTGTGGTGACACCGCTTTCTCCAAACTACAGGTAGCAAGCTTACTTAAAGTGCAAGAACCTGCCTAATCTTGCACTTTAACTAAGGCTGTGGTCATACTTAAGGTTTAATCCAGCTTCGGTCCACTTTCAGAATGGCTGTGGTCACACTTAAGGTTTAATCCAGCTTCAGTCCACTTTTGGAGTGAGAGAATGCATCAGGAAAGTGAGAAGCTGTTTTCTTTCGGTGTTAAATAACTCAGAAAATTCACCTTTGGGAAAGATAATGTGGAAACTGGAAAGAGAATTACTGGTCACTTTACTCATGTGTTCTCTCACTCTGAAGGTGGACTGAAGCTGGATTAAACCTTACGTGTGGCCACTGCCTAATTGTAAGAGGGAAGTGCTTGAGAAGCTCATGGGACAAGCTTACAGCTTCTTCCAGGGGTGAAAGGAAACAGTTACCTTTTTCAAAATGCAAGGGTGTCCTCTTTGTGGCCTTAGAAGGGGTCACCAGATTGGCCCAATGCTAAGGTGGGACTTCCTGCCATTTTGGCCCACCTGCAACTCCACTCTGGCCCAAACTACAGGTGACTGGTCAATCTCTGTGCTGCATCTGGCCCTACCAACCATTGGAGGGATGGGTTGCTTGGGCCCTGATGGAACATCAAGTGTCTTAGCTGGCCCAGGTCTCTGTTTGATTGGATTCCAGATATTTTGCAATGCCAGCCCTTCACAAGCCCACAGGAACGACATTGGCATCATGTAAAAAAAAAACAGCGGCATGTTTTTATTCCAGCCTGGCACAAACATGGCGTGTTTCTTTTTCTCTCTAGCATCGCTTGGTAGACAGAATGTGTGAAAGTGGGAAAGAGGAGAAGGATTATGGGGCAATAATGGGGGCAATTAAAAAACTCTCCATCTCCTGCCAACAGCAGCCTCTTCAGATGCACAGCAGGCCTTTAGCACATATGTGTGTGTGTGTGTGTGTGAGAGAGAGAGAGAGAGAGAGAGGAGGGAATCCCACTGGGAAGCATTCAAATGGAAGCTCTCCAATTTGAAGAAATTTATTTATTTATTTATTTATTTATTTGTATTTCTATCCCACCCTATACCCGAAGGTCTCAGGGCGGGTTACAATATTATATTAATCTTAGACAGGTCCCTGCCCTTAGGCTTACAATCTAAAGAGACAAGATACAAAAGGAAAATGGTGTGGGAGGGAACAGGGGTGCTCTGGCGGCAGCAGAGTCCTTGCAAAGGTAAAAACTTTTATTTTATTTTCCTCCTCCATTCCCCACAGGCAAGATGGTTCCTTCATGGCCCGTCTGGAGGCAGTTGGGAGGGAGGGGCCAATGCTGGGAGCTTGATGGAAGGTGCTCACCCAGCTTCCTTCTCTCTTCCTCTCCCAAGGCAAGATGGTTCCTTCATGGCCCGTCTGGAGGCAGTTGGGAGGGAGGGGCCAATGCTGGGAGCTTGATGGAAGGTGCTTACCCAGCTTCCTTCTCTCTTCCTCTCCCAAGGCAAGATGGTTCCTTCATGGCCCGTCTGGTGGCAGTTGGGAGGGAGGGGCCAATGCTGGGAGCTTGATGGAAGGTGCTCACCCAGCTTCCTTCTCTCTTCCTCTCCCAAGGCAAGATGGTTCCTTCATGGCCCGTCTGGAGGCAGTTGGGAGGGAGGGGCCAATGCTGGGAGCTTGATGAAAGGTGCTCACCCAGCTTCCTTCTCTCTTCCTCTCCCAAGGCAAGATGGTTCCTTCATGGCCCGTCTGGAGGCAGTTGGGAGGGAGGGGCCAATGCTGGGAGCTTGATGGAAGGTGCTTACCCAGCTTCCTTCTCTCTTCCTCTCCCAAGGCAAGATGGTTCCTTCATGGCCCGTCTGGAGGCAGTTGGGAGGGAGGGGCCAATGCTGGGAGCTTGATGGAAGGTGCTCACCCAGCTTCCTTCTCTCTTCCTCTCCCAAGGCAAGATGGTTCCTTCATGGCCCGTCTGGTGGCAGTTGGGAGGGAGGGGCCAATGCTGGGAGCTTGATGGAAGGTGCTTACCCAGCTTCCTTCTCTCTTCCTCTCCCAAGGCAAGATGGTTCCTTCATGGCCCGTCTGGTGGCAGTTGGGAGGGAGGGGCCAATGCTGGGAGCTTGATGGAAGGTGCTCACCCAGCTTCCTTCTCTCTTCCTCTCCCAAGGCAAGATGGTTCCTTCATGGCCCGTCTGGAGGCAGTTGGGAGGGAGGGGCCAATGCTGGGAGCTTGATGGAAGGTGCTTACCCAGCTTCCTTCTCTCTTCCTCTCCCAAGGCAAGATGGTTCCTTCATGGCCCGTCTCGTGGCAGTTGGGAGGGAGGGACCAATGCTGGGAGCTTGATGGAAGGTGCTCACCCAGCTTCCTTCTCTCTTCCTCTCCCAAGGCAAGATGGTTCCTTCATGGCCTGTCTGGAGGCAGTTGGGAGGGAGGGGCCAATGCTGGGAGCTTGATGGAAGGTGCTCACCCAGCTTCCTTCTCTCTTCCTCTCCCAAGGCAAGATGGTTCCTTCATGGCCCGTCTGGAGGCAGTTGGGAGGGAGGGGCCAATGCTGGGAGCTTGATGGAAGGTGCTCACCCAGCTTCCTTCTCTCTTCCTCTCCCAAGGCAAGATGGTTCCTTCATGGCCCGTCTGGAGGCAGTTGGGAGGGAGGGGCCAATGCTGGGAGCTTGATGGAAAGTGCTCACCCAGCAGGGACAGAGCTTAGTAAACACTTGAGACTGTAGGTACACCTAAAGCTTTGAGTCAGTTTGGTCCAGTGGTTAGGGAACCGGACTCTTATCTGGGAATACTAGGTTTGATTCCGCTCTTGTGCATGAAGCCAGCTGGGTGACCTTGGGCTAGTCCCAGCTCTCTTCTGAGCTCTCACAGCAGCACCTGCCTCACAGGGTGCCTGTTGTGGGGAGAAGAAAAGAAAACTTTGTCAGCCACTTTGAGTTCCCTGAAATGGGTGAGAAAAGTGAGGTAAAAAAGCCAACTCTTCTCCTTCTTCAATTGCCCCCCCTTCCTTTTTTATGTGCTTTTCTTCTCTGTGCGATTTTTGAATAATTCGAATGTGTAGATTTGTATCTGTCATATACGAATCTATGCGAAAATTATACATATCTTGTGCTTCAAATACGGGATTAAAATGGGATGTATACAGGATAATACAGGATGCATACAGATTTTTATGGAATGCGCAAAGATACGTATAACAGACACAAATGTTGTTGACATTCCTATCTTTAAATATGAATCTAACATTTGAAAGTACAGATTCGAATGTTGCGGATTCGAAGCGGATTTTGTGACATTCAGATCTTAAGAACATAAGAACCTAAGAGAAGCCCTGCTGGATCAGGCCACAGCCCATCTAGTCCAGCATCGTGTCGCACACAGTGGCCCACCAAATGCTCACGGGCATCTCAACCAGAGACAAGGACAAACCTGTTCCTGCTCTTGAGTCCCAGCAGATGGCCTTAGAAGCGCTCTGGTTCCCCCCAACCCACCCCGCCTGAAAGATGCACCCAGGCATTCATTCTAGTAGCCATTGATACATCTGTCGTCCATAAATTTGTCTAACCCTACCTTAAAGCCATCTAGACTGGTAGCTGTCACCACCTCTTCCGGCAGCACATTCCATAAGCTGATGACCCTCTGGGAGAAGAAGTCCTTCTCCCTGTCAGACCTGACTCTCCTACCCATCAGCTTCATAGAGTGCCCCCTGGTTCTAGTATTGTGTGATAGAGAAAAGAAATTTTCTCTATCCACCTTTTCTATACCATGCATAATTTTATATACTTCAATCAGGTCCCCTCTTAAACACTGTCTCTCCAGACTGAAGAGGCCTAAGGGATTTTGTTCCAGACCCTTCTGGTTGCCCTTTTCTGCAACTTCTCTAGTTCCACAATATCCTTTTTGAGATATGGTGACCAGAATTGTACACAATATTCCAAATGTGACCTCACCATAGATTTATAAAGGGGCGAAATGACACTTGCTGACTTATTTTCTATTCCCTTCCTAATTATTCCCAGCACTGAATTAGCTTTTTTTTGCAGCTGCCAAACACTGGGTTGACGCCTTCATTGAACTGTCCACCAAAACCCTGAGATCCCTTTCTTGGTGTGTTGCAGAAAGCTCAGACCCCATCAGTTTATAGACATAATTTGGATTCTTGGCCCCGATGTGCATTACTTTGGACTTGTTAAGATTAAAGCACATTTGCCACTTGGTTGACCACTCACCCAATGCTAAGAGATCCCTCTGGAGCTCTTGGCAATCTCTTTTGGATTTTACTACCCTAAATAATTTGGTATCATCAGCGAACTTTGCTATTTTACTATGTACCCCTTCTTCTAGATCAGTGATGAATAAATTCAAAAGCATTGGTCCCAATACTGAGCCTTGAGAGACCCCGCTTTTTACTTCTTTCCACTAAATATCCTAATCAAATAGGATTTTATGACATTCGAATCTACTTGGATTTGAATGTCAAATATACTTTTGTTCACATTCTTAGTAAGTATGTGATGTGGAGTACCGGTACAGATATGAATGTCCAAATTATTCATACGAATACCTCAGGATATTAGTATTCATTCAAACATGGAAATCTGGATGTCCGGACATTCAGTTCACATACGAATGTACAGATTCATCTGAATCAGTACAAATAATGAATATTTCGAATATTTGTGCATAGCCCTAAAAAGGGCCCAGGGCCCTTACTGCACTGGGCCTTATTCAGGATTATATCTCAGGACAGGGACCAGCCAAACTATGGGAGGCCATACAAGGGCCTACCGTAGTCTGCACCAGCGTGCAGATGGTTGGTCCCCATCCTGAGATAGGATCTGAAATAAGGCCTAGTGCAGAAAGGGCCCTGGTCTTTTTTTAGAAAGAGACTTAGGCTGTGATAATGACAATGTGATGCTACCCTTTAAGCATAATCTGAGGTCAACATAAAAGGTGAATGGTTAAGAGCTTCTGGCAGGGGGCGATGGGAGAAAGAAATAGCTCGCCACTTAAAAGCAATTAAATTTGGAAAAGTGGGAAGAAGACTCGACAACTTAGCACCTCCTCTTCATGTCCACCTGCAACAGTCTGCAATCACTGGAAGGAGGAGAAGAATGAATAAGAGGTTGCTGAGCTGACATTTAAGATGAATAAATTATTTATGGATCGGTTTATGAAAACTGAGAGATTGTTTCCTCCCTCCTTCTCTCTCTCTCTCTCTCCCTCCTTCTTCTTCTCCCACATCTCAGACACTGGAATAATCTGTGCCAATTCTTGTCAACCAAGTTCTGCACATTAGTTATAGAAAAAGCAAATATTTTCACGGCTGAGTAGTGCTGGGGCTGAAGCTCAGGAGGTTTAGGGCCTGGTTAGGAGATTCCTAGGAACCTCTGATGCAAGTTCTTTGGGCCTCCTTACTAAACCAAGAATCAGATTGCAAGATGTACTGTATATATTTCTGATCTGTGCAGAGGAGCAATAGCCAGTGAAGACCTTTGAACTGCTTTCTCTTCCTCTAGCTAGCTGCAGTTCTCCATGTGCCCAGTGGAGCAACAACAGCAGAGGTATGCATGGGTTGCAATGGGATCACTTATGATTAGAACGAACATGCACCCTTTTTGCACATGCAACGAAGACCCCATCAGGAACCCCATAGGGACGCATTGGGTACGGATCCTCTCCATACCTTCTGCACCCATGACCCCTTAAGGGCTCCTTAAGCTCCCCACTTTGAACATGTTCTCCAGATTAACGCAAGACACCTTCAATGGTTTCTTCAATCCAGCCTTCCGCCATGAATGCCAGATCACAGAGTGTACGTCCAAGCATATATCAGGGCAATGTGGTCCGGGGGAGGGGGGGAGGCATAGAGGTAGTGGGGCTGCTCCAGCTCCGCCCCTCAACAGACTGGCTATGTAGGCCTGCATGTCCTTTGTAGCTGTCTACAAAGCTGAGAACAAGCTTTGTAGAGGCTACACAGGCAACTAGAAAGCCGTATCTCTCCACCACGCCCACTGTAACAGGAAGTGACCCCTGATTGATGGCTACACAGGCCAGTCACGCAGACCCTCCTGCTCACACCTAATCAAGCCTAATTGGAGCCCCAGGATTGGTGCTACAGCATCCGCATGGCAGCCTTATTTAGCACCCATTGCTATTTGGTGCTAGACAGCCCATGCAGAGACATGGGGTCCTTGCCAATATGCGGATCTTCAAGGACTGGATTCCATGAGGACCAGATGCCAAAGATCTGGATCTTCTCAATACAGATTAAGAGAGATATGTGCAAAAAGGCCCATGGTCAGTTTGTGGTTTGCAGCAAACTGGGTGGTTTGCGTGGTTTGCATGTGAAACAAGGCTGTTGTTCTAAAAAACCAGTTCGAATTGAACCCAAACCAAGGGATGTTGAAACGAACTAAGCAAATCAGGGAGGACCAAGGATGGCTTGCATACAAACCAAACCACCCTGGCCGCATCCCCATTACAACCTTATTTCGATTTCAAACCGTTTTCAATCCTGGCAAACCCCACTTCAGTTTGGCTTAACACGCTTTCTGCGTATTAAATCGCCCCAAAGCGTTGTAAATGTTAATCCTCATTTCAACAGGTCTCACTCTGGTTCGTGCGCTTGAAACATTTTACATTTTTTACTGTGGGGACCCTACGGTGTTAAGGGATGAGAATCCGTGTTTAGGGTTTCCCTCCCCCAATAGTTTGCTTCCAAAGATAGTGATTTCATTGAAAAAATCCACCCCTCAAAACAGCCACTATAAAAATTTACTCCTTAAAGCTACACTGTAGTGATCTAGCCACTTCACACCTTATAACAATGTTGCAAATTTGCACAATTCTGAAAGTTCTGACCTTTAGAAAGGGAAAGGAAAGGAAAGCAGCTGTTTCTGTTTTAAAGGCTGAGGCTGTGAAGGGGGCTTGAGTTGCTGCTGCTGCTGCTGTGTGCCCTGGACAATGGGGAGAGGAGGGGAAAGAATTGCTGGCTGCCTGTGCTGTTTTTCATCCATCCAGGCAAGCGGCAGCCACCCAGCTAGGCTCCCTGAAGGGGTCCGTTATGGGTGGCGCATTCACACCAGGAGGAAGAGGGCAGGGCAGCCCCAAAAAGCGGCTTTTAAAAAGTAGCCACTTGAGTCCCCCCTTGAGTCACGTACGCCACGTAGGATCCTCAGAATCCGGATCGAACATGATTAAGCTGAAAGTAATGGGAACAGGCAAATTCCCGTTTGCATCTGGTTGTATTATTTCGGTTTAAGGAAACTGGATGAAGCTTATAATGGGGATGCGCCCCCTGTTGTTTAAAAGGGGAAAAGGTTCAAACTGAATACAAACCACAAGTAGTTGGTTTGGTTCGAACTGAAATGCTGCATTTCAATTTGTGCGCATCCCTATTTTTGATCGGTTCGCAACTGTTATCCAAATCTGCCTTGACTGTCCTTGTGTGAGTAGAGCATTCCCATGCCAGGAAAACCCATGCTTTATTCAGGAACAAGTAAGCTATGTCTGTATGCTGGGTCAGACAGGATGATGGGAGTTTGTAGGTCAAAAAATATCTTGAGTTGAGAAGTTCCCCCACTCAAGTTCCTCCCAATGTTTGAATCCCAGCTCTTCTATGGATGCTAACTGGATCTACTCAACTATGGATCTTCCCAGTTATGGCTCGCTGGATCTTTTCAACCCTATTGAAAAATCCAGAGGTAGACCCCTAAGGTAGTTGGAGGGTCACTGGCCATCTTTAGAGCCAATCCTTCAGTTGTATCCTAGCCTGAGAACGTGTGGTATGCAGAGGGATATACTGTAAGTGTAAATAAATAACATAAATGCAGCCATAGTTGCATACTTCTGAAAGCATGAGCATTGTTCATTTAGTTGCAGCAGACAGATGTTGACTGTGGGTCAGGAAAGGTGGGATTTCAAGCTGGCACCCAAAAAACCAGTGCAGGTAGAGGCCTTTCAATTACTACCCCGCCGCCTTTGACTAACATGACATCTCTTCTTTTGATGGTCGTCTTTCCGAAGCCAAGTGAAACGATGGCTCTTTTCCCAGGCCTTTGAAGACTGGCAGATCGAATGTTTGGTTCGTTTTATTGTTGGACTGCATCTGTTCTTATAATTTTTTTCCCTCTCTCTCTCTCTCTGTCAATGATGGTTTGCATTATGTTTTGCACTCTAGGCTATTTTTTGAAAAACACAATTCATTTTTAGAGGTGTTTCCCCTTTTCCCTTTGCAAGATGGCTGGAGCTCAGGGGCAGACGAATTGCCTGGAAGATAGAGGGATAGATACAGATTTCATCCCCCGGCATTGTTGTGGAAGGCAGTAGTGGAAAACCACATTGTTATCCTTGCCAAGGAAACTTCGTGAACCTGTCCACCCAGTTAAAAGAACGGTTGACATTTCCATTCCAACACACGCTTTGAACCGACATGTGCAGTAATTTACTGATCCATTTATAGGTTTTACCGAGAAAATTAACCAAAAACTAACGCCAGTAAAAAAAAAAAAGTTTCTTGGTTCACTCGATGACCGTGAAACAACCTACTTGGCCCATTTATCTCTACACATATTGACAAAATTCACAGATGGTTGGAAGGATCTGTTCAACCACAACTCAGACATGTCTGTCTGGGGGTAACTATCACTCAATCAAACCAAATCACAACCACTGCCAGTCTAATTCTGTCTAAGTACGAAGGTGTGCATTTGTGTTGTGTGTGTGCACTCACGTGCCACTTTACTTTCTATAGAACATACTCCCAGGTACAAACACATAGGACACATAGTGACGGCAGCCAATCTGGATAGCTTTAAGAAAGGATTAGACAAATCCATGGATGATAGATGTATCAGTGGCTATGTGAATGGATGCCTAGGTACCTCCTCCAGGTTGGAGATTCAGGCAGGATGTCTCTAAAGGCCATTTGCCAGGATTTGAGAGCAGGTGATGGTTTGTGCTTGTCTTCTGCTTGAGATGCCCATGAGCAAATAGTGGCCCACCATGTGAGACAGGATGCTGGGTTAGATGGGCTGTGGCCTGATCCAGCAGAGCTCCTCTTATGTTATTATCTAGGATGGATAATATAAGATAACATAGGTACTACCTCCGGCCTGGGGAGATAGGCAAGATGCCTCTAGAGACCATTTACCAGGAGTCGAGAGCAGGTGAAAGTTTGCCTTTGTCTTCTTCTTGAGATGCCCAGGAGCAATTTGTGGACCTCCATGTGAGACAGGATGCTGGGTTAGATGGGCTGTGGCCCGATCCAGCCCGATCCTGAACTCGCTCTGTTTATGGAAGTAGGGCGGCTGTATCTAACCACTGAAGTTTACATTGGCCCTGACACTGACAAGATTACACCCAGAACAAGCACACACCTTGCCATTCTGGGATCCACAGTGGGGATCCATCTATAGTGTATTTAGGAGGGAGACTTCTTTAAGCATCACTTTATGTGATGATGCCAGGAAGAGAACTTGCAAACCTTGGGACCTGAAGTCTTTCTGTTGCAGCCCTTCTTTCCAAGTTGGCATCTGAATTGACAGCGTATTTGTGCATTTCTTTATCAAATGTCAGGCCAGGCATCTGCAAGGAAGGAAGGAAGGAAGGAACTAGAGGGAAGGAACCAGAGAGAAGGAAGGAAGGAACTAGAGGGAAAGAAGGAACTAGAGAGAAGGAAAGAAGGAAGGAAAAGGAAGGAAGGAACTAGAGGGAAGGAAGGAACTAGAGGGAAGGAAAGAAGGAAGGAAAAGGAAGGAAGGAACTAGAGAGAAAGCAAGAAGGAACTAGAAGGAAGGAACTAGGGGGAAGGAAGGAAGGAAGGAAGGAAGGAAGGAAGGAAGGAAGGAAGGAAGGAAGGAATAAATAAATAAATAAATAAATAAATAAATAAATAAATAAATAAAGGCAGTAAATCTTTTATTGCCAAAACAGACGGAAGGCACAGGTGTGTCTCAGTCTGGCATCTGGTCTTTGCTCTTTTTAGCACTGGGTGCAAAAAATCTGTTAAGTACTAATAAATGTCACTTAACTGGAGAAGGGATAAGGCCTGCAGAGCTTTGACATGCTCTAGATTTTTTTCTTCTCCTTCCTCCCAATTCAGTTCTCCTCATATTTATTCCTCCATTGATAGGGAAAGACATTTTACCTAACACATTCAACCCCATATGCAACACTCCCCCTCTGCACTCTCGTCCCTGCTGCCCCCTTCACACACACCCCTTTTCCTCTCCCACTTGCTCTAACATGTTTTTAAATGACAAATACAGGCAGATGCTCTGGCATCTTGTTTCTCTCCCTTCCCCTCCCCCCAAGACGCCCACTTGTCTACGTTATCCTTACTGTGCTTCCAAGCCCTCCTCCTTCTCTGCAGTTTTCATTAATGATTTGAAATGCCGGCAGAGATGCTTCTGGAAACACCCCAAGAAAAGCCCTCCAGACCTAGGCACAGACGGGGGGTCAGGGGCCCTGAAAGCCCAAGAGGAGCCCAAATGGTGCGCTTGAGGCCATCTGGTAACAGAGCACCTTGCCAAAGCTGTGTGTCTTCAGGGTGTGGTACCAAGAGACGGAGAATGAGTTGTACAGACATCCTTTGTGACACACAGGGCCTTACTGCAAGGTTTCACTTTTTACAGAATTGGCAAAATGCATCTTCCTCTTTTAATGCAATTGGAGGAGAAGGAAAAGGAAAAGGAAAAGCAGAAGGAGAAGGAGAAGGAGAAGGAGAAGGAAAAGGAAGAGGAGGAGGAGGAGGAGGAGGAGAGTTGGCTTTCCTACCCCACTTTTCTCACCCATTTAAGGGGACACAAAGTGGCTGACAAAGCTTCTGTTCTTCTCCCCACAACAGAACACCCTGTGAGGTAGTAGGGGCTGTGAGAGCTCAGATGAGAGCTGTGACTAGCCCAAGGCCACCCAACCTTCTGCGGAGGAGTGCACAATCAAACCCGGTATTCCCAGATAAAGAGTCTGGCTCCTTAACCACTAGACCACTCTGACCACAAGCTCAAACTGACTCATGATAAACTGGACCATCTCTCCATAGCACAGTTGATACCTAGCAAATTAGCTGTCCCTTCCACAGTTGTACTGAAGAAGAAGAAGAAGAAGAAGAAGAAGAAGAAGAAGAAGAAGAAGAAGAAGAAGAAGAAGAAGAAGAAGAAGAAGAAGAAGAAGAAGAAGAAGATGCATGTAGAGATCATGCTCCATGCCCCAATATATCACATAATACCCTTTTCAGCAGCTCGCCAGGAAACATTGCCGGAGTATATCCCACCCTGAAAACAGGCTCAGTCAGGAACTCCAAAGGCCAGGAACAAAAGTTCTTGGCATTCAGAAAAAGCAAAAGAAGGAGAAGAGCTGGTTTTTATACCCCGCTTATATCACCCCTAAGGTGACGAAACAGCTGACAAACTTTCAGTTCTTCTCCCTGCAACAACTACAAACTAAGAATCCAGCACTCTACCACCAGCTCAAACTGGCTCATGGTTAACTGGACCATCTCTCCATAGCATAATTATCTCTCCCTTCCACAGTTGTACTGACTTATTGGTAGTCTGAACATTCCATCTCTAGAGCGATTGACTGAACAGTGGTTGTCCTGATCTTACTTCTGCAATGTCACTGACATACATTGGTAAACTGGGCCTGTTTGTCTCCAAAACTCTATTCTCCGTAGATGATTTGTAACTGTTTGCATAATACACCTTTGTACTACATGGTACCGATGTGCACATCAAACCTGTTTGTTCTGCTCAGTAGCAAATCGTTTCATTGAACACATGGTTGTGCATGTTCAGTTATATTGTTCCAATGAAAAAGCCTTTTTCCAAGGGCGAAAAAGCAATGAATACAAACTTTTTAATCCAGTTATCCTTGTTTGTTAGCACAGGTTGGTTCAACTTCATTTCCAGATATTCAGACAACTGTATGTTCATTGTGAACATCTTTATTTGATAGAATTTTCAAAAATGAACTGTATTTTCCACATCTCTACTGTCTGGACACACTATGATTCCCAATACATCCTGCCTCTAAGGCCGCGTCCCCATGCAAGCTATTTCGTGCAATTTGGGCTCATTTTTGTCCAGGTGTGGGACTGAAACCGAATCTTGCCTGTCCCCATGCCATTACCGCTAACACAGGCTGTATATGCGTACAGCTGTCCCCATGTGGTTGAGCCATCCCCATGCCATTGAGCATTGCCCTGCCTGCCTTGGTGATCGGGAATGGGGGTGGATTGCTTGCCATGGAAAAGGGAGAAAAATCAAGCCATTGCCCAGGACTGTCCCCATGCGCAGGCTTGCCTCCCAAAACAATGCATGCGAAGCCACCAAACCACGGCGAGAACAGTTTTTTCTAGGACCAAATTTGGTCCTAGTTTGGTCCATTTGGTTCCCAAAAATCAGACCAAATAAAAAATGCATGGGGACAGCCCCTTCCAAATCTGATTTCAGTTCAGAGCAAAACGTGCATGGGGACATGGCCTAAGGGTTTCTGAAGAAGTAAAATGGAGATTAGGAGCCCTTTTGCGCAAAAATGGAACATGAGCACCAAATTCGAAGCCAATCAGCAAAGAAAAGAAATCTGTTCTCAGCTATGAAGATGTCAAGGTATTTTTGGAATGATAGTAATATATTATTTGTATTTAAAGCCCATCCTTCAAAACATTTTTAAAACTCTGAATGCTCACAGCCCATTAAAAGGAGGCTAAAAACAGGACGATCAACGGATAAGGTAAAAACAGAAAGGGCAGCAATTAAAATAACTAGACTCCATAGATACAGTTTTTAAAATAGCTTTATTCCGGTGCTGTGCATTTGAATGATCAGGCAGATATGAAGGGAGTGCTGGATCAAGCCCTAACTTGGTCATCACACACTAGATGGGAGGGTCAAGGAGATCCTAACTCCCTGAACCAGTTAGATCTTGTGATTAGAGTGCCGGACTCCTACTGAAGGTCTCCCAGTTCGATTCGACACTCTTCCACAAAGCCAGCATTGGTGTATCCAATGACTAATGTTCCCCTCCCCTGGCTCTTATGATTTAAACAGAAATGTGTTCCATTAGGCTGAATCCTAGGTGTCCATATAGTTTCCTTTGTGATGCATGAGAAGTAGTTTGAACCTGCCTTCCTCTGGGTGGTTTTTTTGACATCCTAGTCTAGACTACAAGGTTGAAATGTCATGGTGGTCTCCTATCAGAGGCTTAACCTTTTCTGGCCTTGCTTAGCTTTCTGAGACCAGCCACCTGGAACAGGCTCCCGGTAGGTTCAGTTGTAGCTTCTGCAGGATGCACAATTGTTGCTCTGTTGGTTGTATGACTCAGTCCCATCAATGCCCAGACCTGGATGAATGCCTTGTAGATTCAGAAGGGGATTGCCATCATTAGGTTCTTGTGTGAACCAGTTTAGCCTTGTGGGGTGACTATCAGACTCTTAGCTGCTAGTCTCCCAATTCAAATCCGTAATCCTCCATGAAGCCAGCTGGGTGCCCTTTGGGCAAGTCACAGCTCCCTTTTTGAGCTCTCACAGCTCCACCTACCTCACAGAAGGTTTGTCAGCCACTTTGAGTCCCTTTAAGGGTGAGAAAAGCCAACTCTTCTTCTTCTTCTTCTTCTTCTTCTTCTTCTTCTTCTTCTTCTTCTTCTTCTTCTTCTTCTTCTTCTTCTTGCCACAAGGAAGAGTTCCATAAGCAGTTCTCCTTCTGATCAAAAGGATGATTTCTGCTAAAGATACACAGACACCCTGAAGATAAAGTTGACTTCTGGTGATCACCTGAGTGTGTTCACACTATTTTCTTGCCCACATAAGTGGCTTGTCATTGCCTTCTTCTTCTGAGGAGATGCCTGGGGTTGAACCCACAACCTCCGTCATGCAAAGTAGATGTTCTACCACTGAGTTACAGCCTTCTTCTTCCCCTCCTCCTCCTCCTTCTTGGGAGATCCTGAGGTCTGAGCTCAGGACCCTCTGTTTTCCAGATAGCTGCTCTACAGCTGAGCTATTTGCAGTATTTAAACCCATTCCAAAAGGGTCCCAAAGAGGCTCAAAAAATGTCAGTGATTAAAAGAGTCCCTGGCTCCAGCTGTTCGTTGAGCAGAGCAGATGGAGGAGCTGAGCAAATCCATTTCCCTCCCAGTTCTGTAGCCTGTTAGGGCCTTAATCACTAACAGAGCCTCCGCAGTTGGGAAACTCTCCCCACTGCAGACATTATGAGCAAAAGCAGCAAGAGGCTGGCACAGAGCTTGCAGCGAGAGGATCGTAACAGCATGAGAAATGCCCTGCTGAATCAGATCAGTAGCTCGACCTAGACTAGTGGGTCCTTTTCACACTGGCAACCATTTGCATATGGAAGCCCACAAGCAAGGCGCAACTATGCACCCTACTGCTCCTGTTGGTGCCTTCATGGTTTTATCCAGCCATTGGAGCTAGCAACCCATGACAGCCTTGGCTTCCATGAACTTGCCCAAGGCCTCCTCCAGACAGCAGGCAGATCTGTCACTAGCAAGCAGTAATGTGGAATATCGCCCCGCTGCCATCATCACTTCCGGGTCAAGGAGAAGGCAGCGGTCTTTGACTGTTCTAGTGACACATGCATCCAGAAGCGCGCAACACCACCACCATGCATGTTTCAGCCTCCATGCATGCACTGTGGATGGAGCAACAATGGCAGTTCCATCCATAACACGAGTAAATGCGTTATTGCTAGAAAATAGGGATGCACATGGTTTTTTCCCGTGTTTTCTTCACTTCACATTGAAGTGAATGTGAAGGAAATTCTCATTCATGTGAACAGAGCCATTTCCAATTTGAAATCACTTTGAGTGATCTCGGGATCCCTGCGACCAGTCGGGCCTTCGAATCCCCCCTAAACTGTTCCAAATCTGCTTTATCAACTTTGAATCCACTCTGAATCCCCTCTGGATCCACCACAGATGTGACTAGGCAGTCACTTTGTTTAGTGGTTAAGGAGATGGACTCTTACCTGGGAATGCTGAGTTTGATTCTGCACTCCTCCATGAAGCCAGTTGGGTGACCTTGGGCTAGTCACAGCTCTCTTCTGAGCTCTCACAGCCCCACCTACCACACAGGGTATCTGTTGTGGGGAGAAGAATAGAAAGCTTTGTCAGCTGCTTTGAGTCCCCTTAAATGGGTGAGAAAAGGGAGGGGGTAGAAAAGCCAACTCTTCTTCATCTTCTTCTTCCATACCTTTGTGAATGTAACAAGAGATTTAAACAAATACACAAAAGTATTTGCTTTGGATTCAAATGCAGCCAATATTCCACTTGAATGTGAATGTTTGAAAACATACAGATTGCAAACTTGATAAATATTTGTGCACATCCCTACTAGAAAACCCACCACCATCACTGGGTATTCCAGCAATAGCTTTTAGGGGATTCTAGGGGGGATATAGCAGAGCTATGGTGTGGTTGCCACAGATCAGAAGTGACTCCAAGGAAGAGGTCAACTCTTTCAAGAAAGAGCATAGCAAGAACATAGACATCTCCAACTTGGCATCCTTGCTCAGCCATGAAAATGCTTTGAGTTGCCCTGGGTCAGTCACTGCTTCTTAGACTTATATATATATTCCTTGGACTTTTTGAAGAAAGGGGAGACTACAAAGCCTGAAAAAAATATTTAAAAAAAACAAAAACAAAGAGCATGAATTTGGGTGTAGAACACCTACTTTGCCCAGAGAAGGACCTAGTTCAGACCTCAGCAGTTCCAGGTATGGCTGGCAAAGTCCACCTTCAGAAACTATGGAGAGAGGATACCAATCTGCATAGATAATATAGATGAAGGGTTTAGCTGTATAACTTACACTGCTGCATATAGTATTGGTTTAATGTTCACTAAAGCATATGGCTTCTCTAAAAGAGTCCTAGGAAGGGACTTGATGACCCTCTGGAGGTTGCTCAATCCAGCTGCTATCATTCCCTGCCGTCTTCATTGAAGGTGATGTTGATGGAACATCCGAAGTACCATGGTTTGACCAGCTGTGATGTGCAGGTTGCTGGGTAATAGGGATGTTTTGTGTGCAGAAGGTACCAGGCTCAATTCATCTTTCAGAGCAGCCTGCCCCCTTTCCCATCGCAGCTGTGGACTTCCCAGAGGAAGAAGAAGAAGAGTTGGCTTTTCTACCCTGCTTTTCTCATCCATTTAAGGGGACTCAAAATGGCTGGAAAAAGGCTTTCTGTTCTTCTCCCTGCAACAGAACACCCTGTAAGGCAGGTGGGGCTGTGAGAGCTCAGAAGAGAGCCGTGACTAGCCCAAGGTCACTCACCTGGCTAGCTCCTTAACCGCTAGACCAAACTGGGTCTGGTGCTCTAGGACTGTATGTTCTGGATCCAAGGCAAGGAGTGCAAATTGGAAGTGACGGAATCCTAGGCTTGGCCAAATACATTGTATATTTGTGCACAGGTGTGCAGATTTAACCAAGCCTTTTGAACATTTTGGCAGGCAACGCAATGCAAATTAGGATGGCCTCTGCAAGGGCAGCCCCACCTATAGCTGTCATTTTCCACACTGCAAAGAGGAGATGTTCTTCTATTTGCAGTTGCTCGGGGCTTCTTCTGTTGTCATTTATTCAGCGGAACGTTCCTCTCATGTGGATTCCTTTCTACAGCCAGTTAGCAAAGGCACCGCTGTCCGACGATAACTCAGGCGGGCAGGCTCGAGCCTGCAAAGCTGTGGACACTTTGGGAGTGATGTCCAAAAAGATGTCTTCTTTCCCTTTCTCACCGGAGAGATTCTTCTCCTGCAACGTCGGGAAGTAATAGACTCCATGTGTACCGCACTGGCACCCTCTGTTGGAAACCTGAAGGCTGTGCTAATATATGCCGAGGAGGCTAGAAGGTGAACTTCATCAATTAGCCAGGGGAAGGGTGGGAACAAAGATGTCACTTCTCTGCCCATCCCACACACCATGTGTGCAAACTCCATGCCAGGCTAGCTGGTCAGAGAGAAAGTGCTTTATCCTACACTCACCTAACATCGGTTGCATCCTTCATCTTAGGCACTGAAGTGCCTTGTCTATTTTAACACAAACCACTTGGGCTGTGCTCACACTTGGCAAAGGAAGTGGCTCGAAACTGCCTTGCCATGTGGCCTTCATCCCACCTCTAATCCACGTTCATGAAATGGTGAAGGAGCAGAACTACCTGCAACCTACCTGAACCATCTTCTGGGCCAGTTCACTGGAGCGGTGCTTCATTTTGTTTAAAAAATAATGAATAGATGTGTGTGAGCACAGCCTCTGAAAGCAATCAAGGAGAACTAAAAAGAACAACTGCTTTTCTTCTTGTGCTGATGCTGACAGTTATATTCAGTCATTGCTCAGTGCTCAAAGGTCTTCAAGTGACTCGCCAGTTAAAAATATAGTATGTTATAAAATACATCAATGGTGATTTGATGAACTGATGGCCATAAATCCATGATGAAATGGTCGAACAGTGGGCTAGTTATCACATTGGTCAACATATATGTTCACAGTGCCGTGAACTAAGCACCAGCAGTGAATATAAAAAGTCAATTTTGTCCCCCATCCAACTGAACTTTTGAGCAGGACCACAAGGTTTAGCCGTCTGGTCATTAGTTTAATCAACAAAACCTTTAGGGTCTTCAGCTGACCAAGAATGGTGTACCAAGTAGAAGGTACAGAAGGAAAGGAGGAAACAGACACAACTAGGAGCTGACTTATCTGAATTCAAATTCCCACTAGACCATGGAAGCTCCCTGAGAGTTCCTCTGGACCATCATTGCCTCTAAGGCAGCTCCTTCATGACAAGCCAGAGCATCCCTAGTTGCCTAGAGGCTTAAGATACCCAAGTCCCAGCCCAAATGTGCCTGATCACAACCATCACCCCGTAGGTCAACTCAATGGACAACCCATTTAAATGTCTCTTGGGACAGTCCACGATAGCCCAGTCACCTCCATTCCCTTGTGTTGATGGATGGAGGAAGCTTGGACCACTTTTGCTCCAGACCCAAATGGCCAACTTCTGGAGCCATTTCTGCAAAGACAGGCTTGAGCAAAAAATTCACTAGAGAGGTCCTACACCACAATGATGTTTCTGGGTCCAGGAGCTACCACAAAGTTTACTGTGCCTCCCATTTCAAAGATGGACTTCCTGTGACTCATGTAAGTCATCAGCCCTACTCTGCTTTCCACTTCCATAGGGATGCAGCTCTACCCTAAATTACATCTTAGGAATGTTTTGAGGATCATCCTGTTATCACACCCCTGATCAAAAACAAACGCAAATGCAATGCAATAAGATACAGACAGATATAGGCAGACATAGGCATAGACACAGAATCAGGCAGATGTTTTAGATGCTGTTGGTTCTGATTGCTTAATGTATTGAAATGGAACCATGACACCTCTCTTGCTAACTAGGGAGCCATATATATCTCAGACATTAGGACAGCATATGTTCCCTTTAGTAGCTCTCTCAAATGCTCTTCCCTTAGGTTTTTAATACTATGTGCAGGCATTTAAATAAAACGTGAGCTAAGTAAGGAGATGTTTTTCAGCACACTTTGAAATTCTAGAAGTGGGGCCAGGTCACCACATGAAGCTGATTCTTGGAAGTGTCACGTCACACATGAAGACTTCATACACACAGGGTGTGTTTTCACTGGCCCTTTGGTCCTGCCTGAATCCAGCTTTGGTCCAGCCTGAATCCAGCTTGAGGGCACATTTTGGATGGGATTCCTCATTTCAGTGGACTAAATGTCCAAAAATCCAGGAAATCCATCTTCAGACTTTAACAGCACTCACTGCAGAATCCTGTTAAAATCTGAATATTTATTAATGGGAACGCCACTCACCATTTACCTTCCCCCCCCCATCCCATTCTGGTGTCATCTCCCACCGTTTTCCTACCCCCACACCTGTTCCACCATCTCCCACCATTCCCCCACCCCACCCTGCCCCATTCCTCCATCTGTTGGAGAACAGTGGGGAAGGCAAGCAGCAGAACGACAACGAAAGATGGAGGAATGGGCTTGGGGGGGGGGGGAACAGCGGAAGTCAGTGCCCCAGTGCAGTCAGGACAGCTGCAAGGAGCCCTTGGTGCTGGTAAAAAGAACTATGTGTTAATCCAGATTTTTTTGACCAATCAAAACATAGCCACAGAGACACGTTTTATGTATGGTGTGAATGCATTATTAACACTCAGTATTGCAAGGTGTGGTGCTGGCCACCACCTCGGAAGTAAGTCTTCGAAACTGGTTGAACCCCATTCATGATGGATGAGTTTAGCAATAGGCAAGTATCACTAAGCACAACGGAACGTAACTTCTCCATAGATGTGGACAGAATAGCCCAAGTAGCTAATAGGTTTAAAGGTGAGATGTTTCAACTGGAATATAGCCTCCCCCCCCCCCCCACACACACACACTTTTAAGAATTGGACAGCTTTCTGAAATAAGAGTCCGTGTCTCACTTTACATGGTGCTACCCTCCTTGGGCAAACATCTGTGATCTCTGTCTCTATTTTCACCAGGTGAGGTGGAAATGCCTTGGACAAAGCACCTGTACCTCAGTCACTTGAGCTAAAGGCAGCCATTTTGTTGCACCGTGGGGCCCTGTCTGTGCATGAGGTGGTGACTTTGATACCATGCCTTATGCACTTTGACAGGTCCTTAGAGAGCCACCAACTCCTCCAAGAAAGCTCAGCAGCAAGAAACCTGGAGAATGGGTCCCAACCAAGACATCTGAGCCATGCAATGGAGATGTGGCCAAAATGGTCTTGGAAACAGAAAAAGATATGCCCCTTGTCTTCTCTCAACTTAGTCTGGTTCCCATCACGCTCCAAAGCAGGTCCAACCCTGCTTACCTTTACAAGGTTTTCAACATTAGGAAAGCTCAGCTTGGTTCTGCCCCCCCTTCCCATGCACACAGTTCATGGCATCCATTTTGGTGGCTCAAAGTCCAAGTCTTCTTTGTACGTGAAGATGGCTAGCAAAAGCCAACTTGCATAATGGCAACTTCATTGCTCTGTAGCCACCTGCTCCACAGACTGAGGAGGTCTTGGTTGGCAACAGCCGAGCGAAATCCACATGGCAAGCAGACAAACAGATTACCATGTGGAGCAGGCATTAATGCTTTATATTTTAAGCAGCCGGCACATGGCTGTAAGTCGGTGCTGAGCACACCATGTTCCTTTTACCGTCGGTGCTGAATTAAATGCCTCGTGTCTCCTCATTGTCCCGGCCATATGGGGATAGCAGATCGGTGCACAACTGCAGTCTTCCCTTGTGCCACGCAATTCTGCATTGTGCAATGCAACCTTGGAAACGTTCAGTAAGGAGACGCAGCCTCTAAGAGGCCATCAACCTACATTTAGTGGCTGGGTCTCCCTCCTGAAGGGAGATGGGCTGACTCCGGCTACGTAGGGGCCAATGCGCACTTCGGCCCACAGTTGATAATAAGGCAACATCTGGGCAAGTGAATCTGCATTGTCAGGAAATGTTTACAGTACAGAAATGCTCCCTGCCTAACCAGAGGTTGACGATCAACTAGCTGTGGAGCACCAAAACCTTGCGTCCATTCTTGCATTCACACCTCTGCTGGATGGAGAGGTCAACGGAGCTGCTGGGAAAGCGCACTGGCAGCTCTACTGACCTCCTGACACAACTGCAACTCTCATGCGCAGTCACGGAGGGTGCTGCACACAAGATGGTGGCGCCCAGAAGAGGACCGGCTAGCGATCAAACAGAAGGATAGTGCTCAATCATCAGGGATGGGGGGGGGGGTGTAGGCTAATGTTTACTAGCGTTTGCAAGTGTGAATGCTAGTAAACATTAGATGATTGCACTCCTTTCCCACCCATTGGATGGGAAGAGAAGTGCAAAAATGCCCTAGATTTTGTCTTTCCAGTGCCATTGGCTTAAATTAATGGACCAGACCTCCACAGTTGTCTTCGATAAACACACACACACACACACACAAAGATGTGACAAACTGAAATGCAGTGGTTCGGTTCAAATGGAACCATATACGCTTGGTCCATGTTCAATTAAAACCTTTTTTTTTTTTTGAAAGAGCGGGTGGTTGAGTTCACATATGGACCAAGTGAATCATAGTGAACCAGCCCTGGTTTGCTATGGTTTGCTTAGTAATAGAGCATCCTCCCCCTCCCCCTCATTCAGGTTTGATTCGAACCAGGGTTGTGTAAACCAAGGGTTGTTGGTTCACGTGCAAACCGTGCAAACTGACTAAACTGGCTCGGAACATAAGAACATAAGAGGAACCATGCTGGATCAGGCCGCAGCGCATCCAGTCCAGCATCTCATTTCACAAAGTGGCCATGGGCATCTCAAGGAGAGACGGGGGGAAACCTTCTCCTGCTCTCGAATCCCAGCAAATGGCCTCAGAGGCATCCTGCTTGTCCCCCGCAGCCGGAAAGATCCATTCTAGTAGCCACTGATACATTTGTCATCCATAAATTTGTCTAGCCCTTCCTTGAAGCCATCTAGGCTGGCTGCTGCTGCTGCTGCTACCTCTTCCGGCAGCAAATGACCCTCCAGGTGAAGAAATACTTCCCCTTGTCTGATTTGACCCTCCTACCCATCAGCTTCATAGAGTGCCCCTGTAGAACATCTCTACAAGCATGCACACAGAGATTCTGTTTTCCATTGCTGCCAATTACATTTGCTTAACATCCTTTTGTGTGTTGTTCATGGTGGTGTCCAGCCCCAGTGAATGCTGTCTGCAGCTTCTCTCCCTGCTGAAAGCCAATTTGTCAGCTTCCTTTGAAGTCCATGCAGCATTAAGCTCATGCATTTCCTGGCTGCATTCACCTGTCTTGGCACCCACCGCTCCCCCATCTCCATTTTCAGCAGCAGCAGCAGCAGCAGGCAGCTCTGGGGCTATCACATGGGCTATTTTGAGGCACAGTTGTCTGTGGAGGCACCTCCAAAGGAAGGTGGCTTTTTCTCACCCTGCGTGTAAGCACAGGTGAAGGCGGTACCTCCTTCCTCCAAAATAGACATGCAGAGAGCACCTTCCCCATTGAACCAAAACAGAACCACCTTTGCTGGAAGTGGAGGGAAGGACTTTTGTGTGTCTGCTTTTCCCAGCATTCCTTCTTCTTGCCACTACGCTCCAGAAATGTAACCTTTTCCCAAGCAACAGCTCATGTGCTTCTGTTGGGCCAGGCCATGGGATTTCAGGGGGAGAAGGATGTTTTGGAACTCACTGGAATCCAGAAGGAGATGCCTTCACTTCCCTGAGGAGCAACATCTTCATCTGCTTTGTGGTTGTTTTCCTCACATTGCTGGGAAACTGCCCTATCTTTAAGCCTTTTTGTCTCATTTTGTCCAAGCTGCTTCTGGGAAGTGAACCTGCAGTTGATCCCTCTCCCATCTGAACTTCACCAGGTCCTTTGGTTTTCCCCTCATTGGCCACAGTCTACCTCCATTGACATACCTGCCCTGCACACTCTTTTAAAGCAGAGATGCACCAAATTCAGCTTGGTGCTTAATGCTCAAATTGAAAGGAGGGATCGAAAGGTTCAAATTCAAACCAACCAGCCTATTCATTGAGTCCTGTAATTGCTTGTTGGTTGGTTGGTTGGTTGGTTGGTTGGTTGGTTGGTTGGTTGGTTGGTTGGTTGGTTGGTTGGTTGGTTGGTTGGTTGGTTGGTTGGTTGGTTGGTTGGTTGGTTGGTTGGTTGGTTGGTTGGTTGGTTGGTTGGTTGGTTGGTTGGTTGGAGTGAGTGAGTGAGTGAGTGAGTGAGTGAGTGAGTGAGTGAGTGAGTGAGTGAGTGAGTGAGTGAGTGAGTGAGTGAGTGAGTGAGTGAGCTGCATTTTTATCCTACCCTATACCCAATGGTGTCAGGCCGGGTAACAACATGTAAAATCAGACATACAGTATATTAAAACAGCAACAGTGTCTGTAAAGTGGGAAGAGACCGTATATTCCCATAGGAAATAGCCATAGGAAAAGCCAGGGCAAAGAGGTGTGTCTCCACTGAAGGGGCCTGACACACCTCAAGGGGGAGCCAGTTTCATAGCCTGGGGGCCATCATTGAGAAGGCCCTCTCCAAGGTGCCCACACCTTTTACTGCTGAAGGTGGTGGGACAACCAAGAGGGCCTCCCCTCCAGATCTCAAGGCACAGGCAGGTCGATGTGGGATTTGAACCAAAGCAGGGTCCCGTTCTTGAACATGAAATGTTCCAAGGGAACCATTCACGTTCACTGATTTTTGTCCTTTAAAATGAATTTTTCCAGTGTTAAAAAATAACTGGGGGGAGGGATGTTGTTCAAATACATTTGATGTTTGAGCCTGTTTGAAAACATTTGAATCAAAGCGAATTCTCCTAAAGTTGGTTCACTTAGAACCGAGCAGGCATTTCCATGTTCACACACATCCTTGCTTTAAAGACACAAAGGGCAGGAAGGTCAGAAGTGTGGCTCAGAGGAGGAAATACTCTTGGCCGAGGAATGCAAACACCTAAAATTATATCCACTGCAAATAGGGGACACGGAATTTAAATTCACACACTTCTTTCAAAGGACGGGAAAGGAGAGGCACCACAGCATCTCAGGAGGCCCTTTGACCCAAATAGGCCTGGAAGATGTGGGGGAAAGAACCAGAGAAGACTTTCTCTACCACCCCTTCCATTCCGCCCTCCGCCCTCCTCCTTCCTCCCTGCCCTCCTGTGATAATAGCAGAAATTGAGGACTCTTCCTTCCTTCTCTCTAGTTCCTTCTTTCATTCCTTCCTTCCTTCTCTCTAGTTCACTCCTTCCTTCCTTCTCTCTAGTTCCCTCTTTCATTCCTTCCTTCCTTCTCTCTAGTTCCTTCCTTCCTTCCTTCCTTCTCTCTAGTTCCCTCTTTCATTCCTTCCTTCCTTCTCTCTAGTTCCTTCCTTCCTTCCTTCTCTCTAGTTCTCTTTCCTTCCCTCCTTCCTTCTCTCTAGTTCCCTCTTTCATTCCTTTCTTCCTTCTCTCTAGTTCCTTCCTTCCCTCTAGTTCTCTCCTTCCTTCCTTCCTTCTCTCTAGTTCTCTCCTTCCTTCCTTCTCTCTAGTTCCTTCCTTCCCTCTAGTTCTCTCCTTCTTTCCCTCCTTCCCTCCTTCCTTCCTTCCCGCTGGCTGGGTAGGGGGAGATAGATTTCCCCCACCCTCACTGGCTCTTTTTTAGCTCACGGGAGTTCCCAGCTGAATGGAAGAGAGATCGGGGGGGGGGGGGGAGAGATCCCCACCCAGCTTTCCGCGACCCCCTGCCCCTCGCCCCCTCCTCCCCCCTCCCTCGCCTCTTTCCTGTTCAGTGTCGCTTTCTTCCCTCCCGCCACGGTCGCGCGCTCTCTCGGATTGCTACCCATAGACGATGAAAGGGGCGAGGCGAATGCGCGAGAGACGTTTGGCACCTTTCCCCGTTGCCCCGCCGCCATCGCGCTTCCCCTCCCCTTCACATCCAAAACAGCCCTTTTCCCTTTTTTTTTTAAGGGGGGTGTCCGGAGAGCCTCCTCGCACCCCCATCCCGGCACGCGCGCACGAGCGCCCTCCGCCTGCCTTTGATGTCCTCGGGGCGCCTTCGCCCCTAACCAGGAGTGAAAGCGGTGGAGGTGGAGGGGGGGCGCACACTTTATGCCCGCTTGCCGGCTTCTACCCCCCCCCCCTCCCTCCGACGTACCCAGCACCGCTACTAGCGCCCGCACCAGTATCCCCGGTACCCATGGCTGCGTGGGCGCGCGCGCATAGGGGTGGCGCGCGCGCCTTCGCCTTCTTGGCCCGCGCGCGCGCCCGTGCCCGTGCGCGCGCGCCAGGCGCGTTAGAGCGAGCGAGCGAGCGAGCGAGCGAGCGCGGAGACCAGGAGGAGGCAGCGAGCGAGCGAGGCGATGCTGCTTGGCTCTCCCCGCCGCCGGCCTCCCCCGCCTCGCCATCCTGCCTGCCTTCGCCTCCTTCCCTGCGCGCTCCGGGCCGCTGCCCACCAGCACCAGTACCAGCACCTGCCTTGCGCGAGGCGGCGGCGGTGGCGGCGGGAGACAGGAGCGGATCTGAGCCGAGCCGAGCCGAGCTAGTGGCGCCGGCGTTGCTGCTGCTACGGCCGTCGAGGAGCCGCCGGCCGGGTGGCGGCTCGCCTGCCTGCCTGCCTGCCTGCCTGCCTGCCTGCCTGGCCGCCCTTACAGCCCGTAACAGCCGCCGCCGCCGGGCGAGCGGGCGGGGACGGAGGAGCCGATCCTTGCCGGGCAGGGTGAGCCCGATCCTGTCGCCCGATCCTGCCCTTGGAGGGGCAGCGCGCAAGGCATTAAGGGACGAGGGGGAGAAGAGCAGGAGGACGAGGAGGAAGGGGCGCCCGGCCGGCCGGCCAGCCGGAGACGTTCGCTGCTGCCGCCGCTGCTGCCGGGCTTGCAAGCAGCGGCGAGAGCGAGATCGCAGCGCAGACGGGCGAGGCAGCGGGGCGATGCCGTTTCTCCGCGCGGGAGGCGGGCGGCGAGTATGAGCGATGCAGGTAAGCCCGGCGGGGGGACCGAGGGGGGGGGGTCTGGCGGCGCTGGTCGTCCCAGCGGGCTGGAGGAGCGCGACTGGAAGGCGCTTGGAGGGGGGGAGGCGATGGAAAGAGGGAGAGACGGCTGCGGTCCCTGCGGGTGGGGTGGGGTGGGGTGGGGGGAGCGGGTAGGGATCGAGGGAAAGGGGTCCGGTGCCGGCAGATTAAGGGGAAAGATGGGGAGAGGCAGACGGGCCCTTACCCCTCCCTTGCCGCCGCCTCCCCCCCTTGCCTGCTCCAGATTTAGAGGTGCCTTTGGGGAGGGGGGGGAGAGGGAGAGGGAGCGCAGCGCCCGCGTCTCCTTGATCCGATTTGGGGATTGGCGGGGCGTGGGGGGGATCGCTTGGGGTTCTGGATCTCTGGATTTGGAGTCGCCGGCTGCTGGCGCCCTGGAGTTGGGTGTCAGGTTCTCTGGGCTCCTTTGAGGGCGGGTGGTGGTGGAGTGGAGTGAATTTTTTGCGGGGGGGGCACACCCGCTGCCGCCTTGCCTCCTCTTGGGCCCCCTGCTTGCGAAGTACCAGCGGCGGGGAGGGCGGGGGGAGCCGCCCCAGCCACGATCCGGAAAAGGCGGACCACCAAATTAGGAGAGATTTGGGGTCCGGAGGGAAGACGGAGAGGGCATTCGCTTTGGATGGGGGGGGGAGGAATAGGGGGGCGCCTCTGCAGCAGCAGATCCAGATCCAGGCAGCCACCCAGCTCCCAGGGGTGCCAGCCCAGCAGCCTCTCTCCCACCTATACAAATGGTAACACGGGCTCTCCTTCTTTCCTCTCCCTCCCTCCCTACTTCCACACATCCCCCCCGGGTGTGTTTTCCTGGAGCTACAAATTTATTTATTTATTTATTTATTTATTTATTTATTTATTTATTTATTTATTTATTTATTTATTTATTTATTGGAACGTTTTGGCTGAAATCTCCTCCGAAGTTTGTGAGCATCGCTAGTTTCCTGTTTGCACCGGGTGCGCGAGGCTGGGGGGTGAGGGGTGAGGGGTGGGCGGGTGGGCGGGTGGGGGTGATGATGATGATGTTTGGGAGGTGTAGGTGGGTTCGTTGGAGGATCCCTGTGTTTTCATACAGTTTTTGCTGAGGGGGCTTGGGGCTGAGGAGCCTCTGTGTCTATATATACACGTATGTGTGTATGTGTGTGTTCATGTGCCCATTGTCTGAAGTTGCATTTTTGCTCTTCAGCAGGTTATTTTCCTCTCTCTGTCTCTCTTCCCTGTGTAAGGCAGTGGCGGCTGGCCATTTGTCCCGGGGGGGGGGGGGCATCCAGTGCCTTTTGTGTTGGACAATGACATTGTTTGTGGATAATTGGAAGGCAGGGTTAAAGAGGAGAAGAAAATGGCTCTGGGTGGATCCTGTCATTGCCAGGAGCTTGGATCTCTGGGTGCGCGCACACTGGCTTTGGGTTGGGTGCCACATTTCTGGGTCTTTTGTCTAAGGTGCATGCAGGTGTTCCTAGGTTGTGGGTCCTTATGCAATGAATAGCCCGGCGGCGGCTCTTCCAGCCGGCTCCATCCAGGGTTCGGGGTTGCTACTCCTGTGTGGATGGATATAAATATTTTGTGGATGTGGATACGTGTGTGGGTTTGGGTTTCAGCAGTGTGTGTGTGGGGGGGAGGATGCCCATTCTGTTCTCAGTGGAGACACGGCTCTTTTTCCTCTGCACGGCTTTGTGCATTTGCATTGCTGCCTTCTGGCGAGGGTGTAAGCCGAACGCTTTCCCTTTCCTCAGACTGGGAAGTGGTTGCATCTTCTGAGGTGACAACTTTCACCTGGCTTTCCAAAACCACAACAGAGCATCTCTGCTGTCTCAGAGATCCTCCAACGGTGATTTCTGGGTCCGCTTTATCTCTCCCTTTTCGTTTTGGATGGAGGCTTCCTTTCGCCTGACTCCCCCACCCCATTTTCCCTGCTCGTCAAGGTCCTTCCTTTTCCGCTCTGCTGGAGAGAGACGATTCCCCAAACCATCCCCACCCCCGCCTGATTGCCTTCCATGTTTTCTTTTTGAGCTGGGATTCAGGTTGCCTTTGGAGACGGTGCCCAGGCCCGGGCGAGATGGAGAATATGATGGTCCTGCAGAGTTCAGAAATGGCACGCAAGTCTCTTTGGCATTGGCAGGGCATGCCCAGGAGGGCCCGTGTGAGGCGCCGGGCTGATCCCTTGGTATCAAGTGCATGCCCTTCTCTTCTTCGGGGGAGAACTGGGAGATCAGCAATGGTCCCATCCAGCTTTTAAAAGCAGAAGGCCGGCTGGCAATCGAGGCGGATGATGCCTTCAGGTTGAGGAAGGACTCAAAGCAATGGCTGCTTCTGGCATCGAAGATGCTGAGATTTAAGGAGCACTCTGGAGATTCCTTTGTGGGAGGCGAATTTGCCCCTCCCTGCCTCCCCCGGCTGTTTACTACAACTGGGTGCCACTGTAGAGGGCTTTCAAGCAGCCGTCTGCCCCGTCAAGCGTTCCTGTTGACCATCAACAGCAAGGGACCGAAGGAGGGACCTCTTTATGCAAAGCAGGTAGAGGGACAGGGCCTCTGAACCATCCATCTCAAACTCCCTCTGCTCCACCCTGCAGGAGTCTAGCACGAAGGGGTCGGATTGGCTGGGCGAGAAATCACTTTGCATGTGCCCAGTGGCACTGGCTTGCCTGTTATTTCGGATTCTTCAGACTCAAAAACCATCGCCTGGGGTCTTTGGATGCACGTTTTGCTATGAATGCAGACTTGCTGGGAGAGGGAGGAGAGGGTTATATTTTAAACACATTTTAGTGCTTTTTAATATATATATATATAAATGTTGTAGGTAAGTACTGAGATCTTTTGGCAAAGGGCAGGATGCAAATGTTAATAAATAAATTAATTAATAATATAAATGAGGCTTCCAGGTGCAAAGCAGTGAGGCAATGCGTGAATCAGGAAACCGGTTTGTTACACCCAGTCTTTAGATCTCAAAGGCTTTGCGCTGACACTTTTATGTGCAATGGGGCTTTGGACTGCTAAACGTGATCCTGTTTCCAGCCGGAGTAAAGAACCTGCAAACGTGCAAATAGGTTCAAATCCTTCCGCGAGATAAGCAGAATGCCTCGCGTTGGTAGGCGGGTGGGCATGGATAGGGGAAGGCAAAACATCTCCGCCTCCTTCCCCATCGGCAGAGTCATTGCAGCCTGAAAGGCTCCTTTCACCTGCTTTCTGGCAAGCCGTGGGCACATTAAGATTGCATGCGATGCTCTGTGGGTCCAAGGGATAGTTTGCCGCCATGCGTCGCAGGGGAACTCTGGTGGTTATATAAATCTGGTCCGTCGGAAGCGTGGCGCTTCCTTTTTGGGGTCAGGGAGGTGAAAAATCTCCAGTGGCCTGAGACAGAAATGACAGGTCTCCGGGACGTGAAGACGTGGTAGAATCAGATTCTAGCTGCTGATGAATAAAGATCGGCAAAACTGAGAAGGTTGATGCGCGTGGTGGAAATCGGCTGCTGCTAAGCTCATTTCAGTGGGCCGGTTAAGAGCATGTTTACCTTCACCACAAATGAGGTGTAGGAGAGCTTGAATTTCGCAGGGTTGTGCTTTGGGGCATTTGGGATACCGGGCCTGCAACGGTTCCCTAAGGTGGTGGTACCGGTGGTGGTTCTTGGATAACATCAAGTTGCGGCTGGTTTCTGGCTAATTGTATGGGCAGCTCTATATAGCTTTCTTGGCAGAGATACAGAAGCGGTTTGCCATTGCCTAGTTCTGAGGAAAGGCTGTGGATTCAATGGGCAACCCTTTGCTATCCAGGCCGTTTGCTCTACTGCTGAGCTACAGTCACTCCCAAACTCCATGGCCACCTCTCTGCAGTTTTCTTGGCAGAGATACAGAAGTGGTTTGCCATTGCTTAGTTCTGAGGAAAGGCTGTGGATTCAATGGGCAACCCTTTGCTTTCCAGGCCGTTTGCTCTACTACTGAGCTACAGTCACTCCCAAACTCCATGGCCACCTCTCTGCAGTTTTCTTGGCAGAGATACAGAAGTGGTTTGCCATTGCCTGCCTCCGGGGAAATGGTGGGAATTGAATCGGCAACACTCTGCTTTCTGGGGTGTTTGCTCTACCAGTGAGCTACAGTCACTCCCAGACTACATTGGTGCTTCTGCAGTTTTCTTGGCAGAGATACAGAAGTGGTTTGCCATTGCCTAATTCTGAGGAAAGGCTGGGGATTCAACTGCCGACCCAATGCTTTCTAGGCTGTTTGCTCTACCACTGATCTTACAGTCACTCCCAGATTCCATGGGCGTCTCTGTGCAGTTTTCTTGGCAGCCAGACAGAAGTGGTTTGCCATTGCCTAGTTCTAAGGAAAGGCTGGGGATTGAACTGGCAGTGCTCTGCTTTCTACAGCCTCTCATTCCATAAGGTAGGCTTTATTATTTATCACCTCCTGTGTCAGCTGAAGGAAGATGAGGCAGAAAACAAGCAACCCGACTAGAGCAATCTCATGAATTCACGAAAGAAGCAAGTGGGGAGAAAGATTTCCTGGTTCAGTGCTTGGTAGAGCTAAGATGAATATACAAGAATATTCAGCCTCTCTGCCTACATCCACCACCCAAGTTCAGAAGCAATATTTTGAGTGGGAATTTGGAAATGATGCTTGGATTTTTTTCAAACTGACTCTGAAATGTTATTTTCATTTTTTTTAAAAAAAAATCCTATTGCACTTATTCTGGAAGGCTTCGAATCTACCGTCAGTCATCCAATATTCTAATAGACATTGCAGATTGAAAATGAAATTTTGTCAGACCTGCTGAACTCTATTGCTTGCTTTCCATCAAACATTATAGAGAACAGGAGAAATCCCACCGGATGTTTAGGTGCTGCTTGAAGGGAGGTAGAAGGTCTCTGGGGCCGGTCTCCTGAAGAGGCTTGTGAATTCTATGGAAGCTTTAGCAAGGATGCCCAGTTAGAAGGATAGCAAGTTTAACTCCTTGTTCCCCTATGATAGAGAAACGTTGGATGTCTCTTGACATAAGGATTACTGATTAAGGCCATGCATGAATATTCAAAATATTTGTTATTCGTACCAATTTATATGAATTTGAACATTTGCATACGAATTGAATCTCCAGACATTCGTACTTTAGTATTCATACGAATACGAATATTTTGAGTTAATTCTTATGAATAATTCAGACATTCATGTATGTACATATCTGTACACGTCTTCTGCGTATCCGTGTGCATCCGTACGGATATGTACTGGATGAAAACGGGATGCTCACGGGATGCGTACGGCTACGTACGAGACGTGTATGTACCCATAGAGGTACGAATGTCCAAATTATTTGTGTGAATACATACAAATGTATTTGTATAGAATCGAATGTCAGGTTGTTAGTTTTTTTGTTATCCAGATACACTCAGATTTTTGAATATTTGATTCATTAAGAGCCGAATTTGAAAATTGCATTCATGCACAGCCCTATTACTGATAGATCAGGCTCTTCTGAGAAACCACTGGATGGATGGATGGATGGATGGATGGATGGATGGATGGATGGATGGATGGATGGATGGATGGATGGATAGGGGTGGGTGGGTGGGTGGGTGGGTAGATAGGGATGGGTGGGTAGGTAGGTAGGTAGGTAGGTAGGTAGATAGATAGATAGGGATGAATGGATTTATTTATTTATTTATTTATTTATTTATTTATTTATTTATTTATTTATTTATTTATTTATTTATTTATTTATTTATATTTTCCTGGGTGGAAAATTCATAAATTACAGCAGCACAAGGTGATCTAGGAGTAAAACTAATTCTAGAGCTGAAAGGCAGCTCTCAAACTCAAGTTGCTACCATACCTAACTACCATACAATACAGCTTTCTGCATGGAATACAGGGAACTAGGAAATTTCTTCTAGAGCCTTGGCTAATGTTGGAGGTTGGGGCTTATTTGTTCTTGCGCTCTCTTCATGGTTTGGGACTGCACTCAGTATGAGGAGTCCTACTTTCTTTGCTAGTCTCCCATAGCTGCAATCTAACCTTGCTTGATCCATGGGTTGAATGGGCCCATGAATGTCTCAGCCACACCGTTCCTCATCTCTAAAATGGGTCTCTGTGCTTTATTGTGTTGACACAGAACACAGTTGCTGCTCCTTAAAAAAATAAATAAATGAAAAGAGTAAATGTATATTGGGAGTGGTGGTTTCCATTAAGTTGGCTTTGCATTTATCCTGAATATCTCCACTGCTAAATAGGCACCTTCATTAATCAACAAGTCCTGCATGCAGTTAGATTTGAACAGCTTCACACTGAATAGCTTCTCTGGTATCCACTAGAGACCAGGGATTCCACAAAGACATTTGCACAGAATGCCATTCCTGATGGGGGAGGTTTCTTCTTTCCTCCCCCTCCACATGCAAACAGTAATGATGATGATGATGACATTAAAAGGCCTGTATCGGTGCTTTCATTAGGACAGACGGAAAAGGCTGGTTTTATTTACTAAGTTGGTTAGGTTTCCTGGCATGCAGTGACTCAGTAGCAATAAATACAGATTATCCCAGTGGTTTGATTCATAGCAGGCAGAAGGTAATTTGTTATGATCCCACAGTGCACACCATTCTGGGTCTTATTCCATTTGGGGAATTTGGAAGAAAATAAGAATTGTCCTAATGAATCTCTGCTATAAAAATCAAGGGCCGGTTAGCACATGGCCTTTTCCGGGAGTATATCTCAGGATAGGGGTCTGTTGTCCCCATGTTAATCCAGACTCTGGTAGGCCTCATATGGGGGCTGCTATAACCTGCACTAGCATGTGGACAGCAGGCCCTTATTCCAGGATATATTCCAGAATAAAGCCAAGTGTGAACAGACCCCAGGCTGTAGCATCTGTAGGGGGGGTTTCCCCACTTACCTGCCTTAATCTGGATCTAAGATGATCCAGATCTAAGAAATGGGTCCTTCAACTAATCCAGATTTAGAAGATCCGGATCTAAGGAAGTACCCGATGCATCTCCATGGGCAGTGTAGCACCCAAAAGCAATGGGCGCTAGGCAAGCTTGCAGTGGGAACGCCGGAGCACCCATGTGGAGCATCCATCTGTACCCAGTGGGGGATGTCCGTCATAACATTTGGGAGGGGGCACATCTAATCCAGATTTGATACCTGAAGACTGAATTGTAGACCCTTTTAATGGGGTCCACAGGAAATCCAGATGATAGGTCCTGAAGGACCTATTTAATCCGGATTTCCCTAGTACAGGTGTGAACAAATTGGGTTCTAATGGGGCCTGCAGTGGAAACAGGGTCTTCCTGCGCTGAGCCTAATGAGTCTTTAATGGGTCCCTAATGGGTACTTAATAGGTACTTAGTGCTAGTGGAAAAAAACCCTATATCTCTTCAGCCTTGAAAGATGGCATTTGAGAGGTGACCTGATGGAGGAATGTAAAACCATGCATGGTGTGGAGGAGAGGAGGTGTTTAGAGAAAACCAGGGGGTGCTTCATGAAGCCTATGATTAGGAGAGTTCGGACCAAGAAGGAAAAGTATGTTTTCACCTAGATGGACATCAGTCTATGGAATTTACTATCAGAAGAGGTGGTGAAACCAACCTGGATGGCTTTAAGAACATGTTACACCAATTCATGGAGGACAGGTCTATCAGTGGTTACAAGAATGGATGCCAAGGTGCTGCCACTGGATTGGAGGGCAGACCGGATACCTGAAATGGCCATTTGCAGGGATTCAAAAGAACAGGTGAAGGTTGTCCCTCTGTCTTTTGCTTGAGATGCCCAGAAGCAATTGGTGGGCTACTGTGTGTGACAGGATGCTGGACCAGATGGGCTGTGGCCTGATCCAGCAGGGCTCCTCTTGTGTTCTTGTTATGTAAGTCCACCATTCTCACTATATATGTCTGGAGGCAAGCATAATAAGAACTTTGCTAGTCATGTTCAACACCTCTTTGTTACACTAGGCCTTAATCTGGATTAGATTTTAGGAGCCTACCATCTGCCTTATATTTCGATAATTTGTCTAGTTCTTTTGATGAGTCAAAAGTGCAAGTAATTCTTCTCCTTCTGCTCCTTCTCCTTCTTAAGTCTGCTTGTTTTTTTTTCTTTTGAGTACCCTGTTATCAAACCATGTTTAGGGAATCTGAAAGGTGGTAAACATCATAGAGAAACTGAGGTTAGTAAATCAAGCTTCGGTGCCAGTCATCTTAGCATCTGAACCCTGGAATATTGAGTACACTGCAAGAATACAAGAAGGTATTTTGTTGTTTAGGCGTGGCCTACCTTTGTATTTGCAACTCTGAAGTTATAGGTGACATTTGTTTGTGAGGGTTGGAGTAGTTGTGGCAAGTAGTCTTGGTGGTACCCTAGAACCTACAACGAATGTTCGGCTCTTTTCAAAACTTCCTTGAAAAGCCATTAAGTGTTGAAAAGGATTTCCTCTAAAGACACACAACTGTGTACTTGCTATGGTTGTAACTCTGAATCTGGGCTATTAGTAGTAATGCCTAGTAGGGGTGAGCACAATTTTCTGGATTCGATTCCATTTGATTCAAATCTGTTACATTTGAATTTAACCAAATTCAATCAGATTAAGCAAATTTGAAACTATTTGTTTGAATTTTTCAAATTTGCTCTTACGAATGTCAACAACATTTGTAGATGCCCGTACGCCTCTTCCCTGGGTCAGTACACATCTAAGGCATTTCCGCACTGAATCGCGTTCGAAACGGAACGCGTTCAGGCGGAAAGCTTAAGCCAGCTTCGGGCGCTTTCCCCGTTCACACACAGACGCGCCAGAACGCGTGTAAACGCGTTCCGGAGCGTCTGGGTGCGAATGCTCAAAGCGCCCGAAGCTGGCTTAGCCGGCAAACGCCGGCAAGGGGCGCGATGACAGCCGCGGAGGCAGATCGACAATCAGCTGTTTGACAAACAGCTGATTGTCAAAGCCGCGCGGCGTCGGAGGCGCGCCGGCAGCCGTTCGGGAGACAGAAGAAGCGCGAACGCTTCTTCTCCCGAACGGCTGCGGGCGGCTCGTCCGCGTTGGAACGCGTGTAGAGCACTTCGAAGTGCTCTACATTTCGAACGCGGAAAAGACAGCTGCGGACACGTCGGAACGCAAGCCGCGCGCGGCCAATGCGGATGACGTGTCCTCAGCTGTCTTTTCCGCGTTCCGTTCAGCCCCGTGCGAAAACGTCTCTACTCTAGAGTTGCAGACTTTCCTTAAGTGTATAGCAGCCAACAGAAGTAATCTCAAAAGTAGATCTTTGAAAACAAATTCAGACTACTGCTTGTAGGATATGGAGATGTTAGAAAACCTCCTTAAATAAATACAAAGTAGAAGCTAAATCCATTCTGTTCTGGGTGTGTTGATTCCAAATAAAAGTCATACTTTAGTTTAGGACAACTTCAGGTTGTGTTACTCACTTTATTTTTATTCAATTCATCTTCCAAGCTGGCCTACCCAAATTGGATCATTCTAACCAGAGTTCTCTTTTCCAGAGGACTCAGCCCATCCTGGCATTCAGGACCATCTTCTCTTCCTCAGTGTGAATGGGGGACGGGCTAAAGGAGGCTGAACCATACTGTGGTGGGTGGATCAAGTCTTTCTCTTTCAACCAATCAGCACACGTGGAGTTCATGAGGCACCTCCCCTTTTCTCCTCAGTTTATGTGTATACTTCCTCCGTCTAGCATTTTTCTGCAAATTTATTATTATTTTTTTTTTAAATGGAGAAGAAAAGCACATAAATAAGGAAGGAGTGTGTGGAAGCAGGGGGGCAGGCTTAAAAAAGAACGGCAAAAACATACCCTCAACTCCCTTGAGTGACACAATGGCATCCAATAAGAAAGGAGGTAGATTTGATGTAACAAAAGGGGTGGAGAGCCAAGAGTTCCATGGAGGAGGCTCAGGTTGATCGTGGAGAAAGGTGTGAGCAATGCAGCCCAGAGTGAGGACGGCCTATAATGATCTAGGTGTGCACAGAGCTGGCACAACCTCAGTTTAAATTATGAATAGGACGTCTTGTCTTACACTGGTGAGACCAGGGCCTAGGATAATCAGTGAACTTCACTAACTTGTTGATGTTTGGCCATTTGCATTTCCTTGATAGTTTCTTATTGGGAATGAAACTCATTGTCCCTCCTCCCCAAACCCGCAAGTACAAAGACCCTAGAGAGGATGGCTCAATGTGCATTTTTTGTCAGTTTGCTGACTTCTGAGAAGAAGGAGAGTTGGCTTCTCTACCCCACTTTTCTCACCCATTTAAGGGGACTCAAAGCGGCTGACAAACCTTCTCTTCTTCCCCCCACAACAGAACACCCTGTGAGGTAGGCAGGGCTGTGATAGCTCAGGAGAGAGCTGTGACCATCCCAAGACCACCCAGCTGGCTTCATGGAGGAGAAAGAAGAAGAGTTGGTTTTTTTACCCCACTCTTCTCACCCATTCAAGGGCCTCAAAGCAGCTGCCAAACCTTCTGTTCTTCTCCCCACAATAGAACACCCTGTGAGGTAGGTGGAGTTGTGAGAGCTCAGCAGAGAGCTGTGACTAGCCCAAGGTCACCCAGCTGGCTTCATGGAGGAGTGTGGAATCAAACCCTGTATTCCCAGATAAAAGTCTGGCTCCCTAACCACTAGACCAGTGATGGTGAATCTTTTGAGCTTGGTGTGTCAAAATTCACAAGAAAACCTAGCTTAACTCGGGTGCAGGCCTAGAGAGAGTGGTAGATAGACCAATTCAACGCTGAGATGTATAATAAAAGCATGGCCAACAATAAATTTGCATTTCCACAGTGTTGCCATAATTTGCAGAGCTCCATTGCAAACGCACAGCCCACTTTAGTCTCGCTTCGCCTCTGAGACAGTGATTTTCTCAAATGGCAAAAACATGAAAGCTGACCAGTATAATTAAGTTAGATTTCTTCTCTGCTTATCTCCCTGGCTCTAGCGGTTTGCTTTTTTTTTTTTTGTGATCAGATTTTCTGAGCAAACTTCATCACCGTCAGGGATGGAAGTTTAGATTCAAAAGCCAAGCGCCTCATAACTTTTAAGAGGAAAGGGCATGAGCCGCTTCTCATGAGTCCTTGATTCTGGGCGCACGTGCCTTTCCGGGATGACATTTTCAGGCTCAAAACCAAATTCTGAGGGCCTATTTCTCCATTTTCCAAGCCGGAAGCCTTAAACAGCTTGAAGGTGGGGGCTAGGGATGTGGATGAATATATGAATGAATTTGAAATTGGATCGAGCCGACCAAATTTCGACATTCAAATTTGAATCAAATGTCCTCAAGTTCGAATTCAAAGTTTTGATCCAGATTTGGAATTTCAGATCTATTCGTTCAAATTATTCAGACATCCATATGTGTACAGCTTCATACACAATGTGTGCTTGACGATCTGCACCTTTCCTGAATCCATATGCATTTGTACGGATCCATACGGGAAGAAAACGGGTTGCATACGGGATAACTACAGGATGCATACGGATGTGTACGGACCCGGGGAAGATGCATATGGGCATCTACGAATGTTGTCAACATTTGTAAGAGCAAATTCGAATGAAAAATTCAGATGGATAGATTCGAATTTGCTCAGTTCTAATCGAATTTGGTTAAATTCAAATTTAACAGATTCAAATTGAATTGAATTTTTGAGTATTCGATTTGAATTGAATCAAATCCTGAAAATTGCATTCGTGCCAACAAGTGTCGTCCAAACCAATGTGCTATCTACTTGGTGCGCTCTCCATTTGTTATTTCATTATATGGGGGAAACAGTGTGCGTTACTGGCTATTCTGCCACCACTTTTCTCTGTTTCTATTAATTCATTCATCCACTTTATTTACTTATTTTTTCTATCTCACCCTATTCCCAAAGGTCTCAGGATGTATAACAACATTTAAAATCCAATCTATATTAAAACATAGTGTCTGCAAATAACCACCAGTGGCTACAAGTGGAAAGGGAAGAGGTGTCTCCATTTAGCCAAAGGCCAGGTCAAAGAGGCGTGTCTTCACTGCCTTCCGTATACAGTGAGGGAGCCTGATGCACCACAAGGGGGAGATTATCCTATAGCCTGGGGGGCCACCACTGAGAAGGCCTTCTCCCAGGTGCCCACCCATTTTACTGCTGAAGGTAGAGGGACAACCATGAGGGCCTCATCATATTTCTTCCTTATTGACGTGCACAAATGAATGTCCACCGGTTCACCTCCATCTAGGACCATATCAAACAAGCTCATCCAGTTCTAGACCGAATCTCAAAGAGTTCACCAACTGTTCAGAAGTTAAAAATAAAATAAAATAGATTACAAGCATCTCATTTAAAGGTCCAGAGTAGAGTTGATAATGAACAGGTTGAATCAGACAGTTCAGGTTGACTCTGTTCTAACAAACACCCTTGGTTCAGTCTGAGTCAAACCAGCCCTGTTTGAACATTTGGGGTCCAACTGGGGGCCTATTCACACTACAGCCCGTAGTGCATGGTTATGGAACTTCTGGGGAAGAGCATCCCCACCTTGTGGAGGCTGTTATAGCCTCCAGGCGCCCCCTGCCTGCCCGGAAGTTCCCTAATCATGCACTAGGTATGGAACAAGAAATGTTTCTCCACACCTTTACTACCTTACCCAATTACTTACCAGAAGCATGCAACAGCGAGCATCTCCACCTCTTCCAGTGCTCTGGGCTCGTCTGAGGTGTCGCACAAGCATGCTAGCACTTCCAAAAATGATAGATATGACTGCATGCCTGTGTGTGCGCAGTTGCAGAGGGTACCACAACCAAAATGGCGGATCCCTGAAGAGAACCGGCCCCTGGATCAGTCACAGGCGAGCAACCAATCACGTGGGCCATGGGCTGCGCACACAAGTGTGAGTGTGAGTTAAGACTGAGTGATTACCCTCCTTTCCCGTCCAGCGGACAGGAAGGAAATTGCAAAATCGCCCTGGGTCAAACCAGCCGGTTTGGTCCAAAGCAAAGAAATGAGAACCAAATTTCCAAATCTCTCATTTCCGACTATGCAAGCAGAGACGCCTTTAGTCTATAGACTGACAGACAGACAGCCTGGAAGCTACATAAAAGCAGCAGCTAAAAAATGGCCAAGTGAAAATCCAAAAATGCTTGAATTTGAACAGAAATGATAACAAATTATCATGGGCAATTCTAAGAAAAGAAATATATATATATAATGTAACAGTTTGTAAAACCGAGAAATACGAGTTGCTGATCATTCATAATTCATGGTATGCTACAGCAGAAAAGAAGTATTTATACAGAGAAAAAAGCAAAGGAAAATCTTGTATCCATAGTGACCTCAGTACGCGAATTCTCCCATGAGCTTATTTAAATGTGAAGATAACTACCTTAACTGAGCAGACAAAGTATAATTGCAAATGCACACATGCGGCAAAAAGGTGGACACTCGGGTAGGATCCCGTTGACAAGGTAATTTTCTCACCCATTTAAGGGGACTCAAAGTGGCTGACAAAGCTTTTCTGTTCTTCTCCCCACAACAGAACACCCTGTGAGGTAGGTGGGGCTATGAGAGCTCAGAAGAGAGCTGTGCCTCGCCCAAGGTCACACAGCTGGCTTCGTGGAGGAGGGTATTCCCAGAAAAGGGTCCGGCTCCCTAACCACTAGACCAAACTGGTTCACAAGAATAAGATCAGCTCTTTTTGGTGTGTGTGCACGTGTTTGCGTGTGTGGACATACCTAATTGCTTCTACAAGAACATCCAGTGTTTCCAGACCCTGCCATCCAATGCCTAGTGCATAATTCTGTGGGGCTGAAAGCCAAATATACCTTCTACAGCAGAAAAAGAAAAGTGAAAAGATTTAACAGACTCCACGCATGAAGGCATGTTTCCAAGGCTCAAAACCCCTTGGCTCATATGGCAACATGGCCAACGGTCAGGGCAAATGGTCATGGCTGACCATCTCTGGAGCCCAATGCACTGTGGGGGCGGCAAAAAAACACGCCACGCATTCCTGCTTCAGCTACGGCCACCTCCCACTCTCCATGCCATAAGGGACAGCCTACGGTGAGCATGGCATTTCGCACATTGTGTTTGACCTCCATGTCCAAAGCACGCAGCTCGAGTTCCTCTCCCCAGTAGGCCACAAGAGTACAGAGGTATCTGCTATGGTTACTTCCAGGCATTTGTTTTTGAAAGCCTGGAACGAAAGGCAAAGTTTCTCCTGACGGTAGTCAAACCCACAACTGTTTATAGTTAGAACGGTTGGGTGCTGTCTGGGGACATGGGCTGCTACTTTAGAAACCACCTGGCTTCCTTCCAGCAAAGCAACACGAGCGTATCTCTCTGAAGGTTTGAAGGTTTGCCTCTTGGTCTTCTATCCTCCAGGCTCTTGGTCTTCTATCCTCCAGGCTCTTGGTCTTCCATCCTCCAAGCTCTTGGTCTTCCATCCTCCATGTATACTTAAATGAATGCACCACTTTTCCAAATCAAGGTGCTTAGAACAGCCTGCAACACGATATGAACACTATACACACACACACACACACACACACACTACACACACACACACACACACACACACACAACATTGTATCCTGAAGCCAATCTAGAAGAATGGGAGAGGTTAGATGTGAGCCAGTTTGTTCTAGTGGTTAGGGAGCCGGACTCTTATCTGGGAATAGCGGGTTTGATTCCATCCTCCCCCATGAAGCCAGCTGGGTGACTCTGGGCTAGTCACAGCTCTCTTCTGAGCATTCGCAGCCCCACCTACCTCACAGGGTGTCTGTTGTGGGGAGAAGAACAGAAGGTGTGTCTCCTCCTTCTCCTCCTCCTTCTCTCTAGTTCTCTGAAGCACATTTTAAACACACTAGGAAGCGTCCAAAGTAGCCATCTTAGGAGAAAGGTTTTCAAATTTGACTATTCCCAGTTCTTCTCCCTCTGTTTCCCCCCCCCCTTTGAGAGTGGAATGATGCACGCAGGCACCCTGATTTTCTTCCCAGAATATATAATGCCAGAAGGCTCACTGCATCTTTATGCAACTGTGTGGAATTGATCTCACTTTGAAGTCTTCCTGCTTCACTCCTGCCTTCAGTCCTTTTGATGCTCTCCTGTCAATGGTCTAACCTGTCCTACCCCTGGCAATGAACGAGGTGGATGTGATGTTTACTGGCCTGTGAGTCACCTGCTGATTTATACCTCCAGATGCAAATCTAGCCTGACTTCTAGGAGGAAGGAAGATAGAAAGCCTTCGCTTCTCACTTTGATGCCACAAAGATGCTCTGATCTTCATTTGCCACAGTGGATTGGGCCCACCAAGTCACCAGAAAAAGCTGCTGTTTGAGTGTCTATTAAGCCTAAAGCTTAGGCTTAGATAGATAGATAGATAGATAGATAGATAGATAGATAGATAGATAGATAGATAGATAGATAGATAGATAGATAGATAGATAGATAGATAGATAGATAGATAGATATCTGCAGGGGTATAGCTATCATGAAGGAAGCCTGACATTTTGCTAGAGACCAGAGGCCTTTCTGCACTAAGCCTTATTCTAGATTATATCCCAGAATAGGGGCTTGCTGTCCACATGATCATGCGGGTTATGGCAGGCACCAAGTGAGGCCTACCATAGCCTGCATTAGGATGCAGACATCAGACCTCTATCCCAAGATATATTCCAGAATAAAGCCAAGTGTAGAAAGGAAGGAAACTGGTCTTCTCACCAGGGAGCAAACAGAGGTCTTTTCACATTTGGGTTGGTAGTGCATGATTAGGGCATCTCTGGAGAAGGGCATCTGCACCCGAAAAACAAGTCTGGCCACGGTTTGGGGTCCTGGCACACATTGGTTAGCAAGCAGAGACTGCACATGGGGACGATCCCAGGCTATTTTGGAAGGAGATTGGGGTGTGCTTGCTGTTCCTTCCCTGTGCATTGGAGATTGCAGCTGCTGACATTTTGGGGGAGTGGAAAAATCCCAATCGCCAAGGCAGGCAGGATAATGGCTTAATGTTTGTACTTTTTCCGCGGCAAATATTCCACCCCTGTTTCTCGATCGCCAAGGGGGATTTAAAGGAGAGATTCTGTTCTTTTCTACCTCTGGGCTTCCCCTCCCTTTTGGTATGTGTTTATGACTGCACTGTAATTCATTGACCCCTGGTGGAAAAGGTCATGATTTGTGTCCTAATCTTAAATGTCTTGATTCAACTAGCACTTCTCACAGATGATCTTGGGGCTTAGTCCCTGGTATGCATTCAGTCTTAATCTGCTAGCAAGATGTGGGTTCCTAGTGAAGAATTAAATGAATTAAAACACACAGAGAGAGAGAGACTGCTGTGCATTATCCCACTGGGATAGGAAATTTGTCTGAAAAATGCTATTTGCTCAGTTGGGAGTTGGAGATCTCCATGCCCAGAAGCTGGAACCTGGTCGCTCTCTTCGGTCCCTCCATTCTCATCACAGGTTTTCCACTAAGCTCCAGAGATTGTGGCCATCAATCATGATAATGACTCTTACCCGATGTCTAATAACTCAGATTACTTGCCAAAGGCCATAGGCACATTCCTGGAGAAGGAAAAGATTTTCATTGGTGCCAGGCAGCCTGGGGTGTTGCCTGGAGAAGAACAGGCTATTGACCATGGCCATCCTTCCTGTCCACCAGATCTTGCCAATCATCCATGTTACTTGTGTGCAGGAGGTGAAATAATGTATCAGTGGCTACTCAAATGTATATCTAGGTGGGGCTTCTAGGATGGAGAAATAGGCAGGTTGCCTCCTAAGGCCATTTGCAGGGAGTTGATAGGCGATGAACGTTTTGCCTTTTACCTGTGCTTGAGATGCCCAGAAGCAACTGGTGGGCCACTATGTGAGATGGGATGCTATCATAGATGAATCTGTGGCATGATCCAGCAGGGCTCTTCTTATGTTCTTATCTAGATTGATTGTCTAGGTCCTGCCTCCAGACTGGAGAGACGAGCAAGATGCCTCTAAAGGGAGGCAGAGATGAAGGCTTTGCCTTTTTCCTTTGCTCAAGATGCTGAGAAGAAGTTGGTGGGTGATTGTGTGAGACAGGATGCTGGAGTAGATGGGCTGTGGCCTGATCCATCAGGGCTTCTCTTAGGTTTTTATGAAGCAGGCCAAAGTATCATATGTTTGACAGGAAATGGATGTCTAGATCCTTGATAAGAACTCGTTTTCTTAGCTTTTTCTGTAGGAATGTTCTCTCATTCCTATGTGGGGGAAATTACTACCAGGGCTTGCATTTGCTGCTCGGCTTGCTCTGTATCTATAATGTAATTTCATTTCTTTGGCATCTCCAGTTCCCATGGCATGGCATTATCTGTAAGGTCAATAGTATATCCTTCAGTTTCAACCACATTAGTTCATTGCTTTTCCATCCATTCTCTGTTAACCTCTGGATATTAACCTTCGAGTAGCACCTTTTAGCACGTCCAGCTGGTTCAATGACATGGAAATTGCCGTATCGTTACATTTTCATTTCATCGGCTACTGTATTAGAAGGATTTGCTGCCTTTCGTGTTAAGAGTTCAGGCAGGAGCACCACAACCAACCGAGAGTTGCTGGGGTGTCTTAAAAGATCAACAGATGAATTGTAATCTGTCCAGGAATTAAAGGTCCCTTCCGCAGGTGAAAAAGAATCCTCTTCGGCCCGCGTTCCAGTGATGGTTAATAGCTCCCAGTGGATAGCAGAAATTGGAAACAGCACAGACCCTGTCTGGAGAGATTGGAGGGAGGGAGGGAGGGAGGAAAAGAAAAGGAGGGAGGATGGGAAGGAGGAAGGAAAGAAGGGAGAGAAGGAGGAAGGAAGGAAGGAAGGAAAAGAAGAGGAGGGAAGGAAGGAAGGAAAAGAAGAGGAGGGAAGGAAGGAAGGAAAAGAAGAGGAGGGTGGGAAGGAAGGAGGAAGGAAGGAAAGAAAGAAAAGAAGAAGAGGGAAAGAGGGAGGATGGGAAGGAGGAAGGGAGGGAGGAAAGAAGGGAGAGAAGGAGGAAGGAAGGAAGGAAGAAAAAGAAGAGGAGGGAGGAAGGAAAAGAAGAGGAGTGTGGGAAGAAAGGAAGGAGGAAGGAAGGAAAGAAAAGAAGAAGAGGGAAAGAGGGACGATGGGAAGGAGGAAGGGATGGAGGGAGGAAAGAAGGGAGAGAATGAGGAAGGAAGGAAGGAAGGAAAAGAAGAGGATGGGAGGTTGGGAAGAAGGAAGGAAAGAAGGGAGGGAAGAAGGGAGGGAGGAAAAGAAGAGGAGTGTGGGAGGGAAGGAAGGAAGGAAAGAAAGAAAAGAAGAAGAGGGAAAGAGGGAGGATGGGAAGGAGGAAGGGAGGGAGGGAAGAAGGGAAAGGAAGGAAGGAAGGCTGGCTTTTGGAGCAAAATCAAGAATGCCTGGGTGGGGAGAGGGACGGAAAGAAACAGGGGTAGTAGCTGAATATAAGGGTATTAACCTGTGAAAACCACCAGGCCTTACAGCACTTGGAGTGTCCAACTGGGGCAACATCTACAGGAACTATTCCCAGCAGGGGTAAAGGTCATCCGCACTTCGATGCCCTGTTGCAGGACAGGCCCCGTGCTGCATGATGTCCAAAACACGCCACACCCTTCTGCCCCAGGCACCTGTGCCGTCCCGTGCATATCAACATTCGAATTCGAATCGGATTTACGAAAATCCAAACTTCTGAATTCGATCGAATTTTGGATTTCCAAAAATCCAATACGGATTTTTGCATAATTCGCCTGAATTTGACATCATATATCTCATCCAAATATCAGGCCTATTTGCGCTTATAATACGGGATGATGACTGGATGCAAACGGGACAAAAATGAGTTGCCTGCGAACTTGAAAATCAGATACAAATGTTCCCGACATTTGTATCATTCGATTTGGATCGGATTTTCGAAAATACGGATTCAAACTGGATTTTTTAAAATTTGGATTTTCGATTTTTGAATTGAGTAGAATATTCGAATATTCGAATTGACTCTAATTCAAATGCAAAAAATGCATTAGTGCAAATCCCTAAATGGAACTACTTCTTTTTCAATGTCTCGTAGGGCTCCGAGGTTGGAGGATAACCCAATATCTTGCGTTGCCCGGGTCAGTGAGAAGAGTTTTCCTCACTAGCAAAACTGTTTCTTTAACAAATAGCTTTGCATCAGCAGGTTCAGTTTTATGGCAGATCACATTTCTCCTAGCCATGGATTCGCAGTAACGAACTTGGCTTTGCTTATGCTATTTTCAGATCCTGGGAGATCTCATGGAGTCCGTTCGATAGAAAGGTTTTCCTTTCAATCATTATGAGAATTCGAGGCCTGGGGAATGGGTTGTAATCCATCCAGCCAAATGTGGGAGATGTTTACACACTTAAGGCCGCCGACGCCACAAACATCCTTGCAAAAACCCACGCTGCACGGGATAAGGGCTGAGATAAAGAGATGCAAACTGAAATGCCCTTTGATATGACTTCCTACCGAGATGCTTGATGTATTACTCCTGTGCACTGATGTTTAAGTCATAAGTCTGTGGTCCATGGCATCCTAAGTCATTATTCCTTCCTCTTTGAAGGCCTGGATTGCTTTATAGAGTACAGGATGTAGTTCCAGTGCCGCGCCAGCCAACAAATGCCAGTTGCTAGGGCCTGGGATGGGCAATAAGTGATCTTGTATAGCTGACTCTTCATTTCCACCTGACACCAAGAGATCCCTCTTCATTCCATCTGTCAGCACCGAGATGCCTTTTGGGATAGATTGTGCCTCTTCCCGGCTCTACCATTGTTTGGGAGAGAATTCTTTGTACGTACCGATAGCTCAGGCTGATCGCAGGGCACTGTTGATGGAGCTGCTCTCTCTGCTTTAGTCCAGCATCCTTCAAAGTCTGTGTCTATAGGTTTGCAGGGCTTTGAAAGGGAAAGAAAGGGGGGCTTGCTCTTGCAGCTGCCATCCTTTTCCATGATTCTCACTCACATTCTATTGCACACCCCTGATAGTGAGCCAGTTTGGTCTAGTGGTTAGGGAGCCAGACTCTTATCTGGGAATACCGGGTTCGATTCTGCCCTCCCCCATGAAGTCAGCTGGGTGACCTTGGGCTAGTCACAGCTCTCTTCTGAGCTCTCACAGCCCCACCTGCCTCACAGGGTGTCTGTTGTGCAGAGAAGAGCAGAAGGTTTGTCAGCTGCTTTGAGTCCCTTTCTTCTTCTTCTTCTTCTTCTTCTTCTTCTTCTTCTTCTTCTTCTTCTTCTTCTTGTGAGCCAGTTTGGTCTAGTCGTTAGGGAGCCGGACTCTTATCTGGGAATACCGGGTTCGATTCTGCCCTCCCCCATGAAGTCAGCTGGGTGACCTTGGGCTAGTCACAGCTCTCTTCTGAGCTCTCACAGCCCCACCTACCTCACAGGGTGCCTGTTGTGGGGAGAAGAATAGAAAGCTTTGTCAACCGCTTTGAGTCCTCTTAAATGGGTGAGAAAAGCGGGGTAGAAAAGCCAATTCTTCTTTCTCCTCCTCCATGAAGCCAGCTGGGTGACCTTGGGCTAGTCACAGCTCTCTTCTGAGCTCTCACAGCCCCACCTACCTCACAGGGTGTATGTTATGGTGAAAAGAACTAAAAGCTTTGGCAGCTGCTTTGGGTCCCCTTAAATGGGTGAGAAAAGCGGGGTAGAAAAGCCAACTCTTCTTCTTTGTCTTCTTGTTCAACACCATATTCTTTTGTTCTCCACCAGCCATGTTCTCCAGTGATTTAAATACCAGAGGCCTATTCACACTATAGCCTCTAGTGCATGATTAGTGAACCTCTGGTGAAGAGCGTATGTGCACAGAGTAGGCTGTTACAGCCTCCAAGCATGTCCGCCCCCATCAGAAGTTCGTTAACCTTTGATCAGGTGTGGTGCATGAGATCCTGCTCCACCTGTTAACCAGCGTTAGCTAATTGCTTACCTCAAGCATCCGGGTCAGGAACATCTGCTCTTCTTCCACTGCTCTGGGGTTTGTTTGAGGTGTCATGCAAGCACACTGGCACCTCGGATGACCATAGATGCAACTGCATGTGTGCAGAGCGTCTGTGCCACCAAGGCAGTGGTGCTGACGCATGCGCAGTTGCGGAGGGCACCGCAGCCAAAATGGCAACGTCTAGAGGAGTACCGGCCCCCAGATCGAATAAGGTCAGTATTCAATCGCAGGAAGAGGGAACAGCCAAAGTTGATTAGCGCTCCAAGTGTGAGCGCTAATCAACGTTGGTTAATGGCGCTCCTTTCCCATCCAGCGGGAAAGGGAATTATGAAAATGTCCCAGGGGAATGGCAGCTCTTGTGGTTACATTATGCTCATCAAAGCAGCCAACTGGGTTTCTTTTTTCCTTGTGCCAGCAACTGTGGCGTGAGCAATGAGTTGCACGGCACCATGGTGTATAACCTCGTTCATTGATCTAAGCAGGAACCAATGGCAGGATGGCAGGACAGGTGGCATCTGTGCTGTAGCCCTTTTAGTATCAAACAGTAGCTCTGTTGAACTACTGTTTCTTCTGTTGCTGGGACGAATCCCTACCTACCATAGGGCAGAGGCCTCTGCAGATTAAAGAGCTCTGCTCTCAGCTCTCCTGATTGTCAGCCATTTCCTGATGGACCATTAGTTATCCTCTAAACCCATGCCAGGCTATACTTCCAACTTCTGCTGGAGGGCCAGTGCATCTGAGTTACAGGAAGCTATCCAGTTTGCCCATTCATATTTAAAAAGTGAAGAGTTACCCACGTTATGGTGCTGCTGAACGCAAATCTTATGCAGTCCCATTCACATCACCCATGGCAGAAGAAGACAAATCAGAGAGTCTCCCGTTACCCATGCCATTTGAAACTTGCAATTATAATTATCATCTATGGAACACTTGGGAATGCTAAATCATGGGGCCTGTTCACACTTGGCTTTATTCTAGAATAAATCCTGGAATAGGAACCCGCTGTCCAAAGGAGATGCTCTACCTCAGGCATATTCCAGAATATAGCTACACATAAGCTGACTATACTAGCATGCTCTAATGATTTTCCTTGGTCTACTTCTGTCTCAAAGCAAAAGAGGAGAAAAGCCCTTGCTCTATCCAATCTTTGTAAACTGAGGTCCTTTCTGCACTGGGTTTTTTTTCTGGATTATACCCTGGGATCCTGGAATAAGGGCCTGCTGTCCTCATGCTAGCGCTGACTATGGCAAGACCCACTTGAGAAATGTTGTAATCTGCACCAGCGTGCGGACAGCAGGTCCGAATTCTAGGGTATAACCTGGGGAAAAGCCCAGTGCGGAAAGGACCAGAGATATAGAAGATCTGAATGCCTAGGTGCATCTTTCAGGCTGGGGTGGGGGGGAACCGGGGCGCTTCTAAGGCCATTTCCTGGGATTCTACAGCAGGAATAGGTTTGTCCTTGTCTCTGCTTGAGATGCCCATGAGCATTTGGTGGATCACTGTGTGCGACAGGATGCTGGACTAGATGGGCTGTGGCTTGATCCAGCAAGGCTTCTCTTAGGTTCTTAGGTTCCATCAGGAGGCCTATTCTCACTTAGGCCAGTAGTCAACAATTAGTGAACTTCTGGTAAAGAGCATGCACATGTGGAGTAGGCTATTACAGCCTCCAAGCATGCCTGGCCTCCCCAGAAGTCCACTAATTGTTGATTAGGTGTAGAGAGGGACGTTTGATCAGCGACCGAATGAGCAGCACTGCACATTCAGGTATGGACCTACGCGGGGACACACATGCCCACACGCCATTTACCTCTTCATCGCTGGGCTCAAAGTGGCGTGGCTGGCTCGCGGCATTGTGCATCTGCCCACACCACCAGCTCTGATTGGCCAGTTGCCGCACTCCATGCCAGAGTGTTCTGCTCACGTTTGAGAGGTCCTCGTGCGAATAGGCCTCTGAACAGCAAGTGTACTGTGACCCTCCTTTTGCCATTCTGGTGAGGACCTATGTCTTTGGGATGCACCAGAGTGCTATAACTGTTCCAGAACTTTGATGATTGGGGTTGTTTTAATCCGGATCTCCTGGCGGCTCTATCAGTTCCTTTTTCCTTCTTTCTCTTCCAAATATGACCATCGTAACTATATTCCAAGCATTATGGCAACAATTAGCAGTCCTTTGCCAAGACTTCTCCCTCCGCTAAAGAAAGGAGCATTGACTATCCCAACAGGAATGAGGGGCAGGATATAAATTCTGTTATCTGGAGCATATGGTTGCTCTTTTCTCCCTTCATGACATCCGGTCTCCAGATGATTTCCATGGTTGGATACCCATGAAAAGCCATAATGTCTAACACAAACAAACCACATACTGTAGGGATACGTGAAGGACCCTTGCAAAGCAAATCTTTTGTATTACATGGTCACGCCTTGTTAGTCATGGGCACATCTAAGCCCAGAGATATGATTGCATCTCTTAAACCCCTGAACTCCAGAAAAGATGGGAAAGCTATGATAAATCAACACCTTGCCTTGGAAGCCAGATTTCCTTAAGCCATGAAATGAAATTAGGTAAAGAGCTCAAAGCCCTTCACCCTAGGATTAAGATGGGAAGGAAATGACAGGGAGTTATCTCGGAAAGCATTTGCTTAAACTATTATCTATATATTTGGATTCTTATCCTGCCCTATACCAGAGGGTCTCGGGACAGTTAAAAACTGATTTCAAAGAACCGACTCAAAACATTTGAAGTGAGGGGAGAGCTTTTCCCCCTCAGCCAAAGGGCAGAGTAAATAGGCGCACCTTTACCTGTCTTCTCAATGTAAACCTGTGGAAAATGTTCTACAGTCTGGAGGCTCCCAGAATCAAACACAAACGAATGTTTGCAGCAGCAGCAAAAAAAGCAAATTAGGATAATTAGGAAGGAAATAGAAAATAAGTCTCTTTATAAATCTATGCTGAGGCCACATTTGGAGTATTGTGTACAATTCTGGTCACCACACCACAAAAAAGCATATTGTGGAACTGGAAAAGGTGCAGAAAAGGACAACCAGAATGATTAAGGGTCTGGAACACCTCCCTTACAAAATCAGGCTGCAACATCTAGGCCTCTTCAGTCTGGAGAGATAGCATTTAAGAGGGGACCTGATCGAAGTATATAAAATTATGCATGGTATAGAAAAGGTGGATAGAGAAAATTTCTTTTCTCTATCACACAATACTAGAACCAGGGGGCATCTATGAAGCTGATGAGTAGGAGAGTTGGATCTGACAAGGAGAAGTATTTCTTCACTCAGAGGGTCATCAGCTTATGGAATGTGCTGCCGGAAGAGGTGGTGACAGCTACCAGTCTAGATCGCTTCAAGGTAGGGTTAGACAAATTTATGGATGACAGATGTATCAATGGCTACTAGAATGAAAGCCTAGGTACATCTTTCAGGCTGGCTGCGGAAGCAGAACGCTTCTAATGCCATTTTTTGGGATTCAAGAGCAGGAAAAGGTTTGTCCTTGTCTCTGTTTGAGATGCCCACGAGCATGTGGCGAGCCACTGTGTGTGACGGGATGCTGGACTAAATGGGATGTAGCCTGATCCAGCACAGCCTCTCTTATGTTCTAATGTTCTTATGAATGGATGTTCAATTTGAAAGTGCAGTAAACCTGCCATTTTCATTGGTACACATTCTTAGCATCAATGCAGATGAGAAACTGTGTGAAGGGGAAATCCGTCTTCAACAGATCTTGATGACTATGGTTCCAAAAGTCAGCTTGAAAATGGCACTGGATTTATTCTCCATCCATTGTGAAGGCAAGGACCCTGTTCACATGTGGCTTTTCCCGGGGGTATATCTGAGGACAGGGGTCTGTGGTCCACGTGCTAATGCAGACTCTAGTAGGCCTCACCTGTGGCCTGCTGTAACCCACACTAGCGTGTGGACAGAAGGCCCCTATTCCAGGATGTATTTCAGAATAAAGCCAAGTGTGAACGTGCCTCCTGTTTTGGAGAACCCAATGTGGGGGAAATGATCCGGTCACCGTTTTGTGGGGAGTATGTCATGTTCTCTGCTGTGGAAAAGGGGATGCCAGATGACATGCATTTGAGGCCTTATCTGGAAAGCAATTGGCTTCCTTAACTGTCTACGCCTTGTTTGTATCTTGATAAACATCCCAATAACCATCACCCAACCTTGCTGAGTAAACTCGATTCACCCAAAAAGAAGGTTACGTAAATGTGGGGCAGGTATCTTAAGGGGAGGACTATGGTCCAAATCCATCTTCCTGTGGTCTTCTAGAAAAAGCAACTATAATCGTACCGTTCTTCCTCTCGAATAAACTCTGGGCTCATCCCTAATGTTTTGAAAGGGCTGCATAACGCTGTCCCTGATCATTAAGTGCTACAATTAGGGGAAATTGCATAATAGTTTCAGGTTGGCCTGCAGTTTGCACAACAGTTATTCAAACTATGGGGGATAGTAGGTGCGCTGTAACCAGCTGCGATTTCACACCTTGCTTCCCATCCGCTGGACAGGAAAGGAGCGCCATGCACCTGCCCAAATGTTAACCTATCGTTGACTACAGGGCTAAGTGCGAAAGCACCTCTGGACTGAAAATTGCTCATTGTGGTTGAAATCTCTGTCTGTAAAGATATCCGTTTTCACTGTGTTGAGCTTCATGAAGGTCACATTGGTTGGCTGGTTTGCACTAAGGAATATTTGATTTTAATCCGATGAATGTTGACATTCAAACTCGAATCAGATTTTCGAAAATCCAATACGGATTTTCAAATAATTCGAATGTATAGATTCATATCTGTCGTATAAGAATCTGCACAAAAATTATATGTATCTTGCACTTAAAATATGGGATTAAAACAGGATGCATACGGGATAATAAGGGATTTATACGGATTTTTATGGAATGCATACAGATACATATAACAGATACGAATGTTGTTGACACTCGTAGCTTTAAATATGAACCTAACATTCAAATGTTAGGATTTTATGACATTCGGATCTTAAATATCTGAATCAAATCAGATTAAATGACATTCAATTCTACTTGGATTCAAATGTCAAAAATACATTTGTGTCCATCCCTATTTTGCACAAGCCTGTGAGCGATGCTCCAATGATCCTCCAGCAGCCTCAGTCATGGATGCAACAACCTGGGTCCACATTACTGCCTTTCTTCTGCCCTCTGGTCCATGGTGTCCGCTCCAAACTGTGGCTCTGTGGTAGAGCATCTACTTTGCCTGCAGAACATTGCTCTTCAGTCTTTGGGTTCTCCAGATCAGACTGGGAGAGGCCCCTGCCTGAACCCATGGAGACCTCCCACCAGCTGGTGAAGTAAGAACTCAACCTGGTGGTCTGAATCAATCGTACCTTTTTAAGTTCCTCCTTTTAAGTCCCTTTTAAGTTCCTCTTTTTCTGTGGAACAGGAAAGAGCACCCTCGAGTGAACCTGAGCCGCATGCAGAGAGCAAAGGAGTCAAGGAAAGGCCTAGAGGGGGGCAACCACCTGCAAACATCTGAAGATGTTCAGATGCCAATCTCCAGGAAGGCAGGTGGAAATGGCCGCTCTTGCTAGGCACTGCCTATAGCTATTAACCTTATTCTGAACCTGTTGGGTTTCAGAAAGCAGGTTTTTGTAAGGGGATTTTGCTTGTTTTCATTCTCCTGATGCCATATTGCTGCTTTCTGGCCAGTTCTGTTTAGGCTTTGGAAACCTACCTGTTGGAGTGGTTCCATCCGCTTGCTGGGGAAACCCATCTTCATTTCATCTCCACCCCAGAGCGGAATAAGCCCTCCCGGGAATAACCCAGCATCCATAGCCTGCCTGGAAGTGGCTAGTAGGGATGTGCCTGAATATTCAGAACATTTCGTTATTTGGACAAATTCGGAAATTCACATACAGAACGAATGTTACGACATTCATAAATTGACATTTGTATGAATACGAATGTTTTGGAACATTTGTATGAGGCTTTGGAACATTGGTGAAATAGGGAGGTGGGAAAGTGGCTGCACCAGTTGCATCTGCAATGGATCCAGAGTGAATTTGACATGGTTTAAGAGCAGATTCAAAGTGGATTCAAGGCGGGTTTGACGCTTTCAGAGTGGATATGTTATGGGATTCGTATTGGATATGTATCAGATACGAATGCATTCGCATCAGATATTCATATGAATACATTCACTTCAAATATGAATCCTACCACATTTGAAGGGGGTGTATTCGAACGAATTTTCTTACATGTGACTAGATATGAATATAATGCAAAAACAAAAACCATTTGTACACATCCTTAGCAGCTAGATTGTGAGTATGGGGCTGTGGTTTTGCACAGCTGCAGTGACCAAATTGCCATGGCGTTGCCTGACTTCACACTGGATGCCAATTCAGACTTTGCCATGGCATTCCGCCTGGCCCATTCACACTGCACCTGCTAGTCCAGGGCTCGTCCAGCGCACACAGTGCAGATGGCCACCACCATGCTGCTCCCTTCTCTATTGACCTGTCCTGCCACCTTTTGTATTGATTTGTTTGTTGGTTTGCAACATTTTATCAATGAGTTCATGTTTCTTAACTTTGTTGAAGCTACTTTTGGCACCTGTTATCTTAGGCCCTTTTTGCACGAGCAACAAAGACCCCATTAGGAACCCAACAGGTATGGAATTGGTATGGATCAGTTACGTACCTTCCACACACGCAACCCCTTAAGGACCCTATAAGGACCCCGTTCTGAACGCATTGTCTGCATAAGCGCTGTTGAAATCTGGATTCAGTGGGGCCTTTGGACCCCTAAATCTGGATTAATGCAAGACCCCTTTAATCATGTCTTCAATCCAGTCTTCTGCCATAAAGACCGGATCAGAGGCTGCGCTTCCAGACCTATACCGGGGCAGTGGGCCTCCATTTGCAGCAGGGCAGCTCTGGCTCTGCCCCTCAGCACACACGCCATATAGGCCTACACATCCTTTGTAGCTGAGCACAAGCTTCATAGCGGCTACGTAGCCGTGTCTCCGCCATGCCCCCTGTAACCGGAAGTGACCTCTGATTGACAGCTATGTGGGCCAATCATGCCATGCCACGGGCAGACCTTCCTGCTTGGGCCTAATCGGATCCTCAGGATAGTTGCCACGGTATCCTCACAGCAACCCTGTTTAGCACCCATTGCTATTGAGTGCTAGATGGCCCGTGTGGACGCATGGGGCCCTCACCATGATGCAGAACTTCAAGGACCGGATTCCTCGAGGACTGGGTACCAAAGATCCAGATCTTCTTAATCCGGATTAAGAGAGCTACATGCCCAAAGGCCCAGAGACAAAGAAGAATTACACATGCATTGTTTTCATTGCTAAATGTGCTGAACTTCAGCACACAACTCAGGGGAACACCTAACCGAGGTTGCATATTCCGAACTCTGCATTTGCGTTAGCGCAGGTTCACAAAGGTACGCCGGAGCAGAGATTCCTTTAAAAGCTGGAAAATACGTGTGTGGCTCTTATCTGTGCTTTGCTTTAATAAATTCTAATCTGTCTAAAAAAGTGTTGTCAGATCTGCTTGCAAAGGCTCAGAACTGATCTGGTTAGCAGCTTGCGTTTAACAAAGCTACTTTGAAAAAAAAGCAGAGCTATTCTATTAAATACGGTGTCTGAAATCCAGTCCAGGATGGTAACTGAGAATCTGAGCTGAGAATTAGAAGTCCCTGATCTGAAGTAAAGCAAAGTGTGCCCCCATCCAAGCAAGTAAATCTCCTCCTGCTTAGCTTCATTACCCTACTCCAAATAGCTAGATGCCTGGGAATGAAAGCCAGATAGTTCTCTTGTGCGAATTGCAATATCACCAAATCATCAATGAGAAATGAAAATTAGATCGCTTTCCCCAGCATGCACACATGAAAGGTGACTTCCCCGCAATCAGACTAGCATGTAACTCTGTTCTCAGCAGAAGTGTTCTGGCTTCAAAGTTCTTCTACTTTCCTACTCAGCGTTCTCTTCTGATGGTTGGTCCTGCTGTGTCTTGGGGCTGGGCAAATCCTAACCCTTCAGATGATTCTAGATTTCTGCTCTCATCATGCCTCCCTTTTAACCAGAGTGACTGGGGGCAATGACACTGGAGTTCAGGCGTTGTCCACCTTAGGTCAGGGGGTGTTCAAGCTATGGCTATCCAGGAGATACTGAACTACATCTCCCATATGAGTTTCAGGCATAAGAACATGTAAGAGGAGCTCTGCTGGATCAGGCCACAACCCATAGGCTCCTCTTATGTTCTTATGTTTTCCAGCATCCTGTCCCACACAGGGGCCCACCAATTGTTTATGGGCATCTCAAGCAGAAGACAAGGGCAAAACCTTCACCTGCTCTCGAATCCCAGCAAATGGCCTTTAGAGGCATCCTGCCTGAATCTCCAGCCTGGAGGATGTAACTAGGCATCCATTCTATTAGCCATTGATACACCTGTCATCCATGACTTCATCAAAAATAACCTAAGAGGAGTCCTGATGGATTACGTCACAGCCCATCTAGCCCAGCATCCTGTCCCACACAGTGGTCCACCAATTGCCCATGGGCATCTCAAGCAGAAGACAAGGGCAAAACCTTCACCTGCTCTCGAATCCCAGCAAATAGCCTTTAGAGGCATCCTGCCTGTCTCTCTTACCTGAAAGTTCTACTTAGGCATCCATTTTAGTAGCCATTGATAACTCTGTTGTCCATAAATTTGTCTAACCCTTCCTTAAAACCATCTAGGCTGGTGGCTGCCCCCACCTCTTCCGGCAGCAAATTCCATAGACCGATGGCCCTCTGGATGAAGAAATACCTCCCCTTGTCTGATCTGACTCTCCCACCCATCAGCTTCATAGTTTGCCCCGTGGTTCTAGTGTTGTGTGATAGGGGAAATATTTTTTCTCTGTCCATCTTTTCTATACTGTGCATGATTTTATATAATTCAATCAGGTCCCCTCTTGAACACTGTCTTTGCAGGTTGAAAAGACCCAGACACTGCAAGGGAGGTTGTTCCAGACCCTTAATAATTTTGTTTAGTTCAGTTAATGATGAGACTTTTAATTCAGCAACATTTGGATGGGCAGATTTTGGCCAGCTCTCATTCATTTACAGGCCAATGTCTGAGATGGAATGGTGGACTAGATGGACATTGGCCGATCCAGTAGTGATGTTTTTATGTTCCAACATATGCCTTTTTCAAAAGACTGATTTCCATTACTCCAGCAAGGTAGTTAGTGCCACTTGGAGACTAACAGGAGAAGGGTTGGTGGCATGAGCTTTTGTAGACACATCTACTTCTTCACGTCTGATATTCATTTCCTTCAGTAAGAAACTTTACAGTTCCTTAGGATTGGGGATAGGGTTAAGATTCTGTCTCAAAGACCTCTCCCTCCAGGATGATGCCAAGTAGTTTGCAAAAAAAAAAAATCTCCATCACTTGTTGCGGCCATACCTGCTGGTCCTAGTTCCTGTAGGTGGAATCCTTTTTATTCTACTAGCTTTCGCATTTAGATCCATATTTCATGACTCCTTATCAGCATGGTTCTTGTTGTGCCAAATGTATATCTGGGCTTGCCTTTCGGGGAGAAATAAGGTTGGAAGGAAGACTGAAACGCCCTTCCAGTTTCGTCTAGTGGTTAAGGAGCTGGACTCTTGTCTGGGAATACCAGTTTCAATTCTGCTCTCCCCCATGAAGCCAGTTGGGTGACCTTGGGCTAGTCACAGCCTTCTTCTGAACTCTCACAGACCCACCTACTTCACAGGGTGTCTGTTGTGGGAAGAAGAATAGAAAGCTTTGCCAGCCACTTTGTGTCCCCTTAAATGAGGGAGAAAAGCAGGGTAGAAAAGCCAACTCTTCCTCTTCTTCCTCTTCTTCTTCTTCCAAGCAAGCCCACAACCCAGCCCACGGCCCTTCCTCGTTGCAAGGACCCTCAACTCCAATTACCGCCAAAAGGGGAGGAAAGCTGAGAATGCCAGTCTGTCCTTCCCTACATGTTTCAAAGGACCCAGTCTGTCGATTCAGCATATCCCGTTCCTTATCTGATAGGTTCAGAGATGCGAAGGGAATGAGATATTCATTTCACAGCACAGCCAGTGCCACAGAGAGAGAGAGAGAACGGGTGGAAAAATGCCAGAAAAGCCGATTGACTGTTGAAAGGAGTCTTAAGTGTCTGAGGAGGGGAAGAGGGAAAGAGAGGGAGAGAAGGAGGTATGCAACTATTTAAATCATCCACCTTTCCAAATGAATGAATGAATGAATGAATGCCACAAAAGGCCTGTGACCTCAGTTTTCTTTTGACATGAGCTCCTTCTCTCTCCTGATTTTGGAAAAAGGAAGTGAAAATTTTCTCTTGCTCTCTTGATTTTGGAAAAGGGAAATGAAAAAAACTCTTTCTCTCTCTTTCTCTCTCTCTTTGGAAAGAGGAAGTGAAAATTTCTCTCTTTCTCTGGATTTTGGAAAGAGGAAGGGATTTTTTTTATCTCTCCCCCCCCCCTTCCCCTGCCCCCTGTGTTTCCATTTTGGAGGGAGGAAGGGGCAAATAGATCAGCACACAGGTGGGGTGGGAGAGGGAAGAGCAGTTTCCTGCTTGCTGGCAAATGAATGGCACGGGGCGGGGTTAGTGGAGCGCAGGCCACTAGCAAGGGCATCAGTGCCCATTCTCAGACCCTAGAGACCAGTTCCTCAGATCACGGGTGGGCGCTCAGTTTCAAACTACACTGCCCCCTTTCCCTCCTTCCTCCTGTGAGCCAGTTTGGTCTAGTGGTTAGGGAGCTGGACTCTCATCTGGGAATACCAGGTTTGATTCCGCCCGCCCCCATGAAACCAGCTGGGTGACCTTGGGCTAGTCACAGCTCTCTTCTGAGCTCTCACAGCCCCCACCTACCTCACAGGGTGTTCTGTTGTGGGGAGAAGAATAGAAAAGCTTTGTCAGCCGCTTTGAGTCCCCTTAAATGGGTGAGAAAAGAGGGGTAGAAAAGCCAACTCTTCTTCTTCCTCTTCCTCTTCTTCTTCTTCTTCCCCCTCCCTTTAAAAAACAAAACAATTTCTTCCATGCGTTGGTTCTAAATGGCTCACCATTCCTCCCGAGGTTGATCTCCCCTGCAAACACGATGAACGATGCTGTTCTCTTTTTGCATTTCTTCCGGCCGGATTGGGCATTGCTTTACAGTAAACCGTGTAGCCCCCTTTTCTGCTTTTACCTGGTCAATAAAATATGGCTGCGCTTGTTTAATGCTTTCCTGTAAGCTTTTAGTCATGGGGTTTGGCCTCATACACTGGCAGATTGAAGCCTGGCTCCACAACACAGTTGACACACACTGGTAGATGGGATCTTCCCTTCTTCCCAAATCCCAGTATGCTGAGTGGATTGAAAGATAGCCTGTAGGGTGCCTAAAATGGAGACTTTTGGGCAGCTGGCCCACCCTTATGAAGTTCATTTCTACTTACAGAATTGGTACCACGGACTCTTCAGGGCTTTTCTGATCCTAAACGCACACAGCCAAGACATACACCCACCCACCCACCCACCCATCCATCCATCCATCCATCCATCCATCCATTCATTCATCCTGCCATATAACCAAAGGTCTCCGGGCAGGTAACAACATCTAAAATTGACCATTATTGAAACAATAACAGTATGTATTAAAACAATAGCATCTGCAAGTGGGAAGGGGAAAGTGTTTCCCCATTGAACCCAAGGCCAGGGCAAAGGGGTGCGTCTTCACTGCCTTCCCAAACGTGCACAGTGGAGGGGACAGCCAGAACACAGCAGAAACATGGCCCGCCCTATGGAGGTGCTTTGGGCAAGGGAAGCCTTCCTTGCACCTTGGTTTTTGCCAAGCGCAGGACAAACTTTGGTTCCGCCGCCTCGAAAGCAGGACTTGGCACTCTCTCGAGATGGACGGCGGAGCCTTGGATGTCTCCCATCCGGTGACCAATCATTGTCCCCTTGACCTGGGTAATTGAATAAATGCTAATAAATGCCATAAAGGTCGCGGTCTCCTCTTTAGCAGTAGTGGGAAATGTGGCATACCATCCATCACTGACAAAGGCAGAATGGATTGTATCTTGAGACAGTTGGTGTAAAGTGGTTTAAAAGGTGAGAATAGAGCAAGACTAAACAGAAGAAATAGGGACCTTTCTCCTTTCTCCCCCCCCCCCAGCACATCATGCAAAACACCCTCGAAATTCATTACCCTCTGGGGGCACTTAGTGGCACATCCCGGGATAGGGGTTATTTACATTCTCCATCTGATGTTCAGTGGATAAGACAGTCTTTCTGAAAAATGACTAATCTCTACAGCCTCCCGTACGGTTTGGTACAAATCCATTGGTAGACCATACAATCACTTTTGCTTAGCAACATGTACAGCATTTGGATATGAATGCAGGGTTTAAATGCATTTGCTCATAAGCTGAGCTGTCGGAGCAGGTTGTGCTGGAAAAAGGACAATGGAATGGACCTTTCAAAAGCCAAAGTTTATGGGGAGAAAGGAATTTTTTCAGAAAAAGTAAGATTAAATCTGCAGGCCAGGCCCTGCTGCTTGTCCCACCACCTTCAGCAGTAAAATGGGTGGGAAACCGGGAGAGGGCCTTCTCAGTGGTGGCCCCTGGACTACAGAATAATCTCCCCCCTGAGGTGCGTCAGGCCCCCTCACTGTTTATGCTCGGGAAGTCATTGATGACACATCTCTTTGCCCCGGCCCTTCCCACTTGTAGCCACTGGTAGTTATTTGCAGATACTACTGTTTTAATATAGATTGTACTGTTTTAATATATTGGATTTTAAACGCTGTAACCCGCCTTGAGACCTTCGGGTGTAGGGCGGGATACAAATATAAATAATAAACAAATAAAATAAATAGCAACAGTTAAAGTATCAACAGTATTCTAACCCTGAAAACGTTTTTTAAAAACACAAAGATTTGGAAATACACAGTATCTGGCTTGATTTTACCATAGGCCTATGTGTTCTACAGCCCATAGTGCATGATTAGGAAACTTCTGGGAAAGAGCATCTGCACCTTGAGGAGGCTCTTGCAGCCTCCAGGCGCCCCCTGCCTGCCCAGAAGTTGCCTAATCATGCACTAGATGTGGAGCATGGGATTATGCTCCCCACCTTTACCAACGTTGACCAAAAGCTTACCGGGTGGGCCCATGCACAGGCCATTCACACCTCCTCCAGTGTTCTGGGGTTGTCTGAGGCGCTACACAAGCACGCTGGTACCTCGGACAACTATAGATGTGGCTGCACATGCGCAGAGCATCAGTGTCGCCATGGCGATGGTGCTGATGCACACAGTGTTCTGGAGGGCGCCGCAACCAAAATGGCGGTGCCCAGAAGAGGGCCAGCCCTGGGATCTGTCATAGGTCAGTGATTGGCCATGTGAGTCTGTTGATGTTGGGTATTTACACTCCTTTCCTGTCCAGCGGATGGGAGGGGAAGTGTCAAATCACTCCTTCTCTGGGGCTTGATTGCTGCCTCCAAGAAATCCCTGCCTCTCAAAAATAAGAAATTTTGTGAGGAGTAGGAATTGGCTTTTCTACCCTGCTTTTCCCACCCATTTAAGGGGACTCAAGGTGGCTGACAAACCTTCTGTTCTCGGATGGCTCCAAGCAGAATACCTACGGGTTATCCTCTGCATGCTATTCCAAGAGCGACCGCTGGGGACGCAGCCTTAACCTAGATAGGGGTGTGCCCATTATGGTCATAAAGTGTTAACCAGAAATCTGGGTTTGAACGAGCAGGATGAAGTAGGAGAGGGTCACCCAGCTGGCTTTGTGGAGGAAGAAGAAGAGTTGGCTTTTCTACCCCGCTTTTCTCACCCATTCAAGGGGACTCAAAGCAGCTGACAAATCTTCTGTTCTTCTCCCCTCAACCGAATACCCTGTGAGGTAGGTGGGGCTGTGAGAGCTCAGAAGAGAGCCGTGACTCACCCAAGGTCACCCAGCTGGCTTCATGGAGGAGATCAGAATCAAACCCAGTATTCACAGAAAAAAGTCCGGCTCCTTAGCCACTAGACCAAACGGGCTCTAGTTTTTACCTTGCACAGGTCTTTTTACATAGGACCTGCCTCACCGCACATTTTCTTCCTCTTCCCTTATGCCACAAACGTATTCCAGGGAGAGAAGGAGTGAGAGAGATTTAATATCTTCCCACTCATGGAAACATCTGAATGCTTTTCTCCTCCTTCTCTCCCGTGGGTATTTCTACCAGCACTCCGACACCTCCCTAGGCAAATCCTGTCCTGAGCTGCTCAGCAGAAAGCAACCTCAGGCAGAAGAGGCATCGAGCATAGTCCTAGAATCGCTGCTCTCAAGTAAACCCTACTAGATTCTGTAATCCTTAAGTCCCCAGACAGCGGACTTGGGACTGAATCCTATGGGCACAATCTTGTTTTCCCTGGTAGAACATTCCATGCGTGGAAAACAAGGCTCCAGCCTTCTCGCATCTTAAGGCAGAGGTGTGTGCACAAGTGTTTTTGTTTTGTATTCTGTTTGTATCGAATCGAATGTAAGAAAATTCGTATTCGTCTGAATAGATAAGCTTTGAATGTGTAGGATTTGTGTTCAGTACAAATGTTCAACCCCATACAAAGCTTCACACAAATATATCAACACATTATATTGCAGTGGTTCTCAACCTGTGGGTCGCGACCCCTTTGGGGGTCCATCTACTCTTTCACAGGGGTCGATCAGATATATCTGCATATCAGATATTTACAATACGATTCATAACAGTAGCAAAATTACAGTTATGAAGTAGCAATGAAAATAATTTTATGGTCGGGGGTCAGGGTTAGGTTGGGGGTCACCACAACATGAGGAACTGTATTAAAGGGCCGAGGCATTAGTAAGGTGGAGAACCATTGATCTATTCAAATTTGAATGTCAATCTTCGAATGTGCCAACGTTTGATTCGAATTCGAATGTCTGAATTCGGCCAAATCTTCATTACAAATATCCATGCACATCCCTAGTTCTGACATTAAAAATGATATCTGCATCCAAAGGTGGCTTCCCAGATCCTGCTTGTCCCGCTGAAAGGCCACCTGATGCTGGAATTCCAACATGGTGGAGCCAAAAGTCGGGGTGCATTCGAATTTGAGTCGAATCGAACATCCAAACATTTTATTTGATTTGAACGTTTAGAATCCAAATGCAACAAAATCCAATTCGAATCAAATGCCTTCGAATCTATTCATTAGAAGATAGGAATGTCGACAACATTTGTATGTGCTATACGTATCTGCACGCATTTTGTACGCATCCCGTTTAATCATGTGTGCATCTGGTTTTCCTCCCATACTATGAGCGCAAATGCGTACAGATACGTATGAGATCCGTACATTGAATCATTTGAACTAATGTTTTGGAACATTCGAAATTCGTTCAAATGTTTAAATTCGAATGTGAAGACATTCTGGGCCTTTCTGCACGTGCCGCCGGAAAACGGATCTCAAAGATCCGTTTTAAGGCGGAATGTTTTTAAAAAGAATCTGGCCCATAGAGGGTCAGATTCTCGGAGGACCCACACATCCGCAGATGCGCGGGGCGGCGGCGGCAGGGCCTGATATGGAAATGGTTTGGGGTAGGTGCTGTGCAGATGCACAAGCACCCACCCCACACCAGCCCTGCCAGCGCATGCCCACCTGTCAGAGAGGCTTCCCTGCCTTTCTCCTGGCCAGAGAAATGGCAATCGACCATTCTCTGGCCAGGGGAAGGCAAGTCCTACTCCCACCCCCACCTCGTCATTGGCAGCCCGATTCTGGGGCTGGTAGGGCCGGCGACAATTGCGCATGCGTGTGCGCACCGCAGACTACAGTTCCCAGCAGCGTTCGCTTCCAAACCGGTTTAAGGGGAAAAGCCAGATGTAAGACCTGATTCCTGTAGGATCTGGGTAGGATTTGGCGGCAAAACCGGTTTAAGCAACCGGTTTTGTGCGCCGATGTGCGCACGTGGCGTCCTCAAAGGACCCTAATTGGGTTCCCTGTGCGGATGCCACGTCCAGATCCTTCCCACATCTGGCTCTAAATCCGTTTTTAGAGCCTGTGCGGAAAGGCCCTCTGTTCGAATTCAAACACCCGCATTCGACTGAATTCTATCAAATTTCAAACGTTTAGAACATCTGTGCCCATCCCTACCCAAAGTGGGGCATGCTGAGGCTTTGACTCGAAGCTTTCCCAGTCCCCATGCGCATATACAAATCAGAAGGAGATTAAAATATATTTCAGAATGCATGTGAATGCTCTGGAAGGAGTTAAAAGAAAAACACAACTCCAGCCACAAGCACAAGAAAACTGGACCTTCTCCATCCTTACAACCTGGAGGAAAGCGTCCAGTCAAGTGGTAGTTTGTACCCTTTTCCAGCTTTTCCACCCCATGTTGAAGGTCTCTGTGTGAAGCACTTATGACCCCCCAAGAAAGTGGCAGAAAGCTCAAGTTCTTGCAGAGGTTGTGAGCCAGAAGCGATACATATTCATGTCTACTCCAGGGCATTGTAAATTTGCCCTTTAAAGACATTTTGGTCACGTTTGGAAGAGATATTCGCCAAGTATGTCTCATATTTTCTTTCTCTTTTCCCCTAGTCATTTAGTCCCCGTTTCTCTCCTATTTTTCACTGCCAGCCACCCTGGTTTATTTTCCTCCCCAGGCTTCCCTTGTGGTTTCGGGAAAAGGCCAGACACAAGCGTGCCTTGCACGCAACTCAGCCAGACAGCAGGCTTTCCAGTGCCTGACTCCAGAGGGGAAAGCAATAATGCTTTTGGAGCCTTCTCTTCCATCCAAAGCAGCAGGGAAGGAGAAGGGAACTAGCAAGGCATTCATTCATTCATCCATCCCTCCATCCCTCCATCCCTCCATCCCTCCATCCCTCCATCCCCCCTCCCTCCCTCCATTACTCACTCACTCACTCACTCACTCACTCACTCACTCACTCACTCACTCACTCACTCACTTACTTACTTACTTACTTACTTACTTACTTACTTACTTTACTTACTTACTTACTTACTTACTTACTTACTTACTTTACTTACTTACTTACTTACTTTACTTACTTACTTACTTACTTACTTACTTACTTACTTACTTACTCACTTACTTACTTACTTACTTACTTACTTACTTACTTACTTTACTTACTTACTTACTTACTTTACTTACTTACTTACTTACTTACTTACTTACTTACTTACTTACTTACTTACTTACTTACTTTCTATCCCGCCCTATACCCGAAGGTCTCAAGGCGGGTAACAACATTTAAAATCAGATATATTAAAACAATAAGAGCATATATTAAAAAACTGTGTCTGCAAGTGGGAAGGGAAAGGTGTCCCCATTTAACCGAAGGCCAAAGCAAAGAGGTGCGTCTTCACTGCCCTCCTAGAACACAAACAGTGAGGGAGCCCGAAGCACCTCAAGCGGGAGACTATTCCATAGCTTGGGGCCATCCCTGAGAAGGCCTTCTCCCGGGTGCCCACCCATTTCACTGCTGAGGGTGATGGGAAAGCAGTAAGCTATTCCCAGATAAGAGTCCAGCTCCCTCACCACTAGACCAAATGACAGCAAGCTATCTGAATGTTTGCTCTTTCCAGTAGTGTGTGTTGGTATGAATTTAACACAGAAGGTCTCCATCGTGATTGCTTCAAGAACAATAGTATGCCTGGGGCTGGTGCAAGAAAGGAGCCATCCAGATGGAACTGCTCCAACTGTTTTCTTCTGCGTTCGATTCGTGTAGAATATTCAAACTCATACGAATCCCATACAAATGCATACAAATCTATAGGAACAGTATACGAATCCCATATGAATCCCATACGGGTTGCATTTGAAGCTTCATACGAATGTAGCAAAACATTTGATTCAAATTCACATGTCAATCTTTGAGTGCACCAACATTCGATTTGAATTCAAATGTCCAAATCTGGCTGAATTTGTATGAATTTTGAATGTTATGAAGAAGAGAGTTGGCTTTTCTCACCCATTTAAGGGGACTCAAGGTGGCTGACAAAGCTTTTTCTATTCTTCTCCCTGTGAGGTAGGTGGGGTTGAGAGAGCTCAGGAGAGAGCTGTGACTAGCCCAAGGTCACCCAGCTGGCTTTGTGGAAGAGGGCGGAATTGAACTCGCTATTCCCAGATAAGAGTCCGGCTCCCTAACCACTAGACCCAACTGGTTACGTGTGCACACCCAGAAGGCATACGTCGGCTTCAGAGCCGTGTGGGAATGACGGCGGATGACGCCACCACAGCCTGCTGTTCTGCTCTGCCACGCTCCCTTATCTCTATGAATGCCAGATCCATTGAGTTCGTGGACGAATGGGCCCGCGAGCGTAGCCCTCTTTCGATTCGCCGGCGAATGTCGGAATTCACACTCATGTGTACAAATCCCAAACGTGATGAATATCCATGCACATCCCAAGCCACTGGGTCTTCACACCACCATCATCACCATCATCATCACCGCCATCGTGATCACAGTGCTGTGGCTACGGCCATTGCTGCCATAACTATTATCTTTTATAGACCATGTAATTAGCCTAGTATTCCAGGCAGTTCTCAGATTTAAAACCCATAAAGCCCAGCCACTGTCAGAATACTGCAGCAGCCTTCCGAGCACCGGCAAAGGCAAGCCGAGCACCGTGGGGTGGGTGTTGGGGCCGGTTATCCAATCCATTTTACTCTTGGAGGAAATAATAACAGCAAATATGGACAGAGCCATAAATAATGTAGACTCTAAACAAGCGGAGAGGCGCACAGGAGAAAAGGGGAAATATTTGTCTGGATGTAAAGGCAGCCTGAAGGCAAGGAAGCCTCATGATCGGCTTTGTCTTTCTAACTCTCTCTTTCTTTCAACCTTTGGCTCTCTCCTTCCCTCTCCATCCCCTCTTTGCCCTTTCCTCCTCCTCCTCCTTCTCTAGATGCTCCTCTAGCTGCCTTTGTTGTCATGAGGAGAACCTTGGCGGTAGAGCCACCAGGGAAAGGAATCTGCCTGAAGAGTTAAGGAACAGCAAGGAGAGATCCATTTTCCTTTTGCTTTCCCCTCCATCTCTCTCTTTTTCTAGTCTCTCTCTCTCTCTTTCTCTCTCTCTCTCTAGTTTCCAGCTGTGATCATACCCATTGTTCAGGATGGCTTCCAGCCATCTTCTCCCCGCCTAGCTCAGATTTACTTTTGCAGAGATTGTCCTGGGGGCAGGCTGTCCTGTCCCTCCTCTCTTTGTTCTAGTGGTTAGAGAGCCAGACTCTTATCTGGGAATACCAGGTTCAATTCTGCCCTCCCCCATGAAGCCAGCTGGGTGACCTTGGGTGAGTCACGGCTCTTCTGAGCTCTCACAGCTCCACTTACCTCACAGGGTGTTCTCTTGTGGGGAGAAGAACAGAAGGTTTGTCAGCTGCTTTGAGTCCCCTTAAATGGGTGAGAAAAGCGGGGTAGAAAAGCCAACTCTTCTTCTTCTTCTTCTTCTTGCCGGCTTCCCCGGAGTCCACTTTTTCAGGGAACTCAAGCCATCTTCGGGAGCTGGTGCATTTTCACTTCCCTTGTGTGAGCACGGAACTGGGATAGCAAGGGCTGAATCTCCCTGGGAGGGGTGAATCCAGCCTTCTCTCCCACCCAATGCCTGGCGGAGGGTGGCACACAGGTGGTCCTCCTTCCTTGCGTCTCTTTCCACTTCCAAACTATTCCTACGAATCCCATATGAATCCCATACGAATTCCATCCGAAGCTTCGTACAAATGGATCGAAACATTCAATTCACATTCAGGTGCCAATGTTCAAACGTACCAATATTCAGTTTGAAATGTCTGAATTTTGATGCATTCATACAACTTTCAATCGTGATGAATGTTTGTGTGCATCCCTAGTTCAGTGCCTTGTTGTAATGCCTGGATTCTACCACTAGGTGTCACTCTTGTGCATTTTGCTTTCCTACTGTCTCTTTAACTCTGTGCAACCAGGACTGCATTTCTGACTCTTGAAAATCTTTCAGCTACTGTAAGGAACTTGGGAGGGGACTGAATTTTGACCTCAGAGGAATGCATGCACTTATAGCAGTATTTTAAAATGGCATCTCCAGGGGAGACACCCACACCCCAAAGCAGCAATTGTAGACAGAGCCACACTTTGTGACGCAAGCACAACCCTAGCTAAACAAGGGCGACGCGGTAAAAAGGGAGTTGTGTGCCATCTTAATGCCAATGGTCTAGCGTGTCATAATCATTGTACGGTGATAAATCTGTTGATCCGACATCTCTCTGAAACCACCCTCGTTGCTATGGCATTGAATTTATTATTTTGTGCTTTATTCCTAAGAGCTGCAGATTTGGAGGGCGAATACACTGTGCAAAGTACTCTAAACAGGCTCAGAAACAAAAAGACCACTCTTAAGAAGCTTAGAGACTTATGTTGATCAGGAACAGGTGGTTAGTTACTTTCAGAGATCCACTGGAAGGGGGGGGGAGCACTCTAGAAAGCAATGAGAGAAAATTGCCGCTGTAATACAATCAGTGTTACCAGGGTGCGACAGGTGCCGCTATGGAAGCAGAGAATTACAGGGGGCGGAAAGACCCTGATGATGTTTCAGAGAAGTGAAGATTAGGCAGGGAAGCCCACGCTGTCACATTCTGAACACCAGCTCCTTCCCAAGGTTCCTCAGGACTTACCCAGTGTGTGAATGCTGAGTTTCAGAGCAGCACAGGGCCTGTTAGAGCTCAGAAGAGAGCTGTGACTAGCCCAAGGTCACCCAGCTGGCTTCGTGGGGGAGGGCAGAATCGAACCCAGTATTCCCAGATAAGAGTCTGACTCCCTAACCAGGGGCCTTTCTGCACTTAGCCTTATCCTTGTATCCCAGAATAGCGACCTGCTATCCGCCTGCTAACGCAGGCTATGGCAGGCACTAATTGAGGCCTATCATAGCCTACATTAGCATGTGGACAACAGACCCCTTTCCCAAGATATATTCCAGAATAAGGCCAAGTGCAGAAAGGGCTCGGAACCAGTGGTTCTCAACCTTCCTAATGCCACAACCCTTTAATACAGTTCCACATGAGTTCCTCATGTTGTGGTGACCCCCAACCTAACCCTAACCTCCAACCATAGAATTATTTTCGTTGCTGTTTCATAACTATAATTTTGCTACTGTTATGAATCGTAATGTAAACATCTGATGTGCAGGATGTATTTTCATTGTTGCAAATTGAGCATCATTAAAGCATCGTATTCACATCAACTACAGCTGAATATAAAAGTGTCATTTTACTTCCAATGCTGCTGCTTTCTACCCAGTAGCTGCTCTCTACTGAATTTGCATAGGGTGTATGTGATGGGGTTGGCGTGATGATGTCATCATGCCAGGTACTCATAGGTGCACGTGGGCAGACCCACCTGGAGACAGATAGAGGAGCGCTGTCCCAGTTCCTATGTCTTTGAAGACCCCTGAGAAAGAGTAGATCAACCCCAAAGGGGTCGTGGCCCACAGGTTGAGAACCACTGCACAAGACCAAGCGGCTGCACCAGTCACATCTGCAATGAATCCAGAGTGCATTCGACATGGATTGAGAACGGATTCAAAGTGGACTCAGAGCAGATTTTACACTTTCATAGCAGATACGTTATGGCATACATATGTTTTCTTTTCAGATTTTCATATGAATTCATACGAATACGTTTGTATCAAACAGAATCCTACCACATTTGAAGGGGATTTTCTTCCATTCAATGTGATATGATCAGACGCAAAAAGACCCATTTGGGCACATCCCTGCTTTTGAGTCACCAACCGTGCTGAGTAAACACCACTGCAGTGCTTTGAGTGGCTGTGAGGTGCTTGGCAGTCACTGTGACTGAACAATGTTATGTACAGATAAAAGAGTCAGGAGGTTTGGCACCGTAATGTATGATTCCTTGCGCTGTCCTGCGCTGCCACAGAGCCGTTACGCAACTGTTCCAGCATCAGGCCTTTGCATAATTCAGATGGCGTCACACTAATTGGAAGGTTGTTTTAGGGTGTGTGCCGTGAAGATGCAAATGCGCTGGCAGGAGCATTTCGGCTCTTAATTCGATGTGGGGCTGTTGTCAGTAAAAGACATGGATTCCTCCTCTTGGTTGCTTGCAATATCTCTCTCCCCCTTTGCTCACGGTTGGGTCAATAACTCTGTTGGCTGAATCATTTCATTTTAAGGAAACCCTGACATCAGCTGCTCATGCCTGCTTGGCCTGGACGTCTTTGCTGCAATGCTTCCTCAGCATTTATAGCTGGTACAACCCTTGCTTTCATGCGTTTGGTCTCTTTGGCTGTTCTGAAGCTAGTGCGGTTCCACAGGGAAGTCAGGGCTTCATTGCGGAGTTCCTCCTTCAAGCCCCCAAACATCTGTTGCTCTGACATCTGGGCCGTTCATTGATTTTACTTGATGCTGCATTGAACAGGTTCTCTGGGTTGATCCGTATGTCAATGAGGCCTTGCTTTCCAACTGAGCTCTTGGCAATGCCAGAAGACAGATTTTTCAGAAGTGCATAAATGCGCACAGCATGCGCAAATCAAGAAGGAGAGAAGAAGGCGAGGCTCCAGTTTAAAGGGTATCAGGTGGCTTGCTAAGGAGGAATGGTCTTAGGTCTGCCACACAAATTATGACAAAAGCAATGAGTCAGCATGCCTGGGGAAAGCTTCCCATGAATGAGGAGCCACAATCAAGAAAGCCCTGCTCCTGACAGAAACCTATTTCATGCGCAGTGGAGAAAATAACTACATAACATAAGATTTTTCCGTGCTTAGTTGTGTACCACTCCGACAAGGGGTTCAGTGGGCACCTTTCACCACATGCAGGGACAGAACATGGGAGACCACCTGGATGTATCCTCTGTCCACATTGGATGGCACCTAGCCCAGTTGAAGCAGATCTATCTATCTATCTATCTATCTATCTATCTATCTATCTATCTATCTATCTATCTATCTATCTATCTATCTATCTATCTATCTATCTATCTATCTATCTGTCTATCTATCTGTCTATCTATCTGTCTATCTATCATCTGTCTGTCTGTCTGTCTGTCTGTCTGTCTGTCTGTCTGTCTATCTGTCTGTCTGTCTGTCTGTCTGTCCCACCCTATATCCAAAGGTCTCAAGGCGGGTAACAACATTTAAAGCCCAATACATTAAAACAATAAGCAATCTATATTAAAACAATAGTCCCTGCAAATATCGTATTTTCCGGCATATAAGACAACTGGGTGTATAAGACGACCCCCAACTTTCCAGTTAAAATATAGAGTTTGGGATATTCTCGCCGTATAAGAAGACGATCCCGGCGTATAAGACGACACCTGACTTTTGGGAAGATTTTCCTGGGTTAAAAAGTAGTCTTATACGCCAGAAAATACAGTAACTACTAATGGCTACAAATGGGAAGAGGTGTTTCCATTTAGCCAAAGGCCAGGGCAAAGAGGTGCGTCTTTGCTGCCTTCCTGAACCTATACAGTGAGGGAGCCTGACGCACCTCAAGAGGGAAATTATTTCATAGCCTGGGAGCCACCACTGAGAAGACCTTCTCCTGGATGCCCACCCATTTTACTGTTGAAGGTGGAGGGACAACCAGGAGGGCCTCTCCTCCAGATCTTAAGGGCCAGGCAGGTCAAAATGGGAGAATGGCCACCTCGGCAGGAATACCAGGGGTCCAAGCCTAAAGGCCACAGGGGAACGCATTTCAACAGCACATATTGGTGTATGCCATCGAAATGGGTCCCTCCTGGTAAACCTGTTCCGTTCTAGCAGGCCCTGGTCCACCAGCAAGGCTTTTTAGAAAAGGTCTAGCAGTATCCTAGTCTAGATGGTCCACCCAGACCTGGGGCTTATGGTTGTTGTTGTTTTTCTGAAATATATCATGGCCTAGGTACTGGCTGTCCACATACATGCTAGTGCAGGCTATAGCAGGCCCCAAGTGAGGTCTGCCAGAGTCTGCTTTAGCACGCAGATCACAGACACCTGTCCTGAGACATACTCCAGGAAAAGCCCAAGTGTGGATAGGGCCCAGACTACACTCAGTCCAATGCAGATGGAGTGGATGAGCAGGGGCATGGCTTCTCTGGTCCACGCTGGAGTGCGGAAGAGAGATGCCCAGACGTGGAGCAGGCTTTGCACTCTACCAGGCATTCCCATAAGTGCAGAAAATCCCTTGGAAATAAAACCAAAGCTAACTTACCAGTGTCTGCCTCCTAGGCCTGTGCTGCGCATTAAATCTAGGACCTTCTGCCTTCAGATCAAAGGTTCTGCCACTGAGATGCCGCAGTTCTTTGCTTTTATGTGCTGCCATTATGGTGATGGTGGAGTCATGGTTTTGTTTTCGATGCTGCTGCTGTGCCTTCCAGTACAGACACACACACCCCTTCCAGGTTGAAGTGATGTCTTAGTGAGAAACGCTTTCCTTTTGATGGTTCAGAAATTATAAATTGGAAGAGAGGAATGAGCCCTGTTTTATCAGCCAAACACCAGCTTAGGAGACTAATCCTTAGCTTTGGGGCATGGTGAGCTATTCGGAAAACACCTTAAATGACAGGGGCGTTCTGTGGAAGATGTTTATCCAGCTTCCTTGAGCGTGAAGTCATGCTCCACAGCTAGTTGATAATTAGGCAACTTTTGGGAAGGCATGGGGCACTTGGAGGCTGTCACAGCCTCCTCTAGGTGCAGATGCTCTTCCCCAGATGTTCCCTAATTGTTCACTACAAGCCAAAGTGCAAAAAGGGCCCTGATCCTATTCAAAAACACCTTGTGGACATCATAGCAAGATCACAGGAGAGCAACGAAGATGGTGGTGGGCTGGAAACAAAGACCCTCAAGAGGAGGTTGAAAATGGGGTGAGTTGACTTTAAGAAGAGAGAGATGAAGGAGTATAGCTTCCAAGTAAGCCAGTAATGGGCACTTTTAGCCACAGTGGACACTTGGACCACCACGGACAATGGTCTTTCAAGGAACAAGCCCAGTGTCCTTACTTCTTCTCAGAGGGTGTGATGCCCCCGTCTAGGAGAGGCAGAACCTCAGCTCCTGAGCTTGGAAGCCACCTGGCAGCGGAATTTCTGTCTGATCAGATTCAACCTTGGCTTGCAAGCCCTTATCCAACTCTTCAGTGGACACACACACACAACCAGCACCATACCCTGCTGCTTTTTGGAAGAATCTTCTCCCCTCTTACTGCTTAATGGCTTTCCTCTGTGATGGAGCTGCCAACATTTCTCAGGGAGACGTTTTTCAAATCGCTTGCTTGCCACAGGAAGATCTGAGCTAACGAGAACCTTTGCTTTGCGTGGAAAAAGGGGACGGTTGCAGAATGACGGAGCGGTGGCCGCCGTGACCTTGTGCCCCATCTCTGTATCGCTGGTCCGAATCCTTTCTTCCAGTCTCTTGGGATTTTGCACCACAGCACTGCTCAGCTACCTTCACAATTACGTTATCGATCCCTTCTTAGACCTTCTTCCCCTTGGCGGGCTGTTCCGGCACGTGCAAGGCGAGCGTGAGAAAAACCCGTCTGAGGCGAAAGGGTCATCGCAATCTAAGATAAGGGAGGAGGGGAGAGGCTTGCATGGAGGAGATAAAGGAACCCAGCAGAGCAGGAAAACACCTTGATGGGAAACTCGCTGTTCCAGCATCAGATGAAACAGTAGAGGCCTGTGCCTGCATCCCGACATTAGAAATGCAGAAATTTATTTATTTATTATTTGCATTTTTATCCCACCCTATACCCTTTGCTGGGAGTCAAGAGCAGGAGAAGGTTTGCCGTTGTCTCTGCTTGAGATGCCCATGGGCAATTGGTGGCCCACTATGTGAGACAGGATGCTGGGCCAGGTGGGCTGTGGCCTGATCCAGCAGGGCTCCTTATGTTCTTATATCCAAAGGTCTCAGGAAGGGTAACAACATTTAAATACCAGTATAACATATGCAAACGATAGCCTCTTCATTGCCCTCCTAAAACATGTACTATTCCATAGTCTGGGGGCCATCAACTGCAAAAGCCCTATCTGGGATATCTACCTGTGTTGCTGCAGAGGGCGATGGTACAACCAGGAGGGCTTCCCCTCTGGATCTTAAGGGATGGGCAGGTTAATATGGAAGAAGGTGTTCCTTATAGGTTAGAGTTAACACCTTGAATTGGGCTTGGTAGTGAATTGGCAACTCTTTCAAGACCGGTATCATGCGCGTCCAGCCAGCTGCAGCTTCTGAACTGTTTTCAAGGGCAACCCCATATAAAGTGCATTACACTAATCCAGTCTGGAAGGTACCAGAAAATGGATAACTGTGGTTTTTGTTTTGCAAAGGGATGAAGTTAGCAACCCTGGGGTAGAAATACTGTTGGTCCATACACAGAGAAGGAGCTTGACTCACCTCAAGGGGGAAACTATTCCATAACCTGGGGGCCATTACTGAGAAGGCCCTTTCCTGGGTCCCCACCTGTTTCACTACTGAGGGCAGTGGGACAACCAGGAGGGCCTCAGCTCCAGATCTTAAGGCACGGGCAGGTCAGTATGGGAGAAGGTGTTCCTTTAGATATTTGGGGCCCAAGTCATTTTGGGCCTTATAAGTCAAAGTTATAAGAACCCTGAATAGGGCTCAGTAGTGAATTGGCAGCCAATGCAACCCTTTTAAAACTGGCATCATGTGCATCTGGCTAGCTGTCCCAGTCAGCAACCTGGCAGCTGCATTCTGCACTAGCTCTTACTTCCAAACCATCTTTAAGGGCAGCCCCATGTAGAGTGCATTACAATAGTCCAGTCTAGAGGTTATCAGAGCATGGATAACTGTGGCCATTATTAGGTATCATCAGTCCATATGAGCAGCTTTCTTGACACATGTGAGGATGGTTTGCCATTACCTCCTTCTAGAGAGACGCTGCGGATCACACTTGGATTTCCAGGCAGGTGTCCTAGCGCTGAGCTATAGACACTCCATTGAACTGCATTTATTTGCACATTTTTTTTAAAAAAAATCCTATTTTCTTACACAACAAAAACTCATTTGGTGCAAGACACCCACAATATGGGCTTTTTTTTTAAATCAGCCAAACGCAGGGGGTCACTTCAGACTCAGCAAAAACCACCAGCAAAGTGTAACCTAGCTGAATTGGGTGATTTCATCCATTGCTAACTACGAAGAAGTTAGATCTGCTTCAGTGAAGAAAAATCTGTTTTCTAGATGATAAGGAAATGTACATCTTGAGGCTTCAAGCCCCATAAATATTTATGCTTATGATCAGGCCCATCGGAGTGGCTGATGTAAGTGTGGCTTTGTGTGAATGCTGTGTTATGTTGAGAACCAAAGGAGGCTGAAAAGAGGAGCACCGAATGTCTTACAGAGAACTGGAATATTTCCTCCAGCTTTGGCACACTGGAGCAGTGTCTCGTCTGTCTGTCTGTCTCTCTGTCTGTCTCTCTGTCTATCTATATCTACCTGTCTGTCTGTCTCTCTCTGTCTGTCTATGGCTTTCCTCCTCACATTCAAGCACTGTAATGGTTTTAATGTGCATTTTATATTCTCACTGTTGTAACTATGTTGTAACCCACCCTGAGACCTTTGGGCATAGCATGAGATAAAAATTCAAATCAATCAATCATTAAAATCTCTCTCTCTCTCTCTCTCTCTCTCTCTCTCTATCTATCTATCTATCTTATCTGTGTGTGGGTCTGTCTGTCTGTCTGTCTGTCTGTTGTCTATCTGTCTGTCTGTCTGTCTATATCTATCTATCTATCTGTCGATCGATCGATCGATAGATAGATAGATAGATAGATAGATAGATAGATAGATAGATAGATAGATAGATAGATAGATAGAATTTTTATCCCATCCTTTACCCAAGCAGGTTACAACATTAAAAACCAAACGTAAAAATGAGCGTAACAAAAGAGGAAAAGCTGTTTCCTTATTTAGCCAAAGGCCAGGGCAAACAAGCAGCATCTCCACTGCTCTCCTGAACGCATGAAGTGAAGGCACCTCGGGGTTGGGGAAAAAACTATTCCACCGTCTGGGGGCCATCACAGAGAAAGCCCTTTCTCAGGTGCCCACCCCTTTTGCTACAGAGGGTGGTAAAATGTCTTTATTTTGCAGTATTCACATCCTTCCCTTCAATCAAAGATCTCACCCAAAGATAGTTCACAATATTCAGTAAAGTTTTGAAAAGACTTAGTTGCAGTGGGCAACGTTTCACATGCCAGCTCATCAAGATGGGCTCTCTGAAGCTCAAAAGATGTCTGCCCTCATCTCCTGAAGGGCATGAAAGACTCCAGCAGCGGTTTCAACAGCTGGCAGATGTTATTCCAAAGATATAAAAGTCTATGTCTCCACATTTTAGTCAAGAAGACCTGAGGGCAAGCACCTAACCTTTTTTTTTTTTTTGCATTTGTTTTGAAGTTTCTTGCAAAGAAAACACAATTTTTTTCCCATGGAGAGAAAGCCCTTATCATTACCAGAAATACAACAAAACACGAATGTTTGATTGAGTTGCTTGTTTTCGCAGTGTGCAAATGCAGACCGAATGTTGCACAAAGGTCTCCCGTCATTGTGGCAGCGCAAACGTGGTCTTTGAATAAGCATTTTAGAATGGTTGAAAATGCTGCCCCGTGGCAGAGTGTGCGTGCTCTCGCTTAATGCAAGATGTGCGTGTCACATGGAGCTGGAATAGTTTTTAGAGCACGTGAAGAATGCGAAGGCGAGAGGTTTGGGCAGGGGGAAACGGTGAAACGGATAGCTTTGTAATGAGAGTGAGACACTTTAATTCAAGGGTGGGCGCATTAAAACCCGACGCTGTGACAGCTGATGTCCTTCAGAGCTGACCTCAGTGTGCTGTTTGCTTTTAAACATGAATTGGTCACAGTGGCTCTAATTTGTCTCCATACCGGCTTATGCAGCCCTTCGCATTTCTGTGCATAAGCAATCCATTGCGCACAAATGCCTCTGGTGCCCTCTGAATCCTTTGCCCTCGCCCATCCCATTCCTCTCTCTCTCTCTTCTAAATGCCCTTTTACATACATCCTGGCGTAACACAAGTTTAGCGCTGTGGTTTCAGCAAAGATCAGAGCATCGGTTGGAAAGCCGAATCTTCAGCATCGGTTCAAAAACCAAATCTTCAGCATCGTGTCTGTTTCTCCCCTGAGATGGCCCATCATCAGACAACAGAAGCACAAGTGAAGTGCTTTTAGCCCCCTTCTTCCCCGAGCTTTGTTCTGGAATATATCCCGGAATAGGGCCTTGCTGTCTGCATGCTAGTCCAGAGTACAGCAGAGGCCAACTTGGACTTGGGTTCTTAGCTCACAATAGGGTAACATCTAGTAAGGTACATCTGCATTTACAGAAGGCATTTACAACCCAGAAACACCTCCTGCCTTACAGGGCCTTTCTGCATTTGGCCTTATTCCAGAGCCTGTCTCGGATTAGGGGTCTGTTGTCCACATGCTAATACAGACTATGGCGGGCCTCATCTGGGGTCTGTCATAGTCTGCACTAGCATGTGGATAGCAGGCCCCTGTTCTGAGATATCTTCCAGAATAAGGCCCAGGGCAGAAAGGGCCCAGATGGTACCTGCCACGATCCCCAGCGTTCCAGTAAGTGCCTGCCCTCTCTAGGAGTAGCTTGGCCCTGTTAGGATGCTGAGTTCGTGCAACGGCCAAGTGAATACTACAGTGTGGACACAAAACACTGGTAGCAAGCGGTTTGAACAGTAAACTAAAACAAGTTTATTATTATACACAAGCAATACTAGAAAGAAAAATAAGGTTCAGGTATTTGTTGGTTTAACTCAGTAAGTCTCTTAAGGTTAGGAGCTACCCCTTTCCCTAAAGGAAAATAGTTCCTTTTTTAAAAGACAAACCTCTCCACGTTCCTCCCCCTCTGACTTGCTCTGCCACAGCTCAAGCCAAGCCAGTATACCAGAACGTGGCCCTAGATGATCACAAGGCACTGCCCATCCTTGCTTGACTGATCATCCAGTCTGGTCAGTTGCTAGTGAAGTCTTCCTTCAAGATCTTCCAGCCAAAAGACCCCTGGTCAACTACTGGTCCAGCTCCTTCAGGTTCAGCTCTCTCCTGTTCCCTTCAGCTCTTCTCCCAGCACGAAGACCTAGTCTGCTGTAATCTGTGTTCCTTTATACCTTTTTCCCCTTGGCCCTGATTGGCTGTCACTTCCTAGGGAAAGCTGCTGAAATAAAATGCTGCTGGAGAGTCCTGGTAGAGGTGCCTGTTCCCCTTGCCTGATTGGTGGGAACTCCTCCTCTAGCCCCCTCCAGCACTCAGATCCCCGGACAGCTTTTCCTTCCACATAATAGCTGCAACCAATCACTGCAGCAGGGCCCGCACAGGATTTCCCGCCCTTTTTGCAGCCCAAAACCCAGGGTTTGCAACAAGCTGTTTGCCCAAAGGCTGGCTATTGCAGCTTGCTAGAAGCCTGTAATGACAGAAAGCAAAGTAGTTTGCAGCCTTTACCCTGAAACCATCACAGTACCCTATCGTCAACTAGTGGTGGTACACAAAATTGTGCACCACAGGGATCCCAGCCCTTACCCTTTCCATTCCATTCCTTACCTCTTGCATCCAACACCACGAACATTCGCACCATTTCCAGTGTGAGGGGTCACCTGAGGTGGCTCCAAACACAAGATGGCAGCACCCTGATGGTGATCGGACACATGCCCGGACACGGGTCAGTCTCCGGGCGCGTGAGGCTTAGAGTAATGTGCACTAGTGTTCCCAAGTGCTAATGCTTGTACTTACTAGTCTGCCGCGCACTTTCCCCATCCTGTGAACACGAAGCCAAGTGTGAAAACAGCCCTCATAGGCCGTAAGCTCCTCTTAGGCCATAAGCGCCTCCTGCAAATGCGCCTGCCCCGATGTTGTCTACTCGTGAACTACAGGCTGAAGTGTAAATTGGCCCCAGGCTTTTGGGTGGACTTTCCTAGCAAAACCTAAAGACAGGCACCGACTGGGGTTGGAAATAGAACTTTCCTTTTTGATCTTCTTGAAGAGTGTTTGGGTCTGTGAAGGAGTCAAGCCATCTTGCTTGCTCAAGGAACTGCTGCAAATGCTGCCGCAGTTTGCTACTAAGGTCTGTGCCAGAAGCTGTACAGAAATGCAGGTCTTAAGATCAAATGTCTGGCCGAGGGTGAAATGAATCTGGGATATGCATGGTTGAGTTGGCAATGCACAGAAAGGCCCCCAAGGCTTGGCAGTCTGCTGAGCCTGGAAAAGCAGAGAAGAACTCAATGTGACTACAAGTTATGTAGAACCACAGCACTTTTCAGGGTGATTTGACTAGGAATGTCCTCGAATATTCAAAATATTTGTTATTCAATCAAATTCTGATGAATTCGGACATTCAAACTCGAATCGACATTCATTTTGCAATATTTTAACGGATACGAATATTTTGAATTATTTGTATGAATAATTCGGACATTCCTATGTGTGCGGATATATATCTGTACTCGTCTTATTCATATCTGTATTAGGGATGTGCACAAATATTTGAAGCATTCAAAATTCGACTGAATTCGAATAGAATGTCTCTAAATTCGAATGTAACATTTGAAAGAATTTTTGAATCTTTCTAATCATCCATACAAATTACATACATATCCGTAAACATCTTATTTGTATCCAAGGGTGCTTCCGCACTTACCTAGTTAAATCCGGATCTACCTTATCCAAATTTAGTAAATCCGGTTTAGAATAGATCTGGATTTACTAAATCAGGATGCAGGGTAGATCCGGATTTATTAGATACGGATCTAAACCCCCCCCCCCCATCCTTCCGCACACGTGGCGGAAGGATGACTTAGATCCGGATTTGAGGTGGGTGCTGTGCGGACGCCGCTTCTGGATTGAGGTAGTGGGCACCCGGGAAACAGCTTTTTCAGCAGTGGTCCTGAGATTATGGAATGGCCTCCCCCTTGAAGTGCGCCATGCCCCCTCCTTGTATTTATTTAGGAGGGCCGTAAAGACATGCCTGTTTGCCTTGGCCTTTGGTTAAGGATTGATTCTCCCTCCCCAGTTATAATGACATCGTTTTAATGCACTAAGGAGTGCATGGTTTTAAATTTGAATTTTAAGGTGTTTTTAAGTGTGCATCTTGTTTTATTTGTATTTCATTTTAATCTGAACCTGTTCTTAATTTGTATCTTGTTTTAATTTATTTTGACCTATTGTTACCCGCCCAGAGACCTTCAGGTATGGGGCAGGATAGAAATGTAAATAAATAAATAAATAAAATCCAACATGTTAGAAGAAAATGTGAATCGTAAATTCATACAAACAGATTCGATCGTGAATATGTCCGAATGTTAAACGTTCAAATTGATTTGAATCTTCAGATATTTGATTCGATTGAATCAAATCCCCCAAATACCATTTCTGCGCATCTCTAATCCATACGCATCCATATGGATATGTACGGGATGCTTACGGGATAGACACGGGATGTGTCCAGATGAGTACAGATGAGTACGAGATTCGTATCACCAAATATGTGCCGCATATTCATACAAATAGATACGAATGTAATCGTATCAGTTCAAATGTCTAGACATACATTTTTTCTTTATACGAATTTGGATATTCAAATATTCTAATATTTTAGTGCCTATTGGGAAAGTCTCCATTGTCAGAACTGCTATATTCCAGCGCAGAGGGGTTTGGCACACAGCTCCTAAAACCCATGCCCTAAAATGCACAGCCACCACTATTTATGTTTTATGGAGAGAAGAAGAAAGAAACCAGCGTCAGAAATAACAGTATTTTCACGGAGACAGTTAAACAAATATCAGAGGTTTATGAGAAATCTGGGCTTTTAACAAGCTTATGAAAGAGCAATTCCGGCATTATTATGAACTTTAAATAGAATGACCGCCCAATGCAAACTTCTTCCAGTGGAGGCAGAGCTGATGAAATGAGCAAAAATGAGATGATCACGTAGCAAGGTTATGAAAAGTGGGAAGCAGAGAAGCGCTGTGGCCAGACTCTCCTTGCAGAAAGAGGACAGAGACTCTGGAAAGTTCTTGGAGGTTTCTAAATCTGAAAAGGTGAAGCCTCTCAATTCAAGAATAAATTTTAGAAAGGGAACCAATTGCCCAGGGCAAGGGCACTGATGGTTAAGATCTGGACCACCAAAATGGAATTTCCTCAAGGGATGATGCTCATGAGGACAGAATCCTGTCTTCTATAGCCTGGGTGTTACCAACGTGAACTACAACAGGCAAAAGAAGATACAAATGTCGACAACATTCTAATGTGTCTGTACGCATCTATACACATCCCGTTTTTATCCCATATGCATCCCGTTTTCATCCTATGTGTATCCGTAGAAATGTGTACAGATACAAATAAGATGCGTACAGATACGTATATAATGCGTACGGATGTCCGAATAATCTGTACGAATGATTTGAAAGATTCAAGAATTCATTTGAATGTTAAATTTAGAGACATTTGATTTGAGTTTGGATGTCCAAATTTGGTTGAATTTCAAATGTTTCGAACATCTGGGCACCTCCGTAGCGGCGGTCCAGCCCCCAGGAGCTATTGGATCTGTTCATTAAAGATGGTGGTGACAGTGGGGGATGGAAAAAACAATGAATAATTGCAAAGCAGAGTAAAAAAAGAAGAAGAAGAAGAAGAAGGCATAAACGTGTTTGGAAATTAAAGCTTTTCCCTTTTGTTCCGCCACTTTGCAGAGAGCTGTAGGGATACTTAGCACAAAGCCGGAGGTCTACAGGAGCCAGTCTCTTAGCAGCAGGAAAGGCTTTTAAATATTTATTTGTAAACCTGGAGTCTTTATCTCTAAAACCTAGTTGAGTTCAATAAAATTTGATTTGGCTGGTGCAGGTGGGAGGACTTGTGTCTGAAAGCAATGGCTTGGGGGTCTTTATTGAAATTCCAGAAGGGAACTCGCGGATTAGAAAGTGGGCCATAGCCAGGAGTCTACAGTGGAATGTACCTGGAGCAGGACAAATCCTGAACAGCTAGCTGGATGCACATCATGCCGGTCTTAAAAGCATTGCACTGGCTGCCAATTCGCTACTGAGCCCAATTCAAGGTTTTGACTCTGACTTATAAGGCCCTAAATGACTTGGGCCCCAAATATCTAAGGGAACGCCTTCTCCCATATCGACCTGCCTGTGCCTTAAGATCAAGCTGTGAGGCCCTCCTGGTTGTCCCCCCGCCTTCAACAGTGAGGTTGGTGGGCACCCGGGAGAGAGCCTTCTCTGTGATGGCCCCCGACTGTGGAATAGCCTCCCCCTCGAGGTGCGTCAGTGAAGTTGCACCTCTTTGCCCTGGCCTTTGGCTGAGCTGCTTATTATTCCCCCCCAGTACAGACACTATTATTTTAAACATAATGTGTATTGTTTTATACTTGTTGAATTCTTTTTTTAAAGTCTTTTAATGTATACTTTGTTTTAATCTGTTTTAAGGTTGTTACCTGCCCAGAGACCTTTGGGTATGGGGCGGGATAGAAATGTAAATAATAAAATAAATAAATAAAATAAAACACCTCTAGACCTTTGAGTGCAATTAACTAGCAGGACGATTTGCATTTCCCCTTTTCTTGGATAGCCTTTATCTGGTTGCCGGAGGGAACGCACCAAATATTTCATGGCGTGTTTAGCAACATAGGATCTACTCCAGTTCTTTTTCTTTTCTTTTTTGTTTAAACTGCTTTTTAATTTTTTTCTTTATTTGCCATCATTTTACCATTTCATTCGGGTAAACATTTCCAATAAACCATACAGAAACACATATCCATTTACCCCTCATTTACTCCCAAACCCCAGCCTGGATTGACAAAAAAAATCTGTCTTCAATGGCTCTGGAAGAGCATCAGCCTGTACAGCCAAACAAAAATGGGTCCTCCGCCATTCTCGTAGTTACAACACCCCCCCCCCATTCTCCCATATATGATATCTAGGGATGTGTGTGAATATTCGTAACATTTGAAATTCAGCTGAATTTGGACATTCGAACTCAGTACTAATGCCACTTGTCTATGTAAAGTTATTTCTGGGGGCCCTGGGTTCCTGGTTCCTAGATACATAGCTGATCTCATTCAACTGTAGCCATACCCCTGGCAACAGACTTCAGCTTTGTAGGCTCAACCTGGTTTCATACCAAAACTGTAAGATCTAGGGATGTGCACAATTTAAAAAAAAAAACAATTTGTATTGAATCAAATGCAAGAGAATTTCTGTTCATTCGAATAGTTCCCCTTTGAATGTGGCAGGATTCGTATTCAACACGAATGTTCAATCCCATACAGATCTCAAACAAATGCACACGAATCCCATACAAAGCTTCATGTGAGTGTATCAAAGTGTGAATTTGCCCCAGATTTCAACCTACACTCATGGAAGGCCCCACTAATAGAATCCAGATCAGGAACTTCCTGATGTGAATCATGCGAGCAGGGAATCAGGCTTTCCGCATTCCACACTAATGTGTGGCTCGTAAGACCGGAGACCTTTTCACACTTAGGCCAACAGGGGAAGTGTATCTGTACTTTGTGGAGGTTGCTACAGCCTCCAAGTGGCCCCTGCCTGCCCAGAAGTTCAGAAATTATACACTAGGTGTTGAGCACAAAATCACACTACACACCTTTACTGCCCTTAGCTAATGACTTACCAGAAGAGTACAGCAGTGAGCCTCTGTACCTCTTCCGGTGCTCCGGGGTCACCTGAGGTGCCACGCAAGTGCGCTCACACTTCAGACAACCATAGACACAACTGTGCATGCACAGAGCATCAGTGTTGTCATGGCGATGGCTGTGATGAATACACGTTCGTGGAGGGCACCACAAACAAAATGGTGGTACCCCGAAGAGGACCGGCCCTGGGATCAGTCACAGGTGAGTGACTAATCACGTGGGACTTGGGCTATAAGTGTTCCCAAGTGTGAGCGCTAGTCAGCGTTGGGTGATTACACTCCTTTCCCATCCAGCGGACGGGAAGGGAAGTGCGAGATCCCATGTGAATCCCATACGAAGCTTCATACGAAGGTATCAAAACATTTGATTCAAATTCGATTGTCAATCTTTGAATGCGCCAACATTTTATTCCAATTTGAATGTGCGAATTCATCCAAATTCGTACAACTTTTGAATTTTATGTGTACTTGTGCGCATCCCTAATGAAGATCCCTTAACCAGAATCCACTACATCAAGGATGCCTTTGGAAATTAAGGATTCTGAGCCCACGGGTTTGTTTTGAACTGCAAAGGTGCACTGACTCATATTCTTTCCAAGGATGAGAAGAACCCAACCCATTCCTAGTTATCTGTCACGAATTTCATTTCGGTTGTATAATTAAGGATGGCTCCAAGTGACTCATTTTGCAACACCTCTTCTTAAATTATTTGGCCCTGGAGATTCCTGCTGGTCTACTTGGGTCTGACTTCCACTAATGCAAAATGAGTCCAGCATCCTTTCTGCACCTCTCCAGTTTGCTTCCAGTGCGCTCCCAAGTGGAGCAGCTGCACTGGAAGGGACCATTTTCCAACTCAGAAACGGCCCCATCCATGCGGGAATGCACTGGAAGCAAACTACACGTGGAGCACAACGTCATACTCCACACAGGCACTTAGCTGTACCATTGCCAGAGCTGGTACAGCTCCGGATGCTGTGTTCTTCTGGCTGCTGACGCACCACGCAAGCATGATGGCGTGTCAGATGATCCAGAATGTGAGCACACGGGCACAGCAACGCTGTCACAGTGACGATGCACATGCACTAGCGCCAGTAACTGGAGACAAGACGGTGGTGCCCAGACGCACATCCACACTAAGGTAAGTATCTGGGCATGCAGTAGGGTGGCTCTGCATGTACTAGTGTTCACAGGTGTGAATGCTAGTACACACAGGGACAAGTTCACCATTCCTGTCCCCCAGATGGGATGGGAAATGCGAATTTGCCCCGATTTCAAACTGCACTCGTAAGAGACTGTTCCTTTAGTATATGACATGCACAAATGAATGTTCCATTGGCCACAATTCATTTCCATTCGCCAAGGATATTGACAGATGAGACAGCTTTATACTAGTTGGTCCATCTAAGGATGCTTCCGGGCACAGGTAAAAAATTGTCATCCTTCCAGAACTCTACTGGGATTTCCACACATATCCATGGCAGTCTCAAACAATCTCATGTTTAGTCGATAGAAAATCCAATATATTGGCATTATGGAACATCTAGCCGTGGTGCTGGGTTGTGGGACCTGTCAGTTCCTTACCTCTGTCTGCTGGCTCTTTACGTAATTGTTGCTGTTCCAAAATAAATGGGGCGATTTCACATTTCCCTTCCCGTTCACTTGCGAGCACCAGTCACTAACTGCCCTGTGTGATCATTCAATCACCTGTGACTGATCCCGGGGCTGTTCCTCTTCAGGGCACCGCCATTATGACTGCGATGTCCTCTGCGATGGCACATGTGTCAGTGCCGTCGCTATGACAATGCTGGTGCTGTGCGTGGGGTCAGGCACATCTGTGGTCATTCTAGGTGCCAATGCGCTTGCGCAGCACCTCATACGACCCGGAGCACTAGAAGAAGTGTGGATGGCCACCACTAGATGCTTCTGGTAAGTAATTGGGGAAGGTTAGCAAAGGTGTGGAGCACAATTTCATGCTCCACATCTAGTGCATGATTGGGGGACTTCTGGGAAGACAGGAGGCCCATGGAGGCTGTAACAGCCTCCTCAAGGTGCAGATGCTCTTACCCAGAAGTTCCCTAATCATGCACTACAGGTGAATAGCCCCATGAATACCAGCAGGCTTTGCAAGGCGGGGGGCAGGGGGAGGAAGGGAAGTGGTCATCCAGGTAGTTTGCTAGCATCCGGGTATTTTGGAACAGGAACAAGATTGCAAAGACCAAGAAGACAAGTTAAGAGGCCAGGATTGGGTACCACCTCCTCTCCCTGCCCACATTTCTGCAGTATCTGAGACAGGGGAAGATATCAGCTCGTAAGCCTCCGATTCAGACTCAGTCATTTCTCCTGTGAGGAGTTTGAAAGGCAAACAAGAAGCAAAATAATCCTTTAAAGTTCATCTTTCTTTCATCGGTTTTCAGCCGATTCATTTCCCTTTCATCACCGTCTTTCTATGCACAGTTCTGACTGCCTACTTCACGAATGTTGCTTCATCAGGCCTGATGTTTACCTTTGATTCTAAATATACTACTGAGAGCTGTTAATTTGTAAAACATGCCTGGGTTCCAATTCTGTGTTTTGCATTTAATAATGCACAAATTCCATGCTTCTTTTTTGTCATTCTCTTGCGGTAATAAGAAACTATCTGTCAAAACCTTAAGACGATTTGGTCGTTTCCTTTGTTTCTATAGGCAAGTTGTCCCAGTCTTGAGAGACTCGGGAAGATTCTTGACAGGGACTTGCCTGACAGGACTGAAGGATTCTGGGAAAGCTGTTTGGGTTAACCAGACTGCCTGACGGAGTACCGTGTGTCTCCAGTGTGATGGACCTATTAGCTGTCAGAGGAAGGTCAACTGTTTGGCTTTGGGAATAGACAAGAAGCTAAGACAAGCGACCTTTCCATCCTTAACTTTGTCGTTCTGGCCAACGTGGTCTGGTTCAGGCAATCCATCCCACGTCTGTAATTGATTTTGCTTAGACAGCAGTTGCACCATCTCCACAGTTTTGGCATGTTCCTCACTAACCGTTTCACTGGCCCCAAACCTCACAAAAGGAGGAAGAGGAGGAAGAAGAGGAGTTGACTTTTCTACCCCGCTTTTCTCACCCATTTAAGGGGACTCAGAGTGGCTGACAAAGCTTTTCTATTCTTCTCCCCACAACAGAACACATTGTGAGGAGGGTGAGGCTGTGAGAACTCAGAGGAGAGCTGTGACTAGCCCAAGGTCACCCAGCTGGCTTCATGGGGGAGGGTGGAATCAAACCCGGTATTCCCAGATAAGAGTCCGGCTCCCTGACCACTAGACCAAACTGGCTCACGAAGGGAACGAGCCTTCCTGTACTTAGAGCCCATTGGGGGACCCATTTCAACCACGCAGTAAGGTGTGCTGCCAAAACGGGTCCCCCTGTTAACCAGAACACAGAAGCATGCATGTGCTTTCTGAACACCTTCATGATATGGATTAGGCCCCACTACTAGAATCCAGATCAGGAACTTCCTGATGCGAATCATGCTAGCAGTGAGCCAGGCCTTCTGCATTCTACACTAATGTGGGGATCCAAAGACCTGAGGCCTTTTCACACTTGGGCCAGTTGTGAATAATTAGGGAACTTCTGGGAAAGGGCATCTGCACTTGGAGGAGGCTGCTACAGCCTCCAAGTGCCCCCAGCCTGCCCAGAAGTCCCCTAATTATTCACTAGGGTGCGGAGAACAAAATTGTCTATAAATTCAAATTTAAACAGTCAAAAGTATTTTGAATTTTGAATCTATTCATTCGATTTATTCGGACATTCATATGTGTACGGATATGTACACGATACATCTTTCCTGCATCCGTATGCATTTGTACGGATCTATTCGCACAAATAGATTCTAATGTATTCAGTCAAATTGAATGTGAATACATTTGAATTTTAACTATTGGAATTGAATAGAATCCCAAAAATTGTGTTAGTACCTACGTATCCATTCTAGTAGCCACTGATATCAGATCATACTGTATGCGTTTAACCAGATGGTTATGCATCACCCTTCCTAATTGTGCTCAACAAACCATCCATCTACTGTGATAAAGTGACTGGGTCTTTCTAGGACAGGGGGAAGCCATGAGAGCCCTCGAAGAAGATGCTAATGTTTAGGCAGTCCGTGTGTTGAACATGGACTGGATTCCTTAATGGACTAGGTCAAGTCCCTGGTTGGCCACCCTCAGACCAATTACATCTTCTCCAATTATCTTGCAATCTTTTTAAGGAAGAGAGAGATACTAATGCAACATCAATGGGGAAATGAAAACCTTTTGGAATGGCTCAGGCCAAAACAAACAGGCTTTGTCATCATTACAAGTAATGCCCAAACAGGGCCCCTGGAGCCGAAAGGCATTTTGCCAGTGACACAAAATTCTCTGCGTATTGCTCATTGCAGAAAGTGAACTTCAGAAAAGATGCCAAGGTTCCTAAACCCAGCCTAGAACCCTTCCAAGCTTCTGGTCCTCACAGTACTGATATAGACAGAAGAACTACCTTGGACATCAGGGGCCTTTCTGCCCTTGGCCTTATTGTGGAATACATCCCAGAATAGAAGCCTTCTATCTGCATGCCGGTGCAGAATGTAGTAGGCCCCATAGTCTGCATTACCATGTGGATATATATTCCAGAATACGGTCAAGTGCAGAAAGGGCCCAGATCACAACATTCTGGCTTGTTATGCTATATGTCCATAGATTTCAAAGTTAAGATGCTCATGATCCCCCTGGCTGATATGAAGTTGGTTCAGCGATATCTGGAGGTCCAGATTCTGGTTAGCCCTGATCTAATGTTTCTCTGAGCATCCCAAATGGTGCTCTGCCCATCTGTAGCTAGGACGTGCATGACCGGGTTTTCTTGCATTCAATTTGTATTGAATCAAATAGATCATGCAAATAGATCCCCTTTGAATATGGTAGAATCCTATTCAATATGAGTATGTTTGTGCAAATATCTGATAAAAACGCATAGGAATCCCATAGGTATCTGATACGTATCCCATAACATACCCACTCTAAAAGCATCAACTCCACCCTGAATCCACTTTGAATCCACTCTCAAACCATGTCGAATGCACTCTGGATCCGTTGCGAATGCGACTGGTGCAGCCGCTTTCTCACCTCCCCGTTTCACAAGTGTTCCAAAGCTTCGTATGAATGTTCTGAAACATTCAAACAAATACAAATGTCAGTGTACGAATGTTGTAATATTTGATTCGTACATGGATATGAATATTCATAGGCATTTGAAATCCGATCAAATGTGCAGAATTTTGACATTCGAACTCGGAACAGACTCTCCCAAAATTCGAATATAAACATTCAATTCGAATTTCGCATTTTCGATCTGTTTGTTCGAATTATCTGGACGTTTGTACGTATTTGGGTTTGTCATTGAGGATCTGCATCTTTCCTGCATCCGTACGGATCCGTATGGAACAAAAACAGGTTGCATACGGGATAACTAGGAGATGCATAGGGTGGTGGACGGATGCATGCATGCACCTACAAATGTTGTCAACATTCGTATGTGCAGATTCAGATAAAAAAAGGAACAAACAGATTCAAATTTAGTAAATATGAATCGAATCGTGTTAAATTCGAATTTAAAAGATTTGAATCAAATTGGATTTTCGGGTGTTCGATTTGAATACAATGTCAAAAAGACATTTGTGCACATCGCGAGTGTGGGTGCCATTTGCTTCCATTTTTGCTTCCTTAGTATCAAAGGAGCGTTTAGCCCACATGGTAGAACCCAAGCCTGTCTTGATCTGTTTGTCGTGAGTTCTCTTCCTTTTTCTGCCCTACACAGTTTCTTGCAAATCCAGCCTTTTGTAAATAGCATTCCTGTTTATCCAAACATCTCATTATACAAATGTTTTGAGACATTGCTTCTGAGCATCTCTAGATAAATGAAGCATACTGTAATAAAAGAAAATAGGGATAATGGCGCTTCCCTCCCTGGCAAAGGCTTTATGGGGATGAATATATTCAAATGTATTAATGATGCTGCGCTTAGCAGAGAAGAGTAATGCAGACAATAAAGCATCTGGGAAGTACGGTGACAGGTCAGAAGAGGCAGAAAGAAATTGATGTGTTGAGCTTTGGGGGAATCACAGCAAAGAGAGTCGGAAAGGTGCTGGCATTTGGCCATCAAAAGGAGAGCAGATGAAAAAAGAAGTTTCACCATCATCAGGGGTAAAGGGGAAACTAAGTCCATTTGATGCAAGCCAGTTTGGTCTTGTGGTTAAAGTGCCGGACTCTTACCTGGGAATACTGGGTTTGATTCCGCACTGCTCCATGAAGCCAGCTAGGTGACCTTGGGCTAGTCACAGCTCTCTTCCAGGCTCTCACAGCCCCACCTACCTCACAGGGTGTCGTGAGGGGAGTAGAACAGAAGGTTTGTCAGCAGCTTTGAGTCCCGTTGAATGGATGAGAACAGCAGGGTATAAAACTCAACTCTTCCTCTTCTGATGCTAGATTAGATGGGCAGTGGCCTGATCCAGCAGGGCTCCCCATATGTTCTTACATCCTATTGTACCCAAAAGAGATCCCCCCAAGATTGATGTGAATGACAGCCTCGTTGGCCTGTGTTGTCCACTCTACCTCCCCTAGTATTCCAGTAGACCTTGAAAGAGAGGTCTACCCATAGGCCAGTCCAAGCTGCCATTTTGAGTCTCCCAGTCCAGTCCACATTCCAACCAGTGTGGATGAAGTAGATTTAGCAAGGGGTGGGGTCTGTCTTCCACCACACCAGTATGTGAAAGGATGCTTCTATTAGGTTTGGTGGTCCCCTACACTGGCCAGTGCAGAATCACTCTAAGTGAAAAGGTCTGGGGTGGAGGTGAGACCGAACCTGGGTTGTCCTGCCGACTGCTGCAGTCCTGATCGAACTGCAGTGAAGCCCTGGGTGCCCAGCGGCACCCAGGAGTTCACGCCACTGCCCCCCAATGCACATGATGCCCCCTTACCTTGCCGGGTCCAGGGTCCATGCGGCCTTAAGATCAAGCTGCTGCAATCAGCATGGTTTTGGTATACTGGAGTGTGTGCACCTGCGCAGATTGCTCTCAAGGCCATGCGAGGAGCACCCCAGGCCCGGCAAGGTAAGTTGATTGTGTGGGCCTACCGGCTGTTGGGTCAAATCCAGCCCAATAGTGGCCGACAGCTGTCCAGGAGGGAGCGTGTGAATGCTCTCCCTCCCGTACAGCTGTGGGACGCCCGCAGCTCTACACCCAGAACGCGAGTAGGCCACCCTGGGACAGGTTGGGGCGGTTCCAAACAAAACCTCCAGCCCAGCAGAGCGAATGCTCCATCCCAGGGTGTCCTACTCGCGAATAAGCCTCTGGTTCTAGAATCCAATCCCAAATCTTCACAGGTCTACTAGCACCACTGTATCTTCACGGTGCTCCTTTCCTGTTCACCCTGGCCCTTTGGTTGCAGGAAACAGGACAGACTTTGGGGAGCCTGTGTTGGTGCTTGTTGGAAACAGGCATTTCTCCTTGAGGCAAACCAGGTCAGCCTTTATCGCAAGCACTGGGGCCCTGTCCCCAAAAGACTTATTAGCCCCTCTCGGCTTCCTCTGCTGTCACTCTGTTATAGCTGACTTTAAAAGTCCCCTCCACTTCCGGAATAAGCGCCCCCATGGTAGCCGCGATCTAAACGGACTTTCCGTCCCCATGGTAGCCGTCTTCTCTTTCCGGGCATCTTTTTCCCCCCGCCCGTTCTCTTGTTAAAAGGAAAAATAGCCAGATCTCCGTCTCCTAAAACGGCTTCCCGCCCCTAGCAAAGGCAGATGATCGCTCATTCATTCACTTTCAGCACTTACTTTCACTCAGTTCTCTGTTAGAAAAGGCTTTCTGCCCCGGCAAAGTCAGCGGCTGCAGGCATCGGCAGCGCCATCCTTCGCTCATTCTGTTTTAAGGCTTTCACAGATCACTTGATAACAATGTTGCAATTCTGAGCAATTCTGGCTCTTTTTACAAAGGAAAGGAAGCGAACCTGCTGCATTTCTCAGATGTGTGAATGCTTTTTGGCTGTGTGTGCAGGCAAGCAATCCCCGCCCCTTTTGCCACGGAGCGTCCTCAAGGCAGATATAGCGAGCAATACCCATGAATCGCCGAAAGAGCGCTGGACCTCTTCTTTAAAGTGCACGTATTTTATCACGGGTGTCTCACTTTCCTAAGCTCCCTAAGCGCCTTGAAGCCTGGAATGGGGCCGCTCAGAGGCAAAAGAAGAGTTCCAGCAGACTTTCAATTGCATGGGGACAGGGCCTGGGTGACCATCACGGAAGAAAGACTTGGGAAAGAAGTCTCTTTGTGGCAGAAGCGGAAGTCCTTTTGATGTCAGGATCAGCTTTTCCCCTGGATTCTCTCTTCATAGCTCATATTCAGTGCGAGGGAGATTTATTGTGCTCCAAGGTATTTGTTGGCAATATAATCTTCAAGTCCCTTATATTTTGTTCTGTTCTTCTGTGTTTACTGCCTACGGCATTGTTCCAAGAAAGAAACTTCTGAAGCCAGATGTTCCAGTTCTTAGGGTCAGCTACATCACAGCGGAAGCCAATGTCAGCCGAGAACGTTCCACCTGGCAGATGGCAAGAACAAAGCTGATGGATGAGTTCTTCCTCCAGGTTGCAGCCAGGTTGGATGGGTGCCTCTGGGGATAGTCTTAAGGGGTACATTTGGTCCATGTGAGGCCACCACATCTTAGCATCCCTTTGTCTGAAACCAGATGGCATAGCCCTGTGAGTTCTCCTTCATTCCACTAGGACTTTCCCATGTTTTTCCCAGTGAGTTGTGTCCAAACCCAATCCCTGCTTGTGAATAAGGGTGTTTCTGCACTTGCTTTCCCAGCCATTGGATGGAAAGGTGCAGATGAGTCCAAAGTTGACTAGCGCTTGCACTTGCACTTGCAAGCGCTAATCCACAACAGCTGAGCCCTCATGCATTGGTCACTTACCTGAGATCAGTTGCGTGTCCAGTTCTCCACTGGGTGCCGCCATCTTGTTCTTGGCATCCTGCATGACTGTGTGTACACCAGCACTGTCGCTAGAGTGATGCTGATGCTCTGCGCAAGCACCGTTGCATCAGGGAGTCATCTGGGGTCCCAGCATGCTTGCACAACACCTCAAATGACCCCTCGACGAGAAAAAGTGTGGATGATTGCCACTGGATGCATCCCGTAGTTATACCGCATACCATTTTCATCCTGTACGGATCCGTACAAATGCATATGGATGCTGGAACGATGCAGATCTTCAAGTACGCATCATGTACTAACCCGTACACATATGAATGTCTGGATAATTTGAACGAATAGATCCAAAATTCAAAATTCGAATTGAATGTTTAAATTCAAATTTCTGGACATTCTATTCAAGTTCGAATATTCGTGCACATCTTTAGCCTAATTGCAGACTATGCGTCAGAGTGCAAATTCGCTGTAAGAAGAAGAGTTGCCTTTTCTACCCCACTTTTCTCACCCATTTAAGGGGACTCAAAGCGGCTGACAAACCTTCTATTCTTCTCCCCACAACAGGAACCCTCTGAGGTGGGTGGGGCTGTGAGAGCTCAGAAGAGAGCTGTGACTCGCCCAAGGTCACCCAGCTGGCTTCATGGGGGAGGGTGGAATCAAACCCGGTATTCCCAGATAAGAGTCCAGCTCCCTAACCACTACACCAAACGAGTTTGCTTGCTTACTTGCTTGCTCGCTCGCTTGCTTGTTTAAGGTCAACCAGCCCACAGTTCCCTTAAATAGTTATTCAAATTCCTCTGTCGTTAGTTGCAAGAATCTGGCATTTCTTAAATGAACAATGTGAACCTTCAGACTTTGTAATACCGAGGGATCAACGGCAGAGGTATATCTGCTGAGCCTCGTTCTTCCTTCGTTATCTCTTGGAAGGCCCAACTCTTTGCGACAAGATTTTATTTCACTGCAATTTTATTTTTATACTCCCCTCTCCAACGCATGCAAATAAGGCAGCCTGTTCATTGATATAATGAAGTGAAACTTCTTCACTCCTGACCTAATTAAACCCCTTAGACTGTATTTTGTTTTGCAAGGGGCGATTTTGCTTCTTTCACCGGCCGGCCACCTCCTAATGTCTTTCTCAGCAAGGCAGGGAATACGGCAAATTGCATTCCAGATGAGTATTGCAAAGATGACTCTTAGCAAGAGAAAGATAGCGTGGATTTTTCCAGGCGTACTGGCTGCATTTTTAGCATTCTCCTTCTGCCGCTGCAATAGAATTCAGCCTCACAAACAACATACGCAATTCTTGTGAACATATTTGCTCATTGTCTCTGAGTTTATTTTTCTTTGTCAATTACAAGGTGTCTTGTGTGTGCTTCCCCCCTCCTTTCTGATCTCCTTTGCTGCTTTTTTTTTAAACAAAAAATTAAATATCAAGTTTAATTAGGTGCCTGCGAGGCACCACCTTTTTATCTGGAAAATAATCATTCCCAGTGGGTATCAAGAGAACAGAAGGTATTAAATTGAAACAGCTTTTACTCTGGTTCCTCTGGGACGCAATGTGGGTGAAAGGTTTCGGCACCCCATATGTTCCTTGAGAAGATTAAACCAAATGAGATATCCAATCAGCTGCCTAGGGGGAAGCTGGAGGAACCCGTGATGGATTTATCTGGCTTCTGCAAACTTGGCCATAGATTGGTTCTTAGAAGCCAGTTTGGGTCTTGTGCTTAGCATGCCGAACTCATATCTCGTACTCACAGGGCTTGATTCAGCACTCCTCCATAAAGCCAGCTGGGTGGCCTTGGGCTAGTCCCAGCTCTCCTTCTGAGCTCTCCCAGCCCCAGCTGCTTCACAGGGTGCCTGTTGTGGGGAGAAGAACAGAAGTTTTGTCAGCTGCTTTGAGTCCCCTTAAATGGGTGAGAAAAAGACAAAGTGACAGATATGAAGGATTTGCCAGGGACCTAGCAAGAACTCTGAATAACCCAGAAGATGTACACACACAAACACAGAGAGAGAAAGAGATTGAGAAAGAAGTAGGGATGGGCAAGAATATTCAAAGTATTAGTTATACAATCAAATTTGGCCGAATTCGGGCATTTGAATTTGAATAGAATGTCAATAGATTTGTTTTTTAATATTCGAACAAATGCGAATATTTTGAATCATTCATACAAATGATTCAGACATTTGTACGTGTACAGATATGTACGCATTACATATGTATCCGTACATACTTATTCATATCCATATGCATATGTACAAATACGTACAGGATGAAAGCAGGATGCATATAAGATAAAAAACCAGATGTGTATGGATACATACGAATGTTGTCAACGTTCATATCATCAAATACGTATCGAATGTTTGTACAAATAGATACGAATGTATTTGAATCAGTTCAAATTTTAATCCATTCGTTTTTTCTCTAATCGTATGGATTTGGACACTCAAATTTTCTATTTGAATCAAATGAAATGTCAAAAATTGCATCCGTGCACACCCATAGAAAGAAGCCCTTTCTGCACTCCCTGGTGATCTGGATTAAGGAGACCCTTACTCCGGATCACAGGCCTCCTGATCGGCAATACAGAAGAAGGTTTAATCCAGCTTCAGTCCACTTTTGGGGTGAGAGAATACCTCACCAAAGTGACAAGCGGTTTTCTTTCAATGTTAAATAACTCAGAAAATTCACCTTTGATAAAGATAATTCACCTAGATAAAGAAAATTACTGACTCTTTCCTACTTTGTTCTCTTGCTCTGAAGGTGGACTGAAGCTGGATTAAACCTTAGGTGTGACCACAGTCAAGGTTTAATCCAGCTTCAGTCCACTTTGAGAGTGAGAAAACACATCAGCAGGCTGTTTTCTTTCAGTGTTAAATAACTCAGAAAATTCACCTTTGGGATAGATAACGTGGAAAGAAAATTACTGGTCACTTTGCTAATGGGTTCTCTCACTCTGAAGGTGTACTGAAGCTGGATTAAACCTTAGGTGTAACCACAATCAAGGTTTAATCCAGCTTCGGTCCACTTTCAGAGCGAGAGAACACATCAGCAAAGTGACAAGCTGTTTCCTTTCAGTGTTAAATAACTCAGAAAATTCACCTTTGGGATAGGTCATGTGGACAGAAAATGACTGGTCATTTTGCTGATGTTTTCTCTCACTCTGAAAGTGGACCGAAGCTGGATTAAACCTTGGGTGTGACCGCAGCCTGAAAGAAGAAACACAGCCTTGGCAGTGGGGTTGGACGAGCAAGCACCGGTGTACTGTACAAGATTAACACAATGCCATCCTCTGTAACCGTTTGAGCAACATAAAAACAAAAAACTGTGGAGGCACCAGAAGCAAAATGGCCTCTGCATCTCACAGACAAGATGATGGGGTTATTTATGGTGGGCAGGGCGAGGTTGCCTTGACAAAGCCATTGCTTCTCTGAAATAACTGTATATATCACAGGCAATATTGTCTTCTGACAAGGTTTCTTAGCAGCTCAGCTCACTTTCCTCCTAGGCCGTGCAAATTGCCCGCCTCTCCCCGGGGAGGTGGGCAAAGTGGCGAGCAGAGCGGGCGAGAAGGAGGAGGGCACGCAGCGTCTGCTTTGTTATTGTGATGGTTATTGCCAGTGCTGTTTAAGCCTGTTGCCAAATATAGGGCTACTTTACTTATCATTTCGATTAAAATACATTATGTGTGGCGGGGAGGGACGTGCGTGAATATTTGTAACAATCCAAATTCGTCCAAATTTGGACGTTCAGATTCAAACAGAACGTTGGCACATTTAAATTTGACGAAGCTTCGTTGCGCTTGTGAACCCGGGGAGGTGAGAAAGCAGCTGCGGCAGTCATATCTGTAACGGATCCATAGTGGATTCAAAGTGGATTGAGAGTGGATTCGAAGTGGATTCAGGGCAGATTTGACACATTCAGAGTGCATGCGTAGAGAATACATATCAGATACATATGGGATACGTAGGGGATTCATATGCAATTCATATTAAACCTTTGTATCCAATCTGTATCAAACATTCGTATCGAATTCAAATCATACCATATTCAAAGGGGATCTACTCAAACAAATATGTATTTTCTTGCATTTGATTCAATACAAATCACCCCCCCCAAAAAAAAATCATGCACATCCCTAAATGGCAGACCCTTCTTAGGGGGGATAAATGGCCCAGTGCAGAAAGGACCATAGAGTCAGAATGACCATTCCTAGAATGTCTCTTTCAGGAGCTCATGACTTTACACCCAAAATTCATGGTATTGCCACTTCACTTTTTCATCCCCCCACCCCCACCCACCACTGATGTATTTCAAGGGTGGTTTTCCACTAAGCTCCCTTAATCCGGATCTAAGAATATCTGGATTTAAGGAATAGGTACTTCACTGTGCATCTATACACACCCGTATGTATTGGTACGCATCCCACTTTTTTCCCATATGCATCCAAAAATGAATAAGATGCATATGGATTTGTTTGTAATGTGTACCTACCTGATTTTGAATCCCATTTTTCCTGGAAGGGCTCTTGTGATCGTTCCTTTTAGTGGAGAACAGTGATAAAATTGGCATGAGAACGTAAGAGGAGCCTTGCTGGATCAGGCCACAGCCAATCTAGTCCAGCATCCCGTCGCACAGAGTGGCCCACCAAATGCTCATGGGCATCTCAAGCAGAGACAAGGACAAACCTTCCCCTGCTCTCAAATCCCAGCATATGGCCCTAGAGGCATCCTGCTTGTCCCTCCAGCCTGAAAGATGCACCTAGGCATTCATTCTAGTAGCCATTGCTACATCTGTCGTCCATAAATTTATCCAACCCTTCCTTAAAGCCATCTAGGCTGGTAGCTGTCACCACCTCTTCCGGCAGCAAATTCCATAGACCGATGACCCTCTGGGTGAAGAAATACTTCCCCTTATCAGATCTGACTCTCCTCCCCATCAGCTTCATAGATGCCCCCTGGTTCTAGTGCTCTGTGATAGAGAAAATAAATGTTCTCTATCCACCTTTTTTATACCATGCCTGATTTTATATACTTTAATCAGGTCCCGTCTTAAATGCCGTCTCTCCAGACTGAAGAGGCCTAGACGTTGCAGCCTGGTTTCGTCAAATTGCCATAGGCCCCTACTGAATGAGCCCACAGAATTTTCCAGGATACATGTTTACTAGCCAGCTGCATCAGGAATTTATTGGCACAGGTGTGGAACAGGAGGATTGCAAATTAGAAGACATGTCTCCTGAGGTCCTAAGATGGTGGATGTTGCACCCAGGGAAATCTGCAATTCTAAGGCCTCTGCCTTTATGCCGAAGATGGCATGTGTAGGCTTTCTCATTCCAATTTCATAGAAGTCCTATATTCAAACTGTATCTTACAGATTCAAGTTCAATCTCCCGGGAAATGAACAGCTTTAAGAGCTTAAAATAGGAGGTAGAACTTCTTTCCCTTCTTAGAAAAGGAAAAGAAGAAGAAAAGATATTTCAAATTCAAGGAATTAGAAGTATAGGGAACATCAACCACTGTTAGTGCCTATGAATATTCTGGCCCTATTTTTAAAGGGAATCATTAAGTGAGCTATTATATTATATTATGTTTCGATTTGTATTTTTATTAAACAAAATTAAAATATATAACAGGTCACAATTAAATACTGCAAGGCCAGGCGAATGATATTACAAAGCAACCACAACCGAGGATAGAAAATTAAATGTAATAAAATATAACTTCCAGACTGTGAGTAATGCAACAGTTCCTAAATATATAAAAAAAGGCTGTAGTCTCAAATGCCTATGCAGTGAGTATTTATGATCTGCAAAGTATTAATCTTCTGATATTAAATTTAATGAAGTAAATCATATTTTGCATTAATATTCTCCCAGTAGTCTTATCTGGGACTACCAGGTTTGATTCTTCAATCCTCCACAAAGCCATCTGGGTGACCTTGGGCGAGTCACAGCTCTCTTCTGAACTCTCACAGCCTCACCTATCTCACAGGGTGTACTGTTGTAGAGAGAAGAACAGAAAGCTTTGTCATTCACTTTGAGGTTGAAAATTTTTATTTGAAATGTTTTACAATAAAATAATTCATTGTCAAGAATAAAATTCAGGAACAGGTAAGACAACCACTGAAAGAAATGGAAGGCATAATTAAAGGATGGAGAAATAATAGGAAGGGTACCAGTTGAAAGATATATAAGATGCTAACCGATGAAGAACAGACTTAACAACGGCCACATGGTTTCTTATAAGTTTCTTATAAGTCTGAGATAGAAGGTATTTAGAATTTCTATTTGAGAAGGGAGGAAGGGAATTTTAGTTTTAGTTTCTTTTTTGTTGTTTGCAGTACTTGTATATGTAGTTATTACGTAGTTGACGTATAACATTATTTGATGTATTGTGAAAAAGCATAAATACCCCCCCCCAAAAAAAAGAAGATGTGATGGTGATGATAATTGCAACATGTTGACACCTGGTTCAGTTTATTTATTTATTTTATATTTATTTATTTATATTACCCGTATTTTCCGGCGTATAAGACAACTGGGCATATAAGACGACCCCCAACTTTCCAGTTAAAATATAGAGTTTGGGATATACTCGCTGTATAAGAAGACAACACCGGGCGTATAAGACGACCCCTGACTTTTGAGAAAATTTTCCTGGGTTAAAAAGTAGTCTTATACGCCAGAAAATACAGTATTTTGTATTTATATTTATACCCCGCCCCATACCCAAGGGTCTCTGGGTGGCTCACAACATTCAAAAACAAACATAGCAAAACATAGCAAAAACTATATCAGTCCTAAAACCAAGTTTAAAATCCAGCATTAGTAAAAATACAGAACAGTTTAAAAACAGCAGTGTTAACAATGGGGGAAGCTTGGGGAACATTTAACCAAAGGCCTGAGTGAAGAGGTACGTTTTCACCACCTTCCTAAACAGAGACAGAGAAGGGGCCTGATGTACCATGAGGGAGACCATTCCACAGCCTAGGGGCCACCACCGAGAAGGCCCTCTCCCGGGTGCCCACCCGCCTAGCTGCTGAAGGCTGTGGGATAACCAGGAGGGCTTCCCCTCCAGATCTTAAGACGCGAGCAGGTCGATATGGGAGAAGGCGCTCCTTTAGATATCTGGGGCCCAAGTTTAATCAGATTGTTGGGTATTTAAACTACTAAAACCTACAAACCAGCAGGTTTACTTTGAACCCTGAATGAACCAAACCAGTCTGGCTTGTTTCCAGCCCAGAGATCTAACCATTGTGGTAGCTAACACATTGCCCTCCAAGTACTGATGAACTCCAGGCTCTAGTGGTCAGGAAAGATGGACCCTGGGATCCAGCAACCTTGAGAGAGGAGCACAATGAATAAGCTTGGCTGGACACCTCCATTTCCTCAAAGCAATTAAACAAGGGGGTGAGCGAACGTGGCCTCAGTCGGGTTGCGATAAATTCTGCAGGTACATGGAGATCCACAACTACTTCTGCCAGCTAAGCTAGGACACCCTGCCAATTTGCATGTGACGGAACTTCGTTAGCAGAGCCTGTCCTCCTTGAGATGCGTGAGGGTAATGTAAAATATTCTCATGCGGCATGCTGGGTTCATGGGCTATGATCTGATGGCAGGGGCTACCAGCGAGGTGGCAAACGCAGTGAGCTAATGGCCTTCGCTGCCCGCAACTTTGCGTTTCAGGAAGTTTCACAAGATCTTGACCTTGACCTGAGAGAGGATGTACTAGCAGTACCTTGCAAAAGTTGCTCTTCCCTTCTCCATCACGTAGGGGAGACTTAATTATGCAGAAGGATTCTGTACCATCCTAATTAGCTCCCTGGCTCAGCAGTCTTGGGATGAAGCTTAGAATTGGGTGGACCACATTACAACATGGTTTCTTAGAACGCATATCTTCTATCTCCCTTCTCTAAGGGTGTTGCACAAATGCAATTCTCGAATAGAGTATCTGAAAATTTGAATCAATTTAGATGTTTAACGTTCGAATGTATTCACATCCGATTTGACTGGAATACATTCAAATCTATCCATGCAAATTTTCAATCCGTATTTGCAAATACAAATGTCGACAACATTCGTATGCGGCCATAAGCATCCATGTGCATCCCGTACGCATTCCGTATTCATTCCGTATGCATCCCATTTTTGTCCCGTATAGATCCATACACATGCATACAGATGTGGGCAAGTATGCATCGCGTTTGTATCTGTACACATACGAATGTCCAAATAATTCGTATGAATGTTTCAAAAATTCACAATTCGTGCGAGTGTTGAAATTTGAATTTATAGACATTCAATTCGAATTCAAATGTCCAGATCTGGACAAATTCAATCGAATTCTGAATGCTTGGAATATTCATCTCTACCCTTCTCCTCTTAGTAATTCAAGGTAGAGGAAAGTTGAGCATACCTAAGACAAGTATCACATATGCCTCCAACAATCCATGCAGGATTTCCCCCCATCATAAATGACAGAATGGGGACAACGACTCTCATGGATGCTTACAAAAGCATCTGTCTGGAATCTAATTTCATAATTCAGAGAACATGCACAATCCAGGCCTAGGGTATGCAACATGGTTTATGCATGTTATGTGTCTCAATGCTTCCCCGGGTCAAGAGCTCAGTGGAAAGCCAAGTGCCCAAGGAGGAGTTTAACTCTTTAACTCGGATCCCTTGGTTGATGCCTTTTATTACTCAGTCCTTTTCCCTGGAGGGCGCTCAGCCAACACTGGTGGTGTCGGAGCAATTCAAGCGTTATTGAACAGTCCAAACATCATCATAAGATACTATATATGTGTGTAGTTCCGAGCAAAGCCGAGAAGTTGTTTTCTTTCTTTCCTTTTTTTTTCTAAAGCTGAATGTTGTAACGTTAAGTAATTCTAGTTTTTCCCAGTGCTTCAACAATGTAGTGATGCTAAATGATTCTAACTTTTCCCACTATTTCCACACTTCTTTCACGATTGCCTCTAAAGTTCAATGTCTTTGTGGGGTGAAGGGGACATCACAGGGCAGAGGGTTTGTCCGTATTCTCACTTGCATGAGATGGGAGGCCTAGAAACAAGGGTATAAAACTTCAAGGGAGTCAATACAGATTAGATATTAGGAAAAACCTCCTGACAGTGCAGGCAATCAGTCAGTGGAATAAGTTGCTACGGGAGGTTGTGAGTTCTCCTTTGCTGGAGGTCTTCAAGCAGAGGCTGGACCTACATCAGTCTGGGGTGGTTTAGGAAATCCTACTTTGAGCAGGGGGGTGGACTGGATGGCCCTGGAGGTCCCTTCCAACTCTAGGATTCTAAGAGCGGGTAATGTTTGCCAGTTTATTCCGTAATCTCTGTATTTCAGTTGTTAAGGCCCCATATTCCACTGGCTAATCCAGTCCTTTCTGAGGGACTTCACGGCCACTTAATAGTACCACAAGGAAAGCTCACCATTTTTCAACGTTTGGCACATTTGTTATGCTTGCATTTTTCTGCCACCTTGTACCTGAAGGTCTCAGGGCAGGTTGCAGTTTTAAAAATCAAATGTAAACTGAACATACTGAAACAATAAAAGGGCCTGAAAGTGGAGAAGAAAAGCTGTTTTCTTATTTAGCCAAAGGCCAGAGCAAAGACTCCTGAACATGTGAAATAAGCTGCCTGGCACATCGCAGGGGGAAGACTATTCCGTAATCTGGGAGCCATCACCAAGAAGGCCCTACCCTGGGTTTCTCCACGACAGATCTTAAGGCACTGTGTCCTAGATGTTAACGTGGTCTGGGGCTTTTCACAATAGGCAAAAAGGTGAAGACGGGACACTCCCACATGGCGCATCCAAACCACGCGGAGCCACTATTATGCCAAAAGCGGCTCTGTGCGTAAAGCAGTAGAGCGGTTTTTATTAGCAGCCAAGCTGGGATATCCTGGCACACGTCATTCGCATCTCTTCCAGGTGGAAGAGGTGCAAATGGACCAGGAGAGCAGGAGGGACAGGTGAAGTTGCAGGCTGTATTACGCAGTTACTGCAGCTACAGCACCACGCTTGCCCATTGACACCAATGTCATGGCTCCACAAACTTGTAGCATAGAGGCTGTCACCGTGATTTGCACCTTGCCCATGCTTAGGGTAGCACCAGTGAGGTTTGGGATAGATCCATCAACCCAAAGTGCAGGTGCCAGAGCTATCTCCATCTTCACTTCCCTGGGACGCTGTCAGTTTGGTCTTGTGGAGCCCGTTTGATCTTGTCGTTAGAATGGCAGACTCATATCTTGAACTCACCAGGTTTGATTCTGTACTCCTCCATGAAGCCAGCGGGGTGACCTTGGGCTAGTTACAGCTCTCTTTCTGAGCTCTCACAACCCCACCCACCTTACAGGGTGTCTGTTGTGGCAAGAAGAACAGAAAATTTATCATGATATCTGTGCTGGGGAGAAGAACAGATGGTTTGTCAGCAGCTTTGAGTTCCCTTAAATGGGTGAGAAAAGCAGGGTAGAAAAGCCACATCTTCCTCCTCCTACACAATGCTAGCTGGGTGACCTTGGGCTACTCACAGCTCTCTTTCTGAACTCTCACAGCCCCACCTACCCCGCAGGGTATTCTTTTGTGGGGAGAAGAACAGAAGGTTTCTCAGCCACTTTGAGTCCCCTGAAATGGGTGAGAAAAGTCAGGTTGAAAAACCAACTCTTCTTCTTCTTCAAAGCCCTCAGAACTCCCATAAAATTTTTACTAACATACTGCTACCAATGAAGTGGAAATGAGGAAGCTACAGTTAGTTCAATCATCACAGCCTACCCGTGGCCTTCGTTTTATTGTTGTGTCTATTTATATCTTTATGGTATCTTTATGGCTTCTGCAATCTCATCCGTTCCTAACCAGTTCTTTTGTCTTTTCTTCCCTCCCTCTCTCTCTGTCTCTTGCAGGTGAAAGATAGGATGGTGGTGGGTGAACTGAGCATGTATAGCCCAATCCTGGCCTGTTGGCAGCCAATCCTCATCTTGATGTTGGGATCCATCTTGTCAGGTTCAGCAACAGGCTGCCCACCTCGCTGTGAGTGCTCTGCCCAGGAGCGCTCGGTGCTCTGCCACCGGAAGCGGTTCTTGACTGTCCCAGAGGGCATCCCCACGGAGACCAAGCTCCTGGACCTGGGCAAGAACCGCATCAAGACTCTCAACCAGGATGAGTTTGCCAATTTTCCTCACTTGGAGGAGCTGGAGTTAAATGAGAACATTATCAGTGCCATTGAACCAGGGGCTTTTAATAACCTTTTCAACCTCAGGACTTTGGGCCTCAGGAGCAACAGGCTCAAACTCATTCCCCTTGGGGTCTTCACTGGACTCAGCAACCTGACCAAGTTGGACATTAGTGAGAACAAAATTGTGATCCTCCTGGATTATATGTTTCAGGACTTATACAACCTCAAATCTTTGGAGGTTGGGGATAATGATTTGGTCTATATCTCCCACCGGGCCTTTAGTGGTCTCAACAGCTTGGAGCAGCTGACCTTGGAAAAATGCAATTTGACCTCCATTCCCACAGAAGCTCTCTCTCACTTGCACGGTTTGATTGTGCTCCGGTTGCGCCATCTGAACATCAACGCCATCAGGGATTACTCATTCAAGAGGCTCTACAGACTCAAGGTCCTTGAAATCTCACACTGGCCCTATCTGGATACCATGACATCCAACTGCCTGTACGGGCTCAACTTGACCTCCTTGTCCATCACACACTGCAACCTGACTTCCATCCCTTACGTCTCCTTGAGGCACTTGGTTTATCTCAGGTTCCTGAACCTGTCCTACAACCCCATCACCACTATAGAAGGTTCTATGCTTCACGATTTGCTCAGGCTTCAGGAGATACAGCTGGTTGGTGGCCAACTTGCCGTGGTGGAACCCTACGCTTTCCGGGGCCTAAATTATTTGCGGATCCTAAACGTTTCGGGGAACCTGCTGAACACGTTGGAAGAGTCAGCCTTCCACTCGGTAGGGAACCTGGAAACGCTGATCATTGATAACAATCCTTTAGCCTGTGACTGCCGCCTTCTCTGGATCTTTCGTCGTCGCTGGAGGTTAAACTTCAACAAGCGGCAGCCCACCTGTGCGACCCCTGAGTTTGTTCAGGGAAAAGAGTTCAAAGACTTCTCGGAGGCGCTCCTGCCCAACTACTTCATCTGCCGCCGGTCCCGCATAAAGGACCGCAAACCCCAACAGATCTTCGTAGACGAGGGCCACACAGTTCAGTTCATCTGCCGTGCGGATGGAGACCCACCTCCCACCATCATGTGGCTCTCACCAAGGAAGCACCTCATCTCTACCAAAACCAACGGGCGGCTCACCGTCTTCCCCGATGGCACGCTGGAGGTGCGCTATGCCCAGATCCAGGACAATGGCACCTACCTATGCATCGCCAGCAATGCTGGTGGCAATGACACCATGCTGGCACACCTGCACGTCCGGAGCTACTCCCCAGATTGGCCCCACCAACCTAATAAGACCTTTGCTTTCATCTCCAACCAGCCCAATGAAAGTGATGCCAACAGCACGCGTGCCACCGTGCCTTTCCCCTTCGACATCAAGACCCTCATTATTGCCACCACAATGGGTTTCATCTCCTTCCTGGGGGTAGTCCTCTTCTGTCTGGTCCTCCTCTTCCTCTGGAGTAGGGGCAAAGGGAATACTAAGCACAACATAGAAATCGAGTATGTCCCCCGCAAGTCCGACGCTGGCATCAGTTCTGCTGCCGATGCACCACGCAAGTTCAACATGAAGATGATCTAAGAAGGATAAAAGCAATCAACAAAACTCAAAAAAAGAGAGAGAGGTGGCTTTTTTTTAAAAAAAAATAAACAATAAAATAACAATAAAAAGAAACAATGCAGCAAACGTACCAACCTCTCTCCTTTCTTCCCAGGTCCTTATCCCTATACTGACCCCCAGAATCCCGCATCACATCCTCTTTGTTCTCTTTGTGAAAATGTTCTCCAGGACTTCCTGTGTTTGTAGGACACGTTCAGACAGACTCCAGTGTCAATCCTAACTGCAACAGGAAATGAAATAAAACAGAACAAAACAACAATCAATAAAAAAAAAGTTATGAACTTCCTCTGTAACTTTTGGTTTCAATAATTATGGATTTTTATGAAAACTTGAAATAATAAAAAACTATTTCCTATAGATAGTTGGAATGCAAAATCTTCTTGATCTGCTTACTTCCTTTTCTGTCTTTTGATTAATTTTCAAGACATTTGTTTAATGGATACTTCCTTAAGGAAGTGGCTTCCAAATGCTTTCAGTTTCCCATCCCGCTCCAAAAATTAAGATTAGACTATTTATAGGCAGAGAAAGGTGACCAAGTGCAAAAAAAGCCAAAATTGACCAGACCTTCAAATTCAGAAATAGTCTGATTTTTTGCAAAAATTGGTAGATTCATATATTCTGGAATTTGGTAAAGTAAGGCCAGGTACAAACACCTATCAAATTTTTGTCCCTTTTCCTGTTAAAAGGGATAGGATTACGTGATCTAAAATGAGATGAACACAAAATTCAGGTGGATTGCTCTTCCGTGGCAAGTTGCAAGTACTGAAATTCTGTTTCTAGGTAAGCATTGAAGGTACATGAGAACATGGGTGTTTTTCCACTGTCACTAAAAGTACCCATTAAGTACCCATTAATGGGTACATATTGGCATTTTTTTACCCATTAATGGGTACTTAATGGGTACTTCTAGTGACAGTGGAAAAACACCCCATGGTTTGCACCTGGTGACTCTCCTAGCAGATGAAATTGCACTCCAAAAGCATATATGAATTACCACTTATTGGGAGAACTACACATAAATGTTCTTGCTGATCTGTGAATTGCTTACCTACATAAGTTTCTGGCATATTCCATCCATTTATGTTTGGCAGTGGTGCATCTGGAATTCTGGGCCATGGTTCAATATCCTTTGGAAAGCAGTTTCAAAGTGCCTTAGAGTAAGAATGTGCACAAATGGGGGGGGGGTTTGTTGGGGGTTTTTTTGCATTCAAATTCAAATCGAATTGAATATCCAAACATTCTATTTGATTCTAATGTTTAGAATCCGAATGCGACAAAATCCGATTCAAATCGAATACATTCGAATCCATTTGTTCGAATCTTAGAGTTGAATCTGAAGATACAAATGTCGACAACATTCACATATGTTATACATATCTGTACACATTTCACACGCATCCCGTTTTATCCCGTATGCATCCCATTTGCGTCCCATACTATCAGCGCAAATGCATACAGATGCGTATGAGGTTCATACAGATACATATCTATTACATAATTTCTAATGTTTCAAACCATTCAAACGAATGTTTTGGAACATTCAAAATTCAAAGTGTATCAATGGTGGATTGAATAGATGCCTAGATGTTGCCTCCATGTGGGAGAGACAGGCAGGATGCCTCTAAAAGCCATTTGCAGGGAATTGAGAGCAGGTAATGGTTTTGTCGTCTGCTTCAGATGCCCAGAAGGTCTGCTGTGTGAATCAGAATGCTGGAGTAGATGTGCTGTGGCCCAATCTAGCAAAGCTACAATTATGTTCTTACATTTTTTAAGAAAATGAGCCAAATCCTGTTGTTGCGGTTAGGGTCAGAGGGGCGGGGAGAGAGAGAGGGGGATAGTTTGGCAAAAGGGAAGAAACTGTCCTCATTTCAACCTTTCATAATGGCTTGGAAGCAGCTGCAGTCTGTGGATTATGATGCCGATAACTTTGATCCTCCTAAGTGAATCCCCAGCGATCTTTTTTTAAGATTTAGTTTGTGATTATCAATGCTAGGTTCTCCATTTTGTTGAGTAAGGTTGCTTCTCTCTCCAGTGAGAACACAGGGTTAAAACCAAACACCGAAGGCTTTCTGTGACCATTTTTCTCCATTAGCATAGCATTGCCTGTCTGGCATCTATTTACATTTTCAGGTCTACGGAATCAGAATGTGAGTGAGCAGCCTGCTAGCAATGAATGAGTCAGAGAGCTCCAAGTAGGATGCTTAGGAAAACAACGCCGCCGCTACTCTGGCTCTACTCCCATTGACAAAAGCAGCGATACTCTCCAAAGTGAAACGAGAACTCTTTTAAAAAGAAGTACAGCATCTGCAATCCACGCTCTGGATCTAAAACTCTGGAAATATTCAGATAAGGGTAGTCTTGACATCAGGTGAAAGACTCATTCTTTAGATTTATACAGATCTTTTAAAAAGTGTTTGCACTGGTAGATAAGCCAGGATTTTGTCTGAGTTGAGCCCTGGTCACACCTTTAGTTGAAGATAACTTCAGGTGGTCTTCAGGTTGCACTACTCACATGATTTTTATCCAATTTGTTTCCTAAGCTGGCTTTATCCCTATCAGATCATTCTAACCAGAGTTCTCTTTTCTAGAGGACTCAGCCCATCCTGGCACCCCAGGAAATCTTCTCTTCCTCAGTGTGAGCAAGGGGATATGCTAAAGGAGGCTGAACCATGCTGTGGTGGGTGGGTCCAGTCTTCCCTGTAGTCCAGTGTGTAAGGAAGGGCAGCACACACAGAGTTTGTGAGGCACCTCCCTGTCTCCTCAGTTTATGCGTATGATTATCTAGTGTTTTTCTGCAAATTTATTATTTAAAAACTAATAATCACACAGAGAAGAAAAGCACATAGAAAAGGAAGGGGGCATGGAGGTGGGAGAGCAGGCTTAAAAAATAACCACAAACACACACCTCTCCTCCCTTGAGTGACACAACGGTATCCAATAAGAAAGGAGATAGGTTTGAGACAGCAAGAGGGGTGGAGAGCCAAGAGTTCCATCCATGGAGGAGGCTCAGGTTGATTGCAGAGAAAGGTGTGAGTGATGCAGCCCAGAATGAGGACGGCCTAAGGATGAACTACAGTGGTACCTTGAGATACGAGTTTAATTCGTTCTGTAACCTTGCTTGTATGTCAAATCATTCGTATCTCAAAGCAATTAATTAATGGAATTCCATTAATCCGTTCCGGGTCCCAAAAAACCACCTCACCTTCCAGCTCCACACCCAAATTTCAGTCTCTGAAAGCAGCCAGCAGCTATAACAGCTCCATTTTTTGCCCTACGTCTTTCTGGAGCTGCTATGTTTGGATTACAGGAGCGGCTGCCAAAATTCAGCCTGCCCTCGGTGCTCACTTCCTCACCCCCTCCCTCCCTCCCTCGCCTCGCAGCCGTCACCTTCTTTTTCTCTCGGTGCGTCACAGCCCCGCCCCTCTGCCTTGGCTTTTCCTCCGCGCGTCACAGCCCTCGGCCTTCTGCCTCTTTTCTTCCGCGCGTCGCAGCCCCCGCCCTTCTGCCTCCTCTTTTCTTCCGCGCGTCGCAGCCCCGCCCCTCTGCCTTGGCTTTTCCTCTGCGCGTCACAGCCCTCGGCCTTCTGCCTCCTCTTTTCTTCCGCGCGTCGCAGCCCCACCCCTCTGCCTTGGCTTTTCCTCCGCGTGTCACAGCCCCCACCCTTCTGCCTCTTTTCCTCCACGCGTCGCAGCCCCCGCCCTTCTGCCTTGGCTTTTCCTCTGCGCGTCACAGCCCCCACCCTTCTGCCTCTTTTCCTCTGCGCATCGCAGCCCCCGCCCTTCTGCCTCCTCTTTTCCTCTGCGCGTCGCAGCCCCCACCCTTCAGCGTGTCGCCTTAGCCTCAGTCCGCAGCGGGAGCGCCGGTCGTGTGATTCCTCGTATCTCAAATTTTGCTCTCATGTCAAAGCAAAATATCTCTCACTCGGCGCCTCGTATCTCAAAAAAATCGTAAGTTGGGGCACTCGTATGTCGAGGTACCACTGTATAATGGTCTATGTGTGAACAGAACCGGTATGACCTCAGTTTGAATTATGAATAGGACGTCCTGTCTCATATACATGTGACCAGGGCCTTGGTATCCCAAGAACAAAGATAAGTAACATGGGGGCAAATTTGCACTTCCCATCTGGGCAATGGGAAAGGTGAATTTGCCCCATGTGTACTAGCATTCACAGATTGACCTTAGGTGCAGATGTGTGTCCAAGTGCCACAAACTTTAATCCAGACGCCGGCACCAGTGTGCATGCACCAGTACCAGCACCGGGACAACAGTTACACATTGTGCATGCACGTTTGTGGTCTAGGTAACCTGCCACACCAGCACACTTACACGGCATGAGATGCAAATGCAGCCTTGCCATCTCTGGTGCTGGAGAAGGTAAGTGCACATGTGGAGCACTAAATTGTCTTCCACACATAGTTGCCTTCCAATGCGCTCCTGCACGGAAGGAGCCATTGCTGGGTTGGAAACGGCTCCTTCAAGTGCAGATGCCCTATCTGGGTGTGCACTGGAAAGCAACTATGGGGTCAAGTGCAGAAAGCCCCCTGGTGTCCTCCAGCTACCTGTGAACTTCAGTTCCCATGTTCCCTAGAACTTCAGTTCCCATGTTCAAGAATAATGGAAGTTGAGGTTCAACAGCACCTAGGAAAGGTACTGTATTGTCTGTCCCTGAGAAGATTAATCATATCAGGGCCTCTAGATATTAAACAATTCAGAATTGCTTTAGAGACAGTAGCATGTGACCATCATATTTTCATCCCATCTCTTATCTACCTTTTCCAGCCTGGAATGTTCATGAAAACGGTGGAGGGCAGACCGGCCATGAATGTCCCAACTTGTGAACCATCTCTAAGCCATCTCCAAGATGTCTCAAAGATGCTCCCTTTTTTTGGTCTAGTGGTTAGGGAGCTCAACTCTTATCTGGGAATACCAGGTTCAATTCCACCCTCCCCATCAAGTTGTGGGCTAGTCACAACTCTCTTCTGAGTTCTCACAACTCTACCTACCTCGCAGCAGGCGTTCTGTTATAGGGAGAAGAATAGAAAAGCTTTGTCAGCTGCTTTGAGTCCCCATAAATGGGTGAGAAAAGCAGAATAGAAAAGCCAAGTCTTCTTTTTTAGCAGTGTGTGAACACAACTCAAGAAACACCATAGATCCATATTAGCTAATATCTAAAGAGACTTTTTGGAAGTCTAGCTAGGTGTTTCCAGAAGTCTAATTCCTCACACCTTGGTGAGTGACTCGGTGGGTACATGGCCCATCGTAATGGAAGGTCCCGCGTAGTTAAGACTTCCTATAGCTCTCAGAAGTAAAAGTGGATGAAAATCCAGACGATGTGAGAAATGCCTCGTGCCTTTGTTGAACTGTGAAAATGCACCTTGTCAGATGAGCTGGCTGGCCTTTGAAGAAGGCAACCAATATGATCTGCTTCCCGCCGTTTTCTGATCATCTGTGAAGGCTCAAAATAGACTTTCACATTTCTTGTTCCTTGGCAGGGGTTCATTAACCACAGCTGTCCACCTACACCTTCCATGGGGAGTTCCTTTCCAGCAAAAAAACTTTTATGCTCGCCTTTCCCTTCCCCTGTCTAATAATAACTCCCAGTCGTTGGCTTTTAAGCTTGACAGCTGAAAGACAGTCTGTGAGAGATTTCCCCCCAGGCATTTCGTTTGGCCTTCAGCTGGCACTTCCACTGGAGAGTTTAAACTCTGGTGACAGTGAACCACATGGGCAAACAAATCATATCTTCCCTGCGGAAGTAGAAACAGGCGCAGAACTTACTTTTCTAGCTGATGATCACACCTGCCACCAAGGCCACAGTGAATCCAAAAGGCTCCATTAAGCTTTAGCTTACAACGGGGCAAAAGTTGGACTTCTTGATCAATTACCAACTTTAAAAAAAAAAGGGCTGCATTCACACTTGGCTTGCCGTCCACTGGACAGGAAAAGTGTGTAACAGACTAACGTTTACTAGTGTTCACATTCTCAAGAATGCTAGTACATGTGACAATAAGCCTCATGTGCCCGGAGGCTTACCTGTGTCCGGGAACATTTCCGATAGCCAGCAGGGTGCCAGCATCTTGCATTCTGAGCCTGGCACGACTGCCTATGTGCAGTCACATTTGGGGCCATCTGAGGTGCCAGCACGTTTGCGCAGCACCTCGGATCACCCCTTGCACCAGAAACGGTGTAAGCAGTCACAGTGCTGGACGCAACAGGTAAGGAACTGGATGGGAAAGGGTTGGGATTTTGTGCACCACCACTAGTCAACAGTAGGGTAACATCTGGTAAGGCAGGAGACATTTATGGGTTGTAAACACCTCTTGCAAGCGCAGATGCACTTTACCAGGCCCTGGTCACACCTATATAAGATAGGACGTCTTATTCATAACTCAAACTGAGGTGGTACCAGCTCTGTTTACAAGTAGATCATTATACGTCATCCTCAGGCCGTCCTCGCTCTGGGCTGCATCGCTCACACCTTTCTCCATGATCGACCTGAGCCTCCTCCATGAAACTCTTGGGTCTCCACCCCTTTCGCTACATCAAATCTACCTCCTTTCTTATTGGATGCCATTGTGCCACTCAAGGGAGGTGAGGGTGCGTGTTTGCAGTTCTTTTTAAAGCCTGCTTCTCCACCTCCACGCCTCCACTTCCTTTTTATATATGCTTTTCTTCTCCGTGAAATTAATTTAAAAAATAATAATAAATTTGCGGGGAAACACTAAATAGAAAAAGGAATCATACACATAAAGTGAGGAGAGAAGGGGAGGTGCCTCACGAACTCCATGCCCTCTCCTAGACATTGGCCAAAAGGAAAGCCTGAACCCCACCCACCACAGCACAGTTCAGCCTCCTTTAGCCTGTCTCTCCGCTCACACTGAGAAAGAGAAGACAGACTGGGATACCAGGACAGGCTGAGTCCTCCAAAAATGAGGGCTCCGGTTAGAACAGGCAAGCAGGGTATGCCAGCCAAGTAAACGAATTGAATAAAAATAATGTGAGCAACACGACCTGAAGTCATCCTAAATGAAATGTGTGACCAGGGCCCAGATGTTACCCTATCGCAGCAGTTCTCAACCTGTGGGTCATGACCCCTTTGGGGGTTAACTACCCTTATGGAGGGGTCACGATGAGTCTCCCTCCACCAAACCCTCCCCCTCCCAGCTGCCCCACCCCATGGTTGGGGGTCTCCACATCATGAGGAATTGCATTAAGGGGTTGCGGCATGATGAAGGTTGAGAACCAGTGCCTTATCATGTACTACGAGGCAAACTGGCCTAAATATCTTGACTAAGTGGGTTTCAGTTTAAATGGATTTTCCTGCACAATTCTATGCATGTTGACCTTCATTTTTCAGTTTCATGCAAATGGCCAAAGGGAGAACGAAAGGTTTCCTCTCCTCCTTTCCTCTTATGTGTACCATAGGAGGTGTCCGTATGCAGCCACTTGCATATTACAGCTACGTGGGTGTGCAAATGGTGAACAAACTCAATTCCACCTGCATTTAGACGGCATGCCAACAAGCAAAAACAAAAATGCATTTGCATGCATTTTGGCCTAAAATCCCTAAGGATGGAATGGCATGAGGTTGAAAGGACTGATATTTAAAAAACAAAAAAAACAAAGCAAGTTTTTAAAAATCTTGTCCCTTCCCACTCGACAGCTTTCAGAAGAATTTCTCTGTCCCGAGATAAATTCTTCTTTGCTTTCTCCACTTTCCTCGCATCCACCTCCTGAAACAGAAGCTGCAAGGGTTTTTAGCCACAGATCATGGGAGAATCCTGGCTCTTTGGAGGTGATGACATCTGGCGAAGCTGGCAGCCACTTTTAGATTGGAATTGCTCCTCCAGAGAAATCCTGCGGCCCAGAAATTGGATTGTAGGAGCCATAGGGGAAGAGAGAAGGAGGGAGTTGAAAGGGCTAAAAAATGTTCTGCTCCATGCGCAACGGCTGCGATACTGCAAATCCAGTGGAAATAAATCATGTTGATATAATTGGAGAGTGAGATGGAAATTTCTCCATGCTGAGAGAGAGCTGATTCCTAAATAAACACCGTATCCTTGGGATGTTGCCAATGGCTTGCTTTAGTAAAGGCTTTTACCTCCCCAAATAAAAGGAGACTCTACTATCTTTTTTCTTCTGGAAACATCTGAAGACACATTTGCTCTCCAATCCATTATAATGGGTTGGGGTGGTATAGAGAGGCCAAAAACTAAAAGACAATGAAAAGTTGGTTTTCATAGCCCACTTTTCTCACCCGTTTAAGGGGATTCGAAGCATCTGAGCCAGTTTGGTCTAGTGGTTAGGGAGCTGGACTCTTTTATCTGGGAATACTGGGTTTGATTCCGCCCTCCCCCATGAAGCCAGCTAGGTAACCTTGGGCTAGTCACAGCTCACTTCTGAGCTCTCACAGCCCCACGTACCTCACAGGGCATCTGTTGTGGGAAAAAGAACAGGTTTGTCAGCTGCTTTGAGTCCCCTTAAATAGATGAGAAAGTGGGGTAGAAAAGCCAACTCTTTCTTCTTCTTCTTCTTCTCCTCCTCCTTCTTCTTCCCACAACAGAACACCCTGTCAGGTGGGTGGGGCTGTGAGAGCTCAGAAGAGAGCTGTGGCTAGCCCAAGGTCACACAGCTGGCTTCATGTAGAAGAAGAGATGTCTTTTATACCCCACTTTCTTCACCCCTAAGGAAACTGAGGGCAGCTGAGAAACCTTCTGTTCTTCTCCCCACCACAGACACCCTGTGAGGTGAGTGAGGCTGTGAGAAGAGAGCTGTGACTAGCCCAAGGTCACCCAGCTGGCATTCTGGGGGAGTGAGGAATCAAATCATTGTGCCCAGAGAAGTGTCCAGCTCTGTAACCACTAGACCAAAAGGAGTTTTTAAGAGGGTTTTCTATGGAGCTTTATAGCTACAGTCTTCCTTCCTTCCTTCATTCATACCACCCTATACCTGGAGGTGTCTGGTAGGGTAACAACATTTAAAATCAAACATTTTTAAAACAAAAACAGTGTGTATTAAAACAATAGCATCTGCAAGTGGGAAGGGAAAAGTGTATCCCCATTTAACCGATGGCCAGGGCAAAGAGATGCATCTTCACTGCCTTCCTAAATGTGTACAGTGAAGGGAATAGATGCATCTCAAGGGGAGACTATTCCATAGCCTAGGGGCCATCACTGAGAAGGCCCTCTCCTGGCTGCCCACCCCTTTTACAACTGAGAGTAATGGGACAACCAGGAGGGCCTCCCCTCCAGATCTTAAGGCACTGGCAGGTCAATACGGGAGCAGGCATTCCTTTAGATACTTGGGCCAGAGTATCTATGCAATATACAGGTAATGGACAGCAGGCAAACAAAAGGAACGAACTGGGGGAGAAGAATAGAAAGTTATAGCCATTTACGTTTGCGCAGGTTGTACTCATAGGCAGACTTGTTCTCCAAAGGGGGACGCACACGCTGCCTAAGATTTCTCATGCATCTGTTCCATCTGGGAGCCAACTCCAGGTGCTCAAGAGCTCTGGAACCCAGGGAGACACTCTGGGGAGAATTCTGCAAGCTGTCTTAGCTGTGCCCAAGTGTCTCTCTGGGATGCAGCCCACTCAAGGAACTGGATGTGAAATTATCTCCTGCTGCTGCTGCTGCTGCTGCTCTCGCTCTCTGCATTGTGCTCTTGCCAAACCCTCACACACCTGGGATAGCTGGCTGGGCTCCCACCTCCCGGGGAATGTTTGCCTTCTGGGCTTCGTGCACTGTGTTAACCTTTAAAGCAGACGCGTTGCTACCTGGCAGGCTGTCATGGCTTCTTCCATCTGGATCTTCAGGTCCCTTCCCTGCACAGTGATGTGTGTCGCCTAAAGATGAACAAACACGAAGCTGCGTGCTCTGCAGTCCTGTTGTTGGCCAAGATGTCAACCCTTGGTGCTCCACACGGAAGAGGGTTCAGCAACCACTCCTGCCGGTGGAGATACAAAGATTTCTGTTGCTTTTGCTTTGTAGCACCTTTCCCCTTAAAATAACAAGGAAGAAAAGTCACTGGAATCTTTTCCTTCCATCCATCCTTCCTCCCTGCCTCACCCTTTTCTTTTGTTCCTCCCTCCCTCCCTCCTTCCTTCCTTCCTTTCTTTCTTTCCTTCCTTCCTTCCCTCCCTCCTTTTCTTCCTTCCTTCTCTCCTCTCCCTTCCTTCTTTCCCTCTCTCCCTCCCTCCCTTTCTTCCTTCCCTCTCTCCCTTCCTTTCTTCCATTCCCTCCCCTCTTTCTTCCCTTCACTCCCTGCCTCCCTCCCTTCCCTCCCTGCCTCCTTCCCTCCTTCCTTCCTTCCTTTCCTTCCCTCTCTCCCTCCCTTTCTTCCTTTCTTCCCTCCCTTCTTTCTTCCCTTCCCTTCCCTCACTGCCTCCCTCTCTTCCCCCCTTCCCTCACTGCCTCCTTCCCTTCCTTCTTCCTTCCTTCCTTCCCTCCCTCCTCCCTCCTCTCCTCTCCCTCCCTCCTTCCCTTTCTTCCCTCCCTTCTTTCTTCCCTTCCCTCACTGCCTGTCTGCCTCCCTCTTTCCTTCCTTCCCTCCCTCCTCCCTCCTCTCCTCTCCCTCCCTCCTTCCCTTTCTTCCTTCCCACTCTCCCTTTCCTCCCTCGCTTCTTTCTTCCCTTCCCTTCCCTCATTGCCTCCTTCCCTTCCTTCTTTCTTCCCTCCCTCCCTCCTTTCCTTCCTTCCCTTTCTCCCTCCTTCCTTCCTTCCCTTATTAAAACCAACTTTTATACAATCAACCCAATCTGAAAAAGCCATGTGTACATAGTGCTGGAAGAGAGGCATAATTAAAAGACACACCAGTAAATACACAGCGCACGTAGTGCTAAAATAAAACTCTAAAAAGGCTTATGTACAAAATCACTTTTCTTAAAAATCATGCAGGCTTGTAGTGTAATAGCATTTCTCTCTTCTTAAAAAAAATACTGAAAACTCTACATCAACCTGCTTAACAAGGCAGTAACAGCAAAAGCAAGCAGTGAGCTACTAGAGAGATTCACAGGTATGCACGGTGGTTTTAGAATCCAAACAGTTCATTAAAGTTTGACCAGGCAGCATAAAACCCAGCATTTCCGTAACTGCTGAGCTGTGGCCATCTTCCCACAGGGAAAAGAGAAAGAGGAAAGAGGAAATGGTGAAGGAACACCAGGGGTGTGACCTATTTCCCCAGCAGGAGATGGCTTGGGGAGGCTCCTTCACTGGAGAGGTTTGTCCTCACAGCCTCAGGTAGCCACAGAAAAGAGCCTGATCGCTCCACACAGCTACCACTGAGGCTGCATGACTGCGCATCTGGGCACACAGGCATCCTTGCCCACATGTTGATGCAGTATATTTTGCCACGGCACAAACCCTGTTCAGTGGACAAGGGGTGACCTCAGAGTCACTTCTCACTCACTTGGAGGGCTATTTGGAGTCTCTCCGTGTCTCCTCTAGATCTTCCAGGGTGCTGTAGAGACAGAAGGACTTTGATGTCCGTCCCAGGTGGACTGGAGTCTACATAGGTGAACTGAGACCTATTCACACTTAGGCTGGTAGTCAACAATTAGCCAACGTCTGCTGAAGAGCATCTGCACCTGGAGTAGGCTGTTACAACCTCCAAGCATGCTCTGCCTCCCCAGAAGTTCACCTTTACCAACGTTAACTAGAAACTTACAAAAAGCACCCAACGGTACGACCATTCGCTCTATGACTGGTCCCCTGCCTGCGGTCGGTGGGCGGGGGAGGTGACGTCCATGCTGGCCTCTAACCAGACTGCACCACTGATCCCTGGGACTGGTGTCTGATCATAGAGTCACGAGAGGGGCATCTGATCATGGGCACTGACATGATTGGCTGCAATACGCCCCTGCTCAAGTATGCTCCTCTGCAACGGCAACCAATCACGGCAGCAAGGAGGTGGAACTTCCAGCTTCAGACGCAGCAGCGTGGGCTGGTAAACAGGAGGACCATTCGCACTTCCAGCCAGTAATGAACACTTTGGGGAAGCCAGTTTGGTCTAGTGGTTAGGGAGCCGGACTCTTATCTGGGAATACCAGGTTCAATTCCGCCCTCCCCCATGAAGCCAGCTGGGTGACCTTGGACTAGTCACAGCTCTCTTCTGAGCTCTCACAGCCTCACCTACCTCACAGGGCATCTGGTGTGAGGAGAAGAATAGAAAAGCTTTGAGTCCCCTTAAATGGAATGGTCTCCCCTTGGAGGTGTGTCAGGCCCCTTCTTTGTTTACATTCAGAAAGGCGGTAAAGACGCACCTCTTCACTCAGGCCTTTGGCTAAATGCTCTTTATTCTTCCCTCCTTCCAAACACCACTGTTTTAAACTGTTTTTGTATTGTTTTTATTCTTATTCTTATTATCATGTTGGGTTTTAAATCTTACGCTGGTTTTATTATTGTGTGATACAATTTTAGTGTGCTTGTTCTTAAATGTTGTAAGCCGCCCAGAGACCCTCGGGTATGGGGCGGGATATAAATATAAATATAAATATAAATATAAATATAAATATAAATATAAATAAATAAATAAATAAATAAATAAATAAATAAATAAATAAATAAATAAATAAATGGGTGAGAAGAGTGGGGTAGAAAAGCCAACTCTTCTTCTTCTTCTTCTTTCTCCTCCTCCTCCTCATGAGAAGTGCGAATGGTCCACCTTTACCAGACCTTTACCAGCCTAGTGCACGACAGACGATTCAGCTAAGTGCAGACATGCCTCTGCTGTCCACATGCTAGTGCTGGTTACAGCAGCCCTCAGGTGAGGCCTACCAGAGTCTGCAACAGCATGCGGACCACAGACCCCTATGCTGAGATATAGTCCTGAGAAATGCCACAGGAGCAAACAGGCCCCAAAATTCAGCAGGACACAACCTCTGAGCTTGGAAGCGGTGCATAGGAGTCACGTCTCCTGGCCATTATCAACACCTCGTCCATAAATGATGTCCAGATAACCCAGGAATATCCAATGTTTCTGGGGATGAGATCTGACTTTCTGAAGGAACGTTCTTTGTTACCACCAATGGGAAGCATCCTAGCACTGTTCCTTTAAAACACACACACACACACACAAGTGTATTCTTGCTCCATGATTGTGGTTGCTCTCCATTTCCCTTCCAGAAAATTAGGCGGACCCTGCTTGAAAAGCTACACACTTGCGGGCAGGTGGTGAAATAGACTTTTTCTTTCCTGGATGTCTATTAACACTGCAATTTGCAAGGGCTCTCATAATTGACTTCCAGTTATCTTTTTTTTTAACACTGTAATTAAAGAACCTAATTCCACTGCACACAGAACAGGGAGGCAAACAAAGCCCCAAGAGACATTTGCCACACTTTAGCATCCTTGCTATCGGATGATGGGATCAGGAAAATATTTGCCGCTTTTAAAGGATGAACTTACAAGGCCTCTGTATCCAGATGCTGTCTGGGTGCTTCAAGAAGAAATGTAGTCACTTATGGCTTTTTCTCCCAGCATGTTCCCCATCTGTACTTAATTCAAGGCTTAACAGCTTTCCTCCTCAGCAACAAGGATGAGGATCTTTTTCTTCAGCCTGGAGGATGGCCTCCTTTGTAAATTACTTTCTAGAGGGCTCATACATTTATGGGTGGACAATTTCAGATGAGGGATGCGCACAAATATTTGCAACATTCATTATTTGGATGAATTTGGATAAATTTGGACATCCGTATAGGAATCGAATGTTACGACATTCGTACATTAACATTCATGAAACGGGGAGGTGGGAAAGCAGCTGTGGCAGTCACATCTGGAAAGGATCCATAGTGAACTCGACATGGTTAGAGAATGGATTCAAAGTGGGCTCAGGGTGGATTTGACGCTTTCAGAGTGGATAAGAACATAAGAATATGAGAGGAGCTCTGCTGGATCAGGCCACAGCCCATCTAGTCCAGTATCCCATCGCACACAGTGGTCCACCAAATGCTCATGGGCATCTCAAGCAGAGACAAGGACAAACCTTTGCCTGCTGTAGAACCCCAGCAAATGGCCTTAGAAGCGTCCTGCTTCCCCCTCCCCAGCCTGAAAGATACACCTAAGCATTCATTCTAGTAGCCATTGATACATCTGTCAGCCATAAATTTGTCTAACCCTACCTTAAAGCTATCTAGGCTGGTTGCTGTCACCACCTCTTCTGGCAACAAATTCCATAAACTGATGACCCTTTGGGTTAAGAAATGCTTCCCCTTGTCGGATCCAGCTCTCCTACCCATAAGCTTCATAGGTGCCCCCTGGTTCTAGTGTTGTGCAATAGAGAAAAGAAATTTTCTCTATCCACCTTTTCTATACCATGCATAATTTTATATACTTCAATCAGGTCCCCTCTTAAACGCCGTCTCTCCAGACTGAAGAGGCCTAGACGTTGCAGCCTGTATGTTACATGATACATGTATGTGTTCATATTGAATGTTCTCATAAATTCATACAGATACATTTGTATCGAATAGAATCCTACCACATTCGAAGTGGATCTATTCGAACCGAATACGAATTTTCTTACATTCGGTTTGATACAAATCAAATGCAAACAAAACCTATTCATGCACATCTCTAGATCAGAGGTCAGTGCAACTATAGATGCGCTGAACTGAGGCCTTTTCACACTTGGTCCCATAGTGCACCCTGAGGGAACTATGGGAGAGGTGCATCTACACTTTCAGGAACTGTTTCCACACCAGAACCTTTTCTCTTGTGAATAAACAATAAATTAAACTGAGCCTGGGTTATCCATTCCATGAACCTAGGATCATGATAACTGTAATCATCCCTGGAGAAATAAGTCATAATTATCTTTATGTGCACTACAACAGACAAACATACCATTGTTTATCGTATGAGAAAGCTTTCACCTATTTAATTCCTGATTGCTGGGTTATGGCAGAAGACAGAAAAACCTGGTAAACAATACTTTGAAAAAGTCATCCATGGTGATCTTTTATCTGTAAAGCTTCCCCATTTTTCTCCTTTCAGCCATAACATGATTAAAGCAGATGGAGAGGAGAGAAGAGAAGAGAAGCATTGGAACTCTGAGCAGGCAATTTTTGTGCTGGGGAACAGAAGTCTTCCATTCTGATTAAATTGACAGTTTATTTTTTATTGCAGTCTGATGGAAGCACTGTGAGAAATGCACAGGGAGGGAGAAATTACTTTCTCCCCCTTCCTCACTGGGGAGTGGGACTCTTCTGTTTACAATAGGATCTATTTCCCCCTTCCCCACCACCCCAAAACCTTGCAAGCTCTGGTGCCCAGCCAGGACGGGATGCATAAAGAAAACATGAGCATCGTCACATTTCATAAGAACCTAAGAGGAGCCCAGCTGGATCAGGCCACAGCCCATCTAGTCCAACATCCTGTCCCACAGGCATCTCAAGCAGAGACCTTTTCCTGCTGTCAGATCCCAGCAAATGCCCCTAGAGGCACCCTGCCCATTCAGCATGTGGGCCTATCTACCAGCATGCTTCCCATGTTCTAGACAACCAGGGGATGCATTTCAGGGGCTCAACATAGAATGATGCTGACAAGGTTCCCCCATACACTCTGAGACTAGGAACTTCTGTTCCTAGACCTGAGAGACATTGAAGCCCAGCCTCAAAGCCTGTGCATACTACAAGGTCACTAGGTGAACCAGTGCTGATCCAGCCCACAGTTTTCAACGGTCAAAATCAGTAGGCCTTGGCTGGTCCAGATCCGCTGATTCCAGTCATGGGGCTTTCAGTGCTGTAAGACCCTATAAAGATAGATCCCAAAGGGGAAGAAGAGTTGAAGAAGAAGAGTTGGCTTTTCTACCCCACTTTTCTCACCCATTTAAGGGGACTCAAAGCAGCTGACAAACCTTCTGTTCTTCTTCTCCCCACAACAGAACACCCTGTGAGGTAGATGGGGCTGTGATTGCTCAGGAGAGAACTGTGACTAGCCCAAGGTCACCCAGCGGGCTTCATGGGGGAGGGCAGAATTGAACGAAAGGGGAGGAACCACAGGGGAAATTGGACTTCCTAGCCAGGCTGATGGGTGGAGATTTTCATTCCTTGTCTCTCAAGTGCAGCCAGATAGAACGAGGAAGAGAGTGTTAGAAAGGGTAAGTACAAGTAGTACCTGATCCAACCCAAACCATCAGCTTTTTTCTCCTTCTGCCCTTGACACTGATAGAACCTGGCCTCTCTAGGAGTGAATTCATCCTACATCCCTTCTAATTATTAACACCTTTTCTAACCTTCGTATGTACCTGTACGAATCTCATACATATCTGTGCACATCTGTGCTTATAGTACGAGACGAAAACGGGATGCATATGGGATAAAACGAGATACGTACGAAATGCGTACAGATACATACCTACAAATGTTTTTGACATCCGTATCTTCAGATTTGAATCTAACATTGGAACGAATAGATTTGAATGTATTTGATTCGAATCAGATTTTGTTGCATTCGGATTCTAAACTATTCAAATCTAATTCTATTCCATTTGAATTCATGTGCAAAAACAATTTTTGTGCACATCCCTATGTGTGTGTGGGTTTGTGTGTGGGTTTGTGTGGGTTTCAGATTCACTAGAAGACAGGAAAGGGGGAGTTGAGTCCATTTTGGATGGAAACATTGTCTCAGTATCTAATTATTCACCTAGAACTGAAGACATTTATGCGTCTCATAAAAAAGAGGGAGAAATAGCAGAGAAGAGTAATAAATCTTAGGGCATTAAATGTGGCTTCCTCCTACAGTTGCATTTTCATCATCATGAAAGTCTGCCGGTAGTTTCCCAACAAGGTCATGAGAAGCATCTGGCACGAAACCAGCAACTGGAATGGACAAACCTACTTCTCCTCCAGAAGATGTCAGATGACCTTTTGCTATGATTCAGACATAGTTTTCTTCTCTGTTGTTTTAACTAAGGATACGCACAAATATTCAGATGCATTCAAAATTTGATCGAATTGACCAAACTTCGAAATTCAAATTCAAATTGACTATCCTTAAATATGAATTTAAAGATTTTGTTGGAATTTTGAATTTCGGATCTCTTTGTTTAAATTATTCGGACATTCATATGTGTAATTGAAGATCCACATCTTTCCCGCAACTGTATGCATTTGTACAGATCCGTACGGGATGAAAACAGGTTGCATATGGGAGAACTACAGGATGCATACAGAGGTGTACGGATATGTACCGACCTAGGAAAGATGCGTACAGCATCTACGGATGTTGTCGACATTTGTAAATGCAAATTTGAATAAATAATTCAAATGAATAGATTCGAATTTGCTTACTTTGAACCGAATTTGGTTAAATTTATTTATATGGTTTTAGTTTAAATACTTTTGTCTTTTAAATATGCTGTTACGCGCCCTGAGACCCTAGGGTATAGGGTGGTATATAAATGTAAGTAAAAATAAATAAATAAATAAATAAATAAATAAATAAATAAATAAATAAATTCAAACATTAAACCTTTGCATTGAATCAAATTTCGGGGTATTCAAACTGAATATTCAAATTGAATTTTTGGGTAATCGAATTGAATCTCAAAAATTTCATTTGTGCACACCCCTAGTTTTAATAGCTGTAGACATAAACCAAAACCCAGCAAATGGATTATTGGAAATCACCACTTCAGAGGTGTGCAAAACTCTGTTTTGAGTGTTTTCCCCATCCATGAAGGCCAAATCCCCCTGACAACAATGTGAGCACATACTGTAACCTATCTTGTTCTTGTGCTGCCCATCCTGGCCTTCTCGGGTCATGGATGGGCAGACAAATCATGTTGTGTTACACCACACAATGACATCATTGCAGAATGACACATGATTTGGAGTCTGGCATGGACCAACAGAAGCACTAGCGGGCCTGAAATTGCATGTCATGTCACACAGCATCAGGTGATAAATCACTTGGTTTGCCTCTGAAAATATGGTGAGAGGCAACATAAGAACGAGATGAGATAAGGGAAATACTCATCTTGTTCTTAAGGAGAGTTTTCTGGGTTTCCCACTTAGCAAAACCAACCTTTTAAGCAGAGGGACAACTTGATTGTCCTGTGAAACATTCAAAACAGCATTTTGCACACCCCTATTAATCTCTACTCTTAACAAGTTCATTAAGAGGGGTGTTTTTGTCCCACTTTTTTAATGCCACCTTATACGCAATCATTGATCAACCAGCTACTGTAGCAGCTTTTAATTTAACAGGTCCAAGGGGTTGATTAATGGATTGTTTCTGCCCTCCCACCAGAATGTTTATTGTTTACTTATTTATCACCTTTCTTAAATGAACTAAGGCAGTGTACAAAGGAAAGCGACGGGAGCATGAAAAAAGAAGAAAGCATCATTAGAATGTCCTTAAAACTTCATTAAAGCCACCAGAATCCTTACAGCTTCATTAAAACATTTAATAACCAACTACAGAAAACATGTGCCAGGTTAGGGTAGGATAAGTAACAGAGAGAAATGAGCACATTTTCAGGAGGCATCTGAAAGATCCTTGCCATTTGAAATGTAATCATAGATGGTCCAGCTGTCATAGCAACTAACACCAGCCTAGCACTTAGAATCCATGCCTCTGTCATGTCCAGCCAGCTGGGATGTTGCTCAAGGAAGATCTCTGAAGGGCATCTGATGAGTGAAGATCACACAGGGCTTTCTGATCTGAGGTTCCCCTTCCCTGCCAAGAAAAATTTCAAATTGAACTGAAGAAAGTTCTGAACTAGAGATGTGCCCAAATGTTTTTGGTTTTGTTTTGCATTTGATTCGAATGGCCTGGTGGTCTCTCCAACCTGGAGGAAGTACCTAGGCATCCTCATTAATGTGTTTAAGAATCAGAAGTGAATGGACCCACGCTTGGAGGCAGGAGACATTGCCATGAAAAATGGAAGTAGACCCAACAGGGGCAACGCCCACAATCTGCCTGGAAGATTTCGTAAAACACTTCGTAAAACACTTCGTAAAACACTTCCATATCCTTTGCCAAGAAAACCACATGGATCTGTGCATGGAATATGCAGAAGGTAAGGTCAACTTGCATATGTACTGTCCAAACTAGAGGTGTGCATGAATGCAATTTCTGGGATTCGATTCAATTCGAATTGAATATCCAAAAATTCGAATCGATTTGAATGTGTACAATTCAAATGTATTCACATTTGATTCAGTTCGAATACATTCAAATCTATTTGTGCACACAAATGTAAGCAACATTCATATTTATTTATTTATTGTTTACATTTCTATCCTGCCCCATACCCGAAGGTCTCTGGGCAGGTAACAACTTTAGAACAGATTAAAACAAAGTATACATTAAAAGACTTTAAAAAAAGAATTCACCAAATATAAAACAATACACAACGCCTGTACGCATCCGTACGCATCCCATTTGCATCTGTACACATCCTGTAGTTATCCCATACGCATCCCGTTTTCATCCCATATGGAGCTGTACAAATGCAAACGGACGCGGGAAAGATGCGTGCAGGCAAGTATGCATCGTGTATGCATCCATACACACATGAAAGTCCGAATAATGCACAGGAATAGATTTGAAATTTGAAATTCATTCAAATGTTTAAATTCTAATTTATAGACATTCCATTTGAATTAAATTCGAACGAATTCAATTGAATTGCAAATGTTTTGAATATTTGTGCACATCCCTACTCCAAACTTACACAAATATATATTTTTTTTAAAATGAATAGATGTGAAGTATATAAAGTATATTCAGTATGATATATAAGGATCCTTCAGTTCTCTGTATAACCAGTTACAGCATATCCAAATTAGCCATTTTCTTACTAAGGTCCTGTTTGCAGGAAATTCCGTACAATCTAATATTATCTCTCCCAGGTGGAACTTCCAGTGTATCATCTCCAGAGATCACAAATTATAGCAAGATTTGTACAGAAATGCTTGATGACTTTGGATAAGCCACAAGCTCGTGAAACGGCATTTGGAGGTGTTTTGCATAATTGTGTAGGCCTAAAGTGAAACAACAGACCAACTGCTGGGACCAGTCACAGAAAGCAAAGGAGGAAATCCAAGACTGCAAAAGTGCAATCAGAATTTCTGCAATTGTCTCTCCTTAGTACGCAGAGTCCTATGGGAGCCAGTTTGGTCCTGTGCCAGAGTACCAGACTCATCCCTCATAGTCACTGGGTTGCATTCCGCACACCTGCACAAAGCCAGCTGGGGAACCTTGGGCTAATCACAGCTCTCCTCCGAGTTCTCACAGTTCCACAGGGTGACTGTTGTAGGAAGAACAACCATTTGGTCTAGTGGTTAAGGAGCCAGACTCTTATCTGGGAATACCAGGTTTTATTCCGCACTCCCCCATGAAGCCAGCTGGGTGACCTTGGGTGAGTCACAGCTCTCTTCTGAGCTCCCACAGCCCCACTTACCTCACAGGCTGTCTATCATGGGGAGAAGAACAGGTTGTCAGCCGCTTTGAGTCCCCTTAAATGGATGAGAAAAGCAGGGTAGAAAAGCCAACTCTTCTCCTCCATAAGGCCAGTAGGGTGACCTTGGGCTAGTCACAGCTCTCTTCTGAGCTCTCACAGCCCCACTTACCTCACAAGGTGTTCTGTTGTGGGGAGAAGAAAGCTTTGTCAATGGCTTTCAGACCCCTTAGATGGATGAGAAAAGTGGGGTAGAAAAGCCACTCTTCTTCTTCCTCTTTCCCTGATTGAGATTTGGAGGGAGAAGGTGTTGGAAAGGTTTTCATGAGACCTTCTGCCTTCAGTGCCAAATCACACAGTGCTGTCCCTATATACTAAGCGCAGCCCTAAAAAGGAAATCAGTAATCCCCCTTTCTTAATAACAAAACCATCGGAAATCCCAGAAATAAGCTTCTCATTTCCCGAGCAATTTTTCTGACTGAGAGCACATACAAGCAAAATTCAGGGGCCAGAACTTCAGCCATCTGCAAAGTGAAGAGAAGACAAATATCAAAGGTCCTTTTACTAGACAATATTGACAAGCCCATGTATATTTCCCCAGGGAGAGGAATCCAAAGGTTTGAAGCCCTCTCACCCCAGAGTCCCTATCTTTAGCAGCAGGACAATTTAATAGATGGCATGGGTGAGACAGATACCTGGACACCCCAACTGCCAGTTTGAAAAACGGGATGAAGGGACTCATTCAGACAACCCGATCTCCAAACTGTTAGGGCTCTGACGGCTGAGGCAGGCAGCTGTAGATTCAGGTGATATTCTCTCAAAACCTGCTACTCACAAGTTTGCCAGCTGCACCCTTCTTTGGCTCTTTCTGAACTTACTTGCCCCAAAGTCAGCCAATTTGGTCTAGTGGTTAGGGAGCTGGATTCTTATCTGGGAATACCGGGTTTGATTCCTCTCTCCTCCATTAAGCCAGCTGGGTGACCTTGGGCTAGTCACAGCTCTCTTCTGAACTCTCAGCCCCACCTACCCCACAGGGTGTCTGTTGTGGGGAGAAGAACAGAAGGTTTGTCAGCAGCTTTGAGTCCCCTTAAATGGATGAGAAAAGTGGGGCAGAAAAGCCAACTCTTCTTCTTCTTCCTCCTCCATGAAGCCAGCTGGGTGACCTAGGGCTAGTCACAGCTCTCTTCTGAGCTCTCACAGCCCCACCTACTTCGCAAGGTGTCTGTTCCGGGGAGAAGAACAGAAAGCTTTGCCAGCAGCTTTGCGTCCCCTTAAATGGGTGAAAAAAAGTGGGGTAGAAAAGCCAACTCTTCTTCTTCTGAATCCAAATAAATGGGTCCCACTGATCCCGATGGAGGGATGGGCCAGATCAGTGCTGTCCACACTGATGGCACTGATCTGGCTCATGATTCCCTTCTTCACATGAGCTTTGCAGCTGCCACAAACATACACACACACCTCTAAAGTCTAGGAAGGAAAATGCCTTCCCCAGGAGCCTGTGGTGTGTGTGCATTCTTGGTAGTGTGCTATGGCAATCTTCTAAAAAGCATCCCTTGGTAGTTCTACAATATGGAAGCGTGTCACCTGCAGTCCTCCCCTGTTCTAGAACAAGGCCCTTGGCCCTCCCTTGGACCCAATTAAATAGATGCAAAAGGAATCTAGATTAAAGGCCTCCTTGATCTGGATCTGACTCTGTCCAGTCTAGTGCAGATAGAACCTCACCAGTGGGGGTGAGATTTCCTTGATTCACGTTAACTTGCAGATGAGGAGGCCCGGATTAAGAGGCCCACGATATGGATTAAGAGGCCCCTTAATCCAGATCAACAGTAAGTGGAGAAAGGGGAAGAGCATCTGTACTTAGAGGAGACTGTTGCAGCCTCCGAGCGTCCCCTGCCTTCCCAGAAGTTGCCTAATTGTTGATTAGGTGCAGAGCACAAAGTCATGCTCTACAAGTTACCTAACCTTTACCTGCTGCGTCCGAAAGCTCACCTGGAGTGTCCAATGGCACGACCATTCATTCTACTTCCAGTTCCCTGCATTTGATGGGTTGGAATCATGTCGCTCACACAGGGAGCCGTGTTCAATTGCTGGCCTCTGGCCTGACTAGACCTCCAATCCCCAGGGCTGCCCCCAGCCATGGTGGGAGTGGCGTATGGTCATAGAGTCATGAGAGGGGCATTCGATCAGCAACAGAGTAGTGGGTACTCTGTGAGCAATACATCCATACATTCAGACACGCTCCTCTGCAGCGGCGACCGAGCATGTCACGTAATGTGATGACGCAGCTGTCGGCGGCCAATGACGGCAGTGAGGAGTGGAATGTCCAGCTTCGGATGCAGCAGTGCAGGCTGGTCAACAGGAGGACCATTTGCACTTCTGGCCAGTAATAGACGCTTTGGTGGAGCTTCCCTCATGGCAAATGCAAATGGTTCACCTTGACCAGACGTTTACCAGCCCTAGTTCACGGCAGACTAATTAGGCAAGTTCAGAAAGGCCCTTGTTTGCTACCGCACAAATCTTTGAAAGAATAAGTGCTTAACCTTGGAGCTCTACAAGGTCCCGCAAAGCTATTTCTGGAAATGGCCTCCCTGTTCCAAGTTGCATTAGCTGTTGCAATGCAAGAGCTCAGCCAAACTGCTCTGCTGATCCAGAACTTTACCATGCCTTGCCAAGGCATCAGGGTTAGACCAGGGCAAGGCGCTTGATTACTGGAAATTATACATTTTTTTTGGGGGGGGGGGAAATCTCTTGAGTCACTAAAAGATTGGCTCAGCGTGATTCTGCTTTTTAAGACCAGCAACCATAGCAGGTAGCTCACTGTGTCCTGGATTGCAGCGCAAGTGCTGCTATTACCCCACATATATATCTCATTGGCAATGAGGTTTTTCTCATCAGCCTGCAAGCTAATAAAGCCAAAAAAGCAAATTGTCCCATGGGCAATTCAATCATCTACATGGGCTCATAGTCTGTGTTCCACCAAGCTGAAGGATTCAGAAATATGAGATAGTTAATAGGTTCAGTGATTCTATTCTAATAGGCTGCTTTAAACTATATCTAATGCAGACTGTCGTCAGCTCTTTATCCCAAAGGTATTCACATTAGATTTTCTACTAGCATCCATTGTTTTCCTTTGAAAAAAAACATTGGTAACCACCTCCAGATGTTAGGGGTGTGCACAAGTGTATTTTTTGCATTCGAACCTGAGTCAGTCGATTCGTGTCATGATCCCCTAGCTTGGCCCTGTTAGGATGCTGAGTTGGTGCAATGGCCGAGTGAATACTACAGTGTGGACACAAAACACGGGTAGCAAGCGGTTTAAACAGTAAACTAAAACAAGTTTACTATTATACACAAGCAATACTAGAAAGGAAAATAAGGTTCAGGTATTTGTTGGTTTAACTCAGTAAGTCTCTTAAGGTTAGGAGCTACCCCTTTCCCTAAAGGAAAATAGTTCCTTTTTTAAAAGACAAACCTCTCCACGTTCCTCCCCCTCTGACTTGCTCGGCCACAGCTCAAGCCAAGCCAGTGTACCAGAACGTGGCCCTAGATGATCACAAGGCACGGCCCGTCCTTGCTTGACCGATCATCCAGCCTGGTCAGTTGCTAGTGAAGTCTTCCTTCAAGATCTTCCAGCCAAAAGACCCCTGGTCAGCTACTGGTCCGGCTCCTTCAGGATTCAGCTTTCTCCTGTTCCCTTCAGCTCTTGTCTCAGCACAAAGACCTAGTCTGCTGTAATCTGTGTTCCTTTATACCTTTTTCCCTGTGGCCCTGATTGGCTGCCACCTCCTAGAGGAAACTGCTGACATAAAATGCTGCTGGAAACTCCTGGTAGAGGTGCCTGTTCCCCTTGCCTGATTGGTGGGAACTCCTCCTACTAGCCCCCTCCAGCACTCAGATCCCAGGACAGCTTTTCGCTCCAAAAAGCAGCTGCAACCAATCATTGCAGCAGGGCCCGCACAGGATTTCCCGCCCTTTTTGCAGCTTCTGCTCAGGTCTTGCAACAAGCTGTTTGCAACAAGGCTGGCTATTGCAGCTTGCAAGAAGCCTGCAAGGCCAGAAAGCCAAACAGTTTGCAGCCTGTACCCTGAAACCGTCACAATTCGGATATTCAAAATTTGATTAGGTTCAAATCTTTAGAAATCTGAATTTTTGAAAATCCAATTCGAATCCAGATTATTCAAATTGGCACACTAAAAAGTTCAATCCGTGTTCAAAAATGTTGAATGCTGATAGCATTTGTTTTTGTTTTTCAAATTTGCATGCATCCGTATGCATCCTGTTTTCATCCTGTATGCATCCCATTTTCATCCTGCATTATAAGCACCAATCATCACATTAGGTAAGTTAGCGAACATTCTAATGTAGACAAAGTGGATTAGCGATGAGATGAGCTCGTGAGTGTCACATGCTACTGACCTTAAGTTGACTTGGAACCACCTGGTTTTGGGTGTTTGTTTTTGCTACAGATCAGCAATAGCCCAGGCAGTTGAGGAAGCATCTAAGGGCCTTACCGCATTGGCCGCTGAAAAGCAGATCTAAAAAGATCTGCTTTTTGGTGATCCGTCCTCCCCCAGATCTGTCACAAATAGGGATGGATCTGAGGGACCCCCGCACGTCCACACACACGCAGGGAGGATGGATTCCAGATTGGAGTGGGTGTTGTGCAGATGCACCAGCATCCATTCCAAGTACCCTCCGGCTCGTGCGCCAGCAACGCCGCCCCTGGAGCTGCAGGACAGGAGCATGCACCTGCCAGTCACCAAGTGTTTCTGGCAGTGCCCGGCACGCAGGGGAAGGGATTCAGAAGCAGGCAGTCCTGCTTCCACCCTTCCAAAAGACTGCCTTCCGTCTTTTCCCCTGGCCGTGTGTGGAAGCGTCCTGCTTCTGCACACATCCAGGGGGAAGTAATGGATTAAGACCTGATTTTCAGGTCTTACATTTAAGACAAATTTTGGCGGCAAAACCAGTTTTAAAAACCGGTCTTGTGTGCCGAAATGTGGACCCACCCTCCCAGAAGGGTCTCTAATCAGGTCTGCAATCAGGTGTCCTTTATGTGTGTTAAGGGGGCATTAAACCGGTTTCTGCGGTCAATGCGGAAACACCCCATAGCCCTGTGAAAGTGGATTTCCGCTGTATAGAGAGCACAAGACAAATTTGAAGTGAATTGATTCCCTCTCTAATAGGCTTCCTAAATTACTCTTTAATTTAGCATCCACTGTGTTTCTTTCTGGCTTATGAGAATTCTAGGAGACCAAGATGAGATTCAGAAAGAGGATGAAACTTCACTGCCTGGTTATTATATTTTCACTTTGCTTGAGACTTTTCTTCTCTCTCTTCATCTTCTGCTTTGTCCCCCGAAGGCTTTGAAGAAACATGAAGGTATGTGAAACTCTGGGCAAAACTTACCTGCACGGAGATATTTCTTACTTCCTTTGTTTTAAGAGCAACAGGCCTGCTAAGATGGCCCTGAGCTTGAGTCTGCAACAAGGTAAGATTTATATTTTATTTGCTATAAAGGTCCAAGCTAGTAAAGGCTTATGAGATCTCCTTGAACGCTTTCAAGTAAAACTGGATGGTCTGATTAAAATAAGGGAATCCATAAAGGCCTCTTCTACACTGAGCATTGGCCAGTTAGATCCTTGAAGAAAACCTTTGGACAAGGCAGATCTAGGTATGGTCATCTGGGATTGTTTTGTTTTGTTTTTTTCTTTTGCTTGGCTTGGTTTGGCTTTTATTTTGCTTTCTTTTGATGTGCAGAATGATAGCTGCCATTAACTGTGAGCCCAAATCCTGTTTTTGATATGAAGGAAAAGAAAAACATTGGGGGGGAGTTCCCATTATAAGCTTAATTTGGTTTCCCTAAACCGAAATAATAGAACTGGATGCAAACGTGAATTTGCCTGATCCCATTACTTTCAGCTCGATCCAGATTCTGAGGATCGTACATGGTGTACGTGGCTCAAGGGGGGACTCAAGTGGCTACTTTTTAAAAGCCGCTTTTCGGGGCTGCCCTGCCCTCTTCCTCCTGGCATGAACATGCCACCCATAACGGACCCCTTCAGGGAGCCTAGCTGGGTGGCTGGGTGGCTGCCACTTGCCTGGATGGAGGAAAACCAGCAGCAGGCAGCCAGCAATTCTTTCCCCTCCTCTCCCCATTGCCCGGGGCACACAGCAACAGCAGAAACTAAAGCCCCCTTCGCCTGCTCACTCCACAGTCACAGCCTTAAAAACAGAACCTGCAGCTGCTTTCCTTTCCTTTCCATTTTTTAAAGGTCAGAACTTTCGCAAAATTGCAACATTGTTATCAGGTGTGAAGTGGTTGGATTGCTACAGTGTAGCGGCTGCTTTAAGGGGTGGATTTTTACAGTAAAATCACTATATTTGGAAGCAAGCTATTGGGGGAGGGAAACCCTAAACAAGCATTCTCATCCCTTAACACAGGACCGTTTCCACAGTAAAAAATGTAAAACGTTTCAAGCACACGAACCGGAGTGAGACCTGTTGAAATGAGGATTAACATTTACAATGCTTTGGGGCGATTTAACATGCGGAAAGCACGTTAAGTCAACCTGACGTGGGTACTGCAAGGATTGAAACTGTTTTGAAACTGAAATAAGCTTATAATGGGATCGCGGCCTGGGTGTGCAAATACCAGTTGGCTAAATGGTCCAAAATGGAAAAATAAACTGGAGGTCTTCAAGCAAAGGCTGGGCCTACATCTGTCTGGGATGGTTTAGGAAATCTTGCATTGAGCAGGGAGGTTGGACTCGATGATCCTAGAGGTTCCTTCTAGGGATGTGCACAAATATTTGCAACATTCGAAATTCAGACATTCGAACTCAAATTGAATGTTATGATATTTGTATGATAACATTTGAATGAATACGAATGTTTCCAGACATTCGAACAAATAGTTTGGACATTTGTTAAGCTGGGGAAACGTATCAGATATGTATCTATTCATATCAGATACATATCTGTTCGTATCAGAATCTGATACTGTTCATATCTGATACTGTAGTAACCACAAAAGCTGCACAGCTTTTCCCATGGCTTCTTTTTCTTCAGTCCTCCAATTCTCAAGTCGCGAGAGTAAAAGGAGCAACAGTTTTCCTGTTTCCATAGATACTCAGTGCCACTAGGGTGCTGAATTCCTTCTACTCTGCAACTGCCTTTGGGCATTATGGTGTCTGCAAAGCACATGGCTTTAAAAAGACAACTCTTCTTTTCCTGTTTGAGGATTTTCCCCACACTCCTACCACAGGATGTGACATCAGAAGGACCTCTGCCCCAGAAGACAGCAGCTTTTCCTCCAATCACTTCCCTTGGTGTTTCTTTGATGTCATTTACTCCATGCCCCTGTTGGCTACCGTATATACACCTGGGAAAATGAAAAGTCTTGGTCTTTCTGTCTGTACTCCGCCTCCAGCCTGATCGTTTACCATCTTCCAGCTGATCGGGTCCACCATTAACCACGTGGTGGAGCTCAGAGAACAGCGAACCCAGATTGGCCATCTGAACAGCCCTCAAGCTGCTCCCTTCGACTTCCCAGGGCCCCTGGATTTCAGCCACAGAGCTAGACTGCAGCTAGATACATGTCTATTCATATCAGATGCATATCGAATGTTTGAACGAATATGTACGAATATCGTCGTATCAAATAGAATTTTACCTCATTCAAATGTGATCTATTCATACAAATACGGATGTTCAAACCTTCAATTCATTTTGAATTGAATGTCGAAAAAGCATTTCTGCCCATCTCTAGTCCCTTACAACCCTACGATCCCATGATTCTACCTTGGGCAAAGTCATTTGTTGGGATATGCGCAGACCAAAAGTAAGTGGTTCACTTTGAATTGGATCAAACTACACTTATTTATTTATTTATTTATTTATTTATTTATTTATTTATTTATTTATTTATTTATTTATTTATTTATTTATTTATATTTCTATCCCGCCCTATACCCGAAGGTCCCAGGGCGGGTTACAATATTATATTAATCTTAGAGAGTTCCCTGCCCTCAGGCTTACAATCTAAAGAGACAAGAAACAAAAGGAGAATGGTGTGGGAGGGAACAGGGAACAGCAAAAAGCCAGCACTTGGCTCAGCATGAATGGTTTTTCTCCAACAGCAAGGTGGTTTGGTTCACATTCAAACCAAGCGAACCACCCTTGGTTCATGGGGTTTCTTAGACCAGCCCGTGGTCCAGATGTGATTTGAACTGGTATTTTCAAAGGCAGGGTAGTTCGGTTCACATTCAAACCATTTGAGCAACCCGGTTTGCTGTAAACTGCACCTAGCCGAACCAGTTTGGCACATCTCTAGTGCCAAGCAAGAGTCATTTTCAAAATCTGAGGAAAAGGAGGCTCATCTTAGCCCATAAATCCTTCTATCAGTCTTGACAGTAAAAGTGTCTACTTTGAAGTTTCTTATTCTTTCAACCCTTCTTTATTTATGACTAACACAGCTTTTAAAATCTGGATCTTCTCTGTTCCTATTCCCGTGCTTGTGATAGATTTCCCATAATCCTACAGTTACATGATTAAAGCCCATGAATGTGACTAGGCATTTCTTTTAGTGGCACTCGCTTGCCTGCTCATAATCCTGGGAATTTCAAGCCATGAAAATTTAACTAGAAAATGTTGGGACATGTAGCAAGATCTGAGTTAATGCTGATGGCTCCTTTTCCAATGTCATTGTCATTGCATGCGACATCAAAAGAAATATTAGCCTAGCAAAGACAATTTCCTTAATTTCCCTTTTAAAACATGCTAGGACCTCAGCCAAAGATAGTAAAATATATAATTTTTAAGAAGTATTAGCATAACACACACAGATGGTTGCAATAAAGTATAGTTCTGTTTAAACTGTTACAAGTATACAAAGCCCTGCTCAGACACAAGGGGCGCGTCTTCATGGCATGTGTTATTTCAGTTTAAAGAATTCGAAATAAAAGAAACGGAACAAAGCTGTCCAGACGACTTGCAAGTTGATCCGGTTCCGATGGCAGCCTTAACGCGGGATCAATACTCGGAGTCCACACGGCAGCATTGTCCTCCTGCCCATTGCCCACACTCTCTCCTGTGATTGGTTTTCCCTGCCAGGATCCCACCCTCCCTTCTCTTTGCGTCATGCTCCGCCGGGAATTCCCTGCCCAATCCACCCTCCCCTTCCCAGCAGCAGCAGCAGCAGCAGCAGCAGCAGCAGCAGCAGCATCCATCCATCCATCCACCCATCCATCCACCCACCCATCCATCCATCCATCCATCCATCCAGGTGCTGCGGCATGAGGAAGATGAGGATGGGGGGAGAGGGGGCAGCAGCAGCTGGGTGGGGGTGGGGAGGGGAAGGGAGGCATTGCTAAGGCACCAAGGAAAAGAGTCTTGGGGGGGACTAGCAAAGGGGGCGTGTCGTCCTTGCACAGACGGGATTCTAAAGTGAGAGAAGCCCCCCTTTCCCAAAAAGAGAGAGGGAGGAAGGAAGGAAGGAGGGGTATCTGAGAAGCCCCCCTTTCCCAAAAAGAGAGAGGAGAGAGGGAGGGGTTCCTAAGAAGCCCCCCCTTTCCCAAAGAGAGAGAGGAAGGGGGGTATCTGGGGGGTGGGAGACATTGCATGAGCATCTCACGTCTCCCGCCCTCCCGAAGCCGGTGTATATGGTACACTCCTGATTATCAATGTTGCAAATTTCCGCAATTTCAATACAGCTCTGTATCAAAGGACCGGGGCTTTAAACATTAAAGAGGCATAGGGTGGCTGTGGTGGGGTGTCATTCATTCATATTTTTATCCCACTCTATACACAAGGCTCTCAGTGCGGGTCACAACACATTGGTTTTAATGTGTTCATATTAAACATATTAAAGCCATAACTTTGCCTGAACGTGGGGAGGAAAAAGCTGTTTCTTTAGTCCACCCTCAGAGCGAGAAAACATGAGCAAAGTGACCAGTAATTTTCTTTCCACATTATCTCTCCCAGAGGTGAATTTTACCCTAAAAGAAAACAGCTTGCCACTTTGCTGATATATTCTCTCACTCTGAAAGTGGACTGAAAGTGGATTAAACCTTAGGTGTGACCACATATTCTCTCATTCTGAAAGTAACAGAGATCAGAACTTTCCCCATGCACAGAACTTTATTGACCCATGGCCAGGCCTGGTAGTGCGGTGCAGGATTTTGGGACATGATTGATCCTGCCCTATTGGATTTCCTAATGGTCACCTATCCATGGTCCGCTTTGCCCTAATATCCTGGCAACTGGAATCTTATCTGGGAATTCCAGATTAGATTCCACTTCCCATCCTGAAGCAGGCTGCCCCTGGCCTCCCATTGCATCACCACCCACTCCTCCTGGGCTTGCATGGCACTGCCACCCCCAAACAAAGGATGCCCAATCTGGGGCAGAAGGCAAAAAAAGACACTTCTTTTTTTAACTGTATGAAAATGCTGCCCACATGAGATCTTTAAAACACTCTCATGCTCTGGTGCTTGGCCATTTAGTCAAGCAGAAGTGTTGTTAGTCATGGCTCTCTTCTGAGCTCTCACAGGGTGTGGGGAGGAGAAGGTTTGTCAGCAGCTTTGAGCCTCCTTAAATGGGTGAGAAAAGTGGGGTAAAAAAGCCAACTCTTCTTCCTCCTCCTCCGTGAAGACAGCTCAGTGGCCTTGGGCTAGTCACAGCTCTTACAGGGCATCTGTTGTGGGGTGAAGAATGGAAGCTTTGTCAGCCTCTTTGAGTCACCTTAAATGGGTGAGAAATGCCAATTCCTTCTCCTTCTGGGAGGTTTGGTATGGGGTAGCATTATTATAAAGAGGTATAGAAATCCAAGTCAAGGTTCCTATCTTTTTTTAACAGTTGTGCAAAGCATGGAACTTCAGCAAGTGCATCCTTCCTTCCTTCCTTCCTTCCTTCCTTCCTTCCTTCCTTCCTTCCTTCCTTCCTTCCTTCCTTCCTTCCTTCCTTCCTTCCAGCCTTGTGCCAAGGGAAGAGCAGCCGGCAGCGGAGGCGGCAGCGGTGGCATCCATCCATCCATCCATCCATCCATCCATCCATCCATCCATTCATCCAGGCGCTGTGGCGCTGCGGCGCTAGCGGCTTCTCCCTGGGGCTCCGCCGCTGCTTTTCCCCCGCTTTGCCGCCACTTTGCCCCGCAGAGGAGGAGAGCCAAGGGGTGGATAAGTGGGCGAAGGGGGCTCCTCGCTTGCTCTTCCCCCCGTGGCTGGGAAGGAACTCCGTCCCCCCCCACCTCACAGGGACCGAAGCTGGATTAAAACCTTGGCTTGTGGTCACACCTAAGGTTTAATCTAGCTTCACTCCACCTTCAGAGTGAGAGAACACATCAGCAAAGTGACCAGTAGTTTTCTTTCCACATTATCTAGTCTAAAGGTGGATTTTCTGAGTTATTAACCCTGAAAGAAAACCAGCTTGTCAGTTTGCTGGTGTATTCTCTCACTCTGAAAGTGAACTGAAACTGGATTAAACCTTAGGTGTGACCACAGGCAGAGGCAAAGTAGCCTAGAGGGGGCTCAAAGCGGTTGACATTCTGTTTTCACCCTTCAAGGGACTAAGTGGCTGACAAGCCTTCTCACCCTTAAGGGGGCTGAACGCGACTGTTCCGAACCTTCAAAGGTCTGAAATTGCGCAAAATTGCAACATTGTTTTTAAGGTGTGAAGTGCTTAGATTGATACAGTGTTTCAGCTTTAAGGACTGGAGGTTTATAGTGGGTGTTTGAGGGTGGATTTTTTCAATGAAGGAAACCCTAAACATGACGTGCTTCTAATACGTTCAGCCATTGGTTACAGTGCAATTGGGGGGGGGGGCGGGACAGCCTTAACACTGAATCTCATCCCGGAACGATACTGTCCACACAGTTAAAAAGGAAACACGTATCGACGCACGATCCGGAGTGAGACCTGTTGAGATCAGGATTTATTTCTAATCGGGATAACGTCCTTTAACACGGAAATACCGTGTTAATCCAAAGTGCCGTCTGAACTGCGCGAACTCAAAACGTTTTGAATTCGAGATAACTATGCCATGAAGACGCACCCAAGGCTGTTTAAGGAGCAACTCCTAATGGGAAGAAATGGCATCGTTTCAGAGGCTCTGGTCACACTTAAGGCTTAATCCAACTTCAGTCCATTTTTGGGGTGAGAGAATACCTCACCAAAGTGACAAGCGGTTTTCTTTCAGTGTTAAATAACTCCGAAAATTCACCTTTGATAAAGATAATTCACCTAGATAAAGAAAATTACTGGTCACTTTCCTACAGTGTTATCTTGCTCTGAAGGTGGGCTGAAGCTGGATTAAACCTTAGGTGTGACCACAGTCAAGGTTTAATCCAGCTTCAGTCCACTTTCAGAGTGAGAGAACACATCAGCAAAGTGACAAGCTGTTTTCTTTCAGTGTTAAATAACTCTGAAAATTCACCTTTGGGATAGATAACGTGGAAATGAAATTACTGGTCACTTTGCTGGTGTGTTCGCTCATTCTGAAAGTGGACCGAAGCTGGATTAAACCATAGGTGTGCCCACCGCCTGAGTGATTATCAAGGGTTGCCCTACTGAAATGAGAGGTCTTCATTCCAAGGAAACCAGTGTGGAAATCAAAGTGTGGCTCAACAGATTCCAGTGCACAGCTTCCCATCACATCTTCTGTCGCCCTTCACTGCCCCATAATCCCTCTCTGTGATGGAACTGGCATTTCTTTAAAAATCAAACAAACCAAAAAGCAATGTTATCATACCTACTCTGTTAAAAACAAACAACAACAAAAAACCATTTCTCATAGCTGTCTGTTCCAGATGCCCTTGATTTTAATCTGGAGCAAAGAATGGACCAAAAATCGCCAAAAGGAAAAACAAAACAGCACCTGGCAACTGTGCTGGGAACTTTGAGGTCTTGCAAAATCCTTCCTTGAAGTTCCCAGATCAGGGAGATGAAGTGAACACAGGGTTGTTGTTATCACTTTGCATCTACAAGAATACTTGGAGACAGAACAAGGTCGTGTCGAGGAACCTTGGAGCTCCTGCCAGATACAAAGTGAGCAATAAGACATTTTGCTATCAAATTGCCAAAATTTATTTCAGCAAAATGTTAAACAGAAACATCCATAAAGCCCTACTTCCAGGCAGTGTTTTTATCATATGCTAAAGCTACAGCTTCCGTGGCATCCATCTATACACTAAAACGTCACTTTGAGATAAAGTGCAAAGTTTGGAAGATGGATGACTCTATATTCCTGACTAAGATCAGCCAACTAAAAGCAAAGTATGGCTGCCTTCCAGGGTCACTGGTAACTGTTATACTGCCAATTCCGGCTGAATCTAAGGCGGCACAGCTTTCACCAGGAGGTGGGGGTTAATCTAATTGAATAAACTCCCCAAATGTAAAAGAAAAGTAGTGTCTCGGGGGACAAAGTCGAACTGGATAAGGATTTTCTACCTTAGTGAAAAGTAGAGGGAAAGCAGGAAAAGTTTGGATTCATTCAGGACTAAAGGTGAGCCCACAAAGCAGGGGACCCAGAAGCCATCTAAGGCCCTTCCTATCCTTACTTTTGATCTGGTATAAGGAGCTGTTTGGCCACATTCTGGGCCTTCTCATCTGCACAAGGAGGCCCCAAACCCCACTGGTCCTGCTCTGTCTTCCTGAGTTCTGTGTGACACAGAAGTTATGTGGGCTTCTTTCTTGCTTTATAACAATGCTTTCTGGGGTCTCCACCTGTCCTGAAGGGTTAGGGTTATTTTGCAAAAATAACTGGAAGGAAGGAAGGAAGGAAGAAAGGAAGGTTTTACCTTCTAAGCTGAAGAAGTGTGTAATAACTTGTGCATGGAGATAATGAAGACACAGGTACCTCTTCCTTGCAACAATCACGTCACAGATCCATTGCTGATGAAAAGCACTTTTGCTGCAAGGAAAAGCAACTTTCCAGATTTGAATGCAATCTATTTGTACAAAAATGGATTTTTGAATATTCTATTTGTTTCGAATCGAATGCTCCAAAAAATCCGTGTACATCCCCCGTCATTATTTTTTTTAAAATAAGTTCCAGTCCACAGCCAAGGTTGTCGTAGCTTGTCATTGTAAGGCAGGACAAAATTGTGCAACCCTTATGGATTCCTTCTCCAAATATTCCACCTTACCAGAGTGGAATGAGCAAGGCAATGCATGCCTTAATCAGATTTAGAAGGACTTGTGGCAGGTTTTGCAGTGATTTGCTTCAATTTGGTCCTAATTCCCTTTCCACGGCGCACAACCTATCGTAAGCAAAAATCTTACCTTTTACAAATTGCTCCGCATTTGCAAGGACTTCACTGAGCTGTATTCTATTACCTGCTATCACTTAATCACTGTTCCCCATGTCACTAGATGTTCAGGCAGCGTAAGATCTGACATCAAGTAATGACCTTCTTCTAGTTCGTCACTGTTTCCTAGGACTTCCCTCCAGGGCTGGCTCAATCACCGTTCTGTCCATCACCACCACACCTAAACCAAGTGAGGATGTGCACAGATGTGCTTTTTTAAAAATTCAATTCGCATTGAATCAACATAACAACATAAAAGGAGCCCTGCTGCATCAGGCCACAGCCCATCTGGTCCATAAGAACCTAGGAGGAGCCCTGCTGGAGCAGGCAACAGCCCATCTAGTCCAGCATCCCATTGCACACAGTGGCCCACCACTTGCCCATGGGCATCTCAAGCAGAGACAAGAGAGACAAACAGAGACAAAACTTCTCCTGCTCTAGGATCCTGGTAAAGGGGCTTAGAAGCCTCCTGCTTGTCCCTCCAGCCTGAAAGATGTACTTAGGCATCCATTCTAGTAGCCACTGATACATCTGTCATCCGTAAATTTGTCTAACCCTTACTTAAAGCCACCTAGGCTGGTTGCTGTTGTCACCTCTTCCGGTAGCAAATTCCATAAACTGATGACCCTCTGGGTGAAGAAATACTTCTGCTTGTCTGATCCTACTCTCCTACCCATCAAATGCAAGAAAATTTGTATTCGCTGAAATAGATCTCCTTCGAAAGTAGGGAGATTCGAATTTGATACAGATGTTCAATCCCATGTGAATCCCATATGAATGAATACGAATCCAATTCAAATTCCACACGAAGCTTCATATGTGAGCCAGTTTGGTCTAGAAGTTAGGGAGCCGGACTCTTATCTAGGAATACCAGGTTCGATTCCACCCTCCTCCGTGAAGCCAGCTGGGTGACCTTGGACTAGTCACAGCTCTCTTCTCTCTCACAGCCCCCCCCCCACCTCACAGGGTATTCTGTTGTGGGGAGAAGAACAGAAGCTTTGTCAGCCGCTTTGAGTCTCCTTAAATGGGTGAGAAAAGCGGGGTAGAAAAGCCAACTCTTCTTCTTCTTCTTCATATGAATGTATCAAAATATTTGATTTGAATTTGAATGACAATCTTCGAATGTGCCAACATTCAATCCGAATTCAGATCTCCAAATTTGGCCAGATTCGTATGAATTTTGAATGTTATGAACATCTGTGCCATCCCTTTCCCGTTTCTCACTCCCCACATCTTTCAACCTCTTTTCTTTCTCCGGTCCAACACCCTTTCTTAAGTCAACCAGCTTTAGCGCTGTTCCGTAGGCTTGAAAACTGCTAAACTCATTAGTGCTGCATCCTTCTAAAGAAAAAAAAATGCCTGCAAGATAATTAGCCATCCCATTGAAAGCAGGAAACTAGGGCATCTTGCCTTAAATAAAGGCAAGGCAGAATCTTTGCTCACAGCTGGGGACCTGACTGACGGCCCTCACGAATAATTATACCACTATTCTGCCTTTCAGGCTGAAAGCTTTGTTGTGTTAAAAAAAAAGAAGGTGGTAGTGAGGGGAAGACAGATGTGGTTTCGAAGCACCAACCGCCCAAAGACAGGCTCCTTTCTCTGGTTCCAGGATCAGAAGGAAGAAGTCCTGAACATGAGCCACATCCAGAGGTGATCTGCATGTAGCTGAGGCACAAAAAGTTGCTTCTTTTGTTATGTAGAAGAAGAAGAAGAGCTGGCTTTTCTACCCCGCTTTTCTCACCCATTTTAGGGGACTCAAAGTGGCTGACAAACCTTCTGTTCTCCCCCTGTGAGGTAGGTGGGGCTGTGAGAGCTCAGAAGAGAGCTGTGACTAGCCCAAAGTCACCCAGCTGGCTTCTTGGGGAAGGGCGGAATTGAACCCAGTATTCCCAGATAAAAGTCCGGCTCCCTAACCACTAGACCAAACTGGCTCAGGTACAGAGAGAGGGGGCACGTCTCCATTTACTACAATACTGCACCCTCATCATCCCAAGGACACACTTGTGGGTTCCCATTTCTGTTTTTGAAGTGATCACACGGATTGTTTTACCAGCACCTTCGCTCATGGAGGCGACCCCTCTGCTGTGGCAAATCGCTTCCTTACCTCTGCCAAGAAAACGGCATGGAAGCGCCCATTCAGCCAGCTATAAATCAGACACTACTCACTAGCAGGGGTGTGCATGAATGCAGTTTTTTGGGGATTTGGTTTGATTTGAATCGACCATCCAAAATTTCAATTCAAATCGAATATCCGAAAATTCAATTCAAATCTTTCAAATGCGAATTTAGCGAAATTCGATTCGAATTAAGCAAATTCGAATCTATTTGTTCAGATTTTCAGTTCGAATTTGCACTTATGAATGTCATCATTTGCGTGCGCCCATATGCATCGTTATGCATCCTGTATGCATCCCGTAGTTATCCCGTATGCAACCCGTTTTCTTCCCGTACAGATATGTACAAATGCATATGGATGCAGGAAAGATGAGCGTCTGCAAGTACACATCCTGTAAGAACCCATGCATATATGAATGTCCGGATAATTTGAACGAATAGATCCGAAATTCAAAGGTCATCTGAATCTTTAAAATCAAATTTATGGAGATTCGATTTGCATTCGAATGTCGAAATTCGGACAGCTTCAACCAAACTTCGAATACACATCCCTACTTAGTAGTACGGAATAAGAAGAACAACAAAATTCACTTAATTGCAGGGGGGGAGGAAATTAAAGAAACTGCATAACCCCATCTTGCTGCAATTGAGTGAGTTTGTTGTGCTTTTTTATGTACTCAATAGGCCTCAAAAAGGAACTATTTGCTTTATTACCATGGTTGTAATCTAGCCCGACCTGGAAGTAAATTGTTTTATATGGAAGGCCACACAATTGTTTTCATGGCTACCTGCGAGTTCAAGCTGTGGAATCCAAGTCCAAGAAAACTAAGTAATCAATAGACATGTTGTCAAGATATGATGGGCTCATGACGGCTGTCATTTCTATCAGCCTTGAAGCTGAGCTGTTACCATTGTCTATGCATGACATGACCTGATTGGAGTCCATAAAATCATGCACAGCGTGGGAAAGGTAGCTAGAGAAAAAATCTTTACTCTGTTGTACAGAGTTAGAAGCTGATGGGCAGGAGAGTCAGATCAGAGGGTCATCGGTCTATGGAATTTACTACCAGAAGTGGTGGTGACAGCAACCAGCTTGGATAGTTTTATGAAAGGATTAAATAAATTCACAGAAGACTGGCATATCGGTGGCTACTAGAATGGATGCCCAGGTACCACCTCCAGCTTGGAGAGACAGGCAGGATGCCTCTAAAGCCCATTTGTAGGAATTCAAGAGCAAGTGACTTGGCTAGAGTTATCCACGCTCTGGTAACTTCAAGACTAGACTATTGTAACGCGCTCTACATGGGGCTGCCCTTGAAGACAGTTCAGCGGCTGCCCTAGTGCAGAATGCAGCTGCAAGATTGCTGACTAGAACAGCTGGCCGGATGCACATCACACCAGTCTTAAAAGAGTTGTACTGGCTGCCAATTCGCTACTGAGCCCAATTCAAGGTGTTAACTATAACTTATAAGACCCTAAATGACTTGCGCCCCAAATATCTGAAGGAAAGTCTACTCTCATATCCACCTGCCTGTGCTTTAAGATCAGCAGCAAAAGGAGTGGGCACCTGGGAGGGGGCCTTCTCAGTGATGGCCCCAGGCTGTGGAATGGTCTCCCCCTTGAGGTGCATCTATCACCTTCACTGTACATGTTCAGGAAGGCAGTGAAGATGCACCTCTTGGCCCTGGCCTTCAGTTAAATGGGGATACACTTTCCCTTCCCACTTGCAGGCACTGTTGTTTTAATATATGCTGTTATTGTTTTAATATGTTTGATTTAAAATGTTGCTACCCACCCTGAGACCTTTAGGTAGAGAGTGGGATAGAAATACAAATGAATGAATGAATGAATAATAAATAAATAATAAACAAATAAACAAATAAACAAATATTCATTCATTCATTCATTCTGCTTGAGGTTCCCAGAAGCAATTGGTGGCCCACTCTGTGAGATGGGATGCTGGCCCGATTAGGCAGGGATTCTCTTAATTCATGGATGACAGGTGTATCAATGGCTACTAGAATAAATGCCCAGGTACCACCTTCAGCTTGGAGAGGCAGGCAGGATGCCTCTAAAGGCCATTTGCAGAAAGCTGAGAGCAGATGAAGGTTTTTGCCTTCTGGCACTTGGGATGCCAGAAGCAATTGGTGGGCCACTGTGTGAGACGGGATGCTGGGCTAGATGGGTTGTGGCCCAATCCTGCAGGGCTCCTCTTATATTCTTATGTTCTAAAAGAATATTCACAAAAAGCGAATCTCCCGCAGTGAAGAGGTCAGCTGAAAGAACGTTGCCCTTGTTATATATTGTAACAGATGCTCAGTGTTTCTTTCACTGGGAGAAAATGAAGAATCAGAGAAGAAAGGTTTGCTGTACTGGAAGAGAGCTTGTCAAAAGCATGCCACAAAGTGGAAGGTATTGAACAAACCCGAATATGGTAAAGGTAGGTAAGGATATGTTGATAGATACCAGAGCGGCAGACAGAAACAGCCATTAAATTTGCCCCTGCAGTTTCTGCTGCTGCCGCTGGAAAACACCAGGTTTTACTATCCCAAAATAGCAAAGTTGCTATCATGTGTTCTTGTGTTCGTCATTCTAGCCACTGAACTAAGGCTGAATGCATATGAATGGGATTCCCGAAATGGCATCTGTTCATATCCATTTATTGCTCTCTGCATTCAAATTGGAACTAATGAAAATTGAATCAAATGGCTCTCGTCTGATTCTGTTTTAATTCCCTGCAAAATGAATGCGTGCAGCTACCAAAATGCCGCTCGCTTATTCCTGAAGCACAAATTGCTCATAGCATTTCCTTCGAGAGGGCTCAATCCACCATATAACCTTCACCAGACGGTACCCTTCCCCAAGGATTGCTGATATAGCTACTGGGGTTACAGTCATTGGTCTTGTGGTTAGGATGCCAGACTATTACCTGGGAATACCGGGTTTGATTCCATGCTAGTGATGTGCACAAATATTCATAGCATTCAAAATTCAGCCAAATTCAGTCAAATTTGGCCGAATTTGGACATTTGAACTCAAATCAAATGTTATGATATTCATATCCTAACATTTGAATAAAAATGAATGTTTCCAGACATTCGTACAAATAGTTTGGACCTTTATAACCTGGGGAAACGTATTGGATACGTATTTATCTGCATCAGATATGTATCCGTATCAGATACGAATCTATTCATATCAGATACGTATTCATTCATATCTAATACGTATTGAATGTTCGTACAAATACGTACAAATAGATTCATATCAAATAGAATTTTACCACATTCGAATGTGATCTATTTGTACAATATGGATTTTTGAACATTCGATTCATTTTGAATCAAATGCCCCCAAAACGTTCATGCACATCCCTATTCTGCACTCCTCCACGAAGCCAGCTGGGTGACCTTGGGCTAGTCACATCTCTCTTTCTGAGCTCTCTCAGCCCCACCTGCCTCACAGGGTGTTCTGCTGTGGGAAGAAGAAGAGAAAGTTTGTCAGCTGCTTTGAGTTCCCTTATATAGGCAAGAAAAGCAGGATATAAAGAGCAGTGTTTTTTTCCTGGCACCTGCTTTGCAAAGCAGAAACCAGAAGGCAGTAGCATCCTTCCAAGGTCAGAACATTCCACATCTAGCCATGGGTCCAAAAGAAGGTAGCAACCTCAGTCAGACTTCATATTCTCCCTCCATTCATGCTACAGCTGTTGGTGCATTTTGAGTCCGGTTTCTTAATAAGATGGACGATTTCAGCAAGGTGTGACCACAGCCTTTGTTGCATCACTGTCGCAAGATAATAGCTAGGCAGTAGGGAAGGCGTGTGCTTACCACCAAATGGCATTATGGGAAGTAGAAGTTACAAACATGTCGGGAATAGTTTATGCCATATAATTGCCTATTCAAAGATATGAAGGTGTTAAACCTCTCACGGTTTTCTTTCAAAGGAGATTTGTTATTAATACTGTTAAAAATAATAGCTATTATTAACAACATTTAATCTTCAGTGGCCTCTAGCTGCATGTACATATTCAAATACCGGCCTTAAAAATAGAGCTTAAAAGGAGATTAAGTGCACAAGACATTTAAACCATCCTGATCCACAGAGATTTTAATAAGAGCAAGCAGCCCATAGAGTTGCAATCCAATTCTCATTTACCAGGTTCTGAATGAACCTCAGAGGCAAAATGTCAAATTGCTATTATTAAATATAATTGATTAATTATGCTGATTTTGGTAGCGACTCTGGTGTACTAAAGCTTTTTTAGCTGTGCAGACCGAGGGAAGGGGTCTTAAGGAAGCTGAGGGATTTTTTATTTTACTTTTGAATTCTAGAGAAAGAAAAGCTCCGCTGTCAATAAGGCAGAATTCCAGTCATAATTATAAATACATAAGTTTCCTCCTATATTTATATAAGCACAACTTCACGTGTTTCAGTCTGTCCTGACACTCAAAATGAAAACGTAGTCACTCATTATGGTGAAATGGGGGTGGGGTGGGGCCAGATGGATATTAGCTCCCTTTGAGATTATATAACAATATTTCCATCACAGCTACATCTCAGGCCAACTAGTTTTTAGCCCCAGGTATCCTTGCGTCGTTCCACATTTTAGCAATACAAATTGTTAGAAACCATCAAGCTAAATTACGTCTCTTGTAAAATCCTAAATGCTTTCTGACATTCAGGCTTTTCTCAACTTCCATGGGACATCCCAAACCTACCTGGGAACTGTTGCTCTGGTGACCGGATGACAGCCGCAGCTGCCCTGTCCCCATGGAGCCTTTGCACAAGTTGCTTCTGCGGCTGCACTAAGAGTTCCTAGTATGGCTGCAGACGGAGGTTTTAAGGGTGACCCGCACATGCTGGCCGCTACTCTGGGACCAAAACGGCTCCACGGTGCACGTATGCCCCATGACTTGGGCCCCTAATATCTAAAGGAATGCCTTCTCCCATATAGACCTGCCTGTGCCTTAAGACCAAGTGTGCCCTGCCTCCACAGAGATTCACTGATTGTTGATTTACCAAGGTTGACCAAAAGCTTACCTGAAGCATCCAGCAGCATGACCCATTCCCTCTATGAAGAAGAAGACTTGGCTTTTCTACCCCACTTTTCTCACCCATTTAAGGGGACTCAAAGCGGCTGACAAAGCTTCTGTTCTTCTCCCCACAACAGAGGGGAGGGTGGAATCGAACCCAGTATTCCCAGATAAGAGTCTGGCTCCCTAACCACTAGACCAAACCTGCAGTCAGTGGGTGGGGAACATGTCATCCACACAGGTGTGGTCGCAGCAGCAGCCATGATTGACCACTGACCTCTGATGTGACTGGACCTCTGATCTCCAGGAGTGGTGTCTGGTCACAGAGTCGTGAGAGGGGCATTCGATCACAGGAGCTGACATGATCAGCCGCAAGACGTCTGTGTGCTCAACACGCCTACTGCAATGGCATCTGAGCATATCACAGAACAGCCAATCACGGCAGCAAGGAGGTAGAACTTCCAGCTTCGGACGCAGAGGCACGGGCTGGTCAACGGGAGGACCATTCGCACTTCTGGCCGATAATGGACGTTTTGGGGAAGCTTTCCTCATGACAAGTATGAATGGTCCATCCTACTAGTTCATGGCAGCCTAATCAGGTAAGTTAGAAAAGGCTCATGGTTTGAGAACAGGTTCGAAGTGGATTCAGGGTGGATTTCATGCTTCCAGAGCAAATATATTACAGGATACATATTGGATACATATTGATTCAGTACAAATTGGATGGAAAAACCCATTCACGTACATCTCTAATTGGGAGTAATAGAAAGTGGATTCAATTATGGTGCTTTTTCAGCATCCCGGAAACACAGCCAATAACCACAATATATCTCTAAACGTTGCTACTCAAATGGTTGCTGTTGGCCAAACAGGGATTCACACTACAGCAACTCTTTTTTCTTTTCCCACTGCTTTTCTTTCTTAACCTTGGATGGCCCCAACCTGATTCTAAGGACAGGAATTCTCCCTGGAGTATGCTAACTGCAAAAGCTATTATCTCTTTCTGTCTGGAAATGTTTGTTGTCATTGAAGTGAATGTAATGCTAGCAAAAGGTGCCCCCCAAAGCTCAGGTTGTGCGGGAAAACAGGTCTATTTATAACAAATCCAGGAGCATGAATCAGGGTGGAACCTCTCTGCTGCCATTTCAGGCAGAGGAAAACGGAGGGTAGAAGAACAACAGGGAAAACTGAGAATCAGTTTTTGCAACTGCATCCTGTGCATGATTTTTTTTTTTTTTTGCCTTCGAATTCAAATCGAATCAAATATCCAAACATTCAATCCGATTCACATGTTTAGAATCCGAATGCAACTAAATCCGATTCCAGTTGAATACATTCAAATCTATTCATTTGAATGTTAGATTCGAATTTGAAGATACAATTGTCGACAACATTCATCTCTGTGTTATACGTATCTGTACGCATTTTGTATGCATCCCGTTTTATCCCGTATGCATCCCGTTCTCATCCCGTACTATCAGCGCAAATGCGCACAGATACATATGAGATTCATACAGATACATATGTGCATACAGATCATTTGAACAAATCAGATACATATTCTGGAACATTCAAAATCCGTTTGAATGTTTAAATTCGAATGTGAAGAATCATAGAATCATAGAATGGTAGAGTTGGAGGGGACCTCCTGGGTCATCGAGTCCAACCCCCTGCTCAAGGCAGGATCTCCTAAACCATCTCAGACAGATGGCCGTCCAGTCTCTGCTTGAAGACCTCCAATGAAGGGGAACCAACCACCTCCCGTGGCAGCCTGTTCCACTGGTTGATCACTCTTACTGTTAGAAATTTTTTCCTAACATCTAAACTAAATCTTTTCCCCTGCAGTTTCACCCCATTGTTTCTAGTCCTTCCTTGAGAGAGTGAGAACAGGGCTGATCCCTCTGCCTTGTGACAACCCTTGAGGTATTTGTAGACAGCTATCATGTCTCCTCTCAGTCTTCTTTTTGTTAGACTAAACATTCCTAGTTCCTTAAGCCGTTCCTCATAGGACATGGTTTGCAGACCGTTCACCATCTTGGTAGCTCTCCTTTGAACCTGCTCCAGCTTGTCAGCGTCTTTTTTAAACTGGGGTGACCAGAACTGGACACAGTACTCCAGATGAGGTCTGACCAAGGTAGAGTAGAGGGGGATAATAACTTCACATGATCTGGACTCTATGCTTCTCCTAATACACCTCAGGATTGCGTTTGCCTTTTTTGCAGCTGCCTCGCACTGTTGACTCATGTTCAGTTGATGATCTACCAGGACACCCAAGTCTTTTTCACATGTGCTGCTGCTCAGCCGAATTCCTCCCATTGTATATGTGCTTTTTTCATTTTTCTTGCCCAGGTGCAGAACCTTGCATTTTTCTTTGTTAAATACCATTTTATTAGTTGCAGCCCATTGTTCGAGTTTCTCTAAATCTTTTTGAATCCTCTCTCTCTCTTCTCTGGTGTTTGCAATCCCCCTAGCTTTGTGTCATCAGCAAATTTGATCAGTTTCCCTTCAACTCCCTCGTCCAGATCGTTTATAAAAACATTAAACATAACTGGGCCCAGGACAGAACCTTGTGGTACTCCACTTGACACTTCCTTCTATTTGGATGTGCAGCCATTTAAAACCACTCTTTGAGTACGATTACTAAGCCAGTTTTGAACCCACCTTATAGTTGCCTTGTCAAACCCATATTTGATCAATTTTTCAATGAGGATCGCATGACACTTTGTCAAATGCTTTGCTGAAATCAAGAAATACTATGTCTACTGCATTTCCTTGATCAACCCATTCAGTGATTTTGTCATAAAATGAAATCAAGTTAGTCTGACATGACTTGTTTGATACAAACCCATGTTGACTACTGTTAATTATTGAATTCCTATCCAAATGCTGACATATGTGTTGTTTAATAATTTGTTCGAGAATCTTTCCTGGTATTGAAGTCAGGCTAACAGGCCTGTAGTTCCCTGGGTCTACCTTCTTCCCTTTTTTGAAGATAGGAACAACGTTTGCCCTTCTCCAGTCGTCTGGGACTTCTCCTGTTCTCCATGACTTCTCAAAGACTACAGCAAGTGGTTCAGCAATTACCTCTGCTAATTCCTTCAGTACCCTAGGATGTAATCCATCTGGACCTGGGGACTTAAATTCGTTTAAGTTAGCTAAGCATTCCCTTACTCTCTGTGTTGATTTTGTGTCTTGATTCTCCTAGTCCTTCATCAGTACAGTGAAGGACTGTTGCATGTACATTATCCCTCTTGGAAAAAAACAGATGCAAAATAGGAGTTCAGAATCTCTGCCTTCTCAAGATCACTTTCGATCACTTCTCCATTCTCTCCCTGCAGACTTCCCAAAACCTCTTTGACTTTTCTTTTGCGGTTGACATATCCCCAAAACCCTTTTTTATTGTTTTTAGTCTCTCTTGCAAGCCTCAGTTCATTTTTAGCTTTAGCTTTTCTGATACTTGCCCTGCAGATTGTACTGATTTCATTATATTCCTCCTTAGATATGTATCTCTCCTTCCATTTCTTAAACATTTTTTTTTTCTTTTTTATCAAGTTTTTAAGTTTTAGGTTTATCCACCCTGGTCTCTTTAGATGTTTTCCATTCTTCCTTCTTTGAGGAATTGTTAATGATTGCGCTTCTAATATTGCATTTCTCAAAATATCCCATCCTTCTTGGACATTTCTATCCTTTAGTACATTTAACCATTTGATCCCTCCTAACCTCCTCCAGAGTCCATCAAAATCTGCCCATCTGAAGTCCAACTTTGAAGTCTGAGTCCTCTCATGCTTTCCTTCCCTTATTATCCAGAATTCAAGGATAACATGATCGCTGCCTCCTAATGCCCCAGAAACTCTGATATCCTCAACCATTTCCTCTCTGTTGGTAAGAATTAGATCAAGGATAGCCAATCCTCTTGTTTCCTCCACCACCTTTTGGTACATGAAATTGTCATCGAGAGAGGATAAGAACTTATTAGACTTGTGACTTTTTCCTGAGCGAGATTCCCAACAAATGTCTGGGTAGTTAAAATCTCCCATAATCACTATGTCATGCTTTCGTGAAAGTTTAGCCATCTGGTCTAGGAAGAGGTCATCCATATCTTCTGTTTGTCCAGGGGGCCTGTAATAGACTCCTACAATGGTATCCTTTCTGTTGCTCTCTCCTTGAATTCTTACCCATACCGATTCTACTGAGCTTCCACTCTCTGAAACTTGAACCTCTGAGGAGACAATTTCTTTTTTAACATACAGCGCAACACCCCCTCCTCTTTTGTTAAGTCTGTTTCGCAGAAACAAGTTGTAGCCTTCAATGTTTGTGTTCCATTCATGTGTGTTATCCCACCAGGTTTCCGTAATACCTATGACATCATATTTATCTACCTGGATCAGGATCTCCAGCTCCCCTTTTTTATTTCTCATGCTTTGGGCATTGGTGTAGAGGCATTTTAGTTTGTAATTGATATCTATTGCGAGCTTGCCTCCTCTGTTTTCCTTACAAAATTTATGCGTTTGTTCATTGGTACTATTTCTGGGAGTAAGAATATCGCCTGGTTTGATTGACTGAGTATTTTTGCTTGACTTTTTGTTACCCTTCCCCTTTTGTTTTAGTTTAAAGCTCTCCTAATAACCGAAGCAAGGCGCTTCCCGAATACATTCTTTCCTGTCCCTGTAAGGTGCAACCCATCTCTTGCAAGGAGTCCATCATATAGGTAGTTTTCTCCATGGTTCAGAAATCCAAATCCTTGCTGCCGGCACCACCGACGTAGCCACTTGTTCACCTCAAGAATCCTATCCCTTCTACTTTTATCGTGACCATCCACCGGAAGGATAGATGAAAAGACTACTTGTGCTCCCAGTTCCTTTACTTTTCTGCCAAGGTCTTCAAAGTCTCTGTAGATGTTTTCAAAGTGCTTTTTTGCCGTATCATTTGTGCCTACATGTATGAGTAATAATGGGTAGTAGTCTGTAGGACTGAATAGCCTCAATATGCTATCAGTTACATCCTTGATTCGGGCCCCTGGGAGACAGCACACCTCTCGTGAGTTTCTGTCAGGTCTGCAGATAGTTGCCTCTGTTCTTCTTAAAAGTGAATCTCCTATGACCACTACTCTCCTCTTTTTCTTTGCAGTACCATTTCTTCCTCTCCATTCCAGAGGTTTCTCAGTGCCTATTGAAGTAATATTTGTGGACATTGTCGTCGACTCTTCAGATGTGTTGTTCTCCTGACTGAGTATCTGGAACTGGTTGTTTAATTGCAAGGGTTCCGAATGTGTCCTGTTCTTCCTGCTCCTTTGGGTCACATGCTTCCATAACTCAGTTTCTGCAACTACAGAACGATGTTCTTCTATCCCTTCATTTTGAAGTGTTTCCTCCATGCTGTCGAGGAAGTTCTCTTCTTCTCTAATCTGCTTCAGTGTCTTGACTCTCTCTTCTAGACTTTTAACCCTTTCCTCCAGGAGAGCCACAAGCTTGCATTTGTGGCAGGTAAAATGTGGCATCTGTTGTGGTAGGGTCATAAACATGCCGCATACATTGCATGTGACAATACAGGTGTTCTCGCCTTCCATATTGCTTTTAGGGTAAGGATTTTAAAGATGTGAAGCTAAGGTATGAATGAATTATTATTTTTTATCCCACTGTACCTTTTATTAATTTTTTGTTTTGAAGACATTCTATTCGAATTCAAATGTTCACATTTGATCTCATTCAATCGAATTTCAAATGTTTAGAACATTCGTGCACATTGTGACACTGTAATCTGGGGAGATGTCCTTCCAAAATCACCATAATCAACCACATCCCAAGGAAAGTTTCAGAGGGGGAATTCATTTAATCTCTGCCTCTGTTCTGTCATTCATGCTTGGTTATTAATGAATTCATAAGCCACTATTTGTAATTCATGATGTGAATAATTAAGCAGTCTGGGTTTCCTAAGCATAAAGAACATGTTACTGCTGCGTGACTGTTTGTTTGAATATTAAAATTAGGAACTCGTGAAGCCACAAATCACATATTGTTAAGTCATTAGCAAACTGCAAATCAAAAAAATTATGCAGAATACGTTCAGCCCAAGCAATGTTCTTGAAGGCTAATCAAAATGCTTTCACTGGACACAGAAAGCAAACTCCACTGAAAAGCACATTTTTTCTTCTCATTTGTAGCAGTTATTGGGCTGTTATGCCCTGTTCCAGGTTTCTTCTGAGAACCTAAGCTTTTGGATATTGCTGAGGGTTTAGCTTTTGTCAGAGACAAAAGTGACTGGTGTCTTCCTAGATCTTGTTTCGCTTCTTATAGATGTCTCCTGTTTGTTTGGCAGTTGTATTGTGTGTGCTTTTAATGAGGCATTGGTCTTTTCCTGGCTGTGATTTGTCAATTCTGTTTGGTTAGATGGAGGTGTTAATAGTGGGTTGTTGAGGCTTTCCTGCTTGTTGTCTATTCGCATAATCCCTGGGGGTAGGTTTGGGCATTTGATTCAAAGTAGATCAAATGTTCAAAAATCCCTGTTGGTACCAATATATTGCATTCGAATGTGGTAAAATTCTGTTCAATATGAATCTATTTGTACATATTTGTATGAACATTTGATAAATATCTGATATGAACAGATCCATATCTGATATGAATACATATCTGATATGAACAGATACATATCAGATATGGAGAGATACGTATCTGATACGAAGAGATACGTATCTGATATGTTTCCCAAGCTTAACGAATGTCCAAACTATTTGTACAAATGTCTAGTAACATTCATATTCATTCAAATGTTAGCATACGAATATCATAATGTTTTTTTCGAGTTCAAATGTCCCTATTCAGCTGAATTTCAAATGTTACAAATATTTGTGCACATCCCTACCTGGGGGTGAGTGACCGGTGGATTGTGTGTTTGTTGAGCTAGGATGTGAAACTTTTGTTTGCTTCTGTGTAAGGATTTCCAGGTGTTGTTGAGAAGCAGGACTTGATCTCTGTTAAAGTTATGGGGTGTTGTTTTATTTCAATAGCCTCTCTGGTGACCTGTTCATTTTTTCTTTCTTTTAAAAAATTTATTAATTCAATTCTGATACCTGTTAGCATATGACAGCGCTGTCTGCTTACCAAAGCCTGAGCTTAACAGTAGCTGTGGTCTAGTGATGTGTGTGTCACTTCGCAGGCTGGTAAAGCAACAGGCAAACACTTGCACAGCTTACTTGGTTCCAAAGGGTTCAGGTGTATTCGAAGTCAGTTACAGTCCAAGGTCTAGGAGCCCAGAAGTTAGCAAGGGTCCATCAGTCCAAAGGGTTAGCAAGTCACAAGGAGTTCAAGGATACAAAGACACGGAGCAACACGAGGCTACAAAGACATTGTCTGCAGCAACTGAGGCAAGGTGAGCTTGCTCCTAAGTACAGGAGTCAATGCCACACCCACGGTGCAGCTGAGCAAATGGCTCTGATCTGCACCTCAGCTGCTTCTGCTGCCTCAGCAGGTGAGGAGAGTGCCCTTGATTAGGCTCACTGCTGGTAGATTCATTATCAGAGCTGTCTGGCTGCTCACTTGGAACTGGCCTTAGCCCTTCAATCTCTATAATGCCATGTTATGGTTGCCTCTCAGTCTGTTGTGGCATTGCAGGCAGATCTTCCTCCTTCAATGAGGCTGAATGGGGCATGACAGTGTGTGAATGAAAATCACATGTTCGGTTCACTGTGGGCTGCACTGAAGGTGATAGTGATGTGGTGGAAGAGTAAGTCTAAGTAGATGATGGTATGCTTGTGTGATTTGGAAGAACACTTGGAGCAAGCTGTTAGATCCCAGAAATGTGTTAGTGCCATTCTTCAGGATGGACCTGACCACGTTCAGAGGACAGTGTGTTAATTATGTATAAGTTATATGGAATTGTTGTTTTTTTCTGGATATTTTCTTTTATTTTTCTTTTATTTTCTTTTATTGGAAGTAACTTGTTGATTAATAAAGCAAGATATTTAAAGGTTAAAAAAGTAAATAAATATGTTCAGTTCACTAATAATCTGAACATACCTTTGTTCAGCTCAACAGCAAACCATTTAATCTTTTGCGGAAAAAGCCAATTTCAAGGGCAAAAACATAGCAAACATGAACTGTTCAATTGAATTTTTCCTGTCCACTGCCAGGGGGCTGGGTCAGTTAGATCAAATTCCCAGATATCCAGACATTTGCATGTTCAGTTCAATGTAACCAGCTTCAAATATGAACTATTTGATTGATTTTTTTGAATATAAACTGAACCTTGTACATCTCTACATCATATGGAATGTCTTGCTGAATAGTACTTTTTATTGTGCAGACAGGTACAATATTGCTCTGTGGGATTAGTCGACTTTTTGTTAGTACATATATTTTATTTATTTCATTCACTCATGCATTTATCTATTTGATTTATATCCCACCTTTTTCTCAAAAAAGAGACTCAAGGTGGCATACAAGGTTAAAAGAGCAATACAACGCAATAGATTATGAAATAAAATATATAATTAAAACAATAAAAAAGGTAAAAGACAAAGTTAAAAAGCCTTCCAGAATAAAAGTGTTTTTTAACCTGCTTACAGAAGGCAGGAAGAGGTGGGGCCATCCTAGCCTCCATGGGGAGGGAGTTTCAACATTTAGGGGCAACCACTGAAAAGGCCCTGACTCTTGTTCCAGCCAACCAGATCTGAGAAGGATGTGGGACACAATGAAAGGCCTTGGAGGCTGATCTGATCTGCCTGTGGGCTCATTCAGGATAAGACAATCAAGAGGTTTTTTAAATGTACCTTTAAAGAGCAGAGTCCAAGAAAATCTGCACTCTATTTATTGGGTCGTGAGTTGCTCCTTCCCTCTTTCAGCTTCGCTTTACATCCAGTTGAGAATTGGCTGGAAGTCCCAGAGATACACAATTCAGATCACATTTTTCAAAATCCAGCTTTCTTTTTAATTGATTTTGTAATCTTTATTCCCCTAATACCGCGCATAATAATACGTTCTGGTCAATGACTGAATAAATTTAATTTGATTTGATATAAAGGCCAGCTGGTGAAAAGCTGTGGCTTCATCCATACTTTGCTTACGTATTCACTATATTTATATATCCAGGGATAAAACACGGATATCCCAGAATACCAATGCTTTATTCTAGAGTATCCAAATATGGTGGAATAAGTGACCCCCGGACTGTACCTGAGAGTTAAGGTTGGATCCACCTTGGGACCTTCTGATGAAGGATGGAATAGGAATCCTTAAATAGAGATAAAAGAAAATTATGGTGCTAAATTGGACTGGTGCCTACAAAGGGCCTTTTTTGCTCCTGTCCCACCATGATCTCAGCCAGTGGACAGATTTTCTAAATATTCAAAATTCGATTGAATTCAGTCGAATGTGGGAATTCAAATAGAATGTCTTCACATTCGAATTTAAACATTTGAACAAATTTCAAATGTTCCAAAACATTCGTCCACATGATGCTACTAATACAGGCCAATTCTGCACTGGCCCCAAATCTTGCACTAGCGATGTTCAAGAATATTTGAAACATTCAAAATTCAATTGAATTTGTTCGAATTCAAACATGGGAATCCGAATAGAATTTCTGTGCATTGGTTTTTTAACAAATTTGAATGTTTCGAATCATACGAGTTATTCAGACATTCGTTTGTGTAAGGATATGTACACATTGCATACGTATCCATATGCATTTGTACGGATATGTATGGGACAAAAACGGGATGCATACGGGATTAAAACGAAATGCGTACGAATGCGTACAGGTGTGTATAGATGCAAACGGACAGTTTGTTGACATTCGTATTTTCATACACAAATCAAATATCTATATGAACAGATACGAATATATTCAAATCAGATTCAGATTTGAGTACATTCGTTTTTTCTCTGTTTGTTTGAATTCAAACATTTGAATATTTGATTTGAATCCGGTCCAGTCCAAAAATGGCATTCGTGCGCACCGCTGTCTTGCACAGGCTTCAGGGCCTACCTCTGAGAGCAACAAAGGGCTAGGAACAAAACCTCCTAGCCAGGAGCCCCTGCAGAACCCATTTCAATAGTGTGCTTCAGTGCATCACCTCAATAGGGGCCTGTGCGCACTTTGTCCCATAGTGCAGTCCAGTGCACTCCAAGACAGAGCATTTGCACTGGAAGGGGCTGTTTCCAACTCAGAAATGCCCCCTTCCATACAGGAGCACACTGGAAGGCAACTACGGAGACTTACCACTACCTTTCCCATCCCGGTACGTCCTCCGGGAAGCTCATCAGCACCTCTATGGTGCACAGAAGGGCATGTGATGGTCCACACAAATGCTCCGACATATGGCATGATGTGACAGCACCAGTGTGTCTATGCAGTGTGTCACTGTTATTCCGATGATGGCACTGGTGGACACGCACTGGCAGTGGCATCTGGACCAGATGGCAGCACCTAGACGTGTGTCTGCACTAAGGTAAGTGTCCAGGTGCATGGGGGTTGAGGTTGGGATGTGTGCTAGCATTCACATGGGGGCTAGTTCACCATTCCTGTTCCCCAAACAGGACAGAAAGTGTGAATATGCCACAGGTCACTTCTCCATGTTCCAGACCAGGGGCGTTTTCGCACTTCCCTTCCCATCCTCGGGATGGGAAAGGAACACGATGACCCAACATTTACTAGCGCTCGCATTAGTCACTAATAGATTATGTCCTGTGTGATCGGTCCTCTTCTGGGTGTCGCCATTTTGGTTGCAGCACCCTCTGCGACTGCGTGTGCGTCAGCGCCGTCACCATGACAGTGTTGACGCTCTGCATGTGTGCATTCACGTCTATGGTCATCCAAGGTGCCAGTGCGTTTGCGCAGCACCTCAGACGGCCCCAGAGCACCAGAAGAGGTGTGAATGTCCACTGCCCAGACGCTTCAGGTAGGCTTTTGGTCAACGTTGGTAAAGGTGTGGAACATGATTTCTTGCTCCACACTGAATCAACAATTAGTGAACTTCTGGGGAGGTGCTTGAAGGCTGTAGCAGCCTCTTCAAAGCATTGCTGCTCTTCACCCAAAGTTCACGGGCTGTAGTGTGCCAGTAGACCTCAATACTGAGATCTACTGAATCCTACCATTGATCTGTATCAAGCTCCTCCATGAGCAGGCAGAGCATATGAGCACTGGGTTGAGGTTCACTTAACCACACTAAGCATTGGGTTGAGGTTCACTTAACCACGAGGCTCTGAAAAGGACCACATGGGGTCCTGTTATGGAAGAAACATAAGTGTGAAACAGCCCCATGCTAATATGCATTCATGGATTTGCAATGAGTTTAGATAAGGAAGAAATAGTGGAAATACTTTACGACTGAACCTTAAAGATTACCTTGTTTTTTCTTTGCTTAAAGTCTGGATAGCAGAATGAAGAATGAAGAATATTTCTCTTCTGTGTGACACAGTGACTCAGAACAGCTAGATTTCCTTTCCTTTCCTATCCAGAGTAGCAGATTAAAGAGACTGACAAGGTTGATCAGCATCCAAAATTGGACATACCATTTTCATCTCCTGAGAAAACGTCCTGACAATATAAATGAGTGAGTTGTTTTCATGAGAAGAGAAAAAGAATTAGAAACATCATAGTTGGGAGAGAAACAGTCCCCAGCCTAAAGAAAGGCGGTATGAGGTTAATTATATTGTATTCGTTCGCCATTACATTTTAGGGCAAAAGATGTTGTAGAATTAGGTTTTTGCTACACCTGAATAAATCTGAGCATCTTGGGAGAGGTATTACTATGCGTCCTGGAATATGGGCTGATTACATTTCTGTCCTGCCTTCAGCTGAGCTCAGAGCAACATCCAGAGAACCTCCAAATGGCCTCTCATCTTAGGACCAAACTTCCTTCTGTACCAACTAGGAACGTGCACAAATATTTGTAATATTCGTTATTCAGATGAATTTGGACAAATTTGGATATTTGTACTCAAATCGAATATTGCAATATTTGTGTACTGACATTCATGTGAATACAAATGTTTCTGCACATTCATATGAATGGTTCGGACATTCGTTAGATTGGGGGTGTGAAAAAACAGAGCACCAGTCACCTCCACAATGGATCTAGAGACGTTTTCGCATTACTCCCGTTCCATTTGGAACGGGAGTAGGACGGGAAGCTTAAGACAGCTCCCGGCGCTTTCCCCTTTCACACACAGACGCGCCAGAACGCGTGTAAACGCGTTCAGGAGCGTCTGTGTGCGAATGCTCAAAGCGCCGGGAGCTGTCTTAGCCGGCAAAGGCCGGCCAGGGGTGCGGAGACAGCTGCGGAGGCAGATCGACAATCAGCTGATTGTCAAACAGCTGATTGTCGAAGCCGCGCCGGCGTCGGAGGCGGCCGCAGCTGTTCGGGAGACAGAAGCAGGCGCGAATGCTTCTCCTCCCGAACGCCTGCGGGCGGCTGTCTCCCACGCGTCCCGTTCACCCCCGTGCGAAAACGTCTTAGATTGCATTTGACATGGATCGACAGTGGATTAAAAGTGGATTGAAGCCAGATTTGACATTTTCAGAGCGCAGATATGTTACAGATACGTATCGGATAAGTATTCATTCCTATCAGATACGTATTCATTCGTACAGGATACATATTCATTCATATAGGACACATATTCATTTGTATTGGATACGTATTCATTCATATCAGATACGCATATCTTCATATCAGATATGTATTCGTTCGTATTGGATACGTATTCATTCATATCCGATATGTATAGAACATTCATACGAATACATACAAATAGGTTCGTATCGAATAGAATTTTACCACATTCGAATACGATCTATTCATACAAGTATGGATTTTCAAAAATGTATCCTATCATAACGTTGTTTTATTTTATTTTATTCATTCATGTATTATTTGCAATATACTCAAAGGTCTCAGGGCGGGTAACAACATTTAAAACCAAATATAAACATTACTTAAAAAAATAACAGTGTCTGAAAGTGAGGAGAAAAGGCTGAATCCCCATTTATCCAAAGGTCAGGGCACAAAAGTGTGTCTTCGTTAACCTCCTAAACACAAAAAGTGAAGGTGCCCTTATGGGACTATTCCATATTCTGGGGGCCATCACTATGAAGGCCCTATCCAGGGTGTCCGAGGCTTTTGCTGCTGAGGGTGCTGGTACAACCAGGAGGATCCTCCTTACAGATCTCAAGGCGTGGACAGATCTATATGGAAGAAGGTGTTCTTTTAAGCTATTTGGGGCCAAGTCATTTAGGAAACGTATGGGTTCTCAACAGAATTGGGCTCCGTAGCAAGTCAGCAGCCATTGAGGTTCCTTTAATGAGCTCTTCATGCCAACTTCTTTTGGGAAACGATCAGAGAAAAGACTGGAGGAAGTATACGACAGCAGAGCCCACAATGTGTCTCAGGACAACTGGAAATTAAAAAATTAAAAATAAATCTGTGCCTTTAATCCGGCTTTCACCTCAAGGGAAGCCAGTTTCAGTTGAAAAATATTTCGAATGAGAGGATGGGGTTTGAAGTAATTCAAATGCAGAACATCTGTGGATAAAATTCTGGAACCCTGAAAAGAACAGGATATTTCCCCTGGAGCTTGCTGCTATTGAAGAAGAAGAAGAGGAAGAGGAAGAGGAAGAAGAAGAAGGAGAGTTGGCTTTTCTACCCCGCTTTTCTCACCCATTTACGGAGACCCAAAGCAGCTGACAAACCTTCTATTCTTCTCCCCACAACAGAACACCCTGTGATGTAGGTGGGGCTGTGAGAGCTCAGAAGAGACCTGTGACTAGCCCAAGGTCACCCAGCTCACTTTGTGGAGGAGGGCAGAATAAAACCTGGTACTCCCAAATAAGAGTCCAGCTCCCTAACCACTAGACCAAACTGGTCAGTAAAAGTAGAAGGCGTAAGAACATTAGAGGAGCCCTGCTGGATCAGGCCACAGCCCATCTAGTCCATAAGAACTTAAGAGGAGCCCTGCTGGTTCAGGCCGCAGCCCATCTAGTCCATAAGAACTTAAGAGGAGCCCTGCTGGTTCAGGCCGCAGCCCATCTAGTCCAGCATCCTGTCACACACAGTGGCCACCAATTGTCCATAGGCATCCCAAGCAGAGACACGGGCAAACCTTCTCCTGCTCTCAAATCCCAACAAAGGTCCTTCCTTCCTTCCTTCCTTCCTTCCTTCCTTCCTTCCTTCCTTCCTTCCTTCCTTCCTTCCTTCCTTCCTTCCTTCCTTCCCAGACCACATGAGGTGGGTATTTCCTAGCCTTCTTCATACTTCAGATATCACAGAGAAGAGGACCAGTTCACAGAGAATCCAAAGGCCTTCACCTTCTCTTGACTCCCAGCAAGTGGCCTTATGAGGTATCCTGCCTCTCCCTCCAACCTGGAGGCATTGCCTAGGCATCCATTCTAATAACCGACACACATGTCCTCCATGATTAAAGAGGAGCCCTCCTGGATCAGGCCACAGGCCATCTAGTCCACCATCCTGTCTCACGCAGTGGCCCCCAACTGCTTATGGGCATCTAAAGCAGAAGAAAAGGGTATACCATTCACCTGCTTTTGACTCCCTATAAAGGGCCTTTAAAGGCATCTTGCCCAGGGATATGTACAAATGCAATTTTTGGATCCAATTTGATTCAAAGCAAATGTTCAAATGTTCAAATTTGAACAAATAGAGAAAAAATAAATGTATTCAAATTCAAACCGATTTGAATACATTTGTATCTGTTCGTTTGAATATTCAATTCATATTTGAAACATTTGTATGTGACTGTATGCATCCATACGCATCCATACATGTTTGTATGCATTCATACGCATCCCATTTTTATCCTGTATGCATCCCATTTCCGTCCCATACCTATCTGTGCAAAGATGTGTCCATATCCATATCTGTTCACATATGAATGACCGAATAATTCACACAGATGGTTTGAAAGATTCAAAATTCGTTCAGGTGTTAAAAAAATGGATGTATAGACATTTGATTCAAGTTTGAATGTCTGAATCTGAACTAATCTGAACAATTTTCAAATGTTTGGAATATTCTACCACGTCCCTAATCTTCCTGTCTCTCCCACCTGGAGGCAATACCTAGGTATCCATTTTAATACTCCTTAATGCACCTGTCTTCCATGAATTTACCTAATCCTTTCTTAAAAGCCATACTAGATTCAGTGTTCTTTTCTCTAAGTGACTGGGTTGGGGGTGTGGAGGGGACAGAGAAGTACAGGAAAAACAAAGTCAGCAAACCAGTTCTATGCCATGTATTTTCCAGAAGTGCTGGCTATAACTTTGGGAGATTTTCAGAGGCAACATCTGTCTGTGCTTGTTAAAATTCATCCTTGTGGCCAGCAAGGGAAACAAAATAAGCCTGAGAACTGAAAGCCAGGTTTTCCAATGCAAGCCTCCTTGGTGAGTAGCTTGGAGAAAAGAAGAACCAGCTATAGCAACATTTCTTCACACTCCAAAAATGAACATCAAGGCAATTACTCCATGGCATATTCCCTGTAAATCTATCAAAGGCTGATGCGGAGGTAAATAAGAGATGCACACATTCACCTAAGAGAACATGGTTAGAACATCACTAAGCTCATCCAAGGTAAGGATGTGCAAGAATATTTGAAATGTTCAAAATTCGATAGATTTCGTTCAAATTCGGACAATCAAATTCAAATTGAATGTCTATACGTTCGTTTCTTAACATTCAAATGAATTCAGATGTTTCAGATCATTCATACAAATTAATTGGACATTCATATGTGTACGGGTACGCACGCATTACATACGTATCTGTACACATCTTATTTGTATTCGTACGTATTTGTACGGAGACATACAGGACAAAAACAGAATTTGTACGGGATGCGTACGGATATGTATGGACACATATGAATGTTGTCAACATTTATATCTTCAAATACGAATGAAATATTTGTTCGAATAGATATGAATGTACTTGAACCAAATACATTAATTTTTTCTCTATTCGTACGAATTTGAACATTTGAATATTCAATTTGAACCGAATTGAATCTGAAAATTGCATTTGTGCATACCCCAATCCAAGGGTGTCCCACTCTGACTGCCACAAATTATTGAGATGTCATGTTACAGCTACCTGCACCTGGGCCTTATCTGTGGTGGCACCCATGTTCTGGTATAGTCTCCCCACTGGCATGTGAGAGATGCATGCTGTTGCAGTATTAAATTGCTGAATAGCAGTAGATAAGGCTGTATGCTGAGTTCAGCATCCCTAAAGTTTGATAATCAGCTAGGTTTTTACAGTGATGGAAATGCAGGGTGGGGAAACAAGGCATTTGCTTTAGAAATTCAAACTCCAACAAGTGTTTCTTGCATGTTTCAGTCAACTCAGCAAGGCAAATCCTTTTGGATAAAGTTACCCAAACTGTTTGGGTTGCCAGATCAATTTAAGTAAGAATTACTGCAATACATATTATTAGCGCCACCTAGTGATGGTAAGAAATGCTTGCTAGTGCTTGATTTTCTACAGCCTTTCAATTTTACTTTTTCTGGGTCTCTGTTGATAGAACTAGATGCAGTGCATACTCCTAGTGGATGGGCACCTACCTGTAAAAGCAAAGGGAGTCTGGACAAGATTTAATTTGTCTTTTTACATTTCACACCTATATCTTTATGCCTCTTCAGAGGTAGTGCAAAAGCAGGAAAGGGGAAGAGAGAGAGATACACTGTGTTATTGCTTTTCACTGATCCACACCTGAATGTGTTTATAAGAGGATATATAAAGCAGTCTCAACCAAGCGCTCTGGTTTAAATGATTTATAGGCTGTTCACTCAGCATCCCTCTCCAGGAGAGATGCTGGCACAGCACAATTGAGGACTAGCTAGGTGTTTGCATCTAAAAAAGAAAATAAAAGATTGGCTTAGGCCCTGAACTGTGGATTGTACATGAAGTTTCTTTCAGCTTGAGTAACTTCAACCTGTTTCCCACAAAAGTAGCTAACTCTCCTTGGAATCCACACCATACCGCTCTCCTGCAAAGTTCTGATGCATTTAAAAACAAATAAGACATGTGCAAGGATTACAGTGTGTGTTCAGTTCGAACCGATCCAAATGGGCTGGTTTGGTTCAATTTCAAACCTCTTTCCTTCTATCAGTTTAATTCAATCCAAACTCCACTGAACAACTTGATTAGAACACCCCTTGGCTCAGTTTGTAAGTCTTCACACTATGACCAAGAACTGCAAGAAGAAATATTACAATATTAATTTGATATTTTTTAATATAAAAAAAAATTAAAAATATATTCCCATGCTATATTTGCACAGTCGCTGGGCATGCTTCAATGGGAGAAGAAGCTGTTTGATTGGAGATAAACAGGCATTCCAGATATATTTTACCTCTGACTAGAGATATGCATGTATATCTGTAACATTCGATATTCGTCCAAATTCATACAAATCCAGACATTCATAATCGAATCAAATGCTGAGACATTCAAAAATAGATATTCATATTCAAAAAAATGCTTTGGATCATTCGTACGAAGCTTCATTACATTCATGGACCTGGGGAGGTGGGAAAGCAGCTCCGCCAGTCACATATACAACGGACTCAGAATGGATTCACATTGGATTAAGTGCAGATTCAAAGTGGATTTAGGGCGGATTTGACGCTTTCAGAGCAAAAACGTAATGGGAGACGTACTGGATACATATATGATTCATACTGAACATTTGTATCAAATTCATACTGGACATTTGAATAGCGTCTGAACATTTCTTTTGCAGTCAGCAAGAATTTATCAAGAACTGAAGAATCCAAACAGTCGCACTTTTTGGTGTTCTTGTTTTTAGTGTGTCGTGGAAAACTTATAACACGTGGAGACTAGGAATGCATACAATTATTATTATTTGCATTTAAATTAAAGTCAAATCAAACATCAAAACATTCCATTCGATTCAAATGTTTAGAATCCAAATGCAACACAAACCAATTCAAATCCAATACATTCAAATCTATTCATTCAAATGTTCGATTCGAATTTGAAGATAAGAACATCGGCAACATTCTGATTTAAAGATACGAATGTCAACAACATTAGTTGGTGTTATACGTATCTGCATGCATTCCATACGCATCCCGTTTTATCTTGTATGCATCCCATTTTCATTCCATATTATAAGCAAAATGTGTACAGATGCATATGTACATTGGAATGATCTGATCATTCGAACAAATGTTTTGGAACATTTGAAATTCGTTTGAAGGTTTAAATTTGAATGTGAAGACATTCTGTTTGAATTCAAATGTCCACATTAGATCGAATTTGATTGCATTTTGAATGTATAGAACATTCATAGACATCCCTAGTGGAGATTTCATGTCTTGGGTGAATTATGAATTTTAGATAATTAATGGGGACAAAGACGTGTGCTTTATTTTTTCTGGATGTCTGGGGGTTTCCTTTTGTCTGATTAGAGAGCAAAAGGCTATATAAAAGCTGCTACACTTCATCAGTAAACCACAACCCTGCCTTGAAAGAGAGATGCAGGTCCTTTTGCCCAAAGCCACAGGTATTGTTATTTTCCTTTCTGTAAGATTTAGGGTTTCATCCCATTGCTCTGTGTTTTCCTAGGTTTGAGAATTGGGAACGTGCTTAGTTCCAAGTCAAACTTTGCTTTCGAACCGGGAAGGTGTTTGGTTCGAACTCAAAGATTTCAAACACCCCTGTTCAATTTGAACCAGTTTGAACCCGAGCCGGTTCATGTACCACTCTGCCAATAAGTGAAGAACAGATCTCAGGGCATCAATCCATGCCTTCCTACAAGCAGGCACAGATGATATCATGACCATGGAACTGGCAAGCAAGGCGGACCAGTACATGGAAGAGATGAAGCATTGAAGTTTTTTGGATTTTTTTTTAACAAATAATTTAAATCTTGGCTCTTTCTCCCACGCAGCGTCCTCCTCGGAGCTCGTTCAGATACGATTAACAAAACAACTTTTAATTACTAACGTAGCAAAGTGGCCCAGAAACTAATTGCAATCGATAAAGTAAAATGTTCCACCATACAGCAGTCACACTCAGGGTTTCAGATGTTTGTCAATTGCCTCCTCACATTTGCAGCATGACAGGCTACATCCTGGAAGACGTACATCCAGCCATGGTTCATTATTCCTGGCTTTAATATCTGGAAATTTAGGCTGCATCCCCAAAAGACTTATTTGCCTCTCTAGTCTCTCTCTACTGTCACTCTATTCAAGCGGACTTTAAAAGTGCCATGCACTTCCAGAATAAGCGTCTGCATGAGGCTCAGCAAAACGCGCGTTTAAAACGCACCTTCCGTCCCCACGGAAGCGTGTTTTCTTTCCCTGCATCTTTTTCTCCCCGTCCCCTCTCTTGTTCAAAGGAAAAATAGCCATTGGTTCTCTATTCGTCTCCCAGATCTCCGTCCCCCGATATGGCTTCCCGTGCCGGCTGCAGCCATCAGCCGGGCGATCCTTTGCTCATTCACTCTTAGCACTTTCACAGAACACTGTCAAAATCCACCCAGTAGAGCAGCGGTGACTTTAAACACACCCACTTCATGCCTGATAACAATGTTGCAATCCATCCACTTCACACCTGATAACACTTCACGCCTGATAACAATGTTGCAATTCTCTGCAATTCTGGCTCTATGAAAGTTCTGTGCTTTAGAAAGGGAAGGAAGGGAAGCTACAGAATTTCTGGGAGATGTCTGAATGCTTTATAGCTGTGTGTGCAGGCAGCAATCCCCGCCCCTTTTGCCATGGAGCGTCCCCAAGGTAAATGCTGTGAGGAAAACCTGCAACTTCCAAAAAGAGTGATGAAAGTCTTCTTTAAAGGGCATGTATTTTGTCACAGGTTTTCCTGCTTTTGTAGCGCTGGAAGCTTGTTAAAAACCCTGGCATGGGGGCGCTCAGAGGCAAAACAAGATTTTTAGCACATGGTGTAGGGTTTCCATTTCCACAACTCATGCATACATAAGCTCAGCACCAAAGAGTTGCGCTCACCCACACTTGTCCCTCGCTGACTTTGGAGGGTCCAGAGTTCTGGAAGCCCTGCCAGTTCTGAGCACTAGCATTTTCACATGTGGTGATGTGCACCATTGATATCAATATGAATTCAGATGGATCCGGACATTCGTGTATGAATCAAAGTGTTACAACATCTGTACGTTGACGTTCATATTTGTACAAATGATTCTGAATATTTGTGAACCTGGGGAAGTGGGAAAGTGGCTGAACCAGGCTATGCATGACCCCCGCCCCTTTGCCTCTGCATCCAAACGAACCTTGCATTCATGCAAACAGAGCCACTTTGAGCATGCTTGGCTTCGAATCCCCACCATCTCTGAATCCACTCCAACTTCCCTTTGAATCCACTCCAGCTCAGCTCTGAATCTTCTCCTCACCTTCGCGGATCTAATGAAGCTCCAAACGAAGGCACAGGTTTCATACAGAGAGTGAAAGTAAGGAACATTTTTCATCCATCTCTAGTTACAAAGCCTCAGACCCAGGAATTTGCACAAATGGGGTTTGGGCATTCAATCTGTAATGAACCAAATGTTAGAAAATTCATATTTGTTTGAATAGATCCCCTTCTAACGTGGTGGGATTCTCTTCGATACTAATGTATTCATACAAATTAGTATGAATATCTGATACAAATGCATATGGATCCTAGATATGGATCCTAGAAAACGCATGCATATCAGACACATATCCTACACCAATGCATACATATCAGATACGTATCCTTTACCAATGCATATGTATCAGATACGTTTCTTACACCAATGCATATATATCGGATAAGTATCCTATAACAATGCATGAGTATCAGATATGTATCCTATACCCATGCATATGTATCAGAAATGTATCCTTTACCAATGCATACATATCAGATACGTATCCTATATCAATGCATGAGTATCGGATATGTATCCTATACCAATGCATACATATCAGATACGTATCCTATACCAATGCATACATATCAGATATGTATCCTATACCAATGCATTTGTATCGTAAACGTATCTTTTACCAATGCCTATGTATCGGATACATATCCTATATCAATGCATACTTATCGATACATATCCAGTGGGCAGCCCCAAATTAACAAATGTACAAACTATTTGTACAAATGTTCCAAAACATCCGTATTTTTGTTGCAACATTCAATTCGTCTATGAATGTCGGAATTTGTCAGAATTCATACAAATAACAAATATTCCGAATATTCGTGCCCCTGCCTTCCCAGCCCCTTTCCAACAACACCGCATACACTTTAGGAACAGCCTTCTGGTCTTCTTTTAAAAGCTGAGCGCTCTTCAAAGACTTGACTGAGGAAACCACTCTGTTAAAATTAATTAAGCAAATGATTAATTAATTAAATTACTTTCTCTTCTGCAGCATCCTTCAGGCTTGGAGATGCTTATAGAAATGTGTGTTCCAAAACCATTAACGAGTGACATTCCCTGAAATCGGTCCAAGATTGCCCCCTAAATAGCTCAGCTTAGGACAGCCCAGTTCTCTGTCAAAACCTACCAGCTGCTCTTCCAAAACTGGAGCTCCAGAATGTAACTCGAATGAGGGAGAACTGTGCACAATAAAGCGCCGTTCAACATCGTATTGAGGCTGTATCCAGACATCGATTCATTTATGCTGCTATATTTGGATACTCAAAAATAAAGCATGGGTATTCTAAAATATAGCACAGATAATCTGGAATATTATCCTTCTCCCATATCAACCTGCCCATGCCTTAAGGCTGTCCCACCACCCTCCGTGGTGGCCCCTGGGCTACGGAATAATCTCACTCTGGAATATTATCCTTCTCCCATATTGACCTGCCCGTGCCTTAAGGCTGTCCCATCACAGCACCAATACGCACAAGGATCAGATGTAACTTGGCGCATGTCCATTGTGAAGCAACTGCGGGATGGACTCCATAGCTGGAATGTGGTGCTGCCATCTTGCTCAACATGATGACTTCCGGTCCCTCCCACATCCATTCCCTATCCTGTCCCTGTGTGGAAGCATCCTCCTTTGATCCAGAATTTGCAAGCAGGAATGGTTTGAATACCTTGTTTTTCAGGTCTTCCCCAAAACTGGATTTGACGACCTCTAGACTCCATTAGAGACGGATCGTACGCGTGGCCATGTGGAAACGCCATCCTTGAAGAGGCTATAATCTGTCCCGCTGTGCAGAATGTACCTTGGGGATGTGTACCATATGGGTCCTTATTGGGTGCTTAATGGGGTCTTTAGGCCCTGTGCAGAAACACCCAAGGTTTAATCCAGCTTCAGTCCACTTTTGGAGTGAGGGAATGCGTCAACAAAGTGACAAGCTGTTTTTTTTCAGTGTTAAATGACCCAGAAAATTCACCTTTGGGAGAGATAATGCGGAAAGAAAATGACTGGTCACTTTGCTGGTGTGTTCTCCCGCTCTGAAGGTGGACTGAAGCTGGATTAAACCTTAGGTGTGGCCACAGCCATGAATGCAGCCAAACATGATCCATTCCAGCGCAGTCCAGCTGCATCCCAGGGTCCAATGACCGTGACTGAGCTTTCCCTGCCTGCAAGAGCAAAATAGAATGGACTGAGTGGCCAAGAAGCTTATATGGAAATTATATTCTCAGTGTTTTTTTTTCTTTCCACAACTGTGCAACTAGTTATTTCAATACACAAAAGCTGTTCAGTTTTTCAACCCCAGAGCATGCAATACTACAATTAATAGCAATGCCGATATTGATCCAAAGTACCTATAAAAGGCAAAGTCCACCAATTATATATTCCAAAGCCACAAATTAATGCCTCGTGTGTTGCAAAGTTCTGAATTAAACAATCAGATATTGTGGATTATGAAGCGAGCACACGATTTGAAAGCAAGGCGCTCTAAACTCAAAAGAATGCCCTTGATTCTTTTTGCAAAGTCAGAACACCTCACAGTGTGCTATTTTTCAAGAGGCGAACAGTGTATGGGTGGAGGGACTAGATCTACCTGCCAAATCTCATTAGGGCCAGGTGTGCAACTATGCAAAGAGCTCTTATGAGCTTGGTCTAGTGGTTGGGGAGCTGGGCTCTTATCTGGGAATAGCGGGGAGGGGGGGTGTTCCACTGACCTCCCTTAATCTGGATCTAAGATGATCCGGATTTAAGGAATGGGCACTTCCCTTAATACGTATCTAGTAGATCCGGATTAAGGAAAGTACCCAATGGGTTGCCACGGGTGGTCTAGCACCCAATAGCAATGGGTGCTACCTTGCTCACAGTGGAAATGCCTTTAATAGGCTCTACAGGGAATCCGGATTATAGGTCTTCAAGGACCCATATGATCCGGATTTCCCTAGAATAGGTGGAAACAAATGTGGCTCTAATGGGGTCTGTAGTGGAAATGGGGTCTTCCTGCTCTGAGCCAAATGGGTCCTTAACAGGTACTTAGTGCTAGTGGACAAACACCCCAGGTTGATTCTACACTCCTCCATGAAGCCAGCTGGGTGACATTGGGGGAATCACAGCTCTCTTTCTGATCTATCACAGCCCCACCTACTTCACAGGGTGTCAGTGGTGGGAAGAAGAACAGAAGGTTTGTTAGCCGCTTTGAGTCCCCTTAAATGGGTGAGAAATGCAGGGTATAAAAGCCAAATACTACTCCTTCTCTTCCACCACCACCACCATGAAGCCAGCTGGGTGACCATGAGCAAGTCACACCTCCCTTCTCCTCCACCACCATCACCATAAAGATGGGAAGAAAGCCTGAAAAACTAGGGAACCATAGGGTTACTACTAATACTAATAATAAAGTGGTGGTGGTGGTGCTGCTGGTGCTGGTGCTGGTGCTGGTGGTGGAGGAGGAGGAGGAGGAGGAGGAGGAAGAAGAAGAAGAAGAAGAGTTGGTTTTTCTATCCCGCTTTTCTCATCCATTTAAGGGGACTCAAAGCGGCTGACAAACCTTCTGTTCTTCTCCCCACAACAGAACACCCTGTGAGGTAGGTGGGGCTGTGATAGCTCAGAAGAGAGCTGTGACTTGCCCAAGTTTACCCAGCTGATCTTCATGGAGGAGTGCGGAATTGAACCAGGAGACTTCCACATACAAGTCCGACCCTCCAACCACAAGACCACAGTGGCTCACTGAGAATATTGCCCTGCTCCTCAGGCCTTCATCTGCTGGGCTGCCAGCATTCGCTATCATCAAGAATCCTCCCAGCATGCAATCTGACAAGTAGCCAGTCAGAGATGCCTTTTGGGCCCCCTGGCTCAGCCACCGGTCCCTCCTCCCGGCGCTGCCCTCCCCCGCCCCCTGCATTTCATCCAGATATTTCCAGTAAATAAACATTGACGCTTTCGATATCATGTTAATTTCACAGGCTGCTGCTTTGCTGACAGTTTTCACACTCAGCTACCGTGTCTTGTCAGTTTTATGCTCTCAGGCCAGCACCAGCTCACCAGCTATGATGTATATACATAAAAATAAATGGCTCAGAAACCCCAATAAAGTGACAGATAACATAATGGGACCTGGCTTTTGGAAATAAGCATGTTTATGGAGACGTGGGGCTCTCCCACGCACATGCAACAAAACAAAACAAAACAAAATGGAAATGCTTTGCTTGGATGCAAAGATGTCCAGGATGGGAAATGTGCAAGGTACATTGTACATTGCTGTGATTAACCTGAATGATTCACTTTCAGAGGATGCTGTGCAAAGGATCTAGGCAGGGAGGAGAAAGTGGAGCGAAACTCATTTGTAAACATTTTAAAAACACAACAACAACTGTCTGTTTGAATTTTCCATCACTTGAAATTCTGTTTTCATAGTGACAGTCTTCCCTTGCATAGCTGTTGGAAACGCTGCTAATGGTTTGCAAAAGCTTCACACATTCCGAGGGTCTTTCTCTGCACTTAGGATACGTTTCCACTGGTCAAAAAAAATCCGAGTTTTAACCTGGATTTTTTTTTTAAACCAGCACTGAGGGCTTTTTGCAGCTGTCTTGACATGCATTGGAGCACCATTTCCATCCATTTCTTCCCTGCCCTATTTTTCCACCTTTCGTCATCATCCTGCTGCTTGCCTTCCCCACCATTCTGCAATCGATGGAGAAAAGGCGTGGGGAGGAAAGGAAAGCCCTGGGAGACACAAGGAAAGTCAGAGGAAAGGGGCAAGGAGAAGGTAAACCAGGCCCTATCCAATCCAGATTCTGAATGCACAAATAATTTTTGCGCATCCCTAATAGCTCATACAGTCCAGGGTCCTGTCTCACACAGGGTATTTTTCCACAGCACTCCTTTAATCCGGATCTAAAAAGATCCGGATCTAAGGAATGTGTACTTCCCTTAATCTGGATCTAGTAGATCTGGATTAAGGGAAGTACCCAATGTGTTTTCATGGGTGGTCTAGCACCCAATAGCAATGGGTGCTAGCCTCCCTGCTGTGGAAACACCGGAGCACCCGTTTGGAAATCCGGATCTACCCATGAGGGGTCTGCTTGTCACCCCATGTGTTTGGGGGGACAGGGGGTGCAATCTCCTAAGTCCCTCCGAAGTCCCTCCGAAGTTGCCTTTGGAGGTTATCAAAGGCTCCGAAGTCCCTCCGAAGGCAACTTCAGAGATTAGCAAAGGCACCAAAGACAAAGCCCTTGTGAGAGCTTGCATATTAATTAGCTCCTTGTGAGCAGGGATGAGTTAGCCTCATTAATATGTACCTCTTTCCATGCCTGAAGGTAACAGTCCACTTTGTTCTCCCTTTGTTCTCGGAGGTTGTCTTCAGAGCCTTTGCTAATCTCTGAAGTTGCCTTTGGAGGGACTTCGGAGCCTTTGCTAATCTCCAAAGGCAACTTCGAAGTAACTTCGAAATGGCTTCGAAATGACTTCGAAATGACCTGGAAGCCTAGGTTTTGGGGCTCCCCCCGCCCAGGGTGCCCCCTCCCCCTAGCCTCCTCTAGACCTCATTGCCAAACTAATGTGGAAACAAGCTCCCTTTAATCCGGATTAAAGGCTGAGATGTACCCATATGATCCAGATTTCCCAAGGTGTGGTGGAAACAAATGTGTCCCAAATGGGTGGAAATGGGGTCATCCGGCTCACACCCAAGTGGGTCCTTAATGGGTGCAAAAATGGGTACTTTCTGCCAGTGGAAAAACACCCACAGTGGCCCAGCAACCACTTATGGGCATCTCATGCAGAAAACAATAGGGGTGTGCACAAATGCAATTTTCAGAATTTCATTCAATTCAAATCGAATATCTGAAGATTCAAATCAACTTGAATGTTTAAAATATTAATGAATTCACTTTGGATTCGATTCATATCCATTCATACAAATATGCTATTCGTATCTGAAGATACGAATGTCGACAACATTCGTATGTTTCCATGTGCATCCGTACACAGCCCATTTTTATCTCATATGCATCCCGTTCTCGTTCCACACGTCTCCGTACAAATGCATACGGATACGAATAAGATGCACACGGATATGTATGTAATATGCACGCATCCATACACATATGAACGTCCAAATAATTTGTACGAATGGTTCGAAAGATTTAAAATTTGTTCAAATGTTTAAAAGCAAATGTGTAGACATTCAATTCAAATTCATATGTCTCAATTTGGACAAATTTGATTGAATTTTGAATGTTCTCAGTATTCTTGCACATAGAGATGACTTGGCCACAGTTACCCATGCTCTGGTAACCTCTAGATTGGACTACTGTAATGCGCTCTACATGGGGCTGCCCTTGAAGACTGTCCGGAAGTTGCAGTTAGTGCAATGCAGCAGCCAGAGTGCTGACTGGTACAGCTAACTGGACACACATTACGCCAGTCTTAAAAGAATCGCACTGTCTGCCAATTCACTACCGGGCCCAATTCAAGGTGTTAACTTTGACTTATAAGGCCCTAAATGACTTGGGCTCCAAATATCTAAAGGAATGCCTTCTCCCATACCGACCTGTCCATGCCTTAAGATCCAACAATGAGGCCCTCCTGGTTGTCCTACCACCTTCAGTAGTGAGGTTGGTGGGCACCCGGGAGAGAGCCTTCTCTGTGAGGTCCCTGAGACTGTGGAATGGCCTCCCCCTCAAGGTGCGCCATGCCCCCTCCTTGTATTTATTATGGAGGGCCATAAAGACATACCTCTTTGCCTTGGCCTTTGGCTAAGGATTTATTCTCCCTCCCCAGTTATAATGACATCATTATTAATGCACTACGGAGTGCACTGTTTTAAATTCGTTGAATTTTAAGGTGTTTTTAAATGTGCATCTTGTTTTATCTGTATTTCATTTTAATCTGTATCTGTTCTTAATTTGTATCTTGTTTTTATCTATTTTAACCTATTGTCACCCGCCCAGAGACCTTCAGGTGTGGGGCGGGATAGAAATGTAAATAAATAAATAAATAAATGGAAGACAAGGGCAAAACCTTCCGCTGCTCTCAAATCCCTGCAAATGGCATTTAGGAGCATCCTGCCTGTCTCTCTAACTGGGGAGTCTTACCTAGGTATTCATTCTCGTAATCAAAGGGAGACACCCTTGAAACTGAGACACCTTCAGAAGTCAGATCCCAAGCTGCTTTTTGGGAAGCACACACAAGAGACGCCTTCCAGAGCATGAGGAAGAAAAATATTTTCCTTTCTCCTTTGAAACGAGAAAACAAGAAGCGGAACAGAATTCTCACCCAGTTCAAAGCTGATGTCTCCTGAAGAGGGGCAGTTCCATTTCCACAATCTAGGAATGTGCATGATATTTGGAGGAATTTGCAGGAATTTGGGCATCTTGTATCCGAATTGAATGAAACGGGGAGGTGGGGAAGCAGCTGTGCCAGTCACATCTGGAATGGATCCAGAGTGCATTCGACCTGGCTTGAGAGCGGGTTGGAAGTGGATTCAGGGAGGATTCGATCCTTTCAAAACGGATATGTTACCGGATACGTATCAGATACGTATGCGTCCATATTGGATATTCATACAAATTCATATGAATTCATTCGTATCAAATAGAATCCTACTACATTTAAAGGGGATCTGTTCGAACCAATATGGATTTTCTTACATTTGATTCGATACTTTGCAAAAAAGCCCATTTGTGCGCATCCCTAGTGCTATCAAATTTCATTTGCCATAAGGTCTGCCAGAGATTCTAACAAAACACAGAGGAAAAACTTTCACCCCCTTCTGCTCTTCGCTTTTGACATTCAAATGCGCCACGTCGTTGAAAAATAAATAGCTTCTCGATAAATTTTGGAGCAATGGGGTTAAGCACATTCATTCACAGAGTTCAGCATTTTCAAAGTCTCTCTCCCTGCTCCTCATATAAGCCATGAGTGGACATATTAGGGAAAATATAATCTGGGATATAAATTCTCCAGCTTTTGCAAGATAACCCCGAGAAACCTAGGGCTGCTTATAGACCGACAGATTAATAGCGGCATTAGGTTTCATGCCCTACCGTCTGCTTCACCACAGACATGAAACCTTATCCTTATAGGACAGATACATCCATCAGGGTTTGAGGCAGGATTGGTTCCAAACAGTGAGATCAAAACAGCATGAAATACAAAGCCAGTTTGGTTTAGCGGTTACAGAGCTGGACTCTTATCTGGGAATACCGGGTTCGATTTCACCTTCCCCCACAAAGCCAGTTGGGTGACCTTGGGCTAATCACAGTTCTCTTCTGAGCTCTCACAGGCCCATCTGCCTCACATGGTGTCTCTTGTAGGGAGAAGAACAGAAGCTTTGTCAGCTGCTTTGAGTCCCCTTAAATGGGTGAGAAAAGTGGTGTAGAAGAGCCAACTCCTCTTCTTCTTTTTCTTCTTCTTCTTCTTCATTTCAATGCGGGGTTCAAATGCTCATAACATTAAGCCAGAGCTGAAACAAGCATCATTCCACCAGTTAGTACCACCAAATGACACTGGTCCATGGATGAAAATGACAGCAATGTTGCAGGTCAAACACAGCAGCTGTTCATGAGCTCAAACACACTGCTGGGGATCCCTGGGTACTGGTGTGCGTGAATGCATTTTTTGACACTGGATTTGTAAAGAATCAAATATTCAAAATCCAAATTCGGACAAAAAAGGAAAAGCAGCCATTCAAATCAATACAAATACATTTGCACATATTTGTTGGAATAATACAAATACATTTGTAGGAATAATTCGGACATTGTACCAATATGGGTTTGTACGCAATACATACGTACCCGTACGCATCCCGTTTTCATCCCGTATGGTTGTGCCTGGATACGTACAAGATGTGTATGTACCCATATAGATCCAAATGTCCGAATTATTCATAGGAATAACTCAAGATATTCATATTTGTTAGAATTCGGAAATCCGAATGTTTGGGCATTTGTTTCTTATAAAAATGTCCGAATTTGTGCGAATAACGAATATTTCAAATCTTCGTACACATCTCTAACCCTGGGAGTCTGGAGAAGACTGGAACATTGAAGTTGCAGAGCCACCCTGAAGAGGAGGAGGAGGAGGAGGAAGAGGAAGGAGAGGAAGAAAAGTGTCCCCCACACTTCCCCCATTGAGAATTATTGTTGCTATTAACTATTTTTGTATTTTTCTAAAGTTGTAATTTTAAACTTGTTTCTGATTTTATGATTGATATAATTTTTAAATGTCTGTTTTTAAATGTTGTGAGCCGCCCAGAGACCCTTGGGTATGGGGCGGCATATAAATGTAAATATAAATAAATAAATAAAAAGAAGAGTTGGCTTTCCTACCCCACTTTTCTTAAGGGGACTCAAAGCTGCTGAGAAAACTTCTGTTCTCCTCCCCACAACAGACACCCTGTGAGGTAGGTGGGGCTGTGAGAGTTCAGAAAGAGACCTGTGACTAGCCCAAGGTCACATGGCCGGCTTCAGGGAGGAATAAGAGGAAGGGGGGGAGAAGAAGAAGAGTTGGCTTTCCTACCCCACTTTTCTCACCCTTAAGGGGACTCAACGCTGCTGAGAAAACTTCTGTTCTCCTCCCCACAACAGACACCCTGTGAGGTAGGTGGGGCTGTGAGAGTTCAGAAAGAGACCTGTGACTAGCCCAAGGTCACATGGCCGGCTTCAGGGAGGAATAAGAGGAGGGGGGGAGAAGAAGAAGAGTTGGCTTTCCTACCCCACTTTTCTCACCCTTAAGGGGACTCAAAGCTGCTGAGAAAACTTCAGTTCTCCTCCCCACAACAGACACCCTTATGAGATAGATGGGGCTGGGAGAGTTCAGAAGGAGAGCTGTGACTAGCCCAAGTTCACCCAGCTGACTTCATGGGGGAGCACGGAATCAAACCCGGTGTTCCCAGATAAGACTCCAGATCCCTTACCATGAGACCAATACAGAAGCTCAACTCAGTGTGTCATAGGACAATACCATTGGGGCATTTCTAGTATTCTTATTTTCGGGTGTTTTTCCACTGTCATTAGAAGTACCCATTAAGTACCCATTAATGGGTACAAAAATGCCATTATGTACCCATTAATGGGTACTTCTAGTGACAGTGGGAAAACACCCTTCTTAACCTATTTCATTGTCCCCCCACATGCCACCAGACTTGCGGAGCCAGGAACCCATTTGCCACATTGCAAAAGGGATGGAAGCGGAAATTCTTCAAGGATCCCAACCCGATCATTCGCTTTGCCTTTTCTAATCCAGAACATTTGACGGCTTTGCTTCCTTTATCATAACATCACGGGGAGAAGGGAAAAAGAGAAGGAGGAGGGATAATTTGTTATAGGGGAGACGTTGACTCTGCCATAAGGGAGACTCAATTTGACAGCGTCAAAGTCGCTATTGGACAGCTATTCAACGCAATTAATAAGCAGACTCGCCTGCTTTCCTAGGGAGGCTCCAAATGCAACATTTTGCTTAAGGTGTCTTGATGCGATCAAGTTGATGGAAATTCAGGAAACGTTTGATTCACACAGGTATTAGTTCTGCAAGTCTATTTCATTTGCAGCCAAAGAGGAAAACCAACCTGTCTGCTTTTGGAAACCGGGAACATTTCAATGATGTTACAAGAACGGCCGGGATACCAATGTCTGCTTAAATCTACACTTCGTTTGTGTTGTCTTTTCCTTTCTTCCACCTCAAAACCTGAAAGCAAAGCAAGGAGAAAATCAACCCATAACTTGTGTCTCCAGCCCAAGCTCCTGCATTCTGATGCACCAGATTATAAACGTACCCCCCCAAAAAACAGCACCTTTTATAAATCTGGGACTTTGAAATGGAAATCCACTCATTACTGAATACGGTTTTCTTTCCCGCTCATCTTCAAGCCTTCTTTCTTCTTCGGAGCGTTGAAATTTTGTTGGCCTATAGTGGGAGGGAAAATAGGCTTTCTGTTTTGTAATTATTTAAGTAGGGCTAGAATTTTGTAGTATCGGTTTTCTGCTTCAATGCTTTCCCAGAGCCGCTTGGAAAAAGCAACGTGGAAATCAATGGATCCATCAAATTTGCTCTAACATTCGCTCCTTCCCCTGATGAATTAGGGCCTTTCAAAATCAGTTATTTCTTCCCTTTCCATTCTCTTCTTTCGCCCTTGAAGTTACACCACGCAGCTCCATTGTTGTGGACTTCTTTATTTGTACATATTTCAGGCCTTAGTTTTGTACATATTTCAATCTTAATTGAAAGCACACCCAAAAAGGAAAACAACAAAGAAAAAAAAGAAGAGTTGGCTTTTCTACCCCGCTTCTTTCACCCATTTAAGGGGACTCAAAGCAGCTAACAAACTTTCTGTTCTTCTCCCCCCAACAGACACCCTGTGAGTTAGGTGGGGTTGTGAGAGCTCAGAAGAGAGCTGTGACTAGCCCAAAGCCACCCAGCTGGTTTTGTGGAGGAGGAGGAGGAAAGTTGGCTTTTCTACCCCACTTTTCTCACCCATTTAAGGGGACTCAAAGCAGCTGACAAACTTTCTGTTCTTCTCTCCACAACAGAATACTCTGTGAGGTGGATGGGGCTGTGAGAGCTCAGAAAGGAGCAGAAAGCAGGGCTGTGGTCCCACCTTCACTTTAAATCTTCTTCAGTCCATCTTCAGGTTTGACTGTTCACACTTTTTCATTTCTATCCGTTTTATTTACAGACTTTCCACCCTCCCTTTAGACTTTCCACTCAAATAAAAAAAGATAGAAATGAAAGGTTTGAGCAGTCAGATCTGAAGATGGAAAGAGAAAAGTTTAAAGTGAGGGTGTGACCACAGCCCACAGCAGCTCCTGAAGCCGCATAATGGAGGAAGCGTGTGGTATCCACGCAGGTGGAATGATCTTCCTCCATATTGAATATGCAACGAAAGTACAGTGTGGCTATGTTATCTGATGTGCATTAAAATGTGTTTATCCACAGTGCCCCTTTGTCACTTCATTAGCATTGCCTAAGGGATCAACCAGTGTTACTCTTATGTAGAAGTTTGGGATGTGCACAGATAGTCGAAAATCTGAAAATCTGATTTGAATCCGCCGAACATTGGCATTTGAATTCGAATCGGATATTTGAAAATCCGAATTTACAAATTCAAGCAAATTTCAGATTTTAAAAAATCCGCTATGGATTTTCGAATAATTCAAATGAACAGATCCACGTATGTCGCATACGAAGACAATGCACATTTGCACTTATAATGCGGGATGAAAACGGGATGCATACCGGATGTAAACGGGATGCATACCGGATGTAAACGGGATGTGCGCAAATTCAAAAAAACAGATACGAACGTTGCCAACATTCATATTTTCGAATTCGAATCAGATTTTCTTCAAATCGGGATTTTGAAAATCCAGATTTTGAACATTTGAATTGAATCGGATTTTTGGATATTCGATTCAACTCGAATTCGAACACAAAAAACATGCATTTGTGCACACCCCTAGTAGAAGTCGCCTTTGAAAGGTCTCAGACTGGCAATCGTAGGGCCAGTTAAGGCTCTTCCAGAGAATGAGTCAGTACATGGCTTTGTGCCTAAACTAGAAATGCTAAACCAAAGATAGGGAAAGACTTTGGTTCTCTACTGTGTGATCCTCAGTACAGAGTTCATGCAAAGTGCACATACAGTATGGAGTCCCCAGAGGAAAGAACTGGCAAGAGAAAAGGAAAACATCTCTTATCTGCCAGTCATGTGAGACTGGGGGTGATTTCATGCTTCCCTTCCCGTCTGCTGGATGGGGCAGGAGCATGATGAACCAGCATTGACTAGTGCGCACACTTGGCACGCTAGTCAATGTTTGCCCTTTCTTCCCCCATGATTTGATTGCAAGGCTGGTCCTCTTCAAGGCACCAACATTTTGCTTGCGGTGCCCTGAGTAACTGCATACATTAGCGGCATCACCATAACGATGCTGGCAGCGTGCTTGGGCAGCACCTCTGTTGACCTCCTCTTCCAGCAGAGGTGCGAATGCTCCCCAGCTGGATGCAAGAGGTAAGTGATTGCGGAAGGTTTGGGAGAGCATGGAGCATGACTTTGTGCTCCACAGGTGGTGCATGATTAGGGAACTCCTGGGAAGGCAGCTTGGGGGCTGTAGCAGCCTCCTCCAAGAGCAGATGACCTTCCCCAGAAGTTCCCTAGGGTGTTTCCGCACTTAACGCTTGAAATCCAGATTAAGGAAATCCGGATTTCTGAAATCCGTCCCTGGGAAAATCCATCTGAAATAGGGATAGCGCATCCACACATGCATTGGGAGAATGGTTACTGAGGAACACATCGCGTGGCTGTTGTGCCAACACCGCAGCACCAATATCCAGAAGGATCAGGCGTAACTTGGCGCATGTCCAATGTGAAGCAACTGCGGGATGAACTATGTAACCAGAATGTGGTGCTGCCGCTTTGCTCAACATGGCGACTGCCATTCCTGCCCACATCCATTCCCTCTCCTGTCCCTGTGTGGAAGCATCTTCCTTTGATCCAGAATTTGCAAACCGGAATGGTTTGAAGACCTAATTTTTCAGGTCTTCTCGAAAAGACGGATCTCGTGCAAGGCCATGCAGAAGCGGCATCCTTGAAGGGGTTCTATTCTGTCCCACTGTGCAGAAGGTACCTTGTGGATGTGTGCCATATGGGTCCTTATTGGGTGCTTAAGGGGGTCTTGAGGACCTGTGCGGAAACACCCCTAGTCATACACTACGGCTGCGTCCCCATGCAACTTATTTGCCTCTCTAGTTTTCCTCTACTGTCCCTCTATTTCAGCGGACTTTAAAAGTACCGTTCAATACTGGAATAAGAGTCCCCATGAGGTTCGGTAAAACACGCATTTTAAACACACCTACCATCGCCAAGGAAGCGTGTTTTGTTTGCCCGCATCTTTTTCTCCCCGCCCCCTCTCTGCTTGATAGGGTGCCGGGGAGACAACCTCCGACAAGTCCAAAAGTTCTCTGTTCATCTCTCCTGCCTGCAAAACCCACCAGAGCCATTTATCACTTTGGGATCCAGAGCTTCCTTCCAAAGACAGTGATTTTAATCACTGTAAAAATCCACCCCATACAGCAGCCGTTACACTGTAGCAATCCACCCACTTCACACCTGATAACAATACTGCAATTCTTCGCAATTCTGGCTCCTTAAAAGTTCCGACCTTTAGAAAGGGAAAGGAAGGGAAGGTGCTGCTGTTATGGGAGATGTGTGAATGTTTAAGGCTGTGTGTGCAGGCGGCAGCAGCAGCAGAGCCAGGGTGCTTTTTTAGGAGATCTTGGCCGCCAATCCCTGCCCCTTTTGCCACAGAGCAGTGTGACGGTTTCTGGGTGCAGGCTGCAGGCTGTTTTGCTTTCTGGCTTTGCAGGCTTCTAGCTAGCTGCAATAGCCAGCCTTGTTGCAAACCCTGGGATTTGGGCTGCAAAAAGAGCGGGAAATCCTGTGCGGGCCCTGTTGCAGTGATTGGCTGGAGTAAGGTTTTGGAGGGAAAAGCTGTCCGGGGATCTGAATGCTGGAGGGGCTAGAGAAGGAGTTCCCACCAATCAGGCTGGAGGGACAGCAACCTTTGTTAGGAATCTCCAGCAGCATTTTATTGCGGCTAGAGCCAATCAGGATCAGGGGTGTGTGTATAAATGAACTCAGAGTACAGCATAGGGTGTCTTCATGCTGGGACAAGAGCTGAAAGGAAAAGAGCTGAATCCTGAGGGAGCTGGAACCAGTAGCTGACCATTGGGCTGTTGGCTGAGCGATTTCTGAAGGGGACAATCGAGGAAGATTGGGGCTCCGAGGGAGACTTCGCTAGCAACTGACCAGGCTGGATGATCGGACAAGCAAGGACGGACTGGGCCTTGTGATCATCTAGGGCCACGTTTTGGTACACTGGCTTAGCTTGAGCAGTGGCAAAGCAAGTCAGAGGGAGAGGATCGTGGAGAGACTTGTCTTTTAAAAGGGGAACTATTTTCCTTTAGAGAAAGGGGTAGCTCCTAGCCTTAAGAGACTTACTGAGTTAAACCTGAGTTAATCCAACAAATACCTGGACCTTATTATCTTCTAGTATTGCTTGTGTGTAATAATAAACTTGTTTTAGTTTACTGTTGAAACGCTTGCTACCAGTGTTTTGTGTCCACACTGTAGTATTCACTTGGCCGTTGCACGAACCCAGCATCCTAACAGGGCCAAGCTACTCCTCAGAGAGGGCAGGCACTAACTGGAACGCTGGGCATCGTGACAAGCGGTCTCCATGCACAATGTTGCTCGGAATACCCGCGGCTTCCAAAAAGTGCACTGGTAGTCTTGTTTAAAGGGCACTTTTTTCCCGCACATTTTCCTCCTTTTGTGCCACTGGAAGCTCGGAGAAAAGCCATGCATGGGGGCGCTCAGAGGCAAAAGAAGCTTTTTAACGAGCTTTTTATTGCTTGGGGACGCAGCCAGGGAACTGTAGAGTAAAATGTTTCCTTTTGTCTCCCATATAGCCACTCTTGCAATTTCCATCCCTTCATCTCTGCGCATAATTTCATTTTTAAATAATATTATAAACACTTGAAACATTGTGAACATTACACTCAGTACAAGGTTATTCCAGAAGTACCATTCAGTCCCCTTTCAAAACTGTAGATTCCTTGAAATATTTTTTTTTTTAAAGAGAGAGATTTAGAACTGATCTAAGGACTTGAATACCTCTATTTTTAAAAATAAATAATTTTACAAATAAATTCTTCCCCTCCGCACAAAAAATAGTCTGAGGAGAAAACCCATTTAATCATGTTCTCGGTATAAATTGCCCTCCCTTATTCTGATTATACACCCCCCCCCAAAAAAAAAGATTGAAAATTGTGTGACAAATTAAAAGGAAAGCAGAATCTACGAAAAGGTTTTTGAAACAGAAAGCAAGTGGATGCAGCAAAGCAAGAAATCTGTTACATATTTATTAAGGCTAGGATGGTTTTTCTGGAAGGAAGGCGATAATGCTGGATATATTAAAATAATTTAGTTGAGGGATAGCGTTTTAATTACTAAACAAGACAGAAAGAAATAAAAAGCTAAGAAGCCTGCCACTGGCAAAGTGGAATGAAACATGGCGCATGGATCAGGGAAAAGCCAAAAGCTGCCACAGAAGTGACATAAAATTGGATTCTGGTGATGTTCAAGCCTGTGGATTATTTAATTCTGTAGGGAGGCAGCATTTATTTACTTACATATTGATTTATTATTGGATTTTTACACCACCCTGTTACTGTAGTCTCAGGGCGGCGTACAAGAAAAGCAATTACACGAGACAGAAGGTTAAAGTTAAAAATAAATAACAATGGATAAGAAAGGAACTGGAAATCTCTGAGTACAAAGTTGATTAGAGAACGAATCAGAATTCTGAGAACCGGACCACCTCCAGATGGCAGCCAGATATAGGGAAAGAAAGCAATAATGTGGGTATTGCTCCTCTACTACTATTGCTTTACAACTAGACAGTGCTGGCTTCAGCACTTCCTAGCTCAGTGGTTCTCAACCTTCCTAATGCTACAACCCTTTAATACAGTATAGAAAAGGTGGATAGAGAAAATTTCTTTTCTCTATCACACAACACTAGAACCAGGGGCATCTATGAAGCTGATGGGTAGGAGAGTCGGATCCGACAACGGGAAGTATTTCTTCATCCAGGGGGTCATTGGTTTATGGAATTTGCTGCCAGAAAAGGTGGTAACAGCTACCAGTCTAGATGGCTTTAAGGAAGGGTTAGGCAAATTTATGGATGACACATGTATCAATGGCTACTAGAATGGATGCCTAGGTGCATCTTTCAGGCTGGGTGTGTGTGTGTAAAGCAGGATGCTTCTAAGGCCATCTGCTGGGATTCAACCTCTGCTTGAGATACCCATAAGCATTTGGTGGGCCACCGTGTGCAATGAGATGCTGGGCTAGATGGGCTGTGGCCTGATCCAGCAGGGCTCCTCTTATGTTCTTATGTTCCAGCCTGGAGGTGGTACAAAAGCATCCATTCTAGTAGCCATCGATACATCTGCCCTCCTTGGATTAAGGGGAGCCCAACTGGATCTGGTCCCAGCCCGTCTAGTCCAGTACCCAGTCTCACAAAGTGGCCCACCAATTGGTTCTGGGCATCTCAAGCAGAAGATAAAGGGCAACTTTCACCTGCACTTGAATTCCTCCAAGTGGCCTTTAGAGGCAGCCACAGTCTGTCTCTCCAACCTGGGGGAGGCACCTAGGCACCCATTCTAGTAGCCATTGATAGTCTGCCCTCCATATCCTCAAATTTTACCATTTACAAGCAGAACAGTAGTAGGATAAAAACACAGTAGTGGCCACCAATCCCCACCCCACCGGTCAAGGATACACAGATAGTAAGCTTTCTGTCCGTGGAACCTTTCAAATATTGGCTGTAAGAGCCAGCATAGTGAGCAAGTTTGGCCTAGTGGTTAAGGAGCCGGACTCTTCTCTGGAAATATCAGGTTTGATTCCACCCTCCCCCATGAATCCAGCTGGGCAACCTTGGGCTAGTCACAGCTCTCTTCTCAGCTCTCACAGCCCCACCTACCTTACAGGGTGTCAGTTGCGAGGAGAAGAATAGAAAGCTTTGTCAGCCGCTTTGAGTTCAGGCTAGTAAATAAATACTGTACTTTCCAAGAGAGTCTATCTGCTATCTCTTGGAATTTCTTGCCTATGACAAAGAAGAATGAGGAAAATATAGAGCTGCCTGTAAATGCTGTAGAGGCCACATTGATTAATCAGCATGGCCTTAAAAGGAAAAGCAGTGGTCTGCAAGGGCTGGAGTTATATATTGGCTTTAAGGTCTATTTGGTTTGTACACAGATTTCATCAGCCCCAAGTCCCCATCTCTGGAGACTGATAATGTCCCCTTCTTTATTTACTCTTGGTGACAATTTACCCATTTCTGCATATAGTTATCAGCAACTCTTGGGCTCATACGTCTCTGTGATGCATCTTGAAGCACCATCCCTCCAAAGCAAATTACCAAAATTACAATCTGTTAAGAATCTCTCTAATACAATTCAGCATTCGCGGTGGCAACAAATTGCATATCCATTCCCCTTTCAGAATACAATAATGGGTTTCAAAGCTCCGTTGTCACCGAGTGCGATATGATATGGGTGAGGGAGTATTTGTTGTCTGCCTTGTGATTTTGAGTAGGAAGCTGCGAGCTATTCCATGTTCATTAATAAGAAGTGTGCTGATGTGATCTTGTCCAAGGCGGCTGCTTTTTGCAACCTTATGCAGAAGGACAGCTTTGTTCAAGGACGACTGAGAAATTGCCTCTGGGAAGTGAATTAGGGACCAGGCAATTACTTGGAAACAAGGGCTTGAAAGGGTATCATGCATGCATGCATGCACAGACAGAGATAACCCACGCTTACCAGCATCCTGGCACGGTGCAAGACCTTGTCCACTTCTGGGCATCTCTCTTCGGCACTCTGGTCCACACTAAAGGAATTCCACCCTCTGGTAGGCTACTGTATCTGTGCTGGGTGCAGGATAGTTTGGTCAAAATGCCTACCAGAATTCTGGGTCTGCTAGGGGCATGCAGAAGGATGCATGCCTCTGTAGCCTGGTTTAGAAAGAGGACCTATTTTGATGGTGCAAACAAATGGCCAGGAACTTCATCAAGGTCCTTCTAGTGGGCTCTGAAGTTTACATAAACTTTCAGAGTGATGTGGGACCTGTCCCAGAATAGGTCATCAAAGTGGGGACAGACTTGTTCCGGACCTGCTGGACTACTCCATCTTGGGCCACACCAGTCTGAGTGTAACTAGTACCGACAGAGAACTAAGGGGTTTGTGAGCCATTTTGATCTCATGGTTGGAGTCATACTCATATCTGAAGTTCTCCTGGTTTGAGTCCACACTTCTTCACGAAGCCAGTTGGGTGGTCTTGGGCTAGTCACAGCTCTCTTTCTCAGCTCTCACAGCCCCACCTACCTCACAGGGTGCCTCTTGTGGGGAGAAGAACAGAAGGTTTATCAGCCACCTCAAGTGCCCTTAAGGGTGAGAAAAGTGGGGTATAAAAGTCAACTATTCCTGTTGTTGTTGTTGTTGTTGTTGTTGTTGTTGTTGTTGTTGTTATGGAACAGAGGATGCCTACTGTATGTGTCCCAGGACTACCAGGTGTGTGTGTGCTTTTCAGCAGCACTCCATAGTGTGCCACCAAAAAAGCTCTCCCTCAGCCCCAGAAGCTCAGAACTTTCATTCCCACCCTTCAGACGCACAGAGCTTCCTGGCCAAGGGAGGTGTAGGCTGGATCAGAGCCATTAGTTCCGCCAGCACTGATCTGGCCCAAGCCTCCATGTGATCCAGATCAGGGAGCCACTTATTCCAGACCCATCAATCCGGATTTAGGCCAGATAAGTGTGGAAAGGGCCTTTGAATATCTAAATAAAGACGTGCTTTGGGGGATCTGGGGAAGGCAGTAGTTACATGATTTTACTGTGGGGAGCAGTCCTGCTAGAAACCTCTTTGCATGTGTGTGGCCCTTTCTTGTGTGCAAAAGGGTCAAACCATCCTGCAGAGCTGATGGGAAGTGAGAGGTGTTCCACTCCAGTCCTACCACAGGTGTGGCCAAAGCCAGAAACCTGAACGATAAGATGGTTTGCTATTTTGTTGTTGTTGTTGTTGTTCTTAATAGCAACATCTAGGCTGCCCCCGTGTTCCCTACCCCACCTAATCACAATGCCACACTTGATATACAGTAGGATCCTCTGGATTTCCTTTACAGACATTGAGCACATTTACCTTCATTTCGGGGTGGGCATGATTCATAACGAATTGAATGCGGGAAATTTCAGCTTTGGACGAATCCCACCCCACATTTGTTAGAATATTCGTATACAAAACAAATGCAACCTCCCCCCTACTTACCTGTCCTTGCTGTCTCTGCTACAGCCGCAACTTCTTCTAAAGCACTTCCAGTCCTGTGCGCGCAGAACCAGAAATGCCTTTACAGCTCCAGGAAGGGCCAAAAAAGGCCCACAGATGCCAGAGGAGCCACAAGTGAAGGGAAGGGGGCATGCGGGAGGTGGATAGGATGATCCCTTTGGCTTCCATGGCCCTTTTTCGGCGTGATCTGGGCATCAAAATGGACTTTCCTGGGGGTGTTCTGGCCTTGGTCCTCCCGGCAACGGGAAATGCCTTCTCTGACCCCTGCTATGAGACTCCAGATCAGGCTAAAAAAAAGGCTCACAGATGCCAGAGGAGCTGCAACCGAAGATAAGAGGTATGTGAGGCCACGTGGGGTGAGGCCCCATATCTGAGGCATCTGGTATCTGCCAGAGCTTCAACCGAAGCTTCTACGAATACCGGATAATTCATAGACGAATATAACCCTACAAATAGGGCCCTATTCGATTTGTCCATGAATCTAGGAATTCGTACCTGTTCATATGAATTCCAGATGTCATAAATATTTGTGCACATTCCTACTGTACTTCCTTGCAAAAAAGGGGAGGTTAAAAAAAGACAAACACCCTGCGTTGTGAAAGTCTTTGGATCACACCCTTCGGAAAACTAACTAAATCAGTAACCCTTGAAGAAGATTTAAATGAAGTGAAATCAATTTCCAGTCACATAAATAATATTGTCTATAAGCTCAACTTTTATACATCAATATTTATGGCGTGGGATATTTTCAACCATAAAAATGATAGAGCCTCTAAACTGCCTACAGCTGACACAAATATCCACATTTGGATCTTTGCTCAGTGAGACGGGAGGCAGAAAAAGTTCTCTGCCCAAGGCATGGGTTCCCCCAGGTCTCTTCATCAGGATTTAAGGTCGAGAACATTTCCCCCCATTATCCGCTTTCTGATAGGGATGTGCATGAATATTCATCACATTCTAAATTTGTATGAATTGTTTCAAATTTGGAGATTTGCATTCAAATCGAATGTTGGTACATTTGAAGATTGACATTCGAATGCGAATTGGGCGTTCCTATACATTTATATGGGGCTTCGGTACATTTGTGAAGCTGGGGAGGCAGAAAAGGGGCTGCCCAGTCACATCTGCAGATTCAAAGTGGACTGAGAGTGGTTTCAGAATGGATTTCAAGCATTCATAGTGGATTTACAGGGGATTCATAGGCGTGACTGGCAACAGGGGGTTGAATTGGATCCATAACGAACATTTGTAGAATCCGAATCCTACCACATTCAAAGGGTCTCTATTCAGACTAGTGCAAATTTTCTCACATTTGATTTTATTTGAATCAAACCTGAAAAAAACATGAGCCAGTTTGGTCTAGTGAGCCAGTTTGGTCTAGTGGTTAAGGCGTTGGACTCTTATCTGGGAATACTGGGTTCAATTCGACCCTCCTTCACGAAGCCAGCTGGGTGACCTTGGGCTAGTCACAGCTCTTTTCTCATTCCCCCACTTACCTCATAGGGTGAAGAATAGAAGCTTCGTCAGCCGCTTTGAGTCCCCTTAAATGGGTGAGAAAAGCGAGGAATAAAAGCTAACTCTTCTTCTTTTTCTTTGATTCCATCACAACCACACACCAGCTCTCCTCCGACCTGCCCAACAACACAGTATTCCAAGACACTGCCTCCAGGCCCCCTGGGTCTGCAACAGAAAGAATAAACTAGCTTTTCCTTTACCTTTTAAGTCTCTCATTTGTTCACCCTTTCCTTCCTTCCTTCCTTCTTTCCCATTTACTTCTCAGAGTTTAAGGAACCCTCCAGTGTTTCAATTGATTGCTCAGGCAGTGTTGACAATGTACAAATGAGGCAGGTTTTTGAGTATTTTAAGGGAGTCGGCACCTTGCCCAGTAGAGCCAATGGATACCATCTCAAAAGTGCCCCTGCCTTGGGTGTGGGGAAGGCAGGAGGCAGGAGGACCAACACAACCTTTCACCCTCTTGTGCAAAAAAGTGCCACTTGTGATCAGTAATATCACATCTCTTTGTGAAAACATCGCCATTTTGCACTGAGAGCCCACAAAACAAATCTAGGCGATACTTCATGCTCATTTGCACCAAATTGAATTACATTGTTTAGTCAAGATTATGATCCAATTATGCCAACTTAAATGAAAGCCTTATCGAATATTATTTCTTGCTCCCTTTTCATCACATTTTCAGAGTTTTATGTTTATGCCTCCAAACAGAAAGCAGATATAACCTGGCGCTCCAAGGAAGTTGGGGCACTTTGATGGCACGTAGGGATTTTTATCTGGTTATCTATCCTTTTCAATGTCAGTTTGGTCTAGTGGTTCGGGAGGCGGACTCTTATCAGGGAATACCGGGTTCGATTCCGCCCTCCCCCATGAAGCTAGCTGGGTGACCTTGGGCTAGTCACAGCTCTCTTCTGAGCCCTCACAGCCCCACCTACCTCACAGGGTGTTCTGTTGTGCGGAGAAGAACAGAAGCTTTGTCAGCTGTTTTGAGTCCCCTTATATGGGTGAGAAAAGCAGGGTAGAAAAGTCAACTCTTTTTCTTCAGTGTCGGATAGATTTCAGATTTTATTTGTTTGTTTGTTTGTTTGTTTGTATTTCTATCCTGCCCTATACCCAAAGCTCTCAGAGCGGGCTGCAATATTATATTAATCTTAAGACAGGGTCCCTGCCCTCAGGCTTACAATCTAAAGAGACAAGATACAAAAGGAAAATGGTGTGGGAGGGAAGAGGGACACTCTAACAGCAACAGTGTCCTTGCAATGGTAAAATACTTTTATTTTCTTCCTCCATTCCCCACAGGCAAGATGGCTCCTTCATGGTCTGTGGGGTGACAGTTGGGAGGGAGGGGCCAATACTGGGAGCCTGATAGAAGGTGCTCACCCAGTTTTCTGTGATCCTTAGAAAAAACTGCCTTGCTTTTTGGCAAAAGATATAGGGGTGTGCACAAATGCCATTTTCGGCATTCGATTTGAATCAAATTGAATATTTGAATGTCCGAATTCATATGAATAGAGAAAAACAAAATGTATTAAAATTTGAACCGATTCAAATACATTTCAAATAAGGCACACAGCACCTCCATCTTTTCTGGATCATCTCAAAACAAAATGGAGACAAGGAAGGGCCTTCTTTAAAGAAGAAGAAGAAATGGCTTTTCTACCCCACTTTTCTCACCCATTTAAGGGGACTCAAAGTGGCTGACAAACCTTTTGTTCTCCTCCCCACCATAGACACCCTGTGAGGTAGGTGGGGCTGTGAGAGCTCAGAAAGAGAGCTGTAACTAGCCCAAGGTCACCCAGCTGGCTTCGTGGAGGAGTGCTTAACCACTAGAACAAACTTGGCTCCTCGATGTCCCCAGAAAAACAGGAAACACGGTCCAGACTGCACACTAAATCCACTGCACTGTGACCTATTATGTTATTTTGTTTCTTGCCGTTGCCAAAACAAGCCGAGTGCTGGATTATTTTTCCTCCCTTGTCTTAGCTGATGGATCAAAAATTCCAAAGCAGCTGTGCCTTTGGTCTTCCCTTTTTCCTATTTGTAACTTGAAGGACCGCATGGCGCAGTCACACGAGTCTGCCCGGGGGGCACCTGGAGTGAAGCTTTGCCCCAGGGGGTGGGTGCTCCAAATGCATCCCAGCGTAATTAATTGAAACATCTCTCTGAGCACTGCAGGTACAAAGGCAGAACAAAGGCAGAAGTATCGGGAAACACTGGAAACCGTTTGTGCAGATTCCATCCTGCTGTGTTTCCTTTTTAAGGTCCTGCGTTTACTCCAGATTAAAGCAGGAGGTTGGTTTTTTTGTCTATTCACTAGCTTCATTTCTGGCAGATTTTTCTATTATTATTATTATTATTATTTAAAGGGGGTGACTCCTAGCTGGTGTCACCATTTCGTTTATGCAAGTTGAAAACAGTTCCCAAATACTCTTTGGGAGAATGAAGCTGCCTTCTGCATTTGCAAAGGTGCTGACCTGGGCTACGGAGGCTATTTCAGGCTCAATTACCTGTCATTTAATGATCCAGAATAGTGCAATCTCCGATGAAAGATCACAACCCTCCTTCTTTATTAATTATAGTGACTATCCTCTCAGCCCTGCAAGCTTTGTGAAGTTCGAAAATGCAGCTAGTTGGTGTTTCAGCTGATCCCATAGATGCCCTTCCCACCTAGGGATAGGAACCAGAGGTGCACACAAATGCCATTTTTGGCATTCTCTTCTATTCGAATGGAATTTTCGAATGCCCAAATTAGTCATCATCGTGGCTTGGCTTTGAGAATGAAGATTAGGGAGGGCTCGACCCATGCTTTCTGCATGCGCGTTGGTGGCTAAACAGACCGTTGCAAGATAGACAAGTCTGGTTGCAGAAGGTAGAAGAAAAGGTCTCCGTGGGTGGAACTGTGATGGCGAGGTTCTTTCTGCGTTGTCTTTTCTCCTCAAGGTTCTGCAAGCACTCTCAAGGAGGCAGCAGCATTATGGATGGCGCATCTCCATGCCTCTCGGTTTGAGGCCAGAGTGGAGCATTGATTGTGATCAATATGGCCAAGGCTGAGGGATTGCTTCAGGGAGTCCTTATATCTCCTCCTTGGGACTCCTCTATAAAGCACCATTTGTACGAATAGAGAAAAAAAAGTATTCAAATTCGAACCGATTTGAATACATTCGTACCTATTGTTACGAATATTTGATTCATATTTGATGATACGAATGTTGACATTTGTGTGTGTCCGTATGCAGCTGTAAGCATCTGTACACATCCCATTTTTATTCCGTATGCATCCTGTCCCATACGTATCCGTACAAATGCATATTGGATACAAAAAAGATACGTACGGACACATATGTAATGCGTACATATCCGTACACATACGAATGTCTGAATAATATTTGTACAAATAGATCACATTTGAATGTAGCAAAATTCTATTTAATACAAATCTATTTGTATGTATTCATACAAACATTCAATATGTATCGAATATGAATGAATGCCTTTCCGATACGTATCTTATATGAATGAATACGTATCTTATACGAACAAATGCTATCTATATGAATACATATGTATCTGATACATATCAGACACAAAAGAATACGTATCTGATATGAATGAATGCATATCTAATATGAATGGATACGTATCCAATGCATATCCATAACATATCCACACCCTGAAAATGTCAAATCTGACCTGAATCCACTTTTAATACACTGTCTACAGGACATTCTATCTCATCTAGGTGTTACCAGGAGCCAAGTCTTGTCCTATATCACTCATCAACACAGGCCATGAAGGAACAGCCAACTATGAAAGGTAAGATTCTTTCCAAATTTGGTTTTCTACCCACAGATCATACCTTGCCAGGACAAGACTGGGCATTTGACCAAATTAGACTTGTCCTCAGTGCTTTAAAAGGGGAGGTTACATGGACAACCAGGAAAGGAAACATGCCATAAGCATAAGGTTCTGTTGCTGTTTGCCCTTCCCCGAGACACAAAGCAAAACAGAAGGAAGAATCGAATTCTTGTCAGCAGGGATAAAAAGAGCTTTCAGACAAATAGCTAAAATAATGTCAATTACTCTTTGTTTACAGTCCTCTAGGCTAGATTGAACCTGAAAGGATGCAGCCTCGTAAATCCAATCTCCAAATGGGGATTGCTGGAAGTTTCTATTCCCTCAGTTCAAGGGTGAGAGCAAAGGAAGTTTTGTTTTGTTCCTTTGAAGAACCCCGTGAACTCAGCCAAACACCATCTGGGTTCTTGAAGGTTTTCTGGCTTGTAGATCTTGACCACTGATGCTCAAGAGACATGAAATGGCTGCAGCTGGTAGATGCTAAATTGGGGGGGGGGCATTTGATTAAAAAATCTGTATTTCTACGAATGAATCGCATTCGAATGTGGTAAAATTCTATTTGGTACGAACTTATTCATATGCATTTGTATGAAAATTTGAACAAATATGTATCAGATACTAAAAGATACGGACACGTATCCGTATCCGATATGAATAAATACAATATTGTATATCTGATAAGAATAAATGTGTATCCAATACGTTTCCCCAGCTTAATGAACATCTGAACTATTTGTAAGAATGCCTGGAAACATTCATACTCCTTCAAATGTTAGCATATGAATTTTGTAACATTCAATCAAATGTTAAAATATGCGTATACTAACATTCATACAAATACAAATGTTTCTGGACATTTGTTAGATTGGGGGTGTGGAACATTCATTAGACTGGACAGTTCTTTAGTATGGACATCTGTTGATTTAGATTGGGGGTGTGGAAAAACAAAGTGCCAGTCACAAATTTGGACAAATTTGGAGATTTGTACTCAAAACGAATATTACAATATGTGTATACATTGAATACAAATGTTTCTGCACATTCATACGAATAGTTTGGATATTTGTTAGATTGGGGGCGTGGAAAAACGGAGTGCCAGTCACCTCCCCAATGGATCCAGATTGCATTCGACATGGATCGACAGTGGATCAAAAGTGGATTTAGGTTGGGTTTGACGTTTTCAGAGTGTGGATATGTTACGGATACATATCGGATACTTATTTCTTCATATCAGATATGTATTTATTTGTATCCGATATGTATCAAATATCCATATCGAATACAGCCCCACCACATCCAAAAGTGATCTATTCATACGAGAATGGATTTTCAAACATTCAATTTGTTACAAATCTAATGTCAAAAATGCATTCATGGGGTGTTTTTCCACTGGCAGAAAGTACCCATTTTTGCACCCATTAAGGACCCATTTGGGAGTGAGCCAGATGACCCCATTTCCACCACGGCACCCATTTGGGACCCAATTGTTTCCACCGGCGCTGGGGAAATTCGGATCATATGTGTATATCTCAGCCTTTAATCTGGATTTTCTGTAGTTCCCATTAATGGGGTCTACAATGGGGTCTTCAGCCAGAAAATCTGGATTAAAGAAAGCCTGTTTCCATGTTGGTTTGGGCAATGGGGTCTAGAGGAGGCTAGGGGGAGGGGGCACCCTTGGGGGGGTAGCCCCAAAACCTAGGCTTCGAAATCATTTCAAAGTCATTTCAAAGCCATTTCAAAGTCATTTCGAAGTTGCCTTCGGAGGTTAGCAAAGACTCCAAAGTCCCTCCGAAGGCAACTTCGGAGATTAGCAAAGGCTCTGAAGACAAACCTCCGAGAACAAAGGGAGAACATAGCGGACTGTTACCTTCAGGCATGGAAAGAGGTACATATTTAATGAGGCTGACTCATCCCTGCTCACAAGGAGCTAATTCATATGCACACTCTCTCTCTGCTCTCACAAGGCATTTGTCTTCGGAGCCTTTGCTAATCTCCGAAGGCAACTTCGGAGGGATTTCGGAGGGACTTCAGAGGAACTTCTGAGATTGCATCCCCTATCCCCCCAAACCCCTGGGGTGACAGGCAGACCCCTTGTGGGTCAATCCGGATTCCCCACATGGGTGCAAAGATGTTTCCACAGCAGGGGGGTTAGCACCCATTGCTAATGGGTTCTACACCTCCTATGGAAACACATTGGGTGCTTCCCTTAATCTGGATCTACTAGATCCGGATTAAGGAATGTACCCATTCCTTAGATTCGGATCTTTTAAGATCCGGATCTAAGGGCTGTGGTGGAAAAACACCCATGGACATCCCTAGTGCAGAGTAGATTTACTCCAGCAGCCATAAAACACTGGTCCTACAAGCTAAGATGCTCCGTAGGTGAGCCTGCCCTCCACTCACCGACCCCTCCTGAAAGTGGCCACATATCACTTGAACGACAGCAGGCAAATCACCCGTTAAAAAACAACCCCGTGCTGAAGAATCAATGTGACCGCAATATGTTACTCCCAGGCCTTTGGCTGCAGCGTCTCAATGTGGGTTCATGAACTTGAGGAAGCCAGAGATTCATGGCGCTCTTAGAATCCCGCCCTGGTATTTTGGCTCCATCAACAAGTCTCACTTGTAGGGATGTATACGAATATCCAACATATTCATTATTCATACGGATTTGGACATTCTTATACGAATCAAATATCCAAACATTAGTACTTTAGCATCTGTACGAACACAAATATTTCGAGTTATTCGTACAAATAATTCAGACATTCATATGTGCACGGATATGTACGCGTTGCTTACGTATCTGTATGCATCTTGTGTGTATCTGTACACATATGTACTGGACGAAAATGGGATGCATACAGGATGCACACTGGATGAAAACAGGATGCCTATGAGATTCAAATCATTGAATACATATCAAGTATTTGTATCCGTTCGAATGTCCAGACATTCGTTTTTCTTTATTCGTACAAATTTGGATTTTTGAATATTCAGTTTGTTACAAACTGAATGTCAAAAATTGCATTTGTGTACACTCCAACTCCTTTGCCTTCCCCCTCCCTTCCTCTCTCCCTCTCCCGGGCTTCACCATAAGTCTTTGCTTTTGGCCATGTTCTACTTTTGGGGATGGCTTTCAGCCAATGTCTAAGAGATACGGATCTCCTTATTCTCTCTCTCTCTTTCTCGTTCCTTTTTTCCCCTTTCCCTTCTTTCTTCTTTCTCTCAACACCCCTTCTCCCCTCCCCTTGGCAGAGTTTGGAAGTTCATAATTAATCTGGAAGCAGAGAGATGTAAGGAGCTTGCCGGAGCCGTTTTAGTAAATGTCAGCTGAGGCATGAAAAGCTTCCCAAGTTTTATTAAGCTATGCAAATCCCGAGAAGGGAGAGGTGCCTTTCTGTGGGTTTTCCTCCCCCAATTCTGTCACCCTCTCCCCCCCCCCCCCGTTGCGAGCGGCAGGGCACTTTAAAGTTTCATCTTCTCATGTCGCCAAGCTCCCCTCGACTATAATGTCTTCTAATGCTCTTTTTCTGTCATCTTGATTTCAATCAAGGCATTCATAAGAACCTCCCTTTCATGAGGAACTGGGTGGTGTGCTGTTTAGAAAGCAGGGTAGGAGAGTTCACCAGGACACTTCTAGGAAGGGTGGGCACATGTATAGGCTGTAACAGCCTACTTGGCGTGCATATACTCTTCCCTAGAGGTGCACTAATTATGCACTAGAGGCTTCATGTCGCCATTGGATCCTCATAAGCAGGAAGTAGCATGAGCTGACTTCCTGTCCCAGCATATCCATGCTTGAGCAACAAGGTTACTCATGACCTTGTATGTGTTTCTCTGTACCTTCAGTCTCCAGCCTAGATGGCTTTAAGGAAGGATTATACAGGTTTATGGGTGACAGATGTATCAATGGCTACTAGAATGGATGCCTAAGTGCATCTTTCAGGCTGGGGGGACAAGCAGGATGCCTGTTAAGACCATTTGCTGGAATTCAATAGCAGGAGAAGGTTTGCCCTTATCTCTGCTTGAGACGCTCATGGGCAATGGGTGGGCTGTGTGAGACAGGGTGCTGGACAGGCTGGGCTGTGGCCTGATCCAGCAGGGCTCCTCTTAGGTTCTTATGGACTAGAAGGGCTGTGACCTGATCTAGCAGGGCTCATCTTGTGTTCTTATGTTCTGCTTGAGATGTCCATGGGCAATTGGTGGGCCACTGTGTGAGACAGGGTGCTGGGCAGGTTGGGCTGTGGCCTGATCCAGCAGGGCTCCTCTTAGGTTCATATGGACTAGAAGGGCTGTGACCTGATCTAGCAGGGCTCATCTTGTGTTCTTACATTTGGCTTGAGATGCCCATGGGCAATTGGTGGGCCACTGTGTGAGACGGTGCTGGACAGGTTGGGCTGTGGCCTGATCCAGCAGGGCTCCTCTTAGGTTCTTATGGACTAGAAGGGCTGTGGCCTGATCCAGCAGGGCTCCTCTTGTGTTCTTATGTTCTGCTTGAGATGTCCATGGGCAATTGGTGGGCCACTGTGTGAGATAGGGTGCTGGACTGGATGGGCTGTGGCCTGATCCAGCAGGGCTCCTCTTAGGTTCTTATGGACTAGAAGGGCTGTGGCCTGATCCAGCAGGGCTCATCTTGTGTTCTTACATTCGGCTTGAGATGCCCATGGGCAATTGGTGGGCCACTGTGTGAGATAGGGTGCTGGACTGGATGGGCTGTGGGTGAGCCCTTGTGTATGGGTGTTTTATTTAAAAAAAAAACAACATTTAAGAGAAGGGCAATCCAGCTACGAACCTGCCTCACTCTGCCTTGTCCAGGACAAGGTATGCTAAAACGTACTTTAAACAGAAGACAATAAAGCTATTGGAACACATTCTACTCTGGAAGTCAGAGCGTACGTTCCTGCCTGCATGCATAATTTTTTTCCCCTTCCCCCTTGCCCTTCTCTTTTACATTTTTCTACATAAAGGAAAGATCCATCACTTTCCGTTCTGGTAATGATGTTGACCTGATTAAAATTTTTATTGGATTTTACAAAATAATTTCATACCTTAACATTCCCCCGAGTCCTGGGGAGAAAGGAAGGAGGAAGAGCGGGTGGGAAGGAAAGGTGGTGAGCAATGTGGATTAACATGGAGGTGAAAAAGGAAACTATTTTACCTCTACGTTATTTGGCGGGATGAATAATATGTTGGAAGCTACGCCATTTCCAAAATCACAGGCTTGGGTTGGCATGCAGAACTTTGTATAAGCGGACCAAAAGATGGAAAGAAACATAAGAACATAAGAACATAAGAGAAGCCCTGCTGGATCAGGCCACAGCCCATCTAGTCCAGCATCTCATCGCACACAGTGGTCCACCAGTTGCCCATGGGCATCTCAAGCAGAGACAAGAGCAAAACTTTTCCTGCTCTTGAATCCCAGCAAATGGCCTTAGAAGCGTCCTGCTTCCCCCTCCCCAGCCTGAAAGATGTACTTAGACATCCATTCTAGTAGCCACTGATACATCTGTCGTCGATAAATTTATCTAACCCTTCCTTAAAGCCATCTAGGTTGGTTGCTGTGACCACCTCTTCTGGCAGCAAATTCCATAGACAGATGACCCTTTGGGTGAAGAAATACTTCCCCTTGTCTGATCCGACTCTCCTACCCATCAGCTTCATAGGTGCCCCCTGGTTCTAGTGTTGTGTGATAGAGAAAAGAAATTTTCTCTATCCACTTTTTCTACACCATGCATGATTCTATATACTTAAATCTTTTATTTGAAAATGGAAACTCATCTTAAAGCCAGGTGACCTTCTGCCAGCAGATGGACAGCATCCAACCACAGTATATATGTCCTAATAAAATCAGTAGGGTTTGAGTGTCGTTAACTCAAGCTGAATCAATGACAAACACTATTCAGGGCTGTGGTCATACCTAAGGTTTAATCCACCTTCAATCCACCTTCAGAGCAAGAGAACCTGTCAGCAAAGTGACCAGGAATTTTCTTTCTAAATTATCTGTCCCCAAGATGAATTTTCTGGGGAGCTGGAAATGCTGATGGAATGCTGCCTGTGAATAATCAACATGGGCTATAATCAGCCACGGAGGGCCTCTCAATTTCAGAAATATATGCTGGGATAGGGCCTGCTGTCTGCATGCTAGGTGAGTGAAGCCATAGTCTGCATTAACATGTGGACAGCAGACCCCTATCCCAAAATATATTCCAGAAAAAGGTCAAGTGCGGAAAAAAGAAGAGAAGTGTTGGCTTTTCTACCCCACTTTTCTCACCCATTTAAGGGGACTCAAAGCAGCTGACAAACCTTCTGTTCTTCTCCCCACAACAGAACACCCTGTGAGGTAGGTGGGCCAGTGAGAGTTCAGAAGAGAGCTGTGACTAGCCCAAGGTCACGCAGCTGGCTTCATGGAGGAGGGTGGAAGCCGGTATTCCCAGATAAAAGTCCAGCTCCATAACCACTAGACCAAAGGGTCCAAGTCAGAATTGGCTGCCCTGCTACTGGCTTCTCTGAGTCTGGACAAGGGGAAGGCAGCTCAGAACAGTTTATCTGATGCTCAGAGCAGAAGGCAGCTGCCACTAGAGCCAGAACATCTCACTGCCCTGCTCCTCTGGCACAAATCATCCTGCAGAGGCAACCCGACAAATCAGCATGCTTCCATTTGGGTCAGCCTTCCCATAGGTGCAGCCATAATTCAAAGGGTTCAGGCAGAGCTCCAACATTGCCTTTGGCTTCCTCGTTCATTTGTGACATTCAATGCACGTACATGGGCACTAATATTTGCATTTAAATATGTATTTTGAAATATGCCACCTCTCTAAGGGGTCATTTAAAAACAGAGAGAAAGGAAGGAAAGAAGAGAGAGAAAGGGAGGAAGGAAGGGAGAGAAAGGGAAAGAGGGAGGGAGGGAGGCAGAAAGGAAGGAAGGTACAGGAAGAGAAAGGTAGAGCAGAAGGAAGGAAGAGGGAAGGAGGGAAGGAAGGAAGGAAGGAAAGAAAAAGAGATGAAAGAGAGAAAGAAAAAGAAAGGAGGAGAGAGAGAAGGAAGGAAGGAAAGAAGGAAAGAAAAAAAGAGAAAGGGAGAGACAGAAAGAAAAAGAAAGAAAGGGAGAAAGAAAGGGAGAAAGAGAGAGAGAGACAGAAAGAAAAAGAAGGAAGGAAGGAAGGACAAAAGAAAGAAAGATATTCATCACTGAGCCAAGAAAGTGATGTATATTGAAAGTGTGAAATCCAACAGACAGCTATATTGGTGTGATATGGAAGACTAGTGTAAGAAAGATGGCAGAAACAGAGACGTTTTCGCACGGGGCTGAACGGTACGCGTGGGAGACAGCTGCGGACACGGCATACGCATTGCCCGAGCGGGGCTTGCGCTCCGACGTGTCCGCAGCTGTCTTTCTCGCGTTCGAAATGTAGAGCACTTTAAAGTGCTCTACATGCATTCGAACGCGGACGAGCCGCCCGCAGGCGTTCGGGAGGAGAAGCATTCGCGCCTGCTTCTCCCTCCCTAACAGCTGCGGGCTTGCCTCCGACGCCGGCGCGGCTTCGACAATCAGCTGTTTGACAATCAGCTGATTGCCGATCTGCCTCCGCGGCTGTCTCCGCGCCCCTGGCCGGCCTTTGCCGGCTAAGACAGCTCACGATGCTTTGAGCATTCGCACACAGACGCGCCGGAACGCGTTTACACGCGCTCCTGCGCTCCTGTGTGTGAAAGGTGAAAGCGTCGTGAGCTGTCTTAATCTTCCCATCCTACTCCCGTTCCAAATGGAACGGGAGTAATGCGAAAACGTCTCAGGACTGTCTGCATCTCAGCCAGCAGGCCCTAGTCAGAATAAATGCAGATCCTTCCTCCTGGCTGCCCTGACATGGACCTTCTGCAATTACCTGGAGTTCTCTCTTTTGTGTTCATAAGCATCTTGGCTGGCTTAGCAGCTTGCCCTTCAGGACCACGTCAGCTCTTGCTGTAACAGGTTTAGGGAAGTATGTGCGGTGGAAGGTACTGGGGGAGCCAGCCAGCGGGGAAAAGTTGCAAGCGAGTTTTGGAATCCCACCAGAGCATCTGGTCGACATTACAGTTGGACCAGCATTTCACAATGGCAGAATACAGGAGCTCCCAGGAGGGTTAGGTAGCCAACTGCAGAGGGTGCTTTGCTTCTAGTAAGCATGTGCCCTTCTCAGCTATGAATGGCTATGAATAAGGGCCCTTGATTTCCTTTACCTGATGCTGGATCTGCCTTCCCACACCTCCCTCTTGCCTTGATTTTAGGGATGTGCATGAATATTCATAATGGAATTCATCCGATTTCAGGCATTCATGCACAATTCAAATGTTACGACATTTGTACATTAACATTCCTATGAATACGACTGTTTCAGACATTTGTATGAATAGTTCGGACATTCGTCAAACTGGGGATGCAGGAAAGAAGCTGCAGTCACATCTGCAACGGATCCAAATTGCATTCAACATGAATTGAGAGCAGATTAAAAGTGGATTCGGGTCGCATTTGATGATTTCAGAGCACGGATATGTTATGGGATACATTTCCAATATATATTTGTTCGTATCTGATACATATCAGATATTCACACGAATGCATACAAATACATTCATATGGAATAGAATCCTACCTATTCTAGAATCCTTCTAGAATCCTAGAAGGGGATCTATTCAAATGAATATGGATTTTCTAAATCCATTATGAATCAAATATCAAAAAACTCATTTGTGCACATCCCTATTTGATGTTAATTCCCTCCCCCCTTCCCATCACAGTCCTTCCTCTGCCCTGTCATCGCCCTCCCCCTACCCCCCCTTGCCTTGATTTCCTTTCCCTGTCACTAGATCTGCCTTCCCACACCTCCCTGTTGCCTTGATTTCCTTTCCCTGTTGCCACTGCCACCACAATGATTTCCCTCCCCCTACCCCAATCTCCCTCCCCCTCCCCCTCCCTCTTGCCCTGACTTTCCCCACCACATCACCACTGCCCTGATCTCGCTCCTCCTGCCCCCACCTGTCACCTCACCCCCCCTTTTGCCCCCCCAGAATACCTCCCCATCAAGCACAGCATTTCTCCACCCCCGGACCAGCTGAGGATTACCAGCCACAGCAGCAGGAAGGCGTTCCAGGCCAAAAACAGCTTGGATGCAGCTGCCTTCCTGACACGGATTAAAACAGCAAGGTGTAACCACAGCCTACATTATAGTTTGGAAAGGTGTTTATGCTAGGAGGGAAAATGCACTATAAATTGATTTAAGGTCACACCCTGATTTGACCCTCCCCGCCATTCAATCTCCTCTAGCCTTTTTCTTTTTGTTTTCAAAATAAATGTTGCTCAGTTCTATTTTTGCTGCTGGATGTTCAGTTAAGTGTAGCTGTCATTATTTCCATGTGATTTCCCAGTTACAAATCCTTCTGGTGGCTTCACAGAAGCTGTGAAGCCTTTAAGTTTATACAAACCCCCTTGACTTGGTTCAGGAATCTAATGTCTCTTTACTTTTTATTGCATAAATATCTGTCCACTATAAACTCTTAGAACTAACACAACTTCTGGAAAGAACACATGCTCTTATGAGATGGGTGATTCATTTGGAAACCAGCTTTTTTTTTCTTTTTCTTTTCTTCCCTCCCCTTCTCTTCCCTCTTCTTCTTCTTCTTCTTCTTTTTAAGTATGATGTTTTCAGAAAAAAAGTAAAAGCTATTTTTAAGAAAGGGCAGGCACACCTTAGTTTCCAGGGAAGAAATCAGAAGATAGGCCTGCAGAGATGAGCGTAAATAGTCAAGATGGACCTAATATTTGTTAAGTTTCTGAGGAACTCCTTTAAAAATGCTAACTGGATTCTCTGGATATGAGAGGCAGAAGGAAATTTTAAACAAACATTTGCTGCGTCTTGTTTTAGGAATTCAAGCCGGATAGGAGTTATCGAGAAATGTTAGTGTCTCTCAGCACTTGGGGCCTTAACCAACATTCTTCACTCAAGGAATAAAAATGGTTTCAAGATTTCCATCCTGTGGTTTCTCAAAAGTCTGGAGTAAGGATGCACACAAATATTTTTTTCGCCATTTGATATGTTCAAAAATCTGTATTCGTATGAATAGATGGCATTCAAATGTGGTAAAATTCTATTTGATATGAATCTATTTGTACATATTCCCATATCGACCTGCCTGCATTTTAAGATCTGCAGGAGAGGCCCTCTTGGTTATCCCACCGCCTTCAGTGGTTAGGCGGGTGGGCACCTGGGAGAGGGCCTTCTCAGTAGTGGCCCCCAGGCTGTGGAATGGTCTCCCCTTGGAGGTGCCTCAGGCCCCTTCTCTGTTTATGTTCAGGCAGGTGGTGAAGACGCACCTCTTCACTGAGGCCTTTGGCTAAATGCTCCCTACGCTTCCCCCATTGCAAACACTACTGTTTTTTTAAACTGTGTTTGTATCATTTTTATTATTATGATGATTGCTATTATTATGCTGGATTTTAAACCTTGTACTGGTTTTAGTATAATCTGATACAGTTTTGTTTTTAAATGTTGTGAGCCACCCAGAGACCCTTGGGTATGGGGCGGGATATAAATATAAATAAATAAATAAATATTTGTACGAATATTCGATACCTATAGGATACGAATGAATACATATCCAATACATATCTGATACAAACAGATACATATCTATACAAATAAATACGTATCCAATATGTATACATAACTTATCCATGCTCTGAAATCATCAAATCCAACCTGAATCCACTTTTAATCTGCTGTCGATCCATGTCGAATGCAATCTGGATCAACTGAGGAGGTGACTGGGCTCCGTTTTTCCACACACCCCAATCTAACAAATGTCCAAACTATTTGTACGAATGTTTGGAATCATTCATATTCGTTTGAATGTTAACATTCAAATATCGTAACATTTTATTCGAGTCCAAATGTCCAAATTTGGCCAAATTCAATCGAACTGCGAAGGTTGTGAATATTTGTGAATTTGATTTTGAATGTGCCAACATTAGATTCAAATCCCAATGTCTGAATTCGGCCGGATTCCAACAAATAATGAATAATGCAAATATTCACGCACGTCCCTAATATGGAGGCTTCCAGACTCCACAGGTCCCTCCATTCTGTTTTCTTGGCAGAGATTTGTTTACCTTCATACCTATGCACCCTGAAGACAGCCATTGAAAGCCTCACTGTTAATGCTATGCTAATGCCAGTATCTGAACCACTTCCCAAGTCAGCTTCATGCAGACAGCATTTCCATAATCTAGATAAGAGAGCACAGATCGGTGACACAAGCTGTCCTTATCCAGCAGGCTTCAGATGAATGGGCAGCCAAAGCTGGGAGAAGCCATCAAAACCATTTGTGGCCCCATTAACATCACTGGATTTGAACGTACTCCCCACACACACTAGAGTGTGACCGCATCCAGAACAGGATAAACCACAGTCACTCTCGCCTTAAGCCTCAGTTGCTCGTTTTCGCTCAGACCATTATTTCAGCACTGTTGTCTCCTAGACACTGGATTTATCTCCAACACAATCTGATGTTGCGTTAATGCTGGAAGCCTGAAACTCACGCTCCACCTGTACACCTGTGTAAACAAATCTGATGCAACAAGAAACGCTGTCAAGTATCCAGAGGGCTTCATCTTGAGCAAACTGTACCTGAGGTTTATGCTGAGGCTGTGAAAATCCTTGCTGCTTTTCCTGGCAAGAGAGGAAGGCGAGACAGACTGGCCAAGAAGAAAACCACATAAAAAACTTGATTGTGCAGGTCTGCAGAATGGATTTCCCCAACCGTTGAAATCTGTGAGAAGAGAGGCCCATTATGATCTAGGGTGGGTCAGAACAAACTTCACCACCAACATCATAAGGTTTTTGGTATCCTGCTTTTCCTTGGTGCAAGTAAGCAGGATGATTTTTGCGGAGACCTGTGGTTGCCAGAGGAGCAGGGCAGTGAGATATGCTGGCTCTAGTGTCAGCTGCCTTCTGCTCTGAGCATCAGACAACCTGTTCTGAGCTGCCCTCCCCTTGTCCAGACCCAGAGCAGCCAGCAGTGGGGCAATCAAATCTGACCTGGACCCTTTGGTCTAGTGGTTATGGAGCCAGACTCTTATCTGGGAATACCAGCTTTGATTACACCCTCCTCCATGAAGCCAGCTGGGTGACCTTGGGCTAGTCACAGCTCTCTTCTGAGTTCTCACAGGTCCACCTACCTCACAGGGTGTTCTGGTGTGGGGAGAAGAACAGAAGGTTTGTCAGCTGCTTTGAGTCCCCTTAAATGGGTGAGAAAAGTGGGGTAGAAAAGCCAACTCTTCTTCTTCTTCTTCTAGCTCCAAACTCACCCTAAGAATTCCGATGCTCCCAAATTTGCACCCTATGGGCCCATTCCAGGCAATGCTATTTGACTGAAGTGTTCAGAGCATTTTGAAATATCTGCCACTGAAATTAGTGGAGACTGCAGAGAGTGAGACTTTGCCCTCCACAGATCCAAGCAATTAACGTCTCCGAATTCTGGGCCATGGTTTCCCCTTGTACGTCTTTCTTCCGCCTGGCAGTCTCCTCATTAGTGAAAGCACCTTTGCTGCCTTTACCTCGCCCATTCCCCCGTCTCAAGGTCATCTTTGCTCCCATGTATTAACACAGAAATGAGAACGGAAGGGAAACAGAGAGCAGGAACAACAGAAACAAGAATCATCAACAACATTTCCTCCCAACGTGGTGTGATGACAAGTCAGGACCCAAGGACTCCATGGGGACAGAGTCCCCAGGAAAATAAGAAAAGGCTGCTCTCCAGTTGGCGGTGAACGCTGAGTGAAGGTTGAGGCTCAACATTTGAATCCTGAACAGCGAATTCATTCTTAGCAGTGACCCCAATTGCAAAGTGTGTCAATGCCAGAACCTTCCCATGGCACCTGCCAATCATCTGCAGAGAGTTTATTCCTAGTGATGTCAGGAAGACTTAAGCTCCGAGCTGAGCAAAAATATGAAAGCTGCCAGTCATACTTGTATCAGTCCCTGGCAGGAGTTGGGGTGTGCCCAAATGCAATTTTTGGGATTCAATTCAATTCAGATCTTTAAAATTCAAATTGAACCAAATACAATTCAAAGTAAGCAAATCCAAACCTATTCGTATGAATTTTTCAATTCAATTTTGCACTTACAAAGTTCGATTCAAATGTTTCCATTCGAATTTCGGGACATAGATCCAAAATTTGAAATTTGTTCGCATGTTTAAATTCAAATTTATGTACATTCAATCTGAATTCAAATGTCGAAATTCTGATGAATTTGGAGGTGGTATAGCCCTGTATATTAAGGGAAAGATAGAATCTTACGGACTGGAATGTCAAGGTGAGTCTCACTTTTCCACAGAAGCGTAGAAGAAGGGGAACATAGTAAAACAGCAAAGTTTGCAGATGATACTAAATTATTCCGGGTAGTAAAAACTGAAAGAGATTGCCAAGAGTTCCAGAGGGATCTCTTAGCATTGGGTGAGTGGGCGACCAAGTGGCAAATGTGCTTTAATCTTAGGGGCTGGAACACCTCCCTTAGGAAACCAGGCTGCAATGTCGAGGCCTCTTCAGTCTGTAGCAACGGCGTTTAAGAGGGGACCTGAATGAAGTACATAAAATCACACATGGTGTAGAAAAGGTGGATAAAGAGAGTTTATTTTCCCTATCGCACAACACCAGAACCAGAGGGCATCTACGAAGCTGATGGGTAGGAGAGTCGGATCAGACAAGGGGAAGGATTTCTTCACCCAGAGGGTCATCGGTTTATGGAATTTGCTACCTGAAGAAGTGGTAACAGCTACCAGCCTAGATGGCTATAAGGAAGGGTTGGACAGATTTATGGATGACAGATGTATCAATAGCTACCAGAATGAATGTCTAGGTACATCTTTCAGGCTGGGGGGGGGGGAGCAGGATGCTTCTAAGGCCATTTCTGGGATCAGAGAGCAGGCAAAGGTTTGTCCTTGTCTCTGCTTGAGATGCCCATGAGCATTTGGAGGGCCACTGTGTGCGACGAGATGCTGGACTAGATGGGCTGTGGCCTGATCCAGCAGGGCTCCTCTTAGGTCCTTATGTTCCAATAACCAGAGTTTGGACTTGCTATTCAAAGCCTAATAAGAACTTTGGAATGAACAACAAGGTATCTTTCAGGAATGTGGTTAGTTCCACCCAGTGCTGCTTTTTGCAAATGTGGAATAGAGAGGTTAAACTTGAGTTCATGTTTGAAAATTCCATCAGATTGTTTGTGTCTGAAGCTATTTGCATCAAACCAAGCATGTGGTTGTTTGAATATCTGGAAATTCAGCCAAACTGAGCCAGACCCGTATTTGCAAACACAAATTATTTGATCAAGCAGTTTACTGTGTTTTTGCCCTTGAAAAGAAGAAGAAGAGTTGGCTTTTCTACCCCACTTTTCTCACCCATTTAAGGGGACTCAAAGCTGCTGACAAACCTTCTGTTCTTCTCCCACCACAGAACATCCTGTGAGGTAGGTGGGGCTGTGAGAGCTCAGAAAAAGGGCTGTGACTAGCCCAAGGTCAGCCAGCTGGCTCCATGGAAGAGTACAGAATCAAACCTGGTATTCCCAGATAAGAGTCCAACTCCCTAACTACTAGACCATACTGGCAAACTAGACCAAAGAGGCCTTTTGTCTGTCTCTCCAGCCTAGAGGAAGTATCTAGGCATTCATTCTATCAGCCATTGATACACCTGTTATCCATGACAGCCTTTTTTTATTATTAAACAGTTTGCCATCAAGCCAAACAAACATGTAATTGGCATCAACCACAGATGCTATTTTATGTGTTATCACCCCCTTCCAAATAGTAGCAGCCAGCACAGTTAAATAGCAGAGGAAATTTGTCTTGCTCTGTGACAGTTTTTGGGATTTTTTTTAAAAACACAATCCATGTGGTGCTGTCAAATCTTTCCTATATAACACAATTTTCTATTACACAGTTTCACTTTTATGCCATAGGGAAATTGTTAGTTCTCTTGCATAGCATGGAACTTCACCATACCAAGCCACATTCTGCAAATAAATGTATTTACAAGATAACGTAAAGCCAGTAGTCAAGGGAACCAGCAATGACACCAGTTTCCCTAATGCAATTTCTGTTACATAGTGGTTTCCTAACATGAAACCATTGCTTTTTTTACGAGGGGCGACTCAATAAAAAAAAGAAAAAGAAATCGCCAGTACAGAAGTCATTTCCAGAACCACAGCAATAAAATAGCAGAATGGACAATAAAGCTCATCAGTGAAAATCCAGATTTACCCAGGATGCATTTGGGCTGGAGATGCCTATGAATGGCTTTCATTCGAGGCTTAGTATCTAAGCAAAGGGAAATAGACGGATTTCCGGATATTATTAGACTACAAGTTCCCTGAAGCTCTACCTCTGTCATTTAATAGGCAGGGATGATGAAGAAGATGGCGGAGGAGAACGAAGAAGGAAAAGAAGAAGAGCTGGCTTTTATATCCCACTACTCTCACCCTTAAGTGGCTGACAAACCTTCTGTTCTTCTCCCCACTACAGACATGCTGTAAGGTCCATGGGGCTGTGAGAGTTCAGAAAGAGAGCTGTGACTAGCCCAAGGTCACGCAGCTGGCTTCATGGAGGAGTGTGGAATCAAACCTGGCTACTACAAGATATGAGTCCTGTACTCTAAACCCCTACAAGACCAAATTGGTGGAATGGTGAGTGGTGGAAACTGGAGTCAGACAGAATCCATGACCTTGATTAAGTCATTTGCTTTTGTGCAGGGAAAGTTTGTCACGCTGGGGTCTTCTTGTTGCTTTTTTCCTCCTGTTGTATCTGTGGCAGCAAGAAACATAAGAACCTAAGAGGAGCCCTGCTAGATCAGGCCACAGCCCATCTAGTCCATAAGAACCCAAGAGGAGCCCTGCTGGATCAAGCCACAGCCCATCTAGTCCAGCATCCTATTAGACACGGTGGCCCACCAATTGCCCATGGACATCTCAAGCAGAGGCAAGGGCAAACCTTCTCCTGCTCTCGAATCCAAGCAGATGGCTTAGAGGCATCCATTCTAGTAGCCCTTGATACATCTGTCATCCAGAAGTTTATCTAACTCTTCCTTGAAGCCATCTAGGCTGGTTGCTGTCACCACCATTTCTGGCAGCAGATCCCATAAACCGATGACCCTCTGGGCGAAGAAATTTCCATTTCCATTTTTATTTGTATTCTGGCTTTCCAAAAGAAAATTTTGCCCAAGGCGGTTCACAACAAACAGAAAAGATACAATGCAAATGCATTCATCCCATCAAAGAAATACGGCAAGTAAATACAGCACGTAAGGAAATCAATTTCGATAACTAAAACATCAAATATATATCATAAGCAATATAAAAAACTACAATACGCAGCATCAAATAAAAAATAAACCAAAGACCAACTAACACAAGACAACTCATAATTGTCAAGGGAGAAACTGAACCGAAATTGCACCAAAGAAACAACCACCAACCCAGGTGCCCCTCCGTCCCTCCATCTTCAGCTGGAACCCACACCTAGAGGAGGCCGAGGCAAAGGCTCCAGTCTCACAGGCGCGGCGCAAGACTTGGTTGTTTCTCCCATCACATTAAATCCTTCCTCTTGTCTGAGCAAAGGTATCTCTTTTAAAGCAAATGCCCTAATCCTCCTGCTAATGTCAGCCTCCGGTGGAACGGCATCTAGAGGTCCAAAGGTAGCGTTCACAGATGGCTTGCATAAAAACGCGAAGGTGGTGATGGCAGAGACGTAAGGGGGAAACAACTGGGTAGGAAAGCGCCCAGAGGGCTGGCTGTGTGACCAGCAGCAGAAAAGGCACTTCAAAGTTAGTGGTGCAAAACATTAATTGCTTTTTAATTGCAGAAGAGTTTTTCCCTTCCTCCCCTCTGGATTTCTAATTATGACATCCTTCTTCTGCCTTAGTCAAGGGAAGAGAAGATTCTTTGGAACTACAGCAGAAAGAATTTACCTGTTTCCTCCTTGCGTCGATGAACTGAGAGGGAGCATGTCATCTGAAGATGCTCTGCTTCCTGTTGCCCCTCATTAATGCTATTTAAGCTTAACCCCGCTACACACAGAGATTTACAATGGGGGAGATGTTAGAGTTGCTCCATCGCTTCCTCTTTTTTTCCAGTTTTGAAGCAGTTGCTGTGGAAAGGATCTAAGCGGATCCAGAGAGCAAGACATTTGCTCGAAATTCCAAGGAAGGGTCATGATCATCATGGTTTGGCTTTGCGAATGAAGATTAGGGAGGGCTTGACCCACGCTTGCTGCATGCACGTTGGTGTCTAAACAGGCCAATGTGGGATAGACAAGTCCAGTTGCAGAAGAAGAAGAAGAAGAAGAAGAAGAAGAAGAAGAAGAAGAAGAAGAAGAAGAAGAAGAAGAAGAAGAAGAAGAAGAAGAAGAAGAAGAAGAAGAGTTGGCTTTTCTACTCCACTTTTCTCACCCATTTAAGAGGACTCAAAGTGGCTGACAAAGCTTTCTATTCTTCTCCCCACAACAGAACACCCTGTGAGGTAGGTGGGGCTGTGGGAGCTCAGAAGAGAGCTGTGACTAGCCCAAGTTCACCCAGCTGGCTTCATGGGGAGGGCGGAATCAAACTGGCTCACAGAAGGTACAGAGGAAGGTCTCCTTGGGTGGTACTGTGATGGCACGGTATAGTAGGGACTCTGAAAAAACCCTCAGGCTTCACTTATGATCTCCACCATCTTTAGCCAAAAAAAAGTGCCATAATCCTCCACATTTCTTAAAAACAAGCATCAGAAGTCAAGATCCAGATCTCCTAGATGGGCCTTCACCATGCACATGTAGTCCATGTCCATACTGCGTGCAAATGTAGAACGTTGGAAGAGCATTCTTCTGTGGTTGCACCCTGTGGCAGATTTGGATCTCATAGATCCACCTGGGGCCTCCGTTTCCTACTTTTCTTCAACAGATGATGGCCATACCAGGTTCAGAAGGTTTTAATGGTCTTCCTGCAGACTGCTGGAAGAAGATATCCTTTGTGATCATTCTAGCTCATTCAGCATGCTCATGCTCATGCTGTGAGGGAGGATATTTTCTCCCTCTGAGGTACATCAAGCACTGTGTGCTTTTTATGCAATATAACATAAAATGTGCTGCCCAGATGTTGGCACAGCAGCTAGACTTCCAGGCAGTCTGGGTGCCATGTTCGTATCTGTATGAATCTCATATGTATCTGTATGCATTTGCGCAGAAAGCATGGGATGAAAACAAAGGCATATGGAATAAAACGGGATGCATACAAAACGTGTACAGATACGTATAACACATCTTCAAATTCGAATGTTTTCATTCACAATGTTTTCATCAAGTTTTGTTTTTGGTTTGGTTTTTTACCCCACAGGCTTCATACGCTTGGCACAGATAGGCAAACAGAAAGAAGTTTGGGTTCTGACATTTTAATTAGCTGCTGCAACATCTCTTTTACATCTGTTAATTATATCATTGGTGTTTTAATGCATTTTTAAAATACTGTTCTTTGTGAATTTATTAGCTGCTTTAAGTGCTTTTTAATTTTTAAAAAATGAGAATAAATCAAGCAGAGGGTTTAACCCTGTCTATCCCGGGTGGAAATGAAGCTGTGGGAAAGCGGCTGTCCTTCAGTTTGAGCCACGCACTTGTGCGCACCCATGCCATAGCTTTTAAGTGAAAACAATACGACTGTGATTCTGCAGTGCAAAGGGTAGTGTGATTTTTTAAAGGTTCTCAATAGCTGGAATTAAGAAGGACAACAGCACCCACTGGTGGTACCTGAAACACGAAGGGTAGGAAACAGACCTGATCGTGGATGAAAATTGTGCGTTTGGCTCACCATTGAAGCAAACAGCCCTTGCTTGGCTCAACGGCAAACCATATCATCAAACCAAAGGTTTGTCCGTGTTCAGTTCTGAACTTGTTCAAAAACCAAAAATGCATTTCCCCCCTCTTTTCAAGGTCAAAATCCACAGCAAACACGAACTGTTTGATTAAGCATTTCAAGTTTGCAAGCCAAGGCTAGTTTAGTTCGACTCAATCTCTGGATTTTTGCACGCTCAGTTCTTGGTGGACGTCCACAAACATCAGACTACTTGGTCAGATTTTCAAACATGAACTGAACTTTGCAGATCTCTGGGAGGAAAAGTGAGCCAGTTTGGTCTAGAGGTTAGGGAGCCAGACTCTTATCTGGGAATACCAGGTTCGATTCCGCTCTCCTCCATGAAGCCAGCTGGGTGACCTTGGGCTACTCACAGCACTCTTCTGAGCTCTCACAGCCCCTCCTACCTCACAGGATGTCTGTTGTGGGGAGAAGAATAGGAAGCTTTGAGTCTCCTTAAATGGGTGGGAAAAGCGGGGTTAGAAAAGCCAACTCTTCTTTTTCCCCCAGCCAAGTTTCCCCCAGCAGTGCACATAGTTTATTCAACTGACTCTTTACTCATCACACCCACTTTCTTTCGTCCCTTCCTTCCTATCCCTTCCCCCACCCTTTAATCTTCCTCTATCTTGTTCTTTACCTTCTTTCTTATCTAATCGAAAACAGAACATCTGATCTTCTGCAATTCTCCCCAGAGGTTCAAGGATGCATTTTTTATTATTAGGGGCTTTATACCTTCCTGACAGTTTTACACCAGAGAGATATCTTTTTCAAAACTTAAGAGTCTTAAGATTTTGCTTCTGCTTCCCCCCCCCCTTTGATTTCTGTTATTCCTTGCAAATATTGGGAAAGGTCTTTAAAAATAACTGATAACAGAACTGAAACCGCGTGTTCCAAATCAGGACATTGCAAGAAAGAGGGAAACGCCATAAAGTCCATGGATTCTACTGCATATTCATAGATCGTGCCCATATTTCTTGGTTGGATTTAGGGAAGCTAAAGTTTGGGAGTTCAAAGGAAAGTGGTAGGTATGTGCAGAAGTGTGGTACTTATCTGTGGCTTACACTTATGCTTATAACATTATGTGCCATTTAAATGTGCACATTTAACTGTATTTGCAGGCTATCTGCAAAGTGAACTCTGCCCAGTCTTCCCTTGTTACCTAGACAAATTGCATGTTTTGTGAACCAACACTACACATTACCATGTAAATAATGGGCCGTTAGAAGATGACAAATGGTGGTATTCTTGTGATTTTCTGCACAGAAAAAAAAAAGGATAAAGGGATATAAACAAAGAAGGGGAAGAAAACAGAGGCAGGCAGGTGCCAATCAGAACAGCAGCACAGTTGAAAAGATGGGTGGTTTTACTGAGCTGGCTGAGGTTCAAATATAGTAAATCTCTCGTGATTGAACGAAGACATAGTAGGTATTGGCACCCCACAATTCTAGCAACATCTGCTTAGATTAGAGATTCTCTAGACCAGATTTTTTTGGTGTGGGGTTTGGTAACATCAGGAAGATCCCATTACATTCATCCAGATGGTCTAGCAGTTAGAGAGACGGACTCTTATCTGGGAATTTCGGGTTTCATTCCTCAGTCCTCCATGAATCCAGCTGAGTGACCTTAGGCTAGTCACAGCTCTCTTTCCTGAGCTCTCACGGCCCACCTACCTCACAGGATTTCAGGTTTGTCAGCTGCTTTGAGTCCCCTTAAGGGAGAAGAACAGAAGGTTTGTCAGCAGCCCTCACTAAATGGGTGAGAAAAGTGGGTTAGGAAAGGCAACTCTTCTTCTTCTTCCAGGACGTTCTGCTTTTGAGCCATTGGCTCTGCCCATGGAGCTACGGCCACTTCTGAATTTTAAGGCACCTAATCAAGATGGACATTCCTTCTTCTCCTTCTTTCCTCTCACTTTATTTTGCATTCTGGTCTCTCTGCTCATTCCCTCTCCCTCTACTCCATGCTTATCTAAGAGAAGACAGAAAAGCAATGCAACATTGTGGTCTATAAATAAACTAGCCATGAAATTAATGATGGGAACATTTTTGAGATGGGGTCGGCAGCTCTGGGTGGGAAGAGAGAGTTAGATTTGCATGCAGTATAAGATCAGGCTGCAGGACTCAACACTGTGTGTGTGAGAGAGAGATGTGTAGAACATCAAGAGGGTTTAAGGAAGGATAGGCATTTCTGGGACCCATGATTAGGACAGTTGCACCTGGTCAGATCTGGGATGATTGCATATGGTCATGGCAAGGTGGTATTCCCCATCCATCTGAAAGAAATGGGAGGCAAAAGCGGATATTCTAGGGATGTGCATAGATGGGGTTTTCTTTTGTTTTTTGAAAATTCATATTTGTTTGAAAAGATCCCCTTTGAATGTGATAGGATTCTATTCAATATGACGCTAATAGCCCTAACGCTAATATAGGAATAATTATATCCTAAATCATGAATACATCACATGTTACACAATAGCCAATAAAATGCCCACAAACATAGGTCTTTCTGGAAGGTGAGTAAATGACCCCCTCCCATCAAGTAACATGAATAGTTGCATGTCTGATACAAACACATACGTATCAGATATGTATCCATTAGGGGTCTGCACGAATGCAATTTTCAACATTTGATTTGATTTGAATTGAATATTCAAATATCTGAATTCATATAAATTAAAAAAAATGAATGTCTGGACATTCGAACTGATACAAATACATTTGTATCTATTCATTCAAATATTCGATGATACGAATCTTGTACACATTCGTGTGTATCCCATTTTTATCCCATAGACATCCCATTTTCATCCCGTATGTATCCGTGTGGATGCGCACAAATACGTACAAGATGAGTACAGATACGTATGTGTCATGTATGTATCTGTACACATATGAATGTCCAAATTATCCGTACAGATAACTCAAAATATTCATATTTGTACGAATACTAAAAAATGAATATCTGGACATTTGATTCGTATCTGCTCTGAAAGTGTCAAATCCAACCTGAATCCGCTTTGAATCTGCTCTCAAACCATGTCGAATACACTCTGGTTCCCTTGCAGATGCGACTGGTGCAGCCACTTTCCCACCTCCACATTCCACAAATGTTCTGAAACATTCATATCCGTACAAATGTCAATGTACGAATGTCACAGCCTTTGATTCATATGAATAACTGACGCTATGAATATTTGTGCACATCCCTAGGATGTTCTGCTCCCACCACCAGCAGGGGTAGAGGGAAGGGTCTCAGAGCAGAATATAAGCTAGGAATGAAATCGGTCTGGGCTTCGAAGCCAACAGACAAGGCTGGAGCAGAACAGGATGTCCAAATGCAGGCAGCCTTCAGTGCAGCCTTCATCCACCAGCCGATGCTACATTGGCTGGAAAGAGCCTATGACCATGCAGTGAACAGAATGCCAAGAAGGACCGAGACAGGGACTTGGGACGGCAGGCCGTACTGTGAAATCCAAGCCCGCTCTGCAAAACTTGAATCACGGAGAACAATGGGTCCCTAATATAATTCAGTACCAGAGATCGGAAACAATGAAGAATTTGGAAATCTGACCTCCACAGAGAAACAAAGGGACGAGGAGAGGTTTGACGCACCTTTAGAGAAAGATCGCAGCACTTAACGAAGTGTGTGACACACACCTTTGACTGGGCTCTGATTAAGCATGAGATGTTCTGCTCCAATAGTTTTGTTGACCTTTTTCTTAGGTATTAGTGTCATCTTGTTATAATGTCCTGCTCAGCACTAGACATCTGCCACAGCTGAACATCAGGGCATTCCTAGTTCTTTCTGGGTAAGGTCTTCCTGTCGCTAGTGCTGTTCATTCCAAAAGAAGACTCCTCTGCTCCACAGGCCATGAAAGGGCCCAATGATTCATCAGAGGAAAGGCCTTCCTTCCTTCCTTCCTTCCTTCCTTCCTTCCTTCCTTCCTTCCTTCCTTCCTTCCTTCCTTGCTCCCTCCCTCCCTCCTTCCCTCCTTTCTTTCTTTCTTTCTTCCTTCCTCCCTCCCTCCTTCCCTCCTTCCTTCCTTCCTCCCTCCCTTCCTTCTTTCCTTCCTTGCTCCCTCCCTCCCTCCCTCCTTCCCTCCTTTCTTTCTTTCTTCCTTCCTCCCTCCCTCCTTCCCTCCTTCCTTCCTTCCTACCTACCTACCTTTCTTCCTTCCTTCCTTCCTCCCTCCTTCCCTCCTTCCCTCCTTCCTTCCTCCCTCCCTCCTTCCTTCCTTCCCTCCTTCCTTCCTTCCTCCCTCCTTCCTTCCTTCCCTCCTTTCTTTCTTTCTTTCTTCCTTCCTTCCTTCCTCCCTCCCTCCCTCCTCCCTCCCTCCTTCCTTCCTTCCTTCCTACCTACCTACCTACCTACCTACTGCCAGGTTTTGAAGCTGCAACAAGCTCCTTCGGCCTTCTCTCGCATCCTACACATTCCAGGATTGCAGCAGTGTTTTCTTTTTGAGGGATCTTAGAACATCAAAAGGCTGCAGCTCAATGGAAAGCGAAGGGTCACTTGTTCAGACTTGGACATCACCTGAACGTATTGCTTCTGAGAGAAACAAATAGGCAAAGACCTGTGGGTTTCCCTTGTCAGCAACATGAAATCCAGACAAAATGCATCAGCAGGCTGTACACAAACACTCCAAAATGTTCAAACAACCTTATCAAAACCTCTTTTTGTTCTGATCTGTTCACCAAATCTGTTGCCATAGAGCCTCTATAATTCACTTTGAATTTTGCTTAGGAGCTGCCATATCTAATTCACGATTAAAACTGATTAAACTTAAATGCATTTCTTAATCAGTGACACTGTTCATTGGGGGAAGGAAAAGCCTGCTAAACCAAGAAGGTGTTCCAATTAAGCAGGCAGCAAATAGATTTAGATAGATGCACATACTAGCTAATCTATTCAATACAAATACTTTTAGGGACTGCAGGTGTCAAGAATTCTTAACGGCAGCATTTCCTCATGGAGGAAAGAAAACAGAAATCTACATAATGCACAATCATTGCAATAATCAGTTTTTAATTAAAAACCATGGCCACGTTCCCACCTACCCACGAGTCCGAAGCAATCCGGGTTCTGGAGTAATCCAGGTTCTGCTGCGGGTTGGGTTGGAGGCCAGAAACAGCACCGCCTGCGCGTCGGGCTGTTCCCAAAGAGGCCGCAGGTGCGCACAAGCACACCTGTGAATGGCACGGCATGGCACAGTGAGCCACCGCCACCAGCCTCCTTCTTGGTTCCCTTACTTCCTTTTCCCTCCCCGTTTCAACAGGGGGAAAGAAAAGGCTGGCTCAGTTTAAAGCTGAGTGAAGGAGGACAGCTGGTGGCCAGGTAAGTGAGTAAGGGGGTGCCACACTGCTGCTATGCAGTATCAGACTTCAGGTGTGACACCCACACCCTGACCGTGCAATGGAATGCACAATATCTGTAAGTCTGGACACGCCCTGAGCCATCACACATGACGGCCGATACTTCGCAGTGGCATCGCTACTTCGCAGTGGCATGCTACTGCAAATTTACTGTGCAATATGAAATAAATTCAAAGCTTCCCGCCAGTCTGGACAGGACAGCGAGAACAGCCAAGGGGAGCTGGGATGGCAGCACAGCTCCCATTAGCTGCCCCATCCCATGGGACGCGCACCACACCCCATGCGGCCATGTGCGCTGGTCTCAGTTCTCACAGCCTCTGAGCTTTTAGTGAGGGAGGCGAGTCATCAATTTGCAGCAGGTAAACTGCTGGTTTTTATTCTAACTGCAGATTTAATTCACTAGTCTGGAAGGAATCTCGTCTGTCTGTGTGTCTGCCTGTCTGTGTCTGCCTGTCTGTGTGTCTGTCTGTCTGTGTCTGCCTGTCTGTATGTGTGCCTGTGTGTCTCGGTGTCTGCCTGTCTGTGTGTGTCTGCCTGCCTGCCTGCCTCCTTTTCAGTGGACCAGGATGCCTGGTACTGGAGACACACACAGCATAGATTTGCTTTGTCAGAACTCTTGTGTACGGGTTTTTAATTCATCCACTGCAGCGGCCTCACAAAGTTTCACGAGCCATTCATTTTTAACTGGCTTTTTAGTGACCTTCCCTTGCCTCCTATAAAAATTGTCCCTAGAACAGATACTTTCCTGGCCAAAACAGCCAGCTTTGACACACAGATTACAGCGCCTGGCAGACATTTGCTCTTCTGCTGATTTCCCCTTCCTTCCCCCCCCCCCCCATCATTTACTCTTATATCTGAGCTCCTCCCGAGTAATATCCTTTATGATGCCGACACTTTGCTTGGAACGAAGGCAACCCAAAGACGGCCCAGCGAAAGTATTGACTTTCAGGCTAATAAAACCAAATTCCATGAAAGCTACAACTTCAAACTTAGAGAATCCATCAATGTTTCATAAATATTTGAAAACGCAGAATTGATTGCGGCTGGGCCTGCAGCTGCAGAGGAGGGCTGTGGCTTGGCAGAAAAACTGGGCCCTTTGGAGACCTGACAGGTACAGTAGGTGAAGCCACCGGGCATCCATACTGTCCTGTATGCCACCGGCAAAGATCCCTGGCGGTTCAGAAATAGAAGACTTTGTGATGTCAGGGCTAGCTAGGCCAAGCAAGGAAGGCTTCATTGACCAAAATACCCCCTCTGATTTCAAGTTGCACAATGAACCAGAGTTAAATTGTAGAATAATTTGGTTTATTAAAATAAAAAGCCCAAAATTGAGCAAATGCATAAAATGCCCTAATGCTAATATAGGCATAATTATATCCTAAATCATGAATACATCACATGTTACACAATAGCCAATAAAATGCCCACAAACACAGGTCTTTCTGGAAGGTGAGTAAATGACCCCCTCCCATCAAGTAACATGAATAGTTGCATGTCGCATCTCTGCAGCAAATTAGTGTTATCAATTTTTGGAGTAAGTTCCCAGGTGCAAATGGTTGTGGATGGTATTGCTCCAAGGCCAAATATGCCTTTCGTCTTTTTTTTTCCTTGAGAAGATTTTTACTTCTGTTGTTCACCCTCTAAGGCCAAAATGGAGATAGTTAGGCTCTCCCATTACAGACTTCATCTGACACTAATGTAATTAAGGTTGCATTCTCACAGGGGGGAAAAAGGGCCACCACTGCGAAATATCAGCCATCGTGTGTGACGGCTTTATGTTGGCTGTGCATTCCGATGCGCAGTGTCAAGAAGTCTGGGTGCAGCCTTGTCAATGAACAGTGTGAAGCTTAGCTATCAGAAGGGAAACAAATGATCCCTATTAACCAATAACAGTTATGCCTGTAGTCTATGGATTTCTGAGTCCTTTCACATCTAATTTTGGGGAGCATTATTGATACTAGCCAATAACAGATCTCTGAGGCCTATTTGCACTTTGGCCGGTAGTCAACAATTAGTGAACGTCTGGTAAAGAGCATCCGCACATGGAGGAGGCTGCTAGAGCCCCCAAATGCCTCCTGCCTCCCCAGAAGTTCACTAATTGTTGATGAGGTGTGGAGCACTAAACCATGCTCCACACCTTTACCAGTGTTGACCACAAGTTTACCTGAAGTGTCCAGTGGCGCAACCAGTCACTCTTCTTCCATTTTCCTGTCGTAGGTGGGTGGAGGAGGAGGCGTCCACACAGCCGTAGTGGCACTGGTGGCTGTGATCGATCACTGACCTCTGATATGACTGGATCAACGATCCCCAGGAGTGGTGCCCAGTCATTGAGTCATGAGAGGGATGTTTGATTAGCAACTGAGTAGTGGGCACTGCGTGTTTGATCACGGGCGCTGACATGATCAGCCGCAATATGTCCCTCTGCTTGAACACACCCCCTACAACGACATTCAAGCATGTCACAGAACAGCCAATTGTGGCAGCGAGGAGGTGGAACTTCCAGCTTCAGACACAGTATTGCAGGCTGGTAAACAGGAGGACCCTTTACACTTCTGGCCAGTAATGGACGCTTTGGGGAAGTTTTCCTCATGACAAGTGTGAATGGTCCACCTTTACCAGTTTACCAGCCCTAGTTCACAGCAGCCTGATCAGCTAAGTGCACAAAGGCCCCTGGTCTGGAAAACTGGATAACTGAAACCATGCAACTGACAGTACGCTGCATAATTTTGTAGGATTTCCTGGATTGTGCCAAGCGATGTTTATTACTACTTCTTTTGCAATAAAGCGCTTGCTGACAACACTGTGCAAGATGAAGCATAGAAAGGGTGAGAGATAGGATACTGGGCTAAATTAACCTATAAAGACCAATTAAACATGTTGTTCTTTTACCTCTTTGTTTTCTTTTGCCAGGGTGGAACAGCACCATCTCATGGACATGAGAAGAACTTCACCGGGGATTAAGTAACAGAATAAGAAAAGATGGGCTGTCCCCTTCCTAGCAGACCAATACAGACTACGGAGGTACACAAAAGTTCTTTTTGGCATTCAATTCAAAATGAATAGCTGGCATTTGAGTGTGGTAAAATTCTATTCAATACAAATCTACTTATTCATACGAACATACAATACATATCTGATACAAACAGAAACATATCTGGATATGAACAGATACATATCCATATATAAACAGATACATATCTGAAGCCTTTTCGCACTAGGGTTTTGGAATGCCTGGAAAACACACGGGAACGCAGCATACGCTCTTCCGGGGCTGGGTTTGTGTCCCAGGCCGTTCCCAAGTGTTTTCCACACATTCAAAATGTAGAGCACTTAAAAGTGCTCTATATCCACCCCTGCGCGTTTGAGGCATCCCCGGCAGTTCAGGGAGGGAAGCATTCGCACGCGCTTCCCTCCCTGACAGTCACGGGCTTGCCCACCACCACCATTGGCTGAAAATCGGCCAAACAGGTGACGGAGGACTGCGCTGATCACCTACCTTGCCAGGCTGGGGTTGCGATCGTGCAGGCGCACCGACCCTGGTAGACGGCAGAAGGGACCCACAGACTCGCAGGCCCCATCTACCGGGAGAGTGCGCGCCTGCGCGATCGCAACCCCAGCCCGGCAAGGTAGGTGATGGCCTCGTGCGGGGGGAGGTGGCTCCCACTGGGGCTGCAAGAACCGGGGAGTCATCGAGATCGGCTTCCCCTCGCCCCTTTCCGGGGTGGGAGGAGGCCGATCTCCGGCTGGCTATCGGCGAGGGTCTGTGGGACCCCTTGGTCGACCTGACCGCATGGTTCTGGTCAACCAAGGCTCCCCCCCCCCCCGCCGCCCGATCACGACCCTCTTCCAGGCTTAATTTTTAGGGCTCTGAACTTCTCCTGCATGAGTATTCCATTCTTGTGAATTCTATGCAAATATGTTTCTGTGCCTTCTTTTCAAACACATAATGAATAAATATACAGATGGATGCATTGCCAATAAATCTAATGGGTTTGTGAGAACTTTTGCTGAAATGCATCTGTACAATTATTCCTCATTCTGGTGGAAGTAGCTCATAAAGTGCTTAGTGTGCCATTCCAGCCGTTTGAAAGTGAAAATCTGCTTGTTTAGTGAAAAAGAAAGAAAACCAGGAAGGAATTTGGACACCTCTTTAGGTGAAATCTCTCTTTTAGTGGTTCCCTGTATAATGACTAGATAACTCAGGCTAGGTCACACCGGTTCAGATCACAGCACCAGACTAGGGGCATCTCTAGCCTTCCTCTCAATAAGGCCATTTCCAAAGTTTTTGCATTGCAGAAACAGGACTGTCCAATTCAGGGTTTCCCATACTGTGGGTTGGGACCCACCTCTAGGAAATTTAACCGTATTTGAAATAACTTTTTTGATGTAATTATTTAATTAAGTAATAAAAAAATTGTATTAAAACTTTGATATTTGAAAAGTCCTTTATTCATATTGGTAACGGTTAAATTTCCTAGAGGTGGGTCCCGAGTTGGTAAACTTATATTAGATGGGTCGTAGCCCAGACAACTTTGGGAACCACTGGTCCAATTGAAGAAGAAGAAGAAGAGTCGGCTTTTCTGCCCCACTTTTCTCACCCTAGCCACTGGACCAAACTGGCTGATCTGATTTGTCCACCCCTCGCACTAATGTTCACGCAGTGCAAGGAAACGGGCTAATGCCGAGTGTTCAGCTGAATTCTTTGTGAAGCCAGCTAAACTGAGGCAGAGCATAACAAGCTTAGAGCAAACAGCACAATTCAGAGAGTGTTCTCGTTGCTGGAGACAAGCCCCGCGGGCCCTGACTTAATTTACATTCATGTGGATGAGCCAGTAATGGGGGCCTCAAAGTCCATAGCTGTATCATGGCGGAGAGGAGGTTGCGTTTTCGTCCAGTGAGTTTGCAGGCAGGCAGCGTCGCCTTCCCTCCGCCCCTGTTTAAATATAGAATAGTTTTTGTTGGCATGGGACCCCAATTTCCTTTCAGGCACAAATGCAGAGCATCTCTGGCAATTCCCAGCTTTCTCTGAGCAAGCCATTCGCATTTGCTGCATTTAATCTTTCTCTCTGTGTGTTTTCCCTTGGAGTTCTGGCTTACAGAGAATCGCTTTTTAAAAACTTGTGGCAGGCTGACTGCGGGAGCTGTTTTTCTTGCTATGGTGGTCTCTGCTCAATTTACTGACAGATCTCCCTTATGGACTTGTGGAGAGGGTGGGGAAGGCTTTGCAATGAGAAAATAGGGGAGAAACCAATTCCAGTTCTTCTGGACTTTCCCCCACTTTTTAATTCCCTTCCCTTCTGTCTTCCCCCTTTCCCTTCCTTTCCTTTCCCTTCCTGTTTCTCTCCCCCCTCCCTTCCTCTCCGCCTTCCCCTCCTTCCACCCCTCCAGTGAGCCAGTTTGGTCTAGTGGTTAAGGAGCCGGATTCTTATCTGGGAGTACCAGGTTTGATTCCACCCTCCTCCGTGAAGCCAGCTGCGTGACCTTGGGCTAGTCACAGCTCTCTTCTGAGCTCTCGCAGCCCCACCTACCTCACAGGGTGTTCTGTGGTGGGGAGAAGAATAGAAGCTTTGCCAGCTGCTTTAAGTCCCCTTAAATGGGTGAGAAAAGCAGGGTAGAAAAGCCAACTCTTCTTCTTCTCAAAATCTAAGAACCAGAGACCAATTCACACCGGGCCTCGTAGTTTGCGATGAGTGAACATCTGGGCAGGTACATCTGCACTTGCAGGTGTTTACAACCTAGGAAAGCCCCCTGCCTGCCCAGATGTAGTGGTGGTACCTGAAATTGTGCGTCACATGCATACTAACTCTAACTAAAAGCTTACCCGTCCTGTCTAGGGATGTGCACAAATATTCCTAACATTCAAAATTTGTACGAATTTGGCTGAATTCAGTCATTTGTATTTGAATCTAAAGTTGGGACATTCAAAGATCAACATTTGAATTCAAATGGAATGTTTTGATACATTCGTATTAAGCTTCATATGAAGCTTTGTAGGGGATTTGTATGGGATTAAACATTCATATCAAACTGAAATCCCACTAAATTCGAAGGGGATCTATTGGAACAAATACAAATTTTCTTGCATTCGATTCAACATTGAGGTGTTAACTTTGATCTTAAGAGCCCTTAGCTTGAGACTCAGATACCTGAAGGAGAACCTGTTCCTATAGAGGCCTGCCCACCAACTCTTACTATCCTGTGAGACTCTCCTGGTGGTCCTGGATTATTTTGATGGGACAGTAGCCAGATATATGGCCCCCACCACACCACGTTGCCTCTTTCCTTTTCTCCTTTACCTTTTCATGCTGACCACCCCCCACCCCTTCTTGCCTCATTCCTAGCTAGTTTGGTCTAGTGGCTAGGTGCATCTTTCAGGTTGGGGGGTGGGGGGGAACCAGAGCACTTCTAAGGCCATTTGCTGGGATTCTAGAGCAGGAATAGGTTTGTCCTTGTCTCTGCTTGAGATGCACATGAGCATTTGGTGGGCCACTGTGTGCGACAGGATGCTGGACTAGATGGACTGTGGTCTGATCCAGCAAGGCTTCTCTTATGTTCTTATGTCGAGCTGGACTCTTATCTGGGAATACTGGGTTCAATTCCGCACTCCCCACGAAGCCAGCTGGCTGACCTTGGGCTAATCACAGCTCTTTTCTGAGCTCTCACAGCCCCACCCACCTCACAGGGTGTCTGTTGTGGGGAGAAGAACAGAAAGCTTTGTCAGCCACCTCAAGTGCCCTTAAATGGGTGAGAAACGTAGGGCAGAAAAGCCAACTTTTCTGCTTCTTCCTCCTCCTCCACGAAACCAGCAGGGTGACCTTGGGTGAGTCACAGCTCTCTTCTAACAGCCCCACCTATCTCGCAGGGTGGCTGTTTTGGGGAGAAGAACAGAAGCTTTGTCAGCCACTTCGAATCCCCTTAAATGGGCGAGAAAATCCCACTTTTCTTCTTCTTCCTCCTCCTCCATGAAGCCAGCAGGGTGACCTTGGGTAAGTCACAGCTCTCTTCTGAGCTCTCACAGCCCCACCTACCTCGTAGTGTGTCTGTTGTGGGGAAAAGAACAGAAAGCCTTGTCAGCCGCTTCGAGTCCCCTTAAAAGGGTGAGAAAAACCGGGTAGAAAAGCCAACTCCTTCTTCTTCCTTCCTTCTCTTACTTCTTTCTGAAGCATCTCCCTTGCTTCCCTGCTGTACACACAGATTGCTGCTGTTGCCTCCTTGATTTTCCTCTTTGATGTACCCAGCAGGGCCTTTAGGGGCTTGCAGGCACAGAGTTCGTCCCATCTTGCCACATCAGCACAGAAAACGAACATCTTAATGAAGGCTGAGTCAGGCAGGTACCAAATAGGAGAATTTCTAGTATAGATGATACACGACCTAATATAATATAATCCAGAGTTGCAGCCATTCCAGTGGGAGAATTTCATTATGTATGCACCCTCCCAGTGAAATCAGTGGGGCTGAAAATTGCTGCTCACTTGGCTAGACCAGGGCCTGTAATTAGGAAGCACTTTTCTCAATGAGACTCTGCCGGGGCGTCAGTCCTGAATCTAATTGAGACTGAAGCATTTCCTCTGTGATTGTATTGGCCCATCTGTGCTTTCTTGTTTCCACAATCCATCTCCACATTGTGACAGAGGAATATAAATTCATCGCTGTCACTTCCAAAACTCTTTGGATCACAATCAAAAAGTCCCCTCTCTGCATAACAAAACTGGTTCTCTGGTTTTGCAGAAAAAAATAGCCATTGTCCAGCAAGCCGTTCTATGGTAAAAAAGTACATTATACAGATGCATCATTCATGAATTCCAGTTCTGGTCCTTAAAGCCCAACCTCCAACACGACTCCCATTAATCCTGACTCTCGTGGAATTAATTCATCACCGATTGTCGCACTCAAGAAACTGACCAACAGAGTAAAGAGAAGGTTCAAAAACAGGGTTTGTGAGGGACACGTCCAGACAAATATTTCAGCACCAGGAGCTGTCCAAGAGATGTTGCTCCAGCAGGAGCCAGGTTGGCTGGAAATATGCACTGAATATTCATATGAATAGATATGTATTCAAATTGGTTCAAATTTTAATACATTCATTTTTTCTCTATTCGTACAAATTCAGACATTTGAATATTCTATTCGAATCAGAGCAAATGTCAAAATTGCATTCATTCACAGCCCTAGCTAGAAGTTCTATAGCTTGTCCAACTACAACCTAATCACTACTGCAATGCTATTAGTGATGCATTTTATCTTACGTGTGATGTTTTGTTGCCTTAATGACTTTGTTTCTATTATTATTCCTTGTTACATTGTTAATTAAATTTCATAATATCACATATTAAGTTAATTCTGAAATGTTGTTAATTGTTGGTCTCTAATTACTTCTAATTATATCTAAGCCATCTGGGACCAAGAAAAGGACTTTCTGCCATTGGAAAACTGGTACCAGCAAGAAAGGCAAAATATTTATACAATTTGAAAAGTGACCAGAGTGTCAATAATTTCACATTCATTCTGCCACGCAACAAGAAGTTCATAAGCAGATCCTCAACAGAGTTTGAAGCTGTTATCTGGAAATCTAAAACACGTTTAATGGGACCAGTTTATAAATTACTTAAATAAGAAACGAATCAATTACAAAAAAAAAGTGCAATTCCCCTAGTATCCAGGCTGCCAATTCACTACCAAACCCAATTCAAGGTGTTAACTCTGATTTACAAGGCCCTAAATGACTTGGGCCCCAAATATCTAAAGGAACACCTTCTCCCATATTGTCCTGCCCATGCCTTAAGATCAGGAGGTGAGGCCCTCCTGGTTGTCCCACCACCTTCTGTAGTGAGTCAGGTGGGCACCCGTGAAAGGGCAGGAAAGAAGAAACATTGGTCATTTGTAGCAATCATATAATCAGAACCATATTTTTACACCATTTAAAAGTAATTAATGGAAACATGTTGAGGGATAGAAGGAAATGTTCTTACTAGTGATTTTAAACATTATATAGAAAAATAAGAAAATGAGAATTTGTCATCAGTATTTTATTGCTTTAGTGAACAAGCCATTCTGTGATGTATAGGAAAAGTGATCATTGTCTCAAGGATATATTGGTAAAATATTTTTCATCACCGAGTCCTGGTCTGCATCATTTTAATGTAACTATTGGTACATAACATACAGTCAGTTCTGATATGTACTCTGTGTTTGAACGGATATAAAAAAATTTCTGACCATAACCTTGAAAAGTGCTTTGATGTGGGAAATATTTTAATGTACTGATTTTAATGTATTTGATAGGAGCAAATGTTATTGCAGATGCTATTGTTTTAATACGCAGTTATTGCTTTAATATTATTTAATTTAAATGGGTATAGGGTAGGATAAATGAATTAACAAATTAGCAAATCAATGAATTAATGAATTAACAAATTAATGAACTAACGAATTAATGAATTAATATGTGTGGACATGCAGCCCCTGGAGTGAATTTTGCGGAATCTTAATGTATCACATGGATGGCCATCTTTGCCTGGCTGCTTATACAACTTTGTCCTTCCTTCTCAAGATAAGCTAGTTAAATACTTGAGGGTATCCTGTAACTTGGCTGTGATGGATTGGCTGCCATATTCCATAGCACTAATTGGCTTTGTCCATTCCTGGCTCGGAAGACTTTAGGAAAATAAACAAACCAGTGATAATCAACCATCGCGCACTGTGGATGGAAGCAGAAGTTAATTGTCAACTAATTGACCTTAACATTGTGCCAAACTGCCTAAAGACGTATCGGGGAGGGGGAAACTGGGCCCTCTAATGCTTTGTCTGAAGTGTATGCCTTCTTTTCTTAAAATACCAGCACTAGTTTCACATTATTAATGTCAGAATGTTTAACAAAATTTGCCTTGCTCAATTAACTGAGACAGGGTTGCTTTTAACGTGTCTGTGTCTTTTATTCAGGAAGGCTCAGCAAGCAGAGTTAGAAGAACAACTTCAGGGTATAAGGAGGAATGCTGTATTTTTAAGACAGGCTTTCCAGATGCTCTTCAAGTATCTGAAGGGCTGACACAGTGCAGAGGGATCGTCCCTATTCTCACTTGCACAAGATGGGAGGACTAGAAACAATGGGATGGAACTTCAAGGGAGTCAATACAGATTAGATATTAGGAGAAACTTCCTGACAGGGAGGGTGATCAGTTAGTGGAATAGGTTGCCACTGGAGGTAGTCAGCTCCCCTTCACTGGAGGTCTTCAAGCAGAGGTTGGACCTACATCTGTTTAGGATGGTTTAGAAAATCATGCATTGAGCAGGGGGATGGACTGGATGACCCTGGAGGTCCTTTCCAACTCTATGATTCCATGATCCTAATGTTACAGGAACCTAAACATGGACATCTTTGAAGTTTGCATGGCTCTGAATTTTGCACACAGAGAGAGAGAGAGGCTACCATGAAAGCAATGCTTACAAAAAGCCTGTGTTAGAACAGTGGTTCTCAGCCTTTGGGTGAATGAATTTGAATGTTTCGACTCATTCATACAAATTATTCAGACTTTTGTATGTGTATGGATACGTACGCATTACATACGTTATCTGCACGCATCTTATTCATGTCCATACACTTTTGTACGGATACATACAGGACGACAATGGGATGCATACAGGATTTAAAAAGGATGTATACGAATGCATACGGACACATACAAATGTTGTCAACATTCATGTCATCAAATACAAATCAAATATTTATACAAACAGATATGAATGTATTCTAATCAGTTTGAACTGTAATACATTCGTTTTTTCTCTATTTGTACAAATTTGGACTTTTGAATATTCTGCTCAAATTGAATCAAATATCAAAAATTGCATTCATGCACACGCCTAAAAGAAGAAGAGTTGGCTTTTCTACCTTGCTTTTCTCATCCATTTAAGGGGACTCAGAGCAGCTGACAAACTTTCTATTCTTCTCCCTACCACAGAACACCCTGTGAGGTAGGTGGGGCTGTGAGAGCTCAGAAGAGAGCTGTGACTAGCCCAAGGCCACCCTGCTGGCTTCATGGGGGAGGGTGGAATCGAACCCGGGGTTCCCAGATAAGAGTCCAGCTCCCTAACCACTAGACCAAACTGGCTCACACTCTCAAAGGTCTTCCCCCAGCATCTCAATTCAAAAGCCTCAGTTCTTCAGCATTCAGTCTTCCTTATGGTCCAGCTCTCACAGCCATATGTTACTACAGGTGAAAACCATAGCACTGACATGCATTAGAATCAACTGCATCAAACCAAAAAGTATATTTAAAGAGAAATATGCAAAAAAAAAAAGCTTAAGGTTTTTGTGTGTGAGAGAGAAAGCATTTTAAAAAGAATTGCAGAGAGAAGTGGAACGAAAATGCATTTGAGATTGAAAGCCTGAGAAGCTGAGAGTCATCAAAAGAGGCTGACTCACCCTCACCTATATTGTTACCATCACTGTGGTCCATGTTCGCTCCTCAAATTTATGATCCCCACTTCCTCCCTGCTGTTACACCCTCCCCTTGACTTTCTAAAAATCAAAGAATATCGTTCTCTGCAACAGGCTGCCTTTGTCCATCAAATTCACAGAGCAGCTGGAATTCATTTGGAAGCCAATGAGAAAAGTGTGCTCAGATGAAAACTCCATTTGGAGACATGATCACACGTCAAATGCGAGCAAGTCCAGTGTACGAATAAAATATGAAAAAGTCTCTTCCTCTTTCCTGTTCTCTCTCTTGCTTGGAAAATTAATTCTCCACTGGATGTGGGGTTATTCTTTATCACCTTGAAATCAAGAGGAGCACTTTCCTCGTTTAGATAGTTTGAGGACATTATTGAAAGAAGCATTGAAGTTGTGCTAGGTGCACCCACTCCGTTGATTAACCATACTTTCCAAATTTGTACTGGAGGGGACAAAGCATAAAGAAGAAGGAGAAGGAGAAGGAAGGGAGAAGGAGGAGAAGGAGAAGGAAGAGTTGGCTCTTGCTCTTGCTCTGAAGGTTGACTGAAAATGGATTAAACCTTAGAAGAAGAAGAGTTGGCTTTCCTACCCCGCTTTTCTCACCCATTTAAGGGGACCCAAAGTGGCTGACAAAGCTTTTCTGTTCTTCTCCCCACAACAGAACACACTGTGAAGTAGGTGGGGCTGCGAGAGCTCAGAAAAGAGTTGTGACTAGCCCAAGGTCACACAGCTGGCTTCATGGTGGAGGGCGGAATCAAACCCAGTATTCCCAGATAAGAGTCTGGCTCACTAACCACTAGATCAAGCTGGTATCACAAATAAAGATACCAGAGGCCAAGTCAGGTGGTGTTGTGTCCCAAGCGGGCGGCATTCTGCAAGCACACACATGTGTGTGCTCACCAGACTAGTGGTAGGAACAGCCAGGCCAAGTTCCAGGGTTCAAGAGTCAAAACGCAGTCAGGAAAATGCCGAGTTCAGTTTGCCAGAGGGTCTTCCTAGTCATCAAACGGTCAGAGAGTCAGGAACACAGAGAATACACAGGAACCAGGGTTGCAAGGATAAAGAGCTGTGTCTGCATCTGCAGTTGCAGGGACTGAGTGTTTCTTAAAAAGGGCTGGGAGAGGCACGTGCTTGGTTTGTAATCATGTTGGACATCTCAGGTGGTCTTGCCTGAGAACACTCTGAACTGGCTGTTGGCCAGCATCTGGACCTGGGCTGTTTCCAGCTTGGGAGACAGACTCATTTTTACTGGTTAGTCCATGAGGCGTCCCTTCCTCGCTTTGGCTGGCTGGGAAGACCGGCTTGGCTTGGCTTGGCTTGGCTTGGCTTGGCTTGGCTTGGCTTGGCTTGGCTTGGCTTGGCTTGGCTTGGCTTGGGAGGGCAACTGCCTCTTTGTCCTCGGAGGAAGAGGCACTGACAACACAAGTTATGACAGGTGGCCTGATGGTCAATGAAATATGCACTGTTAAGACTGCAATTCTGTGAAAATTCACATATCAGTTCTAAAGAAAAACAAGTCGGCTTTTCTACCCCTTCTCTCTCCCCTAAGGGGACTCAAAGCGGCTGACAAACCTTCTGTCCTTCTCCCCACCACAAAAAAATTGTGTGGTGGGTGAGGCTGTGAGAGCTCAGAAAGAGAGACGTGACTAGCCCAAGGTCACCCTGCTGGCTTCATGGAGGAGTGCAGAATCAAACTCACTGAGTACAAGATATGAACCCAGCACTCTAACCACAGGACCAAACTGGCTCAGTTGCTTCCACCTCTGATGGTCCCAGTCCTTGTTATAACATCTTCCTGACCAGTCGCTCTTGAAGAAATCTGAGTTATATTGGTTGAAAACATACTTTTTACTCCAGAATTTGTTTCCCCTTTATTTCCAAAGATGGCAATTACCTTTTCAAAATAAAAATAAAATGTAAAAGGTGTGGTCCCAAGGCACAACTTTATTACACACACAAAAAGAGGGGGGATGCAAGACCAGCCTCTTTGGAATGCATTCATGCCTGTATGGACAATACCACTGATGGAGCATGTGGCAATATCAGAAGATTATCACTATACGCCTCCAAAGCATGAATTCAGCTGAATTAGGACATTTGTACGTGAATCAAACATTAGGACATTTGAACATTAGCATTCGTAGGAATGCGAATGTTTTGGACATTTGAACGAATAGTTTGGAAATTCGCTAAACTGGGAGGTGCGAAATCGGCTGCCCCAGTCACATCCGCAACGGATCCAGAGTGCATTCGACATGGATTGAGAGTGGATTAAACATAGATTCAGGTTGGATTCGATGCTTTCAGGGTGGATATGTTATGGGACACATATAGGATATGTATTCGTTCTTATAGGATATTCGTAGAAATTTGTACGGATGCATTTGTATCAGATAGAATCCTTCCACATTCGAAAGGGATCTATTCAAACAAATGTGAATTTTCTAATGTTCGATTCATTACGAACCAAATGCCCAAAAACCCATTTGTGGACATCCCTTAGTCTTGACATTACAGTTAAGACCTAGACAAGAGAGCCAGCAGACCGTCTGAACCTTTCAGGAAAGGGATTAACACCGCAAGAAATAAATAATCCCAATCATGCAAGGAGTGCTCATAAATTCCACTGAGCTCAGAAAGACTTAAATGGATTTACTGCCCATTGCCTCTCCCCCAGGAGGCTTGTAATTTTGGGCGCAGGGATAGGATGCTTCACTTTCACTTTATTACCTCTGCTAGCGTTCTTTACGGCGGGAGTGAGCGGCCATATTTCTATTGGGATCAATGGGAGAAGGGGCGAAATAACAGGCGTAGATGCCATCAGGGTTTAAAATACTCCAGGGAGACGGCAGATAAGAGCCAAGCATCTGAAATAGCACAAAAGCGGTGGGTCATGGCTACCACAATTCCATGTGGCCCACAAATGACTTGGGCCCCAAATATCTAAAGGAACGCCTTCTCCCGTATCGACCTGCCTGTGCCTTAAGATCAAGTGGCGAGGCCCTCCTGGTTGTCCCACCACCTTCAGTAGTGAGGTTGGTGGGCACCCAGGAGAGAGCCTTTTCTGTGATGGCCCCCAGACTATGGAATAGCCTCCCCCTCGAGGTGTGTCAGGCCCCTTCCTTATATATATTTAGGAGGGCAGTGAAGACGCACCTCTTTGCCCTGGCCTTTGGCTGAGCTGCTTATGTTCCCTCCCCCAGTACAAACATTATCATTTTAAACATGTGGTATATTGTTTTATATGTACTGAATTTTTAACGTCTTTTAATGTGCATTCTGTTTTAATCAGTTGTTTTAAGGTTGTAACCCGCCCAAAGACCTTCGGGTATGGGGCTGGATATAAATGTAAATAATAAATAAATAATAAAATAATAAATTCCAAAAGCCTCCACATCACATTGGGGCTCTCTAAGGAGCCACTGGTCTTTCTTGGTTGTTTTTCCACTGTCACTAAAAGTACCCATTAAGTACCCATTAATGGGTACGTAATGGCATTTTTGTACCCATTAATGGGTACTTAATGGGTACTTCCAGTGACAGTGGTAAAACACCCCTTGTATCTGGTCACAAGGAGGAAGAGGGGGAAGAGGCAGGGAGGGTGAAAATGGGGGGAGGACGTGCCAAACTGGTTCAGAGAGTGAATGGATCGCAGCAAACTGGGGAGTTTGCCTGGTTCGCCTGTGACTAGCAGGGATGTGCACAATACTTGTAGCATTCATTATTCACACAAATTCATATGGATTCAGACATTCAGTGGTTACAACATTCATACATTGACACTTGTATGAACACGAATGTTTTGGAACATTTGGGCGAAGCTTTGGAACATTCGTGGAATGGGGAGGTGGGAAAGTGGCTGTGCCTGTCGTGGTTTAAAAGCAGATTCAAAGTGGATTCAGGGTGGATTTGACACTTTCAGAGCAGATATGTTACGGGATATGTATCAGATTCAACATGGTTTGCGAGTGGATTCAAAGTGGATTCAAGGCAGATTAGGCACTTCCAGAGCAGATATGCTATGAGATATGTATTGGAGATTCAACATGGTTTGAGAGCAGATTCAAAGTGGATTCAAGGCAGATTTGACACTTCCAGAGCAGATATGCTATGGGATATGTATTGGATACGTATTGGATACATACGTGTTTATATCAGGTATTTATATGAATTCCTACTAACACATTTGTATCAAATAGAATCTTACCACATTCAAAGCAGATCTGTTCATGCAAATATGAATTTTCTTACAATTGATTCAATACGAATCAGATTTTTAAAAACCCCATTTGTGTGCATCTCTTCATGTGACCCAAACCTCCCTGTAGTTTGACAAACCAGTTTGAAGCAAACCCAAGACAAGGGGTGTTCTAATGAACCAAGCAAACCATGGTGAAACGAGGGCAGTTTGCCTATGGTGCACTCGGTTCGCTTGCGAACCCAACCACCTTATAGTTCAAAAAAATAATCAGAAGTGAAACCAAACCACGGGTAGTTTGGTTTGAACTGAAGGCACTAAATTCCAGTTTGTGCCCATCTCTGGTCCTAAGTTCAGATTCTCAGTGCTGCTCTTCCCAGAATCCTTTTCTCTCTTTCACCACCATGTTTGATGTTTGAGATTCCCTTTCCTAGCAGAATGAGCCAGGCAATGGGCTGCATTTTATAATTCTACCGATGCTCTCAAATGGATAGATGAAAAATAATAGGGATAGTAGGGGGAGCAAGGGGGCAAGCTTAGGGAGAAGAGAGAGGTATATAAAACCTCACAACCATTTCCTCTTGAGGCAAAGGAACAAAGATAGCAATAAGCAAGAAAAATAGGCTAACAAGTTGGAAATGTCACCTGCGATCTGGTGCCATTAACACAACATGGAACTGAAATATCACATAATTAGTTTTTTCCTTGTTGTTCTGAATTGGGCAAAGAGAGAGGGGGGAGCAGGAAAGAGAGAGAGAGAGAATGAGAGCAGAATTAGGAGATATAACACGTAGACCGCGATAAAGAAACACTGAAATTGCAACTTCAAATGTTTGGGAGGTAGGTTAGGAAAGTAATTTGGAAAAAAAAAGTAATAAAGCTTCTACTTCCTTCTCCTTGCCTATGTTTGAGGCAGTGATTTTATCTGGCAGGCCAGGATAAAAGATGTGAAGGCTTGAGAAGAAGAGATAAAATTGTGATTGATCTTCCAGAAGACCTTTGGCCTCCCATCCACTAGAGTTTCTGCTCCTCACCTTCAGGACGATTCTGCCTCATCTCCAGAAATTCATGAATGTGACCAAAGACATATTTGATGTCAGAGTGGAGTCGTTCTAATGTCCGTCCGTTCCCCACCCCCACCCCCATGCACACACTGTTTTTACCCCCCAGGCCAAGAACCACATTGTGCCTTGAGTAACATTCTCGGAGTTTCCAAAAATACACTTCTTGCTCAAACTTGAAGTGGGTCAGATCCAATTAAGATTTGCCAGCACAACACAGGCTGCAAGAAAATCCTGCAAAACAACACACTAGTTCCTACTACACAGATTATATTTTGCGCTCCTGTTTTTATTGGCTGGCATATTCGTAGAGTCTGTTCCTTTGTTTGCTTTTCATTGTAACTTTATCCGTTTTGGTAAAGATAAAACATACAATTCCTTTGAATTCTTAAGAATATGCTTAACAGTTGTATCCATTAAATGAATTTTTTAAAAGTGCTTTTAATGTACATTCTGTCTTTAATCTGTTGTTTTAATGGTTGTTACCTACCCAGAGACCTTCAGGTATGGGGCAGGATAGAAATGAAATAATAAATAAATAAACCTCCTTTGTGGGGTTCTTCCATTTTGTTGCAATTTCCTCGTTTTAGATCACTGGATTCTTTTCCTGCTCATCTAATTTCGTCCTCATCTTTGAAGCCTGTAGTTACAGGTTCTTTCTCCACTTTCTTCAGATAGTCAATAAAGGGTTGCCAGTTCTTAATAAAACCTGTTCACCATCATGTCCCTTAGCAAGTTAGTCAATTTGTCCATTGCTGCTCAATCCATCATTTTTACCTTCCAATCATCTAATGCTGGTAGACATGATGATTTCCACACCTGAGCAAACACCAGCATTGCTCTTGTAATCATATATTTGCAATGACACATTATACTTTTCAAAATCCTTATCAGTTATTCCAGTTTCCACTGCATCTGTGCCTCTGCTAACTTCTGCACTACCTTCTGTACCTCTGTCCAATTTATTTATTTGTTTATTCATTTATTTCCTTTGGCTTTTGATCAGTTGGCTCTTTGCCTTTGGATTTTGACCAACTAAGTGATTGTCCTTCCGGGTTTATTTGTGTGAGCTGCTCTGCAGAGCTAGAAAGGTGAGATCCTTTTCAAATCAGTAAGAACAATGAGATGCACTAAGACCAAATCCAGATTTCACTTATTTATTCTGCTTTATTCTGGAATATCCATATATGTTTTTGCCCAAAAACTGCTACAAGCGAGATTGAATCTGGCCATGAAAGCCTAGATATGTCCATATCTTGTCTTGTTTTCTACGATGGATTTCCAATTGAAGATCATCCTCCTATTGCTTTTTCAGGTTAAAAGTAGAGATTATTTGCCAGCTAACTAGAATGTAAAATATTTTGGAAATTAAACCTTTTGGTTGATGCATGAAATAATTAAATAAATACATTCAAAAAGACATCTTCTAAGAAAAAAATATGTTCCCAAACCACTTTCTAACGATATATTGAAATGAAGGATTTTGAATGCTTTTTTCTTCCTTTTTTATTAAAAAAAAGAAAAAGGCAAAATGGGGCAGAATTGGGTGATGAGCAAATGTGCATGAACATTCAGACAAACGAGACTGATCCAGCCTTCCCTACAGACAGAGAACAAGCAGGCAAGAGAATAGGAGGTAGGAGATCTGCAGATTGCAAAAGAAAGGTCAGGAGAGATAAAGAGAGAGAGAGAGAAGACAGAGGCAAAATTTATACTGGACTTTGGCTCCATCAAACTTCCCTGTGCAGTTTACCAAGGTTGCTAGAGGGGAAACGGGCAAATCTTATGTAAAGTGTCAGTCCAGGTTTAAGAAGTTAGAGCAGCATTATCAAAATCAATTGGTGTTTTGGAGGCCAAGTTGCGTTTGCAGCTCAGGTTTTCGCCCGTAGCATTCCACCAAGAAGAGTTTTGCTATGTTTTGACATGCCCTTTTTCATGTCTCGTGGCAAAACACCACAATCACATTCTTTCTACCTGGTTCGTTTGTGCTATATTCACTTATTTTTCACCTGGAGTGATTGCGGTCTACTTTCTGGTCTTTCTGGAAAGAATGAAGAACAATAGCGATATCAAAAGGAGAACACAGGGATGTTCCTGTGCTTGCTTTCCCATCCAGTGGACAGGAAAGGTGTGTTAGGGTGCTTCTGCACCTGCCACCGAAAAACGGATCTAAAAAGATCTGTTTTTTGGCCATCTGTTCTTCCAAGGATCTGTTGCAAATAGGGACATATCCTTGGAGGCCCACACACGTGGAGGGTGGCCGTGGAAAGGCAAGATCAGGAGGCTGGATCACCCAGGTGCTGCGCAGAAGCCGCAGCACCCAGAACCAAAGGCAGCCAGATTCTGCGCTACCAACACCACCACCCCAAGCTGCTGGACTGGAGCATGCAGCTGCCAGTCACCGCATGTTTCCAGCAGCGCATGGTGCTCTGGGGAGGGCAGAAGGAGGCAAACCAGCCTGCTTCCGCCCTACCCAAGATGGCAGCCGCCAGGACATCCGGCCTTTGCCTCTCCGTGTGTGGAAGAGTCCTGCTTCCAAAACAGATTGAGGTGAAAGGCTGGATGAAGACCTAATTTTTCAGGTCTTCCCGGAGGCTGGATCTTTCAGCAGCAAGACCCAATTAAGAACAGGTCTTGCCTGCTGATGTGCGGAAGCGCTGCCAAAAAGGAACCCAGATTGGGCCTCATGCAATGAAGGTGAGTTTTTATGTTGTCTGTATGTGTGTCTAATGTGTGTTTATATGTGGTTTAAGGGCCTGTGCGGAAACACCCATAGAGACCACCATGTACTAGAATTCACACTTAGGAACAATAGTACATGAAAGCCAAGCCCTAACGGGACCTGTTGTGCATCCATTCATTCAAAAATCTGTATCAGATTTCTGAAAATCCCAATTCGATCCGAATTCGGAAATTCAGATTTTCAAAAATCCGATTCAAATATCGATATGCATTTAAGTGGGATCAGACTTTCAGATTTTCAAATATCCATGCAGATCTCCAGCACACATAACTGCAAACAGACCCTCACAGACATTTAAAAAAACCAAACAAACCCTGAGAACTGAAGATGGAGAGCAAACGATAACCCACTGCAGCCATTTCTGGGCCATTTATCTGCAGGGTGACATTCATTCCTGATTAATATGTTTTAATTTATTTCTGTTGACGCATCCTTGCTCCCCCAAAGGAGGGTCTTTTGTCCGGCCCTAGCAACCGCCTTGTCTGGCCATTCGGCAAATGTCCCACCAAACCACAGGATGCTATTTTCCAATATGATGTTAAAATGCACCATAGATCACCCTAATGCAGGCTGCGCATGTGTCATTAAAATGACTAATGGGCTCTGGCCAAACATTTAAATGTATTCATCCTGCATTAGTGTAAAATGAATATTAATACCCTGGGAAAACAGCCCATGTGATGAAGATTTTGTGGTGGGTTTGGAAGATATCCCAACTTTGTATCTAGGTAGGGATGGAACAGGGCTGTTTGAAAACAAGAGGGAAAATATGGCTTCCATGGTAAATATACCACCTTGGGGTGGGCGGGGTGGGTGGGGGAGAATAACTCATACTTTAGTGTGATTTCCCCATAGCTAAAATTGAGCTAATGCATATTAAAGCTTGTGTGTAGCTAAATTGCTATCTGTATGCATGAATTGCTCAAATATTTCCAGTCTGTTTCTGTGGGTTTCCACACATATGAATTTCCTAGGAGTCTACAAAATATCTGGAACAGCCACACAACTCTTCAAGGTCCTCTTTAGCTGTGCCATCATGGCATTCCTGGACTTCTAAGAGCAAGGTAATGCACTTACCTAGGCATACCTGTTCTTCCAACTGCCAAAATGAACAGAAATCCAGGAGAGCTCAGGTAAGGGGTTTTTCTCCTTTCTAAGGCTCCATAAAGACGTGCTAACACCCTAAAAACTCAGGTCTGTTTTCACAGTTCATTGCTGTTTCAAATTCTCTGAAACTGCTTTTGGCCCATCTCTAAAGTGTACCTTCCGGTGCAAAGATTAACTTGTCCTGTGTCTTAAGATGTGCAGACGATGTCCATCTGGCCAAACCATCAAGTTCAGTAGCAAAAGAGATGGGTACTCGGGATAGTGCCTTCTTGGTGGTAACCCCTAGACTTTGGAACAGACTCCCAACTGAGGTATACCAGGCATCTTCTTCATATGTATTTAAAATACTAGCAGAGACCCAGCTATTCATTCTGGCCACATTCACGCATGTTTTTGTTTTGTTTTGTTTTCAGTGGGTTACTTTTAATTTGTTTTTTACTGATGTAACCCACCCTAAAATCTTTGGGTATCAGGTGGGATATAAATGCAAAGAAATGAATGGATGGATAGGTGAGGGAGGGAGAGAGGGAGGTTACCTATGTTCACCAACTCCAGTTGGGCCAATGGCTAAACCTTTTTTCTGAGTGTGCAGTTCTGCTATGGCTGCCCATGTGCCCTGATCACACCTAGATGAGCCAGGACATCCTGGTTCATAATTCGAGCTGAGGTCATACCAGCTCTGTTCACACCTAGATCATTATAGGTCGTCCTCAGGCTGTCCTCGCTTCGGGCTGCTGCACCTCTCACACCTGTCTCCACAATTGACCTGAGCCTCCTCCATGGAACTCCTGGCTCTCCACCCCTTTTGCTCTGTCAAATCTACCTCCTTTCTTATTGGATGTCATTGTGTCACTCAAGGGAGCCGAGGGTGCATGTTTGTGGTTCTTTTGTAAGCCTGCTCCCCCAACCCCATGCTCCCCCTTCCTTTTTTATGTGCTTTTCTTTTCCATTCGATTAATTAATCTGGAAGGAAGCAGAGGAAGGAGGAAAAGGGAGAGAGAGAAAGGGAGAAGATGGAGGAAGATAGAAAAGAAGCAGAGAAAGAGAGAAACAAGGAGAGGAAGGAAGGAAGGAAGGAAGGAAGGAAGGAAGGAAGGAAGGAAGGAAGGAAGGAAGGAAGAAAGAAAGAAAGAAAGAAAGAAAGAAAGAAAGAAAGAAAGAAAGAAAGAAAGAAAGAAAGAAAGAAAGAAAGAAAGAAAGAAAGAAAGGCTGCATCCACATGGGATGCCTTAATTCGGTTTAAGGAAACCGAAATAAGTGAACCGGGTTAATCCTGTTTACACGACTTGCAAGTTAACCCGGTTCAGTGGCATTCCGATTTCAGCCTTAAATTGGAATAAATCCTGGGAGTCCAGACGGCAGCCCTGTCCTCCCACCCATTGCCCACCACCTCTCTCTCATTGGTGTTCCGTCCCAGGATACCACCCTCCCTTCCCTTTGCGTCATCCATGCTCCGCCGGGGATTCCCGTTCTCTCCCCTCCCCCTTCCCACCACCACCAACAGCAGCAGCAGCAACCATCCATCCATCCATCCATCCATCCATCCATCCATCCATCCATCCATCCATCCATCCATCCACCTATCCTGGTGCTGCGGCGCAGGCAGCTTCACCCTGGGGCTCCTCGGTGCCCGCCTCCGCTTTGCCCCACTCCACCGCTGGCGCCGCCGCCGCATTCTCAGCGCCTTTTGCCCCGCTGGCCGGAGCGCGCTCGCAGCCCGGGCCGCCCCTGCCTCCCCCGCCGGCAGCTCTGGCACCCGCCGCGCCATCCATCCATCCATCCATCCATCCATCCATCCTGGCGCTGCGGCGCAGGCAGCTTCACCCTGGGGCTCCTCGGTGCCCGCCTCCGCCGCTGGAAAAGGAGGAGAACCGAGAGGCGGGCGAGAGGGCGGGCGGGCTCAGCGTGCCCACGGCGGGGGAGGGCGAAGGAGGCTCCTCGCTCGCTCTTCCCCCGGGGGCCGGGAGGGAACTTGGAGAGCGGGGAGAGTGGGCTGGGAAAGTTCCGTGGGGACTCCCCTTTCCTTTCCTTTTTAAAGTTCAGAACTGCGCAAAACTGCAACATTGTTATTAAGCTACATCTACAGTGTAGCTTTGGAAGTAGTGGCTGTTTCGAGACTGGATTCTTTCAATGGAATCACTCTTTGGAAGCGAGCTATTGGGGGGAATCCTAAACATGACGTGCCTCGAATACGGACAAGTCATTGGTTACAGTGCGATTGGGGGCGGGACAGCCTGGACACGGAATCTCATCCCAGAAAACGATACTGTCCACACAGTAAAAAATGAAACACGTATCAAGGGCACGTTCCGGAGTGAGAGCTGTTGAAATCGGGATTTATTTCAAATCAGTATAACATGGTTTAACACAGAAGAAGCGTGTTAAGCCGAACTGCCGTCTGAACTGTGAGGACTCAAATCGTTTTGAATTAGAGATAACTATGCCGTGAAGATGGGGCTAAAGAAAAGTAAGTAAGTAAGTAAGTAAGTAAGTAAGTAAGTAAGTAAGTAAGTAAGTGCAGGCCAGTCTTAGTACAGAAGGCATGAATGCAAAAGTCTCAGAGCTATTCATACTCACCTCCACCAGGATGGAAAAATACAAATGGAAAAACATTTAGCATTTTATTTTTCTTCATCAAACATTACATCCTCAGATAATGGCAGAATAATAAGAATTACTTTTTAAAAAACAGGGTAGAATTGCAGAGTAGAACAAGAGAGAGAAGATAGCGGAAAGGTTGAGGGAGAGGACAAAAAAAGGTTATTATAAATGTGTCGTGCTTGTTTATGGCCCTTTATCAGTCCGAGAGGGAGAAAGAGAGGAGCTGCTAGCGGAGTCGCTTAAAAAAAAATGATTTGGCAGCACGGCCCAAGAGTGTAAATAATCTTTATATTGCTGCACGTTTAGGTTTCTAGGCACACACAGAGGGAGAGAGGGAGAAAGATGTCTGCATGCTTCCCTCTCACCAGCTGAGACAGTGTTTTGAATGGCTGGTTGAAACATCTTCATATTTTCTATGCCTTTGCCTCTGGGCCTTGAGTCCTGCCCAACCTAAACTGAAAAAGACACCCCAGTGCAGATCAATATTACAGTTACAAATCTAGCCTTGGAAAAAAAAAAAAAGAAAAGTTCTCTCTGTCGTCCCAAAAATTGATTTTGTTTTCAAATACAGGGCAGTCACGACTTAGTGGCAAAAAGCCTTGTGCATTTTCAGCATTCAGCATCTCAGCCTTTTAGCACCAAAGAGTTTACCTTCTCACTTTTATAAAGCAACATCTGTATTTTTACAGTTTTGGAGTCTCAAAACTCCAGATGTCCCGTGATCCTTACCAGATTTGGGCTTCTGGGTGATGAAGTCCAACCTCGTCTGGAAGACTGAGACATCTCTCGCAGTCAAAGTGCTCAGGTTTCAAAGGCAAACCCTCGGTTTCCTCCATGATGTCTGAAGCCTCTTAAAGCTTAGCCAGAGGGAATTGCAGCCAACCCTTTTATAATATGTTTTGTAGTCACACAGCCACTGAATTCCCTTTTTACAACACAAGCTTTTTGACAGCATGTTTAGCTGTCGCACAGCGGATGGAACGGTGCAAGAATTCTGAAATCATTTGAATTGAACTGAATAGGACTGAACTGGCATGAACCAGTTCCAGATCAAACCTCAAGCAAGGGGCAAACCAAGGCAAGAGGAGCGGGGTTAGTTTTGCACATATCAAGGCTACAAGTAGAGATGTACACTACAAGGCAGGATCACAGATAACCCAATCCCAGAGTGTTTATAGCTTTAAAAGTTAAAATCAATGGAACATTCAGAACACCCAGGGAGCATTTCATTCCTACCTCTAATGCAGTGGCTCTCAAACTTGGATGTTCCTGAACAATTCCTAGTGTCCAGTAACAACTTGATTGGTAAGGAATCGAATGTTCGAAAATCTGTATTCATTCTAATAGATCCCCTTCGAATGTGGTAGCACTCTATTCGATATGAATGTATTCACACAAATATCTGATACATATCCGATACGAGTGAATACGTATCCGACATATATCTGACACAAATGCAAACATATGTGATACATATCCCCTAACATATCCACTCTGAAAGTGTCAAATCCAACCTGAATCCACTTTTAATCCACTCTTGATCCATGGCAAATGCAATCTGGATCTGCTTTCCCACCTCCCCAATTTAACTAATGTCCGAACTATTCGTACACATGATCCGAATCATTTGTATTTGTATGAATGTTAATGTACATATGTCCTAACATTTGATTTGTGTACAAATGTCTGAATTACACATCCCATATGCATCCATACACATCCATATGCATCCCGTAGTTATCCCATATGCAACCCACTTTCGTCCCACATAGATCTGTACAAATGCATACGGTTGCGGAAAAGATGCATATGTGCAAGTATGCATCGTGTACGAAATGTACACAAGCAAATGTCCAGATAATTTGAACGGATAGATCCAAAATTCTAAATTTGTTCAAATTTTTAAATTTGAATTTATGGACATTCGATTTGGATTTGAATGTCAAAATCTGGATGAATTTGATCGAATTTCAAATACCTTCAAATATTCAAGCACACCCCTAACTCCAATGACATATTTTAAATTATGCTTTCCCCATTTCCATTAGGGTAGCAGATTGCTAAATGGTTTGTGTATAAAGCAGTATGATCTACTACTGCTGCCTCGTGTTGCAGGAGGCCTGATGTCTTATTTTTCCAACACCGAGGCAGAAATCTCAGAAGGCAGAAACAACAAGAACGGCTGAGATAAAAGAAAGCATCACTATAAACAGGATGAAGAAAGAAAAAAACAAAGACACAATGGCCCAACATCTCCCAGAAAGGGAGACCATCTCTTTCAAGATTAATTTGAGTCCGTTTTCAAATCATCTTCCCTTCAGGGAACCAGGGACTCCACTCTGTGTTTCAATGAGATGCTGAACAACTCACTCTCCTGCTTTCTGCAATTCTAGGAGAATCACACTTAATTTAAATTAGTAGTGCTCGGATGCTGAGAAAGGCGCCCAAGTAGTCACTGAACTGAAAGAGGCTACTTCAGACCAGCATTGGCTGACTTCCCCAGTTAAATTTATCCACTTGAAAATCCCCAAGTTGCGCTAAATCACATGATTCTTGTGGACTTTGTTTCTTAAGAAGGAGGCTTAGACTTGCCTGAAAAACCTTCTGAGCATCTACCTGTGTTCAGTTTTAATAAAATGGGCACCTCAGAGGTTCCTCAGAGAGACTTTGTGTAGCCCAGTGCAGAAAGGGTCAGAGGTAGGCGTGTCCACGGATGCAATTTTTGACATTTGATTTGATTCAGATTCAACATTCAAATGTCCAAATTCGTAGAGAAGAAATGAATGTATTAAAATTTGATCCAATTCAAATACATTTGTATCTATTTGTACGAATATTCAATTTGTATTTGATGATACAAATGTCGACAACATTCCTATTTGATGATACAAATGTCGACAACATTCGTTTTCGTCCCCTACGTATCTGTACAAATGCAGATACAAATAAGATGTGTACAAATAAGATGTGTACGGATACGTATGTAATGCGTATCTATCTGTACACGTACAAATGTCTGAATAATTCGTACAAATAAGTTGAAACATTTGAATTCATTCGAATTTAACTACAGGATGCATACAGATATGTACAGATGGATACATATGTGGGGAAGATGCATACATGCACATACGAGTGTTGTCGACATTTATATGTGCAGATTCGAATCAAAAATTTAAACGGATAGATTCAACTTTGGTAAATCTTGTTAAATTCTAATTGAATCCGATTTGGGGGAATTCGATTCGATTCAAATGGAATGTCCAAAAAAATCCATGTGCATCCCTAGCCAGGAGTGAGGTAGGATGGGTCATCCAAAATGTAGACACACCCATCCCTCTCCAGTGGCAACCGGACACAGCATGAGATGAGTTGCACATGCCAGCCAGGCCAAGGGATATCAAGGAGGGGACGCAGAAAAATCTCATAGGGTCAGGGCCAACCAAGGAGGTGGCATATTTAAAGCATCTGGTAGCTCTCTAAGATGCCTTTCCTGATCTCTGATCTCTATCCGTTTGGATGTTTATAGCAGAGTGGCTCATGGTGTCAGCATCTCACTCCCAAAATCACTCCAACATCTGGCTACAACCGCAGTTGCAGCAGGCTGGTCTTGGGCTCAGGAGCTAAAGGAAGAAAAGGCAGCAACTGAATAATTAAAAGCAAAGCCGAGAACAATCAATGTTATCTCTTACAACCCAATGGAATGTAGAGGACACGCAGCAGGTGCTTTGGACAATCCAATAGAGAGACAGGGAGAGGGAGAGAAAGAGACAAAAGTAATTGGAGTGAGAAGAGATTTAGGACAGGTCAGAAAAAAGTCATGATAGCACTCAGCTTTAAGCAGCACAGGGCGTTAATCATGTGTGGTTTTTATAGCCAGTGTAGCTTGTTTCCGGCAAAAAAAGAAGGGGGGGGAGACATTCTGCAATTTAAGAATCTAAGAAACATCTGGATGGATTGGACCAGGAGCCTGTTTAATTCACAGTCTATTCACATAGAGGTTAACCATATATGCCTTGGTCTTTTCTGCATTGTGCGTTATTCCAGAATATATTCTGGAATAGGGTCCTACAGTAATTTGCACCAGCAGCATGCAGATGGGCAGCTTCCTGTTCTAGAATATAATCCAGAATAAGGCCGAGTGCAGAAAGGGCCATTGAATCCATCCATCGCCCAAGCTGGACATGAGCACAATAACTTGCTCTGCTCACAGTCTGCATGCAGCTGGACTTTAGAGGCGCATCACCTTCCATGCCAGAAGAAGTCATGCCAACATCAAGGCTACCATCAGGGCACCCAACCTTCCATGAATTGATCCCAAACACCACACACAAAGTGCCTTCACAGGTAATGGGAAAGCACCTTGCCATGGCCATGAGGTGTCTCAGAATATAAAAACATAAGAGGAGCCCTGCTGGATCAGGGTATATCCCATCTAGGCCAGCATCCTGTCTCACACAGTGGCCCACCAATTACCCATGGGCATCTCAAGCAGAAGACAAAGGCAAACCTTCTCCTGCTCTCGGATCCCAGAAAATGGCCTTAGAAGGATCTTGCTTGTCCGCCCAGCCTTAGGCATCCATTCTAGTAGCCGTTGATGCATCTGTCATCCATAAATTTGTCTACTCCAATCCTTCCTCAAAGCCATCTAGGCAGGTTGCTGTCACCACCTCTTCCGGCAGCAAATTCCATAGACAGATGACCCTCTGAGTGAAGAAATACTTCCCCTTGTCTGATCTGACTCTCCTATCCATCAGCTTCATAGATGCCCCTTGGTTCTAGTGTTGTGTGATGCAGAAAAGAATTTTTCTCTATCCACCTTTTCTATACCGTGCATGATTTTATATACTTAAATCAGGTCCCCTCTAAAGCGCCGTCTTTCCAGGCTGAGGAGGCCTAGACGTTGCAGTCTGATTCCATAAGGGAGTTTTTTCCAGCCCTTTAATCATTCTGCTTGCCCTTTTCTGCAGCTTTTCCAGTTCCACAATATTGTCTTCTCAGGCATACAAAGTCACCATTGCTGTCAGTGCAGCCATTGTTCCAAAGGGAATACAAGGTCATCTTCACAATCTCAACGTCACTGCACGTGTTCCTCAATGCAAGCCCTCAATCTTTTTCATTCCAGCCTATGTGCAGATGCCCCATTCTTGTTCTGGACCAGAAGGCGCTAGAACAGTTGTAGTATTGATTTATCAGGTCCAGCACGAATCCATGTTGCCCCACCCTTAGTACAGATCTGATCTGGATTACCACTGTTCCCATGCAGACAATGTGGACTACGGGGCTTCTTCATCCAGACTTCCAGGTAAGTGCAGAAAGGACCAAATTCCTGCCATTCATACATTGACATCCGTATGAACGCGAATTTTTCAGAACATTCATATGAGGCTTTGGTTGTGTCCAGACTAAACGAAGCTGTGCGCTGGAATGCACAGCTGAGGCCCGGGTGTCAAACCTGGTGCCCAAACCTGCATAGCAGCGGCTACTTCGAATTTACCTTCTGCAGAACAATCAACACTCACTCCGCAGTATAAGGTAAATCTGAATCTTCCCGCCAGTCCAGGCAGGACTACAAGAACAGCAAACGAGAGCTGATCCTGCAGCTCAGCAATCATGGGCTGCCCCTTCCCATGTGACACATGCCTCACCACACGCGCCATGGAAGTTTGCAGCCACCGAGGAGGAAGCTGCAGACCTCCGTTGGGAGTGGGGACAAGGAATCATTGCTTCGCAGCAGGTAAGCTGCAGATTTTTAAAATATCTGCTAAGTCAGTGTTTCCCAAAGTGTGGTCCGCGTACCCCCAGCGGTACGGGAAGAGTTTGGTGGGGGTACGCGTTGCACCGGAGTTTGGTGGGGATCACGTGGGAATATCCACTGCACCGTGCTTAGCTGCGCCCACAGAACAAGGAAAGAAAGAGGCGCGTATCGCAGTTTTTACACGGGAACTGGGGCCATCGTACGTCGTATCGCAACTCATTATGGCGGGAACTTCTGCACAGCTCAGGTTCGGCCATTTTTAAACTGCGGGAACATTAACAGTTGATGTTGAGCCGTGGAGCTGTTTAAACGCCGGAGAATTGCAGTGTTATCTAACGGTCTTGTGAGGCGTGACACGCCGTGAATACACTGCACTTGGTTACAGAGACAACTTACTTCTTTAATAGTTAGTTCCGGGTGCCTGTTATCGTGCTTTAGTAAGTTCCACTGATTTTGATTATTTTTATAAAATACAATTTTTATCCCTAATGTTTTTTATGAGGGGTACTCAGCTTTACGAAAATTATAGAAGGGGTACACACATGTCAAAAGCTTCGGGATCACTGTGCTAATTTAATATGCTAATCTGGAAGCTGCCGAAAATTTGTGAAGCAGGGAGGTGGAAAAACATCTGCACCAGTCACATCTGCAAGGGACCCAGAGTGCATTCAACATGGTTTGCGTGTGGATGCATGATGGACGCAGGGCAGATTTGATGCTTCCAGAGCGGATATGTTACAGGACATGTATCGGATATCTATGCGTTCGTATTGGATATTCATACAAATTTGTACAAATGCATTTGCATCGAATGGAATCCTACCACATTCGAAGGGGGACTATTTGAATGGATACGAATTTTCTTATATTCGATTCAGTACAAATTGAATGCAAAAATCCCTCATTCATGCACATCGTCCCTACTGTGCATGCTTTATTTCCTATGCAGGTGGCATTTGAAGCAAGATAAGCTTTGGCCTAGAATCTTATACCAAATCTTAGCATTGATGCTAAGAGACATGGCTATCCAGGGAGCGGAATCTCCCCCATCCATCTCATCATCTGTAACAGCCCATGAAACATCTGAATAACCCTATCATCGTGATGCATGTCCTACCTGGCACCACAAATGCTCCAAGAGGCTGGGACATTTAGCTGCAGGTAGCTGGCGTTTACTACAAAAGATCTTAAGGGTGATCCACCTAGATGGAAGGAGGGGAAAGTGCCAATTGCAGTCGGCAAAAGACACCGCAATCCATGCATCACCCAAATGGTTGTGTTTATTAAAACAATGAGGACAAGGTGTATTGATTTAGCACAAATACCCAAATGTCCCAGGTGCTGAAACCCGGGGAAATGGAAACCACAGCAGGCAAAATAACAGCGCAGGGAAAATGATAAAGGGATATGAGCGCTGGGAAAGACACGCCAGACGCGCCATAAATTCTAATAATCCATATTTCTCGAAAGCTGTGGCTATTGACTCCAAAACAAAGGAGCAAGCATTGTAATGTAACAAATGTCAAATGGAATAGCAACAGGAATTCAATTTGCTCTGGCCATATATCAACTTGAAACTTAATGTAATGGCGCATAGTTAAGGTTGCACCCTCACTTAATAGCTATTACCAGGCTTTGAGGGTTTTTGTTTAAGGTTTTTTTTTTCTCCCACAAGCAGAAAACAATGAATAATTGGCACTGTGATGTGATGGGGGGAGCGTAGACTCGTTGCGAAGGAGGGGAAAAGAAGGATGGAACGAATCAGATTTTCTTTTCTCTCGGGGATATGAAACCCAAAAAGATGGTTTAAGGCCAAAGAGCAGAAAGCAAGACTTTGAAAATCCCCCAAATCTAGACATTGGAGAAGCTGCTTTTTTTGGGGGGAGGGTCACCCACAAAATCCAGAATCTCTGGAAGTTGCTATCCAGAATGGAAGGAGTTCAGTTTCTAGATTGAGATCCAAGCCAGCATTCATGTGGTTCCTAATTTCCTTAACGAAATGGTGTCCACAAATAACGCGGTGGTTCTCTCTATGGATGTGCATGGATATCTGTAACATTTGAATATATATGAATTCAGACACACACCAACATTTGTACATCAACATTTGTACAAATACGAATGCCTTGGACATTCTTACGAACAGTTTGGACATTCGTTAAACTGGGGAGGTGCGAAAGCAGCTGCACCAGTCCCATCTGCAACAGATCCAGATTGCATTCAACAAGGATCGAGAGCGGATTAAAAGTGGATTTAGGTCAGATTTGATGCTTTCAGAGCTGATATGTTACAGGACACCTATTGGATATGTATGTGTCTATATCGGATATATATTCCTTCATATTGGATTATCAGTTTAAATACATTCATATCAAATTGAATCAATACCACATTCGAAGGGGATCTATTTAAGCAAATGTAGTAACCGCAAAAGCTGCATAGGTTTTCCCTTGGCTTCAACCTTCCATTTCTCAAGCCTCAAGAGCAACTATTTTCCTGTCTCCGTAAGCTTGTAGTACTAGGGTGCTGAGTTCTTTTCACTCCACGAAATGGCCTCAGGGCATAATGGTGGCGAGCACACGGCCTCCGTCTTCTCTTCCTGCCTGCCACAGGATGTGACATCAGAAGGATGTCTGACCTGCTCAGATGATGTGGCTCGACCTATCCCGTCCCTGGATTGTGGCTTTACGTCATTTCCTCCCCGCCTCCACTCACTGCTGTTATTTAAGCCCGGGAAAATTAAACTCTTGGTCTTTTCTGCCTGCACCCTGCCTGATGACTGGTCAGTTAAAATCTCCCAGCTGATTGTCCGCCATTACAGATGTGACGGACTGAGAAGTGCAGGGGTCACAGACCGACCGTTGTAGTGGCTCTTTAGAGGTGCTACTCCAGCATCGGCAGCCTAAAGGCTTGCCCCCATCGGGCAGCAGTTCGCTCTGCTGCCCCTTTGTTCCCCAGGCCCTCTGGATATCGGCTGCATAGCTAGCAGGCGGCCTTTACAAGCAAATATGAATTTTCTAACTTTCTATTTGTTACTAATCGAATGTCAAAAACCTCCTTTCTGCACTTACTGGTCAATTAATCTTCAATCAGTGGGCCCGCTGATTTGGATCACGGGAAGCCATGCAAGGGATCGTGTGAGTTTCTCAGCCACATCTCCCTGCTAGAGATCTCCATGTCTCTAGTTCAATTACTGTATTTTCTGGCGTATAAGACTACTTTTTAACCCAGGAAAATCTTCTCAAAAGTCAGGGGTCGTCTTATACGCCAGGTGTCGTCTTCTTATAAGGCAAGTATATCCCAAACTCTATATTTTAACTGGAAAGTTGGGGTTCGTCTTATACGCCCAGTCGTCTTATACGCCGGAAAATACGGTATGTCTTTCTTTCTGCCTCAAAAGAAGGAGCTCATAATTTCACTCCCAGAAGCAAAGATGCTGAACTACACCCACATCCTTGCGCATAAAAGAGCATGAATGTGTCCATGTAGTCTGCCAAACCTCGTTTTTGAGGATCTGCTGAAGGCTCTTTTCCCTTTTCCATCCCCAACAAAATGGGTGAAGCCTTCAAGATCCAGAAGAACATGCTTGAAGGACACCTTCAGGATTCCAATGCCTGTTAGACAGCGCATTTCCTTATATCACAGTTAAATCTCATTTCATACCTTTTACGGGTCTCCCGAGGGGCCAGATTTGTGTGCACACCTCCCTAGATAGCTTGCAAAAAAGGTCAGACCAATGAAGGACAAATAAAGCTACCAGTAGTTCCATGACAGCTATGGAAGTCTGTGATGGACAACTAGAGACATGCACAAATATTCGTAGGCATTCGGAATTCAATCAAATGTGCCAAATTTCGACATTCAAACTCAAATAGAATGTCCTGAAATTCAAATGGAAACATTAGAATCGAACTTCGAAGTTCGGATCTATTCATTAAGATTATCTGGACATTCATATGTGTGCGGGTTCATACACTATGCGCACTTGAAGATCTGCAACTTTCCCACATCCGTACGCATTTGTTCAGATCTGTACGGGATGAAAACGGGTTGCATACGGGATAACTACGGGATGCCTACGGATGTGTATGGATGTGTGGAAGACACTAACGAATGCTGTTGGCATTCATATGTGCAGATTCAAATAAAAAATTTGAAGGAATAGATTCAGATTTGGTAAATACGAACTGAATCTTGTTAAATTTGAAATTAAAAGATTCAGATTGAATTGGATTATCAGATACTCGATTCAATTTGAATAGAAGGTCAAAAAAAATTCATGCCCATTGCTATGGACAACCACTCCCTCCAGGACCGCACCTGTTTCAGAAAACCAGCTGCCTGAGGAAGATGGATTGAGTGTGATAGTGTGGACCACAAGTCCTGCTCGCTCCGTTATCACTGGAGCATCCAGGTGGGCTATTGGAAGACTGAGGTGCGCGTCTGTGTGTGCCTATGTGTGCATGTGTCTAGTTGGGTCTCTGGTGTGATCCAGCAAGCTTCTTACTTATTTAATTGTGTCAGCCTGTTCCAAGACAATAGCCCTTAGTACATTGAAATAATGTACTTTGGAGAGCGCTAGGGATTTTAAGCTTCTCCTCTGAGCAGAACACTTTCTGAGCCACCTTTACAAATGAGCCCCATGCTGAGAATTCAAATTAGGTAAATTGGCCAGAAGATGGAATGAGCTTAGAAGAATGAGATCCTTTCTCTCTCCCTGCAATTCTCCTGCTACACTTTGGTGGCCTTCTTGCTGGCCCACTCTGTTGTGCTAGGATGGGGCACGGGGAAACTTGCATAATCCAAGTCTCTGATGCCTTCCTAAATGGGCAATAATCCTGCAGTTGGCCCATCCATCGCATTACCGCTACAGCGCGTTGTTCTGCTAACAGACCACCAGCTTGCCATTGTGATGCCCGTTGACTAGGGGGAAGAACATTATGGAGGCATCCCATAGGGCGTGTGTCAGAAGAAAGGGGGACTTTCTGAGGAACAAGACACAAACCTTTGTCATCCTCAGGCATTCAACCTGCTCCAAAAGAAACCAACCATATCAAATAGCTCAAAACTGAGTGTTTGCACCAGCACAGGAGGGAAATTCAGAGTAGATTTGGCAACAAGAAGCAGCAACGGGGAAGCTAGTCAGCGTGTGATGCTCTCTTTCCTCTCTGCCACACATCATTTTTTTAGCAGGCATGTCAATCTGCTTCATTCTTCTCTGCTAGGGGTGTGCACAATTTTTTTTAAATTCAAATTCGAGTCAAATCGAATGTCAAAACATTCAATTCGATTCGAATGTTTAAAATCCTAAGGTCAAAAAATCCAATTCGAATCCGTAACATTCGACTGTTAGATTCGTATTTAAAGATACGAATGTCGACAACATTCGTATCTGTTATACATATCTGTGCACACTTCGTATGCATCTCGTTTTATCCCATATTATAAGCGCAGATACCTATAATATCTGTACAGATACGTATCTCTACATTCAAATCATTCAAATGAATGTTTCGGAAAATCCAAAATTCATTCGAATGTCTAAGTTTGAATGTTATTAAATCCGATGCAAATTTGAATGTCAACATTCGTCAGATTCGAATCGGATTTTGGAATTTTCAAATATTGGTGCATATCCCTATTCTCTGCCCCTTCCCAAAAAACTTCTTCTGTTGTTTCCTGATCACGTCAGACAGATAGGTTTTTCTCTTTGGAATCTTCCTAGGAACCACCAAAAAGCATCCCCTGGTAGTCCAGGAAAATAGGGGCATGCTGTCTCCATGCCTCCCATGTTGCAGAATAAGGCCCAGAGGCCTTTTTCGCATAGGCTGGTAGCAAATAATTAGGGAACTTCTGGGGAACGGCATCTGTACTTAAGTCAGCGATCAGGGGGCATGACCAAATGTGGCTGTGATTGAACGCGCAGTGCTGACTACTCTGACGCTGACTGAACACCCCTGTCATGACTCTATGACCAGATGTGACTCCCACCACGGCAGTGGGCAATCTTGGGGATCGGAGGTCCAGCCATGTCAGAGGTCAGCAATCAAACATAGCCGCCACTGCCATCATGTCTGCCCAGATGACACATTCCCCACCCACCAAACACAGAAGAAGAAGAGTTGGCTTTTCTACTCCGCTTTTCTCACCCATTTAAGGGGACTCAAAGCGGCTGACAAACCTTCTGTTCTTCTCCCCACAACAGAACACCCTGTGAGGTAGGTGGGACTGTGATTGCTCAGAAGAGAGCTGTGACTAGCCCAAGGTCACCCAGCTGGCTTCATGAAGGAAGGCAGAATCAAACCTGATATTCCCAGATAAGAGTCCGGCTCCCTAACTACTAGATCAAACTGTGAAGAAGAAGAAGAAGAAGAAGAAGAAGAAGAAGAAGAAGAAGAAGAATTGGCTTTTCTACCCTGCTTTTCTCACCCATTTAAGGGGACTCAAAGTGGCTGACAAACCTTTCCATTCTTCTCCCCACCACAGACACCCTGTGAGGTGGGTGGGGCTGTGAGAGCTCAGAAGAGATCTGTGACTAGCCCAAGGTCACCCAGCTGGCTTCATGGGGGAGGGCGGAATCGAACCCGGTATTCCCAGATAAGAGTCCAGCTCCCTAACCACTAGACCAAACTTGCTCGCAGATCACCGGAAGAAGAGCAAACGGTTGTGCCACTAGACACTCCAGGTAAGCTTTTGGACGTGGCAGGTAAAGATCAGGTAGCCTGTGGAGCACAATTTCAGCAATGGCCAAAGGAGCCCAAAGAAAGGGTAAATGGATGATACAGGAGAGCTTCTGTGTTTCTCCATTTCTTTCCTCTACCCAAACTGCTTCCAAGCCCCATTTATCAAATTCTCAAGGACATCTGCAAGGATTTTGTCCGGCCTGGGAGGGACCTGGATTGACAGTCGGCTGAGAAAGGTTCCGCATGTCTGTTTATGGCACTGTAAAGGTTTTATGTGTTGCGTTTAGCCTCATGCCTCCGCATTGACTGTGCTAAATATATAACATTTTACTTTCAATGCCACAGTGGCTCCGAGCAGGAATATTTAAGGCTAATAAATAATAAGTAATAATGGTTTCTACAGAGAAGAATTAAAAAGGGCAGTAGAATGAGCTTCCCTCCCAGAGTGCAAAGCCACCGTCTCCCTGCAAAAGTACCATGCTCCTCTCTCTCTGGAAATTCATCAGATCAAGTCCAATGTACAAATAATGCCCACTTTGTAAATTGAAGAAATTAGCTGCTCTCTCTGGCCACAACAGTGCTCATGCAGAATGCCTAAAAGCCAACATTAAAAATTGAAATTTAGGGAAACGGGAAGAGAAGAGAACAGAGCAGACTTCTAAGGTTTGCATTAGGCTAACAGCTCCGGCACAGGGTAAGAGAACTGAAAGCTGACCAGAAGGAAAGCAAATGCCGGGGAGAAGCGGAGGGAAGGGGCCTCTAGGGTCATCCAGTCTAACCCTCTGCTCAGCGCAGAATTTCCTAAACTATCCCAGTTAGATGTCTATCCAGCCTCTGCTTGAAGACCTCCAGTGAAGGAGAGCTCACTACCTCCCGTGGCAACCTATCCCACTGATTAGGTTCCACGCCTTACCCTGAGTGGATCATTTTTGTAATTAAATCCAATGTATACACCACTCTCTAGCACTCAGAGCATCTTAAAGCCGCTCACTCGAAAAGGAAAGGCGGAAGAAACTGGCTGATTGCCTTGGAAGGTTCAGGTTTTAGGGGTGAAATTCTTCTTCCAGGTCAGTCCGGAAGACTTTGGGGGCGTTCCCACCTACAGCAGAACCCAGATTACTCTGATCCGAAGTAATCCGGGTTCTGCTGCGGGTTAGGGCTGGAGGTCGGGAACAACACCGAGCATGCGTCAGGCTGTTCCCAAATATAACCCGCAGGTGCGCACAAACACACCTGCGAGAGGCATGTAATGGCACACCTCCACCTCCTCCTAATGTCCCTGAGCGAAGTCAGGCATCCTGCCTGACTCCCCAACCTGGCATCCATTCTAATGGCCATTGAAACACCTGACCACCACAAATTTATCTCAACCTTTCCGGCAATACCAATACAGAGTTTGTTTGTTTGTTTGTTTATGTTTATATTTACATATATATGCCCATACCCAAGGGTCTCTGGGCAGCTCACAACATTTAAAAACAGACATTAAAAATTATATCCGCCATAAAATCAGAAACAAGTTTAAAAATGCAACTTTAAAAAAATATAAAATAAATTAAAAGCAACAGTAATTTTCAATGGGGGAAGTGTGGGGGACATTTAACCAAAGGCCTGCATGAAGAGGAACGTTTTCACCGCCCTCCTAAATAGGAACAAAGAAGGGGCCTGACACACCTTGAGGGGGAGACTATTCCATAGCCTGGGGGCCACTACCGAGAAGGCCCTCTCCCGGGTGCGCACCCGCCTAGCTGCTGAAGGCAGTGGAATAACCAGGAGGGCCTCCCCTCCAGATCTTAAGACGTGGGCAGGTCGATATGGGAGAAGGCGCTCCTTTAGATATCTGGGGCCCAAGTCATTTAGGGCCTTATAAGTCAGAGTTAGTACCTTGAATTGGGCTTAGTAGTGAATTGGCAGCCAGTGCAGTTCTTTTAAAACCAGCATAATATGTGTGCGGCTAGGTGTTCCTGTCAGCACTCTAGCACTCTAGTTGGGATGTTCACCAATTTTTTTTGTATTTTTTTGTAATGCAAACCAAGCTGGTATTTGTCCTGACATTTTGATAACTCTCCCCCCCCATTTCAAAGCCCTCCCCATCTCCCCTCTTATCATTGCATTAAGCTTGTTTGCATTATCCACTACCTAACTGCCTTCCACCCCTCCCCATTTTTTTTTTTAAGATGGCCACAGGGAAAAGGGTGTCAAAATGCAAGCCTTCTCTTTGGCTTCTCTCTTTCCTTTTCCCCCTCCCCCAGTTTCGCTCTCCATCCTGCCTACTAGATTCTCTTAATCAAAGTGACAATCTGTCTTCTGCAGAAAAGAAAATGGGGGCCTTTGAACAGCACCGCTGCTCCAATAGCTTTTTGCTTTGATGTGGAATTTAAGCTTGTGCCTTCAGCAATCTCCACTGTCTGAATATGCTCATGCGCATGTTGAAGCTGTAAAAATGTTTATCCTCATCCCTTTTCGCCCTTCCCCACCCTTGCGGAACGGATAAAAGGGAAATCATCATTGCAGCACCTTGCTCTATCAGTCCCAGGCCAGAAAGGCAAATCGTGGGCAGCAAGAACCTTTTCCCAGCGCCTGGACTCGGCACATTTGATGTGCAGATGCTCACTCGTTTGGCTCCCCAGGTTCCACATGCCAGCCGCATCATGCTTTAAGTGAACAAAACCTCCGCTGAATGCTACAGGTATCGGACGTAGGGACAGCTTGCTAGGGTCACCTCTCTCCCCTGTGACTTTAAGAGATGGGCCAAAGTGGTTCGGTCAGTTTATGGTTCGCAGCGAATGGGGGTGTTCGCATGGTTCACGTGCGAACTGAACCACCATGTTGATGTGGTGTGAATCGAATCTGAACCAAGGGGTTTTGTACTGGACCAAGCAAACCATAGCTAGTCAAGGGTGATTCCTTATGGTTCTCTTAGTTGGCATGAAGAAGAAGAAGTGTTGGCTTTTCTACCCCGCTTTTCTCACCTATTTAAGGGGACTCAAAGCAGCTGATAAACCTTCTGTTCTTCTCACCACAACAGAAGACCCTGTGAGGTAGGTGGGGCTGTAAGAGCTCAGAAGAGAGCTGTGACTAGCCCAAGGTCACCCAGCTGGCTTTGTGGAGGAGTGCAGAATCGAACCTGGTATTCCCAGATAAGAGTCCAGCTTTGTAGCCACTAGACATGGCTCACATGCAAATTGAGCCACCCTGTTGCCTGAAAGTACCTGTTCAAATCAAACCCAAACCAAGGGTAGGTGGTTTGATTTATCCTGAACCACTAAATTTCGGTCCATGCACATCCCTACTATGACCCGATCCTCTTAAATTTTCTCTCTCTAGTAACTTCCAGCTAAGGTCACACTCATGTTTCCAGCACCACTGCTGCCTTCATTTTCTCAGGAACCGATTAATTTGCTTTTCCTTTCCTTCTTCCCACCATTTTAAACCTTCCAATCAAATCTACTGGGTTCGATTCCGCCCTCTCCCATGAAGCCACCTGGGTGACCTTGGGCTAGTCACAGCTCTCTTCTGAGCTCCCACAGCCACACCTACCTCACAGGGTGTCTGTTGTGGGGAGAAGAACTGAACTGAACTCTTCTTCTTCTTCTTCTTCTTCTTCTTCTTCTTCTTCTTCTTCTTCTTCTTCTTCTTCTTCTGTAAATAATGTAAAAATATTAATTAAAGCCAAAAAGACAGTGCCTGCTCAGTGACAGCCCCCTGGGTGCAGAATGATGTCCCACAGTTATACACACCTTTTGACACCTGGTCTTTGGTTGTTAATGTTGGAACTTAAATTGGTCCATAACAGAATGAACCGAGGCCCAGAACAAGAAAACATGTACAAGGAACAAAGCATGGAATTTGTTAATCCATGCAGGCCGTAGGAAGTACCCAAGAAGAAAACAGCAAATAGGCTGCCATCATCACTGCTGGGACAGAACACTATTTGCTATTTGCTATTTTCTTCTTGGATACTTCAATTCAAACCGGACAGCAATTTTCAGTTCGTGCACGCTGCCAGTAAATATCGCTAACTTCCCACTTTTGAACAATATTGATGGTTAGGAGTCTCCCAACAAAGATTCACTACTTCTTCCCTAGCAAATGTGTCATTAGATTCCACACACACACACCCTTCGTCTTTATTGCAAGTTAACATTTTAACAACCCTGCTAGGTGGAGCAGTTGCTGTAGCAACTTCCTACGGGAATTACAATATCCATTTCAGGAGCTCCTTGAGGAAAGAGCAGGAGACAAGTGTGGTCGTCTGACGCATCGGTAAATATCAGCCTGGTGTTTGCATTTGACACCTGCCCTGAATGAGCAAAAAATATTTTTGGATCAAATAGTTTCCTAGCATCTACAAGCCTGGCAGCCTCTTCCCAGTTGATCCACTATCCTTGCCATGGTCACGCCATCATTTTAAAAGCTCTTCAGTCCATCTCCAGGTCTGTCTGTTCACATCTTTTCATTTCTATCCAGTTTTTATGGGGACTGTCCATTCAGGAAAGTCCAAATGGGGGGTGGAAAGTGTAGTGTCTCCAGCCAACAAAAGGCCTTTTCACACTACAGCCCAATGGCATGAAGAAGAAGAAGAGTTGTTTTGCCTGTAGTGCAGGAAGGCTAGGCCACATGGAGACGGAGTCCCCATTCACACCTAGGCAGATAAGGGACGCATGGGGATGCATCCTTACCTGCCTACGTGCGAATGGGGAATCCATCCCTGTGTGGCCTAGCCTGAAAAGACGGACACATGGACCAGAGTCCCCACCCTCAGCTGCTGCCATTGGGTCAAAGTTGACCCAGGGACGGGCAGCCTGGGTCCGGCCAGCATTTGTCCTCCATGGGGCGCAGTCCAGAACACCTGGTTTGACCCCTTCCCAGATCCGAGCAAATGCTCCATCCCAAGGATGTCCTAATTGCATTCGAGAGGCCTAGTGCAAATAGGCCTCAGGTATGGAGAGCAAACACAAGTGCTCTCACAGAAGAGCAGCGACAGCCACAGTCAGCCACAGTATGAGCAAAAGTCCAAGTCAAACGTACCTTGGGAGCTTAAGAGTTAATCCGTAGTCGAAGAATTCCAGGGTCAAAAATACCAGAAAGAGTCAGCGGGGTCATAAATCAGGGAGCAAGGTCACAGAGGTCTGGGAGTTACAGCTCTGTGAGTCTTTGTCTGCAACATAACTTAGCACCGTGTGCTGCATTAAATAGAGGAATCTGAATCACGCCTCCTTCAACAGGTGACGGGCACAGAGTGTCTCAGACCCATGCACCTGCTGGCACTCACACCTCAAACCGGTCAGCAAAGGGCGCCACCTGGCATCTTCTGACTCTGAGTTACTGTTGGCTTGAGATATGGGCTGATCCTCTGTACCAGGCGTTTGTGCCAGGCATCCTTTGTCTTGCCCAGGTGGGTAGCCTGCCTGAGCCTGGCTAGGCATCTTGACTGTTCCTTCGTCCTCAGAGGAAGGGGTGCTGAAAACAGGGGGCATGACAGAAGTCCACCAATGAAATGGATAGAAATGGAAAGGCGTGAGTGGGCAGTCCTGAAGATGGACTGAAGAGGGTTTAAAGTGAAGGTGGGACCACGGCCATTGAAGTCATGCAGTACAGCTGTTCCTTAAGTTGACCAAGCTCTTATCTTAGCAATAGGGTTCAGCTTAGGGAAAACTCATTTGTTTGTTTGTTTGTTTATTGCTTGTTCACTCCCACAGCCTTAAAGTCCTTCTTCCTTTGTGACTGCTTTGCATTGCAATCCAACCACGCAAATGGTGTACAAAAAAGAGAACATGCAAATCAGAACAACAAATCTCCAAGTCTCTCTCTGTTTTGTTTCGGGTGGTTGTTGTTGTTTTTTAAGTGTATAAAAAAGAAGCGGCAGAGGAGAGCAGGAAAGCAGCCTCAAAAATCTACCTGCAAGGCATCTCTTTGTGGCAAAGCGAAAACAAGTCTGCACAGCTATAGCTGTCCAACGGCTCTGATCATTTCCTGTAGGGCCTTTTTGAACCGCTGCTCATCAGCTGAGGTCTACCAACAGACTTTGTTACCTCTCAAGCCCCTGAAGCTAGAAGATGAACAGCCATCTTGGTGGGCCTGAAATCCTGCCTCCAATCCTCCAACCTTCCACATAGACTCACCTTCCTACCCAATATCTATTTCTTAAAAAAATAATAATAATAATCATATCCCTTTATCTTCTTTAAAAAAAAAATAGAGCTCTCACACAGCTTGAGTTTGTGTGAATTTTTAAGGAAAGAGGAAATATGGCTGGAAAGACCACCATGGGCAGGGTTAAGGAGGGTGAAGGGACAAGAGATGGAAAGGGAAGAAGGGAGGAAAACCGGGCAGAAGGAGAGGAAGAAAAGGATGCGTGAATAGAGCAGGAAGGGAAGGAGAAGAAAGACAAAGGACAAAGGTAGGTGGCTGGGAAAAGGAAACGGGATGTCCAGTATGGGAGGAAGGGCTAGGAGATCCCTGCTCTTTCTAGCTTTCCTCATGCATACTCAGTTGTGGCCATACCTGACCACCTCTCCTGATGAGGCAAATAGAGTATTGTAAGATGGACACAGCAGTCCAAAAGAACTTTCTGTCCCAGGCAGGACAGAGGAAGAGAAGGAAGGAAGGAAGAAGACTTGACTTTTCTACCCTGCTTTTCTCACCCATTTTAAGGGGATTCAAAGCGCCCAACAGAGCTTACTATTCTCCTCACAACAGCATATCCTGTGAGGTAGGTGGGGCTGTGAAAGCTCAGAAGAGAGCTGTGACTAGCCCAAGGTCACCCAGCTGACTTCATGGAGGAATGTGGAATCAAACCCGGCATTCCCAGATAAGAGTCTGGCTCCTTAACCACTAAACCAAAGAAAGAAAGAAAGAAAGAAAGAAAGAAAGAAAGAAAGAAAGAAAGAAAGAAAGAAAGAAAGAAAGAAAGAAAGAAAGAAAGAAAGAAAGAAAGAAAGAAAGAAAGAAAGAAAGAAAGAAAGAACAATACATTTTTTCAAAAAACAATCCCGCCACTCATAACTAGAAACATTAATTATGTGTAATGACGGACATGCAAGTCCCTGAAGCAGTTGCATAATTACTAATGCTAATAGCTTTGTGGCATCTTTCGCTCTTTTCTTCTTGCAGAGGAGATTTAATTGGAATATGCCTGAAAATTGCAAAAAGGGGCACTAGGATTCAACTGGCTTTGAAGCCCCAGGGAAAAACGGACTGATGTGAATCTGAGAGCATAGGGAAAGCCCTGTGGATTTGGGCCACCGGGCTGTTGTTTACGGGAGCTACCCAACTGCTGGCTGAAATCCCAGATGCCGGGCCGAAAGGTGATGTCTGCTTTTATTACCATCTCCTATCTGATGTACTTGCTTCCTCTGAGAGTGGAATAGCCCAAAGCGTAGCCCTTTCTCCCTTTTGAATACGTTCCCACAACTGCCGTTATCTAGGGGAGATTGGCAGTTAATGAGATTTAATGGGAAAAGGAAGCGTTCAGGAAGGAGAAATGTACCCAAGGTGGGTGGAACATGGTTACCTGCTTCTGGTTTTCCATCCTGCAATTTTCACCCCTTGCAAAGAGATGCTGTAGCTTAAAGCTTCACTGCCTGCTTTGCATAGTAAAGGCTTCCACATTAAATTGTGGCATCTTCTGTTAAAACAGGAGGTGGATTCACACTTACCTTACAGGACCAGTCCGGCAGAGCCAACCTAGCCTGGATCCGTTCTGGGAGCAGGAGCAACTCCAAAGTACCAGGATGAGCCTCCTGCATTCAGAAGCCTGTCTTGGTACAACACCCCACACTGGCTCTGGAGATCAAGCCATCTCCAGAGCCATCTCCAGACTCATTGCATTCTAGGAACTAAAGTTCCTAGCCTTGGTTTCCCCTGGAGATTTGTGTTTTTTTTTAATTAATTAATTTGTTTGTTCATTCATTCATTCATTCATTCACATTTCTATCCCGCCCCATACTTGAAGGTCTCTGGGCGGGTAACAACCTTAAAACAACCGATTAAAACAGACTATACATTAGTTGGTGCACCTCCAAAATGCATCCCCCGTTAGACTGGAAGTTCCCTTAACTTCTGCCCCACTCCTCCAAAGGAGAAAGTTCTCAATCCCCTGACGTTGAGGGAGCAGTTAATTTAAAGAAGCAGAGCTTTTTTTGTCTTCTACCTATGAGTCTTCCCTTTCCCACAAGGTTTGAATGGCAAACCTCAGCAGAAGGAAGCATTCTGGAGCGTGTCGACCCTTCTAATCTCTCTGGGCAAAACCGGTACCATGCCTGTGGGGGTGACTTCTGTGCTTGGATGGCAAACCTCAGCATAAGGAAGCACTCATTGGCATCTGACCCTTCTAATCTTTCTAGGGCATAACTATCCTATGCTAAAGGACAGGGTTTACACAAGTAGCTCATGAGGACACCAAGCACCAGCTCAGCGGGCTTCTGAATACTTTCCCTTTCTAACCAATTCTATGCAGTTTTTACTGATAACAATGTATCCTGCACAAAAAGATATAAGCAACTGTGTAACCTAGTAAAAGAGAGCAACTAAAGGAATTCAACTCCATTCTTGCCTCGGTGTCGTTCATTACCACAAAAAATAACCTTGCTAGAAGTCCACAGAAGGAAAGCCCATCTTCATAGAGGAAAATAGGCAATTTATAATGTGCGTCATGAAATACTACAGATCTCAACCGGGCCTCAATAGGGTCCCGTATCTGGTGGATGGATCTAGAGGTTGATGCTGCTCTGGCCTGTTGACACAGAGCCATGAGGCATGGAGGGTGTGGCAAGGAAGGAAGGGGGAGAGAGAGAGAGAAAGAAAGAAGGAAAGAAAGGGGGGAGGGAGGGAGGGAGGGGGGGAAGAAAGAAAGAAAGAAAGAAAGAAAGAAAGAAAGAAAGAAAGAAAGAAAGAAAGAAAGAAAGAAAGAAAAGGAGGGAGGGAAGGAAGGAAGGAGTAGTGTCTGGTAGCCTCCTCTTCTCCCATCCAAATTGTGTCTCTCTGTCCCGGGAGTGGGCGGCAGCCCTCTTCTTCCCCTCCCCCAACTACGCTCCCCCCCTCAGCCTCAATGACCCTGACCCCAACGACAACGCCTCACTCCTGGGCACCCCCTCCCTCTTGAATGGGGTAGGATTCGATTTGATACGAATGTATTCATACAAACTCGTGCAGATATCTGGTACAGATGTATATGGATCCTTGATATGGATCCTATATAAATGCATACATATCGGATATGTATCCTATACAAATGCATAAGTACTGATGCGTATCCAATACGTATCTCCAGTTTAACAAATGTACGAACTATTTGGATGGATGGACGTTCCCAAACATTTGTATTCGTATGCATGTTAATGAATGAATGTCGTAACATGCAATCCCTGTACAAATTTCTGAATTCATACGAATTTGTACGAATAACAAATGTTACGAATATTCATGCCCACGTCTCAGCATTCAAGCACAACTCGGAAAGATCAAAGCCAGACTTCCAAACTGTGCACTGAATGTTGATCTGCCTCTGCACATAGCTGCTGCATTTATTTTTCTGTTCCGTTTATCCATGGGGACACGCACATAGACAGACAGACAGATGTGTCCCTGTACAGAAAGAAGTTTTATGCCACACCGTAAGCAACTCCAGAGTTGGCAGATGGTCGAGATCGTTTGAAAAGCTTTTTTTTCCCCCTGAAATAAAAATAAAACCTTCAAGGCCTTGCAGGTTTCACTTTTATGATGGCCCAATGCTTGCTTCAGATGGGCTTCAAATTCTCCCCCCTCATTTCTGCTGTCTGAAGAAAAAGAAAATTGCTAGAAAAACAGGTCTGTCGTCCTTTCTACTGGGGATGTGCATGAATGCAATTTTCAGGATTCGAACAGAATATCCAACAATTCAAAGCAAAGCAAAGCATTAAAATTTGAATGTATTCACATTCGATTCAAATCAAATACATTAGAATCTATTCGTGTGAACTTTTGTTTCAAATTTGCCAATACAAATGTCAACAACATTCCTATGTGACTGTACGCATCCTGTACGCATCGGTACACATCTGTATGCATTCCATATTTATCCCATATGCATCCCGTTTTTGTCCTGTACGGGCAAATACGCATTGTGCACGTATCCATACACATACGAATGTCCGAATAATTTGCACAAATATATTCAAAAATTCAAAATTCATTCAGATGTTTAAATTTGAATTTGTTGACATTTGATTCATATTCAAATGTCGAATTTCAATCAAATTTTGAATGTTTCTAATATTCGTGCACATCCCTACATTCCACAACATTCTGCAAAGGGGACTGGAGAAGGTAATCTGTGATGTTACTCTTTGGGCTGAGATATATTGCTGTAGGAATGGGTCTCTTTCCATAACTGCATTACACAGCAATCAAGAACATTTAAAGCAACCTACAGAAAGACAATGGTGAACCACCTCCAAAGAACATCTGCCCATCTACCCAGCCAGCCATTCATCCAACCATCCAACCATTCAACCGTCTATCTATCTATCTATCTATCTATCTATCTATCTATCTATCTATCTATCTATCTATCTATCTATCTATCATCTATTTATCTATCATCCTTATCCATCCTTATCCATCCATCTATCTGTCCATTTATCCATCCATCTATCCATCTATCATTTCTATCCATCCATCCATCCATCCATCCATCTCTATCTACCCACTACATTTATATACCACCCTACACAGTAATTCTCAGAGCAGGTTTCAGTCATTGAAATACCTTAAAACCAAAATTCAAAACAGGGAATCTCAGGTTGAAACCTTGGCATCTCCCCAGCAGAAAGGAACAGAAAACCACTTTCAGAACCTTGCCAAGAAAGCTGTGCGCCTGTGTCCATGAAGGCAGTCAACTGTCAGCTATGAAGCTTTTCTTTACAAAAAGCAATCCTGCTCCTGGGAAGACACTTTCTCTTAACTATTCATCATTTTTTATTAGATGCTGGATATCCGGCACTCACACCAGTTGCCAAGGAACTCTCAGAAAGCAACAATGCACTCCTTAACCTCGTAAACATGCAAAGGAGGGATGTTTATATCACCTTAATATATGGTATACTTTGGGCATACTGAGAATAGCTCTGCTGTCGGGACGTTCAGCTCCATTTCCAACTCGCAAACTGCTGACAAATGTCCAATTCTGCCACCCACTGGAGCTGCTCTGCCTAAGCTTGAGCGTCATCTCCCCTGCTGTGCTTCACTGCAATTTACCAGCACCATGGTAAACTCCTGCTGGAAGAAAGCAAGGGACTTCATAGGCCACACTTAACAGCCTTTGCATCAATAATGTATAATAGTAATAATATTGTCCTTCCAGCAAGGCGATGTTTCATCAGCTGGGAAATTGCTCTTCTGTCCGAGCGGACACGGCTTCTCAGAGTCCCTGCTCGTGGTTAGACTTGAGATGTGTGTGCGTGTGTTTCTATGTTCACAAAATATTTATTCATTCATTCACTCACTCGTTCACTCATTTATTCATTCTTTTGCATTTTTATCTTCAGATTCCTTGCTCACGGTTATACTTGAGATGTGTGTGTGCGTGTTTCTATATTCACAAAATATTTATTTATTCATTCACTCACTCACTCACTCACTCACTCGTTCACTCATTTATTCATTCATTTGCATTTTTATCCTTGTCAGTTTCCCTGCTCAGGGTTATACTTGAACTATATATAAAAATAATGTTTCTATGTTCATACAATATTTATGTCTTTACTACTTCATTAGTGTTTTAGCTGACAGACAGACGACAGATGCCGATAGGTAGGTAGGTAGGTAGGTAGGTAGGTAGGTAGGTAGGTAGGTAGGTAGGTAGGTAGGTAGATAGATAGATAGATAGATAGATAGATAGATAGATAGATAGATAGATAGATAGATAGATAGATAGATAGATAGATAGATAGATGGGTGGGTGGGTGGGTGGGTTGGGCTGGGTAAATGTAGGTAGACATAGGTAGGTAGGTAGGAGATTATTTTTTAAAAAAATAATCTGCTACTATTAACATGCTCGTTGTGGTGCATTAAGGTTCTCCACCCAGGCAGCAGTGAGGGAGCTCATGTAGGAAAAAGTGTTGGACTTAGAAATCACCTCTTCTGAGATGTTTCCTGTCTTTAAAGGGGTGGAAATACCAGCACCAACAAGCTCCTATAGAGCCCACGTAGAATCACCTGTAATTTACATCCTACCTTACCCCAGTGATGATGCCCAACGTGGCACATATGTTCTGAGACCTGCCTCATTTCAGCAAAGAGGTGGCCTCATGTTCCTGGAAGTAGGAGAGACTTGGCAGCTTTGCCATCTCTTTCCCCAGGAGGAGGGGGAAGAAGAAGAAGAAGAAGAAGAAGAAGAAGAAGAAGAAGAAGAAGAAGAAGAAGAAGAAGAAGAAGAAGAAGAAGAAGAAGAAGAAGAAGAAGAAGTTGGCTTTTCCACCCCACCCTGTGAGGTGGCTGGGTGTATGATTGCTCAGAAGAGAGCTGTGACTAGCCCAAGGTCAGCCAGCTGGTTTTGTGGAGGAAGGATAAGAAGAGTTGGCTTTTCTACCCCGCTTTTCTCACCCATTTAAAGGGACTCAAAGCAGCTGCCAAAGCTTTCTGTTCTTCTCCCCACAACAGACACCTAGAGAGCTCAGAAAAGAGCTGTGACTAGCCCAAGGTCACCCATCTGGCCTCATGGGGAAGTGTGGAATCAAATCCAGTATTCCTAGATAAGATAAGATTCCAGCTCCCTAACCACTAGACCAAAGTGGTTCGCTCCAATATTGCCATAAATGTAGGACAAGAAATGCAGACTTGGGTTGGGGAAAATCACCTTCTCCTTATAGTACAAAATTCTGTCCTTGATCTTTGCAAATGAAATGCTGAGCTAGAAAAACTACGTGAATTATGGCACATAGGCAGAGCCAGCAATGTAGGCTTTTAACATCTGTCCCAAGCTATCTCTCTTCATTAAGAATATTGGTTGATAGTCACTGCACACTTAGGCTCATTCTTAACAGCGGCTCCACTGTTAACCAATTATTCCATTTCGGATTGTCAGTGCAGAAATTTCCCTCCACCTTTGATGTAATTTTCTAGAGGGATGTTCAGAAATGTGGAGAGTGACTGGTATTTTTCTCAGCCTAATATCTTGACATCTTTTTGGATTTAAAGTGACGTTGACATCATCTCCCCTAACATTAGAGGAATATGCTCGTATCCTGTGGTTATTGTTTCCCTGGAGCTCTAGAAAGCTACAGTGAGAAACCTTCTTACCATGCCTCCATATCCATAGGAAGTATTGGGATTGTGTCATTTAAACTGACTGATCATTGGACACTTAGAGAATCTTTGGTTTATTATAAGGATTGGCAAAAGATATAACTAGCATAGGATTTACGGAGTTTCCTGGTCTGACCCCCTCTTGTCTTATTTCTGGGTGTTTTTTCCACCATCACTAAGTACCCATTTTATCACCCATTAAGGACCCATTTGGCTGAGAGTTGGATGACCCCATTTCTACCACAGACACCAAGACTTTGGAGTCCCTTTGAAGGCAGCTCCAAAATCCCTCCGAAGTTGCCTTCGGAGATTAGCAAAGGCTTCGAAGTCCCTACGAAGGCAACCTTGGAGATGAGCAAAGGCTCTACAGAGAAACCCCTGAAGAGAACAATGGGGCTAGGAGCTGCCTGTTACCTTCAGGCATGGAAAGAGGTGCTTATTAATGAAGCTGACTCATCGGTGCTCACAAACAGCTAATTAATATGCACCTCTCTTGCATTGCTCTCCCAAGGGTCTTTACTAATCTCCGAAGTTCCCCTTGGAGGAACTTTGGAGCCTTTGCTAAACTCTGAAGGCAACTTCAGAGATTGCACCCCTTGTCCCCCAAAACACCTGGGGTGACAGGCAGACCCCTCGTGGGTCAATCCAGATTTGCAAATGGATGCTCCGGTGTGTCCACAGCAGGGAGGCTAGCACCCATTGCTCTACTAGATCCAGATTAAGGGAAGTACGCATTCCTTAGATCCAGATCTCCTTAGATCCGGATTAAAGGAGCACGGTGGAACAACACCCTCTGTGGTTTTAATAGTACAAGATAGTAGAGATGTGCACAAATATCTGAAATATTCATTATTCATGCAAATCTGGACAAATTTGGACATTCATATACCAATCAAATGTCCAGATGTTAGTACTTCTGTATTTGTATAAATACAAATATTTCGCATTATTCGTAAAAATAATTCAGACATATGTATGGGTATGAATAGATACGCATGTTAAATGTTTGTAACATTCAATATCCATATGAATTCTGATGAATTCTGTCATTCGTATACGAAAAGAATTAGGGGACATTCGTATATTGACATTCGTATTTGAACAAATGCTTTGGAACATTCGTACGAAGCTTTGGTACATTCGTGAACCTGGGGAACGGGAAAGTGGCTGCACCAGTCACATCTGCAACAAATAAAGAGTGCATTCAACATGGATTGAGAGCAGATTCAAAGTGGATTCAGGCTGGATTTGATGGATTCAGAGCAGATATGTTGGCGATATGTATTGGATACATATTGGATATTCATATCAAATCCATGCGGAACAATCGAATAGAATAGAATCCTACCATGTTCAAAGAAGAGTTGGCTTTTCTACCCCAGTATTCCTACCCATTTAAAGGAGACTCAAAGCAACTGACAAACCTTCTGTTCTTCTCCCCACAACAGACACCCTGTGGGGTAGGTGGGGCAGTGAGAGCTCAGAAGAGAGCTGTGACTAGCCCAAGGTCACCCAGCTGGCTTTGTGGAGGAGGGTGGAATCAAACTTGGTACTCCCAGGTAAGAGTCTGGCTCTTTAACCACTAGACCAAACTGACAGAACACCCTATGAGGTAGGTGGGGCTGTAAGAGCTCAGAAGAGAGCTGTGACTAGTCCAAGGCCACCCAGCTAGTCTCATGGAGGAAGGCAGAATCAAACCCGGTATTCCCAGATAAGAGTCCAGCTCCCTAACCACTAGACCAAACTGGCTCAAATAGATCCAAAGGGATCTATTCAAACAAATACAAACTTTCTTACGTTCAATTTGATACAAATGGAATGAAAAAAATACATTCCTGCACATCACTTTAAAGATCCATTTTGCATTTAGATATTTGTTGTACTAGCAGTAATTGTGAACTCTGTCCATTCTTCAGAGGTCAGCTGTCACCCTTGGATCCAGAGAATTTAAATCCATGAATGAAATTAATTTATAAGTTAAGAAACACAACAGGCAAGAAGCAATTTTGAGTTCTTATCTGATGGTTTTGTGAATAGGCAACTGAACATAATTCTAATCCTTTTAAATATAAATACAGTTAGCTAATTGATATTTTCTTTTCATCTTGTCTCTTATAGTATTTGCATGATGCTGCTCTCTGTATGTATATACGGTCTGGCTTCATTATCAGCTGTATTATGGTTGTGCACTATGTGCTTTGAGTGGTTTGATCCTTGTATTTGAAATATTGTATTTTAAAAAAACCCTCTAAATTAAACAATTTTTAAAAAAATTCTCCAGATATATAATAGCAAAATGCATCTTTCATGCCAAGTAGACTGTTGTTATTGTTGTCACAGCTGGTAATTTTATCACCAAAAGCAGGTAAATGTCCATGAACCAAGTTTAATAAGGAACCAACTTGCTATTTCATACATTGTTGTTGCTATGAGATTCTTTGATAATGAATTGTACAATACATTAATAATGTATTGTACAAGAATTATAGTTTTCTAGACTGTCTTGCATATACAAAGTAATGCTTGAAAACACAAGAGAAACCATTGAAAGGAAGGCGTTCTTCAAAGGGCTGAAAACCCATAATACTAGTGCCACGGGAAACCCAGTAACAATGCTGGGTTTCCCATAGCAGTGTTGCTGTCGTGCCCCATCATGCCTCTCCACATTCCTTAGAGGAGGAGGGCGTGGTTGCAACTGTGAGAGAGCCTGGACAGCAACCAGGGCACTGTGCTGCAGACGCCGAAGGTCTGAGGCCATTTGTGGGGGATCCCACAGACAGCTCTGGGGACGAGGGCTCGGACAGTCAACCCCCCTATACTTCTTCAACAGCAGAAGCAAATGAAACGCCGTTCGCAGTGTTTGCTTCAGCTGCGCCAGCAAGGGCATAGTGATGACTCCCCTACTTAGTTGAGCAGCCCACGCTGAGCCAGTGTTGCGGACAACTCCAACTGTGCCTTTATTCTGACTCTTGGACCCCCTTGTGACTTTCCCATACCTCTGGAGCCCCGACCTCGGACTGAATTGACACCGTCTACTCCTGAGCCCTCAAAGGACTGCCGTAAGCATGTGTGTATGTTTGCCTCACGGCCTTCGCCTGCCTGGGACCCGAAGGTTGCTTACCTTTGTGCCTGTCAGCAGCTTTCAGAATCAGCTCACTTGGGCCCACCGGATGCCAACCAAGCAGGCAAAGAACAACAACAGGAAGTGGGCAGGCACTTAATTGGCTTCCAGTAGCCCCAAGTGAGCTGATTCCACAAACAGCCAGACAGACACAAAGGTAAGTCTGTGACTGCTCCTCATGTCTGGCAAGGGGCAGAAAGAGGCAACTGTAAGATCCAGCTGAAATTGCACATTGCCTTTTACTGCCTGGAGACAGGCCTAGTTTCTAGGTACTGTATGTACCTGAATGTTTTTGGGCATTTGATTTGAAACACATTGAACATTTGAAAATCCGTATTCATACAAATAGATTGCATTCAGACGTGGTAAAATTCTATTTGATATGAATCTATTTGTACGTATTCATACAAATACTCGATACATATCTGATACGAATGAACACGTATCTGATACGAATAGATACATATCTGATATGAACAGATATGTATCTGATATGTTTTTCCAGTTTAACAAATGTCTGAACTATTTGTATGAATGTCCAGAAACATTCATATTTGAATGTTAGCATATGAATATTGTAACATTCGAGTTTGAATGTCCGAATTTGGCCAAATTTGGCCAAATTTCTCATTTTACTAATATTCGGGCACATCCCTACTAGCTACTGTATCAACGGCTACTAGAATGGATGCCTTGGGACATCCTCCAGGCTGGGGAGATGGGCAGGATGCCTCTCAAAGCCACTTGCAGGAATTTGAGGACAGGTGAAGGTTTTGCCTTCATCGTCTGCTTGAGATGCCCAGAAGCAATTGGTGGGCCACTTTGTGAGACAGGAAATTAGGGATGTGCATGAATATTTCTAACGTTCAAAATTCAGCCGAATTCAGACATTCAAATCCGAATAAAATGTTGGCACATCTGAAGACTGACATTCGAATTCAAATTGAATGTTTTGATACATTCATATGAAGCTTTGTATGGGATCCATATGCTATTTGTATGCTATTCGCATGCATTCGTATATAGAATCCGTATGATATTCGTATGCATTAGTTTGGGATTTGTATGCTATTTGTATGAGATTCATATGCTATTTGTATGCATTAGTATGGGATTCATATGCTATTTGTATGCATTAGTATGGGATTCATATGCTATTTGTATGGGATTCGTATGTGATTGAATATTCATATTGAACAGAATCCTATCACATTCAAAGGGGATCTGTTCAAATGCACATGAATTTTCTTGCACGCGATTCAATACAAATCAAATACAAAAAGACCATTTGTGCGCCTCCCTAGACAGGATGCTGAACTAGATGGACTACAGCCTGATCCAGCAGAGTTCCTCTTACGTTCTTATGTACGGTACGGTATATGGAGTGTAATAAAAAGACAAATGTGAACATATAATTAGGGCAGGAGAACAATGTATTGTGTCTGGTGTATTTTCATCAACTTTTCCAACCCATCTTTCTCCTTTACAGACTTGGCATTTACGTGTTTTCTTATTTCAAGCGTATACGTGAGTCTCTCCCTCCTGCGCTCCCATGCACAGCTCTGTGTTTGAAAAGTAATTTGCATTTCATTCTGCCCTGGCATTTATTGCTCTATTCTTTAATTTCATTGCAAGACATCTATCTCAGAGGTTTGATTCTGTATCAGACGCTCGGCAAATGCATAAAATCAGTAACAAACTCCTTTCATTCTTCATGCTGTCTCAATCAGGTCTCCTCTGGGTTGAATATAATGAAATAATTGCCTTGGGGCCTCCAATCCAGTTTGTGGGGGGGGGGGGGTATGTAAATTACACCCAGCTGTGACACCTAATCAGGTCACCCTTGCCTACCAAATTCCAATTTCACCAATGGGAGGGTATTGGTTCCTTCTAAAAGCAGGGATATTGTGCACTATCTCAGCTGACACATTGTCCCCTATGGAGACACTGTTTAATGGGCCGTCCTGTCTTCCCGGTTCTTCGCTTCCCTCCAGTAGTTTCCTATGCGTGTCCCTGATCAGAGCTAAAAGCAAAACAGATCTAACGGTGATGGTGGGGAGCTCTTTCTGCTGCAGCAAGAAGCTATCTCCGAAGGGCCGAAGGGCCACATGAACGCCTCCAGCACTGGGTGGACACCCAGGATACACAAACAAGCACTAATTTATTGCACAAAGTTCAGATGACTATGGATTTAGAGCTAACAGCACTGGTAAACCAGAACAGAATGTGGGGAAAAGGTAAAGGAGGAGGAGAAGAAGAGTTGGCTTTTCTAACCTGCTTTCCTTGCCCTTTAAGGGGACTCAAAGCAGCTGACAAACCTTCAGTTCTTCTCTCCTCAACAGAACACCCTGGGAGGTAGGTGTGCCTGTGAGAGCTCAGAAGAGAGCTGTGACTAGCCCAAGGTCACCCAACTGACTTTATGGAGGAATGTGGAATCAAACCCAGTATTCCCAGAGAAGAAACCAGTTCCCTAACCTCTAGACCAAACACTCCTTCATGAAGCCACACAGGGTGTTCTACTTCACAGGGTGTTCTGTAGTGGGGGGAAGAAGAGAAAGCTTTGCCAGCTGCTTTGAGTCCCCTTAAGGATGAGGAAAGTGAAGTAGAAAAGCCAAGTCTTCTTTTTCTACCAGATAAGAGGTCAGCATCCTAACTATGAGGAGGGGGAGTTGGCTTTTCTACCCCTCTTTTCTCACTCATTTAAGGGGACTCAAAGTGGCTGACAAAGCTTCTGTTCTTCTCCCTACAACAGACACCCTGTGAGGTGAGGCTGTGAGAGCTCAGAAGAGAGCTGTGACTCGCCCAAGGTCACCCAGCTGGAATCAAGCCGAGAAAATACCAGGCAAGTGCCTGACATTCTAACCACAAGACCAGTCTGGCTCACAGAGATATGTTAAGTTTGGCTCACATTCAAACATTCGATGGAACAGTTCACGCTCACAGTTGTTTGCCCTCAAACTGAACACACTGTGGCTTGCATAACCAGAAATGTCATTGAATCAAACCAGTTTCCTGTCTGGTGGATTACGAGCAATTCAATCAAATAGTTTTTGTTCACTGTGGTTTTGCCCTTGAAAGGGATTTTTTTCAATAGAAAAAAGTATTTCTTTTCAACCAAGTTTAGCATTGATGTGAACAGCCATTTGTTTGATTAAACGGTTTGTTCGATCAAACAGGGGATGTTCAATTTGAGAACGAACATGCAATTTTCATTTCTGCACATCCCTAACTTGGAGTTTGTATTCTTAAGGTTACCTATTAAGGAGGTGCATAAATGGTTTTTGTGTGCGTGTTCCATTCATATCTCATCAAGTGTTAGAAAATTCATATTCGTTTATATCCAATATGTATCCATGCATACCTGATACGTATCTGATATGTATCCCATAACATATCTGCTATGAAATCATCAAATCTGCCCTGAATTCACTTTGAATCCAGTTTGATCCAGTTTCATCTAGTGGTTAAGGAGCTGGACTCTTATCTGGGAATACTGGGTTTGATTCCGCCCTTCAGCTCTCTTCCAAGCTCCCACAGCCCCACCTGCCTCACAGGGTTTTCTGTTGTGGGGAGAAGAACAGAAGGTTTGTCAGCCGCTTTGAGTCCCCTTAAATGGGTGAGAAAAGTGGAGCAGACAAACCAACTCTTCTTCTTCTTCAAATCATGTTGAATTCACTCTGGATCCGTTGCAGATGTGACTGGCACATCCGCTTTCCCACCTCCCCAGGTTCACAAATGTTCCCGAAGCTTTTGTATGAATACAATTGTCAATGTACGGATCTCATAACACTAGATTTGTATACGAATGTCCGAATGTTCGTATGAATTCGTACGAGTAACAGATGCTACGAATATTCGTGCACATCCCTAGTAGCTATTCATTGAGAACAAAACTGAGTAAGAAATACCTAAGTTTTACTACTAGCTCCATAAAGCAGAGAGAAGGGGATAAAAGCATTTTCACATGGCTTTCCAAGAAATAAGAAATACAACCTGATGTTGAGTACAGGGAAGTTACCTGAAAGGTGGAGGTGGAGTAGTGACCCTAATGACCCTAGTGACCCTCAGTGACCCTAGCAACTGTTCCCTACTCATAATGCCCCTAGTGGCCACTTGGGATTTTGCAAGTACAAAAGGCATTACTAGGAGTATTGCATCTTCATCAGTGATGAAAATCTCCCAGGAACATTGCAAGCATGCCCTTGTGTTTAACCATGAAATAGATTAGATTAGATGTATATGGATTTCTTTCCTCTTTTAAGTCTCTTTTTATCATTTTTCTTATGGTTGCATAATGACTTTTTAAAAAAGAAATAAAAACTGTTAATAAATCTAAAGGAACAGATATGAATCACACCCAAGGCATGCCATCCAAAGCACAGGCCCTGGGTGCATGGGGGACTACGTTCACAGAGGCACCGCTTGGGGTCACAGGTAGGTTTAATAAAGGAAACACTGAAGCCAAATAGGACAGAAATATCATCAAACTCAGAATGTCCTATCCGGCTCCTCCGCCAAATGGGGAGAGATTGCAAGCAGTGGAGACAATCAAAGCTGACACTTTGCTTCCCATGTACGGAGAGCACCTGGCCAAATCATAAGGAATCTCTTCATTTTGAAACTGCTCTGATGATGGACCTTCCTTATTTTCCATCGCTTTGCTCTTGCCTTCCGCCTTATCCGTCTCTTCCTGGCTGCATGTGGAACCAATCATACAACACCATGCTTGGGCAGACTTCTCCTGGCGTCCTAAAAGGGTTTCACAATGTGTTTCCAAAACCCTAGGAGGGTTTGCAATGTACCCCAGGGGCCTTCAAAACATTCACAAGTCAAAAGGGTCATGCCAGGCAGAAGCGACAGCACAGAGCTATCAACTAGGAGTGTTCACGAATTTTGAATCGACGGGAATACTCGAATATTCCAATTCATACGAACAGAGAAAAAACGAGTGTATTAAAATTCAAACCAATTTGAATACATTTGTATCTATTTGTAGGAATATTTGGCTTGTATCTGCTGATATGAATGTCGACAACATTTGTATGTGTTCGTACGCATCCATACGCATCCCGTTTTTATCCCATATGAATCCCGTTTTCATCCCATACGTATCTGTACAAATGCATACAGATACGTACAGATACGTATGTAATGCGTACTAATCCGTACACATATGAATGTCCAAATAATTCATATAAATAATCCAAACCATTTGAATTTGTTTGGATGTTAAAAAAAATGTATAAACATTTGATTCAAATTTGAATGCACAAATTCAAATGAATTTGGTCGAATTTCGAATGTTTTCAATATTCTTGCATATCTCTTCTATCAACAGATGCTTTTTTGCACTATGGCCTCTAGTGCCTAATTAGTGCTCCTCTGGGGAAGAGTGTACACACGTCTACTAGGCTTCTACAGCCTACAAATGTGCCTGCCCTCCCCAGAAGTGCACTAGTCATTGATTAGGTGTGAAGCACAAAGTCGTGCTCTACACATTAACCAACATTAGCTAATCACTTACCTCCAGAGTCCAGCAGCACGACCATTCACTCTTGCCAGTGCTCCGGGGTCATTTGAGGCCCCATGCGAGCGTGCTGGGACCTCAGATGATCACAGAGGCGACTGCATATGTGCAGAACATCAGCATCATTGAGGCAATGGGGCTGACGTATGCGCAGTCATGGAGGCGCTGCTGCCAAAATGGTGGCGCTCAGAGGAGGACTGGGCCCCGGGATTGATTACGGTGAGTATCTGATCCTCAAGGATGAGCGCTAGTCAATGTTGGGTCATTGAGCTTCTTTCCCGTCCAGGAGATGGGAAGGATAGTGCAAAAACACATCAGTTGTAGCAATAAACAACATCTACTTTCCAGCATTGATCCATCATAGTTGTTTAGGAAACCCACAAAAGAGGACTTAAACACCACTAAATTTGTAACATAAACTAGATCTTGGGAAGGTTTTGATGTTTTTGGATTGCAGTTCCCTTGATCCTTAAATCCACAGCGTGGTTAACTTGCATTGGTTGACCAAAGGCCTATTCACACTGCAGCCCACAGTGCACAATGAGGAACCTTCTGGGGAAGAGCATCCGCACCTTGAGGAGGCTATTACAGCCTCCAGGTGCCCTGCTTTCCCAGAAGATCCCTAATCATGCACTGGCCGTGGAGTACGAAATTGTGCTCCACACCTTTACTAGCCTTACCCAGTCACTTACCTGTGCTCCGTGCTCCGGGGTTGTCTGAGGTGTCGCGCGAGCGTGCTGGCACATCAAATGACCATAGATGCGACTGAGCATGCGCAGAGTGTCAGCATCATCATGGCAACTGCGCTGATGCATGTGCAGTCAATGCAGGGCACTGCAGCCAAAATGGTGGCACCCTGAAGAGGACTGGCCCCACAATCAAATCAAGGTAAGTATTCGATCGGGGGGGGGGGGGGCAGGGATAGGTAATGTTGACTATTGCTCCAGGTGCAAGCACTAGTCAATGTTGGTTCATCATGCTCCTTTTCCATCCAAAGAAATAGCCCCAGATTCCCTTTCTTCAATACTATTGGTCTTATTAATGGCCTAGGCTTCCCTTCCAAAATGTTCCTATTTTCTCTGGTTGACTGGATTCCCTCTCTGCGGTGTCATTGGCTTACATTTGCAGAATGGGTCTCTACGGTTTCCCTAAGTTGTTTCCCCCAGGTTACAACTGCTTGTAGAACACGTTTTTCCACCAAGTGGTGGTTTACAGAAATCAGACTTAAGTCCGTGACAAGGGATTGCAAAATAGTCACAAACAAAATAAAAGAAAAAGAGTAAGCTTTTCTGCCCTGCTTTTCTCGCCCATTTAAGGGGACTCAAAGCGGCTGACAAACTTTCTGTTCTTCTCCCCACAACAGAACACCCTGTGAGGTAGGTGAGGCTGTGAGAGCTCAGAAGGAGAGCTGTAACTAGCCAAAGGTCACCCAGCTGGCTTCATGGAGGAGTGCGGGATCAAACCCGGTATTCCCAAGTAAGATTCCAGCTCCTTAACCACTAGACCAAACTGGCCTAGAAAGCCATTGAGGTATTACTAGGGATGTCCACAAAGGGTTGTTTTTGCATTCTATTTGTATCAAATCAGGAGAAAATTTTTATTAGTTCAAACAGATCCTTTTCAAATGTATATATATGAATATATCTGTACGAATTTTTATGAATATCCAATACAAATGCATACATATCCCATACAAATCCAATCTGTATCCGATACATAACATATCCACTCCGAAAGCATCAAATCCACCCTGAATCCACTTTGAATCCACTCTCAAACCCTGTTGAATGCACTCGGGATCCATTGCAGATGTGACCTGTGCAGCTGCTTTCCCAATTCCCCAGTTCACGAATGTTCCACAGCGTCATACAAATACAAATGTCAATGTCCAGATGTTGTAACATGCGATTCATATACGAATGTGCGAATTCATACAAATTCGTACCAATAACGGATCTTATGAATCTTCGTGCACATCCCTGGGTATTGCCCAAACATAGGAGTGCATCCATAAACCTTCAGCTGTCCTGACCCACCCTGACCTTCATGAGAGGATCCACAGTTCAAACGATGAACTGCAGCAGATGATCCTTGGTTCGGCCAAAAGGTTCTCCAGGAGAGGAGCCTCTGGGGTTGCTGCAGTAGAAGGCCCGTTTCTGAAACCTTCAAGAGAAGTCATAGGGATTAAAGAGAACCAGTGTCCTCGTGTTCAGCATCCTGCTGATGTTGGAGCTGCCAGGAATCCTCAAGTCGACCACGCTGAATGAAAGGTGGCAGGAGTCCATTTAAGCCCATTGTGCCTGATGGCGCACAGGCTCAGAAGTGGGCAACATATGCTCAGAGGAGGGGACACCTCCCTGGAAAGAAGGTACTGACCCAGGCCTTGGGACGCCCCTAGCCTCAAGATCAGCAACCCCCCCCCCCCCATACAGGGAACTGCACTGAACTAAACAGCTTGGCTCAAGCTGTCACCCATTTGTCAGCATGACATTGAATGACGGATCAGAAGAGACACGTGGATGACGAGCCTGGGACATCTTGAAGGCCTGCCTCTAACTCCCTGCTGGTTTCTCTCTGCAGCATTAATCTCCCATGACAGAGAGGCCCAGTGTGGTGAATAAGCCAGCTGTGCGGTGCCAGCTAAATAGGACAATGTGTTATACATTCCAAAACAAACTGGAAGTGCAGAGCAGAAGAAAACTCTTGGGGTGACTCAAGTGCTTGGAGCTGGTAGTGTCCCCAAAAAAGGTTCAAATGACTATGGGGGGAGACCTTCTCAGTTCATCTGCATTGAGAAAGAAAGCCTGAACCTTTCCCTTGAAGAAGGAAGAGAACATCAGCGTGTTGCTCCAGCACTAAGATGGAATCCAGGAGACCATGAGGTCCAAATTCCCACTCAGTGGTGGAGACTTCCTGGGTGACCATGGGTGGGCTGGGCAGTGCTCCTAAGACTGAGAACACAACATAAGAACATAAGAGAACATTAAGAGAAGCCCTGCTGGATCAGGCCACAGGCCATCTAGTCCAGCACCCTGTCTCACATAGTGGCCCACAAACTGCTTCGGGGCATCTCCTTCACCTTCTCTCCAATCTCTACAAATGGCCTTTACAGGCATCCTGCTTGTCTCTCCAACTCGGAGGTGATAACTAGGAATCCTTTCCAGTAGCCACTGATAATGTGTACTCGAAGAAGAGGAAGAGGAAGAGGAAGTAGCAGCAGCAGCAGCAGCAGCAGCAGCAGCAGCAGTAGTAGTAGTAGTAGTAGTAGTGGTGGTGGTGGTGGTGGTGGTGGTGGTGGTAGTAGTAGCAATAGCAGTAGCAGTAGCAGTAGAAGAAGAAGAAGAGGAAGAAGAGTTAGCTTTTCTACCCTTCTTTTCTCACCCATTTAAGGGGACTTAAAGCAGCTGACAAAGCTTTCTATTCTTCTCCCCACAACTGAACACTCAGAGAGGTATGCGGGGCTGTGAGAGCTCAGAAGAGAGCTGTGACTAGCTCAAGGCCACCCAGCTGGCTTCATGGAGGAGTGCAGAATCAAACCCCACGACTACAAGATATGAGGCCAGCACTCTAACCACAAGATCAAACTGGCTCACTAATTTATCTAATCCTTTCTTAAAACTATCCAGTCTGGATTGCTACCATGACCTCTTCGCGTAGTAAATTCCATAGATCAGTGACCCTCTGAGTGAAAAAGTACATCCCCTTGTCAGCTCTAACTCTTTTGAGCTACCTCACTAGGCTGTTGCGAGGGGAAAAAACAGGTGGATAAAACAACATGTACTTCCTTGAGTCGTTCACAGAAGAAAAAGATGGGACAGAAATGCCTGTTGAGGAAAACACAGATGATTCCAGGTAGCAAAACCAAAATACAGAGCTGCAAATGAAAACCTGGTGTTCCACCACAAAAGACCATCCCAGAGAGCAACCTGGACTCCAAGGAGCTCACAGAAGCCAACACTCGTGGGCCTGGAAGGAGGCCCAAGTTGGCTTAGCATAGAGATAGGTTCTGCATGGACCAGAAGACTCCTGGCTCCCACCCCAGCAACTGTTCAAAGTTTTGGAAAGAGGCAGGATAAGATCCAGGAGACAGAAGGCAGAAGAGCCTGGACCAGGTTGGAATGGACTTAGGAACATTTGCACAGCCTTAGGGATTGTTGAAATGAACTGACGGTTTTCAGAACTCTCCATCACCCTGTTTGGCATCTCGTTATATTTTTAGAACGCATTGCCTGTCTCATTGTATTTTAACTGGGTCACAAGCCTCTTCAAGAACTTCAATTGCTTGGAAGGGTTAAGGCTATAAATACTTGAAACTAAATACTAGAAAGATGCCCTCCCTGCATGCTTAACCTCTCCAGTTGCCAGCGACGGCGGGGAGCTGTCCAACAGGATCAGCAGTCAAGACGGCTTCCCTACTTAGCACAAGGCAAAGACACACTGCGAAGAGCAAACACCTTGCTCAGCCTCACAGGTGGCCTGGAAAGGCTTCATCAACATCCACTTCCTATCTCCTCCCACCTTTCTGGAATGCTGAGGATCATTTCTTGACCTTGCTTGTTGTTCTTGCCTATGGACATAGGATATTTTGAGCTGCCACTGCTGCTGCTTCCATGCATGGAGACTAAGCCACAATGTTTTGGAGGAGTCAGTGGAGAACATGGAGTCCAGAGCTATAAGACCATCTGAGAATCTCTAGATCAGGTATTGTCCTGAGGTCAAGTTCAGAGGACTCCCCATCTCCACCTGGTCCAGGTCCATGCTAAAAGCCATGCCAAGACCCCTTACCCCTAGCAAAGAGAACTCATCCAGTTCCCACTCAAAGCACTTCCAGGTCACAGAAGAAAGCAACCAATCCCACAGTCGGTTTGTCTGTTCCATGTTCAGCCAGGAAGAAAGAGAGGTGGGGCGACTGAACATGATTTTCCAGCTGCCTTAACAGCAGCTGGAAGTGATCTTGTGGGTGCCAATGCCAGGGCCACCAACAAGCCTCCCTCCGTGCAGAAAGCTGGTGCCCATGGCCAAGGAGTGCTGGGTCTAGGCTGCGACACCTGTTTCCAAAACACATCCCATTACTGCCTCAAAGCATGTGTGTCCACAGCATGGCAAAGCATGGAAATTCTGGCCACTCACCCCCTTTGTTCATGCACAGTCAAAGATCCAGACCTTCAGGATCCAGACCTTTGTGATGGGGTCCTCCTGGAGATCTGGATCTTGATGATGCCTGAAGACCCCATTGTGGACACCTTTAATCAGGTCCATACAAAATCCAGATTTAAAGGCCTGAAGGACCCATCAAATCTGGATTTCCCCTGCCCTCATGGAGACAGGGCCTTGCAGATGGGGCCTTTATTGGGTTCCAGGTAGGGTCAGGGCCTTCCCAATTGGTACCAATTGGGTTCTTAATGGGGTCTTAGAAGGATTCTAAGCCCTAGTGGGAAAAGGCCCCCAGGCACCGAGGCTATAGTCAGCTGAGAAGCAAAGTTCTGCTGTGGCCTACAATAGAGGCAGATTCCACAAGCCAATCTCATTTGCTCCTCAGAGGCTGCTTTCCCTTGCTGCGGCACAACAGCCATGTCCCAAGGCTCCACAATTATCCACCAGCTGCTTCCTTCCTTCTTTCTCTGAGAATTGACAATGTTAATTCATATCTGGCCTGGTGACTCCCTTTGATTTACACTCCAAAAGTTTCCCAGTGCTCTGTCACTCCAGCTTCCCTTGTGGCAACAGCACCCTCCACACTCATAGTGCCACTTGTTCTCACACACTCCCTGCTGCATATCCATGCATCACCAGAGAGTAATAAGCTCATTTTCGAGCAGCGGGCAAACCCAGAAGACTAAAAAAAAAGCAGGTTGAGCCACTACAAAGCCTCGTAAAGCTGATTTAGGCTAATGACTAGGGTTTCCATATTTCTTATCTTTGGGATAGAACATATCCAGCACTACCTGGTGCCACATGACATCATGTGGCCCTACCCAGGATGGGCAGTGCAAAACGAAGATGGGCGAAGGTTAAGTACTCAGCTTGCTTCTAGGGCACTGGTCACACCTTTAGTTTAGGACAACGTCAGTCGTCTTCAGGTCACGTTACTCGCATTATTTTTATTCAATTTGTTTTCCAAGCCGGCCGACCCCCGTCAGATGATTTTAACACAACTCCTCTTTTCCAGAGGACTCGGCCCCATATGGCATGCCAGGACATCTTCACTTCCTCAGTGTGAGCAGGGGGAATGGGCTAAAGGAGGCTGAACTGTGCTGTAGTTGGTGGGTCCAGTCTTTTATTTTGGCCAATGTCTAGGGAAGGACAGCACCCAAGGAGTTTTTGAGGCACTGTTGTGTCTCAGGTGGGCGAGGGCAGCGAGGCAAACACACGCGTCCGCTTACGGCAGTCCATTGGGGCTCAAGAGGAGTCAGCATCAGGTCAGTCCAAAGTCAGGGTTCCAGAAGTTTGGCAAAAGTCACAGCAAGAGTCAGGTCAGTTCAAGTCGGGGTTCCAGAAGTCTGGCAGAGTCACAGCAGGGTCCAAGAGTCAGGATTACGGGTGAAGGCATGGATGGGAGTTGCACAAGTTTTTGTCTGCAATGCCAGCCCAGCGTGTGCTGCTCAGTTAAGTAGGGGAGGCAGCACCACAGCCTTGCCGGCGCAGCTGCACCAGCCACTGTGATCTGCGCCTCATCTATTTCTGCTATTGAAGCAGCAAAGGGGAGGGGTGCTCTTGGGAATGACTGTCTGAGCTCTCCTCCCCAGAGCTGTCTATGTGCTCCCCCAAAACTGGCCCCTGACTCTCAGTGTCCGTGCTGCTGTGCCCCAGTTGCTGCCCAGAGCATTGTGCCATTGAAACTGCACTCTCCTCCCCCGAGGAGAATGGACTGGCAGGACAGGGCAGGACAGGCACCTCGCCTTCTCTCCTCAGTTTATGTGTATGATTCCTCTAGCTAGCATTTTTCTGCAAATGTATTAACGTTATTTTAAATGATAAGAAAGGAGGTAGATTTGACACAGCAAAAGGGGTGGAGAGCCAAGAGTTCCATGGAGGAGGCTGAGGTCGATTGCAGAGAAAGTGAGGATGGCTTGAGGTGAGAACAGTTCAAGGTGTGTTCAGACCCTGAGGTGTGAACAGTACAACCTCAGTTCGAATTATGAATAGGACATCCTGTTTCATATAGGTGCAAACAGGGTCTAAGAGGAGTTTTTTATGGGACTCACAGAGCAAGCTCAGCCTCATGTAGAGGGAACATGCATATCCAGATGTTTTGTGAAACATTTAAAACAGGGTTTGCACATGACTAATACACACACACGATTATAGTTCTAGGTTTTTGGTTGTCACTGGCTGTATTTTTTTTCCTGTGATATATTCTGGGGATATTGTGAAATGGGCCAGTTCATAAATGCCTAAAATAAACAATGTCACGGAGAAGATGCTAGTAGGTTCCTTCAGCCTATTTTCTTTAAATCATATATTTGGATTATGAATGTTATGATCTTTCATTCTTTTTAATGTTGTGAAGTATGGTTACCTTTTCATAATTATCTACCAACGCGAAATGAAGACTAGTATATAAAATGCTTTAGCTAATTAAGCAAAAGAAGCTGAACCACCATTGTGCTTTGATCAATTTTTGATCCCCCTGACTTCGTATGATGGAAGTGGGGCATGGTTGACCCATGAGGGCAAGGGGAGCCAATCAGCACACACAATCAGCCCAATTTCCTTCTCTCCTGCAGGAATGCTTTGGTCCTGGTTTAGGTGCTGTGTGCAATCTCTGCTTTGTTCAGCAAGAACAAGTTCCATGTGGTGTGAACAGAATTGCTGTCTTACAGCATCTCACCTGCTAAGGACATCTGGTCCATAGGGGCAAAGTGGGTGGGTGTGCGCACACCACACAAACACACACACACACACACATCCCACCACCACCACCACCAGATTCATAGACCAATGGCCATCTAAGGTGCAAAAATATTTCTCCTTCTTAGAATAACAAAATTATAAAGTTGGAAGAGATCTCCAGGGTCATCCAGTCCAACTCCCTACTCAGTGCATGATTCCTCCTAGACCATGCCAGACAGATGTTGTAGGTCCAGCCACTGCTTGAGGACCTCCAACGAAGGAGAACCCACAACCTCCCGTGGCAACCTATTCCACTGACTGATCGCCCTCACTGGTTTTTTCTAATATCTAATCTGCATTGACTCCCTTGAAGTTTCATCCCATTGTTTCTAATCCTCCCATCTTGTGCAAGTGAGAATAAGGACAATCCTTCTGCCCTGTGACTAACAACCCTTCAGAGACTTGAAGACTGCTATCATGTCTCCTCTCAGTCTTCTCTTCTGTAGGCTAAACATGCCTAGATCTTTCAACTGTTTCCCGTAGGACATGGTTTCCACACCACTAACCATTCTCCTTTGGTCATAACTCTCCTGACCATCACAAGGCTGCAAACCATCTTGCCTGAGAGGAGTGGAGAAGAGGCAGCAGGCTGGGCTCTGCCGTCCTGCTCCCAGCGGTGCCCCTCCCTCTTCCAACTGCTTCCATCACAAGATGGCAAAGAGACTACGGCAGCTGATCCACCAGTTGAGAAAAAGTCTGTTCCTGAGGCCGAGCATGGTGGGGCTGAGTAGATCCCGGCTGACCATCTCTACCATCATCCGGTTAGTCATCAGTGAAGAGAAAATTCAAAGTAAAGAGAACAGGAAAATTCCAGCAATAAGAAACAAACAGAAGAATTGGAACAGAAGACCTCAAGCACTTGCTTTTTGCTGTTCCCTGTTCCTTCCCACACCATTTTCCTTTTGTTTCTTGTCTCTTTAGATTGTGAGCCTGAGGGCAGGGACCTGTCTAAGATTAATATAATATTGTAACCCGCCCTGAGACCTTCGAGTATAGGGCGGGATGGATGGATGGATGGATGGATGGATGGATGGATGGATGGATGGATGGATGGATGGATGGATGGATGGATGGATGGATAAATAAATAAATAAATAAATAAATAAATAAATAAATAAATAAATAAATAAATAAAATCTTCTTAGAGTGCCCCCTGCGACAGATAAGAGAATTTTTCTCCATCCACCTTTTCCATGCCACGCATGATTTTATACACTTCAATCAGCACACCTCTTATATGCCACCTTTCAGGCCTAAAGAGGCCCAGACATTGCAGCCTGATTTCACAATAGGGATGTGCACAAATATTCGTAGGCATTTGAAATTCAATCAAATGTGCCGAATTTCGACATTCAAATTAAAATAGAATGTCCAGAAATTCTAATTTAAACATTCGAATCGAATTTCAAATTTTGGGACTATTCATTTGAATTATTCGGACATTCATATGCGTATGGGTTAGGATACGATGTGTACTTGAAGATCCGCACCTTTCCCGCATCCGTATCGCATTTGTATGGATTCATACGGGACGAAAACAGATTGCGTATGGGATTACTACGGTACGCATACACACGTGTACGGAGGCGTACAGATGTCAGGAAGATGCAGTATGGGCATCCTGTCAACATTCATAAGTGCAAATTCGAATAAAAAATTTGAGCAAACAGATTCGAATTTGCTTAATTCGAATTGAATTTCGTTAAATTTGAATTTTAAAAAATTGAATCAAATTGAATTTTCGATTATTCGAATCAACTCGAATAGAATGTTAAAAAAATCACTATTCTTGCAGACTCCTATTTCATAAGGGAGTTTCAGATACAAGAGGAAAGCCAGCTGGGGGCCTTTCTAGAAAGGTCTGGGTGTCAAATCTGCTTCTCCAAAGTGAACTTTCTTCTGCATCTGTAGATCAGGAGATCTGGCACGTCCCCTGACCTCAGCAGCAGCAGGACTTCAGGAGCTATCAAGCATCTGCTTCGAGCAGGCATTAATCCCACTGAATTCACCGAGTAGTTGACAGTTTGATTCCCTGACTAAAATTGTTTGTGATGATGGTGATGATTAGCCATAATGATACCTCACTCTTTGGCTCATGCAAATTCCATAAATCAGAATAAATTGCTGCCTTGCAAAAAGAAAAAAAAAGCCAGTTAAAAGGTGTTGCTGTTTAAAAAAAAACCAATTAAAAGTCAAGTTAAACATACCAAGCAAGAACCAAGAAACAACTTTTGTTGATGTGCAACCCATAGGTGTTTCAAAAAGAAAAAAAAGTCAGGTAAAAAGCAGGCTGGCATATTTTCATCTTCACACAGAAACAGAAGATGGACTTTAAAAAAATTGAGAATGGAAAGAGGAGAAATAATCTTTAATACAACTATAGGACTGGCAAGTTGAAGAGACCTTAGAGATCACCCAGTCCAACCTTCTAAGAGCCAGTTTGGTCTACTGGTTAGGGAGCCAGACTCTTATCTGGGAATACCGGGTTTGATTCTGCCAACCTCCACAAAACCAGCTGGGTGACCTTGGGCTAGTCACAGCTCTCCTCTGAGCTCTCACAGCCCCACCTACCTCACAGCTGTCTGTTGTGGGGAGAAGAACAGAAGGTTTGTCAGCTGCTTTGAGTCCCCTTAAATGGATGAGAAAAGCAGAGTAGAAAAGCCAACTCTTCTTCTTCCTTCCTTCTCTCACAGCCCCACCTACCTCACAGGTATCTGTTGTGGTGAGAAGAGCAGAAAGTTTGTCAGCTTCTTTGAGTCTCCTTAAAGGGGTGAGAAAAGCGGGGTAGAAAAGTCAACCCTTCTCCTTCATCTGATCACAAGGACCGGGTCTTGAGGCGAGAACCCTCACTCCACTAACGGGAACCATTTCCAGGAGGCTGAGGCGCCAGGAGGCCGAGATGTTCCTCCTCGGTATTCCTCCCATTTCCTATGCCTCCTTTATAGCGACGACGTAATCAATAAAGTGCTCAAGACAATGCCAAGGAGCAGGGGGGACATGGGTGGGGCTGAACGGCAGATAAATAAAATTAAAAGGTTTCTGAAGGGATGATTCAGAAAGCAGGCTGGGGGCGTCAAGCACACAATTAGTCTCTCCGTCACTCCGCCGAGCTGTGCTTGACAGACAAATCAATCCTCGGCCCATTCCAAGCGGGTCCTGAATTAATAAATCAGCAAGGCGGCGGTAGAGGATTCCTGTCAGAGAACAGGGCGGCCTCTGTGGAGAAAGGGTTAGAGGACACTGAAGACCCCGGAACCAAGCTGGGCCGGTTGCCTCGATCCTGGTCCCACCGCAGCCTGGGGGTCGGCAGGGAGACTACCAGGAGGGGGGTCAGGTCATGTTCCTCTTTGCACGGACATCAGTCTCTGCTCGAGGGAGGAGGCAGGGGAGCATTGAAAGGCATCCAATGCGCTACCTGTGCTTAAAAATTTAAAAATGCCGAGAGACGAACAGCACAATCCCATTAGCCAAATGGAGGCAGCTAGAAGAATCCGCCGTCTGAGGGAGGGCTGCCCACCACACAAGGTGCAACGAGGCCAAATACCATAATAACCTGTGTCCTGAGGAGACAGCTAGCCGAGCTAGAAGGATAGAAATGTGTCCCCAACTTTAGTTAAACCTGAGAGAAAAACAGGGGCTTATTCGCACTACGGCTCTAGTGAAGAATTAGTGAACCTCTGGTGAAGAGCATCCGCATGAGGCTGTTATATCCTCCAAGCGCGCCCTGCCTTACCCGAGGTCCCCCAATTGTTAAGTGTGGAGCATGAAATCGTGCTCCACAACTTAACCAATGTTTACCAGGAACTTACCTCGACTGTCGAACGGCAGAACTGTCCACACCTCTTCCGGTGCTCCGGGCTTGTCTGAGGTGCCGTGCAAGCGTGCCGGCACCTCAGATAAGCATAGATGCGACTGCGCATGTGCAGAGTGTCAGTGTTGTCAAGGCAATGGCGCTGACACACGTGCAGTTCTGGAGGGCACCGCAGCCAAAATGGCGGCGCCCAGAAGAGGACCAATCCTGGGTTCGAATAAGGTAAGTCTTTGATCGCGGGGGGAGGCAATGGCCAAAGTTGACTAGCGTTCCAAGTGCGAGAAATAGTCAGTGTTGTTTAATCACACTCCTTCGCCGTCCAGCAGATGGGAAGGGAAGTGCAAAAACACCTCAGGTCTATTGGTATCACAGTGTAGGTGGCCATATTACGTACATACCCGTACGCAACTTATTCGTATCCATACACATCCATACAGAACGAAAACGGGATGTGTACGGAATAAAAACGGGATGCGTACAGATGCATACGAATGTTGTCGACATTCATATCAAGTTCATATCAAATATTCGTAGAAATAGATACAAATGTATTTGAATCAGTTCAGATTTTAATACATTCGTTTTTTCTCTATCCGTGAGAATTCGGACGTTCGTATATTCGATTCAAATTGAATCAAATGTCAAAAATTGCATTTGTGCACACCCCTAGCCTGCATTCACTTACTTAAAGATCAGTGTCCCAGGAAGTGATGTCACACTGGGCCTGCCTACACATCCTCTGTCCTCCCATGCCCGTTCTAAAGTGGCATTCGGGCCACTGGTCAGCATACACCAACACTGTCTACTTATCAGCTCTGGCTTCTGCCCTCAGGCCGCCCTCAAGCTTCCTTCTCAGCATTTGAAGGTGGCATGCCTTCTGTCCACACTGGGATGCCCTGAAGGCATTTTTGCTGCACCCACGTGTGATGATACAGGCAGTACAGGATGACCCCAAATCCCAGTCACCAAGTGTCATTTTGCCTCTTTATAAATCTATGGTGAGGCCACATTTGGAATCTTGCGTACAATTCTGGTCGCCACAACTGAAAAAGGATATTGTGGAACTAGAGAAGGTGCAGAGAAGGGCAACCAGAATGATTAAGGGTCTGGAACACCTCCCTTATGAAATCAGGCTGCAACATTTAGGCCTCTTCAGTCTGGAGAGATGGCGTTTAAGAGGGGACCCGTTTGAAGTACATAAAATCATGCATGGTATGGAAAAGGTGGAGAGAGAAATTTATTTTCTCTATCACACAACACTAGAACCAGGGGGCATCTATGAAGCTGATGGGTAGGAGAGTTGGATCTGACAAGGGGAAGCGTTTCTTCACCCAAAGGGTTATTGGCTTATGGAATGAGCTGCCGGAAGAGGTGGTGGCAGCTACCAGTCTAGATGGCTCCAAGGTACGGTTAGACAAATTTATGGACAACAGATGTATCAATGGCTACTAGAATGAATGCCTAGGTATATCTTTCAGGCTCGCAGGGGGGAGGGGAGGGAAGCAGGATGCTTCTAAGGCCATTTACTGGGATTCAAGAGCAGGAAAAGGTTTGTCCTTGTCTCTGCTTGAGATTCCCATGAGCATTTGGTGGGCCAATGTGTGCGATAGGATGCTGGACTGGATGGGCTGTGGCCTGATCCATCAGGGCTTCTCTTATGTTCTTATGTTCACTTCAACATCACCCCCTTGCATGCTGGTGCAGCCAAAGTCAGTGAAACATAATCACAGTTGTAAAGCGAGCTCTAGAAGGAAAATATAGTTTAACATTCATTTTAAATGCATTTAGCAAAAAGACTCTATAAGAATCCATTTCCTTTCTCAGGTTTATAGGTTTGTCATATGCTACAATATTAAGATTTATGCCAGTAGCAAGACTGTATACAGAGCCAGGAGAAGAATTAGGGACCGCCATCCACACATTAGACTCTGCCACAACCCCAATCTAGCTTTGTCCACATTGGGCAAAAGGTGGACCAAGCTAGGGTACCCAAAATGCCACCCTAACCCAGGTTAGTGGAAGATCTCTATGAGGTCTACCATCAACCCAGGGCCAACATACTGGACCACGAAGCCATGTAGATGGCACAAACCTGTGGTCTGGTACAGCATGGATGACTCCTCTCATTGGCACTCCATCAGAAGTGGGACCACCCAAGAACAGTTTGGGCAGAACCTCCAAAGGCTGGAAATGAAAGTTCTCAGCCTTCAAGCCCTCATGGGCTCTGGTCACACCGTTAGTTTAGGACAACTTCAAGCTGCCCTACCCCCATTTCCAAGCTGCCCTACCCCCATTAGATCATTCTAACCGGAGTTCTCTTTTCCAGAGGACACAGCCTGTCCTGCCACCCTAGACTGTCTTTTCTTCCTCAGTGTGACCAGGGAAATGGGCTAAAGGAGGCTAAACCGTGCTGTGGTGGGTGGGTCCAGTCTTTCCTTTTGGCCAATCGGCACAAGCGGAGTTCATGAGGCACCTCCCCTTCTCTCCTCAGTTTATGTGTATGATTCCTCTATCTAGCATTTCTACATACATTTATTATTATTATTATTTATTATTTGTTCAATTTCTATGCCGCTCCTCTCCGAAGACTCGGAGCGGCTTACAACAAGTCAAAATATCAGACAGGTTAAAACAATAACAGTTAAAAGCAAAACAGTAACATCAAACACCCACCCTCAAACCCATTCCCGAAACAGGGAGGTCTTAACAAGCTTTCTAAACTCCAAGAGGGTGGGGGCATTTCTTATAGCGTGCGGGAGCTCATTCCACCAGGTGGGGGCTGCCACCAAGAAGGCTCTCCCCCTCGGGGCTGCTCTTCTGCACTGTTTCAATGTTGGAACTTTCAGGAGCCCCAGTCTATGGGTCCTAATCGGTCGGAGGGACTCATGAGGCAGGAGGCGGTCTCTCAGATATACTGGTCCTAAGCCATGTAGGGCTTTATAGGTTATAACCAGCACCTTAAATCGGATCCGGAGACCGACAGGCAGCCAGTGCAGCTCGCGGAGTGTTGGTGTAATGTGGGACCGTCTAGGAAGTCCCACAATAGCTCTTGCGGCTGCGTTCTGGACCACCTGTAGTCTCCGAACATTCTTCAAGGGCTGCCCCATATAGAGAGCGTTGCAGTAATCTAACCTCGAGGTAATAAGAGCATGAGCGACTGTACGTAAGGCCTCATGATCCAAATAAGGACGCAGCTGGTGCACGAGACGAACCTGGGCAAACGCCCCCCTTGAGACCGCAGCTATATGATGGTCTAAACTAAGCTGCGGGTCAAGGAGGACTCCCAAGTTGCGAACCTTCTCTGAGGGGGTAATATGTTCACCCCCCAGGTAAATGGATGGACAGTTTGAAATGTCCCTGGGAGGCAATACCCACAGCCACTCTATCTTGTCGGGGTTTAGTTTGAGTCTGTTCTCACCCATCCAGGTCCTAACAGCCTCCAGACACTGGCACATCACTTTCGCTGCTTCGTTAACTTGGCATGGAGTGGAAATGTATAGCTGAGTATCATCAGCGTACTGATGACATCCTACCCCATGTCGTCGGATGATCTCCCCTAACGGTTTCATGTAAATGTTGAATAGTAAGGGGGAAAGCACCGACCCCTGGGGTACCCCACAAGGGAGTAACCTAGAGGTGGACCTCTCACCCCTCACTAACACTGATTGCGAGCGATTAGAGAGATAGGAGGAGAACCACCGTAAAACGATGCCTCCCACTCCCAAGCCCTCCAACTGCCGCAGAAGGATAACATGATCGATGGTATCGAAAGCCGCCGAGAGATCAAGGAGCACCAGAATAGTGGATTCACCTCTGTCCCGGGCCCGCCAGAGATCATCCATCAGCGCGATCAAAGCAGTTTCCGTGGAATGGCCTGATCTGAAACCTGACTGAAAGGGACCCAGGTAATTGGCTTCATCCAGAGCCCCTTGGAGTTGCAGCGCCACCACCTTCTCCACTACTTTCCCAACAAAAGGCAGGTTAATTACACAGGTGAGAAGAAAAGCACATAAAAAAGGAAGGGGGTGTGTGGAGGTGGGAGAGCAGGCTTTAAAAAGAACCTCAAACTCACACCCTCTCCTCCCTTGAGTGACACAATGGCATCCAATAAGAAAGGAGATGGATTTGATGAAGCAAAAGGGGTGGAGAGACAAGAGTCCCATGGAGGAGGCTCAGGTCGATCTTGGGGCAAGGTGTAAGAGATGCAGCCCAAAGCAAGGATGGCCTGAGGAAGACCTATGTGTAAACAGAGCTGATACAATCGCAGTTCGAATTATGAACCAGGACGTCCTGTCTCGTACAGGTGTGACCATGGCCATGCTGTCTCTGAGGTCTCTTTGGAGCTAGTTTGGTTTAGGTGAGCCAGTTTGGTATAGTGGTTAGGGAGCCGGACTTTTATCTGGGAATACCGGGTTCGATTCCGCCCTCCCCCATGAAGCCAGCTGGGCGACCTTGGGCTAGTCACAGCCCTCTTCTGAGCTCTCACAGCCCCACCTACCTCACAGGGTGTTCCGTTGTGGGGAGAAGAATAGAAAAGCTTTGTCAGCCGCTTTGAGTCCCCTTAAATGGGTGAGAAAAGTGGGGTAGAAAAGCCAACTCTTCTTCTTCTACACACAGAGCAGTATAGGTCACTCTGTCGTGGAATGTGGGGGACACGGAAAGGGCCCTTTGAGCATCTCAGTCTCCAGAAAAGCACATGGGTGAGTCCATGCAGTCGACCCCCACTCGATCACAAATACGGTCAAAGCGTCCTTTCCCTTCCTTTTCCTGTAGCAGTACAATAAGCCTATACTTTTGCTTTTATAGCTCTTGTGGGGGTTGCCACAAGGTGCAGGAGGCGGAAGAATGGGAGATGCTTTGGAGCGAGCATTAACAGGTGACTCAGTGCTTCTGTGTGCACAGGCTTTTCCTACCTGATAACGTTACTGTTGTTCCTTGCTAACTGGGGGCTAATCCTTTTGGAATAATGCATGTAGAACTTGTTGTTTGTGCTTTTAATTAGGTTATTGATTCTCACTGGAAGTCCCTTTGAAGTGTTTGTGGCTGTTTTTAAGCAACAAAGTGACTCACGTATCTTTCCAAAAAAAAAATCAAATGAAGTAGGGCTTAGGCAGACTCCTATGCATATTGATGCAAGGGCTAGAAACCTGCCAAGTTCCTTGAGATATGAACCTGGGGTCAATTCACACTTCAGCCTGTAGTTTACCATTAGGCAACATCTGGGCAGGTGCATCTGCACTTATGGGAGGCACTACAAGCGCCTACAAGCATCTCCTGCCTACCCAGATGTTGCCTAATTGTAAACTAGCTGTGGAACATGACACTGTGCACCACAAGCAAACTAACCCTCCCCAATTGTGACTGGGAGCTGACCGTACACATACAACCGGCGACCATCTGCACTCTGCCCGGCTGAGGAGGTCATCTGAGCTGCCATACAAGCACACTTGCAGTTCACACGCCCCCCCCCCCCGTGATGAGATGGTGCAAAGCACCAGCATCAGCTCACCATAGCAACAGCACTGGTGCACTCACAGTCGAGCAATGCACTGCACTCAAGATGGCGGTGCCCTGCAGAGGATCAGCCCAGGGATGGGTCACAGGTAAGCGATCAATCGCTGTTGTTGACTAACGCTCGCAAGTGTGAATGCTAGACAACGTTAGCTTAATTGTGAAATTGAGTGAGTCAGTGAGTCAGTCAGTGTGTCCCGTGTTATTAAATTAAATTTCCCATTATCTTTGACCATTGGACACACCAGCTTATGAAATGGATGAGCTCTCAATCACAAATACCATCCAGAAGACCCCAAAGGTTTCCCGCTTCTGGCGAACAGACCCACAGCCTTAATTGGTTCCCGCGCCCATTTCAAACAAATACTCATGACCTCTTAAGCCCTGAACTCCAGAATGACTAGGATCCAGGAAGAGAGAGTAGTTCTCCCCTACTTTGAAAGGTTCAGATCCTGAAAACGCCGACAAATAAGGTATTTGCAAATATGACATCATAAACCCTATGGAACAAAGGATTGGAGGAGATGTCTATTTCCCATAGAATCAGTGGCTCAGCTTTCCTACCAGCACACTCTCTCTCTCTCTCTCTCTCTCTCACACACACACACACACACACACACACACACACACACACAGAGGGTGGGAAAGTTACAAGCAGTGACAAATGGAGGTTGAGGAAGATATACAAGATACTGTTGAAATTTGAAAGGGAACCAGAAATGTTAAAGAATGTATGGTGAAGTGGGCAATAAATTTTCATACAGTGTACAAATGGAACAGCAGGAGGAAATGTGGTTGAAGGACTTGAAACTCACACTGTGTTATAATTTAAAGGAGAATTTTTGCAAGATGGTCTATAGACGGCACCTCATCCTACACACATTGTCTATAACGAGCAGCAATGCCCAAAATTCCATGATTGGATAACTGGATTATTATGACTGGATTAATAATTGCCTATCTCCACAGACATTGGAGGAAGAATTACAAATGGTAGATTCTGAGGAATAAGGAGAGACTTTGGCTCCATCCATACTTGTTTATACTGTGCAGGGGAATGTGCAGTTGTGATCGGGGCATCACGCATGACAATTAATGGATCGTCATGGCGACGCATTGTCCGATCGCTGCTGCGCACTTACCTTCATGCTGATTTAACAACACTCACTGCACATTATAAAAAAGATTCAGACTTTCCCACTAGTCCCGGCAGAACGTCGAGCAGAGACAAACAACAGCAGGAAGGGCATCTCAGTTTGGATTGGCTGCTTCATCTTGCATGACCATGTGTGCCGACTCAGCTCTTGCAGCTTCTGGGGAGGAAGCTACAGAGCTGCTTTTTAATCAGAACAGCCAGTCATCATTGCATTTCCTTTAACTGTGGATTATTATGCACTATTTCCTTTAACTGTGGATTTCTTCCACAAGTCTGGAGGCAGCCAAAGATGTTGTGGTGGTCAAAGAATAAGAGGAGTGCAAGATTAAAGACAATAATCATTCAGAAGAGGATCAGAAGTCATCCATTACCAGCAATCAAACTATAAATTGTACCTCTTGCTGTTTTTGAATATATTCATATTATAGGAGGTTTTATGCTTAATAATAATTACTAAAAGAGAGGGAGAGAGATGGAAAAAGGTGAAAAGTTTAGCAATCACTATTTATTATATTTATTTATTATTCATATTTCTATCCCACCCTATACCAGAAGGTCTCAGTGGATGTCCAGATGGGGAGAATGGCTCCAACCCATCCACATTCTGAATTTCAAATACCAGGAGTCCCGAATACATTGTGAATATTGTTTCCTATGTCCAGTTTCGGTCCACTTCCAGAGTGAGATAATACATCAGCACAGTGATTTCTTTTAGTGTTAAATTCCTCAGGAAATTCACCTTTGGGATAGATAACATGGAAAGGAAATTACTGGTTTGGAATCAAATGGTTTGCCATCAAGATGAAGAACTAGCCGTTTGGTTCAATGGCGAACCAAACACATGATCTGTTCTGCCTGTGAGCTTCTCAGAGGTGCCAGACCAGAGGCCTTTTCGCACACGCGGTTTTCGAACGCACAGAAGACATCCCGGGACGCGACATTCGCATTGCCGCGGCTGGGTTTCCGTCCCGGCACATCCCGGGCTGTCTTCCGCGCGTTCCAGATGCAGAGCACTTTAAAGTGCTCTGCATCCATTCCCGCGTGGACGAAGCGTCCCAGGCCGTTCGGGGAGAGAAGCATTCACAGCTGATGGCGGTCAGGCTGACTGACTGCCTTGCCGGGCTGCGGAAGCGATTGCGCAGTCGTGGCGAGGCTGGCAGACAGTGAGGGGACCCACGATTTAAATCGTGGGTCCCCTTGCCGTCTACCAGCCTCGCCGCGGCTGCGCGATCACTCCCGCAGCCCGGCAAGGAAGGTGATAGCCTTCCGCAGGGGGGAGCTAGGCCTTTCCCGGCCCCGGCGGCCCCATTGCGGCTGCCAGAGTCGGGGATCTGGGAGCATCGGCTTCCTGTACCCCCTTTCCGGGGTGGCAGGAGGTCAATGCCGGGCTGGCTGGGGGCGAGGAACCCTTGGGCAACCGGAGCGCCTCACTCCGGTCAGCCAAGGGTCCCCCCGCCCCCATCACGATGGGCACGATCACAGATGGGCACAATCGGTGTGGCGGGGAAGCCTTTGGAGATCGGAGCCAGGGGCTCCGATCTCCAAAGGGGTCCTGCCCCATAGGGACTTTGCCCCGGCCCCTGCAATGGGCACCCGTGTGCCCGGGCGTCTTCCTGCCAGCTGCACGGGCCCCGATCTGGCCCCGTGCAGCCGGCAAGAAGCGGAGCAGACAGCCTGACAGGGCTGCCCGCCCCTTGGGTGCTCTCACCCAATGGGATGCAGCCTCGCCAGCCATGTCCCCGCCCCTGGCCGGCCTTTGCCGGCTAAGTAACTTCGGAACGCTTTTACCATTCGCACACAGGCGCGCCAGAACGCGTTTACACGCATTCCTGCGTTCCTGTGTGTGAATGGTGAAAGCGTCCCGAAGTGTCTTAGGCCACCCTTCCTACACCTGTTCCAAATGGACCGAGTGTAGTGCAAAAAGGCCTCAGGCCCAGTAGATGCAGAATGATGGATTCCACAGGCCTTTGATCTCCAATGCAATGGCAGGTGCCCTGTTGGATACTGGTCCTTCAAGCTTCAGGGTAATTTTTGCAGTGTAAATTTTGAAAGCACAAACCGGGTCATAAACCTCTGTGAGAGACAAATAGCCAAGTCCCTTCCTTGTCTGCCTGTCCATTCCTGGTGCAGCCTGCACTTTGCTTCAGCAGCAAGCATGCAGTGTGTCTGGCCAACATGCCTGCCGCATCACCATAGGAGTGTAGGATAAGGCTAGAGAGATAACCGCTGCCAACCCTGCTCCTGAGCTGTGAAGGGTTGGTGGCTTTCGCCAGCAGTCATAAATTCTCCCTCGCCCATATCTGCAAAAGCTGATGCAGTCAAATAAAGCTGTTCTGACAGGGGCGTTTAATAGCCCTGCTGTCTGCAGAGCCCTGGGTTCACACACTCCCTGACAACGGATGTGTGTTTTTACAAAGCCAAAATTTACTGTCTTAGGGCCAGATTTACAATCAAAGCATCCACTCAGTACCCACGCGTACGGAGCACTATAAAGCAAGAAGGCTGGGGAGAGGGAAGAGAGGGAGGGAGGGAGGGAGGGAGGGAGGGAGAATTAGAAGAGGGGAAAAGGTACTTATTCTATTCCATCCCCTTCTCCGCCTTTTCTTAAGACTCCTTTTGTGCATCTGCTGAAGTCAGCAGAATATTAACTCGGCTGTCATTGGGCCTTGGGAGATACAGAATCCCACGCAAACGTGTAGAAAGCAGACAACAGAGACAAATCATTTCGCCTCCATTTCCCTGCTCTGGGTGCATGCCTGCATACGCGTGAATCAATGAGCGTGATCGCGAGAGGAACCCTGGCACAATAAGAGTTCAAGGCAATCTACACCTACCCTAATAAGCGTGTTCTGCGGGTAGCTGAGCGTGTCCAGAGTCTGAGTGACTTTGCCTTTGGGCAAAATCCTCAGTTCACACAAACTGCATTGCTTGGAGGCACTTTGGCAGGGGATTCTGGGAAAAGGTAGGTCAAGAGGCAACACACCTGGAAGTGTCCAATTTGCACTGTTAATCTGTCCACAGCAGTCAAGCCTTGGGAAGGGGCAAAAGACCTTTAGGATAGGGATCTGCACAAATGGGGGGGGGGGTTTGCATTCAATTTGTATCGAATCAAATGTAAGAAAATTAATATTCGGTCAAATAGATCCTCTTCGAATGTGGTAGGATTCTATTCAATATGAAAGTACAAATTTGTACAAATATCTCATACAAACACATCTGTATCTATATGTATCCGGTACGTCTCTCGTAATATATCCGCTCTGAAAGCGTCAAATCCACCCTGAATCCACTTTACAAGTTATGAATATTTGTGCAAATACCTAATTAAAGCGGGAATGCCAATGAAGACACTCCAGATGTTCTGGGCTACAACTCACAGCATCCTACTTTCACCATTCCATGGCAGACCCAGAAGGAGGGGAACGCTGGGAGCTGTAGCCCAGGAACATCTGGAGACTGCATCTTGAGACCCCAAGATTAGAAGAACAGATGATCTGGCCACCAAATTAATGCCAGATTTTAGCTGTATTTTTACAGCTTCAGATCTGTGACCATAATAACTTTGATATGATATATGATATCTATGATGCATGATATGAGATGTACTTGACATGGTCCACGATGCAGTAGTGTTCCTGTTGCATTACTCACAGGCTCCACGAGCTACAAGTTGAGGTTGTTGTTGTTTGTAGTACCTCTTCAAAGCAGTTAAGCAGTTGGAAGGATAGATGTGGCTCCACTCGAAACACACACAGAGTGAAGCAACTTTAAAGTACAGGGAATGGTTGCTAGCAGGAGTTGATAAAGACTCAGCCAATTGGTATGTTCAAGCAAGTTCCGACACTATCCCCAGAGGTCATAAGAACCTAAGAGGAGCCCTGCTGGATCAGGCCACAGCCCATCCAGTCCAGCATCCTGCCTCACACAGTGACCCACCAATTGCCCATGGGCATCTCAAGCAGAGACAAGAGCAAACCTTCTCCTGCTCTTGAATCCCAGCAAACGGCCCTAGAGGCATCCTGCCTTCTCCAGATATTACATTCCCCACTCATCTCCCAGTTTTCCACCCATGCTACCACCGCCTTCCTCCAGCCGCCCCTATGATCTTTCTTTAAAATTAAAAAAAAACTCAAATTGTACAAAATAAACCCCTAATTTTGCAATCAGAGTGAGCTATGCAAATTAAGCACATTTATGCCATTCTGTGCTATTTGCATAATTTCTTCTTATGACTGCAATTGCTTTTATTTATTTTTAGTGTGTGTGTTTAGCAAGCCATGTCGGCTTATTTGGCGGTATCCTCGCCTCACCTGAAACTTCTTCCAAGACCTACCATGCTGGGATGAAGATATGAAGAAGACAAAGAAGCAAGGTAGAAGGTGGCTTTCCTTAGATTGGGCTGTGAGAAAATTCACAAATACCACGATGCTTTGCTGTAGACACTGACAAAGGCCTTTTCGGCATAGCTCCCATGGTACAGATCAGACTTGATGTCTATCTAGAGCTGATTTTTCTGTTCTGGCTTTTCTATTTATTGTTGTTGTTATTGTTGTTATTTCCATTTCCATCTCCATTTTCCATTTTTATTTATATACCGCCTTTTCAAACATAAAATTTGTCAAGGTGGTTTTCAACAAATGGAAAAACAAAGTACAATACAAATACAATCATTACATCAAAGAAGTACAGCAAATAAGTATAAACAACTCAAATCAAAGACAATCATTGCCCAAGGCAGGTGGTGGTGGTGGTGGTGGTGTAAAAGATGCATTGAGTTGTGCTAGATGAAAAACCACAAAACCACAAAGCCACACCACACAAAGATATCTTGTCTTTGCCCCAAAGGTTCCCCTCATCAGTTTCATGGCTAAATAGTGGCTCTACACTTCATTAATATAGTTAATCTCCTTGACTAATTCATCCAGCAGAGGAGTCGGTCTTGCCCTGAAACAGTGCAGTTTCATGCAGAAATGCAGAAACGAGGTTGAAAATGGGAAAGACGTTTTGTTATAGGAAAGATTCCGGAGCTGATATTTTGGGCAATTTTAATTACAGCGGTTAGGTAACCTTTTGGAAACTATCCCTTCTCATTGCAAAGAGTTTGAATGAGCAAAATTCCATGCCAGACGCATGGAAAAAATGAAAACTAAAATTGAAAGCTGTTTGGCAGATCCTGAAAAATGACTCCAAACTGTGCAGGAACCAATTTTTAAGCTTCATCATTCACCCGGGGTGAAGCAAATTAAATGTAGGCCCCACATCCAGCGGTGGGTGTGAAGTGCTGGCAACTGAGGCTACATGCACCCAGATGCTGGTTTCTTGAGCTTCACCCAGACAGCACTTACTTAATCCGCATCATTTGGAGAATCTGGAATAAAGTATGGACAACCCAGAATAAAAGGTATCTGGATGTGTTTTACTCTGGATTCTCCAAATAATGCAGAAATGTTTAGCCTACAGAAGAGAACACTGAAAGGAGACGCAGTCTTCACGTCTCTGAAGGGCTTTCATAGTGCAAAGGAATTGTCCCTATTCTCACTTACACAAGATGGGAGGACTAGAAACAACAGGATGAAGCAAATCAAATGTTATTATTATCATTATTAGTTTATTTCTACAGCACTGTCCATGTACTGAGCACTTTACAGACATTTGTACATTAACATTCATACGAATAGTTCATACATTCATTAAACTGGGGATACATATCAGATATGTATCGATATATATAGTTCATATAGGATATGTATCTGAAACATATGCGATGCGTATGCGCTGGTATAGGATACGTATCCAATATGTATGTGTTCATATAGGATCTGCATCCAGGATCCATATGCATTCGTATCGGATATTCATACAATTCGTAGAAATACATTTGTATCGAATAGAATCCTACCACATTTGAAGGGGATCTATTCAAACAAATAGATTTTCTAACCTTCTATTTGTTACAAATCAAATGCTAAAACAACCATTTGTGGCACATCCCTAGGACAGACAGGGGTGGTTTAGGGAATCCTGCATTGAGCAGGGGGGTGGACTGGATGACCCTGGAGGCCCCTTCCAACTCTGTGATTCAATAATTCTATGATCCTATGAGTCAGTGCAGGATTGATGTGAAACTAAAAGGGATGAGAGGTCCATCCTGTGGATCACTTTGAGCCAGTTTGGTGTAGTGGTTAAGGAGCCGGACTCTTATCTGGGAGTACCAGGTTTCATTCTGCACTTCTCCATGAAGCCAGCTGGGTGACCTTGGGCGAGTCACAGCTCTCTTTTGAGCTCCCACAGCCCCACCTACCTCACAGGGTGTCTGTTGTGAGGAGGAGAATAGAAAAGCTTTGTCAGCCACTTTGGGTCCCCTTAAATGGGTGAGAAAAGTGGAGTAGAAAAGACAACCCTCCTCCTCCTCCTCCTCCAATCCATCAGTCAATACCCATTCATCTTCTCTAACATGTTACTGCAAGGCAAACAAAAATAAAACAAAAAAATTGCCCATCCTGCTCTGTTTTTCTCTTCCAAGAATTGAATTTTAACTCCCCTAAATCCAGTGGTTGCCATAATTGTGGGGCAGGTGTGGGGGAACAGAGTACTTTTTTTTTCTCTTCCCCACCCCAAACAAACATGAAACCAGAGGCCTTTTCACGCTTAGGCTGGTAGTCAACAATTAATGAACTGGGGAAGGGCATCTCCGCTTGGAGGGGGCTGTTACAGCCTCCAAGCGCCCTGTTTCCCGGAAGTTCCCTAACTGTTGAGTACCTGTGAAGCACAAAATCGTGCTCCTCACCTTGACCAACGTTAACCCTAAGCTTACCTGGAGCATCCAGGCAGTGGCCATCCGCACCTCTTCCATGCTCCGGGATCATCTAAGGTGCCGCACAAGCTCACTGGGACCTTTGACTACAGATGTTCACAAAATGTTTTTTCTGACATTCTATTTGCACTGAATCAAATACCCAAAATACGGTTCGATTCGAATCTTTTACATTTGAACTTAACAAGGTTCAATTCATATTTACCAAACGTGAATCTATTTGTTCGAATTTTTGATTCGAATCTGCACATACGAATGTCGGCAACATTTGTATGTGCACGTATGCATCTTCCCCAGATCTGTACGCATCCGTACATGTCCGTATGCATCCTGTAGTTATCCCGTATGCAACTCGTTTTCATTCCATGCAGATCTGTACAGATGCATACAGATGCAGGAAAGATACGGATCTTCAAGTATGCATCGTGTACGAATGTCCGGATAACTCGAACAAATAGATCTGAAATTTGAAATTCAATTTGAATGTTTACATTTGTTGAATGTTGAAATACGGCACATTCAATTGGATTTCAAATGCCTACGAAATCTCTACTTCAGATGACCATAGATGCTATTGCATGTGCACAGAGCACCAGCAGCATCATGGCAATGGTGCTAACGCATGCACAGACACAGAGGGCACCACAGCCAAAATGGTGGTGCACAGAAGAGGACCGACCGTGGGGTCAGTCTCTGGTGAGTGACCGATCGCGCTTTTCTCACCCATTTAAGGGGACTCAAAGCGGCTGACAAAGCTTCTGTTCTTCTCTCCACCACAGACACCCTGTGAGGTGGGGGGGGGGCTGTGAGAGCTCAGAAGAGAGCTGTGACTATCCCAAGGTCACCCAGCTGGTTTCATAGGGGAGGGTGGAATCAAACCCAGTATTCGCAGATAAGAGTCCAGCTCCCTAACCACTAGACCAAACTGGCTCACAAGAAAGCTGCATCTTTTTGACAGGAGTCATTAAATGAGGTTCTGTGTGGCCACAGGCAAACCCAGGTGGCTGCCCAGGACTTGAAAATCCCATTCAAAGGAAGGAGAGAGGTAAAGAAGGCAGAGCTCCGGGCAGAAGCCTCGCCGTTCAGCACTGCCTTCAGGCCTCTCTTGTCCATTCAGCGGTAGCAATACAAATGCCACTTGATAAAATTTGCAGCATCCCACTGCAGCATCGCTCTTCTACCCCCTTCTGCTTGCTTTCGGTTGCAAAAGAGCAGGAGAGAAAGGCTATTGGTGCACTTAAACGCACAGCCAGGCTGGGCGTAAGGAAAGCGAAAGGCGGTGTTGCCTTTACAATGCCCGACAGCGCCCTCTGCTGAACACTTTGGGCATCGGCCTGGCAGCGGGCCCCTTGCCCGTGGAAATCAGGATGCCGTCTTAGCAGGAAAGCCTCGAGAAAGAAGGAAGGGGGCCGTTAAAATAAAATGCTTGCTATAAATAGCTGATGGGCGAAGGAGGACTGCCCACAGGCAGCAGCAGCAGCAGAGGTAAAAGAAAGAAAAAAGGGACAGAGACGTGCTGAAGATTCTAGATCTGCAGCTTGCTCTGGGCAGCAAGGGATGGTCCTTGCGTGCCAAAGACCTAGGGTTCAATTCCCAGCATCCCCCCAGAAGAAAACAGTGGCAAACCATTTCTACACTGTTGTCAAGAAAAGGCATAGGCATGTTCATGAAGCCAGCAGGACTTGAGAAGAAGCAAGCCACAGCTGCCTCTGTAGGAGATTTCTTCACCCAGACGGCCATATGTCTATTTGCTGGCAGAAGAGGTGGTGACAGCAACCAGCCTAGATGGCTTTAAGGAAGGGTTGGACAAATTCATGGAGGACAGGTGTTTCAATGGCTACTAGAGGGGATGCCTTAGTCCATCTTTCAGGCCGTGGGGACAGGCAGGGTGCCTCTAAGGCCATTTGCTGGGATTCGAGAGCAGGAGAAGGTTTGCCCTTGTCTCTGCTGCAGATGCCCATGGGCAATTGGTGGGCCACCGTGTGCAAGAGGATGCTGGAGTAGATGGGCTGTGGCCTGATCCAGCAGAGCTCCTCTTATGTTCTTATCTTCTCTGTGCGAGAGGGGGCTCTCACACCCACAGGATTCAGTTGACTCTACTGACCTGAGCTAAGGAAATGGATCGTTTTTGCCCATAAGAAAGTGACTGAGCTGTCAGCTCACTGACCACCCAAAGGCAACTGGTGGGCCAGTGTGTGAGACAGGATGCTGGACTACAAGGGCTGGGCCTGATCCAGAGGGGCTCCTCTTCAGCACTTCTAAACAAATTCATGGAGGACAGATTTACCAATAACTACCAGAATGGATGTCTGGGTCCTACCTCCCGGTTGGAGAGACAGACAGGAGGCCGTTTACAAAAGAGAGTTGAGAGCAGGTGAAGAATTTGCCCTTGTCTTCTGCTTGAGATGCCCAGGAGCAATCAGTGGGCTTCTGTGTGAGATGTGATCCCAGACTAGATCAGTTGTAGCCTGATCCACCAAGGCTCCTCGTATGCTCTGATAAACAAATTCATGGAGGACAGGTGTATCAATGGCTACCAGAATGGATGCCCAGGTCCTGCCTCCAAGTTGGAGAGACAAGCTGGAGTGCTCTCAAGGTCATTTGCGGAGAGTCAAGAGCAGGTGAAGGTTTTGCCTTTGTCTCCTGGTTTATATGGCTGGAAGGGTAGATTCTGCTATTTCTTTCCTTAAAACATTTTTATTACCACTTCCCACAACAGCAGCAGCAACATAAATCTTGAAGGGGGGGGTACCAAAAATAAATAATAAAAACAAGAGTAAAGTGGGACAAGCCCTTAAGGTGATTCTTCACCTGCTGGTATACCAGACTAGCAGGCATAATAGAAGCCTCCCTTCCACATGCTGGTGTGGTTGAATGGAGACCCCACCTTCTTAGATCCCGCCCTCTTAGGTCACTTCCTGGGGGTGGGGCTTCTCTTAGCTGGTGGCAAGGAACCTCCTCCTATGCTTGCTTTTCACTTAGTTTCTAATTTTTGCAGCCAGTTTAAAAGTTTTAATATGAAAAGTGATACAAAAAAGTGGTGGTGGTGGTGGTGATCATCATCATCATTTCTAAATAATATGATATGCAAAACCATAATCTCTCCTCTCTTTCTCTTTCCCTTCTTGTATTCCGTTTCGGCATTGCATCAGCTCATTTTTGTTTCCCGGAACCGCAAGTGGCCACCTATGATTGCGCTTATTTTCTGCAAAGGACAAAGTGAGCAGAACCCAGACTTTGTCTAAACTGTTTACTACCCCAGCTGTTCACACAACGCCACACCACCCTGAGCGTCACAGAGACCAGAAGCAATCAGGAAAACTAGACACTTGAAAATTTCAGCGAAGTAGCAAACAGCCCCTTCTAGCTCCGTAAGTGTTCCGGGAACATTTATAGCAGAAAGAGAAAGCGGCGTCGACCCTCTCAACAACAACAACAAAGCAAAACAAAAAAGATAAAATTCATACCTGAGAATCTCCATGTGGTATAGATAATCATACAGTTTGTACAAATTGCAGATAATGGCCGAAGTCTGTTGCTGAATGAAACTCCCTGTGACTCTTTAAAGCTGTGTAACCAGCAGGTGGTACAATCGGAAGAGTAATTCACATTAAAAAGAAATAACATCCAGAGAAGTTTACAAGCTGCAGGGGGAAATCTGCAGTTGGCGCTTTCTCCATCCAGGCCTTAGTTAATCTGGAGCAAATTCCATCTCGGCCTTGCGTCCTGATTAGGGTGGGGAGGGGAACAGGTAAACAGACTGATCCGGACTCTTGCATTTATGATTCCTTTGCACCTCTTTTAAGCTCCTTCGATTTCTTATAAGAGTTCCTCCACACTTGATCTCACGTTCCCATACAAGATTAAATGCGAATCCACTCCGTTTTCGGGATCGTGCGATCCCATTTAAATTTCTATTCCTGGACTTTACAAGGACTATACGGCTAAAATCCACTGAAAAAAAAGTCCTTGGAAAAGCTGTTCTCAGCCCCATTTTGGGGGCCAGCCCCCTTTTTTTTCCCCAATGGAAACAATACCAGACTATTTGGGGAGGAGATCTGTTTCCCCCCACCAATATCTTTTCTTTGTACGGCGCAACGAGTGTCGTTGTAGTGTTGGCAGTAGAGATGTGCATTAAAGTTCAAAATATTTGTTATTCGTACAAATTCATACAAATTCAGACATTCATAGATGAATCAAATGTCCAGACATTTGGATTTCAAAGTCAAACAAATATCACAAGTTATTCATACGAATAATTCAGACATTCGCACCTGGTATATACCAGTACACATCTCATACACATCTGTACACATGTGTACAGGAAGAAAACGGGATGAGGACAGGATGCGTACAGATACGTACAAGATGCATATGTACCCATACAGACATGAATATCCAAATTATTCGTACAAATACATGCAAATATATTTGTATCAATTCAAATGTCCGGACATTCGTTTTTCCTTCGCTTTGAGCCAGTTTGGTCTAGTGGTTAGGGAGCCAGATTCTTATCTGAGAATACCAGGTTCGATTCCACCCTCCCGCATGAAGCCAGCTGGGTGACCTTGGGCTGGTCACAGCTCCCTTCTGAGCTCTCACAGCCCCACCTACCTTACAGGATGTCCGTTGTGCGGAGAAGAATAGAAAGCTTTGTCAGCTGCTTTGAGTCCCCTAAAATGGGTGAAAAAAGCGGGGTAGAAAAGCCAACTCTTCTTCTTCCTCCACAAAGCCAGCTGGGTGACCTTGGGCTAGTCACAGCACTATTCTGAGCTCTCACAGCCCCACCTACTTTACAGGGTATCTGTTGTGGGGAGAATAGAAAGCTTTGTCAGCCGCTTTGAGTCCCCTTAAATGGGTGAGAAAAGCGGGGTAGAAAAGCCAGCTCTTATTATTATTATTATTGGTACAAATTTGAATTTTCAAATATTCTATTTGTTGCAAATCGGATGCCAAATATTGCACTCGCAAACACCCCTAGTTAGCAGTAAATCTCTGCAGTAAATCATCTCTGAATTGCAATGTCTAGGTTAACATCTCTTTCTTTGTTTTTCCTTTTTTTTTCCCCTTCCCTCCTTCCGGCCAACGCAAGCCTTGAACTTTTAGAACTCTTCTCAAAAAGGAAGAAGAGGAAAAGTGAGACTCTTTTGCCTCCCTCCACTTATTATTTATTTATTTACTTACTTGGCCATATCTAAACCTCAGCCTCCATCTGCAACTTGCCACCGGTGAACTTGCTGTCAGCACACCCGCGCTCTAGTAAATTGGGAGAAAATTGGTTTTGATTTAACCAAAGTTGCAAGTGTATGGAAAGTATGCTTAGCATGCACAGAATCTCACTGCCTTTGTGGAGCCCGAGTGTTGCATTAGCATATTCCTTTTCCCGTTTAATTAAGTAAGTGTTGCAAATTGTTTTTCTGTTAATTATTTCAGCTATGGACATTATTATTTCCCCATTTCGGAGAGCAGGATCTGTTTCAGTGGGTTAATGGCGCTGCCAGCGCCGTTTCTCCCCCACCACTGTTTATCAGAGTTGATAATGGTCCATCTGCCGTCCCAAAAGCATCTCGGCCCTTTCTAATTGGAAACATCCTCTGGCAAATCATCTCCAGGAGCCACAATATGATATTCAGGGCATCAGTGTTCTGCCTTCCCTCTGTGGCTAATTTCACACAAAGGGTTTGCTGATAGACAGTATTTAACGGGGGGAGGGTACCCATAGGAAGAAGGCAGGTGATCCACTTCCTCATGGGAGATGGATGGAAACAAAAGAAGGCAAACGGAGGGATGCATTAAAAACAGGCAGCAAAGGTGGGACCACCTGGACTTGGAGTGGCAAAGGACAGCGTCAGGTAGAAGGCATCTCTGCACCTGCATTGGATCCAATGCATGAAAATGTGTATTCGTCCAAATAGATCCCCTTCAAAAGTAGGGTTCAAATTTGATACAAATGTTCAAAATGAATTCCATACAGATTCCATATGAATCTGAACGCATCAGATCCGGCCTGAATCACTTTGAAGCCTCTCTCAATCCACTTTAGATCCACTCTGGATCCATTGCAGATGTGACTGAGACCTGAGGCCTTTTCGCACACGCAAATTTGGAACGCATGGAAGACAGCTCCGGACGAGGCATTCGCATTGCCCCAGCGGGGCTTGCGCCGCCTCGCGTCCGGAGCTGTCTTCCACGCGTTCCGGATGCAGAGCACTTTAAAGTGCTCTGCATCCGTTCCAACACGGACGAGCCGCCCCGGCGCGTTCCGGGAGAGAAGCGTTCACGCACGCTTCTCTCCCTGACAGCCATCGGCACGCCCCCAGGGCCCAACTTGCCGGGCCGGCGATCGCGCCAGCGCGGCAAAGCCGGTAGATGGGACCCACCGAATTGGGGTTCCCCTTTCCCATCTGCCATGAACTGCTTGTCCAATAGGGGGCCTAGGTGGGCTGCGTGCTGCGCGCTCCCAGAATGCCCCCCCTCATTCCGAGGCTGGACGGCGACGAGGTAGGTCCTCCGTCGCGCGCGCGCGTCCTCCCAAGGCCCTGGGGGGGATCATCTTCACGGTGAAGGTGCCTCGCTGTAGGCACCTTCACAGCGAAGATCGGGCTCGAAGGGTGGTTGGGGGTGGGGGTGGGGGGACTGGGGGTTGAGGGGACTGATCTGCGGGGCGCCCGCACCTAGATCCAGGCGCTCGCGCCCCACAGATGGGCGAGATCGGGGCGCGGGGCGAAGCCTTTGCAGATCAGAGCCAGGGGCTCTGATCTCCAAAGGGGTCCTGCCCCATAGGGGCCTTGCCCCGGCCCCTCCGATGGGCACCCGGGTGCCTGGGCATCTTCGTGCCAGCTCCACAGGGCCCGATCCGGCCCCGTAGAGCTGGCACAAAGCGGGGTGGGTGGCTTGACAGCGCTGCCCGCCCCTTGGGTGCTCTCACCCAATGGGCGGCAGCGTTGGCAGCCGAATCCCCGCCCCTGGCCGGCCTTTGCCGGCCAGGACAGTTCCGGACGCTTTTAGGATTCGCACACAGGTGCGCCGGAACGCGTTTACACGCGTTCCGGCGCTCCTGTGTGTGAATGCTGAAAGCGTCCGGAACTGTCTTAAGCTGCCTGCCTGCACGCGTTCCAAACGGAACGTGTTGCAGTGCGAAAATCCCTCTGGATTCATCTTAAACTGGGACCTGGATTCATCTTAAACAGTCAAGCCTACTGAGACCTCTGACTCATTCTTTCATCTAGCCAAACCACCAGAAAACCTCCTGTTCAGGTTTCCATCTAGCCAAAGCCATCAGAGACCACCAATTCGGGTTTGTTTCTAGTGAAACCTGCCAAGACCCTCCTATTTTGGTTTCCATCTAACCATCAAGTCCTTGCCCATGAAGGACTCTTCTGTCCACCCACCATTTCCACAGCCAGCAAGAATGTCTAACCCAGCATCATTATTCTTCTTTCTTTTATAACCCACGCACAAGCTTTTCCCCTCTAAAGTCATTTGTTCTTCTACAGACCCTAAGGGTGCATTCCCATACAAGATTACATGCAAATCCGGTCTGTTTTTGGGACCGTCTGATCCCATGTAATTTTTTATTCCAAGACTTTATGAAGACTATCCTGCTAAAATCTGCAGGAAAAAAGTCCTCAGAAAAACTGTTCTTGGACTCATTTTGGCACCCCGCACACTTCCCCCTCCCTTTTGGGAATGCTACCAGATTATTCAGGGAGGAGATCAGCCTTTTGGACTGCCCCCCCTCCATATGCTTCTGGCCAATGCCTGCCACAGATGGGTGGGATTTCTCCCCCCTCCCCTTGCAACCCCTGCCACAGATCAATTGCAGAGGGGAGGGAAAGTTTTAAAAAACACGAGCCTCCGTTTACGAGAGATACATTTGTAGCAACAATCACAGAGGAAAAACAATCACAGAGAGGAAGTTTTAAAAAACACAAGCCTCCGTTTACATGAGATACATTTGTAGCAAAACTGCAGAGGAGAAACAATCACAGAGGGGAAGGAAAGTTTCAAAAAACACTAGTCTCCGTTTACAATAGATACATTTGTAGCAACAATCTCAGGAGAAACAATCACAGAGGGGAGGGAAAGTTTCAAAAAACATAAACCTCCATTTACGAGAGATTCATTTGCAGCAACAATCGCAGAGGAGAAACAATCACAGAGGGGAGGGAAAGTTTCTTTAGCCCTGCTAAAAACCACAAGACAAGCTGCTGCCTTCCAGGTAATGTGAATGGAGGGAATGTCTGATTCGAAAGGGAGAGTGATTGCTTTGTCCTGTCTGTTCTTTCGCTCAACTGATTCTGAGCGGGACAAGGAGCAGAGATGAAAAGATCCTGTTTCTCTGTGCTGGGGATTTGTGCAGTTTGAGTAGGAACTGCAGTATTTGAATTCAGCCCAAGTTATCCTCAAGCAACTGGGAACACCCAGAATGCATGCTTGGTCCTGAATCTGGATTAAAATAGTCGAGTGGGAATGCAGCCTAAGAGTCTCCTTGTATCTCTTGGGCTTTCCCATTTATACATATCTATGAAATCATTTTAGATACGGATGATTTCACACCCAAGGAACGGGACTGCTAAGAACTTCTCATGAGTCACTTATTAAGCCAGAGTACTCAGCAAGATTGATTCCACATTCCTCCATGAAGCCAGCTGGGTGACCTTGGGTTAGTCACAGCTCTCCTTCTGAGCACTCACAGCCCCACCTGCCTCACAGGTGTCTGTAGTGGGGAGAAGAAAAGAAGGTTTGTCAGCAACTTGGAGCCCCCTTGTGAGAAGAGCAGGGTAGAAAAGCCAACTCTTCTTCTTCTTCTAGTATCTAAAGAACATGTCCAAATTTGAGATCCTAGCAACCACTCATAATGACCAGGAAAGCTGGAATATAGCAATACCTAGACAGCCTTAGATGGAGAAAGGCACAAAGGCAGGAAAAGTTCCATTGGTTAAGACTCGAGAAAGTTGTAAATTTTTATTTTTATTTTTTTAAACCTTTTTCAAACTCTGGCAAAATCAATATAATAGTCATTTGCGGGCTGTTTGGGGTTCCTGTTATTCTAAAATGCTGATTCAATATACACCTCGATGTTGGGAATGCAATGAAACTAATACCTGAACCGTACCTAATGGTAATGTTTTAAAATGATTTCTTTCTGGCAGGAGGTTACTGGGCATATAAATTATATACTTGGGAAACACTTTCTATTTTCTGAGGCTCATATTTTATCAGATTATCTTCCTTGCATCTTGGAATCAGACTAATGGACAATATAAGTAGATACTCTGCCCTTATCAGCATTGCCAAACTTATTCTTAATGGACAATGGACATAAGCACTAAATGCTTGGGCATCGTGCAATTTACCCTCGTGGGCCAGGAACCCATGAAAGCAGGATATTTCACAAAGGCAACAAACACAATACAATATTCACAGCTCATATAATACAATATTCAGACTCTCTGCCAAATGTTTACACAGATTGCTCAGCGGTAGAGCAAGCCGACTCGATCATCAGCGTGTCCCCGGAAGGTGGCAATGGCAAACCACTTCTATCACTGCCAAGAAAACTGCACAGAGGGGGGGACCCATGGAGTCTGGGAAGGAATGTAAAGATGTCTACCTGCTTCCAATCCACCCACAGGCGCCACGGGTTTTTTAGAGCACAAACAGGAAACAGAATAGCTTAATTTACCATTTAATCCAGAGGAATAAACCAAAGTATGTTAGCTGGCACATCCAAGGTCAAGAGACCAGCAGCCAAATCTCACAAGCACAATATATGAGCAAAGGCCTTTTTCACATTTCAGCATGACGGCTGAAAGCTGGTACATGCCAGGGGACAGATCTACCATTCACTTTGGCCAGTGAGGGATGCATTCTTGGCCAATGTGCGAACGGTGGCTCCATCCCCACATGTACCAGCCCAAAAAGGCTGTCACAGGGGGTGGGTCCCCCGACTCAAGCTGCTGCCATTGGGACATATTGGCCTGCCGGCTGGAAACCCCTTTAAGGAGTGGGGCAAGACCAGGGGTGTGGGCACCACCCCAATCCCCCATGCCCCACTTACCTTTCTGGACTCCTGGCTCGGTTTGGCTAGGTCCCAGGGCTTGCTTGGATTGACCTGACGCTCTTTGAAAGACCACCCCATGCTGACCCCTAGCGGGGCCGGCTGGGGCCAGGTGTGGAACACAATTTCATGCTCCACAGCCTGGACAGAAGTAGGTCTGTCCCAGGGCGGGCCTACTTCTATCCCAGGGTCTAAGTGTGAATGGGCCTCCTGAATTCAGATAGCTGACACCATTGAGGGACTTAAAGCTTCTAGACCTTCCTGTATTTACAGTAGGCAGCTGCTTCTAACCAGGATGAACCCTCCTTCTGCCTGGGGAGAGGCCCCATCGCTCCCTTGAGTACACACCTGAGGCCTTATCGCACTTGGGCCTCTAGTCAATAATTAGTGAAGCTCTGGGGAAGAGCATCTGTGCTTAGAGGAGGATGTTACAGCCTCCAAGCATGCCCTCCCTCCCCAGAAGGGCACTAATCCTTGGTCAGGTGTGGAGCATGAAATCGTTACTTACCTGAAGAAGAAGGAGGAGGAGGAGGAGGAGAAGAGTTGGCTTTTCTACCTCGCTTTTCTCACCCATTTAAGGGGACTCAAAGCGGCTGACAAAGCTTCTATTCTTCTCCCCACAACAGACACCCTTTGAAGCAGGTGGGGCTGTGAGAGCTCAGAAGAGAGCTGTGACTAGCCCAAGGTCACCCAGCTGGCTTCATGGGGGAGGGCGGAATCAAACCTGGTATTCCCAGATAAGAGTCCAGCTCCCTAACCACTGGACCAAACTGTGCACAGCCATTCGCTTTTGCCAGCTCTCCGGGGCCGTTTGAGATCCTGCACACGTTCACTGGGCCTCAGATCACCATAGACACGACCATGTGTGCACAGAGCGTGCACATCGTCCAGGAGATGGCGCTGACACACCCGTAGTCACAGAGGCACTGCTGCCAAAATGGCGGCAGCCAGAGGACAACCAGGCCCCAGGATCGAGTGTGAGCACTAGTCAATGTTGGGCCATCACACTCCTTTCCCATCTAGAAGAGGGGAAGGGTAATGCAGAAACACCTACTTGTCTCATCAACTGACTGCTCCAGCTGATCCTAATCAGCCTCATGTTCCTCCTGACTGGAAGCGTCTGGAGAAAGGCTGGAATGATCCAGAGCTCGGCATATTCCTCAGAGTCACAGCCTGACCCCCTAGTCAACAGATGGAGGCGCTGTAGTTCAGTGGTAGAGCAAACTGCCAAGAAAGCAGAGGGTTGCTGGTTTGATCCTCAGCCTCTCCCCAGAAGGAGGCATGGCAAACCACATCTGCATCTCTGCCAAGAAAACTGCATGGAGGTGTCCACATAGTCAAACAGGAGTTGGTTCATGACTAGGTGGTACCCAGCAGTAACAAAAACAACAACGTAAAGCTGTCTTGTGCTCAAACCAAAGGAGGCTTCATGTCAAGAACTTTCCAGGCCAGAAATGTTATTTGCAGCGTTCCTGCTAAAGGGAAGGAAAATAAGAACTTAAGAACATAAGAGAAGCCCTGCTGGATCAGGGCACAGCCCATCTAGGCCAGTGTCCCATCACACACAGTAGCCCACCAATTGGCCATGGGCATCTCAAGCAGAGGCAAGGACAAACCTATTCCTGCTCTCAAATCCCAGCAAATGGCCTTAGAAGCATCCTGATTCCCACCCACCCCCCAGCCCAAAAGATGTACCTAGGCATTTATTCTAGTAGCCATTGATACATCTGTCATCCAAAAATCTGTCTAACCCTACCTTAAAGCCATCTAGACTGGTTGCTGTCACCACCTTTCCGGCAGCAAATTCCATAGACTGATGACCGTCTGGGTGAAGAAATCCTTCCCCTTGTCTGATCCAACTCTCCTACCCATCAGCTTCATAGATGCCCCCTGGTTCTAGTGTTGTGTGATCAAGAAAAGAAATTTTCTCTCTCCACCTTTTCTATACCATGCATGATTTTATATCCTTCAATCAGGGTCCCCTCTCAAACGCTGTCTCTCCAGACCGAAGAGGCCTAGATGTTGCAGCCTGATTTCATAAGGGAGGTGTTCCAGACCCTTAATCATTCTGGTTGCCCTCCTCTGCACCTTTTCCAGTTCCACGATATACTTTTTGAGATATTGAGAAAGAAAGGACACAGATCCCATCTAGGAGAAGCCCACTGTTTCCAGTCTGTGAGGTGTTTCTTGCAGTTCATTCATTCAAATATTTCTAGGCTGTCTTATCATCAACTGTGATGAGAAATCTGCACAATATTCATAGGCATTCAAAATCCAATCAAATGTGCTGAATTCTGACATTCAAACTCGAATAGAATGTCCCGAAATTCAAATGTAAACATTCAAATCGAATTTCAAATTTCGGATCTATCCGTTCGAATTACGTTGTTGACATTTGTATGTGCAGATTCGAATCAAATTCAAACGAATCGATTTGAATTTGGTAAATTCAAATCAAATCTCGTTAAATCCAAATTTGAAAGATTCTAATCGAATCAGATTTTCGGATCTTCTATTCGATTCAAATAGAATGTCAAAAAAAATTTGTGCACATCCTTATGTGACCCAACTCTTATTATACACTTTGGGGGCAACTATTTACCTCCCAAATTCATCAGGGCAGTTGGTGTTTCATATAAGAACAGATCCCATGAATTTGCAGGTGGTTCCTCCCCTTTCCCTCCATCTTCCTGTCTTTTTCTAGCTCCCACGATTCTCAGATGTCACATCAGCATTTTTGCAACATATCTCCCCACACACACAATCTTTCAATAAAATCTTGGGTCTCACTATGTAGCCAGAAGGTTGTATCTGAGTTTACCTTCCTGTCCCACTTCGCCAGCCCCTGGAGCCTTTCCCAAGTCCTAATAAAGATCTCTGAAACAAGATGCTAATGCCGGATTATTCAGGTAATCTCTCCAAGATTCTTCCCTCGCTGTGGCTGCTGATAAATAATGAATTAGGCCTTTACTTATTATTTCTCTTGCCCTGTGGGTTCACGGAGTCTCAGGAACGAATACAGATTTAAAGACAATGAGATCCATTTATTAATATCTGTCTCCGTCAATCCCGCGTTGGGAACGTGGCGTCGTCAGACGAGTCCTTCAGCAACAGAGAAATTGCAAGGATATTAACATTGGACGTTTAATAAATAAGAACTGGTCACAGACTTATACATTGGTGCCATAATGTGGATTTGGAGAGGAGGGGGGGAAAGGAATAGGGATGTGAATCAATATTTGTAACATTTGAAATTCATAGAATTTGGCCAAATTCGGAGATTCGAATTCAAATTGAATGTTGGCACATTCGAAGGTTGATGTTCAAATTTGAATCAGATGCTTCAATACATCCATATGAAGCTTTGGAAGGGATCTGCATGGGATTCTGATGGGATTCGTATGAGATTCATAAGGGACTGAGCATTCGTATCAAACTCAAATCCTACTACATTTGAAGGGGATCTATTCAAACGAATACAAATTTTCTTGCATTCAATTTAGTACGAATCGGATACAAACAAAACCATTTATGCACGTCCCTAAAAAGGAAAATAAAATGTAAAGTAAAAAAATCTCCATCAGATGTTGGCACTCAAACCTTCCATAATCCTAAGAGACGGAAAAATCAGGAATGCTTTCTGGTTTCCTCTAGATCCTTCTTTTGCGATATTCTGTGGTGTCACTCAGCATGAGACCATATGGGATCCTGGGTGGGAGCTTCCTGCCCATCTATGCCAAAGCTTGTTTGCTTTTTCATTGCTACTGAAACACCATGAATTGTGGAGAAGCAACCTACTCATGTTTTAACAGTGTCATTCCAAATTATAACTTCAGGGGAAAAGTGTACTGACTCAAAAAGTCTCTATGCTGATAATGCAGTTAGCTGGTGTCGTGTCTCAAGCCGGCAGCATTCAGCAAGCAAACACACACATGTGCACCGGGCAAACAACAACAAGCAGCTGGATTAGGTTTCGGAGTTCTTGGAGGAGAAAGCCTTAATGCATGGTTAGCAATGCTGAGGTTAGATTTTCCAGATGGTCTTCATTGTCATAAATCACTCAGAGGTTCAGGAATACAGAAAGTACTAGAGCCGAGGTTGCAAGAAAAGATCTGTTGTCTGCAACGGTGTTTGCTGGGTTTGGACTGGGCAAGACTCGCCCCTCCAGTGCTGCTATTTGGCATGCAGATGCACTGAATGTCTCAGGTGTTTTCGTTGTTTCCTGGGAGCACTCTGTGATGGCTGTTGGTCATCATCTGAGTCTAAGCTGTCCCAATCCTGGGAGATAGGATCATTGTGCACATTTGACCTTTGAGGCATGCTTTCCTTGCTTTGGCAGGCAGGGAAGCTTGCCTCGGCATGGCCAACAACCTCCTCATCCTCGGAAGCGGAGGCCCTGATGGCATGAGGCATGACAGGTTGTGGATGTGTCCAAACTGGCACAAGTACAGCCACCTTCTATCCAAGAACAGCGTGTGTGCTGTCAGGTTAGCTTCTGGGGCCCACATCCACAAAATTGTCAAAAAAGATGTTTCATGTCTTCATTGTTGTGGGCTTTCTACCATCCTAAGAGCACCTGGAAGTTCTCCATCATGTGTGGATACTGATGACAGAAACCCTAAAAGCCTGTTGTGGTGTGCTGAATACTGCCTGGCACATTTGAGCCTGGCACACATGGGGACAGGAAGGGGGACTCACTTCACATCCTGTTGAGTAGATGAAGAACAGGAACTGGGGACAGAGCCATTGTGTCAGCTGTTTCTGCACTGACACCTAGTGGTCATCTGAGAAATTGAATCAGATTTCTTTATATAAGGGCCCCAACCAAGTTGACAACAGGAGCTTTATTCACATTGCTCCATAAAGTGCCAAGATTTAAACAACTTTTGGAAGTTTTGGCTGTTTCTGAGGCTCAGAGCACACAGCAGAGGCCATTTTGCACTTTGTCAGTAATTAGTACAGCTCTGGTAAAGAGCACACACGTGCCCACTAGGCTGCTACAACCTAGAAGCGTGTCCGACCTAACCAATATTTACCCCAGGCTTACCAGGGTCCGGCTGCGCAACCATTTGCTCTTCATCTGTACTGCGTGGGAAGCATGTTGTCTGCGCATGTGCAGTCATGTTGGCAGCCAGGATCAGTTCCAGGCATCCTGAGCACATGCGATGGCACTACCAGGTACATCTTTCAGGCTGGGGGGGGGAGCAGGATGCCTCTAAGGCCACTTGCTGGGATTTGAGAGCAGGAGAAGGTTTGTCCTTGTCTCTGCTTGAGATGCCCATGGGCATTTGGTGGGCCACTGTGTGTGACAGGATGCTGGACTAGATGGGCTGTGGCCTGATCCAGCAGGGCTTCTCTTATGGTCTTATGTTCTTATGTAGTGATGTCTATGCAATATGTCCCAGGGACTGAACCCTGAAAATTTCAGCTCATGCTCAGATGCACTTCCGGGAGCAGAAGAGCTGGGGAAATATTTGCAAAGAGAAAAACTACTCCCTGCTCTTTTCCAAGGGAAAACTCCATCATGCCTCCTTTTCCCACACTTATCTCTGCAGGTGGTGTGCATGGCTTGAAGAATTGCCAGACTCTCAGCATTAAAAAGAACCCAACATGGTAGAAAGGACCATCTGTTCACAGGTTGGCTTCTGGGCGATTACATTTTGGGGAGAAAGCATTTCAAGAGGAAGGTGATCTGAGACAGCAGGTCCTTCTAGAAGCCAGGCTGCAGGAACTGAATCCACTAAGGATGATTCAGAACGTAGGAGACGGCATTACCTGCCTGCACGGGAGTTGGGCTTGCAAAGTGGAACTCCAGAGCAAGCTGAGCCAAAAGAGGAGGAGAGGTGGTTTCTATACCCCCACTTTTCTCACTCTTAAGGGGACTCAAAAGCAGCTGACAAACCTTCTGTTCTTCTCCCCACAACAGAAATCCTCTGAGGCAGGTGGAGCTGTGAGAGCTCAGAAAGAGAGCCATGACTAGCCCAAGGTCGCCCAACTGGCTTTGTGGAGGAGTGCAGAATCGAACTGGGAGACCTCCAGATTAGGGAAGTACATGAATATTCATAACATTCAATGTGTGTACGAATTTGGATGAAACTGGACATTTGTATACAAATTGAAGGTTACAACATTTGCACGTTGATATTCGTACAAATGCTTTAGAATATTCTTGAACCGGGGAGGTGGGAAAGCGGCTGTGCCAGTCACATCTGCAAGGGGTCCAGAGTGCATTTGACATGGTTTGAGAGCAAATTCAAAGTGGATTCAGGGCAGATTTGGTGATTTCAGAGCAGATACGTTACAGGATATGTATTGGATACATGTAGGATACATATGTGTACTAGGGATGTGCACAAATATTCAAAATTCAAAAATCGGCCCTTTGAACTCATATTGACTGTTACAATATTCGTATGCTAACATTCAAACAAATACAAATACAAATGTTTCCGGACATTTGTATGAATAGTTCAGATATTCATTAAACTGGGGAAACCTAATGGATACGTATTTATTGGTATCAGATACCTATCCATTCGTATCAGATACGTGTTGTTCGCATCAGAAACATACCTGTTCATATCAGATATGTATCTATTCCTATCAGATACGTATTCATTCGTATCCGATATGCATTGATATGAATACATACAAATCGATTCTTATTGAATAGAATTTTATCACATTCGAATGCGGTCTATTCATATGAATACGGTTTTTCGAACATTCAATTTCAAATCAAAATGCCAAAAGAACATTTGTGCGCAGATTAGGGATGGACACAGATATTCAAAAATTCAAAAATCCAATTCAAATTCGATATTAAAATTTGAATCAGATTCTCAAAAATTCAAATATTCAAATTTGGATCGAATTTGGATTTTCAGAAATTCAGTATGAATTTTCAAATAATTCAACTGAGCAGAGCGTCCATTATAGCATCCGAAAACCGGGTCTATTTACGCATATAATACAGGATGCAAACGGGATACAAACATGAAAAAAAATGACGCAAACGGATTCGAAAATCAGATACAAATATCCCTGGCATTAGTATATCCGAGTTCAAATCGGGACTTCAAAAATACGGACCCATGTAATCCAGATTCGAATCAGATTTTCAAAAATCTGGATTTTTGAAGTTCGATTCAAATTGAATATTCAAATATTTAATTTGAATTGGATCCGAATGCAAAAAAAAAATGCATTCGTGCACATCTCTATAATGGATATGTATCTGATATGTGCTGGATATGTCTGCGTTCGTATCGGATATTCGTATGGATTCATACAAATACATTTGTATCGAATAGAATCCTACCACATTCTATTTGAGCGAATATGAATTTTCTTACATTCAATACAAACTGAATGCACATAAGAATCCGACACTCAAAGTGCAAGACCAATTTGACTGCATTGAGCATCCATCTGAGCTCACCTGACTCCTGCATTGTTCATCCCATCCTGCTCAGAGCCGGGGGGGGGGGAGTGAGCAGGACCGCCTGTCATCATGTCATCCTGCAATGACATCAGAGCTAGTCACCCATGATGGCCCTGTCTTCCAGCCTGCTGACCTGATGCAGCCTGTTAACAATATCATGCTAATCCATTTTGCTGTCTGCCTCAGAAAACATCTTGGCTTCAGCCTGGCAGCAGAGAGTAAAAGGCAGCCCATTCTGCTGGCTGCGTTCCTCTTTCATTCCTTTGCAGGGTGGTAATTCTGCAGAGCTCCCTAAGATCTTCTCCTGGCATACAGAAAAGGCAACGGCTGATGCAGTGTCACTAGTGCTTAGCATCTGTTCTCAAACCCCCCCCAAAAAAAAAAATCACCGAGAGATTTATTACTGAGACTGACATAATTTCTATTATCTTCAGCATTTAAACACGCTGATGGAAAATCTCATACCTGGAGTTCAAAAATCAATTTCAATATGTGGTATACCAAAGAAGTGCAATTGCAAAGACAGGCCATGTGAATAGATGAGGGGGTTAAGGGGGGGTGGGTTCCTTCTTAATAGAAAGCCCCAAAGGTGTGAGGTTGGCTGGGTTAAAATAAATAAATAAATAAAAGTCAAGCAATTTGTTGTGTGAAACACCTAAACCTATAAGATCTCTGGACTTTGCACTAATTAATGGACTGTTGTCCTTGTAAAAGCTTTGGGCTTGTCTAATAAAAACGCTAAGTCAGCAAAAATGCAAGATGGGTCGACCCCTTCTCCAGGACTGCTGTATTCTTAATGGAAAGTAATTCAGACATGAGGATTTTTTGTACTTACCTTGGTGGTGCATCATGCACTAAGGCCACAGGGACAGGAGGACCAATCGCATTTGCCGGGGGTGAAGCTTCCCCAAAGTGTCCTTTACTGGCCTGAAATAGGTGTGCGCACAAATGCAATTGGATACTCGAAAATTCAATGCAATCGGATACTCGAAAATTCAATGCAATCGAATACTCGAAAAATCAATGCAATCGAATACTCGAAAAATCAATGCAATCGGATACTCGAAAATTCAATGCAATCGGATACTCGAAAATTCAATGCAATCGGATACTCGAAAAATCAATGCAATCGAATACTCGAAAAATCAATGCAATCGGATACTCGAAAAATCAATGCAATCGGATACTCGAAAATTAAATGCAATCGGATACTCACTCAAAAATTCAATGCAATCGGATACTCGAAAATTCAATGCAATCGGATACTCGAAATTCAATGCAATCGAATACTCGAAATTCAATGCAATCGAATACTCGAAATTCAATGCAATCGAATACTCGAAATTCAATGCAATCGAATACTCGAAAATTCAATGCAATCGAATACTCAAAAATTCAATGCAATCAGATACTCGAAAATTCAATGCAATCGAATACTCGAAAATTCAATGCAATCGAATACTCGAAAATTCAATGCAATCGAATACTCGAAAATTCAATGCAATCGAATACTCGAAAATTCAATGCAATCGAATACTCGAAAATTCAATGCAATCGAATACTCGAAAATTCAATGCAATCGGATACTCGAAAATTCAATGCAATCGAATACTCGAAAATTCAATGCAATCGGATACTCGAAATTCAATGCAATCGAATACTCGAAATTCAATGCAATCGAATACTCGAAAATTCAATGCAATCAGATACTCGAAAATTCAATGCAATCGAATACTCGAAATTCAATGCAATCGAATACTCAAAATTCAATGCAATCGAATACTCAAAATTCAATGCAATCGGATACTCGAAATTCAATGCAATCGAATACTCGAAAATTCAATGCAATCGGATACTCGAAATTCAATGCAATCGAATACTCGAAATTCAATGCAATCGAATACTCAAAATTCAATGCAATCGAATACTCGAAAATTCAATGCAATCAGATACTTGAAATTCAATGCAATCAGATACTCGAAATTCAGTGCAATCGAATACTCGAAATTCAATGCAATCGAATACTCAAAATTCAATGCAATCGAATACTCAAAATTCAATGCAATCGAATACTCAAAAATTCAATGCAATCGGATACTCGAAATTCAATGCAATCGAATACTCGAAAATTCAATGCAATCGGATACTTGAAATTCAATGCAATCAGATACTCGAAATTCAGTGCAATCGAATAGTCGAAAATTCAATGCAATCGAATACTCGAAATTCAGTGCAATTGGATATTTGCAAATTCAATTCAAATAGAATCTGTTAAATCTGAATATAACCAAATTCTATTCAAATTAAGCAAATTTGAATCTATTTGTTTGAATGTTTCATTTGGATTTGCTCTTTAAAATGTCAGCAACATTCGTGGATGCCTGTACACATGCAGCTGGATTCTGGAAGATATTTCTCTACCCACATTCGTTGCCAGGATCCTGGCTGCATGTTGAAGAACTCAAACAGAGACACAGCATTAGCTCCATTCGCCCCAGCCAGCTCCTCTAGAGGGCAGGGCCACGAGGTGGGGCAGTAGGCGAGAATATTCATTCATTCATTCATTCATAGACATTTCACAGTCCACACCCCCAACTGAATCAATTTCCCTGTCCTTAGCAAATGACACAGAGAACAGACACTGACATTTATTCCACCCTGCCGAGAACAGAGAGAAAGCAAATGGCACAAAATAGACTCTGTTCTAATAAATTCAGGTCCCATCATGTTTCCATGACCTTCTGCAAGAGACAATTCAAATATAATTGTCCTGCGAATACCAAGAGGACAACAAGGGCAAAAGAGCTGCTAATTGTTCAATGGTGGTGGAGAGACTCTGACCTTTCCTGGGGTCCACAATGCAGCAAAGAGCCATGGAGAACACCAGAACTAGGGGAAGGAGTTTAACAGCTCTAGTGTCGTATGGTGGTTCGTCATACTCCATTACACATATGGCATGATGGATTCAGTGCTGGTTTCTTTCACTCCAACAATTCCCAGAAAGGACATGTGCTCAGAAAGGGAACATGGAGACTCTTGGGTTTCTAAAACAAACAGGAGTTCAAAATTCCACCCAACTTCTGGATTAGACTACGGCCCATCTAGTTCAGCATGCTGTCTCATGCAGTGGCCACCAATTGCTTCTGGGCATCCCAAGAAGAAGGCAAAGTCCTGCAATTGGCCTTTAGATGCCTCCTGCCTGTCTCTCCGACTTGGGAGAAGCACCTGAATATCCACTGTAGTAGCTATTGATAGACCTGTCCTCCATGAATCTGTCTCACCCAGGGCATCACAAGCAGAAGGAGGATACAAGGGTCAATCACCACCTACTGAGCGGTCCATCAGCCCTCCAGATGTTCGTGAACTACAGTTCCCATCGCTCCTCACTGTGAGCTATATCAGCTGATTGCATTTGTAGTTCAAGAACCTTTGCCAGGTGACAATTTAAGCACCCTTTAGCAGGGATGCGCATACGAACATAACATAAAAGGAGGCCTGCTGAATCAGGCCACAGCCCATCTAGTCCAGCATCCTGTGGCACACAGTGGCCCACCAATCGCCCATGGGCATCTCAAGCAGAGATAAGGACAAACCTTCTGTTCTTGAATCCCAGCAAATGGCCTTAGAGGCATCCTGATTGTTCCCCCCAGCCTGAAAGGTGTACTTGAGCATCCATTCTAGTAGCCATTGATACATCTGTCATCCATAAATTTATCTAACCCTTCCTTAAAGCCATCTAGGCTGGTTGCTGTGACCACCTCTTCTGGCAGCAAATTCCACAGACCAATGGCCCTCTGGGTGAAGAAATACTTCCCTTCAGCTACGTTCAGCTTCACATGCGAACATCCGTTGGATGCTTGTACATGAAGGGAACTCCCCACCTCTCCCTTCCGTTCCTGTCCCTCCTCCCACCCCCACTCACCTGCTGCTGCCACTGCTTTCACCATGCACTCCTCCAAAACCCAGCTGCCTCTTTCGGAGCTGCACATGCACCTTCCCCATCTGGGAAACATGGGAAATCCTGCAAGATTTCCCACAATTCCCAGATGAGGGAGGTGCCCGGGCACCTTTGGAAAGCCTATTGGTCCTCAGAAGAGTACGCAATGGTGGCAGAGGACACAGCAGCAGATGCATTCAGAGAGAAGGCGGCATGGCCAGGGGGACAGGAAGCCGGGGGTGGGCAGATCCAGCCTTCACTGAAGCTTCAACAAAGCTTTGACAAAAACGGGATCCCTCCCGATTCACAGTCGAATGGATTCAATTTGCCCACGCATGATGAAATTCGTACACATTGCAAATAGCCATGAATATTTGTGGACATCTGTATAATCCAGTGGTTCTCAACCTGGGGGTCAGGACCCCTTTGGGGGTCGAACTACCCTTTCAGAGGGGTCGCGACGGGTCTCCCACCACCCTTCCCTCCCACCTCCCAGCTACTCCGCCCCCGTGGTTGGGGGTCTCCACAACATGAGGAACTCCATTAAGGGGTCGCGGCATTAGGAAGGTTGAGAACCGCTGGTATAATCTCTATTCTACTGAGGCATCTTCTAAAGAACATCTGGAACACCCTTTTACACACCAGCAAATGGGAAATTGGGGGGGGACCCCGTGAATTGGGGGGGGCGTACGAACGCACAAATCGAATATTCAAAAATCCAAATTTGTACAAATAAAGAAAAATGAATATCTGGACATTCGAACCGATACAAATACATTCATATCTATTCACACAAATATTCAATACGTATCCAATGATGCGGATCTTGGGTGCATTCATAAGCATCACGTTTTTATCCAATATGGATGTGTATGGATACACGCAAGATGAGTACGGACCTCTGAATTATTCTCTCGAATAACTCAAAATATTGATACAAATGATAAGAATTTTGTGCGCATCTGTACGCAACCACATGCATCATGTTTTTATCCCTATGGATGCGTACAGATACGCACAGGATGCATACTGATGTCTGAATTACTCATACGAAAAACTCAAAATATTCATAGTTGTACAAACACTAAAGTACGAACATCTGGATATTCGATTCGTATACGAATGTCCGAATATTTCGGACATCTGTGCACATCCCTACTGTAAATCCTTTCTGCCCTCTTCCCCACCACTGACGAGAGCCGCTCTCTCCTCCAGCCACACAGAACAAACCCAGCCACTCTCTTCCCTTCCCTTCACTCTTTCCCTGCTCAGTCTCTGCCCGATGTGGCTGCTAAAGCCCCTTTCTGCATTTCCATTAAAACTAATAATACATTCCGTTCTGCTTCAAGGGGTCTGTTGCACTTTTGCTCACCTTCCCATTCAAACTCTAAGAGCTCTCTTTCTCTCTCTCTTTCTCTCTCTCTCTTTCTCTCTCTCTCTCCCTCCCTCCCTCCTTCTTCCTTCCTTCCCTCCTTTCCTCCTTCCTTCCTTCCTTCCTTCCTTCCCTCCCTCCTTTCTTTCTTCCTTTTTTCCTCCTTCCTTCCTTTCTTCCTTCCTTCCTTCCTTCCTTCCCTCCCTCCCTTCTTCCTTCCTATCCCCCTTTCCTCCTTCCTTCCTTTTTTTCTTCCTTCCTTCCTTCACCACCATCAACAATTCCCGGCATCGTAATCATTTTAAATTTTTCTCTCTCCCATTATTTGGACAATTGTGGGCAGTTTTTATTGCTGGGATTTACAAAGCAATTCAGTTAAGCTGAATGCAGCAAGGCAGAGACAGGGTGGAAAACAGAGTGGCTTTAACCACGTGGACAGTGCCTTTAAGTTGAGCTGATTCTTTCCAGAGGGAGAAAGGGGAAGGGCATATTTGGGGTGGACACTGTATCTCTGGGAAGCCTGGGCTCCATACCGTTAAGCACATAAGAGGAGCCCTGCTGGATTGGGCCACATGGCCCCATCCACTCCATCAACGTGTCTCACTCAGTGGCTACTGATAACTTCTGGGCATCTCAAGCAGAAGACAAAGACAAGACCTTCACCTGCCCTTGACTCCCTGCAAATGGCCTTGGGAGGCATCCTACCTGTCCCTCCAACTACTGGTGGTAGCTAAGCATCTGTTCTAGATAAGAACATAAGAGGAGCCCTGCTGGATGGAGCCAGAGCCCATCTAGTCTAGCATAATGGATTCTTTGGGGAAGATTTGCTCATGACAAGTGCAAAAGGTCCACCAACCTGAGCCAGTTTGGTCTAGTGGTTAGGGAGCCGGACTCTTATCTGGGAATACTGGGTTCAATTCCACCCTCCCCCATGAAGCCAGCTAGGTGACCTTGGGCTAGTCACAGCTCTCTTCTGAGCTCTCACAGCCACACCTACCTCACAGGGTGTCCTGTTGTGGAGAGAAGAACAGAAGCTTTGTCAGCCACTTTGAATCCCCTTAAATGGGTGAGAAAAGCAGGGTAGAAAAGCCAACTCTTCATCTTCTTCCTCCATGAAGCCAGCTGGGTGACCTTGGGCTCATCACAGCTCCCTTCTGAGCTCTCACAGCCCCACCTACCTCACAGGGTGTTCTGCTGTGGGGAGAAGAACAGAAGGTTTCTCAGCTGCTTTGAGTCTCCTTAAATGGGTGAGAAAAGCGGGGCAGAAAAGCCAAGTCTTAATTTACAAGAGGTTTACCGGCCCTAGTTCACGGCAGCCTAATCAGCTAAGTGCAGAAGGGCCCCTGGTCTCTGAACAGCACATAACTTAAAAAGTTAAATAAAGCTAAGAGTCTATCTGATCAGGAGAGGCACAAGGAGCTGGTGAACAATTCTAATTCTAATTAAACTCACTCAGGTTTGTCGCAAGCGCCTCTCACCTCGCGATCAATATTTCCATTCAGTTAAAGGTAAAACAAGGTGAGAGAGGTGAGTGAAGTAAATAATTAAGTAATTTGCAGCTTTTAAAAAAAAAAAACCTGAAGAGTCATTTTAATCTCTGGGGTAATTAGCTAAGTTGTTGACATCAATCACAGCTGTAGCAATTATTTAAAATATTTGATTATTTAATCCAGGGTGGTTGTTTTTCCTGGGGGGGGGGGATGTTAAAAGGTGTACCAAGGTATTTTTCACCAATCGATATGTGGCATGTAATATTTTGCTTGCTCCCAGCCCTCACAGGGCATCTCTTAAGCACCTTTCCATTCATCCCATTATGGATGATATAGGACATCTCGATTTCTTCAGTCGTATGCATAGAAAATGCCTGCAAAGACAATCAAGTATAGCAGTTGAATTTGATGTTACATAGACAATACTTGGGTTGTGTTTAGATACATAAGGGAATATAAGAGGAGCCCTGCTGGATCAGGCCACAGCCCGTCTAGTCCATAAAAACCTAAGAGGAGCTCTGCTGGATCAGGCCACAGCCCATCTAGTCCATAAGAACCTCAGAGGAGACCTGCTGGATCAGGCCACAGCCCATCGAGTCCATAAGAACCCAGGAGGAGCCCTGCTGAATCAGGCTACAGCCCATCTAGTCCATAAGAACCTAAGAGGAGCCCTGCTAGATCAGGCCACAGCCCATCCAGTCCATAAGAACCTGCGAAGAGCCCTGCTGGATCAGGCCACAGCCCATCTAGTCCATAAGTACCTAAGAGGAGCCCTGCTGGATCAAGCCACAGGCCACCTAGTCCATAAGAACCTAAGAGGAGCCCTGCTGGATCAGGCCACAGCCCATCTAGTCCATAAGAACCTAAGAGGAGCTCTGCTGGATCAGGCCACAGCCAATCTAGTCTATAAGAACCTAAGAGGAGCCCTGCTGGATCAGGCCACAGGCCACCTAGTCCATAAGAACCCAAGAGGAGCCCTGCTGGATCAGGCTACAGCCCATCTAGTCCATAAGAACCTAAGAGGAGCCCTGCTAGATCAGACCACAGCCCATCCAGTCCATAAGAACCTGCAAAGAGCCCTGCTGGATCAGGCCACAGCCCATCTAGTCCTTAAGAACCCAAGAGGAGCCCTGCTGGATCAAGCCACAGCCCATCTAGTCCAGCATCCTGTCGCACACAGTGGCCCACCAGTGGCCCATGGGCATCTCAAGCAGAGACAAGAGGCATTTCCGCACTGGATCGCGTTCGAAACCGAACGCGTTCAGGCGGAAAGCTTAAGCCAGCTTCGGGCGCTTTCCCTGTTCACACACAGACGCGCCAGAACGCGTGTAAACGCGTTCCGGAGCGTCTGGGTGCGAATGGTCAAAGCGCCCGAAGCTGCCTTAGCCGGCAAACGCCGGCCAGGGGCGCGCCGGCAGCCGCGGAGGCAGATCGACAATCAGCTGTTTGAAAAACAGCTGATTGTCAAAGCCGCGCGGCGTCGGAGGCGAGCCGGCAGGCGATCGGGAGACAGAAGCGGCGCGAACGCTTCTTCTCCCGAACGCCTGCGGGCGGCTCGTCCGCGTTGGAACGCATGTAGAGCACTTCGAAGTGCTCTACATTTCGAACGCGGAAAAGACAGGTGAGGACACGTCGGGACGCAAGCCGCGCGCGGCCAATGCGGATGACGTGTCCTCACCTGTCTTTTTCGCGTTCCGTTTTCCCCCGTGCGAAAACGTCTAAGGTCAAACCTTCTCCTGCTCTCGAATCCCAGCAAATGGCCTTAGAAGCCTCATGCCTGTCCCCCCAGCCTGAGAGATGTAGTAGCTATTGATGCATCTGCCATCCATGAATCTGTCTAACCCTTCCTTAAAGACGTCTAATGCAAACCAATAAATATCTGATGCAAACAAATACGTATCTGATACATATCTGATACACATCCAATAGGTATCCATCACATATCTGCGCTCTGAAAATGTCAAATCTGACCTGAACCAACTTTTAATCTGCTGTCAATCCATGTCGAATGCAATCTGGATCCATTGCGGATGTGACCGGCACTCCATTTTTCCACGCCCCCAATCTAACGAATGTCCCGAAATGTAGGTATTGGTACAAATGTTAGTATACAGATATCGTAACGTTTGATTCATGTATGAATGTCTGAATTTGTATGAATACCGAATGTTGCACATCCCTAGAGCGGTCTGGATCTGGCCAGCCCTGTACATTTGCACAACCTGCAGCTTCCAAACCATCTTCAAGGGTAGCCCCACATGGAGCAGTCTAGTCCAAAGGTTACTACAGTGGCCAAAGTGCTTTTGTCTGGAAAGGGCCATAGATTCAGCTGCTGACTTTCATAGAACCCATGATGGTGATTCTTCTGTTGGAAGGCTTTTCCTTCTATCTGCTCAACTTTCTACCCATTCATCAGGAACAGATATTAAGCTAGTTGACTGGCTTGTCTGGTCATGCTCTGGCATCTTCCACTATAAAGGTAAAGGGAACAATGTTATATTGACTACCTTAGACTTACCTTAGAATTTCCCCCGTTCTGGGGGCCTACCCATGTTCTCACCAGTGAGCCAGTTTGGTCTAATGCTTAAGGCGCCGGACTCTTATCTGGGAATACCGGCTTCGATTCCGCCCTCCACCATGAAGCCAGCTGGGTGACCTTGGACTAGTCACAGCTCTCTTCTGAGCTCTCACAGCCCCACCTGCCTTACAGGATGTTCTGTTGTGGGGAGAAGAACAGAAGCTTTGTCAGCTGACTTGAGTCCCCTTAAACAGGTGAGAAAAGTGAGGTAGAAAAGCCAACTTCTTCTTCTTCTCACCAGGAAGCCCATAGTCACAAGCTGGATCCGACCCAAGTAGTTCTGACGCAGCCCAGGGACAAATGAGCGTCTGCTTCTTTATTGCATCATTCGAACCAACAGTTTCCTCACAACTGTCATGTAAAACACATCGGCAAAAAGGCATGGCTCATTTTTATTTAAATTACTCCATTTATTTTTCTACTGTGCAATTGACAGCCAAATGCCTTTTTCCCTCTATATCTGTCGGCATTGTTTTGTCACCGAACGCATTTATTTCCTCGTTTTTTGCTGTTGTGTTTTGTTTGTTTGAAAGGGATTTCTTCTAGTTCTGTGAATGGGCACGCAAGGCTGTGGGAAATTGCTCTGTGGGGTTCTATTCACGAAACATAATGATCCCACAAAAGGACCATAATTCCACCTGACAGCAGCAACGCAATCCAAGGCAACTCAGAAGTGGGCTGGACCACTTGGGGCTCATTTAGCATTTGCAGGTTCAGCCCTGTAGGCTAGGCCACATGGAGGGCACTCAGCCTTTCCAGGATCAGCCCTATTTTGTAGGGCAGATGAGACTTCTCCATCTGTGAGCCAGCTTGGTCTAGTGGTTAGGGAGCCGGACTCTTATCTGGGAATACCGGGTTCGATTCCGCCCTCCCCCATGAAGCCAGCTGGGTGACCTTGGGCTAGTCACAGCTCTCTCCTGAGCTCCAACAGCCCCACCCACCTCACAGGGTGTCTGTTGTGGAGAGAAGAATAGAAAAGCTTTGTCAGCCGCTTTGAGTCCCCTTAAATGGGTGAGAAAAGCAGGCTAGAAAAGCCAACTCTTCTTCCTCCATGAAGCCAGCTGGGTGACCTTGGGCTAGTCACAGTTCTCTTCTGAGCTCTCACAGCCCCACCCACCTCACAGGGTGTCTGTTGTGGGGAGAAGAATAGAAAAGCTTTGTCAGCCGCTTTGAGTCCCCTTAAATGGGTGAGAAAAGCAGGCTAGAAAAGCCAACTCTTCTTCCTCCATGAAGCCAGCTGGGTGACCTTGGGCTAGTCACAGTTCTCTTCTGAGCTCTCACAGCCCCACCCACCTCACAGGGTGTCTGTTGTGGGGAGAAGAACAGAGGTTTTGTCAGCCACTTTGAGTCCCCTTAAATGGGTGAGAAAAGCAGGGTAGAAAAGCCAACTCTTCTTCTTCTTCTTCTTCTTCTTCTTCTTCTTCTTCTTCTTCTTCTTCATTTTATCTACCAGGATCCTCTTTCAGAGCCCTTTGCGGTCTGTGCGGTTGATGCTGGTGTCAATTTCTTGCTTATTTCTCCCTAGCAAATGTTCAACAAATCCTTCTGCACTGGGACATCTTTAACGAGTCTTCACCTGCTCCTGGGGTTACTATCAAGAAGCCCTAAGCTGTATTGGAGATCGGTGGAAGGAAACCTTCACTATAAATCAAAGATGCATTCCTTCCTGCCTAGGTGCAAAAGGGGAATCCGTCTCCACTTGGTCTAGCCCAAAAAGGCCAGCGCGGGGGTGGGATGCTCCTTGCTCCTCCCAGACCTGCGGCCATTGGGTCAAATTTGACCCAGGGGCAGGCAGGCCGGTCCCATCCCTTCCCCAGGTTCCTGCGGGCTCGAGCTGACCCAATCGGGTCCCCTAGAGCTCACAGGGACCCACCCCGGGCTGGGGCCTAGCAGGGAGGTGCATGTGTGCACACACAACTTACCTCGTCGCCGCCAGGTTCAAAGTAGCGTGCCCGGACGGTGGCATGCACTGCTGGCTCCGATTGGTCAGTTACCCACACCTGAGCGGAACAGCTGGTTCAAAGCCTGCAGCTGTTCGGGAGGGAGTGTGTGAAAGCTCTTCCCCCTCCCCTGTACAGCTGTGGGACGGCCCGGGATAGCCAGGAACGCCCTGGGCCAGGTTTAGAGCATGATTTTGTCCTCCACACCCGGAACGTGAATGGGCACCTTAGGACGGGCTGGGGCGGTTCCGAACGAAATCGCCAGCCCAGCAGAGCGAATGCACCGCCCCAGGGTGCCCTACTTGCGTTCCGGAGCCCCTTGTGCGAATAGGCCTCAAGGTAGCCAATTTCATGAGAACGTAAGAGGAGTCCTGCTGGTCTGGGCCACAGCCCATCTAGTCCAGCATCCGCCAACTGCTCATAGGCATCTTAAGCAGAAGGCATCCTGCCTCTCTCCCCCACCCTGGAGGAAGTATCTAGGCATCCATTCTAGTAGCCATTAAAACACCTGCCATCCGTGCATTTGTATAACCCTTTCTTAAACCCTTCCTCAAAGGTTTGCACGAAGAACGGGCAGGAAAGGGTCCCCTCAGTTTGGACAATTGTGGAGGATTTGTCGCAGTTTTCCTGCTTCTAGACTTCAGAACTCTGCTCAGCCCAACACTGCCCACCACAGTACCAAACACTGACCATTCCATAACATCCATGCTTTATTCCAGAACATCCAGATCTAGCAGAATATGTCAGCCATGTCTGGATGCAGCAATAGATTCTTCCCTTCCCATTGCCTTTTCTGGGTGAGAGGCTTAGAGAAAGGAATGAAATCATCAAACCTTAGTCTACAGATGATTCGAGCCAGAGACAAAACCAACATGCTGCATAAACATCAGAGGGAACCAAACAGGGAGCTAAGAGTTCCCAGAAGTCCTGAACCAGCACTGCGCATCGATCTCAACGTATGCAGCATTTTTCACTTCCGAGCCTTGTAACTGTGGACGAAGTTGACCCTGGCAGTAGGTTTTTGCTTATTTTTTAAATCAATGCACACAGCATTTATGGATAGAATCGATCTCTTGCTTTTCAACTTAGACAAGTGTTGAAGGATACCTTTTTTTAAAAAAAAAAAAAGGAAAACCAAAAACCTTTAGGTAACAAAGCCATGAAATCAATTCGGACAGACGTTAAAACAGCACAAAATAGGAAAGAGCAGAGAAAATTATGCACTGAGACACAGAGAGAAACCGCCTTGAAAAACACAAGAAGCAGCTCTGTCAGCTGTGGAGCACCCTCCTTAGCTCCTAGGGGCGACCTCCTCTACCTCCTCCAAGTCCACATGCAAAGGGAACGTACCTGTTGGGCCTCTTCACACGTACTAGGTGGAGTGGTTCCATCCACTGGCTGGTCAGGTGCATCCAGGGAACCCATTTTTCATGTTGTGTTTTAGTGCACCACCAAAATGAGCCCCCAGTAGTTCAGAAAATATAGGCAAACCTTACGGTGAGCCGGTTTAGTCTTGTGGTTAGAGTGTTCGACTTTTACTGGTAGTCTCCAGGTTTGATTTTGCCCTCCCCCGTGAAGCCAGCTGGGTGACCCTGGGCTAGTCACAGCTCTCTTCTGAGCTCTCACAGCCCCACCTGCCTCCCAGGGTGTCTGTTTGGGGGAGAAGGACAGAAGGTTTGTCAGCCGCTTTAAGTCCCCTTAAATTGGTGAGAAAAGAGGGGTAAAAAGCCAACTCTTCTTCTCCTCCTCCTCCTCCTCCTCCTCCTCCTCCTCCCTCCATTAAGCCAACTGGCTCTTACAGCCCCACCCACCTCACAGGCAGTCTGTTGTGGGCAGAAGAACAGAAGGTTCTTCTCCCCACAACAGTTCAAAAATCCAACTCAGTTCAGACAAATATTGACGTTTGAATCAGATTTTCAAAAATCAGAATTAACAAATTCAATCGAATTTCGGATATTTGAAAATCCAATACGGATCTTCTAATATTTTGACTGAATAGAACATCGTAGATCACATCCAAATATCGTGTTTATTTGTGCTTAATAATACAGGATAAAAAAGGAATGCACACAGGATGAAAACAGGATCTGCGCAACTTCGAAAACCAGATACGAATGTTGCCAACATTCATATTTTCACATTCAAATCAAATTTCCAAAAGTACTGATTCAGCTAATCCAGATTCGAGATGGCTTTTCAAAAATCTGGATTTTTGAATTTCAAATAGAATCGAATATTCAAATATTCGCATCGAATCCGAATGCAAAAAATGCATTCGTGCACACCCCTAGAGGGAAGTGTCCCGGAACAAGGGTTCCGCATTTGGAACAGCTTCCCCTGTTGGGTAGCAGCCTGACATGAAACCTGAAATAATTCAAAGACTCTTGCCCAAAGCCTTTACCACAGGTGTGTCTTCTTCACCAAAATCTGCATGGAACACATGGATGGATTCTGCATCTGTAAAAATGAAAGTTATTCCTATTTTTAAAAAATTATAACTTGAATCTTAGATGTACAGTTAAAAGATGTTCAGCTCGTATCATGCAGGCAATTACATAAAACCTCTGAAGCAGCCATTTGATATTTTCTGCTTTAGTTAATTTTTCTTTTTTTCAAAGCATGCGCGCCGTTCTTAAAAAAAATTGCCAATAACAGCTGCAATATTAAATATTAAAAGCCCCGTGAATATTAAAAGGCTTTCAGTCCCAACCCATTCACCAGGCCAAGCAAAAAAGGGCAAACAGCTGGTGCCATAGAAGCCTAATGAGGCCAGAAGGAAATGCAAAATGGCCGGCGCAAAGTGTGCCTGCGCATAAGCGACCCGCCATCCCAGCATCGCAAAGACGGCGTCTTCTGGTGCTGATCTGGGCAGACTCGGCTTCTTAAAATTTTACAGACCCTCCAGTGTTTTGGCAGCCGTGCATTCTGATGGATGGCAAGCCGTATGGCATGTGCAACGTAATACTCCGCTCCAGCTGTGGCTGGCAAGATCTACTGAGGCCCTGTACAACATGGGATTACCCCATAGTTATGCTGGGATCCCAGCACAGCCCTGGAATATAGGAGTGAAATCATGCGGCGTTCCCCTTCTGGGAAAAGCAACTTTTGACCCAGATTTTCCAGGAACAGCAGTATGCCTTCCTGTAGGCCTATTCACACTTCAGCCGGTAGTGAACAATTAGTGCACTTCTGGTGAAGAGCATCCGCACATGGAGGAGGCTATTTCTGCCTCCAAGCCTGTCCTGCCTCCCCAGAAGTTCACTAATTGTTGATTAGGTGTGGAGCATGAAAATGTGCTCCACACCTTTACCAATGTTGACCAGAAGCTTACCTGAAGCGTCTGAGGTGGATAGGCAAGGGATATGGTGTCCATACAGGCACTGTGGCGGCTGTGTTTGATCATTGATCTCTGATGTGACCGGACCGCCAATCCCCGGCTGTGGTGTCCAGTCAGAGTCACAAGAAGGGTGTTCAATCATGGGCAGTGACATGATCGGCCACAATACATCTTTCAGGCTGGGTGGTGGGGAGCAGGACGCTTCTAAGGCCATTTGCTGGGATTCGAGAGCAGGAGAAAGTTTGTCCTTGGGCCTATTCGCACTTGGCTTTTTTCTGGAGTATATCTCAGGATAGGGGTCTGTGGTCCACATGCTAATTCAGACTCTAGCAGACCTCACTTTGGGCCAGCTGAAGCCTGCACTAGCATATGGACAGCAAGTCCCTATTCCAGGGTATATTCCAGAATAAAGCCAAGTGTGAATAGGCCCCTTGTCTCTGCCTGAGATCCCCATGGGCAACTGGTGGGCCACAGTGTGCAACAGGATGCTAGACTAGATGGGCTGTGGCCTGATCCAGCAGGGCTCCTCTTAGGTTCTTAGGTTCTTAATGTGTCCCTCTGCAACAGCGTCTGACCATGTCACAGTACGGCCAATGGCAGCTGCAAGGAGGTGGAACGTCCGGCTTTGGATGCAGCAGCGTGGGCTGGTAAACAGGAGGAACATTCACAGTTCTGGCCGATAATGGACACTTTACGGAAGCTTTCCTCATGACAAGTGCAAATGGTCCACCTTTACCAGAAGTTTACCAGCCCTAGTTCATGGCAACCTAATCAGCTAAGTGCAGAAAGTCCCCTTGACTTTTGGGTAGATCAGAGGTTCCCAAACTCTTTTTTCTCGTAGACGACTTTCAAAATTTTACTGATTTTGGTGGACCCCCTGCTGCTACATTTCTACCATATTCCCAAAACTCATCAAAAAATGTGAAGATTAGATCTAATGATGGAAATGTGCGTCTCTTGTAATATTATATTTTGTTATGTTTGCGTATAGTAGGTATGTAGTAAAAATTAAATACTGAACAGGGCCATTATTCGATAGTTCTATAAAAGAACAGAAAGCCAAGAAAGATTGAACTTTCGTGGACCCCCACTTACAACTTCTGAACCCCCTTTTTTTTCACGCCAACGTAGACCCCTGTGGAGTCTCCCATGGACTCCTGGAGGTCCACCTGGACCACTTTGGGAATCACTGGGGTAGATCTAGTCCAGTGACCCATTGCACACAGTGGCCCATTTCAAGCAGCAGGTAGGGCAAAACCACCTGTAAATGGCCATTAGAGGCATCCTGCATGTGTCTCCTGGGCTGAATTCACATTTAGTCCTCTGGTCTGCAATTAGGACTGCTCTGGTACAGGTATTCTGTACCAGAGCTGTCCTGAATCCATACCAGCTCAAAGATGGTATCTCAGCATCCATTCTAGTATCCATTGATGGTCCTGTCATCTATGAATTTGTCAATGAGAACTTAGGAGGAGCTTTGCTGGATCAGGCCACAGCCCATCTAGTCCCGCACCCTGTCTCACACAGTGGCCCACCAATTACTTCTGGGCATCTCAAGATGAAGACAAAACCAAACCTTCACCTGTTCCAGAGTCCCTGTAAAAGGCCATTTCGGGCACCCTGCCCGCTTCTCCATCCTGGTAGCTACCAATACACCCATTCTCTAATCCTTTCTTTAAAACTATCAGGGCTGGAGTCAGACTGAACTAGGATGTACCACCCCTAAAGGAACCACATTTCCTCTGCTCCTTTGCCTGAAATCCCACTACCACCTTCCAAAGCCAAGCAGGCAGCGATAACCTGGCCCCGTACTGAAAATTTAAATCACACCTCAGGCTAACCTCAACCGATAAGCTGCCAACACAGTAATCTTAGGCCGGCTATCTCCGCTTGGGAACGGAGGGGGCCGCCGGCAAGCCAACTAAGGGAAAGTGATAAATTTTCAATTTTATTTTAAAATATACCAGATGGGAGACTTTATAGGAGTCATAAATATGCCAGGAGCAATGTCGGCGCATGATTGGAGATTGTCCCCACCCCCAGCAAGGGAGACTCTTTTCCCCGTTCAGAAATTCCATCAGATTCTTAATAAGAAGCGCCAGTTAGAATGCTGTAAAGAAAGAGTCCCTCTCGTAAACCAATTGCATTTCCATTTGCCAAGACATCTTCTTCGCTCGCCGCCCCGTGGCCCGGAATAAATGGGTCTTTCATTGAAACTCAGAAGGAGGCAATAACACGGAACTTCTAATACACTTTCGGAGTGGAAGGACAGATCCAGAAAGTGACTTGTCGCTTTCTTCCACATTACCTAACCCAAAGGCAGGTTTTTATTTTTATTTTTTTGCCTTAGATCAGCCCAAATGCAAGTAGCTTGTCACTCTCAAAGCAGACTGAAGGTGGATTAAATTTTAGGTATGAATGCATAAATTGGCATTTGGGGCCAATTCACATTTCATCCCGTAGTCAACATCTGGATAGGTGTGTCTGGACTTGTAGGAGGTGTTTACATGCTAGAAATACCCTCTGCCTGCCCAGAGGTTGCCTAATTGCAGACTAGCTGTGGAGAATAAAATTGTGCTCCACAAGCTACCTAACCTTTACCTGCCACATCCAAAAACTTACCTGGAGCATCCAGAAGCGCAACCATTTACTCTACTTCTGGTTCCTTGTGGTCGATGGGCAGAGGACCCAGCGTCCATGCAGGCTCAGTGGCAGCCATGTTCAATCATGGGCTTCCTATATGCCTGGACCTACAATCCCTGGAACCACTCCCAGCTGTGGTGGAAGTGGCGTCTGGTCATAGAATCACAAGAGGGGTGATTGGTCAGTGATGGAGAAGTGGGCACTGCATGCTCAATCATGGCCGTGCTTGGTCACGCCACCTGGGCTGGGAGAACTCAGAAGAGAGCTGTGACTAGCCCAAGGTCACCCAGCTGGCTTTGTGGAGGAGGGTGGAATCAAACCCGGTATTCCCAGATAAGAGTCCAGCTCCCTAACCACTAGACAAAACTTCTTCCAATCTATCTTGTCCTGGCTGAAGGACCAAGTGAGCTTTAACCATGACAGCTCTTGGGTCAACCCTGTTGGTGCTAGCCAAGACTCAGCTGAGGTTGAAAGTAAGGCTACATCCACATGGGGGACATTACTGGGCAGACGGGCATGGCATGCTGTGGTCCATGGGGCCAAGAAGAGCTGGACATGACTTAAAACCGAATAACACCTTCCATTCATTCTATCTAGTCTGAACTCTGATACCATGTCCCTTTTAGAGATCTGCAAGATTATTCAAAATTCGATCGAATCTGTAATTCGGACGTTAGAATTCAAATCACATGTCTAATACATTCATTTTTTAATATTTGAATAAATTTGAATGTTTTGAATCATTCATATGAATTATTCAGACATTTGTATGTGCATTACATATGTATCTGTGCACATCTTATTTGTATCCGTACACATTTGTATGGATAAGTACGTGACAAAAACAGGATGCATACGGGACAAAAACAGGATGTGTACAGATGTGTATGGATCTGTACTGATACGTACATACAAATGTTGTCGATAGTCGTATCGTAAAATACAAATCGAATATTTGTACGAATAGATACAAACGTATTAGAATCAATTTTAATTTTAATACATTTGTTTTTTCTCTATTCAAAAGTTCAAATATTCAATTCAAATTGACTAATGTTGAAAATTGCATCCATGCACACCCCTAGTCCCTTTAGCTCCTAGCCTTCCAGTCCGAATGCGTAACTCAGGAGCTGTGGTCACACTTAAAGTTTAATCCAGCTTCAGTCCACTTTCAGAGTGAAAGACTACATCAGCAAAGTGACAAGCCGCTTTCTTTCAGTGTTAAATAACTCAGAAAAATCACCTTTGGGAGAGATAACACAGAAAGAAAACAGCTTGTCACTTTGCTGATGGGTTCCCTCGCTCTGAAAGTGGAATGAAGCTGGATTAAACCTTAGGTGTGACTGCAGCCAGGATGCTTTTCTAGATCATTTCTGGCACCAGGACTTTGTTCAGACAGCGAGAGCCTGGGAGGAATTTGCTTGTAGAAGACTAGTTTGGCCTTCTCCCCTAATCACGTTCCCCTCCGTTGCCCTGTAATTGCATTATAGATTGCTCATAGCTGTAAAACGCTATTTGGTAAATGCATTACACATTGTATCTGTTATTAATATGGGAACTCTGCTATATTATTCTGTAGCTATATGATTAAAATCAGTAAAGTATGATATTAAAAAAAAAATCTGTAAAAATAACTGTTTATTACCGGTACTCCGCTTCCTCTCGATCTTGTACATTTTTCATCAATTCTGGAAGATAAAGGCTTCTAGCCATGTGCTCTCTGTGTATTTAATTTGGAGTAGCTGGAATTACTTTAGTCGATTTAATGGCAACCGTCCTAACTTAAAAACCGGAAAGGGCCATGCATTTGTGGCACCTGGCTGAAAACTGGATCTTCTGATCCCAGCTGAGGGATGCTTATTTATTCAAAGGCCATCAAGAATGTTCAAGACCAGAGGAACGAAATTTTGCAAATACTCTCATGTCCAGAGTGGGCAGCAGCAGCGAAGCGCATACACACACATGCGCATGGCTAGAGCAGCAAGGAGCCAAGTCAGTTCCAAGAGTTAGTTTGGATATAGAGTCAAACATAGCCAGAAAAGCTAGGGGTAAGGTTACCAGAGACTCATCGGCCGCATCCCCACGACGTCGTTATCTCGAATTCAAAACGTTTTGATTTCGGGCCGTGCACACGTCACTTCGGCTTAATTCGGTATTTCCGTGATAAACCACGTTATCCCGATTTGAAATAAATCCTGATCTCAACAGGTCTCAGTCCGGAACATGCCCTTGACACGTGTTAAATTTTTTACTGTGTGGACAGTATCGTTCCGGGATGAGATTCCGTGTTAAGGCTGTCCCACCCCCCCAATCGCACTGTAACCAATGGCTGAACGTATTAGAAGCACGTCATGTTTAGGGTTTCCTTCATTGAAAAAATCCACCCTCAAACACCCACTATAAACCTCCAGTCCTTAAAGCTGAAACACTGTATCAATATGTAAGCACTTCACACCTTAAAAACAATGTTGCAGTTTTGCGCAATTTCAGGTCTTTGAAGGTTTGGAACAGTCGCTTTCAGCCCCCTTAAGGGTGAGAAGGCTTGTCAGCCACTTAGTCCCTGAAGGGTGAGAACAGAATGTCAACCGCTTTGAGCCCCCTCTAGGCTACTTTGCCTCTGCCTGTGGTCACACCTAAGGTTTAATCCAGTTTCAGTTCACTTTCAGAGTGAGAGAATACACCAGCAAACTGACAAGCTGGTTTTCTTTCAGGGTTAATAACTCAGAAAATCCACCTTTAGACTAGATAATGTGGAAAGAAAACTACTGGTCACTTTGCTGATGTGTTCTCTCACTCTGAAGGTGGAGTGAAGCTAGATTAAACCTTAGGTGTGACCACAAGCCAAGGTTTTAATCCAGCTTCGGTCCCTGTGAGGTGGGGGGGCGGAGTTCCCTCCCGGCCACGGGGGGAAGAGCAAGCGAGGAGCCCCCTTCGCCCTCTTGTCCACCCCTTGGCTCTCCTTCTCTGCGGGGCAAAGTGGCGGCAAAGCGGGGGAAAAGCAGCGGCGGAGCCCCAGGGAGAAGTCGCTAGCGCCGCAGCGCCTGGATGGATGGATGGATGGATGGATGGATGGATGGATGGATGGATGGATGGATGGATGGATGGATGGATGGATGGATGCCACCGCTGCCGCCTCCGCCGCCGGCTGCTCTTCCCTCGGCGCGAGGCTGGAAGGAAGGAAGGAAGGAAGGAAGAAAGGAAGGAAGGATGCACTTGCTGAAGTTCCATGCTTTGCACAACTGTTAAAAAAAGATAGGAACCTTGACTTGGATTTCTATACCTCTTTATAATAATGCTACCCCATACCAAACCTCCCAGAAGGAGAAGGAGAAGGAATTGGCATTTCTCACCCATTTAAGGTGACTCAAAGAGGCTGACAAAGCTTCCATTCTTCACCCCACAACAGATGCCCTGTAAGAGCTGTGACTAGCCCAAGGCCACTGAGCTGGCTTCACGGAGGAGGAGGAAGAAGAGTTGGCTTTTTTACCCCACTTTTCTCACCCATTTAAGGAGGCTCAAAGCTGCTGACAAACCTTCTGTTCTCCTCCCCACACCCTGTGAGAGCTCAGAAGAGAGCCATGACTAGCCCACAGTCACCCAGCTGGGTTCATGGAGGAGGGTGGAATCAAACCTGATATTCCCAGATAAGAGCCTGGCTCGCTAACCACTAGACTAAACAACACTTCTGCTTGACTAAATGGCCAAGCACCAGAGCATGAGAGTGTTTTAAAGATCTCATGTGGGCAGCATTTTCATACAGTTAAAAAAAGAAGTGTCTTTTTTTGCCTTCTGCCCCAGATTGGGCATCCTTTGTTTGGGGGTGGCAGTGCCATGCAAGCCCAGGAGGAGTGGGTGGTGATGCAATGGGAGGCCAGGGGCAGCCTGCTTCAGGATGGGAAGTGGAATCTAATCTGGAATTCCCAGATAAGATTCCAGTTGCCAGGATATTAGGGCAAAGCGGACCATGGATAGGTGACCACTAGGAAATCCAATAGGGCAGGATCAATCATGTCCCAAAATCCTGCACCGCACTACCAGGCCTGGCCATGGGTCAATAAGGTTCTGTGCATGGGGAAAGTTCTGATCTCTGTTACTTTCAGAATGAGAGAATATGTGGTCACACCTAAGGTTTAATCCACTTTCAGTCCACTTTCAGAGTGAGAGAATATATCAGCAAAGTGGCAAGCTGTTTTCTTTTAGGGTAAAATTCACCTCTGGGAGAGATAATGTGGAAAGAAAATTACTGGTCACTTTGCTCATGTTTTCTCGCTCTGAGGGTGGACTAAAGAAACAGCTTTTTCCTCCCCACGTTCAGGCAAAGTTATGGCTTTAATATGTTTAATATGAACACATTAAAACCAATGTGTTGTGACCCGCACTGAGAGCCTTGTGTATAGAGTGGGATAAAAATATGAATGAATGACACCCCACCACAGCCACCCTATGCCTCTTTAATGTTTAAAGCCCCGGTCCTTTGATACAGAGCTGTATTGAAATTGCGGAAATTTGCAACATTGATAATCAGGAGTGTACCATATACACCGGCTTCGGGAGGGCGGGAGACGTGAGATGCTCATGCAATGTCTCCCACCCCCCAGATACCCCCCCTTCCTCTCTCTCTTTGGGAAAGGGGGGGCTTCTTAGGAACCCCTCCCTCTCTCCTCTCTCTTTTTGGGAAAGGGGGGCTTCTCAGATACCCCTCCTTCCTTCCTTCCTCCCTCTCTCTTTTTGGGAAAGGGGGGCTTCTCTCACTTTAGAATCCCGTCTGTGCAAGGACGACACCCCCCCTTTGCTAGTCCCCCCCAAGACTCTTTTCCTTGGTGCCTTAGCAATGCCTCCCTTCCCCTCACCACCCCCACCCAGCTGCTGCTGCCCCCTCTCCCCCCATCCTCATCTTCCTCATGCCGCAGCGCCTGGATGGATGGATGGATGGATGGATGGGTGGATGGGTGGATGGATGGATGGATGCTGCTGCTGCTGCTGCTGCTGCTGCTGCTGGGAAGGGGGAGGGTGGATTGGGCAGGGAATTCCCGGTGGAGCATGACGCAAAGAGAAGGGAGGGTGGGATCCTGGCAGGGAAAACCAATCACAGGAGAGAGTGTGGGCAATGGGCAGGAGGACAATGCTGCCATGTGGACTCCGAGTATTGATCCCGCGTTAAGGCTGCCATCGGAACCGGATCAACTTGCAAGTCGTCTGGACAGCTTTGTTCCGTTTCTTTTATTTCGAATTCTTTAAACTGAAATAACACATGCCATGAAGACGCGCCCATCGTCAGTCAAGGGTCAGGAGTCCAGAGGTTAACATGAGCCGGGGGTTGCCAGGAAAATCCTTGGTTTGCAACTGAGGCTGCTGGGTTGGACTTCCTTATGAAGGGGTTAGACTGCCCGTCCCCCTCCAGCCCAGCTGTTTGGTATGGAGGCATGTGGAGCACCACAGGTGTTCTCTCTCTCTCCAGAGAGAACTCAGGTCAGGACGTGGCTTGGCGTCAAAGTCTGAGCCGTCCACATCTTGGGGGCCAGAATCAGTTTCCAAGGTGGCCCCTGAGTCATGGGTCCCCCATCTCAGCTGGCATAGGTGGGAACCTCATCACCTGAGGAGTCAGAGAGAGCACAGGGCATGACAAACACTCCCCTGGCAACAAGATGTAACAAATTACTCAAAATATCAATTATCAACCAACAATAAACTTCCCTTTCCTCCTCTGCCTATTTCACCATGATGTATCTTCTGATTCTTACCCGTATTTTCCAGCATATAAGGCGACTGGGCATATAAGACGACCCCTGACTTTTGAGAAGATTTTCCTGGGTTCAAAAGTAGTCTTATACGCCAGAAAATACAGTACTTATGACTCTCTGGCTGTGGTCACACCTAAGGTTCAATCCAGCTTCAGTCCCCTTTCAGAGTTTTTGATTTACATCAGCAAAACGACCAGTAATTTTCTTTCCACATTATCTCTCCCAAAGGTGAATTTTCTGCATTACGTAACACTGAAAGACAACAGCTTGTCATTTTGCTGATCTATTCTCTCACTCTGAAAGTGGACTGAAGCTGGATTAAACCTTAAGTGTGACCACGTCCTCAGCATTCTATGGGTTTTATCTGCTCTGGAGTTGTATTCTAATATCCTCAGAAAATTATTCAGGGAATAACAAAAGATTTCGTAATTAATTCTAGTTAGCAGCATGTTGCTTCACATCATGTAAGCGAGATGTGATACTATTTGATCCGTCTAGTTGCTTCTGATACTAAACCCATAATCAGTATTTCTAAGCATGGAGAAAAGAGAATTCTTGTCAAGGCAGTATCATAAAAGGCTTAATGTATCTCCCTGAAAAAAATCCACAAAGGATTCAAATGGGATTAATTGTTGTATCTATTGATCCATTTGTGAAGCAGATTATGGTGTTCCATCTCTCCACGAAAACAGTGATAAACTGGATTATTCTTATGTCTATCTTGTAGATACTGAGGACCTCAAGTAACCATTTATGTGGCACCATTTTATAAGCTTTTCTTAAGCCAGTGCATGGATACTCTACTCTTCTACTCTTATTCTTTGCCTGCTTCATAATAACAGAATCTGCAGTTAGTTGTTCCTTATACCCTCCTCCATGAAGCCAGGTGGGTGACCTTGGGCTAGTCACAGCTCTCTTTCTGAGATCCCACGACCTCACCTACCTAACAGGGTGATCTACAGAAGCCCTTTTGTCTTCTTCTCAAGTATTGTCAGAAGCTGCCCAGAAACACATTGGCTCACTTAGGCCTTGGTCACACACACCTTTAGTCTAGGACAACCAAAGGGGTGGAGAGCCAAGAGTTCCACAGTGGAGGCTCAGGTCAATGGCGGAGAAAGGTGCAAGCGATGCTGACCCCTGGGACAGGGCCTTTTCAGTGGTGGCCCCCAGACTGTGGAACAGTCTCCCTCCTGAGGTGCGTCAAGCACCTTCACTCTATGTGTTTAGATGAGCTATGAAGACGCACCTCTTTATCCCTGGCCTTTGGCTAAGTAAAGGAACAGCCTCTTCCTCCCCACATTCAGACACCGCCAAGGTTTTTAATATGTTGAATACGTCATTGGTTTTAATGTGTGTATTTTATATGTTGCAACCCGCCCTGAGACCCTTGGATATAGGGCAGGATAAAAATGAAAATAAATAAATAGATAGATAAATGTTACCTCCTGGTTTTCATTTTGAGTTCTATCTATTTGCTACTGCAAAACGCCTTTTCGCTTCTCATTAACATTCCATTATGTTGTTTTCTGCATTGACTGTCTATATATCATTTGTCTCTTATTCAATAATTTCTGAATCAAATTGTCTTTGCATTGTATGAGTGTCGTGTTTTCTCCCAATGTGGCATTCTCAGTAGGATCTCCTGCCATGCTCTGAACCTTTCCTTAGCTTGGGTGTTTTTATTCCTTGTATTTGGGCCCCAAATATCTGAAGGAACGCCTCCTCCCATACCAACCTGCCCGTGCCCTAAGATCTGGAGGGGAGGCCCTTCTCGTTGTCCCACCACCCTCTGTAGCAAGACGGGTGGGCACTCGAGAGAGGGCCTTCTCAGTAATAGCCCCCAGGCTGTGGAATAGCCTCCCCCTTGAGGTGCGTCAGGCCCCCTCACTGTATACGTTTAGGAGGGGGGTAAAGACGCACCTCTTTGCTCTGGCCTTTGGTTGAACGTGGCACAGTTTTTCCCTACTGTACATACTAATGTTTTATACTGTTTTTATATATGGTTTTATTCTAAATATTCTTGTCTTTTAAATATGCTGTTACCCGCCCTGAGACCCTAGGGTATAGGGCGGGATATAAATGTAAATAAATAAATAAATAAATAAATAAATAAATAAATAAATAAATAAATAAATAAATAAATAAATAAATAAATAAATAAATAAAATAGATACTGTGTTACCTGTCCTAGCTCTACCCTAAGAGGCCCAATATTTTATTTTATCTATTCTTCTTCCAAGGTTCTTTGGTGGCTATTGATTACCTGTTTCTAATCACCTTCCTTCCATTACTTTTGGCAGCAGCTGTCACCGGACAATATAACAACTTTTACTGGCATCTGTAGAATGGCTACACTTTTTTTTCCCCGCAGAGGCTGCATTCAGACATTACAAAAGAAGAAGAAGAGTTGGCTTTTCTACCCTGCTTTTCTCACCCATTTAAGGGGACTCAAAGCGGCTGACAAACCTTCTGTTCTTCTCCCCACAACCGACACCCTGTGAGGTGGGTGGGGCTGTGAGAGCTCAGAAGAGAGCTGTGACTAGCCCAAGGTCACCCAGCTGGCTTCATGGTGGAGGGCAGAATCAAACCTGGTATTCCCAGATAAGAGTCCGGCTCCCTAACCACTACGCCAAACAGGCTTAAAAGACACACCTCAGAGGCTCCTCAGAGAGACAGTGTCGGACCTTCTTGTTCCCAGCTAGGGGTGTGCAAAAATGCAATTTTTGGGATTCGATTCAATTCAACTCAAGGCCTGACCCAGTTTGGTCTAGTGGTTAAGGAGCCAGACACTTATGTGGGAATACCAGGTTTGATTCTGCCCTCCTCCATGAAGCCAGCTGGGTGACCTTGGGCTAGTCACAGCTCTCTTTCTGAAATCTCACAACTTCACCTACCTCTCAGGATGTTCTGTTACAGGGACAGGAGTAGCTAGTGCACGTTAGTTTCTTCTCCACCTTTCCCATCCATAGGACAAGAAACCAAGCGCGGAACGATGGATGGATGGAGTTTGTTCTGCGCCTTTCCCGTCCATAAGGACAAGAAACCAAGTGCGGAACGATGGATGGATGGATGGATGGATGGATGGATGGATGGATGGATGGATGGATGGATGGATGGATGGATGGATGGATGGATGGATGGATGGAGTTTGTTCTGCGCCTTTCCCGTCCATAGGACAAGAAGCTAAGTGCAGAATAGCCAATGGACAGACGGACCAACAGACAGACAGATAGATTTGGGAGGTGGAGATAGAAAGATAGATAAGCTACAGAGATATATTAGAGATATACTGCAATAATCTCCCTCCCTGTGGGACAGGCAAAGATCCCACAAACAGGGAAATTAAGCAGGGACGCAACCCAGTTAGGCAATCCTATCTGTGGCGGCGTCTGCCTTATAAATTACTTCCCAAATTAAAATAGCTATTGCCATGCTCACAGCACGTTTATGGACCAATAAATTGTGTTCTGTGAATGACAAGATGCTGACTCAGGTTGCATCATCCATCACGGGCGCATTTGCTTAGAAAGCAGCCGCGTCGCTTCGGTCCTGCCTTGGGATGGAGCTAAAGGATGCTCCCTCCCTCAACCCCCCATTTTTGCTGCCTGGTTGAAGATGCAAGTCTGAAGGGGGCAGAGGAGACTCCGTCCATGCTGCCCACAAAAATATAGCACAGGGAAGAGTTATTTTCTCACTGTCTGCGTTACCAAGGCCCGGGGGCGGGAGGTCTTTCTTTCTTTTCAATGGCAGCTCCAAAGCAGATGCGCTGTGGGTTTATTGCTACAGGATCTTCGCTCTGCACCCAGATGGAGAAAAGCTTCCATGAGTCAGAAGCAAACGCAGCACAGGAAAAAAAAAGAAAATAGAACATGCAAGAATGTGTTTTTCGCATTTGGATTCGATTCAAATGTTTAAAATCCGAATGTTTAAAAAACGATCCGAATCCGTAACATTCAAATCTATTTGTTCGTATGTTAGATTTGAATCTGAAGATACGAATGTCGACAACATTCGTATGTGTTATATGTATCTGTACACATTTCGTATGCATCCCGTTTGCATCCCGTATTATAAGCGCAAACGCATACAGTTATGTATAATATTTGCCCAGATATTTATTTATTTATTTATTTATTTATTTATTTATTTATTTATTTATTTATTTATTTATTTATATTTATACTTATATCCCGCCCCATACCCTAGGGTCTCTGGGCGGCTCACAACATTTAAAATACACACATATCAAAACTGTATAAAACAATGCTAAAACCAATACAAAATTTTTAAAAACCAGCATAATAATGATATTGGGGGGAAAAAGAACAGTATAAAAGACAGTAGAGCGTGCAGTGGGGGGAAGCGTAGGGGGCATTTAGCCAAAGCCTGGGTGAAGAGGTACGTCTTCACCGCCTTCCTGAATGTAGACAGAGAAGGGGCCGGGCGTACCTCCAAGGGGAGACCATTCCACAATCTGGGGGCCACTACTGAGAAGGCCCTCTCCCAGGTGCCCACCCGCCTAGCTGCTGAAGGCGGTGGGATAACCAGAAGAGCCTCCCCTCCAGATCTTAGAACATGGGCAGGTCGATATGGGAGAAGGCGCTCCTTTAGATATCTGGGGCCCAAGTCATTTAGGGCCTTATAAGTCAGAGTTAGCACCTTGAATTGGGCTCAGTAGTGAATTGGCAGCAAGTGCAGTTCTTTTAGAACCGGCGTGATATGGGTCCGGCTAGAAGATGTTCCTGTCAGCACTCTGGCGGCTTTGGAACATCCAAAATCCATTCAAACGTCTAAATTCGAATGTTAAGGAATCCGATTCAAATGTCAACATCCGTCGGATTCGAATCGGATTTTCGAATACTCATGTACATCCCTAAAAGAGAAGCAGAGCCTGGATTCTGCAAGCATGAAGTTGCCTCCCAAGCAGCCTTCTTAAGCTGTCTCCTTGCATGGAGCCTCCAGGTTTGTGGGGCTTGTTTTGATTTGTTTCCTTCTGATCTCTTGCCCAGGGAAATCTAGGTCAGACCCTTTCTCCCCATATTAGATTGCCCAACAGCTTGATGGCCTCGTTTGATACAGAAATCTGCCTGGCTTGCAGCTCTCAACTGCATTAGAAGTCAGGCGTCACATCTCCAGGAAAACTCTTCTTGGGGCTCGTAGTGTTACAGAAGTCTCTGTGCAAACCAGATTCGCAGGCTCAGCTGGTCTAGTGGTTAGGGAACCGGACTCTTACCTGGGAATGCCGGGTTCGATTCCTCCTTCCCCCATGAAGCCAGCTGGGTGACCTTGGGCTAGCCACAGCTCTCTTCTGAGCTATCACAGCCCCACCTACCTCACAGGGTGTTCTGTTGTGAGGAGAAGAACTGGAGCTTTGTCAGCCGCTTTGAGTCCCCTTAAATGGGTGAGAAAAGCAAGGTAGAAAAGCCAACTCTTCTTCTTCTGCTGCTGCTGCTGCTGCTGCTTCTTTGTAAATGGTTATTTTTGCATTTACATCTCATGGTTCCTCCGAAGAAATATGGGTAGCGAGTTGGGAGGTGCATGAATATTCGTGACATTCGAAATTCGTCCAGATTCGGATGTTCATATTCGAATTGCACGCTGGGAAATTCAAAAGTTGACATTCAGATTCAAATCAAAAACCTTCTGAACGTGCGTACGAAGCTTCGTTACACTGGTGAACCTAGGGACGTGGGAAAGCGGCTGCGCCAGTCACGTCTGCGGTGGAACCAGAGTGGATCTTCAAATATTCATGCTCATCCCTACCTTTCAATGCTCCGCCACTATTGTGGGCGACAGAGCTTCCCACCTGGCAGACGGGAAGCCACTGCAAAGGGACGGCAAAGCTCCCAATCCTTCAGTCTGGAGGGCTGGAAGCCACAGTGATGGGTCTTTGCAACACAGAGCATGTCTGGAGGCACTTTGAGAAATCCTGCCTTTAAAAGAGAGACGCACAACGTACGTGTACCTGGAGAAATTGTGTCTGACTGCCATCTCATTGCTTATTTCCACTTCCCATCATTTCAACAATCAAGGCCAGCACAGAAATGTTGACAGGTATGCCATTTCCCAAAACAGCAGTTTATTTGCATAATTAGCAATTTGCATAATATGCAAACTATCCCATCAAGACGTGGGAGCTTAAAAAGTAATAATGCTCATCACAGACATCTTTCCCCCAAAGAAATGATGCGTCCCAGACCACACGTTGGGAGCGTCAATAGCAGAAGTGCAAACTGCCTAGAAAGCAGAGGGGGTTGTCACTTCAGTCCCCGGCTTCTCCCTGGGAGCAGGCGACAGCAAACCACTTCTATATCACTGCCAAGTAAGCTGCATAGAGGCGCCCATGGAGAGTACCCACATAGTCAACCAGGAGTTGGTCAGAGCTCTGTGGTATCCAAGAACAACAAAACCAAATACTCCTCAGTTGTCTTCAGTTTTCCTCTAAGGATCATTTTTAAAATTGCTTTGCCACTAGGCATGTGCCAACTGCCAAATAGGTTTTTCACCTCATTTTGATGGAACTGCCTCATTCTGATGAGCTAGTTTGGTTTGGTGGTTAGGGAGCTGGACTCTTATCTGGGAATACCAGGTTTGATTCCGCCCTCCACCATGAAGCCAGCTGGGTGACCTTGGGCTAGTCACAGCTCTCTTCTGGGCTCTCACAGCCCCACCTCCTCACAGGGTGTTCTGTTGTGGGTAGAAGAATAGAAAGCTTTGTCAGCCACTTTGAGTCCCCTTAAATGGGTGAGAAAAGTGGGGTAAAAAAGGCAACTCTTCTTCTTCTTCTGAAAGTGGACTGAAGCCGGATTAAATCTTACATGTGACCACAGCTAGAAGAACTCAGAAGGTAGCTATCCACATAAGGAAACAATAAAAGACTCTCATCCATTGGCAAGTTTCATCAGACATTTGGAAAGGGACGGGCACCCTCGCCCTGTTCTCCTTCTAATCGCTAGCTGAGATGAAAAACAAAATGTAAATTCCAACAAGTGAATATTCATAAGCTAAAACTTCACAAGGCTACTTTATATTTAGAATCCAATGCTCTGGAGTGAACCTCCAAATGTGTGTGCTTTAAAAGCAACATTTTTCGTCTGACATTATCAGAGGAACCACTTTATTATGGAGATAGGAGGGAAGCTGTTGGCCCGGGCGGATTTCCAGTTGTTGGTAAACCAGCATGCATTCAAGAACCCACCGGAATTCCTTTTTCCAAGTATAAAAACAGCCTTGGAGCGAAACAAAGGAGGCTATTAATGCTGGAGTTTGTCAGAAACATTATTTTACATCTCTGTTAGGAACACTGAGAGGTTCTCTGTGCCGTGGGGATACGACAAGTCAGAGAATGACATTTATTCCACTACTGCGCGTCTGTTAATTATACGTGAAAATCTGGTCCAATTTCCACTTCAGCATGGATTGTGTAGTGTTTACCAACGCTGAACCAATAAATGGGTTCTAAACATGAACTACCATTATAAGGATTTCCTCAGAAGAACAGGCCAGTTTGGTTTAGTGTTTAGGAAGCCGGATTCTTATCTGGGGATACCAGGTTTGATTCCGCCCTCCTCCATAAAGCCAGCTGGGAGACCTTGGGCTAGACACAGTTCTCTTCTGAGCTATCACAGCCCCACCTGTTTCACAGGGTGTCTGTTGTGGGGAGAAGAATAGGAACAAAAGAGAAAAAGAGAAAGTTTTGTCAGCTATTTCCTTCTTGTGATTTCTCTGAACTTCTTTAACAAGCGTTGTGTTTCCCTTTTCTTATTTTTCTATTTGTTGACATTTCTGATTTTGGTTTCTTTCCTTGACCTTTCCTGCTTGAAGTCAGATGCCTGGATTCAATTTGCTTGTTGTCCAAAGCTTTCATCTTCTGCCTTTCTCTAGCATTCATGCTAGCTTCTTCCGAAAGTCACTTGGATTTTTTCACCTTTGAAATTTTGAGGAATCTTTTCTTAACTTCAGTTTCCACTATGTCTCTTTCCCCTTCCCCTAGTTCCTCAGATTCTTTTTTCATGCAGGCTATAGGCATATGAAATTATTCCTCACTCTGATCTAATGGATGTTCTCCAGATCATTTCTTATTTGCACAGCCCATCTAGTCCATAAGAACCTCAGAGGAGCCCTGCTGGATCAGGCCACAGCCAATCTAGTCCATAAGAACCTCAGGGGAGCCCTGCTGGATCAGGTCACAGCCCATCCAGTCCATAAGAACCCAATAGGAGCCCTGCTGAATCAGGCCACAGCCCATCTAGTCCATAAGAACCTCAGAGGAGCCCTGCTGGATCAGGCCACAGCCCATCTAGTCCAGCATCCTGTTGCACACAATGGCCCATGATAAGCATCTCGAGCAGAGACAAGGGCAAACCTTCTCCTTCTTTCTAATCCCAGCAAATGGTCTTAAAGGCATCCTGCTTGTCCCCCCAGCCTGAAAGAAGTACCTAGGCATCCATTCTAGTATCTAATCTCTAACATGTTTGGTTAGAGATAAATCTTGAATTTCCTTCTGTAAACATTTATCCTGGGGAGCAGAGAACTAATGATCCAGGGCTTGATGGATGCAGGTACTGTACCGCCTCTCTGGGGGCATACCCATGCTGAAAAAGTTGCAAAGCAATTGCGAGGTCACCCCAGGAGCATCCAAATACAAAGCCCTAATACGTGGCACATGGGAGTCAATCTGTGTTTAAAAAAAAACTCACTTCGCAAGTATTTTCCTTGTGAAATAGGGGGTTAACACATATTGCCCAGGGGCCATGTGGACGCTCCCCGGGTTATTAGAGCAGGGAAGGTTTTTAAACACAGACGCAGAGCCGCGAAGGGTCTTGCGTCTGTGTTTAAAAACCTTTCCCCCCGCTCTTTACATCCTCTCTATCCACCTGTCAGTTGCCCAGCTGGGTGCCCAGCTGGGCAACTGATAGGTGGATAGAGAGGCTGTAAAGAGCAGGGATGGTTTTTAAACACAGATGCGAGTGTCCTTCACGGTTCCGCGGCTCTGTTTAAAAACCATCCCTGCATGGAGACAGGCAATGATTCAAATCCGCGTTGCCCCAAACCGTATGGGGACGCTCCATTGCGTGTTACAATGTGGATTTTTATCACACGTGTCCAAAGTTCATCAGCCGACTTGCATGGGGACACGGCCTCTGTCTGCCTTCAGTTTTGCACATTTCTATTACGAGCAGTTGTAAGGCCGATGAGGTCCAGGAGAGGGCACTGTGGCTCCCCTGCAGGGAGGGATTCCGCTCAAGGCATCTGGAGTGATGCATTGAACACCAGGTTGTGCAATCTTTTGGCTGGGAGAGGGAGAGGCAGCCCCAGATGTCGCCTTTGCATTTGTTATGTTTCTCCCACACTCACGCACACTTAAGAAGCACTCCGGGAATGCAAGGAATTTGCAGGCCGTCCTCCAGAGATGTTGCGCCCGTGGAATAAACAGGCCAGCAGCCTCTCGCAAAGCATTTCCTGTCCATGGGCAAACAAAGAAAATGAACTTTGCAAAGGGCTACCAGCATTGGGAGATCAACCCTGCTGCCCAGCGGGGCGGCCTTTGAAAAGCGAGCCTTGGTGGGAAGGAGAGGAGGAGTCTGGATGCTCTTAAAAAAACAGAGGGAGAAAAAAGAGGAGAGAATGCAAGAGTCATAAACAGCCTTCTGCTAGATGAGGCTAGAGGTCTCTCTAATATCCTCCTGCTACAGACACTGGCTGGACGGATGCTCTGAAAGCAGGAATCGGGGCTTGCTGTGGCCACACTTAAGGTTTAATCCAGCTTCAGTCCACTTTCAGAGTGAGAGAATACAGCAGCAAAGTGAGAAGCTGTTTTCTTTCAGGCTGTGGTCACACTTAAGGTTTAATCCAGCTTCAGTCCACTTTCAGAGTGAGATAATGCAGCAGCAAAGCGAGAAGCTGTTTTCTTTCAGGCTGTGGCCACAAGGTTTAATCCAGCTTCAGTCCACTTTCAGAGTGAGATAATGCAGCAGCAAAGCGAGAAGCTGTTTTCTTTCAGGCTGTGGCCACACTTAAGGTTTAATCCAGCTTCAGTCCACTTTCAGGTTGAGATAATGCAGCAGCAAAGCGAGAAGCTGTTTTCTTTCAGGCTGTGGCCACACTTAAGGTTTAATCCAGCTTCAGTCCACTTTCAGAGTGAGAGAATACAGCAGCAAAGTGAGAAGCTGTTTTGTCCCCCTCCCTGAAAGGAAAAAAGAAAGAAGTCTAGAGGCCCAGAAAGGTAACCAAATTCTTTTTTCTCCCAAAAGCTCCAGCATCTTGCTGACCACGTGTGTACTTTGGATGCCCTCTCTCCAAATACCTTCCCCGCCTCCAATCTGCAGAAGAAAGAAAGAAAGAAAGAAAGTTTCTCAAGCTTTTGTTTAATCAAGGAAGGAAAAGCAGGAGAAATGCCACATATGACACAGGAAGCAAAGGGTCTCTCAGGCCCTGGAACCGCATGGGCAGCCCAGCAGCCGGAATGCATCTGCAAAAAAGGCCAGGAGGTTGGGAGGAGGCAGGAGCCAAGGGTTTCCTTGCATGTACCCCAGGGAACGTCATTCATGATGTCAAAGCAGAGAGAGGAGGAAATGGCAGTCCCTGTGCAACCTGGCTGGCGTCAACAGGTGGCCCCTTTGAGGCAGCTGCTGGGATCCCAGTAGCTTGACAACACAGGATCTTGCTCACACACACTTAAGAACCTAAAAGGAGCCCCCCATGGATCAAGCCACAGCCCATCCAGTTCACCATCCTGTCACACACAGTGGCCCACCAATTGATGTTTTCAGAGTGCGGATATGTTACCGATATGTATCGGATATGCATTCATTCATACCAGATATGTATTTGTTCATATTGGATACATATTCATTCGTATCAGATACGCATTCATTTGTATCAGAAAGGTATTTGTATCAGATACGTATTCGTTCATATTGGATACATATTCGTGTCAGATATGTATTCATTTGTGTCAGATATGTATTCGTTTGTATCAGATACGTATTCGTTCATATCGGATACATATTGGTTCATATCGGATACATATTCGTTCGTATCCATATCAAATATTCATACGAATACGTACTAATAGATCCATACTGAATAGAATTTGACCACATTCAAATGTGATCTATTTGTATAAATTGTGCTAAAGAACCCAACTCCATCTAATCATCCAGCTTGGCACCCATCCAAGGCCATTAATTAGCTTGGAGAGACAATGAAATAAGGGTCCCTTAATGCCTTTGCTGTCAACTAGCCAAAGGGGTGTTTTCCTGCTCTTTTTGTCCCTGGAAGTGTCTTTCCTTTTCCGCTCGCCTGCACCGATGCAATAATGTTTTGTCCTCTTGGCATGCTCTAAGAACTGCTCTATCCATTTGGGCCTTTAAAAAAAGAGGGGGGAAACCCTTCTCTTCTCCTTTCTCTAGCCTTGTTCTGAATCTGCAGAGATTCCTTCCAGCATCGCCCTCATTCCAAACCCAGCCCTTCCTCTTGGGGAAACATCTCTCTGCATCACATGCCGCCCAGCATTGCTGTTGACATTCCTGTCCTGTCTAGCATTGCTCCTGCCTTCTTCTTGGGCCTTTCTGCACTTAGCCTAATTCTGGATTGTACCCCAGAGCAGGGGTCCACTGTCCACACGATCATACAGGCTAGGGCAGGCACAAAGAGAGGCCCACCATAGCCTGCATTAGCATTTGGACAACAGACGCCTATCCCAAGATATATTCCAGATAAGGCCAAGGGCAGAAAGGGCCTATTAGGGATCTCCCGAATGTATTTTTGATATTCAAATCCGAGTAGATTTGAATGTCATAAAATCCTATTAGATTTGGATATTTAAGATCCGAACGTCATAAAATCCAATTCGAATCAGTAACATTTGCATCTGTTACACGTATCTGTAAGCATTCCGTAAAAATCAGTATGCATCCCGTATTATCCTGTACGCATCTCATTTTAATCCCATATTTTAAGCACAAGATATGTATAATTTTCACGCAGATTCATATACAACAGATATGAATCTACACATTCGAATCATTTGAAAATCCATATCAGATTTTCAAAAATCAACATTCGAGTTCGGATGTTCAAATTCAGATTTTCAAAAATCCAATTTGAGTTCAAATGTCAAAGCTGCTGACAAAACTTCTGTTCTTCTCCTCACAGACACCCTGTGAGGTGGGGGGGGGGGGGTGTATGAGAGCTCAGAAAGCTGTGACTAGCCCAAAGTCACCCAGCTGGCTTTGCATAGGAGTGAAGAATCGAACCAGGAGACAACCAGTAAGGAGAAGAGTTGGCTTTTATACCCTGCTTTTCTCGCCCTTAAGAAGACTCAAAGCAGCTGACAAACTTTCTGTTCTTCTCCCTACAACAGACATCCTGTGAGGCATGTGGGGCTGTGACAGCTCAGAAAGAGAGCTGTGACTCACCCAAGGCCACCCAGCTGGCTTCATGCAGGAGTGTGGAACTGAACTGGGAGACTAGCAGACAAGCGTCTGACACTCTAACTAGAAGACCACAAGAGCAGAGACTGGGTCACCCAGAAAACCTCCTTCTGTGCTCAAAAGCTTTATTTAAAACCAAGGGCAACATCATGCGTCTCCATCAGTCAACCCACCCAAGATGTGTCAGGGGGTGTGTGGAATTCATGAACTGAACGTGGGAGTCTGATCTGTTTCATATGTACACATCACTCAATCATCCAGGCCCCACACTATGAATAAACCTCGTGAATTAACCCCCAAGGCCGTCACCTTAAGAGCAACCCACTGAAAATAGGCAGGACTCCCGTTCACAGTCAGAGCACCAATAAGAGCGTTAGAAGACCTCCAGCTTGGCTTTGTTTCCTTTGGAAAGACGATGGGCCGTCCGTCCGTTTTAATTGCAAACTTTTGCCCTTCGATTAAAGAAAGGGGGAAGAAATATTGTGAAATGGTTACTCAAAAGTGATCAGAGAAACCTTTGCTTTCCTCTGGGGCCATTTCCAGCAAGAGTTGCAGATCAGCCGTGAGGTTAACCCCAAAAGCACGTGGGGGATCTTTTTTCACGCTTTCCTAGCCCTCATGCCCCAAAGTGTACATGTTGATGCCTAAGAATGTGCACAGTTGGCGCATGAGCCAGCAACACCCATCAGCTTCCACACCAGTCCCATTCCATCCCATGCCAAAGCCCGCAGCCCTGACATTTCTGCCTATCAGCATACCATTCTAGGGTAAGTAAATATCAAGGGCTGGGAGGTCCGCACAGCTTCACAGATGCGTTTCGAGCATTACCATACCCTGACGACGAGAGTAAAGCTGCTGGGGGAAAATGTGGAAAGGAAATTGTACGTGTGAGCTTGCAAGGACATCGCAAATTTTGCTTATTGGTTGCTGTTGGCGCCACCGAGTTGTGACCGACTCAGGTATCTCTATACAGTTTTCTTGGCAGAGATATCGAAGTGGCTTGTCATTGCCTACATCTGAGAAGAGTCTGGGGGTCAAACTAGCAACCTGCTTTTCAGGCTGTTTGCTCTACCGTGGAGCTACAGCCACTCCCCAGCTCCATGGGTTCCTCTGTGCAGTTTTCTTAGCAGTGATACAGAAGTGGTTTACCATTGCCTGCTTCCAGAAAAAGACTGGGGATCGGTCAAACCATAAACCCTCCACTTTCCAGTCAGCTTGCTCTGCCATGGAGTTACAGGCACTCCCACAGCTCCATGGGTCCCTCTATGCAGTTTTCTTGGCAGAGATACAGAAGTGGTTTGCCATTGCCTACTTCTAGAGAGAAACTGGGGACTGATGAAGCTGTTTTCCAGGCAGTATGCTGTATCACTGAGCTACAGTTTTATAAAGATGTTGATCCATCCATCCATCCATTCTGTGGTGGGGAAGAACAGAAGGTTTGTCAGCAGCCTCGAGTCCCCTTAAAGTGGGTATAAAAGCCAGCTCTTCTTCTTCTTCTTCTTCTTCTCTGTGCCTGCTTCTGGTCTAACTGTACATTAAATGGGGAGTTATCTTCCTTCTTTGCCAAAGAAGAATTGTAGTCCTGTCTCTGGCTGTAAAATAGTATACACTTGAGGTGAACAAACTTTGCTTTCCAGAAGAAGGATGGTGAAAGGCCTTGAAGAAGCCGGGAAATCTTGGTAATGGATTACCTATTCAGGCATCCTTAAGTGTCAACTCAAACAAGCCATGCAGTTTAGCTACGTTCAACAAGATTTATTCCTTCCAAGCATGCAAGCAATTTATATGTCTAGAGATAGCAGGCCCACAAGATGATGATTGCCGTTGAAATGGGGGTGAAATTTCCAGAGATCCTGTATTGCAGGTAGAGGATATTGGTTTATGATTTGTTAGGGGAAAGAAGGACACTTGCTATTAGCTAAATGGAAACTTATCCTCAGCGCAGATCGGAGAAGTTTGCAGTTGTTCTCATATCTGGGAGTTTGTTCAGATCAAATCAGCCCCCGATCACAAACAGGAACTGTCTGTCTGTCTGTTTATCTATCTATCTATCTAAAGACTATCTCACATCTTTATTTTCATCTATCTATCTATCTATCTATCTATCTATCTATCTATCTATCTATCTATCTATCTATCTATCTATCTATCTATCTATCTATCTAAAGACTATCTCACATCTCTGTCTGTCTGTCTGTCTGTCTGTCTGTCTGTCTGTCTAGATAGATAGATAGATAGATAGATAGATAGATAGATAGATAGATAGATAGATAGATAGATAGATAGATAGATAATGCATTTCTATCCTGCCCTATACCCAAAGGTCTCAGAGTGCGCTGCAATATTAATCTTAAGACTGGGTCCCTGCCCTCAGGATTACAATCTAAAGAGACAAGATACAAAAGGAAAATGGTGCGGGAGGGCAGAGGGGCACTCTGGCAGCAACAGTGTCCTTGCAATGGGTAAAATACTTTTATTTTCTTTTTTATCCTCCATTCCCCACAGGCAAGATGGCTCCTTCATGGCCTGTGGGGTGACAGTTGGGAGGGAGCAGGGGCAGGGGGTCAATGCTGGGAGCTTGATGGAAGGTGCTCCTGGTTTAGGGCAAGGGTGCTTCTGTTTATGAAAGGGAACGCAGCCTATTTCATACAGACTCCTTAATGGATCCTTAATGGGTCCTTCTAGTGCTAGTGGGGGAAAAAACCATAGTTTCATGCATTTTTTTTTCAAATTATGGAAGCCTTTCAAATAAGATAGCTTGAAAAATCTGGGGAAATAGTTAGAGAAATAAAAATGCAGTCCTTGGGTGGGAGGGAAGGAGAGAAGGAAGGAAAGAAGGACCATTCCAGTCTTCTCTCACTCAAAGAGAGCAGGGCAAGGGATGTAGGGAAATAAGTTAGTGGGCAGGGGGCATCCTCATGTCAGGGCTCCATGAATGCTCTCCTCTTCCTGTCCGTGGAATGCCTCATAAATTACCCACAGGAAACTGCCTGCTGGAAAGGAAGGAGGAGAAGAATAGAGCAAACTCCCCGAGATATTTTTATCCCTCCTGGTTGGCCTTTCCCCACGATGGCCGAGTCTCCGGCCACCATCTGTCGGCCGAGGGAAGCAAGACCAGCAATTCTGCTTGGACAGGAAACCAGGGCTTGCCCTTCGGGGTGGGGAGGAATGTCTTGGAGCCATTCCTTGCTTGCCCAGGTGTGTGGCTGACTCTGTGCCAACTTTGGGGAAAGCTAAGAGGATCAGACGGCTTCAGATTTTTAACGAAAAGCAGCCGAGGAGGGTCCATTGGTTGGAAAGTTTATGTCTCGTGCCTTAACAGCTGCGTAGCTTCTTCTGTTTGGTTTTGGCAAGGCTAATGTAAAATATGAAGCCAAGCGCTAAGGCCTACTCGTGCGACGGTCTCCAGTCAAGAATTAGGGTGTTTTCCCACCGCGCTCCTTTAATCCGGATCTAAGAAGATCCGGATCTAAGGAATGGGTACTTCCCTTAATCCGGATCTAGTAGGCCCGGATTAAGGGAAGTACCCAATGTGTTTCCATGGCTGGTCTAGCACCCAATAGCAATGGGTGCTAGCCTGCCTGCTGTGTAAACAGCAGAGCACCCATTGGCAAATCCGGATCTACCCACAAGGAGTCTGCCTGTCACCCCAGGTGTTTTGGGGGGACAGGGGGTGCAGTCTCCGAAGTTGCCTTTTCCGCTTGTTCCAGGTGCTGCCTTCTCCCATTGCATGGCGGCAGCCTCACCACTGTTAATAGATGGTTTTGATATTTTTCTATTCTGATTTGAGCCTTTGTAACGATAAAAATCCATTCACTACCATCATGATGTAGTGGGAGTTGTGATTAAGGGCTACTGGGGGAAAGCAACAGTTGACCTTTATGAATAGTGCTATAATTTTATCCTAATCCACATTTCCATGACTAATTTATGAATCAGAACTCTCACATTATCCGCTAGCTATTGTGTCGCAAAAATGATCTTGCAGTTCAAAAATAACAGCAAAAGACTCTTCTGGAACAGATATTTTCAGGCTGATATGGAAGGAAGCCCTCGATATTTGTGTAATGGGGAAATGCTCCTCTTTTACTGGGCAGGGAGGCTCTCACTGATGATGATGATGAAGATGAAGAAGAAGAAGAAGAGTTGACTTTTCTACCCCACTTTTCTCACCCATTTAAGGGAACTCAAAGCAGCTGACAAACCTTCTGTTCTTCTCCCCACAGCAGAACACCCTGTGAGGTGGGTGCGGCAGTGAGAGCTCAGAAGAGAGCTGTGACTTGCCCAAGATCACCCAGATGGCTTTGTGGAGGGGTGTGGAATCAAACCCATTATTCCCAGATAAGAGTCCGGATCCTTAACCACTAGGGATGCGTCTTCCTTTGTGTTTGCTCTAACACTGAGTTGCAGCCACACCCAGACTCGATGAGCGCCTCTATGCAGTTTTCTTGGCACAGATACAGAAGTAGTTTGCCATTCCCTGCTTCTGTGGAGAGGGTGGGCAACCATCTGCTTTCCAAACAGTTTGCTCGATCTCTGAGCTACGACCGCTGAGCTGCCATCAGACCAGAGCAGGCAGGAAGCAGCATTCATCTGTATCAGGATACTAGCTGTCATCTGGCTTTTTAGCTCGGTCAGGGCTTATTCATTTCGACTGACCTTGTCTCTGTCCCAAACCGAGAGGACACTGCCGTCACAAGAGCGTCCTCCCTGCAGGTGCTAATCTATGGCCATTGTTCTGGAAATGCTGGCTGAAATGCAGCATTAGATGCCAAAAGGAAACCCCGAGCACATGTTCCACATGACAGGGCTGAAATTCCCATCTCACTGAGCTATCAAGAGCAGCACCTCCCTCCTTATTAACTGGAAGAGAACGGAAGGAACGGGTCAAGCATTATTAACCCCACCATCCTGTGCTGCTTCCTGTCCATGGGTGTTTTCCAGAGTACTTGCCCTGAACAATGCTGTAATCTGCATGTATCCGAAGGGTGGATGTCATTGTTTCTGCACTTTTAGAGACTGCTGGTGACGCATAATGTGGCACAGATAATTCAGGAGGACTTACCTTTCTGTTTATTAACGACCACCGAGTTATGCCCAACTGCATGGGAACCTATGCAGTTTTATTGGCAGTGATACAGAAGTGGTTTGCCATTGCCTACTTCTGGGGAGAGGCTGGGGACTGAACCAGTCGGTAACCCTCTGCTTATCAAGCATTTGCTGAGACATAGCCACACCTTGATTCCATGGGCCCCTCTGTGCAGTTTTCTTAGCAGGGATAAGAGCAGTGATTTGCCATGGCCTACTTCTGGAGAGAGGCTGGGGATCAAACAAGTAACCTTTGGCTTTCCAACCACTTTGCACTACCATTGAGCTGCAGCCACTCCCAGACTCTATGCGCTCCAGTATTTTTTGGCAGGAACACAGGAGTGGTCTGCCACAACTGCCATACTTATGGTGGTTGTGGCTACCGGGAATTGTAGCTGGACACAGAAATGTAGGGAAAGCCAAAACAGCAGCAGCTGCTCTACTGGCACCCTTAGGCGCCTCACTTTACTTGCTTTCATCTGCTGGAATTTCATGAAACAGCCTCACCAGGGCAACAGGACACCCAGCTCTTCTTGCACACTTTTATTTATTATTTTTATTATTATTTTATTATTTACATTTATATCCCGCCCCATACCCGAAGGTCTCTGGGCGGGTTACAACTTTAAAACAACAAATTAAAACAGAATACACATTAAAAGACGTTAAAAATTTCCGTACATATAAAACAATATACAACATGTTTAAAATAATTATGTCTGTACTGAGGGAGGGAACATTAACAACTTAGCCAAAGGCCAGGGCAAAGAGGTGTGTCTTTACTGCCCTCCTAAATATATATAAGGAAGGGGCCTGACGCACCTCAAGGGGGAGGCTATTCCACAGTCTGGGGGCCATCACAGAAAAGGCTCTCTCCCGGGTGCCCACCAACCTCACTGTTGAAGGTGGTGGGACAACCAGGAGGGCCTCGCCACTTGATCTTAAGGCACGGGCAGGTCGATATGGGAGAAGGCGTTCCTTTAGATATTTGGGGCCCAAGTCATTTAAGGCCTTATAAGTCAAAGTCAAAACCTTGAATTGGGCTCGGTAGTGAATTGGCAGCCAGTGCAATTCTTTTAAGACCGGCGTGATGTGCATCCGGCTAGATGTTCCGGTCAGCACTCTCGCGGCTGCGTTTTGCACTAGCTGCAACTTCCGAACCGTCTTCAAGGGCAGCCCCATGTAGAGCGCATTACAGTAGTCCAATCTAGAGGTTACCAGAGCATGGATAACTGTGGCCAAGTCGTCTCTATCCAGAAGTGGCTTCAGTTGACGGACTAGCCGTAGTTGGGAGTAGGCACTCCTGGCCACGGCCTCCACCTGAGCTTCAAGTGTTAGCGCAGAGTCCAGGAGTACCCCCAAGTTACGCACCTGTCCCTTCCAGGGCATTGCAGCCCCATCAAGGACAGGGTATCTCCCAACTACCCGGACCCGAGACCCTGTGACACACAGCACCTCTGTCTTGTCTGGATTCAGTTTCAATTTATTCACCCTCATCCAGCCCATTACTGCCTCCAGACACCTGTCAAGCACTTCAACTGCCTCTCCTGATTCAGATGGTACAGAGAGATAGAGCTGGGTATCATCTGCATACTGATGACACCTCACTCCAAATCTCCGGATGACCTCTCCCAACGGCTTCATATAGATGTTAAATAGCATGGGAGATAAGATCGACCCCTGAGGAACCCCACAAGTGAGTTCCCAGGGTGTCGAAACTGTGTCTCCCACAGTCACTATCTGAGATCTATCCCGGAGATAGGAGCAGAACCAGTGCCACGCATTGCCTCTCACTCCTAAACTCCGTAGTCTCTCCAAAAGGATACCATGGTCAATGGTATCAAAAGCCGCTGAGAGGTCCAGGAGAACCAACAGGGTAGCGTTCCCCCTGTCTCTCTCCCGGATAAGGTCATCAACCAGGGCGACCAAGGCGGTTTCCGTGCCATAACCGGGCCTGAAGCCAGATTGAAATGGGTCTAGATAATCAGCTTCTTCCAAGCATGCTTGCAGTTGAACAGCGACAGCCCTCTCCAGAACCTTGCCTAAGAAAGGTATGTTAGCTACCGGGCGATAGTTGTTTAGATCTTCTGGATCCAGGGAGGCTCTCTTCAGGAGGGGGCGCACCACAGCCTGTTTCAGGGCCAGTGGAACCACCCCATCCCTCAGAGAGGCGTTCACTACCTCCTGGATCCACCCGGTCATACCTTGTCGGCTAGTCTTTATCAGCCATGAGGGGCAGGGATCTAGAGAGCACGTCGTCGGCCGTACCCCCGCAAGTAGCTTGTCCACGTCCTCAGGCTGCAACAATTGAAACTGATCCAACCAAACAGGACCAGACAGTTCTCTGGACGCCTCATCTGGACTCTGTCCAATTGTGACATCCAATCCCCTACGAATCTGGGCGACTTTGTCCTCGAAGTGCTTTGCAAATTTGTCACAGCAGATATTGCTTGGCCCTGGCTCATACTTCTTTGAGCTTGGTTTTATGAGGCCATTCACTACTCTGAAAAGCTCTGCTGGACGGCTACTCGAGGACGCAATGGTGGCGGAGAAAAAATTCTTTTTCGCCGCCGTCACCGCCACATGGTAGGCACAATAGTGTGCTCTAACCTGTGTTCGGTCAGATTCACAGCCGGATTTACGCCACCTGCGCTCTAGCCGTCGACCTTCCTGTTTCATAGCCCGCAGCTCCATGGTGTACCAAGGAGCTTTTCGGGCTCCACAAGCATGCCGAGGGCACTTGGGAGCAATCGTGTCAATAGCCCTGCTCATCTCCTGATTCCAGAGAGAAACCAGGGCCTCGACAGGAGCGCCAGTCATACCAACCGGAAAATCCCCCAGAGCATTCAGGAATCGCTCAGATTCCATAAGTCTCCGGGGGCGGACCATTTCAATAGGTCCCACCCCACAGATGGGAGCTGCCATTTTAAGTCCAAAACTCACCAGCAAGTGATCCGTCCATGACAACGGGTTGACAGTCAGCCCTCCTATCAACGGATACTCACCAGTCCGCTCTGAGGCAAAAACCAAATCAAGGGTGTGACCTGCTATATGAGTCGGACCAGATACAAGTTGAGACAGCCCCATGGTTGTCATGGAGGACATGAAGAGCTGAGCTGGTCCACTGAGCGTAGCCTCGGCGTGGACGTTGAAATCCCCCAACACCACCGTGGCAGAGGCTTCCAAAACCACGTCCGAGACCACCTCAGCCAGCTCAGATAGGGAGGATGCTGGGCAGTGGGGTGAACGGTACACCAGCAGCATCCCTATCCTGTCTCTCTGGCCCAACAGCATAAACACTTGATTTCTTAAAGAATGGTCAGATATCTCAAGGAATGCCTTCCCCCATACTGACCTGGCCCTACCTTAAGACCTGCAGGGGAGGCCCTCTTGGTTGTCCCATCGCCTTCAGCAGTGAGGCGGGTGGGCACCCGGAAGAGGGCCTTCTCAGTGATGGCCCCCAGGCTATGGGATAGTCTCTCCCTCGAGATGCATCAGGCTCCTTCTCTTTTTATGTTCAGGAAGGCGGTGAAGACACACCGCTTTGCTCAGGCCTTTGGCTAAACGTCGGTTACGTTCCCCCTACTACAGACACTACTGTTTTATTTGATATTGTTTTGTTTTTAAGATACTGGACTTTAAATGTGGTGGTGGTTTTTGTTGTTTTAATACATACGGTTTGTTGGATATGCTGGATTTTAAAGGTTGTTACCCGGCCTGAAACCTTCGATTATAAGGCGGGATAGAAATATAAATAAATAATAATAATAAAAGGTGGGAGATGTAATTCCCCCCCCCAACCCTGCCCAAGTCCATTTCATGCTCTGAAGAAAAAGATTGGAAGCACGAGATTCTGCTTGCCGAGCAAACAGAAGAGAAGCTCTGCGGCTAACACAAAGGCCAGCCGCGCTTGGCACTTCGGAAAGGACAGCCGCCCTCGGCCTATTCCACGCCCATTATCACCAGCCTTTTTAAGCGACAACATTCTTCTGCAGTCAGCCTCAGCAGATGGAAGCTGGAGAGTCGCAGTGGTTGACAAGTCACACAGCATGGAAAAAAAGCGGCAAAGAGGCTCTTTTGGACATTCATGGATCTGTGCTACATGTGTTACAAGAGGAGGAGGACTCGGCTTTTATACCAGCTTTTCTCAGTTTGGTCTAGTGGTTAAGGAGCCGGACGCTTATCTTGGAATACTGGGTTTGATTCCGCTCTCCTCCATGAAGCCAGCTGGGTGACCTTGGGCTAGTCACAGCTCTCTTCTGAGCTCTCACAGCCCCACTTACCTCACAAGGTGTTCTGTTGTGGGGAGAAGAACAGGTTTGTCAGCCACCTTGAGTCACCTTAAATGGGTGAGAAAAGTGAGGTAGAAAAGCCTTCTTCTTCCTCTTCCTCTTCCTCTTCTCGGGACTCAAAGCTGCTAACAAACCTTCTTCTGCCACCACAGACACCCTGTGAGGTAGATCGGAATGTGAGAGCTCAGAAGGAGAGCTGTGACTAGCCCAAGACCACCCAGCTGGCTTCAAGGAGGAAGAAGAAGAGTTGGCTTTTTTACCTCACTTTACTCACCCTTAAGGGGACTCAAAGCGGCTGACAAACCTTCTGTTCTTCTCCCCACAACAGACACCCTTGTGAAGTAGGTGGAGCTGTGGGAGCTCGGGAAGACAGCTGTGACTAGCCCAGGGTCACCCAGCTGGCTTCCTACAGGGATGCGGAATCGAACTGGGAGACTAGCAGAGCCCTCTAACCACAAGACCGAACTGGCTCTCATCATCCTTGGGCCATCTCATCCAGACACGCTTGACAGCTCAGCAACAACTCTGAATGCTGCGAAATGGACGTTTGCTTTGAAAACGCCATAATGTAGATCTCTAAGCCGCTTCTTGGCTCCTCTTCATACTATATAAACTTTTTAATGCACAAGCATCTTGTAACGGAGAACCGGTGCACATCTGCAAAGTCTTACCACCTAGATTCAGCATTTTTCCATAACTGTTTCATTTCTCACTTTTTTTATCCCTCTAAGGAAAAAGAAAAATCCAAGGGTCAAGAAACTGCAAAATAAAACAAAATGGGAGGTCCAGAAGTCTTTATGGATTGGGAGTTCTTAAAGTATCCTTGAAGAATGAATATGAACTATCTTATGATAAACAGAATAACTTTGTCCTTGAAAGCGACCCAGAAACATCATCTGGCTTAGAATTCGTTTCCTCTTCTGGTACCAAACATAAGCTATTGTGAGCCACAGGGAAGCTGCCTTGAAACATCTTCATTGTCTATCGGACTATTTCCATGCTGCGTTCCAAGTGTTGACATCTGGATGTCTTACAATCTCTTTGTCCTCTTGTGTTCTCGAGAGGCACTTTCGGCCTATGAATTCAGGACCTCCAAGGGCTGGCAGTCAAGTCCTGTTTCCAGAACCATCAGTTTGCCATTCTGAATATGCAGCCAAGTTTCTTCTGTAGGCACCTGTGACGGAAACACCATCCTATGAGAGGATCGCTAAGGTCAGTCTCCATCCATTTGGGAAGCAACCTGGAGGCAGAGGGGAGGGGAGACATCTAAACCTCAGCACAGCCTCATCATCTAGACCATTCGACACACAGACTTCGCAGTGAAAAATGTGAGTTCATCCGTGGGTTGCATTTTCAGTGCCCACCGCCTACAAACAAGAAGGACTGAAGGACAGTTATTTACATTTGCTCCTTGACTTCAGGACAGGCAGACGGCATGTCCATGTTAATCATATGCCCAGGATTAAAAGAAAAAGCCTCCATGATACAAGGGGAACATCCAAGGAGGCACAATCTTCTACCCCCTTTTTAAAATTACTATTATTATTAGCAGCTGCAGCAGCATTGTAGTCGTCATCTTCATAGTAGTAGTATTGTAGTAGTGTTGTTGTTGTTCTTACATAAGAACATATTAGGAGCCCTGCTGGATCAGGCCACAGCCCATCTAGTCCAGCATCCCATTGCACACGGTGGCCCACCAATTGCTCATGGGCATCTCAAGCAGAGAAAAGAGCAAAACTTCTCCAGCTCTCGGATCCCAGGAAATGGCCTTAGAAGCATCCTGCTTGTCCCTCAAGCCTGAAAGATGTACTTAGGCATCCATTCTAGTAGCCATTAATACATCTGTCATCCATAAACATGTCTAACCCTTCCGTAAAGCCATCTAGGCTGGTTGCTGTTACCACCTCTTCTGGCAGCAAATTCCATAAACCGATGACCCTTTGGGTGAAGAAATACTTCCCCTTGTCAGATCTGACTCTCCTACCCACCAGCTTCATAGATGCCCCCTGGTTCTAGTGTTGTGTGATAGAGAAAAGAAAATTTCTCTATCCACCTTTTCTATACCATGTATAATTTTATATACTTCAATCAGGTCCCCTCTTAAACGCCGTCTCTCCAGACTGAAGAGGCCTAGACGTTGCAGCCTGGTTTCGTAAGGGAGGTGTTCCAGCCCCTTTTCTGCACCTTTTCCAGTTCCACAATATCCTTTTTGAGGTGAAGTGACCAGAATTGTACACAATATTCCAAATGTGGCCTCACCATAGATTTATAAAGAGGCAAAATGACACTTGCTGACTTGTTTTCCATTCCCTTCGTAATTATTCCCAGCACTGAATTAGCTTTTTTCACTGTTGCTGAACACTGGGTTGACACCTTCATTGAACTGTCCACCAGAACCCCAAGATCCCTTTCCTGGTGTGTTACAGAACGCTCAGACCCCATCAGTTTATAGACCTAATTTGGATTTTTGGCCCCGATTTTTGTTGTTGTAGTGTTGTAAAAAGTAGTACCATTAGCATTAGCATTTTTATCTTGCCCTATATCCAAAGGTCTCAGGGTAGGTAACATTTAAAATAAAATATTAAAGCAATAACAAGTGTCTGAAAGTGGGAAGAGAAAGTGTATCCTCCATTTAATAAAAGGCCAGGGCAAAGAAGTGCGTCTTCACTGCCTTCTGAAACATGGGGCCTGTTCACACTTGGTTTTACTCTGGAATATATATTGGAATGGGGATCTGCTGTCCACATGATAGCGCAGGATACAGCAGGCCTCAAGCAAGACCTGCCAGAATCTGTAATAGCACAGACTTCTATCCTGAGATATATACCAGAATATAGTTGGTGCAAACAGGCCCATGTACAGTGAAGGTTCCTGACGCACCTCCAGGGGAAGACTATTCCATAACCTAGGGGCCATCACTGAGAAGGCCCTGGCCGAAATACTGGCCGAAAAAGGAAGGACACTTCTGGTTTGTGTTGAAGAGAAAGGGATTTTAATGGAAAATGGAAACAGCCAACATGGTTGCCATTCCACGAGCCACAGAGTCAAAACAACTTGGGTACAAAAACTGCACAGAACAGATTTACCTAACAGCACAATGTACCATTGTAAGACATAAAGCAATTAATTATATTAGGTTTACAGCTTGGAACCCGAATGATGCAAAAATGATAAAGCACAACATTGTTAACTTGGGGAGACACACACACACATACAGGCATTGTTGTTTTTGTTTTCACCTCAACAGAGAAAAAAAAACAGCTTCAGCTCAGAAGTGAGTCGGCTTTCATACTATGATATTAGAAACCAATTCTGAGTAATATTCAACATCTGTGAAGTACTGCGTGGTGTTTCACACTAAAACCAAGTCCTTAAAGTGATTGTTTAAGAGGACGTGTCAAGACAGGACTTCCAGAAGGAAGCGGAGGCTGCAACAGTGGTGGAACAACAGGGCAGTGAGTGTAACCTTTCCCATTTTAGGAGTGGGCTGCGTTTTTTAAGAGCCTGGCAAAAAGGGAGGAAAGGATTATCTGCAAAGTCAGTTTCAGATATTTGACAACAGCCTTTTAACCCCCCACATTAGCAAACGACTGACCCACAATGCTAGCAATCCATAGGTGAGAATGTGCAAGCATTTCCCGTTTCCTTTAAGTGTATAGGATGACCCGTCCGGACAGCAATGAGAACCAATTTAGTGTGGGGTTAAGTGCAGGAGTCCGTATGCAAACACTGTGTTTCTCTCCGAGGGCCTCACCCTAACCCTGCTCATACCTAGGGCTTTGAAAACCTCTTCTCCATGGAGGACTCTTGTGCTAATATGAAGGGTAATTATAAAGATTCCATGCATACCTGGACACACCAACACTAATGGAGAATTTTGTACCTGGAGAACGAAGCCCATCTGAAATGATCATTCTGCTTGTCTTACCTAGTTTGTTACCCAGCGAATGGGAGTACCCCAGAAGCAGCAAGGCAAAGGGCCCACAGTTGGCTTCTGTCGTTAATTCAAGCCACTCACATCGTAATCCAGAGACAGAACATGCTTAATGAGTTAACACTCATTAACTCTGCTGAGGTTATTCTCAAAGAAAAAAAAAAGAACATACTCTACATAACTGTCTGCCTTGACGTTAGAAGCGTCAGGGCAGGTTCTGACACAGCAGAGGGCTAAAACATCTGGCTCCGGGCATGTGATGCCCTTTCCGCACACCCCAAAATGGAGGCTTCGTTATGAATTGCTACATTCTGTTACAGATATAAGTACTAACCACCTATGAGCTCCCCCATCGCTGTCCTTCCTAGCTTACCGGCAAACTAATAGAAAATGCTCTGTTAAACTGGAAAGGCTGAATGAGCCTCAGAAAAATCCCAGGCTTGCGTCCACAAGCTGTTCCCCTTCATAAAACTGCGGCAGAAGTGCAGCTCCTTTATCCTGCGGGGAGCAGAGATGACTTAGAACGGCCGTCGGTTCCATCTGGCGGCTTGCTGGAAGGGCAAAGCGGCCTCTCCACGAACGCGGACGCTGTAATGGGGAGCCTGCGATTAATAGCTTTGCGCAATCAATCACAAAAGGTCAGGACCAAAAAGGGTGAGGGCCTTTGGGTTCCCCGGCACAGATGGATCTCAACACTGAATATACTGAATTAAAACACCATTTGGTTTCATACTAGCAGTCCAGAACTCAGGCTCAAAATTCAAACTTGCAGGCTCAGAACAACAAGGGCAAGAGATCAAATTAATACTTTTCTTCTTTTTTTAAAAAAGAGCCAAACAGAAGCTAATAAACATTCCTGACAGGACACAACCCATTTGGGGACTCTCCTCTTGTTCATCAACCCTATCAGAAGTGTCACCATATATGGTCATATAGCTGTGAAAATGTCCTGACATTAGAAACAGTAGAAATATTACATACATATGGGGGACTTGGGTTTTGCGAGGCAAATAAAATAGCATTTATTTATTGAACCCAAAAGACAGGGCGTTGACATCAAAATCCAGTCTCGCTGTCTGAAATCTGAGTTTGAAATCCAGCCATTTCAGAGGCTAGGGTGATGGTTCATTTCAGTCCAATGACCAGGACCTCTAACAATTCCTGGCAGGACAGAGGGTCACCAAGAGACTAGCGTTCAAGGCGGTTGACCACTTCCCGGACGGTGGCTATAAGATTCTCATTCTCTTGTGGGTTTGCAAGAATCACATTGTGCAGCCGATTCATATATGAATCGATAGTGTCCGTTGTGGGAATCTCTCCACTTCCTGAAAAACATGTAACAGGAAAACAGAAAGCAGTGCAATGAATAAATCCTGTCTCAGCTACAGAAGATACTAATGGGACATGTTTACTGTTGTTGGGGTTGTTTTGTGTCAAAAGCATTGCATTCGAAGAAAACAAACCATAAAAAGAGATATCATAAAAAAGATAAGAGAATTTAAAACGTTCTGATCAATAAAAAACATTAAAAATTGCAAAAAAACCCCAAAACCAATAAAAATAAGGGCAGATAAAAGTTAAATTAAATAATTTTTGACCAAAGAAGAGCACTGAGATGGCACAAATTGAAGCAAAAGCTTTAGCAGATTGGACCCTCAAACAGAGAAGTGGGTGGCCTTTTGCTTGAGTTCAGTTTCAGTTGAACCAAACAGGGATTCACCATAAGTTCCAAAGAAGGAGGAGGAGGCTTTTCTACCTCACTTGTCTCACCCATTTAAGGGGACTCAAAGCAGCTGACAAACCATCTGCTCTTCTCCCCATAACAGACACACTGTGAGGTAGGTGGGGCTGTGAGAGGTCAGAAAGAGAGCTGTGACTAGCCCAAGGCCACCCAGTTAGCTTGTGGAGGAGTGTGGAATCAAACCTAGTACTCCCAGGTAAGAGCCTGGCTAGATCAGACCATGGGCCACCTAGTTCAACATTCTGACCTTGACTGGCCAACCAGCTGCACAAGAAGCCCACAACAGGACAGGAGCACATGGTTTGTTTTCTTTGCAGTCTTCCAGCGGCCGGTCTTTGGAGGCAGACCACTTCTGCTGCCATTAGAGCTACTAGCTATTGATAATCCTGATAGCTATTGAAAGTTCATGTCACTCAAGGGAGGCGTTTCCGATTGGATGCAGTTCACGTCACTCAAGGGAAGCAACGGTGCATGTCTGCCGTTCTTTTTAAAGCCTGCTCCCCCACCTCCATGTCCCCCTTCCTTTTTTTAATGTGCTTTCCTTCTCCTTGCAAGTAATTTTTTTAAAAAATAATAACAATAAATTTGTGTAAAAATGCTAGAGAGGAATCATCCACATAAACTGAGGAGAGGGGGAGGTGCCTCACGAACTCCACGTGTGCCAACTGGCCAAAAGGAAATACTGGGCACCACCCACCACAGCATGGTTCTGCCTCCTTTAGGCCATCCCTCCGCTCACATGTGAGGAAGTGGAAGACGGACTGGAATTTCAGAGCAGCCTAAGTCCCTGTCAGTCCTGTAAAAACGGGTGTAGGCCGGCTTGGAATAGGGCTTAGATAAAATGAATGTGAGTTACAGAACCGGGGGCGGGGGGGGGGGGGAGTGAATCAAGTCAACCAAAAACTCACGTGTGATCAGGGCCCTTGATAGCCCTGACTTTCAAGCATTTGAGACAGCATGCCACTCCCAAATATTCAGCTACAGAGAAGCAGATGATCCATGCCACAAAAGCTTTTTTACCTGGCAAAGGAACTCCAGCAAAGCTGCTGATGAGAGCCTGCCGCAGAGTCTCCAGGTGCTGCTGTAACACGGTGTTGCGGCTTCGCTCTTGGATCACATCAACCTCCAGCTTCTCCACCGCCGTACGCATGCTTTCCACATGCTTCTGAAGGGCAGCATTTCTTTCCTCAAACTCCATGTTGGATTTGCGCAGCTGACGCAGCTCCGCTTCCCGGGCTGTCAGCGGCCCGCGAGATGGATAAAGTGATAGCCAAGAATTAAAATTATTCCTCTACAAATGGATACAAGAGAATGTCCACTTGAGCCTATTACACTCCAGCCCTTCCACCAAGGGAATTCAGAATGGCAATTTAAAATTTGTAATATGGTACACGCTTATTACATGTCTTCATTTGTTGGATTTCTGAAAGTCCTAAAGCTAAGAATAAAATTAAAAAGCTATCACACAGAGACACTAAAAGGCAGAAATGAGTGGAAGACAACAGGCAAATGGATAGCTGAGGCTTCACCTTAATAGCCAGAAGGTTAGGATCATAATAAGGTGGCAAACCATGAAAAACCTCATGAGGAAGGGCATTCTGCAAGGTGGCCACAGCTGAACAACCTTAGGACGTAAGAAGATAAGAAGAGCCCTGTTGGATCAGGGCACAGCCCATCTATTCCAGCATCCTGTCTCACAGATTGGCCCACGAATTGCTTCTGGCCATCTCAAGCAGAAGACAAGGGCAAAACCTTCACCTACTCTTGACGCCCTGCAAATGGCCTTTAAAGACATCCTACCTATCTCTCCAAACTGGAGACATTCATTCTAGAGGCCATTGAAACACCTGATCTCCATGAACTAAGGGAAGCCCTGTTGGATTAAGCCACAGCCCATCTAGTCCAGCATCCTCTCTCACACAGAGGCCCACCAATTGCTTGCAGAAGACAAAGGCAAAACCTTCACCTGCTCTTGACATTCTCCAAATAGCCTCTAGCGACATCCTGCCTGTCTCCATGGCATTTCACATGCCATCTCCTCCTTAAACCTCAGAGGGTGAAGGGATCTTCTAAAAGACCTCTCTTGCTACTTCTAACATTTTTCCTTTCAATGTGAAAAGCACCGGGAAAGGCAGCATACAGAGAAGGGAGAGAGAACCAAAACGGAACATTTATCTGATGCTGAAAACAAATGAACCACAGCAAATGTTGAACTCTGCATATGCCAAGTTGCCATGGTGACCTCTTTTGACAAACAGCTACTTGTTCTGCTGTCTCTTACACTCATGATTGAATTTAACTACCGCTCAAATGTCCACACAAAGTGCCTAATATAATATTTTCTCTTCCTTTGATCAATAAATTGATTTTGATGAGAGCTGAAAGAACCTTGTGAGCACCCCATTCAATCCCCTGATATTGCTATTGTGGTATAAGTGTCAGCTGCTTGGCATGATCAGGCAAACAAAGCTGCAAAATGCAAGGGAGAAACTCCTGCTGATTTTGGCTAGCAAGATCAGATGGTGGTTCTTCCCTGGGGTTTGGGTTGAGAAGGAAGAGGTCAATCACTCTTACACTAAAATTATCCTGCCAGAGCAGCAGCTCCAAAAATTTTGGCTGATCTATTACAAAGTCAACAATTATATCATGTGAAAAAGTGGGTGATCAGCCATCTATTTGCCTGTTGTCTTTCACTCGTTTTTAAATTTTAGGATCTAAGTATGAGAGGTATTTTATTAGATCAACCAGAAAAGAACAGACTTTATACAAGAAACTAAAGAGAAAATTTAGTAAAAGATGAGGTCTCATAAGTGAGACCATAACTAACAGAACCATGACTAACCAAAACATTAGGCTTTGTTTAACATAATTCTGATGCACCCCTTTTAGCTCTACAGTAGGATAATTTAAGGTTGTAATCTACATGAACTAACCTGATGGACTAAACCCAACAGATCAGCCCCAATATGCACACATACACAATCATACTGCAGAGCATAAAGAAAAGACATATAATATGTAAAATGTTCAACTCTGCCACTTGCTCACCTTTACTGTGGTTAAGGAATTCTTCCGTGAAGATGGGAATATCGAAAACAGATCTCTCCTTTGTATCAGTTTCCTTCTGCACACAAGCAAAGCATTGATCAACTTAGACATTCTTAAGATAGGTATGCTTGAGAAAGTGAGAAAAACTGATGGTTGAGACATCTCTCCCTAATCATATGGTATGTTATCCAGAAAAGACTGGATGCAGAAGACTGAGAGGAGACATGAAAGTATCTGAAAGGCTGTCACAGTGCAGCGGAATCAGCTCTTGACTTGGCCAAGAGCAAAGACCTGAAGATGGATGCCACAGGTATATCTGAAAACGTAGGTTCTCAGAAGAAGAAACCTGGAACACGGCACAACAGCTCAAATGAGTCCCTATTCTCACTTACACAAAATGGGAGGGCTAGAAACAATGGGATGAAACTTCAAGGGAGTCAACACAGATCAGATACTAGGAAAAACTTCCTGACAGTGAGGGCAATTAGTCAGTGGAACAGGTTGCCATGGGAGGTAGTGAGTTTTCCTTCACTGGAGGTCTGTCTGGGATGGTTTAGGAAACCCTGCATTGAGTAGGGGGTTGGACTCGATGACCCTGGAGGTATCTTCCAACTCTATAATCCTTTGATTTGATATTGAAGATGCCTAATCTCAGAAACACAGAGGACTTCCCTCTCCCCTAGGAAAATTCTGTCCAGTGATTGCTTCACTGAAATACTAGATCCCCATGTCTTCATTTCATCTACACATCAGCCTCAAGTGGTAGGTGAGATAGACTAATCCAGGATAATTAGTGGGAACATGAACCCTGGTCTCCCCAACTCTGGTCTGATCTTAATTTGCCATTGATTGGCTTGTCAAATATCTTAGCCTATCATGAAGAAATTGAGAAATGATAAAGATACAGGTGGGTATTAATTTGAGGTGAAAGAAATCTGATATTAGCAGCCATTCCTTGTTTTGTCTATTGATTTTATTTGTTTATAATGTGCATTTTGCAAATAACAATACATGTTATGATGGATAACTATATATAAATATATAAATAAAGGAGAGTTCCTTACATACATTACATATAATTTTTTATTCTTTTAATAAGTGCCAGTCTATGTGCTACAGTTATTGATTTAAACACTGGTTTTATTTGTTGATAAAAGTGTCGGTTTCCATATCACTAAAAACTTTTTCACTCCCATGACTTCCTAATACTTTAATATGCTTGTGTCATACAATCAATAATTATTTCTGATCATTTTTGATACCGTGCTTTCAAGTTGACATTGTCTGCATACCTCCAATATTGCAAAATTATGCAATGTGCAGGATATACCACAAATTTAACTTGTTTTGTCTATTGGAGGCTTCAGATGGACATTGGAGGCAGCAAGGCTAATAAGGACACTTATTTGGAATGGAATCCCGTTTAGCAAATAGGATTCCGCCGAAGAAAATATCCTAGGATTGTACTGCATGTCAACTGAATGCATCTCCAATAACAGTCATTCACAGCCAAGCAAATGCTGAAGAATTTATGATGGTATGGAACTCAAGCCTTAACCATCTCTCCTATATCATATTTTCCTTCTTGATGCAAGTTATTTAAGGACAAGTACCAACTAGCTTTGTTTATGGCACCTCACCACGTATGCTCAGCTAAACAGCAAACGGAGGGCACTCGCTCCCTAAATCACACTGCTGGCAGCTGAATAGCAAAGCAAAAAGGTAGCACTGAAGTGTTGTCTAGAGGCTCTTGCCAAAGTATAATTCTAATGAGGCTTTATGGGTTCCAGCAGTGAACTGCAAAAGTACAGGAGGGAGACAGTGCACAGAGAAGGCAAGCCCTCATTGCCAGAGGTCCTTGTTGTCTTAACTTATGATTGCATCTTGCACATCAATCCACCACCGATGCACAACAATAAAACGTGAGCCTAGAGGCCTAAAACAGATACAGTGTGAAATACTGGGGGATTAAATCTTTCAATACATCTTGTTTGTCTCTCAAAGGCTGCTGTGTTGGATTTGGAATTTCAGTTCTGAGGGATGCTTCCCCTCCTTTCCTAAGGCAGTGATTTATCAAAGCTGGGAGGGAGGGAGAGAGATGAAACACAGGTACCTATGCCCGCCATAAGAACCTAAGAGGAGCCCTGCTGGATCAGTCCACAGCTCATCAAGTCCAGCATCCTGTCTCACACAGTGACCCAACAATTGCCCATGTGCATCTCAAGCAGAGACAAGGGCAAACCTCCTGCTCTCGAATCCCAGCAAATGGCCTTAGAGGCATCCTGCTTGTCCCCCCAGCCTGAAAGATGTACCTAGGCATCCAATCTAGTAGCCACTGATACATCTGTAATCCTTGGGCCTTTTTCCACTAGGGCTTAGAACCCTTCTAAGACCTCATTAGGAACCCAATTAGTACCTGATTGGTACCAATTGGGAAGGCCCTGTCCACTCCTGGACCCCACTGAAGGCCCCATCTGCAAGGCCCTGTCCACATGAGGACAGGGAAAATCTGGATTTAATGGGTCCTTCAGGCCCTTAAATCTGGATTTCATGGGGACTTGATTAAAGGTGTCAACAATAGGGTCTTCAGGCAACTTCAAGATCTGGATCTCCAGGAGGACCCCATCTCAAAGATCTGGATCTTGAACAATTGGATCTTTGACTGTGCCCGGAAAAGGGGACATAAATTTGTCTAACCCTTCCTTAAAGCCATCTAGGCTGGTTGCTGTTACCACCACTTCCGGCATTTCTTTTCCCCGCTGGAAAGACAAAGCAGGTTCCCCTAAAATTTGTCATCTTCATCATCATCATCATTATTTTTAACTTATTCTATTTATTTGTACTTAACGAAGTACAGATTATGATGTTTTACCTTTTTTGAATATATATTTTTACAAAAGCCTGAAAGTTTCTGCAGAACTTTAGGAACAGACTTCAAAAAATAAAAACAAAAAAGGCCTCAAAATCAGAATCAACAGCGAAGGCCCCTGACATTTGCAGCCGGTAACTATGAAAAGTTCCTCATACTTTGCCAAGAAATGGAACAGCAAGTGCATGCAGAGGAAAACATCAGGTAAAGAAGACGACTTTCAGGATTCCAAAAGTATACTCTGCAAAATCCATCAGACAAAAGAATACCTAACCGGGCAATGCTTCTCTCCTGCTTTTTCCACCCACGCTGTGGCCTTTTGTGTTTGAGCACCTAAGGCTCTAAACGAAGTGTCAAACATGATTTGGAGCCAAGCGAGACAGCTAAGTGGATAAGAGCCTACAAGGGAATTCTGGCAGTTAAAGCTCAGTGCCTCGCATCGGCGTATGCCTCATAAAAAGGGCTTGGCAGAGCAGACGGAGGGCCGTTGGGCGCCCGGCCAAGGTAGACAACAGCTCTAAGGAACTTCAGAAAACTGTGCACGTCTTTGCCTGAGCCAGGCCGACGCAGCTGCGATGTCTTCCAAAAAAGAAAAGTTGTACGTTCTTTGTGCAGTGTAAAAAGGTAGCTGGAAGTGTGGACACAAAGAGATGTGTATGAGTGGGAGAACCAAATAGCAGGACGGACGGACGGACGGACGTAAAAAATATTTCCTGAACCAATCCGAGCATCTGTCAAACCTGTGTTCTTGTTTCCACAAGAATCCGAAGCAAGCGTAATTCAGTGGGCAATACGAGTGGATGCTTTAAGCAAGAGGCTTAGAATGGTGCTAGAATGCTTGCTTTGCATGCAGGAGCTTCTGAATATATCCCTGGCATTTTTCGGTAAAGGATCCCAGACAACAAAGATGACAAAAGTTTTGGGAAAGCCACCATCAGCAGACGGTACTAGGGTCAATGAAATGCAGGTCTAAAGCGGCACATCACCGGATTTCATAGACACTATACTGGCAATCTTCCATATGGGGTGGGAGACATTACATGTCCCCAAAGACAAAGGCCCCTGGCTCTGTTTGCTCAAGCTGTTCAATCCGACTATCTCGTACAGACTATGGGGAAAAGGACAACCAGAGGTACATCGGCAATTTATCTCTGTTCAGATGAAATCAACCTAAACATGGTGCTTTATTCAAATCCAAGAGCAATTAAGTTACAAACAAACAATGGTTTGTCCGAAAGAAGCCCACTTCAGGCAGCGGTCCAAAAACATCAGTGATGATTCTAAACCGCCGCTGAAGTTGTGGAAGCAGGGCTAAATTGAACCTAGAAGTGAGGGGAGAGATCTGATATTCTCCCATGCTGGGTAAGCAAGAGCACATATTGTCAAGATTTAGGTGGGCTTCATTCCTACCATGATAAGCCATTGGCCCTTTCTGCACTGGGCTTTATTTTAGATCATGCAGACTGCAGCAGGTCCTAGGTGTGTCTGTTGATTGATTGATTTATATATTATTTACATTTATATCCCGCCCCATACCCGAAGGTCTCTGGGCAGGTTACAATCTTAAAACAACAGATTAAAACAGAATATACATTAAAAGACGTTAGAAATTCAACAGTCTAAAACAACACACAATATGCTTAAAATGATAGTGTCCGACCTGGGTGGGAAATATAATCAGCTCAGCCAAAGGCCAAGGAAAAGAGGTGCGTCTTCACTTACCTTCCTAAATATATATAAGGAAGGGACATGACACGCCTCAAGGGGGAGGCTATTCCATAGTCTAGGGGCCATCACAGAAAAGGCTCTCTCCTGGGTGCCCACCAGCCTTACTACTGAAGGTGGTGGGACAACCAGGAGGGCCTCGTCACTTGATCTTAAGGCACGGGCAGGTCGATATGGGAGAAGGCATTCCTTTAGATATCTGGGGCCCAAGTCATTTAGGGCCTTATAAGTCAGAGTCAAAACCTTGAATTGGGCTCAGTAGTGAATTGGCAGCCAGTGCAGTTCTTTTAAGACCGGCGTGATGTGCATCCAGTTAGCTGCTCCGGTCAGCACTCTAGCGGCTGCGTTTTGCACTAGCTGCAACTTCTGAACCGTCTTCAAGGGCAGCACCATGTACTCTTTGAATGTAGCCCTATTGTGGTGGTTTTATTTTATTTAGTTGCACCTCAAGAAGGAGACCATTCCACAGCCTAGGGGCCACCACTGAGAAGGCCCTCTCCTGGGTGCCCACCCCCTTTTCTGCTGAGGGTGGTGGTACAACCAGGAGGGCCTCCCCTCCAGATCCTAAGGCACAGGCAGGTCGATATGGGAGTAGATGTTCTGCTTAGACATCTTGCCATTGATAAAGTCGACCACTGAAACATGGTTGGCTCAGTGACAGGACTGGATAAAAAGCCTTCTGACTATAGGTCTATAACACCTGGTTCATCTGATATTGGCATTTCACCTTGAAACAAGACAAGTATCATCACTGAATGCCCCAAGTTAGCTGTCTAGATCAGGGTTTCCCAAAATGTGGGTCGGGACCCACCTCTAAGAAATTTAACCGTATTTGAAATAACTTTTTTGATGTAATTATTTAATTAAGTAATAAAAAAATTGTATTAAAACTTTGTTTGATATTTGAAAAGTCTTTTATTCATATTGGCAACGGTTAAATTTCCTAGAGGTGGGTCCCGAGTTGGTAAACTTATATTAGATGGGTCGTAGCCCAGACAACTTTGGGAACCACTGGTCTAGATGATGGTTTACCATTACTGATTTCTTTTTTTCACTCCTTTTCGTGGTTATTTTTTATTATAGCTTTCAACCCATACAAGTGCAGTTTTATACTGGGGCCAAATACCTTGTAATATTTGTTCCTTCTCTTCAGTTCATAATATAATACATTCTATTGTTCTGGGATTTTTGGGTTTTGTTTGGACCACTTTGTTTCATAAGTACACACTGTTTAATTTGGCCCCCAGTGAAGACAGGACCATTGTCTGTTGTAATATCTATGCCTTTGTATACTGCTTTTCTGCAACTGTTACGCTCAAAACACTGCATAGCAAAGCATTCCATAGCCATCCAAAATGCAATATCACAAGAGTAGATATATTACGCACTCCATATTTATCCACATGAGACTTTTTTTTAACTGATGAGGGTTAGATTCTGGGAAAAACACCACCAACCTCAAAATCCACAAATCCACAATAAAAATACAGAATAAAAACACAGAGAACAGCTTTAAACCAGCATCCTGTGTTCAATATAATTTAAATATTCCTCGAATAAATGCCAAGGCAACCTACAGGTGAGGTTTAAGAACAAACAAACAAAAAAACACTTATTCAGAACAATGGTTAGGGAAGATAACCGCCCTGTGGGGACTAGATTTGTTACCCCAGGGTAGAGATTCTCCAAACGCAAGCCTTCCTCACGTCCCAGCATTTAAGCAATTAAGTAAAATTGCTCTGTCTCTAAAAGGCAGGGAATTCTGCTTAACGGAAGAGAGGTAATGAAAACCACCAGCACTCTTCCATTATTGAGTACATTACCCCAGCATGAAAAGGATACTCGTGGGGGCTCCTACATACTTAAACCACTCTAAGTCTCACTCATGGGATCAAAACCATACGTATTTGATTACCACTTCGCTGCAACGGACTAATTTGCTCGGGTTTAGTGTCATTTATCATAAATTAGAAGAGAAACACAAAACTGATTGCTTCTTTCATTGCGCTTAAAATGAGACACAGATATTTGTGCCCAGCGTCAGTCTGGAAAATAATTAATTGAGCCATTCAAATGGGCCTTAGTTTTGAGAATCAGTCCAAATCTGATGAAATCGACAGAGATTTCTCTATCTTCCTCACCCCCCATTCTCACCTTTGTCATATGAAGAAGGAAAAGTCTAAACAAAAAAGCAAAGGAAACATTTTCTTTGGATAAGGATATCCTGATCTTTACATGATCTTCACAGGTTCTGTATAATTTCCAGTCAGGTGATCGTTTCATAATAATCTATGTTTTTCCACCGCACTCCTTTAATACGGATCTAAGAAGATCCGGATCTAAGGAATGGGTACATTCCTTAATCCGGATCTAGGAGATCCGGATTAAGGGAAGTACCCATTGTGTTTCCATGGGTGGTCTCGCACCCAATAGCAATGGGTGCTAGCCTCCCTGCTGTGGAAACACCAGAGCACCCATTTGGAAATCCGGATCTACCCATGAGGGGGTCTGCTTGTCACCCCAGGTGTTTGGGGGGACAGGGGGTGCAATCTCCGAAGCGGCTTCGAAGTCATTTTGAAGTCATTTTGAAGTCACTTCAAAGCCTGTGCAAAACAGCTCCATTGAAGTCTGTGCTGATTTTCAGAGTGAACTTCGAAGTGACTTCGGAGTCACTTCAGAGTTCACACTGAAGATCAGCACAGACTTCAAAGATGCTCCGGAGCTATTTTGCACAGACTTCAAAGTGACTTCGAAATGACTTTGAAGCTTAGGTTTTGGGGCTCCCCCCCATGGGTGTCCCTCCCCCTAGCCTCCTCTAGACCCCATTGCCACACAAGCATGGAAACAGGCTCCCTTTAATCCGGATTTTCTACCTGAAGACCCCACTGTAGACCCCAGTAATAGGGTCTACAGAAAATCCGGATTAAAAGTCAGAAAGTACCCATTAGATCCGGATTTCCCCAGTCACAGTCTAAACAATCGGGTCCCAAATGGGTGCCATGGTGGAAATGGGATCATCCGGCTCACACCCAAATTGGTCCTTAATGGGTGCAAAACTGGGTACTTTCTGACAGTGAAAAAACACCCTATATCACATCATTGTAAAGAACCTCATTTTGGACAACAATATTTTTAGGAGCATCAAGATTTTTCCTTCAGTGGATTTATAGTGCTTTCTTTCTGGTTATCTGGTACACATCACACTGTCTACATCTTTCTTGTTCAATATATTGCAGAAGGCAAGAAATCAGCAGAACAGCTTGGCCAGTATACTGAGTAGCTACAAAGGGCTTTACCTCAGGGTTGGATTATTCACTGAACCAGGATTTAAAAAAAAAATCAGATTTTTGTATTCACAAATGCGAGTTTGATACCTTTCTTGTTACTTGTGGTTGAAACAAGGTGACAAACTCACACATTTGCAATGTTGACACCACTGAGAAGTTGATTTTGAGAGGCAGAAAGAGCAGAGGAGGCAAAAATTAGCTGTTCAAGGACTCCATTATTTGACAGTTTTGAAATCGGTGGTGTTTTTCACAGAACCTAACCCTCACGAAGAATGAGACTGTAAAATGTAAAAGGTAGATTTGGTGGGCTTGCAATCATGAAATTGCCCAGGGCCTACAAAGGCTATGTTGTTCCATCAAAACCTGTTTAACAGACCACAAATTTAGCATTCTAACCCAGTGGTTCTCAACCTTCCTAATGCCACGACCCTTTAATACAGTTTCTCATGTTGTGGTGACCCCCAACCATAAAATTATTTTCGTTGCTACTTCATAACAACCCCAGTGAAGGAGTAGATCGACCCTCAAAGGGGTGGCAACCCACAGGTTGAGAACCACTGTTCTAACCCATCAACCTCTCCCACCTTAAGCTACCACTACTCAATACATTTTTCCAAACCAGCTTTAGATTATATTTACCTCATGGTCATGGGCAGCCTGTCGTGATCCCTCTGGATAAAAAAAAAGAAAAGAAAAGAAGGCAAAATGGACGAGGGGCAACACAGATGATGAGGCACAAAAAATTATTTGCTACAGACTTCAAAGGCCTTCCTGGATGCACTATACATCTGCAGGAGAACAGCTGTTTGGAATTCTGTTTAACTAACAAGACAACTATCGCTGTTATGGAAAAGCAAACTGCTAGTCTCAAGAAGCAACACAGAGATACTGCATAAAATTTGAGGGCTGGATAGGCAGAGAATGGGAAAGTAGTTTCATCAACATACGGTGTTCCGTTCGAGAAGCTGGTTTGAGGCAATTTTTAAAAAAATCTTCTAAAGATAATGGCAAAAAATACCCCAAGGAGTAACCATGCAAGAAGGCTGTACAGGACTGCTCTGTTTTATACCAAACAAATTCACAATCCAGATATATCATGTAATCTAAAAAGAAAAAGGTGTAAATGGAGTGGAGATATTTTACTTTAAGCAATTACCGAATTGCTTGTAAGTGCTTTTTTTTATTGTTTTGAATTTGAATGAAAAAAAATGCATTCGTGCAGCTTTTAAGTGCTTTGAAGAACCATTAATCCAAACTAATTTGGAAATAACTTGTTTCAAATCTCTTTAAAAAATTATCAGTTTGTACTAACAATGACTGGTTTTAGAAGAAGAGCTGGCTTTTCTACCCCGCTTTTCTACCCCATTTAAGGGGACTCAAAATGGCTGACAAAGCTTTCTATTCTTCTCCCCACGACAGACCACCCTGTGGTAGGTGGGGCTGTGAGAGCTCAGAAGAGAGCTGTGACTCGCCCAAGGTCACCCAGCGGGCTTCATGGGGGAGGGCAGAATCAAACTCGGTATTCCCAGATAAGAGTCCTGCTCCCTAACCTCTAGACCAGAGGTGTCAAACTCAATTTTGCCGAGGGCCGGATTTTTTTTTAAAAAAAAACCTGTCAGGGCCAGGGGGCGTGGCTGGGGGCGTGACCAGGGCACAGAGGAGGGGCTGGGGCATGGCCGGGGGTGTGGCTAGGGTACAGAGGATGGGCTGGGGGCATGGCTGGGGCATGGCTAGGGCACCGAGGAGGGGCTGGCTGTCCATGGCGGCGCCCGCGCACTCGGTGGAGGGTCCCACCGCGCGCTCGCTCGCCCTCACCTCGCCTCACCTCGCCTCCTTCGTGCCCAAGGAGGACAGTGGTGGCGGGCAGCGGCGGCAGCGGCTGCGGGCCGTATTCATACAGCCCGCGGGCCGCATCCGGCCCACGGGCCGTATCTTTGACATCCCTGCTCTAGACCAAAGTGGCTCTTATTGTGATCCGTCCTGAAACCTTTAGGTATAGAGTGGGACAGATAGATACATAATTGCATATGTACATAAGACAGAAAATTCAATATTTTATACTAAAAAAAGAAGAGTTTGTTTTTATACCCCACTTTTCTCACCCTTAAGGGAACTCAAAGCAGCTGGCAAACCTTCTGTTCTTCTCCATACCACAGACACTCTGTGAGAGCTCAAAAAGGGAGATGGGTCTAGCTCAAGGTCACCCAAATGGCCTCATGTAAGAGTGTGGAATAAAAACCATGAGACTACCAGATGAGACTCTGACACTTTAACCACAATACCACACTGGCTCAATACCTTGTCGGTGTGATTTTCCCTTCTGTCTATCTTGTGCTTTCCTGCTAAAGACTTTATATGCTTCTGTTTTCTGATATTGCTCCAACTCCCTCATGTAACGCTCTTTATCTCTGTCGGCTTCATCCAGATAGCGCTGCAACAGGAGAACAGATTCTTTCAGCACGCCAGACAAACAAGGAAACTGTTGGCTTTTGCTTACAGGCTCCATTCTGAGAAAAGTTTGATTAAAAATAGACAGATGAAGTTATTTTGGATCTTCTGATCCAAAGTTTTAGATAGTTAAGTCTCCTCTACATCACTCTCGGCCAAAAAATAAGTCCTACACAGCGGTCACATTTTCAATCTAAATGTTGTTCCTCCTGGCATGTCTGTGTCTTTTCCACCAGCTGTGTTAATGAATCTATAGCGCAAAGTCAGTCACCCCTTCTATTAGCAATCAAGCTTGCAATTTCCCCACACTCATTATAGACAAACCCCCGACTTTCCATATTTTGCTGTTCCCTGCTAAAGATCCACGTTACTTTATTGTGACCTGAGGTTATCATGCATGGAATCTCAAAATCCAAACTTGCAACTTTGCTTTTCATTTAGCAGTAACCCTGCATAATAAACTGCAACCTTCTCAATGTTCATGGATTATAGCTCTCATCATCCCTTAAATCCATTCTGGCCAATGGCAAAGAAAGCTGGATGCAATTCAAGAACATCTGGAGGGATGCAAGACCTCCTTCCCATTCTCTTTCTAGCCATCCTAGCTACTTTAGGGGCATGAGGTTTGGGCCCCTTATCTATGAAAAGTGCTGCAAAACCCATCTGATAGCCCAACCTCCTCTTGATGGCATCCAAGAAAATACCAGCTTGGTCTCTAACTAACTGCCCATTGAAATACTTTGACAGTGAAGAAGTATTTTTCTTACATTCATTAGAATTCTAACTTGTTGTAGCCTCAAAACACATTTGAAAACACATTCTTCAGGGGTCTTTTCTGCTGCCCTGGGAATTTAATATTTAATTTAAGATTTTTCCATGTATCCTATTCCTTTGATTAAAGAAGAAGAAGAGTTGGTTTTTCTATCCCGCTTTTCTCACCCATTTAAGGGGACTCAAAGCTGCTGACAAAACTTCTGTTCTTCTCCCCACAACAGAACACCCTGTGAGGTAGGTGGGGCTCTGAGACCTCAGAAAAGAGCTGTGACTAGCCCAAGGACACCCAGCTGGCTTCATGGAGGAGGAGGGGGGATCAAACCTGGTATTCCCAGATAAGAGTCCAGCTCCCTAACCACTAGACCAACAGCAGCCTTCAGGTAAACCATACCTCCCACCATTCTTGCTTTGCCACTGGCTAGGGTGACTACAAGGGCTGATGGGAATTGTAGTCCACAGACTGTTGGGGGGGGGGGGTGTCACATTTTAAGGCCCCTGTAAGAAACCACCATCAAACTCTGTAACAAAGGAAAAGGAAAAGGAGCTCGTACCCGCTTCTCTTCTGGAGGCAGTTTACTCCATTCGTTTCCCAACATCCTGGTGATCTCTGGAAATGGGACTTCTGGCCTCTTCGCTCGGAGCTGCTCCCTTCGTTCATTCATGAATCGCACATAACCCGTTAGAGGAGATTTAGGAGCATTGCTGTCTCTTAAAGGCTTCTTCCTCTTCCGCCCTTTGGACCAGCCTCCTCTCTTAGTTCGTTGCTAAAAGGTAAGGGAGAAAAGTAGCAAAACAACAGGGTTTTAAAAAATATATAAACCAACATTGGTATCTCAAAGGCTTTCCTAAGAAACATGCACTTGCTGCTCCAGTGTTTGGTACTATGGGTTGACTCCATGTACATATGCATGCGTTTTTCTCGGAAGGATGTGGAAGTGGATTGCCATTAAATGCTTCTTGGAAAAGGCTAAAGCGAAGATCAAACCTAGAACCCTCTGCTGCCCTATAGAGACTATTCAGGACTTCTGACCACAGCTCAACGATCAAATCAGAATTCCCCACCATAAGCCCAGAATTCCCCACCAGAACATTTCCAGACAGGTTAAGGAACAGCGTAAGGAGGGATAAGGTAGTGGTTTTCAACCTCTGGTTGCGAGCCTTTTAGGGGTCGATCTATACTTTCACAGGGGTCATGAAGAAGCAATGAAAATAATTTTATGGTTGGGGGTTAGGGTTAGGTTGGAAGTCACCACAACGTGAGGAACTGTATTAAAGGGTCACGGAATTAAGAAGGTTGAGAACCACTGGGATAAGGTAACCTGTGAAGAGCAGGAGAGTTAAAAATTTGAGACGAACATAATGTCAGAAGTGTAGCCAAAACCAAACATTGCATAAGAATAAAGGAAAATCTGCTGCAGACTTTAAAAGCAGTGAGAGAGAAATATTTTGGCTTTCAATATACAAAGTACATTCCAAATGCTATATGCTGCCATGAACTTAAGAACTAGGATGGGATATTTAAACAAGAGCAACACTTTTCTTATTAAAATATCAAGCAGAAAGGGAGGGGGGAATCGTATTAGTGTTGAAATAAAGGCTTAAACATTATGGACTTACAAGGGAAAGAAAAAGCTCCGCATCCTAAAGTTTACATATAGCAATGTATTGCAATAAGACAAGCTATGAAATATGCAGAGATGAACTACAGTTTTATATTTCAAATTTTTCTGTGAGAGGAAACAAATTACAGGGCAACTCGCGTCCTCTCATGCCAAGGATGATGATCTTTTCTGATCAAAAAAAGTCCATAAATGATTCACCCTCAAAGGATGAGAAATGACAGTTTTCTGGTGTTGCCACCACAACCATTATTAGCTGCAGGTGTTACCTCTTTTCAGAGGGAAAGAAGTACTCTAGGCAAATCCCAGCTAATCAACGTTCCATTTTAAAAAGTGGGAGAGATGAATGAACGGTGAATTCCACGGAGGAGGAAATGCTAAGACTGGTTCTGATACTTTCTACTTGCCTCCTCCTCAGGCCTCACTTCATTATTTTCAGGTTTATTAGATGATTCATTGCGCAGCAACTGGCTTTGCATTAAGTCCTCTGCAAAATCTGGATTGTTAGTAGTCTGGGAGGCACTACCACTGCAGGATCCTTCCGAGTGATTTAGCCTGGAACAGGGGAAAAGAGAAAGGATCAGGTAATTGTGCAAAATAGTCCTAGTGTTGTTGTGCTCTTCTCCTGCCCTTGCCTCCAGGTGATCCTGCATCTATCAAAAAATAAATAAAATACTGAGCGCCTCCCTTACGAAATCAAACTGCAACGTCTAGGCCCCTTTGGCCTTAAAAGACGGCATTTAGAAGGAAACCTGGTATAGAAAAGGTGGATGGAGAAAAATCCTTTTCTGTAACACACAACACTAGAACTGGGGGGGGGGGGCATTCTATGAAGCTGATGGATAGGAGAGTTGGATCAGACAAGGGGAAGGATTTCTTCACCCAGAGGGTCATCAGTCTATGGATTTGCTGCCAGAAGAGCTGGTAACAGCAACCAGCCTAGATGGCTTGAAGGAAGGGTTAAGACAAATTTATGGATGACAAATCTATCAGTAGTTACTAGAATGGATGCCTAGGTACATCTTCCAGGCTGAGGAACAGGCAGGATGCCTCTAAGGCCATTTACTGGGATTCGAGAGCAGGTGAAGGTTTTGTCTTTGTCTTCTGCTTGAGATGCCCATGAGCAACTGGTGGGCCACTGTGTGAGACAGAATGCTAGACTAGATGGATTGTGGTCCGATCCAGCAGGGCTCCTCTTGTGTTCTTATAATGCCTTAAAATGCATGTTGTACCTGTTGCAGTGATTTCTCTTCAACTATTTGCAACAGTTAGCATATAAAACAACAACAACAACAACAGCTACATAACCAACTTTTAAAAAATGGAGCTCCTTCCACCTAGAATACTCAGGAGAAAATAATGTATCAGTTAAACCTGCCAGACCCATGCAGATACAATACTGGAGCTTGGGATAAGAGTCTGAAGGCTGAAGTCTGAAGGCTCTATTTTAATAGGTTAGATCATTTATGCCATTTTGTATCTGCCCCTAGTGAGAGAAAGACAGCAAGTAAGAGTGACCACAGATGAACCACTTGCTGCTTCCAAGTGGTTCAAAAACAGTCCTTGATCAGAGCAAAGAACACCAAAATCCTCTGAAGATCTTATTGGCACAACAGTATTGTATTGGTAAGGCAAAACCAGAAGAACAGTTGCTCACCCAGATGAAACAATATCATTACTCTCCTTGGAGCCATCGTCTTCAGCAAAATGGGAGGAGGGGGACGAACCAGCCATTGGGTTCTCCATCACGGCTGCAAAAGAAAACGCCAGAGGGGGATTTTACATTACGCGTTACTTCTGTCTCTCTGCTCACGATCGGGGAGGCAGACTTATCAAAGCATACGACCCGTCAATTCCAATTCTGGTCTCATTCCAGGGCTGGAGGAAGTTTTCCAGAGAAGCCCTGGTGAAATGAACACAAGCTATGCAACATCAGCATATAGAATGCCGAGTGCAGTGTGAGCAGTAATTAAACCCAGATTCCAGTTACAGGGTGGCTAATTTATTAGAATTTGAAAGAAAGGCAGCAGCCCCTTAAACCACCTGAATTGAAGGAACAATAAATAATTTCATTGCACTAGGTTTTATATACCAGCCATCAGAGGACTGAACTTAAGGCCTGACTCAGTCCTTAACCATCATCAGTTATTGCAGGTTCTACCTGCCCATCAGTTAGCAATTTCTAAACACCTGTAGGAGCGACCACAGAGTGAGCTGAATCACTACTGAAAGGCAGCCAAGTACAAACCTATATTTTCAATACACTAAGGTTGTTATTGTTGCCACTGCTGCAGTCACCAGTTTGGTTAGGTGGGGTCAGAGTGCCAGACTCTAGGTTCAAGTCCGCACTCCTCCATGAAATCAGCTGGGTGACCTTGGGCTAGTCCCAGTTCTCTTTCTGAACTCTCACAGACCCACCTGCCTCACAGAGTACCTGTCATGGGGAGAAGAACTGAAGGTTTGTCAGCCGCCTTGAGTCCCTTTAAGGGTGAAAAAAAGTGGGATATAAAAATTCTCACAGCCCAACTACTTCACAGCGTGTTCTGTTGTGGAGAGAAGAACAGAAGGTTTGCCAGCCGCTTTGAGTCCCCTTAAAGGATGAGAAAGGCAGGGTATAAAAGCTAATTCTTCTTCTTCTACAAGGGACCACGAAGATGGGGCTGATCACTGGTGACTACGTGGGCATATCCAGCAGGCCCTTGGTAATCATACAAAAGTCGTCTGCAAGAACTGCTCTGTCATGGATTGTCACGATCCCCAGCGATCCAGTCAGTGCCTGCACTTCTAAGAGTTGATAGGCGCCTTGTTAGGATGCTGAGTTCGTGCAACGGCCGAGTGAGTACTACAGTGTAAAACACAGACACGGGTAGCAAGCAGTCTGAACAGTAAACTAAAACAGGTTTATTATTATACACAAGCAATACTAGAAAGGAAAATAAGGTTCAGGTATTTGTTGGTTTAAGTCTATGAGTCTCTTAAGGTTACCAGCTTCCCAGCCTATCAGCTCCTCTTCCTCTAAAGGAAAATTGTCCACCTTTAAAGTCAAACCTCTCCAGGTTCCACCCTCCTGACCAGCTCTGCTTCAGTCCAAGCCTAGCCAGTGAACTAGACGTAGCTCTGGATGATCACGAGGCTCCTTTTGTCCTTGCTTGCCCGATCACCCCCTGGTCACTTGCCTGCGAAGTCTTCCTCCAAGATCTTCCAGTCAAAAGACCCCTGGTCAACTACTGGTCCGGCTCCTTCAGGATTCAGCTCTCTTCTGTTCCCTTCAGCTCTTGTCCCAGCACGAAGACCTAGTCTGCTGTAATCTGAGTTCCTTTATACCTTTTTCCCTGTGGCCCTGATTGGCTGTCACCTCCTAGGGGAAATTGCTGCAATAAAATGCTGCTGGAAACTCCTGATAGAGGTGCCTGTTCCACAGGCCTGATTGGTGGGAACTCTTCCTCTAGCCCCTCCAGCCCTCACAGTTCCCCCCACAGCTTTTCCCTCCAAAAAACAGCTGTAGCCAATCCTTGCACTCAGGCCTGCACAGGATTTCCCGCCCTTTTTGCAGCCCAAAACCTGTTTGCAAAGAGGCTGGCTATTGCAGCTTGCTAGAAGCCTGCAAGGCCAGAAAGCAAAACAGTTTCCAGCCTGTACCCAGAAACCGTCACATGGATCTACGGATGTTCTCAGGGCTCTCCCAAAGCTAATCTAATAACGTGCCATATTAAAGTACCACAAGGTACCAATTTACCAAAATAAACTATTCTACCTTAGTCAATCATATTCTTCTTATCTTTCTCCCTGTGGCTTCCCTCCCACCCTATGTCAAATTTTAAGATAGCTCTCTGCTTAGGGCAGGGAGAAGTCAGCTTCTTTATGTGGAAAATGAGGTGCCCACTATGGAATTACATGTGAGTAATTTTAGGCAGATAAGAAAAAATGGCAAATCAGTTCTCTGGACAATAATGACAATTTTCAAGGAAGTAAAAGCAAAAGGAAGAAACACTGCAGTGTGTTTTTTCAATGGGTTCACACTGTTTAAGGTATTTTTAAAAGTTAAAATCTATACTTCATGATCTTTCTGACAGAGAAGCCGCTCTGCATACAGAGTAGAAGTGTGGATGATAAATATATTTCATTATATATATTTCGTAAGGAAGAGCCTAATGCTTGGTATGATTGCTCCTTCCAGCCCTAGTGACTGGTTGCGGCAGCTTCTGTTGCTTGGCATTAGTAGTGAATAAAGTCTCTCCAGAGGAATTAATGATCCTGGCTAGGGATGTGCACAGATGTTTGTGGGGGGTTTTGGCATTCGAATTTGAGTCAATTCTAATGTCAAAACATTCTATTCGAATGTTTAAAATCCAAATGCAACAAAAAACTATTCAAATCCAATACATTTGAATCTCTTCGTTCGAATGTTGGATACGAATCTGAAGATACAAATATCGACAACATTCATATGTGTTATATGTATCTGTACACATTTCATATGCACCTGGTTTTATCCCGTAGGCATCCTGTTTTCGTTCCGTATTATAAGCACAAATGCGTACAGATACGTATGATACGTATCATTCAAACGAATGTTTCAGAACATTCAAAATTCACCACTTTAGTATTTTTCAGTGGTTCTCCCCATCAAAACTATACCAGGTGATCTGTGAATAAAACCTTTACGTAGCCTCTTTGCTGCAATGAGACTACAATTATTACCATAAAAGACAAAGAGAGAGCAAGGAAGGTGGGGAGAGATTTCCAGCTCAATGTTTTCATGTTCCAAAATATTATTTCCCTAGCTTGCAATCCTAGCTTTCCTTTCTTGTAACTAAGCAACTCTGAACACAGCAGCACTTACTTCTGAGTAGACAAAACCAGGAGGGCATTCAAGTGGAATTGTAACAGAGCCACGGTTCTTCGTGTTTTGGGTGCCCTCCTAAAAGTTGTACATTGTTTGGTTTCTATAACTGACTCAGAGTATTTCCCAAATGGATAAACTGGTGATTTGTTAGATTAAGATGTGTTGCTTGATTAATAGTTTCCAGCATACAACACTATCTAGCATATAAAACTATGGGGCATGGACTTCACAAGCTAATGCTGGGTACCATGGAGTTGTGGCCCACTCCTGGATGACTGTAGGATAAAACAGAGAGGGAAGTCAATGAAATGTTCTATGTAGAAAGCTCCCCCCCCCCTTCAAGAGCACATCCAGTTCTTTCTTTTTGGCTCAAGATGCCCACTGCAAAGGGCAATCTTAGGAACATACTGGGTGGCAACTCCTTAAAGAGCTGTTACTATACTTAATAGGAATGGCTGTAGGTCAATGGTAGAGCATTGGAACTGCCAGGAGAGTGGAGGGTTGCGAGTGTGATCCCCAGGCTCTCCCTAGAAGTAGTCAATGGCAAACAACTCCTGTATCGCTGCCAAGAAAACTGCATGGAGGGCTCCATGGAGTCCGGGCCGGGGCTGTAGCTCACTGATAAAGCAAACTACCAGGCAAGAAGAGTTGCTGGTTGGATCCCCAGCCTCTCCCAAGATAGTAGGCAACGGCAAACAACTTCAGTATCTCTGCCAAGTACATGCAGTCCACATGGAGTAGGTCACAACTTAGTGGTACCCAACAACAACCAAGCTTAATATTGTCAACTACAAGAATTGTCTTTTTAGAGCTAGCCACTTTCAATATGGTTGTGTGTGTCTATACTAGGGGTATGCACAAATGCAATTTGGATTTGAATCCAATATCCACAAATTTGATTCAATTAGAATCTTTAAAATCTGAATTTAACCAAATTTGACTCGAATTAAGCAAATTTGAATATATTTGTTCAAATTTTCAGTTTGAATTTGCACTTACAAATGTTGACAACATTTGTATGTGCCTGTACGCATCTTTCCCGCATCCGTACTCATCCGTACACATCCGTATGCATCCCGTAGTTATCCCATATGCAACCCATTTTCATCCTGTATGGATCCATACAAATGCGTATCTGCAAGTACGCATCGTGTATGAATCTGTAGACACGCAAATGTCCAGATAATTCGAACAAATAGATCCGAAATTCATTCATTCATTTTTATATTCGAATTTATGGACATTCTGTTGGAATTCGAATGTCGAAATTTGGGCAAATTCCATTGAATTTTTAATACCTTCAAATATTCATGCACTTCCCTCGTCTACAGTGATCAGACCCAGATTCTGCCCAGCATAATTCTTAGCACCACACCTCACAGAACCAAAGGAACATTTCCACGCTTTAAATGCCCCATCACCTCCAAGAAACCACCCTGTTGCTTGTGGGCTGGTACTCAACAAGACAGGAAAAAGACACCTGAGCCAAGCTTGACTTTTGATGACTCTGTAGTCACTTCCACGTGGTTTTCTTGGCAGCACTGTGGAAGTTGCTTGCCACTGCTCTCTTCAAGTTACAACCCAGCTTCCCAGACTGGTCTACAGCTCTGAGATTTCCTGCTGGTCTCCCAATCCAAGTAATGACCAGGTCCAGCCCTGTTTAGTTTTCCAAGATCAACAAAGGCAGCCAGGTGGCTGACATAAAGCATTAGTACTTTTATCCCTCGTAAATGACAAAGACAACCGGAAATTTAAAGCAACTTTTAAAAGGGGAAATATATCTCCATGGCAATTACAGCCTGTGAAAAAAGAGTCAGGTGGACTAAGTCTCCCACAATGGCATTTGCTTTATAAATCCTGATTCTTCGCTGATGATTTCAGCCACAGTCTGAAGACACATTCAAATGTTTGTGCCCTTTGCGTTGGCTTTCAAGATTTATTTATATGCCACAAGGAAGGGTAAGTTGCGGCTCTCAACCTGCTCCAATCCCACTATATATCACACATATAAATATGCTTAAAACTAAGGTGACTTCAGTTAAAGTAGACAGTAAATGCAAGTATCCGTTTAAATAAACATTCTGCTATCGCCCAGACCAGCAGATCAGTGGAAATTCTAGGTGAAACAGATGTTCCACATCAATCTCGCAGCCTCCAGGGAAGACTATTATACTGTACTACCTTCCATTTACATTTTAAAGGGAGGTGACGTAAGAGGGGTCAGTTCCACTAACCAAGGACATTTGGCAAAGGGGAAATCTATTCCTCTGTCCCTGAGAAACACAGGGGTAAAATCTGTAAATCTAGCCGCAGGCCTAATGCACAATTTCAGAGAGAGAACTACAAAACGCCTTAGATGGGTTCCCATGTTTTTGGAGTGTATCGCTGGAAATCAGACGAAATTAGCAAAGGGAGCTTTCCCGGGTGGAATAAAATGAGGAAATACCTGTGTGCCATGTTGATATGAATCCTAACAGCAGTGCCTTCATTTCCTAGAGTGCTAATAAGGCAAATGCCAATAAATACAAATTGAATCCTGAATAGATAGGCAGGTTGGGAGTTAAGTTCTTGAATGAGAAAAGCCGAAGGAAGGTATGATGGGAAGGAAGGATAGGGAGGGAGGGAGACCTAGCTTAGATGTATTCCTTGATAGGGATGTGCACAAATATTCGTAGGCATTCAAAATTCAATCAAATGTGCCCAATTTTGACATTCAAACTCGAATGCCCTGAAATTCAAATGTAAACATTCAAATCGAATTTTGAATCTATTCATTCAAATTATCTGGACATGGTTTTGTACACGATACATACTTGGAGATCCACATCTTTCCCACATCTGTACACATTTGTATGGGATGAAAACGGGTTGCATATGGGATAACTATGGGATGCATATGGACGTGTGTGGATGTGTACGGATGTGTACAGATGACAGGAAGATGCATAAGGGCACATACGAATCTTGTCAACATTTGTACGTGCAGATTCGAATCAAAAATTATAATGAATAGATTTGAATTTGGTAAAAACAAATCAAATCTTGTTAAATTCGAATTTAACAGATTCGAGTCAAATCTAATTTTTGGGTATTCAATTTGATTCAAATAGAATGCCAAAAAAAAATTCGTGCACCTCCCTATTCCTTGGTTCCAATCTGTCTGGTAGACAGCCAGCAGAACAATGAGTATTTTATTTATTTATATTTATATTCCTCCCTATATTCAAAGGTCTCAGGGAGAGTTACCATATTTATATCCAGCGTTAGCGTGCACACTACCTACAGGCATTCCTGACCTAAGAAAGCCTGATTTCATAAATATGTCACCTAATAGCCTCTTAAGTGGACTAATGTAATATTCCAAGAGGAGCTTCCTTTGAAAATGACAGATTGTGAACACTATGCTTATTACACTTGAGAGTAAGGCTCAACCACAATATATAATACACCTGGTCCTGTACTAGTTGCTTTATGAAGTATCAATTAAAAGTCTACCAAGTTCTAATTAGTTTGTGTCTCATGTATTCCTCTGCATCTTCAGGCCTCTTATGCAGTCAACAGAGTTATAATAATTAAGAACACTCAATGCAGTTTGATATGATTATTTAATCATTATTTTTATATTGTTTCATGCTCACACTTGTTGTTAGGTACTCAAGAGTTCCTGCAGGAGGAAGCATGGGCTATAAGAACTAATAATAAGAACACAGATGCTTGGGTTTTCTTTCTAATCATCAGATGGGGCAAGAACTTCAAAGCCAAAAGTTGCAAGTCTAAGGAAATGAAATGAGAAAACTTTATTATTTATTTATTTATTATTTCTATCCCACCCTATACCCAAAGGTCTCAGGGCGGGTTACAATATTATATTAATCTTAGACAGGTCCCTGCCCTCAGGCTTACAATTTAAAGAGACAAGATACAAAAGGAAAATGGTGTGGGAGGGAACAGGGAACAATTTTGCAAAAAAAAAGGTCAGTACTATCTGAAGCAGCATCCCTACAGTTTAGGCATGTGCATGAATGCAATTTTCAGGATTCAATTTGAATCAAATACCCAAAAATTCAATTCGATTTGAATGTTTAAAGTTCAAATTTAATCAAATTTTATTCAAATTTAACCAGATTCGAATCTATTCATTCCAATTTTTGATGCGAATTTGCACTTATGAATGTTGACAACGTTCATAGATCCCTGTATGCATCTTCCCCGGTCTATACACATCCATATGCATCCATACACGTCCGCATGCATCATGTCGTTATCCCATATGCAACCCGTTTTCATCCTGTACGGATCTGTACAAATGCATACAGATGCAGGAAAGATGTGTACATGCAAGTACGCATCATGTACGAACCTGTACCCATACAAATGCCAGAATAATTCGAACAAATAGATCCAAAATTCAAAATTCAAATTGAATCTTTAAATTTTAATTTAAGCACATTCTATTCGAATGTCGAAATGTGGGTGATTCAATTGAATTTAAAATGCATTCAAATATTCGTGCACATCCCTACTACAGTTGTTTGTATGTGCAAAAGGAAAAGACTTTTTTCTCTTACACAAAACACACAGTACAGCTGAACAAAATGGATCATGTCTCGATAGTCCACCTAATGTGATTCACAGTGGTACCTACTACCTCAATTTTTTAACCTAATGGCTTGTTCACAGTGGCAAAACTCCAACCTGTCTTTCAGTTTTGGAAAGGAAGCAGCTGGATATCTTTAACACTACACAAATCAGACCACATAAACACAGGAAGCTAGAATGCTGGCTACTTTTTTTGTCCTAAAGTTTTGTTTTATCTAATCCATATGGAGGGTAACTGAAAGTCAAGTCGCAGAAGAAGAGGTCAAATATTTGAGAACATGCAGAGATTATTGAACGATTCCTACCAGGGCAGGGAGGAGGAAAGCTAAAAGTTCCCACCAGCCAAAATAAATAAATAAAAGTGAAAAATAAAAATGTTAACTGTCAGAAACTGATCTGCTAACATCCAAACTTCTGCAATATTGCATGTCATTATGGATCTCACAGATCTGCACACAATCATAGTCTTCCTTGTTTTTCATATAATGTATAATAAGCTTGAAGTATGTACGGCCAACATGCTGTGGGGGAGTCCAATGTATAGTTTAGTTAAGATATATAACAATTATAATCTTCCTTAACAAGACTGAGCTCACTTCAAAGTTCAGAGCTGCAAGACGACTCTCAAAAACCCAGATAGTTGGGTAGGATGAATAATGACTATTTTTTCACACCAGAAAGTCCCAACTGGATTTTTCCTTCCTGTGTACATCTGCCAGGATGAGAAAAATCACAAATTGAGTTTTCTAAAGGAAGTTGCACCATTGCTGGTACAGTAGGAAATTGCAGATGTGAACAAGAGCACAAGAATGTACAGGGCTGCTTATGACGGGAGGGGGAAACTATGTGACTCCCTGGTTTACTTTTTACAAGCATAAACTAACCCCATACAGTAACAGTATTATCATCATCATCATGGCTTGGCTTCGCGAATGAAGATTAAGGAGGGCTCGACCCATGCTTGCTGGATGCATGTTGGTGGCTAAACAGACCAATGTGGGATAGATAAGTCCGGTTGCAGAAGGTACAGAGAAAGGTCTCCTTGGGCGGTACTGTGATCGCATGGTTCTTTCTGCATTGCCTTTTCTCCTCAAGACTGGTTCTGCGCGCATTCTCAAAGGAGGCAGCAGCATTATGGATGGCGCATCTCCATGCCTCTCGGTTTGAGGCCAGAGTGGAGCATTGATTGTGATCAATATGGCCAGGGCTGAGGGATTGCTTCAGGGAGTCACTGTATCTCCTCCTTGGGGCTCCTCTGTATTGGCAAATCCACATACGCTCTACTGCAACGTCAGCACTAATTGACCATCTGCAGCACTGATCTTGTGCTTACACACCCACCCCAACCCACAGTTCTGTCAACATTAAGAAGTAAAATACAATTAAACAAAGACAACAAAAATAAAAAGAATAAAAACTCAGACTATCTACTACTAAAAAAAAAATCCCAAGTAAACAAAAAGATCTTCATCTGGGATCCGCTAATGTCTTCAGGTGAAGTCTAATTAACTCTTATTAATCAGAGCCTGTGCTTTACTTAATGAAACTACCAAGAGCAGTTGGACTGATATCCTGGATTAAACCCTGGTGAGTACCCTTAATAACTTTTTAAGCACTGATATTTTTATAAAACCTAGCAAGTATAATTTGTGTGCCAGAAAAGGAAAGAAAAAATAATAACATGATCTAAGCTCTGAACTCAGCTGTTCAGCTACCATTTGGCAGATCAGCTTCACTATGGGCATAGTTCAAAAGAGAAAGAAGAATCTGAACAAAAATAAAATATTAAAACTAACTAGAACTTTAAAGCCCTGGGAGAATATCTGGCATTGAAAAGAAGAAGAAGATGATGAAGGTGAAGATGAAGATGATGAAGATGAAGATGAAGATGAAGAAGAAGAAGAAATAGGAAGGAAGGAAGAAGAAAGAAGTAGACGGAAAAGGAAAAGGAGGAAGGAAGGAGAAGGAAGAAAGAAGAGTTGGTTTTTCTACCCCACTTTTCTCACCCATTCAAGGGGACTCAAAGTGGCTGACAAACCTTCTGTTCTTCTTCCCACAACAGAACATCCTGTGATGTGGGTGGGGCTGTGAGAGCTCAGAAGAGAGCTGTGACTAGCCTAAGTCACCCAGCTGGCTTCATGGAGGAGGGTAGAATCAAACCCTGTACTCCCAGATAAGGGACAGGCTCCTTAACCACTAGACCAAACTGGCTCACCACTGACCATTGCTGTGAAGCGCCGAGAACAACAAAACTTCTCTCTCCAGCCATTTCAGATGGCGAAAGATGCTGAAAGATGGAACTGGATGGACAAACCTGCCAGGCTCAGTATTGGCCAGGTTCTCAAGTAGGGATGGGCAGGATCTAAAAATCACTGTTCAGATCAACTGAACCAAACACCCCTTTGTTTGATTCAAATTTGAACTTTTTCCTTCAAACAGCAGTGTGTATGGTTTGGTTTGAACACCTTGAAACTTCAGACCTGACGGGATGTTTTCACTAGGTTCACTGGAACATGCCTTAGGGTGTTTTTCCACTGTCACTAAAAGTACCCATTAAGTACCCATTAATGGGTACTTAATGGGCACTTCTAGTGACAGTGGAAAAACACCCTTAGTTTGGTTCAAATTCAACCTCTGTTTTCTAACACGCAGGCTGGCTGGCTTGTCCTCAAACTTTTCGAATACCGCTATTCGTTTTGAACAGGTTCAGGACTGAACCAGCTCACATCCTCTAAGCCTCAAGCTGTGCAGGTCAGCATCAAATTATTAAAGGAGTTTAGAAACTTCCCTTGGGACCTCTGCCTCCCTGGCTGAGCTCACTGGCCTTTAATGCTGACCTATTTTGGAGCTGCTCAAAAGAATTCCTCTGACTTTTGATTACTTGGTTCTGATCCTTTTTGCAGGCTGGAACAGATGGTGCACAATTTCTGCCCTGAGGCGAATGTTCAAAAACCAACAAAGCCCCAAACCATGCAATAAATTTCTACTATTCCATGGCTGAGAAGAGAAGATTTTGTGGCAGAACTTGGCCTATACCCTACTTTAGAAACATGAATATTATTAAGCATAAGTTATTCTGGGAAGATACATTTGAAATGCATGAAGCTGGCAAGATTCAAATTGCAGTTTTGAAAAAGAGTTTAAAGACTATGTATTACCAGAGGGTAAGGCTGAAGAGAGATCACTAGAGCTGTATATTAAGAAGACAGCAAGACAAGAAAGATGCAAAAAATTGCCACTAAATATAATTTTTGCACGTTATTAGAAGCTAACATCCTCAAGTGATGCAATTCAAGCTAACTTTTTATCTCCTGTACATGCTAGACAAAAACTTTCTCTTTCCCTGACTTTCAGCAACAATCAACTTGTTATGTTCAACACAAGAAACAGTGGGGAAAAGTGTTAAGGTGTCATCTGCTTCCTCTCATCAATGTTCAAGCTTTTTCAGGTTCCAACAGAGCAGGAAAAGAAACGGAGACGCAAATGCATTCATGAGGTTATTAGGAAACAGATTTCCGACAATATAACTCCCTATAATGGAGCTCCCAAGTATTTCCCTATTTTATATTCTACCATGCCTCCAAAAGGAACCCAGCAATTTTCTTACAGCACTGTATATACATCAAGAATTTTAGAAACCCAGTATTTTAAATCATTCATTAAATGGAAAAGCAATAGGACAAGACACTGCGCTCATCCCCCTCTTTTTCCAGTTTTTCCCAAACTTTTCTAAAAGTCAGTACAGACCAGAAGAAATATCTGGTGCATCTACCTGCAGTACCAGCAAGGAAATTCAAGTCATTCTGTACCCAGTTCTATAATCTCAGGAGGAGCCAATATAAGAATTGAACTGAAAAGAAGCCTGGATGATTAATTGGTAATAATACCATTCCCCAGTATCTTTACCCATTCAAAATCAATCCCAAAAAAATACAAGGAACCAGGAACACTGGCGCACATTTGGGAAATCACATCACACTGACACACACAGCCCAGAAAGTATTGCACAGAACAGAACTGAAAATTCCCTTCAAAAAGAGGCAAAACTTTGCAGCAAAGAAAATAAGTGTACTGATGTAGAATGAATAGAAAGCCAGACCACGTTTCAGCCTGGCTATCAGAATGGTCATTACAACATTATGTATGGATTTAAACAATCTTCCAACTATCCAATTGAAAGAAATAGTAGAAGAATTATTAAGATGTGCCCTGATAGTCCTAGGGAGTAGATGGAAGGACAGAACACAATGGTCCATCGGTAAGCGGTATAATTATATAATCAATACAACAGCGGTAGAATTTTTGTATATTATTGTTAATAATTTAGATAAGATTAGAATATGTAAACAAAAATGCATGATAGTCAAAACATATTTAGACAACAGGCTCAGGAGTGAAAGTGAAAAATTTCAGTTACATCTAATTTTCTTAATGGAGCATTACTATGTACCATGTAGCCTTTTCTATGAATTGTATACGAATTATGAATTATGTGCTACCCTCGGGAGGAGGGGGGAGGGGCATTCTTTAAAAACTGTAAAAAAACTAATAAGATTTAAAAGAAAACTGGCCGTTACAATAGTGCCATATCAAGCCAAAAACATTCAAACTACAACTTTTTACATTTCAGCTTTTCTGCATAGGCACTCAGTGGCATGCTTCGTATATTTTTAATGTTCTAAGGTTGCAGTCTTATCCACCTAGGAGGGATAAATCTTACAACAAACATGCCTTTACGGCCGCTGCTCTTTGTATTAACAACATCACTAAGGTTAAGCTAGTGAAAAAGCATTTCCCGGAAGAGTAGATCGAACCTATCACCCAAAGAGATATCAAAACAGTACAGCAGTCATAAATTAAAATAATAATTCCATCTTTATTTTCAACCGGCAAAAAGGGAGAACCCAGAGCTCCAAGATATTTCAGGCAGAATCTATATTATTAAGAATACTAATAATAACATAATAGGAGCAACTGTCTGGAAAGCAAAGAGTAATGGGTTCAGCTGTGAGCATCTCCATAAAAGAAGGTAATGATGAACCACTTTCCAAGAAGACAGTAGTTCCCACAAATCCCAACTCAGTAGCACCAAATGAATCAATGTAATAAGCATGAGAACATAAGAGGAGCCCTGCTGGATTGAGCCACAGCCCATATAGTGCAACAACCCATCTCACACAGTGACCCACCAACTGCTTCTAGTCAACTCAAGCAGAAGACAAGGATAAAACCTTCACCTGCTCTTGACTCCTTGAAAATGGCCATTAGAGGCATCCTGCCTGTCTCTCCCACTTGGAGGCAGGATCTAAGCAACCATTCTAGTAGCCATTGATACACTTTTGACCTCCATGAATTTGCCTAACCCTTTCTTGAAGCTATCTAGGCTGGTTGTGATTACCACCTCTTCCAACAACAAATTCCGCAGACCAATGACCCTGGGTGGAAAAAAACCCCAACATTTTTGGTTTTGAAGTTCTTTTATTTCCATGATTACAGTGTGTTTTAACCTTCTACCTACTAGACCAGTGAACCCCAACCTTTTTTCACCTGAATACCGCACAGCAGTCTGTATCCATAAATTGTAGCCTTCATATTAGCAAAACGTTTGTAATTAATAGAGCTGCCTTACATTGATGTATGTGAGCCAGTTTGGTCTAGTGGTTAGGGAGTCAGTCTCTTATCTGGGAATAACTGGTTTGATTCCACCCTCCTCCATGTAACCAGGTGGGTGGCCTTGGGCTAGTCACAGATCTCTTCTGAGCTCTCACAGTCCCACCTACCCCACAGGGTGTCTGTTGTGGGGAGAAGAGTAAGCTTTGTCAGGCGCTTTGAGTTCCCTTAAATGGGTGAGAAAAGTGGAGTAGAAAAGCCAACTCTTCTTCTTCTTTTTACACCATTACTGAATTTTTTTAACATAGTCTTAAAGGTCCAGGTTCATAATCCTGGCAGTATGGGTATCTCTTGTTAGGGATCACTATACTAAGCAAGAACATCAGCATGATTGCCTCTATAGTGATCAAACTGCATACTAACTTAGGTCCTAAGGGAGGTGCTAGCACCCCGCAGCAGCCAAACAGTGTTCTGTGGAGGGGTCTCTATTGAGCCTCACTTGCTCATCTTACATATCAAGGCAGCAAAGGAACCATAGTAGAGTCAGTTAATGTCTACAGTCAAAGCAAGCCATATTGAGACCACTGTCTCACCAACATATGAATTGAATTCCAAAACTGCATAACTTCATACAGATAAAACATATAGATTGGTCTACAATAACGAATACAAAAATACAAGAAAACGCATTTCATTCTGCAAAGAAGAAGAGTTGGCTTTTCTACCCAACTTTCCTCTACCATTTAAGGGGACTCAAAGCGGCTGACAAAGCGTTTCTATTCTTCTCCCCACAACAGATCACCCTGTGAGGTAGGTGGGGCTGTGAGAGCTCAGAGGAGAGCTGTGACTAGCCCAAGGTCACCCAGTTGGCTTCATGGGGGAGGGTAGAATCGAACCCAGTATTCTCAGATAAGAGTCCGGCTCCTTAACCACTAGACCAAAGATAGATAGGTTTCCTTTTTTTCTGGGGAAATTTACAGCCCCCCCCCCATTAAATCTGTGCTTCCTTTGGGCTTATAGTTTTAAATCTTTGGAAGGATTTCAGCAGCTACTTACCAACTGACATACAAATATCACCTTCAAAGACTCCTTAGATGAGCATACCGTGCTATTCTAATTAAGTTCAGTAAAGTATCTAAAGAAAAGCTCTTCCTTTCTTTATTTTACTGATCAAAACCACTGTAGTCTATTTTGATATTTCTTCAAAGAGCCTGAATTTGTCTGCCAAGGCAAAATATGCCCAAATGATTTGGCTGGGCTTTATGCCATAAATGTTCTGCACAATTCAAAACAAGGTCTCCAAAGCATTTCCTGTGACCCATTTTTAGAAAATAATCAGCACTAATATTACCCAATGGGCAGATTTATTCTCCTACCCCCTGCTCACTTAACAATAAAGCTGCGAGTCTGGAGGTGCATTATGATTAATTTGTCCTCAATGTATCTTGCAACTGTGATTGAACTGTGTTTTATATTTATTCAATCCTACGCTGGTATACTTATCACACACATTTCATTCAAAAAGTTTCTAGTCCATATGGGCTTGAAAATGACTAAGACTACATCCAGTCATCAGGTACTCAAGCTTGATCAGGACACTACTTAATCTACATTATCTGGATAATCCTGAATAAAGATGGATAATCCAGAATAAAATGTCTCTGGATGTCCTTTACTCCAGTAAATGTTAACTAAATGCTATATCAATGAAGCTTTTTTCTGCTAGACCTTAATATTATGGAATAAAGCATGGTTATTCCAGAATACCCCTGCTTTATTCCAGAATATTCAAACAGAGTGAAATAAGTAATCAATGGCTGGGGGGCCAAAAAGACAAAAGGATATGAAATCCTTGGAGCTTGTCACTCCAGTTCAAATGATACTTGGTTGGATACACCTTGGTACTGGGGCTTTCTTCCTCTCACTGAACAGTCAATAAATTTAAAAGCATTCATTTCTCCTTCAACCGAAGTATGTCATGACACAAAATTTACATCCCTTATAGCTTGCTTAAAACTTGCCAAATTGTAGCTATCATTTTTGTTTGAAATGCATCACAATTAAACTCAACTGACCAGTTAACCAAGGAAAACTGGTACGGAGAAGTATGGGATATTTTGTCAAATCAACATGTCACAATACGGAAAGTAAAAACTGAAACACAGGGAACAAATATATATATTTCAACAAACTTGGCAGGCATTTATAGAAGCAATACCAAATTTAGAACCAACTGAAATTCCTCAAAATATTACATTATTAAATTTAGCAATATGAATTTGACAAGAAACATCTGGAAAAGGTTAACGTGTGCACAGTTGCAATGGAAAACCAACAAGACAAACTCTGATGAGGACTTAACATTCGGGAAACTCTTTTGCAAGGATGCTAGAGAAAGCCTCAATGTGCCTGAGTGATGGGGGCCCACCCAGAAACACAGAAACTATTTTGGAGGCCACATGTTACAGAACAGGTGAGACAACAAAACCAAAAATAATGGCGGAAGCCACATTCTACAGAACAGGCGAGTCCACGAACCAAGACATACCAGCAGAGGCCACACTCTATAGAGCAGTGGTTCTCAACCTGTAGGTCGCAACCCCTTTGGGGATCAATCTACTCTTTCATAGGGGTTGCTATGAAGTAGCAACAAAAATAATTTTATGGTTGGGGGTTAGGGTTAGGTTGGAGATCCCCACAACATGAGGAACTGTATTAAAGGACCGCGGCATTAGGAAGGTTGAGAACCACTGCTATAGAACAAACAGGTGAGTCTGTCAACCCAGAAATAATCATGGAGGCCACACTCTATGGGATAGGTCCCCCTCTGCTCCCCAGTTTCCACAATGTTCCCCTTCCCTCAACTCATATCTAGGCACAGCAGAAAAGCTGGGGTTGTTGGGTTAAACACTTAACAGTCCAGGTCCTCTCTGTAAGGTTTGTTTTCTGCCAAACTTCAGTCTGACACAAATCTAGAATGCTTCTGAAATGGTTGGTTTTCTAGGTGAGCAACTTTCTACTCAACACATTTCCGTGACTAGCTATTGGAATAAAAGTCGTGAGCAGAAAGGAGTTTTTAAAAACATTGTTTATAAACACTCTCCTGTCATGTTGCACTTTGATGCTTTGGGGGAAAAACACTAATATTCAGGTCAAGCTGACTTTGATGGCAGCCTGACACCAAGATGAAAGGGATTCATTCGTATGCTGCTGACACTGCCTAGCTTTCTCTCCTTAGGACAGATCCAGGTCATCTTATGGCCACCTGAAAAAGGGGTGCGAGAAGGCACAGGTGGAAAGCAAGCAAAGCTTTTACTCTTCACACTGTAACTGTAACCTCGGCCAATGTGACTTGGGTTGCCATGGTATATTTTTTCCTCTTTTATAAGTATAAAATTAAAGCATCCTGAAGCAGCAGCAGCAGCAGCAGCAGCAGCAACAACAACAGAAGCAGATCCGGCTTAAAAAATCTTGTTACCAAGCAACTGCACGAGTTGGTACACGCGACAGAAATCCTAGGCAGGGCACGTTCATTAGGAGGGCGTGAGAATGCAGCTTTTGCAGCGGTGCCAGAATTGAAAATCGGAGCAGCATTAGCCACAGTGTTTTTACCCTCAGGCTGCAGCAGGGGGAGGCGGGGTGAGAAAAAGAAAGCTCCAGAGACAATTAGAACTCCTATGTTCAAAACCAGGGCAAATAGATCTGGAAAAATAATCTGTGCAATAAACCGTTTCATCTCACCACCACCCCGTTTCCTTACGCCCACCCTCGCCAAAATGAGCCTTCAGTGAGTCATTTGAAAAATGGAACACTCCGTGCTAGAAAAGGCTAAAAAGACATACATGGAAGTGAGGACAAAGTCTTTGGCAGTGTTGCCAGAACCCCGCCGGTGGGCAGGGAAGATTTCTCCCTGCCGGATGTATGTTCCTTCCCTGCCCGCCTCCTTCTTCTGTGCTGGACTGGGAAGCAGGACAGGCACAAAGATATGCCCACCCCAACAAAAAAAGGCACCAAGCTTGTATTTTTTTATGAATAGCTTGAAAAAAGCATGTTTTCTGAAGGCTAGAAGGCAGAATCAGGGGTTTCCAGCTCAAGGGAGGGAAGAGTAAAATAGGAACACAGAATGAAAAAAAGTACTGTATTTTCTGGCGTATAAGACTACTTTTTAACCCAGGAAAATCTTCACAAAAGTCGGGGGTTGTCTTATACGCCAGGTGTCGTCTTCTTATACGGGGAGTATATCCCAGACTCTATTTTAACTGGAAAAGTTGCGGGTCGTCTTATATGCCCAGTCATCTTATACGCCGGAATATACGGATATATCCTAAAGCGGCAAACCTAGTACACTAGCTCATAATCAATTATATTTTTTAAAAAAAATACAAACTGTGAGGAAAAGGCACAGAAGAATCCAATGAAGCAGAATAGCACTGGGCAAATGGAAACCACCACCTTGCATTCTAATTAAGGATATGTACGGATATTCGAAATATTCAAAATTTGATCAAATTCATTCAAATTTGAAAATTCAAATTGAAATCGAATGTCTATAAATTCAAATTCAAACAAATTTCTATTTTTGAATCGTTCATACAAATTATTTGGACATCTGTATGTGTACAGATAGATACATGATACGCATCTGCCCGTACGCATCTCTTCCACATCAGTAAGCATTTGTACAGTTCTGTACGGAATGAAATCAGGATACATGTGGGATTCATATTTGCAAATACAGATCAAAAGTTTGCACAAATAATTCAAATGTATTTGAATAGAATAAAATGGGAATACATTCAAATGGATTCGAATTTTCAGACATTCAATTCAAATCAAATCCCCAAAATTGCATTCATGTACACCCCTAATTCTACTTTATCTATCTTGAAATTGTCAATAGCCTCAGAGGATACAAAACTGGAAATGACTCCCTGGCCATCTCAGCCAGACTTCACACACAAAACAACAACAACAACAACCATGGACTAAATAATAATTTTAAAAACTGAGCCATGAAGACCCGACTCTTCCGTTCAGCAGGTAACTCCAAAACTAGCAATGCAAAATCTACCTTTCTTTGTTCCCAAGGCCAATTGCTTCCTATTAAAGTAGTATGGGTTGTTTTTATTAAAAACAAATCACAGCTAATGTACCATTTCTAAAAAGTAAAACAACATCAGTGGCAAAGAGGCACTTCTGCCCTATTTCTAGTCCCAGCCAAATCAGTGAAAGCCTAAAGTATTTTGAACTATACGGTCAGGATGTCCCCAAAACAAATAAGAACAGACTCGGCAGATTTCAGAAGCAGTACCAATTCCATTCTGATCTTTCAACAAATGGATAGGCGTATCTTTATTAGTACACACAAAGTCAGCATAACTCTGACCTTTTGCTTTAGGTCTATATAACCTCTGGAAGGGCTTGTCCCTCAAAGGATTAATTGCATGTTCCTCTAAATTAAAGTTTCAGGATTAACAAAGGGTTAATACAGTCTGCCTGAGTTTACTAGAAACACCCACCCACCCCCATTTTATAGCTTCAAATATGTTCAAAGATGATGCTTCTTATTATTTGGCTTGGCTCAGACTATTTGTTTGTTTACATTTTTATCCCGCCCTATACCCAGAGATCTCTGGGCGGGTAACATTTAAAATCAAACACCATTAAAACAATAATAGTACGTGCATCCCCCTTTAACCAAAGGCCAGGGCAAAGAGTTGCCTCTTCACTGCCTTCAGAAATGTGTACAGTGAAGGTGACTGACACGCCTCAAGGGGGAGATTATTCCATAGCCTAGGGGCCATCACTGAGAAGGCCCTGTCCTGGGTATCTACCCCTTTTGCTGCTGAGGGTGGTGGGACAACCAGGAGGACCTCCCCCTCCAGATCTTAAGGCAAAACTTGACAAAGATCTCATCAGGCTGACCCTTCTGCACCTTAACACAAATAGCTACTGAAGGAACTTTTGCTTCAATTGGTTGTTCGTTCTGTTTCCAGGCACTCAAGTATGCTCACTTTCTGGTCTCTTAGCAGGCTAACCTTTTTCTTCTCTTTTAAATCAGTGACATACTGCTAGCAAGCGATGGCAGGCAGGCTCAGACTTAGAACAGTGTCGACCCAGTGTGTAGCAACAGTGAACAAAGCAAATCCAGTGCTAAGTGTAAAGAAGTGAGCAAGCACTGTAGTGCCTCTTTTGGAATATTGTGTACAATTCTGGTCACCACACATGAGAAAGGTTATTGTGGAACTAGAGAAAGGCAATAGAGAATTCTTTTACATATAATGCCTGTGCTTGCATACACAGTTTAGGGTGCCTTAGGCTGAACCACAGGGAGACCAGCAGTCCTGTGTACTTCTCTGCATTTAATATCTAAGTACTGCCTCACAGACACACTTCTTGTCCTTTCCTCAAAGGGCTTGGCATGTTGATAGGAGCAGCAGTTTGTGGTGGGTTGGCTGACTGTTGAAACAGAGTTCTGCAGATGTTTGGCAACAGCTTCTGGAGCCTGAATATTAATAGTGTTGTCGGGGCTTGATATAAGCCGTGGATATCTGTGAGTTTTGCATTCCTTTGCCTGGGATTAAACAGCTCTGAAGCCTTGCTGTCATTTAGTTCCCGTAAGATTCGTTGCCAGACAGCTTTCTGACAACTCTCAGCTGCAGCGATTGCTGTTGTTCAGGCATACCTCTTCCTGGTTTTCCAACAAGGCTTTTGTTGCTCAGTGCCTGGAGCTAGGCCAAAATGCTTTTAAAAAGCAAAAGCACAAAACAAAAAAGTATATTAAATTCTTCTGACAGGGTTTTTCTTCCACAATAAAACTTTCTCATGACAGTTGAGCAACACTTTTGTCATTCCAGAAGAGCAACACAATGAAAATGCTCTTACTCAGCACTTCAGAAGGCTTAGTTAACACACAGCTGAATGGAGACGGAGAGGAGGCGGCAGAGCGAATGCATGACTGGAGCTTGCATGAAGCAGCATGGATGGAGCAGTAGAGACTGGACAGATGCGATTTGAGTCTCGGTTCCTAGACCATCTCAGTTGGCTAGGAAAGAGTTTAAGAACGGGTTAGACCAGTGATGGCGAACCTTTTGAGCTTGGTGTGTCAAAATTTGCAAGAAAACCTAGCTTAACTCGGGTGCTGTGTCACATCTAGAAATATCCATAATTTTGTGATATTTGTAGCTCTAGTAAAAAAAAGTTATATTTTTGATATATGTTTTAATTAAAAGCAAAAACAAATAATTCTTTACATTAGTGACTTTTGTTAGTAAATTTTCAATTGAAAGTTGGTATTTCATACACTTTAAGAACAAGCAAGCACTACACATCCAGGTGCCAGGGTGACCATGTGTGTCACCCAAAAGGGCTTGGCGTGTCACCTGTGACACGCGTGTCATAGGTTGGCCATCACCGGGTTAGACAAATTCATGGAGGTCAGTGGAGTATAAGTGGAGTATCAATTCATGGAGTATCAATAGCTACTAGGACGGATACCTAAGTACTGCTTCCAGGCTAGGGAGACAAGCAGGATGCCTCTAAAGCAGTGGTTTTCAACCTGTGGGTCATGACCCCTTTGGGGGTCGATCTACTCTTTCACAGGGGTCATTATGAAGTAGCAACGAAAATAATTTTATGGTTGGGGGGTAGGGTTAGGGTTAGGTTGGGGATCACCAAAACATGAGGGACTGTATTAGGGGGTTGTGGCATTAGGAAGGTTGAGAACCACTGCTCTAAAGGCCATTTGCAGGGATTCAATAGCAGCTTAAGGTTTTGCCTTTGTCTTCTGCTTGAGATGCCCAGAATCAATGGATAGGCCACTGGCTGAGACTATATGGACTGTGGCCTCATTCAACAGGGCTCCTCTAGTGTTATTATGTTCCTATGGTCACCAGGAGCAGAGGGCTCCCACACATTCCAGTTGCAACTTTGCTGCCCATCTTGTCTCACACAGTGGCCCACCAATTGCTTCTGGGCATTCACAAGCAGAGGACAAAGGCAAAACCCTTGCCTGCCTGGCATCTCAATCTGGAGATGAAGGCAAAATACTCACCTGCTCTTGAAACCCGGCATATTGCCTTTAGAGGCACCCTGTCTGCCTCTCCAACTTGAAGGCAGTATATAGGCATCTGTTCTAGTAGCCACTGATACTGCTATCAAGTCTTTTGACAAACATAAAGAAAGGAAAATTGAAAATTATACTTTAATACATCATCATGGAGTAGGACAAATGAAAAAGTAATTTGGAGTGACAGAATTTTACTAGTAACACAAGCTAGTCCTCTAATTCAAATAAATATTGAAATACTCACGGGAGTATTTTGCAGTCATAGGAATTATATTTTCACAGTTGAATCAGTACCTCATACAGTGAATGCATAATATCACACTGAGCAATACACAGGCACATAAATGAATCTGAAAGGCTACCAACAGCTAATTAAAATTAGCTCTTCAACTATTATTTCCGTTATATACACATAGCCTGAGTGAACTGCACACATGACTATAAAATGATAATAAACCTTAAATGACTGTGACCTAATCAGAAATATACCAGCTTTGGAATTCATTTTGTAATTTAATGACAAGCTTTAAAACAGAATAATCGGCTTGTGAACAGAAACATTAATGTCTTTCAATGTATATTCTATTTTAATCTGCTGTTACCCGCCCAGAGACCTTCGGGTATGGGGCGGGATAGAAATGTAAATAACAAATAAATAAATTTGCTGAACACTCAGTTCTGAATCCAGATTAAAATAGTCAAGTGGGAATGCAGCCAAAAAATAAACACTTTATGAACAAAGCCTTAGGCTCTTTCTGCACTTACCTCAGTTGATCTGTATTAGATAGATCCAGATTAACTAGATCTGGATCAAGCCCAGGCAGAAGCATCCGCACAGAGTGGGCTTTAGAACAGCCAATGTGTGCTAAAGAGTGCTAGCACAGATGTAGGACAATTATCTGGTCTACCACTAATCCAGATTAGTGAGTGTTTAGCACAGTTCTGATCCAGATCTATTCTACTCCCATGCAGACAATGTGTTCTCAGCAGCTCCTTCACCCAGATTAACAAGTGAAGAAAGGGCCATAAGGATACACATGTTATGTCCCCAAAGTAACACATTAACTATAGTTGTATCAGAGTAAAACCTATATGTGCAGTTTTTTTTCATTTTTTATTCAGGTATACAGTTATGTTCCACAATTGCACCACGAGTTTCAGAGTGGAACTAAAGCAGTTTTAGCAAGGAAGGGAAAGAATTGCAAATGAAAAGCAGCAGAAAGACAAATGGTTAACTCCTTCTGGCATCTGCTGTAACTGGGACTCACATATTTTCTGACAACTCACTAGATCTGCCTCAAGTATGAAGTCAAAGCCAACTATCCTCATGGGGGGAGGGAGAGCTGAGTTCCAGCACTACACCAACCAATAGCAAAATGGAGGAAATCATGAATCAGAATAAAACCAGCACTGCACAAAAGGAAAGCTTGCTCAGCCACCGTCACTGCCTGATGCCTTATCAGTTTAAAAATATTCTCCTGAAATGTCTGCCCCCTTAATCTTTTAAAATTATTTTTATGAATGCTGAAAACTCCGGAGTCAACCAACTAACCCCACCTAACTCACTACTGATTGCAAGAAATACCAGACACCCTCTTGAATCAACCCAGGGCACAGGGCACACTACAATACTTTTACAATCAAAGTAAATGGTGTTGCTTTCTGCTACCACCCTCCCATGCCTTCGGAAACAATCCATATATTTTCTTTTCCACTGTGGTCACATCAAAGTAAAAAAAACTCAAAGTACTCAAATTTATAGGAACAACTCAAGAAGCTGAGAGCTAGGAAAGATACTATCTTTAAAAAAAAGAAAGCCATTTGATTTCTGCCCCTAATTACTGTTGACCGTGAAACACTGTAACTTTTAGTTTAACAAAATATAAAGCATATCTAGACTTATTTGGCAAGGTTTGGGGTTTGTTTTTATTTTTTAAAAAAGCTTTCCCTACCATAAAACACATTAAATACTACTGACTGGTAGGGAAGTGCACGAATGGTTTTTTGTTTTGTTTTTTTGCATTCAAATTCTAATACAACAGAATATGCAAACATTCAATTTGATTCAAATGTTTAGAATCCAAATGCAACAAAATCCAATTTGAATCAAATACATTCAGATCTATTCGTTCAAATGTTAGATTCTAATCTGAAGATATGAATGTCGACAACATTTGTATTTGAAGATATAAATGTTGACAACATTTGTATGTCTTATACGTATCTGTACGCATTTTGTACACATCCTGTTCTATCCCGTATGCATCCCATTTTTGTCCCGTAATATAAGCACAAATGCATATAGATATGTACGTAATATTCAAATGTTCTGAATCATTCGAATGAATATTTCAGAACATTCGTGCACATCCCTACTGCCTGGTGACTTTTCTTGTTTGCTAAATAAGAGAACAAGTAATTCCTCAAAAGAAATGCTCTGCCGTTGGTAGGCACTAAAGCAGACTGATGCACACAGACGCACCAAGAAATAGTATTTCTTGGTGTCTATTTTTGTGTCTGACAAAATAAAGTTTTCCCACAAGTTCTCTACCAGACCACAACACACATGCTCTCCCTGTCCCACAGCCTCATGTACCATGGATCATTTTATCTGAATCAGTGCCATGAGAAAGGGCATTCTTCCAAGCTTGTGACCTTTGCATGGCTCTTAATAAGGAGTTAACATTTTTATCTAGAGAATGAACCTCACTGACAGTGAAGGCAGGAAAACCAGAGTTACTGTTTCAAGTTCAAGATTCTATGGCCTGCCAGTCAGTATCAGCCAAGGCCACTTTGCCAGCCCTCCAAGCCCCTAATCATAACAACAAAGTTTCATTTGGAGATAAAACAATGTTTGCATTCCAGTTTCATGGTCATTCACTAACAAACTGCAGAATCTCACCTGTCAATCAGTGGAAACAAATACACTGCATAAAGTATTCAAATGAAACTTTATTTCTACTTCTCAATAGTTTACCCAATAACTAATGAAACTTTGAAACTATTTGACTCATGGTAGATTTTAGCCTAAACTTTTCAAAGGATACCATTTAAAAAGTCACGAAGTAACAGGCCTAGGGAAGGCTGAGCTACAATACAATAGTTTTAACCCACCCACCCCCCGCCTCTTTTTTTCCAGCTTAAGAGCACAACTCTCAATTGGCAGTATACTGCTGGTTCCTTAGTCAAGATAAAGCAGGTGAAAAGAAGACGGAACAGAAATATCATTCAGAGAAGATAGAGCTAAGTTCTCACCAAATATTTCCCCCCACAATTTTAAATACGATTTTAAAAGAGAAATCCTTTACCTTCCTCTAAAAGAAAGAACCCCACAGATATTCCAATAAAATGGTAGCCTCGCATAGGTTTCTGCACGGGCCCTGAAGACCGCATTAAGCACCCAATAGGTACACATTTGGTATGGATTTGCTAGGTACCTTCTGCACTGGCGACCCCATTAGGACCCCATTAGGAATATGTTATTCGTACAAGTGTTGCAGAGTTCAGGATTCAATGGGGTCTTCAGACCCTTAAATCTGGATTAGCGGCAGACCCCTTTAAACAGGTCTTTAATCTGGTCTTGCACCAAGAAGACCGGATTCCAGAGCACACTTCTGCATGCATGCCGGGCCAATGGGATCCAGGGGCTGGCTCTGGCTCTGTCCCCCCGGCTACATAGCAGCTAAGTAGGCGGCTATATAGCAGCTACAGAGGCAACAACGCAGCTGTGTCTCTCTGTTATGTCCACTATGAAATGGAAGTGACAGTTGACTGACATCTGCACAGGCTAATTGTGCCATGCCGCGGGAAGCACTTCTTGCACGGGTCCATTTAGGCCCTTGGGATGCGGTCTACAACATCTGCTTGGCATCCCCATAGCCATTAAGTGCAGTGCTAAATGGCCCATGTGGATGGATGGGGTCTTTGCTAAGATGTGGAACTACTTGGACCGGATTCCATGAGGCCCAGATCCCAAAGATCCAGATCCCCTTAAACCAGATTAAACACTGTAAATGGAGAAACGGCTAAAGAGTGCAGTAGAGCAATCGAGCCATGAACTTATCAACACGCCTAGCGCGCCTCAAGAGAGGGTCAGATGAATTCACGGAAGATAAGTGTGTCAATGGCTATGAGGACCGATACCTAGGTGCTGCCTCCATGCTGGAGAAAATAAGTACAATGCTTCTAAAAGCCATTTGCAGGGAGCAGGTGAAGGTTTTGTCTTTGCCTTCTTCCTGAGATGCCCAGAAGCAATTGGTGGGCCACTATGTGACATGGGATGCTTGGTTAGATGGCCTATGGCCTGATCCAGCAGAGCTCCTCTTATGTTTTTATTTTCAGTGGCCAGACTACCCTTCTTTAGGCAGGAGGGTAGTTGGTAAATCAGACACAGCTGGGAAAAAGCACTCCTACAAATCAGCTTGACCTCCAGTGGCAATGATCTCTAAGAACACCCCCAAACTTACTTCTAGGATCTAGAATGAGCAAAATCCCAAATTCTTACAACAAGGAACCACTTTCAAGATCTCTATTATGTCATGATTTAACTTCAGTAGTTCACCATGTTATCTTGGACCATGTTGCTGACTAAGAAGCCTTCCTGTTGTTCAAAAACTCTGCTCCACAAACACTTTGTAGAGTGTCACTTGCACAAGTCTTTTATCAAACAGAACAGTGTATCTTCCAGTCCGTTAGTCATTTTTGCTACCATAGCCATAATTATGGCTCTAACTCGCTAGAACTTTTTCTGCAATCACCACTTAAATTCTACAAAGTGTGAATCCATACCGGATCACTAGAGAGCCATGCTCACTCCATGCTAAGCAAAGGAGCTACAATGTATTGTAAGACTCAACTAAGAAACCATCTCATGCAACTCCATTGAATTAATCACATTACTTTTTAAAGCTCATTCTGTTACAGCATTAAATATATACTGAAAACATTTTTTAAGCATTTACATTTTTCAACGCCCTCACACACACTATTATAGCAGTTTAAACCCATTCTTTATTTGCAAATCACTACCCACCATGTTCTCTCCACTCACCAGAGAGCATCTAAACTTGGGGGACAAGTTGACAGTTATTCATGCCCTCTCTTATTACCCATATGTCTTCATTTTTAAATTTATTTTTCCCCTAATAAGCAAAGCTTTATGATTGCTCTTTTGATGACAGTTTGCCAAAACAGGACAAAAATATAGGAAGCAGTGCAAATTCCAATAAATCTCCAACGCAAAACCACAGCATCCAAAGGGAAGGAGAAAGAAATAAAATGTGATGTTCATATGTTTGTTTTAGGATTGAAAACAAGAGGCAAAAGACCCAAATGTAAGTAAGCGCTGCTTTAAGAGGGTGGGATTCTCATTGGCCCTTTTTGCAAACAAGACTCCATTGGGAACCCGATAGGTACACAATTGGTATGGATCAGTTAAGTACCTTCTGCAAAAACAACCCCTTAAGGACCCCCTTAAGACCCCATTCTGAACATGTTGTCCACACGAGCACCATCGAAATCCAGATTTAATGGGGCCTTTGGCACCTTAAATCCAGATTAATGCAAGACCCCTTTAACGGTGTCTTCAATCCAGTCTTCCGTTGTGAAGACCAGATCAGAGGCCACACTTCTACAGGTATACCAGGACAATGAGGTCCAGGGGTGGGCCTAGCGGCCACCATTTACAACTGACCAGCTCTGGCTCCACCCCATAACACACACTATGTAGGCCCACATGTCCTTTGTAAGGGTCTACGAAGCTGAACCCAAGCTTCATGGTGGCTATATTGGCAGCTATGAAGCCGTGTCTCTCTGCCAAGCCCACTGTAACCGGAAGTGACCCTATTGACAGCTACAAGGGCCAATCGTACTGCACCACTAACGGACCTTCCTGCTCTGGCCTAATTGGAGCCTCAGAATGGGTGCTACAGCATCTGCACAGCACCCCTGTTTAGCACCCATTGCCACTGGGTGCTAGACGGCTTGTGCAGATGCATAGGGCCCTTGCCCAGATGCGGAACTACCTGGACTGGATTCCACGAGGACCGGATACCGAAGATCCAGATTGAGAGGTATGTGCAAAAAGGCTCATTATCATTGAGAAAGGGTTTCCTCTCTTTCCATAGGGGACAAGGGAGGACCCTTATCTCCTCTGCTGATAACTTTAAAATAATCTCGGACTGTATCAAGAGAGCCCTTGGTCTCAAAATTCTCCTGCACACTCTAGGCCAGAGGTGGCATTGTGGTGTGCAGATGCACCATCCCAGAACGTGCCAGACCATCCTGGTTGCCTAAGTGTGAAAATGCCCTAGTATAGTATTTTCAATAAAGTCAGCACCCAAAATTTTGCAATCAGTAGACAGATTCAATACGATCTCCTTAACTCTAGTTTTGTTTTTCAACTTTCTCCAAGTTTTCAGTTGAAAAGAGATGGGCAAAATTATCTTCTCCACATCTATAAGACCCTTGATGTCTTTTCAAACAGAATGAATACTCCTTTGTTCAAATCTAGTTTTGATAGGCAAAAATGTACCGCTACAAAAATGTATTTTTCACTTTAATCCGAAGTTACAAGTCACAAAATTATCCTGAGAAAAACAGGAAGGTTTTTGAAAATTAAAAGAAGCAGCTCTTTGCTCCCAGTTATTAGAAGAGGAAGACAACAAAGAAGAAAGATTAAAAATGTGTTAGAACAGACAGTCCCCACACAATCTGTTACTTTAATTGCCACAATAAATTTGTACTACATATTGCACATTTTTAACTTGAGAGAAGCTCATCTGAGGCATATTTTACCCTGGAGATGGAGCAGTAAAAGACTGAGCCAAATACCATGGTTACTGTTAGAGGATCTACTACATGGAGACATCCATGTAGTTTTCTTGGTACATACAGAAGCTGTTTGCCGTTACCTTCTCCTGGCAAGATGCCACAAAATGAACTTGCAACCTTTGGCTCTAAGACTGAGCTACAGCCACCCTCTGTTTAGCTCTGTCTGTTTAATCAGACTCACCCTCATCCCTTCATAGATGCCTCCTTGAAGTTTCTTAGCAGAGACAGAAGTACTGACGCACAGTAGCAATTGATGTGCCAGTGTGAAACACGATGCTGGACTAGATGGGCTGTGGCCCTAGTCTATCGGGGCTCTTCTGATTTTCTTATAGGGTTAGTCAAACTCAAGGAGATAAGTACATCAGTGGCTACTAGAATTGATGCCCGGGTATTAACTCCAGGTTGAAGAGACAGGCAGGCTTGCAGGGAGTTGAGAGCAGGCAAAGGTTCTGCCTTTGGCCCATTCTGCATTCACCTTCCCCGGCTTAAGGAGCCCCTTCATTTGGATCACAGGTCTCCTAATCCCCACGTTAATGCAGATCAAGGAGACCCCTGACCCCACTGGTCCAGCTCCATCCATACCACACTAAGTAAGCCTTTAATCTGGACCTGATGTAGATCTATTTAATCAGCTCTATATCTAGACCAAGAGCCTTACTCCAGGTCACAGGAGGTGTGCAGAGAACTCAAAGGGATGGTGATTTTCAGTGATGTGCCACCAAAACACATACACCAGGCCTCAGGGCTAGAACTGTCATTTTTAGCCTTCAGAGGTATTGGGGGGGGAGAGAGTGTTAACAGTGGCATGACTCTAAGACAACATGTTGAGTATTATCAGTGAAATCTAATGCAGTGATGTCTTGCTGTTTGACTGCTTGTTGACCACATGGGAATAGCCTGCTAAGTTAGATGGATCAGTGTAGTTCTTATGTTTTTATTCAAACACAAACTGTACTGCAGTGCTCTGCTGCCATGAGAGGATGGATGAGCTAAAAGTTTCCCAAAAGATCCTTTACAAGAGCCAGTTTGATCTAGTGGTGTAGACTCTTATCTGGGAATATCAGGCTTGATTCTGTACTCCCCCACAAAGCTAATTGGGTGATATTGGGCTAGTCACAGCTCTCTTCTGAGCTCTCACAGCCCCACCTACCTCACAGGGTGTTCTGTTGTGGGGGGAAGAACAGAAGGTTGTCAGCTGCTTTGAGTCCCCTTAAATGGCTAAGAAAAGTGGGATAGAAAGCCCTACTACTTCTACTACTTCTTGGTTCACCATTTAATTCACATTAGGATCACCACTTGATCCTTTAGGGTAACAATCCCCAAGATCATTGAACACATTATCATCTTTTTGTTCACAGAACCTTGGTACTGAGGAGGGGTTCAGAGGTGAATTCTTTACACCCTTTTAAAGCATGTTCAGAGGAGGATTCTCGGAATCCTACATTAATCCCTGACTTATTCCAGATTGACCTGGAGTGTTCTCCCAAACATTCACACATTTTAAGAGGCACACTCCAGCCTTTAAAGGATAAATAGAATTACTGAGAACTTTGAAGTTCTTCTTCTTCTTCAAGATAAGATGCATAATAGTGGCTTCCCAGTGCCACCAGCACCCCTACTTTACCTTAGAACTCAGTTCAAAATGAATATTCAAAACTAGTCAGTACAGTAACATAAAATAAAATTAGTCCAGCTTTACAGATAGTGGGCTAAAAAAAGCAAATCACAGATAAACAGCTTTGTGTGAGAGAAAAAAATAAACTGACATGCCATCAGAGACCTAAGGATTTGAAAGAAACCCAAGGGAATTAAGCTGTCTGGCTTCGAGAAATCTGCAGAAATAAAACCAAAGTACTAGTACAAAAATAGGCATCAGCATCAAACTCTGTCAGCATTTAGTTACATTTGATCAAAGCTCAGCATACTAAACCACCCAGCTGTCTCTTCTCTTGTCCCAGCACTTTCATCTCAAACGTTGCAGAGCCCAATAAAGCGTTTCTGCTCCACATTCAAGCAGTTCAGCATCACAAGGTAAACAGACTTCCACAGTCAGTAGGAGAGCACAGGTTCTGCATAAGCGTTTGTGGGAACCATACAGCAGAGTCATTAGAGGCACGATGTACTAAGTAGGTCTTTCATCTGATCTCAAAAGATTTGTCTTCTGAAACACAGAAACCCCGTTGGATTCTGTGTGGTTGTATTCAGGCTTCGTTGCGTATTTAATATACCTTCGCACATCTGGGTTTCCTCACTTCACCAAAGCTCATAACAGCTTAAAAGGAAGACATTTAAAATGCATAAAAGACAAAGATGACGCCTGAGAAATACTGCTGGGAAAGGTAATACATTACCAGAGCACCGACAGCATCCTTCTGATTGCTACTTACAGGGTATGGAACAGGGCCAAATGGAGATCTTTAGCAAAAGGAAAGTGGCATGTATTTTTCCACTTTTTTTCTTTTTAAGCCGATACAAAAGCTCAATAAAACTTCAATTCCGGATACAATTTGTGGGAAGGAAAGACATTCTGGGAGGCTTTCCCACAATTGTAGCATTTTGTTCCTGCTGTTTATGTTTGTTTTTCCCCATCTGAAATATTCAGATAACATAGCATTCTCATTATACATACGGTGCGTCTAACTGCGTTTTTCTTTGAAACAAAAAATGTTACATGGGCCAGCCTTAAACAAAAATGCTGTCCACACAGTGGTGGTGGGAGCTCTAGGTGTCAAAATTCACACACACAAAAAACACCATAGCTTAACTCAGGTGCTATGTCACTTCTAGAAATATCCATAATTTTGTGATATTTGGAGCTCTAGTTAAAAAAAAGTTACATTTTTGATATATGTATTTATTGAAAGCAAAAACAATTATTTATATTAGGGACTTTTTTGTTGCTGAATTTCATTTGCCAAATCTTCAATTGAAGGTTGGTATTTCGTACACTTCAAGCCCAGGCAAGGGCTACTAACTTGATCGGTCAGTCAGTTTCTTTTCTTGGTTTTAACATTATTTAACACTGAGAATAAGGTCTCAGAAAAAGACGTAGAGGGAAAAACTGTGAGTTAAGCCACTGCTGCCGCATACAGGTCTTCAGCCCTCAAGCACCTGGGAGTACAGACGTACTGTGTGTGACCTAGTGGCCCAATGATGTGACTCCATCACGCTTCCTTTGCCAGGCACAGACAATGTGCCTACGCTCCTGGTATCTTGTAGGCCACAAGCCAGTGTGGCCTGTGGCTTACAAGATACCGAATAGCAACAATGTGCCCAGGTGACAGGGTGACACTGTGTGTCACCAAAAAGGACTAGGTGTGTCACCTGTGACACACGTGGCATAGGTTTGCAGTCACTGGCTAAGGATACAAAGGAATAAAAAAATAAGGGGCACAGGGTTTAACTTTTAGAGTTCCTGTAATTGCAAAGTATGGGAATTTTGATTGGTTGCTATGAAATACACTATCCTATTCCTTCTATTCTCGCTGCCTGTTGCTGCTGCTTTGTACAGCTTTTTTCTTACTACAATCAAGAAGTATTTTTCCTTCTCTTGAGCCACACTTCCTAACAGTATGTTACAGGATCCCTGCCTTTCATAGGAGCGGAAAACAAAAAACAAAGCTAGATTATCAGAAGTCTCCAGTTAAAGCAACATCTGTAGTAGAAGCTTTTTATAAAATAGATACATGCATAAGTATTTGTCCTGTAAAAAAATAACTAGTGTTCAACAACTGAAATGAGGACATTTCATATCACAACCATCGTGCAACAGGTATTCATGGAACTTGCAAAATATCTACAAAGACATGTCAATCAAATCATGGAGATATGGATTCAGGCTTTATAGATTATCCTTTCAGTAGCTATCAAAGGCGAGCACTTTGACACACATGTTGCATATAGAGAGGAAAGTAAGACAGCATCAAGACCACATTTAAGAGGTGACCTGACTGAAGTACATAAAATCATGCAAGTGGTGGGAAATGTTGATAGAAATTCTTTTCTCCATCGCACAACACTAGAATCAGGGAGAGCTCTGTGAAGCTGATAGGCAGGAAAGTTAGGACAGACAAGGGGGATATTTTTTCAACTAGATGTTCATCAGTATATGGACAGCTGCAAGAAAGGATTAGGCAAATTTGTGGAGGACAGGTGTATCAGTGGTTACTAGAACGCATACCTAAGTACTGTCTTCAGGATGGAGAGACAGGGAGAATGGCTCTAAAGGCCAATTACAGGGAATCCAGAATAGGTGAGGGGTTTTGCCATTGTCTTCTGCTTGAGTTGTCCTGAAGCAACTGGTGGCCCACTGTGTGAAACAGGATGCTCGACTAACTTTGGATTACGCCACAGCTCATCTAGTCCAGCATCCCATCACCTGCTCTAGACTCCCAGAAAATGACCTTTAGGGGTCATCACAGCTTAGTTCACCCTGCTCCAGTAGTGTCAGCTTAGGAACTGAAAGTGCTGGGTTCAAATCCCCACTGTGCCTTGGACACTCAAGAGGTTCCATCATCTTAAGACTCATCATTGGCTTTGATAAAGTGCACAAGTACAGAACAGGGAGAAAAAGGATGGTCCCGCATTTGCTACATCCAGTCATTCTGTAAAAAGTGGGTTATAAATGCAAAAATAAGCCTGGAAGTAGCTTGGTGGTAGAGCAAATAAAAGGCATGGAAAGCAAAGGGTCATCAGTTCAATACCCAGCCTCCCCCAAAAGGAGGCAATGGCAAACCACTTCTGTATCTCTGCCAAGAAAACTGCATAGAGATATCTATGGATCCTGGAGTGCCTGCAGTTCAGTAGCAGAGCCAATGGCAGAGGGTTGCCAGTTCGATCCCCCAGCCTCCCCTCGTTAACCAGCAATGGTGAAACACCTCTGCCACGAAAAACTGCACAGAGGGGACCATGGAGGAGCCCATACAGTTTACAATGGTGTGTCCCCCCCCAACAACAGAAGGTCCAAGTTACAGATGGATGACACCCCCCCCCAAGCTGCTGAATGGCCTTTATTTGTTTGGTCCCAGGGTGGGTTACAATAAGAACAAAACATGCCAAATATCAAAACATAATTAAAAATGTCACCCACCCTCCCTCCCTCCTTCACAGGACAGCACCCTAAGGTAGCTATTTAAACACAAAAAGCCTGGGTGAAAAGATACACGTTTTCACCAGACGGCTGAAAACTATATAATGTAGGCGCCTGGCAAATCTCAAGAGGGAGGCTATTCCAGAGTTTAGGGAGCCACCATAGAGAAGGCCCTCTTGCATGTCCCCGTGCCTCATACCTCTGCAAGAGAAGGGACCCCGAGGAGGCCCTCTCCTTGAGATCTCGGTGCCTGGGCAGGTCTATATGGGAGAAGGCACTCCTTCAGATACTCAGGGCCCAGAGTTTAGGGGCCACCACAGAGGAGGCCCTCCTGCATGTCCCTGTGCCTCGTACCTCTGCAAGAGAAGGGACCCCGAGGAGGCCCTCTCCTTGAGATCTCGGTGCCTGGGCAGGTCTATATGGGAGAAGGTGCTCCTTCAGATACTCAGGGCCCAGAGTTTAGGGGCCACCACAGAGAAGGCCCTCCTTCATGTCCCTGTGCCTCGTACCTCTGCAAGAGAAGGGACCCTGAGGAGGCCCTCTCCTTGAGATCTCAGTGCCTGGGCAGGTCTATACGGGAGAAGGCGCTCCTTCAGATACTCAGGGCCAAGAGTCTAGGGGCCACCACAGAGGAGGCCCTCCTGCATGTCCCTGTGCCTCGTACCTCTGCAAGAGAAGGGACTCCGGGGAGGCCCTCTCCTTGAGGTCTCAGTGCCTGGGCAGGTCTATTTAGGGGAAAGGTAAAGGAAGGGGAGCCTCGCACCCCAGAGGGCTCTTTAGGGGCGCAGGTTCTGTCACCCCCACCACCAGCAAAGTTTCCTTCAGCCAAGGGGGGATCTGCCACTTAATTTGGGGGGGCTATGAAGATCCTCCTAGTTTGCAGAGCGGGGGGGCAATGGAAATGCCCGACAGGGAGTCGGAGGGGTGTATACTGAGGGTCCCCCCTTTCAGCCCTCCCCCCTCTTCCCCCTCACGCTTCCCCCCTCCCCCCGGAAGAGCAGGTGGGGCCTCGATGGCCACCACTGACCTGGGTCAGAGCCACACGGGCGGGCGGGCTGGCTGGCGGGCAAACGAGGCGGGTCGTGTGAAGGGCTCCCTCGAGGTACTCCTACCCCTTCCTCCCCACACGCCGCGGTCTCCGCCTCCCTCCTGGCTGGCTGCCCTCACGGCCACGCCCCTCGGTGGCGGCTCTTCCCTCCGATCACGAATCCCTCCGCGGAGGCTGCCCAAGGCTTAAGATCTTTTGCCAGCTCGGACGGCGAAGAGAAGGTCCTTCTGTGGCCCGAGAGCCCTCCAAGGACGGCTCGAGTGGGTGAGCGAAAGTCTGTCACGGGGAAAAGGGCTTACACAAATAGGAACTAATTTCTAGGCGGAAGGATTTGGGAGGGGGAAAATAACACATAAAAGGGAAGCGCACCACGCAAAGGGTACCGGGTATTGTAGTCCAGCGGCTGGCTGCGACCGGCGGCGGGAGTCTCGTTCTTTCTTCTTGCTCCTTCTTTCTTTCTCTCGCTGGCCCCGCCCCTTGAGAGATGGGGGAGGGGAAGAGTCGCGGAGCACTGATTGGTTTGGTCGGAGCCACGCCCCTTCTCTCTTTTGGCGAGGCAGCTGGGTTTTCTCTGTCTCCACTGTCGCCCCGCCCCCTCGCGCCCCGCCCCCTCCTCCTGCCGGCTGGGTGGCTGGGTGGCTGGTGCGCGTGCCCGTCTCGTTCTTCCCCACCCCCTTGAGTGACGGTTGGGAAGTGGTGGGAGGGTGGGGATGGGGGAGGCTCGAGCGCAGCTCCTAGACTCGTAGGCTTTTGAGAGAGGCGCGCGCTCGCGCGCGCGTGCGCATACCCACCTACACTCTGCGCCAGTACTTAAAAAAGAGACGGCCACCGGCGTTTTCCGCTCGCCCGCTGTCTGCTGCGCAGGCGCAGAAAGGCAGGCGCCTCCTGGCATTCACTCGCTGTTGGGCAGTGCACGCGTCTAGGCGCGCGCTCGTGAGGGGGCGGGATCATCAGCGCTCTCTCTCTCAGCTTGCTTAGCCGTGTGCGGAGAGAGAGAGAGAGAGAGAGGCCGGTAGTTTGAGGGAGTTTGTTCGTGAGGGAGCCAGAGCGGCTGGCAGGGCGGGCGGGCTGTCTTGCCGTGCGCCTAGCGAGCCGCTTCGACCGTCCATCCCTCCCTCAGTCAGCCGGGCTGAGGGAAAGGACCTTCCTCCTCCTTCTCTTCCTCCCGCTTCAACAGGTAAAAACCCCGGCGGCGCCCCCCCCCCGAGTCGCCGACACAGCGTGTCGAGTCGCTCCGCTCGTGTGAATGTGGGCGACGGACGGGCGGCGGGCGAGGGGCGAAAGGGACACGAGAGAGACCCGTCTACAGACACTGGGGTTGGAAACTGGACCCCTGAGGGCCGACTGTGGGGAGAAGAGGAGCGGTTTAACCGGGGGGGGGGAGAGAGAGAGAGAGAGAAAGGGGGCCGCCGCTGCTGCTGCTGCGTGGGCGCGGGGGGCCGGGGGGGGGCGGTGGAAGACGGGAGACGCCGGTGCGGCGGAAACTCCTGCCTTCCTCTCCTTTTTTTCTCCTCAGCAAAGTTGTGGGAAGGGTCGGCGGCCGGGCCAGGGTCGACGACTTCCTGGCGAGTGGGGAGACGGGGGGGGGGGAGAGGCTGTAAAGAGGGGGGTTCTTGACCAGCATTCCCTCCCGCCCCCCAGTACAAGGACTGTACTTTACTTTGTGAGCCAGTTTGGTCTGGTGGTTAGGGAGCCGGACTCTTATCTGGGAATACTGGGTTCGATTCCGCCCTCCCCCACCAAGCCAGCTGGGAGACCTTGGGCTAGTCACAGCTCTCTTTCTGAGCTCTCACAGCCCCACCTACCTCACAGGGTGTCTGTTGTGGGGAGAAGAACAGAAGGTTTGTCAGCCGCTTTGAGTCGCCTTGACTGGGTGAGAAAAGCGGGCTAAAAAAGCCAACTCTTCTTCTTCCTCCATGAATCCAACTGGGTGACCGTGGGTGGTCAAGCTCCCTTCTGAGCTCTCACAGCCCCACCTCCCTCACAGGGTGTCTGTTGTGGGGAGAAGAACAGAAGGTTTGTCAGCCACTTTGAGTCCCCTTAAATGGGCAAAAAAAGCGGGGTAGAAAAGCCAACTCTTCGTCTTCCAGCAGAGGGAAACATTTTGTCACCCCCTCCCCGACTGTTCTTCCCCCCCCCCAGCGAGGGCGCCACCCTTTCCCTTAAAAGGGGATGAGGACATGTCGAGGGACAACCTTGAGGGACTGTGCTGAGGATCTCGCCCTCCAGGCTGCAAGTCTCTGGAGGTGATGCCATAAAGCAAACCCAGCGTGCAGTCGTGTATATATATATTTACACACACACACAATTTTTATCTGATCCTATACCTATGTGCGCACATAACTCTTGCAGGACCTGAGGTTGGGCTTCTGCACATTTCCATGCACGCATGTGTCAGACCAATCTGGTCCCAGAAGAGCAGAGGGGCATCAAAATTAATTTGCAGTGATAAGCTGAAGGAGGAATCAGAATGATCCAGGCTGAATGTGAGCATAAATACTGTGTTGGGAAGGCTAGGAGGGTGAATGGAGCTGTGGCATGGGCCACATTTTGGAGAATTTTTCTCATCCGAGTTACCCATATAGTGTTGACAATGTAACACCCATGTGGTGACCCTGAGTGTTTCCTCGGCAGCCACAGAGCTTCTAAGCCCCCTTCCCATTACTTTATAGAATCATAGAGGTGGAAGGGAGTTCTAGGGTCATCAGGTCCAATCCCCAGCTCAAGGTAGGATTACTTGGGGGTGGGGAAAGAACTAGGCCCACAACATGCACTCAGGAGCGTGCCCACGGGTGCAAGAGGGTTGGCAGCTCTTTGTAGTGGATTTTTTATTATGGCAAGTTAGTTGGGGGTGAGGCATAATGAAGATTGCTAGCTGAGGGAGCGGCTATGATTTCTGCTTTCCCTCACTTCTAGCTGCATTTCAGAATAGCCAGTTTGTAACTACAAAGGGATTTCTGTGTCTCTCCACTGCCTTCGGTTCCAAAATTGGAGAGTAAGTTGTAAACCAAATGCTTGCTTTCATTCAGAGATAACTTGGCTGATCTCTGCGTGTTTCATTCTGACCGAGATACCTCATCCAAGGGGCACATAACTGTCTCTAGTATGTCCATCCTTAGGGAAGTGTAGTCTCTACTTCTCCCTGCTACTATGCTCCCAGTGGACTGGGACCTAAAAAACTGATGTAGCTAAGCAGAAAGAAGGTCCAGACATAAGGGGAAATAGATTATGAAAGTCCTAGAGTGTCCTTTTGATTTTTGTTGTTAGCTGCAAGGTTGCTATCTCTGTGACCTTTTATTCACTTTTTAGCAGCTCGATCTTCTGCTTAAACTGTCCTTACCTTTTTGAGAGAAGAAAGTAACTGTTTCAGTTCATGTTTTTTTCGAGATTCAGGTTGTATTCATGGAAATGCATAAAGGAAAATAATTCAAGTGTAATTTAGAATCAAGGATTTTCTCCCTCCACTCTGTCCATTTCTGTTCCTGGCTCTCAGAATATCAATACATTTCCAACTGTATTGATCTTCTTTCTATTCTGATTTATTCTGTGATTATCTTGTTGAGGATAGGGCAAAAAAATAAATAAAACCATTGAAAAACTGCTAATGTGTTGTCTGTTGGAGTGTCTCAGAAGACCCAAGTATAACTGACTGATTTGTATTCATGGTATCTGTACTCATGGGTGGCTTTTCTTGTTTTTTCCTCTGTTCAAAATTGTTTCCATAAAATGAAATGCATTTCAAAACCTGAATATTTTCTTCAGTCTGGTCTGTTGCTAAACAGTATTAGTGTTCTGAAGGAACATAATACATAGTAATAGATATGTTCCTTCCTTAAGCATTCCTTATCCTTAACAATTCTCATCAACCTGTACAGTCCCTTAAGTACTTTCCAAACTTAGCCAAGAGGTCTTCTTGAGTATGAAATCGGTGTCTATTTAAGTTTTATTGTGTGTTTATAGTAATATACCCACAGCTGTTTTTGCCAGCTGTAAAACGTACCTCTAGTATTGAAAATAAACCCATTGTTTGGGTATATACATTTTATCTTATTTAGTAAAACAATAGAGACCAAGAAACAGAAGAATTTAGTCATTCCTGCAAAAATGCTGTATTCTTCCATGCTGATCTCCTATTTCTACTCTAGTTAACAGTTCTGAGAGACTTAGTGTATTTTCCCTATATGGCTTGGAGGAGTACTTGTTTATCAAGAACAAACCAGAGATTTAAAAGCAATACCGGTTTCATAAAATTGGAATAACTGAATAGGCCAATCTGTTTTTATTAGATTTTCAGAAACTAATAGCTTTGCCTTTGTTTTACAAGAGGAATTTACTGGGGGGATTTTGGTGGTTTGTGGATTTATATTGTCCTTTTATCATAAACTTCCTTGAGTCTTCAGATGTAGACAGAGTTATAACATTAGAACATTGAGAGACTGGACTTTTTATTATTCGTTTTTTCCAGAAACACTACATTATTATTTATTTACTTACTTACTTACAGTCCATAATCAAATGTATGGATAAAATTTACAGCTATATACAACATAAAACAATATGTCTAGACATGTCTAAAATATTCAGTATCTTAGAAATCTGTGTCTTGAATTAGCCTGACTTAAGTTTTGATAGCCTTAGCACAGAATTTAGCAGTTTCTCTTGTTCACTTAGCTCGGTATCTTCCAGCAGCAGCGATATATAGAACCCATTCTGTCTTCCTGCTTTCTGACTTATCAAAGATAGAAGAGACGTCACACAAGTATATCTGTACTAACAACAATACAGCAAGACGTAGTAGCTTCGCTACAAGGATAGCAGCACTGATTATAGGTAATTCTGTTAAATGTGCCCTTCCAGAGGACATTCAGTCTTGCAATTGTGAAGGCTCTACATTGTTTTTGGACCAGCAGCAAGTTCAAATAGTTTTGAGAAAGTTTTGCATCAGTACATTTTTCTTGACACAAGTTGGAGATTTTGATGGCCAAATAGCAGATGATGAGTTCTACAGATGAAGCATCTTTCTGGCAAAAGTTTGATCTCCGGTGTATTACAGTAATACCTCACATGCTCTCTGTAGTGTAGAAATACATTTTGAAATGAATTATTTTCCAAGTTGAATTTTCCATGCGTGATCTTGAATTCACTTTATGCCTGGTTTACCTCATTTAAAGAAACCAGTACTTCTGTAACATACTGTTTTGATCATGATTCAGAAGATTTGTGGCTTGCTTGGAACGATAACTATATTGTTGAAATATTAGGCACATAAATGGGCTCTTTTTCTCTTGAATAAAGTTTTTTTAACTCTCAGCATCTGTAGAAATGCCATTCAGATACCAGTTGTGTAATAGCATGACTTGAAAACTGCATTTTAAAGTTAGTGGCTTGGTGCTCACTTAATGAATTATCATAGTGAATAATTTCAGTGTGTTCTCTTGAACATCAGAGTGCATAGGGCTTAAAGGCCCTTACACCATTAGATTTTGAAATAGGCGCATAATAAAGCAACTCCTAACTTTTCCATAATTTCTTAAGGGTCTTTTTGTAACATGAGCAGCTGCTTTCAGTAAACATGCTGCCATGCGATGTGAAAACTGAGACTTCTATTGATCAAAGTAAAGCAGGACCTTTGTTCAAAATACAATTGGATGGAAGTAAATTAATTTCCCAGAAATGCACAAAATGCCATTCCTCACTGTCATGGAGCCCAAATAACTGCACTTGGATTCATCTGTTTCCTTAGCTCTCTCTTCACTACCATTTTTTGGTTTGTTATTGAAATTTGGCTCTGCCAGCTGCTCAGAGGATCTTTGCTTAGGTTCATACACATAAATATCTCTGTAAAAGTCTAGTATTACAGGATTTATGGCAAAATATAATAACTGTGTGAACATTTAAATATACTAACATATGAAGCAGTCAGAGCTCAAATATTTTTCTAAATCTGCTTTTATAATACTTTGATATAGTTTTGAGTTTGGATTATTTTGCGCTGTATTTTTAGATTTTATTTGTGTGACATTGAAAACATCTTGTTGCTTTCTGTCTTTTACTAAATCATTAGGTAAAAATCCAAAACATTAGGAAGGTCAAAATTTCACTGTTATAACATTTCAATGCTCTCATAACTGTCATAGGCCTTTCTGTCAGCCACTCTAGTTTATATATCAGATAAGTGATTAATCCATTGGATGATCCTCTATTGATTTTATTCAGTCCTGTATTAGTCACAGATCTATATTTAGCTTCCTCTTTTCTTCAGTACTTTTCTGTTTTTGTACCAGTAATTATTACATTTTATCTGTTTTGTATTCTTGTATTTTAACAATTTGCTACATGATCTAAAGAGACATCTTTCCTTTCTCTGCAGCTAGTCTCTTGTCTCCTATTCCTGCCCCTCAGCCTCATACCATGCTCCCTGGTTCTAGTGCTGTTCAATAGAGAAAATAATTTTTCTTCACTTACGTTTTCTAAGATAAGGCCCTCTAATCAAAGATTGTGGTAAAGAGGTCCATCTTCATAAGTTTCCTGGATATATGAAGGAAGAATGTTTGATTCTTCTCAGAAGCAACGCTACACCACAGCCTGGGAGATATTTCAAAGACATCTGTCTCTTGAATTCCCACCCCTTTAGTTTCTGGTTGTGTTGCCACTGGTTGTCAAGTGGGCCCTTCCAGCAGAACTTAAATCATAAGTGGGTCTGCATGGGAGAGCTTACCTTTAGATGTTTGGTGTCCAGTTTGTCTAGAGCTTTATATGTCACTGTTCAAAACCTTGAATTGGGCTTGGTAGCAAATCAGCAACTAGTTCAATTCCTTTAATAATAGTGTGACATATGTCTGGCCAGCAGTATCCATCAGCAGCCTTACTGGTGCATTCTTCATAAGCTGCAGTTTCTGAACCATGTTTAAGGGCAGTCCCACATAGAATAAATATATGATACTGCTGCTCCCACCTAAGCTTTAAGTGGCAGAGATGAATCCGAGAGAACTCTTAGATTCCATATCTGTCTTTTAAAAGGAGTGCAACCTCACCAAGAAACTACTTTGTGGATTCAAAAAACCCGTGGCACACAGCACCTCTGCTCTTGTCTGGTCTCACCTTCAATTTACTGGCCTGTATTTTTTCCATTACCCCTTCCAGGCAAGCGTCAAGAACCTGAAATGTCTTTCTTGAATTGATGTTACCCACATAGTGATTGCATGTCATTCCAAATCTCTTGATGACCACTCCCAGCAGCTTGATGTAGATGCTGAAAATCATGATGGATAAGATCAACCCCTGAGGAACTTCTCCAGAAAGATATTATGTTCAGTGTTATCAAAATGCTACTTAGTGATGTGCAAGACTGCAGAAAAGCACTCCTAGTCCAGCCACAAGCACGTTCACCATCTTCATTAACTTTTAGTGCTTCCGGAATGATGTGAGAAAATGAAATGGATGGTGATTACACTGAAGCTAATTATTCTAGGAAAGCAAGAATGCCTTGAATAGCACTATAATCATACTGACAAAGTAAAGGAATTGTCCCTGCTTCATCAACCAAATCAGTTTCCATTCATATGCTTCCATACATACAAGCTGCAACTCTATATATTTTTAAGAAATTGATTGTTTCACTGACACCATTATGGCACCCCAACAGTGGCACAGTTGAAACACTGAAGCTCAATCATACCTGCAGCATTGTTTACTTAGAAAGAAATATAACCAAGCTCGAGGACTTGATGAAAGGAAAGGTTGTGGAAAGAAGCAAGGCTATTTTCCCTGTCCAAAGTATCAGTATCAAAATTTGGGGCAAAGGCTTTTGACTCTTGATTTACCAGCCTCATTATTGACTGGATGGAATTTTATCTACTCTGCAAAGAATTCCTGGTTACTAATAGTAATCAAGTGTTCAGGAAAAGTTTAGAAATTGCTGTTTATAAAAGGTTTGAGGAATGTGAATGCATTGGAATGTCAAAATACTTCCATCCATAGACTACAAGAACTGTATAGCATTAAAGCCTAAAACAGATGGTACTGTACTTATGTTTCTTGGTAAAATATCTTCTACTGTTCCTGTTAAGCATCATCTTGTGGGAAACATGATTTAAAGCTTCTGAAGTGGTAGTTGATAGTCCTGAGAATGTTTTTTTCTGTATAAATACATAACTTGGCATAAGCCATAAGCAGAATCTAGGGACTTCTTAGACTGCTTCTCTGTTTTTCAACTGTGGCCCTTTCTGCATTGGGTTTTATTCCAGATTATATTCTAGTGCAGACTACAGCAGCCCCATGGCAGCTCATGGTTTATCAGTCTGTTCACAGGTGTAGGCCAAGGGGATGCTGGTCACAGAGGCCCACGCTGTTCCTCACCATACCAATGCAAGGCCCACTGAGGGGTGGAAAATGTTTTCTTCACCTATCCAGATTGAAACGCCACTGTTTTTAGACACCATCACCAATCAGTTCTCTACTGGGGTGTGTTGGAATGGGGGAAGAATTCGGCTTCCTGTTGACCTTACTGCAAGAACCAGACCATCTTTCTTTAGCTAATAACACACATTGGAAGCCCACAAAGTGTCATGGCTGGTACTCCTTTAAAGTCAGTGTGAGTTGGTGTGGTTAGTGGTCAATATTTGCTCGCATGCGTCCATTTTCACATCCTTCTGTGGTCTTAGTTTTAACCCTGCCGTAAATCCTGAATTGTTCTAAAGAGTGTGTTCTTTTGTGTTCCTTGTATATCACCCATCCTCCTGTTTTTTCTTCTTCTTATGCATGCTGAAGAAGTTCAAGATCCAGCCTGCATTGAAAAGTGGTCCAAGATTCGAGCTCAGGTGAATCCTACCTCTCATGAGGGTGAGCCAGTTTGGTCTTGTGGTTAGAGTGCAGGGCTCATATCTCAGCGAGTTTGATTCCACACTCCTCCATGAAGCCAGCTGGGTGACCTTGGGCTAGTCATAGCTCTCTTTCTGAGCTCTCACAGCCCCACCTACCTCACAGGGTGTTCTGTTGTGGGGAGAACAGAAGGTTTGTCAGCTGCTTTGAGTCCCCTAAAATGGGTGAGAGAAGCAGGATAGAAAAGCCAACTCTTCTTCATCATCTCATTATTAAGCCTGGTATAGTTCCATGTGCCAAGCCTTGTTTATAAAAATGAAATATCTTTACTGCACACTGGGCCTGTTTTCCTTATTCTTCTGCTCACCTCTTCCTTGAAGTATAATACTTTTAAGACTAAACTTAAGTGTTTATAACTGTTGTGTCATCATCCAAATTGTGGAATAATAGTCCGGTACCTAGGTAACATTATGTCCCATTTACGTTATCCTTTCTTAAACATCTTTGTTGCTTTCTTTGTGCTGTACCATATGCATTCTCTGTAAACATTTCAACACCAGGCTTGGTAGCATCAGTGTGAATGCTTTCTTCCTTAGGGGTGGTATATGTTTGTGAATAGGTTCCTATTGGGTTGATGTATCTATTCCTGGAGGTCTTCTTCTTTGTTGACCTAAAGTGTTTATCCTTCTTGGTCATTGGGTTGTTGTCACTTCCTCTCTGGTTGAGTGTTCATAGATAATAGAGGGGCTAAGTGAGGCTTGAGGAGCTGTGAAATTAATCTTTGCCCGATTGGATTTATTGCTGATCGTATCTTTGTTCACTCTTAAAGTTTCCTTCGTGAAATTTTGGATTTTTACTTTTGAATGGTCCATAGATAGGGTCTGTGTCTATATGTTGATAGCTAATATGAGTGCAGGCTTCTAGAAATTCTCTTGCTTTCTTTGATTTTGCCTGTTGTAATATTTCTGCTGTTTCCCAGTTGGATCTATACTTGTGTTCATCTTTGTATAGAACAACTAAAGATCTATCTTTTTTATATATAGTTTGTTGGTGTTCATGGGTGCCTTCTGTTTACCTTTTGTGGGTTTTCCTACACAATGGTAGCCATAGTCTTGGCATTTTGTTTAGTAGACCATTCCAATTTAGTCTCCTTTGGCTGCTGAGTCTTTGGTTTTGCTTCATGTGTCTTGAACAGATTTGGTTTCAAAACTGGCTTTTGTATCAGTAATGATAAATGCAGAGGGAAACCTACTGGCCATTATGATTTTTTATATAATATTTCTAATTCTCCAACTGGAACATGGATGTGATAAAGTGCTAATGGAAGACTAAAAAATGCAGAACTATTGTCTGTCTGTTTTTAGCCAGAGTTTTCATTAAAAAGAAAATATACGATCCATGAGGCAATACTAAAGATCATTTTGAGGTCAGGACTCCAGCTTGTATTTGACAGAGAGATAGTCAAGGGAATGTCTACATAACGAGAACATGTGCCGTTCTCCAAGGCCAAATGAACTGCATTCCAGCATACTGAAGAATCTTGCTGATAGAACTGTCATATTTGAAAAATTCTGAAGCAAAGTTATAGTGCTAGATAATTAATTGGAAAGAAGGCAAAAGTTATGCTTGTTTTTATAAGTGTGAAAGAAAAATATGGGGATCTACAGATAATTGTTTGTCATCTCAAACCGGTGATAGAATTCTACACTTTTTTGTATGTGCAGGGCTGCAGCATATGTTGAGTCATGTCATCATGCATGTACATGACCTCATGCACAAGTGTGCAAATGCACAATGAGATCTCATGCAACCATGCACATTATTGTCTCTGTGTGATGATTTACACCAGTGCACGGTGCACCCAGGCCATCCATCTAACTTGGAGGAGCTGAGTTCCCTCAACTGTTGGATGTAATTCCTTACTTGGGAGTTGTAAGAAGCTTACATATTTGTCTGATAACATCTTTAGTAGATATCAGGAATGTTTTTGATATAGTATGTCTGGATCTAGGTTGGAGCATCTAGATTTCTCCATGGCATTCTGAATAACAAGCTAAGAGTGAACTGGGTGGTGCTGCTACTAGGTCATAGAGAAGTCTTGCTCATCAACAATTCTTCATCAGATTGGAAGGAAGTGGCGTACCACAGGGCTCAGAAGAAGCATTGTGTACAAATACCACGAAGGCATAGCTAATGTCGTTCTGTATTAGTCAGCCCCTCGCTAGCATACTGAGGACAGTTCTGGGTACCTTACTTTAGGGACTGTTTAAATTAAAACAGACAAAGAAGGACAACGCAGATGAGCAGAGAAATGGGAACTAAGACCTGCAATGAGAGACCATGAGAACTAGATTGTTTAGTCTTGAGAGTAGAAAGCTGAGCATAGATATAACACCCTTCAGATTCTTGAAGAGGCACAATAAAAGAGTTGACTGCAGATTTGCTCCTAAGCCAAGTTTATTATTCTGTTGCTAACCTATAAACAACTTTAACAAGTTGGGATTGGGGCTCCCATCTAGACTTGTCCTGTTGCTTTCATTTTCTTATAAGGTCTTTCTGGTTGCTGTTGTTTTCAAGGGTCCATCTTGACTTTGCAATGATATCAGGGTTTTTTCCCACTGACTTCTCTTAATCCAGCTCTAAGATGATCCAGATCTAAGGAATGGGTCCTTCAACTAATCTGGATCTAGTAGATATGGATTAAGGGAGGTGCCTGATGTGTCCCCATGGGTGGTATAGCACCCAATAGCAATGGATGCTAGCCTGCACGCAATGGAAGTGCCAGAGCACCCATGTGGCGAATCTGGATTGACCCATGTGGAGCCTGCCCGTCACCCCAGGTTTTTGGGGAGACAGGGGGTGCAATCTCCGTAGATGCTCTGTAGATTCTTCGAAGATTCTCCAGAGCGATTTGCCACAAACTTCAAAGATTCTCCAAAGCCTTTGGCAAAGGTCCATAGGATTGGCATTGCTCTCACATGGAGTCTTCTTCGGAGCCTGTGCTGTTCTTTGGAGCCAGCTTCAGAGCCGGCTTTGGAGATTGTGCACAGGCTTTGGAATTTTGGATTTCGGGACATCCCCCCCCCATGGGTGCTTCCCCCCCCCCCCGGAGCCCCCCTAGACCCCATTGCCTGATCACGGTGAAAACATGCTCCATATAATCTGGATTTAATGCCTGAAGACCCTATTGTAGACCCCTTTAATGAGGTCTACCGGAAATCCGGATTATAGGTCCTGAAGGACCCATTCAATCCAAATTTCCCTAGAACTGGTGGAAGCAAATGTGACTCTAATGGGATCTGCAGCCGAATGGGTACTTCTCAGTTGTGGGGTCTGCTTATACCATTGTCTTTCTTCTGCTGTGTTTTCTGCACCTGTGGAAACCTATTTAAACACATAAACATGAGCTGATCCTCAATACCAAGCTGTTCAAATTAACTTCATATCTTTTGTTAACATGTATACTGTAATTTATTTTATAGCTTTATTATTTTATTGTATTATATGCCTCTCTGACATTTTAATAAAGCACTCTATAAAAATGTTTGAAATGAAATAAAAATACCCCTAGACAGCATTAATGCCATATGCCTTGAGCATACTTGGATAAAAGCTCATCAACTTCTTGCCCTGCTTATAGATTGTCTTGCATTGCATTTATTGATTTTTATACCAAAGTGTCAGGGCAGTTAACAAGGAACCGATAAAACAGTGTAATAAAACAACAATTAATATAGAAGAAAAATAAAATAAAACATAAAAACAATCCAATTAAAAATAATAATGTCCATGTATCTAGTTACAAGCCAGGTTACTATTGGAAACAAAATGGTTATTATATGTTTTAGTAGAATATTCTCATGAAAATTAAAATTCAGCCGAAGTTTAAGTACTTTCAATTTTAATCTGAGAGTTGCACAAACGCTTACACCTCTATCATTAAAATCATTGAGCTTAAAATTCCTTAATTAGATTGCTTTTACCCATTTTCTCCATGCAGTTTATTTTGATGGGTGTACTTGTGATAGCTTACACAAGGTTGTTTGGGAATTAAGGCATTATCAGGGCAAGCCTATCAAAGTACAAAACATAGGAGCAATAGTTGTTTTAAACCTTCAAGTAGGCCTTGTAGGTAAACTGCAAGTAAAAGCTTTTTTCATATTATGGAATCAGTTTGAATGAAACACTTGAAGCAAATGTTAACTTGAGTAAATTAACAAACATGGAAATCAGGGCAACCAAGCAGATGTTTTCTACTTAGATTTTTTGAAAGGTTTTTGATAAGTTTAACAACAATGAAACAAAAGGGTAGCTCCTAATATGTATAAGCAACTTTGATGAGTATAAGTAATGATATATGCAAAGATTAAATTTTACTCTTGTATGTTTTGATTTTATTCTTGTACGGTTTTATCTCTGTATACTTGAAATTTGGTGTGGTCAAGAGACTAATCAATAAAGGTTATTCTGATTCTGTAAAGGTTATTCTGATTCTGTAAGCAACTTTCTGAGGAAAGAAAATAGCAGGAGTAAATAGATGTTTCTTACAATGGAGAAGATGTGAGATTCCCCAAGGTTCTGGACAGCAATTGTTTTTTAACTTATTTATAAATTATCTGGAGGGAGATGTGGTCAGTGGAGAATAGCCAAGTTTGCTTGTGGCACCAAATTATTCAGCATGCTGTGACGCTCTCCTGCGGGGTCTCTACACATTTGGAGACTGGACATCAAAATGGCAGAGGCTGTTCATTGTGTTATGTACAAGTGTAAAGTGATGCACATTGGAGCAAAAGCTCCTAACTACTTATGGGATTGTGGCCAACTGTGAATGGTTAGAAAAGAGATCTTGGAATAACAAAGTCCAATGAAAGTGTTAATGCAGTGTGTATCTGCTGTTAAAAAAAGGCTAATAGCCTTTTAATAAATAAATAAATAAAAGGTGGTACACATCCATGGTGTAACTGCATTTGGCATACTGCAGGCAGCTTTGGTCACCAAAGTAAATAGCATAGTTGGAAAAGGTTCAGAGGAGGTTTTTAAAAAATGATCAAAGGGCTGGGGGAGTTCTTCGAGAAAAGGTTGCAGTGTCTGGAACTTTTTAGTCTAGAGGAGTGAGAAGTGATGTAATAGAAATGTATAAATTTATGCAGGGTGTGAACAAAGTGGATAGGGAAAAAATTTTTCTCTTCCTCCCGCCCCCCCCCCCCAAAAAAAAAACACCTAGAACCAGAGGCCAGTCCTAAACAAATCAGGACAGACAAAAAGTTTTTTCCTTTTACACACCTTATAGTTAAACTTTGGAATTTACTCCCACAAGATATAGTTTTGGCTACCAGCTCAGATAGGTTGGAAAAAAAGATTTGGACCAATTCATGAAAGTCAAATTTATCAGTGGTTTGGCCCTGATGGCCATAGGCAATGGTTTGACTCTGAAGATCAGCTGCTGATAGACTAGAAGCAAAGCAAGCAGTGTGAGCTGCCTTCTGTAGCTGGTTGACCCCTGTGACAGCAGACTTTTGGACTACGTGGTCTGTGGATCTGATCTGGCAGGAAATCTCTTATATTCTTTTCAGAGTGAATGTTTGAGCCAGTTTGCTCTTGTGATTAGGGTGCTGGTCTCTTATCTGGGAATACCAGGTTTGATTCTGCACTCCTCCACAAAGCCAGCTGGGTGACCTTGGGCTAGTCACAGCTCTCACAGCCCCACCGACCTCACAGGGTGTTCTCTTGTGGGGAGAAGGTTTGTCAGCCTCTTTGAGACACCTTAAATGGGTGAGAAAAGCAGATATAAAAGGCAGCTCTTAAGAACATAAGAGAAGCCCTGCTTGATCAGGCCATAGCCCATCTAGTCTAGCAGCCTGTCCCAAACAGTGGCCCACCAAATGCTTATCAGCATCTCAAGCAGAGACAAGGACAAGCCTTTGCCTGCTCTCGAATCCCAGCAAATAGCCTTAGAAGCACCACACTTCTCCCACCACCACCACCGCCTGAAAGATGCACCTAGGCATTCATTCTAATAGCCATTGATACATCAGTCATCCATAAATTTGTCTAAGCCTACCTTAAAGCCATCTAGACTGGTAGCTGTCACTGCCTCTTCTGGCAGCACATTCCATAAGCCGATGACCCTCTGTGTAAAGGAATACTTCCCCTTATCAGATCCGACTCTCCTACCCATCAGCTTCATAGATGCCCCCTGGTTCTAGTGTTGTGCGATAGAGAAAAGAAATGTTCTCTATCCACCTTTTCTATACCATGTATAATTTTATGTACTTCAATCAGGTCCCCTCTTAAATGCTGTCTCTCCAGACTGAAGAGGCCTAGACATTGCAGCCTGATTTCGTAAGGGAGGTGTCCCTTAATCATTCTGGTTGCCCTTTTCTGCACCTTTTCCAATTTCACAATATCCTGTTTGAGATATGGTGACCAGAATTGTACATAATATTCCAAATGTGGCCTCACCATGGATTTATAATGAGGCAAAATGACATTGCTGACTTATTTTCTGTTCCCTTCCTAATTATTCCCAGCATTGAATTGCCTGTTTTTGCTGCTGCTGCACACTGGGTTGACACCTTCATTGAACTGGTCACCAAAACCCCAAGATCCCCTCTCCTGGTGTGTTGCAGAAAGCTCAGACTCTTCTTCCTCTTTGTTTCCTCTATCCTTTATTTTAATCATATTTTTATGCAGCTATTATGATCTTGGCAGTTTTCATTCAGTATCTTATGTAAACTGCTTCAAGATAATAATTGGAAGTGGTATATAAATATTTTTAAAAGTAAATAAATGTTCTTAAGGACAGGAAAATCCATTATATACAGATAGACACATACAGACGCTTCTAGGCAGAGGAGTACAAAGGACTCTTTAGACATATTAGTAAGAGATCCTCTGATTTACCTGTGCTAACTCACACTTGATGGGCTCCTGGGATTAGAATTTGGTACTAGCCTTCCATCTACATACGAGATCCTGTAGGGCAGGGAGAAGTGAGCTATATTTTTATGACGTAATTTCAGACTCCATTGCCCCTATAGCTAAGGAAGCATAGGTGAGCATCACATAATCCCCCCTCCCCTACAGGAACATCATTAATACAGGATATTGCACACAAGCAGAGTGGGCTCTTTTGTGGTTATGGGGGCTATTTCAAAACAACTGTTTGCACATCTTTCCTTGTAGACTATTAGAAATCAGCATTTCAAGGACTTGTGTGTGATAGTGGTCAGAATTCTGTATATAGTGGATCTTTAATTACTTTCTGTCTCTTTGTAAATGTTATTTACCCTGTGAATTAATAAAACACACCACCATGTCAAGTGTTGTTCTGTTGCATTTAAAATACCTATTCTTACCCTTAGATGCTCCTGGTAACAGTTGCCAAGCAAAATGTTCAACAGCTTTGCAGATTTAAGGTGAATATCCTACATGGTTTGGTGTAGATTCTTCTTTCTTAAAGGATATTTTAGTTAAGGTAAGTTTGTATTGAATCATTTTTTAAATATTTCTCAGGGATGGGGGGTGTTCTGTAACCAAGGAGGCAATCAGCTCATTTCTGTTTTACTGCTTTTAACACAAGCCTGAAAGCTTAATTGCCTTTCTTGCCAGTGTTGATAATTGCAGTCAAACAAATTGTGTCTGTATTTCAAATTGCAGTTGTTGGTCCAAAGCTGAAGCAACAAAATTTGTGTTTCTTAAAAAATATCATTCTTCCTTGCATTGCATTTTGATAAGACTGCATTTTTCTTTGTTTTCTTAGATTTTGCTGTTTAAATTCTTGCGTTTCACTAATGAAAATTATATACAATGCCATTGCAGAATAATGGACGTGAAGAGAGATTTGATGCTGAGTGGGCTGACAGACTGGGGAAACACTGTATTAAAGCATGATTCTTAGATCAAAACAAAATCTGATCAGAACATTGTGCATGTTGTCTCTTTATAGAATGGAGAGAAAATCACTATGTCTAATACTGTACACTATTATGTGTTTTTCCTTTAGTTAGTTCAGAAATATACATCTAAATATTAAAATGACAGCAGTAAAGAATGAGAAAAGTGTTGTGACTTAATTTCAAAATAAGAAAGCAAAATGTTCCACCCCAAACCAGATAAGCTCCTTTAAAGCCTATCTTTCTTTGTGATAGGTTTCTGCAATAGGCATCTTATTAAATATCTAACTATGGCTCCAGGCAAAGAAAACATTAAATGAGATATCAATGCCTTAATCTCATATTTACTAAGTCATTGAGCAAAAAGCTATAGGGCACTGAAGGAAAGATCTGTAAATTAGGAAATAATATAGTATATTTAGTATTATGAAATCCTTGGCTTGGATTTTAAGAAATTCGCTGAAGGGTCAGTGAAAAGTTGCTTGCTACCATTTACTTTTTCATTTAGATAAAATTGCAAGCACAAAGAAGAGGAAAGTCAATTAAAAGATAAGACAGCAAGGCTTCTGCTAGGATAGCAGAGGCAGCATGCATTCAAATAGCTGCCTCATGGATGAATGATTTATTGGGCAACTCAATGATTAGAAATAAGTATTGACAGATAACTAGTAGACTACATGTCTCAAAGTCACAATGTTCTTTCATTTGGAGACACCGCAGTTTAGAAGACGTGCACAATGTAAGATTGCAGGAAACCTGTAATAGGTACAATCTGTTGCAGTGTGAGACTGGTACTTTGTTTAGTTGTGCACATGACATTCATTGATACCATTTAAGATACAATTGGTTAGGAAAATACATTAGCAAGTTTTTAAAGTTCTGCAAAACTTACTGAGCAGTGTGTAACACAAAGCAAGATAACTGGACATTGGACCAAGAAAAAAACATTAAAAGCAAATTGCAAGTATTAGGTTGACATTTTAGTCAGAAAAATAGTTTATATAGGCTTGTTTCCAGAATGGACATAGTAGGCATGAAAAGTCTCTGGGGTGCCACAGTTATCAAGTTAGGTTCATAGTTTTTTGGAATAAAGAAGCAATGGCTGCTCCTTCTTTTTCAAAATCTGCCTAGCATCCAGCTCTGTTTTGCAATTTCTCTATGAGATACAAGAGCAACTTGAAAATCTTCATTTTAGCAAAGAAGTCCATGTATGTAGGATAAAGAAGACAATGATACTCTTTGTTTTAGCAAAGGTAAAGGTCACCTTTGGATGGTATAACAGATAAGCCAAATTTTATAGTATTATCTGGTGATATAAAAAGATGCTCTCCCCAGGATAAAGTGTCCATCTGTTTTGCAGTCGCCATGCATGTAGAATAAAAGTCTATCATGGCTTGGCATCGCATGTAAAAGCAAATCTTGGTTTACATTAACCTTTGAAAACCTTTGACCTATAAAGTATACCAAACAAAGTTTATTAATGACAGAAAGAGATATTAGTAATAACAGCCTTAAAAGCAGTTTATATGGGGAACATTTTGAGCTAGTACCTTTTGCAGCTCACATGGGCTCTTTTCCCTTTTACATGCATTCTGGGACAAGGAGAGTAATAACTTGAAAGCTTTTACATTCATCCCCTTTCTTGTTTGCAGCTCTGGAGCATCAACGGCTCTCACAGTCACTGATCAAACGTATCCATGGTGGATTCTTAGATTCAGACAAAATGGTTTTGCAGTATATGAAGTGTTTGTTTAAATCATCTAAAGTTCCGCTCCATGACTTTCGCAACTGAGAACTGTCAGGAATTTAAATAAGCAGGCTATTGGCATTTAAACCATTTACGTAATGTCTGCTGCTTGCGTGTTCAAATTAGAATTTAGCAGAGGATGAGATGGTCCTGATAAGTTGATAAAATAGCTGAATTAGGTTCCATACTTCATTAATATGGAAGTATTATAATATAAATGAGTCTAAAAAGCCCTAGAACCGACTTGATCCAAAGTATAATCGAGGGTTAAGATTTAGCACAGTCCTTAAGGGTATGTTAAATAACTGTATCTAACAGGGAAGCATTTTCCTTCCAATTGCACTGTAGCCTAAGCTGTTTTTAAAGTCTCCTTTATTTTAAAAATTGCCGGTATGAGCTGTATGGAAGGTTTAGAAGTCTATTGTCTGCAGAACCTTCCTTTTGTTGCCTGATGGTTCGATGGCTGCAAGTTATGTTTCATACTTTGCAGTTTCTTATATTGGGAACAGTGGTGGAGTATTTCTATCAGTTAAGAAAATAATCTGTTCTTGGAAGTATATGTTGTCTTAGTGGCGTGCCTAAATTTGAGGGCTGTCATTCTGGTGGAATAACAGGAGACTTTTCTTGTTTTAAGTGGTTTCTCTTAGCTGGTAAATAATATTTATATCGAAGTGTTCCATGTTCATTAAAATAATAAAACAAATAAAACAAAATTATACATGGAAACAACAACTGTTAGGCATCACTAAAAGGATGTAGGTGATTAGTGTACTGAAACTGATACTTCAGTGTTGGGCAGTATAAAACAATGTAAATAAACAAGCAGAGATTCATATGAGTTATTTTCAAAACTCTGTTTCCGTAAAGCTTTAACAAACCCCAGGGAAGATGAAACGAGTTACAGCTTTTAAGTAACAACAGTTTGTTGATTGGGTAAGATTTAACCTCCAAACATTATACAGTTCAGACCAAAATGCTTGAGTTTAAAACTATGTTGCCCCTTATTGTACCTTGACCTGTGGTTTTATTTATTTTTATTATCTTTCTATCCCGCCCTATACCCGAAGGTCTCAGGGTGGATAACAGCACTTAAAATCCAATACATTAAAACAGTAAAGAATCTATATTAAAACAATAGTATCTGCAAATAACTACCGGTGGCTTCCATATATAGGATATATCTCCAAGTCCAGACGAGAATATCAATTAAATATATTGGATTGCATACTTAGTGATTTGAATTATTTATATGGAAAACTGAAATGCTAATAATGAATAAATGTAGACATGTCTTATAAAATATTGTGGTTTTGTTCTCACTAACTGCCATGTGGCACAAGACTGTGCCACTAGAAAGCCAAGGCTTAGTGGAACGGTAGAAGCCAATTCTGGCATTGAAAGCCATTGACACAACAGAGGGGAAACCCAAACTGCCATTTTAAACTGGTATGAAATCATGTTATACTGTGTCAAAGCAAAAGATTTTGTGGATTAAGAACAGTCGTATTTCACCAACAATGTAAGAGCAGAACTGAATGAAGTAACACTATGTTATACAAGGGATGATAGTATATCACATTTGTGTGTTGTCTGGAGCAAATTAAGTGCATAGAGTGGAATGTTGCCTTGTTGTATCCCAGGGACATAACTAGATTGGATTCCTGATTCACAGCTCAGGGCTTCTGGGGTCCCTCTTAAGCTTTCTGCCCTGTTTATATGTACGAATTAAAGGAGAATCTCTGAGGCCATGCCTTGCAATTTTAATTAACTTCTAGCACAGCTTACCTTTTAACACGGATGCATTTCATATAACACTTTGGTTTGTTTGTAGTATTTTGCTGAAGTGTTACTATTGTTCAAACAAAACTGTGAGATAAATAGTGATGGGAAAGAGACTCAACAAAGCTCCTTCACCTCCTGGCAGTGGAAAGGGTGATCTCAACTCAACCAATTGAAGTTAACAGCTTAATAAACAGAACTGCAGTAAATGATATATTTTGTTGTGGTTGTGAACTGTTCCTGTTCTCTCTGATGTGACAGGTTCCAGGCAAGAAACTCTCACCAAAAAAAAAATGAGTGAGAAGGTTTATTTTCCTGGATTTTTTTTCCCAAGAGCTTTTTCCTGTTTCATTCCTTAGGAAGGAGGAATAGTTTCCACCAAACCTTTCACATCTATAGTATTCTAGTCACCTATGCCTTTTCTCAAGATACTCTGTTATTCCGTCTTTTCCTTAAGCAAGTATAAAACATTAGTAGGAGATTTGGGGTGAGTTATTACCCATGTGCTGATCACAGCCAATTCCAATTCTCCATACAACATGAACTGGGAGAGATAATGCTGATGCTGCTAATGTGAAGATCCCATATACCAGTAAGAGCAGGAGCCCCACAGCCCGTTAACACAAATGTCGCTCAGCAGCACCTGCTCATCCAATTGAAACTCACTCCTAGCGATGATGCTCTTTAAACTTTTTAACCCAGATCTCAACTCTGATGACATTATCTAAATACCATGTGTTGTGTAGACTGAGGAGTAAATATGTATTGCCTTGAGAATGAAATACATTAAGCTACCTGATCTCCTTTAGTGTTGCAGAAGAGGACTATACTCTGTTCTCTATTACCAAAAGTAGAGGCCATGGTATTTTATTCCTGGGTATCTGAAGGAGCACCTTCTCCCATATTGACTTGCTGATGAATTGAGATTTCAGGGAGAGGGCCTTCCTGTAGCTTCTCCTCTCTCAGGGGATGACGACACAAAGGAGAGCGTTTTCAGTGGTGGCCCCCAACTTCTGCAACAGCCTCCCTCTTAAGTTTCAGCAGGTACCTTCATTATTTGGTTTTCAGGGTCTGGTTAAAACATTCCTATTCACCCAGGTCTTTGATGTCTAGGTGCTGTCCTGCCAGGAAGGATGGATGGGTACGGAGGGAGAGAGGGAAGGTTATCTTTTAAATATGTTTTAATGTTTTTATATATTTTGTTTTTACTATTGTGACCCACCCTGAGACCTTTTGGTAAAGAGTGAGATTATAAATTCTTATATTTAATAACAGGGAAATAAATCATTTCTTGAAGAACTGATTAGGGGGGAAGCAAGACGCTTCTAAGGCCATATGCTGGGATTCCAGAGCGGGAAAAGGTTTGTCTGTTTCTCTGCTTGAGATGCCCATGAGCTTTTAGTGGGCCACTGTGCACGACAGGATGCTGGTCTAGATGGGCTGTGGCCTGATCCAGCAGGGCTTCTCTTATGTTCTTAAGTTCTTAAGAACAATTGGACATATGGAACTAATGACCTGGAAGAGACCTGGCCTCTCTAGATTCCTGCATAGTGTAGGTGGTTAGAACTAATGGCCTAGATAGTTCCTTCCAACTCTGTGATTCTTTGAACTGCTGGAGACATTTATTGTTCTTAGGAATAGTCTGTCCAATAGCAGCAAAGATAGGAAGGGACCTGTGAGATTCTGTCCAATCCAGGCTGTATTTAGATTGCCATGTTTATGAAGTCATTGGGAGTCCAAAGAGCAGAACTCAGTCCTGTGCCATTAAGGCATGTGAACACCACAGTACTGACATAACTCTCCCCAGTACTACATTGGTCGTGGTCCCACCTTCATTTTAAACCATCTTCAGTCCATCTTCAGGTCTGACTGCTCACATCCTTTCATTTCTATCCATTCTATTTGAGGACTTTCCATTCAAGAAAGTCCAAATGGAGGGTGGAAAGTCCATAAATAAAACAAATAGAAATTAAACAGTGTGAACAGTCAATTCAAAGATGGACTGAAGAAGGTTTAAAGTGAAGGTGCATCCACAGCCCTTCTGAAAATGTCTTGTTGGAACAGTTGGAAGTGTCAGAGAATTCAACCGCTATCCTGATTTGACGTGAAACACAAAAGACTCTATGTGTGATGAACACACGCACAATTCTGATACAAACCTTAATGTTACTAATAATGCTGCTTTAATGTGCTGTGCTTTTTATTTTGATGCATATATCATTGTAGGTTACATTAAGTGATCATTTATCATTCTAACCTTAAGATCAGAACCACATAAAATGTTTATCAACATTTTGATAAACGTTGAGCCCTTCAGACTTTGCGTGAGAAAACTATTACTTTGTCTTCGTCTCCGTAAGATATACATTCCAGTTCCTACCATGGATGACAAAAACTGTGGTTAATCTGAACACATTTACAGTATTTTCCCCTGTAGTCAGCCATGGTTGAGTGGCTCAGCGTATAGTCAATCAGCAGATAGGGGGTCACGCCTGTATTGCTGATGGGTTGTATCAATTTCTTAGGAGACATTGTTCCATTTTGGAAGTATCTCTGCAGTCATTTTCTGTTTCTGTTATTATAAATTCAGCTCAGTCAGCAAGGAAGTTAGATTGCTACAATAAGTGAGAGAAAGGTAGTCTCTTCTGAGCTTGATTTCAGATTTATTTATATTGCTTATTGGTATGCATGGATGAAAAAACCCAACACCTATATCTTTGAATTGTTTCTTGAAAAGGTGTTTTGGATTTTGCATTAGAACTCCAATAGTTATATGAGGATAAAAGTTATGATGTACAAAGAGATATATTCAATAGAAAGTTTTGAAGACCATTTTTGAAAATAATGTCAGATCTCAGCCAGTATTTCTGACTCTTACTAGCTGTGTAGCACCATCTTTATGTAACTTGTTTATTAAGGCCTAGAATGGGTAAGTGTTCCTTGTTAAACAATAAAATTGCCATTACTGTACTGTGTTATAAATTGAGTTGTGCTTTTGAAGAAGGTCCCAAAGAATGCTATGATAAAAAGTTTTTCAAGGAATAAAAATCTGGCTAACCAATTTGCCATGAATTTGTTCCAATGTTCATATAGTATCTCCCTTACTGTAACTTAGACAGATGATTAACCCCTATATTCAAGGATAATAGAAAAAAAATCATGATCTGTTTTCTGTCATATGTTTCCAGGTGTTTGTTTTTATTTGGGTATTTATATCCTGCTGTTCAGCCAAAGATCCCAGGGCAGGGGCACAAAAATAAGAATATTTTTTAAAAAAATCATAAAACTGTATAAAACATAAACTAAAATATAACCCTTCCATGCTGCCTGGCAGGACACTGATTAGGTTCCTAGACATCAAAGACCTGGGTGAAGAGGTACATTTTAGCCAGGTGCCGAAAGACATAGAACATTGGCACCTGAAGTACCTCCAGTGGGGGCTTTTCCAAAGCCTAGGGGGGGCATAGAAAAAGCCCTCCTGCACTTCACCACTCCTTGCACATCTGCAAGAAGCAAGACTGAAAGAAATCCCACTGTGTTTTAAATGGTTAAAGCAGTATCGGAGAGACCCACCATTGCTCCTACATTATAAAAGTATTATAAACATGAGAGAGGCTGGGGGTTTGACCAGCTTGGCACAGTTGACTTTGGAGGGTCATAGCCATAGCAAGATTTGAACTTCCAATTACAATACTAATGTCTTTAAAAAAGACAGAGAGTACCTTATTTCAGGTTTATCAGATCAGTTCCTTCACTGTGACACAAGATATGGCCGTTCCTGTCCACAGAGTCCATTGTACCTAGTAATGAATTGCTCACTGTCTTTTCTAGATTGCGTATGGCGTGTATGTATGTACTTTCCAGATGAAAGCATGCAAACCACAAAGCTGCTATACAGTGTAACCAGACTTTAGCTATAATCTGTTATTGTAACAAACCTAGCAACTCCTGCATACTGACAGTGATACATCAGAAGTGTAATGAGATTCTAAGTACTCTGAGTTCTGTGTAGCAACTCTTGCTATACAGAGTTAAAACCCTAGGCCAGCGGTTCTCAACCTTCCTAATGCCAGACCCTTTAATACAGTTCCTCATGTTGTGGTGACCCCCAACCATAAAATTATTTTCGTTGCTACTTCATGACAACCCCTGGGAAAGATTAGATCGAGCTGCAAAGGGGTCCCGACCCACAGGTTGAGAATCACTGCCCTAGATCTATTCTGTTGCTCAGAGAGTGTTTCTATAGATTGCTATAGGCGGTGAAGACCCCATTTAAAAATGTGAATCCTTGTTTCCCACAGAAAATACTAGGACACAATGTGATCTGCAAAACTTAATATGGGATCATTTGAGCTTTGCGGATTTGGGCTTAAAGATTTCAGAGTGAGGTACTAAGACTTACACAAGAATCAGGAAAAGGGAAAACTATTACTATTACTTTGGGGTTTATAAGATTTCTCATTTTGAGTTTTGCCTCCCAAGCGGGATTAAGTTGTTATAAAAGCTTGAGTGGAAGAGGATTTGGCATATAAATTAAACATTCATTTTCAAAAGGATCTCAAATTTAAATTACTTGTATGCTGTTTGTTAAGAGGCACACAGTTCCCAGGTCTGTATTTTTTGAACTGTAAATATAGAGGCAATTGCTGGGAAGGATAGAAAGCAAATCTTAAAAAAAAAGAAAAGAAAGCACATGACTTCTCTTCGCTTTTGTCAAGACACTCCCAAGCAAATGTTGATCATAGCTTCCTAAGGATGTTTATAGAGTGACACTTTTTGAAGATGGATGTGACTCACTGGCATCTTTCTGTCCCGAGAGACCATCAGATACTGCATCACAACTTAATTTTCTTCAGAAACTACGGTGCCTGCTGTGACTATACAATCCTGGAATGACAGGCCTTTGTACACATAAATACTGTGTCTTTCACTGTTTGATCTAACAGTTCTCTCATCACTTACACTGTCTCCTCTCCTCCCACCATTCACTCTCCTGTGTTCCTGTCCAATATCTACTGAAGTTGGCTGCTACCGACTTCAAGATTTTTAGGGTGATGTCATACTTTTTCACATCATGCTTTGCAGACAGCCTTGAAATGAAGGATGGGCCTTGTTGCTGAAAGATTGATAAAATGAATATAAATTGAGATAATAGAAATATGGAACATGTGCTGGCATTTTTTCCATATATGGTGACCAATTTAGATTCTTAAAAAATCATCTCAAATAAAAAATAGAACAGAAAGAATAACAAATCCAATTAGGCTGTGTTAAGCTAAATATTGGAGAAAAGTTAAAATCCCATGTTTAATATGATACAAAGCAAAGATAAACAATTATGCTATAATGGCCAACCTTAAAAGCTCTTTTAGAGTGTAAGAAGAAAGACAGATTGGGCAATGCTTATTAAATATTGTTGTAATAAAGTATATTCTTCATACAATCCAAAGTTCCTTTTGTATAATGAAACTATGAATCCAACAGTTTATAGTGCAGTCATAGAGTCCCTAAGAAAAAGCTAATTATTTACTCAGGGGTAACATGGTTTAAATCCCAAAGGGCATTCAGTCAGATTTGTCCCTTGTCCCTCCAGAAAATAATGAAATACAGGAGAGATCTCCTTCCACATCACAATAGCAATTTATGGGCAATTGAGACTTCCTGTTGGTAACTATGCTTTCTCATAGCAGGAGCAGAGATGCTTTGGATTTGTCTTCAAAGAATTTTGACTGTTGCCATGTTATCACTTGAAGGTCATCTCAGAGAGGATATGTAGCAGGCTTTTTGGCTACCATGAGGGTCACTCATATGTGTTGTCAATCAAATCACAATAGAGTAATATATACACTATATCTTAGGTGCCAAATGAAAGGTGATATAGAAATTATCCACCCACTTGGCATATTCCGTGGCGGAGGAGCGAAAAGTCGGTGCCAACTGTCATTATAAAAAGGCGATATAACAGAACATAGGAGATAGATTCAGCTGACTCCACATCAAAAGGGCACTTAAAGTAAGAGGCACTAAACAAAGCTATTTGTTGTGAAAGGCAAGTATGAATGTATAGATATTCGGTTGGAATCTATTTGAAACAAAAACTTGGAGTATCTAGTGTCCTGTTCCAAATTATTCATTTCACTGAGTCATGGTCTAATAACAACAGATGCTTGAAAAATAAACCACATGTAGCATTTATCCAGCAGGGCTTGTGATAGGAACTTGTCAAGGGGGTGCAAAAGGAATACGCCCAAAGAGAAGAGTTGGCATTTAAGCCAATAGTTGAAAATCCACACCCTGGCTCAGTTCTGGGCTATCCGTCTTGGGTTTCAGAGTAGTACTGAATATGCATCTGAGAGTAAGAAACAGCTTTCTTAAGAACTTTTCCAGGACTCAATAGCCCAAATGCATTTCTTAGTGCAAAAGGTTTATCCAAAGTTCTTAGTACAGTAATGATTTGTTAAGCATTTATTCAGCAAAGAACAGAAGTAACATGTAGGACAAAGCTTAAATTTCACATGCTTTTAGAACTTTAAATATATTACCACAGGGAAATCCAAAGTTCAGCTCTGCTGGGCTTGTTGAAATGTGCAAATAATGGATCCCCTTGGCTAAATTATATGCATCTTCAACACCAGGCATTTCCTGCCAGGCCTGACAGATCTCAACACCTGCTGATAGCATGTTTTCCCCCCTCACAGGGTGGTAGGACACTTCAGTCAGTAACCCATCCCCTGTTACTGTGGTGTGGGTGGCAGACTTGTGCCATCTAAGAAGCAGGCACAAGTAGTATTAATTATCTTACTAGCAACTGTTTGTTCCCCAGAACCACCAGCATTTATACAGGCAGCAGTTCCTAAATTCATTAAGTGCCACTAAACCTGGCATTGTTAAATTGCACAGTAACTTCCTTTTTCTGAAAAATGTGAAACGGCATATACAAAAGTGGGGAGGGAAAGTGTGTCCCCATTTAACTGAAGGCCAGAGCAAAAAGGTGTGTCTTCACCACCTTCTTGAACATATACAGCAAAAGAGCCTGATGAACCTCAAGGGGGACAATATTCCATAGCCTGGGGGCTATCACTGAGAAGGCCCTCTCCCGGGTGCCCACCCATTTTGCCGCTGAGGGTGGTAGGACATTTAAAAAGTTTTTTTAGACTATTGTTTATACTGAAGAGACAGAACATTATTCCTTTCTTTCTCCACTGAAGGGTCATGCTGTAGAATTTTTGATAGGATCATTTAAGTAATAGGAATGTATAGAAATAAGGACTGTGAAAAAGATGGTCTTTAGTATTATTATTTGTTATTGCCATCTGCCCAGAATTCTGGGCAGTGTCCTCTTACAACTTTGATTCAAAACTTATTGTTCAAACATCTCTTGAATTAACCAAGGCTGTTTTTTCCACTGTCATTAGAAGTATCCATTAAGTACCCATTAATGGGTACAAAAATGCCATTATGTACCCATTAATGGGTACTTAATGGGTACTTCTAGTGACAGTGGGAAAACACCCCAAATTTACTTTTTTAATTCAAGAAGGAACCCTGGCATTTTAGGCAGCATTGACTTTGCATATTTGGCAGTTAGCCCAGAGGCAGCTTCATGTTCAATCCTGCTGTTGCAAAATAGTATAAATAGCTTTAACTTAATCCCCTTTTGTGTTCACAGTTATCTTCAGCCTTAAGGATCAGCTTTTCACAGGATCACAGAGAATTTTTAAAATTACAGTTTATACAGATCTATTTATATACCAATTAATTATTATTATTTTCCCATTTACTCACTCATCTATATTTGGTGTAGGCTGTTCTGGCATGTAGTGCCAGAATTATGGGGACTTGTTTTGAAATTAAATGTGCTCCCCTTTTTTGTTAACAACCAGCTGCTGCTGCCTAAGGTATTATACCTAGGCTTGTGTTTTATCTAGTAAGCAGTGTTCACAGTTTTTGCAAAATATTGTAGTTCAGATGTTTTGAAATGCTTTTATTATTTTTTGAGTATGTAAGACTAAAATACATATATAATTGGCACTTATCACCTATCTGATAGTGAGATATAATAGGATCTTATCTTGCAACTACTGTAAATATTCTCCCAAACTGTATCCTTTAGATCTTTAAACATTTGTAAAAATTTAGAAAAGGTCAAATAGTGTAATATCCACAATAAAAATTGTATGCAAATTAGAAAAAAGCTGTTGAATACTGGTGTTTAGATTTGATATATGCTGACTAATGAGCACGCTATGTTTTTCCAGTTGTTTGAAGTCAATTTAATTTGTATTTATTTTAGACAATCTGTGCACGTCTGTTGACTGTAAATAAATCTGAACTGAGATGGATATATCATTTAATGTAGCCTGTTCAATAATAGTCAGAGTGCTTGTAATATTAGATCTCAGTGCCTTGATAAGGCACAACCTATCCAAAAATAATAATAATCGATCAGTTGTGATGGATTTTGGTTTGTAAACAGTAGGCCAAAGGCAGGATCACCATATAAGTGATAAATGACCTATTTGAAGGCTAAATGAAGGTTAGTTATGAATTGGAATCAAACGAAATTACTAACTTTTCAGTGTCAGTTTTGGAGAAAAGAAAAACCATATACATGTATCTGCAAGGTGGAACTTCAGTTTGCTATAAATCGACTATTAAAATGTTTAATAATAAAACAAGATTCAAACTGTGTGTGTTCATCAGGCAGAGGCAACACTGAATACCATCAGATGAATTAGAGAAAATAATAAAATGTAGGCTGTGTTAACAAATGCTGAAAGTTTTTTTTCTTTCTCAACAGAAACACTCCTTGCTCACCTTGGAATATGGAAAACAAGAAGAGCTGACAGCTGACTCCCAAAAGTTCATCAGATAAACTAGTCAACAGATTTTGTCTAGAATATCAGTGCTGATGAGTTCTATGGCCAGTTGTTTCCACAAGCCTAATTTGCAGGTACAGTTGTTTTAACATTTGTATACTTAACAGTCTAGAATCTAATTGCTTGCATTTACGAAACTATTGTAAGGAGCCAAAATTGTTCTGATTATGTGATTGTTGGATATCAAGATGATAGGTTGCCTCTACAAATTCAACTTTTAGTACCATTTAGTTTTGGTAACAAATGTTTTGCTTTGCTTTTGGAAAGCTCAGTAGGGCTTCCATGTTTATAGGGCTCATTTGAGAGTAATCCATTTTAATCTGAAGTGGTTTGGGAGGAGAACAGGCTGCCACCTGCCATCCTCTTCCATGCATTTTGTTGAGAAATTTGCAACAAATTAATATGTTCAAGCAGAGGAAGCTTCATATTTAAACAGTCTTGGAACATTTTATTTGTTTGTTTATATTCTGTCTACTTCCTGAGGACTTGAAGAGGCTCCAATGGAAGGAGCTGTTCTAATATTTTCTGCAAAATACCTGCCTGAAACAGGGGATTTTGCCTTTAAATTTCTTTGGAACTATTTGGAGACACATTGTGACAGGTACAAGCCTATGTTCGACATTGCTGTCTCAGATTGCCCTTGAGATACCCCCATCACCAAAGTCACAGCTATCGGTAATCAGGAACTGGCAGACCCAACTCATGCAGAACCACTGGAAATTGGGACAAAACATTTCATTCAAGGAAATCCTCCCTCTCTCCATACCTTAAGCATACTAGTTCATGGCAAAACTGAGAACATTTGATCATAATTTGGATGGGGCCCAGCTGAGTTTTTTAAAAACCCTGGGCTTAAATTGAATTATTTTCTCAAAATGTACCTTTTATGACAGGAGAGGGAAATCGGTGGCTGCTAAGGAGTAGTAGATTTTCTCCAGTCATCCTTGACAGTTGGGCATACTGGTTTGAGTCGATAAGAACCAAAGACGAATAACGTTTAGAAGGCAAGCTGTCCCTATACCCCTGCCCTGCAGTTAGTAAAAAAACAGGCTTTCCCTTTCTATTCTGCCCTCTGTGATACCGCTCAATCAGAAAGGATTCCTGTCCCTCAGATTTGTGGGCTGCCTGGAATGAAGAAGAGAGATGAAAATCAGCATCCTCCTCCAAGAAGTTCCTACTTGCCAAAGAGAAAAATGTTCTTGCTTTTTGTATGTACCAAACAATAAACATTAACAGTTATTGAGTAATTTGGATGTGATTGTGTTTGCTTCATAAAAACATATTATGCCAAAGTATTAAAATTAACAAATAGGTGTACCTGATATTGTGAACAAAGACCTTAATATAATACCATGGTGCAAAAGGCTACTTGCTTTAAATCTATCATTTTCATAACTACCAAATAAGCCTTAATTCTGTAGTAAACTCTTTAAGGCCTGTGAAGCAGATTTGCTGGATAAGCTCCCTTATATTAGCATAATTCCCCCAAATAGTCATTTTTTAAAACCTAGCATTTTGTACTTCAATTTTATCCTTCTTCATTTCATTATAAGTCATTCTAATACAATTAAATCAACGAAACAACTAGTTTTGGGTCTTTGTAACAGAAACTACAGATAGCTTTTTGGAAGCTCTAGTTTATCTTCCATATGTGGCACTAGAAAGTTATCAGTGTACCTCCAAAACACTTTCCTGGTGCTTTCTGGAGAGAAAATAAGGGGTATGGCTGTCCTCAAGAGTGAACTCTTTTAAGAACCAGAACACAGCTTTTAAAATGAAAAACTTAAGCAAAATTGATCCATATGAATGCTGGATCAGCACACACTTTTGGAGAAATGTGTTAGGCTTTGCTCTTAGAACTTCAAACCTAGCAATGCCGAACGATAAACATACATCTTCTAAATTTATGACAAACTCTTAAAAAGCAGGGTACTAGTCCTGGTGCTGTGATTAGTGCAAAGATGTTTCCTTGTATCTTTACAGCTTGTTCTGTCATACAAATAATAATGATTGATTAGGAGACAGAATGTTTAGGAGGCAAAATTGGCAATTTCAAAATAACAGAGGAAAAAAATGGAGGAAATGGCAGTTTGAGTGACTAAGTCATAACTCACAGGTTATACAGGTTGTAGGTATCAAAACCCTATACAGTTCTGTAGTCACAGATAACACTTGTCTAGCAAATTTTATTGTTCTTTTTAACATCAGGAGCTTTAAAATTCGTGAAAGATTTTTTGAACATGTCATACATGATATCACCCTGCATAACATATTCACAGGCTCTTAAAAAGCTTTTCTGAAATCATGTATACAACAGTAATGGACAAAAATTCCCAGAACATAATGTCCCTATTCTAATAGGACTGAGTTTTGATTAGTCTTTCTCTTTTTGTAATTGATTTATTAAATTATGGAGGATATAACACATAAATTCCTTTGTGATTCTATGTTTTGCAATCCAGGGAGTAAATGCGAGAGATACACAACAAAGGTGGGATAATGATGCAGATCTGTGGAGTAAAAAGATAATTATCCCTTTCTGCTCAATTAAATTATCAACCCAATGAACAGGGATTCTTTGCTGGACAGAAAGTTTTAAATCTCTTCCCAACTTTCCCTGGATGGGACTATAAAAGATGCCTGCCTATGATCGAGACTTATTCAAGTAATTATAAACCGTGGACCAACACTCTGATTTGGTATCAGGTATCAGGTACCTTTCTGTATTCTTAGGCATTCCTGTGCCCCATGAAAATGAGATTGGTGTAAGTCTCCCACCACCTGTAGGTGCTTTGGCAAATCTGACAGCTTATAGTCAGTCATTCAAACAGGAGAATACTTTCATATTTTTATTTATCCACTTTGAAAAAGAGGATTAATTGTGTGCAGTCAAGATAAAGACCGAGTTGTGCTTGACAAGATGACAGTTAGTCCTTTAATCCATTTTTAAAAAAAGGTGTCACAAAAGAAACTCATTGATTAGAAGAAATATTTTTTTTCCTAGCTGACATGTCTTTCTGGAATAGATGTTCGCATTTTACTAACAGCTATCCATGAGCCTCTACTGCTGAATTAAGACTTATGTAAACAAAGTTCTGGCAAATGAAGTGCTGGATGATCCTGCATAATAATAAGCTTCCCTGGAGTTTGGGAAGGGTCAGGGAACACTTGTGGAAAAATTTCTTACCTTTATTATGCAATCTTGACAGGTAATTCAAAAGACTAGTGCTTAGATTCCCCTCCTACCCAAAGACAACAAGAGTTGTATGGGACTTTTTCTTTTAGATACACAATTTTCAGGTGAGGTCATAAAGCCATGAAGTTGAAAGGGCCTATTTATTCAGGGATCCAAATCTAATGAACGAAATAAGTGTTCTGTGTAAGCTTTGTGTTTTCTTGTGTAAGAAGAAGAAGAGTTGGCTTTTCTACCCCACTTTTCTCACCCATTTAAGGGGACTCAAAGCAGCTGACAAAGCTTTTCTATTCTTCTCCCCACAAATGAACACCCTGTGAAGTAGGTGGGGCTGTGAGAGCTCAGAAGAGAGCTATAACAAGCCCAAGGTCACCTAGCTGGCTTTGTGGAGGAGGGTAGAATCAAACCCGGTATGCCAAGATAAGAGTCTGGCTCCTTAACCAAACTGGAAATCCAAATCTTACACAAGTGTGTTTTCTAAGGTAGCAAATATATGCTGAACTGTATTGGAACAAGGTACTCTGTGTCAGAAAGCAGGATAGATTTCTCCACTGTCCCCAAATGTGAATGTGTCCGAATAAAATCAAAAGAACATGATAGTTTGTGATCTGCCTAAAACTGAGGCAAAAGCTAAAGAACCTTTATCCCTTGTGAGGCAGATTGAGTGAACCTCACAGGTCACATAGATTTTCTTAATACTAAAATATCATATGCTATCAAACCTGAATCATGTTACTGTTATTCTTTCAATAATTTTATTTTCCTTTTTTAAAAGTTGCCATTGTGGCTATATTTTCAGGTGGGGGTGTGTGGGGGCTCTGACTATACATGGTGATCAGTTACCAGATGTGCAGATCCTGGTCTAAATGGAATAGCACAAGTAGAGCTGAACAATTTAATGTTCACACCTTTTGTATTCTGGTATATCTCTATGCCTGCCCATTGTGATATTCAACAATGTTATCAAAATAGGAAATAGAGCCCCAAAAGCCTACTGTGAAGCTTTCCAGTTGGGAAAACTTTCAAATGTGGAAATCCTCTCTCTTAAAATTTGATGGACTGCCATAATAGGCATTATATATTTGTTCTCTTGGCATCGTTCCAGTGTTCTTTATTACTTCCATGACTGATGTTCTTTTGTACCTTTGAAGAAATTGTACAGCTGGCTTCCTAATAAATACAGTTCTTTATTCTCCCTTTGCTGCAGCATCTTATGTATAGTTAAATTTAAATGAGAATTTAATTCTAGGTAATTTTTTTAAAAAAATAAAACTTCCTTAGTTCACATTTCCGTTGAGGCTAATAAAAAAAAACCCTGATAGATACTTAGGACTGAGGAACACGCAATCCCCATTTCCGTTCTTATACAGAACGATAAACCAAAGTATAAATGGAAACAGCAGAAATGGTATTGAAGAGAAAAATGGTATAGAATGCATGTGGTTGCTATAGAAACTAGCCAGACATGTATTCAGAGCAATATTGTCATTGTCATCATCACCTAGTCTGCAGTGTGCTATTCTCTCTAACAATAAAGTAAATCCAAAGTTATATTGACTCATCATCATAAAATCATGTAGAGCCGGTTGTTGTTTTTAATAGCATGCTTCTTGTTCGGTTCACAGATGAACATTGGGTTTTAGTAGCTAAATACAGCAAGAAAAATGGAAAGAGAACTGCATGGGTCACAGGTTATGCTGGCAGGGATATCACAGTAAATAAGAGAATAAAGTATTAAATAGTGCAAGAACACCATCTACAAGATATAGTTAACAAGATTTATAAACCTTAATTTTCCATAAACACTCTTTAGCATTGCAGTCTTCCAGTTCAGATAAGACCCCACCAGCAATACCAAATGTGGCCTCCTTTTTAGAAATGGATAATAATATGTAGAAGAATAAAATCAGAAGGACCTGGTCAAGCCATGAAATCCCTGCCCCATGTTGGAATCCTAATAAAGCACCCCAAATGGATAGCTCTCCAGTTTCTTCCTGAACATGCCTAGTAAAGGTGAACCCCTAAGACCACCAATTTTATTTAATATTTGCTCTTTCGATAAAGACATTTTTCCTCATATTCAGAATTTTTGTGCTCTGGGGTGACAGAGAATAGGTGCCTTCAGATATTTGAAGAATTTTGTCAGATTGAAGGGTTCAGAAAGTTCGTCCGCCATGGATTAAGAGAAGTCCTGATTGGGGCATAGTCCATCTAGTCCAGCATCCCGTCTCACACAGAGGCCCACCAATTGCTTCTGGGTGTCTCAGGCAGAAGGCAAAAGCAAAACCTCCGCCTGCTCTCTAATCTTTGCACATGGTCTCTCCAATCTGGGAAGAAGTACCTAGGGATCTAGTTTAGTAGTCTTTGTCTAACCCTGAATTTGTTCATTCTGGCTATTTGAAAAATCTGTAGTCAAAAGCAACTTAGTATCCTTACTACCCCATCAGTTATACAGTACTCAGGGTACATATCTAGTGGCATTTTGTTAATAGCAGTGAATCTACTACTTTTTAGCACTAGGAGACTAACAGGAGAAGGGTTGGTGGCATGAGCTTTCGTAGACACATCTAAAGTGTACCTGAAGAAGCAGATGCTCCTAGTGCTACTAGCTACCTTGCTGGACTTTTCGAATTAGACTAACACAGCTATTTCTCAGATATTGACTACTGCTTTTTGACATACTAGGCTGGGAGATACAGTGTTCTCAATTAGTCATCTTGAAACTTATTCAGCAGTAATGAATGGGCATTTGTTTTCTCCTTTTAAAGCCAGGAATCAATTTCTATCTTTCAAAATGCATGCAGTTATTGCAGCATAGAACTTCTTTCACACTGTCTTTCACACTATGTTTCATTATCTTTCGAATTACATTGTGCAAACTATCTTTTTTCCAGATCACTTTAGGAACTAAGATCTTACTTTTCTAGTCCAAAGTCAATATATGTTTCTCATATGCATTTGCACCTGGCAGACACATTCAGGGGGCTTCCAACTCTAAAATGTTCTGGCTGGGCGATCCACTCTCCAGTAAGCTTACAGACGTGTAGTTCCATATGGCTGATAGTTTGGGAGAAATTTGTAGTATTTCTTTTAGGAATTGTTATCCAGGTTTCTAAAAATAGCTTAACAGAAAATAGAAATAAATGTTAAGCTTGTCATCTCACCTATATTTGCAGTAATTTTAAACAATGAGTTAAACAGCTAAATTATGTAGTATCTTGAAAAGGCATATATAGTTCACAGTCTTCATTTTGAAACTAAGTCTAAATTGAGGCTATATATGTCTAGCAACCTGATTTCTGTATTTTTAGCTTTCTTATATTTCTTTCCCCATCTATCACAACCTTCCTTTCTGTTTCACATGCTTGTCAACTTTAAACTCCTGTAATCCCAACCATTAGCCATATGTCTGGGTCTGGTGTACATCTGGAATCTCTAACATCTGGCAGGTATCACAAGGGCAATCCTTGGTGTATCATCTTACCTAAGTAGTTCTTGAGAACTGAAATGCTCACAACTCTTTTGTGTTGTTTTGGTTGCTCTAAAAAAATGTAGCCCAGTTACAATTTTTGAACAACATGGGAAAACCAGAAGGATGAGTTTTGGTTTTCTTCACGCTAGTGACATATTTACACAATACATGTATCTATAAGATCCTGTTAAGCTCTTGAAATGTTTTTTAATGTGGCAGGCTTAACATGGTCACTGTTCAGAAATTGTTCTGGAGTTAAAAAAGAGACAGATTCATTCCCAAGTTTGTTTGTTTGTTTGTTTGTTTACATTTCTAACCCGCCCCATACCCTAAGGTCTCTGGGTGGGTAACAGCCAATTAATCACAAGATACACATTAAAAATGAAAAGTAAATTAAAAACAATATGTACAGATATATTTTATCCTTTAGTCACCTGCTGTGTGTTTCTTGAAACTCAGGTTTGCCTATAGTAAAAGTAAAATGAGCATATTCACAACTAGCAGATCTCTGAAAAAAGCTCACCCTCTATTCTATAACCACTTTCTTTTCAGAAAAGGTTCTCCTACATGTTTGAGTCAAAGAGGAAACCAGGTAGATTATATAGCTATTCCCCAGAGGTATGGACTGTAAGACATATCCTAGAGGAGGCTGGGATACTAACCATAATTTACTGATGGCAGCCATAGAATTATATTACAAAAGTAGAATGGACTACAGTATAAAATTACTGAACTTTTAAAATGTGGTTGAAAAGATGGCTCAGTTTGAAATAAAACTCGAAAAGGTTTGAAGCCCTGAGGACAGTAGATGAGGAAAAGCACTAGAAGAATTATGGCAAAGGACACAGCAATTTCTTTAGAAGAAGCAAATTAATAGGAACTTGGAAGAGCCACAGAGGATCTCCAAGGAGACATTTTCCATGATGAAAATTAAAGGAATAGCCAAATACACAGATCAAAGAGCACACAAAGAACTGGAAACAGAAGTATACTACAGCAACTGTTTATTATCTGGAAAATGCTAGAAAAAAAACAAACCCAGCAAGGCAATATGAGTCAATTATTTCAAGCAGTAAAATCAATCTTAGCCTTGGCTATACTGCATGCCACTCTGGGACCTTTGGGTGAGGGGCAGGATATAAATTCTTTAATAAATAATAAAATAAAACAGCAAACGTCATGGAGTAAGAAAGATATGGGAAGAATACTTTGGTTCATACATGTAGGAGAACTATGCAATGATTAATCTGATGACGCTGATGACATAGGGAAGCAAACAGGCAGAGAGCAATCACAACTGCATATAGAAGTAGAGGGCACCATTTGTCAGACAGGACACTGTAAATCAACCAGGCCTGATGAATCAGTTGGATTGTTTAAAGCAGGAGTTAAGTTGGCTCTAGACTAGGGGTGTGCATGAATATTTGTAACATTAGAAATTTGGCTGATTTTGGACATTCAAATTGAATGTCACAATATTCTTATGCTAACATTTGATCGAATACGAATGTTTCTGGACATTTGTACGAATAGTTCAGACATTTTTTAAGTTAGGGGAATGTATCAGATACCTATCTATTCATATCAGATTTTACCACATTTGAATGTGATCTGTCCATATGAATACGGATTTTTTTGAACTTTCAATTTGTTTTTAATCAAATGCCAAAAGAACATTTGTGCACATCCCTTCTGTAGACAGGTTGCACAAAATAAAATGTGGTTTCGTGGGGAGCACATGATCAGGCAAAAGACCAGATAGATTTAATGTTTTTTCAGACTGCCAAGAAGGTAAATAACACACCAACTAGTACTGCATACAAGAAAAATGATGCTAAGAATAGTCTTAAAGCCAAGAAACAGGATGGTAAAAATTAGGATTGTACAGAAGGAAAATGCAGAAGAAGAGTTGAAGAAGAGTTGGCTTCTCTACCCCACTTTTCTCACCCATTTAAGGGGACTCAGAGCGGCTGACAAAGCTTTCTGTTCTCCTTACAACAGAACACCCTGTGAGGTAGGTGGGGCTGTGAGAGCTTGGAAGAGAGCTGTGACTAGCACAAGGTCACCCAGCTGGCTTTGTGGAGGAGTGCAAAATCAAACCTGTTATTCCCAGATAAGAGTCCAGCTCCCTAACCACTAGACCAGACTGGCTAATATGAATACCAACAATCAGTGTATATGTGTTTCACTTAAAGTAAACGTTTGATTCCATATCCCAAGGAAGAGGTTGTACGATCAATGCTGGTTGTAAGATATCCACTTCATTTAGTTCAAGTACTGCTTAAACTCTGGGTGCAATCAGACAAGAGTTTTTTTGGTCGCCTCTTTACCAAGGATTGTCCCGTCTATAGATGCACACGAAAGCATGCCAGTTTACCAGTTGAGCACCCAAAAGCCTATCTCATTTCTTTCACCTTCAAGTGTACTCACTGACTGGCCAGCCATATGTTCAGGTTTCCATGGCCCTGATTAGTGATCCACCCATAGCAGCCATTTCCAGGTTACAGTCAAACAGTTATGTGCTCTCACCGTACTTACTTGACATCCTGGCAATGTTAGTTATAGGAGAAGCACTAGAGGACTATAAGGACGGAATTCAAATCAGAGAAGTCTCTGAACTCCTTCTCTACCATAATTTTAAAGGGAAAAGCTTCATTATCAGACAGCAGAGGATTTCCATTGTAATGTCAGAAATAATTTGATTACTGATCCTGGAGTGCCATCAAGTGACCATGGATGAAATTACAGGCGGTCAGATCTTCCACAGGTGTGGCCTCCATCACAGACTTGACATTGTAGTTGGTTAGTTGCTGAGATGATACAATGTCTACTTAATCTGCTTCCTGAATATCAAGATTGCCTGATACAACAAGGTACTCTTTTGTGTTTCCTACTGCTTTATGGAATCCTGGCCTTTGCGATCTCTTGAGTTCATATTTCTCTCATCTTCCATTTTATACCCATGCTTCCAACTTCCTCTTGGATCCCAACAAGCCTGTGTGTCAGGTATCAGACTGTGAGTGGTACAGCATGTCAGATACCTAAGACTTGGCCATCTCCTATTTGCCCACAGATGGGGTTCACTGCAGCTGTAGCTCAGAAACAGAATAAGCTTCAGTCCCCAGCCTTATCCCTGGATGTAGGCCTTTTTTTTAAAAAAAAAACTGCAGATACATGCAGTGTAGCAATATCATGGCTCAGTAATACTCCACAACAACAACATAGGTTTCACTGCACAGTGAAGGTGAGCATTGGACACCGTGAAACTGAAGACCTCACTCTGAAAGTGATAGTGATGAGAAGAGGCAAGCTAGGCAAGGGCTGGCTAAGGGGGTAACCAAGGAAGGGGCGGTGAAGGGCAACAGTGGCCATTCTGGGTATGCATACATGCACATAATAAATTTTCCAATGTATGTTAAATTTAATTGTTTATTTAACGCAGCAGTTCTCAACCTTCCTAATGCCGCAACCCTTTAATGCAGTTCCTCATGTTGTGGAGACCCCCAATCATGGGGGTGGAGCAGCTTGGGTGAGAATGCACCGGGAAGGTGGGAGGCTCGTCATGACCCATCTGAAAGGGTAGTTTGATCCCCAAAGGGGTCGCAACCCACAGGTTATGTTGTATGCTGGATGTGCCATATTTGAGAACCGCTGATTTAATGCCTTTCCTTCATTTTTTCTTGCCTTTATTAGAAATCTGTTTCTTTTCTCTCTCTTATATTCAGACTACAACTTCCAATGTAGTCTTTCAACAGAAATCACAGAGGAAACTTGGGTGATTGATATTGTATGCTGGATGTGCCATATTTACTGAGGGGGGAAATGTAAAAATACGCTTTACATTCAAAGTGTGGCCCTCTTGAACTGTGAAAAGCGAAAAGTTATGTTTGGAATGTTACTGACAGAAAGCTCCCAGCGTATATTTTGAGCCTTTTTTTTTTTTTGGAATGTTGCTGTTGAAGATAGATCGGTAAATGATTGCTGTAGAATGGAATCTACATTTATATCACTGTCAGAGATTTTTGGACCAACCTATACAGCATGCAAACATTTCATTGCAACATCCTGAAAGTGTGGTCTTATTTACCAAACATTGCCAGTTAGAAGATCACAAGTGTCCTTTTGTTTCAACAACTTCTGTGAGCTTAGAAAATACTTTCTTAGGTAACATAACATCTTTCAGGTGTCCCATACACTGGGAAAATTGAGTAATAATTAGACATTGAAAAGATTTTTCAAGGGTGTCCACTTCAACTTACATACCCTTTCAGAATTTGTACATACCTGTTGTGTTTGCTTGTGGAGAACACAGGTGGGCAGGTTTTAATTCATCATTTTATAATGCTCAGTATCTCTCTACAGTAAACTATGGTTCACTTTCCTGTTTTGACAAAATGCTGATGAAAGGCTCTTACAGGAGCCCACTATTGCTGTGAATAATGATTAGCTGACTTAGTGGAGGCTGTCAGTGCGCTGATATGGAGAAACTCCCCCCAACAGGTGAAGGTGTAAGCATTCAACGTGCTCAGCCGAAGAGCAACAATATATAGTTGTGTTTTGGCATGTGCTAGCTAGTGATATAAAAGCAAATGATGGGTTGGAGGTTTTTCACACTCAGATGACTGCAGGACACACTTGTCTATATTGCTCACTAAATGAATCAGGCATTCATTTAAAGGGAGGCTTTTTCAGCAGAGGGCATTGCAAACACATGTCTAATAGGTGCATTCATTTTAATAGGCCCGTTCATTGAGCTGGCCTGATTAATTAGTGCATGTCACCATCTGGTACTTACTGAGACTATTCATTTTTAGAATGCTGAAATTGCAGGGAATAGTGTGCACCAATTAAGTTCCTTTTAACTGGATTATGTTGGTATAAAGTATTAGTGTAGGAGGTCTTCATTATGATTCAGCCAGCGTGCGTCTGAAGGGGATCTGCCAGCCTGAAATTTAGAACAAAGACAGAGTGCCTGAAATGCATAGGAGAAAAACTGCATGTTTTTCTTTCATTACAGAGTCTCTTAATAGTGAGAGAAAAGGACATAAGAAATTGCTTGTAAACAGGTAGAGCTTTCAACTTCCCAGTGTGCTCATGGACGTGGGATATAAGCAAATGTTGTTTTCCCAGATCTTGCCTTGATGAATGCTTTATAAAAGGAAGGCATTGAAATATCAACCCATGAGTATCAGGCTTACTCATGATACATATTTCTTTTTAAATCTAGAGCTATAGCTGCTTCTTACCTTAAAAATCTACATTTACCATCACTAGAGTGAATGAAATTCTGCAAATATTATTTCTGTAAAAGTTCAATAATCTGACAGCAGCATGCTTCATATTAAATTCTCAGTTGTTCTGATCTTGTACCCTTGGAGAATGTGTTACTGTATTATGACTGTAATTGATTACAGTCAAGCTAATAAAGTGTTTTCTAATCAAGAACATTCCCCAAAGAACAGAAATAATTGCTGTATCTAGTTTTGCCCTTTTTAGCAAAAGGAGGCATATATGCAAAGTGAAATGTCAAGTGCATTTTTTTCTTGTTTCTTCTCCTGGCCGTGAGATTATTCTGTTTGTGTGTGTATGTGTATAATAAGAATAATAATTTGGAATGTTGTTGCATTAGCCTTTAAAAACTAGAGTACTATACCTAACATAGAATTTTGGCCCTTCCTTCAGGCTTGTCTCACAATTCTTAGGACACCTAATAAATAGAAATGGTTCAGCATCAGTGTTTTAGGACGCACTGGAGCCATGTCTCCACTCTTGACTAAGATCAAATGTATCTGGTATAGGGACTACTACTTTCTGATAGAGATGTGTGCTGAAGTCATTTGGTTGGTTTATAGTTCACAGCGAACCAGATAATACTTGTATCAAACCAAACATTTGTTTGCTCAAATGTCTAAAACTTCATTCAAACTAAACCAGTCTTCCACTCGCAAATGGTCCTCCAATTAACAGTTCACATTTGCTGAATTTTCACCCTCAGGAAGAGCTTTTTTCAATGGAAAAAATAGTATTTGTTTTCAAACAAGTTCAAAATCTAACAAACAAATGTTTGTTCAGTTAACCTGTATGAGCGATCTGTTATCATTATTAACTAAGGGCAGGTTCATAGAAAACCTTATGAATTCCACATGTACAAATATTAAATCAATGCATAAATGGCAAAAATGTGGGGGTGTCATATCTGAAAAAGAAGATGCAAGGATGTAGGAGTTAATGTCAGACAGGTGCACCTAATTATCAGAAGTGCCAAACTCAGCAATGCCGGGACTTGGAACTATTTTTTAAAAGTCCCAAATCCTGAAATGACTAATTAGCAGTTTGAAAACCTTCCACTAGGGGGAAAAGTAGTAGTACCAGCCTCCAATGTTGCCTGCCAAAATGCAAGAAGTGGGTAATGAAATACTATATGATTCTGCAGTAGTGAATGTATGAGACTCACTGTTACCAAGATTATGTTAATCACTCTGCCATTTCACACTTTGATTTAAAACTTAAGAGTTGCTAGTACACCTATAAGTGATCAAATCTTAGCAATGAGTACTTGGAATGGAAGAGTGGCTAAAATGGATGCTTAGGTACTACCTTCAGGTTGGAGGGAGAAGAGAGATATCTCTAAAGGTTATTTGCAAAGAGTCAAAAGCGGGCGCAGGGTTTTGCCTTCCTCTTCTGCTTGAGATGCTGAGAAGCTTGAGACAGGATTATGGACTAAATGGGATATGGCCTGATCCAGCAGCGCTTTTCTTATGTTTTACATTCTCTTAATCCTGTTCATTACTACTGTGAACCTTTCAGGAAGTAACTTCTTGAATGTAACTTTTGAAACTGTGTGAAAGTTATTTTATATATTGCTATTGTTTTAATATAAATATATTTGCATAGTGTATGTTTCTATAGATAGTAGTATATTAAAAAGCTAAAAAATAACCTTTATATTCATAAAGCTCTGCAGAGAAACCTTGTTTACTGAGATAACAGAGAATTGTGAGATGTTGATCTATGAAAGAAGAGAGGTGGAACACACATTTTTCTAGTACTATGCTAGAGCTCCATCTGGTGTTGAATAAGAGCACTGACTTACCTTTCCAAACTAAGCAAAACTACAGTACTTTCCATAAAGGATTGCAGCTAGGATGGAGGTCCTATTCCTTCAGGATCCATGGGAATTTGGGGGTCATGCCTTCTGGTTTCCTCCTTTTTCTGAAGTCATTCTCCCCATCACAGAGTGAGGAGCGTGCACATGCTTTGCTTTTCCAACACAAGGAAAACAAGATAGTAATTTCTACAAATCAGTGAGCTCATTTTGCATTTGGAAATAGGAGGCTACCAGAGAATTTTATCCTTGACCCTTCTAGCTCTGCATTCTCACCACTAGCTGTCAGTGACTCTCTAGGTGTTCAGGCAATGGCCATCCCATGTTCTGTCTGAAGATGCTCTAGTAACAAATCTAGAACTTTTAATATGCAAAACATTTTTTGGCCACCAAGCAGTGTTGCTTCTCCATTCTGCACTTTCTGATCTCCCCTTAAACGTTTTTGAAAGAAGAAAAGTGCAACTTTCTGATATCAAACCCACCACTGGATGAGGTTCTGGGCAACAAAGTAGGACCGCAAACTCTCAGTTGCAAAATCCTGTTTAAAAAATCACTTGCCATCTGGGAGAAGTGATGGTAAAGCAGGTAAATTGCAGGTGAGGAATTAGCTGCCTGGAATATTTTAATGCTTGCTCCCCTGGCATAGGGCACATAAATGATCTTTCCCAAGCCTGTGCTGTTACTTGAGTTGCATGTTCCCTAACTGTACACCATCCTTACATTATATATCATTCCTATGTATGAAAGATGTTAATTCATTTTTTTTTCTTCCATAGAACTTTGGGCAACGTAGATAATTCTTTAAACACCCATTTCATTGTTTAAACATTTGTGCATGTTAAGTTGACTGTAACACTGGCTGCAAGAATCAATAAATGAGTTAACCAAAGTTAACTGAATTTTTTTCTGTACAGAGAGGAGTAATTTTCCAAGTTGATCCTACTTGTTTCTCTTTCTTCTCTCTTTTTAGGATGAAAAAGAGTTGATTGTTTGAATGGATCACAAATGAATTTATTTATCATGCACTGAACCACTTCAGAGTATCAGGTGCTTAGCCCTGGGAAAATGTCTGCTTGCAATGCATTCACCGAACATGTGTGGAAACCTGGTGAATGTAAAAATTGCTTCCAGCCGAAGGATTTACACCAAGTGCCTCCAACTTCCGAAAAGTCTCCAGTAACAAATTCAACCCTGAAAACCCATGCTGGCCATAGCAACAACCAGCGTGCAAAAAATACAGGAAATTTTCGACCCCCTGTAGCAAAAAAACCTACTATAGCTGTGAAACCCACCATGATGGTTGTAGATGGTCAGGGCTTATGTGGTGAGGTTAGTCCCCAAGATGTTTGCGAGAGCAAGCCAGTTGTGGGATGGAACCAAAACAGGACTGTCCTGAACAAAAAAGCTCTGAATAATAATAATAACAACGAAGAAGAACAAGAAGAAATTTATAGCCATGTTCGTAGGTCTTATGGGAATGGTGATGGTGCAAATAAAGTGTCTAGCAATAATAATGGCCTGACGGAAGTGTTGAAGGAAATTGCAGGTTTGGATATCTCGCCTCCTCTGACAGGAAATGAAATTAATTCAAGGGAAGCGTTTTTAGGAAGGATCAACCATTGTTATAAAAAGTCATTAGAAAGAAAGGTTCCTCCAAGTTGCATGATGGGTGCGATGAAGGATTCACAAAACAGGCACGTTGTTCTGAGCTCAGGGGCAGATGTCATAAGTAATGAAGGGGGCCGCTTCTGTTACCCAGAATTCTCCAGTGGAGATGAGAGTGAGGATGAGATGTATTTTGGAAGTATGCATGAAGACCATGAAAGTTGGGATGAAAGCGATGAGGAGCTACTGGCAATGGAAATCCGCATGAGGGGGCAGCCACGCTTCGCTAACTTCCGGGCGAACACTCTGTCACCTGTCCGCTTCCGGGCTGACAAGAAATGGAACACAATTCCTTTAAGGAACAAGTCTCTCCAGAGGTTTTGTGCTGTAGATTACGATGATAGCTACGATGAAATTCTGAATGGCTATGGAGATGACCCAGTGATCCTTTATGGGCAAGAAAGCATGCAGAGCATGATGTCATCAGATTCCACATCTCCTGATTCTTCTTTGACCGAAGAATCTCACTCTGGAACAGCAAGCAGTTCTTCTCAAAAACTCTGCAATGGTGGCTTGTCTCCCAGCACTCCTAAAGAAATTAAACTAGCCGAGGAAGAATGTAAAAGGCGGGGCGATGAGCCACAGTTAAAGGTTGCCACCAAAAGCCCTCGCAATGCAACCTCCACTCTGGAGACTCACAAGGCTGTGCTTGCCCTTCGCCTGGAGGAAAAGGATGGCAAACTCGCTCTCCAGAGTGAAAAGCAAGAATGTAAAAGCCCATCAAGTGTTCCAAGTCCAGCAACAACTCCAAATTCGGTCCCCAAAGAAGAACAAGCAAAGCCTTACAGGGTTGTCAACATGGAACATCCGGTGTGCAAGCCGTATACTATAGTGGATGTATCAGCAGCTATGAGCCCTGAACGTATAGAGAACCAAGCAAGAGATTGTGATGTCAAAAGTACCCCATCAAGCCCAAATTCACCAGATACCCCAGACACAAATGTCGAACTTTATTCTGCATCATCTGGACAAGTAAACCCCAATCTTAAAAAATCTAGTGCCATCAGATATCAGGAAGTTTGGACTTCTAGTACAAGCCCAAGGCAGAAGATTCCAAAAGTGGAATTAATTCCCAGTGCCCCAGTGCCCTCGATATCTGTAAAGAAGAACATCCACAAATCTGCTCCTACTTCACCTACATCAACAAATATTTCTACCAAAACCATCCCAGTTAAGTCTCCTAACTTGTCTGAAATAAAATTCAATAGTTACAATAACGCTGGCATGCCACCTTTTCCAATTATTATACACGATGAACCAACTTACGCTAAAAGTTCTAAGAATGCAATTAAGGTCCCTATTGTAATAAATCCAAATGCATATGATAACTTGGCCATCTATAAAAGCTTTCTTGGGACTAGTGGGGAGCTTTCTGTTAGAGACAAAACCACAAGTATTATCAGCCATACGTATGAAGAAATCGAAGCAGAAAATGTCACACCTGAAAGCATTGCTGGCAAATCTTCTGAACTGCATCAAACTAAGGGGTTAGTTAGTAGCACCGAAAGAAGGCTCGGCTCTGTGGCTCAAAGAGTCCAGGAATTTAATAGTTGTCTTGGCAAAGGTCTTGCTTCACCGAAAAACTCTGATCACAGCTCAGCTACAAAACCACAACTACCTGTTCTAGAGCCAGGGGCCAAACCAGAAACCCAAGAAATTTCTACTGGAAATCGGGAAAATGCCTGCACAGTGTTATCACAGATTGTGGCTTCTATCCAACCTCCCCAGTCTCCCCTAGAAGTACCTCAGACTGGGCCCAAGTCTTGCAGCGTGGATGAACTTTACTCCCTGCCCCCTGATGCGGAAACAAGTCCAAGCACCCCGGTACGACCCAAATCCCTCTTTACGTCACAGACTACGACAGATGGTGAGACAACCAAGTCCATGGAAACGGCGTCAAAGGAAATCCTGTCGAAATCACCAGTCACCAGTCCATCTTCCCCGATCAGCATCAGCCCCAAAACTGAGCAGGCTCCGCCTTTTCCTCCTCCTCGGTCCACATCATCCCCATATCATGCCAGCAAAGTTTTACAAAGACATTTCAGCCATTGGACCAAACCCACAAGCCCCATGAGATCAACTGAGGCTGAATCAGTATTGCATTCAGAAGGCAGGCGAGCTGTTGATGCCAAGCCCAAGCGCTGGATCTCCTTTAAGAGCTTCTTCCGTCGCAGAAAGACCGATGATGAGGAAGACAGAGAAAGAGAGAAGGGGAAACTGGTAGGTCTTGATGGGACAGTAATACACATGTTGCCGCCACCTCCAGTCCAGCGCCATAATTGGTTCAGTGAGTCAAAGGCAGATTCCAATGAGAAGTCGTCCATTGTGTTCATGTTTAATTGCGAAAAAGCAAAGATGGAAGCAAAATCTGATCAAAGAAAGACTGAAGCAGAATCAGCCCTTGAAGTCACAAGGACCAAAAGAGAAGAGAATCCTCCAGATACGGTACAGGAAAGCGCAACGGAACGTCCTTTACCTCTTGAAATTCCAAAGGAAATTCTCAGGTAATACAGAAGAAATCCTTCCTTTTGTTTTACTGCCTTTCTTTCTCGTATTACCTTTCTTCTTTTACAGAAGCCAAAGTGGTGCACATATGTTTTTTAGCCAGTTCTGCATCCAAGCAGTTCTAGGAATTCCTTCACATACATTTTCTATATATAACTTTCCCAAAAATGAAAAAATAGATGCTGCTGACATGAGCAATGTGCAGTTCCAAAGGAGATATTTAGTAAAACTGTATTTTTTTTTACACATGTTGAATAAATTTGATAGGACTACAGTACCTGTTAAAAGCCACTTGCAGGAAAATTAGTGCAGGTGAGTAGGCAGCTGCTGGAACAGATGGGTTGTAGCCTTAGCCAGCAGTGGTCTCCTTACATTCTTACCTAGAATGGATGCCTAAGTATTGCCTCCAGGTTGGAGAAACAGGATGCTTCTGAAGGCTATTTGCAGGGAGTCAAGAGCAGGTGAAGGTTTTGTTTTTGTCTTCTGCTTGAGATCCCCAGAAGCAAATGGTGTACACTGTATGAGATGGAATGCTGGCCTCGATGGGCTGTGACCTGACCCAGCATGGCTTCTTCTAATGTTTTTCTATGCCAAGAAATAACATTCATGGGACTGAAGCATAGCCTTTCCTCCTACTGCTGTGCACTCCTTGCATCAGATGAGCCAGATACAGTGTAGTGTGCCAAACAGTTTAAGCAAAGCCAGTGCAAATTAACACTTCACTTCTAAACAATGAACAACTTGGTCCTTCTCATGCACTTTGCCTGAAGAATCAAAAACTGGCACTAGAGTAGTTAGGTGACAAAGAATAAAACCAAGCAGGGTATGCCAATGAATGTTTTACAACTAAGATGTGAATATAATGACAGGATAAGAATTATGCTGCAGAATAAGAAATTCTGTTAGCTATACAAAGAGAACTGGACCATATACTAAATTGTTAAGAAGAGGAAAATGAAGATTAAAAACCAGACCATCTACTATAACAATATAAACCATGTATGACCCCCCGTCGCTGTCGTCACTGCCACAAGACATTGATGAACTTCAATTCCTACCATCCTACCCATCATAGCCAGAGGACATGAGCAATTAAAGTTGTAAAGCCATATCTGACCAGCTTTCTGGTGTAAGCTATCCTAGATTCCCATTTCCTGAGTCTAATGAAGTAGACTCAAGGCCCCCAAAACACATGCCATAGTAAATGTGTTGGTCCTCTTTTTTCTGTAATAGACACACACATTTATCTTTCTGAAAATTGTAACTGTTACTAAAGCAAGGCACCAGCTACAGTTAAATCTCCATTGCAAACTATGAGCATCCCATTCCTATGTCTATTTCAGCCCAAAGATCAAATGCATTAAAGATTAATATTGTTGGTAAGCAAGTGCTAAATAACATGGAATAACCTTAGAATAACATGGTCATATCTAAGCTTTTACTGCCAATCTCATTTGTAGCAGTTCTGGGCTGTTACACCATGTTCCAGGTTTCTTCTGAGAAGAAACCAGGAACCTGGCATAACAACCCCCAAACTGCTACAAGTGATATTAGAGTAACATCTCTAGAAGTGTTCTGTTCTGTGTTAGATTTTCCCAAGATGGGATCTTCCATCCAGATGTTGAATTAGAATACCTGTCCCAGCTAGCATAGCTAATAGACAAGGAAGATGGAAAGCCCATTGAAATACGAATCTGATTGAAATAGGCTCCTCCTTGCAAAGAAAACCAAAATTAAATAACCTGATACTTTTGAGAGCATTTGGTTGGGCATATGTTCTTCTTTGATTCTGGTTACCTTTTTCTTCTATGGCTAGTACACTTTGCATTTTGGTATCTTGTCATTTATTGCTCTTTTGAAAATAAGGGGTATTCTTTGCTATGTGAATTGTGTAAGTCTGGGTTCTTTTAAGGAGTTTGCAAACCTGACAGTTTTTCAGTTTCCTTACTGAGATAATGAATTCTACTAACCTTCTGTTAGCCTTTTGGAATAACTGAGCACGATGCGAAGTCATTCTTCAGTATCACTAGACAAAGCCTTAGAGCCTTGGACCTTCACCCTTTTTCTCTAACTCAGTTATCAGGCATTGTGCAACCGCTTCAGAATAATCTCAGTTTAGTGTGTCAGTGAAATAAACCTAAATTACAATTAACTTTAACCACCCTGGCCTAACATGAGCCAAGTGGGAATCAACTTAATATCAATATTTAACTGCAGTTTCCTTTCCATGAGATGGCAAACTGCACTCCAGATTCTTGCAGAAACCTCTCTGTACCACGTTGGTATAAAATGAAGCAGGTCACAAGCCCCAGCTTCTCCTTGTAATGCTAACAAAAACAAATAAATGAGGCGGAGCTTGCTAATTAGTGTTTTGTAAACAGCTCCTTATTTTGTGGGCAATGTCTGCCATTGCTTGTTTCTACGATGCATCTTTGTTGATGTTAAAAAACTGGGAGGAGGTGGAACAGCAAGGCAGACACACAAAACAGTATTTTAAAAAAGCAATAATAAGTGCTGTATTTTTTCTAAAAGTAGTTTATAGAATTATAGAGTTGGAAGGGACCTCCAGGGTCATCCAGTCCAACCTCCTGCTGCATGCAGGATTTCCTAAACTATCCCAGACATCTGTCCAGCCTCTGCTTGAAGACCTCCAGCAGAGGAGAGCTCACTGCCTCCCATGGGAACTTATTCCATTGACCAATCACCCTTGCTGTCAGGAAGTTAATTTGGGTGCCCAGAACTAGTCAAAGTACTCCAGATGAGGTCTGGTCAACGAAGAGTAAGGAGGAATAATTACTTCTTGTGATCTAGACTCTGTGCTTCTCTTGATACAGTTCCATTAGTACAGTTTGGTACAGTTGTTTTGGAGCACATGTTCTTTCTTTAGGAGCAATGTACAAATAACATACAATAGAGATAAAATATTTTTGTCAGCTACCCAGGGGCGGTCATGCAACTCTAGTAAGTCGCTAAATAAATAAACAGAAATTTGCCATTCATGTATGAACAAAATTTATGAAAACCATTTAGAATCCTTGAAAACTAATGGTTATAAAAAGTGGCAATGATGTATGGATATCATTTAAGATTTTTATATCAAATTAAATTGTAAACTTTAAAAACCTGCCATAGCAATTTGGCAATAAAATATAATTTTTATGTTAGGATATATAACACAGTGTTTTGATGTTGTTCCAATCAGTTTTATGACTGCTAGACTGACTGTGGTCCTAGACAGATTGTTAGACTTTCCTCTTGGCCACTATGAGAACAGGATGCTGGAATGAAGGGATCTTATGATCTGAATAAATAGGGTTATCATCGTTGTCATCATTTTTATTCTTTTTAATTTCAAATATCTTTTTTGCGAAGGGGTGGGATATGACCATATGTGACTCGTATATTTTTAATTATTCAGATTGATCCTGAAGAACCAGTATGTGTTCTAGAAGGCATTAAAGTCCAGCTTATCTTTAAGAGGAATTTTTGAGAAAAACCTTTTTCCTTTTTTTCCCTCTTTTTCTTTATACCACTTATTTTGTGATTCATACTGTGGAATGCTGGAAAATTCAAAATCTGCATTCTAACAGCTTGCTAGGGAGCTAAAAGCAATGAAGATAAGAGTGAATGAGCATGCCATGGCTCATTTGTGTAGGAAATGCCAAGTGTTACAGTGTTAACTGGGGGAAAAAATCAAACGGATGGCCCAGAAATAAAATGTCAGATTGGCAAGGGTACTGAAATGATCAACAAGAAAAACTGTTTTTTCTCTATCCCTCCCCCCCTTTTCATGGATTAGAAAAGGTGGTAGCAACTGATAAATGGAAGTTATAGTACTTCAAACATATGGTTATAACTTTGGTCTTGAAAGACCTTTTCATTCTTCGATTTCAGATTAAGGAGCAAGAAGCTCTAGGTCTAAGTCATGGGGTGTCTGTCTTAGCTCTTTTAAAGTTTGGGGCCCCTTTTCTATTAGACTGTGTAACATGAGACCCACAGCCAAGGTTAAGAGATTACAATCGAAACATGTTGCTCAAAATCCGTTGCTCTAGATACGAGATTTTTCTTTGCTTCTCAAAACCATCGATGACAATTGGTCATTTTTAAATAAGGTTCTAGCCGGATATGCCGTCAGTAAATCACAGCTGCAGTGAAAGCCGCCCACTTTTGATTTTGATATTTAAAAGTCCTGTCCACATATGATAGAAAATTGCACCTTTCACTTTCTGAAACCCCTTTGAAACATGATACATTCTGAGCATATTCCCTCACCCAATTTGTTCTTCTCTCATTTCCAGTTTGGCCTTGTGGTTAGAGTATTGGACTCTTAATTTACTAGTCTCCCAGTTCAAATCCGTAGTCCCCCCCCCCCCCAAAATCAGCTGGGTGACCTTGGGCTAGTCATAGCATTCTTTCTAGGTTCTCACAGCCTCCCTTACTCACAGGGCGTCTGTTGTGGGGAGGTTTGTCAGCCACCTTGAGTCCTCTTAAGGGTGAGAAGAGTGGGATATAAAAGCCAACTCTACTACTACCACTACTACCACCACCACAGCCATGTCTGTCTGTCTAGTCTCACCTCTATTCTGCCCACAAGCAGAGGAAGCAGGACAGAATTCTCACTAAAAATTAAGCTCCAATCCCTCCCTTCCTTGGAGGCCCAGTGGGACCGTTTTAGAATATTATGAAAGTGGAACTGGAAGCTGGGGCTGGGTGGGAAAGAGGAGTCTTGACTTTCTCTCTGGAGACACCCAAGAGCTGTTGGTCACCCTCTGGTCAATACTGAAATATTCCATCAAATCTGAAGCAAGGGCTGAAACAGGAGCCTGCTGATGTAAGCAGCCTCTTCCCCAGTTTCCAGACTCTTGAGGCAAATGAACATGCAAGGCTCAAAGGGAGGTGGTTTTCCCACATAGAATATTTTTCCATCACCATAGCTGTTTGGCAGCTCTTCTGTCACTGCAGCATGGCTCTTTTACAGCGTGTTTGGACGTAGCCTAAGATACAGATTTACTAGCTGTGAGGATTTGCTGACAGAGGTTAAGCGAGCGTCTTGCTAAGAAGAGCAGAAGTTCCGTAGTCTCCACATTCAGTCACAGTCTGCTTAGAAAGGTTCCTTTTGAAGGAAATAGGCAGGACTAAGTTAAGAAAATGTGAGTTCATACAGGAATTCCCCTGTTTTTAAAGCCCTTTTTCTATAAACCCCTACTTACATAATGCTTAATTCTGGAAGACCAATAAAGCGGGCTATTGAAACATCTTCCAGGCTGTCAGTTGTAAGACTTTGATTGTGCGGCAAATTAATAGTAAGATTTTGGTTGATTTCCTCTGTTCTGGCAAAAAGAAGATTCTAAGTTGTGGCTCCTGCAAGGACATTTCTTGTGCAGTAGCCGTCTCAGAAGACTGCCATTGCCTTAATTTGAACTGGAATGTGAGAGAGATGTTTCTGCTGGGAGTGTGTGGTCCCTGCTCCACTCAAGCAAGATAGATTTCCAGATGTCTGTGTGGTGGGAACTGGGAAGGAAGGGTCAAGTCTGGGAACCTGATGAGTTTGATTCTCCAACTTGTCATCTTTACACCAGTCCCCTCAGGTGAAAAGAAAAGAAAAGAAGAAATCAGCAAGGCTGGCTTTACTCTTGGAATTTTTAAAAAAGTGTTTAAGACCTAGTGAAGATTCAAAAACTGCCCAATTTTTCTTCATCTTAACTCAGGAAAAAGTATTATTTCACTTTGAATTTAAAGGTGCTTTTTGCATAATGCAGGTGCAGTAATCACCTGTACCTCTGCTAGTATCACTGTTAAAGTATCTTGTGGTTGGCAGCCCTTGATTTAAGGTTTTGAGTTGCCCTCCATGACCAGAACTCCATGCATTTTCTTTTTAGCTTGGTTGCTGTTTAAACGTACCACAGAGGTTTACAAAGCTAATTTAATACTCTGGGTTACTTGATTCTAGCAGGAACAAATCCCCCTTAGATGTTAATTTGCATTATTCCACTCATAAGCCAATCCTGCCTTAATTGGTGGGTAGAAGAGAGAATGTCAGTACATGCTATAATACAGGCGAGACTTTCTCCTCCTTTCCCAAACACCATATCCTCCTTTTCTGTATGGAAAGCTTAGTTTAAAAAACCAAGTTTTTGCTTAGTGAGGCCTCAGGCAGAGGTGTAGTTACCGCTTTATGTTGGAGGACCAGTTTAGCTGGCCAGGTTATATCTTATAGAAGTTTTTCCAGTTTGGCTGGCAACCGAGTTTAGCATTTTTTATTTCATTCAGTGTCTCATGGAGACAGGAATGTTTCTTTCCTTGTCCAGAACCCATTCCACCATAGCCACACTCCTGTGCTAATGGCAGTCCAAGAACCTCATCGATTTCCCTTCAATTAATGATTTCCCAAAGCAGGGAGTAACTTCAAATAAGCTTAATGTGCTGTACAAATTTCCTCTTCTCTGCCTCGCGACTGTGGTCTGGTTTTGGAGGCATAAGACACTTCTGCTGCTGTAAGAAATATCCCTGGTTATAGGCAGTCACTTTCTACGTACCCCGCTGTCCTGTCTTTCATTTGAAATGAAAGCAAATGGGCCTTCTATTGTGCAACATCATTGCTGAGTAACTGCCTACTCAGCTTATGATTTTCTTTCTCAGAACGTTGCCTCATTTCCTATAGCCCTGTGAGTAACTAAAGGGAGATATTTCCTCTTTCCGTCACAACAGCTGCCAGACCATTACAGTTCAAAACTAGATAAGTAGCCCAGTTTTACTCCCGCAGTTGTGTGATTTAAATAGATTCCTTGTTACTCATACTGAGCCAAGGAGACATCAGTTACTTTCTCAGGCTTCTGTGATCGAGCTAAGTAAATCAGATGAATGATTCTAGAACAATGCAAGGTGTGTGCTTTAGTAAGGAGAGAGTTAAGAGGGCAGGGCTTTTACTTTGCTTATGCTAGCCGTCCCAAGGTGTTTTGGCACATTCTCCAGACTATCCCCTGAAGGTAAACTTCAAGGTGCAATGATAGGTGATATCATTCCAAACGGAGTTCAGTCTTCGTTGCTCACAGCTTTGCACAACTTGTAGTTCCCCAGACCCCAGTGGAATAAATGCTTCACCAGAGTTTCGAGACATGATTAAGAGACTCAAGAAGGCTCTGAGAGAATTTCCTTTAATGGGGAACTGTGTGAGTGAGTACAGTGGGTGAGTCCCTTTTCGCCTTGTTTTATTTCTTCCTTTCTTGCTTGCTGGTTGTTGGGTTACCTTGGGAGCACACATCTGAAAAATTGACCTGGGAGAGATTCACAAATCTGGGGACTAAGAATGAGCCTGTTCTGTAATTAACCAATCAATGAAATTTTGCTTTCCAGTAATATTGCGTTATAAACAGGGATTCTTGTTCCAAAGCATACAAGGATCAGAGGAGGGTTGTCTCGAAGGAGCATCTACCTATTGGAAAGTTTATGAAATAAAAGAAGATTTTGTTAAACACAAAGCAGCCTCCTTGCCTTTAGTTCCCAAAGTGAATTCATCACTGCACATGGCTTTGGCTTTTTAATATCTTCTAATGTGTGAAATTACCTAGGCTAACACTTTTCAGTGAGCACACTTTATTTTTGCACTTAATGTGTCGTGTGTACACTTTTCTGCATGTTTATAAAGTTATTATCAGTACTGACAATGGTGTGGCAGTTTTCTGAATTTCACTTTTTCGTCACGGATTACTAATTTTTGAGAATGATTTACTCCACCGTTTAAGACCACGTAAGTGTGGAAATGAAGGGAGAGCATGGGTGCCGTTTCATGCCATGGGCAAATGAGAAGAGTATTGGTAGTCAACCTGAAAACTCAAATTGGGGCTTTGAAGAACCACTAAGAAGCTATAACTTTATGGCAAACTTCTATTGGTAGAGTTCCACCTTCCAGTTTCCAAATGACATCCAGGTTCCATCCATGACATCCTATTTTTGCACTGGGGCCACAATATCATGCAGTATAAATTTATTATTTCCTTAATTAATTAAATGGCAACCTTTTCTTGGTTGGAATAAATTATTTTACTGTTTTGTATAGTTAATGTGTTTGGATTTGGCTTAATTCTGCAAGGGTATTAAAAGCTGGTCTCGTTTTCCTTTCTGGGAGACGATACTGCTACAGCTTTTCTCTCTTAGTCATTGGGTGTATATTCTCCTTTTCATATATTTTTAGTGATTGCTTAATGGTGACAAGGAATATGATTCAGTATTCCCTGTTACGAACATGATAGCTGGCTTTGTGTGTGCCTTCTCTTGTTTGCTTGCTTGGTTTTGGATGCTAAAGGTCCTGAAGTTCTCTTGAAAACTCCCACTGCTAGAGCTCCATATGAAATATTATCCTATTAGCAGAAGATTTGAAAAGCTTTATGCTTCATGTGATCTGTGTCTTTTCGTTTTCAGTCATGTGCCTGATGAGCAAACAGTGGAAAACATTTCCCTTCAGACGCCAGGATCTCCATTTGAAAAGCCCGACAGTGGCAATAATGTATCCCTCGTCCCACTGTCCCCCCCAGAGATACCACAAGGGCAGGAGGAAAGGGAAGAGACATCAGATTCTTCTGACGTGAGCGTCTGCAGTGCCACGTATAGTAATTTAGGTAAGTATGCTACATCTGCACAAGAGATATAACAGGTCAAAAAACAGTACTTTTGCTCTTTTTTCTGCAGGCCACTGTAATTAAGTGTTGTTCTTCAGTACAGTCCTGACCTGATGTCCTTGGGAACAGGTACCATTCATCCAGTGATACCTGTTTTTAAGTAGACTTGGTAAGGACTATCTTGTCACCTTCTCTCCTTCAGCCTCCAGGGCTGCTGCTGTTGCTAGACGTTACAGCCACTTCACAGGTCTGACTCTTAAGAGGGAGGAGCAAAGTTATGTTTTTATGGCAGGTTTTTGTTCATTCATCTGGGAGAGCCATTCTGATACTTGATTCATAGTCAAGCCTGTCACCATTTTTAGAAGGCAGCACTCTGGACTGAGAACAATGGGGCTTGCCAAAAGTGAAGGTGCTTTCTGAGAACGCTAACCTACAAAGTATGAAAGGAATGTACAGAGTTAAGAATGGAGCACATGGACTGCTCAGTTATGGGAAAGTTTTCTCAGCTGAACGGTGAGCTTTCCCTGAAGGGGAAGAAGGTTAAACTGTCCCTGGCCATAAGCATAATCTGTCATTCTCATGCATTCAGTATATCACTCTTTTTTAAATGAACTCTTCCATTGTTACTCGTTTCTTTCACAGCTTACAACATTCAGCTGAATAACATACTGGTGCTGGCAGAAGGCAACATTTATGGCCTATATAGATGAGCATCAACTTTTTAAAATATATTTTTTAATTCATCTCAGAGCAGTGATCCTGCCAACGAGTCATTATAGTCACATGTTATATTCTTTATAATGTCACTAGTTTCTGACTTGATCTTTTTATTAAGAATAATTACTTCCTGCCTAGTCCTTAAGTGACATATCAATACTGAGTTTCATGTTCATAATGAAACACTCTAATGTACTGGGCTTACTGTACTGTGCAAAAGCTTTAGGCTGGTGTGAAAAAATGCTGCAAAGTAAGTCCTGGAAATGATGCTCTGGGCCCCATGGTGTCCTGATCTCAGCATCATTGAATCTGTGAGAAGACAGAAGGATATGAGCAAGCTTAGATCCACAGAAGACTTTTGGTGACTTCTGCAAGATGTCTGGAACAGACTCCGTGCCAAGTTCCTTCAAAAACTGTATGCAAGTGAACCTAGAAGAACTGACACTGTTTTGAAGGCAAAGGGTGGTCACGCCAAATATTGATTTGATTTAGATTTTCTTTGCTCGTTCACTTGCCATTTTGTAAACGGATAAAAATAAACTAACACTGCTATTTTTGAAAGCATCCTGAGTTTGCAGTGTTTTTTCCACACTTGCCTAAATCTGCACAGTCCGATATGTATCCCTGATGATGATGATTAAAATATATATTAGTTTTTTACAGCTTTTTTAAATCCTCCCTCCCAAGGGTAATACATAATTCATAGTTCATCCAGATTTCATGGAAAAAACTACTTAACAAACAATAATAGTACACTGAGAAAATTAAACGTATTTTCAGTTTTTCACTTTCACTCCTAAGCTTATTGTCTAAATATGTTTAAATTATCATCCATTTTTGTTTACATGTTCTAATTCTATCTAAATTATTAATATGATTAATATGACAATTAATTGATGATGATTTTTATTATTACCACAACACAGGGCAATCCAGAGCAGCTATGATACCTCCGAAACAGCCACGGCAGCCAAAGGGAGCTCTAGACGATGCTATTGTTTTTGGGGGAATCGCCGATCCAGAAGTGATGAACACCTTGCAACCGACTCCACCGCCGCTGCCAAAGAAAACAATCCTAAGAGCTCACACTGAGCCCCTTCCAAAAGAGCTCCAGAAACAAGCCCCGGAAAGTGGACTATGTGTCATGGCCAACCCCACCTATGACATTGACACTAACTGGGAGGCAAGCAGTGCATGTTCTTCCATCAGCTCAGAAAGCAAAGCTGTGGACAATGAGTCTGGGGATTCCCTGGACAGGCCTCCAAGAAAGGGACGGACAGCCTCCTCAGCAGTCAATAGTTTTTCCAGCTTAGGTGCGATCAGTATTAAAGACAGGTGTGCCAACAGCACGGAGTCCCTCTCAGGCAGACCGGTCACCCAGAGCAAGCGTAGCAATACTGTCCAGAAGCCGCAGAGGCAAGCACTTTATAGAGGAATTGAAAACAGAGGGGAGGTGGTGAGCAAGATCAGAAGCCTCCACATGGATTCCCTGAAGAAGCTAGCTATCAAATGTGAAGACCTCTTCATGGCTGGACAGAAAGATCAGCTTCGACTTGGGGTAGACAGCTGGTCAGACTTCAGATTAACCAGTGACAAGCCATGTTGTGAAGCAGGAGATGCTGTCTACTATCCAGCTTCTTACGCAAAAGATCCACTCAACAACTATGCAGTCAAGGTAGGTCATTGATTCAGCAATAATTGTTCTGTCGATCAAGAACAGCCCCCATTTGTAATGTGTGATCCACCTTGTTATTACTGACCATATTTGTACACCACTTTGTAGTGTCTAGCCCACTTACCCTAGTATCCTGATTACATAGCTGGAACCCTAACTGCTAGCTCACTTACCCTCCAAGTATTCACAGTAGGATTACAGAATCAGAACCTTAACGCATGGCCATGTTCTTATTCTTCCCTAAGTGCCAATTTGCTCTTGTGGCCACCTTTAAGATCATTCTGTAAACCCTGAATCATAATTTCCATTCTGTACGTTACTGGGAAGATCTGCCCTTGTGACCCTACTTGGTGCAGCAAGTAAAACAAAGCCTGATAGAGTCTTTGTTTACAATTAACACATTTAGCAACATTTTAGTGTTGCTTCTCTAAAATCTGTTTATCTTTCTGACTTAAAAAAGAATGTCCCTGCCTGTAAAACATATTACTTTAATGTTCACTTTTATCTCCACTTTTACTTCTTCACTCAGAGGGTCATCAGTCTATAGAATTTGCTGCCAAAAGAGGTGGTAACGGCAACCAGCCTAGATGGCTTTAAGGAAGGTTTAGATAGATTTATGGATGACAGAAGTATCAATGGCTACTAAAATGGATGCCTAAGTACATCTTTCAGGCTGGGGGGACAAGCAGGATGCCTCAAAGGCCATTTGGTGGGATTTGAGAGCAGGTGAAGGTTTGCCCTTGTCTCTGCTTGAGATGCCCAAAGGCAATTGGTGGCCCACTGTGTGAGACAGGATGCAGGACTATATGGGCTGTGGCCTGATCCAGCAGGGCTCCTCTTAGGTTCTTAGGGTCCAATACTGTACTTCCTAATTCAAAAAAGGTGTACTTTTTTTAAACAAGTGACTTGACATTTGGAAAATAATAATGTAAAAGAAATTATTTTTAAAAGCTGGTTAAAATTTGCCACTTCATTCCATTTCTTTAGGAAAAAAATTCTAAAAACATGTTGGTATGAATCCAAAACCAAGCTAAGGACCAGTTGAATTTCAAATACCTTATTTTAATTACTAACCTAGCAATTTTTCTTTTAGGGAAAAAGCTTTGGAGCATGCTTGTAATATAGAATTGACACTTTTTAATACTTCCTCTGGAATATACAAGCTGTTTACTGTACCTAGCTTTTCAAAGGGCTAAAAATAGCTGTGTAGGAGATGAATTACATGTGGCTCAGAGGTTGTTGCTCATCTAGAATAAAATGAGGAAGCTTAACAACTCTCACTTGACAAATATGATCCTGAAACTTACTGAGCTATTTTTAGGTTTAATGGTTGGTCCAAGAGGCGGCGTGTGATTTTTAAAGCTGCTCTATCTAGTCAGTAGGCTGAATAAAAGAAAATGTTCCTAGGTCATCGGTCTTGTGCCACATTCTTTGTACTTTGATTCTTCAGGATGTTTTCTTTCTTTGCTGCAAATTGGGAGGGAATAGTTGGGAGGAAGCTACCACAGGGGATTTTTAAAAATAGGGGGGAAATATCTTCAAAGCAAGCTTAACATTTGGTGATGACATGTCTATGTAGTTTCCTTGACAACAGTATAGAAATGGTTTTCCATCGACGACTTATTTTGGAATATCCTAGTGGTTGCCCACTCAAAAGAGTAAACAGCTTAGTTTCTTGAGATCAGTCAATATGCTGCCACCTGCTGATCTTATAAAGAAGTACAAAGTTGAAATAAGAAATTTAAAACTCCTAAAGAAGTACAAAGAGTGAGAATTAAAATTTCAGTAATCAGCTTCTGATCTTTGCAGCTAGTGAGAGGAATCTGGTCGTTTCCGCACAGGTCCTGAAGAACCCATTAAGCACTCAGTAGGTCAGTGGTTCTCAACCTTCCTAATGCTGTGACCCTTTAATATAGTTCCTCATGTTGTGGTGACCCTCAACCTAACCATAACTCCCAACCATAAAATTATTTTCGTTGCTACTTCATAATGACCCCTGTGAAAGAGTAGATCGACCCCCAAAGGGGTCGCGACCCACAGGTTGAGAACCACTGCAGTAGGTGTCCAATTTCTACATACCTTCCACACTGACAACCCCACCAGGAATGCGTTGTCAGCACAAGTGTAACAGAGTTCCTGATTCAGTGAGATCTTCAGGCCCTTAAATCTGGCAGGCCAGATACGTTTATTACAATGTTCATTGTAAAAGTAAACCTGAGAAGAACATGCTTAATGGATTTTGGGGTTCATTTTACATAAGCAAACTCTTAAATTCATTGGAATGCCTTCATATCTTCCCAGTAACATCTTTCTGGGGAATACATTCAGTTTGTCCTGAGGAAAGCAGTCTTGGGCTTGCTGTTTGTTAATGTGGTTAAATAAGAAGCCATGCAAGGTGTGTTGAAACATGGTAGGCCAAAGAGAACAAGAAGAGCTTGATTTAGATAAAAGTTTTTGAATAGTCATTGGTTTATTGCAGCGATTGTGTAGTTGGGGCCCATGTGAGGTTATAATAGTTGAGGAATGGATATAATATGCTTGCAGCTGAATATTTTCCCTTTAATGTTTGATATAAAACATCTTACTGAGGTCTCAAAATGCAGAAATTATGAAAGGTAATAAAAAGGGAACATTGCAAACAGCGCTACACTGAAGGCAGAACTTGAAAGGGGGCACTGGCCTGCTTAAAGACCTTTGCTGGAAGCAGAGACTTAGAAACCAACAAGGTTTAGTTGTAGGGCCTGCTTCCAAGTTGCCCTCTGGAATTGCTCATGTGAAAAAAGATGGTCTACATCATTTTAATAGATGTCAAACCCAGTGCACCAAGGAAAACCTCACCTGAATTCAACTTTGAATTAGACATTCTAGCTTCCCTCTCAGTTAGTCTGAAGAACTATCTCCTTTCATATAGACCTGCCTGATCCCAGAGGTATGTGGATGAAATTCTCCTGATTGTGTTACCACCCACAGACACCCATCTGGCATCTGCCAGGGAGAGACTTTCTTCTGTTGTGGTGTCCACCTTCGGCAGGTACTGAATCTGTTGAATTTGTGGCACCTTTTATTGTGTGGTGGTCCTACCTACATACCTGTTCAGGCCATGCTACTAAGTGCTTGCTGCATTATTAGTACAGATGAGAAGGTCTGTTAAAAAAAAAAGACACTCAATTTATTCCTATTTTAAGAAAATTTTTGAAGTCAATATAGTTTCATGTAACTTTGGTGGAGCTTGCATTACAATCAGCAGTAATAAATAACCTTTCCTGAACTGACAAGCTTTTTTTCAGCCCATAATTACCCATTGCATTTACTAGTGATGAAGGTGCAAGAATAACAAATAAGGAATGCTAGGTAATCATTGAGACTTTTTCTTTCTTTCTTGTGGCAATCTCAGTGATTCATGTGGACTAATGGATGCAAACATCACTGTAGATAGATGGTTTTTATTAGACATGCCCTAACATTTTTCAGTACAATGCAACTAACTAATCTCACATGAAACAGCTGAGCTTCAGAAGAAAAAGCAATGTGGTTGGTATTCTGGCAACACATTTTTTCATTAATTTTATCTTCTCAGATTGCAGTCAGGGTAGCTGCAGTGCTAAGTGTAAACTAAGCAGATCTGGAATTCAAGGTTTGAATGTAGAGCTAGGATAGTAACTGAAACCCAAATTCCATCTTGTATAACGTGCTGAAATTGACTTAATTTCTTGATGAATTTTAGTGGAAGGAGTTTTAGGGTATCGTTCTTAAGAGGCAAAGGCCATCTCAATGGAAGATTGATCTGGGGAACTCTGAATGTGCCTCTTTGCATAGTAGCGCACTCAAAGGACCACGTTCCTGGGCAAACAAATGTAATTCCCTCTGCCTCTGTTTCCTGAACAGGAAGTGCCAACCCAAGATGTAGACCAGATCAGGGCCACTTATAATTTGGACCAAGTATCTGCCTCTTTGGGGGCTTCCCCCCAGTTTGTCTTGTCAGGGGGTGAGGGTGCAACGCACATCATGCTGCCTCAGCTAATTCTGCCATTTGAGACCCTTTTTTATTTTATCAGCCAAACAATTGTCATTTCTGCTCTCCTCTTTTCATCCCTTCCAACCACTCTACGTTCACTCTCCAAAAACCCCTCTTGGAGCAGGTAGTTGGGAGATTTCGAAGGCCTGTAGTCTCAAACACCTGAAAATATATAGAGGAAAAGTCTGAACTTGATGCTCTGTCTCTCATCTAGGTCTATGGCAGATCATAAATACAGAACATAGATTTTTAACACAGTCCCAGATATGATAGTAGTAAATGGCTGAGCTCTGCAGTGAATGTAGATAAGCCCTTCCTTCCAATATCAACTCAGATTACCTCAGGTAGTGTCTGAGATTAGCCTGTGTGTATCATTTTGATCCTTAATCTATATACAATCTACCGAAAATGACAGAATACAAATACAGACTGTTGTTTTCGTAAATTTCTATTGCACTTGTTTATGCAAAACAAATAGCTCGGCATAAGAAATTTGTTGCTGTTCTTTCAAATTCAAAACAATACACAACAAAAATTCTTCATTTCCTCCCTTTGGGCCACAGGTTGTTAGAATGTACCTTAAAATTCAGTGAGCCATAAGTATCCACCTAGCTGTCTTTCTTTTCTTTTCGTCTTTGTTTCCTCGATACTCAGTGGTAGCTGGTGCTCATTAGGTCTGGTGACGCACAGGACAAGGCAGTTCAAAGGACGTGAATCAGAATGGGTGAACCTAGCGGTAGGTGAAATACTGTAAGGCTGCATTTCTGCTTAAACCCACATGAAATTGATTCACTTGAATCCAGGCCTGTAAACAAAGTTTGATTCCTGTGACATGTTTGCTTTATGAAAGCTAATAAAATATATTTGAAAAAAGAAAGAACATCAATTCACCAGAAATAATGGGTTATACAGTCATTAGCCAACTCTGAATCAAAAGATGAAGGAGAAAGAGAGAGTAACTGGCTCTCTGCCCTTGTCTCCTACTCTTACTTCTAAGCAGAGTTTGCAAACTAGACAGTATGGCTACAGATCATGGCAGGTGACCAAAACCTGAAGTTTTTCCTACTCTACTTGGGAACTATCTTTTTCTATCACTTCAGGCCGCTGGTGCTTTATCAATCCTTACTTTGTTCCCTCCGGTCATTTTGCAATTACCATTAAACCAGTCTCAAAAGGGGTCAAGCCCCCCCTCCTCTTTCTGCATATTAGGTCGGTTTAAGGGAGGCCTTGCCCCCGCTAGTATTCCCCACCTGCACCAGGCCTCCTGAACTGGAATGCTGGAGAACCTAATTTTAGCAGGTGCACCAGCATACTTGCCAATAGCAAACCAGACCAAGGATGCATGTAGGGGATGTACATCTCCATGCTCCAGTTTAGTAAAGGGGACCCATTTTGGCAACACAACAAGGCATGTGGCTGGAATGAGTTCCTGGAGGTTCCAAGGCCAGGAACTTTCATCCTAGTCATTGGAGCTTCAGGGGTGTTCTCTGAAATTTGCACAATTTTTGGGACCCTTAGCAGATTCTAATACAGTTTCCCGTCGTTAGCCGTATTTTCTCCACCCAGGCCCCCTTTTGTAGGCCATCTGCTGCTCCTCATCCTACTGCTGTTCTTGTCCTTGATAGAAAACAGTCTTCTATCTCAAGCTGTCCTTGAGCACAGCATCGTATTCCTGATGCCTAGGGTGATGAGCAAATAGCTTCCATTGAGACTAAAAAAGATTCTTAACCTCAGTAGATAAAAGTTGTTTAAACTAAGTATTAGCCAGCGTAGTTCCTTTGCCATGTGTTAATTTAGTTTAACACACCATTGAAAACACAGAATGGGTATAAACAATATGATTAGTAGCTCCATACATTTTTTCCCATCCCCTCTTCTATGAAATACTACTATTTTGGTGACTTCAGTCCCTTAATGGAGAGCTCAGAGAAGGACCAGTTGTTTTCTTTACACTTTTTACTCTAACATTCTAACACTCTGGCAAAGTAATCGAGAAGAAGAGAGCCGGAATCATAATTTGCCCATGGGCTGGAACATTAATATGAGCACGCTGGTGATGATGCAATTATTTTGTATTTTGTTTCATAGGGAGTGTGTCTGCAAGCCTACTGAAGAAATAAAGCCTCTTTTCTCAGTGAACTAAATGCTTCAAGCCTCTACTGGCAGTTGGTTGATCTGTCAGGGTTTGCTTGGCAGAGGAGCGAGGACATAGGGAATAAAATTGTCTGCAACCATCCTTGGTCCCAGTTTCCTTCTCTGCCAGGGAAATCATTGAGAGTGGGCTTTCAGTGTTTGCTTTGTTTTACAAAAAAAACAGTGGCTTTTCCTCAGGGCCATTTTCACAATAAAATCAGAAGAAAATAGGTTGCTCCATGCCTTTCTTTTGGACCAGTTGGGTTCCTCAGCCCCTTCCTGTCCTCCACGCTTTGTGGTCCTTAAATTACCTACTAATTCTGGCAAGAGCAGCACTAGGGGAGTCAGCAGAGTCTTCAGCTTTGCTAATGTGCACATCTGTCGGCTGCCTTCAGCATCTCAGAAGGACTTTATTTGAAGCACAAATCTTCCATTTCTATGGTCCTTCTTGACTACCAGATCTGATTTAGTCAAATGTCCTCTCTGAACAAGAGCTCCTTGGCCTGATGTCCAAGATAAGCTCCCCCACCCCAGTCCACTACATGCTCCTCTACTGCCTCACAAAAAAAGTCTGCCTCCCCCAAAAAACATCCCAGTCTGTGGCCATCGATTCTATGCACCAGGTGGGTAGAATTCTGCCTTCTGTTATCACCTGGGCACCTCATTTAACAGAGAGGCCAGCTAGTTATCCCTTCCACTAGAGTTTCTCAGTTCTCTCTTCCAGTGCTCACGGCTGAGCCACACTTTTCATGCTTAGATGTTTCTGTTCAGTTGGAGCAAACTAAGTGTCTTAGATGTCAGTTCCAGTTATGAACCTTTTTTATATTTAGCTTTCGTAGGAAGCGGAAATCAGCAGGGTAGAAAATAATATGACTGTACAGAATATATAGTGTTACTTGATTAAGAACTTCTATTCTCAGTACACCCCTGATGCTCCCTGCCTATTTTCAAGAGCAGTCACAATATGCTGTTGGCAGAGATTATACGGAGAGAGTTCTGATGGCAAAGGGATGTTCCTTATACATCTTCTGTATCCCTTTTCTCTTGTTTTTGTTTTATTTGTGTGGAGGACCTTAAAAATGGATTTAGCTCAGTTTAACTTAAGTAGATTGTCATCCAGTCTGAACTTTGTATGAAAGAAGTGTAGATACTAGCTGATAAGAAACTCTTAATTCCACCTGTAGCCACAGGATGTAAATATTTACTTAGCCAAGCCCCATACCTATCTTGGAGATCTGTGACATGTTTTCAAGCGGTTGCATTTTCCCTTAATAGTTTTTTTTCTCCTAACCAAATTCCTCTTCTTCTTTGGGGGTTCAATCATTGCTGTGTTCTGGCTAGATTGCTTTCAGCTATTAAAACTACAAAAAGGTATTTCAGTAGCATCCAACAAAGCTCCCTAAAAAGCTTTTTTTTTCTTTGACTATGTGTTGCTGATATCATGTAAATAACAAAAAAGCAAATATAAAATTGTACTGCAGGGATGATTTCTCACATTCCATATAAAAGTGAAGACAGAAATGTAGGGCATTCAAGAACTGTCCCTTGTCTTTACTATCTGGGGTGAATTGATGAAGCAGAGGTCCCCAGATCTCTCTAATCCCATTGAAACCTGTGTTGTTTTCCTTTCCTCTCTTTAGATCTGCAAGAGCAAAGCTAAAGAATCTCAACAGTATTACCACAGCCTGGCTATCCGCCAGCGCTTGGCCATCAATTTCAACATACAGCAAGACTGCGGCCATTTCCTGGCCGACGTACCTGTTCGGCTGCTTCCGTGGGAAGATCCCAATTTGCCTGAAGAGGAGGAAGAGGAGCAGGATGGCGAGATAGAGGACAACCGAGAGAGCCCCTCCGCTGCTGACATGTCGCCAAAAAGCCACCCCTGCCTGCAAGGAACAGCCAGCAAGCAACGCAGTCGAGTTGTGGTCATTACCCGAGAGGTTCCTTATTTAACAGTGGCAGATTTTGTGCGGGAATCTTCAGATCGCCATGCCAGCAATCCAGATCTGTATGAAAGGCAGGTCTGCCTCCTGCTCTTGCAGCTGTGTTCTGGTCTAGAGCACCTCAAGCCCTATCACATCACCCATTGTGATCTGCGCCTGGAGAACCTCCTGCTGGTGGACTATAGGGCTGCGGGAAGCCTTCTGAACTACGAGTGTGTGGAGCCCAACCCCAATGCTTCCTGCCCCGCTAGGCTCATTGTGAGCAACTTCTCTCAGGCCAAGCAAAAAAGTCACATGGTGGACCCTGAAATCCTGAGAGACCAATCCCGCCTTGCCCCGGAGATCATCACAGCTACCCAGTATAAGAAATGTGATGAGTTCCAAACTGGGATTCTCATTTATGAGATGTTGCACCTGCCCAACCCTTTTGATGAAAACCCAGAGCTGAAAGAGAAAGAGTATACGTGTGCTGACCTGCCTCAGATTCCCTGTCGCTCTCTTTACTCCCTGGGGCTTCAGCAGCTTGCAAACTGTCTCCTAAACCCAAACCCATCAGAGCGGATCCTTATTTCTGACGCCAAGGGAGTCCTTCAGTGTTTGCTCTGGGGTCCCCGAGAGGACGTCTTTCAGACTCTGAACGCTTCCCCCAGGGCAGCACAAAGAGAGACCGTGCTCCAGAACTGGCTGGATATCAAACGGACGCTGCTGATGATCAAGTTTGCGGAGAAATCCTTGGACAAGGAGTGTAAGATCAACCTTGAAGACTGGCTTTGCTGCCAGTACCTGGCATTTGCCACTACAGAGTCACTCGGCCACATAGTGAAAATCGTGCAGCAGCATTAGTCAATATGAGCCACTGCTTTCCTTTGGAAGCCTCCTCCTTCTCCCTCTCCATCCTGAGCCCCGTGCTGTGTTCGCAAAAGGTTAACATTTTAAGCGGTGCTTCAAGGTCACCAACACTGGCCAAACAGATCTTAGCAGAGAGCACACTGACTCTGGTCTTAGCTGCAAGGAGAGACCAAAGTCTGTCCTCTGGCTTAGCTGGTTGTGTGCTAGAAGGAGCGGTGGAGGGTTAATAAGAAAACCACTATTTTGTGTATTTTTATTCTATGATGTGACCACATGCTTTCTGGGGGACTCCCTGCCTCAGTTAGTAGCAGCCAGGAAACAAGTCATGAATGAACCATCAGAATGAAACCACTCTTTTCATGAAATGTGAGTTCTTCAGCCCATGCCCACCACAATGGCAATGCAGCCAGCCCAGCCCCTGTTTTTTGGGAGCCAAATTGTGATTTGTCTTTTTAACAAGATAGCTTTATTTTTTGCATTAGATGGCCAGTGACCTCCTTACAGAGTAGCAACCTGGAGAAACTGACCTTTTTTTAATGAGAAACAAGTTTGAGAGTCTGTGATTATGAATGAAGGTATGGCAAGCAAATCCCCTCTCCATGGCCAGCATTCCAGACCCCCTTTAACCTTTTCTCCTTTTGTTTTTTCCTAGTTTTGCCATCTTTAATCCCGAGTCTTATTCTGCCCATCATCCTAGCACATTTCTTCCTTTTTTTTGCTAATGCATGTGAGACACTAATCCTGCCAAAGATTATTGACGGACTTGTTAATTATAATAATGAAGAGAAATATATGATCCTGAGGGCAACTAAAGTCAATCTGCAGTAGAAACAGCTTTTTTATTTTTCCTTACCCCTGACAGAAAATTTCCCAAAGGTTAAAATGCTGACATTTTGTGCCTGATCACAGTTTCCTGCAAAGCGAGACAGGAGGTAAAACTAACCTGACAGCTGCAAAGTTGCTTAAGACTCATCTTTGTATAATACATAAGTTACACAGCCAGAGATGGTTTTTCTACCAGCTTGGTTCTCCGTGGGGAGATGGGAAGAAGGCAAAAAAAAAAAAGCAGAATATCATTTGCATTTAGCACCAGTTACATCTCTGATGCAGAAGCAACTCATTAGAATGCCATGTTTGACTTTCCCCTGCGTTCAGTTTTCCCTATTAACCAACATAGGTCTGCTTTAGTTATTAAACTGCTGATAGTCTTAAAATGCTATCAGCTCTTTTATGTTGATGTTCCACAGTAAAGAGTGGTTAAATAAACAAAGTAAATCGGCTGAAATAAACCAAGCAAATCACCTCTTGGCTCACCGCTGGCTTCCTTCCTAGACACACCTCTCTCTGTAGTAGAGGCAGTCTGGTCCCACTGCCCTACGTCTCCCTGGCTCAGTCTTGGTGGCGGCTTGTGTGAGTAGCTTTGAACCGATCAGCACGGCAGTCCAGCCTTGGATGCTCACAGGGGAGAAGGGGAGATGGTTGCCGAAAGACGGACGACTCTTGCGTTCAGCTTGTGCTTCTGTTCTTCCTCTTACGGATCTATGTGCAATCTTTAGATGTATTATATGTAAGAGCTGTGTTAGTGTTTACGTTGCGTAACAGGCTTAACTATGCGCTACACTTGCCCTGTTTCCTTTGTGTGGCACATGGATGCACAGATGTGTGTGTGCTTTTTCTCTGGATGGATGTTTCTTTTCGTTATTGTAGAAACTGTGACTAATCTGTTTACTTCAGCCTTGTAAACAAATAGCTCCCTTTGAGTTGTGCACGTATGTTTGGAGCAGAAACTGAAGAAAACAGGTCTGCGGCCATGACGTTCACGACGTCAGCAAATTTATTTCTGCACTTTTAAAACAGAGGACGGACAGCTGCCTGATCTCCCCTGTAGTTAGTTTATGACAATCTGGTTCCAGTACGAAGTAGGTGGCGGTCTCTTTAGGTGCTTTTAATCTTCCCACTTCAGTATCTGGGGAAGAAGCGCAGGAGTGGTTGAACTGTGAGTGATGATTTTAGTAGACCCTGGTGTGTGTGCGCGCATACAAAGTTCAGAGTGTGAGGTGGGGAAGTGGCCCGTGTGGCCACCTGAACCAGAGCTTTCCGTATCAATCTTCTGCAGAGTTCCAAAGGCTTGCAAAAGCATTGCACTCAGTGTGCTTTGCACAGGTGAGGGGAGCAGCGCTTTATCTGCACAGGTACATTGCGCTGGCAACCAGTCCCCTGCCTTTCACACTGCAAAGGATCCGGCCCTCTTTCCTCCCAAGTTTGTGATGTAAATGTGCGTTCACACAGGTTCTCCGCTAGCTAGCCTGCTCACCCTAGCAGAACATGGGATGTTAATGTCTACAGGCACATTCATTTACAACCCCATGTTCGTTTCTCTGTAGTGAGATCTGTGCTTGCACCATTTTCACATTGACTTGCACAAGCAAACTAGACCACGGAATGTTTTAGGGCCGTGCATTTTTGCTTTTGCTTTTTTTTTTTTTTAAATGCAGCAGATCCTCAGACTTGTGAGTTGCCTTTTTGCTTTCTTGATATCCGGGTTTTGTTTTGTTTTTTTCAGTTTGGTAGCTTATTTGACCGAGTATTAGTTCTATGTATTTTGAACCAGAAGATGTCTGCATTCTCATCCACCGCCTTGCCGTGTCACGCTGCGTATCCTTGGTACTGAAAGCAAGTGATGGAGTAGCTGGTGTGAAAGAGGAGCAGAGTTTCCATTCCTGGTGAAGAACACTGAAGATGTGTTCAGTATGTGAGGTTCTTCCTGCCTTGGGCCTAGGCAGAGAGATCCCAGCGAAAGAACTTGGAACAATGTGGTTACAAGATACAGTTTCATACCGTTTCCATGTTTAATGACTGAACATCTTTCATTGAGCCCACCATAGCTGAAATATTATTTATTCTCCACCATGGTAACTATAAATATAAACACAAACATATAAATTTATATGTTCCAGAAAGTGCCATTTAACCGACTTCAGCAGTAATTTCCAGGTTTCAAATAAAAGCTCTCAGAAATACAGTTGTGTTGGATTTGTGCATTTCTATGTTTTTAGTGTCATTAATCTTTTCTGTTCAATGATTTATTGCACTAGCAACAGTGCCTTTTCACAGAACTAATTATCAAGAAGATTCCACAATGGGAATTACCCATTGCTGCCTAACCACCAACTTAATAAACACAATTACCCACATATTAATTATTGATCAGACATGAAGATCAAATGGATTTTTTTCTCCAAATCTAGAATGGGCATAAAAATAGGCCGTATTAAAATAACTGCCTAGATAGAATGTAAACAACATTTGCTCTGACAATCTTTTCCCAGGCCAGCGAATGGAGAAGACAAAATTGTGGAAACCTCACTGAAGTCTAGACACAAATGTCATTCGATAGTCAAGAATAAACCTATTGTATCAGAAGACTGGGTCAGCCATTCTTTATAAGAATAACACATCTGCCACATAAGACTCAGCTGAATGTGGAAAAATTGCTGTTAGTAAAATACCCAGCCATGAATTCTGTCAAATAGGTCATACCCCTTGCTTGGACCAATTTTCACAGCTATTACTTCATCCCAGATCTTGCAGCTCATCTGGTGAATTTGGGTTGCGGAGGAGAAACAGGATTTTTTTATTTCTTGCGACCACTGATTGTGGATAGGTTCACATTGTGTCTTTTTCCGGCTTGGTTTTTCTTCTGCACTGAATATGATGATCCACTTGGAAACTGATGCACTGTTGCTTGTTGATTGATCTTTCCATATAGCATGGAGTCACCTATCGGTGAAGTGTGCCTTTTAGAAGACCCCCATGAAGTTGGTTCCCCCCTTGTCTTCAGAGGTAGGCAATGGCAAACCACTTCTGTAGCTCTGCCAAGAAAACTGCATAGAGATGCCCATGGAGTCTGGGGGTAACTGTAGTTCAGTGGTAGAGCAAACTGCCTGGAATGCAAAAAGTTACTGGTTCAATCCTCAGTTCTCCCCAGAAGTAAGCAATGGCAAACCACTTCTGTATCTCCGCAAAGAAAATCCATGCAGCCAACCACAACTTGGTGGAACCCAACAACAACAAGGAAGCCTTGAGCTTACCTTCCATGTTGATAAGGCCTGAATGTATCCCGCCTCCTACATTAATTTAATCATGCTGCTTTTGCATAGAGAAATCCATAAACCATTTCCTTGGGGAAAGAAAACAGACGTTTTTTTTTTTTTTTTAATGAAGAGAAGGGTGTATGTTTGTTTTTAACAATTATGCAGTTCTCAGTATTCTGTTCCATTCTAGCAGGACCAGGTTCAGGAACCAATGTGGTCTCCGCAAAAACTGAACCAGGTCTTTATGTCTGGTGTACCAGACTCCCAGGACACCTCTGATTCATTGACAGCAGTGATGCTGGACAGAATCTATGCTTTGTCAGGGGGAACAGTGCCTTCTAGGGGTCTCGACAGCATACAAACAGTCATACGGTCAGTATTCTGCCCATCGCTCCATCAGTCTGTCGCTCGGCGAGAATGCTGCTAGAGAAATCTGAAGATACTCATTGTTGAAATTATTGACACAATGCAAAGACCCCTCTTTCCTGGGGAGCTCTTCACTTCTTTTTGGAGCATTGCAATTGAGTTTCTGATGAGCAGAATTTAGCGGAAGACTTATTGTTTTTTTAATCACACTCCAAAAAATTGAGTGCCAAACCTACACATGGTTAAAAATGAACACAAGCTTGTTAATATTAATCACCCCAGTGAGATGTTCTAGGTTGTGAATTGGTCTCCATTCTGGGAAGCTCACTGAAAATTACTCACTGCAGGGAATTTCTGCAAAAGCTTTTTTCTGTTATCCAGTTAACAGGATGCTGGACTAGATGGGCTGTGGCCTGATCCAACAGGGGCTCTTATGTTCTTTTTTTCTTATGGTTGGAAAGTCATTGGCTCCATAGTGGAAAATGTGATATAAAAACCAGGGAAAACAGATGGTGATTTGCAAAATTATGCGTAAATGCTTCCCTTAACCCACTCCCCGTGATAAAAGGTTTCTGGATTGTTGATTAACCTCCTGATCTCAGAGGAAAAAAAAACAAATATTTTAATAGAGAAGCAACTCATGTGTGTCCATATTTTTATAAATGAATTCTGCTTCACTGCAAGCATAATCCTTTTCATTCTGTCGCCCTCTTTGTATATTATATATAGCTTATATAATATAAATACACTGCCTGAATTTTAAAAATTCATGAAAGACATTTTTTTTTCCCAAAATAATCTTATATTTCAAACGTACAGTTTCTTAAAGCTGTTTTTGTGTCCTAGAGGGATTTTTCTTTAGACTTGATTATGGGGAGGCTTTTAAATGGAGAAAAGGTCACTTTTGAGGGTTATTATTATTAAAGTAATGTTGGAAGAAAAAGGAAGTCCCTATACAAATGTCATTTTATGTGATGTCTCTTTACACATGCCTCAAGGTGTGACTTATTTTTTTCTCTCTAAGACGTGCTTGTCTTTCATAGGCCTGTGCTTGGAGGTCTCGCCGCATTGCTGTATCTGGTGCTTGAAAACTATATTTACACTGTTTTGTTGTTGCTGTTTTTGAAGACAACCCATGACCTCCTGTTGTAGGAGGACAGTTACACTCTGGTTTGCTGTGGTACTTTGCTGTGTATTCTTTGGCAAACATGTTAATGTGTAAATAAACTAGTTTTATTACATTGAATATAAACTTCTAGACTCTAACTGGCACTGCTGGATGGGCGCACGTCACCCTGTTCTTCAAAGAATTGCACCGGCTGCCTACCTGCTACCAAGCCCAGTTCAAGGTATGAACATTACCTTAAGGCCCTCAAAAGCTTGGGCCCCAAATATCTCAAGGAACACCCACTTCCATATAGACCTGTTCAAATCTCAAGTCTCTCCCTGCAAGTAGACAACGGCAAACCACTTCTGTACCACTCCTAAGAAAACTGCACGGAACTGCCCATGCAGTTAACCAGAAGTCAGCCATAACTTGTCAGTACTCAATAGACAAGCAAATCACCCTCAAGGCCATTTGCAGGGAACTGAGAGCAAGGGGAGGTGTTACCTTTGCCTTTTGCTTGAGATGCCCATAAGCAATGGGTGGGCCACTTTGTGAGACATGATGCTGGACTAGATGGGTTATGGCCTGATTCTGAGCCAGTTTTGTTCAATGGCTAGGGACCCGGACTCTATCTGGGAATACTGGGTTCAATTCCGCCCTCCATGAAGCCAACTCGGTGACCTTGAGCTCTCACAGCCCCACCCAACTCACAGCTTTGTCAACCACTTTGAGTCTCTTTAAATGGGTGAGAAAAGCAGGGTGGAAAAGTCAACTCTTCTGTATTTATTTTTATCCCATCCTATATCTGAAGGTCTGCGGGCAGGTAACAGCATCTAAAATCAAACATCATTTAACATCGTTAAAACATTCTCCTTCCTCCTCCTCCTCCTCTTATGTTCTTCTCTAGAATGGATGCCTAGGTACCACCTTCAGGTTGGCAAGAAAAAGAGAGGTGAGATGCCTCTGAAGGTCGATGGCAGGGAATTAACAACCAGCAAAGGTCTTGCCTTTGTCTTTTGCTTGAGAAGCCCAGAAGTAATTGTTGAACATTAGACTAGATGGGTTGTGGCCTGATCCAGCAGAGCTCCTCTTATGTTCTTAGCAACAAGGCTTCTAAATACCTCCCTTTTACCCTCACTTAAATTTCCTGCATTTCGCCAAATCAAATTCTACCAGGTCCTTCCAGCGACATGGAAAACTGTCCAGTAATCAAACCACCTGTCCGCTATTAAATCTGATTTTCATCTGTGTACAAGTCACATCTTTTAGGTCTGTTTCCTCCAAGCACATGGCTGTTTATGGTATAATTCAGGCAAACGAGATAACAGGCAATTTCTGCATTCGCGCTGACCAAGTTATCAGGAGTAAGAGAATTCACAGCCAATTCTTCATTCTTTTGAGAGCTGATCTCCATTTCTAGACAAATTTAGCCAAACATAAAAGGAATTTTCGAGCATCAGTTTGGGGAATTTTTCATTCAAAGTCCAATTGTCCATGCTGTTTGCAGTGAACAAGAAAATCAGGTTTTTAGCAGGTACCATTGAAGTGGTGATCAGTCTTTAAAGCCCCTATGAGAGGAGAGAAGGCAATATAGAAGTACAGCAATTTTGGAAGACGAACATTATTGCTGATTTCCTGGAGAAACCATTCGCTTCTCTGCCACTCTATCAAAAAAAAAAAAAAAGTGGGAGAAGCAAGAACAGAAGAGATTCCATGGCCTCTGCAAGCCTATAAACTGTGTGACCATTTTATTTGAACTATCTTATCAGCCTTTGGTATCCTGTTATTCTCCAGAGGTCTTGGACTCTCTTATTTCTGGTGATCAGTTTGTGTGTTTGTGGAAAGGCAATGAGTAGGGATGTGGAAGAATATTCGAACCATTCGAAATTCGATTGAATTTGTTTGAATTTGGACATTCAAATTTGAATCGCACATCCATACATTCCTTTTTTAACATTTGAACGCATCTAAATGTTTTGAATCATCTGTATGAATTATTTGAACATTTGTATGTGTGCATCTTATTTGTATCTGTATGCATATGTACGTATATTCAGTTCGTATATTCAGTTCGTATTTGAAGGTCCATATGTATCCTGTTTTCATCCTATACGTATCTATACGCATCTTATTTGTATCCATACACGTATGTATGGATGTGTATGGGTGTTTCCGGATACATATGGATCGGTTCCATTTTGAATATATTCATTTTTTCTCTATCCATACGAATTTGAACATTCAAATATTCGAATCGAATCCAAAAATTGCATTCGTCCATACCTCTAGCAATGGGCACATCCAGAGGGCGACAGGCTGGGGTTGGACTAAGTACAGTCTTCTACTGAAGCTTTTTGCGGAGCTTCATGCCAAATAATTCCTTGGTTCATCTGTTGCGTTTTAATGCCACGTTTCCAAAATTCCATATCAGACTGCAGGAAGTACAAAAAACAAGATACAAACTCAGTGTTCAACCACCATGGTTGGGAGGCATTTAATGATTTTGTCAAGGAAATGTAGAAGTGTTAAACTTTAAAAGGCCTAAGGAAGATTCAGCACTTCTGGGTGGAAAAAGAAAATCAGCTCTTGTGCCAGCCAGCCTTTTTCATTTATTTATGTGACTGTATAATTCATTCTACTTCTGGCAGCCCTGAGCTGATGACCTTTATAAAAGCAAAAAATGAAAACAAAATTGGAGAAATACCTACACACACACACTTTAAAAACGTTCTCATCATCAGGCAGCGGCCAAGAGAGATGAAAAGACCCCTCCCCAAAGATATTCTGATTCCAGCAGGTAAGGTGAAGGCAAAGGCTGAACCAGCTGCCCAGCGAGCCCCAACTTAATAATGCAGATTCCATACAAAATTCTTGTGAAAAGACACAAATAGAAAACATGCTGGGGTGAGGCAATAAAGAAGAAGAGTTGGCTTTTTATACCCTGCCTTCCTAAGCCTTAAGCGGGCTCAAAGCTGCTGTCAAACCTTCTGTTCTTATCCCTACAAAAGACACCCTGGCTGTGATCACACCCATAATTCAAGACATCTTCCGGTCGTCTTCTCTTTGTATAGCCCACATTTTCCCAGATCTGAGGTGTTCTATCAGAAGCAGAGTTTTTAAATAAATATCCATCCATCCATCATGTTTTGTCTGGGCTAGAGACTTTCCACAGCCCAAACAGTACATAAAAGGATTCCAGGAGAAAATAGGTCATTGGAAGCTGGAGTTTATAATTCAATTTAGAAAAGAATTATTTCCGATATGTGGAATTTGCATCGCACCCTAGACCACTGGAAATTATTTTAAAAATAAATTTATTTATATGCATTTTAGGAATCCGACCACATTCTCATTTTACATCTACATTCATAATTAAAAATTCCAAGCAACTTTCCAATTTTTCATTTTCCCTTCCCCCCTTCCCTAATCCTTCCACCCAATGCAGATCTTATAATTCAATTATTAAGGCTATTTATCACTTTCCTTATTTCTTCACTCAATGCATTTGTCACTCCTGGTCTATTAACAAAACTGAATAAGTCTTTCCACTTCTCTTCAACCGATACTCTGTACTCCCATATAAATCATCTGCTGTCTCTAATAATCAAATTTAAAATAAGAACTTAAGAACATAAGAGAAGCCTTGCTGGATCAGGCCACAGCCAATCTAGTCCAGCATCCTGTCACACACAGTGGCCCACCAAATGCTCATGGGCATCTCAAGCAGAGACAAGGACAAACCTGCTCTCGAGTCCCAGCAGATGGCCTTAGAAGTGCCCCAGTTCCTCCCCCTCCCCCAGCCTGAAAGATGCACCTAGGCATTCGTTCTAGTAGGCATTGATACATCTGTCATCCATAAATTTGTCTAACCCTACCTTAAAGCCATCTAGACTGGTTGCTGTCACCACCTCTTCTGGCAGCACATTCCATAAGCCGATGACCCTCTGGGTGAAGAAATACTTCCCCCTGTCAGACCTTATTCTCCTACCCATCAGCTTCATAGAGTGCCCCCTGGTTCTAGTGTTGTGCGATAGAGAAAAGAAATTTTCCTCTATCCACCTTTTCTATACCGTGCATAATTTTATATAATTCAGTCAGGTCCTCTCTCAAACGCCGTCTCTCCAGACTGAAGAGGCCTAGACGTTGCAGCCTGGTTTTGTAAGGGAGGTGTTCCAGACCCTTAATCATTCTGGTTGCCCTTCTCTGCACCTTCTCTAGTTCCACAATATCCTTTTTGAGGTGTGGTGACCAGAATTGTACACAATATTCCAAATGTGGCCTCACTATAGATTTATAAAGGGGCAAAATGACACTTGCTGTCTTATTTTCTATTCCCTTCCTAATTATTCCCAGCATTGAATTTGCTTTTTTCGCTGCTGCCGCGCACTGGGTTGACACCTTCATTGAACTGTCCACCAAAACCCCAAGATCCTTTTCCTGGTGTGTTGCAGAAAGTTCAGACTCCATCAGTTTATAGATGTAATTTGGGTTCTTGGGCCCAATGTGCATTACTTTGCACTTGTTAAGATTAAAGCACATTTGCCACTTGGTTGCCCACTCACCCAATGCTAAGAGATCCCTCTGGAGCTCTTGGCAATTTCTTTCAGATTTTACTACCCTAAATAATTTAGTATCATCAGCAAACTTTGCTATTTTACTATGTACCCCTTCTTCTAGATCATTGATGAATAAATTAAAAAGCATTGGTCCCAGTACTGAGCCTTGAGAGACCCCACTTTTTACTTCTTTCCACCCTGAGAATCTGCCGTTTATTACTACTCTCTGCTTTCTGCCCTTAAGCCAGTCACAAATCCAGGACAGAACCTGTCCTTTTATTCCATGGCTGATGAGTTTACTCAGTAGCCTTTGATGTGGGACTTTGTCAAAAGCCTTCTGAAAGTCCAGATAGACAGTGTCTACTGGTTCACTTTTATCCACGTGTTTATTGACACTCTCAAAGAATTCCAACAAATTTGTGAGGCATGATTTACCTTTGCAGAAGCCATGCTGGCTTTTGTTCAGCAATGCTTGCTCCTCCATATGCACACTAATTTTGTCTTTAATAATGGTTTCCATCACCTTACATGGAACTGACGTTAAGCTAACTGGTCTGTAATTGCCTGGATCACCCCTGAATCCTTTTTTGAAGATTGGTGTTACATTTGCTACCCTCCAGTCCTCAGGTACGGAGCCTGATGTTAGGGAAAGATTATATATTTTTGCTAGAAGGTCAGCAATTTCGCATTTGAGTTCCTTAAGGACTCTTGGATGAATACCATCTGGTCCTGGTGACTTGTTAACATTTAGTTTATTAAGACATGCAAGGACCTCTTCCTTGGTTATTTCTGTACAGTTTAACTCTTCAGAAAATACAGGCTCAGCTACTGGCATGTGTCTTCTGTCTTCCTCCGTGAATACGGAAGCAAAAAATTCGTTTAGTTTCTCTGCAATCTCCGTGTCTTCTTTAATTACCCCTTTCTGTCCTTTACCATCTAGTGGTCCAACTGCTCTCCTGGTTGGATTCCTACTTCTGATATACTTACAGAAGTTCTTGTTATTTCTTTTCTCTTCTTTAATATACAAGGCTACACCACCTCCATGTCGCCCTTCCCTGTCTTTCCTGTACAGTTTGTAACCTGGGATGACTGTATCCCATTGGTTTTCACTGGTCCACCAGGTTTCAGTTATGCCAATAATATCAATCCTATTTTCCATAACTAAGCTTTCTAGCTCCCCTATTTTGGCTCGAAGACTCCTGGTGTTTGCATATATACATTTATATTCACTCTTCTTGTCCAAATTCCGCCATTGAGGAACATGTGAAACTAATCCCGCACTTAGCTCAGCATTTTCTGCATATTTCCAGCCCTCCACACTTGATTGTGCGCTCTCCCGAACCGGATGCTGCCCAGCTCCTGTCGGCTTTCCCCCAGGGATCAGTTTAAAAGCTGCTCTGCAACCTTTTTAATGGTCAACAATATAATTATGCCATCTCTCAGCTTTACATTTTCCCACATCCTTCTATGGTCTTGCTGTTATTGAGATGGCAGCCATCAGAAAGACCATTGGAAATTATTTTATTTTTGTTTTGTTTACTTTGTCAGACAATCCTTCTCCTTGCTTCTCTTAAGAAAAATTTGCTGCCCTACCAGCTTTCTTCCACCCATATGGGTTCTAATAAACAAATAAGCTAGAGACAAACGACTTCTTTTAATATGTGTTGCAACTAGGGGTGTGCACATACGCAATTTTCGACATGCAATTTTATTTGAATTGAATATTCAAATATCCAAATTCGTACCAATAGAGAAAAAATTAATGTATTCAAATTTGAACCAATGTGAATACATTTGTATCTATTTGTACAAATATTCAATGTGAATTTGATGATACGAATATCGACAACATTTGTGTGTTCCCGTACGCATCCGTATCCATACTGATGTGTGCGGATACGAGTAAGATCCATACAGATGTCCAAATGATTCATATGAATGGTTCAAAATATTTGTATTCGTTTGAATATTAGAAAACGAATGTCTGGACATTTTATTCGAATTTGAACGTCCGAATTTGATTGAATAACAAATATTTTGAATATTCTTGCACATCCCTAGTTTGCAACACAGGAAACTTGCCTTCTAGAAATCCCATCAGGACAAGCTTCAAATTGTCCTACATTACAGCCTGACTTTTATCCCTATCCCAGCCGGAAGTTTGCAGTCCTCTTAATAACTCCTCCTCCAACCCTCCAAAGCTAATTTGCATCCAGTTTATTCCCAGTAAGGAGGAAGAGTACATATCAGATTTCTCTTTTGAAATGCACAGTAAAAGACAAAGTAAGAACAATAAAGTTCTTAGCTGAGCAGCACAGACTCTTTGAAGTCTGCAGAATCTGTGGATTTCTTATTGGTCTTTGCAATCACACTGGCCTTCCTAATTCCTTGCACTTCTAAACTATCCAAGATTCCTTGTGCCCCTAGACAAGTGACCTCTTGGCTGTTCTGGTCTCCTAAGGCGCCTGGTCCAGACGCTTTTCAACACAGATAAAAGAGAAGGGAGCCATTTCTGTTTGCTACCACCAGGCAGCGAAAGGCACATTTGCGTTTAAATAAGCATTTGGTAGGAGGCTATTGAAACGCAATGGCTCACCTGGGCATCTAGCATGAAATTAGCTTTGTTTGCACAAATACAGAATCTGCAGAAAGCACTGCGGGTGGGAGAAGCAACCAGTTCCTATTGTCAGTGCAAAATGTAGAATTTGTCAGGCTTTAATGCATGACAGGGAAATGGAATCTAATTCATTGTTCATCGAAATGCTCTTATCCTTTCTGAAAAGGTGGGATGAACCCCAAAGGGAAAGCTTTAGTTCAATGCTTCTTTCAAACACATGCACCCACAAATACCTTGGCCCTTTCTTCACTGAATCTTATTCCGGATTATGTCCCAGAATAGGGACCTTCCATCCACGTGCTTGTGCAGACTGCAAGTAGGCACTAGGTGGAAATCGGGAGCAGAACCTTTAGCAGTCCATTGGTATTTCCTTGTCATTATTCCCACAAAGGAACTGGCCACACTTTTAGTTTAAGATGACTTTAGGTCATCTTCAGGACATGTCACTCACAATATTTTTATTCAATTCGTTTCCCAAGCTGGCCTACTCCAGTTAGATCGTTTTAATCAGAGTACTCTTTTCCAGAGGACTCAGGCCGTCCTGGCATCCCAGGCCATCTTCTCTTCCTCAGTGCGAGGGGGGGGGCTAAAGGAGGCTGAACCGTGGTGTGATGGGTGGGTCCAGTCTTTCCGTTCAGCCAATGTCTAGGGGAAGACAGCATGCGCGGAGTTTGTGAGACACCTCCCCTCTCTCCTCAGTTTGTGTGTATGGTTCCTCTATCTTTTATCCTCAATTTTTTAATAATAATAATAATAATAATAATAATAATAATAATAATAATAATAATAATAATAATAATAATAATTAATATCAGTCTGCCAACTACAAAAAGCCACTTTACTGAGGCCTGCTCATATAATTCGCTGATACATCACACAGTCCTAGGTGCTTGGGAAGTGCCCGTCTAGTGATAATACAAAATCCAGCATAGTGGTCTTGTTTGTTGTGTGTAACTGCTGTTTTTCCATCATCATCATCATCATCATCATCATCATCATTATTTACGTAAATTAAGGCTTTCATGACTGGGTACAGTACAGTGGTTGGAGTAGTTTCCGGGTAAAACAGTCATGCTAAAAATACTTAAAAACTACAAAAAACTATAAAGAGGGGGAAACTAAAATAACACACAAAAGCCTGTTTTATAAAGATTGGGACTTTTATGATAGGCTTTTTGTGTGTTGTTTTAGGGTGTTTTTCCACTGTCACTAAAAGTACCCATTAAGTACCCATTAATGGGTACGTAATGGCACTTAATGGGTACTTCTAGGGTGTTTTTCCATTGTCAATAGAAGTACCCATTAAGTACCCATTAATGGGTACAAAAATGCCATTGCGTACCCATTAATGGGTACTTAATGGGTACTTCTAGTGACAGTGGAAAAACACCCCTAGTGACAGTGGGAAAACACCCTTAGTTTCCCCCTCTTTATAGATTTTTGTAGTTTTTAAGTATTTTTAGCATGACTGTTTTACCCGGAAACTACTCCAACCATCATATAATCATTATTATTACTATCTAAATTAATTGCACGGAGAAGAAAAGCACATAAAATAGGAAGAGGGGCATGAAGGTATGGGAGCAAGCTTTAAAAAGAACCACAAACACACACACACACACACACACACACACACACCTCTCCCTTGAGTGACAGAACAGCATCCATTAAGAAAGAAGGTGGGTTTATGCAGCCAGAGGGGTGGAGAGCCAAGAGTTCCATAGAGGAGGCTCAGGTCGATCGTAGAGAAAGGTGTCAGTGATGCAGCACAGAGCAAGAACGGTCTGGGGACAACCTAGGTGTGAGCAGAACTGGTACAACCTCAGTTCAAATTATGAACAGGGTCGAAAGCAAAGGCCTTTTTGGAGAAGAACTGGGGAGGCCACTGTAGCTTGGAAGGACAAACACCTGCCAGATCCTGTAAAACTTTAAAAAATCATTGTTGGTTAAATTCCCACCACAATCTTGTCTCCTCCAGTGCCTTTTAAAAAATCATTTTTTTTAACGCCACCATTGACTTGCATTCCCAGACAGAGAGTGCTGAGAGGGTTGGACCATTGGGATGTTTTATGTGCTTCCTTTTTATGTTAAATGTTAATTACATAACTAGGCCTATTTGGGGGTTTCCCTCCTCCCCTTAGAGCCATTTCTCTGCTTCCCTGCATGCATAAAATTGCATTTCAGCCTGTTCCATTGCAAGCAGAGAATAGTTTTCTTTAGGGCATTTAAATTTTCAGCAAAAAGATCTCTGAAAGCAGGAAGCAAAGCAAGGCGAGAATACTGTTTTTAACTCATTTTTTCTTCTTTGCTGATCTAATGCAAAGACCCATCTCCTTCCCAGAATAGGGAGCAGCCACCTGACAAACTAAAAGCTTCATTCTTCAGCGTCTGATCTGGTGGAAAAACTGAAGGGAATGGCTGGATCTATCTACACAGGAAAGCAAATCCTGTGGTAGATCTCGTGGGAAGAAATGGAACAAAACCAAGGAATGTTGGTGCATATTGTGCAAGGTTTTGGCAGTCTCACGTCTAAAAAGGGATACAGCAGAACTGGAAAAGCTTCAAAGGAGGAGAAAGAGAAAGAGTTGGCTTTTTTACTCGATTTTTCTCTTCCTTGAGGGGACTCAAAGTGGCTGACAAACCTGTTCTTCTCCCCATAACAGACATCCTATGAGGTAAGGTTGGGCTGTGAGACCAAAGAAAGAGAGCTGTGACTCGCCCAAGGTCACTCAGCTGGCTTCATAGAGGAGTACAGAATCGAATTGGTTCACATTCATTTTTTCCATTCGTGCACACTCCGAAGTTACAGTAATCCAGCCGGGATGTAACCGATACATGAATCACAAAAGCCGTATCTGGCCATTCAAGATATGGGCTCATTTGGCGGACCAGTTTTAACTGTGCAAAAGCGCTCCTGGTTACTGCTGGCTTCCAACAATATCTGAAGGAACAGAGATATTCCTCACACGTACTTTATACACTGTCAGCAAAGCCGTAGCTTTTAATTACGGTTAGATTAACTGTTTGAAAATCTTAAAAAAAAAAAACACGTGCAAGGAGCATCCCTAATTAAGCCGACACATACGCTTCTTACTTTTGAATACGAGGACCTACAAAGCAAGTACTGGCAAGCGAACACTTCAAAGAGGCCTTTGTGCGCCTCAGAGGAGGCAGCAGCGTTTTGGGTCACGAACACAAGGCTGCCTAAGCAAAAGGCACTCTCTCTGCCAATTTGAAAATTATTTTCTGGCCCCGTGCAAATGGGAATCAGGTAATTCAAAACCCATTTGACTAACAGAATGTAATTGGAAAGCATATGAAAGGAAGACAGGCTCGCCGGTGCTTCCCCTTAAACATACAATGCACATCACACCGGTCTTAAAAGAGTTGCATTGGCTGCCGATTCGCTACCAGGCCCAATTCAAGGTGTTAACTTTGACTTATAAGGCCCTAAATGACCTGGGCCCCAAATATCTAAGGCAGTGGTTCTCAACCTGGGGGGCGAATTACCCTTTCAGAGGGGTCACGATGAGTCTCCCACCGCCCTTCCCTCCCAACTCCCAGCTGCTCTGCCGCCATGGTTGGGGGTCTCCACAACATGAGGAACTCCGTTAAGGGGTCGCGGTATTAGGAAGGTTGAGAACCACTGATCTAAGGGAACCCCTTCTCCCATATCGACCCGCCTGAGCCTTAAGATCTGGAGGGGAGGCCCTCTTGGTTGTCCCATCACCCTCAGCAGCAATAGGGGTGGGCACCCAGGAGAGGGCCTTCTCAGTGATGACCCCCAGGCTATGGAATAGCATCCCCCTTGAGAAGCCTCAGGTCGATCACAGAGAAAGGTGTGAGCCATGCAGCCCAAAGCGAGGATGGCCTGAGGATGACCCGGGATGAACAGAACTGGTACGACCTCAGTTTGAATTAATGAATAGGCCATACTATCTCACACTTATGTGACCAGGGCCTAAAACAGTACGGTGTAGCTGTGGCCTAAAAAGCTTTCTTCCAATAATGCAGTAAGCCACCCACACCTTACTCAGAAGCAAGTTCATCAAGAACCTCAGATGTGCTTCCTCAGGAGAAAGTGAGAACAAGAATGCCATTTAAGATAATTAAATTTTAAAAATGCATGCATGTGCATATTTTTCTAAACTAATTTTCTCTTGATGCTGCTGTTGCTTGAAATAAGCTAACCAGAACAAACAAGGTTATTTGCATAACTAAAACTGCTAGCAATGATTGTTCTATCACAGTATACCAAAATAAGCTTCCAAACATTCATGGCTAATTTAACTGAAGCTGTTTTCTCTTCCTAATAACTTCATAAGGATGCCTCTGCTTTAGGAATGAGTGAGTGAGTGAGTGCGTGCGTGCGTGCCTGAATGAATGAATATCCCCCACTATCTTTAAAAGAAGAAGAAAAAGAAATGTAAACAAAAAAATTCCAAAACAGTTCTATCAGATCGAAGCCTTGAACATTTTTACATCATGTTACCCTTGCTGAAAATGTTGGCCATGCTTAATCTCTCTTAAGCTACTACAACAAATTAAAAGCATCCACTGGACCCAATCACTTCCTGACTGCATTGATTTTTAGACAATCCAAGCACCACTAATTGTAAAAAGCAAACTTCATTAAGAATGGGGAATTGCCAAGACCTTTCCAATGCCATTAATTTGAGACAAGTTGAGATAATGAGATGAGGAAGCAATAGGATGGCATGTTCCAGAAAGATGAAGCCTAAATGGCCACCAACCAAGCACCACTCCTTGCCCTGGCTTTCCACCAGCTAGCACATGAGTCCAGGGGCCAATTCATACTTCGCTACCGTAGTCAACAATTAGGCAACCTCTGGGCAGGTGCATCTGCCCTTATAGGAGGCATTTATATGCCCCTGCCTTCACAGAAGTTGCCTAATTGCTGAGTAGATGTGGAGCACAAAATTATGCGCCACAACCTTACCAACCCTTACCCCAGATTCCCTGATCGCATCCAGCCGGTGACCATCTGCACCTCTGCTGGACAGGGAGGTCAATGGAGCTGCTGCGTAAGCTCGCCGGCAGCTCCGCTAACCTCCTGGTGCGACTGCAACTGCAACTGCGCGGAGTGTCAGTGTCATCATAGCGACGGTGCTGATGCACAAGGAGTCGCAGAGGGCACCGCACTCAAGATGGCGGCGCCCTGGAGACGACCGGCCCGGGGACCGATTACAGGTGAGGAACCGATCGCACGGGGGTGCAGGCTGTTAGTGAATAGTGCTCACAAGTGCATGTGCTCATCAGCATTAGGTGATTGCACTATTTTCCCATCCGCAGGACAGGAAGGGAAGTGCACAAACACCCCAGATCTAGTCTGGATCAGGGGGTCATATGGGGCTTCCTGGTCTGGTCTATAATCCCATTTTATGTAGGCTAAGGTCCTGAGACCTTTGGGTATAAGGGGGGGATAGAAATATAAATAATAAAACAAGAATTCTAATGGACTCTTGGTGACTATATGGTGAGCTTGGCTTTAGTCTACCTGAGCCAGTCTGGTCTACTGGTTAGGGAGCCTGACTCTTATCTGGGAATACCGGGTTCAATTCCACTCGCCCCCACAAAGCCAGCTGGGTGACCTTGGGCTAGACACAGCTCTCTTCTGAGCTCTCACAGCCCCGCCTATCTCACAGGGTGTTCTTTTGTGGGAAGAAGAATAGAAGCTTTGTCAGCCACTTTGTCAGTGCCCTTAAATGGGTGAGAAAAACCGGGTAGAAAAGCCAACTCTTCTTCTTCTAATAGAACAATACTGAAGTCAGGATCTTAATGCATGGAACATTTTTAACAGCTAATGTATAGCGCTGGCTCAAGGGTTATACCAAGCCGTGAACACTCACAGCAGAGGGAATAATAATTCTTGCCACTTTAGGCTTGCAACATATAATTCAATTAAAAGTGAATTTTAAAATTGTTTTTGTTTGTTCTGAATTTTGTTTGAATTGTTCTAAACTGCTCTGCGCTTTGGAAAGAGGACAGGATGCAAATACAAATAATGCATTAATTAATAATAATAATAATTATAATAATCCTGCAAGCAAAGTCCACATGAGGAAGGGGATAGGAATGGTGAATATTTGCTTGTTTCCCTCATCCTTGATTTTTTGTTTTCATACAATCATCGTGATTTTGGCTCTTTTTATTCTTTGTACATCAAAATTATATTGTAGTGGTATAAGCATATAAATATTTTAAAACAAATGGGGTTGCTGGTCAGTGTTGAGAATTTCATTTTCCCCACTCTCTAATGCACTGAGTGAAATCTTGACTGGATGTCGAAAAACACGCACTGTGTTTCACGTGTGGACGTACGACACGTATGTTTCCAAGTGGTGTAATTCTCCCTCTCTCCTCTTGGCGGCGCACTACACCGACCGTTCCCTTCGAATTGGAACGCCCCCCCCGTGCGTCTGCGCAGCGCATCAACTCTGAAATGCCCATTACAGCTCCTCCGCCTCCGAGCGTGACGCCACGGCCTCTCGACACACGCATTCGCAATCCCACTCCTAGTGGTCACGTGGGCAGGCGGAGAGGGCGACCGGCCGGCCGCGTCATCGCCTGGCAACCCACTTTTCCGAGTCACCTAACTGGCAGCCTTCGGTCCGGGCGGCTTGGCGCCTGCGCACTTCGACGGGCCGCGATGCTTAAGGGCGACGAGCGCTCCACCCACTCTTGCATCACGTGCCTCGCGAAGCGGCGGCGGCGGCCATCTTAGGTCCCTCCGGCTCGACTCGCCCTCCTGGCTGCCGAGGAGCAGGAGGAGGAGGAGCGGGGACGAGGGGGCGTGCGCATGCGCGCTGGCTGGCAGGGCCGAGCGCGGCGGCTGAGGCGGCGGCGGCAGCGGCGGCGATGGGGCAGTGCGGCATCACCTCCTCCAAGACCGTCCTCGTCTTCCTCAACCTCATTTTCTGGGTAAGAAAGAGACCGTTTGGGGCTACTTCCCCCCTCCCCCTCCGTTCCTCCCCCTCTGAGTTCCGTTCTTAAACGCGTGTACGTGTGAACGCGCGCCTCTCGCTTTTTTGTGCGAGTGTAGAAGTGATCACGGGACGAAACCTCTCTCCGCTCTCCCCTTGGCAGGGGGGCGACCAAGGCCTTCCAGTGGGAAGGGTGGGGGGGGCGCCCCCTGTGCGCTTCTTTTCGCTAAGTAAGCCGTTTTCGGCCCCCCTTTCCCGCCTGTACCGCCCTTTTATATTATCCTCTTTCCTCAAGGTTAGAAGTGCTGGAAGGGGGGAGGGAACCGCTGATCCGCCGCGCCCCCCACCCCACCCACTCGCTTGTTAGGTGCGGTGCATCCATTCACACGTTCCTGACGCTGCAGCAGCAGCAGGTCCTTGGTTGCGTTGGCCCCCGGCCCTGCTGCTGCTCCTTAGGAGGTGAAAACGGCGCTTCCTTTGGAGGAGGTCCTGGTCTGGAACTGCTGAGTTGAAGATAGCCAAGGATTGGGGGGGGGGGGCGAAGAAGGGAATAAAGAAAGAAAGAACTACCGTTCTTGAACCTTGAACGCTTCCATTGCTGAATCCCCTATGCAGTTATTAAAATTAATCCTGTCTGCTTTCCTGTTTGGTCTAGTGGTTAGGGAGCCGGACTCTTATCTGGGAATACCGGGTTCTACTCCGACCTCCCACTTGAAGCCAGCTGGGTGACCTTGGGCTAGTCACAGCTCTCCTCTGAGCTCTCACAGCCCCACCTAACTCACAGGGTGTCTGTTATGGGGAGAACAATAGAGAAACTTTGCCAGCCGCTTTGAGTCCCCTTAAAATGGTGAGGAAAGCAGGGTAGAAAAGCCAACTCTTCCTCCTCCTCCATGAAACCAGATGGGCGACCTTGGGCTAGTCACTGCTCTCTTCTGACCTCTCATATCCCAAGCTATCTCACAGGGTGTCTGTTGTGGGGAGAAGAATAGGAAAGCTTTGTCAGCTGCTTTGAGTCCCCTTAAATGGGTGAGAAGAGCGGGGTAGGAAAGCCAACTCTTCTTCTTCTGATGTGCTTTAAAGCGCTGAGTTTAGTAGCTGCAGGGATGAGTGGAGGAAGGAAGGATTTTTCAAGAGAAGAGAGTCAATCACCGGCTTTCTTTGGAAAACTTGCGCGAGCTTTTCCAGATGCAAGTGGAGGACAATGGAGCTATGGTAGCTGCATTTCTTGCATGTGCATTCATGAAAAATGCAGACACAGAAACACACATGCTCGCAGGCCTCCTCCGCCCTTTGCTGCACACCCTGCTGACCCAGATTTGACAAAAGCCTGCTGCAAGCCGCTACTTGTGAATGTCGCTCTTGAAGGTTGGAAGAGGCAAGAAAGCCCGCACCAGACAGAATCTGCCTTCCGTCTGTGGAAGGCGGCACAAAGCAGGATTTCCTCCAGAATGACCTAATCCAAAACGCTGAGCTCAGGATGCAGTTTAGGAATTGGTGCACCACAAATTCTCTCTTCCCCCCCCCCCCAAATTTCTCTCTCTTTGTGCTTCTAACCTGGTTATGAGGCGCATGCGCGCGCACGAGCACACCCGGAAACTTCTGTGTGTACCTTTGTGGCGTAGGGCTTCAAATGAGTGCCAGGAGATGGAGAGGGGGCCGTGTATAAAAGCGTGTTTGATCTTTCCAGCAGATCTGCTTTCTCAGATTTGAATCTGGAACTCAGATGTGTTTGCATATGCATGCTTGGGGACAATTCAGAAGCGCCTGTGAGTTTCTTGGATAAATGAGGGCTGACTTACAAGTTTGAAATGTTATATCCGAAAAGAGGTCACTGAGCAATTAGACTAAGAATAGTGTGGTGCTGGAAGAATCAGTTTATTTAGCTCCCACAGTTTGTTTGTTTGTTTGTGTTTCTATCTTGCCCTATACCCAAGGGTCTCAGGGCTGGTTACAGCTCATAAAATGAACACTTTAAAACCAATAACATACTGAGTATATTAAAACCATGGCAGTGTCTGAATGTGGGGAGGAAAAGGCTGTTCCTTATAGTTTACTTAGCCAAAGGCCAGGGATAAAGCAGTGCACCTTCACAGCTCGTCTAAACACATAGAGTGAAGGTGCCAGGCGCACCTGAGGAGGGAGACAATTCTACAGTCTGGGAGCCACCACTGAAAAGGCCCTATCCCAGGTGCCCAGCCCTTTTGCTGTTGTGAGTGGTCCATTGGGTGACTCATATGGATGAAAATCTGAAGATACTTTCCTGGTTCACTGTCTTCTGACTACCAGATGATAGCCTTCGCCAGTTCTGCCACATGGGAACATAAAACTATAGGACAAGCCAGGGCCTCTACCTGCCCGAGTGCTTGCTCCACAGTGGTGTAGTGGGTACTTCGGGTATTCCATTAATGTAAAATACTTGGGAGTGTACAAGCACCAGCCCACACACTTGTGCGATGGTCATTTCCTACAAGATGCATCTTGGGAGTGAGCATCCAGACAGGCAAGCCTTATCCCTATTTTGGGGAAAGCCAGGCTTGAGAGTTCTTTCTCCCAGAATATACTGAAATTTCACCTCAGATGGATGTGGTGATCCTAACATAGCGCCAGGAAAAATCCCGCATTTTACAGCTTGACTGCATAAAGCCTCATGGATGTCTGTATTTAATTTTGGTTTTGAATTGTTTACCGTTGTTTAGCTATCGCAGTGATTCGTAGAGCCGTCGCTGGTGCTTCCTCAGCTTCAACTTTCAAAACCTGTTGCCTTAGTAAGGATATTTTCAAGTTAGGGTCGAGGGAAGGGGAGATGAAAAAGAGAGAACAGACAGCCAGGTTTGGGAGCATCCACTAAAGATCCTCTCGTTTTGCCTCAGAGGTTGCAGAAGGGAACTGGAAAGCCATGGAGGGCGTTTGGTACCCCCTTCTGGAGAAAATGTACTCTGAATGGATCCCAGAGTGGAATAAAGTGTGTAGGAAGATGGGCAGTGTGGCATTGAATCCAGGACAGCCTGGGCCCATCTCTAAAGCGCAAGTATTATTTAAAATAGGCCTGCTGGACAGCTTACCTTTTTTTGCCCATTGACAAAGCTCATCATTAGTGATAGTAAGCTCATCATTGGATCAAAGGTCAGCAATTTGGTTGTTAACTGGAGCTGGTTACAGAGACCACACTACCCCCTTGTTGAAAGATCTTCATTGGCTACCAGTCCCGGCTAGGTCTCGGTTTAAATTGGCTGTTTTGACTTATAAAGTTCTCGGTGATTTAGGACTGTGATACTTGAAAGATGGACTCACCTGCTATGAGCCTGTCTGGGCTCTGAGTTCTACTAATGAGGTCCTTCTCTCTGTCCCTCCATTTCTTCCGATTGGTGGAAACTGGGACAGGGCCTTTTCGGTGGCTGCATCTAAGCTCTGGAATTCACTCCCCAGGGAAGTTAGGCTGGCCCCATCTCTGGCATCCTTTCATAAACAATTAAAAGCTTTTTTATTCCAGAAGGCGTTCCAATCTTATCGTTAATTCAATTTATATTTTAAATGAAGTTATCCAGTACCCCAATAGCTTGTTGTATGTGTTTTTATATGTGTCATGTAGCTTGTTATATATGTTTTAGATTCTATATTTGGACTTTATATAACAATGAGGTTGTCTGAATGCTGTATGTCGTATTGGATTGTTAATTTTTGGACGCCACTTTGAGTCCCTTCGGGAAAAAGGCAGGACATAAAGTAACAAGTATAGTTCCAGAGTCCTTTAGTTTTGGTGGTGGTATTTTATTTGTTACGAGTATTAACTGGTTGGGTTAGAGTAACGAGCTTTGCATACATCTATAAACAACAGAGATGAGTGTGAATAATCTGTGTGTGAGAGGGATCTTCCTTAAATCAAGGAACTGCAGCTTCGTAAGGTGATGGTATGCTGCTTTTGGATCCAGGCTGAAGATCAAGTTACTATAGTGTGGTATCCATTATCCCAGCTGTTTAAAAAGGGCTTTAGGAAGGGGAAGGAATGTCATACTTCTGTATGAAGAATTAAAAATAACACTACTTGGAATAGGACTTCGACAACATTGGTACTTTGCAATTCCTTTAGTGTTTAGGGCACTAGAATTTATAAAAATATACTACAGACTTTGACATTTCAACTTGTTCTTCCTTGTGATTCCTGGAGCAATGTACAGCCATGAAAAAGAAAAACTATTAATTTAAACAATAGTATCTTTAGTAAAAGAAAGCAAAGAATATAGAAAACTGTGGTTCCATCCGTGATCAGCGGATTCCGTGCTGTACAACTACATCTTGAACAGATGTGGAAAACTTTAGTATCAGCGTTTTTCTGAGTTTCAGCAGATATAATTCCGTGAGTTTTTACAAAGACCAAATTAGTACTTTGTTTTAATAACCTTGGAAGAAGCCGTCTGAGCACTCGTTTAGTTATTGGCAATACTCCTGAGATGCTGATTAGAATGTAATATTTATAAAACTCTTAAAAACAGCATCCACAAATGCATAAGCGTCCTGTTTCATTGAAGTTTGTATCACTCCCTTAGTATTTTGGCTGGCATGCATTGGCATTTTGAGGCACAGTTTCCCTAGACTTGGAAATCTTCCAAATCCCATCTTCCTATTGCTTCAGGGAATTCCTTCCAGTTAACTGGTTTGGAACAGGCACTGTATCCAGCTATATTACTGTCCTGTTGGAGCACATTTGCTGCCTGTCATCAGAGAAGACATGTCTAATTTTAATCCTGAGATATGTTCACATTGTTAGAATGTTTAGCATAACATTTTTAATTTGTCCTAATGCCCAAACACAACTTCTGTGTAATAACGTGTCATCTGGTTCCTTGACAAAGAGTTCCAGATAAGGTTCAGGTACTTAGCAGCGACAGAAATAAAGCCACTGTCTCCGGGCAACTGTTCAGCATTTCATGCGACTTTTGATTCTCTTTATCAAAAAGGAATTTTGAAATGGTGCTGGGAAAACTAGCCCTGTGTGTAGCAGAGAGTGCCACAATGTTTTTGAGCCACTTTTGCGTTCATCTAAGCAAAAAGAGGTTTTGATGTGTTTCTAGGCACAGGTTGGCCTGGAGAACAGACTGATAGAAAAAACAGAAAATACGTAATTGAACATAAGATGCTCCCCTTCCAGATCACCCATTCATTTCCTTAGCAGTTGCTTTTTTGTGAAGAAGTGCCATTGGTTGGATTGGAAACCTCGTGTAGACAAAACAGATACTCTTTTCTAAAATTAACTTTATTGAATAGTATACTGTATAAATACAGTAATATCACATAACATGTCTCAGTTGTTCATCAGTTACATAAATATAACAGACTAACAAGTAAACATACCTTCCCCCTCCCCTGCTCGGAATAGCAAAATATTAATAACCCCTAAATTAATATTGTTTAAACAGCAAATCATACTTATTTTTCCTCTCAATGCCTGTCTTCCCCCGATGCCCAAACCGTATGTTATAAATTTTTGCCAATTGCTGAACCAATCAGATTTAAGTTGTATCCCCCTCAGAAACGCTCTTCTTTGTCTGCTAAGATCATATAATATACATTCTGACATATAGACCTCCCAAATATTTAATCTCTGTAGGCGGGAGTCTTTCCATCCCTTTGCGGTGGAAGCTCTGTATAATCTGGATTTGATGCCTGAAGACCAGATTGTAGACCTTTAATGGGGGTCCACAGGAAATCCGGTTTATAGGTCCTGAAGGACCCATTTAATCCAGATTTCCCTAGAACAGGTGTGAACAAATCAGGTTTTAATGGGGTCTGCAGTGGAAATGGGGTCTTCCTCCTCTGAGCCTAATGGGTCCTTAGTGGGACCCTAATGGGTCCTCAATGGGTACTTAGTGCTAGTGGAACAGCCACAAACAAGCTAAGAGTCCAGCAGTGTCCTCGGACTCCCTCCTGCCACGTGGCAGGGTCAGCAAGAGGTAGTTGCAGGATTTAAAGAAGACCCCACTCTGGAACTCCCTGAGCCAAATTCACACTGTAGACCACGCCATTGTTTAAAAACCACAGAGAAATGTAAAAACAGCGTTATTAATATTGAGCACTAGGGATGTGCACGGATATTTGAATTATTCGTTAGTCAGACTAATTTGGATAGTTGTATACTAACCGAACGTCCAGACCAGAAACAGGTCAGAAACAGTACAACTGAAATAAACATAACTGCAAAAAGGAGGAGACGCCGCGACGGGGGAGCAGCCGAGGAGGTCATCAATCAGAGTTTGAAGTTTGAAGTTGAAGGCTGGAAGGAATGAAGGACTGAAAGAAGCCAAAAAAAAGCTCAGGTTTAATACCTTAATGCCAAGGATACCTTAATGCCTTAATGCCAAGGACCTTTGTGGGGTAACTTCTCCGTCTCCTGTGAAAAGGGAGTGAAGTTTTTATCTGCAGTAATTTTAGCCTCGGTAAGCCGGAGTCCTCATCAGAAGTCTCGGAATTCCTGCCAGTGGAGCTACGTTTTTTAAATATCTATACCCAGGTGAAGTTTTTGGTTGGACTATATGACCTTCAAATATCAAATATCGGGCTGAAGGAATTCTTTTGTTGGAGTTGGCTGGGAGGTTGCGGCGGTTTGCTGTTTGTGTTTAATTGATGAGAGGATTCCAGATCAACCGTTTTGTGCATAACTTGAGCTACCCGGCGTGTAAGAGTTAATGGTGAGAAGAAGGTGGGAGGCACTTAGATACCACCTGAGGCTCTTGGATTTTTTTCTTCCTGTCGGCCCTGAGTTAATTATTGGAAGCAGCTGAGAGGCGCTTAAACAACACTCTGGTGTTCGGGACTTTTTGGGAAGAAGGAGAGAAGTGCCTGGTGTTCTGGACTTTCCTGCCTGACTTCCAGCCTTGCCTGCAGAGGCAAATCGTGGGAGGACCGAAGAAAACTGTGCACATCGTGGTTGTGTTTTGTGGGGGAAAGGGTGTGCCCCTGCTCCATCCCAACACCCACGTCAGTATTTGGAGCTGTCATTTCTTTCTTTAAGGACGGGACAGAGACCAGGAGACGTTACTTCACCCCGATAGTCCAACGGCGCCTCACCCCTTGTTATATCTTATCCTTTATACTCATCATGCCACCACATGAGGGACAGGATGCCCATCCTTCTTGTGATGTGCTATCAGGGATCCCAACCCTCCAGGGCATAGGGAGATATGGAATTGGGAGGGGGCCCTTTAAGAAAAATCTGGTGAGACCTATACATACGCGCTGCCTTTCAAATCTTCGCCTCATACAGCAGCACAACGGCAGCGGAATCCCCAATCCCCCTTCCGACTTATTGTTATGCAATGCTAGATCTATTAACAACAAGGTTGCAATATTGCATGATTTGGTTCGTAAATGTCGGGCAGACTTAGTCTGCCTGACTGAAACTTGGGTTAAGGAAGGGGATACTGTAGCCCTCTCCCAAATGACCCCTCCTGATTTTTCAGTTCACCAAAAGACCAGAGATGGAGCCCGAGGGGGTGGGGTGGCAATCTTGGCTCGGGAAGCTCTCTCTCCTAGAACTATACCGGTTCCAATGATTTCTGGTATGGAATGTGTGGGCCTGGTACTAAGTTCTTTGGAGCAATTGGCTGTTCTGCTGGTATACCGGCAACCAAATGCACTGGCGGACAGCCTTCCGCGGCTCCTGGAATTGGTGTCTGACTGGGCACTGAGGTTTCCCAACCTTATTGTGCTGGGGGACTTCAATATCCAGGTCGATGCCGCCTCCTCTAGAGCTACGGAGTTGGTTTCGACAATGGCAGCATTAGGCCTTTCTTTACTTAGGACCGGTCCAACACACTCTGCGGGCCATACTTTAGATCTCGTCTTCTGGTCTGGCATTGATGTGGCCTTAATCGATCTTGAACCAGTCCCATGGTCTGACCATCTTATTCTGAGAGCCCGTTTTCAGTTGGCTGCTCCCCCCAAGTCACCTTCTAGACCAATATTGGTCCGTCCACGGGGCTGCATGGACCCGATTAACTTTCAGAATGCCCTGCAGGATCCTGTTCCTATTGATGGCTCTATTGACGAGCTGGTGGAGAGCTGGAATTCCAAACTCTCTACAGCCATTGATAAGATTGCCCCTAAACGACTCCTCAGGCCCCACAAAAGGCTCTCTCCTTGGTTTACCAGGGAGTTACGAACCTTTAAACGGCGCTTGAGACGCCTAGAGAGAATCTGGAGGCGAGATCAGGATATGACATCAAGAATATCATATCGTAGGCTAAAAAAAGCTTATGAGATGGCGACTAAGAATGCAAAAAGAGATTATCTCTCTGCAGAGATCGCTTCCGCAAAGTCACGCCCGGCGCAGTTATTTAAAACAATTAGGCAATTAACCACCCTTCCGGGTAATCAAAACTCATCAAAGTCAGGAATTGGCTGCGAGGCCTTTGCGACTTTTTTCGTGGAGAAAATCTCTAAGCTCCGCCTTGATCTTCCACCTACAGCCGATACAGCAACAGAGCTTGGGGCTCGTAGACCGCTGATAGGTCCTGTGTGGGACCGCTTCCACCTACTTGATCAGGCAGAAGTAGAGAAGGCACTTATAAAGGTGAGATCTACCACCTGCCCACTTGACCCATGCCCTTCATGGCTGATTAAGGCCAGTAGTGAGACATTGGGTGGCCACCTGCGCGAGATCATCAATTCCTCCTTGGAACAAGGAGTATTCCCAGATATTTTAAAGGAAGCTGTAGTCCGCCCCCTACTAAAAAGACCTGGTCTGGATCCTGGTGATCTGTCCAACTATCGCCCAGTATCTAACCTTCCATTCCTGGGCAAAATAATTGAGAAAGTGGTGGCGGAACAATTACAACTATTTCTAGATGCAGCTGCGGTCCTAGATCCTTTTCAATCTGGGTTTAGGCCGGGTCATGGGACTGAATCGGTTCTTCTGGCTCTTACGGATGATATCCGGAGGCAAATGGACCGAGGTGGCTCAGCGCTGCTGATATTGCTAGATTTAACAGCTGCTTTCGATGTTGTAGATCACGACATCTTGGTCCATCGCCTCACAGAGGCTGGAATTCAGGGGACACCCCTTGCTTGGTTTTCATCATTCCTCCAGGGCCGGGGGCAGCGAGTAGTTTTTGAGGATCAGAGCTCCCAGAGGTCCCCCCTTCAATGTGGAGTTCCCCAGGGTGCACTACTTTCCCCAATGCTCTTTAATATCTTCATGCGCCCCTTGGCTCAGTTGATCCGGAATTATGGTCTGGTTTGCCACCAGTATGCTGATGACACGCAGCTTCTTTTACTGATGGAGGGTCGGTCGGCCCCTGCCCCAGACTCCCTCTCCCACTGCCTAGAAGCCATTGCGAACTGGTTAAGAGGCAGTAGGTTGAAATTAAATCCATCAAAGACAGAGGTGCTTTGGCTGGGCCGTGGGGCTGAACCTAGTAATTTACAGTTGCCTCTTTTTGAGGAAAGCCTCCTATCAACACTCCCTGCCGTTAAGAGCTTAGGGGTTCATCTGGACTCTAATCTTTCTATGGAGACCCAGGTGGTACGCTCAGCCCAGATGGCCTTTTTCTATCTGAGGCAAGCCCGGCAGCTGGCCCCCTACCTTTCCCACGCTGATCTAGCCACTGTGATTCATGCGACAGTTATCCCTAGGCTAGATTATTGTAACTCCCTTTATGCCGGCCTTCCCTCGGGCCTGATCCGGAAGTTGAAATTGGTCCAACATGCAGCAGCGCGTTTATTAACAGGCACCCCTCGTGGGGCCCACATCACGCCTGTCTTACGGGAATTACATTGGCTGCCTATTGAGTCCCGAATCCGGTTTAAGGTGTTGGTCGTGACATTTAAAGCCTTACGGGGGCTGGGGCCTTCATATCTGCGGGACCGTCTGGCCCTTTATACACCTAGGAGAACATTGCGGTCGTCAGCAGACCAAAGTCAGTTACAGATTCCTACAATCACTGAGATACGCCTGTCAGCCACTAGAAACAGGGCCTTCTCGTGTGTTGCCCCTACCTGGTGGAACACCTTATCTGTGAGCACCCGAGCCATCCAAGAACTGTCTAGGTTTCGAAAGGCGTGCAAGGCAGAGCTGTTTCGCCAGGTTTTTGGCTAGCAGAAGATCAGCCTTAGGCTGGCCATGAGATCTCTGTTTCTCGGTCATATTTTTTTTATAATATTGCTCTGTGGATGGGAATTGGTTTGGGTTGGGGGATTTGGGTTATTACGGTTTTAAAGACTAATCTGAATGGATGTTTTGTATTTGATGTACAATTTATGCTTTGTATTGTATTATTTGGTATTTATATTGCTTATATTGTAAGCCGCCCAGAGCCCACTTGTGGGGTGGGCGGGGTATAAATTTCAGAGTAAAGTAAAGTAAAGTAAAGACCAGGGGTAGGCAAACCACTGCTCGGGAGCCACATGCGGCTCTGTGGCCCGATGCGTGTGGCTCTTCCAGATTAGGAGTACCCTAATTAGGTTAATAACAATATATTTACTATATAGTTTAAGTTTAAAAAATTTGGCTCTCAAAAGAAATTTTAATCATTGGACTGTTTGATATTTGGCTCTTTTGACTAATGAGTTTGCCGACCACTGGTCCAGACATTTGTACTTTAGTATTTGTATGAATATTTTGAGTTACCCGTATGAATAATTCGGATGTATAAATGTATTTATATCAGTTCGAATATCCAGACGTTTGTTTTTCTTTATTTGCATGAATTTGGATTTTTGAGTCTTCGATTCATTACAAATTGGACGTTGAAACTTGCATTCGGGCACACCCCTATTGAGAGCCCCAAAGGGGGGGGCAGGACTCAACGAAGGAGATAATGCATATGATGAAACAAGTTCTGTGGAGTTTGGCTGCGTGCCCTAAACAGTTTGGCTTTTTAATGAGCAAAGCCCTGCCTTTTGGTGAATGTTGCTTTGAAGTGTTGGCCAAGACCAAGACTAGGGCCCTCGCTGCCCTCGGCCTTACTCCAGATTGTATCTGGGACTGCAGGAGATCCTGCTAGAGCCATCCATAGCCTGCCTTAGTGTGAAGGGCAAGTCCCTGTTCCGTAAAGTATTCCAGAATAAAACTCAGTGCCAGGGTGGATAAAAATCAATGATTTTTTTAGAAAATTTTTTTAAAAATCAGAATTTTTTTATTTAAATCGGATTTTTAAAAATAAAATGGTTTTTGAGGGCAGTATTTAAGTTTTTCATGTGTAGGCTGGGCTGACAGTCTAAGTTTCTTAACTAATTTGGCTAAACTATATATACAGTGCCTGACAAAAGTTCTGTCGCTTATCCACGTTGTTGAAACCAAAGCCTATAACCTGACTTAAAATTCATCCATTGGTTTTAAAAATGACTCATATGAAAGCTGAAACCCTCCCAAATGAGGTTTTTAAAAAGAAAATAAATTTGCTTCACTGCTGAAATATTGATCATTTAATGAACACAGAAAGGTCAGATTTTGGCTAGACAAAAGTTTTGTCGCCCACAAAAAGTAATGTGAAAATCAAACAGATAATTCACTTCAAATACAAAGATATGTTTCATAACATTGGTGAATGAAGCTGTGGTGCTATTAGAGCCATATTTAATATTTTGTGTGACTTCCATGAGCCTGAAGGACTGCATCCATGCGTTTCGGCAATGATTCATATAATTTATTGATGAAGTCATCAGGAATAGTAAAGAATGCAGTTTTACATGCCTCCCAGAGTTCATCAAGATTCTTTGGTTTTGTGTTCCAAGCTTCCTCTTTCATCCTACCCCAAACATGCTCAATGATGTTCATATCTGGTGACTGGGCTGGCCAGTCCTGGAGCACCTTGATCTTCTTTGCCTTGAGAAACTTTGATGTAGAGATGGATGTATGAGATGGAGCGCCATCCTGCTGCAAAATTTGACCCCTTTTATGATTGGGAATGTAAGAGGCAGCTAATACTTCTTGATATTTTAGGCTATTGATATTGCCTTCCACCTTGCAAATGTTTTGCACACCCCTATACTGAATGTAACCCCAGACCATGATCTTCCCACCACCAAACTTAACTGTTTTCTGGGTGTATCTTGGATCCATACGGGCTCCAGTAGGTCTCCTGCAGTATTTGCGGCAGCTGTGGTGTAATTCAACTGAAGATTCATCTGAGAAATCCACCTTCTGCCACTTTTCCAGCGTCCATCCATTTAGTAGGCTGTGGGCCTTGGCAAATGCCACACGGTTTTTTAATAGCGTTTTGTTTAGTGCTGGCTCCTGGGCACTGATTCGACCATGGAGGCCATTTCGAGACAGAATCCTACAAACTGTTCTAGTTGACACAGGGACTTGAGGTGACCAGGCCTGTTGGAGCTCTGCTGCAGTGGAAGAAGGGCTGGCTTTTGATTTTCGAACCAACAAACGTTCCTCCTGAGCAGTCATCTTGCGTGGTCTGCCAGACCTGGGCTTGTCAAAAACATCTCCAGTCTCTTCAGATCTTTTTGTAATTCTTTGTACTTGATGCTGAGACACATTAAAGGTGCCAGCCACCTCTGCAGAGGATCTGGTCTTCAGCCTCCTGATAATCAAGGCTTTGGTCGCAGGGTGGATTTTTGGCATGTTGTCAGAGGTCAAGTTGCAGTTCAAGTGAAGGTCTGGAGTGCTGGAGTTCTTTTTATACACACCCACTAATTATCTGATCAATTAGTGAGCACAGGTGAGGCTTTAAACTAGGATTAGGTGCATTATATGACAAGGCGACAAAACTTTTGTCTAGCCAAAATCTGACCTTTCTGTGTTCATTAAATGATCAGTATTTCAGCAGTGAAGCAAATTTATTTTCTTTTTAAAAACCTCATTTGGGAGGGTTTCAGCTTTCATATGAGTCATTTTTAAAACCAATGGATGAATTTTAAGTCAGGTTATAGGCTTTGGTTTCAACAACATGGATAAGTGACAGAACTTTTGTCAGGCACTGTATATATATGTAAATATCCATATTTGTTAATATACATGGATGTTTGTTTAAGCAAATAACATATGCTGTAATGTTATTGTTTCAGTTGAATAAATTTATTTAAATTGTTATTAAGGTAATGATTATTTTTCTCCTTCTTAAGTACAACAGAAAAGTTGTGTCCAAATATGAATGATTAACCTATTAAACTGGGGATAAAAAAACTAATAAGAAAAGTTGTTATTCTAAAAATCTTCATCTACTTGCATATTACAGCAGCAAGAATTAATTTATGTAGAAACTATTATTTAAATCAAGCCTTACTGACTAGTGATTTAAATCGTGGTTTAAAACATGATTTAAATCAGTTTGATTTAAATCCAATCCACGCTGCTCAGTGCAGAAAGGGCCTAGAAATTTCCAAAATGCTGGAAGTCTAGGGTGTGCTTTTCCTTGACCCATATAAGTTCAGTGCGCCACTTTTTCAGGTGTTTCCCTGGCATCAGTGAAAACACAAACCTAAAACATTTGATAGAGTTCATGAAGGCCAAATTAGTGTCCTGTTTTAACAACCTACTACAACTAAAGCTGACATTTATTTTGGGAGGAGAAGGTCAAGGAAGGTTTGAGTAGCAAAGCCACTGTGTTAGCAAACACTGAAGCTCAGGAGTTGCATAAAACACAGTTGTAAGAGTGAGATAAAATTGTTTTGAATGTTTATGTTTTAAACTGACCTCAGTGTTATGTATTAATAGTAATGACGCACCGTGAAAATGTGGATATAGGGCAGGATAGTTATGTCGATAAATAATAACTAGAACAAAGATTAATTGATTTGTTTTTTAAAAAAAAATAGGATTCATTCATGTAAAGCGGCTAGGGAAGTGGATGAATGTTTTTTGGCCTTCAATTCAAAACAAGTTGAATGTTCAAAAATCCATTTTCGTACAACTAGATCGCATTCGAATGTGGTAAAATTGTATTTGATACAAATTATTTGTACTTATTCATATGAGCATTCAGTATGTATCAGATACAAATGAATACGTATCCGATATGTTTCCCAGTTTAACAAATGTCCGAACTATTCATATGAATATCCAGGAATATTTGTATTCATTTGAAGGTTAGCATATGAATATTGTCACATTTGATTCAAGTTCGGATGTCTGAATTCAGCCAAATTCGTGCAGATCCCTAGAAGTGATTATATATGAGATCAGCTTTATAAAAATATAAATGTAGGAATTTAGGGAGGTGCATATTTGTGCGCATCCCTAAAAGTGATTATATATGAGACCAGCTTTATAAAAATATAAATCTCAACAACCTTTAGCCAATAGTTACAGTAATATGCTGTGGTCATTTTGCTGTAATATGCTGTGGTCATTGGTTCAGTTATTTTTAAAAAACTAGACTATGCAAATAAATATTGAAGCCGGATGTTTTTCTATAGTCGCCTGTCTTTCATGGGCTGTTCACAATGTGTAGATGAACAACGTATTCCTTAACAGCTAGTGAATATAATCCAATTTTGCTCTTTTCTCACTTAAAAGTGGCCTGGCATGCCAGGTAGCAATACAGTCCGTTGGGACCTGAACCTTTGAATTATTACTGTGATTGCAACTTGAGAATTGCAGCTAATACTCTTTCCTTCTCTTGTGAACTGCAAAAGAGTAATTTAAGCTCTCTGAGACATATGAGCTTGCAAAGGCAGAACATGTGGCGTTTTGGGGTTTGCTTGTTTGTTAATCCGGCGTGCGCATTTACTGTCATGAGCCGTCTGGGTATCTTTTCATTGTAACTTTAAATCACATGAAACTTCATCTTTGAAGTTCTGTGGGGCATGGTGTGAGCTGCATTGTTCTCTTGCCTTTCAAGAAACCTTGGAGCACTGAAGAGACAGTTCATGTTACAAAGCCAGGCAACCTTATAAATATAAGAGAATGAAGGTTTTGTGGCACCTTTTTGTTATTTCTCCTTTTCTTTGCCTTGCCCCATGACACTCCACCAGCACACAGGACACTTATTCATCTCAACCTTTCCAATCTTGTTCTATGTAATTCTTTTATATTGAAAAGTCCCAGTTCTTTTAAATAGTTCCAACCAGAGATATGCATGAATATTTGTAATATTCGGTAGTCGTACAAATTCAAACATTCGTATATATCAAATGTTACAACATTCGTACACTGACATTCGTGAAACGGGGAGGTGGGAAAGCGGCTGCGCCAGTCACATCTGCAATGGATCCAGAATGCATTTGGGATTCAAGAGCAGGAAAAGGTTTGTCCTCATCTCTGCTTAAGATGCCCATGAGCATTTGGTGGGTCACTGTGTGCAACAGGATGCTAGACTAGATGGGCTGAGGCCTGATCCAGCAGGGCTCCTCTGAGGTTCTTATGGACTAGATGAGCTGTGGCCTGATCCAGCAGGGCTCCTCTGAGGTTCTTATGGACTGGGTGGGCTGTGGCCTGATCCAGCAGGGCTCCTCTGAGGTTCTTATGGACTAGATGGACTGTGGCCTGATCCAGCAGGGCTCCTCTGAGGTTCTTATGGACTGGGTGGGCTGTGGCCTGATCCAGCAGGGCTCCTCTGAGGTTCTTATGGACTAGATGGACTGTGGCCTGATCCATCAGGGCTCCTCTGAGGTTCTTGTGGATTAGATGAGCTGTGGCCTGATCCATCAGGGCTCCTCTTAGGTTCTTATGGACCAGATGGGCTGTGGCCTGATCCAGCAGGGCTCCTCTTAGGTTCTTATGGACCAGATGGGCTGTGGCCTGATCCAGCAGGGCTCCTCTGAGGTTCTTATGGACTAGATGAGCTGTGGCCTGATCCAGCAGGGCTCCTCTGAGGTTCTTATGGACTAGATGGACTGTGGCCTGATCCATCAGGGCTCCTCTTAGGTTCTTGTGGATTAGATGAGCTGTGGCCTGATCCATCAGGGCTCCTCTTAGGTTCTTATGGACCAGATGGGCTGTGGCCTGATCCAGCAGGGCTCCTCTTAGGTTCTTATGGACCAGATGGGCTGTGGCCTGATCCAGCAGGGCTTCTCTTAGGTTCTCTTAGGTTCTTATGACATAGTTGAGGATCTGCAGCTTCTCACCACCTTGTTTTCCTACAGGCGGCAGCAGGCATTTTGTGCTATGTGGGCGCCTACGTCTTCATCACGTACGATGACTACGACCACTTCTTTGAAGATGTTTATACCCTTATCCCTGCCGTGGTTATCATAGCTGTAGGAACCCTGCTGTTTCTCATCGGCCTGATTGGCTGCTGCGCCACCATCCGAGAAAGCCGGTGTGGACTCACGACGGTAAGTTGTGTATTTCCCCATTGTATCCCATTTAACTTTCCAGCAAGCGTTTCCTCAGAACTGTGTTATGGACCCAGATGTTCATCTTCCCTGTCCTTAAACCATGGTGGGTTCCCTGCTGTCAGTATTTCAAATGTCACACTAAATTCTCCATCATTATCTTGCAAATATCAATAGATCCTCTTAAGTAGCACAGAAATGCTGAGCCTTTCTTTCTCTTTCCTCTCTCATCCTTAAAATTTGATGCTGGCAAGTGCTGAGGTGTTACTGTTCTACATTGACCTGTTAATGTCTTTGTCTTGGGGACCTTCACATAGTGGCAAAATGCGCTAACTCTGGTTTGGTTCACAGCTCTGTCCCTTGCATTTCTGGCTAAAAGAATCAGTGAGATTTTCTGCCTAAGGACCTTGAGAAGCAAATGCTGATTTAGAATTAGGCATTTTCCCACTTTCCTTTGATTTCTCCAACTCCCAATGAAAAGTTTTGGTCTTCGTATACTTTTAAGTTTTTTTAAGTTACATGTACTTACTAGTTTAAAAGACAAAGTATTGGACCCTTTGGCTATTAATCTGTAAGTCCTAATAAGGATTGTGGCTGCCCTCCTTACAAAATGGTTGCCTTAAGAGTCAGGTTTATTTTGAGGTCACTTCAGCCACCAGGATATTTGTCATAGGGATGTGCATGAATATTCATGGGCATTCGACATTTGAATTCGAATGTGCCAAATTTAGACATTCAAATTTGAATAGAATGCCCAGAAATTTAAATTTAAACATTCAAATTGAATTTTGGAATTATTGATTCGAATTATTCAAACATTCGTATGTATATGGATTAGTACACAGTACACCTTTCTGCATCCGTACGCATTTGTACAGATCCATACAGGATGAAAACAGGTTGCGTATGGGATAACTACGAGATGCATACAGACGTGTATGGATGCACACAGATGTGTAAGGATGTCAGGAAGATGCATACAGGCATCTACGCATCTTGTCGACTTTTGTAAGTGCAGATTCAAATCAGAAATTTGAACAAATTGATGCGCATTTGCTTAATTCGAATGGAGGTTTGTTAAATTCGAATTTAATTCAGATCAAATTGAATTTTCAATTATTCGAATCGACTCAAAATGTCAACAAAACATCTGTAATTTGTGAGATGAGTAGGCTAAGCAACAAATGTGGAGGCCTTAAGTTTCCAGGGACAGCCTTGCTTCCAGTAAGATCATAACGCTGTGGCCCAGTAGTTGAAGGTTTTTCCTGCACATTCAGGCTAGGTACAAGCAAAAGAGATTTCCTTGGTATGTGAAGAAATTCAGAGGCTTTACACATTTTAGTAGGATCAAGGTTGTTTCCTTCAGTTTTGCTAACCGGACACAATGCACACAAGTACAGCATGTCCTTGGTACTGATCAATTTAGCAAGTATTGCAAGACGATTAAAAAATCATTCATCATTAATGCATCCAACAGAAAAGTGCTGGTCTTGTCCCTGAGTCAGCAAAACAAGTCTAATATTTATTTAGCAATATTAAGAATATACTTAAGGCAGTTTGGCTATAGAATTTCATTTGCTTTTCCATGAATATAACTTGAGTTGCTCCAGAACTTAAAACCCTTTGCATGTTTCATTCCCCTTGTTTTCTCCAATAAGAACAACTTGTTTGGGCACCCTTTTATAAAATGCATCCCACTGGAATGCAGGATATAAGGTGACTTACCTTCTGCAGGGAGAAAACGTCCACATGACATATAAAGTAGCTTTGTTTTTTTGTGAAGGCTTTGGAAATCTTCCACTGAGTTGAATGGGGTGTCTTGTAAGGGTCATGGGGGCAAATCATGATCTTAGTTTTATTTTGTTTCTTAATTTTATCCCTTTGTGTTTTATATGATTTTATCTTTTGTAAACTTGATACAGTCAAATTACTAATCTGTAAAGTGCATTGCATGGGTCCGAACCTTGCTTAGCTGGTTTTGTCCTTCTCAAGCTTCTAGTAGACTTAAGATTTTTTTTTAATACTGTTGTAAGTTCAGAGTTCTTCCATGGGCCTGTCTTCATTGCATACTCTTTCCTTGCAGTTTGTGATCATCCTCCTGCTTGTTTTTATCACTGAAGTTGTGGTAGTGGTCCTGGGTTATATCTACAGAACAAAGGTACTGTCTGCCCAGCCTTTATCCATTTATGTGCAGCATTTATCATTTCTGTTCTATCGTTGTTGATGTGTACCATCAAGTTGTACCCAATTCCTGGTCAACTGCGTGGGCACCTCCATGAACCTTTTCACTCAAAATGTGGTTTCCCATTGCCTGCTTCTAGGAAGAGGCTGAGGATTGAACCAGCAGCTTTCCTCTTTCCTTGCAGTTTCCAGTGCCACTGAGCAACAGTCACTCCCAGACTCCATGCAGTTTTCTTGGCAGAGATACAGAAGTAGTTTGCCATTGCCTACTTCCAGGGAGAGGCTGGGGATCGAACCAGCAACCCTCTGCTTTCCAGGCAGATAGCTCTAACCACTGAGCTAGAAAAGCTCCCTTCAATACCATTACTTGATTATTCAACATTTTAAGTCAACTCACACTTTCATTAAATAAACTGCTTCAAAGTAAAAAAAAAGTTTTTCCTGCATTCTGGTAAAAGTAATCTCACATGAATAATAATATTGATATACCGGACAAAGCTCATTTCTTGAGAATTGTAAACTAAAACTGGACTTTAACAAACTTCTATGTCCGTGGAGAAAGGGGAGAGGGGATATTTAATAATGCCAGTCTATATGTTCTTCAGTTGTAAAGACTTATTATTAAAATAATTTTTTTTTAATGCTTCTGAATTTTAACTGCTTTTGGTAAGCAAGCCGTACTTTAGGAATCACTGCTGGAGAAGTATTGGTGATCTTTAAAACTGAATTAGCACTGGAAATATAAAAACAAAGATTAGGAAAGAGGGGGTTGTTCAGCGGTCTCGCATTTTGAAAACACTGACCAGGAACTGAAACTGTGTTGTTTGTTTTAATAGGTGGAGGCCGAAGTAGATCACAGTATAAAGAAAGTGTACGATGCATACAACGGCACGAACCCGGATGCTGCCAGCCGTGCCATTGATTATGTGCAGAGGCAGGTAAGCCAATGTCAATGTTGTCAGAGCAGCAAGTGTTCTGATAATGGACCAGGGAGGAAGGCGGTTTTCCACCAGTAGAGCTCTTGGCCTGCTGTCAACTCTGTTTAGTGACTTAGACCTTGCTGGTGTGTCTCATTCTGTTCAGGAAGACTGCTGAGTGCAGAAATGTGTCCAGCAGACTTGGCCGCCCTGCTTCGAACAGGCCTGAAAGTAGACTAACCTGTTTAGATTATACTGGCAGCATGTCTCGCAGAGGATCATACGTTTTGTGTACATGTTAACTCTAGAAGAACCCTACTTAGTTGGAAAGCAAGCAAGCAAGCTCATTGCCTCTGTGTTCCTTTCTTGATGAAGAAAGTTGGATTCTTATTTGGGGGACACAGAAGGGCCTACAAAGTGGTAGATACAGCTATGAGTTGCTTTAATGAGAGGGGTGTATGGCTTAGTAGCAGGATATGAGCAATTAATGCAGGATCTAAGCTCATTCCCTGATGCTCCATTTGGAGCTCACAGGCACCAGATTGTAGAGTCCCTTCTATCTAGTCACACAATCAGAAGAAGGCTGGTTGGAACTAGTGGTCCAACCCTGTGAAGAGGTCTTACCTGTGTGAGAATACTGGTAAAAAATGTATGTTCCTTCATAGCGTATTCTGACACCCTTCCTCTAATTCAGTATAAATGTTAAAGGGCCTTTTTGCACGTACCTCTCTTAATCCAAATTACGAAGATCTGGATCTTTGGTATCCAGTCCTTTTGGAATCCAGTCCTTGAAGTTCCGCATTGTGGTAAAGGCCTCATGCGTCCACATGGGCCACCAAGGACCCGATGGCAATGGGTGCTAAACAGGGCTGCGGGATGGACTCCTCAGCACCCATCCTGAGGCTCTGTTTAGGCCCAAGCAGGAAGGTCAGCCGGTGGCGCAGTGTGATTGGCCTGCTTAGCCATCAATCAAGGGTCACTTCCAGTTACAGTGGGCACGGCAGAGAGAGACGGGTTCTACAAAACTTGTGCTGAGCTTCATAGACTGCTACATAGGACATGGGCCTGTGTAGTGTGTGTTGAGGGGTGGAGACAGAGCCATCCCGCTCCAAATGGTGGCCTCTAAGCAACTCTCCCCCGGACCCCATTGCCCCAGTATACATGTGGAAGTGCAGCCCCTGATCCGGTCTTCATGGCAGTAGACCGGATTGAAGACACCATTAAAGGGGTCTTGCATTAATCAGGATTTAAGGGCCTAAAGACCCCATTAAATTTGGATTTTGATGGCATTCATGTAGACAACGTGTTCAGAATGGGGTCCGAATGGGGTCCTTAAGGGGTCGTGTGTGCGGAAGGTATGTAACTGATCCGTACTAATTGCGTACCAATCATGTTCCTCATGGAGTCTTCGTTGCATGTGCAAAAGGGGCCTATGTGTGTACACAGGTCTAATTTTATTTATTTATTTATTTATTTATGTATTTATTTTATTTTATTTTATTTTATTTTTATCCCACCCTTCACCTGGAGGACCCAAGGCAAATGTCTCAGTTCTCCTTGAATGATTATCTGGCAGGGTTATAGTGGTCAAAGGTTGAAATCTAGAAAGGAAAGCATGGGAAACTGTGTGGAGCGCATCGCATGGAAACAGGGTGGGTCGTATTTCTGAGTGCTGCAACCTCCAAAAAAGCACCTTCAAGCAGTAATAATTGCTGTGACGCCCAGCACCTGCTGCTCAGTCCAGGATGGGGATGCAGTAATCTACCTGAGGGCCAGACATTCAAATTATGGGACTTTAGCTATACCTGAGTCTCCTCTGCCTGCTGTCCACCTGGCACAAGATATTTCAGTGGGTAGGGCAGATTTGTCATTTTCCTAAAAGGAGTTCGACTACTAGATGAATGTTTAAGGTAGGCAGAAAATAATTATCTTGCAGCAGGTTAAGAAAGCAATGGGTGTTAAAAGACTGTTTGCTAAACGTATGTGAGCATTCCAGGAATTCCTTCGCTGCTTTTTCTCCTTCGCAGCTGCGCTGCTGTGGAATCCACAACTATAGTGACTGGGAGACAACGAACTGGTTTAAAGAAGCAAAGAACAACAGCGTGCCCCTCAGCTGTTGTAAAGCCAGCCTGAGCAATTGCACGGGAAGCTTGACCCATCCTGCAGACCTGTATGCAGAGGTTGGTACCACCCTGTGGGAGTGACTTAGATTGGGAGCAAAATGTATAGCTCCTGGTTTTAGCCCAACGGTTTATCTCCAAGGCCAGGAATGAGGGCAGATAGAGCTATCACCTATGGGATTTACTACTTGAATAGATGGCAGTGACCAGTCTAGATAGCTTTTGGAAAGGATTAGATCACCCTTTGGAGTACAGGTGTATCAGTGGCTACTAGAATGGATGCTTGGTTACCACCTCCAGGTTGGAGGGACAGGCAGGCCTATTGCAGGAACTGAGAACGAGTGAAGATTTTGCATTTGTTTTCTGCTTGTGAATGCCCAGAAACCATTGGTGGGCCACTGTGAGAAATAGAATCCTGGAATGCGTGGGGCTGTGGCCAGATCCAGCAGGGCTCCTCTTATGTTCTTATAGACAAGTTTTGGGGGTATTAATGACTACTAGAATAGATGCCTAGGTAGTCCCTCCAAATTGGACAGACAGGCAGGATGCCTCTGAAGGCCATTTTCAGGTATTTGAGAGCAAGTGAAGGTTTTGCCTTCATCTTTTGCTTGAGATGGCCAGAAGCAATTAGTGGGCTACTGAATGAGGCTGCATGCTGGACTAGATGGACAGTGCCTCCATCCAGCAGGATTCCTCATTCATTCTTAATTCCTTATCTGAACGTTACCTTTTTCATAAGCAGGACCTGTGTCTGAGAATTGTAGCCCGTTCCTTGCACTATCCTATTTAATCTCGTATAATTTGATTAAATCTCATACAGGATTTTATTTTTTATTTTTTAAGGAAACATGTTGGGAGATTTTCCAGTCTTTAAAGTTTTGACATTTCTTGCTGGTCTCCTGTACACTTAGGTCCTGATGACCGTATAAACATAAGAGGAGCCCTGCTGGATCAGGCCACAGCCCGTCTAGTTCAGCATTCTGTCACAGACACTAGCCCACCCATTGCCCATGGGCGTCTCAGGCAGAGACAAGGACAAACCTCCTGCTCTCAAATCCAAGCATATGGCCTTAGAAGCATCCTGCTTGTCCCCAAAGCCTGAGAGGGGACCTTGTCTACCTTTTCAAGATAAACCAAGGTTGGATAGGTACACCCAGTTTCTGTCCTCCTCAATAAACACCTTATTTAAAAACTAGAGAAACTCATATGCCAGGTAACATTTTGTAGAAAAGATACCCTGTAGTTGCCTTTCCCCTTGTACCATATCATTCTAAGCTAAGCAAGAGTTTTCTGTAGATCTTTAAAATCCTAACAGGGTGAATGACCAGCCCCGTCACAGGAGTCAGCCATTCATTCTCAGGCATTCCAACCAACTGCTGAGAAGCCCGTATTTCACTCCATGCTCAGAAAAGAATCCTCACATTAAGGATGTGCATGGATATTTGTAACATTAGTTATTCAAACAAATTCAGACATTTGTACGTAACATTTGTATGAATAATTCAGACATTCGTTAAACTGGGGAGATGGGAAAGCGGCTGTGCTAGTCACATCTTCAGTGGATCCTGATTGCATTTGTCCTGGATCGTGAGCGGATTAAAAGTGGATTCAGCTCGGATTTGACGCTTTCAGAGTGGATATGTTACAGGTTACGTATGGGATACGTATGCGTTCATATCAGATATCCATACAAATACATTCATATTGAATAGAATCCTACCATATTCAAAGGGGATCTATTCAAATAAATACAGATTTTCTAACATTTGCCAAAAAAAACATTCATACACTTCCGTAGTCCTCATTTTTAGAATCTCAAGAGCCCAGTTTTAAAAGGCCCATGGGGGTTCTCTGTTTTCATTCCAGGGATGTGAAGCTTTGGTTGTAAAGAAACTGCAAGAGATCATGATGTATGTTATCTGGGCAGCGTTGGGATTTGCTGCCATTCAGGTGAGTCTCGAAAGAGGCGACTCCTCTTGGGTTTAGCGGCAATTACTTATTCCCAAGCGCAAGTTTATTGATTGTCCCAGTACTTTGTACCCTGGCACGTTATCTTAGCTTGTGTAAGATAAGTCTGGCCTTTTTCTGATTGCCCAAACCATTTCCAGAGAGAAAATATAAACAGTTTGTGAGACAAAACACAGAGCGATCCAGCATAACACTGGCTGTTTCTAAGTATCGATTTGCATGGTCTGAAACTCAAGTCTTTAACCTTTGCTTTCCAAAACTAGGATAATTCCTGGAAAAGGCTGCTTTGAAAAAGCAGGGATGCTCCGTTTGCTCAGTGCAGTCTAGACTACAGTTCCCAGCATTCCTCTCCCAGCAGCATTGGCACTGTTGGAAGGGGAATGCCGTGAGCTGTTCAGGATTATGTGGAACGTCACAATATTAGAACCACTGAGATGCATGATGGTAGACCTCCGGTCCATTTCCATCTTTAATATCCAGGAACAAGAACAAAACTTCTTATTTTCTGTTGGGTGGAAGGAGCAAATAGAGAGGCATCTGATACCTCCAAGAATTGCTATAAGCCAGTAGGCAAGAACATGCATTTTGTATCATTCTTTGGGGGTGGAAGAGTAACTGAAATGGAAACAACAGGCACAGAAATCTGCAGAGCTATATAAAGGCAATCTTTCACATATGCACTAACCTGGGCCTGTTACATCGGTCTGCCTCTACCTTAAGGGTTCATGTTCATTTTGCAGTCAAAGCAAACGCCTGAAAATTTGTTTCGTTGTCGAACCATTTGTTTGAACATTCGATGAAGAGCAATTTTGTGGCTTTTTCACACTGAAAAACCCTATTTTCACCAGTAAAACACTGCAAAAGTACAAACATTTGATTAAAATTTCGTATTCACAAGCCAGTACTATTGTTTGTAGGTTCGGATGTTTGAATGTCCAAACATCTGCTTCAGTACAAAAATTCACACATTTTGGTTGAGTTTGCAAATGTAAATTCTTGTTTGTGCACAACCCTGATCTCCCTTTCTAATGCCTCTGGAGTTGAGAAATGCTTTGCACATTTTGCATGGTTCCTTTTACCTCTGTGGTGCTCCAGTAAAAAACTAGAGTGTGACCTGCCTTGTGGAAATGGCAGCAAGCAGGCCTTTGAGGAAGGGAGTGACCAAGAGCTGATTAAAACAAAGATCATGTCCGGGGACGTTGATCTGACGTCGCTTGAAGGAGCGGCCAGTCCGTTTTTCAGGAGACAGAAAAGCACCCTGTCTATTGGCATGTCTGATGATTCCAGAAAGTCAGTACCTGGTTGTCATGACACTCCTGCCTGCTCCTTTTCCTACTCCACAGTTGCTGGGCATGTTGTGCGCTTGCGTTGTGTTGTGCAGGCGGAGTCGGGATCCTGCCTACGAGCTGCTCATCACCGGAGGAACCTACGCCTAGAAGACTTTGCAAACCTACGCTTGAATTCTACTTCCTTCGCTTGGAAGACGGCCGAGCTGAACCGGCCGCAGCAACTGTCCGGCTGGCCAAGCCTGGCAGGATCACACCTTCCGCTCCCTGGGTCAGCAGGCGCAGAACACTGGTGATGGGCAAAAGCCTGGCTTTTGGTGCTGTGACCCCCACCCTACCCCACCTTTACTCTTTTAGCCAGCTTTCCACATATCCGTGCGTGTTAGTAACAAAGCAAATACTCCTTTTGGAACCATTTACCAAAACAGAGCAACTTGGCATGACAGGTAAAGATGTGGCTCAGCCCAGTGAGGAGCTCCTAGACTTTGTAGTGAGGATCAGCTCTGAAGCCAGGAGCTTTGCATCAGGTGGGATAATTGGCCAAAGGTTTACGAGAGAAGTCGGCTCCCATAATTTTGCAAGACTCCTTCTGCTTCTTGCCTTTCACCAGTGTTTGTCTATTTTTTAAAAAATAGCATTAAGTCCAGTCCAGAACACTATGAGATGACTACTAACCAAAATTTTAGAATCACATGAGTGCGTCTCTTGACCTTCTTAAATTCAGATGAACAAATCTTCCAAACTTTTAGTGTATGAAAGTACAAGCTGGCTTTTTTCAGGAGTATAATGTATGCACTACTTGTTCTATAATGAATATTTTCATTTTTTTTCTATGAAGAGGCTGTTTATGTGTTGAGTGACTTGTTATCATAGAGTAGCAAAACAGTATGTGAAACGTGAAGTGTAAATAGGAAACCTGATCAAATAAATTGTCTGTACATCTCCCTCCAAACGAAATGGTGCTTTATATATTTTTTTAAAATCAGTGCCGCAAGTCTTCCTTGGCTTCCAAAAGTAATTTTTATAGCCAGAATGGCTCCATCTACTATGACAGCTGATCAGAATGTGTTATCAGCTCCACCGTGGTCGACAAGAAGTGGGATTTGCAGGACAGATTCCAGCCCAGAGATAAGCCAGGGATTGGCTACCCTACTTAAAAGCATCTTGATTTAGACTAGCGGTAGTTCTAGTCTCCACTTACCTTGGTTAAGCCATATTAATTAGATCTGGATCAGCCAGAGGCGAAGGCGTCTGTATTGAGTGGCCTTTAGAACAGCACATGTGGGTGAAAGAGTGCTGGCACAGATGTAGACCATGTTTATCTAGTCAAGCACTAATCCGGATTAAGGAACCCTTAGCACAGTTCACATCCAGATCTACTCCCCTGCAGGCAATGTGTTCTTAGCAGCTTTTTGATCCAGATTAACAGTCTAGTGCAGAAAGGACCTAGATACGGCAGGTAGCTGCCATGGGAACAGGGAACTTTCCTCTGCTCATACCTGCATCTGATGAACTGCTGATACACAGTAGCCAAATATTATAATATAAAAACAAGAAATCTACTAATCAACAGTGCAGATGCTATTTTTGCTTTCAGGAAACAGCAGGCTGAGCAGTTAGCAGCACTCTGGGCACGAAGTGAGCAGCAAAGTTGAATTTTTCATGGGAATAGGCTCTTCAAACAACTTTATTTGCCGCCATCTTGGAACACTGGTAGCATTGCCTCTTTTAGGCCAGAAACCGGTTTGCTGTGAAGTGTTGCCTTTGGCAAGTAGGCCATGTTTTTCAGACTTATGGAAGTACAGATTGTAAGGATACCAAGACCTTTTTTGTACTGGATCTTATTCTAGATTGTATAGAATCATAGGCTGCGTCCAGAATTGAGAATATTGCACATTCCGAAGCGCAGTCAAGGTGTGGGCCACACCTGATGCCCAATACTTTGTAGCGGTGGCACATTGTGCCCCTACTACTTTAAACTTACCTACTGCAGAATGATGAGCACTTTCTCTGCAGTATCAGGTAAATTCGAAGTTTCCCATTAGTCCGGACAGGACGGTGAGAACAGTAAACGAAAGCTAAGCCTGCAGCTCAGCTCCCATTGGCTGCCCCATCCCACATGACGCATGCCTCACGGAAGTCTCACAGCTGCCGAGGAGGACACTGCCAACCTGCATTTTGGGTGGGGACAAGAAGTCATCACTTCACAGGCAAGAAAAGTGCTATTTTCCTACTAACTGGATTTTTTCCCACTAGTTTGGAAAGGACCATAGAATCATCGAGTTGGAGTAGACTTCTAGGGTCATCAAGTCCAACCCCCTGCTCAATTCAGATTACAGCAAACTCCGCCTGGGGCCTGCCGTTATTTGCACTAGCGTGTGGATGGCAGGTCACTTTTCTGGGATATAATTCAGAATAAGGCCCAATGCAGAAAGGGCCTAAAGCCAACTGAGGGTAGGATTCCTAGTGCTGAAAAATCTCCTGAATATGTAATGGAGGGCAGTTGTTTTCCAGTCAATTACATCATTCAGTCTTTTCCAGACTTGGCCATCTTGTGCGGCCCACTGGTTTTCCAAAATCTGCTCCAAAGAGGCCACCAAACTCTCCAAACTCTAGCCAAGCCAAGCCAAAGTCTAGCGGAAACACCTACTCTGAAGAACTTGAACTTGCCAGCTCTTTGTCTGCAGATTCACTTTCGAAAACGGAACAAACGCAGCGCATCTTACGTCTGAAGAAGTGAAATGCTTTCCCAAGAGGTTTGGCGTTCAGCTTTTCTTGCGTATTGTTGGCCACAGCAGCCTTTGTATCACTTGGAAAACTGTAGTGACAAGGCAACTCCAGGTCTTCCTCAGTCGGGAGACTCTTAAATATTCATATTAATCCATCCTCTGTGGGACTGCAGAGATGAACGGCTATTTGCATTCGGGTTATTGGATGGGGAAGATTGTCTCGCTGCCCCTGTTGTGCACTTCAAAGAGCATTTGGTTTCAAGGAGAATCCAAGTCTGAGCAGAGAACAAAGTGTGTCTTACCAGGCGCTCGATTGGACTGTTTGTTTTCCTCGGCTGAGTTTTGTATTGACTGTGATGAGCTTACTTGGAGTAGCAGGACCGTGTTGCCTCTGATGAAATCAGGGGGGCAGCATCCATTTTGCAGATTTTTCTCACATCCCCCGGCCTATTGTAAAGCCTGGCTTTGCATGCAGCTGACTAGGAGGAGGTCAGAGGTCACCACTTTCCCAAGCAGCCGTTGCATCTGACTCCATCTGCTCTCTCCAGCCAAATCCTTTCGGGCTTGAATGTAGCCGGTTGAGTGTTGCAGCCATGTGGCCACCGAAGGATCCTCCAAAAATAAGCCTTTTGTTAAGCAACCTACTTCCCTCCCTGCCGTCCATCAGATCACATGACAGGCCCTGAGAACGGGGCCAAAAAACTGCCTGCCTTGTTGTCAACTATTCCAGTTACAAAGGACTCAAACTTTCGGGAGGAAGGAAGTCAACTGGGGGTCGTTTTTCAGCTGGAAGAAAAATTGTTCTTAGAAAAATCTTGTCCATCGGAACAAAATGGGTCTCCTCTTAAGATCTTAAAAGGATCTTCTGTAGTAGAATTTTGAAGTTGGCAGAGAGTGGTTATTTAATTAGAATTACCCATGCAAGATCCCGAAGGGACTTGCTAAAGGTGGGATGTTTCATTGCCAACATGTTTTGAGTGGCTACAAAAGACAGAGAAGGGGGTTTGATTCTGTGCTGCTGAGCCCCCTTTTTCCATGCACGGTCAAAGATCTGGATCTTCAAGGTCCAGATCTTTGAGATGGGGTCCTCCTGGAGATCCAGATCTTGAAGATGCCTGAAGACCTCATTGTGGACACCTTTAATCAGGTCCACACAAAATCCAGATTTAAGGGCCTGAAAGACCCATTAAATCCAGATTTCCCCTGCCCTCGTGCGGACATGGCCTTGCAGATGGGCACTCTAAAGATCTATATGTTAAGTTGATCTTTCCAGTTTGGATTTTTGGTTTATATCTCCTTGCAGATGGGGCCTTCAGTGGGGTCCAGGTGGGGACAAGGCCTTCCCCATTGGTACCAATCAGGTTCCTAATGGGGTCTTAGAAGAGTTTTAAGCCCTAGTGGGAAAAGGCCCGGGAATTTGGACTGCCCCTCGCTGGTGCTGTTCCACCAGCGTGCCTTCTGGCTTCATCACAAAGGCCAGGGGCTGTTCTGGTCAAGGGGATGAAATGGTATCTATTGGGGAAAAGAGGGAAGTCCCCAACAGAAGGACACGGGGGAAAGGGAACCAGAGAGAGCTGCTTAAAACTGGTTTATTAAAGCCCAACATGGGTTTGGAGTCAATCCTTCACCGGAGGATATTGAAGTACAATTTCCATGAGAGAGAATGCAAGCAACATTGCTAGGCATCCCTTGATGAAAACCAGCCATGTGCCATTCTTCTTGTAGGAGATGGCTGTTGTACAATCTGGCCTAGGATATGTGTTTCGGCCAGCACACCCAGGCAGGGAGGCTGTGATTCTCTAGCTGTTAAGGATGTGCACAAATATTCGAAGATCATTCAAACTTCAACATTCAAATTCAAATTGAATGTCCATGAATTCAAATTTAGACATTCAAACAAGTTTTGAATTTTTGAATCTATTTGTCGAATTATTCGGACATTCATATGTGTACAGGTTCGTATACGATGCGTACTTGCATGTACGCATCTTTCCCGCATCTGTACGCATTTGTCCGGATCCATACAGGACGAAAATGGGTTGCATATGGGCTAACTACGGGATGCATAACAATGTGTACAGACACACAAATGTCAACATTTGTAAGTGCAAATTTGAATCGAAAATTCGAACAAATAGATCCGAATTTGCTTAATTCAAATCAAATTTGGGTGAATTTGGATTTTAAAGATTCGAATCAAATCTTCAGATATTTTATTCGAGTCGAATACCGAAAATGGCATTCGTGCACACGCCTCCTAGCCATTACTAGAGTTCAGGCCCCTTTGTCTCTTGCCACTGGCCCATCAACATTGCCAAGTTTCCCTTTCAGCACAGGGATTTAGGATCTGAATGCAAAACCTTCCAGTTGGCTGCGTATTTTGCGATTCTGTTGCTTTTTAATGAAATCTACAGTACATTGAGTAGCTATTTACGTCCTTATAGAGATACAGTGGTAGTTCTAACAACATTTACAAAGTGTTGGTGGCAGAGAATGTTCTTTTCTAAGGCCTGTCCAGTTGGAAGGGAGAAAAACCAAAAGCCTTAAGTCTTTCACTCAGAGTTTCTCCAGGTAAGATCCGGGCACAAATCCCTGTTCTCCGTTCAGTTCCACTGTCCACCAGCCGTCCTCTTCAACTGCGGTAACTGTGACAATATCTCCTGCTTGAATATCCAACTCATCCTCGTTCTGCAAGAAAGTAAATAAATCAAAGGACGTGAAAACTCACAGGGCTATTGAATGAGAACCCGTGGACAATTTCTCGTTTTAAGTGGCTTGGGTTTTGCAATTGTGTTTTCTGGGAAATAGCGCCATGGACTCCACCGCAAACAAAGCTCACTTGCACAGATCCTTGCAATGGAAAGAACCCTCTCCAGAGTCGATCACGTTTGAGATCTTCCAGTCCAGTGTGTAGACGTGGGGATGGCTATCATCTCCACCAGGCATGTTTAAAAAGCTGGTAGGAAACATTGGTTGGAAATGAAGCCCTTTGCACTGGCCTGAAGGCAAATGCAGAACTATGCTCAAACCTGGGCACACAAGTGAGTCGTGCAACACACCTTTGGGTACCAGAGGGGTGCTGGCTGACTCCTGGGATGTTTTTGCACTTCCCACACGATTAACCAACGTTGACAAGCGCTCGCACTAGGAGCACTAGTTGACTTTGGCTGTTCTGCCCCCTACACACACACACACACCCTGCAATCAAATACTTACCTGCTTCATCCCAGGGCTGCTCACAGTGTCCAGTAACTGGACTACGGATGAAATGTGAAGGAGCAGCATAATATAATGCATCAGCCCCTCACTCTCCCTGAGGCCTCATTCCACCAAAATGGCACAAACCCAAAATCTAACAGATAGGGAAGGGCCACCTGTTTGGATAAACCATAGATCCATGCTTGTCTTCCAGATCCATGGTCACAAATCCACAACTTTGGGTGCCATTTTGCCCCCAAATCCTTTCTCGTGAATATGCCAAATTCGCTGTGATCAAAACTGCAAATCATGAGGAAATAAGGCAGATGAAAAGGTCCCACCATCAACTTAAATTGGAAGTTGTTCTCACTTGGTCATATTCTGGAATATAATCTCAGGATGGGGGTCTGTTGTCCACATGCTAATGCAGACTCTTGCAGGCCTCACCTGGGACCTACTGTAGTCTCCACTGGCATGTGAACATCAGGCCCCTATTCCAGAATATTTTCCAAAATAAAGCCAAGTGTGAGTAGGCCCCTGGTGACATGCATGTCCCAACATTTGATGGTTGCATTATGATTGGATGAAGGATTCTGCTTTGGTTCAACGGAAGACTGTAAGCATTGATACCTACCTGGGCTGTGTAATCATAAAGTACTCTGAAGTCCTGGGGCGTAGTTATTTCGTTCTCTTGGGCAACTTTAATGGCTGCATAAACCCCATCTGCATTCTCAGCTATGGAAAGAAAAGGGTTACGTGTTTTGCACACCAAAAGCTCCAACACAAAGTGTGCAGACCCGCAAGAGGGTCTGTCGATCTGAGTATACACACATCAGATGGTCCATGCCATCTTAATGCCAAACTATCTTCATATCCCACAAAAGAAAACTAAATTAAATTCGGCTACTGGTGTTGTTTTTTTGGAAGAAACAAAACACACCATTGATAGGGCTTGATTGAAATGCATCCCATGGATGCTATAGAATTGACTCAAAGGTCCTGGGGATCTAAACTTCCTTTTCAAAAAATTAAGTGTTAATTTCACTTTGCGATAGGATCTGCCTCTGAAAAAAGCAGCAGCTTCGGTGTGCATCCCTTTCTGTGCTAGTTCAAATGCAGAGCTGCGCACAAACTTCATTGGAGTGATCGGTTCGCCACCAAACCAAACTATTACTTGCTTGAGTCAATTCGGGAACCATTTAATTGAACATCCAATTGTTCAAATTCCATCTCAGAGTGGTTTAAAAATAAATACCATTGTTTTCAAGGCAGAAGCACAGCAAATGCAAACACTTTGATAGCACCTGACAAAGTTTGCACCTGTAAGTTGGGGACTGGTTTGGTTTGATCCAATTTTTGGATGTTCAAAGAACTGGACGTTCAGTCCAGTAAGATTATCTGTGGACGTGAACCATTAGATTGGAATTTCAGAACACGAACTGAACTGCACACATCTCTGTTGAAATGTCAAACAGCTTTTCTTCCTCCTGAACTGCACGGTGTGTTTCTCATTTCTGAACACAACCAAGAATTCCAGCATTATTCTTAGCGGAGTTTGGGTTCCACTATTTCCATGGAACTTATCCAGCAGTTTGAGATCTGCTAGGGTTTTACTTCCTAGAGAGCATTTGTTCCAGTCATGGTGAGAAGTGGGCTATTCACCAACGCGCAAGCAACATCACAGAGCTCAGGGTCACTGCTTCTTGTCCTGTAGGATAATGGCTGGCGGCATCCATCCCTTTACAGCATGCTCAGGGTTAAAGGAGCCACCATTGCTATTCATCATGAGAAGTTCCCAGCAGACATTAAAGTGCCGTCTTGCTTTAGAAAACATACCAACTGGAGGTGCAGGAGGGATGCTGCTGTCTGTGGCATTCCGATAGTTTCCATGCAGCAGTCCAGAGAATCTAGAAGCACAAAGAGCCACTGATGACGTGCGCCCTCTGTCCCTAGAAACATCCCTGCATCTGCTGTCACTTCCCCCTCCATCCATATGAAGAAGAGTTGGCTTTTCTACCCCACTTTTCTCACCCATTTAAGGGGACTCAAAGCAGCTGACAAAGCTTTCTAGTCTTCTCCATACAACAGAACACCCTGTGAGATAGTTGGGGCTATGAGAGCTCAGAAGAGAGCTGTGACTAGCCCAAGGTCACCCAGCTGGCTTTATGGGGGAGGGCAGAATCAAACCCGGTATGCCAAGATAAGAGTCCAGCTCCCTAACCACTAGTGCATGAATATTCGAATGCATTCAAAATGTGGTCGAATCGGCCAAATTTTGACATGCAAATTTAAATCAAAAGTTCTTAAATTAGAATTTAAAGATGCAATTCAAATTTTGAATTTCGAATCCATTCGTTCAACTTATTCAGACATATGTGTACGGGTTCCTACACGATACCTACTTGAAGGTCTGCATCTTTCCCGCATTTATACACATTTGCACAGATCCAAACGGGTTGCATATAGGATAACTACGGGATGCGTACGGATATGTACAGACCCAGGGAAGATGCGTACGGGCATCTACGAATGTTGTCGACATAAGTGCAAATTCGAATAAAAAAAAATCAAATAGATTCAAATTTGCTTAATTTGAATAGAATTTGGTTAAATTCAAACTTTTTAAAACATTTGAATCGAATTGAATTTTCAGGTATTCGAATCAAATAGAATCCGAAAATTGCATTTGTAGACACGCCTATATGAATGTTCTACCTCGGTAGTTCTATAGCAACCAAAATGGGAACCAAGGATTGGCATTTCCCAAGGCCCTCGGCCTACCAGGGTTCCAAATGCTGACCTTCTCCACCTCCCTCCTCCATCTCGTCCTCCATTCCTTAAGACCCCTCCAGAATCCGGCCAAACTCCTCCCTTGCCCAATATCCTGTATCCCAGAAGAATGTCTACAGGAAGCCACCAAGTTCTCTGAGCTCCATCATCAATGGGGACCAGGTGTCCTGTCTGTTCTCCTTGCCCTAGTTTTCTTGGAAGTGTTGTAGGCTGAGCTCAGCGATAGAGGGCGAGAAAGTACACAGGGCATCCATCAAGGAGGCCCCCAAAGAAGGGTGGCAGAAGGCAGGGGACAAACAGAGTATTTTGGGATGACTCCAAACTGGCCAGCATTTTAGACTGCCCCCCTTAGGTCTCACTCCACTTCCTGGGGTGGGGCGTCCCATGGACCGTACCAGAAGGAAGACTCCTTGCTGATCTAGCGGAGAAGCCAATGCAGAATAGCTCTTGTTCAGGCATCCTGGGATCTAGGCTGTGCACCACAGCCCAAAAATGCCACTCCCCTCCCCGCACTGCTCCCCCCTCTGGGGGTCCACCCCATTTTGCTTTACCTCTTCATCATGGAGCATGTCTGAACGGGGCTATTGCAAGATCTCTCGGGGGTGACTTTCTCGTAGTAATTCTGATACCCAATTGCAGCTGCAACAGGAACAGGAAAGGGCAGGGAAACAACTCAGTCAGTCTCTTCAGCAGATGGCAAAGGCTGCTGCCTGCATAGATTGCTATTCAGTCACCTTCACAATAATCTATCCGCATTACAGTAGGAATATCTGCAGCTCCAAAGCGGAGCAGCTCCATGGAAACCAAAGCAAGGGCCCTTCCTGAACACAAGGGGCATCGTCGAGCTCAGAAAAAGAGCTGTGACTAGCCCAAGTTCACCCAGCTGGCTTCATGGAGAAAGAAGAAGAGTTAGTTTTCATAGCCTTCTTATCATACCCCCAAGTGTGCTCAAAGCAGCTGACAAACCCTCTGTTCTTCTCCCTACAACAGACACCCAGTGAGGCAGGTGAGGCTGTGAGAACTCAGAAAGAAAGCTGTGACAAGCCCAAGGTCACCCAGCTGGCTTCATGGCGAAAGAAGAAGAGTTAGGAGTGTGATAAGCAGGCTATAAAAACTAACTCTTCTTCTTTCTCCATGAAGCCATCTTGGGCTAGTCACAGCTCTCTGAGTTCTCACAGCCACACCTCCCTCACAGGGTGTCTGGTGTGGGGAGAAGAACAGAAGGTTTGTCAGCTGCTTTGAGCACACTTAGGGGTGTGATAAGCAGGCTATAAAAACTAAGTGTGCTCAAGCAGCTGAGAAACCTTCTGTTCTTCTCCCCACAACAGACACCCGGTGAGGCAGGTGGGGCTGTGAGAACTCAGAAAGAGCTGTGACTAACCCAAGGTCACCCAGCTGGCTTCATGGGGGAGGATGGAATCAAACCAGGTATTCCCAGATAAAAAGGCCAGCTCCCTAACCACTAGACCTAACTGGCTCACAAAGATCAGCACTACGCTTTTTGACTTACGCTTTGACCCATAAAGTTTCAAGTATGGGCCATCTAATCAAGGCTTCCTTCCTTATTTCTGGCTATAGGGTCAGGGTCGGGCATGAAATTACAAGAAACCCAGACGCAGGTCAGTTACCTGGAGGTTCCATTCCGGTCATTTTACTCTGCACAAAGAAATTCATGTCGGACTCTATGCTGCAGTTCTCCAGGCTCAATCGAACCTCCTCGTAAAGCTACAAAAGGGGAAAAGTGATTTTGCCTTTAAAGGTTTGCCTAGAAAATGGCTTAGTCATTTTGCTGATGTATTCTCTGGCTGTGGTCACAGTTAAGGTTTAATCCAGCTTCAGTCCACTTTCAGAGTTTTTGATCTACATCAGCAAAACAACCAGTAATTTTCTTTCCACATTATCTCTCCCAAAGGTGAATCTTCTGAGTTATTTAACACTGAAAGAAAGCCGCTTGTCACTTTGCTGATGTGTTCTCTCACTCTGAAAGTGGACCGAAACTGGATTAAAACTTAGGTGTGGACGCAGCCTAGAATAAAAAAGGATCAAGGTTTGGTTTTGTGAGGGAGTATTTTATTAGTCCACAATAAATTGAGGCAAACCTCCCACCCATATTGTCAAGGACTGTTTGTGTAAATCTCATTATGGGATGTGTAAACTGACATTGCCTCTCTTCCTTAATGCATACAGCCAGGGGCGTTTCCGCCCTTCCCTTCCTGTCTCCTGGACAGAAAAAGAGTGCAATGACCCTTGTGAGCGCTAGGTAACAACAACCTAAGCCCTGAGCAATTGGTCACTCAGCAGAGACCGATCCCAGGGCCAGTCCTCTTCTGGGGGCCACCATTTTGGTTGCACCTCAGATGACCCCAGAGCACTGGAAGAGGTGCGAACGGCCGCTGATTGGACATGCCAGGTAGGTCTCTGGGTAATGTCGGTAAAGGCATGGAGCATGGTTTCATGCTCCACACCTAATCAACAATTAGGGAACTTCTGGGAAGGTAGGGGCACTTGGGGGCTGTAGCAGGCTCCTCCAAGTGCAGATGCTCTTCACCAGAAGTTCACTAATAGTTGACTAGCATTGGAAGTGTGAAGAGGCCACAGGGGAAAGAGTGACATTTGGCTCCTTCCACGGTGCTTGTGAAATAGCAACATTTGCGTTACCTCATCATCTTTGACACATTGCATGGAAAGCTGGTTGCAGTGGACCCAGAGGGAATTCCGGAGGATGGTGATCCGATCACACTCCTGCAGCTGGAACGCCTGGATGCACGGAAGAGGAAGAAGGGATCAGGTTTCCTCTGGGTGCGGCCATCTTTCCCATCATGCCCCACACATGAAATGGCCCAGGGGCCCAAATATGGCCAGTGGCCCAACCCAGTAAGCAAATTTGAGATCTATTCGTTTGAATTTCTGATTGAACTTTGCACTAATGAATATCAACAACGTTTCTTAGATGCCCGTACGCATCTTCCCCGGATCCATACACATCTGGAAATTCGTATGGGTACGGGTTGATACATGATGCATACTTGAAGATCCGCACCTCTCCTGCATCTGTACGCATCTGTATGGACCAGCACGGGATGAACACGGGTTGCATACAGGATAACTTCAGGATGTATATGGACGTTCACGGACGCATACGGATGTTTACGGCCCCGGGAAGATGCGTACGGGCATCTACAAATGTTGTCAACATTCGTAAGTGCAAACTGAATGAAAATTTCAGACGAATAGATTGGAATTTGCTTAATTCGAATCTAGTTCGGTTAAATTCAGACTTTAAACATTCAAATCAAATCAAATTTTTGAGCATTCTATTTGAATCAAATCCTGATAATTGCATTCATGCAGATCCTACCTCAGACATGGTGGAATAAATAACTGGACGCTCAAACTTCCTAATGAAGGAAGTCTCACAGAATGGACCTCCTTTGCTTTCAAGGCACATAAATAATATTTTGAAAAAGAAAAGCACAATTTATAAATGATGGTTTTTTTATGCCGGCTGGTAAACTATGATTTATTGAACTGTGGCTTTATTATATTTTATGATTTTCCAGCTACTGTGTTACAGTCAATACCTGACAGTATATTCCACTTTTCCAAGTGTTAGATGGATGGATATTGTGCCTTCTGCAATAAAATGGCAAAGAGACCCATAACAGAGGACTTATTTTTCATAATGAGTCTGCTACTTTAATAAACAAAGTTGAAAGAAGGAATTGGAAATTGGAAACATGTCATTTTGGGGTAAAGGACGGGTAGCTCAGATAAACCAACAAATCATTGATCTATTTCCTTTCTACAGTAAGGCCAAGATGATTCACTAGGGATGGGAAAGAATATTCAAAATATTCGTTATTCGATGGAATTTGGACATCTGAATTGAAACATTCAAATTCGAATTGAATCTCCAGACATTTGTTTTTAATATTCAAACAATTACAAATATTTTGAATTATTCGTTCAAATAATTCAAACATTGACATGTGTACGGATACAAACGCATTACATACGTATCTGTACACATCTTATTCATGTCCGTATGCAACCATACAGACATGTATGGGATGAAAACAGGATGTCTACGGGATAAAAATGGGATGCGTACAGATGCGTATGGATACATATGAATGTTGTAACATTCATAGTGTCAAATTCGTATTGAGTATTTGTACGAATAGATACAAATGTATTTGAATCGGTTCCAATTTTAACACATTCGTTTTTTTCTCGATTCGTACAAATTCGGACATTTGAATATTCAATTTGAATTGAATTGAATGTCAAAAATTGCATGTGTGCACACCTCTACAAAGTACAGTATTTAAAAGAAAGGTAAAGGAACCACACTAAGGGCCTGTCCCCAAGCAATTTTAAGTCTGCTAAAAATCTTCTTTTGCCTCTGAGCGCCCCCATGCCAGGGTTTTTAATGAGCTTCCCATGCTACAAAAGCAGGAAAACCCACGACAAAATACGTGCCCTTTGAAGAAGAGTTTCAGCGCTCTTTCTGGAAGTCGCGGGTTTTCCTTGCAACATTTACCTTGGGGACACTCCGTGGCAAAAGGGGCGGGGATTGCTGCCTGCACACACAGCCATAAAACATTCACACATCTCCCAGAAATGCTGCAACTTCCCTTCCTTTCCTTTGTAAAGGTCAGAACTTTCAAAGAGCCAGAATTGCTCAGAATTGCAACATTGTTATCAAGTGTGAAGCGGGTGATCTGTGAAAGTGTTAAGAGTAAATGAGCGCACAATTGCGCGGCCGAGGGCTGTAGCCAAGCCATTTCAAACAGAGAACAGAGTGAAAGTAAGTTCTGAGAGTGAATGAGCGAGCGATCACTCCCTTTGCCAGCACAGGAAGCCATTTCGGGGGATGGAGATCTGGCTATTTTTCCTTTGAACAAGAGAGGGAGCGGGGAGAAAAATATGCGGGGAAAGAAAACACGCTTCTGTGGGGACGGAAGGTGCATTTTAAACGCGCGTTTTGCTGAGCCTCATGTGGATGCTTATTCCAGACGTAAAGGGCACTTTTAAAGTCCGCTTGAATGCAGTGACAGTAGAGGGAGACTAGACTAGAGAGGCAAATAAGTCTTTTGGGGACTCAGCCTAAAAGTCAGTGAAATGTGCCCAGATTTAAAATCATGTGACATTTTTTGAAAAAAAGAGATTTAAGGGTGAAAAACAGTTGTGGAATCTGCAAATCGGTTCCTCCACGGTGGGTACGAGATCCTTAAGCCATCTTCTTACCTCACATGTGCTAATATGCTGTTGCTCCCAGCTGGTCCTGGCCTGATCCAGAATTTCTATGTTCTGTTTGTACACTCGTTCTACATAAGCAAAGAGACCAATGAGAGAAGTTTTCTCACAAGACGCAGTGAAATGCTATTACGTAATGAAGAGCATGCAAGGCTGCCCTTTAATTTCCTGAAAGAGAGGAAGAAGGGACTCCCTGGATCGAGGCACCAGCAGAGGTCTGGACGTCTGGATCTGGAGAGGAATTCCGGAGATGCCCCTCATTATCCAACCTTAGCCTGGTTTGGTGAATACTGCTTGCAAATGGAAAACTAGCATAGAATAAGGATGTGCGTCAATATTCATGACATTCAAAACTTGGCCGAATTCGACCAAATTCAGATATTCAAACTCTAATTGAATGTTATCATATTCGCATGTGAACATTCGAAGGAATACAAATGTTTCCGGAGTTTTGTACAAATAGTTCAGACATTTGTTAAGCTGGGGAAACCTATTGGATATGTATTTACTAATATCAGATACGTATCTATTCATATTAGATACATATTTGTATCAGATTTGTATTTATTTGTATCAGATATGTATTCATATCAGATACATATTTATTCATATCAGATGCATATCTATCTGCATTAGATATGTATTTATTTGTATCAGATATGTATTTGTTTGTACCAGATACGTATTTATTCATATCTGATACATATTTATTCATATCAGATACGTATCTATTCATTTTAGATATGAATAAACACATATCTGATACAAATAAATACATATCAGATACGTATCTATTCATATTAGATATGTATTTGTTCATATCAGATACATATTTATTCATATCAGATACTTATCTATTCGTATTAGATATGTATTTGTTCAGATACAGATACATATTCATTCATACTGATATGTATCAAATGTTCATACGAACACATATGAATAGATTCCTATTAAATAGAATTGTACCACATTCAAATGCGATCTATTTGTATAAATACAGATTTTTGAACATTCAGTTAGTTTCAAAGCGAATGCCAAAACAAGTCTGTGGACATCCCTAGCATAGAATGCTTCCATTTCCTTTGCTCCCCCATCCTCTGTTGTTTCCTATAAGCAAAAATCTGCTTGCTTAGTTAAAAACCTGCTAGGCATTTCTCTCTGTATTTTTTCCTTTCCAGTCTTTCTGCAAATGAACATGACTTCTCCCCATTCTTCACCCCTTCAACTCCTCAAAATCCATTTCATTTTTGAGAGTCTTTTAACTCAGGCTGCATCTAGGTATCAGTTAGTTATTCTGCTATATTTGGATATACCTGAGTAAAAGCATGGATATTCTGGAATATCCATGCTTCATTTTGGAATATCCAAATATAATGGCATAAATTAGTAATGTCTGCCCCCCAAGGCTAATCTGAAGGTCTTGTTGTTTGTTGCATTCAAGTTATGCACTATCTGATCACTCATGGGTCAAGAGGCCACAAGGAGATCCCACATCCAGCCTAGAAGGAACATGCGACATAACAGCACTTGATTTTTTAAAAAAATCACTTCTTGTTTGTTAATCTATAGTTTTACAAACTTGGAGTCTCACCTGCTTCATTTGCAGCCTCTCTGCATTGCTTGGCTTTGCCCTGACTCTGAAAGAAGGGAAGAGAATATTAGTACAGCGTTTTTACAAAAAATTAAAGGATTGTTTCATCTTGTTTCTTTGCCACCCCCTGGCTGCACTGCTCTGGTCTTTAGCCATATACACCAGGGGCTAGGCAAAGGCTCAAGCTCCAGGTGAAAACCTGAGCCTCATAGCAAGGAATTGCAGGTTACCTTCTCCATGTGCTTTGAGTTGCCCGTAGCACTTATCCGCTCAAAAGCCTGCTCAGCTTCATCCGCATCTTTGCACTTCTGCTCATATGTCTTCTTCGACTGCATGCAGAGATATAGACAGAGCGGGTTAGGTTGCAGGAGACGGAGGGGGCAGGTGATCGTATGGGTTGGGCAAATTCATGGAGGACAGGTGCACCAATGGCTACTAAAATGGATGCCTAGGTACTTCCTCCAGGTTGGAAAGACAGGAAGGAGACCTCCCAAGGTCTCTGAGAGCAGGTGAAGGTTTTGCCTTTGTCTTCTGCCTGAGAATGCCCAGGGGTAGGGGTCTGCACAAACCAGGTTTCTGACATTCGGTTTGTAACGAACTGAATCTTAGAAAATCCGTATTCATTCAAATAGTTCCCCTTCAAATGTGGTAGGATTCTATTCGATACGAATTCGTACAAATATCCGATACGTATCTGATACCAACGAATACATGTTCTCACGGATGGATACATAACCGATACGTATCTGATACGGGTATCCCATAACATATCCACTCTGGAAGCATCAAATCTGGCCTGAATCCACTTTTAATCCGCTCTCGATCCAAGTCAAATGCAATCTAGATCCGTCAAATATCCGAAGATCCAAATCAATCTGAATGTTTAAAATTCATTGGATTTGAATCGAATACATTTGAATCTATTTGCATAAATTTTCAATTCGTATTTGAAGATATGAAAGTCAACAACCTTTGAATGTGTCCATACGCGTCTATACATATCTGTACACATCCCGTTTTTATCCAGTACGCATCCTGTTTTCGTCCTGTACATATCCATACAAATACATACGGATATGAATAAGATGCGTACAGATATGTATGAAATTCACACGTATCCGTACACATACGAATGTCTGAATAATTCATCCGAATGATTCAAAAGATTTCAAAATTTGTTTGAATGTTAAATTCAAATGTATAGACATTCTATTCGAATCTGAATGTCTGAATTTGATCAGATTTTGAGTGTTTTGAATATTTGTGCCCATCCCTAGTTGTGAGAGCTCAGGAACAGAGCTGCAACTAGCCCAAGGCCACCCCACTGGTTTTGTGGAGGAGTGTGGAATCAAACCTGGTGACTATGAGATGTGAGTCCAGTACTCTAAGAACAATAGGTAGGTGTCTGAGGACATAGTGGCCAAAGATCATGGATGAACCATGTCCAGTGACTTTACTTGTGAATTCTTGGCAAGTTCAAAGTTCAAATTGCTTAGTGTATGTTATTGTTTAAGTGGGAAACCTCCAATGCTTCTGTGCAGAACCCATAGGTTTGTGTGAGCAGGAGACTTGCATGGTGCGATCCGGCCATGTCCATTTCTGGCCCCAGCCTGATTGCTCCTTGCAGACCCCACCTCTCCTCCGCCTTAGCAACTGTTTGGCCTCTGGGCTGTTCATTGCTTACCTCCATTGTCCTCTTGTACATCGAGAGCTTGTTCTTATGGGCCCGATCCATGGTATTTTCGTACTGCAGGAGACACAAAATAATGAAATTCTTTCCTCCCACCTTTTTGGGGAAACGAGGTTGTCCTGGAGAGGAGGAGGCAGTCCCTGCCGCCTCCAAGTACCATGGACAGCAGCAAGGGTCTGGGGAGATTGTGTCCAGCAGCCGAATTTCCCACCCAGCCCTCATCTAGAGGAGAAACGAGCAGAGCAGGTTTTGAACCTTAGCTGAGATTCCTGCACTGAGCAGCAGCTTCAGGGGGGTTCTGGGGGAAGGCTGTAGGGCTCACAAACTAGAACATCCTTGTCTAAAAGCCATTAAGCCCTCAGAAGCAAAGCTGGCCTCCTTCCTTCCTTCCTTCCCTCCTTCCCTCCCTTCCTATGGAATGATGAATTTGTAGCATCACAAAGAAATTTGTCTACTATGGAGCCAAAGTAAGAAGAAATTTAGGAAGCGCTAAATCTCTGCTGCAGCTACTTTTTATCCTTCCATGCTCCCTCCTTCCTTTCCTTCTTTCTCCCTCCTCCTTCCTTTTTCTCCCTCCCTCCCTCCCTCCTTCCTCTCTCTCTCTCTCTCGTTCTCTCCCTCCTCCCTTCCTTTCTCTTTTACTCCCTTCCTCCTTCCTTTTTCTCTCTCCCTCCTTCCTTTCCTCCTTCCTCCCCCTCCCCCTTCCTTCCTTCCTTTCCCTCCCTTTCTTTCCTCTCTCTTTTCCCTCCCTCTTTCCCTTTTTCTCCTTCCCTCCCTTAACCTTTCTTCCTTTCCTCCTTCCTCCCTCCCTTTCTCTCTCCCCCTCCCGCCCTTTCTCCTTCCTTCCTTCCTCTTTCATTCTTCCTCCCTCCTTCTCTTCTTCCTCCCTCCCTCCCTCCCCCTCCCTCCCTCTCTCTCTCTCCCTCCCTCCTTTTCTTTCTCTCCCTCCTTCCTCCTTTCCTTTCTCTCTATCTCCCCCCCTTCCTCGTGAGAAATGGCTTAGGGGAGCCTTCACTGGAAGAAGAAAGTCCCCCAGACTCCCCCACAATATATTTTTTTCTCAAGACAATTCAACCTCCCCCCAGCCCAGCCCCCACCTCCACCTGACAAGAGTTTTCCCTGCAAAGGTCCACTGTAGGTTTTCTTCCCCTTTGCAAAGAGATGGAGGTTTTCAGCTGGGGAAGCAGCTTAGCCAAACCTGAGCTGAGGCAGGTGTGCAAGACCTGGGGTTGCACACCTTTCGGTCCCCCTTTCGGCCAGAGGGTGTCATTGGGCTCCATCCCATTGGCCCTTTGCAAGGTATCACATCCCAGCAGTAGAAACGACTTTGCAGCCTCCTTGGTGCTTCCAGGCCAGCCCAACACATGGAAGGAATAGCAAGCAGCGAACATGAGGGCGCATGGAAGCTCACAGACCCGGTTTCCAGCAGGAAAGGGCTTTCTGGTTGCCCTAACCCGCACCGGCCAGATTCCACAACACGACAGACCTTCTCCCCTCCCTCCATCTCCTCATCTCACCTTTTTCCTTTGCTCCTTCTGCCTTTCTCTGAAATCTTCCAGGCTCTTCAACTCCTCCCTCAGCATTCCTGCTAACTGGATGTGAGAATTCCCGACGCTTTCAATTTCTATGGAAAATCAGAAGGCATTTTGCTTTTATTCACGGAGGAATTCCGTCTTAGCAAATGCAAGTTAAAAGGCACAGGGGTCTCAAGTCAAGCGCAGTTCCACAGACGCATCCATGCAGCTTTCTTGGCAACAATACAGAATACATTTCCCATTCCTTTCTGCTAGCGAGATGCCTGGGTACGAACATGGGGTCAGCCGGCCTGCAGAGCAGATTTATTTCGACTTAGCATCACCTTCCCCATCAAGGTAAACGTGCTTCCGGGATCACCAACAGCTGAAGCTCTGATAGCTGCAAAGGCAGATCTAACCAGTTTTCTTGAGGACAATACAGAAATATATAAGAACATGAGAGGAGCCATGCTGGATCAGGCCACAGCCCATCTAGTCCACGTTGGGCATCTCAAGCAGAACGATGAAGGCAAAACCTTAAGCTTCTATGACTCCCTGCAAAAGCCTTTTAGAGGCCTCCTGCTTGCCTCTCCAACCTGGGGGAGGTACCTAAGCATCTATTTTAGTAACCATTGATAAACCTGTTTTCCATGAATTAAGAGAAGTCACACTGGATCAGGCCACATTCTATCTAGTCCAGCATCCTGTCTCACATAGTAGCCCACCAGTTGCTTCTGCGCATCTCAAGCAGAAGACAAGGGCAAAACCTTCACCTGTTCTCAGTTCCCTGCAAGTGAACTTTAGAGGTATCCTGTCTGTCTCCATTCCAAGAGAGACCTAGGCATCCATTTTGGTGGTCATTGATTTATCGGTCCTCCATGAATTTGTCTTCAAAGCTATTCCGTCACCACTAGGGATTTGCACAAATGGGGTTTTTTTTGCATTTGAATTCGAGTCAAATCGAATATCCAAACATCTGGTTTGATTTGAATGTTTAGAACCTGAATGCAACAAAATCTGATTTAAATTGAATAAATTCGAAACAATTCTTTCGAACGCTAGATTCGAATCTGAAGATATGAATGTCGACATTCAAACGTGTTATATGTATCTGTATGCATTTCGTATGCGTCCCGTTTCCGTCCTGTACTATAAGTGCAAATGCATACAGATAACGCACGAGATTCATACTTTGTACTTTGGAACAAATGTTTTGGGAGTATTTGAAAATCATTTGAACGTCTAAATTCGAAGGTGAAGACATTCTATTCGAATTTTAATGTCCACATTCAATCAAATTCGATTGCATTTCCAATGTTTAGAACATTCATGCGCTTCCCTAGTCACCGCCAGTAATAGATTCCCTTGACCAATGACCCTCAGGGTGCAAAAATTTGTCCCCTCTCCAGTCCTGACTCTGCTGCCCATCAGCTTCAAAGAATGTCTCTCTATCCTCTTTTCCCGGCCCCTTGATCAACGTCCGGGGTCTCCACAGTCCAGGGGTGATTTCGGACTTCGCTTCTCATCCGCTGGATGGCAAAAAATTATAATCACTTAATGTTAACTCGGTAACTACGGCCCACGGCCAACGTGATCGGTCAGTCACCTGTAACCCTTCCTGAGGCCGGTTCTCTTCAGGGTGCCACCATCTTCCTTCTGCCGCCCTCTGCGACTGTGCATACATCAAGCACCGTTGCTGTAACGATGCTGGTGCTCTGCCCAGTCACCGACACATCTGTGGTTGTCCAAGGTACCACCGCAGACGACCCCAGGGCACCAGAAAGGTGCAGACGCTTACCACTGGGTGCTTCTGGTGAGTAATCGAGTAAGTTTAGTAAAGGCGTGGAACACCATTTCATGCTCCTCACCTAGCGCATGATTAGGGAACTTCTGAGAAGGCAAGTGGCACCTGAAGGTTGCAACAGCCTCCTCAAGGGGCCAATTCGCACTTGGCTTTATTTTGGAATATATCCTAGAATAGGGGCCCTTTGTCTCCATGCTAGTGCAGGCTACAGCAGCTCCCAGGTGAGGCCTGCCAGAGCCTGCATTAGGATACAGACCACAGACCCCTATCCTGAGATATACACCAGAAAATGGCCAAGTGTGAATAGGCCCAAGGTGCGGACACTCTTTCCCAGAAGTTCCCTAATCATGCACTATGGGCTGTAGTGTGAACACAACCCAGAAGTGCTTGGAAGAAGTGAAGAAGAGAGAAAGAGCCCCCTTTCCCATGTGAGTCTCATTCCACATTTTGCCAGCCGGTTTTCTTTCCCATGTCCAGAACAGGAGACCATCAGACGATTCCAAAAAAGTATATCCTCTCCTTCCATCAGCTGCCCTCAGAGAGACTAAATCATCTCAACTCAAGGGTGGTAACTCCACACACACTACTTACGTTGCTTTAGAATTTCAAACGATGCTTTCAACGTGCTGCAGGGAAAGGAAAAACACATCGTCATGTATCTCAGAGGTTCAAATATTAATAGAGAACAGCCATAAAAGAAAAACAAGAAGAAGAAGAGTTGGTTTTTCTACCCTGCTTTTCTCACCCATGTAAGGGGACTCAAAGCGGCTGACAAACCTTCTGTTCTTCTCCCCACAACAGAACACCCTGTGAGGTGGGAGGGGGGCTGTGAGAGCTCAGAAGAGAGCTGTGACTAGCCCAAGGTCACCCAGCTGGCTTTATGGGAGACAGCAGAATCAAACCCAGTTTTCCCAGATAAGAGTCCGGCCTCCCTAACCACTAGACCAAACTGGCTCATGTAAAAATTGCCCAGTATCCACAGACTGTGTTTCTAGACCCACTCATGGTGGAAACGTGATTTTAGGATGTGTCCAGACATAGGAAAGCTGAGCATCGGAATGTGCCAGAGAGGATGGGCGTCACACTGAACCTGCATAGCAGTGGCGCATTATGCCACCACTGCTTTGATTTTACCAACTGCGGAGCGATCAACACTCGCTCCGCAGTTTCCAGTAAATTTGAATGTTCCCGCTAGTCCGGACAGGATGGCGAGAAGAGCGAATGAGAGCTGAGCTGCAGGCTGCCCCCTCCCACATGACACCGCATGCGCCACGGACATATCGCGGCTGCCGGGGAGGAAGCTGTGGGGAGGGTGCTCAAATCTGGACAGCGCATCGTGGCTTCGTAGCAGGTAAGCTACATATTTTCTTAAAACAGCGGATTTTATTCCACTAACCTGGAATAGGAGTGTGCACAAATATTCGTAGGCATTTGAAATCTGATCGAATGTGCCGAATTTCGACATTCAAACTCAAATCGAATGCCCCAAAATTCGAATGTAAACATTTGAATAGAATGTCAAATTTCAGATCTATTCATTCAAATTATCCGGACATTCGTATACATACAGGTTCACACATGATGCATACTTGAAGATCCGCATTTTTCCCGCGTCCATACGCATTTGTACGGATCAGTACGGGATGAAAACGGGTTGCATACGGAATAGCTACGGGATGCAAATGGGCATGTATGAACGTGTATGGATGTGTACAGATGTGGGGAAGACGCAAACAGGCACAGATGAATCAAACATTCGAATGAATAGATTTGAATTTGGTAAATTCGAATCAAATCTTCTTAAATTTGAATTTAAAAGATTTGAATCGAATCGGATTTTCGGGTATTTGATTTGATTCAAATGGAATGTCAAAAAAAATCCTCTAATCTGGAAACTGCCTTAGTTTCGTTCATGGGGCGACATGAGTCACGCACGGAAAGAAATGGATTGCGGACGCCGCATTCTCGCTGTCTCGACAGTCAAGATTTACAGGCTCTGCTGAGCAGGAAAAGCAACTGAATTACAGAGAGCTAAAGAGTTCCTTGAGGTTATATATGGCACCGTTGTCAATTAACCTGTGTATTAGTGTCACCAATATTTTGCTAAGGCAAGGTGCATGCAGAGCAAGATTTCTGCTCCGATCAGTGTGTTTGAGCATTACAAGAGTCATTGTCCTAATTCATCTCTTGCATAGTCACAGAAAAAGAAGCTTAATCCACCCCCATTCAGGTTCCTTGGAAAAAGGGAAGCCATAAGACTCTGTCCAGCCTTTACTATGTCTCTCTAGCACCCCCTTGTGGTTGTATTTCATCCTTGTGTTAAGAGATGCAGCCCTGGTCACACCAGTATAAGACAGGACGTCCTATTCATGGATCCGAAATGAGGCCCTACCAGCTCTGTTCACACCTCAGATGTCCTCAGGCCATCCTAGTTTTGGACCACATGGCTCACACCTTTCTCCATGATTGACCTGAGCCTCCTCCACAGAACTCTTGGCTCTCCACCCCTTTTGCTGTATCAAATATTCCTCCTTTCTTATTGGATGCAGTTGTGTTGCTTGACGGAGGTGACCCAAAGGGGGCAAGAAGAAGAAGGGTTGGCTTTTCAACCCTGCTTTTCTCACCTATTTAAGGGGACTCAAAAGCAACTGACAAACCTTCTGTTCTTCTCCCCACAACAGAACACCCCGTGAGGTGGGTGGGGCTTTAAGAGCTCAGAAACCGAGCTGTGACTAGCCCAAGGTCACCTAGCCGGCTTCGTGAATGAGAGCAGAATCAAACCCGGTATTCCCAGATGAGGGTTCTGGGCTCCCTAACCACTAGACCAAACGGGCTCACCAGGAAGCCACAGTTCAAAGTGGCTGAGCGCATGATGTTTCCTTTCAGCCTCTGAAAAGCAGCAGTGTTTAAGACGTCGTGTTTATGCCTCTGTCAGTGTTGAAATCCGTTTTTCTAGTTCCACGGTATTCGCACCTCTCAGAGGAAAACCACAGCTCCCACTGTCCTCCTTGCTTGAACGAGCGAGCGGAAAAAGTGAATGCGGAAGGTACACAGAGCCAAAATCCTTGCAGCCTCTGGCCTTAATATCGGCTCTGGTTTGTCCCTTTCATTTCAGGCGGCTTTGAGGCATCACTCCAAAGAACTCTCTACAGCATAGTGGGTATTTGTAAAGTGAAAGTCCCAGGGAAGCTGGAACTGGTGCAGAAGGCAGCAGCTTGACTGCTGACAGGAGTCTCTGGCCAGACTCATATCACATCAGTCGTAAAGGATCTCCACTGGTTACCTGTTCACTACTGAGCCCAATTCAAGGTGTTGACACTAACATTTAAAGCCCAAAATGGCTTGGGCCCTGGGTATCTGAAGGAGCGCCTTCTCCCGTATAGACCTACCTGGGCACTGAGATCTCAAGGTGAGGGCCTTCTTGGAGTTCCTTCTCTTGCAGAGGTATGAGGCACAGGGACACGCAAGGGGGCCTTTTCTGTGGTGGCCCCTAGACTCTGGAACAGCCTCCCTCTAGAGGTCCACCAGGTGCCTACACTGTATAGTTTCTAGCACCTGGTGAAAACATGTATTTTCACGAGGCTTTTGCCTTTTAAATAGCTTCCTCGATGCTGTCCGGTTAGGGAGGACAGGCACTAAAGACCGTACACGGTGAAAGCGCCTGGTGAACCTCAAGAGGGAAGTTGTTTCAGAGTCATGGGGCCACCACAGAAAAGGCCCTCTTGCATGTCCCTGTGCCTCGTACCTCTGAAAGAGAAGGAACTACAAGAAGGCATTTTCCTTGAGATTTCAGTGCCCTGGCAGGTCTCCAAACTTTTTGCTTCAGAGTTCCTGTTCCAAATACCCAGAAGGTACTGTACCAAGGGAGGGAGGAGTTCATGGTCGCTTTGGAGCTGGCAGAAGGAGGAAAAGCAGAGGGAGGAATGGGACTCAAAGCAGCTGACAAACCTTCTGTTCCTCTCCCCACAACAGAGATCCTGTGAAGTGGGTGGGGCTGAGAGAGCTCAGAAGAGAGCTGTGACTAGCCCAAGGTCACCCAGCTGGCTTCTTGGGGGAAGGCGAAATCGAACCCGGTATTCCCAGATAAGAGTCCAGCTCCCTAACCACTAGACCAAAAGCCAGAATTTGGCTCCAGACACCTGGTGAGGGTGAAAGAAGCAAGTGCAGGACCTAAGGAAGATTCTGCAATTGCCTACTGCCATTTGAAGGCACCCCAGTCTCAAAAAAAATTCTGCTGGCCCTAAAGCATCTTAGCCACCCATTAACTGCCCAGGGGGAAGAAGTAGAAGGTAGAGAAAGCACTCAGAACATGCTCTGATGAAACAACAGTGACCACAATGACCACAGGCCCAAACCCCTGGGACAACGACCAGTCCGGACACTCAAGGATCGGTTTTTCAAGAAGCAGAAAATACACAAGCTAGTTTTCCTCTGTTCTCCCCATCTGCCACTACACTCTATATAAAGCATAACACAGGAAGTCTCTACAAACCATTGCTATTTTTCCTGTTAAGATGAGTCACATTTTCTTTCGCTTACTAATACTCAGAATATATTTCCTAACGGGTTTCACAAGGGTTAGGTGAAAAGTGCATATGAGGGGCCCTGCTGGATCCGGCCGCAGCCCATCTAGTCCAGCATCTTGTCTCACCCAGTGGCCCATAAATGGCTTCTGGGCATCTCAAGCAGAAGATGACGGCAAAATCCACACCTGCTCTCAGATCCCCTGCAAATGCCCTCCTACCTGCCTCTCCAACCTAGAGGTGGTACCTAGGCATTCATTCTACGTGATAATGCAAGAGAAGTCCTGCTGGATCAGGCCACAGCCCATCTAGTCTAGGACCCCATCTCAGACAGTGCTACCAATTGCTTCTGGGTGATCAGTCAATGGAATAGGTTGCTAAGGTCACGAGTTCTCCTTCGCTGGAGGTCTTCAAGCAGAGGCTGGACTGGGATGGTTTAGGAAATCCTGCACTGAGCAGGTGGTTGGACTGGATGACCTTGGTGGTCCCTTCTAACTCTATGATTCTAAGATCTCAAGCAGAAGAGAAAGGCAAAATCTTCACTTGTTCTCATCTCCTTGCAAAAGGCCTATAGAGGTGTCCTGCCTGATTTTCCAAACTGATTTTCTTGCTGACCCAAAATTCCTCGCTGCACTACTTTAAATTACAGGTGTCTGTGCTCTAATTCAGATGATATTGAACTGCCAGTCAGTTGTGTTCAAAGGGCACAGAGCACCAAACTGAGCTTATACAGAAGGAAAAAAGGCCAAGGCTGCATCCAGACTTGTTGATACTGCGCAGTGGAATGCGCAGTTGCAATCGGGGCGTCACACATGATGACAGATGGACCTGTGTGGCGACGCATTATCCGATCACTACTGCGCACTTACCTTAATGCTGATTTAGCAACACTGGCTGCGCAGTATAAGGAAGGTTCGAATTTCCCCGGCTGTCCAGGCAGAACAGTGAGAAGAGACCAATGAGAGCACAAAGGGCAGCTCAATTCTGATTGGCTGCCTCATCCCGCATGACCGCATGTGCCAACTCAGCTCTCGCAGCTTCCGAAGAGGAAGCTACAGAGCTGCTTTTTAGTCACTTTTTGTCACTGCAGATTTATTCCGCACGTCTGGAGGCAGCCCAAATTGTTTCGAGGAAAGAAACCAGCCTGAATAACTTTTAAGAAAGGGTTAGACAAATCCATGGAGGGGAGGTGGGTATGCTGTGAGGGACCTTTGGATGAAGGGTAGGATGCAAATTTATTTATTTATTTATTTATTTATTTATTTATTTATTTATTTATTTATTTATTTATTTAGTTAGTTAGTTAGTTAGTTAGTTAGTTAGTTAGTTAGTTAGTTAGTTAGTTAGTTAGTTAGCTAGCTAGCTAGCTAGCTAGCTAGCTAGCTAGCTACAGAAGCCTTCAGGTCATCCTCTGTACTTGATGATCACGCAATAGACCCGTGCAGGTTTGTTGCTTTTGTTTTTTTGGGGGGGTGTTGTTGTTTTATTTGCAGCAATATAGAAGTGGTTTTCCATTTCCTCCTCCTGGGTTGAAGTGAAGGAATGAATTGGCAAACCTCATGCAAAACCAATGACCTGCCCCTGGGACAGAGTTCCTTCCAGCATGCTATTTATGTGCTCCTGTTTACATGCTGTGTCCTTAGAAACCGAGCCAGTGCTTTCGTTACCGATGGAGAAAGGAAGCCTGGGGCCCTGGTAACTCCTCCTTTGCCCTCTTGCCCAACATTTGCAGAATGTGACTCAGGGAAGAGGATCTTCCCCTTAGCTGGGTTTCTAGGGCTTGTCCAAAGCTGGTCCTCTTCTCAGGTCCATCCGCACTTCCTGCTGAAATGGGACAGCACGAGGCCTGAACCTCTTTGGGACCCCACCATCTGCGTGCTAGAATGGAAGAAGGAGGCTGCATCCCCTCCATGGGCTGCTCTGTCCAGGCTAGGATGGAGTGAGACCAGATCTAGGTGGCCATGATTGTTAGATCCAGCTGGGGGGGAGCGGGGGGAGTGCTGTACCAGGACCACCTTCCAAAGGCAGAAAGCAAAAATATCCCTGGAACCAGAATGGCTCCCGGTTGGCCCAGTCCTTCAGGCTTGGCCCCAGAAAATGAAGAAGAGTTGGTTTTTCTATCCCCACGTTTCTCACCCTTTGAAGGGACTCAAAGCAGCTGACATACCTTCTGTTCTTCTCCCCACAACGGAACACCCTGTGAGGTAGGTGGGGCTGTGAGAGCTCAGAAGAGAGCGGTGACTAGCCCAAGGTCACCCAGCTGGCTTCATCTTTGATTTAAGTTGTTTGTATTTGCTGTATTTTTGATGTAATGTTTGTATTTTGCTTTGTTCTTTGTTTCCATTTGTTGTAAACCACCTTGGGCAAAAGTCTCTTTTGGAAAGGCGGTATATAAATAAAAAATAAATAAATAATGGAAATGGAGGAGTCCAAAATCAAACCCGGTATTCCCAGATAAGAGCCTGGCTCCTTAACCACAAGACCAAACTGGCGTCCTGCTAGCAGAATCCACCCCTCATTTATGTTCATGCAGATGGTTATGCAAGTAGGCTCTACATCCCTGAGGAGATCTTGTCCTTCTTCTCCCCATTTTATTAGCTACATTTCCATTTCAATTTATACGCTGCATTTCTGCCAAGGCACCCAGAGTGGCTCACAGCTTAAAACAGGGACTGACAATTTAATGGAAATAGTTTAAAATGGAGAGGAAAACCAAGCAGCTTTTAGGCGGAACAGTAATTCCAACGATTCTCCAAATGCCAGGAAAATTTGCACTTTAAAGTTGGAGTGGAGTTTAAAATTCTTCCAAGAGAGAAGGCAGCGCCTGATCGGAACTCCACTTGGAAATTTTCCCCTCAAAAAGAGCTGTAATCTCCTAGACCATTTCTTCCCCGCTTCTCTACACTTTGGGGTAATTTGGGGGTGGGTATGAACGATTTTCTTTCTTTTTACATCAGTTCTTAAACAGACAATTCTGAGAAGGAAAGAGCTCGAAGCTGGGGCACTGGGGAGGAAGGAGCGCTATCACAGAACCCTGGCATTGAAAGGGGTCCTTGAGGTCCTCAAGGCTGACCCTGGGCTCCATGTATGAACCAAAACTAAAGCAAAACTAAAGTTTGGTCCAGTGGTTAGGCAGCCAGACTCCTATCTGGGAATACTGGGTTCGATTCCACCCTGCCCCATGAAGCCAGCTGGGTGACCTTGGGCTAGTCACAGCTCTCTTCTGAGCTCTCGCAGCCCCACCTACCTCACAGTGTGTTCTGTTTTGGGGAGAAGAGCAGAAGGTTTGTCAGCCACTTTGAGTCCCCTTAAATGGGTGAGAGAAGTGGGGTAGAAAAGCCAACTCTTCTTCTTCTTCTTCTTCTCCTTCCATCCTTCATTCAACCCAAAGGAAGTTCCGCCACCCCCTCCATCCTCTAAAATGTGACATTACTTGATTTCCATCTGGCCTCCTGCTTTTCGGGCGATTTGAACCAGCTCTTTCCCGTACCGCTCTTCTGCTTGAGCTCTGTTTAAATAAAAATAAAAATAAAATAAATTAGCTGAAGGCCGGAAGAAGACAGACAGACAGACAGACAGACAGACACACACACACACACACACACACACACACTTTCCATGCTCAGGTTTTCCAAAATTAAGGCCAAGGTCTGGGAAAATTCCTTCCTTTGGCTAAACCCTCTGCGTCTGCTATAGACAAAACAGCTTGGCCCTCCTTGGCTGAAGATCTTTGGAACCTGCAGCTCACAAAAGTCGTTCAAAGGCTCAGGATCATTCCTGGCTTTTTTTTAGTAGTAGTTTGTAGTGCATCCATTTTATACTTGCTATGGTTGTAACACACCTTGCAAATAATAAAGTCAAGCTAATCCAGCTTTTTGCAAGGAGAGGAGGTGGGAAAGAAACAACTTTCAGAATATTTGGCTGGCTGCTGAACTTGGCACTTATGACAGTCTGCAAGTTTTTTAAAAAAATGCAGCCTCCACCTCCACCCAGGGAGCGTTAGGAGGGAGGTAATTACCAAAGGCTTGGTAAAGAGGTATGTTTTAACCAAACCTTAAAGGCCCGTATAATGCTGACAGTCTAACATAGCTGGGACACTATTCTAGCCCATGGGGGCCACCACAAAAAAGGCCCCTCACATGCTTCCAAACCCTCACAACTTTCAGATGACAGAACAACAAGAAAGACCTCCACCCTGTGATGTTAATACCCAGGCTGGTCTGATATTTGGGGGTAAAACCTTTTAGGGTTTTATAGGTAAGTGTACACTTTGGATTGCAAGCTATAGGTTTGCACCCTGCTGCTTGGATCCCTCCCTGTTCCTGAACTTTCAGGGCATATTATACTATGGCACAGAGTAGAATGGGCCATTAGCAAAGAATTAAAGAAAGCACAGCCCCTCTTATCATGCCAGCACAAACCCAAACCTCCCTAGGGTGCCCTTAAAGATGAATATTGAGCCAAGCTACCAGCCAAGTTCCCAAAGGGTCTCCTTTTGCTTCCTGGAGCCGTGGAAAACAGCCATGCTACTCAATGGCAATCATACCGCTGCTATGAACCCTTCTTGGTGCCACAAACCAAAGACTGAAAGAACAATGCAAAATTAATGACCCTCAAGCCTCCAGCAGCCTCTGGCCTGAAGGCATCATTTCCATTGATTGGAAGAAACTTTTACTCATGGATTTTAAAATAGCTCTGGAGACAGAACAAGCTCTGTGTCATTTTGACTCTTTGGTGATTCACTGCTCTCTGTGCAGTGTATTAGGGCCAAGAGCAATCCCATAAGGAGCCAGCAGAAGGAGGAAAGCGGTTGCTTTTAAGGGAACCTAAGAACCTAAGAGGAGCCCTGCAGGGTCAGGCCACAGCCCATCTAGTCCAGCATCCTGTCTCACACAGTGGACCACCAAATGCTCATGAGCATCTAAAGCAGAGACAAGGGCAAACCTTCTCCTGCTCTTGAATCCCAGCAAATGGCCTTAGAAGCCTCCTGCTTGTCCCCCCTGCCTGGAAGATGTACTTAGGCACCCATTCTAGTAGCCATTGATACATTGATTCATAAATTTGTCCAACCCTTTCTTAAAGCCATCTAGGCAGGTTGCTGTTACCACCTCTTCTGGCAGCAAATTCCATAAACCGATGACCCTCTGGGTAAAGAAATACTTCCCTTTGTCAGATCTGACTCAGATAAAATAATGGCGAACTTCCCACAATAGTGATGTTTTGGGATACCGCCTCCATATCACAGGAATATATTGGGGATCCCACAGGTGTGTGCAGAATTCCCAGTATGGTCCCAGGAGTATCACAGGTTTAAAACCTGTGTCTAGAAGTACACTAATGCTGTGATCACACTTAAGGCTTCATCCACTTTCAGTCTCCTTTCAGAGTGAGAAAATACATCAGAAAGGGACAAGCCTTTGGGATAGATCACACGGAAAGAAAATCACTGGCCACTTTGCTGATAGGTTCTCTTGCTCTGAAAGTGGACTGAAGCTGGATTAAACCTTAGATGTGACCGCATCCCAAGCCATGGTCTCTTCTACAATCAGATACGCCAATAAGCTAAAAAACGCCTTCAGTAGAAATAACGTGGCTCAATTGGAGCTCTCCGTGGTTCTGATTTACTTACTGGGTTCACCCATCACCTAGACCACAAAAGCATCACTCATCTTTCTTTCTCCCTAACAATTTCGCTAATTCCCCCAGTGCAGCAGACCTGGCTTCAGTGTTGACATCTGAGTGCATTTGTACACTGATATGTGCATTCATATCTTACTGTCTTCTGTTACAGCTTAGATGAAACACGCATATGTATTAATTTTATTTTTCTCTTTCCTTTTTAATGTCCTGTTTTTTAACAACGTTTATTGTAAAATTTCATCAAATACAATATCATGCAACAAAACATTAAACAGCAAGCAAATTGTTAAATAGGATGACAGATTGAATAATATAAAGGTAAGCTGCGTATTTTGTTATAACTGTGGATTTAATCTGCTATTCTGGATACTACCTGAATTCTTCAGGCACAATCTGTATTTGCAAGCTGATACATGGCATCAGTATGTGGTGTGTTCAGGATTAATAGGGATGCCACTGGAACACAGAGGCATTCAGACTTAAGATACATTTTTCATTTACCTTTGTTTGATTAAATCCTCCACATCTTTACACATCTTTCTCCCATCCAGCAATCGCTGCAGAAGAGCATCGTATCCAGCATGAACCGTGAATTCTTTGCACTAGAAGAAGAAGAAGAGTTGGCTTTTCTACCCCACTTTTCTCACCCATTTAAGGGGACTCAAAGCAGCTGACAAACCTTCTGTTCTTCTCCCCGCAACAGACACCCTGTGGGGTAGGTGGAACTGTGAGAACTCAGAGGAGAGCTGTGACTCACACAAGGTCACCCAGCTGGCTTTGTGGACAAGGAAGAAGAAGAGTTGGCTTTTATACCCTGCATTTCTCACCCTTTTAAGGGGACTCAAAGTGGCTGACAAACCTTCTGTTTTTCTCCTCACAACAGAATACCCTGTGAAGTGGGTGGGGCTGTGAGAGCTCAGAAGAGAGCTGTGACTAGCCCAAGGTCACCCAGCTGGCTTGTGAAGAAGGGCGGAATCAAACCTGGTATTCCCACATAAGATTCCGGCTCCCTAACCGCTAGACCAATGACACAGAACTGCCTAGAAAACGGAGGGCTGCAGGTTCAATCTTTAGTATCTCCCCAGAAGAAGGTCATGGCAAACCACTTCTGTAATTTGCCGAGAAAACTGCCTAGATACACCCATGGGATCACCAGTTGTTTGGTCCCTACTTGCTGGTGGCTCACAATAAGGGCAGTTCTCCATCCAATATTCATCCAGTGACAACAGTGCCCTCCAAAGCAGAACATTCCAGGAATTAACAAATGAAAAGACAAGAATACAGTGGGATGAGACTAGATATTAAGAGAAACTTCCATACACTGAGGACGAACAGTCAATGGAACAGATTGTCACAGGAGGTAGTGGCTTTTCTTTCGCTGGAGGTCTTCAAGGAGAGGCTGGAGCTACATCTGTCTGGGATGGCTTAGGAAATCCTATATTGAGCAGGGGGTCGGACTGGGTGACCCTAGAGGTCCCTTCCAACTCTAGGATGCTATGATAAGAAAAAGATGGTGAACCTACCATTGCGTTGGCCATTCCAAGGGCAAGATGGCGCACAGAAGACCTGAGATCGTGGATACCTATACTGTTTGCTTGAAAATGCTGTGGCGTCTACCAGTGTCCTTTACCCCCTAGACACACCACAGTTTTCCCTCCCCTTTTCCAAGGCTGCCCTTTATTCATCAGAGCTCCATCATGATAGATTTTTTCCAGGGATATGTGACTCCATTTGAGAATACAGGAACCTACGGAGAGCAGCACTTACAGCTGGTTGTTCAGTCCCCTGGACCAGAGCATTATTGAATAGGAATGATGATGATGATGATGATGATGATGATGATGATGATGATGAATTCTATAGCGCTGTACGAATATTTGAATTTGTTCGAAGTTCGATCGAATCTGACTGATTTTTGACATTCGACTTTGAATAGAATATCCATAGATTCAAATTTAAAGATTAAAATGAATTTCTAGTTTTGGATCTAATCGTCCGAATTATCCGGACTGTCGTATGTGTATGGGTTCATACACGACAACGTATTTGTAGATACGCATCTTTCCTGCATCGGTACACATTTGTACGGATCCATACAGGATGAAAACGGGTTGCATATGGGATACCTACAGGATGCATATGGATGTGTACAGATGCGTATGGGATGCGTAACGATGCATACAGGCACATACAAATGTTGTCAACATTGGTAAGTGCAAATTCGAATTTAAAAATTCAAACAAATAGATTTGCATATTCTTAATTCGAATAGAATTTGGTTAAATTCAAATTTTAAAGATTCTGTCAAATCGAATTGAATCTTTGGATATTCGGTTTTAATCAAATCGAATCCCAAAAACTGCATTCGTGCACACACCTATGGATGATACCTAGGCTATGGTCACACCTTCACTTTAATCCTTCTTCAGGCCTTGGAACCCCCGCTCACACCTTTTTAGTCCAATCCATTTTATGTGTGGACTTTCTTCCCTTCAATCAGTGAGGCAGTTTGGTCTAGTGGTTAGGGAACCAGACTTTTATCTGGGAATACTGGGTTTGATTTCGCCCTCCCCCATGAAGCCAGCTGGATTACCTTGGGCTAGTCACAGCTCTCCGCTTAGCTCTCACGCCCCCACCTACCTCACAGGGTGTTCTGTTGTGTGGAGAAGAATAGAAAAGTTTTGTCAGCTGCTTTGAGTCCCCTTAAGGGAGAAGAACAGAAAGTTTGTCAGCCACTTTGAGTCCCCTTAGATGGGTGGGAAAAGTGGGGTAGAAAAGCCAACTCATTGTGTTTTGAGTCCAGCTTCTTAATAAAACATATTATTTCAGCAAGGTATGACCATGGCTCTAATGGCCAAGTTCTAAGTGAAAGATCTTCAACAGCAGCCCTCTAGATGATCTTGGACCAAAGTTCCCATGATAGTTTAGAATACAGTGCCAGGTGTTGCTATCTATTTTAGTTTTGTTTTATCTCTATATAGTACTGCCTGATCTCTTTGGTACCTGATCTATGACTTCTGGCTCAGAAGAAGAGTTGGCGTTTCTACCCTGATTTTCTCACCCATTAAGGGGGCTCAAAGCAGCTGACAAACCTTCTGTTCTTCTCCCCCCAACAGACACGCCATTAGGCGGGTGGTCCTGTGAGAGCTCAGAAGAGAGCTGTGACTAGCCCAAGGTCACCCAGCTGGCTTCGTGGAGGAAGAAGAGTTGGATTTTCTACCCAGCTTTTCTCACCCATTTAAGGGGACTTAAAGCGGCTGACAAACCTTCTGATTTTCTCCCCACAACAGAACACCCCGTGAGGTAGGTGGGACTGTGAGAGTTCAGACGAGAGCTGTGACTACCCCAAGGCCATCCAGCTTCTTTCATGGAGGAGTGTGGAATCAAACTCAGTATTTGCAGGTAAGAAACTGGTTTGCTAACCTCTAGACCAAACTGGCTCCCAACATTAGCCTGACCTAAAATAGCTACTGATTTCCCATGATAGATTAGAATAACTGGGTCACATAATACAGGAACTTAGTTTGCACTGCGTTCATCCTCAAAGGAACAGAGGTGCCCCAGTGGATTGGACCTAAGGTTCATCTAATCTAGCAGCCTGTTTTCATGGTGGGAAACCAGCTGCCTATGGAATCTCACCAGCAGGACATGAACGCACAGGTTTCTCTGCTTGCCAGTCTCCCAGAAGCTGACCTCCCAGACTGCCTCTTGCTGCCATTGGGATTAATAATAGCCATTAGCCATTAATAGCCTTGACTTGAATCATGAGTATAAGAACAAACGGCTTGTCCCCATGCACTCCATTTACTTTGGGTTGGCTTCGGGATATTCCCAATATGGAGTCGAGTTCAAATTGACCCGTCCCCATGCGATTGATGAAACTGCGGGCTCAAGTCAAATACACCTGTCCCCATGCAAACCGCGCTAAACCCCTGCATTGGGAAACCATATCTTTTTCTCTCCACCTGCTCTCTCCTGATAGGAGCGAGGGCAGGGAAATCCCACCCAACGCCCCTTCCCCGATCGCAACTGCTGGACATTAAACAGTGATCAAACAGAAACGAGCCTCTTCTCTCTGCAATCTGATTGCCGGGCAAACATAAAAGAACTGATTGCTCCAGTAAGATGCAGCGATAAGGAGTGGTGGTCATCTGGCCCTTGCTGTCCAACAAGCCTCTTCCTGCAACCCTTATTCCACCCCCTGCTCCCCGATTGCCGGCAAGCGGCTTCAGAAGTTAGAAGCAGAGAAGCAGAGAAGCAGAAAAGCGCTTTCCTGGTAAACTGCCTCCAAACGTTGTAGCGGCTTTGACGGGTGCTAATGACGCGAGCGTCAATCTCCTCCCCAAATAGCCCGGGAGTGTCCCCATGCATGGACTCAGCCTCCAAAATAATGCGGACTTTGCTCCCAAACTGTAGTGAGAACAGTTTTCTAGAGGACTAAATTTAGCGCAGATTTGGGCGATCTGCGCTAAATTGAGCCCGGTTTGGGGCTTTGCATGGGGACTCTCCTTGCCAAATTCAGATTCGATTCAGACTTTATAGTGCATGGGGATGCGACCATAGTGACCAACTCTGAAAAACAGGAGGGCCCAAAGACCCTCTCTGGACCAACAGGTGTGGATGATGGCTGCATCAGTGTTCCTGCACACAGGCCGCTGGTTTCAGGAAGAGATCGCTCCAGGCCACACCTAGAAACGCTGGAGTTTGAGCCCTGAAGCGTTTGCATGCAAAGCAGAAGCCGCCCCCACTGCTCTCCAGCCCTTCACGGCAAACAAGAGGAACAAAACTAGAGAACTGAATACACCTAAGTGGTTCAGGAAGCCACCTGAAGTCCCTGTGCATTTTCCACAACTCACTTCTCACATGCGCGCACACACATCCTGGCTGGCTGCTGGCGCTCACCCCAGCGGAAGCGCATTAGCAGAGCGATGTGGTTTCTCCTCTTCTGCCGTCACACCAACTCTTTCACAAAGGCTGGAAAAAATGTCTGGTGATACAAGGGTGGGAAATCGGATTTGAAAAGCTGATTGTCCCGCACTCTTCTGGACCACTGAGATATCTCAGCCAGCTCAGAAACCACACGGGCCTCTGTGGTTTCCAGGTCAAGCCTGAAACTTTGCTCTGTCTGATACCCCTGGTTGTAGAAACATCAGAGACCAGTAGCTGCTTCTCAGCAAAGTCCCCTTAAATGGGTGAGAAAAGCAGGGTAGAAAAGCCAACTCTTCTTCTTCCTCTTCTTCCAACCTGGAGGCATTGTCTATGCATCCATTCTAGTAACCATTGATACACCTGTCTTCCTTTCTTGAAGCTGCCCAGGCCAGTAGCTGTTACCACCTCTTCTGGCAGCCAATTCCATAGACCGATGACCCTCTGGGTGAAGAAACACTGCTATAGTGATGGTGACATAGCATGCGTTTGCACAGCCACAGGTGCAGCAACCCACACAAGGAAGTCATAAGAGAGCATAAGAGAAGCCCTGCTGGATCAGGCCACAGCCCATCTAGTCCAACATCCCGTTTCACACGGTGGCCCACCAAATGCTCATGGGCATCTCAAGCAGAGACAAGGACAAACCTTTTCCTGCTCTCAAATCCCAGCAAATGGCCTTAGAAACATCCTGCTTGTCTCCCCAGCCTGAAAGATGTACTTAGGCATCAATTCTAGCAGCCATTGATAAATCTGTCTAACCTTTCCTTAAAGCCATCTAGGCTGGTAGCTGTTAACACCTCTTCCGGCAGCAAATTCCATAGAACATAAGAACATAAGAGAAGCCCTGCTGGATCAGGCCACAGCCCATCTAGTCCAGCATCCTGTCGCACACAGTGGCCCACCAAATGCTCATGGGCATCTCAAGCAGAGCAAGGACATACATAGACCGATGACCCTCTGGGTGAAGGAATCTTTCCCCTTGTCGGATCCGACTCTCCTGCCCATCAGCTTCATAGAAGCCCCCTGGGTCTAGTGTTTTGTGATAGAGAAAAGAAATTTTCTCTATCCACCTTTTCTACACCACCCATGATTTTATATACTTCAGTCAGGTCCTCTCTTAAGCGCCGTCTCTCCAGACTGAAGAGGCCTTGACATTACAGCCTGATTTCATATGGGAGGTGTTCCAGCCCCTTCATCGTTCACGATCAATCACTTGGCAAAAGTTTATTAAACTGCCCAAAGCCTGAATCGGAAATTTTTGTTCTTTGCTATTATTGATCCATTTCGCAGAAGCAGAAAGGGGAGGGTAAAAAAAAAAATGCAATGGAAATTGACTATCACAAGTCCAATTTTGCTTTCAAAGGACTCGTTTTAAAAGCCCACATTTCTGTTTCATCCTTAGACTGGCTGAACGGATCTTTTTCTAGGCTTTTGAAAGAACTATAAATGGACAAATCCTTTAAGGGTGATACCTGAGCATCCTCTTTGCATAATCCCCTCTGAGTTTTGCACACAACAGTGGTAATGCAGAGTTGTTTCCAAGACCGAATCCACATGGGCAATATTTTAACCCTAAATTAAAAATACAGAAGATGGCCAAACCTGAAAGTGCTAATACTCTGCTGAGGAAGCCCATCAGAGAAACCATAAAGCTTAAAGAAAAGAGACGAGTTTAAAGTTGTGGAAACAACAGCAAATTCTACTTCAAAAGTGTTTTCCTGCTGAGCAAACAGCCTCAGGTGACATTTTGGGCCTTCTACATCTGCTTTTGGGTTGCAATTATTTGGGCATACTAAAGAAAGCAAGTGTGCCCACGGTTCGGTGGTGGAGCAACCGCCTGGAAAGCAAGGTAAGGCAGGTGAAATCCCAAAAGAAAATGATGGCAAACCACCTCTGTTTCTTCCTGGATGTCTCTGTGTCCACAGCTTGGCCAAAGAACAACAAAACAGGGCCTTTTCTTTTTCAAAAAAGGACCTTTTTGTTCCCTTAAACTGACGTTCTAAAGCAGTGTTTCCCAAAGTGTGGTACCCGTACCCCCAGGGGTACGGGAAGAGTTTGGTGGGGGTATGCATTGCGCCGGAGTTTGGTGGGGATCATGTGGGAATATCCACTGCACCGTGCTTAGCTGTTTTTTATGAGGGGTACTCAGTGTTACGAAAATTATAGAAGGGGTACACATATGTCAAAAGTGTGGGAAACACTGTTCTAAAGGAACGCCTTCTCCCATACTGACTTGCCCATGCCTTAAGATCAAGCGGTGAGGCCCTCCTGGTTGTCCCACCACCTTCAGTAGTGAGGCTGGTGGGCACCTGGGAGAGGGCCTTTTCGGTGATGGCCCCCAGAGTATGGAATAGTCTCCCCCTCGAGGTGTATCATGCCCCTTCCTTACACTTCTTTAGGAAAGCAGTGAAAACACACCTTTCTACCCTGGCCTTTGGCTGAGATGATTATATTTCCCTTCCCATTACAATTTAAACTTGTTGTGTGTTGTTCTAGAGTTGTTGATTTTTAAAGGGCTTTTAATGTATATTTTGTTTTTGATCTGTTGCTTTAATGGTTGTTACCTGCTCAGAGACCTTTGGGTATGGGGAGGGATAGAAATGTAAATAATTAAATGAATTAATGAATTTGTAGAAATGCTCCAAGAGCATCCTTACGCACGAAGAAGTAGAGCGGGAGAATTTCCCCCTGGTGCTAAGCTGGGGTTCCCTCCACCGAGCGGCGTAGCGCGCTTCTACAAAATGATGAAAGAGAGAAGAAATTTGCACTCACCCAGAAGGCATCTTTGAACTGCAGGTTCATCAGGAGAGAGACGGGGACCTCCTTGGATTTGAGAGATCTTGTTCAGCAGGGCAGCTGCCAACTACTTTTCCCCCAGCTGCAGCCTCCTTTGGGGAACGGAAGTACAACAAGCAATCCCTTTGACAACTTGCAAAGCAGCCTTGCGCGGTTTGAGGAAGCCAGTTGTGAGCTGGTGAGGGGTTGCTACTCGAGAGGAAATCAAGCTCAGCACACGCCAAACCCCTCGCAGGTCCTTCTCTTCCTCTTTTGTTACTCTTCTGATGTTCTTCTGGTGTCGGTCCCGTTTCACTTGCGGCTAACAAAGAATATGGAAATCAGGAAACAGGCATTTCATCATGTCAACTATTGCAACTATGAGGCAGGATTTTTTTAAAAGCTACAAATTAAAATAGCCCGAACGGTAACAGACCAGAAAGCCAAGGTGCTGCCAGACCGATAGGCGAAGTGATGAACTCTGGACAGAAAAGTAAACTCCAGTTTCTGCATGCATAAAGTCATTACTCTTGATAGCTTGGCAGTTGCTTGCAACGGGCAGAGTCTTTTGTGCGAAAGGCAAAATCATGCGAGGCGCAGAAAGCCATGGTGTATGTGGTCTTGCTGTCTCAGCAGTTGCCACAACAACTTCCGATCCTTGTCAGAGCGGCAGAAACGGGGAGACGCCGCTTGTTCCCTTGTGCCCGTTTGGAACAATGCTCATCTTTGAGATGGGCTGTGGAAGAGAGCGCTGTGACTGTCCATTCATTGCAACCGTGAATATGAATGAAGACAGAAGCCCATGAAGAATGCAGCAGGAATACTAATGGCGTGGCTTCTCTGTGTGCAAAACAGGAGCAATAAAACGTGGTGATTCACAAGTTGCATGCAAAGGAAGCCTAAGGCCCTGGTCACACTGTTAGTTTAGGATGACTTAAGGACCTGTTCAGGTTGCGTCACTCACAGTATTTTTATTCAATTCGTTTTCCAAGCCGGCCTTCCCCAGTTAGGCTGTTCTAACCAGGGTCCTGTTTTCCAGAGGACTCAGTCCGTCCTGGCATCCCAGGCCATCTTTGCTTCCTCGGATGAGCTAAAGGAGGCTGAACCGTGCTGTGATGGGTGGGTCCAGTCTTTCCTTTCGGCCAATGTCTGGGGGAGGGCAGCACACGTGGAGTTCGTGAGGTACCTCTCCTTCTCTCCTCATTTTATGTGTATGATTCCTCTTTCTATCTAGCAATAAGAGAGAGATTTGACCCAGCAAAAGGGGTGGAGAGCCAAGAGTTCCACAGAGGAGGCTCAGGTCGATAGCGGAGAAAGGCTAAAAGCAAGGACAGCCTGAGGTCAGCCTATAACGATCTAGGTGTGACCAGCACTGGTACGACCTCAATTCGAATGAATGAATAGGACATCCTGTCTGAACTGAAGGGCGGAAGAAAGGCAGATTGAAATGCGAGCGAAACAAAAAGAGGCTTCTGGAGGGCCTTAAAAGAGGAATTAACTCAAGGAAGTACAAAATAAATGCTGTGCATTGTGATTTTAATAAGAAAGAATGCAGAACCACAAGCTTCAAGTTTCCTCCGGTTTTATTCAAGAACAAGGAGGTTAGAGACCCGCAAGCAAAGCTCTGGGTCATTTGCAAGCAATTGACAACTGTTTTTGACTCCGAAATTGTGACTGGAGCATATCCGAATGCAAAAAGTGCTCCCGATTGACTATTTCGCTGTCCCAGTAGCCTTTCTCCATTGGGCCTTGTTCTGAGATGAATCATAAACAAGTGCCTGCCATCTGAACACTAGTGTGGCCTGTGGCATGCTCCAACCCTCAGCATGCTTTGTCCATATTGGGCCAAGTATGGACTGGGCTAGGCCTATAGGCAACCGGTCCTGGGCAGCAGGCTAGACCCTGGAGATGTGTGGACAATCCCATCACCACCAGGCTGTGACCCAGTTTACTACGGGGGACCCATTTCTGTAGTGCTCTAGTGAGTCTGGCCTGAAAACAGACCAGAAGCTGTGAACGAACAACTTTCATTGCCGGAAAGTCTGGAGCCTCAAAGCTGCCTGGAAAGCAAAGGGTTACCAGTTCGATGCCCAGCCCCTCCCCAGAAGTAGGAGATTGCAAACCACTTCTGCATCTCTGCCAAGAAAACTGCACAGAGCTGCCATCAGAGTCGGCCACAACTCGGCGGTACCCAAGAACCACAAATTTGATGGCGACGGTGAACTGTCGGAAATTCGGCAGCTGCAAAAAGCCAGAAAGCCTTTCAGCGTCTTCCTTTCAGCGGTGCGGACTTTTCAACAGGAAGAAGGCAGAGACAGTGGGCAAGGAGGTCAGCGATTGAGCATGGCCAGAATGAACGGAGCAACAGAAAAACACCCCTGACAAATGCCTAGGAGGTCAATTTCAGCAGTAGATTCTGTTCATCTGGGCCCCAATGCCCTTGGTGTTTCCTGAGTGGGTAAAACTGACAAGGCTTAGTGTATTACAGCTGTGATCTAGCCGTGCAGCAAACGTCTTTCTCCTCTAAGTGAAGCCCAGACTCTGCAGGAGGAGGAGGCGTATCTTCAGCCAAATGAAAGTGCTCACAGCCACGCATCACTCTTGCAAATCCACTTCCTCCTCCATAACCACACAGTTGCAATCAATGAATCTATTCAAGCAAAAGAACAGGCCCCACCGGCAGCTTCGTCTACCGCCAGCCCCACAAATGAGGAACTGGCTGTTTCCTCTCAAATTACAGCTGTAAGCGCATGGAATGGGCAGGATGTGTTAATCCACCAGTAATGAGGCCCAGCCCCACCCGGGTCTCTATGCCTGAGCTTCTCAGGTAGGATGGCTCCACCTGACACCTGCCAAAGTCAGTCTTTAAGCAGAAGGTCGAGGCTGATAACCAGAGCTCCTCCAAGAACTTCATGTGGACTTCCAGCAGAGGACCAAGGTCCGGATCGAATACGGTAAAATATGGAGCTAGTCAACATTGGTTAATCGTGCTCCTTTCCCGTCCAGCAGACGGGAACAGTGTCCATATCCTCATCTTTCTATACTTGGATGACTTTTTACTGTTGTCCTCACGCCCCATCTGCATGGGGTTTCCCTCCAACTGCCACGCCATATCCAACTGCCACCAGGACCTGAGCCAGTTTGGTCTTGTGGTTATGGAGCAGGACTCTTTATCTGGAAATAGGTTTGACTCTGCACTCTTTCGTGAAGCCAGCTGGGTGTCCTTGGGCCAGTCACAGCTCTCCTTCTTAGCTCTCACAGCCCCACCTGTCTCACAAGGCGTCTGGTATGGGGAGAAGCACAGGTGGTTTGTCAGCCCCTTAAATGGGTTAGAAGTATAGGGTAGAAGAGGCAACTCTTCTTCTCCTCCTGATAGGAAGGGGTCTTTGCAGTAAGCAGAGGGTGCAAAGCTGTTGAACCTTACATTTTAATCCAGATGTTCACATCTTACATTTTAATCCAGCTTCACTCCAACTCCAGAAGGAGCGAAATCTTCAGCCAAGCGACAATCTGCTTTATTTTGGCAGGGAGTCAAGAGCAAGTCAGGCTTTTGCCTTTGTCTTCTGCTTGAGAAAGCCCAGGAGCAATTTTTTTTTTGGGGGGGGGGAGCTGTGTGAGAACAGAGGCCAATTCGCACTTGCCCCCATAGTTCACAATAGGTCAACATCTGGGCAGCTGCAGCCGCACCTGCAGAAGGCGTTCACAACCTAGAAACGCCTTCTACCTGTCCAGATGTCAACCTATCGTCAACTGGTGGAGGTGCATGAAATCTAGCACCACACGCATACTAAACTTACCTGAAAGCTTACCTGTTCTGTCCAGCGCCACGACCGTTTGCAACATGAGAACTCATGGGAACAATAGGGAATGTACTGTTCTAAATTTACTGAACTTTTAAGTGTTTTTAATCTATATTTTATGTCTATATTGTTTTTAATTTACTTTTCATTTTTAATGTGTATCTTGTGATTAATTGGCTGTTACCCGCCCAGAGACCTTAGGGTATGGGGCGGGATAGAAATGTAAACAAACAAATAAATAAATAAATAAACATTTCCAGTGTGAGGGGTCATCTGAGATGTGCAACTGCACATGTGCAGAGCGCCACCGTCTCCATGGCTACGGCACAAGTACAGTCGCATCGGCCTCTGAAAAGATGGCGGCACCCAGACACTGGCAAGTCTCCAGGCACGTGGGGCTAGTTTAATGTGTACTAATCTTCCCAATCACAAACCCTAGTACACATTAGTCGCTAATGCACTTTTCCTAAGTGAGAAAGCAGCCCGGGGTGCTGAACCAGTTGAGCTATGGCCTGTTCCAGGCCTCCTCACATGTTCCTATCTAGAATGGATGCCCACCTGCCACCTCAAGGTTGAAGAGGCAAGTAAGATGCCTTCTAAAAGCCATTTGCATGAAGTCAAGAACAGGTGGGGATTTTGCCTTCAGCTGTGTTTTTAAGGCTGCATTAGGAGCTTTTTCCATGGCTTATCAGATTTAACGTGCAGAACGTTGCTTTATATAGGCACTGTGAAAGAATGGGTGTAAAGATATCTCTAGCATTTAGGGGCATCACACAATGAGCGACAAGAGAAAAGTGTATCGAAGAGTCTTGAAGTGTTTTAATTAAATACCGTACACCTTGTAAATCTGGATCGTTGCAGTAAAAATAATTACTATCTAGATGCAAAAATATTTCCATGTCATATAAACACAGTCTACATAAGTTAATATACACGGGAACCTTACAGATTCATCGTAAGGTTCTGGATTCTGAAACATTCGTATAGAAAGGGGATTACGAACAGGAAAACAAACACCTTTAACCCCCCGGCTCACCCACTCCAACAAGCTCACACTTAACTAGTGGTCTTTTTCTTCTCCTTTTTTACATCAGACAGTCAAATCTTCTCATTTTCAAGTATGCATCAGAAGAAAACAAATACTAAAATATGAATTTTGAAAAAGGCTTTTGTTATTCTGAAAAAAATGCCAAAGGTGATTCCACACTTGCTAGTATGGTGGAACACAAAATGTACTAGGATCGGTCCTTCTACATGCTGGGCGTGGGCTAAGGGATGCTCTACCCCAGAGGGTGGTCCAAGAGGCCTAAGAGGTGGAGCCTAAGGGGGCAGGGCCTCCCTCGGACCACACCAGCACGCAGATAGAAGGATCCTTGTTCACTTGCTGGTCCAGTGCAGCTGCCAGTGCAGAATCATCCTAAGTCTGTAGCCCGCAAATGCTGCTGGCCAAAACATCCAATGCACGCCTGAGAGAAATCCAGAGACGCAAAAAGAGAGGAGGGCGAACCATTTCAGGCATGAAGGGCTTAAAGCCACGTACACTTCTGTACTGCTGCTTCCAAAGCTGAACCAATATCAAAAATGCAACTCCAGAACAAAGAGAAGGCGAAGAGAAGATCTTCTGTGATCTCAGAGTTCTTCATGGTAGAAGCTTTCATCGTGCAACTGTCTCCCGTAATCTGTGGCTTCGCTGTTGAGGAACAGCTCCTGGTTCTCCAGAATCTCTGCTTGGGTCAGTTTCCTGTTACCATCCAGGTCCACTTCTGCAATAAGATGAGCAGCCTTTGGAAGACACGGAGGAAGAAAGATTGATGACAGGCAGATGGACAGACTGATAATCCTATAGTAGAAGCCTTCTTATTGCACCGCCTGGGCACCATTTCACAAAATTAAAAGGCCCAGAGACACCTTTGAGCCAAGCTTGACATTTATATTCCTTTGACCATTACATTTCAATCTTCTAACATAGTAACATTTTAACTTTCCCCCTTGTAAGACAATTGCAGATGCCCATCCGGTTCAGAGAAAAACGGCAAGCTCTTTGCCCTAGTTACCTCTTCCTGAGCAATACCCTCATTATTGGGGACAATCCAGTTGAGCAGCTCTTTGGAATCAAGTTTTCCATCTTTGTCCTTGTCGTAATCATTTGCAAAACGATCCTTCTCAACAAGGATCCATTCTGGGTCTCCGCTGGCACCTAGAACACAATTGCTATTATTTCTATGCATCTGTTTTTCTTCCATCTCCTTGGAGGGTTCAGTTCACATTTATTTTTCAGGGCTACAACAGAGCTGTACTTAGTTGTTAATGGATGCTTATTCCATTCACCTTCCACTCTTAATCTTCATCAATAATTTTCTCCCTCCCTCAATTCCACTCCTTTCACACATTACAATATTACTTGCACTGGTCATCCCATGTTATACATCCACAAAAAGCATTCACTGACTTATTAAGAGCATCTAAAACACGGCATTTAAAGCTATCACACTGTCCCTTTCGCTTTTGCCAGTACAGATTTGAAGCCAAACACAGTATCCCTATCTAGGACTTTTCAGAATGTTCTAATGTATTTCTGAATAAAAAATGCCATCCACACTTCTGCATGGTATTTGGTACTTGGAAATCTGCTTGCCTTTGTCATTACTGTTAGAAAGGCAATTAATATGTTTCCATAATGATAATAACAACGAGCTTGGCTAAGTTCCCATTAGCCCTGCACACTTCCAGACTAGCTGGGTCTTCAGTGGAGTTTCAGCCTGGCCACACACCATGGGTATCAGGTGAAGAAAAGCTAGGCTGACCAGTTAAATGGCTGCAATCCAGAATATAAAATAGGGCTGCGCACAAATATTCATAACACCTGACATTCGGCTGAATTCAGCCGAATTCAGACATTCAAACTCGAACCAAATGTTAACATATTTGTATGCAAGCTGGGCTTCTCTGCCATCTCACTCCCAGCAGTGCCCCTCCCTCCTCCAACTGCCATCACAAAGCTAGGAACCATCTTGCCTGAGAGGAGTGGAGAAGAGGCAGCAGGCTGGGCTGCTCTGCCATCTTGCTCCCAGCGGTGCCCCTCCCTCCTCCAACTGCTCCCATCACAAGATGGCAAAGAGACTGTGGCAACCGATCCACCAGTTGAGAAAAAGTCTGTTCCTGAGGCCGAGCAGGGTGGGGCTGAGTAGATGCCGGCTGACCATCTCTACCATCATCCGGTTTGTCATCAATGAAGAGAAAATTCAAAGTAAAGAGAATAGGAAAATTCCAGCAATAAGAAACAAACAGAAGAACTGGAACTAAAGACCTCAAGCACTTGCTTTTTGCTGTTCCCTGTTCCCTCCCACACCATTTTCCTTTTGTTTCTTGTCTCTTTAGATTGTGAGCCTGAGGGCAGGGACCTGTCTAAGATTAATATAATATTGTACAGCACTGAGTACATGGACAGCGCTTTAGAAATAAACTATAATAATAATAATAGTATACTAACATTCAAACGAGTATGAATGTTTCTGGACATTCGTATGAATAGTTTGGACATTGGTTAAACTGGGGAAACATTTATTATATGTATTTATTCATATCAGATATGTATCCATTTGTATCAGATAAGTATCTGTTCATATCAGATACGTATCAAATGTTTGTATGAATCCATACCAATATTCGTATCGAATAGAATTTTACCACATTCGAATGCCATCTATTTGTACGCATACGGATTTTCGAATATTCGGTTAGTTTCTAATCGAATGCGCAAAAAACATTCATGCAGATCCCTGATATAACATACGGGACGAGCAAAGGTGTTCTCTTCACTTTGACCAGCAGAGGGCAGTGCTCAATGGGTTTCGTTGTCGTAGGAACTCAACATCCGCTCCTCTTGCCTTCCAACATGGACAGAATCCTCTCAAAGGCAAAGCCGAACCTGGATTGCTGGAGGATTCCTGCATCTTTGCAGAGCAGTCAAGTCTCCCCAGTGCCTTTCCCTTGCAGTCCACGCAGGTCTGGCATTGTGCTTTCCTTACTGATGTCCCCAGAGGCAGCTTAATTTTTCTGGACTGGAAGGGAGGATGCCATTTTAACCTCCATCGCTTTGCCATACTTTGGACAGCATCTGCTATATAGAAGCAGGACCTAGAATGTTCGTGGAATGGTGAGGTGGGAAAGTGGCTATGATGGTCGCATCTGCAATGGATCCAGAGTGCATCTGACATGGTTTGAGAGCGGATTCAAAGTGGATTCGGGCCGGATTTGTCGCTTTCAGAGCCGATATGTATGCGTTCATATCGGATATTCATACGAATGCGTTCGTATCGAATAGAATCCTACCACATTCGAAGGGGATCTATTCGAATGAATATAAATCAAAAGCAAAAACCCCATTTGTGCACATCCCTACGCAGGATATGCGGAGCTTTTCCAAGTTCTTTTAACCCGAATTGGACATGGCTTTAGCTCAGTTGTAGAGCAAACTAAACTGCCTGGAAAACAGTGTTAAGGGATCCTGGTATTAAGAGATGGAAAACCACTTCTGTAACTCTGCCAAGAAAACTGCATAGATGATCATGGAATGGGAGAGTGGGTGTAGCCCAGTGGTGGAGCTAACTGCCTGGAAAGCAGAGGGTTGCCACTTCACTTCCCGTCCTCTCTCCAGAAGTAGGCAATGGCAAACCACTGCTGTACTGCTGCCAAGAAAACTGCATAAAGGCTCCCATGAAGTTAAACATGATTCAACCACAATTCAGTGATGCCCAACAAAATCAACTACAAAAATGTGATACCTGCTGCAACCAGAGAACTGATAAAACAGAATACATACAGTTGCCCCCCCATATCCCTGATCCGGTTAACCACGGTTTCATCTATCCATAGTCAACTGGACCAGCCTCCACCCCCCTCACTGGTACCCATTAGGCCTACCTGAAGCTTCCTGGAGGCCTGGGTGGTCAGAAATAGTGCAAAATCAAGCATGATTTCCCAGGAATCATGGGAAATCGAGTGTGATTTCCAAGTGTTTGAAATATCTGCGGTTTTCTGTAACCACAGTAGGACCTGGAACCTATCTCTCATGGATATGGGGTCCTACTGTATAAGGCTTCTGTCTAAAGGCAAGGAAAGCACATAGAGCAAAACAACCACACAACACTAGAGGTCCCCAACAGTCAACACCCTTCCCAAATATGACACAAAAAATCAACACATCTGTTCCCCCCCCTCCAGTCCACACACCTGGATCTCTTCTATAATCACCAAGAAACTCTTCAAGGGTTACAAATCCATCTCCATTTTTATCATGCTCTTCCAAAGCTTCTTGGACGACAAATTCCTAGAAGGCAGAGAAAGCATCCGTTAGCAGTCTGCCGTCAGAAATCAAACTGCATAAGAATTCTACAAACAAAATTGAGGATTCTGCTGAAAAACAAGGTATCCTTTTCCCCATCTGTGCTTAGGCTCTATGTATAAGAACATAAACATAAGAGGAGCCCTTTTGGATCAGGCCACAGACCATCTAGTTCAGCATCCTGTCCCACACAGGGGCCCACCAATTGCCCAAGGGCATCTCAAGCAGAAATGAGGGCAAACCTTCTCCTGCTCTCAAATCCCAGCAAATGGCCTTATGGGCATCCTGCCTGTCTCCCCAGCTAGATAGGATGAAGTACCTTGGCATCCATTCTGGTAACGATTGACACACCTGTCCTTCATGAATCTGTCTAATCCCTTCTTAACCCCAACTAGGCTGGTTGCTGTTACCATCTTTTTTTGCCGCAAATTCCACAGACCAACAACTCTCAGGGTGAAGAAATACTTCCCCTTGGCTGATCTGACTCCCCCGCCCATAAGACTCATAGGCTGAATTCGCACTTAGGCCTTGGGTATGCGATTAGGACAGCTCTGGTATAGCTCTGGTACAGAATATCTGTACCAGAGTATGCCCTGCATACCAGAGGCCTAAGTGCAAATTCAGCCACTGAATGCTCATAAGGTGAAAATCTGCGTAGCAGCTTTTCTGCTGGTTCCCGTCACACCTTGCCTATGCTTCAGCCTCTTAAGAGGAAAGCGTGTACAAATTCCTGCATGCCTTTCATTCTGTGTTTTGCTCAAATAATTTCTTTTTTTAAGGAAAATCAGAAATCTAGCTGAAAAGGGACATTCCCTTCTCTCCATCTCCAGTTATGCCTGGTCCTCTAAGGCCCAGAATGCTACCTGCCCTCTAAAAATGAAGTTAATGGGCCCCACACGATCCTGCAACTTAAAATTATCCCTCCTGTATGTGCTGAATTTACTTTACAACAACCGGGGAAAGGGGTTCCTGTTAGTTTGCACTGCATTTGCCCATGATGCAGTCTCCTATAAAAAAAACTTGAAAAGAATTCTTCCACTTGCATAGTAAAAAAAAGTAGCAATCTGTACAATGCATTCTTAAGAAAAAAGGAAACCGGCTTCTCAGCAGATTCAGAAACAGCACAAAGGCAACAAACTCAAAGCAATGCCCTCCCACCCACCCCGAACTTGCCTCCATGTATTCAGCTTCCTCAGGATGTTCAAATGCGATGAACTCTTCAAGATCCAGGCCAGAAACTCCATCTCTGTCTGCCTTTTCAAACCTCTTCTTGTCCTTTAAATGCAGCTTAGCGTTTGGGAAAGAATAATGACATGAACTGAAGGCAGGTGCCGTGGTCCACTCTTTGGTTTTATACTGCACGAACAAAATCTCCCTTTCACAAAGCAGCAGCCAAAAGAATGGAATGTTTAGGGAAATGCGACCTCTTTTTCATAATAGGAGAAACTGGAAAAGCTCTAGATTGTACCAGCATCTCTAGAATAACCTTGGGATGTGTACGGATGTGTTTTTTTTGCATTCCAATTTGAATTGAATCGAATATCCAAACATTCAATTTGATTTGAATGTTTAGAATCCGAATGCAACAAAATCCGGTTCGAATCGAATACATTTTAACCTATTCGTTCAATTCTATAGATTTGAATCTGAAAACATGAATGTCGACAACATTTGTATGTGTTATACGTATCTGTATGCATTTTATATGCATCCCGTTTTATCACGTATGCATCCTGTTTTCGTCCTATACTAGCAGCACAAATGCGTACAGATACGTATCAGGTTCGTACAGATGCGCATGTAATACATATGTATCTGTACATTCAAATGCTTCAAATCATTCGAATGAATGTTTCACAACATTCAAAATTCATTCGAATGTTTAAATTCGAATGGTGGAAGGTAACCCCAAGATAGGTAAAAGATTTGACCAGGGGATTATTGACAGCAAAGAGTTTCTAGATACACGTAAATTCCGTTTATTTCACGTCACTGACCTGAGAAGGGAACCCCACAATCGGGCATTCCTCTTCCCTCACTCAGCAATTTTTAAAAAATGCAAAACGAAAACACTCTTCTGCCTGCTCACCTGCCGAAAAGATTCCTCTTCGGCGTCTTCCAGCGTCTGCTCATCAAAGTCTATTACGCGGTCGTACATCTGAATATTGTACTCTTCCCAGGTAACGCGCCCATCGCCATCTTTGTCATATTCACCAAACTGTTGCTTAGCATCCTCAATGACGTAGTGCTTAAAGGACTGCTGGATCCATGAGCTCAGCTCAGCTGTGGAAATTTCCCGTGAGATAATCAGGAGATAAAGCGACATCCTTCCCCAACCCAAGAAGAAGAGTTGGCTTTTCTACCCTGCTTTTCTCACCCACTTAAGAGGACTCAAAGTGGCTGACAAAGCTTCTATTCTTCTCCCCACAACAGGACACCCTGTGAGGTAGGTGGGGCTGTGAGAGCTCAGAAGAGAGCTGTGACTAGCCCAAGAACACCCAGCTGGCTTCATGGGGGAGGGTAGAATTGAACCAGGTACTCCCAGATAAAAATTCCAGCTCCCTAACCACTAGACCAAACAAAGAGTGTGTCCAGATTGGTGGATACTGCGCATTCCGATGAGCAGTTGGCGCATAGGCATCACACTTGACGCCGGATACTTCATTGTGGCGACACATTATGCCACTGCTACTGCTGGTTTATCTGCTGTGGAGCGACCAACACTCGCTCCGCAGTATCAGGTAAATTCAAAGTTTCCCGCCATCCTGACAGGAAGGCGAGAAACAGCCGACGAGAGCTGAGCTGCATCCCACGTGATTTTTATCCACTAGTCTTGGAAAGGACCAAACTGAATACTGGAACCATGAGGCTGGCAGAATGATTAACAGAAGCATACCATAGCTTTAGTTGCAACCATGTCACGGATACAAGCGGAAGGCCAGCCGATCAAAGCGCATACAATCTCAGAATACAGTACCGGTCATTAATGGCTACTGGTAACTCTTGTCAGTGCATTGTACCTTCTGTGAGGAAACCATCAGCATCCACATCAATCCTCTTTATAATTCCTTTTAGCCTTCTCTGCTGCTCATCTGGACTGAGTTTGGCAAATTCTTCCACTTCTTCCTTTGCAAGAAAAAATATATTAAGGTTATTGATTTTATTTCTGGCGTTTAGATCCCACCTTCACTCCAAGTAGACCAGGGCAACGCAAGTGCACCATTCTCCTCTCCTGCCCTTCTAGACTCCATGGGCCCTTCTATGTAGTTTCTTTGGCAGAGATACAGGAGTGGTTTGCCATTGCCTCCTTCCAGGGAGAGACCGGGGATTGAACCAACACTTCCTGCCTCCTTTGTTCTACCAGTGAGCTACAACCACACTCCCAGACTCCATGGGACCCCTATATGCAGCTTTCTTGGCAGAGGTATAGAAGTGGTTTGCCATTGCCTCCTTCCAGGGAGAGCCCAGGGATTGAACCAACACTCCCTGCCCCCCTGCTTTCCAGGCTCTTTGCTCTACCACTGAGCTACAACCACACTCCCAGACTCCATGGGGCCCCTATATGCAGCTTTCTTGGCAGAGGCGCATGAGTGGTTTGCCATTGCCTCCTTGCAGGGGAGGCTGGGGATCGAACCCGCACTCTCCCCCTTGCTTTCCAGGCCCTTTGCTCTGCCCAAGGGGGCGAATAACGTATCCTGACCCAGAACCCTTTGGGGGGGGAGGCAAGAGAGCCCAATGGCTGCGCCCCCTCCCTCTGCCCTCCCCCCCTCGCACCTGCCCCCCCAGCAACGCCTCCCGGTCGTAGTCGGGCCGGTGTTCGCCCTGCTCGCCGTAGTGCTGCGACGGGTCGCCGGCCCCCGCCGCGCCCAAGAGCAGCAGGCCCAGGCCCAGGCCCAGGAGCGGCGGCGGCGACGGCCCCATGGCCGGCGGCGGGTGGGAGCTCTGAGGAGGCCGCCGCTTTGTCACTAGGCGCCCGCGAAGCAGCCTAGAGACACACAGAGCCGCCGCCGCCTTCTTTCCTCAAGCGCCCCCGGACTACCGCTCCCGTCAGCCCTTGCCGTTGCCCTCGCTGGCTGGGGATGGTGGGGAATGGAGTCCAGGAGCGCGCTCACCGCATCCCGGGGAGCTTGGCTGGCGGACTACAGCCCCCAGAAGCCCCAGCCGGCAAGGGCCAGAGCAAAGGGTGGTGGGAGTTGTAGTTCACCAACACCTGGCAATCAATCGAGTACTTTTTTTAATGTTTGTAAGCCTGGGTTTTTTATGTATTACAGTAAAAATCCTTTTTGAAAAAATACCAGGCACATATAAAAATACGTGTATTCATAAATAAATATCGATATATATACATACATATATTTATAAATAAATATCGAGATATATATGTATACATGTATTTATAAATAAATATCGATATATGGGGATCGAACCATTATATATATACATATACACATTTATTTATAAATATATGTATGTATGTATATGTTAAATTTTTATACAGTAAAACAACTTCCAAAACAAATCAATGAACATTGTTCAGTATTGACAAAACTTTGTTACAAACAAATAAACTGTTACTAAACTATATGCAAACATAGCAGCTGTTATTTTTTCCTCCTTGTCATCTTTCCTAATACATAAGTATTTATACACGGTAAAAGTAATTTGCATCATATTACGGCAGCATAAAATTATTCCGTTAAAAATTTCACAGTATCTATTGGGATCGATACAGAATTACTTGATGAGTTTAATTTGGCACCAGGATTTCTTGTCCGCAGCTGCTTGTACTTACTCCGGACATCTCTGCAAACTGTCCACATAAAGTATCACCTCAAACCCCCAAAAACAAGGTGTCAAAAGGACAATCAGCAACAGCCTTTGTAGGGATGTGCACAGATATTCCAAATATTCATTATCCATACGAACTCATACGAATTAGGACACTTGTATACAAATGGAATGCCTGGACATTCGAACGAATACAAATATCATGCTTTATTCATACAAATAATTTGGACATTCATACATGTACAGGTGCATACACATCTCGTGCGTACCGATAGGCATCTTGAGAAAACGGGACGCATAGGAAGTGCATACAGGATGTGTACAGGTAGGTACAAGATGCACATGTCTGTAGAGATACGAATGTGCAAATTTCCTTTTTTAATCTCTGGATCCAGAACCATTCCTACATACGTTTCTTGGTGAAATCTCTGACCCGAGTCTCCACCAACTGAAGGGCCCCATGGAACAAGCCCGAGTAGCATCTGGAGTCATTTTTAAAGTGTTTATTTGCTAATATGTCGCCTGGCTGGTCACCAAAAAGGGAGGTCATGTGTCCTGCAAGAGTTATTTCTACTTGTGCTTTATGAATTTCTCTCCTCTATCGCTATCAAAAGAAGCAGTTCTTCCCCTGCTCCGCCAGCTCCCTGGTCTCTCTAGGACTCCAGCTCGGCTCCTCCTACTGCTCTTCTCTTCTCTACTCCACCCTTCCCCTCTAGGAACCCGCCGGGGCCTCTCTCTCACTTCCTTTCCGTCAGTGAATGTATTCCCCGCAACAGGTCCTCCCACAGATGTTGGGTTCCGCTTGTCCTCCCTTTTAGATGGCGCGCCTCCTGCACCCTGGTGGTTGCCCTGACACCTTGGAGCTTGTGTATCTCTTTCAGTGTGCGTGTTGCAGTCTTTTTGGGAAAAGCATGCAATAAATACATATCAGTAGTCATAACAAAAGGCTGCATCCATCTTCTCCTCCCTAGTCTTTTCAAGGCTGCAGTTTGTACAACAACCCTCCCTGCTGCAGCCCTGTTTGGGCTCTTGTATCCAAAAGAAATAAAGTCTGCTGGCTGGTCCCAGATGCGAAGATATGTAGTAAATCTGTAATACCACATAGCATTTAAGGCTGTGGCTCTAATATAATAATTGCTATTTTTGCTTCTGTATTCATGCTTGCTTTGAGGGAATAGGCTAAAAGGAACCAATCATTTAGCTTGACATAAGAGGAGCCATTTTAGAAAGCAAAAAAGCCTTTCTGCTGCTTAGCCTCTCAAGATAAACTGTCACAGTAGAGGCCCCTTAGCTAAAAGAACCCAGGCCACCAGCTAGGCATAGGAGATTAGCTATAAGGGGCTTAAGGACCCTCACGCAGACCCAGAATGAGCCACCTGCAAGGAAGGTGTGAAGGTTAAGATAAGTGGGGAAATTCCTTTGACATGCGCAATGAGAGGGAAAAGGGGACCTTAGTTACCCTTATGGTGACAGAGAGGTAAAAATGCACCTCCAACACACCTCCTTTTGGGATAATTGTATGCACGCATACTCAGAAGTGGGAAGTGGCGAAAGCAGGGAGGGAAAGCTAAAATCACTTTATCAAGCACCAGAAGGTGTAAAGATAAGGGTAAAAGCTGGGATAAAAGGAACTGCTTGTGTGCTTGTAAAATTACAGAAAGTCTGAATAGCTTTTTGTCCCTTCAACTTGCCATAAAAGCCTTTCTTGTTCCAGATGCAGGCCACCTTATCTTGTTTTTTCACAGTTTGGCGATGAGGCAGGTTTTCGGCAACAAGCCTCAAAAAAGAAAAAAACAGAGGGGGGGGGAGACAATAATTCATGAAATTAGATGGCAAAACAAACATTTTATCCTTCAAGATGCTACATACCGGTAATTCTTCCTCTTTTATTTCAGGCACAAAGATTGCTTTGCTTTCTCCCTGCTGAACCTTCATTCTCACCTGAAACAGTTGCCAGGGTTGCATGTGATCTGTCTGGCTGCTTTTTAAACATGTTCTCTGTTTCCAGACACAAACACAAATCATTACCCAATATTATTAAGCTCCATGCCATTTCCTCTGAAACTTGATTTTTAGACCATTTAAAGAGAGACACAAACATCGCTTTTAAAATTCTGAATGAAAATAATTTTCTTCACTGTGACACTTTTGCTAACCAGAAGTAAATGAAATTATTCCCTGACATTTAAAAGGGATCCAGTGGAAAAATCTTTCTAGGCCTTTAAAACTTTTAGATAACATTTTTATTACATTGTAGAAATCAACCATAAATAAATGTAACAGGCGGCAAAAAGTTAGTTCTAAAAGGCATTATACATTGTCAGCTACCCAGTTTCTTCTTGAAAGATGTATCTCAGAGTCTGTTTAATCAACAGAAAAACATGTTTTATGATTTTACCAAACGTATCTTAAATATGTTTGGTAACAGTGGTTAAAAACAATCAGAGAAGTGATACTAACAATAAATACTTTGTGGGACAGAATGCTTACGTTTCCTTTGAAAAAGACAGAGAAATGTAATTCTCAAAGAAAAATAATTTTAAGATTTTAAAGGAAACAAGGAAGGTTTTTCTTTCCCTGTGGGGATGATAGAGCTCATTCCAGTATTATAAACCAGGAGGAGAAAGTGGTCCCTTCTATATATATATATATAAAATACTCTGCTGGATTCAATCAGGGCCCAATCTTCTAGCCCATCTAGTCCTATCATGCTTCAGCATTTGCAAGGACAAAAGCCCCATCCAGACAGAAGGAATATAACACCATGACAGTGTTAGTATGGTGAGGTGACCACACGTATTAGTGGTGACCTCACAATAGTCTGCTTCTTGTGACAACTTATTGCTGGAAAACCCAGCACTGAGGCCAATTCACATTTGGCCTTCTAGTATACGATGGGGTAGCTTCTGTAAGCACCATCTGCCCTTGCAGAAAGCGTTTCCACATCAGAAACATCTCCTGCCATCCCAGAAGCTACTCCAGTGACTACTAGTACACCACATGCATCTTAGCCCTTACCCGTACTGGCCAGAGGAGTGACCATTCATAGCTCTGCTGATACCTGGGATCGTCTGAAGTGCAAGCATGCTGGCACCTCTAATGACCCTAAACGTGTCTGCACATGCTCATGTGTGTCGCATTATTGTCATTGTGCTGATGGCATCGGTGCATACAGTCTTGCCAGACACCACACAGATGATGCTGGTGCATGAGCATGCATCTGGACCCAGGTAGGTCTGTGGCCACATTGGGGCTTGGTTTGGCATGCACTAACATTCACAAGTGCAAATACTAGTGCACACCAGTAGTAATGCACTTTTCCTGTCCCACAGACAGGAAGCAAAGTGCAGGAATGCCCCTGGTTGTGGGTTTACCAACAGTGGCATGTTAATCTACCCTGTGGATAAAGCTGCAATGGTTGCTCCATCCACCAATTCATGGAGGCTGAAGCAACCAGCCATGCATGTGTGGTGGTAGTGACACACACATCTGGGAATTCAACGCCGACCAAATACCTGGATTGCACATCATTAAAACGCACTTGTTAATTCTGTGCCGCAGAATGCGCAGTTGCTGTGGGGGCATCACACACCACGATCGAGGGATCATAGTGGCAGCACGCTATCCCATGTGCATTTACGTTAATGCTGATTTAACAGCACTTGAAGTGCAGTATTGAGAAACTTTGAATCTTCCTGCCAGTCTGGACAGAACAGCGAGAAGAGCTGACGAGAACCAGGAGGGCAGCTCAACTCCCACTGGCTGCCTCATCCCACCCAACATATGTGCCAACGCAAACTCTCACAGCTTCCAAGGGGGAAGCTACGGAAGGCTGCTCCAGTCTGGACAGCGGGATGTGGCTTCACAGCAGGTAAGCTACGATTTTCTCCTACAACTGCGTATTTATTCTGCTAATCTGGAAGCAGCCTTATTTTAAGAACTCAGCAACATATGCAAGGTAACAGTTCTCCACTCCTCCCCAATCCATTTAGAGGCTTTCTCCTCTGTAAGAGTTCTCGGCTGCAACATGAGATCTGAACTCTGAGTAACGTTTCCTCCACATTTCGAAAGGCTAGACAATTTCTGCCGCGTGTGAATTCTCTGGTGGTTAATGAGGCTCCGTCGGTTGAAGAAAACGACCCCACATTCCAAACATTCATACGGCGGCTTCTCCCCCGCGTGAGTTTGCTCATGGCGGGCAAGACTTCTCTTAGAACTCAGTTTTCTCCCGCACTCCACGCACTGATATGGCTTCTCCATGCTGTGAATCCTCTGGTGCGACGCCAGATTAGTCTTCGTACGGAAGCTCTTCCCACAATCCAGACACTTGAAGGGTTTCTCGCTGGCGTGGATTCTCTGGTGAGCGGTAAGACTCGTGCTATAACTGAAGCGAATACCGCATTTGAAACACCTATACGGTTTCTCGCCCGTGTGGGTCCGTTCATGGCGGAGAAGAAGAGCGCTCTCTCTGAAGTTCTTTCCGCATTCCGGGCATTGATACAACGTCTCCTGCCCGTGGATTTTCTCATGAGAAGTGAGGCCTGATCTCACATGGAAGTTCTTGCCACACTCCAGGCACCGATACGGTTTTCCCCCCATGTGAATTCTTTGAGGAAACCTTCTCCCGCAGTCAAAACACTTATAAGGCTTTCCCCCCATGTGGATCCTCTGATGGAAAGTGGGGCTTGTGTAACAACTGAGCCTAACCCCACATTCGAAGCATCCGTAGGGTTTCCCACCTGTGTGAATTCGTCCGTGGAGAGTCAGCTTTGTGGCCGAATTGAAATGCTTACCATACATGGAGCACCGATAAGGTTTCTCATCTGTGTGGATCCTCTGATGAGACATGAGGTTTGAGCTTACACGGAAGCTCTTCCCACACTCCAAGCACTGTAACGGTTTCTCCCCAGTGTGAATTCGTTGATGGGTGCTAAGCTTCAAATTCCAGCTGAAACTCTTTCCACATTCCTTGCATTTAAACTGCTTCTCGTCTCTGCTGATTTTACAGGGAGGCTTAAGGTATGGCAAAGAGTCTGTTATTTCCTGACATGCCTGTAGTTCCATAGGTTCGTTCTTTTTCTCTGATCTTCCTTGGATTGCAATTTCACGGGAACTTCTTGCTCCGAAAGCAAGGGGTTGGAAGTTTCTTCTCTGCTGTTGCCCTTTTTCATATTGGTCCCCTGAAGACGAAATACTGTGTGCCTCTTTCTCATCCTCCTCCATTTTGCAAATGCCACCTTCAGAAATAAAAACAGAATATTGAGAAGACAAAGCAGGTAGCCTAGTCGCTGAAGAATTTTAATCAACTGATGCAAATAAAAGAGCTGAAATGTTCAGCTCGAAGGCTATTCTTCCCCCGCACATTATAACCTCTACAGACTGACTTTTTACACAGTGTAAAAAGTTGATTCACAGAAAGCTGGGTTCTGCTTCCACCTAAGACATAATAAATCTCGGAATGACTTGGAAGGGACATAAGGACATAAGAGGAGCCCTGCTGGATCAGGCCAAGCCCATCCAGTCCAGCATCCTGTCTCACACAGTGGCCCACCAGTTCCCCATGGGCATCTCAAGCAGAGACAAGGTAGGGTTAGACAAATTTATGGATGACAGATGTATCAATGGCTACTAGAATGAATGCCTAGGTACATCTTTCAGGCTGGGGGTGAGGAAGGAAGCAAGACGCTTCTAATGCCATTCGCTGGGATTCAAGAGCAGGAGAAGGTTTGCCGTTGTCTCTGTTTGAGATGCCCATGAGCATTTGGCGGGCCACTGTGTGCGACAGGATGCTGGACTAGATGGGCTGTGGCCTGATCCAGCAGGGCCTCTCTTATGATCTTATATTCTTAAACTTTCTCCTGTTCTCGAATCCCAGCAAATGGCCTTAGAAGCATCCTGCTTGTCTCCCTGGCCTGAAAGATGTACTTAAGCGTCCATTCTAATAGCCACTGACACATCGGTCATCCATGAATTTGTCCAACCCTTCCTTAAAGCCATTTGGGCTGGTTGCTGTCACCACCTCTCCTAGCAGCAAATTCCATAAGCTGGTGACCCTCTGGGTGAAGAAATACTTCTTCAGATCCCACGCCCTGAAGACCTCCAAGGAAAGGGAACTTACCACCTCAAGAGGTAACCTATTTCACTGACTGACAAGAATTAGTGTCAGGACGTTTCTTCTGGTGCTTTCTTGAAGTTTGATCTCATTGGTTCTAGTTTTGTCCTCCGGGGCAAGTAAGAAAAGGGCCAATCTCCTAGTAATGCATGGTGGTGGTGGTGGTGGTGGTAGTAAAACCTTTCAATAAAGTATGGTAGAAGAGATGGTGAAGCAGCAAGCCTGGATAGCTTTAAGAAAAGGTTAGACAAAATCATGGAGGACAAGTGCTAGAATGGATGCCCAGATACTGCCTCCAGTTTGTAGAGATGGGACAGATGCCTCTAAAAGTCACTGGCAGGGATTCAAGAGCAGGTGAAGGTTTTGCCTTTGCAGGTCTGCTTGAGTTGCCCAAAATCAATTGGTGGCCACTGAGTGAGACAGAATGCTGGACTGGATAGACTGAGACCCAATCCAGCAACGCTCCTCTTAGGTTTACATGGCTTTGACCCAGCTAATATTTAAAGACAAGACGAGAAGATCATACGCAATTTTGTAATTGCCTTTCCTTATGTCCAGGTCCCAGACTAAAGGATCAATGCAAGTTGGACAGCCTGATTAATCTTAGCCTTCTACCAGTGTATGACTTATTATCTTTCACATTGGTAACCTGGTGTTATTAATGACTAGGAAAAGAGAGACGCTTACCAAGGGAGGCCACAAGCTCACGGATCTCTTCCATGACTTTTTTGAACAGAGCTCTCTGTTCTGGGTTCAGCAAAGTCCATTCTTCCTCGGTGAAATTCACAGCCACTTCCTCAAAGCTCACCGGGCCCTGAATCTAAAACGAATGCAGCACAAACAGAATTCAAAGGCTTGACAGAAGGAAGAGACTGATGGGAGAGATAAATGGAGATGTTCAGCCCATAGCAAAAAGCTTTTACAGCTGGGTAAAGGTAACAACCACCTTCAGACAGCAGCTGGGAGGCAATAATGTGAGAAACTCTTACCTGCGCAATTACCAGCTCCTAACAATGCTGTGTTGATGGTCATTATTGTTTTAATATAGGTTTCTTTTGATATGCTGGATTTTAAAAGTTGTTACCCGCCCTGAGACCTTTGGGTATAGGGCAGGATAGAAATATCAATCAATCAATCAATCAGTCAGTCAGTCAATCAATCAATCAATCAATCGACAGCACCACAGCCGGCACTAACTTTGCAAACAAACGAAGCATGTCAAATCCCTGGACTACATTTAAGAAAATGTTTTTTTTTTAAATCCACATTTTTAACCCATATATAAAACCAAAAACATACAGTAAACAAAAAACCCTATGACACAACAAAGGTAGTCATTTTTTCGTTGATGTTTGGTACCATCAGGTCATAGGTGACTCCTTGACTACGCAGGTTTCTGGCAAAAGCGGTTTGCCATTATCTACTTCCAGGGCAAAAGGCCAAATCGAGGGGAGGGGGGGCAGGGGGATGTAGTGGAGACCAAACCAACACCTTTCTGTCTTCCAGGAAGTTTGCTCTACCACTGTGCTAAGACCTCTCCATGCCCCCATGCAGTTTTTCTGGCAGGGATATAGAAGTGATTTGCTGTCACCTACCCCCGGGGAAAAGTTGCAGACTGAACTGGCAGCCCTTTGCTTTCTATATCAGAGAAATAGCCGTGTTAGTCTAATTCAGGGGTTCTCAACCTTCCTAATGCCATGACCCCTTAATGGAGTTCCTCACGTTGTGGAGACCCCCAACCATGGGGGCGGAGCAGCTGGGAGGTGGGAAGGAAGGGCAGGGGGAGACTCGTCGCGACCCCTCTGAAAGGGTAGTTCAACCCCCAAAGGGGTCCCGACCACCAGGTTGAGAACCACTGGTCTAATTGGAAAAATCCAGCAAGTTCAGACCTGAAGAAGTAGACGTGCCCATTGGGCCCCTTAGCATCTGAAGAAGCAGATGTGCCCATTGGGCCCCCTGGCATCTGAAGAAGCAGACGTGCCCATTGGGCCCCTTAGCATCTGAAGAAGCAGATGTGCCCATTGGGCCCCCTGGCATCTGAAGAAGCAGACGTGCCTATTGGGTCCCCTGGCATCTGAAGAGGTAGACGTGCCCATTGGGCTCCCTTGCATCTGAAGAAGCAGATGTGCCCATTGGGCCCCCTGGCATCTGAAGAAGCAGACGTGCCTATTGGGCCCCTTAGCATCTGAAGAAGCAGATGTGCCCATTGGGCCCCCTGGCATCTGAAGAAGCAGACGTGCCTATTGGGCCCCCTAGCATCTGAAGAAGCAGATGTGCCCATTGGGCCCCCTGGCATCTGAAGAGGTAGACGTGCCCATTGGGCTCCCTTGCATCTGAAGAAGCAGATGTGCCCATTGGGCCCCCTGGCATCTGAAGAGGTAGACGTGCCTATTGGGCCCCCTAGCATCTGAAGAAGCAGATGTGCCCATTGGGCCCCCTGGCATCTGAAGAAGCAGACGTGCCTATTGGGCCCCCTGGCATCTGAAGAGGTAGACGTGCCCATTGGGCCCCCTGGCATCTGAAGAAGCAGATGTGCCCATTGGGCCCCCTGGCATCTGAAGAAGCAGATGTGCCCATTGGGCCCCCTGGCATCTGAAGAGGTAGACGTGCCCATTGGGCCCGCTAGCATCTGAAGAGGTAGACATGCCCATTGGCCCCCCTAGCATCTGAAGAGGTAGACGTGCCCATTGGGCTCCCTTGCATCTGAAGAAGCAGACGTGTCTACGAAAGCTCATGCCACCAACCCTTCTCCTGTTAGCCTCCAAGTGCTACTAACCACCTTGCTGGACTTTGCTTTCTAGACAGTCTAGCTGTGACATAAAACTGTATTGTACAAGGGACAATTGCACAGTAAGTGAATCACAAACATAAAGCCGAAGTTCTTACCCACTGGTCTTCTCGCTGATCTGTTGCTTGACTGAAGAGGAAACCTTCTGCCAGGCTTTCTTCCATCTCTGCTGGAGGTTCTGTGGAGAAATATCGTACCCCAAACTGCAAAGGCAGAAAGTTGGCTCCTAACAGCTAATCTCGTCTGTCCATCATCGTGCCTTCCAAAGCTCCAAACTGTCCTGATGGCAAAAGCAAAAGAATCCCCTAGATTCTTCGTATGCTGTCCTTCACCTGAACGTCCCAGGACAGGTTGCAACGCGTAATAAAACAAACACTAAAATATATTTAAAAGGCAGAAAAAAGGCAGCTGCTAGGAACACCCAGTTACTGGAGACCTTTATATTTATAGAACTGCTGCCTGATCTTGAATCTTCTCAGCAATGCTGCCCCCAGGAGAATCCCCCTCATGGTGGTAATTCAAGGAACCTCTGGGTTTCGCAAACTGAGAGAGCCTTAAAATGAGGGACACCCACGCCCCACCCCCACCCCCGCAACAACCCCTGGCCAGACTGTCAAAATGAGCTCATTTCCGGCTTCCACCAGGAAGGAAGAGAACAAATGCCAGATGTGCTTTGTTTCTTTGCATCCCCCGGCTCAGCCATTTCCTCTCTCTTTGGATGCACCTTGGTTCCGGGAACCCCATCTTTCCACTTTAGAGATGTGCCTTCTCTTTTTCTTTAAAAAAAAAAGTTTTAATCAAGTATAAAACATCTTTAAATATAAAAGATGTGGGGTTTTTTTGCTCTATTGTCTTTTAAAATTTTTGCTGCTTGTACAGTGCTATGTACATTTATAGCGCTTAATAATAATAATAATAATAATAATAATAATAATAATAATAATAATAATAATAATAATAATAATAATAATGGCACCTAAAAACCATTGGCATTGACAAGATATCCATCTGCCAACTACAAAAAGCCACTTTACTGGGGTCTGCTCACATAATTCACCAATACATCACGCAGTCCTAGGTGCTTAGGAAGCGCCTGACTAGTGATATAATACGAAATCCAGCATAGTGATCTCGTTTGCTGTGTGTAGCTGTTGTTTTACATTATTATTATTATTATTATTATTATTATTATTATTATTATTATTATTATTATTATTATTATTATTATTATTATTATTATTATTATTATTATTATAGTTCTAAAGAAAGATAGTATTATACTGTTTTAACTCAGAGAATCTTCTTATTTGCCTTTTTTAAAAATACTTGTACGTATGGTGTATTTGTTATAGCCCATTGCGGCATAGATGAAAGAAGTCATCACCATTTGGGATGATCATAAAAAGCCACTGAAGAAGACGACCTGTCGAAACGCGTCTGGCTTTAGATCCCCATTATTTGTTTTTTATACACCATTAATTTTTATTGTCTTTTGTATACTGTTATAAACTTTTATAAGATATTATATTTTCACCAGTAAATTTACTATTATTTGTATATAAGGTTGTATATCTTTCCCCCCTTTTTTGGCATCAGGGCATTTTCTTTAGTTTTCTCATATTAGAAGGACCTTGGTTTTTTTTCTCCTTGATAGATCTTTTGTGTTCTCTCTATACTGGATTTTAACCCTAAAATGTTTGCATTTCCCTCATATGTATTTTACATTATTATGTATTAAGGTTGTTTTATTCTGTTTTATATTTAAGCTTTTCTGTTTTTCTGTTTTGCATTTTTGTACCACCTTTTCTTGGAAGGTTTAAATAATGTTTAGAAATAAACATTATTATTATATACAGAAACACGACAATATAATACAACTTTAAACATGTCAGCTTCTATATTTCATAACACATCAGGATCTTCCAAAAATCCTACGTTGACATTATGTACTGATGGTGGTAAGCAGAACCCAGCAAGGTGGCCTTTTGCAATTGACAAGTGGTAACCTGCTTGAGATGCCCAGAAGCAATTGGTGGGCCAGTACGTGAGATGGGATGCTGGACCAGATGGGCTGTGGCCTGATCCAGCAAGAGTCCTCTAATCTCTTTATACACAAATTCATGGAGGACAGATATGTCAATAGGATGAAAAACATACTTTGACAGCAAGCCAGAACCCTCCCAAACACAAATATTTGCATGCATAGGCAAGAATTTGCTTTAACACCCACCTAAACCAAGGCCCTGTCCTCCATCAAGAGGTATTTTGGATGGTGATCCACCACCAGATGGCACCAGAGCCTCTTTCAGGATTCACAAATTCTAAACCAAGGTTTAGAAAGCGACAGGATGCCTCTAATGAATATCTGTAACACTCAACATTTGTACGAATTTGGCTGAATTTGGACATTTGAATTCAAGTCTAATGTTGGCACATTCAGAGACTGACGTTCAAGTCATTTGTATGGGATTCTTATGGGACTGAAGAAGAAGAAGAGTTGGCTTTTCTACCCCACTTTTCTCACTCCGGACTCAAAGGAGCTGACAAAGCTTTTCTATTCTTCTCCCCACACCAGAACACCCTGTGGGGTTGGTGGGACTGTGAGAGCTCAGAAGAGAGCTGTGACTAGCCCAAGGTCACCCAGCTGGCTTCAGGTAGGAAGAAGAAGAGTTGGCTCTTCTACCGTGCTTTTCTCACCCATTTAAGGGAATTTAAAGCGGCTGACAAAGCTTTTCTATTCTTCTCCCACACCAGACTCCCTGTGAGGTAGGTGGGACTGTGAGAGGACTCAGAGGAGAGCTGTGACTAGCCCAAGGTCACCCAGCTGGCTTCATGGGGGAGGGCGAAATCCAACCCAATATTCCCAGATAAGACTCCGGCTCCTTAACCACTAGACCAAATCCGAATCCTGCTACATTCAAAGGGGATCTGTTTGAACAAATACAAATTTTCTTGCATTAAATTAAATACAAATTGAATAAATGCACGCACATCAAATCAATTTGAATGTTAAAAATTCAAATGTATTCATTCAAATCTATTTGTGTGAATTTAGAGTAAAGACAATTTGCAGGGAGTTGAAAGCAGGTGACGGTGTTGCCCTTGCCTTCTGCTTCAGGTGCCCATAAGCAACTGGTGGGCCACTGTGAGCCAGGATCCTGGACAAGATGGACGCCTTATGCTCTTAATGTTTAGATGGACCAAGGACTCTAACATAGGCCTCTGAGCCTTTTCTCTACTTTCCTGTCCGTTGGATGGGAAGATTGCATAACAGACTAATGTGTACTGGTGTGTCTGATCCCCAAAGATGATCTGTGCATGGTGATGGTGGCACTCTGCATACACACAGCCATGTTTCGGGTCATCCTGAGATGCCAGCATGCTTGCACGGCATCTCAGAAGACCCCTTGCACCAGAAATGGTGTGAATGGTTACCGGCTGGACGCGACAGGTAATGGGTTGGAATTGGTTAGGGTTAGCGTGTGGGGATTGGTCTCTGGTTTGAGGTTGTCCAAACGCATCCTCTATTGTACTGGACTTTGCTGGAATGGCAATATTGCTTTGCAAAGGTGTACAGTTCCCTTTGGAGGAAAATTTATTGAAGTCACAAGTAGGAAACATTAAAAACCAGGGGGCTCAAAAATGCCCCTCCTGGCTGCTGCTGAACTTAGCTGAGATTTTTCTTGGGATCCCCTTCTGTCTGGATGGATTTCTCACCTGCCTTACCTTATACCACCATGGCTTTGCAGATGATGTTGAACCTTAACCTCCAGACGATGACAAGAAATGGATCTGTGATCAGGCGTGTGCGTGAACACAATTTTCAGGATTCAATTTGAATCGAATATCCGAAAATTCAAATCGATTTGGATGTTTAAAACTCAAATGTATTCATTCGATTTGATTCAAATACATTCAAATCTATTTGTGTGAATTTTCAATCCGTTTTGCAAATACAAATGTCGACAACATTCGTACGTGCCCATTTGCATCCATTCACATCCTGTATTTATCCAATATGTATACTGTTTTCTACCCATGATAGAGAATCCTAGGAGTTGTCTTTCATTAACTTTTTCAAGAGTCTAGCTTGGATACTTTTGCCCTGGGGAAAGAAAGGTGGGACCACTGGATCAAAATGTGCCCTTGACTGCAGGAATGGCGCCTAAGGAGGAAAGGTGTACAGAGACATTCCCCGGCTTTCATCTGGTCCAGCCCCCAGGTCTGGCAATCTGTGGCTGGTCTCAAAAGGAATAAAAGCACCCTGAACTGAGAATTGATGTGTAACCCTTCATTGTGTCCGTCCACACGCAGATAAGACGCAACCATCCCATTTTCCTCCCGCCTGTACCGCTGCCAGGTTTGGTTAGGCGTGTGTCTACAAACTCAGGTGTATTGCTGCATGCTTTTATTCCAAGGCCCAAACTGGCGGTATGACCTACTTTTATGATGGACATTCATGCGCAGGCGCAAAGACCCCATGTAAGTGCATGGGTGTGAATTATTCATGCCCAGGCCATGTTAATGCAGGATTTAAACGATCTCCTCTATAATTCAGAGAGCAGGGTACACCCACAGTTGGCTCCACTTCTCCCTAGGGGCTGTTCATGCCTAGGTGAGCAAAGCTCAGTAATGTGCCTAGTCTGACAGAGGGGGAAGGCAACTTTGCAGGAATTGCTGCAGAAAAAGGAAAGATTGTGGCGCTGGATCAGAATGGTCACTTGGCATGGGACAGTCCCATGTTGAATCCTCCTAGGACAACCACTATTAAAGGGCTCCATGGAAGGAACAGCATGTATCCCTTGCATAACCCAAGTGGTTGGGTTCCTGGAAACCACTGGGCTATACAAGACATGTTAGGGAAACAGATGTGACTCCCATTCTCCTATATGTAGTTTTAACACTGACAGCAATAGCTTTTGTAGTGTAACTTCAATCAGCACGATACCATATTACATAATTGGCATTCTGTTGCGGAGAATGCATGATTCACATTATTTGGGAGACTTTTCCTCCTTTCTGTTCCAATAGACGCACACTTTTAGGTAATCTAGAGCGCTGATGTGCAGCAACCTGATCTCAGGCAATAGAGACGCACAGAAACGGAATTTGTGTGTTCAGTTCGCCATTGAACCGAGTATCTGTCTGCTTGATTCTTCGGTGAACCAGTTAATCAAATATCTGGTTGTTTACATTCAATTCTGAAGTAGGGATGAATGGTTTTTTGTGTTCAGTTTTAATCAAACCAAATGTAAGAAAATTCATATTCGTTCAGATTCTATTGGATATGTATTCGTACAAATTCATATGAATATCTGTAACGAATGCATACATATCTGCTACGTATTCTGTAACATATCTGTGCTGAAAGTGTCAAATCTGCCCTGAATCCACTTTGAATCTGCTCTCAAACCGTGTCGAATTCACTCTGGATCGGTTGCAGATGTGAGTGGCTCAGCGACGATCCCACCTGCGCTTCACAACTGCTCCAAAACATTTGTATTCATATGAATGTTAATGTACAAATGTTGTAACATTCGATCTGTATACAAATGTCTGAATACTTATGAATTTGCACAAATAATGTTACGAATATTTCTGTGCATCCCTCTTCTGAAGTGACGGAAGACCACGAAATACTGTAACATTCTTTCCCACTGGAAAAAAAACACGCATTTCACGGGAAAAACATGGTGAATGTGAAAGGTTTGACCAAGTAGTCCATAACTGCAGATGGGGAATTGGTTCGATTTGATCCAATTTTTCAGTATTCGAACAGCCGGATTTCAGTTCAAACCAAATGTCCACGAACTCAGAGGATTCACTCAAAATTTTGAACACGAACCAAACTCTGCACCTCTGCATCACACAGCTGAAAATGTGGAGGAAGCCGCCTGCCCAGGAGAAAGAAATGGCCGCCCCAGGAGAACGCTGCCCGGTTGAGCAGTTGCTTCAACGTGGTTGATTAATTGCTATATTTTATTCATTGAGAACAGGTCTTGCCTTTTGGGGACCACAGGGAAACTCTCCTGGTTAATGGAGATGGTACATCTAGACAGCCACACACCGACTGGAGCAAAATGGATAAGCTTCCCTCCCCACACCACAGATTTTGGGAAGACCAGGGCTGGTCGGAACAATCTGGAGTTGCAAATTTGCCAGGAGACACCACCGGGCAGGCAGAGAGCCAGGGAAAACGCAAGTACAGTTGGACTCTCATTGCCACTGATTCAGTAACCACAAGTTCAGTTAACCACAGTTAGCGGATCAGCCTCACCCCACCACCCACAGGTGCTATAAGGGAAAAGCACCCAGAACTGGAAGGCCTATTTTGGCCTCTGTAGAGAAGAGGAGTTGGCTTTTCCACCTTGCTTTTCTTGCCCATTTAAGGGGACTCAAAGTGGCTGACAAACCTTCTGTTCTTCTCCCCCCAACAGAACACCCTGTGAGGTGGGTGGGGCTGTGAGAGTTCAGAAGAGAGCTGTGACTAGCCCAAGGTCACCCAGCTGGCTTCAAGGGGGAGGGCGGAATCGAACCCAGGGTTCCCAGGTAAGAGTCCAGCTCCCTAACCACTAGACTACTAGCAGGTAAATTTGTAGTAGCAGAGGCATAATACGCCGCCCCTCCGCAGTATTGGATGTCAGGTGTGACGTCCATGCCCCGGCTGTGCATCAGAATCCTCACACTGCACATTCCCAGCATGGTGTAAATGTGGGTGCTGCGCCCCTCGCCCCAAACATCCCAAAAAGAGCCAAGACATCTCTTGAGTACAATTCATATATTATCCAGTTTCACATTCTCATTGGATATAGCAACTTATTCTCAAGAATCTTAATACAAGCAAGACAGCCATGGTCCAATATAATACTTAAAGTACTTCCAAATACCAAGCAATAAAATGCCAACAAAAAAAATTGCACAAATTTCTTGTTACTATGTCGGACTTGAAATCGGTTACAGAAAAAAGTTTCTCTTCAAGCTTTTTTAAACTAAACATTGAACTCATCTTACAGATTACAGTTTTTTTCTCTTTGAATAATTGCACAAAACCACACAAAATCTTTTTTTTTTATGATGCATAAATATTTCCTTATTACACATGGTACAAAAATACTCGTACATCTTTGTTCGGTATTCCCAGAAGGATGGCGGATTTTTTTGTTGTTGTTGTTGCTGTTTGTTTGGCAAGACTGGAATCCCTCCGATCGGAGGGATTGTGGGAAGGAAGGAGGGGGGGGGAAGAAAGAGAAGAGAAAGGTTAAATATTTTACAGCTGTTCTATATATAGAAGTCTTACAGAAAGCAAAAACACACACACACAAATAGAACCCTGAATTTAACTGGAGAACGGCAAAACGGACGAGAAACCCAGTGCATTGCTATTTTAAGAAACTTCCCCCAAATTCTGTTCAAGGCAGAATAAGGAAAGAGAAGGGAAGGGGTTGAAAAGGGGGCAAAGGGGACAGGGCGAAACCAGGAGCGTGTTTTGGGGAAGCCAAGTCTTCACGGAAGCACAATGCAAAACTTCAGTGATTGATAGCTAAGCCAAGACCTGCTGCTATGGTTGCAAACAGGCCTGAATGAAAACAAGCTTTGCATACTCACACGCACACACACCAAGTTAAAGTGTTTTAAATTCCATGCCAGAAAAAACATGCAAAACCGATTGTCTTTTTATTTATTTTTTTCTTTTGCTTCCTCCAGCAAGAAACTGCAACAAACATGGTTGAGGGCAAGAAAGGCTTGGATATTGCACTGTACTGAACACAGCTAGACTCCATTTAGTGCCAGCATCCCAGCTGGAAACAAACAACACCAGGGGGACGGGAGAAAAAATGGGGTCTATTTCACCAACACCTGAGTTCTCTCCAACTGGGCATCCCCAGAAGAGCCACTGGAGAAGGAACTCCGCGAGAAGGGTATGGCTGGGAGCAGCAGGCAGGCGGAACGGATACAAGACCATGCAAATCCACTGAGCAAGTTTCGGGGGGTGGGAAGACCGGGGAGGGCAGTTTACGTTCACAGTCTTTGACAGGGAAGTCCACAGCTTAATTCACGAGAAGGGCACATGACTGCAGTTGGTCACCATGGCCACGGTGCCCGCAGGATGGGTTGGGAGGGAAGATTTCCAGCAATCCACGGGTGATATGATTTCTGGGCCATCACTCCATGGAGAGGCGAGGAGGAACCAGGTGGGGCCAAAGGTGACTCTGGAAAGAACAGAGGAAAAGGAAGGGTTACTGTGGAAAGCGGCCCAGCTTGCCCACTCTCCCGGCCTGCACTAGAGGAATAGAGCTGTGACTAGCCCAAGGTCACCCAGCTGGCTTTATGGAAGAGGGGGAGGAAGGAGAAGAGTTCACTTTCTACACCACTTTTCTCACCCAATTAAGGGGACTCAAAGCGGCTGACAAAGCTTTTCTATTCTTCTCCCCAGAGCAGAAACCCTGGGAGGTAGGTTGGGCTGTGAGAGGTCAGAAGAGAGCTGTGACTAGCCCAAGGTCACCCAGATGGCTTTATGGAAGAGGAGGAATGAGAAGAGCTGGCTTGTTTACCCCACTTTTCTCACCCAACTAAGGGGACTCAAAGCAGGTGACAAAGCTTTCTATTCTTCTCCCCACAACAGAACACCCTGCGAGGTAGGTGGGGCTGTGAGAGCTAAAAGAGATCTGTGACTAGCCCAGGGCCACCCAGCTGGCTTTGTGGAGGAGGGCGAAATCAAACCCGGTATTCCCAGAAGAGTCCAGCTCCCTAACCACTAGACCAGTGATGGCGAACCTTTTGAGCTCGGTGTGTCAAAATTCACAAGAAAACCTAGCTTAACTCGGGTGCTGTGTCACATCTAGAAATATCCATAATTTTGTGATATTTGTAGCTCTAGTAAAAAAGTTATATTTTTGATATATGTATTTTATTAAAAAGCAAAAACAAATAATTCTTTACATTTGCTAAATCTTCAAATGAAAGTTGGTATTTCATACACTTCAAAGACAAGCAAGCACTACATTCCCAGGTGCCAGGATGACCATGTGTGTCACCCAAAAGGGCTTGGTGTGTCACCTGTGACACGCGTGTCATAGGTTGGCCATCACCGCACTAGACCAAACTAGCTAGTCAGTACACCCTACTTTTCTCACCCATAAGGGGACTCAAAGCAGCCGACGAACATTCTGTTCTTCTCCCTGCAACAGACACCCTGGGAGAGCTCACAAAGAGAGCTGTGACTAGACCAAGGTCACCCAGCTGGCTTCGTGGAGGAGTGCGGAATAGAACTGAGAGACCAACAGAATAAGAAACCGACCCTCTAACCGTAAGACCAAAAACTTCCATGACCAAATAAGGATTTGAACTCTGGAACTCTTAGGTGCTGCTTCGGCATTTCAAGGCCAGCATTATCATATATTTGCACTACATCTGCTGACCAGCCAGGTGAGGGACTGAATCTGTGGCTTAATGAAGTTCTGCGCTGCAAGATACCCTATACTATACAAAACACCCCCCAACCTCAGAGCCCCAAAATACGCAGCAAGCTGTAAGATACTCACTAAAACTAACAGAACTGACGGGACTTCCATCCTTGTTGGGTGGCTTCAGAAGGTGGGTACCAGCGCATCTAGAAGAGAAGAACGAAGACTCATGGACCACGGGCGTCTACCCAAAGAATATCCTGGCTTCTCTGTTCCTCAAAGCAGCCTTTGCTTACTATTGCAAGTCATGCAGCTTTCTTGCACAGCTCACCCGGAAGATGTTCCTGAGTGCACTAAATCTATCACGTTCAGGACTCCAGAGGTTCTTCTGGTCACCGTTAAGAAGCTACCTAGTCTCAGTCTTGATGGCAACAGAAGCATACGTGGGTCACAGGGGGAAGCCCCGGTTTCCTGTTTCTGATGCCAAAAAACAACCCATCACAACGTGGCCTGGGAAAGCTGGCCCAACCTGAAACAGCACAGGGCCCTGTTTGCACTGGAATGTATCCTGGAATGGGGGACTACTGTCCACGTGATAGTGCAGGCTACATTTGCAACTGCACAACAGACTGCATTCGCAAGTGCACAGAAGACTTCTATCCAGAATATGACCAAGTGCAAACAGGCCCACATTCTTTTTGAAACAGGGGAAGAGTTTTAGGGTTTCAGGGTTTAGGCTGCTGTGGGTTTTTCACAGTTGCCGGCTGCCTGGGGCTATTTGAGGAAGGGCAGGTTATGGCGTAGAAATGCATTTTCATGCATGTAAACTAAACCCTCCTCCACCTCTGTTCTTACCTGTAGGGTTCACTATTAAAACCATGCCCCCAACTAGTTCAAGGAGAACTTGGATCTTTTTTTAAAAAAAGAAAACCCATCTCCCACATTTGAAACTACCTTCCACGCCTGTTTCCTGTCCTTATAACTTTAAGCTGGGGGCGGGCAGGGCTTGTTTCATGGCTATGTCTCCTCACCCCCCACTCAGTGTGGCAAATGCCCTAACTGTTCCTATCTGGGGAAAAGATTAGGGCTGCCTCCAGACTTGTGGAAGAAATCCACAGTTAAAGCTCAAAAGTCCAGCTTACCTGCTGTGCAGTGACGAACTGCCGTCCCAACTAAAAAGCAGCTCTGTAGCTTCCTCCCCAGAAGCTGCAAAAGCTGAGTCGGCACGCATGGTCATGTGGGATAAGGCAGCCAATCACATTTGAGCTGCCCTGCTGTTCTTGTTCATTTCTTCTTGCCGACCTGCCCAGACTGGCAGGAAGATTTGAATTTAGTTTCTACTGTGCACCAAGTGTTCTCTCACCAACATTAAGGTAAGTGGGCAGTAGCGATTGAATAACGTGAAGCCATGGGGATCCATTGATTGTCGTGTGTGACGTGTCAACCACGACTGCGCACTGCGCTGCAAAGTAGAAACAAGTCTGTAGGCACCCTAGTTATGTGCTACATGCTCTTCCTAACACTTCTCTCCTTTACTGTGTTTTAGGGTGATTCTGACCAGCTCAGCAAAGCATCCCAGGAGCCTCCTCCTTTCCATGTAGGGTGTGGTTTAAGGGAAGCGCCATCCCCTAAGGCAGGGCCTCTCTTAAAATAGACCAGCATGTGCAAGTACAGGCCCTAGTAGTATGCTTGCTGTCTGCTATATACCAGCCAGTATTTCTTCACCCATAGGGTCATTGGTCTATGGAATTTGCTGCCAGAAGAGGTGGTGACAGCAACCAGCCTAGATGGCTTCAAGGAAGGGTTAGACAAATTTATGGATGACAGATGTATCAGTGGCTACTAGAATGGATCTTTCCGGCTTGGAGGGAGGGGACACAAGCAGGATGCCTCTAAGGCCATTTGCTGGGATCCGAGAGCAGGGGAGGGTTTGCCCTTGTCTCTGCTTGAGATGCCCATGGGCAATTGGTGGGCCACTGTGTGTGACAGGATGCTGGACTAGATGGGCTGTGGCCTGATCCAGCAGGGCTCCTCTTATGTTCTTATGGCTAAACAACTGCAATGAGTTGACTTATGTGCCCTTGTTCCAGATGTTGCTGAAGAACTGGGTATCTTCAGGATAGGTAGACTACATGGGGGAAGCCTCGGAGGACCAGAGGTACCCAACAATGTGTACCTGTTTACATTTGTGTGGTACGAGACTGTGGGGCCACCAGAAGGACAATGGGCCTCATCTGAGCCCCAATGTTTGGTTCTGAACTGCATCTACTGTCCACCCACAGCTCATCTTAACTGGGGTCAAGCAGAAAAGGATGCCTGGCACCTAGCGAGCCACAAGCTCACCTTTCTAAAGCAAAGAAAGCCATCCAAGCATCCAAAGCCACTAGAACCATGAAGAGATCTTTGCTAGGCGGGAAGGAGCCAGGAGCCTCCTGGGGCATCTTTTCCAGTTGCACATACAAAATCAAAAGTCAGAACCACCCCCAATGCCATCTGGCGTCTGCTCAGAGACTTCAAGAAGCACGAGTGCCGCCCAAAGCAGGTCAAAACTGCAAACATCACCTCCTGCCATCTGGAGGCAAGCACAGCCGTCAGTTCGAGGCTGGGACAGTGGAAGGGGACCAGAGAAGGTGAAGCTGTACTTTAGGGTGCTCAAAAGATGGTTCACATTCCTCCCATAGAAATGCCCCGCAACCCAGGGAAAACAATGCAGGGGGACAAAAGCCCTCCTAGATTGTCCTCTCAGATGTTCAAAATCCATCCAGGCCCACTGTGCATTAAGTTCCTGGAGTCTCCAGATTCCACGCAAAACTTCAGGGGCCTCTGAAGTTAGGTAAGCATTAAAAGGCCCAAAGAACAATGGCACCTCCATATCCCGGTCCATCGCTCTACCACCCCTTCCCATGAAAGTTCTCATTCACTTGATAGGCACGCATGTCTATCAAACTTTAAATTTCTGTTCTCTGCTCCGGTCCCACCACCCACCGCTTGAAGCTTTAGTGCACAAGCATTTCCCAGATTCCTGAATCCAGCTCCCCCGCACATCTGGAATGAGTTTCGACCACTCCGCTCAGCTGTTGAGTGGGAAGAGCCGGCTTCCTCTGCCAGACAGGCCTGGGCTCTTTAACCCTGGAAAGAACATGCTCACGGCAGGGCCAGCGTCCTTCCCCTGCCACAAGAGGAAGGCAGCCATCCAAAGGGCATGCAGTTTGGCGGACAGGCAGAAGAAGGGCTTCCACATGCCCTGCTCTGAGCATCTCAGTCCCGCGGGCCAGCTAGAAAATCCCAACAGCCTATTCTGCTTGGAGAGGTTACCAGCCAACTCTGAGCGGAGTCCTCCCTAACCAGTGCATGTCACTGGGTCTTAATGACATCTGCATACAACGGTAAACAATTCTGAAGCATGCGGCATTTTGATTTCCACCTACCTTGCAAGAGCACTGGCCTTTTCACGCTCTCGCACACACACGGCCACGGAAGTTGCATATTTACGTTCCCAAACCCCTTGGAACCTGCTGCTCAAATGAGACCCCTTTGTCTGCTCACCAGACCCCCCCCTGCTCCGTTCCAATAACACCCCCCCTTGCCCATTTCTCCCGCAAACTTTATATCCTAGGTAATATACAGCAACATTGTCAGGTGGACGTGAAGCAGGAAAAGGAAGACCGAAACAGAAAAATCAATCAGGACTTTTTTTTTAAAACCAGTTTGCAAGGAAAGAGAAAGAAAGAGAAAGAGAAAAGGTTTGCTTTTTCTCTCTCCAGACTCCTGTAAAGAATGGAACTCTTCTTCTTGCCTTGAAGGAATCCATATACATGTGACTGTTATGTGCCAGTTGATTTGTGCAAGGGAAAAAATAAGTTTGTGTGTGTTGCTGCTGCTGCTGCTGAAAACACTTACAGCCCTCTTCCCCCCTCCCCTCCCCTCCCTCCCCCCCCCACCGTGTGAATGTGGCAAAGTGAAATAAGGTGGAAGAGAGGGCCCCCAACAGCTTGATGGGGTAGGACTTCTCCCTCGGAGCCTCTTTTCCATCCCACAGGCAGGACTGATCCATCGCTGCCCAGTGGGAGCCCTTGAACACAGGAGGTGCCATGCTGCAGTGCCAAGTTGTGGGTGCCGAGTTGGCCAGAGGTGGGTTAGAGAAATGCCTGGCATTTCAGTTTGCCTGGGCTGGTGTGTGTGTTTGTGGAGACAGCGTGGGGACCCATGCACCAGGTTGCTAAGGAAAAGATGGGGGCAAAAAACATAAAAACCAAAGCTTGCAAAAAATAAAAAATAAACAAAATAAATAAACAAAACCCCAAACCCCGTTTGTGCCCCAAATGGCAGAGAGACGTCATTTACCTTACAAGCCTTGTTTTTTTTGGCCGACGGGGGGCCCACCATCCTTAAAGGCTTCTAGGAATGAAGCTGCTGTACAGCCAACTCCACTCTAGCAGGAATTAGCCAGGACAATGGTGTCCTACACCTCCAGGGCCAGCTCTGAGCTTCAGGGCCGGCCTACGCAGGCAATCCTGGCTGCAGGTCACTGAAGATATCAAAGGAGGGATCATTTCAACCACGGGTTGGCTACTCGGGGAGCCCCTTGGGGGGCGAGAGGCTTTCCTTGGCAGCTGCCATCGCTAGAACGGAGGGGGACTCCCTGCCAGAATTCTGGGGTGGGTTGATGAACATCGAGGGGCAAAGCGAGGATCTGCCATCGTCACAATTCCAACCTCCTGGATAATTCAAGACTGACTTTACTTGGGACACCAAGGGTGCGATCAGACATGCTTGAAAGGGGCCCCACCGGGAAAACAGGACTTGGGAAGCACCAGACATTTCACCCCTGCAGGTACCGTATCCCATCCCAAAGCCTTCTCAACCTGAAGTAACGCCAAGGGTGACTCTTATTTCAGTGAAATTGGGTAGAAAGCTATTGAGACATACACAGCCAATCACAGTTGGGAAATGGCTGCTACCAGCAACCCATCAGGGCCTTCCTTGGCAAGGCGGGCAAACGGTTGGCCAACCAGTGACTAGCACCTCCTGCCAAGGGAAGGAAAGGAAAAGTATGCACCAATGCGGTAAGCTTTTGAGTGCTCCATGGTTAGCTTGACCGATGCCCTTTTTGATGCACTTAGTAAAGAGGTGACCAAAAAAAGCCCTGTCTGATCGCACCCGGGATCATACAGATACAAGCACGTGGAGGGTTGTTTTGCTTAGCCATTGACCAGTTAATTCATGGTAGGAATTTGTTTTCTTTGTTCTAGAACGTTCCACTGCCACATGACACAAGCTTGATTGATTCTTCTTCAGACAATTTTCTAGGTAACTCGTTAACCTGTTCGTTTCAACCATGGTTTAGCAGAGGGAACGCACTTTGATGCATGGCAGCAGCTACAGTTTGTTATGTAAAACCCTCTAGGACTTTAGGGTGAAGAGTGCTGCACAAGGGCAAATAAATAAATAAATAGTTGCTTCCTTGATGTTGGGATGAGGAAATGGTGTGTCTATGTTTCTGACTTGCGCGAGTTCACTTTCACAATTCCTCAGCTGGGATATCTGATGGTCCAGGAACCTAGCCAACCTTGCCCAGTGGTCACGCCATAAGGAAGGCCAATTCTTCTCACAGTGCTAATTTGGTGGCCCAAAGGTTACACAACTTAAACCCAAGACAGCCCTGGACCCAGCAATGAGACCGTGTAAATTTACACAAATGGTACATGGCTAAAATTGTGACCATAACATGCTATCTGCCTCACTAACATCCCCATTTCATCAGAGGGGACCCAGTTTGGGACTGCTAGGCCATCTGCTGAAATATGGCTCCTGAAAAAGATGTTTTAGGAACACCCCGTTTTATGAGTTGGAGACAGGCGACAACAGAATGAAAATGGATGTTCCTAGGGTGCCTCCTTCAGGAATTACCTGCTTCCTGGCTCTCTGAAGCCAGATTTTTATTATTATGTGTTTATCTCCCCCGACTCCAGACTCTGAATTTCCACTGTTGGCAGCTACGCAGGGAAATTATGGCCAGGTTCCAGTAATGTCACACTACCCACAGGGTGGCTACTGCTTAGGTGCCATCAGTCATGTGAGCAGCTTTGGAAAACACCACTGGCCGTAGAAACACAGCACACAAGGCAAATCAGAGAAAAGGAACCAAATATTTAAGATTGTAGGTTTCTCATTGGGCCACCTTCTTGCAAAGCAGCATGGCTTTTGTCCTCAAAACCAGAAGGGAACATCCTTGGACGTGACCCTAACTCAAGACAAGCTTCTTTGTTCATCAGGAGAGCGTCCACATGATGGTGTGCCATGTGCCACTGCTGCAAGCTACCATCCAGGCAGGAGGCCTAAAGCAAATCGTCTGCCCAGGTTCGGTTTCCTTCCAGCCTCTGAGAGAAACCATGGCTTACCCTCACCCTAACACACCCAGGTTCTAACCTGTGGCTTGGGTGCAGTTTTTACAACGTTAGTTGCTTAGTAAGGAGGAGTGAAGTAATGTTTAACTCTATAAAACTTTTACTAGTAACACATTCATGATTTTCCAAGGGACAAGCTTGCAGGTTTCAGCTGCAGGGCCATCTGTTCAAATAGGCAGCAGGGAGGAGGGGAAAACCTACACTTCTGCAAGCCATAGGTGTGGGACAGATTCCTATCTGGCCACAGGGCACACAGAAAGCACTTGAATGTTTGCTCTGTCAGTCTTCAAGCCATCCAATGTAACCAACTCTTTTCATTTTATACACCAAAGGAGAAGAAGAGTTGGCTTTTCTACCCTGCTTTTCTCACCCATTTAAGGGGACTCAAAGTGGCTGACAAACCTTCTATTCTTCTCCCCACAACAGACACCCTGTGAGGTAGTTGGGGCTGTGAGAGCTCAGGGGAGAGCTGTGACTAGCCCAAGGTGACCCAGCTGGCTTCATGGGGGAGGACGGAATCAAACCCGGTATTCCCAGATAAGAGTCCGGCTCCCTAACCGCTAGACCAAACTGGCTCACAACTATGGTCAACCCTGGACTTCTAGATATTACTAAACCATAACATTAATGGCGGGTAAGGGCGTGCATGAATGCAAGTTTTGACATTCGATTCGTAACAAATCAAATATTCCAAAATCTGCATTCGCCCGGATAAAGAAAAACAAATGTCTGGACATTCGAACCAATGCAAATATATTCATATCTATTTGTACGAATATTTGATACGTATTCCAACGATACAAATTTCGTATGCCTCCATATGCATCTGTACGCATCCCATTTGGATGCACATGAATGCCCGAATTATTTGCACGAATAACTCTAAATATTCATGTTCATACGAATACTAAAGTACAAATGCCTGGACATTCGATTCGTATACAGATGTCCGAATTTGTCCAAATAACAAATATTACGAATATTCGTCCACATCCCTAATGGTGGGTATACAAGGAGGTCCATGAGGATTCTCCAAGTTCTGGTTGGGTCAGCTGAAGTCAGCACTGATCTCCAAAGGCATCCAAATATATATATCTCCAAATTTTTTTTGTGCCTGGTAATATATATCTATATTACCAGGCACCAAAAATAACGTTGGTGCCTCACTGTCTCTGGAAGGATCCTGCTCCAAAGGCCTGGGAGACCACCATAGAGAACAGAGTCTTTCCAGCTCTTGAAGCTCACCAGGTGGCAGGATCCTTTCCCAGGAGGGATATGAATGAATATTCATAACTTTGAAATTCGTACAACTTTGGCCAAATTCAGCCATTCATGGCACATTTGAAGACTGACAGTCGAATTCGAACTGAATGTTTTGATACATTCATATGGGATTTGTATGAGATTCATGTGCAATCCATATGGGATCGCATTCTAATCCCACTACATTCGAAGGGGATCTATTTGAACAAATACGAATTTTCTTGCATTCAACTCAATACGAATTGAATACAGAAACATTCGTGCAGATCCTTACCTCCCAGAGGACCTCAAACGTGGCCAGAGGGTAAAGGGGTGGAGGCACTCCCATTAGGGTGTTGCACTGCAACATTAAGGCCTTGGATTAGATCTGGAAGTGAGGTGGCCTACAGGGTACCTGAGCCCAGATGGGAACTTCTATCAACAATACGTGTGTGCTGGGTTCAACTTCCAAATCATCTTCAAAATTAGCCCCACGCAGAGCTTGTGGGAGCAATCCTTGCCAGCAATCGTAGACCATCCAAGATGCAAATATGTGGAACTGTGATTGTTTGGGAGAATCTGCAGGAGATTCAAAGCTCCCCCGGCCTCCTCCTGTTAACTTTGGAGCCTTTAAACAGCATGCACTGGGTATCTGTTAGTCTTTAGGATCGCTCATGGAATGTCAGTAACTCAAAGGCATCCAAATACTGCAGCGCCAGGCTGAACAGCTTTGCCTGCTGAAGTATCTGCAAGCCGCAAGACTCATCGGATGGAGAGCATCCTGGCGCCAGGCATTCCACTTCTTATTTGGAGCTGCCTCTAAACAGTTTCTGGTCTTATCAGGAGCATTTTATTCCCATTTAATCCTTGACAGCTCAAAGATAGCTGCTGGTCTCAATATTTCCCTCCCCTCTATGGACCCCTTGAAAGCTGCTTGGCCTCTCTGTAGATAATACAAATAGCTGTTGCTTAAAGTATGTGCAAGGTGTTGTGGCCTTTCCTACAGCATGGGCCCTGATGTTAAAACTAAGCCTGGAACTGGGATGTTTGCAAGTAGTAGTTGGGAGGCCACAGGGGTGTCTTACTAAGAGTATTTGAGCTACAGGCAAGAACTTATTCGCCTGCTTAGTCATCAAAGCACTTGAGAACTTCTGGTCCAGGTGGCAGGCATCTATCTCATCATGAAACCCTACACTGTAGGTCAATATATTCTGCAAGCCTTCATTCATGCATCTGAACAAAGACTTGCCAACCTCTGGTGAGGCCTAACGGCTGGGTTATTTTAGGGGAAGAAGCGTGGAAACAGACCAAGCCGCCAAGGACAGGTGAATTAAGGGCTACTAGAATGGACACCTAGGTGCCATCCTTAGGGTGGAGAGACAGGCAGGATGCCTCTCAAGGCCATCTGCAGAGATTCAAGGGCAGATGAAGGTTCTGCCCTTGTCTTCTGCCTGAGATGCCTAGAAGCAACTGGTGAGCCTCTGTGTGAGATAGGATGCCGGACTACGTGGGCTTTGGCCTGATCCAGCAGGCTCCTCTTACGTTGCAGGCCAAATTGCCTTTCCAAAGTTCAGGCTCCATAGCTAGCTACCCTAGCTAATGAAAGCAGCCAAGCCCATAGGCAGGGGGGTGCTCAAAACCTGGATCATGTATGGCAAGCCCCTCAACCACTAATTCCCTCTAATCAGCAACTAAGATATACACCGTGAGAGAGAGCAGCCGGTGCTGCCCATCTTAGTCAGGCAATTTTGCATGAACGCAGCTTGACAAGGCGGACCTCTCGGCACTTACTGGGAGAGGTGGGGGGAATCTGACAGCCTCCTGCCCATCTAAAACATCAAAGGTGGTGCAACCAACTCACCTGAGCGTGCAGGGCAGCAGCGGCAGCGGCAGCAGCCGGGTACGTGAAAGCAGCATGTGGAATAGCAGGCGTTAATTCTGTGGTATAAAGTGGGTAAGGGGCCCAGGCCTCTGGAGATGCGGGGATCAGAGCTGCTCCAGTCAGGTCATCTAGATATAAAGGAGCAAGATCAAGCTACTTATTATACAGACATGGTTTCCCTTCACCCTGGTTTTATTCTTCAATGGGCTCTTAGTAGAGAAGTGCACAAATATTCGTAATATTTGTAATATCTAAAGGAACGCCTTCTCCCATAGCGTCCTGCCCATGCCCTAAGATCCGAAGGAGAGGTCCTCCTGGTTGTTCCACCACCTTCGATAATGAGGTTGGTGGGCACCCGGGGGAGAGCATTTTCAGTGGTGGCCCCTAGATTGTGGAATGGTCTCCCCTCCAGGGTGCGCCATGCCCCTTCCCTGTTGTCATTTAGGCGGGCTGTAAATGCATATCTTTTTGCCTCAGCCTTTGGCCAAGATTGATTCATTCTTCCCTCAGTTACAGTTTTATTAACAGACCACTGGGTGTAGGGCTTAAATCAGATCTTGTAATTATGTACCTTAGTTTAATCTGTGCCTTGTTCTTAATACCTTGGTTTTAATACCTGGTTTTAATATGTTTTTTAAATGCTGTTTGATCTGTTGTTACCCGCCCAGAGACCTTCGGGTATGGGGCGGGATAGAAATGGAAACAAACAAACAAACATTCGTACATGAATCGGATATTATAATATTCATACACTGACAGTCGTACTAATACGAATGTTTCAGACATTCATACCAATAGTTTGGACATTCATTAAACTAGTGACGTGAGAAAGTGGCTGCACAAGACATATGAAACGGATCTAAACTGCATTTGACACGGATTGAGAGTGTATTAAAAGTGGATTGAGGCCGGATTTGACTCTTTCTGAGCTAATTTGTTACAGGACATGTATCAGATTCGAATGTTGGATATCTATCCGATACGTATTTGTTTGTATCGGATATTCGTACGAACACATTCGTACTGAATAGAATTTTACCAAAATCGAAAGCGTCTATTTATACAAATATTAATTTTTGAACATTCAATTTGTTACAAATTGAACGTCAAAAAACACATTCGGGCACATCCCTCATCATAAGAGGTGGGATAGAGGACCAGGTAGAGGCAGGTCAAAGGTCATGACAGGTCAAAGGTCACTGAGCAAGCTTTCCAGCCAAGTGGCGCAGCTGCTTCCCCTACTGGGACTCTGTAAGGTGATAACTGGCTGCCCCATAAGAAGATGAAGTCCTCCAGGTGATGCGTTCTACATCCTTTGGACCACAAAAGCCACTAAGCCACCACTAACCAATCCATCCAAGACTGGCCTGAGGCAATTTGCTATCCAAACCATCTGGAGGACACTTGGGTCCTGGTCACACCTATATGAGATAGGATGTCCTATTCATATTTTGAACTGAGGTTGTACCAGCTCTGTTTACATACAGATTGTTATCAGTCATCCTCAGGCTGTCCTCGCTCTGGGCTGCATCGCTCACACCTTTCTCTGTGATCAACCTGAGCCTCCTCCACAGAACTCTCGGCTCTCCATCCCTTTTGCTACGTCAAATCTACCTCCTTTCTTACTGGATGCCATTGTTTCACTCAAGGGAGGGGAGGGTGTGTGTTTGCGGTTCTTTTTTGAGCCTCTTCCATCACCTTCACGCCCCCTCCTTTTTTTATGTGCTTTTCATCTCCATGCAATTAATTTTTAAAATAAAAATAAATTTGTATAAAAATGATAGAGGAATCATACACATAAACTGAGGAGAGAAGGAGAGGTGCTCACAAACTCTGTGCGTGGACATTGGCTGAAAGGAAAGACTGGACCCCATCCACTATAGCACAGTTCAGCCTCCTTTAGCTCACCCACCCCCATTCACACTTGAGGAAGCAAAGACGGCCTGGGATGCCAGGCCAGGCTGAGTCCTAAAGAAAAGGGGTCTCCAGTTAAAATGATCTAATGGGGGTAGGATGGCTTGGAACACAAACTGAATAAAAATAATGTGAGTAATGCGACTAAAGGTATGACCAGGGTCTAGGGTTGGTAGGATGCATAAAGCCAAGAAGGAAACAGTGCATCCCCCCATTTCCTCCAACAGCCCCCAAGAGACAACAACCCACAAAACAACAACCCACAACCAACACTCCACAACAACCCTACACTCTGCTTCCCCCTCCCGCCTGCCAAGCTCCTCACATGGGTCCCGTGCAATGAAGTGTGCTCCTAAGGCAGGGTGGACATTGGTGGGATTCGGCGTGGCCATCAGCTTGCTTTTCGCCATCTTGGTGTTGGCTTTAGCAAACTCTAACCGCAATGTCTGGGGATTCTCCGGATCAAAGCGGATTCCCTGCAGCAAAGGGAGAGATGGAAGAAAAGCACAGTGGAGAATCACTCTGGGAAAATTGTCCTGAAGAAGATGGCTATGATGTTCAACTCTTCACAATCCCTGCCTATAGCAGTCTAGCTATCGCTGTTCAAGACAGTCTGGTTGATTTGCATTTCTGAACACTATTAAAAAATTTCTTTTACAATGTTACGGTAGTGCTGGGGATTTTCAAAGTTATTATGGTTCAAACATACTGTCCCCTACACCTCCAGCTTGGAACATGTTTACCTCTAGGCCGTTGCATTCTGCCTTCCAAAGAGCTTAAGACAGTAAAATGATCGTAACACTTCATTTGATTGCTTACTTTAATCCAGGCGCCACAGGGAGGGTAAACCACACACAGAGGGCAGTTTCACAAGTGATGGAAAATAAAACTAACACAGCTCTCTCGTCTCCAGCAAGGATCTTCAAGGAGAGGCAACTCTTCTGCTATTTTGCAAAAGAAAGATGCCTCCCCTTGCTATCCAGGAGTTCTTCCCAAGGTATCTCCTTGCATCAGTCTCTACTGAACATTTATTTTAAAACTAAAGCACTGTATAAATGCACTGCCCTGTATGCATAAATGCAGGGGTTGATTGGTCAAGAAAAGCAATGTCTGCAAAAGCCCATAGTAGGGATGTGCAGGGCTATTCGTAACATTTGAAATTCGCCAAATTCGGACATTCGAATTGAATGTTACAATATTTGTATGCTACCATAAATATTTCCAAACAACCATAAAAATAGTTTGGACATTCATTAAGCTGGGGAAACGTATCAGATATGTATCTGTTCGTATCAGAAATGTATAGAATGTTTGTACGAATATGTACAAATAGATATGTATCGAATAGAATTTTTCCACACTCGAATGCGATCTATTTGTACAAATAGGGCTTTTTGAACATTCAGTTCATTTTGAATCGAATGCCAAAAAACATTTGTGCACATCCCTAGCCCATAGCTCTCCATGGATCACAGTTTGAATTTTCTTTGGGGATTCACATTTGCAAATTCACAGACATTTTGCATCAAAACAAAAATCTTGTTTTTTCGCATATCTGAAACTTGATCGAAATGAGTCATTCTCTTGATTGTAAAAATGAGCAATTTGATTGAACTTTCATGTTTTCACTATGTTTTCGGTCGTGAAAAGAAAGTTTCGAATAAAAAAATGAATGCAAAAATATGGGTTGTCAATTAAATGATTCAACAACAAAACATATTTTTCAGATTTTCAATCTGACAAAACAAATTGATATTTTTTTCATGCATATCCATAGTCAGGTTCCCAACCAGGATCCAGTTTGAATGCTCAACAAGCCATGAGTCCAGCCCAACCACCAAGATCCTTTCTGGAGGTTTTTCTCAGGAACATTTTGAGGGTTGGCAGCTGAGCAACCCTGCCTGAAGGTGTTGAAGGTAGCTACCACTGCATCTTTACAATAGATACTGAGATACTGTACTTTAACCCAAGTGACAATAACTAGCTGAAAGTCGTACTGCGTGCCTTACAGTTAAGTTAGCACCTGGGTTTATCTTCTAGATCCCAGTTTGATCCTCTAGCCACTACTGAACACTGCCTCCTACCCCAGATAAGCTGAATCTAACATTTTTGGGTCATTCAGTAAGAACAGCCCTAACCCCACAGCCTACCCCATAGCCAAACACAGCTCCAATCTTATAGATTTTATCTATGTATTTATTTAGTTGAATGTTTATCTTGCCTGGACCTGAAGGTCTCAGAGCAGGTTGCAACAGTAAAATCCAAACATAGAATGAACATCTTAAAACCATAACAGTGCCAGAAAGTGGGGAGGAAAAGCTCTTTCCTTATATAAACTGGAGTTGAGAAGGGCCAGAGAGAGGCAGGGCTTCCATTTACATGATGAACATAGGGAACAACAGACCGTAGAGTTCTCAGTACTCACGTTCAACGCGTTCTTTGCAGCTTCTGCACCAGACCGGCTGTCGAAGGTAACAAACCCTACCGGCTAGAGAGGAAAACACATGGTGTGAGTTCCAGCTAACATGGACATTTAAGAAGAGGAGGAGCTGGCTTTCTACTCCACGTTTCTCATCCATTTAAGGGGACTCAAAGCAGCTGACAAACCTTCTGTTCTTCTCCCCACAACAGAACACCCTGTGAAGTTGTTGGGGCCATGAGAACTCAGAAAGAGAGCTGTGACTAGCCCAAGGTCACCCAGCTTGTTTTGTGGAGGAAGAAGAAGAGTTGGCTTTTTTTATCTGGGATTTTCAATGTTTAAATCCAGCATCTGAGAAGAATCAAGATTTCTCATTTCAGCGATGAATTAAAAGTGACGGGTAGGGATGGCACGAATATTTGCAACATTTCAAATTTGGCTGAATTCGGCCAAATTTGGACATTCGAATTCGAATATAATGTTGGCGCATTCGAATTCAAATTGAATGTTTTGATACATTTGCATCTGTATGCTATTTGTATACATCAGTATGGGAGCGACCATTCGTATTGAGTGCAAATCCTACCACATTCAAAGGGGTTCTATCTGAATGAATACGAGTTTTCTTGCATGCGATTCGACACAAATTAAATACAAAAAAAAACCCCATTCATGCACATCACTAGTGACTGGCACTAAATGTTGCAGAAATAGCACCAGGGTGAATGATCATCAAATTGCATCATCCAGTCAACATTTGACCCCCATGTGACATCATCCAGCCGGCATCCATCACGTTCTTCCTTGGTTCAGGCAAGACAACCTAAACACACCAAAACCTGCCCAACTGGAAGGCTGATTTACTGCTGTGGCCTCTGAACATTTAAACATGTCTCTCCATCCCTTGTAAGGCCCCCTCCCCATGCTCTGCCGTCTGTTTTCTTTCCGAAAACGCCATCTGTGCCCACACAGCTTGGAGATCCTTGACGCAGGGGGTCTGCGTGCTTTATAAAAGCATTATTATATCTATGCAGGGGCTTGTCATTCTGCTGCAAACCGAGGGTGAGCTCCCTTCCTAATTAGGGCATCTGATCCCTCAATTTAAGCCTCTGAAGGCAGGGTTTGGATGGCGGCCAGAGGACCAAGGAAAAAGCATTACCTGTTTTGATGTTAGCTTGATCAGTGATCCTTCATAACCCTGGAAGAAAAGCAGGCAAGGTAGTTATTGGTTTCCTTAAAAGGAAAGTGGAGGGGAAGATAGAGGAGGTCCTAACTCAACCCACTGGCCCTAAACAGCACAGATCAATTGACAGAAATCTCTCTGCAGCCCTATACTAGAGTCCTAATGCTCAGCATGAGTGAAAGGACCCAAAGCCAGCTTCAGATATCATACTATGGGCATCGTTCCACCGTCCCAGAACTCACCTTGAATGGTCGGAAAAGGAGGTAAAGCTCTCTTGGCTTAATGTCCACAGGAAGGCCACTGACAAAAAGTGTACGCACCTAGGAGAAACAGAACAAAGCCAAAGAGGTTGAGAGATCATTGCGTCGCGCCACTGGCACATTTAAGGACCACAGACATCACTCCATGGGTGTTTTTCCATGGTCACTTAGTACCCATTTTAGCACCCATTAAGGACCCATTTGGGTGAGAGCCGGATGACCCCATTTCCACCACGGCACCCATTAGGGACACATTTGTTTCCACCGTGCCTCGGGAAATCCAGATCATATGGGTACTTTTTGGCCTTTAATCCGGATTTTCTGTAGATCCCATTAATGGAGTCTACAATGGAGTCTTCAGCCAGAAAATCCAGATTAAAGGGAGCCTGTTTCCACGTTAGTTTGGCAATAGGGTCTAGAGGAGGCTAGGGGGAGGGGATGCATCCATGGGGGGGAGCTCCCAAACCTAAGCTTCCAAGTCATTTCTAAGTCATTTTGGAGTCATTTCTAAGTCACTTCGAAGTCCCTTCGAAGTCTGTGCAAAATAGCTCTGGAGCATCTTTGAAGTCTGTGCTGATCTTCAGAGTGAACTTCAAAGTCACTCCGAAGTGACTCCGAAGATCAGCACAGACTTCAAAGATGCTCCAGAGCTATTTTGCACAGACTTCGAAGGGACTTTGAAATGACTTTGGAGCCACTTCGGAGATTGCACCCCCTGTCCCTCCAAACACCTGGGGTGACAGGCAGACCCCTCGTGGGTAGATCTGGATTTCCAAATGGGTGCTCTGGTGTTTCCACGGCAGGGAGGCTAGCGCCCTTTTCTATTGGGTGCTAGACCACCCATGGAAACACATTGGGTACTTCCCTTAATCCAGATTAAGGGAAGTACCCATTCCCTAGATCCAGATCTTCTTAGATCCGGATTAAAGGAACGCGGTGGAAAAACACCCCATGTTACTGCCTTGGAGGACATGGCCCCTTTCCCAAGCATTATGGCAAACAGGACTAAATGGCTCATCATGTGACTTTGAAGCCAGGTGAAGAATGACACAATGAGTTCCCGGTGTGGACTGGAGACCTTCACAGGTACAGCAGAGAACTCCGGCCAAAGGCAGGCCATTATAATCGACTCCCAAAGGCAAAGGGAACAATGCCCCTAACACGTTCAGAGACCTAGAATTAAGCTCGTTCATGTGTAGTTAGTCGGACCCCCATATCCACTGATCCGGTAACCACGGGTTCAGTTTCCCGTGATGACCGAATCAGCCCACCCCAACCACAAATGGGTGCCATTAGGCCTACCTTAAGCTCTTCCGAGGATGGGCAGGAAATGGCCCACGATTTCCCATAATACCTTTGAAATCCCCCAAGATTTCACAGGAACTATGGAAAATGGAGTGCATCTCGAGCGAGATTTCCCATGATTCCTGTGAAATCTTACAAGATTTCCCAGCATTTGTTATTATCCAGATACTGTATTTCCTGCTTTACACAGCCTTTCATACCATTAGCTACCAGTTACCACCACGCTTAGCTGCTTCCCCAGACCCAGTGAGTCCCAGCAGCCAGTAGAATGGTCGGGACTCCCCACATTTTGGCCTCAACAGAGCCCAAAGGGCAAAGCATCTACAAGCCCCAGTTGCCTTCTTAGATCTTTGCCTCTAAGCAATTTAGCAATTCAAAATTTTGCCACATACATCTTACTAACTGAACTACGTTACACTTTAAATAGATTGATCACTTTTTAAGCTATCTTGCAGCATCTAATAAATCACACATTTTGTGTATCTGTGTGAGCTTCTAGAGCAAGTCAGCTCAAACAACCAGATTTGGTATGATTTTACTACATCTTTACTTGGCGTAGAAGGACTCAAACCGCTGCAATGTGCCAAGAAAATGTTCTAGTTATTAAACATTTTTTGCAACGTAAAAAAATATGGATTCTTTCCATTTCGATGAAGTATTTATTTACTTGTATTTCTATCCTGTCCTATACCCGCAGGTCTCACGGCGGGTAACAAAATTCAGGGCATTAAACAAAACAATATATCTTAAAACAGTAATATCTACAACATTTTAAAACCAACATGTTAAAACAAAACAAGTATATATTAAAAAACAGTGCTACCTAGAAGTGGGGGAATGTGTAGCCATATTTCGAAGGCCAGGGCAAACATATACGGGGAAGGAGCCTAACACACCTCGAGGGGGAGACTATTCCATAACCTGGGGGCCATTGCCAAGAAGGCCCTTGCCCAGGTGTCCACCCATTTCACTACTGAGGGTGGTGGGACAGCCAAGAGGGCCACCCCACTAGATCTTAAGGCATGGACAAGTCGATATGGGAGAAGGCATTCCTTTAGATATTTGGGGCCCAAGTCATTTAGGGCCTTGTAAGTCAAAGTTAACACCTTGAATTGGACTCGGTAGTGAATTGGCAGCCAATGCAACCCTTTTAAAACGGGTGTGATGGGCATCCGGCTAGCTGTTATGGTCAGCACTCTAGCGGCTGCATTTTTCACTAGCTGCAACTTCCAAACCGGCTTCAAGGGAAGTCCCATGTAGAGTGCATTACAGTAGTCCAATCTAGAGGTTACCAGAGCATGGATGACTATGGCCAAGTCGTCTCTATCCAGAAAAGGCTTCGGTTGGTGCACCGGCCATAGTTGGGAGTAGGCACTCCTGGTCATGGTGTCCACCTGAGCTTCAAGTGTCAGCGCAGAGTCCAGGAGTATCCCCAAGTTACGCACCTGTCCCTTCCAGGGCATTGCAACCCCATCAATGACAGGGTATCTCCCAACTACACGGACCTGAGACCCTGTGACACACAGCACCTCTGTCTTGTCTGGATTCAGCCTCAATTTACTGACCCCCATCCAGCCCATTACTGCCTCCAGGTACCTGTCCAGCACTTCAACCACCTCTCCTGATACAGAAGGCACAGAGAGATAGAGCTGGGTAGCATCTACATATTGATGACACCTTGGAGATCCAGGAGAACCAACAGAGTTGCATTCCCCCTGTCCCTATCCCAAAGGAGGTCATCAACCAAGGCGACCAAGGCAGTTTCCATGCCATAGCCAGGTCTGAAGCCAGACTGAAATGGGTCTGTGATCATCTGAAGCCAAACCACGAAGTTCTAGAAGTATGACAAAAGCCTAAATTTTTCTGCATCTGTAAGAGCTATGACCATTCTTACAGGTGCCAGAAAGATAAGTGTGGGTGCCAATGGCCAAGATAACATTCTCCTGGCTTATGGGTACCAGCAACCACTCTATTAAAATAAATAACAAGAAAGAAAATGTGCAGCTATCATAGCTAATAGCCTTTCCACAGATTTTTATAAGGCAACATCCAGTCATCAGTCGCGTATTCTGCTATATTTGGATGTTCCAGAATAAAACATGGATATTTTGGAATATCCATGCTTTATTTCATAATATCCAAATATAGCAGAATAAGTAACTGATGCCTGGATGCAGCCTTTGGCCACCTCTAAGCAACAAGAGGCAATGTGGGGTCTCCACAATATCCCATGGTTGCCTCTTGCTGTACCTCATGGGACATGAGGAGCAAAGCCCTGCTTACCTTCATGTCTGGTGAACAACTTCTGTGATTGGCCTAACCGGGGCTACTGGAAGGCAGTCAGGTACCTGCTCACCTCTGTGTGTGTGTGTATGTACGTGTGTGTGGTGTGTGCGTGCACTGAAATGACTTCTGGTAGCCCCAGTCAGGCCAATCACTAAAGCTGCTTGCCAGACACGAAGGTAAGCAGAGCTATCACCAGAAAGCAGCATCATTGCTGGATTTCCCACAAAAGTACTGCCATTTGCTCTTCACATATTGCAATCAACCCTGTATTGGAAATACCTGAAACATGTCTGGCATTCCCATGATACAGCAGAGAGGATCTTGGGATATAACTTTTGGATATAGCTCTTGAAGCCATCTGTGTTGCTGGCCACCAGCACAGTACCACATGTCCCATCTATGGTTTTCGAATGCTTCTATTCTTGGACCTCCTGACTTTGGAATCTCAGCTGGCCTTTGACTGAACAATCAGCATCTTCAAGGGAACCCCAGTCCCCCAAATCAAAGACATATAGGGTTAAACTTACCTTGATGCACAAACATTCAAAAAGTTCCCACTAGGAGAGAAAAAAACCAGGGCCATGGTCCCACCTTCACATTAAACCTTCTTCAGTCCTGCTCACACCTTTTATTTGTGGACTTTCCAACCTCCATTTGGATTCTCCTGATGAGAAGCACATCAACTTCGCTTTTGTCACTGGGAGACCCTAACTTTTCAGGTTCAGAGGGACCGATCCCCTTTCTAAATAGCTACATTATTCTTTTCCAAACCCACTGCATGCTTTTTCCCAGCCAATGCTGTACGCACCAATTTCTACGAGTTCTCCAGACCTTCCTATACAATCAACCCTCCTAGAACACTGAAGTTGGGCTTCAGCAAATCAAAGGGTGATGGAAGAACACATTGTCATGCTAGCAATTTTTGCCAACAGAAAACCAGCTGGACAATAGGGAACGACAAGTCTCAGCGAACGGCAAAGAAAGAATTGCATTACTGCAAATTGCTGGGATTACACTAAACAGAAAACCACAACACGGAAAGTAAAATGACGCTTTACAAAACCATGTTATGCAAAGGACTGGACTGCACCTCCATAAGCTAGCTCTTTTTAGGCTATGAAAAGATCACATGAGGCACAATGAGTTTTTAAAAATTGTACACGGTCCAGAATCTGAAGTTGTTCCCCAATAAATCAAGAGCTAGTCCATACGAGTCCTAAGTTCTCTGCTTGAACTTGTCACCAGTATTTCACCTACATCCTTCTTGCAGAGATCCTCATAGGCCCTGGCCACATATTTAGTTTAGGACAGTGATGGCCAACCTATGACACGCGTGTCACAGGTAACACGCCAAGCCCTTTCGGGTGACACATATGGTCACCCTGGCACCTGGGCGTGTAGTGCTTGCTTGTTCTTGAAGTGTATGAAATACCAACTTTCAATTGAAGATTTAGCAAACGAAATTCAGCAACAAAAGTCACTAATGTAAAGAATTATTTGTTTTTGCTCTTAATACATATATTAAAAACATAACGTTTTTAGCAGAGCTACAAATATCATAAAATTATGGATATTTCTAGATGTGACACAGCACCCGAGTTAAGCTATGTTTTCTTGCGAATTTTGACACACCGAGCTCAAAAGGTTCGCCAATCCTGGTTTAGGATGACTTCAGGTCATCTTCTGGTCATGTTGCTCACATTATTTTTCTTCAATTCATTTTCCAAGCCGGCTTATCCTCGATAGATCGTTTTAACCGAAGTCCTCTGTTCGAGAGGACTCAGCCTGTCCTGGCATCCCAGGCTTTCTTCCTCAATGTGATGGGGGGGAGGCTAAAGGAGGCTGAACCATGCTATTGTGGGTGGGGTCCAGTCTTTCCTTTTAGCAAATGTCTAGGGGAGGGCAGCACCCATAGAGTTCGTGAGGCACCTCCCCTTCTCTCCTCCTCCACCTGAGCCCTGCAAATTTACTTGTGTTTTTTTAAAAAGTAATTGGACAGAAAAGATAAAAAAGGAAGGAGGCATGGAGGTGCGGGAACAGGCTTAAAAAAAACCCGCAAACACCCCTCACACCTTTCTCAGGTGGAGGAGGCTCAGGTCAATCGCCCAGAAAGGTGTGAGCAATGCAGTCCAGAGTGAAGACGGCCTGAGGACAGCCTATGAAGCTCTAGGTGTGAACAGAACTGGTAAGACCTCAACTAGAATTATGAATGGGATGTCCTATCTCACCTAGGTGTGACCAGAGCCTTAAAGAGTCTCTAAAGCCAAGGGTGGAAGGCTCAGCGCAACCAGCGGCCTGAGACCATATATGCCCTGCACGGGACTTGCAGCCTTTCTTGCATTTATTTTGCTTAGTTTCTTTTTATTCATGCAATTTTTAAATGGGTTACTATTCTGTTAATACAGTGTGTTTACATATTTACACAGAGAGAGAATGAATGTTAATGTACGAACATCAAAACACTCAACCTGTGTCCGAACGTCCAAATTTGTACGTATGCATTTGTATCGGATACAGATCCATTTGTATCAGATATCTGTACAGGTACATTCATAACAAATAGAATCCTACCACATTCAAAGGGGATCTATTCGAACAATACGAATTTTCCAACATTCGATTTGTTATGAAACGAATGCCAAAAAAACACATTTACAGTATGGACGTCGCTAATCCTGAGTTATCAAGGTGATATTCCAAAACATCACTATTATGGCAAATCTGGCATCAAAACCAGATTACCTGTGTCTGCTTGCTGCTTCTGTCATAGTTCCTATTGGAAATATCCGGAAGTTGGGGGGGACTGGCTAACATCCAGGTATTTGCCAAAGGAACAATAGCAGAAGCAGCCAGCGGATTTAGGCAAGAGTCCACAACCACCTCCACATCTGGCAGGGGAAGCAAGAGGCAATTGTGTGACCTAAAACAAAATCCAGCATCACCTCCTGCCAAGGGATGTGCACAGATATCTGAATGCACTTGAAATTTGATGAAATAGACTGAATTTTGTCATTTGAATTCAAATAGAGTGTCCTTAAATTAGAATTTAAAGATTAAATTCGAATTTCGAATCTCGGATCTTGGATCTATTCATTTGAATTATTTGGATATTCATATGTGTACAGGTTCGTACATGATGCATACTTGAAGATCCACACCTTTCCCACATCTGTACATATTTGGGGTGTTTTTCCACTGTCACTAGAAGTACCCATTAAGTACCCATTAATGGGTACAAAAATGCCATTATGTACCAGTTAATGGGTACATAATGGGTACTTTTAGTGACAGTGGAAAAACACCCTTGTACAGATCTGTACGGGATGAAAATGGGTTGTGGATAACTACAGGATGCATACAGATGTGCACAGATGCATACAGAACTGGGGAAGATGTGTACGGGCACATACAAATGTTGTTGACATTCGTAAGTGCAAACTCGAATGAAAAAGTCAAAACGAATAGATCTGAATTTGCTTAATTCGAATCGAATTTGGTTAAATTCAAACTTTAAACATTTGTATTGAATCAAATTTTCAAGTATTCAATTCGAATCAAATCCCAAAAATTTCATTTGTGCACATCCCTACTCTTGCCATCACTGAAACTGAATCTTGTGCAAGTCAGGACAGACAGAACTGCCCCCCTTCCTCTCACCCAGATATGATTTGGGCTGTTGGTTTACAACAGTGGTTCTCACCCTGTGGGTCGCAGCCCCTTTGGGTTTCGATCTACTCTTTCACAGGGGTCGCCTAAGACCATCGGAAAGAACATAGGAACTGGGACAGCGCTCCTCTATCCGTCTCCAGGTGGGTCTGCCCACGTGCACATACGGCCACCTATGAGTACCTGGCGTGATGACATCATCACGCCAACCCCATCACATACACCCTATGCAAATTCAGTAGAGAGCAGCTACTGGGTAGAAAGCAGCAGCATTGGAGGTAAAACAACACTTTTATATTCAGTTGTGGTTGATGTGAATACTATGCTTTAATTATGCTCAACTTGCAACAATGAAAATACATCCTGCACATCAGATATTTACATTACGATTCATAACAGTTGCAAAATTACAGTTATGAAGTAACAATGAAAATAATTTTATGGTTGGGGGTTAGGGTTACAGTTAGGGGGTTAGGGTTAGGTTGGGGGTCACCACAACATGAGGAACTGTATTAAAGGGTTGCGGCATTAGGAAGGTTGAGAACCACTGGTTTAGAAGTCTTCAAACAGGTTTAAGTGGGTTCAAAACAGACAGAATCATCCATGTGCCGACTGGAGCACTGTTCTCCCAGTGGAGGACAAAAAACAGCCCTGGGGCGGAAGACATTGCTGGGCCCGGCAGTCCCCTGGTGCAATCCAGCAAGGCAGTTCTTGGGATAGTACGTGACAGATACAACTTCATGGCAATGCAAGGGAAGACCCATGTTTAAACATCAAAACTGCACCAATGCCGCAGTGCAAAAAATAGCCCATTTTGCTCCTGCCTCTTGTTTTTTATTAAGCCCCTTGGCAGCCACTTTGCCCTCGCTTCTCACATTGTGACTAAAAGTCCATATATGGACTTTTAGAACCAGAGCCCTTGGGGGCCCTTTGCTAGAATGAAGAGGCTTAAGAAAAACCAAAACTGCCCATATCCTGAAGGGGATAAGTGACAGTTTAAAACACCAAGTTTTCTGGCTCCTTCCCACTGAACTCTGACTGGTACCATCAACAAGATGCGCACGATACAGTCTTTTTTAAAGGCAGACACTGATGGGGACCGTGGCTTTAGAAGTGACCCTCACCACAGCGCATCTCAGGGCAAGGGGAGGGCGGCATTTTCTCCCCCGTCCCCTTCAGCTCTTAAACTGAAGAAAAGCTGCTTGTCAGGCCGGGACCCCAGATAAGACGCAGCTGCGGAGCGCCTTGACGCGACCGGGAAGGAATGCTGTGCTGAAGCTGTCGGCTTTAGACGCCCGGACTTATAAGGCACGAAGCGATATCAAAACACACAGCGTGCTTTCAGAAGCAAAGTTGTAGGAGGAAACACAGCAGGAACCTTTAGACGTAAAGATTAGCTGCTCACAGCCCAAGTCCCAAATTCCAGGTCACAGAGAGGAAACAGGGAACGGGAACAGCAGACTAAAGCTGAAATCCCTATTCAAATTCAACCCACCATCCATCCATCCATCCATCCATCCATCCATCCATCCATCCATCCATCCATCCATCCATCCATCCATCCCTATACCCCAAGGTCTCCACGTAGGTAACAACCTTTAAAACAACAAATTACAAACCAATATATATTAAAATAATACACATAAACACACTTAAAAGATTCAGCATGTTTAAAACAATATTCTGAATATTAAAATAATAGTATCTGCAGTGTGTGTGTGTGGGGGGGAGTATAATCACATAATCCAAAGGCCAGGGCAAAGAGGTGCGTCTTCATTGCCTTCCTGAATGTACACAGAGAAGAGGGTGTGACACACCACAAGGGGAACGCTATTCCATAACCTGGGTGCCACTACTGAGAAGGCCCTTTCCTGGGTGCCCACCTGTTTCACTACTGAGGCCGATGGGACAACCAGGAGGGCCTCAGCTCCAGATCTTAAGGCATGAGCAGGTAAGTATGGGAGGTGATCCTTTAGATATTTGGGGCCCAAGCCATTGAGGGCCTTGTAAGTCAGAGGTGTTAATGGAGCTTTACGTTTTGCATAAAGTCTTCAGTGCTCAGAGATATGGATGAGACCAACCAAAAACCCATCACTGTTCAGATCAAACCAGATTTACTCGGCCCTTGACCAGAACAGATTATTAAAAATTACAGTATTTATTAAAAATTACAATATCAATCCAAAGCAGTTAGATTTAAAAGAGAGAGAAAGAAACCACACCTTTTTAAAAAAACCCAAAAACCCACTCATGGTCAAACTAAATATCGGGCGGATGGAAAGCAGGTTTTCTACAGTAGTTTTAATGGCACTAGCAAAAAACGTCACAATGGGTGTTTTTCCACTGCGGCCCTTAGATCTGGATCTAAGAAGATCCGAATCTAAGGAATGGGTACATTTCTTGATCCGGATCTAGTAGATCCAGATTAAGGGAAGCACCCAATGTGTTTCCACAGGAGGTGTAGCACCCATTAGAAATGGGTGCTAACACCCCTGCTGTGGAAAAAGCTTTGCACCCATCTGGGGAATCCGGATCGACCCACAAGGGGTCGGTCCATTACCCCAGGTGTTTTGGGGGGCGGGGGGGCAGTCTTCAAAGCAACTTCGAAGTGATTTCGAAGTGATTTCGAAGTCACTTTGAAGTGAATGTGAAGTCAACTTCGAAGTGACTTCGAAGCCAATGTTGGGGGGGTTTAAAGGTGCATCCCCTCCCCCTAGCCTCCTTTGGACCCCATTGCCTGTTTCCAGTGGAAACAGGCTCCCTTTAATGGCAGAAAACCCCACTGTAGACCCCTGGTCTACAGAAAAGCCGGATTAAAGGCCAAAAAGATCCAGATTTCCCCCACAGCAGTGGAAACAATCAGGTTCAAAATGGGTGCCGTAGTGGAAATGGGATCATCCGGCTCACAGCCAAAAGGTACAAAAATGGGTGCAAAAATGGGTACAATTGACAGTGGAAAAACACCCTAAGTCAACTGTAGAGATGGTATCTGTGTCAGATAATAACTTGGGTATGTAAAAATTAATCTGATCTGCCTGGAAACTGATTCAGTATTGGGTAAGATACTGACTTCTCATATCCCTATAGGAACTATTCAACAATTGCTAAGGGTACAGGGCCCCTACCCAATTAGTTTATGTGGTCCCAAATTTCACCTCTAACTGCTGGAGAGGATGCAGAATGAAGGCAACATATCACCATATGTAATGGCTGTGCTCCAAGATAAAACCTTTCTGGGATCTTCAGGGAAATTAACAATATTATGAACATCAACACCCAGATCTAACCAGAATCGGCATTGTTATAAATACACAGAGGACAGAGGAAGAAGAAGAGTTGGTTTTTCTACCCTGCTTTTCTCACCCATTTAAGGCGACTCAAAGAGGTTGGCAAACCGTCTGTTCTCCCCACAACAAAACACCCTGTGAGGTAGGTGGGGCTGTGAGAGCTCAGAGGAGAGCTGTGACTAGCCCAAGGTCACCCAGCTGGTTTCATGGGGGAGGGCAGAATTGAACCCAGTATTCCCAGATAAGAGTCCGGCACCCTAACCACTAGACCAAACTGGCTCACGACAGAGTGTAGACGCAAGGAAAAAATATATGTTAAATTATTGAAAGCTGCACTTTCAACGATAGCAGCCTCGTGGAAGGCAGTTGATAAATGTAATATAGAAACTTGGTATAATTATATAATAGATCAGTTTATATTTGATATGTTAAGACAGAAGGGGTTAAGATATGTGGGGGAATATATTAAAATTCTGGTTGAAACGCTATGGAAAGAATTGTATGTCTACATTGCCAGAAATGAGATAAATAATAAATTGAAGGAGGATGTATGTAAACTTCTGTTAAGTCTGACATAAGGTGGAGAGTATGTGTTTTGGTTTTATGTAATCACTTTATCAATGTTTTCTTTTGTTACTGTTTGTTAACAAAAAGTTAATATATATATAAACAATTTCTGTTTGATGAAAAATATTTTCTAAATCGGAACGTCTAAGTATACACGGTTCAGCCTCTTGAGGTCTGAAATAGTTTTGAAGCACACCTTGTGTGTGATTTTGTTTGCTCTGATCCTTCTAAAGAGGCTATAGACAGCAGCAACTCAGAAGGGCAGCCAGTTGGAAATGAGGTGACAACAAGGACCTTCCCTTTGACCGTGCAACTTTCACCCAGAGCACACCTAAGCCAGTCCAGCACAACTGAAGGCAAAGAGCCAAATATCTCCTTAGCATCAGCCAACACTGGTTAGATCCCAAGTATAGGACTGCAGTCCCAGGCCTGTGTATTGGGAGACAGAGGAATCTGTAAATACAGTAGCAGCAGTAATCTATTATGGGGCGTTTTTCCACTGCAGCCCTTAGATCTGGATCTAAAAAGATCTGGATGTAAGGAATGGGTACATTTCTTAATCCGGATCTAGTAGATTCGGATTAAGGGAAGCACCCAATGTGTTTCCACAGGAGGTGCAGCACCCATTAGGAATGGGTGCTAACACCCCTGCTGTAGAAACAGCTTTGCACCCATCTGGGGAATCCGGATCGACCCACAAGGGGTCGGTCCATTACCCCAGGTGTTTTGGTGGGCAGGGGGGGGGGCAGTCTTCGAAGCAACTTCAAAGTGACTTCGACGTCAGCTTCGAAGTCACTTTGAAGCATGAGCTCAACTTTTGAAGTTGAATGTGAAGTCAACTTCGAAGTGACTTCGAGGTGACTTCGAAGCCAATGTTGGGGGGGTCCCAAAGGTGCATCCCCTCCCCCTAGGCTCCTTTGGATCCCATTGCCTGTTTCCAGTGGAAACAGTCTCCCTTTAATCCAGATTTTCTGGGAGAAGACCCCATTGTAGACCCCTTTAATGGGATCTACAGAAAATCCGGATTAAAGGCCAAAATGTACCCATTAGATCCAGATTTCCCCAATGGCAGTGGAAACAATTGGGTCCCAAATGGGTGTCACAGTGAAAAGGGGGTCATCCAGCTCACACCCAAATGGGTCCTAAATGGGTGCAAAAATGGGTACTTTTGACAGTGGAAAAACACCCATGGTCAAAAGACCCAAAGCAATACAGCAGAATAACAGTCTATACAAAATAAATAGGAAGGAGTGCCTTCTCTCATATCGACCTGCCCAAGTATTTGAGATCCAGGGAGAGAGTCTTCTTGTAGTTCCTCTCTTTCAGAGGTGCAAGAGACAGAGACTTGCAAGGCGCGGGGCTTTTCAGTGTTAGCCCCAACTTTGGAACAACCTATTTCTGGAGGTTCACCAGATACCTACACTACATGGTTTTGGTGCCTAGTTAAAACATCTCTCTTCACCCAGGCCTATGAATCTCAGCTTCCCCTCAGTACTATACAGCCAGTGGGGAGGGAGAAGTGTGAGGCAAGTGGGGCTGTGAGAGCTCAGGAGAGAGCTGTGACTAGCCCAAGGTCACCCAGCTGGCTTTATGGAGGAAGAAGAAGAGCTGGCTTTTCTACCCCGCTTTTCTCACCCATTTAAGGGGACTCAAAGTGGCTGACGAAGTTTTCTACTCTTCTCCCCACAAAAGAACACCCTGTGAGGTGGGTGGGGCTGTGAGAGCTCAGAAGAGAGCTGTGACTAGCCCAAGGTCACCCAGCTGGCTTCATGGGGGAGGGCGGAATTGAACCCAGTATTCCCAGATAAGAGTCTGGCTCCCTAACCACTAGATCAAACTGGCTCATAGTTTGGAAGGGAGAGCTGTATTTTAAATATGTTTTAATATTTTATATATTTTGTGTTTTTTTTACTATTGTGACCCACCACCTGGGACCTTCCGGTGAAGGGTGGGATATAAATGCTACAGTTTATGGAAATGCTACAGTTTATGGAAACAGCTACCAGCCTAGATGGCTTCAAGGAAGGGTTAGACAAATTTATGGACGACAGATATATCAATGGCTACTAGAATGGATACCTAGTTACCTCTTTCAGGCTGGGGGAGACAAGCAGGATGCCTCTAGGGCTATTTGCTGGGATTTGAGAGCAGGCGAAGGTTTGCTTCAGATGCCCATGAGCATTTGGTGGGCCACTGTGTGCGATGGGATGCTGGACTAGAGGGGCTGTGGCCTGATCCAGCAGGGCTCCTCTTATGTTAAAGAAAACCAATGGTATAAGTTAAATTTAAGGTGTATTTTTATGTACTTCAGAATTTACCACTCGTTGGTGTTCACAGAGGTGTACTTTCAAATTCAATTAAGTAGGCAAGGTGCCGTCTACAGTAACAGACGTTTCCGTGCTGGGGAATGAACGTGTCACCCTTTGCTCTACGGGGAGTTGCTCTAGCAGTGGATCAGCCAAGCCTGAATTGAAACACGCTTGGAGGAGGAGGAGGAGGAGGAGGAGGAGGTGGGATCTAACACCAACGCTGTTCTACTAGGTGTGGTGCAAACCACCCCCACACACTCTCTCTCTGCGTGAATCAAACTGCCCTGTGTTTAGGTCAGAGAATTAAATCTCTGGGACATACAGAAAGAAGGAAAGCAAATGCTTATCGGACACCAGAACTGGCAGCCATCACCTCCACTCCCTACTAGGGTTGTGCACAAATGGGGTTTTTTGCATTCGATTGGTAACAAATCAAATGTTAGTAAATGTGTTTTCATTCAAATAGATCCCCTTCGAATGTGGCAGGACTCTATATGATACGAATGTATTTGTACAAATTTGTATGAATATCCAATACAAACATAACTGCTCTGAAAATGTGAAACCCGCCCTGAATCTACTCTGAATCCACTCTCAAACCACATCAAATGCATTCTGGATCTGTTGCAGATGTGCCACCTTCCCACCTCCCCATTTCACGGATGTTCCAAAGCATCCATACAAAAGTATCAAATGTTATGAATCTCTGCACGCCTCCTACTCTTGACCTGTGAGCGCACAGGCAACAAGGTCTGCTCTATACTCCCCACTTGGCCTTTGTGATGTGCAACACTCAAATCTTTCTGTGCGCTCAGGCTTGAATGGCATTTTAACACTTTCTGGGGCACCAAGTGGCAGGCGGAGACTAGCTCTCTCGCCCCAGCAATACACGCCTCAAAAAGCTAAGGCAGATGTTGAGAGTAGAGCTTATGGCACAGACAGGGACATTTGATGTCTTCCAAATACCCGGGAAGGGACAGGTGCGAAATCTGGGGGTACTCCTGGACTCTGCGCTAACACTTGAAGCTCAGGTGGAGGCTGTGGCCAGGAGTGCCTACTCCCAACTACGGTTGGTGCATCAACTGAAACCTTTTTTGGACAGAGATGACCTGGCCACAGTTATCCATGCTCTGGTAACATCCAGGTTGGACTATTGTAATGCACTCTACATGGGGCTTCCTTTGAAGATGGTTTGGAAGTTGCAGCTGGTGCAAAATGCAGCCACTAGAGTGCTGACCAGAACAGCTAGCCGTACACATATCACGCCGGTTCTAAAAGAATTGCACTGGCTGCTAATTCACTACCAAACCCAATTCAAGGTGCTAACTCTGACTTATAAGGCCCTAAATGACTTGGGCCCCAGATATCTAAAGGAGCGCCTTCTCCCATATCGACCCTAAATGACTTGGGCCCCAGATATCTAAAGGAGCGCCTTCTCCCATATCGACCTGCCCGCGTCTTAAGATCTGGAGGGGAGGCCCTCCTGGTTATTCCACCGCCTTCAGCAGCTAGGCGGGTGGGCACCCGGGAGAGGGCCTTCTCAGTAGCGGCCCCCAGGCTATGGAATAGTCTCCCCCTCAAGGTGTGTCAGGCCCCTTCTCTGTTTATGTTTAGGAAGGCGGTGAAGACGTACCTCTTCACTCAGGCCTTTGGTTAAATGTTCCCTACGCTTTCCCCATTGCAACCACTGTTTTTAAACTGTTTTTGTATCATTTTTTAAACTATTATCATGCTGGATTTTTAAACCTTGTATTGGTTTTACTATTGTTTTATACAGTTTTGATATGTTTGTTTTTAAACACTGTGAGCCGCCCAGAGACCCTTGGGTATGGGGCAGGATATAAATATAAATAAATAAATAAAATAGTTATGACTAGGGGTGTGCACCAATGGAATTTTCGACATCCGATTCAAATAGAATGTTTGAACGTCCAAATTCATCCGAAGAAAAAGGAATGTCTGAACCTTTGAACTGATATGAATACAACTGTACACATCCGTACGCCTCCTGTTTTCATCCCGTATGCATCCGTACGGAAATGCATTCAATGCAGAAGTATTCAGATGTATACACGTTTTTGTCTTGCATTTCCTCATTGATTCCTTATTTTATTTAAGGTGCATTTTTATTCCATACGTCTGAATACTTCTGTACCGAATAAACACTTGCGTATGAGAACATGTACATTTGAGATGTGGGGAAGGGAGATCAGAATTCTCTGAGCTGGATTTGTTTTTGCAGAAATTCTAATGCCAGGCTAAGCAGCTTCATCACCTCAGAACAGCACTGATAAAACACTCCCATCGCAAGCTAGAGATATCCACCACAAAAGACGGTGGAGATGGAGACCAAGTTGGCTACAGCAATGGATAGATTTCAACCTGGGACGTCCACAAATATTCATAACATTTGATATTTGTCCAAATTCATCCGAATTCAGACATTCAGATTCAAACTGAACGTTGGCACCTCTGAAGATTGACATTCAAAGGCGAATCGAATGTTTAGGAACATTTATACGCAGCTTTGTTACATTTGTGAACCTGGGAGGTGGGAAAGCAGCTGCACCAGTCACATCTGCAATGGATCCAAAGTGGGTTGAGAGCAGATTCAAAGTGGATTCAGGGCGGATTTGACATATTCAGAGTGGTAACAGAGGATACATATCGGATTCATGGGGGATACGAATGCGATTCATACCAAACATTTGTGTCAAATTTGTATCAAACATTTGTATCGAATTCAAATCCTGCCACATTCGAAGGGGATCTATGCAAACGAATACAAATTTGTTTGCATTCGATTCAATATGAACCAAACCCCCTAAAAACATTCATGCGTATCCTTACTTTCAACTGGACACAACCCAAACCATGTTCAAGTTATCGGTGCGCACGAATGCAATTTTTGGGATTCAATTTGAATTCAATACTTGAAAATTCAATTCAATTTGAATCTGCTGTTAAATTCAAGTTTAACCAAATTCAATTCTAATTAAGCAAATTCAAATCTATTACGAACATTGACAACATTTGTAGATGCCTGCACAAATCTTCCCCAGGTCCGTACACGTCTGTATGCCTTCCGTTGTTATCCCGTATGCAACCCGTTTTGTCCCGTACGGATCCACACAAATGCGTACGGATGTGGGAAAGATGCGGATTTTCAAGCACACATCGTGTACAAATGCAAATGTCCAAATAATTCGAATGAATAGATCCGAAATTCAAAATTTGAATCAAAACATTAAATTCGAATTTTGCAGGTATTCAATTCAAATTTCGAATGCATTCCAATATTCATGTACATCTCTAGTTCAGGAGACTGCCACATCCAAGACGGTAGTAAATATATTAACTAAAATTGTTAAGCAAGTGAATATCTGAAGTCCTTATGAATGCAAGAATTATCCTTTGAGAAGGAATTCCCTAGAGATGTGCATGCCATTGAAGCAGATGTGTCGTGTTTTAAACCAGCAGACTTTCAAATTTCATAAGCCTACAGCGATCAGAGATAGGGGAGCTCTGGGCAGACACATGTTGCTAGATTCTGCATTCTCCCAGGTAAGAATGAAGAGACATTTAATCTCATTTTTTCCCTTTTATTTGTATACCTCCTTTCCAAAAGAAAATTTGCCCAAGGCGGTTTGCAACAAACAGAAAATATACAATGCAAAATAACAATCAAAGCAGTATAAAAATTGTACATTATAGAAAACATTCCAAAAGACAACAAAAACACATGAACATAGACTGAGGAGGAGGAAGAGGAAGAAGAAGAAGAGTTGGCTTTTCTACCCTACATTTCTCACCCATTTAAGGGGACTCAAAGCGTCTGACAAAGCTTTCTGTTCTTCTCCCCACACCAGACACCCTGTGAAGTAGGTGGGGCTGTGAGAGCTCAGAAGAGAGCTGTGACTAGCCCAAGACCACCCAGCTGGCTTCTTGTAGGAAGAAGAAGAGTTGGCTTTTCTCACCCATTTAAGGGGACTCAAAGCGTCTGACAAACCTTCTATTCTTCTCTCCACAACAGAACACCTGGTGAGGTAGGTGGGGCTGTGAGAGCTCAGAAGAGAGCTGTGACTAGCCCAAGACCACCCAGCTGGCTTCTTGTAGGAAGAAGAGTTGGCTTTTCTCACCCATTTAAGGGGACTCAAAGCGTCTGACAAACCTTCTATTCTTCTCTCCACAACAGAACACCTAGTGAGGTAGGGGGAGCTGTGAGAGCTCAGAAGAGAGCTGTGACTAGCCCAAGGTCACCCAGCTGGCTTCATGGGGGAGGGTGGAAATGAACCCAGTATTCCCAGATAAGAGTCCGGCTCCCGAACCACTAGACCAAACTTGGCTGAGGCCAAGTGGAGTCCAGAGCAGGTGACCAAAGGCTCCAGGCCCACAAAGAACCACCTCCTCCAAGATGTTTGTGCCCCGTCAGGCTGGAGAGTCATCCAGAAGGCAGAGGGATCTAAGGCTGCCACCACTAGACCACTCGAGGAGGGATGGCAAGGTTCTCTTCCTCGGGCAGGGGAAAACCATAAGCAGCTATACTTTATGGTTTTTGCTGTAGCCAATACCAGGTGGAGTCCTGCACAGTTGATCAAAGACCCCACCCCCATAAAGAATCATCTCTTCTAAGATGTCCATGCCCAGCCAGGCTGGAGAGTCAAAGATTTATCCTGTTGGGAGTCAACAGCAAGTTATGCAGGACTAGATTTAGGAATAAAAGAGAAGCCCTGGTTGATCAAGCCACAACCTATCTAGCCCAACACCCCATCTCTCACAGTGGCCCACCAATTGCTTCTGGGCATCTCAAGAGGAAGACAAAGGCAAAACCTCCAACAGCTCGACTCCCTGAAAATGGCCCTTAGAGGCATCCTGTCTCTCTTTAACCTGGAGGTCATTCGCGGGCATTCATTTTCGGGTGTTTTTCCACTGTCAAAAAGTACCCATTTTTGCACCCATTAAGGATCCATTTGGGTGTGAGCTGGATGACCCCATTTCCACCACAGCACCCATTTGGGACCCGATTGTTTCCACCGCCGTGGGGGAAATCCAGATCAAATGGGTACTTTCTGCCCTTTAATCTGGATTTTCTGTAGACCCCATTAATGGGGTCTACAATGGGGTCTTCTACCAGAAAATCCACAGGAAACAGGCAATGGGGTCTAGAGGAGGCTTGGGGGAGGGGATGCAGCCATGGGGGGAGCCCCAAGTCCCAGCTTCGGAGTCATTTCAAAATCATTCCGAAGTGACTCCAAAGTCCCTCTGAAGCGATCGGCAGAGACTTCAGAGTCTTGCCGCCGGTCTCTCCAAAGAGATCAGTGCAGATTTCTGTGCTAATAGTGCACGGACCACGCTGACAGCTCTGGAGCCTCTCTGAAGTCCTTGGCAATCTCTCCAGAGGGACTTCGGAGTCATTTCGAAATGATTTTGAAATGATTTCGAAATGACTCTGAAGTCCCTCTGAAGCTGGGACTTTGGAGATTGCACTCCCCTGTCCCCAGAGACACCTGGGGTGACAGACTGACACCTTGGGGGTCGATCCGGATTCCCCACATGGGTGCAAAAGTGTTTCCACGGCAGGGGGGTTAGCACCCATTGCTAATGGGTACTACACCTCCTGTGGAAACACATTGGGTGCGTCCCTTAATCTGGATCTACTAGATCCGGATTAAGGAATGTACCCATTCTTAGATCCGGATCTAAGGGCTGCAGTGGAAAAACACCCCTAGTAGCCATTGATACACCTGCCCCCATGAATTTGTCTATAAGACCATAAGAGAAGCCCTAATGGATCGAGCCACAGCCCATCTAGTTCAGCATCCTGTCTCAAATTTGCCTGGCTGAACTACAATTCCCATAACTCCCGGCTAGCATTTTTTATGTCCTCGGACATCCAGAAGGAACCAGACGAGCAAAGACTGGTGTGTTGCAAGAAAGCAGCAGCTCCAGCTGTGATCAGCAGTAAGAAACAGTGCCAAAGAGAGTACTTGGCTATTTTATTTTCCCTTTGTATGTTCATATTTAAATGTGTTTCATGTTCCTGACTGCTTTATGTTCACTACCCTGAGATCTTGGTATTAATGAACTTAACTAAACTAGAATACAAGGGGAAAGGAGATATTTGGCTCTTAGAATGTTGCAGCATGAGCAAACAAAAGCAACAAACAGGAGACACTTTGAACTTTATAGCTGCATCCTTTTACTTGTATACATGATAACCCAACACACACACAGAGTGTATAACCACTAATGGGCTTTGACCAGATGTGTTTACACAAGTAAGGGAATTCATCTAAAACACCACTTTTAACACCAAAACCTCTTGCCACTTGAGATCTTCTTGCATAAGACAGGAGGAAAAAAATCTCAGTTCCTTTCTGCCCTAGGCCTTATTCTGAATTATATCTTGGCCCCTGGTCACACCTATGAGAGATAGGATGTCCTATCCATAATTCGAACCAAGGTCTTACCAGTTCTGTTCACACCTAGATCATTATAGGTCATCCTTAGGTCATCCTCCGCGGTCACACCTTTCTCCGCGATCAACCTGAGCCTCCTCCACAGAACTCTTGGCTCACCACCCCTTTTGCTGCATCAAATCTACCTCCTTTCTTATTGGATGCCATTGTGTCACTCAAGGAAGGCGAGGGTGTGTTTGCGGTTCTTTTTAAAGCCTGCTCCCCTACCTCCACACCTCCCTTTTCATGTGCTTTTCTTCTCCATGCAATTATTTTTTTTAAATAAATTTGCAGAAAAACGCTAGAGGAATCATGCACATAAACTGAGGAGAGAAGGGGAGGTGCCTCACGAACTCCATGTGTGCTGCCCACCCCCCAGATATTGGACCAAAGGAAGGACTGGACCCCACCCACCACAGCACAGTTCAGCCTCCTTTAGTCTGTCCCCCCCCTCCCGTTCACACTGAGAAAGAGAAGACGCCCTGGGATGCCAGGATGGGCCAAGTCCTCTGGAAAAGAGAACTCTGGTTAGAATGATCTGATGGGGATAAGCCAGCTTGGAAAATGGATTGAATAAAAATGATGCCAGTAACGTGACCAGAAGACAATCTGAAGTCATCTTAAACTGAAGTTGTGACCAGGGCCTTGGAATGGGGGCCTTTAGTGTGCGTGCAAGCGCAGGCAGTAAAAGGCCTCAGGTGGGTTTCTGCCATTGTCTGTACCAGGACATGGATAGCAGGTGCCTACTGTATGATATAACCTGGAATAAGGTCCAGTGCAGAAAGGGCTTCAGATATAATATACCAAAGACAATGGGTACTCAAGTGTTGACAATGGATCGCCAGGGTGGTGTTGGTCAAGTGGGGATGCGGTTCACAAATCAGTGTTCCCTGCGTCTCCTGTAAAACATTAAACTCTGTTTCCATTTCAGTGAACACATTTCAGTGTTGACCTTGGTTCTTTTGGTGTTGACAACCAAAGGGACATCATAATCGCAACAGATATTGATGATGCAGCTGATTCTTCTGCTCCATCTCTCTCTCACTCTGTTCATCTTGCATTAAAAGTAAGATGCACACTTCTCTTGGAGAGTTCAAAGCCACTGACCTTCCCTTTCTTTCCCTCCATTTTATAATTCTGCAACTTTCTAAGGTTAGCTTAGGTAGAGGCACCAATAGAGTCACTGGGTTAGCTTCCGCAAGCAAACCAGAGCAACCGATGATAGATGGGATAAATAAAATCCTTGCACTGAGTCATGTGCTGCCTTGAACACTGAGCATCAAGTTTAAACAGGAGGCCAATTTGCACTTGGCCTCGTAGTTTACAATAGGTTAACATCTGGGCAGGTGCAGCTGCAGGTGCAGGAGGCGTTTACAGCCTACAAACAACCCCTGCCTGCCCAGATGTTAACCTATTTCAAACTAGCTGTGGTGCAAAAAAATGTGCACCACATGCAAAGTAACGTTTACCTATCATGACCAGAAACTTACCTGGAGCATTTGCACCTTTTCCAGTGCGAGGGGTCATCTGAGAGGTCACGCAAACGCATCGGTACCTCAGATGACCTCTGATGCAACAGTATGTACCCAGAGCATCATTGTCGCCATAGCAGCAGCACACACACAGTTATGCATGGTACCAAAACCAAAATGGCAGCGTCCTGTGAAGGATCAGATGCATGACTAGATGAAGGTAAGTACCCAGGAGCATGGGGGCTAAGCAATTGTATATTAGCATTCCCTAGTGCAAACATTAGCATGTGTTAATTTGCTCTGCCCTTTTCCCATCTGGCGGATGGGAAGGCAAGTGCAGAAGAGCCAAAGGCCCAGGATTTGGACAGGCAGGCAATAAACATGAAGAGAAGATCGAAAAGGAAGCCCTTTGAGAACTTCCCAGAGAACTAGTTATGTTTAACTTTCAGTGGGGAAGACAAGGGGTAGCAGATAGGCCAGGGTAGCCCTCTTTATGTACCTGAGGAGCGATCACACAGAAAGAGGTCATGACTTCCCCTCTTGCCATCCCAGACTGCAGGATGCAAAGCAAAGGGTGTACAGTTGTTGACATTCTTAGACATCACTGAGTTGTGGCTGACTCCTGGCTATCCCACATGGCACCTCAATGCAGTCTTCTGGGTGAGGATACAGAAGCGGTATACTATTGCCTGAACCTGGGGGTCAAACTGGCCACCCTGTTTTCATTACCACTGAGCTACAGGCTGTCTCTGGGCTTCTAGACCTCTTCAGTCTGGAAAGACGGTGTTTAAGAGGCGACCTGACTGAACTATATAAAATCATGCCCGGTATAGAAAAGGTGGAAAGAGAAAATTTCTTATCACACGACACTATAACCAGGGAGCACTCTATGAGAGCCAGACAAGGGAAAGTACTTCTTCATCCAGAGGGTCAATGGTTCATGGAATTTGCTGCTGGAAGAGGTGGTGATAGCTACCAGTCTAGATGGCTTTAAGGTAGGGTTAGACAAATTTATGGATGACAGATATATAAATGGCTACTAGAATGGATGCCCAAGTACATGTTTCAGGTTGGGGGACAAGCCATTTGGGGGACAAGCCTCTAAGGCCATTTGCTGGGATTTGAGAGCAGGAGGAGGTTTGCCCTTGTCTCTGCTTGAAATGCCCAAGGGCAATTGGTGGGCCACTGTGTGCGACAGAATGCTGGACTAGATGGGCTGTGGCCTGATCCAGCAGGGCTCCTCTTACGTTCTTATGGTACAGGGCAGCCAACTCCACCTGAGGATTAGGGAAAATGCCTTTGAAATAAATAAGGATTGTCTGAAGGTAGAACTGGTTTCCAGTATGGCCAAACTATCTCTTGGGAAGGCTTTAATGGGGATTCCTTTACATGCCACTTAGGAATATGATCCCAAATCCCAATCCCCGGAAGTAAATTCTAGAGGAGACGGGGGGGGGGGTCTTCCTCCACCACCCCCTCCCACTTGAGTTTAATTCCACAAATTGAGCAGGTAACGGGTGTGCTCTGTGGTCCTGCTCTGCAGGAAGAACGCAAAGGCCACCAGCGAGCAAAGCATCAGCTAGGAACCTCCTTCCCGGCTTCCCAACACCTTTACACCGGCTGGTTCCCCTCCAACAATCCTGAACTTGTCATATTAGGACACAATAGATTCTGAAACACTGGACTTATTATGTAAGATCGCTTGTGAGTTTGAAGCCAAACCTTTTGCAGAGGGTTAGATGCCCTTTCCAGCTTGTGCCTTCTCCATACATGGTCATCTTCTGCAGGCAAGCAGGGAGGGGAGGGGAGGGGAGGACAACATCTGCTTGCGTAACAGGCCCTGCCTGCTCTCCAAGTTGCACTTGGGACTGGGGAATGATTGCTCAGTACGAGCAAGACACTCATCTCTGCTGCAGAGGATCCCTTGAGCCCCAAGTTTAGATGGAAACTGCTGGGGGGGCCTCAGATCATAGAATCACAGAGTGGACCTCGAGGCTCATCGAGTGCAGGATTTCCTAAACCATCCCAGACAGATGTAGCTCCAGCCTCTGCTTGAAGACCTGCAGTGAAGGAGGACCCACTACCTACCACGGCAGCCTACTCCACTGACCGATCGCCCTCACTATCAGGAAGTTTTTCCTAATATCTAATCTGCATTGACTCCCTTGAAGTTTCATCCCGTTGTTTCTAGTCCTCCCATCTTGTGCAAGTGAGAATAGGGACGATCCCTCTGCACCATGACAGCCCTTCAGATACTTAAAGATGGTGATCATGGGTCTAGGTCTTCTCTTCTGCAGGCTAAACATTCCTAGATCCTATAACCATTGCTCCAGACCACTCACCATTTTGGTGGCCCTCCTTTGGACTTGCTCTAGATCAGACTTGACCCTGCCCTCTAATGGCTACAGTTCAGGAAATCGGGGCACCTGGCTGTTCTGGATTGCACGGGAGGCAAACAGAGGCTAACCTGAGATAGCCTGGAGGTGTCTCTTGACCTTATTCAAACCAAACCTCATGGACAAAGCCCCAAAGCTTTGCATTTCAGGCATGCTTTCTTTGGGAACAACAGTACCAATGGGAGAACCTTAATGCACACAACCACACTAAACTGGAAAGCAAGAGCAGCAGCTTGCTAGCTTGCTTTTAGCACAAGCACAGGAAAACGGTGCCCTCTGGATTCTGGCTGACCAATTCCCACCGCCCAGAGCTCATGGGAGCTGCATTCAGCATCACAAAGCAGAGCTTGCATTAAGACAGGCTCTGAGGTAGCAGCCATTCTCTCATCTCCTGAATATCTCATCTTCAGTACCAGGCGCAGACTGCAGAATTAGCATGAAATCAACAAATGGCACAGGATTTCATGTCGACCGGAGCAGCCCTGTTTGCAGCACTTAGAAGAAGAGCTGGCTTTGGGGATGTGTTCTCTCCCTCTGGAAGTGGACTGAAGCTGGATTGAGCGAAATGCAGCTCAAAAGGGTCTGTTTTATGGAGATGCATGAATATTGGTAGGCATTTGACATTCAACAGAATGTACTAAATTTCAGCATTCAGACTCAAATAGAATGTCCGAAAATTCAAATGTAAACCTTCGAATTCAATTTTGGATCTATTAGTTTGAATTATCCAGACATTTGTATGTGAGCTGGTTCATGCGTGATGTGTACTTGAAGATCTTTCCTGCATCCGTACGCATTTGTACCGGAGCCGTACGGGATGAAAACGGGTTGCATACGGGATAACTCGGGATGCATACGGACGTGTACAGATCTTGGGAAGATGGCATACGCGCATATATGGACATTGTCGACATCTGTATGTGCAGATTCAAATAAAAAATTCAAACAAATAGATTCGAATTTGGTAAATTCGAATCAAATCTTGCTAAATTCGAATGTAAAAGATTTGATATCCAGTTGGATTTTCAGGTATTTGATTCGAATAGAATGTCAAAAAAGCATTCATGCCCATCTCTAGTCCATTTCACTGACCCATCCTGACAGCCTGAAAGCCTTTGCGTGCTATTACCATTGACCTCCCCAGTAGGAAGCACAGGAGGGGGTTGAAACAGATGGGAATGCAGGGGTCAGTATGGAGAGCAGAGGATTTGAGCTGGAACAGCCTGCTAAAGAGACATTGCTGAAAACGGAGGGGAGGTTCCTTCTCTTGTTGTCAACAAAAAGCCTCCTTTCTTTCTCATGAACTGTTGATGATCGCCTGGTAACAGGGACCTTTGCCCCTTTAGCCCCAAAGCAGACAGGCTGCCTCAGCTCCAAACACAATTTAACTAGCAATTCCTAATAAAGCACTTATTACCAAGAACATCCAAGGGAAGTATGTTTGCAGATGTTTGAGAGTTATAGAAAAGAGTGAGAAAGAAAAAGGGGCTTTTGTGCAAATTTCAGACAGTTGTATACAGAGGGTTTGTGTTGAGACAGGATGCTGGACTCAATGAGCTGTGGCCTGACCCAGTAGGGCTTCTCTTAGGTTTGTATCTAGAATGGATGCCTACTAGGTCCTGTCTCCAGGTTGGGAAGACAGGCAGGATGCCTCTAAACGCTATTTCCAGAGAGCCAAGAGCAGGTGAAGGTCTTGCCTTTGTCTCCATCTTGAGATGCCCAGAAACAATTAGTGGGCCACTGCGTGAGACAGGATGCTGGGCTAGATGGGCTGGGACCCAATCCAGCAGGGCTTCTTTTATGTTCTTATAGGGTTGGACAAATTCACGGACAGGTGGTTCAACAGCTACCAGAATGGATGCACAGGTACCATCTCCAGGTTGGAAAGACAGGCAGGGTGCCTCTAAAGGCCATTTCCAGAGAGCCAAGACCAGGTGAAGGTTCTGCCCTTGCCTTCTGCTTCAGATGCCCAGAAGCGATTAGTGGACCACCGTATGGGACAGGAGGTTGGGCTAGATGGGCTGTGGCCTGATCCAACAGGTCTTCTTCTATGTCCTTATGATCACATGTGTTTTGAAACTCATGAGGTTGGGAAAGAACAGTGGTTGACCCATCCATTGCCCCATAGCCTAACATAGCTCTCTGGTTTGTTAGGATAACAAAGATGGGATATAAATCTACTCAATAGAATAGTTCTGCAACCCCAGAACCGGAAGTGCTTTTCTGGCCTTCAGAAGGCCTATTTCAGCCTTTGGAGAGCTTTGGAATAGTCGTGCGACACCCCCTGATGCCTCCCACCCACCCCCTTACATTTTGGGGCAGGCTCCAATGGCATCAGGTGCCTATTCCAAGGCTTTATGGAGGCCGAAATAGGCTTTCTGGTTCTGGGAGCTTTTAGGGTGTCTGCAGGGGTTGGGGGGTTTCATCCAGTAACCGTGGTTAACTGAAACTGGTTACTGAATCAGTGGATACGGGGGCCCAACTGAACTGTACAAAAGCCAAAAGTTGAGCAGAGTACAAGCTTTACACACACAAAATCTCATTTCCCGCGCCCTATAGACGCGAAAAGAAGTCTCCAGCCACACAGGTTCCGTGAAGAATGCAACCAATTCTCGCAATCCTAGGAAAAATATCTTGGGCACCCCGCTTTGCCCCTGCATTCCATTCACATCTAAACTTTTTCCAAGCCCTCTTCAGGCATGTTGCACCACATTATGTAACAGTCCGCAATTAGACATTGCCAGGTTCCAAGATGGATGTGAGATCTGCCCAACAATCAGGAGGAACAGCCCAGCTTCAAGTTCATCTTTAAAACGACATCGCTGCAAGAGATGGAGTCCCTAATGGGTAAAAGCAATTCAGAAGGCTGATTTTCTGTGACAAGTTCTGGAAGTCAGTGAAGCAGATATCTGAGGGATAAAGATGCTCTTCAGCTGGGCTGGATTCCTCAGGCAACTATGCTGCCAACAATACAGACACCATGTGGCACTGCCAACTTTCAGAGAGGTAATGGGGAACCAACCTGGGACCTCTGTGGTGAGAAATATAGTGACCCTTGGCCACTTCCTTGATGTTAATGGCTGCAGTCTTTCAAGAGAGAGGTACCTTCAAAGGTGGCGAAAATGAGGGCGAGATTTTAAGACAGATGTTCAGAGTTTCTACTTGGCAAAATGGGCAACAGGGTTTTGGACAAATGCAGCCACACTGAATTACCAAACTTTGGAACAAACAAGTAGCAATTAATGCACCAGTTTGGTCTAGTGGTTAGGGAGCCTGACTTTGTCTAGGTATACCGGGTTTGATTCCACCCTTCTCCACAAAGCCAGCTGGGTGACCCTGGGCTAGTCACAGTTCTCTGTCTGAGATCTCACAGCCCCACCAACCTCACAGGGTGTTCTGTTGTGGGGAGAACAATAGGTTTGTCGGCTGCTTTGAGTCCCCTAAAATGGGTGAAAAAAGTGGGGTAGAAAAGCCAACTCTTCTTCTTCTCTTCCTCATGAATTAAGAGCCCTTCCAGATCAGGCCACAGCCCATCTAGTACAACATTACACCTTATATGGTGGCCCGTCAATTGCTTCTGGGCATCCCAAGAAGAAGACAAAGGCAAAACTGTTACCTGCTCTCAGATCCCTATAAATGGCCTTTAAAGAAGAATCCTTCTTGCCTCTCTCCAACCTAGTTGCAGTGTCTAAGCATCCACTGTGACGGCCATTGGTAATTCATCCCCCATCAATTTAATCTGTGCGTACTGGTCAATGCATACAGGTCTGCCCAATGCCAGAAACTCCGGGCAAACCTGCACGCCCTTGGAAGCAGATGAACCAGCAGTGCACAGATCCGCACTCCAAATGGTGCTATGTAGCTTAGGTGGCCTCAGCTGCAGCCCTTCAGATGGTCTTAACTACAAGTCTCCAGCATGCTTGGAGTTGTAGTTCAAGAACACCTGGAAGAGCCAGGTGAGAAGTCCTGATGTAGGTAGTAGAGCAAAAAAAATCATGCTTCTTCAATGGCCATTCCTGCACTTACCTTGCGAAATCTGGATTTAGGAGGACCTGATCTTTGGGATCTGGTCCTCAGGGAATCCGGTCCACCGTGTCCCGGATCTTTCTGAAGATCCCATAAGTCCACCCAGGGCCTTTAGCACCCGATGACAATGGGCGTTAAACATACATATGCCATAGAACCCTCCCTGGGCCTTGATTAAGCCTGAAGAGGTTCCGCCAGTGAGACGGCACAATTGGCCAACATGTACACCACTCAGGGGTCGCTTCCTCTAGGCCTGCCTCAGAACCCATTGGCCCGACACACCTGCAGAAGCATGGTCTACAGTCTATTCTTCATGATGGAAGAATGGATCAAAGACAGGATTAAAGGGATCCACCGCAAATCTGGATCTATGGGCTCGAAACACCATTGGGACTGGAATCGGGAGGCTCTCGTGCAGACAATGCATCCCTCATGAGATCCTTATGGGGTCCTCTGTGTGGAAGGTAGGTGGAGGATCTGTTCCACATGGGTCCCTGTCAGCTCTCTTCAGGGCCCATGCAGCAACCTTGTTTTCTTGCCCTGTTCTACCTTTCCTTAGTTATCTCTCCCACTGTTACCACTGATATTGTACATTTTCAAGGTGTAGGCCGGTGATGGCCAACCTATGACACACGTGTCACAGGTGACACACCAAGCCCTTTTGGGTGACACACATGGTCACCCTGGCACCTGGACGTGTAGTGCTTGCTTGTTCTTGAACTGTATGAAATACCAACTTTCAATTGAAGATTTAGCAACAAAAGTCACTAATGTAAAGAATTATTTGTTTTTGCTTTTACTAAAATACATATATCAAAAATATAACTTTTTTACTAGAGCTACAAATATCACAAAATTATGGATATTTCTAGATGTGACACAGCACCCGAGTTAAGCTAGGTTTTCTTGCAAATTTTGACACATCGAGCTCAAAAGGTTCGCCATCACTGGTGTAGGCAGATGTACATTTGTTTATTGTCAGAAGGAGACAGATATACTGTACCAGTTTAACTGCTTATCACATTTGTAACATTTATCGGAAAAGAAGACTTTATTTCTAGCATTTAAACTAGAAACAGCATTAACGGTTTTAACATCATTTACTTATAAATAATAAATGTTATCCAACAATTGACGTAAAAGGAAGATCAGGAAATATGAATGACTGTTCTTCAGGCTATACCGTTCCTTCTGTTTCTTCTTCATTATTACTAACCAGATCTTTCATGAGTGGCGGCTCAGGGCCACAACTGATAAGGCCCCGTCCTGACAGGAAGTGAAAGAAATGAAAGGCACTATTATGTCTTGGCTCTGTTGGGATTGTCACAGCAGCCCTGTGATATCAAGTTAAAAAGCCAACTATATCCAATTTCAGGAAAACCCAACTCTGAATGGGGTTACTACATAAATAGTGCTATATCCTACCCATCTGGCGGCGGCTCCTGGGAGCCACCATCTTAAATCATGGCCACCATGCACGTGAAGGGTCCAAAAAAGGCAACCAAATATGCACAGCAGTGACAATTACACACTTCCAGTTATTTTGTGCCATCAAAATACCTGGATGTCCTGACTGTGATATTACTCAAGGAAAACACCAGGACAAGAACTATAGAATGCAGAAGCAACGCAGCCGGCAGGTGTTTTCAGCAAAGTTGACGGCCTACAGGCATCAGCTGCTCAACCCAGAGTAATGTACTTGGGGAACTATCACACGTTAGCCCCGTCCCGTGCAGACAGATCCAGCCTAACCATGGGGTGGAGCCTTGCTGATCCAGAATGACATGCAGAAGAGGAGGAGGAGGAGGAGGAGAAGAAGAGTTGGCTTTTCTACCCCATTTTTCTCATCCATTTAGGGGGACTCAAAGCGGCTGACAAAGCAGCTGTTCTTCTCTCCACAACAGAACACTCTGTGAGGTAGGTGGGGCTGTGAGAGCTCAGAAGAGAGCCATGACTTGCCCAAGGTCACCCAGCTGGCTTCGTGGAGGAGTGCAGAATCAAACTCAGTATTCCCAGATAAGAGTCCGGCTGCCTAACCACTGGACCACACCGGCTCACAGGTGAGCTCTGGTAGCTGCACTGCTCATTCAATTACCTTGTATAGTACATACTTCACTGCAGTGAGATGGCATTTCTAGTTCATGGCGCCCCCAGACTGCAAGAAGAAAGTGTGGGATTTTGTTTAAATCTTGCAATCGCTTCTTGCTGGCCCTGTCAAATGGAAGACACAGTGCTAGGGCCAGTTTGGTCTAATGGTTACAGAGCTGCAGTGCAATTCTGCAGTTACTCTACAGGCTTCAGGGTCCTTTCAAGGAGATGAGCGCCGTGACTAGCCCAAGGTCACCCAGCTGGCTTCATGGGGGAGGGCGGAATCAAACCCAGTATTCCCAGAAAGGAGTCCAGCTCCCTAACCACTAGACCAAAGTGGCTCACGTCTGAATCAGAGGGCCCCTAATCCAGATCTAAGCCCTGCCCTAGTGCATAAAGGCCTAAGTGCTTAGTCAAAGGACGAAGAGTTGAGTCGGGGGGGGGGGGGGGGGGGACAGGACTGATGGAAGCCGAAGTCTTAAAATGAAGCTGCTCCATGACTCAGGCCTGTGGTTTTCTAGAAAGGCCTTGCTGTGGCAAGTGAACAACACACCCCTTATCTGGAAGCAACCGCAGCCGGCTTCCACTTTCCATTTCTGAATAACCAAGAAAAAACAGGGACGGAATTACCGTATTTATTCATTTAGAATGCTCAGATCTCGCTCCTCACCTGGAATTCCCAAGGTGGGTCACAACAAAAGATAAACACGAGAACACATTTAAAACACAACCCAGTCAACACTAAGGATGCGCACGAATATTCGAAACATTCAAAATCTGATCGGATTCGTTCGAATCTGGACATTCGAATGCCTACAAATTCAAATTCAAACATGCAAACGAACTTCAGTTTTTTTGAATCGATCATACAAAATATTCAGACATTCGTATGTGTACGGATACGTACAGGATGCGTGCTGGACCGTACGCATCTTTCCCACATCTGTATGGATCCGCACGAGACAAAAACGGGACGAATACGTGATACGTACGGGCACATAAGAATGTTGTCGACAATCGTATTCGCAAATACAGATTGAAAACGCACACGAATAGATTAAAATATATTCAAATCGAATCGAACATGAATACATTTGAATTTTAAACATTCGAATCGATTTGAATTTTCGGATATCCGATTCAAATCAAATCCCAAAAATAGCATTTGTGCACACCCCTAGTCTAAACACACACACACGCACTGACATGACTACATTCAGAGGAACTAAGAAAAGTCTTGAAGAGGTATGTTTTAACCAGGCACCAAAAACGATATAAAGTTGACACTTGGCCAGCCTCCCCTGGGAGGCTTTTCCAAAGCCTGGGGGGCCACCACAGAGAAGGCCCTCTTGCCTGCCACAGCCCCTCACACCTCCAAGGGCAGTGGGGCTACAAGACGGCCCTTGATTTTGTGAATTTAACGCACAGGCAAGTCCGTACAGGGAAAGGCAAGGAACGTTGACGAACCGCTCCAAAGCCCACACTAGAAACTTAAAAATTAAAGACAGTGTGTTCTCAAACATAAAAGCAGTACAGTATAGTGGCTACAGTGCTTGGCAAGAACCCACTCATCCATGAAAACTTATTTGGATCCATTGCGCCCTCTCATTTTTAGTCTCCCACAGGGATACTGTGAGGATAAAGCAGAGAAGAACAGAACAGCCATTCCTACCTTGGTCCCTTCAGCTTGTCTCAATGTCAGTAGACTTTGCTCAAGTGGTTTAATGCTTCCCTTAAATTTTATCCCAGGAATATTTAATGGGATTCATCCCAGGGCAGATTTCCATTCTCAACAATGCTCCGCGGTGTGTTTCAACCTCTTCTGGACTGTGGACACAGTACTACCAGAAGAGGTGGAGCCTGCAACCAGGTGGCTTTAAGAAGGAGTTCGATAAACCCATGGTGGACAGGTAGATCAACGGCTTGTAGAAGGTATGCTTAGATGCCACCTCCACCTCTCCAGGTCGGAGCAACAGGGAGGCCTTTTGCAGGGAACTGTGAGCAGTTCCTTGTCTTCTGTTTGAGATGTCCAGAAGCAATGGGTAGGCCACCATGTGAGATCCACGGCTGCCTGATCCAGCGGGGCTCCTCTTTCAAACTTATAAACAAATACATGGAGGAGAGGTCTATCCATGGCTACTAGCATGGATGCCTAGATACTACCTCCAGGTTGGAGAGGCAGGCAGGATGCCTCTAAAAGCCACATCCAGGGAGTTGAGAGCAAGGGAAGGTTTTGCTTGAGGACACCCAGAAGCAGTTGGTGGACCACTGTATGAGGAGGGACGATGGACTACAGGAACTGGGCCCAATCCAGCATGGTTCCTCTTATGCTCTTACATGGAGGCACAGCTACCCCAGACGAGCAAAGGAGGACCACTAACCAATGCAGACAGCCAAATGGCCTGGGCATGTTGACTTCGGCTGGCTGCTGAGCTTGGCATTTCCAGTTACACTCTGTGCATGTACCAGAGTGGGTGTGCACTGGACTTTTTTTCCCTACTAAGGACCTATTCCATCCTAACTTCACTCCAGGACACAGAGCAGCATCATTCCTGAATAAAGTGAAGGAATTAAAACCTAGCTGATGTCAGCAGCAGTTTTGGGGTGTTTTTCCACTGTCACTAGAAGTACCCATTAAGTACCCATTAGTACTTAATGCCATTAAATACCCATTAATGGTGACTTAATGGGTACTTCTAGTGACAGTGGAAAAACACCTTTTCAGCCTTTTCCTCCCCAAATTCAGACACCGCCATGGCTTTACTATGTTTACTACGTTATTGGTTTTAATGTGTTCATTTTATATGTTGCAACCCGCCCTGAGACCTGTGAGAATAGGGCAAGATAGAAATGCAAATGACAAATGAACTTTATTGCAATAAATAAATAAATAAAAATAAAGTGATAAATGGATGGATAAATAAATAAATAAATTTCACGTGTGGCATCATCATTATCGCTGCTACTACTACTACTACTACATGTAGAATATGTACTCTCTTAATAGTGCAGAGGGATCGTCCCTATTCTCACTTGCACAGAATGGGACCAGAAACAACCGTACAAAATTCCAAGGGAGTCAATCCAGATTAGATATTAGGAAAAACTTCCTGACAGTGCGGTCAGTGGAATAGGTTCCCACGGGAGGTAATGGGTTCTCCTTCACTGGAGGTCTTCAAGCAGAGGCCGGATCCACATCTATCTGGGATGGTTTAGGAAATCCTGCATTGAGCAGAGGGTTGGGCTGAATGGCCCTAGAGGTCCCTTCTAAGTCTATGATTCTGTAACTCACATCAACAGACATAAACCACCAGATGCAAAGATTCAAACAGGGCTGTCGAGCCTACGAGACGGAACCAGAGACGTAGCATTATCCTGCTGAGGTTGTGCCCCCATCCAAAGAGAAAGGCATCACTCCCTTGCCCTTAACAGGAGAAGGGCATTCTCTGTGCAATTTCCTGTGTGTGCATTTTAAAACACACACAGAGCTTTTCGCCCCGTCGGGAAGGAAATTTGGGCAGAAAACGGCAGCCATAATGCACCACAAACGCCACACGGCAGTTTCTCCTGCGGCTGGGTGGGGGCAAACCGCAGAAGCCCAAGGAGAATTGAGGGTCCCGGATATTTGAAGAGCCACTTGCAACACAGAGCCAACCGGCTGAGATCGGCCAGTTAACAGCCATCTGATCCAGACCCTTCCAGAAGCAGACAGACAGCCGATGGCCAAAATACCAAAAATAAGAAATACAATGCAGCTGCCAGAAAACCAAGCTCAGAAACCAGATTTGAGTCTCAGCTGCGACGGACCACCGTTCCGGAGCTTCACGGCAGCGGCGAAAGCATCAAGCCACATCTGGCCACTAAGCCGACCTCACCTAGGTCGCCCCCAGATGTGGCTCCCTTATTCCACTCCGTTGAGATATTATTCCAGAATAAAACGTGGGTAAACCCAGAGCGCCCACGGGTTATTCCAAACTATCCATGCGTAGCGGGACCAGGAACCAACGCCTTGGACTGGACACGCAGCCTCGCTCCTTCCAGACGCCGGAGCTTGGAACACACAGCTGTAAAAAGGTTTTATGGCCAGGAAGCTCAGAGAAGGGAGGGACGGACGGCCTGTTGGCTCCAGAGTCGCTTTTAGGTGCGCAGGGCCTTTTCTCTGCTCATGAGAAACACCCACGACCCACGGGGGAGGTCATGGAGACTGAGCCCCCTCCCTCGCCAAGGGCCACTTCTAGGCTTAGGATGGGTCCCAAGGCAACTCTGCTAAGGAGACCCTCTCCGGCCAGGCGCGTGGGGTTTTCTGCCCTCCAAGGGCAGCGCATGAAGATACATATGCCATGGAGGCACGGCGCATTTGCCACGCAGGCCAAGCAATGCTCGAGGGGGCACACCAGGCAGGGGGGCGCGGGCACCTTCCCAGGCGAGCGACCCAGGGCACTGCTACTGCTGCTGCTGCTGCTGCCGCGTTTCAGCCTCCCCCGCCGCCCACTCCCCTCCCGTCCCGTCCCCTCCCGGGAGGATTTTGGAGGCTTCGGGACCCCAAGGCACATACACACACGCCCGGCCGGCCGGCCCGGAAGAAACCGAGCCCCCGAGAGCGCAAAGCGCATGCAGGGCCGTCGAGCAAAGGAGCCAAGAAGCCCAGCTCCCCGTCCCCCGAAGGGGCGGCCGCCACCCCGCTCTCCAAGGCGCAGCGGAGCTCCAGGGGCGCCCGCCCGCCCGGGGACGCAGGCGCGGCGGTGGGAGCGCCCGAGCCCGTCCGGCTCCTTCCTCGCCCGACGGCGCTCGCCCCGGTCTCCCCCGCCGGCAGCCCTACCTCTTCCTCCAGGCTGTTGCTGCTGTGCTCGCTCTCCTTGGGCAGGTTGCTCATCGTGGGTGCGGGGAGAGGCGCCAGGGAAGCGGCAGAGGGGCGTCGCGGGACGGTCCGGGGGGGTTGCCTCGCCTCGCCTCGCCACGCGCCAAAAGGTCTCTGGACGCTTTACTCCGCTCTCGCTGCCTCCTTCGCCTTCGCGTCCGTCGTTCTCCCTTCGCCCTCGGGGGCAAGCCGGGCGGGCGGGCGGGCGAGCCACGCGGGGCCGCCCGGAGGAGCCTTCCGTGGGCTACGAGGGGGGGTCAGTGCCTGGTGCGAGCCGGGGGAAGGTGCCAGAGAGAGGGGTGGTCGGGGCGGAGGGGGTGGGAGGAGAGAGAGAGAGACGGGGGAGGCAGGGGCGCGGGAGGCCCCTCGACGTGCGCCGGTGCTGTGCAGGTGGGCGGTGCGCGGGGCGAACGGGCGGCTTATCTGGCGCGGCCCCGGCTCACGTCCAGCTGGCTGGCTGGAGGCAGCGGCCAATGAGCGGCCGGGGGGCCAACGAGATACAGCTGCAGCTGCTGCTGCCGCCGCTGCCGGGGCCCACGCAGCTCAGCCCAGCCCAGCCCGCAGCAGCCCGCGCGCCCTCCTGCCTCGGCTCCTCCGCCGCGAGTGTTGCTGCTGGCTGCACGCGCCCATAGAGGGAGCGCCCGCACCGGACGGACGGACGGACGGGTAGAAGGGAGGGGGGTACGGAGGGGCGGGGCGGGGCCGGCAGCCCAGCCCCTCCCCGCATCACCGTCGCTAAGGGAACCTGCCAGCCAATCACCGACGCCGACTGCAAACTTTCTCCGGCCCTCGACGGGCATCGCGCGGAACTTTTTAAACTTTGATGAACTCGCCGCCGGCTGGGGAGCCCTTAAAGGGCCCGCGCGCCCCCGCCTTCCTACTTGGTCGCGACTGGCCCCCAGTTTGCTTTGGCCCAAGCCGTCTAAGCTCGCGGGTGCCCTTGCCCCGGCGACCCCAGACCCAAAAGAGTGCGGGTGGAGAGAGGGGGCTGCGGCGAGTCAAAGTCTTCCAGTGTGAGCCGGTTTGCTCTGGTGGTTAGGGAGCCGGACTCTGATCTGGGAATACTGTACCGGGTTCGATTCCGCACTCCTCCACGAAGCCAGCTGGGGACCTTGGGCAAGTCACGGCTCTCTTCTGAGATCTCACAGCCCCAACTACCTCACAGGGTGTCTGTTGCTGGGAGGAGAATAGAAAAGCGGCTTTGTCAGCCGCTTTGAGTCCCTTTAAATCGAGGAGGAAAGAGGGGAGAAAAGCCAACTCTTCTTCCTCCACGAAGCCAGCTGGGTGACCTTGGGCAAGTCACGGCTCTCTTCTGAGATCTCACAGCTCCAGCTACCTCACAGGGTGTCTGTGATGGGGAGAAGAAAAGAAGCTTGGTCAGTCGCTTTGAGTCCCCTTAAATGGATGAGAAAAGAGGGGTAGAAAAGCCAACGCTGCTGCTTCTTCCGCTTCCTCCCTTCCCCCCCCAAAAGACGGTCTTTGTGTTGTATTCACACCTAAGTTTTATTCCGGCTTCAGGCCACTTTCGGAGCGAGAAAACTCATCTTTTTCCTCCCACGTTGCGTAACGCAAAGGAAGTTTGTTTTTTTTAGTTAGAGGAAGCCCAAAGGAAACTACTCGTGCTTCGTTCCCTCTGAAAGCGGAGTGAAGCCGGATTAAAGCTTGGGTGTGAATGGGGCCTGAACCAGGCTCTGTGTAATATTTTGCCAGTTGCGATGCTGAGCGAAGAGACAGATAATTCCAGCCCACACCAAAGTGCGCGGATTTATCCCTTTTTCCCCTGATCGATGTGTTCCTGCGTGCCTGGCAGACGGCATTTCGTTAGGGCTTCGTGGTCCTGAGACTTTACCCCACCAATGGGCAGGACTTGGACTCCAATAAAAGGGTGCCACAGGCTGGGCGCACGGGAAAAGAGCCGTCTAGGGATCTCCAGGTGGAGTAAGCGGGCTTTGGCGCTGCTGCACGTAACCATTCTGAAGGCGTCTTTTTAAAAGGCTTCCCCAGCGCTCCAGCGTTTTAACCCCAAATCTGGTTTCTTGACAGAGTGTTCCATTTATCTGAGAATCCGATGGCAGCGATCCGGCGAGGCGCGCCAGAAAACCGAAGGTCGGAACTGCTTCGATAGTAAAAGCAGGCGATGCTCCTGCCTCAACCTTGCAGGTTATGGGGTTTTTAAGAAATATATATATATTTTCCTGGTTGGCTAAACATACAAGAGTTACGGGGAAACCCCTTGAAAGGAGACTAAGGGAAAGGCGGATTGGAGTCTCTGCGCAGTGATAATTTATTTTTATTATTATTATTATTATTATTATTATTATTATTATTATTATTATTATTATTATTATTATTATTATTATTAAAGGCTTCATGCTTGATGGTGCGCGAGAGAAATGCCAGACTCTTCATAATATGATGATGATGATGATGAAGAGTCTGGCATTTCTCTCGCGCACTATCAAACGTTCAGCCATTATTATTATTTATTATTATTATTATAGGCTGCACGCTTGATGATACCAGGTGACAGCAGAATTGGGGAGAAACAGTTGGAGAAGCTCACCAGATATGAAGACCTGAGAATTGAACTTCAGCAACTCTGGCGAAAACCAGTGAAAGTGGTCCCAGTCATCCTCGGCACACTGGGCGCGGTGCCAAAAGATCTCAGTGGGCACCTAAAAACCATTGGCATTGACAAAATATCCATCTGCCAACTTCAAAAAGCCACTTTACTGGGGTCTGCTCGCATAATTCGCCGATACATCACGCAGTCCTAGGTGCTTGGGAAGTGCCCGACCAGTGATGTAATACGAAATCCAGCATAGTCATCTTGTTTGCTGTGTGTAACTGCTGCTTTTATATAATAATAATAATAATAATAATAATAATAATAATAATAATAATAATAATAATAATAATAATAATAATAAATACTATTACTATTACTATTACTATTACTATTACTATTACTATTACTATTACTATTACTATTACTATTACTCTTATTATAGGCTGCATGCTTGATGATGCACGAGAAATGCCAGACTCTTCATCATCATCATCATCATCATGTGAAGAGTCTGGCATTTCTCTTGTGCACCATCAAGCATGCAGCCTTACTATTATTGTTATCATCATCATCAAGCATGCAACCTTATTAATAATAATAAGACTGCATGCTTGATGATGATGATGATAACAATAACAATAATAATAATAATAATAAGGCTGCATGCTTGATGATGCGCGAGAGAAATGCCAGACTTTTCATTCTCGACGGATTCAGAGCCGTTTCTTGGCAGGTTTTCCAGCCGTATCTTTACTTTCCGTGCGGTCGTCGCGTTCGGAAGTGACTTGCACCGAAGAAGAAAGTCCTCCTCGCCTGCGGAAGAGGCAACTCAGAACATCGGTGGCCATCGGGGACGGGGACGAGGCAGGTCGATTAAAACGAAAAAAGAAGCACACACCGAGGGGGACCGGATCAGATGGGGGCGACCTCTAGGAGAAGGAAAATAAATGCTGCCTCGAGTTCGCTTTCAAGGCCTTAAATTCAAGGGCAAAGACTCCCCCCCTGTCTTTAATCCAATATGCGCGGGGTGGTGAAGGCATAGATTTAAAGGTATATATTTAAGAAATAAAAACAGCCACACACATTTTATTATTTTCCTTCCAGATGTTCCAAAAATATATTTTTTAAAAAGTCCGGATCTTTATCGTTTTTTCCCCACACATTTCGATCACTCGACTATTTATTTTATTTGCATTTGCATCCTGCTCCATACCTGGAGGTCTCTCCGGTCTGGACAGGTTAGAGCAAATAAAAACAAAATAATAAAACGTCCAGGTCCATATCGGGGTCCGAAAAGCGACCAGGAACCGACTGTGTCTGGCAGGCTTGACGTGTGATCATGTAACCACCATTCCTTGCAGGGCTTCGAGGCAAAGGGAGGGACCGCGATTTGCAAATGAGGCGGGATGGGCGCGGCCTGAGTCCAGAAACGACAGGTTTCGAGGCGCTCTTAAAATATATGTATATATATTCGACCTTAATTCTGCCTCTGTCCTGGGCTCCAGGGACTGTGATCACATTTAAGGTTTAATCCACTTTCACAGGGAGAGAACACATCAGCCAAATGACAAACTGCTTTTTTTCCTGTGTTAAATAACAGAAAAATCACCTTTGGGATAGATAATGTGGAAAGAAAATTACTGGCCACTTGGCTGATGCATTCTCTCGCTCTGAAGGTGGACTGAACCTGGATTAAACCTTGTGTGTGACCACTGTCGAGGTTTAAACCAGCTTCAGTCCACTTTCAGAGCGAGAGAACCCATCAGTCAAGTGACCAGCTGTTTTCTTCCAGTGTTAAATAACTCAGAACATTCACCTTTGGGATAGGTAATGCGGAAAGAAAATTACTGGCTACTTGGCTGATGGGCTCTCTCGCTCTGAAGGCGGATTAAACTTTAGGTGTGACCGCAGCCAGGGCAATGCTTCCGAAACGGAGATCGTCTTGGGTCGCCCTGGATGCGGTCAGTGAATCGAGCCGTACAGCTATTCTTGGACAAGAGCATCTCAGGCTGCCTGGGTTGTGGGAATCGTGGATGGCTGGAAGGAGAGGAGAGGTTAGTATGAGAAACAGCAGTTTGGACAGATGAGGAAATTCGTTTTGGTCGCTCACGAATCGTGCAAGAAACACAGGGACTTATCCAGTTTCCACTCTGGGGCGCAGGTAAAAGGGCTTCCCTGCCATTCTGGCTCGTGGATCTTTTAGCTTTCTTCCCACTTAAGTGGCTACTTACTTGCTGGCGTTTCCAGGGGGAAAGAGCAAAGAAGCCATCTGCACATGCTTAGGAACCCGGTTGCCTGGCTTATTCCAGCCAGATGCGCCTAATGGCACCAGTTGCTCAGAACAGGGGACTCACTCCAAAGTCAAATGATGCTCTTGGGTGGAAAGGGTGGTGATAATTAGGTCTTGGGTTGATAACTGAAGTGGCAAAGCGGTGTGGGCCTTCCCCATTAAGGGATGAAATCCGGAAAAGTTTCCCTTCCTGTGTTATTTGTTTGTTTCTTTCTGTTTATCTAAAGGGGCAGGGATAAGCAAACGCCTTCCCTTTCTAGAACTTCCTTTTCCCTTTCTCTCTGGCTGTAGTCACAGTTAGACCAGGTCAAAACGATTTCAAAGCTCTTTCTCTTGAATGGGAATGTGCCCTTAAGGTTTAATCCAGCTTCAGTCCACTTTCAGAGGGAGAGAACACACCAGCAAGGTGACAAGCTGTTTTCTTTCAGGGTTAAATAGCTCAGGAAATTCCCTTTGGGATAATATGGAAAGAACATTACTGGCCGCTTTGCTTTGCTCTCGCTCTGAAAGTGGACTGAAGCTGGATTAAACCTTAGGTGTGACCGCAGTCAAGGTTTAATCCAGCTTCAGTCCACTTTCAGAGCAAGAGAATATAGCAGCAAAGTAACAGGCTGTTTTCTTGTTAAATAACTCAGGAAATTCATCTTTGGGAAAATGTGGGGGGGGAATTACTGGTCGCTTTGCTGATGTGTTCTCTCACTCTGAAGATGGACTGAAGCTGGATTAAACCTTAAGTGTGACCACAGTCAATGTTTAATCCAGCTTCAGTCCACTTTCCGAGAGAACACACCAGCAAAGTGACAAACTGTTTTCACTGTTAAATAGCTCGGGAAATTCCCCTTTGGGATAACATGGAAAGAAGATTACTGGTCGCTGCAGGAGAAGGGAGGAAGAGAAAACGAACCTAGAAGAAAAACCCATGGAACCTCCCTTAGCGTCTTTTTGGGGGGTGGGAGGATGGTTTATATACCTTTATTTGTTCTTCATTTCCAATTCCTTTGTAAACCTTGGCAAGGGCGACCTGCAAGGTATGTTTAGCCCCAAGATATACTTGTCCTACGGACCCAAAATAACTGTATGTGTATATATGCGTCAATCTCTCTCTCTCTCTCTCTCTTACGCACACATTTAGGAGTCCTAGAAAACTCTAGAGGTTTTCAAAAAGAATCAGCTTGGGACCGGGGTTGAAATCCTTGCTCTGCCGTGAGACTCTCTGGGTCCCCGGGGGCTAGTTGCTGTCTGTCTGCATGGTGTTGCCCCACTAAATCAGGGCTGTCTCCATGGAGACATCCATGCGTTTTTTTCTTGGCAAATAAATAAATAAGTGGTTTGCCATGACCTTCTTCCAAGGAGAAGCCAAAGACAGAATCTGCGGCCGTCCGCTTTCCAGCTACTTGCCTTACCAGTTCCTTTCTGCGTAGTTTTGCTTTATCGTGGGAATAAATTGGGCCTGGATAGGAGATCATGGGCGATTCTGCCCTGACCAGCATTCTGGACCAGCAGCTGTACTGGGAGTTTCCCCCTGCATGCAGATGTGGTCTAAGGGAGGCCACACCCTTAAGCCCCACCCCTTAGCTATTATATTGGAGCAGGAGACTCAGGCTCTTTTCACACAAAGCTTTACTCACCACCCAATTCAAAAAAGACATTAGCAAACTAGAGCAAGTCCAAAGGGAGGTCTGCCAAACCCTGGAAACCATGGCCCTTTCTGCACTTGGCCTTATTCTGGAATATATCTCAGGATAGCCGTCTGCTGGCCACAGGCTAATGCAGACTATGGCAGTCCTCACCTGGGGCCCTCCACAGTCTGCACCAGCATGTAGAGAGCAGGTCCTTATTCTGCGATATATTCCAGAATAAAGCCAAGAGCAGAAAGGGCCCTTGCCCTACGAGGAAAAGTCGAATGATCTAGGAATGTTGAGCCTACAGAAGAGAAGACTGAGAGGAGACATGATGGCAGTCTTCAAGATGTCACAGTGCAGAGGGATTGTCCCTATTCTCACTTGCACAAGATGGGAGGACTAGAAACAACAATATGGAACTTTGGGCCACCTAGTCCAGTATATGCTACATGCAAGGCGGACACAGCATTACTAGAAGGGGACAGGGACTCTCAAGGTGTGGAAGGGAAGTTCCTTGAACCGATTCAGCAGTAAACAGGGAAAGGCCCTCAGCTTAAAATTCCCGTGCAGCCACAAACCTCATTGGTGATCTTTGACTTTCCACAGTCTCCCTGTGGAGCCCAGTATTGTTGTGAGGATTACATAGAAGTAAGCAGAAAGTGAAAAATTCCAGCTTCCTGCTCTTGTGCAATGGAAGGAGGTGTGCATTTACAATCAAGCTGGTTCTTTAAAGTATCTCTGAAATCCCAGCGTCAGCTTGCTTTCCACTGTATCCATTTGCAACCAAGGAACTTCCAAAGACTTATCTGTGCTGCAACCTGTTACAGAAAACCTGGAACAAAAGAGCTGATGCTTTTCACACAGTGGTTCCCAGACTGAAATTCTCCTCATATTTCAGAATAACCCCTGTCCTCCTCTTCCTCCTCAGTGAACCATCCGCTCCCCTTCCCTCACCTGCAAACACCCATGGGCACAGCCATTTCTTCTGTTGCCATCTTTTGCGTCTCTCTTCCATGCACAAATACCTGTTCCTCATCCCTACCACATCATACAACCTATCTTCTGGCACATGCACAATTATCCCTTTCTTTCTCTCCCCTGTGCCACATGACTCTCCCTCCTCTCCTTCCTCACACCTCCCTCCCTCACACTCACACACGAATGCCCTCCGTCTCTCTCCACACCACACCCTCACACAAGCACACACAAATGCTCAAACACACTGATTCCTTTCCCTCCTCATTTCTCTCACACATATTATTGGTGTTCACACTCACACACATGTGTGCCCGCCTTCTCTCTCCACACCACACCCTCACACAGGCACACACAAGTGCTCAGATACACTGCTCGTTTTCCCTCCTCATTTCTCTCACACATATCACCCTTCACACACACGCGCGCCTCTCTTCTCCCACAGCCCCTTCTCTCACACATGTTTGTCCCACCACACTTCAGCCTCTTCCGCATCCCTTTCTCCTGCCCTGCTTCCTTCCTTTGCTCAGCCTGAGGACGCCTCCTCTCGTGTAAAGCCTCATTTGGCCTCCACTGAGGTGGCAAATCTGCTTAAGGCTGTACCAGTTCAGGCCTCAGGCTGGGGAGCAGCTATTCCCTTCATGATGATTTCCTCCACACAGACACGGAGCTTACTAGAGAGCAGAGAAGGCCTGCCGGTCCCTTCCTTGTTGAGCTTCTAGACAACATTCAGTGGTGTGATAGCTTTCAGCTGCTTGAAGTGGTCTGGCTGAGACCTTGGCGCCATTCCCAGGCAAGAATTAGGCCAAAAAGGGAAACGGCACTGAATCACACGGCCTGTCAGTAACCCTACCACAGCCATTAGATGAGGAAGGCCAAGTTTGGCTTGCACTTGAGGAGACAGTGGTCCACCTCTTCCTTGCCCAGTCCTCTCAGCGCACACAGGTCTCCTCTGCTCTTCTTTTTCCTCCCATAAAGTAAGAAGGGGATCCTTTCCATGAGGTAACAGGGGAATCCTGCAAAACGGATACCTCCCATGGCCTCCTGTTACAACATGGAGCACAGCTGCAAGGCACTCATTAGATAGACTCGGTTTCCAGGTGAGCTGAATTTAGACCACACAGTGGAAGATGGACCCCACTGGAACCACAAAGTCAGGCTTCAAATTGATTGTAATAGTGGTTAGAACATCTGGCTGGAGAAGCTGAAACCTTCCCTGGATTTTGCTCTCCATATGGCCACGAGAGGCCACTGAGTGGCCTCTGTCTTGTCCCAGTCTCTCAGCAGAACCTACCTCACAGGGTTGTTGTGAGGATGAAACAGAAGGAAAGGGAATAACTTTAGCCGCCTTGCATTCTTTGAAAGAAACAAAGTCCATAAATGTTTCAGCTAAATGAACAAATGTTTTACTTCAATAAATTCTGCCTTTCTTTAAAGAAACCTGAGGTAATTCCTTCAGTTTTGCCCTCCTCAACAACCCTGTCAGGTGGGCAGGGCTGAGAGAGCATCACCCACTGAGTTTTGTGATGGAGGCAGCCTTCCATCCTTGATCTCTAAGCTTCTGGAATGATGCTTTAGCCGGTTAAAGCCCTCAAATGGATTTCTTGCGACCTCTGAGGAATTGGTTAATCTAGATTGGTTCTGTTTTGTCTATAGTAAAGAACTGGTTTTGAATTTTGCATTAGCTTTTGTGACACCCCTCCCCCCCCCACACACACATATAACACATTTCCAGGTTACTTAGCAGCCAAATTAGCGTGGTATTTTCCTGCCAGGGACCTGCGGTCGATGGATAAAGCCCTTTTGGTTGCACCTCACACACCCACGGCTACCACGAGACTTTGAGCTTTCCAAGACCTGGTCCCATATCTTTGGAACAGGCTGCCCCTAGCCCTAAGGCTAGAAAAGGATCTGACCAAATTCCGCAAGGGCTTGAAAACAGTTCTTTTTAATACCTGATGGATTTTAGTCTATCGTTTGACAAATATTCATCTATTATTTAGTTAAGGGACTGGAAACTAAATAGGAGGTTATTATGAATGAAGCAAAAGAAACCCTACGGCCCAGTGCCAGTCCGGGGACCGGTAGTTGGGGACCATATTCTGGAATATCCATGCTTTGAAGCTGATGGGCAGGAGAGTCAGATCAGACAAGGGGAAAGATTTCTTCACCCAGAGGGTCTTCGGTCTATGGAATTTGCTACCAGAAGAGGCGGTAACAGCAACCAGCCTAGATGGCTTTGAGGGAGGGCTGGACAAATTTATCAATGGCTACTAGAATGGATGCTTACTTCCTCCAAGCTGGAGAGACAGGCAGGATGCCTCTAAAGGCCATTTGCAGGGATTCAAGAGCAGGTGAAGGCTTTCTCTTTGTCTTCTGCTTGAGATGCCCATGAGCAATTGATGGCCCACTGTGTGTGTGGGAAGGATGCTGGACTAAATGGGCTGTGGCCTGATCCAGCAGGGCTCTTATGTTCTTATTTGTATATTCTGGAATAATGCATGGATATTCTGGAACAGGAGTCCCCAACCTTTTTTGCACTGCAGACTGGCTTCCTTTTCCATGGTGGGGCAGGGCAGCTTGTTGCAGCGGTGGCGTGGACCAGCAAAAGAAACCCTACGGCCCAGTGCCAGTCCGGGGACCGGTAGTTGGGGACCATATTCTGGAATATCCATGCTTTGTCCTGAAATATCGAAATATAGTGGAACCAGCAACCGATGTCTGGAGGCAGTCTGTCTGAATCATGCTTACAGTCAATGGAACCGACAACATTAACTCACAAGAGAAAACAAGACAATCCTAAAGGAAATTACGCGTACCATTTCAAAAAACCATGTTGAAGGTTCACACAAGTTTAGCATGATAAATGCAGCCCAAAGTTTGGTGGGACATGATCCCTCTAAGAAAACAGGTGGAAGGGCAGGTGAAAACCTAAATCAACCAGTGAAGAGTACATTTCGTTTAGCAAAAATGCCACCTGAACCAGTGAAAAGCGCATTTCATGCATTGAACATCTCTTTGCCACTTAGACTTGGACCTTAAATTTGTATGCATGGAAAATGGCTACAGCTGCTTACAAACCAGTTAACTATTTATCCAAGCCAATATTTGCAACAAACAAAAAAACAAACTTTGACATCAGCTAGTATGAAGTCCCTGCTCTCAGCAATCCTAGAGGGTAAATTTTATTTTAAAAAAAAAACCCAAAACCTTATTCAGAGCAATTACAAGCCTGTGGAAATGCAGAAGTTGAAACAACTGGCCATGTACTTCTTTATTGTGCTTTCTGTCACAATTTTCATCCTAGAGGTTTATCAATCCCATCATAAACAAGTCTAAGGCCATGTCCCCACTTGATTATTTTAATCTGGATTGGACTATTTTTATCTGGATTCAGAACCGAGTGTGCATTCTGGCTGTTCCCATTTGCTTGACAATAACACGGGCTCAATTCGAATATCGCAGCAGCAGTTCCCATTCAAACTGCCCAAATCCCCAGCATGGAAAAACAGGATTTTTTCATGTCTGTCCCTTGTCCAAACCCTGTAAGCCTGCCCGGCTCAGAATCAGCTGAGCGAAAGAACAGACAGGGCAAAGCAATCATTCTCATTTTCAAATCGGACACTCCCTCCATTTACTGTGTTACCAGGAAGGCAGCAGCTTTGCACAGAATCAGCTGAACAAAAGAACAGACAGGACAAAGCAATCTCTCCCTTTCAAATCAGTGAAGGGTGGGAGGAAAACGGAGGATCATCATTCCTGCACAAGTTCAAAGAGAGAAGAAGGGATTCCTTTCCTTCTTCTTTGCTTTGAATGAGCTGCTCAGGATGGAGCTAGGCTAAAAAAAGATTTCCTCTGGCATTCAGAGAAAGGGGAAATCTATGTTCAAAGATCCAACACTTTAGGATTGCAGGGATGGGAAAGACAGGGGCAGACCTTCCCAGATGTGAAATCCCACCCATCTGCCACGTCGACAGTGGCAGAAGGCATTGGCCAGAAGGATATGGGGGGTACAGCCCCAAAGGCAGATTTCCTCCCCGAATAGTCTGGTAGCGTTCCCATTGGGAAAAAAAGAGGGATAGCTGCCAAAACAAGACCGAGAACAGTTTTTCCAAGGACTTTTTTTTCTGCAGATTTTAGCAATATTGTCCTTGTAAAGTCCAGGAATAAAAATATAAATGGGATCGGACAATCCCAAAAATGGACTGGATTCACATTTAATCTTGTATGGGAACACACCCTAATACGTTAGAAGTAGTTGGGCTTATCTCCTTGCTCACCAAAGAGCTATGTCAGTCCAAGTTGCTAAATTCTAGCAGGCGGCAATTAAGATTTGTCAACAGTGTTATAAATAACTAATCTGGGCTGTGTGATACATAAAACCTTTTAGTTATTGAATACTTATAAAGTTGCCTCTACATTGTTTGTTCTCGTTGACTTATATCATTATAAGAGATCACAACAACGGCAGACTGACTGACCGCTCTTCAACCACTACTGAGGAAGGTTTCCCTTTTGGTCCCTGTGATTTTCTCTGCATTTTTTATTTTGTCATATGAATCCTGTTGCACTTAGGTTTTGGTGTCTACATGTGCAAAAGGAATTCCATTCTTTTTGAGGGGAAGGGGGTATCCAAAACCACAGTATTCTCTATTTTATCTCACTCAATTAAATGACCTTCGTATCTTCACAAAACTTGACTTTTAAAATCAAATTCCTTCGCTGCAGCATTTGTTTGAGCTGTCACTATAGTTAAATCAAATTGGATAAAGCTTATAATTACTTGAACTAAGACTGTTCTCAATAAAAACAATTTCCCCCTTTTATAGCTGATTCGGTTGCCAAGATCACTGGCAATTTACTGTTGAAATGGTCATATTAATTGTGCACTTACACCCACCCACACAGAGTTAACTTCAAAAGTTGTATTTGCTGAATAAATTAATAAAAGCCAAAACAATATATATATTTTTTTAAAAAAAATGGCATTAAACATTTTTCAGACAACTAGCATTTTAAAATGGAGAGCGTTGGATCTTTCCCACTAGGAGAATGTTCCATGCATGCATCCACCCACCCACCCACCCACCCACCCACCCATCCATCCATCCATCCATCCATCCATCCATCCATCCATCCATCCATCCATCCATCCATCCATCCATCCATCCATCCACTGTTTGTCTTCCAAAAACCCCTGCCACCAGAAATGTAAGTGCAGCCCAGCTAGTGGCCAAGTATCCCAGTGGGAAGTGTTAATTCTCCCCTTGGAATTACTCCCTCCTGGCTAGACAGTGTCGTCATGTATCTGGGCATTCAGCTGCCCTTTTCTTATGTTCTTATGCTCTTAGGTCAATAAGTCAAGTCTTCAGTGGCAATTTTATCCTTTGAATGCAATTACAGTCCTCTCATTGCCTGTGTCAACTCTGGTGGCTACTGTCTCTATAAGAGGGGCTACTAAAACGACCATACACACACACACTGTTGAACTGATGCAGAAAACTGGATGTCCAAACTGAAAATGTGCATGCAGCAGGATGCTACCTCTGCCAACAAAAGCTGCCATATCTGACCTCATGCTCTCCACATTCTCTCCTCCCTGCAGGAAGATACAATATGACATCCCATGCTCCCAGAGCAATTGAAGAGATGTCGTCCCTTGTCATCCTGAGGCAAGACCCACGCCAAGCAATAAGAAAGAAATTAAGTTGATGCAGACTGAAAAAGCAAGGAGGACCTGGAAGTTGAAGAGAGACCACAAGACCTAGGAGACCATCAGTTGCATTTGACTCTTCCAGAGGTCAGATGCTCTGAAAACGGATCTTGTAGCTATATCTGAAAGCTCAGTTTCACAGAGCAACTATGGAACATGGCACAACAACCCCAAAACAGCAACAAACATGAGATACATCCCATTTCTACATCCTGTTCCACGATGCCGCTGCCCTTGAGTGGCACTGGTTTATATTTAATGCTTTTTTTAAAAAATGATTTGTCTTAATGTTCAGATCTGATGAGCAGATTTTTAACAATCTTATGGGCTTCTTTCCTTTCTTATTTTAGATACAGGCTAGAAGCTCTTCCCTCAAATGCATAGTTACACTAGAACAGAAACAAAAATGCCGTTTACAAAAATCTAAACATTTACACATTGCAGAGTCCAACAGAGTTCAGTGTGACTTATCTACCAGATGGTAATAGCAGGCATTTTAAAGAGGAAAGTGGCAGCCGCAAAACTGAAAGTTCTGTCCCATTCGGCAACTCTTCAAATCCCAGACATGTTTTGAACATCGGCAGATGTTTCTTTCCTCTCTCAGAACTTCTCCTGATTAGCAATGACATTTTGAAGTTTATTCACCTAGGGAAAACTCTGAAAAAGTTCTCTTTATAGCAACACCGAAGCATAGTGAACAGGGCTTTTCTAAATTTCCTACCGGGGAAAAAATTTCAAACCATGGAGGGGGAATCCCTGAAAAAAAATTTCCCTTCCTTTTTCCAACAACGCTGTTTGCTTTTCTCACAAGAAAAACAATTTAAATTGAGTGGATATTTTTCCTCCTCTTCTTCCACATCTTTGTAACAGTTCCTCAGTTGGGAAAGAAGAGTTGGTTTCTATTCGGGTTGTGCATTAATGTTCTAAAACATTTGAAGTCAGATACCTATGACACATAAGAATGTTGCCAACATCCATATTTTCAAATACGAATGTTGTTGATATTCGTATCTTCAGATGTAAATCTAACATTTGAATGAATTGATTGAAATTTATTCGATCCGAATTGGATTTTGTTGCATTTGGATTCTAAATCAAATTCGAATGCAAAACAGAAAACAAAAAAACACCAATTCATACACATCCCTAGTTTTTATACCCTGCTTTTCTCATCCTGAAGAGGACTCAAAGCAGCTGACAAACCTTCTGTTCCTCTCCCCACAAGAGATGTGTTTGTGAGAGCTGGGAAAGAGAGCTGTGACTAGCCCAAGGTCACCCAGCTGGCTTCCTGGAAGAGTGCAGAACTGAACCAGGAGATGACCAGCTAAGAATAGGACACTACAAGACCAAACTGGCTTGGAAAAAGCCAATCAAATATGCGGAAATTGGACCTCTGCCCAATTTCTCTCTCAGAAAATGTAATTAATGCTTCCTGAGGGTTTCATCTCCAACAACAAAGATGAAACTCTGTAGGATTCCATGAGGGTTCCTCCAGACATCAAGAGACAATCTTAGGAGAAGATTTTGCAGTTTTCATTTGCTGCCCCCTCACCAGACACGGGAGGAAATCATCACCCCACTTACCTGTCTGTGTAGCAACCTGGAAGCCAGTCAAGCACACCCACTTTCTTTTGTGGATTTTATTTCATTTATTTGTTATTTGAATTTCTAACCCTCCTTATACCCAAAGGTCTTAGGGCTGGTAGCAACATTTAAAATCAGGCATATATTAAAACAATAACAGTGTCTGTAAAGTGGAAAGAGACAGTATATTCCCATTTAGCCAAAGGCCTGGGCAAAGAGGTGCGCCTTCACCGCTTTCCTAAACATACACAGTGAAGGAGCCTGATGTACCTCAAAGGGGAGACTGTTCCATAGCCCAGGGGCCATCACTGGAAAGGCCCTCTCCCAGGTGCCCACCCCTTTTATTACTGAGGGTGGTGGGACAACCAGGAGGGCCTCCCCTCCAGATCTTAAGGCACTGGCAGGTCGCTATGAAAGAAGGCGTTTCTTTAGATATTTGTGGCCGAAGTCATTTAGGGCATTATAAGTCAAAGTTAACACCTTGGATTGGGCTTCGTAGCAAATCGGGAGCCAATGCAACTCTTTTAAGACTGGCGTGATACGTGTCCGGCCAGCTGAGCCGGGGTGCCTTTCTCTGGCTTCTGAGTAGCCCTAGGTGAATTAATAACAAAACAAGCTGGCAAACACATAAGTAACTATTGCCGGGAATGGGAGACTCAGCATGATTGCTGGATTTTCCATTATATCAATACTGCAGCAGGTTCTTTTCACTAACCTGAGCCTTGACTGGGAATACCACAATTACGAGTGGCATTCCCAATACATCGCCTGTGTCTGGTTGCTCCGCCTTCCATTACCTTGACCTGTGGGCCAGGCCAGCTTTGGGGTGATGAGATCTCCAACCTGACACATTCTTGCGCCCTGGATTTTTGGTCTTGGTCATTGCTGTGGTTTGCGAGAACCAAAAGCATCTTAAAGATGCCTAGATCTCAGCTCATGAGCCAGAAAGGCTTGCATAGGGAACAAATTGCCCTATAAATGGCATGCAGAGCTGCTGGTTGTGTCACTGCTCTGGCGCATTCCTGTCTTTAGCAGCTGCCATCTGATAACATACGCTACGCTTCATCACAGAGCACTTTGCGCTGACAACGTGCAGATGACGCTTTCCAGGTCTGCCCTTCCGTTTGGGCAAGGGCAGTAATGGATTCAACCAGGCTCCATCAGCCCTCTTAGTAGATTTCCAGCTCAAAGAGGCTATCGAGATAGAATTTGCTGCAAATGTATTTAATGTTTTGTTTGTATATTGTTTTTTTTTTTACTCTAAGCCGCCCACAGATTTTAGGATATGGGGCGGGATATAAATATTTTAAATAAATAAGTCATAATAAGTGTAGAAGGTCCCAGCCAGAAAGGGCACCATTAGTGCTCCACACCCATGATGGCTCAAATTTTGTGTCTATTCTTCCTTTCCCCTTCATGCATGTTTCATTTCAAGGTGGGCTGAGGTGAGCGTGATCCACAAAGTTCACTGGGGTCAGTTTTCAAGTCAGTTGCAGCCATATAGCCCTTCAAAGCTTGCTGACAGCTGGTATCCAGCCTGGCCGGTGAGGCAGAGGCCAAAGGAGATAAATCATTGGCGATCAGTCTGTAGATCTTTTGCTTCATTTTTTCCCCATTTTACTGTATCTTTCTCACATTCCGTGTCTGTTTTATCTTATTTCTCCTGGTGAGGTTTTTCTAGGTTGTTTGTTTGCTGCAATGTGACCTTAGCAAAAAAAAAAATTGTAGGTAGGAAGGAAGGAAGGAAGGAAGGAAGGAAGGAAGGAAGGAAGGAAGGAAGGAGAAGCAGCAGCAGCAGAAGAAGAATTGGCTCTTCTACTCCACTTTTCTCACCTATTCAAGGGGACTCAAAGCAGCTGACAAACCTTCTGTTCTTCTCCCCACAACAGAACACCCTGTGAGGTAGGTGGGGCTGTGAGAGCTCAGAAGAGCTCGGATTTGATGTTTTCAGAGCATGGATACATTATTTACAGATACTTATCAGATATGTATCCATTCATATCTGATACGTATTCATTTGTATCCGATACATATCGCATATTTGTACAAATATGTATGAATAGATTTGTATCGAATAGCACTTTACCACATTCAAATGCGATCTATTTGTATGAATAGGAATTTTCAAACATTTGATTTGTTATGAACTGAATGTCAAAAATGCGTTCGTGCAGACTCCTAGACTGGGGAGATCTTTTGAACCATTAGGAACCATCTACCCCATCGCTTTCCTCTATGTGCCATTCCAAAAGAAGAGAGAGAGAGAAGGAAGGAAGGAAGGAAGACGGAGGGAAGGAGGAAGAAGAAAGAAAGACAGAAAGACAGAAGGAGGGGAGAAGGGAAGAAGGGAAGAAGGAAGAAGGAAGGAAGAAAGAAAGAAAGAAGGAGGGAAGGAGGGGAGAAGGGAAGAAGAGAGACAGACAGACAGACAGACAGACAGAAGGAGGGAAGGAGGGAAGAAGGAAGGAAGAAAGAAAAGAAGGAAGGAAGGAAAGAAGGAAGGAAAGAAGGAAAGGGTGTACAGGGTGGTTGCTAAGCACCCTCCTCATGCACCAGCCTCTGAGGAGTTCACGAGTCCCTCGAAGAGATGCAATCCAATCTGTAATGGACACCACACAGTATCCTTTTGAACTTGAAGGCCTCACCTCAGTCATGTGGCTAACAAGGGATTAGCAAATTGGGGAAGATGAGAGTGAAAGTGGGCATTGTTCTGGAAGGAGCCAGAGATTAAGGGGCTGGAGGGAGAAGCGAGAGAGAGACCCAAAATGTTAATGCGCTGGACCTAGGAGTCTTGCCTGGGGAGGTGGGAGCGGTGGGATCCTTCTGGATTTAGAGATGTCGGACAGTGTCGGCTTAAAAGAGCTCAGGATAAAAATAGCGGTGAGCGTTGATGTGGCCAGACGGACAGGAGGCCATCTCACTGCTTGGGAGAGAATGGTCCAGACTCCCCAAGGAGACCGGGACAGCATAGCCTGTAGGCAGGATAGAGCGGAGCTTTGGGGGTGGAAATACAGTCAAATAAAACAAGGCTGGAGAGCAGCGCGGAGAGTAGGTGCAAAGAAGCCTTCATAAGGTTAAAGGCTTGCCTGAACATTCGTTATTTGTATGAATTCGTCCGAATTCAGACATTTGTACATGAATTGAAGGTTAGGACATCTGTACATTAGCATTCGCATGAACATGAATGTTTTGGACATTCATACAAATAGTTCAGACATTTGTTAAACTGGGGAGGTGGGAAAGTGGCTACGTTATTCGCATCCGCAACAGATCCAGATTGCATTTGACATGGCTTGAGAGCAGATTCAAAGTAGATTCAGGCCAGATTTGACACTTTCAGAGTGGATATGTTACAAGATATGTATATCGGATATGTGTCGGATCCATATGCATTCGTATCGGATGCTCCTACGAATCTGTTCAAATACATTTGTATAGAATAGAATCCTACCACATTCAAAGGGGATCTATTCCCACGAATAAGGATTTCCTAACATTCGATTCGTGCACATCCCTATTTGCTGCTTCTTTAGAGAAGGCAAAGAGAACTGATAGGCTGCCACCTCATCTATTCATATTTGCCAGGTAACTTGAGACACTTCGCCACCCACAGACCAGAGGTGTTTCTGCACTTGGTCCCATAGTTTGCAGTTAGTTAACATCTGGGCAGGTGCATCTGCCCTCTGCCTGCCCAGATGTTAACTAAATTACGCACCACAAGCAACCCAACCTTCCCCAATCCTGACCCAAAGTTTACCTGGCGCATCCAGGCAGCAAGCACTCCCACCTTTTCCACTGCAAGGGGTCATCTGAGGTACCGGGCAAGTGCGCTGGTACCTCAAGAGACCCCTGACATGACTGTGCATGCACAGAGCGTCACTGTCACCATAGCAACGATTCCTGCGCAGACACAGTCGTGCAGGGTGCTACAACCAAAATGGCAGCAGCCTGCAGAGAATCGGGTTATATTTTAAAATACGATTTTGTAGGGCTGAGTTCCCACTGGACTATTTTACTGCTGTTTTAAATCTGTATTAATTTAATCAGCATTCAATCCCTTTTTTCATGTCCCCATTTATGGTTTTTTATGCGGATTTACAGGAGGGGAACCCCTCCCCCCTTTTTTCTGCATCATACCCTGACTTTATGGGGTGGGGATCCAAACGCTCATTAATGTTAGAATGGAGATTTTAACATTTTGCCCGGTAGAAACAGCTAAGCAAGAGAACAAAGACATTTCACACTTTCCTTTTCAGATGGAATCTCTTTCCCTGCCGGTTCTTCCTGTTTGCACTTAAACAGGAGAACCGACATCGCAGATTCTAATGGAAAACTGCCAGCTCCTTCGCTTTCTGTTTCTGTGAGGTTTGCAACTATATAATGGCTTGAGGCTTGAGTTTTAAGTGAGCAAGAATTTGGATGCTTTCTTTTTCCTCTTGCAATTGTGTTCAGAGCAGTTCAGATGGAATCTCTTTCCCTGCTGGTTCTTCCTGTTTGCACTTAAACAGGAGAACCGGCATCATAGATTCTAATGGGGAGCTGCCAGCTCTTTTGCTTTCTTTTTCTGTGAGGTTTGAAACTATGTAATGGCTTGAGGCCTGAGTTTTAAAGGAGCAAGAATTTGGGTGCTTGGAGAACAAAATTCAAGCTCTATCTCTGGAGATAACTTGGGAGTAAAACATTGAATTGTTATCAAATGGTGCAAGAGGTTGTACTAGTTTTGTTATGATTGAGGTGTAGGCTATATGGTTAACTTATGTTATGTTTGGATGATTGATGGCAAATCCAATGGTTGAAATGTTTAGATGTTGTTTCAAAATAAAATGAAAAAAAAAAGAATTTGGATGCTTCCTTTTTCCTCTTGCAATCGTGAGAGGAGAAGACCTTCGCAGCTGTGAAATCCAAACCACATCTGTTAGGCATTGGCCAAAAGGACATATTCCCACCTCAAATAATTCAGTAGCGTTCCCATTGGGGAAAAATAAAGCGGACTAGCGGCAAAAGCGGGAGTGAGAGCTACTTCTCTGAGGAGTTTTTTAAAGCGAATTTTGGCTATTTACTCCTCAGAAAATCCAGGAATCTATATTTGAATGGGGCCAAAGGACATCCAAACAATTTTCAAAGCATTATAAACCTTGAATGGAGATTCAGCTTAGTTGTTTTATCATGTATTGTGACCCACCTTGGGACCTTCAGGAGAAGGGTAGACCACAAATGAAATAAATAAATAAATAGAGGCAAGTGATACATACATACATACATACATACATACATACATACATACATACATACATACATACATACATACATACATACATACATACATACATACATACATACATACATACATACGGATGGGATGTGTTTAATGTTCTTTCTTCTGGTCAGTAACTTCTCTTCCTGTTATTAAAACTCTGCTTTCATCATGAGTCACGTTCCGAGGAATCTTTTGCTGAAATTCTTATGCAAAAACAGAGTTCTGAACAATCCTTATGTTTGGAAAAGGGTTCAACCAACCAACACTGAACACTGCTTGAGAAGGAAAACAAAACAAAATAAACAAGTCCAGTTTTGTTGGATCATGGCCCAATCATCCCGTTTCCCAAACTCATTCCAGCTGAACAAGCCGGAGCGAGAACATGCATAAGGGGGGAAATGGTACAATAAGACCTTAACATGAGGATTCCCAAAAAACATCTTGAGTGCTGAGTTCGTGAATGTTGAAATCTTGAGACAATGGGGGAGGGGGGATTAGGTTCTTAGGCTTGGTGTTGGAGGGTGTTGTGTTGGGGAAATATTAGAAGCAAGAATTTTGAAACCTTGAGCCCATTTATTTGTCTGTTTATATTTTTATCCCGCCCTATACCCAAAGGTCTTTGGGCAGGTAACAACATCTAAAATCAACATTAAAACAACAACACTATGTATTAAAACAGTAGTATCTGCAAGTGGGAAGGGAAGGTGTATCCCCATTTAACCAAAGTCCAGGGCAAAGAGGGCATCACGGACCTGTTATTGCTCAATCTCGGGTGGCTGAACGCCATTTGTCCCTCTAAGAGGTTGGGGGTCGCATAACCAGGCTAGGAACTATCTTGCCTGAGAGGAGTGGAGAAGAGGCAGCAGGCTGGGCTGCTCTGCCATCTTACTCCCAGCAGTGCCCCTCCCTCCTCCAACTGCTCCCATCACAAGATGGCAAAGAGACTACGGCAGCCGGTCCACCAGTTGAGGAAACGTCTGGTTCTGAGGCCGAGCAAGGTGGGGCTGAGTAGATGCCGACTGACCATCTCTACCATCTTCCGGTTTGTCATCAAAGAAGAGAAAATTCAAAGTAAAGAGAATAGGAAAATTCCAGCAATAAGAAATGAACAGAAGAATTGGAGCTGAAGACCTCACATGCTTGCTTTTTGCTGTTCCCTATTCCCTCCCACACCATTTTCCTTTTGTTTCTTGTCTCTTTAGATTGTAAGCCTGAAGGTAGGGACCTGTCTAAGATTAATATAATATTGTACAGCGCTGAGTACATGCACAGTGCTTTGGAAATAAACTAGCCTGCATGAGCAAGTAGACAAGAAAATCGAAAAGCCAGAGAAAGAAGCACCAACCAACTTCTGGAAAGGTCTCTGGGAGGCTGAAAAAGAATACAACAAAACTGCTGGGTGGATAAAGGATTTTGAGAAGAAATTCTCCAAGAACAAAATGCGGCAGCTGGAAATAACACCTGAAATGGTCACGAAAAGAGTGAAGAAAGTGAAGAACTGGACATCCCCTGGCACCGATCAGTTGCATGGCTTCTGGCTCAAATACCTGACCAGCCTGCATGCAAAAATGGCCGAACTGTTTAATGAAATGCTGCAAACAGGAAACATCAGTGAATGGCTAATAACTGGCAAAACATACTTAATACAGAAAGATGCAGCAAAGGGAGCCACACCAGGAAACTACAGGCCGATAACTTGTCTACCTACTATGCTCAAGCTGCTGACAGGCATAATAGCAGACAGGATTCAAGACTACCTCAAAGACAACAACATCATGCCAGTAGAGCAAAAAGGAAACAAACGGAGAAGCAGGGGCACAAAAGACCAGCTACTGATTGACAAAATGATTCTGGAGAACTGCAAAAGCCGAAAGACAAACCTGCATATGACTTGGATCGACTATAAAAAAGCTTTTGATTCACTGCCGCATGGTTGGATCACAAAGTGCCTGGAAACCATCGGGATCAGTCAGAACATCACCAAATTTATAAAAAGTGCGATGAAACGCTGGAAGACTGAGCTTTTTGTCGGAAGTGAAAGCTATGGACTGATCAACATCAAAAGGGGCATCTTCCAGGGGGACTCACTGTCCCCACTGCTTTTCATCATTGTGATGATCCCGCTGTCACTCATCCTACAGAAAACAAACCTGGGCTATCAAACTGCCAGGAATTCACAGAAAATTTCACATCTACTGTACATGGATGACTTGAAGCTTTATGGAAAATCTGAAATCGAGATCCAGTCATTGACCAACTCAGTGCGAATATTCAGCAGCAACATCAGTATGGAGTTTGGCCTGGACAAATGTGCCACAGTGGCACTGAAGAAGGGGAAGATTACTAAAAGTGAAGGCATTGAAATGCCAAATGGTCAAGCCATCAGGTCCCACCAGTCAGAAGCCTACAAATACCTGGGCATCCTGCAACTGGATAACATTAAGCATGGCCATGTGAAATCTGTGGTCAGTAAAGAGTACATCCAAAGGACTAGAAAAATCTTGAAAAGTAAACTGAATGGCGGTAACACCATTAAGGCCATAAACACCTGGGCCATACCAGTCATTAGATACACTGCAGGAATTGTGAACTGGAATCAGCAGGAGCTGGACAACTTAAGACAGAAAAACCAGAAAACTGATGACGATCCACCATGCACTACATCCTCGTAGTGATGTCGACAGGCTGTACTTGCCCAGGAGAGCAGGCAGTAGAGGACTTTTGCAAGTGAAGCAAACAGTGGAAGAAGAGAAGCATGCATTAGCAGATTATGTGGCAGAAAGCAAAGAATCAGCTTTGACTGAAGTCAACAACCAGAAGCTTCTCAAAGTGCAGCAAACCAAGAACCAGTACCGGAAAACTGCAATTCAACGCCGAACTGATAGCTGGCGCAATAAAACACTGCATGGACAGTTCTTGGAGAACGTCAAAGGCAAAGTGGACGTGGAAAAGACCTGGTCTTGGCTTACGAATGGAACATTGAAAAAGGAAACAGAAGGACTGATTCTTGCTGCACAAGAACAAGCAATAAGAACAAATGCCATCAAAGCCAGAACTGAAAAATCAGGAGAAGATCCAAAGTGCCGACTCTGCAAAGAAGTGGATGAAACAATCGACCATATACTCAGCTGCTGCAAGAAGATCGCACAAACTGATTACAAGCAGAGACACAATGCTGTAGCACAAATGATCCACTGGAACTTGTGCCAAAAGTATCATCTGCCAGTGGCAAAGAACTGGTGGGATCACAATCCAGAAAAAGTTGTTGAAAACGAACAGGCAAAACTACTTTGGGACTTCAGGCTTCAGACTGACAGAAAACTGGAGCATAACACCCCTGACATTACAGTTGTTGAGAAAGAGAAGGTGTGGATCATCGACGTTGCTATACCAGGTGACAGCAGAATTGAGGAGAAACAGTTGGAGAAGCTCACCAGATATGAAGACCTGAAAATTGAACTTCAGCGACTCTGGCGAAAACCAATGAAAGTGGTCCCAGTCGTCCTCGGCACACTGGGCGCGGTGCCAAAAGATCTCAGCAGGCACCTAAAAACCATTGGCATTGACAGAATATCCATCTGCCAACTACAAAAAGCCACTTTACTGGGGTCTGCTCACATAATTCTCCAATACATCACGCAGTCCTAGGTGCTTGGGAAGCGCCCGACTAGTGATATAATACGAAATCCAGCATAGTCATCTTGTTTGCTGTGTGTAACTGCTGCTTTTACATAATAATAATAATAATAATAATAATAATAATAATAATAATAATAATAATAATAATAATAATAATAATAATAATAATAATAATAATAATAATAATAATAATAATAATAATAAAACTAGTTAGCATGCCAAAGTCTCGGAATTAACCAGACAAATCGCTCCACCAACTAAGAACGGCTATGCACTGATTGGGAATGGGGACAAAGAGGATCCAAACCGTGTGTAAGCCACTTTAAATGATTGGGGAGTGAAACAGTTTTATTCCTTGAGTTTTATTCACCCATAGAGTAGCTTTGTTTTTGTTAGGGCTGCCAACTTAGGATATTATTTATTGAATCAAATACTGCGTCTTGTAAGGGGGATAGGGACAAATCATTATGGTGTTATTTCTCTTTTGATCTATGATCTTGGCTGAGTCCAGACACGTTTATATTGCGCCACAGAATGCGCAGTCCCAAATGAGGTGTCACACCCGACAGTCGATGGATCATCGTGGTATCTCATTATCCGATCGGGACTGCACACTTACCTTAATGGTAGTAAGAGGACACTTGCTGTGCAGTATAAACAAAATCCGAAGTTTCCCTCAGTGCAGGCAGAACAGGGAGAACAGCAAAGACAAGTGCAGGAAGGGCAGCTCAGATTTTATTGGCTGCCTCAACCCATGTGACGGCGGGCACTGACTCAGCTCTCACAGCTCCAGTGGGGGAGCTACAGAGCTGCCTTTCAAGTCAGGATGGCCAGTTGTCACTGCACAGTAAGTATGCTGCACTTTTACATTTAGCTGTGGATTTATTCTGCTAGTTTGGAGGTAGCCCTTATCTTTGTGTGTTTTATATGATCTTTATACTTTTCTAGGTAAATTTGAAATGGTCAAAATTACTAATCAATAAAGACTGGTTCTAGATTCCTTTGTGTTCATCCAGGACAACTTTCGTGTGGGTTTGCCTAGGACTGCATGCTTGATGGTGCCTCTTCTCCTACTAGTGCTCCCCTTTTTGACCCCTTTTACCTGCTTTGCTCACAATTCCAGAAGTCCGGATGCTCCCCAGCCACCACTGAGGAATCACCCATCTTGAAATCTTGGACTTACCTCCCTTTCACTGCTGCTGCAAAGGTTTTCACTTATCAAGTGCCATGTTATCTCACTAGCAACTGGAGGGCTACATTCACACTGAAGTTTTAATCCAGCTTTCGACAGAGTCTAACTCAGAAAATCCACCTTTGGCTTAAATAATAGGTAGAAAGAAAATGACTCGTCATTTTGCTGATCTTGGGCAATTTCTCACCTCCCTTCCAGTCCGCTGGCTGCGAAAGGAGCGTGATTAACCATCGTTGACTAGCGCTTGCCCTTTGGCCATTCCCCTCACCTCCGCGATCAAATACTTACCTGATTCAATTGTGAGCCCTTTCCTCCTCTGGATGCTACCATTTTGGCTTTGGTGCCATCCGCGACTGCATTCTGTGGCGTCCGCACGGTGCCCTGCTTAGCATCCATTCTAATCGGGTGCTAGCAGGTCCGTGCAGACATATGGAGTCCTCCCAGAGATCCAGATCTTCAAGAACCCGATCCCAGGGAGGACCCCATCTCAAAGATCTGCATCTTTGAGCCTCCATGCAAAAATGGGGTTAAACTCAGAAAATTCACCTTTGGGATACGTAATGTGGAAAGAAAATTATTGGTCACTTTGCTGATGTGTTCGCTCGCTCTGAAGGTGGACTGAAGCTGGACTAAACCTTAGATGTGACCACAGTCAAGGTTTAATCCAGCTTCAGTCCACTTTCAGAGTGAGAGAATACATCAGCAAAGTGACACACAGTTTTCTTTCAGTGTTAAATAACTCAGACAATTCACCTTTGGGATAGATAATGTGGAAAGAAAATTATTGGTCACTTTGCTGACATGTTATCCCGCTCTGAGGCTGGATTAAACCTTAGGTGTGACCACAGCCAGAGCCTCCTCCATCAAATTGATATGGTGACTGTGCTGACTTTGCAACTGGGGAAATCACACAAAGACATTTGGGTGCTATTCTGCCCTCCTTGAGCAGACTTAATTCTCAAAAGCGTCACTTCTTTCTTCCTGGATTTTGGCTGCCCAACGTCTGAGAATACCTGATTTATAGGCTTGTGTGGATTGAGCTGATTATTCCCAGGGAGTTATTTTTAAAAAAATGATGGGCTTGGTATCTGGAGAGGTTTGCCTTAAATAGTAAAGCCCAGGAGACGAGGGAGGATGCAGCACGCCAGATGAGGAACTCACAGTACATGCCAGTTCCTTACTTGGCTAGGAACAAATTTTGCTTGACGGTAATCCCGTGGGACTTTCCTACCCTGATAGGCACGCAGAGTGTCCCTACTCCCAGTAGTGTCTTTGCCGGTCCCAAAGAAGAATGGGGAAAGAACGATTCTTTGCTCAATGGACTGCATGCATTTTGATTTCCCCATCCCTAATCTTCACAATGTAGAACAGGCCCTATTACGTACCTTAGGTGACCTAGGGCCTTTTCGCACTTTGGCCCGTAGTTAATTATTAGGCAACATCTGGGCAAGAGCAACCACATCTGGAGGAGGCTGCTACAGCTTCCAACCACCCCCTGCCCTGCCCAGAAGTTGCCTAATTATCAACTAGCTGTGGAGCACAATCACTTACCTGTTGCGTTCAGCACCTCTGCTGGACAGAAAAGTCTGCTGACCTCCTGAAGCAATTACGACTGCGCAGTGTCAATGTTATCAAGCTGAGCCAGTCTGGTCTAGTGGTTAGGGAGCAAGACTCTTTTCTGGGAATACGGGGTTTGATTCTCTACTCCTCCATGAAGCCAGCTGGGTGACCTTGGGCTAGTCACAGTTCTCTTCTGAGCTCTCACAGCCCCACTCAGCTCACAGGGTGTTCTGTTATGGGGAGGAGAATAGAAAGCTTTGCCAGACGCTTTGAGTCCCCTTCTTCTTCTTCTCACTATCAGCCATGTTCTGGCTGCGCGATCTATGGAACCATCTCACCCCAGGAAGGGTGACCTGTTGCGTACAGCTGCCATCTGAAGAGGAACCAGTGGGCTCACAGCTGGAGTAGCAAACCCAAACTGGTCTGCCCAGCCTGCCCTCACCCACCTACTGCTAGCAGCAATGTTCTGAGTTCTCGGCTGATCCTAAGAGGTGGGATGTGGGAATCAGGAAAGGCATCTTTTCTCCCCTTCATGCAAGTGCTGTTCTGATGTAATAAAGCAAGAAAAAGGATGGCACTGTGGTTTTAAATGCTGGAGTTGCCTCCACCCACAGAGCCGCTTACTGTTGAGAAATTAGCAGCAACATGGGATCTCTTGCTTATGAGACATCAGGAAAGCCTGATGACCAGCGAAAGATATCAGCCAGAGGGACATTTTGGCCTGTGTGGACATTTCAGCTTTGCGTTCCAAGAAGCCCCTCACATCATCTGGCAGGGTTTGCAGAGATATGTGGCTTGTGAAATATTCATCACATCTCTCTACTCAGGACATGAAATTGCTCTAAATTACTCTAAATATTTCATTGGTGGGTCCAGGGAACGATCTCACGACGGGAGGACTGACACGCAAAAGCAATACTATGCGCCCGTGCATGTGTGTGTGTGTCCTGAAGGCATAATCTATCTTTGGCGCATAGGAAAAGGTTTAGTGTCTCTTATGGTGCAGTCGGGCATAGGAATGCTGCTGCTTTTGAAGGACGAGACAGTGGGATTATGGGAAATCTTCTCAAGATGGGCGAACCTGTCAGGTATGCAGGAAAACCAGAGGCCTCTTTGCTATTCATCACCCAGTCTCCTTTTGTTATTCTTTTCGTATTCTCACACTCTGCTTTTCTTTTCTTTTCATTTTTTCCCTCTTCCTCCCCACTTTATTTGTTCCCTCACCAGCTCTCCGTCTGAGCGGATGTTGTTAACACATTGTGAAAGGAACATCTCTGGATCCGCATCTTGTTGAAATCCATTCTCCACCACATTAAATGTGCAAGATGTCCTAAATAGACAAGCTTCTATCTGGGGATGAGAGGGACAGGCAGATTTTGCTATGCTTGAAAGCGACGGCAGTGTAATTTCCGAGTACATGTTCAAGCACGTATGCGCTGTTCGTTCTGGGGCAAGGATAGAGAATTTGTGGCTCTCTGCTGTTGTTGGGATAGAAGTCCCATAATCTTTGAACACTGGCCATTTTGGGGTGTTTTTCCACCGTGCTCCTTTAATCTGGATCTAAGAAGATCTGGATCTAGGGAATGGGTACTTCCCTTAATCCGGATCTAGCAGATCCAGATTAAGGGAAGTACCCAATGTGTTTCCATGGGTGGTCTAGCACCCAATAGCAATGGGTGCTAGCCTCCCTTCCGTCGAAACACCGGAGCACCCATTTGGAAATCTGGATCTACCCACGAGGGGTCTGCCTGTCACCCCAGGTGTTGGGGGGGACAGGGGGTGCAATCTTTGAAGTGGCTTCGAAGTCACTTCAAAGTCATTTCGAAGTCACTTTGAAGTCACTTCAAAGTCTGTGCAAAATAGCTCTGGAGCGTCTTTGAAGTCTGTGCTGATCTTCAGAGTGAACTTCGAAGTAACTTCGGAGTGACTTCGGAGTGACTTCAAAGTTCACTCTGAAGATCAGCGCAGACTTCAAAGACGATCCGGAGCTATTTTGCACAGACTTCGAAGTGACTTTGAAATGACTTTCAAAATGACTTTGAAGCTTAGGTTTTGGGGCTCCGGATTTTCTGGCTGAAGACCCCATTGTAGAGGGTCTACAGAAAATCCAGATTAAAGCCCAAAAAGTACCCATATGATCCGGATTTCCCGAGGCACGGTGGAAACAAATGTGTCCCTAATGGGTGCCGTGGTGGAAATGGGGTCATCCGGCTCTCACCCAAATGGGTCCTTAATGGGTGCTGAAATGGGTACTAAGTGAACATGGAAAAACACCCTTGGCTGGAGCTGTTGGGAGCTGGGATCCAAAAAAAAATCCACATGGCAATTACTGAAAAGGAACACAGTCTGGAGCCGAGGTGTGCCAAACTGATTTGGTCAGTTCATGGTTGGTGTCTCTCTGGATGGTCCCCACAAGCTGTGGCCACACCTTGCCGAAATAATGTGTCTTATTAATACGCCGGACTCAAAACACACTAAGTCCAACCACATCCCATACCTGATCATCCTTTCTCAGTTCATCCTCAGTTTGAAGCTTCGGAAGGTTGGTGAAACAAGGAGGTGGGAAAGCGGCTGCGCCAGCCAAATTCACAGAATGAATTCGACAGGTTTGAGAGCATATTCAAAGTGGGTTGAGGGCGGGTTTGATGCTTTCAGAGCAGATACGTTGCGTTCATATTAGATATTCATATGAATTCATATGAATACATTCATATCAAATAGAATCCCACTACAGCTGGAGGGGATCTATTTGAATGAACCTAAGTTTTCTTACATTCAATTAGATGCAAATCGAATGCAAAAAACCCCACCCCATTCATGCACATCCCTAGCGGTGACAGATAGTGAACCATGATTAGAGGGGTGCATTTCATTAACCTTGCTGGGATTTGTGTCTTTTTCCAGTAGACTGACGCCTGCAATGATCAGCATCACTTAGTGATAGAGGAGTGCACAAATGTTCTAATCTGGTCTAATACCCAAAAATCTGATTCAATTCGAATCTTTTAAACAAGATTCTTTAACAAGATTCAATTCGAATTTATGAAATTCGAATCTATTTGTTAGAATTTTTAATTCAAATCTGCACATACAAATGTCTATAACATCTGCATGTGCATGTACGCATCTTCCCCACATCCGTACATGTCCGTATGCATCCCGTAGTTATCCCGTATGCAAACCGTTTTCGTCCCATACGGATCTGTACAAATGCGTACAGATGCGGAAAAGATACGGATCTTCAAGTATGCATCATGTACGAACCCATACACATACGAATGTCCGGAAAATTCAAACAAATAGATCTGAAATTCGAAACTGGATGTGAATATTTACATTCAAATTTCGGGACATTCGATTCGAGTTCGAATGTCAAAATTCGCTGCATTCAATCCGATTTTGAATGGCTACGAATATTCATGAACAATCTCTACTTAGCAACAGCCAGACACTTGCCAGTTGGGCTTTCCCACCACACTCAACCGTTCCGGTGCCTTGCCTATTTTCATAAATGTCTACACTTTGAACTTGCATGCTTTGGGTGCCATTCCTAGCAACCCTTTCTCTGTTGGTGCCACAGTTCTTGTGGCTGAGAAGGGGTGTTCCCAAGGCACCCTTTGCAGCCCTATCTGGCGGCAGCAGAAATTGATGTGGACAGCATTCCCTTGGAAGGAGGACTGATAAAGGTTCCCACTCTGGCCCCCGTTTCCATAAAAGGCCTCCGCCTGTCACCCCGTGGCTCCTGCGTTGTCTCAACGTTCTCGGCGGTGACGGACAGAAAATCATCCATCACTCAACGGTGCCGGTGGCTAGAGTGGGCGCCTCCCTCCACTTCCTCTCAGGAAGCTTATCACGAGAGGCGGGGAAGCATGTAGACTTGTCTGCTAGAAGCCCTGGTAGCTCAGCTAGCAAGAAAGGATTCAAAGGAGCTGGCCTGTCACTTTGTAGGTTGGCAAAAGGAACTTGAGGGTTTCCCTGCCTGGATGGGAAGGATGAGAGGAAAGCATTGCCCTCCTCCAACTTTCAGATACTTCTGCATTCCATCAACACTCATCATGCCTTCCAGAAAGGCAGAGGATCCTGGGTACCTAAATAGTAGATATTGCCCCATAAATGCGAAGAAGAAGAAGAAGAAGAAGAAGAAGAAGAAGAAGAAGAAGAAGAGTTGGCTTTTCTACTCTACTTTTCTCACCCATTTAAGGAGATTCAAAGTGGCTGACAAAGCTTTCTATTCTTTTCCCCACAACAGAACACCCTGTGAGGTAGGTGGGGCTGTGAGAGCTCAGAAGAGAGCCATGACTTGCCCAAGGTCACCCAGCTGACTTCATGGAGGAGTGCAGAATCAAACTCAGTATTCCCAGATAAGAGTCCGGCTGCCTAACCACTAGACCACACCGGCTCACAGGTGAGCTCTGGTAGCTGCACTGCTCATTCAATTACCTTGTATAGTACATACTTCACTGCAGTGAGATGGCATTTCTAGTTCATTGCGCCTCCAGACTACAAAAGGAAAGTACGGGATTTTGTTTAGAACCTGCAATTGCTTTTTGCTGGCCCTGTCAAATGGAAGACACAGTGCTAGGGATAGTTTGGTCTAATGGTTAGGGAGTTGCAGTGCAATTCTGCAGTTACTCTACAGGCTTCAGGGTCCTTTCAAGGAGATGAAAGAAATCCCAGATCCATTCCTCAACTGGAATTTGAAATACCTGATACAGCGTGCAGCTATTCAAGCTTGTCTTTGGCAATGACCCATTATGGCAGTATATGCCAGAGAAGCCTGTCCATATTGCCAAGGACAGAAGTGCTCCCCCCCCCCCCCAGTTGCTGCTTCCCACCCATCTCTGTCTTCCCACCTTGTTCCTAATGCTTAACTCCAGTCCTGCTTCTCCAATCAACAACATCGTTCCATAAAGACCTGTAGTGATTTTCTTTGCACTTCCCTTCCCATCAGCTGACGGGAAAGGAGCGTGACGAACCAACATTGACTAGTGTTCGCATTTGGAGAATTAGTTCACGTTACACACCACCACCCATGATCGAATACTTAACTTGATTCGATTGTGGGGCCAGTCCCCTTCAGGGTGCCATTTTGGCTGTGGCGCCCCCTGCAACTGTGCATCCATCAGCACTGTCGCCATGACAATGGTGATGCTCTGCACAGTCGCACTCGCGCCAGGAGGGCAGCAGGGCACAGCAGCCCTGCTGACCTCCTCTTCCAGCAGAGGTACGAATGCTCCCCGGCTGGACGCAACAGGTAAGTGGTTGGGGAGGATGTGGAACATGATTTGGTGCTGCACAGGTAGCGCATGATTAGGGAACCTCTGGGCAGGTGGGGGGGCTCCTCCAAGTGCGAATGCCCTTCCCCAGAAGTTCCCTAATCACTACCAACCCAAGTGTGAAAAGGCTTCAGCTCATTCCTCCAAGATCTACTTGCCACCCTTATGGCGCCCCCCAGGTGCTCAGGGCTACACCTGCCATCATCCTGGGTAAAGACCATGGAGATGGCACTCCAGATCATCTGGAGGGCTTGGGGGTGGCAACAGCAGGCAGAGGCAGCCCAGAGCTCGACAGCCTAGAAGGCTGACTTAGCACAAGGCGGTGTCCTGCTTCCGCCCTGATGTGGCTGGTGAACAACTGGCAGCAAAACCGACACCCGCTGGCTGCTGCTGGAGGGGAAAGAGCAGGTTCCTCTCTAGATGCCTGCAGGAAGGGGCAGGTTGCAGAGGCCTGCCTGCCTGCCTGCCTGCTGCCACCGCAGCCTCCCTTCGCCTTCTGTGCTTCTGGAGGCTCACCTCTCCCCACCCCCACCCTGGAGGCAGCAGCTGAGTGCATATCTCCACCTGCACGCCTGGCTGAAGCCATCACATCCCATCACCATCCAGGCGCTGCAAAGCACTTAGACCCTATTCCCAGTTCCCTCGCCTCACTGAGCGAAGGCTGCATTCCCGGAACCTGGAATTTTCTCCAGCTGGTACAGTTAAAGGAACAGGCATCCTGCTTGCTTGTGTCTTTTCCTTCCTTCCTTCCTTCCTTCCTTCCTTCCTTCCTTCCTTCCTTCCTTCCTTTTTTCTGCCAAGTTCACTTCTTTGATTGCTTTCGAGGCCCAAGGGCTGGTCCCTCTGGGCCAAGAATGGCTTGGATGGGTTCCTCCTTCAGCCCCTCCTCCAAGGCTGCGATTTCAGTGGAAGAGTGTCTTCTCCTAATGCCAAGTATAGTCTCTGCCAGTAATCTTGTACTGCTGATACTTGTACTGATGACTCTCTTCCACTGCTATTGAAGGAAGACTGCTATTGAAGACCCAGTTTGGTCTAGTGGTTAGGGAGCCGGACTCTTATCTGGGAATACCGGGTTCGATTCTCCCCTCTCCCATGAAGCCAGCTGGGTGACCTTGGGCTAGTCACAGCTCTCTTCTGAGCTCTCACAGCCCCACCTTCCTCCCAAGGCGTTCTGTTGTGGGGAGAAGAATAGAAAAGCTTTGTCAGCTGTTTTGAGTCCCCTTAAATGGGTGAGAAAAGTGGGGTAGAAAAACCGATATTATTATTAAACATAGATGGATTTTTGCTAATATCCCAATTGTCCCGTTTCTTCCTTTTTGTCATCCTTGTTCAGTATGTTATGTCTTATTTAGGGACGTGCACGAATGGGCTTTTTGACATTCGGTTCCTAACAAATTGGATGCTAGAAAATTCATATTCATTCAAATAGATCCCCTTCGAATGTGGTAGGATTCTACTTGATACAAATGTATTTATACAAATTCGTACAGATATCCGATACAAACGAATACACATCTGATACGTACCCCGTAACATATCCACTCTGAAAGGGTCAAATCCGACCTGAATCCACTTTTAATCTGCTCTCGATCCATTCTGAATACACTCTGCGTTGCAGATGAGACTGGCTCAGCTGATTTCCCACCTTCCCATTTTAACGAATTTGTGAACTATTCGTACAAATGTCCAGAACATCCATATTCGTACAAACATCAATGTACGAATGTAATGAATTCACACAAATTTGTATGAATAACGAATGTTACATATTTTCATGCACATTCCTAGTCGTATTATGTTGAAAATTATAAACAATCTGCCCCCATCCCTCCAGCTTTCTAAGGGCCTTTTCAGACAATCAGCATGTTCTCTCCCATGGCATGTGCAAAAAATGAGTCTTTCCTGATGGAAGGTCTTCTTCTGGTCTGGGAATGCCATTCTAGGTGTGGGCCCAAGCCCCATCTTTACTCTAGGGCTGTGGGCCACACCTAAGGTTTAATCCAGCTTCGATCCACCTTCAGAGTGAGAACATACCAGCAAAGTGACCAGTAATTTTCTTTCCACATTATCTATCCCACTTTCTGAGTCATTTACCACTGAAATAAAGCAGTTTGTCACTTTGCTGATGTATTCTCTCGCTCTGAAAGTGGACTGAAGCTGGATTAAACCTTAAGTGAGTCCACAGCCAAGTCCACCAGATGCGGATCAAAGCTAAAATGGATGGCATCCAAGGCTGTGATCATACCTAAGGTTTAATCCAGCTTCAGTCCACCTTCAGGACAAGTGAACACATCAGGAAAGTGACCAGTAATTTTCTTTCCACATTATCTGTTCCAAAGGTGAATTTTCTGAGTCATTTAACCCTGAAAGAAAACCGCGTGCCGCTTTGCTGACGTGTGCTTTCCAAAAGTGGACTGAAGCTGGATTAAACCTTAAGGAGATGGAATGGGGTTGCATGAATATTACAGCAACTTTGGCTCATCACAGACCTCAGGTGTGACCACCCCCTGTTGCCTAGAAAGCACCCCCCCAGCCCCCTCCCCTGGCTCCATGGACTCAAAATTGAGCTCCCCTTCCTGCATCCTCTTTATTGCTGGAGAAAGCAAGAGCGTGGAAGGAAATGCAGAGTGGCAGAGAGAAGGAAAGAGACACAGGCAAGCTGCCTGGAGATGGCCCATGAAATATTGAGCAGACTCTCCGGTCTCTGCTCAGGTTGAGATGATGGGATGGGATGCTGGGCCCAAAGCAGGCGGGGGAGCTGGGGGGGGGGAAGAGCTGCCTTCGCTGCTCTTCCCACAGCCCTTCCGCTGTAGAAGGACTGAGTGCACCCGGCAGCCCCACCTCTGAAGAACCACAAAGGGGAGAGCGGGAGCCAGGACCAGCCCAAGTTGTTTTACCACCCAAAGCAGAGCAGGGGGCTCCTCTCTACACAGTGCCTGTTCCAAAGACAGCATGTCTAGGCAACTGAATCTTTTGTCAGCTCTGATGCTGTAACTTACTTACTTATTTGCTTCCTCCCTCCCATTCTTCCATCCTCCCTCCCCTCCCCTCCCCTCCCCTCCCTCCCTCCCATCCATCCATCCATCCATCCATCCATCCATCCATCCATCCATCCATCCATCCTCCTCCCTCCCTTACATCCTTCCATTCTTCCTCCTTCCATCCTCCCTCCCTCCCTTTGAATTTGATTTGAATTTGAAGATACAAATGTTGACAACATTCATATGTGTTATACGTATCTGTACACATTTCATACGCATCCTGGTTTATCCTGTATGCATCCCATTTTCATCCCGTATGATCAGTGCAAATGCATACAGATATACATGAGATTTGTAGATTTGAATGTTTTGAATCATTTGAACAAATGCTTTGGAAAATTCAAAATTTGTTTGAACCTTTAAATTCAAATCTGTAGACATTCTATTTGAATTCGAATATCCACATTCGATCAACTTTTGAATATTTAGAGCATTCTTGCACATCCTTATTCCGCACTGGTTGGAATACTGGACCAGCAAGAATACTAGAAGCTCCTTTTAGTACACTCTTTTCTGGGCAGAGAATCCCTTAGAGTGCACCAGTGTGTGGAAAAGAGGCGCGTGTTACTTTTGCTGGTCTGGTATACTGGCCAGTGCAGAATTGAAGAGATCTTATTGTAGGAAATTACTGTTGCAAACACTTTGCTGCCACCTACTGTTCAAAAAGCATAGCCACTAGGAATATTCCACCCTTCGCGGGAGATACAGAAAATTCTCGTTTAAAAAGTCAGAAACACCCTGAATCAGGATCTTTCCTAATTTTGGGATTGCGGCAAATTCCACAAATAGTCACAACTGAGGAAATTAGTTTTCTCTGGATAGAAATCAGTTGGGCCATTTTAGGTCAGGCTAATGTTGGGAGCCAGTTTGGTCTAGTAGTGTTTAGCGAACCGGTTTCTTATCTTCGAATACATGGTTTGATTCCACACTCCACACACTCCACGAAACAAGCTGGGTGGCCTTGGGCTAGTCACCGCTCTCTTCTGAGCTCTCACAGTCCCACCCACCTCACAGGGTGTTCTGTTGTGGGGAGAAGACCAGAAGGTTTATCAGCCACCTTAAGTCCCCTAAAATAGGGGAGAAAAGCAGGGTAGAAAATCCAACTCTTCTTCTTCCTCCACAAAGCCAGCTGGGTGTCCTTGGGATAGTCACAGCTCTCTTCTGAGGTCTCACAGGGTATTCTGTTGTGGGGAGAAGAACAGAAGGTTTGTCAGCCACTTTGAGTCCCCTTAAATGGGTGAGAAAAGCGGGGTAGAAAAGCCAACTCTTCTTTTTCTACTACTAACATCAGTGAAAAACAACAGCATATCCTCCTACATTGAATATTGCACACTCAGCTAAACTGTCCAGACGGTGACCCAGAATACAAAGATCCATGTACTGCTGCAAGTCCATGAGGAAAATAGATCACCTAGTGCAGTGATGGCAAACATTTTGAGCTTGGTGTGTCAAAATTCACAAGAAAACCTAGGTTAACTTGGGTGCGGTGTCACATCTAGAAATATCCATAATTTTGTGATATTTGTAGCTCTAGTAAAAAAGTTATATTTTCGATATATGTATTTTATTAAAAGAAAAAACAAATAATTCCTTACATTAGTGACTTTTGTTGCTGAATTTCGTTTGCTAAACCTTCCACTGAAAGTTGGTATTTTGTACACTTCAAGAACAAGCAAGCACTACACGCCAAGGTGCCTGGGTGACCATGTGTGTCACCCAAAAGGGCTTGCTGTGTCACCTGTGACAAGCATGTCATAGGTTGGCCATCAATGACATAGTGGAAGGTTAAGATAAGCCAATCAAGGTACTGCGTGCCAATTCAGGTTTTCAAAGACATGTGTAAACATTGCACACTGAGCTCAAAGATTCAGATGTATTCAAATTCAAACCACCTTATAGCATACAAGCCCGTTCTGAGCCACACCTCTGTGCATGTATGATTGGTGTGGGACCCACTGCCTCCCCCCACCCAGCATGAGGCCAGAACTTTGGGCCCCGGTAGAATGATGCACATGAGCACATTATATGCACTCTCATGCAGGCGCAGCATCAGGCCCACAACCTAAACATGCTTGGTGGCTTGCTATTTTTCCTCTTTCTTTTTGCCTCTGTTTGAGGTGCCGGCATTTGGCTCAGCCTTGGCATATTGTCTCTGATTTCCGTGCTGTGCGGACTTTGAGGAAAAGGGGGTGGGATGGGGAAGCAGCTGGCTTTGGCCACTGCAGGGAGCTGCCTCACAGGGCCAGTTCCCACGGCCTGCTGCCCTTCCTGCTCAAGCAGCTCTTGGGGTGATGCCAGGAGGCCACTGGAGATGTTTGGAAATTATGATGGAAGGAGATGCTGGAGGGTGGGGTGGGTGGCCGTGAAAGAGCCCTGCACTGAAATAACATCCCCAAGACCTCTAGAATGAAGCACTTCTTATTTCTTCAGGCAGCTGGCCAGGCCTATGGAATAGTCTCCCCCTTGAGGTGTGTCCTGCGCCTTCACTGCCCATGTTTAGGAAGGCAGTGAAGACGAACCGTGTTATTATCTGCCCTGAGACCTGGTATAGGGCAGGATAGAAATGCTAATAATAATAATAATTACAGCCCAAGTGTTCTGTCCTAGAGATGTGCATGAATGTTGTTTTTTTGCATTCAGTCTATATCAAATTGAATGTAAGAAAATTCATAGTAGTTTGAATAGATCCTCTCAGAATATAGTATGAATATAAAATTTGATATGAATGTATTCGTACAAATTCATACAAATATCCAATACGAACACATACATATCCCATACATATCTGATACTTTTCCAGTACATATCCATATGTATCCAATATGTATCCAATAACATATACGCTCTGAAAGTGTCAAATCTGCCCCGAATCCTCTTTGAATCTGCTATCAAACTATGTTGAATGCATTCTGGATCCATTGCAGATGTGACTGGCGCAGCTGCTTTCCTACCTCCCTGTTTCACGAATGTTCCAAAGCATTTGTACAAATACGAATGTCAATGTACGAATGTTGTAACATTCAATTTGTATACGAAGGTAAAAATTCACATGAATTTGTACGAATATTGAATGTTACAAATATTTGTGCGCATCCCTATTGTGTCCTGCTCTCTCCTACTGATTTCCACCCATGTCCACTCGACACTTTGGAGGAGGCTGAAAGGGAAGTAGAACTGTGTTTCCTTCCTTCCTTCTATCCTTCAATTTATTTGTATACCACCTTTATAAAAAAAAAAAAATAGTTCAAAGAGGCCAAACTACATTACTGTCTTTCCTTCTATAATACTATAGTCTGGTTCTCATAAGCCAAGGGGTCCAAGGACCCCTTGGGGTATGTGGAAAGATTTCACATACCCCAAGGGTATGTAAGCTTGAATTGCCAAAGTTGAGTGTCATAAAACTATCTGCTGCTACATTCTGAGAAGGGGGTTCATGGTTTTCACCTGAATGCCAAAGGGTTCCATGGAATATAAAGGTTAAGAACCCCTGCTGTAACTGTCACATGATGCAAAACTATGGGGGGTTAGGGGCACCATGGAGGTCTACTAATGTAACGTGATGGTGTTTCAAAAGCCCAGTCACATCACTAAAAGTTTCCAAACTGTGTTAAACAAGGGAGGCTACAATTTACCAGTGGTATAAACATGCAGAGACATGTATGTTATGAAAAATAGTTATACAAGAGAAGTTACATTTTACTAGCGGCATCAAAGCAACATTCATTTATAAACAGGAGGGCACAGCCCTGTAAAGAGCTCTTCATCTCCTCTATGTACCCCCTTCTAGGGGTGTGTCAGGAATATTCTTTAGGTTCACAATTTGTACAGATTCAGACATTCACATTTGAATCGGATATTGGCGACATTTGAATGCAAAGCGGATGCTTTTGTGCAATCGTTTGATGCTTCATTGTATCGGTGAAACAATATATCAGAGGAGATTCAGAGGCATGACTGGCAGCAGATCCAAAGAGCATTTGCAGCGGATTTGAATCCTACTTTATTCGAAGTGGCTCTATTTGCACAAATACAAATTTCCTTTGCATTTGTTTTGATGTGGACATGACAAAAAAATCGTGCATATCCCTACACCCTTGCCTTCTGCCTCAAACCTCAGTGCCACATATGGTATTTGTTCCCCCCTTGCTTTGCCCCTGCAAACTGGGAGGGGAGACGACAACAGCTAGGTCTTTACCATCAAGTAAACATGCATCCCAAGCCTTCTGTACTACCCTGTGACTGGAAGTAAGCGTCAATGATTTCCCCTCACCCCATGTGAATCCTAAAAATAATACACAGCACATTCCTCCTTTCCTCAGTAACAATCAGCCAGCAACACAGACTGTGTGGGAAAGCCTGGGTTTGTTTTTCCTGAGCAATATAAATAGAGGCTTTCCTCTAATAAGAACATTAAATTAAGGGGGGTGGCTGGGATGCAGAGGGAGGAAGTGACTGAGGACTATGACTGGACGGCAATAAACCTCTTGGGAAATTGGCTCCGCTTCAGAATCTTGGCTTTCTGGCAGGACCTGATTCTGGCTCTGGGGCCCTATTCAAGGACCCCGTCACTAAAGGCAGGTGCATGACCTGCTCAGGTGCTCAGTGGATCATGCAACACTGCAGGGGTGGCAGGCATGCAAGGGCACCAGCCACAAGGCAGGGTGCAACATATTCTCCAGTGCCCAGTGTGGGAAATAAAGGGCAAGTGACTGAATTCTCAATCTTTTGCACACCATGGAACTCAGGTTGTGGCCACACCTTGACTTTAAACCTTCTTCAGTGCCCACTGCTCACACCTTTTCACGTCTATCTGTTTTATTGGTGGACTTCCCACCTTCCATTTCCATCTCTCCATCTCTCTCTCTCTCTTGGGCTGTGGTCCACCTTCAGGTCCACCTTTTCATTCCTATCCCTTTCCATAGGTGGACTTCCCACCTTCCATTTGGACTCCCCTGAAAGGAAAGTCCAGAAATGAAATGGCCAGAGATGAAAAGGTGTGGGCAGCCAGACCTGAACACGGACTGAGGGAGGTTTAAAGTGAAGGTGCGACCGCGGCCTGAGATTGGGCCTTCTCTTCTGTTCATTCTTTTAAAAGATACTTTATCCTCTGAGGGAGAGGGATAACATGGATAGAGAAATGAGAGACACTCAAGTATCTTTTGAAAGAAAGGAGATTAATATAATACTGTAACCCGCACTGAGACCTTCCGCTATAGGACGGGATAGAAATACAAACAAATAAAAGCTTTGCTGAGGTGTTATTTCACGCCAAAAGCAGACTGGGGCCGGATTAGAATATAGCTGTATGGATACAATTTTATTCAGCAGGGCAGCACTCAGTAGTCTTTCCTCGCTTCCCCGCCCCCTTAACTGTCTTGTATTTTGTGTGTGTGTGTGTCCGCACGCATATAAAGCGCACTAAACAACACTCAGGCTTACGCGCGACTGACACCTCACACGAAGCGAGCCACCCGCCGAGCGAAGTGTGAGGAGAAATGCGCGCGCAACCTCCTCCCCCCCCGCTAGAGACTGGCGCCTGCGCCGCACGCTTATTAGCCGCGGCGCCTGCGCGCTGTCCCTGTCCCCCCTCCTCCTCCTCTCCTCCCCCCCTCCGGCTAGTAGTCACCCTGCCAGTGTGTGCGCTTGTGTATGTCCCTCCTCCTCTCACCCCTCCCCCCTGCGCGCGACCTCCTTTGTTTCGAGCGGCCTGTTTCCCAGGCAGCCCAGCGGAGGAGGGAGGCGTGGCTATGCAGATGAGCCGCGGGGGCGGGGTCCTGTGAGGCGGCCGCCGCCGCCGCCGCCGCTGTGTCGTCCTCCGCCGCCGCTGCCGCCGCCGCCGCCGAGTCAGTCAGTCCGTGTCAAGCCGCCGTCAGTCGGAGCTCGGCGCCCGCCAAGGGAGGAGCCGCTGTGAGGGCCGAGAGCGCGCGCGCCGCCTCCCGACCTCCATCCCCCCCCGTCCGTCGTCGTCCTGCCGAGCCCCGAGGATGATAAACACCCAGGACAGGTACGGACAGGGGGGCGGACTGAGGGCGCGCCGCGCCGCGCCTCGCTCGCCGGGCCCGGAGCAGGGGAGCCCGGCGGGCGCTCCCTTTCTCTCGCTCCGCCGGCCTAGCGCTGTCTCGAGAGGCGCCCCCCACTCACTCACTCACTCGCTCGCTCGCTCCCTTCCTCCCTCCCTCGCAGACCCGGATGGCACCCACACAAAATGGAGGGGAAAGGGGGAGGGGAGGGGCGCTGGGTGGGGGCGGTGGCGGCCGCTTAGTTTAATTTAAAAGCTTCACCCAGGCAGCAGTTATTTAATCAGCTTTATTCGGGCAATCCGGAGTGGAGCACGGCCAGGCCATCTATGCTCTGTTCCATATTATCCAAAATAATGTGGATTAAGTAAGTGCTGTCTGGATGAAGCCGTATTTATCTATTTACTGCGCGCCCGAGACGAAGAACGGACCCCCTCCACCCACCCGCAGCATCAAAAAGCGTTGGGCAAAGGAGGGGAGGGGAGGGGGTTATGATGGTAATGATGATTATCGCTCAGGTTCCCCCACCCTTTCCTTTTGAAGAGCTGGGGAGGGGGAGTGCATGTGGGGGGGGGGAGAGTGTGCATGTGGGGAGGGGGAGACGTTGCTCCTCTCTCCCCCGCTTGCAGCAGCCTGAGCTCGATATGGCAAAAGAGGCTCTGCTGCCACTGCTTTGCTCCTCCATCTCCCCCGCTGACTCCTGCATTCATTCACACGTTGGCCAGCTGCAAGGAAGGCTGAGGTTGTGGGTTGTGTGTTTTGTTTTGTCTGATGGGCACCGCGGGGTCAAGATCCTGACTTTCGCCCAGCCCTAGTCCCGGGGAGTGACATCATGCATTTAGATAGCATGCTAAATGAAAGCAGGGTGGTGGTGGAGGAAGGCAAAATAGTTCTATTCCACTTTGGTAGATTTTCTGTTTCCAGCATTTAGCATAAGAATATTTTAGTTTTCAGGCTAGTTTACCAATGATGGTGGCTCTGAAGTTTCCTCCAGAATTAAAGGTGGGGGGACCCTGAAGACCAAAAGCAAAGGGAACCAGGATTGCCCTCTCATGTCTGGGTCTTCCTCAGTGTCCCATTGGCTGCTGTGTGAAGAGCCATTGTACTAGATCCTCTCTAGCATAGCAGTGTGTAGGCAATCAAGGCCTCTGGTTTGTTCCTGAGTTTTGCAGACCCAGTCAGGTGCTCCTGGGCAGTTCTCTGGACCTGCTGAGCAAGAAAAGAATCCAGCCCTGGGGTAGCAAGCAAGAGGAGGCTGTGGTTCAGTGCAGCAATTACATGACTCAACCAGGGAGACTCAACCAGGAGCTCAGGTCATGCTTTGTTGAAGCAGCAACCAAGCAACTTTGGAAGCTGGTGGTAGCAACAACTCATCTTATCTAGAATTGGATGCAGAACCAAGATGCAGATTCCTTCAGTGGGCTTAAGTTGCCTTTCTGTGTTTCTTCTACATTGAGGGGAATGCTTTAGAAGAAGAGTTGCCAGGTTCCTGGGGCCTATGGGCACTTTGGGAATTTTAAAGATATAATATGGGCACATATGCCTACAGGGGCTTTTGCTCTCTCACGCACACACAACTTTCTCTCATCAGAAGACTTGTTAGCAACACAAGAGCCCTGAGGCACAGTGTTTAGTGATGGCTGCTTTAAAAGACTATAGATGCCAAGATGATTAGGTGGATAGACCTGTAGCCTTGTTTTGATTGAATTGTTAATTATCTGCCAGCTTTTCTAGGATATGCATGTTACTGTGCAGACATGACAACTGCCTGTTAAATACAAGGGGATTTATACTAGGCAGATAACAGTTGTTGTTTATAGTTTAGGATGGAAATCATTGTGAGGTGTTTTGCCACTGACTTTCCAAGCCGATAGTTCACCAAACAATGGTGGGAAACGTAAGATAGCTGCTGTGCTAGTATGTAGTGGAGGAACACACAAAATGCCATCTGTACTGGAAAAGTAAGATGTGCCACTTGGGTGTGCTAACAACATCCTCAGAAATGCAACCTGTTTGTCTGAAATGTAGGGAAATGGCTTGGAATTGGGGGATACACAATGTGAAGTTGGTTTATGACTAGAACAAGCAAATGCTTAGATGCATATTTGAAAATCTCAGTAGTGTAGGAAACAGGAAGGGACTTTGTTTATGGCCATTCCAGGGAAGTTTTTGGCTTCATCCAAGAAAGACACATAGCTCAGTGTCTTTTTAAGCACACATCTGATTCTACTACTAATAGTAACTACTACTAACATTACTTTTTAACAACTAGTAGCTTAATTGTGCTACAAGGTAGAACAGGGGGCTCTATTTAATTCTTAAACCTCAGTAGGAGTGTTTGTGTGCAAGACCCTCATAAGGTTGTCTTTAATATCCACTTAAGGTCTTGTGTTATGTAAACACTAAAGTAATTCCATCCATCCAGAGGTCTAGAAATCAGGTCAGCAATAGAGCTATGTTGTGGTGATCCTCTTAACGTCCACTGGAATTTATGTAGCCAGTCTTGCCTGGGTCACTCTGTTTTTTTCAAAGAGTAACAACCAGCTAATTTTAGACGTCCTGCATCTAATAATATGCTTGTTGTAAAAATATCAAGTTCAGCATAGCAAACTTCCTTGCACTTAGAAATACATTTTATTCAGCAGTATCTTATTCTCAGGACTTGGTCGACTGCCAAGTCTTTTAATCGCAAAGTAAATGGCTTTGTGCTACCTTATGAAAATGTATACCTGTAAGCAATTGGAGATACAAAGACGCTGGGTGTTTTTCCACTGTCACTAAAAGTACCCATAAAAAGTACCCATTAATGGGTACTAAATGGGTACTTCTAGTGACAGTGGGAAAACACCCTTTGTGTGAATTGCATGGACTTAAAAGTCTAGTCCTGGCAAGTAATTATTTAGGAAAGATACGGCAGCAGTTTTCAGATATTTGAAGGAGTAATCAGGGCAATGATGGAGCAGTTTGTTTTCTGTGCCTTCAGAAGATACCAAAACAGAATTTCAGCTAAACAGGAGGAAGAATTTCAAGATGTTTTGACTATATACTGAAAAGGATTTGTATGGATGGAGGCTTTGGGCCTTTTCCCACTAGGGCTTAGAACCGTTTTAAGACCCCATTAGGAACCCGATTAGTACCTGATTGGTATCAATCGGGAAGGCCCTGTCCCCACCTGGACCCCATTGAAGGCCCCATCTGCAGGGCCCTGTCCCCACGAGGGCAGGGGAAATCTGGATTTAATGGGTCCTTCAGGCCCTTAAATCTGGATTTTGTGTGGACCTAATTAAAGGTGTCCACAATGGGTTCTTCAGGCATCTTCAAAATCCAGATCTCCAGGAGGACCCCATCTCAAGGTTCTGGATCTTGAAGATCTGGATCTTTGACTGTGCGTGGAAAAAGGGGGCTGGAGTAGAAGGTGAATGGCCATTTCTCAGAACATCTGTAACTTGCAGTTCCCTTGCATTGGCAGAAGTTGGACTAGATGGCCTTGAAGATTCCCTGTGATGCTGAACGTTAACCATTTTCATGTTTAATATTGATGTAGAAAGTTTGTATCATTTGTGCAAGACAACCATTGATGCCTGGGTTCACTGAACTGGCTTTGAAAAACTAGCATAGGATTATAGCTATTCAGAATGTCCACATTGTGTAACTAAAGCATTAGTCTGTTTAGGCAGCATAAATACATTTACCTCCGGTGGCACAGTTCCAGTATGATCCTTCCATCTGTTTTTGCAGCCACTTCAAAACAAAAAGATTTTTATCCCGATTTTCTTCCCTTGAAAAAGCATTCCAGATTGCATTAAACATCACATGGTGGTATTTTTCTCTCTGACTAAATGGATAGGGAAGTAAAAAATAGATGGTTCGTGAGCATCTCTTTATTCCTCTTTTTATCTGTTCAGGCAAAAATAAATAAGTTTTTCTGCTAGGATTGACCTTTTTAGCTTGAAAGTTCTCCTCACAAATGAATGGATGCAGCCTTGAAAAAATTATAAGAGGAGTCTTGCTGGATCAGGCCACAGCCCGTCTAGTGCAACATGTTCTCTCACACAGTGGCCCACCAGTTGCTTCTGGGCATCTGAGGCAGAAGACAAAGGCAAAAATAAGTGTCCTTTGTAGCATACTGAAGACAATTTCTCTACTTAATAGTGATTCTTATATGCTACAAGTGGCTTGGGCAATATGATGCTCAAAAGCGTATGCAAAACATTGTCCTGGATTATAAACAGGCCTAGTCCTGAGGAGCTGTTGAGTAAAAAATGAACTTGAGTGTGTTGATGGTAACAGAGCCAGTGCTATTGTAAAATGCACATTTTGATTAGTTTTATCCTCCCATCGAATGACTCATGAGTCTGCACATATATGTAATTGCATACTGCTGTTGCTGTATTAATGAAGTTATTTCTGAACTAGCATGTTGCAGATGAAAACAATTTCCTAGACACCCGCCTGTGTTATTTAGAAAATTCAGCTTTGATGCTGTTTTCTGCTCTTTCGTGCATACAAAGTGCAGTTTCCCCTGAATGCAGTTTTCTGCCATTTGGTAGTTTTCAGCTGGGCTTTCATTTCTACCAGTTCTCACTGAACCAGTTCTTGTTTTTAGCTTTGCTTGTTCACAGGAGCTTTGGAATTTCTCTCCCTTGTTTTATGATATGAAAGGCCTTCTTTAGAGAAGGAGTGCTTGAAGCATTTCCCCCCTAGTTCCAGTGTATCAGATGACAAACTAATTGCAATTTGCGATGATTCTGTCCAGTCTGAAATCCAAGTGTAGCATAGACAGATTGTCCTTTCATCATAGTTCTTTCAGAGTATGGAACTCCTTATCTTTTATTTTAAAAATATGAATAAACACCTCCTGTTCTCAAAGTTCTTTGAGTCTTAACATGGTAATCCTTGTGATATATGCAAACTATTAACACAATGCATCTTTGGACATTTCTAATACAAATCTGCAGGTGGGTTTATAGGCTTAAGTTACCACACATTGCTTCTTTGATCTCTGGCCAGACAGGTTTTGCAGATTTTGTTTCCAGAAACACTCTAAGGCAGAGGAAAGAAGGTATCTTTTATGGGCAAAGATGTCTTAGTCATACTCCTGTTAAGTATAACTCCCCATGTGTTTTAAGTATTGTGTGTTATTTTCACCAGTGAGAGATTTGTTTTCCTAGCCTTTTATAAACATGCTATGTGAGCGCCATGGACGCCTCCTTTGGGAGCCTATAGAGGGAGAGATGTAGGCTGCAAATCAAAGGGAACAGGCTGCTTGTAAGATGAGGTTATAAGAAAGAACAACTTCCTTTCTAGGCCAGGGCTTTGCCATACCAGTCTCTCTCTCGGACACCAATACAAAAGCCAAGGTGCTGGTCACTTATCTGGTTTAGTGAGTGTGGATGATGAAGACTGAACTAGTCAATGTACACAAATTGCTGATACTTTTAATACATCTGCTTTGAATCAGCCTTCGGCAGCAGCAGCAGCACCATTAGTATACAGAATATAAATGCTTATTTGTTTTGCACAAATGGTTTGGTTGATATGTCACCGATCTCCTTGGAGGAAGGGCACAGTTCATCTAGCTTGCTCCAGTAATTGTTCATTGCAGAATGAGAGGGGGAAATGGAAGCTGGCGTGTAAGGGCTCATGTCATCTAGCTGAAACTTGCTGAATCTGAGTTGTGTTTAGAACTGTTTTGGTAAGTACAGGCACATCAACGTCTGGGAACTGGTTTGGGAAGTTTTCGGATGGAAGCTAACTTTGTTACACCATCATGAGAAAGCTTTGAGGATCAGTTCCACAAAGGATTGCACTTTCAGAGGCCTTTGAAAGTATTTGTTTGGGTGGAAATACTGTTTTCTCTTCCTGCAGCCGTGCTTGAGCTCGTGTTTGTATAAAATGGATTCGTTTTAAATCAAGGTAGTGCCCTTGAAGACATTTTATGAAATAGCATTGGACCTGCATTAGACAGCAGCAGCTGCTGCTGCTAAACTGCACAGGAGGGAAGTGATCTGTCATTTCAGAGACTCCTGTTTATTAGTATCAAAAGTATCTTTAATATCTAAAGTTGTCTGCTCCAAGTAGGGAGTGAAGCTGGTGATGTGCATAGCACCAGGTCCAGAATTATGGCAGCTCAGTTACCACTATAAAAGTTACTAGGTAGGGCCATGGCCCTCCACTTGTTCCTGTACTTTAGCTCCCAGCATTCCATTCCCACTGGGTCTGGCACAGAATGTTGAAAGTGGAATGCTGGGAGTTGTGGTTTAGGCGTGGAAGACCAAGTTGAACAGCCTTGGGTTGGGGATTAAATTTGTTGAAGGAGGATGCAAGAAAACAGATGAACTTCACAGGACTCCTCTAAACAGAGGGAGGGACACTAACTGAGCCAAGAAGCAATCAACGGCTTTTCCATCCAGAGGCAAAGTTATCAAACACTTGGTCTTCCAGATGTTGCTGATCACCACCTTCCTTTCTCGCCATTGGCCAAACTGACTGGGTCCCAAAGGAACTGCAACTCAGCAACATCTGGAAGAGCACTTTGGCCAGCCTTGATCAGGAGAACCGTATCTTGATGGGTGTGTATTATCTGTGCTGTTGCATATTATGCCAGGCTATTTAACACACCCAGAAGCCTTGGGACTGCTTTTACGGACAGGGGTGATATGCAGCGATTATAACAAAAATCTTTCCTTTCACAGAATATTTGTGGGAACCATGTGGCTTATGATGAAGAGCCTGAGGCAGCCATTAATTTAGTGAATGTTTAATCTGACTGGTTCTTCCAGTGCCTTTTTAACATACAATTTGCCATATCTTGGATATCTCTCATTCTAGACTCTAGGCTGCTCTAACATTCCAAAACTTAGAGATCCAAGATGGAGGCAGATTAGAAAGAAAAGGCTTCTAAGGATAGATGCTAATTACCTATGCTCTGCTTCAAATTAAAAGCAGTCAAGTAAAGACTGAAGAGCTGATTGAGATACTGGAAGAAGCAGAGCATTTAAAAGCTTACTGCCGCAAAAGTTTTTTGCCCCCAAAGGAAGAAAAAAAAGCAGCCCTGAATCAAGAGTGGTGAGGTTCCTTGCTTGTATTCTCTTTATCTTGTTGAAGTTATAGTATTGGGGGCTCCAATATAAAGATTGAGAACTTCTTGGATGAAGGACTACTTTGGGTGAGAAAATAGGGCCCTTTCTGCACTTAGCCTTGCTCTTGAATATATCTCAGGATAGCAGTTTGCTGGCCACAAGCTAATGCAGACTATGGTAGACCTCACTTGGGGCCTTCCACAGTCTGCACTAGCATACAGATAGTAGGTCTTTATTCTGGAATATATTCCAGAATAAGGCCAAGGGCAGAAAGGCCCCAGCTTGCCTTTCTTCTTTTACAAACCTCATTCGACATATCCTAGGATGCCCCTGTTGCTCAATGTCCTAGGAATAATTTCTGATCCTCAGAAGAAGACGTAGAATGTTTTTAAATGACACCGTGGCTCCAGTCTGCACCCGTTAGACAAGTTGAGCTCCTATGGTTGACAAAACTACAGCATCACGGATATATTTCCTGGTCAGAAGCACCAGCTATGCAGCTGATAGGCAAGAGTCCAACAAGGAGAAATACCTTTTCACCCAGAGAGTCATCAGTTCTGTGGAATTTACTTCCAGAAGAGGTGGTGACAGCAAATTCGTGGAGGTCAGGAGTATCAGTGGCTACTAAAAAGGGTACCTACTACTGCCTCTAGGTTGGAGGGACAGGCAGGAGGATGCCCCTCAAGGCCATTTGCAGGGAATGGAGAGCAGGTGAAGACTTTTTGCCTTCTGTCTTTTGCTCGAGATACCCAGAAGCAATTGGAGGGCCACTGTGTGAAAGAGGATGCTGGACTAGATGAGGTGTGACCTGATCCAGCAGGGCTCCTCTTACATTCTTACGTCCCTATGTCATTCCCTTTCTGAAAGCATGTAACCCGATCCTTCACCTTTAACAGTCTGTCACTCCATTTCGAGCTGTTCATTGAAAAATATGGGTTCATCTGGTCATGTGTTTTGCTCATCTGGCATGCCTGCCATGGGAAAAGAGAGCTTCCCTGTTCACTTTCCCTCCTCCGCAGGTAGGATTCTGTCCTGATCGTTGCCTTAAGAAGCAGCTAGACATGTGATGGCAGTGGAGTGATGCATTCGCCGGCTGGCCTTCCGTATTAAACCTTGTCCCTTTTGTTTTTCTCTTCCAGTAGTATTTTGCCTTTGAGTAACTGCCCCCAACTGTGCTGCAGGCACATTGTCCCGGGGCCTCTGTGGTGCTCCTGATGCCCCTCACCCACTGTCGAAGATCCCCGGTGGGCGAGGGGTTGGCAGGGATCCTTCTCTCTCAGCTTTGATATATAAGGTGAGTGTCCTTCTTTTCGGGTTTATCATCCAGGTTAGAGATGTGCAAAACTGTTCTGTAGAGCAGAAAAGGAGCTCTGCGCTCAGGTAGTTAGGACTGAATCGCAGAGCAGGTAATGGAGAAAACAACATTACGTTTCATTTCTCCTGCTGGGTAGCTCTGTGCATTCAGCTCAACTGATGTTCACCCTGGAGACTGGTGTTTCCATAACGCTTTGAAAAGCGAATATATAGATGCACAGAACAGGTTTCTGGAGGTTTGTATAGCCAAACGGAGGAACTGTGAGCCAGTTTGGCCAAATGGTTAGGGAGCCCGGACTCTTAGGTGGGAATACCCGGTTTGATTCTGCCCTCCTACATGAAGCTAGCTGGGTGACCTTGGGCTAGTCACAGCTCTTTTCTGAGCTCTCACAGCCCCACCTACCTCACAGGGTGTTCTGTTGTGGGCAGAAGAACAGAAGCTTTGTCAGCTGCTTTGAGTCTCCTTAAATGGGTGAGAAAAGCAGGGTAGAAAAGCCAACTCTTCTTCTAAAAATGGCAAATGCACTGCTTTCCAGAATACCTGTGTAGTACTTTCCTGTGCCAATAATAGAAGTTAGGGTTGTTGAAATTGTAGCTGATTATAAGACATGGATACAGTTCAGCATGTTTAACTGTATAGCGCTCTTTGAAAAAACTGCATATTTGTGTTTTTGCTGATGCATACAAAATAGCGTTGGTGCTCTTAGGTCTCTCTCAAGATGGGGTCTGAACAGCTTAATAAAATAATCAGAGTCTGAGGTTTTGGGTGTTTGTGTGTTAAGACTTCATGTCTCGTTCCATTTAACCAGATTTAGGAATCTTGTCTTCCACTGTGGTATCCCCTTACAGTTTTATTGGGTCATATGCATTCAAGAGATGGGGAAAGATGAGGCTCAGATTTTCCTGTGAGCAGACTACTAAACGATGCCCCGCAAGAATTAAATATAGTAGCCTTTTGTTAAAATTAATGTATGATGTGATTGTGCAGCCCAGTTGAGCTAAAACAGTAACTGTTTATTTGAAAAGCATCTAAAGTAGGTAACTGCCTGCTAGCATTTCTTCTAATGCAAAAAAAGCAAAAAGAAATGCTAGATTTACTTGTCTTAGCAATTTATTTTGGCTGAATTCTCTTCCTTCTCTGCCTTGCCAAGGATGAGAAGCTCACTGTTAACCAAGATCTTCCAGTGCATGATGGGAAACCACACGTTGTCCACTTCCAGTACAAGGTTACGGAAGTAAAGGTCTCTTCCTGGGATGCAGTGCTATCCAATCAGAGTCTTTTTGTGGAAATCCCTGATGGCTTGTTAGCTGATGGGAGTAAAGAAGGGTAAGGATAACGCAAGCTCTTCTTTGGCGTGTCTGTCTATTTTCAGCTCCTGTTTGAGTAAGTATGCACGTCTGTAACTGACACTAAAAAATAAAATGGTAAAACTGGGATGCTTTTTTTTTTTAAAGTAATTGTAAAAGTTCCTTTGGGGATTTGTATTCTCCTAAGGTGATTGGGGCAAAAAGAGACCACAACCAGGCCATGTGCTTTTGAAAGCAATTGCTGGTCGATTACTTTATGATTCTAATAAAAGATGTTTTTTCTTATTCCCCACTGATGTGGAGGAGCCACATGCCCTTCCCCAGTGCATGCATTTACCGGCCTGCCTTTGGGGGCTTTGAGAGGAACAAGTACAGAAAATGCAGTTCGGCCCTGTTTCGAGCAAATTCAGTTTGCATTGTTTCAATATAAGAGTTTTGAGAACATACTTTAGCATTGGGCTTCCGAGTTTCACTTCCAACACATTTCCCCTAAGATTAAAGGTCTTTTGCTGGCTTAATGCGAGTTCCTCTTCAAGCAACTACTAGCCAGAAGCCTTGAGTTAAATGGGTACTATTCTAATACGCTTTTACCTGGGCCTTGTGGGCCGGGCCGGATCTCAGCGACTGTTTGATTCTATGAAGTTTTCTTCAAAGAGTTGCCTGGGGCTTTCTCCTCTTCCCTCCATTTACATAGATTATTTGATTTCCAAGGGGGCACACAACACATTGCGTTTCCTTCCTGTGAATTTCATCTTATCCAACGCCATCGTTTGCTAACAGCGCTTTCACTGACAACAGGGCTTAAGCACAATTACATAAGTGATTATTTTTAGCTTGCTAAAATAAGTTGCTTGGATGTTATAATTAAAGTGGATCATTATCATATTAACAAAATCCTTTCCAAGTTAATCCCTGATTGCAGCTGCTTTGCAGTCTTGTGGCCGCTGTCCAATTAGGCATTGATTAAATTCACTTTTTGACAGTATCTTGCTAAGTTGTGGGCAGAAGCCGCATGCTAATTCTACCATAGAACATACACTAATTCAGGAGTTGAACGTACAGCTAAAAATAAGCTATTTGCACTATTTGAGGAAGTGTCAGGCTTTGAAAGGAAGGAACACAGGGGCTTTTTGTCTTCTTTGTCCTCCAGAACTTAAATCTAAAAACTGTTTGGGATGGTTAAGCTCAGATACTGTAACAGGGAAATGGGCTGTTTTTAAATTTTTTATGTTTATACTCTTCCTGTGGATCTGTGTTGAATAGTTCTGCTGAATACAGCAGCTAGCATCATGACAGCTTTCTTCCACAGATTCAGTGTGGTTACAGTATTCTTCTTAACTTTTTCTAGACTTTCTACTTAAGCTTCACTATGGCATTAGTATGTAGTTGTATCTCCCTAGACTGTTCTCATGGAAGTTTTCATTCTTCTGAAATAAAAGAAAGATGCGATTACGGTGGCTCTCTAGTTGAACTACACAGTAATCAGGCATTATCCCGAGTACCTACATAATATGCTTTTCTTTCCCCACCAGATTATTAGCGCTGTTGGAATTTGCTGAAGAAAAAATGAAAGCAAGTTATGTCTTTATTTGCTTCCGAAAAAGCAGAGAAGACAGAGGTGAGTAATGTAGCCTGCTTATACTGAAGTTTGTAAGAAAAGCAGCCTTTTGCAGGGGTAGCTCCCCAAATTCAAGATATCCTGTGACGATATTGGGACCACACCTAGTTAACTCTGATCAGATCTTCATGTTGTCAGTGTTTAAGGAAGCTTCTAAGTTGGGTATACAGTTTGACTCCCATATCCGCTGGGGATATGTTTTGGTTCCTATCATGGTTACGAGAAACTGTGGATAATCATGCAACCCCAGAACTGGAAGTGTTTTCCTGGCTTCCGGAGAGCATTGGAATTGGCGTGCGATGCCACCAGATGCCTCTCGCCCACCTCCCACGTGCCCCCCCCATATTTTGACGGAGGCCAAAATAGGCCTTTGGTTCTGGGTGCTTTTCCTTATGGCACCCGCAGGGGGTGGGGTGGAGTGGGCTGATTCAGTAACCGTAGTTAGCTGAAACCGTGGTTACGGGGGCCCAACTTTATAATGAAAAGGTGTACGTCTAATTGTGCAAGTCTATGTGTATTTACATAATAAGGAATGTAAATTCCATGTTGGCCAAGAGGTTTTATTTAAGAACATAAGAGGAGCCCTGCTGGATCAGGCCACAATCTAGTCCAGCATCCTGTCCCATACAATGGACCACCAATTGCCCATGGGCATCTCAAGAAGAGACAAGAGCAAACCTTCTCTTGCTCTCAAATCCTGGCAAATGGCCTTAGAAGCATCCCGCCCGTCTCCCCAGCCTGAAAGATGTACTCAGGCTGCCCGTTTCTAGTCTCATTATTATAGTTCTTTTATTAGAATGGAAAATCTCCTTTCTAGCTCAGGTTGGGTGAACATATTCAGCTAAGTAGGGCTGCTCCAACATTTTTAGGGGGCTGTTCAGCATCACTACCTTCCTCTGGACTTTAACAGATTAGGCATCTATAGATAGATTAAATCAAAGTTTAGCTCATTAGCCTGGTGTTTAACATTCTAAACTAAGTTGCATTAAATGTAGCACTACTCAAAAGTTCATATCGGAACAGCAGCAGTAACCAAAGGGGAAAGTATAAGCCTTCCTTTTTTGCTACTTTTTTAAAAAAACACCAAAACATTTAGGAACCCATCCCTAGTGGGATAATTCCCTGCAGAAGCAAAGAAGTTCACACAGGACAGGTTGGGAAGTTCTTTTAGGAATCGAACAACATGCTTAACCTGTCAGTCTCAAAAGTCTTCAGTCTAAGAACACATTTGATACATAGCCTTCTAGTCTAATTTTGAAACTAGATCCTTGTTGTTATTTTAAATTGTTGGCATCTTGCTACCATTAAACCACCCCTAAGCATGCTTGCACTGTCATTTGATGGAGAAAAATGACTTTTTGTTTCCTTCTGTGGGATTATAGATAAACAAGCCACAGCCCATGAGGGCAATATGATCAGTGCAAATCCAGGCATAGCACGATGCTGCCAGGAAATTGCTTATTGAAAGTTCTGATAGACAACTAACCGTGTTGAATTTACACACGGGGTGTGGTGGCCAACAAGCTTTTCTTTTATCTGATGATGCCACTTCTCTTGTTTTTACAGCTCCTTTATTGAAGACATTCAGTTTTCTGGGCTTTGAAATTGTGAGGCCTGGCCATCCCTGTGTTCCATCGCGACCAGATGTGTTGTTCATGGTATACCCCCTGGACCAGGTCTCTTCTGATGACGATCAGACCTAGTGCAGCACTTGAGTGGCACTGGAACATGTTTCAAAGACGAGAGGGGGCTAAAACTCCTCTTCTGAGGAAAGGAAAAACAAATTTCTTCTGGACTGAAACTGCATTTCTTATTGTTAGAGTGACCTGTGTATCTTCTGAGTTGACTTTTCCATTGAAATGTGTTACCTAGTGAATAATATAAAAGTCTGCACATGTAATCGCACAATAGTAAATGGAAGGTAAATGGAGCCCTTTCATATAGCTCTGTGATCTGCTGGTTAGCCTAGTGGAGAGACATCTTACCAACCACGGTGCACACCGAGTCCAGAGGTGAAGAGAGGGGCACAGGACTCAAAATTAGTGCTGGGCTTCTCGTTTCTTCCTTTGGCTCTCATCTTAAATGACTGTATTTTTATGTTCAGACTCTTAAGCAAGGGCAACGCTTTTGAGTGTAAAGATGAAGAACAGTAACCCTGTTTAGCAGAACATAAGTGCTGCCACTATGATTATCAACACTGGGTTTCCCGGAAAGAGGTCTACGCTCATCTAGCCTTTTGACTAGGTTAGTATTAACACTGCACTAATGCAGCTTTCAGTTTTTTAAAAAAGGGCATTCGGACAGTGAGAAACTGCCCGTTTTTTAGCTAAGAGAAAATCCGGTAGTTCTTTGGTTGACTCCGGCATCACATAGTCAAAATGGACATAAACAAACCTGGTGATGACAGCTCTGCTAGATCCCTGTGAAGCCAACTTTCTTTAAAAGTAAACCTCTTCAGAATAGAGTACAGAATGCTTGTCAGCCTGGCCTGGCCTGACACTTAAGTCTTAACTGCACCCTGCCTGTTTAGAATTAAGCCTTATTTAAGATGGTGATGCTTAATTCTAAATAAATTAGGAAATCCTTCCTGAAAGTAGCATACATGCCTGAACCCTCTTTTCTTCTTCTGAGATGCCGCTTTTTGGCCACTGGATGATAACTATCATGCTTATTTCCTTTAAAAAACCAGTTCAAGCTTCATAATATACAATTCCAATACTTGTCTTACTTAACTGTTGTCTTTGAATGGTGTTATTCAGAACCGCTTCCTATTTTAGAAACGACTTGCTTATACTAACGCTGACATCTTTCTCAGTAACACGGCGCATGAGGCAACTGCCTATTCACACAAAAAAAGCAAATCACAGCCCAAGAGTAAAATGTGTGCATTATGCTTTTTCTCTATTAGCCAGCCAGGTGCCATGTGTTCAGCAGGTCTCCTGGACATCCATCTTCTTCAGTGTTTGACTAGGAAGCATCTTACCTTGTAAAAATGAGAAGCTTCTGCTTTGCAGTATTTGAAATGGGAAGAGCCCAGACCCCTCTGAGGCTCTGGTTGAGGTATAGGAATCAAATGTGGGAAACTTTCACTTATTCATCTAGTCTCACAAACCATGGATACTGGTTTCTGCATGTGTTACAGTAAGAAGGAAGATGATTAACTGCCCTAGAAAAGCTGCCTGGCAAAGAATCAATGCTACCAACACACAAGAAGAAAGAAATCACACCCTTCTCACCAGTTACCATGAATTCTGCAGCAATGTGTTACTGAACATAGTCATCAAATGATCCCATTTACAGCTAGGGGAATATGGATAAAACCATTTGTAAAATAGCCCATATTGTAAACTCCCCTAATGAAACAATGTGGATCCTGATGGGAAGGCCTTGTTCTAGAACTGAGTAGCACTGTGTCCAAAAGACTTCCTGAAATTACTTTTCTGAACCTTCTTTTGATTGCTTTAAGTAGGTTCCTAAAAGCAACAAGACAGTAACCCCTGCATATAGCATTTTGCAGACATTGTGACCACCAATGAAAACTGGTGTTAGGGGAACTACAGAGCCCTGGACAACTAAGATAAGCCGGTGGCACCTCAGAGACCAAGTTAGACTGCTGACACTTCCATGATTACATTGAACAAAGATGTGAGTGTGCAAGAAGTTCCAAATTGGAACAGGCCCCTTTGAGTGTTCTGAATGCGGAAGAAAACACCCTTACAAAAATAGGGGGTGTTCCATGTTTGGAATAAACCAAGCCTGGTACCAATGTAGTATTCCAAATGTTTAATGAAATTCTGTTTTCCAGAATCCCTACAGGAGACCACGAAGAGATGCAAGAGACCTGCAGAAATTCCTTACGACTGGTCCTTTGTGGGCTGGCTATCAAATGTAAGCCTCCTGGCTATCTTACCAATGAAAAGATAAGCTTGGACCACCCAGACTGACTGAATTACACCAGCCAGTCTACCACTCCAGTGGTTTTTCAGGAATTCTTGAAGTTAAAATTTAGGGGAATGCAAAATATTAGAAATTCCTTAAAAACACCCAACAGTTTGAATTTCATGGGCCATGTGCTACATAGGATGCATCTTTACCATGCCCACTTTGGATGTCATACACACCCATGAAACAAGGATCTTAGAACAGTTTTCCCATTATTCTACACAGCTGGAACGTTTACAGTGAGCTTGTAATGCACTAAAATGTTTCAAAGAACAGACTGGTGTTCCAAATGATTTTGAGTCAGAACAAAATTCACAATCTGTTCCATTACACCCTATGAGAGCAGTTGCTTTACACTAACTGTGTAAATGCAAAAAACGTATCATACAAGAAATGACTGTACTATGACTGTTAGTAGCAGTAATTGCTAGATCCTGTACCCTTGGACCCCCGTATCCGCTGGGGATACATTTCGGCTCCTACCGTGGTTACCTAAAACCGTGGATAATTGCGAACAGGCCTTCCGCTTCTGGGGTCACCCAACCCCAGAAACGGAAGTGCTTTTCTGGCCTCTGGAGAGCGTTGGAATACATGTGTGATGCCGCCGGCTGCCTCCCACCTGCCTCCTTACATTTTGGGACGGGCTCTGGTGGCGTCACACGCCTATTCCAATGCTTTACAGAGGCCAAAATAGGCCTTCCGGTTTTGGGTGCTTTTCCCTTATGGCACCTGCAGGGGTGGGCTGATCCATAACCGTGGTTAACTGAAACCATGATTACCAAATCAGTGGATACTGGGGTCTGACTAATTGCACCAGTCTCTTTTACAGTTGATCCATCTATATAATTCCAGGCTATAAGAAATACTATTCTATGGTGATATCCAATCATCTCTTAAATGTCAGAATACCAAGTTCCCAATTCTTGTCCTTAATTAAGTGGCATTAAGCATACAGCATGCACTTACATTCCACAGAACGTTGGTCCTGCTACCTTTGCATTCATTTTATCCCACGGCTTGAGTAGATATGAAGGACTATACCAGCGCCAAAGCCACCACAGATCTAAACTGACTATTCAAGAATCTTTAAACACATCACCTTTTTGGTACGATATTGAAGGGAAATGCATCTTTTTCAAGGATGTTTCTGCCTCCCTCAAAGGGCCCTTGTTATTTAAGAATCACATCTCCAATCAGCAACTTTCTCCTATTTAAGAAAAAGGAGAGTTGGCTTTTCTACCCCGCTTTTCTCACCCATGTAAGGGGACTCAAAGCGGCTGACAAAAGTTTTCTGTTATTCTCCCCACAACAGACACCCTGTGAGGTAGATGGAGCTGTGAGAGAGAGCTCAGAGAACTGTGACTAGCTCAAGGTCACCCAGCTGGTTTCATGGGGGAGGGTGGAATCGAACCCGGTATTCCCAGGTAACAGTCCGGCTCCCTATCCATAATGTCTCCGTTATGTAAATTTGCCCTTGCCTCAGTACTCTTCTAATGTGAAAGATCAGGACAGTCTTACTTAATCTTGAAACTGGAATGGATGCTGCCAATTTAATAGTATCAACTGCAGAATTTAAAGGATCCCTTAAGTTAGCAATAGAAATACTAGGGAAATAGCATCAAAATTGACACTCAAAACAACTTGGCTGCTTGGTTCAGGCTTGGAAAAAAAAACTTTTGTCATTTTTCTCAGTTAAAACTTTTAGCTCTTGTGTTCTCTGTTGAGTACCACTAAGTCATGGCCTGTTCTTATTTGACTCTCATGGGCACATCTATGTTGTTTTCCTGGCAGAGAAGCAGAAGTGGTTTGCCATCTAATGTAGCTGATCCCCCATTGTAGAACCTTCTGCCCACTTTTTAGGTTCTGTATTAGAACCCTGCAGCATCTTTTTGTGTTAACATAAACCTAGCTGGACTTCAGTTGCCAAACTGAGTTACTGATCCTTTAACAAAAAGCTGATCTTCTCGGTCCCTTTCTGTAGGCATTATAGCCTACCTAACTGTAGTTCTTTATCGTTTAGAAAGAGATGCAGAATTGTCACACGATCTATTCAGTTACTTGCCATAGAAGTGGCAACTTGCTGATTTTGGGCCAAATCAACGACGGATGGGAAAGGACCCTCGGGGCCAAGCAGACCCTGCAGAAATGGCATTTTAAAAAAATATATAGTTTCCAGCCCTTATTGGAGGTGCATATCAGCAGTTTAGTTCAAAGGTAGAGGTAGTGGAAAATTTACCCTGCATTACTTTTTACCATCTGTGTGTGGAGGGGAAACAATGGATTCTGCAAGAATGGAGAGGAACGTACTCTGCAGTTGGTCTACACCTCACAGGTCACACACAAGTACTCGGTCAAGGCTGGACCACCGATAATGCAGGCACAAGAGTAGAAAAGTGCCACTTGGAACAAAGAAAAAGCCACCTTTGTCACTTGTGATTGTCTCTTAAAGATTTATTTTGCTCTTGGTGCCTTCTATGGGCACAAGCGCAGAGCACTAGTAGTGTTGTGTTTTCATATATATATATATGTGTGTGTACATATCAGTCCATAGATACACACACATACACACCCTGATGAAGAAATCAGGTATAACGTACATTTCACAAAGGGTAGGAATCCTACATTGAAAACTTAAGAGAAGCTCCAGTGAAAAACAAGCTTTCAGACAGGGTCAAGGATTCTTCTGCTGAGATAAACATTTTTACAAGGTCTGAACGCCACCAACCAGCGAGGGCCGGTGTCACAGATGACAACTTCACTCGGGTGCCCCTTCAGTTTCCCACAGTACCGCTCTCTTAGTCCAACACATCTACAGAGCAGGTAGGTGGAGAAGACTGCCATCTTTTGCTGACACTAAAGTTAAAGGGAAATGCCCACAATAAAGGATGGTTTGTGCTTCAAAAACGTTCAGAGTGATGAGATTGGAGAGTACCAATCTATTCAGCTAGGCACTAATGGGCTTTCGCTTTTCCCAAGGAAAAGCGGCACACCTTTTAGCCACCGTTGGAAATTTCTAAAAAGAACAGCATGCTGCTGAAAAAGGTGGGGACCGTCCAGCAAACCACCCCAACGCAGCAGGCCCGACTCCCAGCCCCTGAATTCGAGCTGTCCATGAACAGATTACCAAATCAGCCCCCAAACAGTCAGACCCAACAGCACATGGTTGTAACCAAATAGTTGTAGGTTCCAGAAAGGAAGACGGCAAAGCAGCACACTTTCTGGTGTCAAATGTTACTGTGTGTTTCTGTGTTTTTTTTTAAAAAACAACAACAACAACTGTAAACTCATAAAAGCTGAGGCAGGATGGCGCACAGCCTGCCCAACTTAAAAAACAAGCTACTTAAGAAAACCGCTTCTATTTGAATGAAGCTATATAATATCCCAAGGTGGGAAACAAACAGAACAAAAACAAAAAACCCAACAACAGATTTCAAACAATTCCTTTTTACAGTATGTACAAAGTTCAGGAGGCTGCAGGAGGCCTCACACGACAGACAAGACAGGAACAGAAAGACGGCGCCGAGGTCTTGTGTGGTGGGGACAGACATTTGCACCCTCTTCCCGCAGCTCAAAGCAGGCTTTCCTCACTCCTTTGCGGTTCAGGCCAGGGACGGCAGGGCACCGTAAGTATGGGCCGGGCTCCAGAAAGATGCTTCGGCACAGGGACGCTAGCAAGAGACCGGGGCCAAGGAATTCGGACAGTCTTCCTACAGGCGGGCAAAGCCGCCACCTGCACTGGAGCCAGGGAGGCTTCGTGGCCCGCAGGGTGTTTAGCAAGAGAGCACCACTCTCCTGGTCGCCTGGCACAAACATCAGGAGTGCTTGGTGTTGGCGAGGCTGCAGCTGGGACAGGTTTTCAGAGGGCCAAGCGGGTTGCTAGGCCCAACGCAGCCTACATTGTAACAAGGCCAAGAACTCTCACAGGCAACATCTCCTAAGCCTCAGAAACTCTTTAGTGAACAAACTGCCTGAAATTTAACTCCTTGTTACGGAGACAAAAAAAAAAAAAAGAACCCCTTGCTTTAAATATAATAATAAAAAGCAGCGTCAGGAAAGACAGGCGGCTAGCGGCCTTCCAGCTGAAACGGGAAGAGGGGACTGCTGGGCAGCCTCGGAGACCCATCCCTCCTGAGACCAGAGCCAGCTGCTGAGCGGCCCTATTTTATGCAGAACTGGGTGTCAGGGGTTGCGCTGCTGGATCCAAGAGGCGTCGGCTAGTGCAACACACAAAGTCCTGCCAGCAGGGAGACTTGTCAAAAAACACCCCGCCCGCCCCCCCCCAAAAAAAACCAATGGAAAGGAGGGCCTTTCAGGGAGGATGAGTCCTTGAGACGAAAGTGCTAGAGGGTTTGAATATCGTCCCTGACACAGGAGCACATGGCTGAGGTTTGTGCTCGCTGCAGGTGCCGCCGACAGCCCTCGGTTCCTCTTGCCGTCTTTGAAGGCGCCTGCCTACGTGCTCCTTCCAGATGGCCTCTCACCGCTAGTATAAACATGCCGATCCGGACGGTCTCTTCGCCCAGCCGGCACCAGAGCAGCCATCTTGGCTGCAGCACAGGAGCAAGAGAGCTGTGGGCACACAGCAGTAGGGCTGCGGGGCCCTCCCTTTCCAGCATTCCAAATGTCCCGTGACGCCACATCGCTTGGCCTGCCGCCGCCGCAAAGTCCCCTCTCTGGCGGAGTCCTGGAAATCAGCCAGTCAACCCCCAAGTCAGGTGAATAAATATTTCTGCACGTCCCAGCTCCACCACTCACACATCAGGGGCTCAACTTGTGTTCTAGGGGAGGAGGCAGAGTCTGCCTCATATTACGGCAGGACCATCAGGCGGAACAATCAACACCATTCAACTGATGTCTAATGCAATTTCCAGCGTTTCCTCATGTGAGCCAGTCACATGGCTTGGTACAGCCTAGGTTATCCGATCTCATCGTACGTCCTGTTGGAAAGAAAGCAGAAATTTAACTCGGGCCCGGCCATTTTAGTTTTAGCCAGGTGATGGTGCTGGAGGAACGGCAAACGAGCTCGGAGGTTATCCAGGGACTGCTCCATCGCCAGCTGCAGAGAGCAGCTGGCATGAGAAGGCTTCTTAAAAGAAAAGGGACAAAGAGCCACAGATCATGTAGCCTTGTGGTAACTGCATTGCTGCAAAACCAGCAGTCCTGGGCTCAAGCTGAGCAGAGATTTAACACCCAAACTACAGGCTAGAAGCACAAAGCAAAAAGAGGGCATGGATGCATGCGCAGGAGGACAAATGTGAAACCACACAGTTATGAGGATCACCAACCAAGCTGCACATGGTAACCTGCTTGTGGCAGGCTCAGGCCTTGCAGACAGTCAAGCAACCAAGGTCGCATCTTTGGCGACAACAAAGAACAGCCGGCTATGTCCAACTCTTAGAAGGAGTCCACTTTGCCCAGAAGAGTGCCATTTGTAAACATCCCGCTGCGCCGCCTCCCTGTGTTTCCACCCCTTCAGTGGAAGACCACCCCTTGCCTCCTTACCATTTTCACCTCCGGGGCGGGGGGTATAAGGAAGGCGCAGACCCTTGCTGACTGGCAACAATGGCTGTCGACGAGAGACCTGCAGGGGAGCAAATACCGAAGACGATGGTGCATAAGGCGCATTAGAGACGCTTCCAGCAGGGCCCTGGGCTTCGGCTTCCTGCGGAGGAGCTTTGAAGCCTGGGTAAAGAACACGACCCGAGTTCCTCTGATGCAGAGGCAGCCCTCAAACCCGGCCACGTGTTCCTCGGATTCCCTCCCTGTCCCCCCAGCGAAAGCATCCCCTAGACACATGGCATCTCGCCTCACCTGTTGCATAGGGCAGGTTATACTGGGCTGGCAGCAGCGAGTAGCCCAGGTGGTGGTGATGGTGATGCGTGGACATCAGGCGCTGTGAAGGAGAGGAGCGGGGGCGGTCAGCGCTTCGCTCAGCACCACTGGCTCCCCCTACACCGCTGCAGCCTGCACTGCTTCCTCCCACCCCACAGCCACTGCGCTCCTGAGAAGCCTTCTCGCCTATCTGCAAAGTAAACAGACAGATATGCTGAAGCCCAGGCAGGGGGCAGCCAACTGCACAAGAGCTCACAAGCAGCAAAGTCCTCTTCAAGCCCGGCTTTTCGCTAGCTTCCCCACAAGCTGTCAGTAAGCTTTTCTCAGACATAAACTCCCCCCACCAAAGCAACCCCCGCCTAAGCAACAGGAGCTCAGCAGACCCAACAGCAGCACTCCCAGGCTTAGGATTTTACAGTTTTTAGGCAGGTGTGGGAAAAAATGCTGCAAAGGCAGACTGCCTCCAAAAATAGAAGTGTTGATGGTGTATTTTGATCAGTTTACAAAATGCGAAGGGAACCGAGGTTTGGCACGACCACCCTTTTGCCTTCAAAACAGGAGGATCAGTTCTTAAGCCCACTTGCACACAGTTTTTGAAGGAATTCAGCAGGGAGGTTGTTCCAAACATCTTGGAAAGGTCACCACAGGTCTTCCATGGATGTGGACTTGATCAGGTCCTTCTGTCTCCTCACAGAATCCCAAACTCATCCAATGGTGTTGAGATCAAAGGCGCTGTGAGAACCATAGCATCACTTCCCGGATTTACTTTGCAGCATTTTTTTCTACCCGCCAGAAATTTCTGCACACTAGTGAACAGTCACAAGAACAGTGAGCGCGGGGCTCCCATTCCAACCCACAACTCACCGTGGGTGACTTGCTCTTATAGTGGCTAGCGTGTTGTTGCAAGATGTCCAGGGCCTTGGACTCGGAGCTCGATTTGCAGCCAATGCTGGGACTGGCTCGAGACTTCTCACCCTCCTCAGGCCCAGACGATTTGCTGCCGTAGGGGGAGAAGGAATAGCTGGAGGGCAGGTAGGAGCCTGTGGGAGAGACGCCAACCAAGACTTTCACTCTCCGTTCAGCAAAAGCACAGGCACAGGAGAGCAGTCAGAAATGGAAAGAACTGGAGACGTTGGATGTAGGGGTGAGTTTAGAATGTGCATACATAAGACCACCTGAGCTGTGTAATTCAACTCATGAATTTGATTTTGGTATTGTTTTGTTTTCTTTATCTTGCATTGTATACACTACTGCATATATTACTAAATAGAACATATCTTACTGCCAGGTTATTGTTCATTTTAAAATATCCCCCCTAATACGTATTGTATTTTTTGCAGTTCTAAACCATCTTGGGGATTTTTCATTTTTTTCCAAAAGGTGATAAATAAATATAAGATCAAGTAGTATCCTGACTTTAAAACAGCTATCCCAAATGACCACCAATTGCAGAGACCCACATACAGAATAGTATGTTTCAAAATTTGAGATCACATAAATACACCCCGTAACTTTTAAAAAGAACTTTTAAAGAGTAGATATGTGTTGTTGATGCTTCTAGGCTTGAGAATACATCGTGTGCATTTTACAGTCTCGCCCTCTAACCCAGGCGTCTCAACCTGCAGGCCTCCAGATGTTCCTGGACTGAGGGCTACAGTTTGAGGCCCCTGCAATAGATTCTGCCAAGGCAGCAAAGGTGCCCCCAAAGGCTTCTCCTTCACAAGCAGCAAGCAGGGGAGAATTCCAAAACGGCTTTGCAAGCTGGCTCTTCTGGGAGCAAGTCTTTGGACTACTGTTGACATTAGTGTGTTCTGGGTCCCTACTGGCAGCCTCGCTTGTGACCCGACGGGCTTCTACTGTACGGCAGATCCTCATTTTTGCAGATTGGCGTTATTGGAAAATTGCTATATTTGGACGTCATTTACCCCAGCCCATGTCCCACAAACATATGGCTCTCAAATGCCAGTCTCCTCTAAAGACAAAAGTAATAGACATTCCCTGCCGCTTTCATCAAGATTTCATCCTTCAGGACAGACAGAGATCTCTGAAGAAGGCAATTCAGCACTGGCCAGTGTACCAAACCAACAAACATATTAGGAGCCTTCCTTGTGTCTATGGTGCAGACTAAGGAAGGCCCCACACCCTTGGAATGGCCCCTGGGGGCACGGCCTTCCCTTTTAACCACACCAGCCACGTGGAAGGGATGATGCCAGCAAGCTTGCTGGTCCGGCTTGGCCTGCCTGCCAGTGCAGAACCACCTGTCGTTTGAGATTTCCCTCCATCCCTCATGCCATACCTGGGTAGTTCTGCATCATGACGGTGGGCATGCCACGGTAGCTTGGGTGGTTGGGGTCGTACGACTGGCTGTAGGAATAGCCGTGCATGTAGGGGATGTAGGACTGGTGCTGGCTGAGGGGGGACGACACTGGCACGTGGGTGCTTGGCCGGCCTTCCTTTCCTGCCAGGCGCGACTCCTCGCCGGGGGGCGCTTTGCAGTCGGAGCTGCCGCTCTCCTTCCCATCCTCCTTCGTGACGGGATCCTTGCTGCGGCTCCGCTCCTCTTTTAACTTCCGGTCCCGCTCTTCCTTCCACCGCTCGTCCTCCGTCTTGATGTCAGAGTATTTCGCAGGGTACACGTAGGTCCACATGCGGGGCTCGGATTCCTGCAGCGACAGGCACGCAAGTCAGTCATGGGTCGAGAGAATTCACGGCACAGATCTGGCAGATTCTGAAGAGTGCCATTCTCGTGATTTAAAAGGAAGAACCAGGTGGGTGCAATGAGGCCTCAGAGATAAAATAATGCACGCCATAAACATGGACGCACAATTATTCCTCACTGCTAGTTTATAACGGGCCATTCAGTGCTTTACCACCCTCGTTCAAACCTCTGTACGGATGGCAATACAGTCTTCTGGTCGCCAATATTCTGCATTCCCCAAAACTCTTAAGTCTAAATTACAAAAACAATGAAGCTAAATATCCTTTGTTTATTTTGGATCATCTTTTGACCCACCCTTTTGAGGGATTATTCTTAGGCTATTACATCACATAGGAACTCGACCTGAAAAAAATGCACATCATGTCCGTCTTAAAAGAGTTGCGCTGGCTGCCGATTTCCTACCGAGCCCAATTCAAGGTGTTAACTTTGGCTTATAAGGCCCTAAATGACTTGGGCCACAAATATCTGAAGGAACGTCTATACCCATATCAACCTTCCCGTGCCTTAAGATCTGGAGGGGAGGCCCTCCTGGTTGTCCCACCACCTTCAGCAGCAAAAGGAGTGGGCACCCAGGAGAGGGCCTCCTCAGATGACCCTTAGGCTATGGAATAGTCTCCCCCTTGAGGCACGTCTATCACCTTCAGTGTATACATTTAGGAAGGCAGTAAAGACGCACCTCTTTGTCCTGGCGTTCGGTTAAATGGGGATATACTTTTCTCTTCCCGGTGGCAGGTGCTGTTATTGTTTTAATGTTTTAATAATGTTAAATGATGTTTGATTTAGATGTTGTTACCTGCCCAGAGACCTCTGGCTATAGAGCGGGATAAAAATGTAAATAAATAAATAAATAAAGGAGGAGATACAAACAGCAAGCTCATGTGCTAAGAAGCAGAGGCTTGCAAAGCCCCCTGGCTGCAGGATTATCTGGCTGCCATGATCTCCTCAGGGGGGTTCAAGACTGCAATGTTCCTTCAGACCTCAAAGCTTCTGGGTCAGAAGTGCACCCTTTCCAAAGAGTGCTAAAACCACCAAGCCGCTGCTTTAAAATGCCATTTCAAAGGTACTTTCCTCCCCTGTTTTCAAACCCCGTTTGTAAGAACTGCCAGGCATTTTAGGGAGTATCTTCCAACCTGGGTTCTCTCCTCCCCTCTAGACACAAAGCACACCAATTTGCGTTTACCTGTCTGTACCAGAGTACTGGGTCCACTTCAGTCTGCCGGCCGCAGTCTAATCCTGCCTTTGACTCTGCCGTCTCCTTGGCTAGATGACTTTCACTGAGCTTCCCCTTGAGGCCTTCACCCGACTGTCCTTGTAGCTTTGAGGAATCCTCCAGTTTGGGAATAATGACTGACTTGGCCACGTCACTCCCCTGATCCTTGACCTTACTCAATCCAGATTTGACCAGATCAGTAAGGCTGGGGGCTTTGGTCAGAGTGGGAGGGAGAGAGGGCTTTTGCTTCCAATCCTCCTTATGCGTCGCCTCTCTCTCTTTCAACCCTAGCTCCACTTTCTTCTCCAAGCCACGCTGTTGCTGCTCCAGGCTCTGCCGTTGCTTTTGCTGGTCTTCATATTGCTGGCGGTAGGTGGGATTTGTGCTGAGCAGATGGGCATGGTAGCCTTGCTCGCTGTAGCCATAAGGAGGCACATAGGCATATTGGTTATAGTACAGAGACTGCATGTACATATTGGATCTCTGTTGGATGACAGAGGGTTGCTGGCTGGAAGGACCCAGCTCTGCTTTCTTCTCCTCGCAAGTCTCGTTCTTCACCTTCACCTCTGGGCTTGGTGGCTCCTCATCTTTCTTGAGTTTGAGGGCCTGTCCATCTACTGTGGCTTGGCTGCTGGGATTAATAGGGCCAGGGCTTGACTGGGCATAGCCGGGGGAGTAATAGGCCTCAAACCCTTGATAATAGGGGGACTCTTTGTTTTGAGATTGAGGTGGGAAAAGAGCTTTCTTTGCCCCTTCCTTGGAAAGCTGCTCAGGGTCCTTCACCTTCATACTCTCCAGCTTGCCTTCTCCATCCTCTCCTGCATCAGAGATATCAGAATAGGCTGGGCTGTTTGTTTTAACTGAACTAGCCTCAGCACCATTTTGGGTGACAACGTGCAGGGGAGTCATGGGTTGTGGGGGTGCCGCATTATCTAGTCGACTGGCACCTCCAATGGACGGGCTTGGGGCGTTATCGGTGAAGCTGTAGATTTTGTCCGCCTCAGCCTTGATGCTGGCAAGACGGCTCTGGTGGGGGTCAGAAGAACCATTGAGAAGGTTCTCTCCTTTAGGCCCAAGGTCACTGGGCTCTCCTCGGAAGGGGCTCTTGCCTTCTTCAGCTCGGCACACCTTACCAGGAGTCAAAGGGCTCTCTATTTCCTTAGATTCCTTCTTCTTTTTATCTTTCTTTTTCTTGTCTTTGGCAGGAGTAAGTGCTGGGCTAATGGCAAAGGGCTCCCCCATGACTGTGGGCTTGGGCTGAATGGGCTTCAGCTGTGGGCTGCTGGGCATTGCCTGGACCACTGTAGTTGTGAGCCCAGTGGATGAGCCAGGGCTGGTAGCAGTGAATGTGGCAGCCTGAAAGGTATATATTTGTGGTGGGATGGCTGGGGCTATGGGTCGGGCAGATTTGATACTCTTGGATGAGACCTTCTCAGACTTGATGCTAACAGGCTTTTTGGCCTTCTCTTTATCACTGCTCCTTTTCTCTACTGATTCAAAGCCATCATTGCTTGTCTCATCAGCTACCAAAGGGCCATCCTCAGAACCATCATTGGACAAGGCCCCAGAGTCAGGGTCTCCTTCGCCCCCCAGCTTCTTCTTGCAAGTAACCTTGGGGTTGAACTTGCTGGATGGTGAGGGACTGTGGGGCTCTATTAGTCGCACTTTGGGGGTGGTTGAGCGAGCAGGGGACAGAGAGCCCTTCTGGCTACTAGAGGCACCGTTGCAGCTGCTCAGGTCAGCTGGAAGAGACGATTCCTCCCCATACTCGCTATCCCCATCGGCCTCAGGCTTACTGTCATCATCAGTGTGCGCGTGAGCCTGGTGATACTTGAGCCCGTTGATGTGCTTGTACTTTTTGCTACAGTTAGGATGGGGACAGTCAATAAGTATGGGAGAGGGGCAGTTCCTGTCCAAAATGGCAGGCTCCACTTTGACTGTGGTAGCAACTGCGGCGGCGGCAGCGGCGGCTGCCACTACTAGCGGCGTAGCAGCCGAGCCCATGGAGTTCGTCCGGACACGCTTGCTTCCCTTGGAATCCTCGGAACTGGAATTCACTTCCATATCAGAGAGGGGCTTACTCTTCCGCTTGGTCATGGATGAAGGACTGGCCTTGACATCCTCTGAAGTGCTGGTGGGTAGAAGGCGGTGCTCTGAAGAGTTCTGGCTGCCCCGGCGTCCCTTGCTGTTGGCACCTGCTCGTGTCTTGCTGCTGTTGCTGGTCCCTTTGCTTTCTGAGGCTGCAGTGTTCTCGTTCATAGGGGGATTACTGTTGGGCCTCATCCGCTTCCCCCTTCCCCGACCATTTCGCATCTCCAGGTCACTAGTGGGAGAATCACAGAACCTAGAAGGTAACAGAGCAAGACCTAAGAACTCACACTTATGCCCCATCCAGACATGAATGGGAGGGGTCCTGGCCGAGGCAGGAAATTCAAATTTCCTGATTCCACCATTGAAAACTCCCTTGTGTGCAGATGGCAAAGCTTGGAACTGTCAACAGTTTTCACACAACTTCTGGAACAGGATAGCAACGGTGAGTCATTGCCTTCCCTGCGTCTATTGACAGGGCTGTCAGTCCTCCCACAGAGTTCTGAAAGGCTTATGCCACCATTGCTGCTGCTATTAGTGAATCAGTAGGAGTGACAGGAAGAAGCAAAGTAGCATGAGGTTCTTTTCAAACCTCAAAACAAAGGGTTAAATAGAAGAGGTGGTTTTTCTACCCCTCCCTTTTCTCACCCTTTTAAAGGGACTCAAAGCTGCTGACAAACATTCTGTTCTTCTCCCCACAACAGACACCCTGTGAGGCAGGTGGGGCTGTGAGAGCTCAGAAGGAAAGCTGTGACTACCCCAAGGTCACCCCGCTGGTTTTATGGAGGAGTGCGGAATCGAACCAGAAGACCTCCAGATAAGAATTCGACACTCTAACCACAAGATTAATCCTTTGTCCAGGATGAATCTGACTCATGGTGTGTGGTATTTGACCAGCCAGCATTTGAGCCTGGCCCATCCCAGACTTCTATCCACATTTAAAAGTGGCCCAAGCCATCTCCTTTTTCTAGATCTAGGAGGGAACACTCAAGCTTTCAGCACAGGATTCCTTTTTTCCAAGGTTCCCATATGGCTGGACTTGCCTGGAGTTAAGAATTCCCTTCAGCAACCCTAACTACTTAAAACACCCCGAATTGCTGAAATAAGCTGAAATCGAGTCAAATCTCAACTGTTACCCCACTAGTGCTCAGAAAAAAAAGAAGAGCAACAGTAAATTACCTTCACTGCAGTTACTGAAAATGTTTTTTTCTAGGGAGAAGCTGGAGAAACAGAAAACTGAGAGGACACATGAACTGTACCCTACAAAACACATGTTTCTCCTGAAGAAATACGGAAAATTATATTAGACAGCAACACAGGCCACAGATGGCCCTGGACTTAAACCAAATTCATCTTGCCTGTCTAGAAGAGAGGAAGACTGATCCATTTAGACCGATGGAAAAAAGATAGAATGTAGCGTGAGAAGGAAAGCATTCATAACCTTGACAGTCTTCCAGTTTTCTAATAAAATCTTATATGTAAGTAATATAATAAATGAGAAGATCAAGCTAAAAAGGAGAACATCCTTTTCGACCTATGCATTACCTGGGGGGTGCCCAGTCGTGCTGTGTACAATCCAGTAATGTCCCCACATAGGTTTTATTCCTCCAGGTAACATTTACCACCAGCATCCCTGTGGGAACAAACAGAAAAAATTGTCAGACGCTGGCAACATGGTTCCTGATCTCCACTTTGCAATCGTCATAGCCACAATACAGAAGCATCTTGTCTAACAGGCCAGAACAAAATGAAGAGACTTCCATGCCGTTAATTCTAGCTTGCTAGAGAAGGAGGGTGCTATGCACTTGGGACTTAGGATAACAGGCTCAGATTTATCCTACGCATCTCTGCATAGGGCTAAAAAACATCCCCCAACAACTCCTGCCTGCAAAGTGGAGAGATGCTATGAGTTAAGTACGGACATTACTATTCTAGATCGACAAGATAATGAGGCTTAGAGCAACCCAGCTTCTGATGCGCAAGTAGCTCTGGGCTCACTAGGAGAGCTGAAGACCCCTAGTGAGCATCTACTCTTCTGGATACACACCATTTAGTCATGAAGGACCAGATTCAAATAGAACGATTAAGATGCTAGCTGATAGGCTCAATGGTGAAATTAAGTAGCTGGGAGAGCAGAGTGCCTTCCAGCTGCCAGCTAAGAGAGACTCCAGGGGTGATAGCATGAATAGAAACCCCAATATTGTCAACAGGAAAGCAAATGATAAAGCAGGCAGCTAGAAGGTGGTTGAAATAGCGGCTATAGGTGCCACACGTGTGCCTAAGGGAAGAAGTGGCCTTTCTGATGAAGGAATTAGCATGCAGTAAATTCCTGTTATTCCTTTTGGGCCAAGAGAATTACAGCCCATGGCCAGCCTGATCTGCCATGAGGAAACAGTGCCAGTCCAGCAATCGCCTTAGAGAAGAGCTACACAAACACACATGTAACTCAGCTTGGAGAAGTCATTTCCCAAAAGGCCCATGTCTAGTCAGAGCCCAGAGTACCTTTGTGGCATACAGATGCTTGTACGATCCCCCAGTTAAGATTATATGCATAAAGATACCAATGAATAAGACACTATTTCCTAATACCCATAGACAGGACCACGTTTAAGGTGTCAGCCATGTTTCAGTTCTACACACTCAACATTATTTAGCAATACTGCAGAGGTACTTCTATGGTGGGACTCACAGCTATAGTCAAAACCAGCCTCTCGGCCTATGCCCAGACCAACGTCCAATCCTTGGCCCATGTCCAAACCTTACCTGTCCAAAACAGGTACGTATGTTCACTTTTCCTCCCTGTCAAACAACCAAGCTGGCAAAATACTAAAGCCCCAAAGCGGCCTCATTACTGCGCAATCCAGGAGTCATTCATGAAATACATTTACCAACCTTACTCTAGACCCTTCTCAAACACAGAGGAATGCAAATATTTACAGAGGCCTCAAGCCTAGGAACGTGCAACACATCTTAAACAGAAACATTTTGACTGGAAATGGGCCATTACAAATGTTTTGAGCTCAAAGGGGACATTTTAAGGCTTGTTTTGAGCTCAAAAACAAACCAGCAACAGCTACCGAACTAAAACCCAGAACAACCTAGAAAACCCCATCTTGGACTGTTTTGTTCCATTCTGGAAGCTGTCGTGGGATTAATAATTTAAAAACCCTTTCCCACTGGCCACATAATTCCTACAGGGTTTGGGCATTAAAAATAGAATACAATCACTCAATGGCCCACTTTTTTTGCACATGGAGTAGCAGTACGCATCATCACCTACCACTCAACCTGTTTTGGTGTCTCCAAGGCCGACCTATGGAGAACAAAGCAACTCACTGAGCTGAAAACAGTTGAAATATTTCACGTTTTTCCCCATCAGAACTCAAAGCAAAATTCAAAAGCTGTTTCATACACGTTCTCCTTGAAACCGCTGACAAGTGTGAATTTCTTGTGAGGGACTGAATTGTGACTCATCTTCCATGCATCTGAGCCAGCGCTGGACTAGAAAATATTCTGCACTAGGACACTAAAGGCCCCCAGAGGGAAACGACAGCGCTGCCTTTATGCCCCTATCTGAAAGTTACTGCAAAACATGACCTGGAAGCACAGCCAAGGGTTATAGATCATGTAAAGTGCCACCACTCCTCAAATAGCTGCATTCATCTTGCCCATTTCAAAATTTTAGAGCAGATTCATTAAAATTCAGATGTGCCAATCTGGAGAGTAAAAGAAATAGACAACGGAGATAACCAATGGTTAAAAACCAAGTTCAAGATTGTTTTTACTTAGTTGTGTTCAAACCTGGGCAAGATGTCACTATCCCTAACACAGACAATATAGTTCTTCAATAGCCGATAATTTCAGGCCTTCACCGTAGAAATATATTAGTCCTAATACTTATCTGCTGCGTATGGATCTATAAATTATACTGATGAAAGAGTCGAAATGAGATTGTTATATAAGGGAACAGTAGGATTCGAGATCTTATTTATATTATTTATTTATTTTATTATTTACATTTATATCCCGCCCCATACCCGAAGGTCTCTGGGCGGGTTACAACTTTAAAACAACAAATTAAAACAGAATACACATTAAAAGACGTTAAAAATTTCCATACATATAAAACAATATACAACATGTTTAAAATAATAATGTCTGTACTGAGGGAGGGAACATTAACAACTTAGCCAAAGGCCAGGGCAAAGAGGTGTGTCTTTACTGCCCTCCTAAATATATATAAGGAAGGGGCCTGACGCATCTCAAGGGGGAGGCTATTCCACAGTCTGGGGGCCATCACAGAAAAGGCTCTCTCCCGGGTGCCCACCAACCTCACTGTTGAAGGTGGTGGGACAACCAGGAGGGCCTCGCCACTTGATCTTAAGGCAAGGGCAGGTCAATATGGGAGAAGGCGTTCTTTTAGATATTTGGGGCCCAAGTCATTTAAGGCCTTATAAGTCAAAGTCAAAACCTTGAATTGGGCTCGGTAGTGAATTGGCAGCCAGTGCAATTCTTTTAAGACCGGCGTGATGTGCATCCGGCTAGATGTTCCGGTCAGCACTCTCGCGGCTGCGTTTTGCACTAGCTGCAACTTCCGAACCGTCTTCAAGGGCAGCCCCATGTAGAGCGCATTACAGTAGTCCAATCTAGAGGTTACCAGAGCATGGATAACTGTGGCCAAGTCGTCTCTATCCAGAAGTGGCTTCAGTTGACGGACTAGCCGTAGTTGGGAGTAGGCACTCCTGGCCACGGCCTCCACCTGAGCTTCAAGTGTTAGTGCAGAGTCCAGGAGTACCCCCAAGTTATGCACCTGTCCCTTCCAGGGCATTGCAGCCCCATCAAGGACAGGGTATCTCCCAACTACCCGGACCCGAGACCCTGTGACACACAGCACCTCTGTCTTGTCTGGATTCAGTTTCAATTTATTCACCCTCATCCAGCCCATTACTGCCTCCAGACACCTGTCAAGCACTTCAACTGCCTCTCCTGATTCAGATGGTACAGAGAGATAGAGCTGGGTATCATCTGCATACTGATGACACCTCACTCCAAATCTCCGGATGACCTCTCCCAACGGCTTCATATAGATGTTAAATAGCATGGGAGATAAGATCGACCCCTGAGGAACCCCACAAGTGAGTTCCCAGGGTGTCGAAACAGTGTCTCCCACAGTCACTATCTGAGATCTATCCCGGAGATAGGAGCATGTGTTTGTGATCTGGCTTAATGTCCCATTGAACGTATTTCATTATGGGGCTATGAATACTGGGGCAATGCAAATAAAGATTATTTTATTCTGTGGGGTGGGCCATGGGTCAATGACAGAACACATACTTTGCACACAGGTTTAATCTAGGCTTGTACCTAACTTTTGTTCAACAGACCTGAAACTGGGTAGAGAGGCTGGACTTGTTAGAGAAAGCACTCGACAGTCTGTAGCCGCTACAACCCAGCAGAAAGCTGACTCCTACCCTTATCTGGTGACGATATAGATGATACAGACTCTCATCAGCTACACATGTTCCTTTGTACTTTTGCTTGTGTGTGTGTGTGTGTATACTTTTATTTTTGATATGGTCTAATGGACTAATCAATAAATGTATTAACAGTACATACTATGCATACCTTTATGTCCTGCTGCCTGATTTCTCTAAAACACTGTTTTTAAAAGAAAAAAAAAAATTGTCACTGGTTCTCATGAAAGGTTGTGTGAGCTACAGCGTCTCTTCTGTGCCCAAACAGTAATTCATATTAAAGCATTGCAGAGATTATGGATTTTGTTTACAGAGCACACATCAGGAGATATGCACACACGTTCTTCCCAGTCCTCAGACCTAACAGAGACTTTTTTAAAGATGCAGGAAATATATTTGTGCTTGATTCTAGGGGAACAGAATTTGGAATTTCCTAGGTTTACACAAACTGTTTCCACTTACTCCCACTTTTTCCTCTTTTGGCTCCTGGTCATATAAGTCAATGTGCTACAGGATGTCGAATGAATTATGCAAGCTGAGCCATTGTATGCAAAATGATGTACTAATATGAATACATTTAAAACTAAGCCTGAAATTTAGAGTTTCTTGCTGCAGATTATGAACAACCAACCCTGCAAACATTTCCACCAGAAAATAATCATGCTTTAAAAAACAACCAACATACAGAGCTAAACTGAATGATTAATTGCTTTTCACAACAACTTACTTCTACCAGTAATTCTCAAGTTGCCGCTGAGGCTCACAGAGTGCTCCTATTTGAAGATCAGCATATAACAATCTCAGAGAGAAACTACTTCAAATGGAGGAAAGGCAGAGACATGTACTGCTCAAAATGGGGATATGAATATTCAAACAGCCAGACCAGCATTGCCTGGAACACTGCATCAATCATGCCCCATATTTCTCAGCAATATATATATATATATATGAAAATAGTTTATAGTACCATTGCCCTTCAAACAAATGTAAATCTAAATTGCTTCCCTGCATCTTGAACCTAGAAAAGATGCTGCCAGCCTTTTAAAGCTTGAAGGATTATTTTAAAAAGGTATAATAAAGGAAAGATAAAATCAAATGGAAAACAGAATTAGTAGAATGCTGCTGCAGAAATTAAGAAAGGCAAGGAAGCCAAATTAGTATCAGTATATATGTGAAATATTCCCTTCTTCCTTTAAAATAGGGGGAATATTAAAGCTCTGTATCCCTACGAACTATGCAGAAAGAGTGCAGTGAAAAGGGAGAGAGAACACCCTTGCTCATAGGTCACACTGCACCAAAGCACTTACCGTAGATTAGCATTACAGCCAAACTAATCTTGCCACCAAAAGCAACCTTTAGCTACAGTATAATGAATCTAGAGTGAAACAATCCTGAATCCTGGTACAGATGAAAGATTAAATCAGTGATTATGATTAGTTCCTTCTAGATGCCAAGCGAGGAGGAGAAGGAAAGCGTGCAAGAGGAATGCATTCATAGCAAAATTATTCAGCTGTCACCAGGCTACCTTATGTGCAGCCCTAGGTGCTCCTTAACTTCACTTCATGCCAGCCCCAGCCAGCAAGTCCAACATAGAGGGATTATAGAAGCTTAGCTCAAAAACAATGGGGTGGAGAGTGGTAATCACATCTGGTTTTACTACAATGTGCAAACAGGAGAAACACAGTAGAACCTCCCATAGCGCAAGGCTAAGGTTTCAGAAAAATCACATGTTTTGTGAAAACACACAATGGGAGCAATAGAAACACTTTGAAATCAGAGGAGAGCTGGACCAGGAAGGCATGCAGATGTATTCCACAGGGGGGCTGAGGGACAGAAGGCAACTGTTGCTGGAAGGGCAATCTCACCTTCTGTAAAAGCACGGTGAGCAAGGAGCCAGAAGGACCGTGACTTCCATTGTGGAAGAAGAGTTGGCTTTTCTACCCCACTTTCCTTACCCATTTAAAGGGACTCAAAGCGTCTGACAAAGCTTTTCTATTCTTCTCCCCACGCCAGAACACCCTGTGAGGTACGTGGGGCTGTGAGAGCTCAGAAGAGAGCTGTGACTAGCCCAAGGTTACCCTGCTGGTTTCATGGGGGAGGGCGGAATCGAACCCAGTATTCCCAGGTAAGAGTCCAGCTCCCTAACCACTAGACCAGTGGTTTTCAACCTGTGGGTCGCGACCCTTTTGGGGGTCGAACTACCCTTTCAGAGGGGCCACAACGAGTCTCCTGCCGCCCTTCCCTCCCCCCTGCCAGCTGCCCTGCTCCCGTGGTTGGGGAGAAACTGCATTAAGGGTCGCGGCATTAGGAAGGTTGAGAACCGCTGCACTAGACCAAACTGGAAGAGGCAGAGGCACACTGACTGTGGTGTCTGCTGACCTTCTGAAGGTGGTATGAGGTAGCGAAGGATGGTTGCTCAAATGGGCAGCTGTCCTGGCTGCAATGTTTCCACTAAGAAAGCACCAGGAGCAAGAAAAGAGCAGATGTGGTAGTAACCTGTGGCTCAGGAGATCCAAAGGGACCCAGAAAGCCCCTCTGTATGCCCCATCATTGACTGATGTGAGCATGAGGACTTTCTAGGGTTGTTCTGCACAAGGTCTTTTAAGAAAGTGGGGAAGAACAGGCTTTGTGCAAGGCAACCCTGCACTCTGACTGGTTGATGCTAGAACTCTCACAGAGGTTTTCTATCATGGGAACTCTGTGTTCCAGGTCCCTCTGCCTCCCCTATGCTGCAAATCACTGCCTCCTATGGTGGTGGTGGCAGCGGCTGCTGCTTCCTCCTCTTCTTCCCCCTCCTCCTAGCATTTTTCTGGTGACTAGTTGGGGCAAACATCTCCCACCTCTCTGCACCTTGGAAGGCAAGAGACCTCCATGATTTGCACATCTCTCCCTTTTTCGCCATGAAAGGGCTCCTCCTCCTCCTCCTCCTCTCGCTGCCTCTGCTTGCTCCCGTGATTTTCACTGCGGCAGGATGCCTCCCAGAACAGCTGCCCCCTTCTAACAAGTGTTCTCCTCCACCCCTCCCCACCTTGAAAGCCGTTCTCAGGCACCACCAAATCACTTAACTGTGAAAAAGTGGTGCACATTATTGGTAAGCATTATGAGAAAAGGCTCACCGTTTGTCAGGCGCTTAGTAGCAAAAGCGCCCTCTGTGAAATCACTCTATGGGAGGTTCTGCTGTATAAATGAAAGTTTCCTTTATTAGAGGGCAAGACGCTGGATTCTGACTCTCCACGGAAGATCACTCCAGATGCATTTCACGTTAGCAGCCAAGTACGGACGCTTAATCGAGGCCTGGAAATGATCTGAAGAACCTAAAGCAATTCCTCTCCTTCCCTTAGACAGAATCCAGGGCTCCCTCTCTACTGACCCTGGATTCTCAGCTGCCAGCATAACCTTCCATTTGCAAGATCCTTCCTAATGCTCCAGGATCTGTCTTCCTGCAGGTGTCACCAGCTCCTCAGAGCAAGGCTGCATTGTACAGCTTTATGCTCAGGCTTCACACACGGCTTTCCTGCAGAGCCTTACAAGTTAATTGCATGGCAAGACGCCAGCAGCTGCTTCCATCTCTGAGCTGGCAAGTCAGATTAGGAAGGACGTCCTGGCAGCCTGCCCGCTGCCATGATCACAGAAGAAAGATGAAGAGCTCTGTAAAGCAGGGACCTCGGTGGTAGCTGAACTGCCCCCTCCCTTCGCCTGCTGCTCTGGCAACCAAACAAAGCACAAGACTAATTGTAACTCCTGCCTGACACACGGTGTCCTAGATTTAACCTACCTCAATCAATCACACACACAAGAATCCCTCACAGCAAATACATACGGAATTATTTGGTGAAATGCAAGATGATTTGCAAAACCAGCCTTTTAACCTGGCTGCCTCTGAAGGGCCCTTCTTGCTGGGGCGGTGTTGGGGGGGTGGGGGGTGGGGAAGCAAAGCAGAAGGGCCATACTCAGCCAGCACTATTAATTCAGAGCCAACTATGATGATTAAGACACTCCAAATTACTGTAAAATTGTAGAATGAGAGACCTTATCACTGCATTACCAACCCAAAGAGTCCTGGCACATCTCTGCTTTTTTGATGCTATTCCCAAGCCATTCCCTGGTGGCTTCTAAAGCATCAGCATAACACCTCCAGAGAGAGGGGCTACAGCTGAGCCAATTCCACGGGGGGGGGGGGGAGGCAGTTAAGTGAGGGCTTGTCAGTGTGTAGCTGGTTCAGAAGCAGAAAGTAAGCATGTGTTAAACTGGGAGGGAGAAAGAGAGGGAAACGCTTTTGGTTAGCTCAGCTTTTGCATGAAAGGAAAAAGATCTACTCCCCCAGCATTCACAGTACCATGGTCTGGGTGTCCAGGATACTGTGGGCAAATGCCATTTACACCCTTCTCCTCCGAGAGTCCTTTTGTTGGAATTTTAACAATCACTTAAAATTTTAATTTTTTCCTTATTTATCTGAACACAGAAGGATGGTGAGCCAGTTTGGTCGAGTGGCTAAGGAGCCGGACTCTTAGCTGGGAATACCAGGTTCGATTCCACACTCCCCCCACAAAGTCAGCTGGGTGACCTTGGGCAAGTCACGGCTCTTTTCTAAGCTCTCACAGCCCCACCCACCTCACAGGTGTTCTGTTGTGGGGAGAACAGCAGCTTTGAGTCCCTTTACATGGGTGAGAAAAGCGGGGAAGAAAAGCCAGCTCTTCTTCTTCTCTCATCCACCGCTCACATTGTTTTGTTTAGGTCCTTCAGACCGATACACTCACCTCATCCAAACCTTACTTCTTTCCCTTCAAACCAGATTATAAACATGCAGGGCTTTTGTTTGTTTGCTTTTGGGGAGAAATGTCTGCTTACAGTTCTAATTCTTGTGGATGCATATACACTATATAATTTCAAGACACCTTGCACCTACATCATCATCATTTCAAATAGCCAGACTGGTAGGATCTGACTGGGGGGCTGGAAGGCCCCAGGGAATGACTCTTCTGCACTTCACTGGTCAACAGGAAGGCCGTGCCTCCCAGCAGAATGCCATGTCTGCATGGGGCATGGTGCTGGAGCATGTCCCTGTAAGAAAATGATGCCAGAGCCCACTCCAATGGAAGGCTGCTTGAAGCGTCCTCTCTTGTGTTCCCTGGCAGCAGACAGCCCCAGTAAGCTGCAGGGCTGGTCTCCTAGGTGTGCAGAGCTATTTCACTGGGCTCCTGAAAGTGAAACACTTCTAGGCATCTGGTTTAAAACTCCCTGGATGCCAGCTTGAGAGGCTGGAGACTGTTGCTTCCAGCCTCCAAAGCTGAGCCAAGCTACAGCACTGTGATAAGGGTAACCCTTGGCCCACGCGGCCAACCACCTCCCCAACCCTTGGTGTCGGACCTGCACAGCACAGGATAATCTGCACACACGGATCCTGCCTTGTACTCCAAAATATCCAGCGGAAGGTTTGGGATGACTGTCCCAAGGTATTAGAGGACAGGGAAGCTTAAAAAGGAAGGTGGAAAAGCTCTGAACATGCTGAAGCCAGGACTCTGCAAGTTTATAATGTTCGATGTATACAACATACATCCAGTGGCTAAGCCTGACTTTCTCCTTGTTGCGTTTAATTACACAGAATTCAAAGGGTTTTGTATATAGGAAACTACCACAATGACATCACCTTTTCCCTTTTTTCTTTTATCTAAAGACTCAGGAGACTACCTGCCCTCTTTTAGGGAAAATTTATACCACTCAAAGCAAACAAACAAACAAAAGACCAACATAACCTAGAGTGCTTCTCATCCTCATGATAAAAGGAAAGAAGCAAGATTTGGAGGAATACGCCTCTGACATTTCCTTTGTGCTGCAGCTGCTGTTGCCATGCAGTGATCTTTGTTGCTATGAAGATCTCCATGTCAGACAATGGCTTTTTAAGCTCCAAGCACCACTACTATTGGCTGAGATATATCCCAGGTGAGCGTCGCTAATGCCTGAATAGCCCGTTTTATGGGGAGGCTAAAAGCGGATACCCACCATCCACGCTGGAGCAGGGTTGAAAGCTCCTTTTTAGTTATGAGGATTCAATCCAGGTGGCATTAATCACAGAGAGAGGAACTGGGAACCTGACAGCTCATAAGGCAGCAAGTGGAGTACAGCATTCCAGGATAATTAAATCTATTAATGATCCCAACAGATCAGAGTCACGCCTAACAGAATTAGGGAAACTGCTAAGACAGCTGTCTCAAATGCCTTAAAATGTCTTCAAAAGTAGTTAACACAACATATTCCTGTGAAAGGCACCAAGACAGAACGTGCTGCACCTAGGCTGCTGCTATGCTAAGCAGAAAGAGCAGACAAGCTACAACAGGGAGAATAAATGCTATACGTCTTACAGGCAGCTTCAGAAATAAACCGAGTAAAAATGTGGACGTTAAGAGTCATAATCAAATTCCTTATACATCTCAACATTAAAAAAAAAGAATCTTCTCTCTTTTATACACTGATGAGGCAGATCCAGTATGTACACTCTTGGTTTGAATAAAAAAGATGTGCAAAGAATAATTCCAAGAAACAAAAGGCAGGATAGAATCATTAGCACAGTTCAGGCAAAACTATCTCCAGTCATTCTGAAAGAGAACTATGCTCTTTATTTTTCTTTGCATCCTCTTGCTAAAAACAGACACTGTCTTTTGTTCAATCATAGATTCCCTTGACATACTACAGGGGAAACAGTGATTTAAGTACCACATGCAGGCTATGCCATAGAACCAGAACCTTGAGGGCAAGCATAAAGCTTATTTCTAGTCAGTCTCATAAGCATTTTAAATGGGCCACATGATCTATAGATCATTTCTGCACTGGATTGTACTGTGGAATAGGGTTCTGCCACCCACATCCAGATGGAAAACAAGTGAGCAAGTGGATAACTTTGAGATTATCCATGAAAATTCTTCCCACCTTCCATCCTCTTGTGGCTAGTTAACGGCTACTAGAAATGATATATCTCAGTGTCCCACATTTTATTGCCTACTGTGTTGATCAATCTTAACTCCTATGGAGAAAATTTAAGTCCTTCCCAAGGATTAATAGGGAATAGCTATCCTTACATAGCTACAACCTTGAGGTTTATTTTGATTTCTACTGACTTTTCCGTGTGAATAGCAACAAAAAAGCAATATACATGCTAGAAAGAAAATAAGAACTGAAGAGGGGCGTGCTTCCTTTTTTTTTTTTAAGCAGCAAAGGACAGAGGCCAGTTCTTATTTTTACAAAATATCTAACACTTTGTTAGAAATAACCAGAGTGAAAAAATAAATCCATGACATTTATCTTTCTATACTTCCTCTTGCTCAGCATCACACGCCTCCTAGGAACTTGGCAAACAAACTGTAATGCTGTTAATTTTGGGGAAGGCCAGGGGCCAGAATGCCAACCTCTTGCCCTATGCACCAACCAAACACTCCAGTTTCATTCAGCAATGCCATCATTCGGAACTACACCATCTCAGAGGAAACAGTCATTGCTTCTGACAGCAGGGGCCACGCAGCAGCAGCTAGAATAGCATAGCAGGCAAGAACTCTACACACATTTGCTGAACCAGTAGAGGCTAAAAATAGCAAAGCTGCGGGAACCACAGAAAACCTCCTAGGCAAGGCTGAAATGATAGCTGCTCTAAAAAGACTAACATGGAATGACACAATGCAAAAAGCAACAGCAAAGGCTACTGCAGTCAGCAACACAGGGCAAGGAACGGACTCCATCTGCCCTCTGAAGTAGTTTTCTCTGAAACATGCATGGAGGGGAAAACTGGATATGAGCACTAGCATTAAAAATGCAAGTTGAATTTTTATTACCATGTCCACAACCAAGAGCAAAATGGCAGACGTGTCTCATAAGCTCTCAACTCCCTGTCGAGGAAAATCAATATCCTTGGTATATATCAGCTTTTTGGTGGTTTTTACTGGTTATTTTGAGGAAAAAACAATTATTTCTTCCCTCAAAAGCACTTAAAATTCCATACTATAGGGATGTGCATGAATGTTCTAAACATTCGAAATTTGATTGAATTCGATGAAATGTGGCCGTTCAAATTCGAATAGAAAGTCTACACATTTGAATTTAAACATTCGAACAAATGCTGAATGTTCCAAAACATTTGTTCAAATGATTCAAACCATTTGAAAGTACAGATACATATGAATTGCATACATATCTGTACACATTTGTGCTGATAGAATGGGACAAAAACTGGATGCAAACGGGATAAAACGGGATGCGTACGAAATGCGTACAGATATGTATAGCACATATGAATGTTGTCGACATTCGTATCTTCAGATTTGAATCTAACATTCAAACAGATCTGAATGTATTCAATTTGAATCAGGTTTTTTTTGCATTTGGATTCTAAACATTCAAACAGAATGTTTAGATATTCGATTTGATTCGAATTCAAATGCAAAAAAACATTCATGCACGTTCCTACCATACTACTTAAGCTGAAGAAACTCAGGTTTACGGGGAAAAAATGTTGCACTGCCTGGATCATGAGGCAGTTCAAGCAGGCTATTACAATCCTAGGGTGTGTAGTTTTCTCCTTCAGTAAGTTGGACATGGATCTAAATTTTACTTTGCAATATAGGTTAAAATTCTCAAGTAGAGGGTTTATTGCTTTTGTTTTCTTTATACCATTTTGCAGGATTATCACAAGAATACAGCAGCCCCCAAAGTTCAGGTGAAATCATGAGAACGTAAGCCCTGCTGGATCGGGCCACAACCCATCTAGTCCAGTTTCTCATCTAACATAATAGCTCACCAATCACTTCTGGGCTACTTCAAGCAGCAGCCAAAGGTAAAAGCTTCACCAGTTCTTGACTCCCTGCAAATGGCCTTTAAAGACATGCTTGCCTTTCTCTCCCACCTGTATGTGGTACCTCGGCATCCATTCTAGATAGAATCATAAGAGACGCCCTGCTAGATTAGCTCACAACCCACCTAGTCCAGCATCCTGTCTCACATGATGGCCACCAATTGCTTCTGGGCATTCTTAGGCAGAATGCTATTTGCAGGTGCATCTTCTCTTGCAAATAGCCTCTAGAGGCATCCCACCTATCTCTCCAATCTGAAGGTAACACCACTGATACACTAATGTTTTAGTCTTCATTTCCTAGGATTTTCATGCAGACACAGAACAGAGCAGTCCTGGCCCAGCAATTCAGAAAGGAGCCATTGCCAGCTTCACTGCGCATTCTCAAAATTATAACCTCTTAGAATCTGTCAACTTCACTCCGCTTGGCTTCACATCAAGACAGATATCTAGCAGGCCAAGGAGATACATTTTGCATCTCGGCAAGATGCTGCCTTTGCATCATTCTCACTTAGTAAAATTGACAGTCTCTCAGATCCTACTGGCTAGCTGCCTAGGTGAATGACTGCTTTAAGGCAGTGGCGGCAAAGCATGTACCGTCTTGCAGAGGTAGAAAATACTTCTGTTACATTTTTTTGTTAAGCTGTGAAACTGAGTCTACAAGATGAGTAAACGCTGGAGTGCCTAATACAAACACTGCAACAGAGAAAGGAGGAGGCCTATTATGAGGCTGCAGGCAAACCTTGAAACAGTTTTAGCTCCTAAACATAGCAGAATAACCATTTAAAAATAAGAGGATGCTTTAATCTACCCAAACCTAGAAGCTGATGGAGCTCTGTAGAAACCACGAATGCTTCAACATTCTGATACTAATCCACAGTGAAGAATGGCGGATATTCAAGAGGTGATGAAAGATTAGCCAGGACATGAGAATGCAGGGGCTCTCTATGGAGTTACCTTTGCTTGGGCAGCAATGTGCGGATTAAGAGGAAAGTGAATGGTGCTTTCTGCTGGCACAAGTACACAGAAACGAGAGCAGAGATGTGGTGCCGATTCTAAGGCATCAGTTAACCAGCACTGGTCTTCACATAAACACACTGAAGGGTACCTACCGTCTTCTGTTTCCTGCCACACGATGCCCTCCAGATTGACACTGGTGCCTGGTTCGCAGGGTCCCAAACATTCCGGCTCAGTAGCCAGGGCCACATCGCAGGTGTTCACCCCTACAGAGCGAGTGCGTACCATTATCTGTTCACATGGGGAAGAGATATCGCTGCTGACAACAGGAACAAGAAGATGCAACGGCAGCACTGCAGGGGTCGACACTGGAGACTCCATCTGAAAAAGAGAATATATAGCGGTCAGTACAAATGTACGAATGACCACAGGGGTTTCCATTATTCAGTAACCGATAGCCGAACTTTTAAAGCCCTGAGCTCAGTTCTGACATCAGCTCTCTGTGCAAGAGTAGTAAGTTCTCATGGAATCTATTCACTAGTGGAAAACAGCAGCTAGTAGGCCTTTGGCATCCCAAATGGTGCCACGACAATCCCAGCATTTTGCAAGCAAACTGAGCCTGAATAGCTGGAGATATTAGCAGTGCCATCTGTTGTTAAACTTTACAGACAGCTGGAATTCTGGCATGAACAGGTCTTACTTAGCCTCTTTCCCAGATAAACTCTTCTGAGTCTAACGCTCGGATTTAATCCTTTATCCTTCCCCCTAATCTGTACTCTGCTTGCTAACCCACTGGGGCACTGTGGAAAAAAAGGGAAACCAAGAACTTGTTCTCACAGATGTAAAGCTGTGGCTGAACTGTACCATTTCAGAACGAAGGCTAACCTGGCATTCTCTTGCTCTCCTCTCTCCCACACACAGAGAGAAAGGGAGGGATGATTCCCACGGACAGAAAATTATACTAGAATGTTTTCTTCCTTAACTGGTTTTCTGCCAGTAGCAACACTTTTAGATGAAGGGGAATTCAATCCAGGTTAAGGTCTGATGCCATACAACCCTCAGATACGTCTGCAATCTCATTAGACCAAGTCAGCCTGGTTTTTGGCCAGTCTTTATTCTGTGGAAGGAGTATCTAATGTGGCAGGTGCAAGTTATACTTAAAGCCAGCGAACATGCTGCGATCACATGTAACAGGAGAAATGTGGCTAACAGCCAAAAGCACACAATAAGCAGGCAAAAGCAAAGCCTTACCCACCCTGCTCATCAATGTTCAAAATAAAATAAAGCAGCTTTCCTAATTTAAATATTCACTATAGAAAATATTGCTTTATATAGAATCCATAGCATAAAGCTGCCAGCTGCTCACATACAATGCAGTAGTCTCCTTGGGAAACAAGGTTTCCAATTTGGTTTTGCTGTTGTTCAAATCAGCAGTTAATTTGAAAAGTGTATCATGGGCTACTTGGCACTGAAGTGATAGTCCTGGGTGCCTCTTGGTAAGCACAGATGCATTCCTGCCAGGGGAATACAGCCTTCAAGCTGTCAGGTTTGGGAAATCTGCCTGTGTGCTGGCAATTACAGCTTGCTGTTCTTGGTCTCTGATGAAGCTAAACTAGAAATGCCCATGCCCCAATGCCAGGAGATACCCTTCACCAGCAATCCTCTGGGCATCCATGACCATAAAATCAGAAGTTATTTATGGAACATTACTGCCAGCCACATACTCTCATTCAAACTAATTCTGTTTCTTGAATGCTTGCCAAATAATTCTCCTGAGCTGCTATGTGTGCGTCCGTACATACACACACACACACACACAAGAGAGAGAGAGAGAGAGAGAGAGAGCTGTGTCATTTTATGAAGCAATTAAATGCAGCAAAATACAGCAAGTTGAATCTTGTGTGCCCAGCGCTGTGCACCCAGCCTGACAAAAGCATCTCTCTCTACAGGGTTTCCACAATGTCGTTCTTCCTCAGAAGCAGAGGACTGGAACAGTACCGGCTTTAATTTATTAAGCCCTTGTGCATTTCTCAGGTTTAGAAACTGGGTAAGAAAATGGGAGGTGGGAATAGTCATTATGTCACCTAATGCCCCTCCTGGAGAAAATAGAAGCAAACACGCTCACGTTTACCCTTCAGTGCACACAATCTCATTATATGTCCCCTGCCATACAAGCAATAACTGAGCAAAACAACTGCCTCCCCTTTGGCAAGGTTCGGTGCTCAAGAACATGGGCAAGGCTGAGCTCTGGCAATATTCCCACCACCACCACCACCACTAGCCAGTCTGGACTAGTGGTTAAGGAGCTTATCTGGGAATACGGGGTTCAATTCCGCCCTCCTCCACAAAGCCACCTGGGTGACCTTGGGCTAGTCCCAGCTCTCTTCTGAGCTCTTACAGCCCCAACTACCTCACAGGGTGTCCTGTTGTGAGGAGAATAGAAAACTTTTGTCAGCTGCTTTGAGTCCCCTTAAATGGGTGAAAAAAGCGGGGTAGAAAAGCCAACTCTTCTTCTTCTTCTTCTTCTTCTTCTTCTTCCAATCACATTAGCATAGCACAGAAAAATACCCAGAGTGTCTTTTGCCTGCTTTTCTGCATTTGGCTTATTCTCTATATATGCCTGCTCCTAACTAAACAAATGCAATCTGATCAGCGCTTACTACTGGCTGCAAGTATAATCTGCAGTGACCGAATAGGATGCATCTGCTCTGGCAGGTAACAAAACCTATGACCTAGTTATCACAACAGAGGTTCTTATTTTGCAATAATGCAAACAGAAAAAAGAGATATATCACAAAAAACTGAAATAACCAAAGCAATTACATTAACAACAAAACAGCTGGTAGTGTTCAATCCTTAGGTTGCAAAATATCTTTAATCCTTGTATTATGTATTTTTTCCAATGTACTCTTGGGTTGTTCTTTAGTTGTTTCCATAAGTAACGCATGTTGTTGCATTCAAATAGAATCAAATAAAATATCCAAACATTCGATTCTATTTGAATGTTTAGAATCCAAATGCCACAAAATCTGATTCGAATCAAATATTCCAATCTATTCATTTGAATGTTAGATTTGAATCTGAAGATTCGAATGTCAGACATTCATATGCATTATATGTATCTGTACGCATTCAGTTTTCATCCTTTACTATCAGCACAAATGCGTACAGATACGTATGGGATTCATTGAGATACGTGTATAATTCATCTGTATCTGTACATTCAAATTTTGAAACATTTGAAATTCGTTCAAATGTTTAAATTTGAATGTGTAGACATTCTATTTGAATTCCAAAGTCCACATTAGAATTCTATCGTATTTCGAATGTTTAGAACATTTGTGCACGTCTCTAGTCTTCCATCACTTAGCAGAGATTCCCAGATTGTGGAAGTGCTCCTTCTAATGTATGTTTTTGTTGTTATATTAAATGTTATAACTTGTCTGGGACCTTAGGCTGAAGGTTGATGAGCATTATAGGGGGATAATTTCACACAGGACACACGAACACTTCCCAGCATATTTCACACAGAGCAAATTGTACTGGTTGTCATTCACAAACCATAACTTCATTAAACATCTAGACCAGTCATGTCAAACATACGGCCCGCGATCACCTCCACCGCTGTCTCCTGGCGCCCCCCGGCGCCATCTGCTGCTCCCTTGTGCCGTCAGCTGCGTGCCAGCTCTTGCCACTGCCGGCCACCGGCCGGCGCAGGCCCGACCCTCGCCCTGGGTGCCGCTGCCTATCGGAGGGAGGGGGTGGAGCCAGCTTGGGCGAGGGGCGTGCGTCTGCCGGCCATGTGAGTGCCGAGAAGATGGCGCTGCGCGCGCCGGGCCTGGGGGGGCACAACCGGCGCCTCCTCCTCCTCCTCAGCCTTGCTGCCTGCGGCCGCGACGCCCCCAGGCCCCGCTGCTCGCCGCCCGGAGGAGAAGCAGCAGCGGCGGCACCCAGCAGGTACCGAGGGAGGGAGGAAGGCGCGCTTCTAAGGCCATTTGCCGGGATCCAAGAGCAGGAAGGGGTTTGTCCTGTGTGAGACCTGATATGTAAGAGGCTGCGTTCACACCTAAGTTTCAATCCAGTTTCGGGCCACTTTACAAGTGAAAGAAACGTTTTCCACAGTGCTTGCATTCATATGGTTTCTCTCCTGTGTGAGATCTGAAGTGCGCAATCATATATGCTGAGTGGCTGAAACGTTTTCCACAGTGCTTGCATTCATATGGTTTCTCTCCTGTGTGAGATCTGAAGTGCGCAATCATATATGCTGAGTGGCTGAAACGTTTTCCACAGTGCTTGCATTCATATGGTTTCTCTCCTGTGTGAGATCTAGAAGTGTGCAGCGAGATATGCTGACTAGCTGAAGGAACTAGTATTAAGATTTTAACAACCGTATATTATATACTATATAATTAAATAAATAAAATGTTATAATAATTCAGTACATTTTTTTTATTTGAATCCAGCCCGCCTACACATTCTAAATTTAATATATGGCCCTCTGCAAAATTGAGTTTGACACCTCTGATCTAGACACATTCAGGTAATCCCTCATGCAATCAGCACCTATGGTTAGTGTGGAATGCCAAACCATCATTCACTAACCTATTTCAATTCATGACCAATTATGGTAATAATAAACCAGGAACTGAGAGAAAGTGAATATGGATATTTGATCTTGTCCTGAACTTCAGTGGTGAATTTATAAAATACATTTTAAGATGACTGCTTTGATTTCATTTTAGCGGTACATCTATCTCATGTGCATCTGTTGTACTAAATGAAGTTTGGATTGCATATATTCTGGGTAGTGATCCATCCACCCTGTACACAATAAACAGTTTATTATTCACAGGTATGATGATAACCACAGAAGATGTCCATCTCAAAGTAAATTACAACATTAAAAGAACACAAAAATACAAAAACATGATTAAAATGCTGATATGAAAACAAATTCTACATTTTAATACCTTTCACAAAAGAAATTTATAACAGAGCTCACCGGACATTTCTTAAGCATTATTACTTGCAGGCCTAAAAAATATTAGTCAATAAAACCAAAATGTCTATCTAAAAAGTATCTATTGTATTTTCTGCATTTCTATATTTTATGGCTCATTTTTTTCAAAATATTTTCTCCTAAAATGTTCCCTAAATACTCTTTGGGACTTATATGATGCAAAATATACTCTTAGAAGAGGAGGAGAGTGGCTTTTATATCCTGCTTTTCTCACTCACTTAAGGGGAGTCAAAGCGGCTGACAAAGCTTTCTATTCTTCTCTTCTCAACAGACATCAGGGGAGGTAAGGAGAGCTGTGAGAGCTCAGGAGACAGCTGTGACTAGCCCAAAGCCACCCACCTGGCTTCACGGAGGAGTGTGAAATCAAACCTGGTGACTACAAGATATGAGTCCAACCCTCTAATCACAAACTAAACTTTTGTTAAGCACTGGGATCGTCTTTTTAAATCCTAGAATAGGAAACTTAAGGTATCTTTCATGTTATATTTAGCCCTTGTTCTGGGAAAGATTGATTAAAGATACAGTGTGGTGCCTAGTTCTCACTGAAGTGAAAGTGAAGCCTCTCATGACTTGAATCATTTTTCCAACAAACAAAATAAATACATCCCTGATGACAAAAAACAAATACCTGGAAAAGGCTAAACTAAAGGCATTTTCCTTTCAAAAAATCATTTTGATTAGAACACAAGAACACAAATTTTATGGCAGCTGCAAACAAAATCTTAACGTTACACAAAAATTCATCAGCAAGTCTGGGTTATACTTCTATTACATATCCTAAAATGTCCCTTCCATGTATTGGAGAGCGTGCTCAGTTTTCGTTTTCCCTGAAAGTTTGCCCATCCGGGAGCCTGAGTCCAACCTCCATCAATTCATGTACCATTTATGAACAATGTCCTGTGATGGGAGAAGGCCATCATCCTTTTCAGAGATCTTCTGAAGAAGTTGCTTCCAAATGCTCAGACAAGTTGCTGAGCTGCCTTTCCTTGTCATACTCATAAACTGCATATGTGTGAGTTCACAGACAGCAATGCCACACATAATGAATTCCTTCACGAAATGTTCTGCTGTTTTCCAGTTTTGAGCAATAATCACTTTTGGCTGCATTTAATAAAAACTTCAGTAGGTACCGTATTTTCCGGCATATAAGACAACCCCCGACTTTTGAGAAGATTTTCCTGGGTTAAAAAGTAGTCTTATACACCAGAAAATACAGTATTTAAATTTCATTAAGTGTTTTTGGTCTTTCTATATTAACAATAAACAGTTCTGGAGCACAGGTAATATTTACATTCAGTAGAGTTGATATTTCTTGAACAACGAGAGGCTAAAACAGTGTGTGAAAGGGAGGCTCCAGGCATTGCTTGCTGGTCTGGTATAATAATAATATAATAATAATAATATTTATTTGTATACCGCCCTATGGCAAACCAATCCGGGCGGTTAACAGTAAAATGTAAAATATAACAATTAAAAACACCTTATCCCTCCCCCCCTTAAGACGGTATTAAACAGTATAACATATTAAAACATAATATCAATGCATAAAACATATAAAAACTAAAAACCCCGATGTCCCTCTACTGATCCTCAACCATCACTAAGATGGGGCCACGGGAGGAATCAGGGAATCTGGGCCGGGATGGTTAATCTGGAAAGGCCTGCCGGAAGAGATCCGTCTTGACCGCCTTTTTAAAGCTGTCTAATGATGTTATCTGACGGATCTCATCCGGCAGGTCGTTCCAGAGTTTGGGGGCGACAGCAGAGAACGCCCTCTGGGAGGTCGCCGCAAGCCTAGATTTTAGAGGCTGCAGTAAGTTCCTCCCAGAGGACCGGAGAGTGCGGGGAGGATTGTACGGGAGGAGGCGGTCCCTGAGATAGCTTGGACCCAAGCCATTTAGGGCTTTAAAGGTGATAACCAACACCTTGTACTGGGCCCGGAAGCTGATAGGCAGCCAGTGGAGGGACCTCAAAACGGGAGTGATGTGGTCCCTCCTAGATGTTCCTGAGACAAGCCTGGCTGCCATGTTTTGAACCAGCTGTAATTTCCGAGTCAAGCACAGGGGTAGCCCCATGTAGAGTGCGTTACAGAAGTCAAGGCGTGAGGTTACCAGCGCGTGCACAACAGTCTCGAGATCCCTTACTTCCAGAAAAGGGCGCAGCTGGCGTATCAGCCGAAGCTGATAACAGGCACTCCTGACCGTCGCATTTACCTGATTTGTCATCAGGAGCGACGAGTCAAGGAGCACCCCCAGACTGCGAACACAGTCACTGGAGGAGAGTGTGACCCCATCCAGGACTGGAGGTTGCAACCCAATTCTTGGTTTCGGGGCCGCTACCATGAGCACCTCCGTCTTGTCTGGATTCAGTTTCAGTCTGTTTTTCCTCATCCAGCCCATTACCGCCTGAAGACATTCATTGAGAGAAGAGATGCCATCGGAGTTCGAGGCCGACGAACGAGACACGGAGAAATAGATTTGGGTGTCATCAGCGTACTGATAACACCCAGCACCATGACTCCGTATTATCTCACCCAGCGGCTTCATATAGATGTTAAATAACATCGGGGACAAAATAGCCCGAGGAACCCCACAAGTGAGGTACCTCTTACTGGAGCTACAGTCCCCGAGCAGCACCCTCTGAGATCTGCCCGAGAGGAAGGACCGGAACCACTGCAAAGCAGTGCCCCCGATACCTAACCCCTTCAGGCGGTCCAAGAGGATGCCGTGATCTATAGTGTCAAAAGCCGCTGAGAGGTCTAGGAGCACCAACAGGGTCACACTCCCCCCGTCAATGCTCAGACGCAGATCGTCGGTCAAGGCAACCATGGCGGTCTCAACCCCAAAGCCTGTCCTAAAGCCGGTTTGAAATGGGTCTAGATAATCGGTTTCATCCAAGACAGCTTGGAGCTGAAGGGCAACCGCCCTCTCGATCACCTTGCTCAAGAATGGCAGCAATGACACTGGCCTATAATTCCTCATATCCAGGGGGTCTAGGGAAGGTTTTTTCAGGAGCGGCCTAACCGCCGCTTCCTTTAAACAAGATGGAACATATCCTTCCCTGAAGGATGCACCGATGATATCCGTGAGGAATCTCATCAATGCATCCCCCCCCTGGACGGCCAGCCATGATGGGCAAGGGTCAAGAGGGCAAGTTGTCTTCCTCACCTTACCAAGCAGCTTGTCCACGTCATCAGTACTCACAGACTGGAACTGATCCAGTATGACTACATCGGCGGAGTCACTGGACGCCTCGCCTGTCGACTCCGTTTCAACGGTGGCATCTAAGTCGGCTCTTATCTGAGAGATTTTGTCTGCAAAGAAGTTGTTAAACGCGTCACAGCAGGCCGTCGTCGGGTTAAGTAAGGGATTTGGCGCAGGGGGCACCTGCGTCATTTCCCTCATCACCTTAAACAGCTCTGCTGGACGGCACTCTGCAGACGCAATACGTGCAGAGGAGAAGGCTCTCTTCGCTGCACGTATTGCCTCCCGATAGGAACGAAGAAAGTTCCTATGGCGAGTTCTGTCGGATAAGAGTCGAGTCTTCCGCCACCTGCGCTCTAGCCGTTGTCCAACCCGCTTCATCTTCCTCAGCTCTGGCGTAAACCAGGGCCTCCGATTTGGGGCGGGATGGCAAGGGCGCTTGGGAGCGATCGTGTTGATAGCCCTGGTAAGATCGGTGTTCCAGGTATTGACCAGAGCATCGACAGGATCACCGGCATTCCCAACCATTAAGCCCTCTAAGGCTGCCTGGAATCCAATGGGCTCCATCAGCCTTCGAGGGCGGACCATTCTAATGGGTCCGCCACCCCCGGTGGGGCAGATATTGGCTCTAAGTTTCGTCTTGACCAGGAAATGATCCGTCCATGACAATGCGGAGGTACTTACCACCTCCGCCCACGGATATTCCTGTTCCGTACTGAAGACCGCATCGAGTGTATGACCTGCACAATGTGTTGGCCCTATGATCAATTGGGATAGGCCCATGTTTGTCATGGTCTCCATGAACTCCCGAGCCGCACCTGTTAAACTGGTCTCAAGCGGGATGTTGAAGTCCCCCAGAACTAAAAGTCTGGGGGTCTCCAACAACAGCTCAGAGACCAGCTGTGTCAGCTCAGTCAGGGAGTCTGCTAGACAACGGGGTGGCCGGTAGACTAGCAAAATCCCCAGACTATCCCTGGTCTTCAGGCTGAGGTACATACACTCGAAATGTACTGTGTTCCGGACAGGTATCCTGGTCAAGGTTAAGGTGTTCTTATAAACCAGAGCCACTCCGCCCCCTCGCCCACTTCCCCTCACCTGCTCACTGACAGAGTACCCAGCTGGGAGGGCCTGCGCCCATATGGCAGTGCTATCCTCTCCCAGCCAGGTCTCTGTGAAGCAAGCCAGGTCGGCATCTTCATCCAGGAGGAGGTCCTGGATGATATAGGTCTTGTTTTTTACCGACCTGGCATTGCAAAGGAGTAGAGTGAGGTTCTGTGGAATGGTTGTTCTGCTCTCCAAGCCATTCTGGGAAACAGAGGGAACTGAAGACGGGATAGCTTTCAGACAGCGATCCCGTCTTCTTTTGTAACATCTGTTCCCTCTGTTACAACCATACCTCCCATTCCCCAGCACAACTCCAATGGCCGCCCCCGCCACATTCCCGGCCTCAGGTGAGATGGTGAGGGATCAAAGCCCACTGAATGGGGAGGGTAGTGGTGTTCCCTGGGCCCTCAAGGGAGACCACTACGTCCACAACTCTCCCTCTGCCAGAACCGCCGCCGCTGAGTTCTGCTTAAGAAGTCCCAATGGTGTGGGGAGGCTAGCTGCTGGCTCCGGCTTCTGGCTTCAGGGCTGGAGTGGTGTTCCTGAGGCAGTGTTTGGGGAGGGCATAAATATCTCACCCAAGCCACGCCCCCTTTCCTCAGCTGCTGCTGCCTCTGCCTTTGCCTTGCCTCTGCTTGCAGTCCCAATGGAGTGGGGAAGCTGGCTGCTGGCTCTGGCTTCTGGCTTCTGGGCTGGAGTGGTGTTCCTGAGGCAGTGTTTGGGGAGGGCATAAGTATCTCACCCAAGCCACGCCCCCTTTCCTCAGCTGCTGCTGCCTCTGCCTTTGCCTTGCCTCTGCTTGCAGTCCCAATGGAGTGGGGAAGCTGGCTGCTGGCTCTGGCTTCTGGCTTCAGGGCTGGAGTGGTGTTCCTGGTATACTGGCCATTGAACTGAACAAGGGTCCTTACTTGAATTTCTGGAAGCTGAAGACATGCTAGTTTGCTTGGTGCTTGGTCTTAGGACCCCGGACTGAAACAGGATTTGTAAACTAGGGTTTAAAAAGATTTAGTTAAATTCTACTGACAAGACATTTTCCTTGATTACAAAGTCTCACTATTGGGAGAATGAGAAGAGAGTTGCTTTTCTACCCCACTTTTCTCACCTGTTTAAGAGGACTCAAAGTGTCTGACAAACCTTCTGTTCTTCTCCCCACAATGGACACTCTGTGAGGTCGGTGGGGCTGTGAGAGCTCAGAAGAGAGCTGTGACTAGCTCAAGGTCACCCAGCTGGTTTCATGGGGGAGAGTGGAATCAAACCCAGTATTCCCAAATAAGAGTCCAGCTCCCTAACTACTAGACCAAACTGGCCTTATAGACAACAAGAGAATCTACTTGTTAAGACAATTCTCTATAGCAATCTCAGAAGTATATAAAGTCTCACAGGTCTCAGGAGAAGCTCTACATTCCAACACTGCAGATTCACCTTCCCAGTTGTTCTACCTGCCAGAATTTCAGATAGGGAACCAGCACTGTTAGATGCACTGGACATGTCTGTCTGCTAACATGTGAGAATAGGGAATGGAACTAAGCAGCTGCTGCAGAAAACCCCGTTCTCTAATCCCGAGCAGATGTTCCCTTCTCTCATATATTAAAGAAAAAAAATTGGCAAGGAACCACGGACAGCCCAATTCATCCTGGAAAATGAAATCTGGTTCCCCACAAAGTCTCCCTGGAGGGAAAAGCTAGGGCACTTCTTAGCATGCTCAGAATAAGAGCAGTTGCAGGTTTGCAAATGCTCGGCCTCTTTTTGCTTTGAAAGGTAATCAGCACTCAGCAGAAGAATGTTAATTGACGCTCCAGCTTTGCTAATTATCATTTGGTCATATTTGTAATCTGCATTATGCCACAGTGCATAATAAGCAGCTTGCTGAGAACCATCTAATAAGTGAGGCGGCTTTATGGGATTTCATATTTCACTCTGCAGCGGAACAAACAGAGTGTCATTTATCAGCCGTCAGGGCATAGGAACACAGGGAGAAGGAAATGAGAGCATGTGTAGTTCAATCTTCTCTGTAGCTTTTGAAGAGAACAGGAGAAAAGAGAAACCTTAGGAAAAAGTTCTTAAAGAGGCCATCCAATAATATACCCTGCTGACTCAAACATATTTCAAAGGGAGTACAGGGAAAAATTAAATGTCTGGATTTGGAAGGGGGACCAGTTTACCTTCCACCAGCAAGTCTTTGCATCCCGTTAGATTACAGAATTACAAAGCAGAGTCCTGAACATAAACCAAGAGTAGTGCTTAGAACCATTAATCTTTTCAATGGGTAGTAACCAACACAATGTACTCCTGTGTTAAGTTACTTCCAAGCTCAGAATTCAAATGAAGCATGCCAGATTTTGGCATACAATGGAAACTCATGTTATTAAGTGAAGAAACTAGACAGGGCAGAAATTTACAAAAAACACATTAAGTTTCTACTAGGTAGTTGTTAGCACAGCATACGGATAAATCTATCACAGAACTGTAAAACAGTTATCCCTTGGGTAATTCTATGGTTTGGTTGCCATATATTGTGAAATTAATTATCAGCTATGGGAAACTGGAGGGTAAGGAGAACTACAGAGTCCCAGTCATCACTGCCAGCTGACATCCTTTTGGGAGAACTACAAACAAGATGATGTACACCTCATAGGTCTTCTCAATATGAGGAATGAGTTCCACTGCTGCAGAGATACACAGACATTGCAAGCACTGTTGTAACAACTGGACAACATGCCTGAAACACTGATCAGAGTAGGAAACAAGAAGGGGGAAGAAGACAGAGCTCTACACAAAGGTTCTGGAAAACTGTTCAAGTGAATTTACAGTCCTGAACCAGAGATTCCAATGTCTCCTCATAGAGAGAGACTAGGATTCAGGATTAGGACGTGGAGGAGGAAGACAGAAGGAAGGAGGGCTGGGCCCTGGAAGAAAAGGGGCCTGCAGAACTAGTATTATGCTTTGACCTGGACCACGAAACTCTAAAAAGGTTGTGTGATCCAAGCCCAAAAGACCTATGCAAGGAACCCTTCCTTCACTGGCTTCAAGGTTAGCATTGCTGGCTTCTTATCCTTAGTTCAATTCTTGAGGCTCCAGGTTCTTTTTTATCAGAAAACTCCTTAGGTTAGCAGTTAGCATGGCTTGATGAAATGAAATAAGTACTAAGGGGGCTACAAAGCAGCCTACAGAAGGAGTTGTCAGAAGATACTTTATGGGCTTGTCAAAAGCATGGAAATGTTGAATGATTGAAGCATTCATTCCCTAGCCAGCAACACCCACTCCTTTAGAATTTTTTTCCTCAGCAGCTAGGGCAAGAATTTCTTGGAAACCAAGGATCATAGATGGTTCACAGGATGCTTAGGAACATCCTTACGAGGAATATTCTTAATATACACACCAGTGACTACTATATAATCACTTTGGGTGCTCAGATCCCCAGAAGAGGCATCAGGCTGTTCACCTTCCTCCTCTGAAGATGAGGCTTCTGAGTCTTCAACCTCATCCTTGGAACAAAATGGAAGAGGGGGGGTGACTACCCAAAGCTGCTTTGGGTTAATGGATTGCACTGCATCCAATTCCTGAACTCCGTAACCTTTCCAAAACGATAGCATGGTCACTGGTATCAAAAACTGCTGAGAGGTCCAGCAGAACCAACAGGGTTGCACTCCCTCTGTCTCTCTCCCGGAGAAGGTCATCAACCAGGGCAACCAAGGCAGTTTCTGTGTAGTTTCCAGTTTAGATGTCTTCACTGCTAGAGGTTGTTCTGTCACCACACCTCAAAAAGGATATTGTGGAACTAGAGAAGGTGCAGAGAAGGGCAACCAGAATGATTAAGGGTCTGGAACACCTCCCTTACGAAACCAGGCTGCAACGTCTAGGCCTCTTCAGTCTGGAGAGACGGCGTTTAAGAGGGAACCTGATTGAAGTATATAAAATTATGCACGGTATAGAAAAGGTGGATAGAGAAAATTTATTTTCTCTATCGCACAACACTAGAACCAGGGGGCACTCTATGAAGCTGATGGGTAGGAGAGTAAGGTCTGACAGGGGGAAATATTTCTTCACCCAGAGGGTCATCGGCTTATGGAATATGCTGCCGGAAGAGGTGGTGACAGCTACCAGTCTAGATGGTTTTAAGGTAGGGTTAGTCAAATTCATGGATGACAGATGTATCAATGGCTACTAGAATGCCTAGGTGCATCTTTCAGGCTGAGGGCGGGAGGAACTGGGGCGCTTCTAAGGCCATCTGCTGGGACTCAAGAGCAGGAGAAGGTTTGTCCTTGTCTCTGCTTGAGATGCCTATGAGCATTTGGTGGGCCACTGTGTGCGACAGGATGCTGGACTAGATGGGCTGCGGCCTGATCCAGCAAGGCTTCTCTTATGTTCTTATGTTTTTATGTCCCTCTCAATACTGCCTGCCGGAATTGTTGAGTCAAATAACCAACAATCCTTCTTCCTGGAAGGATCTTGGGAAGGAGGGATTTGAAGGAAAACTGTTGTAGGATTCTCCTCATCCAAAGAGGAATTTGAAGCCAGGGCTTCAGAAAAAGGTAGAGAAGGGGCACATGAACACAACCAAGAAGGAAAGGGGCAGGAGGTAATATCAGCATATTTCTAACTGCTCCCAGGTTTCCTGGTGGCAGAGGAAGAAAGTGGAAGCAAGGCAAGAGAAGAGTTTATTTATGGCTTTGCTTACTTGTCCTTTTTCAAGGAAATCCTAGCACAGCCTTTATCCACACTTGAAGAGACTGGCATGATCCATGGAGAAATTTAACTTCTATTATCTATGCCTGTTTCAGAAGACCTCTGCTAGATACCAACTGATGGTCTCTGTCCAGCAATCAATTCTTATAGTGATTAACTTCACAGCTTTAAGAATCAGGGAAGCATGGTATATATGCCCATTCTTCTTTGGTTCTATTCATCACCTGTCTTTCAGATGCATACCACCTCCATTTTTTGGAGTCATAATGAAAACTTTAAGGCCTATACAACATCTGGCTTGGAGACGCAGGTGTTTTTAAATTAACGTATCTATTTACATAATACAGAATGACAGAAATGTAATGTACACTGGGGTCTATTCATCTCATATTTTAGAAAATTGTAACAGATGGGAGACTTTTAAATCACCATCTCTCATTTTCTCCATAACCTTTTCAAATCTTCATATTTAAATTGATGATCTGGAGGCAGAAAAGACACAGTTTAACGTTGAAACAATTTCTAGTGAACCTTAGGGCAGGAGAAAGGAACATGGAAGCTGGAATCCTCAGCACTAGCTAAAATAAATGGTATGACCTTGAAGGTTGTTAATTGTGTATTCCAATCACTATTACTCAAGAACAAACTTGTGTCATGCTCATGTGTAGTGTTATAGCCTTTGCTGTAATTAGTGTTATCTTAGCTTTCAGAGGATTAGAAATGTAGACCTACAAGTCAAATCAAAATTCCATCTAAGGAAACTCTACCTTTTCCAGACTGTAGCATGGTTATGTTTGGTCATTATTAAACTTTCCCCATGGCATGTTCTGCTCATGAGTTCCAGCATATCTGATTCTGAGGATATATTTAGGCTAAACTTTAGCAAGAAATGCATGTAGTCCTTACAGAATGGGGTATTTGTAAGAAGAAAATAAAAAGGCAGCCCTTCAAATCTCAGAAGGAACATACAATGAGTACAGGTGTATGAATGCTTGTCATTTAAAACATTCGTATGCCACTTCCTAGATTAAATACTATGAAGTACATAAGCACATGATCAATGCAAACTGCGACACGTTTTTGTTATACATTCTAAGGATGCCTCCATGGTATCACAACTAAGAACCACCAACCCTTCCAAGCACGGAACATTCCTAAAATAGAACTAAATCAATCTAGAGGAGCTCAAAATAATTATTAACACTTCAGCCCACTAACAGAAGACCAAGAACCTTGAGCAGCACTGCAGGAGTTAGTGGGTCATAAAAACCACTAAAAACAGATGCACCTACTGCTTACTCAAAGAAAACCAAGGAAATACAGCTAGAACTCGTTTCAATATTTTCTTTCACTATCCACCAAGAGCAGAGACCACCAATCTTTGAGGATCTGTAGTCACATGTGTTCTCACTAAACATTCAGAGCATAAAATGGCAGCCATGAACCATGGAAAACTGAACCAAAACTGTAATCTCTTGCACCTTACTTCTGTTAATAATGGTAAGAGAAGGGGAAGTATCCAATCAAGAGGAGTAGAAGGGCATGTTTAAACTCTGCACAGAAAACAGAATGAGGAGGAGCAGCTCTTAACATGGAAAGTAGTTTCTCAAGCAGTTTCAGTAGGAAGATCTTTTGACAGCCACGAGTGAACATCAAATTAGGTGAATACAGGCCAACAGTTGTCTCTCTGGAGGTCCTAGTTTAGACACTGCCCTGACAGTTTAGACACTGTAAAAATTAATATCTGTGTCACAAAGAACTGCAGAAATAGGCCCAACAAATTAAACACTGCATGAAGTCAATCAGAACCTATGAAATTGGATATGTTGATCGATTTTTATGAACTGTATCCAATTTTTCTCAGAGAAAGGAACAGAGTCAGGAACTTTAAGGAAGGGCCAGTAAACATGACAGGACAAAAAGCAAAAGATGGCAGACAGGCCGGCATTGCAAAAAATAAAGCCTGTGCAGTATTAAATGTACTCCATGTGCAAACAAGGCATCACAAGGCATCTACAGTGTCCTTTGAGAAACATTACAGCTATCTTTCAGATGAAATGTAGTATAGGATAGAAGCCAAGATTTTCTGCTTTGCATTTAGAAGCTACAAGAGAAACAATACTCTGTGCTGTTGGAAAAGCCAAACCTTTTTATGCTACAGCAAAGAATCTGTTTGGCCTCCCAGGTAGTCGGCATTCCCTTTATTCTCTAGGAATCTAGTCTGTGTAGGTCTGAGAAGGTGATAAAAAACCATCTCAAGCTATATGACACAATTCCCGCAGGCAAAGGTGTGGCCAAAACAGAGCAGTTCTTAATGCTTTTCCCCGACCATTTACTACCTGAAATTCCTTTCCTGGGAATATCTCCTGTTCTTAAAGAGGTAACTTGCCATCTTCCTTCCACATAATTTATTTATTTATTTATTATTTACATTTATATCCCGCCCCATACCCGAAGGTCTCTGGGCGGGTTACAACAGATTAAAATAGAATATACATTAAAAGACATTAAAAGTTCAACAAATATAATGGTGTACAAGGCTTCACATTCCTTGCACATTTGTAGTCATTTTTCTTCAAATACCTGTAACATACAAGGGCAGACCAACCTGTCATTTGGACAGGTGGGATATTATGGAAATAGAAATGCAACATTAATAAACCTGGCTATCTAGAGCTGTGTTTGCACCTAATCAAAATAAGGATCTTAGGTTCAAAGAAGAATGCAATAGCAAGAGTATTTTTGCCAAGGCCAAGCAAAAACCTGCATACTTGTATCAGTGTAACCACTAGGATCCAAGCTTTATTCAAGGACATCATATTGTAAGATGAATGAGGTCGCCTGGATGATAACAAGAAGCTGTGCATACTATATATGCCTGCAGATGTGGTTATATAACATACAATGATTTTCTTTAACTCATTAGTTAAATATGATATACCTCTTCAATTAGAACATATTCCTTTTTGTCATTCTGGCATTACTGACATTTCTCTGCTGCTGAATGGGTGATCCATCTGCAGAGTCCATCAAGCTATGAAAGAATATGACTGAGAGGAAACAGCTGCAAACGTTTCTGAATGACAAGGTCATTTTAGGCCACGTGGTGGGTTGTGTCAGTTTCCAGGTAACCGGCATGACCTGAAATTATCACTTGCAAGTTTCCAGCAATGCAAAGACTTTAAGCATCTTTATGTTTTCAGGCTCCTATGTCTCAATTTCTTTTAAGCTGGATTCACAGCCTGAAATAATTGTAGCTAAGCCAAGTTTTTATTGGACCTCTAGATTGTCTTACGTTACCCTTCATACATATGTAATATGCTTCTTTGACCTTCTCTTTCAGAGGGTTGCTCCTTAGAGGGTTGCTTCCATCCTAGGGAGTAAAGCCAGACACAAGGGCTACCAAAAGTCTGTTCCCTAGATGTATTTTCAATTTCATAGACAAAGCTGCATTCCAAGAATGTAACTTCTCTGTGCCAATACCTTCTGCAGTTCAACAAGCCACAACTAAAGATCTGATTAGGAACTCTTTTACTGTACTTTAGCAAAAGGTGAGACAGACATCAACCATGAAAGAACACATGATAAATGTCACACAATATGCCCTGAAAAATCACAAGTTAGTCTCACAGATCTCAACCATGCACTCTCATACCACCCTATTGGTCAATCAATTTCTCACCTTTAACTAGCAGTTTATAGATCAAATAACCCTACCTGCACTACTTCAATTGTTTTGACCTGAAGTTGGACTGAATTCCAAATAGCATCCTTTTGAGGACTAACAGCACACATCTCTCCACCCCCACAATGCTCTTTCTGAGCAGGGGTTTGCTTTACAAGCTCCTTCGCACCCTGAGCTATCCAACCTTTCAAAGGGGAACAACCGATATTCAATCTCTGTTACACTTTGGAACACAGAAAGAAAAACTGAAGATCCAGACAACCTGCCCTGAAGAAGCATCAGATTAAACCAAGACATGGATGGAGTCTTGCTACTGGTCATGGCCAGTAAGCAGGTGATAGACTAGAGCATGTTTGGACTGAACAGCATGCTACCATCAGATCCCCATGAGTTCCCCTCCAGATTCGAGTCTGACCACTTGCCTTCTGCTCTGGAGAAGAAAACAACAAGTGAAGGAGGGAAGAGAAGTAGGAAAAATGAAGGGAAAGGGAAAGCACTAAAACTAAAGAGAAAGAAAAAAATGACAGGAAAGGAACTTAGATCAGAAAAAAAGTTGCTGTTTTTATTGACTTAAATTATGTCCGCCTTCCCTGTTCCCAGGCAAAATGGAGGATTAACCCATGGTGTGCTAAAGTTTCACTGCACCCGTTGGGGAGAAAAAAAATATTTCATATATAATAAATAGGGAAGCCAACATATTTCAGAACTATTTACCCCTGAAGCAAAAAGAAACATCTTCTTTCAGTTTATTAAATATTAAAGCCTCTCACATCTTATGATCTACACATCCTGGCCTTTATAGGCATGACGCTTCCAAACAGTACAATGAATAGCTCTTTGGGACACAGAAGGCAAATTAACTAGCACAACTACATTTTATGTTAACAACCACATTGCATCAGGTCAGCAATCTTTGTAATTTAGCATCCGGTTTCCCACAGCAAATAACCAGATGCTTCTACAATAGTGCCCAAGGGTTGTAACACCCTAAATCAACCCCATAGGGATTGGATATCAGCAGTGAGCAAGCTCACCTTACATGTGCACATCACTATCTTCATTGGGGTACTGAGTTTCTAGTGCTCTAGGAATCTCATAAGACCCATTGAAGGTCATTCTCCTTCTCCTCCTGCAACTGATGTTCCATCCCACACGGCTTTTGAACTGGGACCATCCAGCATCTTCAGTCTTCTATAAAACCACCTGACAACACACTGGGGCAAAGAGAGTTTTTTAAATCCTGTTTTTAAAAACCTATTCAGAGACTCCAAATATTATGTCTGTCCTGCATGGAATAAGTGAATTAATACAATAGTAACTGAAGTTTTCTAAGTAGCTCATCAAGGAATAGGGATTTGCAAGGATTTTTTTTGACATTCTATTTGAGTCGATTCGAATAATTGAAAATTCAATTTGAATTATTTAAATTCAAATTCAACAAAATTCAGTTCCAATTATGCAAATTCAAATCTATTCATTTGAATTTCTGATTCAAATTTGCACTTATGAATGTCAACAAGATGCATAGATGGCCATACACATCTTCACAACATCCGTACACATCTGTACGCATCCGTACATGTGCGCATGCATCCCGTAATTATCCTTTACGCAACCTGTACAAATGCATACAGATGTGGGAAAGGTGCGGATCTTCAAGTACGCATCGTGTACTAACCCGTACACATACAAATGTCTGGATAATTTGAACAAATAGACCCAAAATTCGATTCAAATGTTTAAATTTTAATTTCGGGCCACTCTATTCGAATTTTGAATGCCTACGAATATCTGTGCACATCCCTATCAAGGAATACTTTGCTTCATTTAGTCTGAAAAACAAAAATGTAAGCACTCTTTCTTAAACCATTTTCCAAACTGTTTATCTAGAGAATTCACGTTTTGACAATTGTAGCAAGTGTAGTTACACTAACACCGCACCTTGGATTGGTTGCTACATCTTAGGATCAGGAATCTTCAGCCTTTTGGGTTTATAACTAAATTTGAAGCCACTCCTTCTGTCTGCTCCTTTCCTTCATGTATGCCAGGGAAATCCTTAAAGACCCTTGAAAATTTATGGCAACGGATTCTGGTTGACTTTAATAGCAATCCAGTTGGCAGACTGTAGTAGGAAGCTAGATTCTGGCTAAGTATCAGGAAAACTGCCATTTGTTAAGGCAGATTAATACAGTGGTAGAGTGGATTAGAGTGAGAATTGATGTCCTCTTACCTGCTGGTGAGTTGCAGGTGGCAGCCAGAAAGTCATCTGTTGGTACTTCTCTAATCTGGATAGCTGCGTGGAGCAGAAAGTTGCCCTTGATGGCCTAATTGGCATCTTCAAACTGCATCTTCTGCAGTTGCAAGAATGAAAGATGTATCTTTACATCATGTATCTATGTGCATATAATTTAGTGGCTTGTCTCTGTGCCTTTTGTTTCAGAATCTTGAGAAGAACATATAGGAATGAAGGCAGGAAACATGTGATCAAGGCAGTTAAGAAGCAACCATTAGTCTTGGGCTGGAGTAGGGCACCAGAAAGGAAATGGTGTGAGCCAGAACTTAAATGTTTTCATGGGGCTTATCCATCACAAGCAAGATCTTTCTTGCTGCAGGATGCATTGCTGTATTTTGCACTTAGGAAGCCTTATTTTCTGTTTTCCCACACAGTTACTCTAACCTTGTTTTTAACCCTCTGAGTAATTTGGCCACTTCAGAGTGCAGACCTTATTCTAAATCATTCATGGAAAGGTTAACCATCAACCCAAACCTACTACTTAAACAATTCCCTCGTGATCCAAGAAATACGTCATTAACGAAGACATTGTTCTGAGCTGGGGAATATAGAGCATTTTATCCTTCAGACTTCAATACCAATCAGTTAAAAGGAATGCCAGATGAAGCTGGAGCACCTCAAATTGCAACAGATGCAACTAACACAGAAAAGTGGAGAAACTGCAATAGGCAGAGGTAAGAAGTGTTTAAACAGTTTCTGAAAGAGCTAGTTGCAATTACAGGGCAGCAGCTGATGAACAGTTATCACAAATACCTCCCTGTCTAAGACCGTCCTTCCTTCTGACCCAGCATGCCCTGCTGTGATCTGACATACACTTAATCTTTGATATTCCCATTTTTCCAGTTGACATTTAGCATTGTAAAAGCTGTCCTGCTTTTTTGGGTAGATAAGAAAGCCACGTGATGGCACTTTTATTTTGACCGAAGTCATAACTAGACAGGAGCAGAGTATCAAGAAAAACAAGAGTCCAGAAGAAGTCAAGGACAGTTCAGCCCCATTTCGTTTCCTTGCTCTCTGTCAAATAATACGTGCAGTAATACCTGTGAGGCATTTGCTCTTGGTTCGTGCTTCAGGTGATAGGCTGGAACAAACTGTTTTTACAAAGAGTGATGAGACATTTGCTCAGCTTACTTCTGTGTGCAAAGCTACAGTGCTCTATAAGAATTGAGCACTATAAGAATCCACCTATTAGAATTGAAAATTGCTCTGTTAATCTGATGAGCGCCTATAATCAGAAGGCTTATGTTTATTTTCCATGCACGCGTACGATTCTAACTGCACATTGTTCCATTCCTGAATTTTTTAAAAAAAACATGCAAATCCCTAACTGCTAGTTTATATGTTTACCTAGCATAAATAGTGAAAACTACCCAAGTTCTGATGCAAGCATGAAAAATGGCTTGTAAATTACTGCATGCTCACGTTAAGGTGTTCCAGTAATAACCAGACCAGATCAGGGTCTGTCCAATCCTTTTTTTCCCCATCAACTTCAAATGCAGTTTATAAAAGCACTAGTAGCATAACATCAAAAGTCAAAAGAGTCCATCCAAGAAAGAATGACTGCACAAAGAGCCGTTTGAACCTGCAATCCAAATTTCACTCCAGGAAAAACATGAATATTTTCCCATTAGTAAGGAACCAGCTGCTAAAAGCTCCACTGGGCACTTAAAAAGTCCACTGCCAATGATCATAAATCTATCATTAAAACACCACCACCATCCAGTTCCAGTACAGATCAATTTGCTTGTAGAAATTCTTGGCCCAAAAACAAGACAATCCAAAGCAGCTATTCCAAATGTCTATGTCTCGTTCCAGCTGGCCTCCACAACAGATCACATGCGAAGAGTCTGCTTTTTCTACACTTCACACTTCATAACCGAACTGACAGGTGCTCTCCCTACTGCCTCATAATGGTGGCTGGACTTTACTGATGTAAGTACTGACCTAGTCACATGCTGTTTTTTCAGATACGAACATCAGTAAGCATCCAGATGAAAGATGCTTGGTACACCACAAACATGAGACTCCAGTAAATTCTAGACCATATTATTGGTTTATTTACAAAGGTCAAGGAAAAAGCACCAGTTATCAGTGCAACATATTCTCAGGCGATCAACTGAGTTCAAGGATGATGGTAATTCTCACTGAATTTTAAATTTCTACAAAGGTAGAATCAGGATTAGTGATATGTACATGACCTTAAGTTCTTGACATCCCCCCCAAAAATATTAATTAAATCAATAAATATTCCAGAAGCTTCTCAAGAAAAATACTTTAAAATTACCCCAGGTGCTTCTTGCCTTTCCATGGGCCTCAGACCTCCTTCACTGTAGATGCAGCTGGTATAAGTTTCCTTCAAGTTTAATTGCTCTTCTATTACTCTCAGTCACTCTATAATTCCCCTCAGGCAAGCCCTGCTGCTATCTAGAACCTTAGGAGGTATCTCAGAAGGCTTGCCATGTTCCCCAAAACTGTGTTTCTTAGCTTTGTGGTTACACATTTTAGTGGATTACTGCTCCCATCATTTCAAGTCAGAATGGTCAGCGTTCAGGGCGGTTGCAAGGGAGGATGGGAACTGCAGTTCATCCTAATCTATTAATTCAATTTGTTAAAACTGCCTTTGAAAAACCAAACAGAAAGAGCGTGCAGAAGTACAGATCCTTCTATGCCTTTTCCTAGAAGTTTTCCACAGAATCCACTAATGCCACAATTGGGGGCGCTTCTAAGGCCATTTGCTGGGATTCTAGAGCAGGAAAAGGTTTGTCCTTGTCTCTGCTTGAGATGCCCATGAGCATTTGATGGGCCACAGTGTGCGACAGGATGCTGGACTAGGCGGGCTGTGGCCTGATCCAGCAGGGCTTCTCTTATGTTATTATGTTCCTAGAACAGCAGTAGAGTGACATGATGCTCCCAGGGTTTGGTTGCCTTTCTAGCAAGAGGCACTGAGTGACTCCTGCTGGTATGAATTAATCAAGCAGCTTCGAAGGCCAAGGGACAAAGAAACCCTTGGCTACCAAGTAAGGTTAAAAATAGTGACAATAACAGCAAAGAGGACAGAACTGTACTGGCAGGGGCCGAAAAGGAAGCAATCCAGTGCCATAAAAAGTAGCAGTGGGAAAAATATGTGACTTGCATTTAAAAAGCATTTCCCTCCTTAAATGGACTCTTTAAAAATGATTTATTAGATGGACATTTCATACATTTTGCTCTATCTACTCTGCTTTTATTCTCTGTGGCCAAAGTGTGAAATGAAAGCTTCATCCTCCTGCACTACACAATTTATAACAAATTTTTAGTTTGTCTCAAAGCATGTTAAGTCTTAAAGCTAGAAAATTAAGCCAGAACACATTGTCATCAACTATATGTTTCTATAAACATACAGTCAGATCCCCTTATCTGCTGAGGATACGTTCCAGCTCCTACTGCGGTTACCTGAAACCCTGGATAACAGGCCTTCCGGTTCTGGGGTCATGCAACCCCAGAATCAGTAGTGCTTTTCTGGCCTCCGTAAGGCCTATTTTGGCCTCCCTAAAGCATTGGAATAGACATGCAACACCACTGGATGCCTCCTGCCAGCCCCCCATGCACCCCTTACATTTTGGGACGGGTTCTGGTGGCGTCACACACCTATTCCAATGCTCTACTGAGGCCGAAATAGACCTTCTGGAGGCTGAAATAGGCCTTCCGGTTCTGGTGTTTTCTCTTATGGCACCTGTGGGGGGGTACGGTGGGCTGATCCAGTAACCATGGTTAACTGAACCTGTGGTTACCAAGGTCTGACTGTACTTAACCCAAACTCTGGCAAATACACCTTTTCAATGCAGCCTATCATAGGCTGGTGGAAAATGTATTACTATACTGGTAGGTCTAGATCTCAGCTTCCAAGCAGCAGTTTTTGCAGTATTATCTATTTTACTAAACAGCCAAAACTTAAATTAAATACTAGTCGTGAGTCCTGTTCCATATGGAATAGTCCTTTACTCAGCCATGACCTTGCAAAGCACTTCACAGTCTATTAAACACATTTATGCTTCCTGTACCTTGAAACACTGATACTAAAATAAGGATTTTTCTAAACAGAAGATCAAACTAGTCAGAAAAACATTTTTTTAAACCTCCAAATTATGCTCCAGGTCCAGGTCCGCCTGTCTCTCTTGAAAGAATCTTCTTGCCCACACATCAGCTCTAACTTCTGAATTCATTATTGCCTCAAAGAGCTGCTTGGCGTATGGCTCATTCCTTCCTTGCAATATCCTTTCAGACTTAAAAAGGAGCTTTCTAGTAATCTCTCTCTCAGTCTCCAAATGCTTAGCTCTGCTCATCAACTCCCAACACTCACTAAGCTGCCTTTTGCTCTCCTACAACAGGTCCTGCAGACGGTCTGAGGAACAGGAATGACAGGGAAAGACTCTCAGAACTAAGCACTAGTGCACAGGAAGGACCCTGCATTTTGCCCAAACCAGGAAAACCCTGGCATTTTCCAAACTAGAACACAAAATAGCTCTTACACAACACATACTTGGAACACACTTTTATAGGCCTTTTTTCCATGATCCTGTAACCAAGGATAACACATACTTTTCCACTAAAGAGATTATTGCTCCTAAACGCAAGGAAACAGAAAGGATATCCACTGCAGTTTTCCAGAGAGCTTTTTTGTACTGCTATACATACTGGCACATCCACTTCACTGGATAAACACTGCAGTAAACCAAACACTTTGTCAATTCCTTTTTTACCTAAAGGTAGTCTTACCTTTGAGGGGAACAATGCTATTTTTTTTTTTAAGAACACACAGCTAGCTCGTTTTGAAGCAAGAAAAACAAAACAAAAAACTCTCCCATCTGTTCAGCAGATGTGAAGAGATGATCCTCTGAACAAAGGACAGCAGAAGCTAACTATGCACTATATGGTTAAACCAAGTTGTTGTTCTCATTTAAATCCACATTTTCTTGTGTCTCTCAGAAACCACTTGACTAAGAATAAAGAAACCCAATTTTGTCGAGTTATAGCTGCTAGAAGCAAAAGTGTGTGGGGTGTGTGTGGAACTACATAAAAGACCTCAACACAGAATGAGAGAGACAAACTGGGCGCCAAGATGAGCAGAGACATAGGATTAAGTAAAGACTTGAGAATGGAAGGACTAGCCACACCTACTGTCATTATAAAAGAGATTAAGGAGGCCTTCATGGCTTGGAATATTCTGACCATTATACACAACACTGCACTGGACAACATGCAATGCTGCATACATTTATGTACGTTCCTAGCACACTAGGAAAAGACCACAGCTGAAGCACGACACAGCGCATGCTTAATATTTACAAAGACCAATCGCAACAGTCTCAATCATGAACACACTGTAGAAATTACATAAATGATACGCATCGGACACAAGGAAGTCAATTTGTATTTATATTCTAGCTAGTGGAAAGCTAAGTCCTCAAGGCAGCCTACAATAAAACTCCATAAAAAGTGCATTAAAAATGTATACGCACTTAAAATGTACCCATAAGGCTGACGTCTCTTCATGGATACACATTATGTCAACAACTGGGACATGAATCCAAGCAAACACAAGCAGGCCTATACCTACTAGGTTTAAATGGATCACAATAAGACTCTGTTTCTTCAATCTGTTTGGTCTAGTGGTTAGGGAGCCAGACCCTTATTTGGCAATACCAGTTCGATTCTGCCCTCCCCCACAAAGCCAGCTGGGTGACCTTGGACTAGTCACAGCTCTCTTCTGAGCTCGCACAGCCCCACCTACCTCACAGGGTGTTCTGTTGTGGGGAGAAGAATAGAAGCTTTGTCAGCCACTTTGAGTCCCCTTAAATGGGTGAGAAAAGCGGGGTAGAAAAGCCAACTCTTATTCCTCTTCTTCTTCCTCCTCTTCTTCTTCTTCTTCACCAGGGGGTGTCCATTGTTTTATTTTATTTTTTGCTTTGGCTTTATATTTCAGAAGTTACATACTCACTAGTGGTTGTAAATCATTGACAAAGTTAGCACGGCTATCTCAAACAGCTACTAATTTTTTATTCTTCGAAGCAGATTTAATGATCATGCAATTAATATCTTTCCATGAAGATTGAGCTTATGTGGGTGTCTCTGTCCACTTATCTGACTCCCAAATGCCAAATCTCCTCTTGCCAGCTGAAAAAGTCAAAATTCTCATGAAAGATGCCACATCCTCCAGTCCAACACAGGATTTATCATACTATATGTGGCACTACAACATTAAAACCTGCTCCTACCATCATAATTCTTTCTGCCACTCAGAGTAACCTCCTTCTCAGGTCTCAAAAGGGAACACTTGATGTTCAAGAAGTGATATACTCATGAGCTCATGCACCACATATATTATAGTGCTACATTTTTGCTTCTGATAAAAAGGCAAGAGGGCAGGTTGCATGTAAATAAGCAAACATGATCACTACTTTTAGCTTCTCTAGCCAGACAACAGCTGTAGCCTGAAGGAAAGCTCCTGTCAATACTGGATTATGTAGAATATAATATAAATAGGCTTTACTCCACAATACCTTCCCCCAAGAGTACAAGAGGCTGATTATCAGTTCCATTCCAACTACCACAGCTCACTACCTGCTTGTTACTGCTGATCTGAATAGGATTCTGATAACAGTTGCCCTTTGTTGCAAATATCTCAACAGAAATACACAAGATTTGTGATAGTTTCTGTCTCTATATCTTAACATGAAGCCACCATTTATCACATTCAACAAAAAGAAGAGTGGGCTTTTTATATCCCACTTTTCTCATTCATTTACGAGGACTCAAAGCAGCTGACAAAGCTTTCTATTCCTCTCTCCATAACAGATACCCTGTGAGAACCTAAGAGTTCTGACTAGCCCAAGGTCTCCCATCTGGCTTTGTAGAGGAATGTGGAATCAAATTCAGGACAAGAGTCCGGCACTGTATCCCCAAGAACAAATCATAACTCTCTCACCTTAGCCTCAGTGAAGATGATCCTTCATTATACCACAGTGGATCAAACTGTGCATGAATCTGCCTTAGCAAAAAACTGGATATGTCAAATGACTCAAACTATAGCCGATGAGGATTTCACTAGGGCAATTTTCCTGATGCATGTTTTTCTTTTCTTATCAGCTTCTCTGGTCTCAGTTCACTTCTCAGAACCACTTGCAGCAGCATTTATTATTTTTAAAATCCTGAATGGCTTAAGCCTTCCCAGTACCTCCAATCTACTTAGGTTGGGGAAGTGTGAGGGAACCAAGTTCATCGCGCCACTTTCTGAAACTCTCTTAGCAGGAACCTGTAAAAGAACCATGCTGTTCTCATGTTTTAAACTAGGGGTTTTTTTGGAGTAGTGAGTTGTTATCTAATTTATCTAACCTAATGGTTTTGTTTTTTGAGCTTCAAGAAGCCTTTGGGGTCACTAGTATTTGGATACACTCTGGCTGACCCCACTACTGATTTATATCCGCTGCCACTTCTTTTTTTTAGGAGGGGAATTGTTTGAGCTAATTTATTTTATAGTAATTTTATTGTGACTTGCCCTGAGATCTTTGGGTATAGGGCAGAATATAAATATAAACACTCTGAAACTTCACACACCCCCAAGAATTTGGGGGTACAAGGTGCCCTACCACTTTAATCTGAAATGACACACAGAAAAGATTTTTCTCCCCTCTAAAAGTTTATTTCTCAAAGCTTAAAGAGGTTACAGTACTACAATCAAGAATTGTATCTGCATGAAGTACAATTCTATTGATAGTGAGGTTTTTTTTTTAAAAAAAGATGTGTATAATTTGCACATAAAGCTAAGTTCCCACAGCCATACTATAAAAAAAACAGGCCACAAGCTTACTGTGGGGCCATGAGAATGGAAATCAGAATGATTCAGAAAGAGGGTCATAGAGGTCAAGAACTTAGAGAGAAATATCTCCCACTGGGACTTTTAAGGGCAGTTCAGAGGGTACGCATTCACAATCATTTTCAGTGGAACACAGGAAGGGGCTGCATCACAATTAACACACAGCTTTCAACTGCAGACTTTGTTCTCTTGGAAAGCTTGGGTTTGTTGTCATCATTTAGTTTCTGGGGAGAGATCTACTTGCACGCTGCTTACAAGTCCAACTGAAGATGTTAGTCAGGGCCTCTAAAGCCATTCAGGACGTGAGACAGAGACAATTTAAGGATTACTTTACCCAGTGGTTAAGGTCTTCCTCTCAGCATTAGCCATGGAAACATATCTTTCAGTTAGTGGTGCTTGATGATATGAACAGCGCGCCTAGATGTGCATAACCTACTAGCTTTCAGCCACTGTGGCTGATCACCTTTAGCAGTGAAGTGATAGAAATCTGGGCCAGGTAGTTGTTAACACATCACTGAAGGAACCACAAGAACTTATGAAGCATCCACCTAGACTGGACCAGTAGCCCATGTACTCCAGCAGCCAACTCCCAGAATGGCTACTCAGTTCCACGGACATAAAGGCTACTAGTCACCAAACAGCCCTGTGTTCCATGAATGTGCCCCAATTGTTTTCTAAAATCATTCAGCACTAAATCTGGTGGCACTGAATTCCATAGAGTGCAGAAAAATATGCATTTCCTTCTGTTTGCTCTGATTCTTGCAGGATAGAGCTTCATCAGATGACACTTTGGTTTTAGGATTTTGGAAAAGGGAGAAAAACTCCTCATTCGCTCTGTTCATACTACACATAACTCTGCAACACCTCTATCGCATCACCCTTTTACTCACAGAAAAGCTTCTCTAAGCCCCTGCTCTCATCTGAACCTTTTTTAATTCCACCATATCCTTTTTTGAGATATTCCAGATGCAGCTGCACTATTGATTTGTTTAATGGCATTTGGCACTTTCATTTGCAATACTATTTTGTTACCTCTACTAGCATTTTTAAACAGCCAACACACACCATAACAATATTTTTGATTGAGGTATCTATTACTCCTGCAAGATCTCTTTCCTTGTTAGTCACAACCAGTTAAGATCCCATTAGTGGATATATGAAATCAAGGTTTTTTTCCTTCCAATATGTACCACTTCACACTTGCTCACATTAAAGAGCACCTGCTGTTTTGATGCATATTCCTCCAATGTGCAAAGACCTCTTTAGAGGTGATCTTAGTCACCTTTTGTTTCTACCACTTTACACAACTTGGTGCCATCAGCAAGTTCACAATCTTCAGTACTCCTGAAGGACCAGGTCTGCAGCCTGGACTTACTTTTTAATCTTGCATTATTAACAGAGGAACAAGTGATATACATGAAGTGACTTCTACCACCAAGATACTTTAAACTTTTCAACCCCAGCACTGTATGAGATTGCGCCAAGTTCTTCACTTTCACAAGATCTAATTCAGTTCAAAGGCTGATATTTTATTTAAGACATTTCTATACCACTTTCCATTAAAAAAACTCATAGTTTCTAAAACATTAAAAAATCATAAAAACGAAGTAAAAAAACCCCAGTTAAACACACATTTGTTAGTCTCACTGGCAATACATTTGATGGTTGCTACTCCATCTTCCTGCAATCACATTAGAACAAACAAGCAAGTAAACAAGCAAACTCCGAGAGTGAGGCTCCCTGTGCAAAGAGCACAGAAAATCTTGCTCACAGAGTTGTTCATGTTGTGTTCTTCCTATTACCTCCCTGCTCAGGAACTCAGTAGCTTGCCAAAGTCACTCAGCTGCACCAGTTAGCTTCTACAAATTCTGTGCTTTTGCTGCCAATCCAAGAGTTGTTCCAATACTGGCCCATTTCCCAGACCGGCAAACACACCAATTTTCCAATTCCATCTACTGACATATCAAATTCTTTGTCAAAATCACCTCAGCTGGCAAACTGGCTTGAAAAAGAGAATAAAAGCCATCTGCCCTAATGTCTACTAGGAGCATCTAGATATTTCAACAACCAGTATATTTTTAGGAATGCACTACCACCAAAAGGAGATCTACAGAAAAAGCAAAAATATCAAGGTGCCTCCAAAATAAACTTATACCTCAATTTATAGGAAGAATGGCAGGAAGTTCTCTATAAAGATGCTCCTAAGGCTAAAGCAGTCCCAGATATTCCACAGTGTTTCACACATCTACACATATGCTATAAGCATGAGAGTCTACACATGTTAGCTCTTAATTTGATGTGAAATGGTTTTGCCAGTTTGGTCTAGTGGTTAGGGAGCTGAACCCTTATCTGGGAATACTGCATTTGATTCCACCCTCCCCCACAAAGCCAGCTGGGTGACCTTGGGCTAGTCACTGCTGTCTTCTGAGCTCTCACAGCCCCATCTACCTCACAGGGTTTTCTGTTGTGGGGAGAATAGAAAAGCTTTGTCAGCCACTTTAAGTCCCCCTTAAAAGGGTGAGAAAAGTGGGGTAGAAAAGGCAAGCCAACTCCTCCCCCTCTTCTTCTTCTTCGTACTGAACAGTTCACACTTCTGATCTAATTTAAAAGGGCAAGGTTATTATGGGGTACAAATTGAGCCATCTTCCATTCCTAAGCTTGCTTTCAGAGACAGCTTGAACTACAACAAGCTGTACTAGACCACATGTTTTTAACTAGCAGAATGAGACCAAATGGCTGCTCTCCAATATCTGCCTGCCTAAGGGAACTCAATCATGCATGCTCTTGTGTATCCCTGCTGGGAAAGCTTTACAAGTGAAGAGCCTGCAGTAAGCAAGTCTTGTAGGTGGTATAAGAACTATGAAGACTTGGCAGAAGAGGAAAATCACAAACATCAATCCAATGTGCCTCTAGGAGGCCTGCTACTGCCATATGAAGGAGATCCCATTCCTGATGCACCCACTTCTCCCTCTCTGCTGTTAACAGACAGAATCTTTTACTAATCTCTCCCTATCTTTATCCAGGGAAGCTGCAAGCTGGCAACGAACTACTTTAAATCCAGACAATCCTTGTTCTTATCCACTTCTTAAGGATAGTAAGTGGCAATTTCTTATTCTAGTTTCACAATAAGGAGGCCTATAAGAAAATTAGCAAACAACCTTGATCAACTTTTGATAATATGGCAGACAAACCAGTTGCCTTTAATAAGAGGTAACAGAAAAATACACATACATATACCTATAGAGAGATGATGAGAAAGAGTACAATCCTAGACTTGTATAACCAATACGCTCAATAGTTCTTCCTTCCAAAAAAGAGAAATGCATCTTAAATCTGTCAACAAGGGGAAAAAAACATTAGCAATACCCTCATTCAACCAACCAACCAACCAACAGGAAAATAATACTATTGAGTCTTATAACTGAAAAAGAAAAAAAAAGGCTACAGTAACATTCCAATGCAAAGCAAGTTCCCAAATATGACCTATACAGTTAGTTATTGTGCACCCCAGAGACCTTTCACCTTCATTATTTACACTGGCATTATTTTGGTGTATAAAAGCAGGGATGTCTATGACCTCACTTTGCCAGTAATACTTCCAGAAAAAAAGAAGAAGCAGCAAATCTCCCAGACACTCATTAACACCTGCCTACCTGCCTGGTCTCCCATCTCTTGCTGTGCTACCTTCTGCTGTACCTGCTGCTGCTCTACACAAGTCCAAGAGCAGTGGTTCAGCAGTCCTGCATGCTACTGACTCCAGTTCACCATCCTTAGGGATAACGGAACAACACCTGGGTGACACATCACTCTTAGTCTGCTGATACCTAAACAACATAGTCTTAAAAATATACATACATAACCCTGTTGTACATGTGAAATGCTGTAATGTATACATTTCATGATGTTTCATTATAATGTTCCACTAATATACTCCAGACAAGCATTTAATGAAGTTCTGAAAGAACAGACATGGATTAAGACCACCTCAGTAACCAGAAGCTATGAAATTTCCCACTCTGAAGCAGCCCATTCTAAGCACATCAGCTAACTTTTTTGACTAAGAACTCATTAAAAAAGACCATCATACACAATGATTGCCTCTTCTAGAATTTAGTGGCCCCACGCCCCCAAATCATCAAGTCACATAAACAGCACTAGGGATGCCTTGCAATTATCCACCTCCCCTAACTGCCAGTTTTCAACAGCCAGAAGCAATTCATATAGTGCAATTCCATCTTATACAAAAGAAATCACAATATTCTCCCTGCGTATAAAGCAAAATGTTGCAGGGTAAAGTTGCACTTTACAAGGGTTGACTGTACATAGACTGTCTAAGAAACTGTCCTGCATTTTGACCCGAGGGACAAAAAAGTATTACATCACAAAGTATCATGGAAAATGTAAGTGCTGTGTCTGGTTGCTTGAATGACAGGCCAATGTCCACAACATATTTGTCTAAACCACTTCTGAGCATTAAATGCCAGAAAAATCAGGGTCTGGGAGAATGTATCTAGAACACAAATGCAACTGCTTAGCATGGAGAAGATCCTCTCTTTACTTGTTGGTTACCTTTACCTAATCAGTCTAAGAGGCAGCATTCTTAACTACCCCCAGGGAATCCATCACACACTTGACTGCAAAAGGTATCAGCACCTACTACCCGGAGTAGAACGGTATAACAATATCAGCAGACCTAAAAATACATTAGATCCCTCAGCAAAATTTACATCATTAGGCATACCAGATGAATGAAGCTGAACTGAGCAAGCGAAAAGTTATTGCTTACAGAAGAAAGAGGACACTGTCCTTACTGGAATGAGATGATCATCAGAAGAACTAGATAATACATCAAAATTTACTAAAAAAGAGTCATACCTTGATTTCCACAGAGATTGAGTTCCACGGAAATAGTACACAAATCAATTTCATGCCATCTGAAGCAATTACAATGCACTGTAAACTGAGGGTTAGGGCAACTTACCTCAGAACAATTACCGGGGGGGGGGGGGCATCCATGACTGGAATACCCTTAGCTCCTCTGTTTTTGTATCTGGGGACCAGGGAAGGATGTTCTCAAATAACTTATTTCACTGAATTTGTGAGCAAATAATAAGGGAAAGGTGGCATATAAGCAAACAGTGAATGCATGAAAGCATGAGTGATTTTCCCCCTATTCACTGCAAAGTTTGACTGAAGTAGTAGGTAAAGCAGAAATGCAAACTGGATGCTTAAATTCTTGAATATACTGCTACATCTAGGTAGGGCCTAAAAAAAGGAAAAGCAACTCAAAAGACTTTCCAGTTGATAGGTTTTACACACATTTCAAGAAAAAATATATTCATTTATGGTATTTATATCCTGCCCTTCACCACAAGGTCCAAAGGCAGGTCACAATAATAAAAAGATAAAATGTATTTAAATGTATTTAAAATGTAACCCACCCTCCCTTCCTGGCAGGACATCAATATGCTAAAACAAAGATAGAGTCTTTAGTTCCCATTACACTTCCCATCTTTTTTAACAGGCACCTCATTCTAACAACACAGGAAGAATACCAAGCTGATTACTCAGTAGGAGGAGGAAAAACATATAAAGCAGGCTGTCTCCCATTAATTTACTAGGCAGCTCCCTCCTAAACATATATCTGGTCTATCAGAAGAGCAAAGCTATTGACCCCAATCCAACAGCAGCCAAATCTCTTTCCTTGCCTCATCAAACAATTTAAAACATCACAAGTGCTTACACTTACACAGAAACACACAAAATATCAGAAGTGAACACCTCTGATTTTTGAAAGACACAGCGACAGTATGGTATGGTTTTGCCTGGTTCCTGTAACAAAGAGCTCCACACTGTAGGTAACAAGATGAGAAAACAAGCACTGTTAAGGTAATCCTATCTGCAGCTCATTTCATACACAGCTTGGCAAAGAAACCACAACTAAAGCTAAATACACGATAACAACTGAAAATCTCTAATATGAAGACGTCTCTTTATATCTGCTCCTTGGAAAAGGAGGGACTGTGCTCTAAAAGCAACTGATTTAAAGGTCTGCAAAGAGTCTAGAGTAGACCCCGAGGTCTAAGAATACAATCATTCTTTCTGTAAACAGATTTCTTGCAGTATTAGTGCACACCTCTCACACCTATACCTCACTCATGTACAATCACAACAGAATAATTTTTTGCCATATAAGATTCCCATTTTGTCCAAATAATATATCCTAAAATCATCCTGTGTCCCATTTTTAAAATGTATCTTTCCTAAATATTCCTTGACAAATGATAGGTGTTTCTTAGACGATAGTGCATCTTACATGGTTTGAAGTACCATAAGTAACTTCCTTTAGCTCACCTAGAAATATTACCATTAGTTCTTATGTGCAATTTGCTGTTTGCCTGTCTCTGATCAGCAGCCAGACAATGAAGTGCACTTAGTCTCCAGCCATAATTATGGGACTGGAAGACCACAGAGCAAGATTGTGACATCTGAGAGCTCTTGAGATAAACAGCTGTAAGTGCATTTGATTTTTATGAGTTCCTATGCTGTATGTACGTGCCCACTTGCCCTCATACTTAAAGTTGGATGGAGAGGGCATATCAGATGGCTCTCATATTTTCAGCAGCCAAGATTTTTGTTTATCCTTGCTTCTCTGTCAACCCAGCTTTCACTATGAGTGGGCACATTAGCCACTACATACTACCACCCTTACACTTCTAGTAACCACCTGGCATTGCTTGGTGGGAGGCAACAGTATAAGCATGCGGTATTGGCTGTTGACCATACTCCTGTCCATCTATCTGGCTCACAGCCTAGTCTGGGAACCAGGTGGCTGGCTAAAAGAAAGAGACTGACAGTTAGAAAAATCAGCTTCGACAAAGGTGCCACATTTGCTTGTAAGGAAATGGCAGTTGCTTGCCCTACTTGACACAGCTTTCTCTCACTCAGAGATGCTCCCACCAAGACAATCAGCTCTTACTTTCCCATGTAAAAAACATCCAGACAAGAGCAGTGAGTGGTTATGTACTGACAGGCTATAATTCCTCTTGCAACCATGCTGCATCTGCAAACAGCTTTCTGAATTTAACACTGTCTCAAAGTCTTCATCATTTCAACACTCCAGAGACAGAAGCGGGCAAAAAGCTGAACGAGACAAACTAGATATTTTATTCAAAAATACAATTGTCCTTCCTTATCCATTACTGGGTTAAAAAAAAAATCATGAAAAAATTGAGATTGTGGGAAAGGGCGAATAGGATAGATTCCAGTACTTGGAAAGAAACCTGGAAGTTGTGATTCTAAACAGAAATTTCTCTCTTTTCCATCACCTTCCTCAAAAGCTAGACAAAGCACATTAAGGCCCTTTTGGCCCAGGTCTGGCAATTTTCCTGGGTAGCTTACACTAGATTCGGTACACTATACTATTTCCTGGGCATATGCACTGTTGTACACATAGATTTTTAAAATTCTGTCAATGATGACCATTGCTGAGGTGCAGAAAACAGCTCAACCTTCCACAAGCTTAGCAGATACAAACTGCCAGGCCAAAACCTTTTCAGCTGATTTCTTTATAAATGTAGTCCTTCCTGCTACCAGCTCTGGTACCTGAAACTACTTGTATTTCTATATAAATTCTGCACTATATTCTCATTTTGTTTGTTTTTTTTGTTTTTTGAATCTAAACCAACCTGCTTTTGCCCTCACAAGCCTTAGAGTTCTTTTCAAAGGAAATCCAGGGCAAATCTGACATAAAAAGATGACACTGCTGATGAGACCACAGGCACCTTCTACCAATTCCCCCCCCCCCCCCCGCCCCAGTCTACACATCAGTATGACAAGGTCACTGAAGGTTAATAGCAAGACTGTGCCAGGAACACCTGAAGAAGAACTGCTGCTCTTGTTAAAAAAAAGAAAAGCATACTGAATGGATTTGTGTATTATCCTTTTTCCCCCAAATAAGCTGTACTATTGACCATTTTCACCATTAAAAAAAGGAGAACTAAGGAAATATATACAGTTTGAGGAGAAAATCCATTTTAAGCATTAACATCCCTCCCCCCAAAACAGATTTCAACATGCTAATTATTACACATTTGATTAGCACTGGGCTCCTTCCTTACATGCATGAGTAACACATCATGTATCAGGATGAATAAAAGAAATCCATAAATTTCTATTAGTAACTAGGACTAGGACTTAAATCAGTGGCATCATCCCTTTCTCAAATCTTGTCATACAATCCATGTTATGGAGTTGATGAACCTTGGCAACTCTTTCATGTAAATGAACTGGGTATACTTTAAGAGTGTAAACAAGGCCTCCAGTCCCTTAGAACATAAAAATAAACAGTGTTTTGCACATCTTACCAAGATCCCTTCTTTGAACACTGGGCCCAAAATCGATTTTTCCATTCCTGCAGAAGAAACAGCCCTCCTTCGTACACGTCATTTCAGCACCTCCGGATTCCAAAGTTATTGTCAAATATTCAATAGCAAATCAAGCACTGAGAGTCTCAAGTCTCTGCTTGCTTAAAAAATAATACAAAAACACTTGGACATATAGGGAGAACCCCATGGGAAAACAAGAGGCTCCCACCTAAAACTGATTTTGCAATGCTTTCAAGCCCTGAATGTATCAATTTGCTCTCTAGGTTCACAGACACTAACACTCTATTTACAAAGAGCACAGCAAGTCATTTCTGCAACATGAGCATTTAATTGATTTTTTAATACTTCATAGTACCAGTTACTCAGTATTAATATCAGATGTCCACAGCAAGCAGGTGTCTTTGCTTTTTAAAGCAGAATTCCTACAGTTAGCCTACCTGTTTCAAAATATACAAATGAAAACTAGGTGGGGGGGGGGGGGAGAGGGATGACTGACTTATGTTAAGGAAACCCAGATCAAAATACTTATTTAAGTGCAGAAATAATTCCGTGTCAAATGAATAGCCACCACTAATCTAGCACTCTGTGGAAGGAGAGGAGTACAAATTCTACAATCAAGGTGCTATGTGTTTACTCAAAATTGATCAGCAGTCATCTTTCCAATTGTGGGCCACCTCCTGATCAACTCTAGTGCAAAAGCAGAACACGCAAAACAGGGGGGAGCATTCAGAAATATACTACAACAGACCAAGAGATATCTTCAGCTTTGTAAGATTATTTCTCTCCTCAAGAAATTTGAATTATAAACATATACAAAACTGTTGTCCAGCCCTAAAGCCATCTGGCAGGCACATTTGTCATAACTAACCCTGAACTGACACATCTATGTAAGTCTTACAACCCATGAACTATAGGAATGGAAACAAAAAGTAGAACTCTTGTCACAATTGAAATGTATCCATCTCTATGTACGGTACATAAGAGCTCTTCTTGAGGAGGAATTCATACACTCATTTCCTACAAGTGATATAACTCCTATGTAGAAACTGACTGAACTCTTCACACACTTGGATTTGTGATGATGAATATGTAACTTTGATGCATTCATAAACTAATGGAATTGTCAACCAACAGTTTCCTCATCCTAGAGTACCCATGGTAAAACATAATAAGCAACAATTTGTACATAACCATCCTTCAGCTACCTGTTAGTGAGGAAAGACACTTGGCAACAGCAAAGAGTCCTAATTTTGCACCAACTTACGGCAACCATCTGAGTCAAATGCATGACAGCCTCTTGGAATGGAAAGTGAGTATCAGCTACACTCTAGCGGCCTTGGGTCACTCTATCTGATACCATCTGGTCTCTACAGAACATAACACACTGGCTTTCAAAGGAAAAAAAAACCTCCTAATGGTCTTCCAGAAGATTTTTATCACCTGATTTAAAGGTTTTCTCAGTTTTACCTTTTTGAGTTCAAGTGCCAGCTTCATCCCAGTAAAATGTAATAACGTGCATTAATTTTCTGTTCCTGGCCAGTAATCAGACCAGTTTTACTGGCAAAACAAAGACCACCACTGAAAAATGTTTATCATTGTGAAGTGATTCTAATTTCCAGCACCAACACCATGATAGGTCCAATGACCAACCAACATCTTACCTTCTCTGACTTGACTTTTTTGAGCTGTCGACACTCACTGTCACCATCTTCCAGTTCTGTCTTAACTCCCAAGGGGTTAAGTGCAGATCCTGTGTCAATAGCTATACTTCCAAGCTGCTCAGCAGCAGCAGGCTCTGATCCTTGGCCTCCGTCGTACTGCCCAACCCTAACAGCCAAGGCAAGAGGTTGGAGTACACTGGGCTCCTTTTCAGCCGGAGCTACTGTACCCTCACTCCTTTCCTTCTTAGTCTTAGAAGAACCTCCTTCTTTTTCTTTCTTTGAGTTGGCCACACTTCGAGAAGCCTTGGTTGACTTCTCAGAGCTTTTGGGGGCAATGGCAGCCACCAAGCCACCGGAGTTCACACCATCACCAGGCCGCCCCTGAACATCCTTCTTGCTACTGGTCCCTTCACTTGGAGTAAACAGTGAGGATCCTGGGGCAGCCTTTCCACTGTCTTTGCTACTCTTACTCCGCTTGGATTTGGATTTGCCTTCCTTGTTCTGTGGACCTGGCACCGGGGTCACAAACTTGATATTCTCTGGCAGCGTTGCCACAGCATTTGGTGCTGGTAGCCCCACTTCCTTGGAGCCTGACATTTCCAATTTTTGTTGGTCCTTTTCCAAATCTGCGTCCAGGTCAATGATGAGGTTCCCTACTCCAATGTCCCATTCATCCCCGCTGTCATATGTCTCAACTGGGTTGGCGTCCACTCCTTTCCCTCCGGAAGCTCCACTGCTCAAGGACATCTTAGAGTTAACGACCCACTTCAAGGTTCAAGGTTCTTGTCTGCTCCCTCAGCCTTTGGGTATGAAGTAGCAGCTTCAGCTATGTTCTCAATCCTCCAGTTATCAAGGTGCACCCAGGTGAAAACATAATTGCTGAAAGGGAAAGCAAGAATTGGTATCATATTGTATTTACTCAGCAAGTGATTCTAAGAATCGATGCATAATACACATATGAGAGAGGTTACATGCAGATACATGGAAATTAGTCATGCACAAAAATATTGATCCCAGATGCATAGCTTATCCAATGCTGAATAAAGGTAACAAGACCTACATTACATGTCCAAGTACCACTTGCATCAGTAATTCACATAATTTAAGACACACATATCCAGATAAATATTTCAGCCAAAACATTCTATCCCACCATCCCCCTTCAAAACCACTTCCATTTTGCACCATCATGACAACAACTTTATCTGGCACTGGTCCAGTAGACACCTTTGTGTAATCTAAAGCACCACCCTCACAGACCAACAATGTGCCAGGTCCTACTATGTTGCTTACAACTAGGGATCGTGCAAAAATATTCATCATATGGATTCAAACGTTTGGATTCAAACGGAATGCTGGTTACATCCAAAGACTGTCATTCAAATGCGAAGCAAATGCTTTTGTGCATTCGTTCCAAGCTTTGTTGTATCTGTGAAGGTGGGGAGGTAGCAAAGTGGCTTCCAAGTCACATCTGCAGCAGATTCAGAGCAGACTCAGAGGTGAAACTGGTGGCAGGGATTCAAACAGCAATGAAAGAGCATTCACAGCGGATTAGAATCCTACCATATTTGATGTAAACCAAATACAAAAAAAAAAAATTCACGCACTTCCCTACTTACAATGCATCTTCCTTTCTCATTCTGCACCACCCAATTGAAAGGAACACAGACCTTTGGGTTTTGCTTTTTAATCAGTACAACTACGGCTGTCACTTAGCATTCTGGGAAAGGACTTATCTTGTCACCTGCTTTTACTAAGATTTTACACTGAATGAATATAAGGTTACTTAAAAACAAAAGGAACAAGGATTTCATACGGGAAGTTACTTGTACCTGGTCAGGCTACTTGCCCATCTAACATGCAGCAGCATCCACTCTGCCTGGTACTGTTCTGTGAAGTTGCAGGCAAGATCTTTGCTTGCATTTGATGACCCTTTTAAACAGATGTTTATCGGCCTTTCTGCATATAACACTGTAATAGGTAGCAACCATTCCAAGACCTAGCAGGATCAGAGACCCTCTTCAACTAAGTACCACTGCAGTGGACCTAAACCACGGCCTGTCTGTGGCAGAGTAACTGAAAGGTGGGGGGCTTTAAGTGGGAAAACTACTTAGAACTGTCCCAAGTAGCCATTCAGGACCCCACCTCTTTAATGCCTTTGTTTTAACATTCTTTTTAATGTGTCACATGGTGACCTAGAAATGCTACTGTTACTTATTTTCCTTTTGCATCATTCATGCAATGTATTATTTGCTACTTTTTTGCAATAAAAATCCAACTAGCCTATATTAAAACTACAGACAAAACATGAAATAAAAAATAATGAAGGTGCAATCAGTGTACTTCAGGAGGACTAAAAAAACATAACTAACTGAACATGTTTTTCAGCCTGTTTCAAAAGCTTGAATACACAAGCAGCTCAATATGTTATCAGAAGAATATCAGCTAAGCAGCCTCTGCAGCAAATAAGGTCCACAGGCGGGGTGCTGATACCGAGGAGGTTTTATAAGCTTGCTGGTCTACTTTCAACACAAAATCACATTTTAAATAATATAAAATAATTCAAGCAGCATCACCTAAAAGGAAAGGGAACAAATAAAACTATTTCAAACGTCGTCCATACATCAAAACCAGCTGATGATGTCTTAACCATCATCTTCACCTAAGGAAACAAATAAGTAGCATGAGCAACAGCCCTGCATTTTACCCTGACAACAATCCTGTGAGGTAGGTTAGGTTGAGGGAAGTTATTACCTCAAGGTCACACCATCCAATTTCATGGTTGAGAGAGGATTCCATTCTAGAGATTCTTATATTCTATGACACGCGTGTCACAGGTGACATGCCAAGCCTTTTTGGGTGACACACATGGTCACCCTGGCACTTGGGCGTGTAGTGCTTGCTTGTTCTTGAGGTGTACAAAATATCAACTTTCAATAGAAGATTTAGCAAATGCAAATAATTATTTGTATTTGCTTTTCATAAAATCCATATATCAAAAATATAACTTTTTTACTAGAGCCACAAATATCACAAAATTATGGATATTTCTAGATGTGACACAGCACCCGAGTTAAGCTAGGTTTTCTTCCAAATTTTGACACACCGAGCTCAAAAGGTTCGCCATCACTGTTCTAGGCTAACACTCAAGCAATATTCATCACCCTCTTTTGCTCTATGCAGGCTGCTTTATCAGCCACATCAGCAGAATACACAGCTTCTATCTCACTTTTTTAAGGCACTGAAATGATCACAGTCCTCTTACAAAGAATAAAAGGAATCTTAGAAGGCACAGTAGATGCTTAATCTATCAGCATTCATGCAGAGACTAGTGTGGTCATAGATACGCTTTTTAAACAAAAGAACACAATATATATTCCCATGCCCAGCTATTTTAGATTACTTCCAAGAATAAATGGTGAAGGGCTGCATGGACTGGAGCAATCTAGTTTTTCATAAATAAAGGCTTTACATCCAGCCATTCCAGAATACTGAAACATTTACAGGCTGATACAGAGAGAAACAAAAGCTAAACAAACAGCAAGAAGAGAAGAGATTTCAGGGAATCCAAGAAGCAATGTTTTGTTTTACTGAGGAATGATACAGACAGTGGTTTTCTAAACTGGGAAAATATTAATGTGTTATGTTTGGGGGTTGCAAAACAAAGTTAAGTTACCTAGACTCTGCCATGCAGGCGGCTTTCATGCAAGAGTGAATATCAGTCATATTTTTATTATTTTTTAAGCATGTATACCCCACTTTTCTTCCAAGAGGCTCAAGGCAGTGCATGTAATTTCCTTCCCCGTTCCATAATGCACAAGAGATGCCCCCATTATGCTAAGCCTCAATTACTAAGAGACCAAAAACCACTAAATTCATAAAGACTCCAATGTCATATCCCCGGAGGCTACAAAGTACCAAGTCAGTCACTGCACAAGATAAGTGTACGGCAATTATATTTACAAGAGGTAATTAGCACATGAAATAGTGCTTTACCCAGCAGCAAGCCAAAATGGTAGTTTCAGGCACTTTATGAAATCCAGCTGTGGCTCTTCTTTAAGTGCTATTGTCCACAAAGAGGGCAAAAAACGGATGATCTACATGTTTAAGATACTGGGACCAGTGAAGGACAGCACTGTTAGCACCCTTTTCAATTTTTAACACAATTCTAAAAGCACAGAGTGAAGTATCAGGGCTAATGAACTGCAGTATTTATATTATTTTCCCACCCACTACGTTCTGAATCTCTGGTTCCTTATTATTAATCATCTGTTCCCCAAATGGAGATCTTTAACCCCAGGAGCCGAAAATATGAGCAATGTTTTTTAAAAAGTCATTTCTCATTTTGAAAGTAGAGAAAGTGGAGACTCAGAACAGCAGAGTCAAGCTCAGCCCTAAAAACTGCATTTCCCTGCTCCCTTTCTTCCAGCCTTAAACCAACGCTTAACATTACCTGTCTTCCTGACTTGTTGGCTGCTGTCACTGGGCCTTTACTCAATGCAGGAGGCGAATTATCTACAATCTCAGCTGAAGGAATAGTTTAAAGGAAGGTCAGACCTATGTAACGATCCATCTGTCTCATTTCCTTTGTCATTACCAGAACATGAAGCATGTCACAGTCAAGAGCAGACAGCCTACAGCTTGCATACATCAAATGCCCCTTGATTATCACCAGCCAGCTTACAGACCTTTTTCCTTCATGCAGAGGCTGGAATAGTAACTATACTATGAGACTGAACAGAACATTTTTGCCATACCAAAGGAATTTGGAAACCATAAGATGGCTGCAAGATTAATGCAGCTCATTTTAGTCAACGTGTCATCTAATAATTATTCTAAAGACATCTGTAGAATGATTATCAGTTCATTCCTATAATAAATTCTTATACACTCACAAAGATTTCCATAGATCTAGGAAGTAATGCTTTAATTCCAACAGGAATAAACCTATATGAGAAATGACGCTGGAATTGACAGTTATCAACCAACTATAGAGGTAGCTTTGTGCCAAGGAAAGAGTTGGGCCAGTTGGTTCTTAGAGTGAACAGTGTTTCTCATGGCCATATGTTCTGAGGGTCACTGGAACTACAGATACTGCAGCCCTTGCTGCTTTGAGGAAAAAGAGGAAGAGATCAATGCTATAGGGGAAACCCCATATCTTCCAGTTTTCCTCAATTTATGATGAACTCTATAGTGCATACTAGGGCCACTTCTGGCCAGAAGCAAGAAAAGACTGAGCAAGCCCTCCCTTAAGCCTTCTGGGAGGGTGTGGTGGCTCTCAGCACATATGCTCAAGAGAAACACCACTCATGGTAAGTACCAACTAGTCCTCCTTGCAGTTCTGTGCTGAGGGCCACCAAAACTATGGGATGTATCACAGCTTACTAATCCTGTGTGTGTCTGTGTGTCTGTGAGAGAGAGAGGCTCAACTTACTCATTCAGGACCTGCTGAAACATCCTCCTATCCAAGGCTACTACAGCCCTCTCCTCACTCTGCACATCTGGCTTCCTTTGGAGAACTGCCTAATATCATAGCTGGGCTGCAGGCAAGAGACAAAAAGCAACTGCCACTGTTCTTCTGCAACAACCTTCAAGCTAAGCCCACACCAGGAGGCTCATAGTTTCCATACCTTCTAGGTGAGAGGCTAGTGGGCACAGTGATCACCTGGAGGCCTGGCCCTGGGATTATGTCCCCATACACAAAGCTAAACCCTGTCATGCTCCGAACCAGCTGCTAGCCTCAAATGCATCCCACTATATATATATAAGAAAAAGGAACTAGAAGCAAAAAATCTTCCCTCCAAACTCCTTCCTGCCCACATGCATGAACATGAGGGCAGAGGAAACAGGACAGGACTACTCCTATGTTACTGATCTCCTCCTCTGTCTTTGCCTCAAAAGCACCAAAAACTACAATACCCAAAGTTCTGGGGGTCCCTCAGTACAGGACCACAAGAAACACAAATTGAATCCCACTATTAGAACCAGAAATCCAAGAGGACAGAGGAAGCAGCACATCTTTTGAGAACACATGAACAGAATGCCTTGTACAGAATAAGTAAACTTGAGAATGCTTCTTGCCAACTCAGAGTAAATAATGGGTAAATCATAGCATGAAACTTTGCAAGTTGTTCTTCAGGTCTTGAAAGAAAAGGGAACCATGCATAATATTTCTGCAGGCATAGTGAAAGTCTCAAAATAGTTGCATATCAGAGATGTGATGAAAAAATGAAATGAAGAATTATATGGTAAATTGCAAGAGGTAATAGGTACAGTATCAAAGAAGGAGAAATACTAATAACTGGAGATAAGAATGTAAAAGTAGGAAAATGAAGAAACCTAACAGGAAGCTTTGGATTTTATGCAGTAATATATGCCATAATGAAGGTGAGAAGTTAACCGAATTTAGCGGAGAAAAAAATCCTTATTTATAACCAACATCTGTTTCAAGCAGTACCAACACGCATTATACAGATGGACATCACTGGATGGAGAGCTCCACAATCAAACAGATCACATAATAGGAAACAGAAGATGAATAAGTGCAATTGAGCCAGCCAAGACGCTTCCAGGTGCAGACTGTGGTACACATAACAAATTACCAGTATCAAAAATATACTTGAACTCAGGAAATCACACAGAGCAGGTGTGCCTGTAAAATACGATCTGGAGAAAATACAGTCAGAAATACAAGATTAGTGTAAAAAACAGATTTAGTAAGACCACAAAGGTCAGAATCTCATTCTGATAGGTGAATGTGAAAGTTGAACCCTGAGAAGGAGCAAAAGGCAGACACTAAACACCCCTCAATTATGAGTTTGGTAAGGGCTACTAATAGAAAAGATAAACTTGCAACTGCAGCTACTCTCTTGTGAATGCCAGATGGCCACAACCACAGATATTATCTAGAGCCAGTTCCGAGTCAGCACTTTCATGGTATCAAGGGAAATCTAACTTTTGCTAGGCAGCAGTCACAGACATTTGAACAGACAAGTGTTAAGACATCCACATGACCTCCACACATTTGGTCAACTCAGTTTCTTTTACAGTGCATCAATGAGGAACATCTTAATTTAATTAAGAATCTGAAAACATTTTCCAGCTCCACTTACAATTAGTATTTGCCATCTTTTGTGCCATATAAGATGCCCAATGCATAAGGCACACCTATAATTTAGCAAGAAATATCTAAACAAAAATACATTTTAAGCAGACCTTATAATCCTACAGGAGTGATCACACAGACTTTGAATGAGGTATCTTTTCAAAATAAGCCAGCCCTCGGGTCAGGTATCAAACTAGTGCTGTGAAAGGGATCCAAAAGCATCAAATGCAGCCAGATACAGCCTTATTTAGCATGCCTCACTGGCAACAGAGATTTGGCAGCTACCTGAGGAGCTGGGAGGGAAGAGAATAAGAGATGTGTGTAGTAAAAATCTTGGTTTTTCTTTAAGTTGCACACTTCTATCCTGCCTTCACTATGGAACTCAACACAGCTCATGAGAACAAGAAGCTGCCTTTGGTTCCTTCTGCACTTTGGAATATATCTCAGGATAAGAGTCTCTTGTTTGCCTGCTAATGTAGACTATAGCCTGCACTAGCATGCAGACAACAGGCCCTATCCCAGGATATAATCCAGAATAAGGTCACATGCACAAAAGCCGTTAGTTATACAGAGGCAGACTTTTGACTCATCTAGCTCCATATCAACTAGCAGTAGTGGCTGACCAGAGTTTCAGACTGGAGTCTATCCAGCACTTACTTACAGATCATCCAGCTGGAAGAGGCTAAGTAGGCATGTGAAAAGAAAGCCTTCAACTGGTCTCGCCAACAAGTAAGCAAATGCTGGTCTTCTGCCTTATCACAGAATCCAAGTTCTCCATCCTTCCCTCTCTGACAAGAGTTCCAGGATTCTCTTACTAAAGTTAAAAGGCACAAAGTAATTTTGGAAAGACCTCTATGGAAAAATGTGGGCCTCATATGGCCAAAAAAAAAAAATACAGTAGTTCTCCAATTTCTAACTCTAACCAAGTTTCAAAACAACTATCTCCCTTCCTCTATCCTCATTTCTTTTTGGGGTTACATACTGGAAAGCAAGTACCTACCTCACATTCTATAGATCAACCATTAACACTGTTAACCCTTATTCAATTTGTACTCTTACTCTCACAGATTCCTAGATGCATGGGGAGAATGCTGTAGGAATCAATGTGTCCACGGAACATTACCTTGGCATGCCATGGACCACTTAATCCTTGCTATTCCAAATCAGTTGCATGAGCCATGCGGAAGTGACTAAAAAGAAGCACACCACAATCTTCACATGGTAAACCTAAGTGATCCGATCTGTTCCATGCCACTGTACCCGGCACTCTGTCTCTAACAAGCGTCTATTACAAAGATATATACAGTATAAAGACATCAAGAAACCAGGAAGCCACCAAAACCAGATGGGGAAAAAAACACATTCTGAGTCAACCGTTTCTTTGTATTTGATCAGTGATCGTAATCCACTTAAACAAACAATCTGTGTGTTTGAGCTCCTCAAAGTTCCCTCTACGCCTAAGAAAGAATAGAAACTGTAGTCATTCACTCGTTCACACAGCAACCTTCCAACTTTCAATAGGAGCTCTTGGGAATACTGTACTGTACCCATGCAGTGGCCTATCATAAATAATTCAGGTCCATTAAGGGCTGCTACCTTTATGAGCCACATCTTGTAGTCTGAGAAGGTGCTGTGTCATTAGAGATAAGCCTGCCAGTTCACTTTGAGCTCATAGCCTCTGTCAAAGGAGCTTTAACTAATCTCAATAGGCAACACTCAGGCAAAGCACTGCACACACAAGGGCAGGCAGTCAAAGGCTCACAGTTCCTTAGCACACAGTGCTTGCTCCCAAACTCGTCACAACAGCTTGCCTTACTTCTGACCTCCTAGTAGTGAAACAAGAGGCAAAGAAAACGTAACTGGGCATTATTCAACTAAAGGTGAATTAATCCCCCTAGCAGCATAGCTGCACATAAAACGAAAATCTCCTATCCATGTGTTCAAATCTGCAGAGCCCTGGGATTAGCCTCTAGTTGGTTCCAGACACGAATGACTGCAATTTTCACCCTGATTAACTTTCAGGAATGCCTGCACTAAGGAGCAATAGAAACAGTGGAAAATCTCCAGCGCTAGGCAACTCCTGCTCTAGAGCATGCTAAAGCTAAAAGGATTTCAAATAGCTGCTCTGCCTTGCTGGGCTCAATCCAAAACAGCATATGTGCCCTCTGGCTCCAAGCAACCCCTGGGAAAACAACTCAGGAACAATCAAAACAGTTGGAGAAGAACAAGGAGAGCTTCAAGCAGTAGCAGGTCAGTGAAATACAGCAGACCATACCTGGGAAAAGCCAAGAATCATTCACTGCGGCACAGGACTCGGCTCTGTTAACATTACCCAGCCCCCTTAGTGCCCACTTTTCCAAAGGCAGAAACATGAGCAGCTGCTGCAACTCTGGGGCTGATTCTCCTGCCATCTCTTGCTGGCGGCAAGCCTATGGCTTTCCTCTATACGCTGCTTCTACACAAGATCCTTTTTTGTTTCCTTTTACAACTAAAGAAACCCAAGGGGATGCATCTCGCTGGCTTTGCACAGAAAGCCGCAGCACTTTTAGCTCCCGACACTACAGAGCTGTGCTCCCTCCAGCTGCCTTGTATAGGTTGGATTTTTTTTTCTTTTGCAAGCAACTCCCATCTCTCTTTGTAGGTTCCTTTTTAAGACGTTCCTCTCTCCCTTAGTCTCTCTCCAGTGATGAAAACAATGTTGAATGAAAGCCAGCTGGCAGCCAGAAGAGGAGACGAGAAATCTGCACAAAAGAGCTTCCTAACTAGCTGCTTTCAGTTCAAGGAACTGTCTGTGAACAGGGGGAGGGGAAACCTTTGTGGCTGCCTATCCTGAGCAAACCAAACCAGACACAAAAATGCCCCATCAAAGCCCCCACCAAAGGCTCTTCTCAGCAATCATGATGCAGAGCCAATGCCTGGATTGTTGCAAAAACTTTTAGGAAAAAAAAAGACTGAGGAAAGCAGCTAACAGTGATACCAATGGATACTTAGTAAGGTGTGAGTTTAACAGGATGTTAACTCTGGCAAGCCAGTAAAGAATGGTATTCTAAATGTTTAAAATCAGAACTAGTCATGTTGCCAATAGAAGGCCTTCAGTATCACTTTCTATTAGCCTAACAACAAAACAGACAACCACAGCTACTGTAACCATTTTGTGACCAATACAAACAGTCCAACAGCCATCCTTGGGCAGACTAAAGCTGCAGACAGTTAATGTTCTGTTGTAAGAGAAAAAGTCAGAAAGGTGCCACAGGTTCCAATCAAGTTTATGGTGAATTAAGAACCTAAGAGAAGCCCTGCTGGATCAAGCCACAGCCCTTGTAGCCACAACGGCCCACCAACTGCTTCTGCACATTCTCAAGTAGAACACAAATACAAACCCTGCTCTCAATTCCCTGTAAATGGGCTTCAGAGGAATCCTACCTGTCCAACCTAGAGGCAGCACCAACCCTAAGCATACTTACTCAGAAATAATGCCAGTGCACTTTATAAAGCTTATTACATGTTAGGTGCACACCTCCAATTACCAAAATGACCCTAACTTAATAGACTTCACTGCCTCGCATATTTTAAACACAAAAAAATGATCAAGACTAATAAAGAGATTCTTGAATAAAGCTTGCCCTCAGCTCTACAAATCTATGCGGGAACAGAGGAATTACAACAGAAGCAATTCAAGCTAAGAAACTTTAGCATCATAGGTGACCACATCACACTGTAGGACTTGTAAGTAAATGCCCTTTCAAGACCAATAAGGAGAAGGCAAGTCTTTCAGAAAAGTTTAAAAACACTAACTTTAACATGATTTTAGCAAACACAGGCAAAACAGCTGAATCAACCATGAGGACCTGAACTGTAAGCCCTCTGAGAAGCAAACAGGAGATCCAACCAGGCCAAGGGCAGAACCTCAAAAGGTCTAGGGAAACACCTCTATAGTGACCCCACAGTTTGGCTCCTCAAACAGGCAATAACCATAGCCCATGTGCTTCTTGATCAGCTCCCCCTTTTTCCCCTCACTCCACACTGGGCAGCAGACAGGCCAGATCAAAGGAGAGATCACAAATGGAAGCCTTGCCGCCTTCAGTGGAGGGGGGAGGATTCGGATTTTAAACATAAAATGGGCTGTTACTTTATTGGCTAATGGCCTCAGTTCCACTTGTTCAATAACTAATTAAGCAGTGCATGCTGAAACTAGATGGGCTTGACATGCTGAAGCAGAATGTTTTATCTGCGCTTGTGATCTTTTTGTCTGCTCTCCTGTGAGGCTAGAAGCTTAAATGGAAAGATTCATATTGCGTTTTCATCTTGCAGCGTCAACTCTGCCACTTACAACCATGTTGAAATGACCTTCTAAATCCATGTGCTGTCAATGTGATGCCTGTGGGCAACATGGTACTCTGAAGGATTTGTGGTGGCCACCTAGTGCCTGAACGGGTCTTCCCCCCCCCCAAAAAAAAAAATCACTGCCCTTTCAACAACCAAAAGATGACAAAAGAAAAAGGTTTCTGTTCTTTAAAGCATACATCGCCAAAGGATGCCGCTGCACAAGGATTCAATCAGATGTAGTTTTTAAAACTCACACTGACAGCTGAACAAAAAATGGGCAACTGGAGGAAGGAAAACATCTTGGGACACTGGTCATGGGTGAAAAGCAGTAGCTGAAAGTAAAGAAAGGTGTTAGGGACCAAAAGATTTGGGAAAAGGAAAGAACAGAATGCTAATGAAAAAGTAAACAAAAATGCACACACACTCAAATCAATTGCTTTTTTAAAACGGGTTCTTCACCTTGTACCACATTATAATGTGTTTCCCACAAGCAACTATGTAGTAAAAAATCGTTATGCAAATAGTGTAGTTGCCACCTTTGGAAAACAAAGGGTTGGGTAATCAAAGAAGAACAGTCTACCAAGTAAGCAGACTATCAATAAGTCTACAATTATTTCAATGCTTTCTCAAAGGTCAAATGACATTACTGAAAGCTTCGAGCACATTTTATCAACCACATTAAAATGAACACTGTTATGTATGTTATACAAGGAATAAGTGTACAATGATAATATTTAACTTTAAAAACAGAACTTGCAAAAGCAGCATCAAATCACAGACCACCTCTTAATCCAGACACACATTTTGAAAGGTTTTTTTCTTGTCGTTATTGGTCCTGCTATCATCTTCCTGTGTAAAAAATATGCTTTGGTGCTGTGATTTTATTACTGTGCTGTCTACCAAGCTAAGTGAAAATTATATGGCATACAGGGAAGGAGACTGGGTCCCAAGTAAAGACACAAATTCATGAGGATCCATTTTAGCTTTATTCACAGCCCGTGTGGGAAACTGTGCAGCACTACAATACACAAATACCAACTGCAAGTGCCTACATGGCCCCCAAATATTTGAAGATTTCTCCTCTGATTCAAGTACAGTAGCTCCCCAAATCAGAGGACAAGCTATTCCTGCCGCTTTCCAGTGGCTTAAAATGTTGCTTGGCTATGGCACAAATCACTTTGTCAAATATGGAGCTCCTTCCATGGAAAAAAGCACATCATTCGATATACGGATGTTAGCACAAGTCCCCTCAGGTATACACAACTACTGCTGCTTCATCCCTTCTCAGTTAATCAGTCAAGGATCTTTCCTGATCAAAGAAATAGAAGGATGAACCAAATGGCAGCCTAAGATACTGTCTGCAAGTCATAAGTGAAATTCAATACATGCGACACAAGATTTTTACATACACATCAGTTTTGACACCTGAACAGATCTTAAGGGGACGGCAAAAACCGCCACACTGTCCTCCTTTAAGCAAAGCGCCACAACATATTCAGCCAGCAATCCCAAAATCTGTAGCGTTCGTATCACAAAAGCTACCAATGTAAGTTGCACAACAAGGACCTAGAACCATTCATGAAAAACTCCATCCAACAAAACCACTCCTGCATAATGGCAGCGCAGCAACTGATACTCTGCCCTTGGTGCCTGCAAATCATGCTTTGGACCAACGCAAACCACAAAGCGGTTTGTGAAAAATCAAAGGTTATGTACAAATCAACACTGTGCCCCTCCCTGCCCTTTCCAGGTCATTGCTCACTCTCATCTTCCTCTAAGGTTGCATGCAGGCTGCTATTTGCATACTACTCTGGGAAGAATTGAAAGGGCTCCAAAATTTCTGCCTCATGTTAGCACAGAATCCTAGTATGCTGAAAGATATATACCACTTCACCCAGGCCTTTGACACCGAGCTTCCTTCAAATGTTGTCCTGCCAGAAGAAGAGGGAGGGTTATATTCTTAGGACATTTTACACGGTTTTATGGTTTTTATCTTTTCTATTGTTGTGTTTCACCCCAGGACCTTTAGGTGAAGGCTAAGAAATAAATATTCAAATAAATAAGCCATAATCAGGATGTGCTAATCTGGAGACAATCGTGGACAACTGCCGTAAATACAGTGTTTATAAAGTTCAGGCCACATATATACCACCTGTATTATTTGTACTAACAAAAACTCTCAATGATTAAGTCATAAACCTGAACTTATGGATTATTAACCACCTACCAAAAATAATCATCACAGAACTAGAAATGCCATTATGTTTTCTTCAATAACTCACCCTAAATTGATACTACCAGTCAATTAGGGACTGCAGCTGTTTTTAAATCACTTAAATTAGCATTTCTCTAACTTCCTACCACATTGCCCTCAGGTTTTGGTTTTGATCTACTGTATTTTCTGGCATATAAGACTACTTTTTAACCCAGGAAAATCTTCTCAAAAGTCGCGGGTCGTCTTATATGTTGGGGGTTGTCTTCTTATATGACAAGTATATCCCAAACTCTATATTTTAACTGGAAAGTTGGGGGTCGTCTTATATGCCCAGTCGTCTTATACGCCGGAAAATACGGGTACATTTACATTTGAGACTAAAATACATTTGAACTCATAGCCATATTATTGTCCATTTGCATTTTGTTTTGTAATTTAATATATTGTTACAATGTTTATTATGTTGCAATTATTTTACTCACTTGATGAAGTTTTATGGCAACTTTTTTTTTCATGACTACCCCCACACTTTGGGAATCAGAAAAACTTGTCACAAGATAATCATAAAAAGATATGACTCAAAATGGGGCTAGTTCAAGAGGCCTATATACAAGACAATGAAGATCAGTGTACACACACTAATAGCTATAAGAATTACTGGAATTAATCCAGTTTTTAAAAGCGAGCAATCAACTAAACTCATCAATGCAAGCCAAATATATGGACAATTTCCAATGCCTCCAGCTGAGTTGCAGGATTAAAAGCATGGTTCACTGCACTTGTACTTAGGGTCGGCACTGAAAATTTATCTAGTCTTTCATTGATTATATGAAATTCCAACATCAGTTCAGAAACTGCTATAGTTAATGCAAACTAAAGTAAAATACATAAGGGTTCCAAGCTGAGTCAATAGTGACAGCTGTTAGTATATGTTAAACTACTTACATAACCCATACCACATCCGTCATGGGTTTGTGAATAAATGCCTTTGGTTCTTCCCCCTCCTTATTATTCATTACACAACTTCGTGTGGTGTGCATTTCCTCTCCCACCACCCCTTGCTTCTTATACAGAACACAAAGGAGCCAAGCCAGTGTCTGGCTTTTGCAGACTAACGTCACTTCCTGCCCTTTTCCAATAGCCTTTGTTCTCATGTATCTAGTAGGCTCAAAGGCCAAGATTTGTTGAAAAACACATGGGGACTTTTTTCAAAGTAATGGCCAAAAATGTTACAAAGTAGCATTAGGTTAAACAATCCAGCATGTTTTTAATGTTTTTAAGTTGTCAAAAAATATTTTAATAAAGTATACACAAAAACAATCGAGCATGAAGCCTTTCTTTCTAAACAACATATGGATTTCATTGATGAAGCACAGCAAAACGGATCATGTGACCAAGGACATAATATGCAGCCGTCCCAAAGCAGGAAGGGGTACTTAAAAATTACTGTCAAAGGCAAACAGTGGCCACACTATACTACCCATGGTTCCAGTGGTCCTCAGCAAAGGACTACAAGATCAATCATGTACCTTCCCTCAAAAGCACACACCCCAGATTCTCCTGGAGTTTCAGCTGCTTGTTCTTCTTTAGACAAAGTATATAGTTCACACGATCTCCTAAGGACTAGGGGTGTGCACAAATGCAATTGTCGGGATTTGATTCAAATCAAATACTCAAAGATGCAATTTGATTCAAATCTTTTAAATTCAAATTTAAGCAAATTCAATTTGAATTTGCACTCACGAATGTCAACAACATTTGTACATGCCTGTATGCATCTTTCCCACATCCGTACACGTCCCTATGCATCCATACACCTCCGTATGCATCCCATAATTATCCTGCATGCAACCCGTTTTCATCCTGTATGGATCCGTACAAAGGTGTATGGATGCGGGAAAGATGTAGATCTTCAAGTACACATCGTCTACGGACCTGTACACATGTGAATGTCTAAATAATTCAAACGAATAGATCCAAAATTCGAATCAAAACTCCAAATTTGAATTTAAGGACATTTGGCTTGAATTCAAATGCCGAAATTGTCAATTCGATCAAATTTTGAATGCATTCGAATATTCGTGCGCATCCCTACTAAAGACTGCTTTCCATTTAACTACACTCAACCCATTATTTTAGCATTTAACAAGAACAACCTTGGCAAGCACAAGTTTGAATCTCCAATCAGCCATGAAGGCTCCCTGAGCAGCCTTGCAGAGAAGAATGGTGGGCACTGCCTAATTCACACTAGAGGAAAGAGCAGTCTACGAATACCATAAATAAATAACAAGCAAGCTCTACCAGTCAGAAAGCATGCTGCCCTAAAGGACAGTCAAAGAAAATAACACCTAACTGACAAGAATTCTTACAGAAACTGTGCTGCTGTAGAAACACTTCCAGGCACATTTCTGATCACAAAGCTGAACTTCTGGAAGGCCAAAGTTGTGATCACATGCCCACTGGAGAGGATGAGCACTGCACACCTAAAGCAACAGGGTTGGCACAACCATATCACATGCCATTTGATGGCTGCAAAGGCAGACAAGAATAATTTCAGGCAGCCAACCATTTTGAGTGGTTGCTCAGCAGCTGCACCTGTGATAGGCATCACACGGATGCCCAATTCATGCTAGGACGGCAGGAATACTGCCAAGAGGCTCTGAATGTGCAGAACCCCAACCTTCCTTCTCTATGCCTTGCTGTATCTGTGACAGAGTGCAGGTGAGAGGAATACACACATGTGCAACCCAGGACACACACAGATGTATCAATGGTATTAGAATGAATGCCTAGGTACATCTTTCAGGCTGGGGGGGGAGCAGGATGTTTCTAAGGCCATTTGCTGGGATTCAAGAGCAGGAAAAGGTTTGTCCTTGTCTCTCTTTGAGATGCCCATGAGCATTTGCTGGGCCACTATGTGTGATGGGATGCTGGACTAGATGGACTGTGGCCTGATCCAACAGGGCTTCTCTTATGTTCTTACTTCCAGGTATCTAGTTTTTAACTATGAGCAAAATCTAGAATCTACATTAATATTCTCATCACCCAAGCCTTCTGACAACTACATTCTGATAACACTCAATATTGACTCAGGTCCTGCTTTGTGAACAAAACACTCCATTATGGAACTACACAGTCTGCTCATGCAGGCTATAAAGTCACCATCTTCCATATGCTACCTCCACCTAGGAAACATCCAAACAGAAGCTAAAACTAAACACTGAACCACTAGCTTTGTTTTATGCTTTTTAATGCAAAATCATTCACTGTACATTACATTCAAACCTGAAGAATTGAAGAAAAGCTTGCCTTCAGGCATTTTTGTGGGAATGAGAGCTTATAAATATATTCTGAGTACAAGGGTTTGGAGGAAACATCCTTCCAAAGATATGCTAAATCTCTCTCTCAAAAAAAAAAAAGAAAGAAAGAAATGCTCACGGGGAGAGACAGCAGAACAAAAGCAGCCATTTCTTACTGTGCACCAAAAGGTTTCAAACAAACAAAAGAGGCCCCTGCTGTAGCCAAGCAATCACCTGGCTCCATCCCAGGGCTCTTGTGCTACCTTCCCATTGAATAAGCACTAAAAAGCACTTCAGCAAACTCCCATTGTTTTTCAGGATGAGCAAACAACCTAAGTGAAAACTGCCACCTGTCTCTGCAAAGTTCACAGGAAGTCCTCCTGCCTTTGCACTATGAACACACACAATCAACTTGAAGCTGCTAATAAGCCAGCGAGTTACCATAAGAGAAATGCTCTATTCATAACTCTGTCCCGTGGTGCACACCTGAGACAGACAGCAGGCCATCCAGGGCAGAATCCTGGACACCCAAGCACAATACCCAACTAGGGATGTGCACAAATATTCGTAACATTCAATATTTATATGAATTTGGATGAATTTGGACATTTGTTTATGAATCAAGTGTTATGACATTCGTACAAATGCAAATGTATCAGAACATTCACACAAAGACTTTGGAACACTCATGAAATGGGGAGGTGGGAAAGTGGCCGCACCAATCACATCTGCAATGGATCCAGGGTGCATTCGACATGGATTGAGAGTGGATTCAAAGTGGATTCAGGGCAAATTTGACACTTTCAGAGCAGAAATGTTACAGGATACATATTGAATACATATCAGGTACGTAAGCGTTTGCATCAGATGTTCATATCAAATAGAACCCTACCACATTTCAAAGGGATCTATTCTAATGAATACAAATTTTCTTACATACGATTTGATATGAATCAAATGCAAAAAAACCATTTGTGCACATCCCCACACCCTCCCCAATTCCAGATCATAAACTGATTTAAGTCAAGAAAACCAACACTTTAACAAAACTTCCTGAACCACAAAGTGATGTAATTCAAACTGTAAATTATTTACAAAGTATTCTTGTAAATATCTATAATATCGTCTAATCCCAAATTAATCTCTTGAGATCCTCCTCAGCATGCCTCTTTCTAGATGAAGACACCAGTGGCTGAAAGAGGATCTCAGTTGTTAGTTTGTGACACCCCAAAGGCTTCCTTATTAAGTCTTAGAACGGGATAGAAATAATAAAGAAATAAGTTCCTATTTCTTTATTATTTCTACATATGATGGCCAATGAATCCAAATAGGAACAAATTTCATTATGAGCTTAGGCACTAGTAAAACACACATTAAGAAAAGTATAGAACTGCCAACTTATGGCGACATATTTTTCTCGCTATCTCAATATTGGCAAAATATTCAACATCATTTTCTCTAAAAATCTCACATCAAAAGAGTGCTATTTCTGCAGTGGAAGTTAAGACACAATAAAGTACACAATTTACTGCATCTTCTACTCTATCACCTCAAGGCACACTTTTATAGAAAGTTAGAATTTGCTTGCTTCACTAACAAGTTGCTTAACCTGGACATTTTATTATAAACCTGGGATTCTGCAATATTTATACACCTTCATCAATAAAAATAATTATTCCAGGATACAAGTCATGTTACAGTAAAGACCATCATTTCTGTTCCTCCAAATATCTTACCATTTGAAAACACCATCCATTTGCTTTAATACATCACCTATATAACTCTTAAGATGGTGGTGGAAAAGGCTGAAAGCTGAATACAGCTCTTCAGCTTTCCCTCTCGGGGCTTCGTGACTTTCTCAGACCATGCTCTTGCCTGGTCCTATTTCAAAAATTCAAATACTTTTACCAGGCTGCCATATGATATTATTCTGTGTCCATGTACCTCTTCTTTTCTTAGGCATGAAAACTCTCTATATGGGTCTGTTTGTACTCAGCCATATTTTAGGATATCTCTCAGGATAGGGGTCTGTCATCTGCATGCTAAGACAGACTGTGGCAGGCCTCATCTGGGGCCTGCTGCAGCCTGCACAAGCATGTGGACAACAGACCCCTGTTCCAGAGTATTTTCCAGAAAGACAAGTGCAAACAGGCTCTATAACACTTCTAGCCCACAGTATTTTCCTCCATGTTACCCTTAAAACATCCTTAGGTTAAGCTTGAGAGGCAGTGATAATATAAGATCAAACATTTTTGTTTCCAATGCTAAGCAGAGATCCAAGCCTGGGGACTGCTAAATCCTAGCCCAGCATAAAAACCACTACACTAGGCTGGTTCTCATTTAATATTCTGGTCTGTTTTGGAGGCATTAGCCATGCCTCTGCAGTTCAGACAAAATGGGAAACTATAATCAGTGCTCATGACTGGTAAAATCTGTTCAGTTTGGTCTGAGTGAGCCAGTTTGGTTAGGGAGCCAGACTCTTATCTGGAAATACTGGGTTTCATTCCACATTCCCCACAAAGCCAGCTGGGTGACTTTGGGCTAGTCATAGCACTTTTCTGAGCTCTCACAGCCTCACCTTCCTCACAGGTGTCTGTTGTGGAGAGAAAAATAGAAAGCTTTGTCAGCCGCCTTGAGTCCTCTTAAATGGGTGAGCCAACTCTTCTTCACTCACTGAAAGGAGCTACACGCACAGCTCAAAGTCTGATCCATACCACAGAATAAGATGATTATGTCCAAGACTATCTGGCTACAGCCTGCATTAAGTTCTTTAACTGTAGCAGTTTCAGAAGCGTTAGCAAACTAAATGAGGAAAGCACACCTTAAAAATGGACCCAATTGGGAGAATGTTGAAGATTTCTCTGTAAAGATAGAGCCCTCATCGTATTTATTAGAAAATGGAAGCCTGCCAGAGAATCAGCAGGGCCATTAGACATCAAGGCGTGCAATTTCTCATCTCACACAATGGAGACATTTCAAGAAACAAAGCTACAGAGTTCTTTACATCTGTCTTGAAACAAAGAGTATCTCAGAGAGTCATCTCAGCTGGCAAATCTGAGAAACCAACACAAAGCCAAAAAGTCTGGATGCCATTCATTCTGTACTTTTAACAGCACAAAGCTAACACCGATGACCTATTGGCATCATTAGGTAAACACCAATTTTTGTTTCTAAAATACTTAGAAGAGAGCTAAAAACTCTGATTTCCTTTTTCAAGGAAAAAACTGGAAAGATTTCCAATAGGATTCTAGAAACACCATGAAGTTTTATCTAATCTCCAAGTAAACAGATAAAAAGGAAAGTATTACAGGCCCAACTGGCTAAAACTGTGAGTAGATTTCCAGGCAAGGTCTTCCTTACCAAACTTCAGCATGTTCATGTAAATAAGCATGCTTAAAATGGTATATTTTATATAGGCTTTCATAATAAAGGTACAGAGCAATCCCTTGGACTTCCACCAAGAATGGATCATGATGACCCACATTTATTACAAAAGCTGAAGTTTTATTTACTGGTATCATATGTAACTACCTTACAAATATAATCTGAAAACAATGGTAGTGTGATAAAATGCAAGCATTACTGTCCTTAAAATAGATTATGAAGACTATAATCCTCTTGAAGGGATTCAGAGTGTATTGTATTATTTATAGTACTGTATCTACATCTACTTTTCTTCCAAAAAACTCAAGGCAGTACTCATTTATTTTCCCTTTCCTTCATTCTATTCTCGTAACAACACTGTGAAGTAGGTTAACCTAAATGCAACAACAAACATTCCATGCCATAAAAGCACAAAACATAGACAGGAAAACACAAATACCTAGCAAAGCAGGGCCATGTCCAAAACATGCTGGGTTTTCTTACAGGCTGTTTCAGACAACTCATTCAATTCCTCTTACAGTGTTTAGTATCTGCTAAGCCAATTTCCTTGAGTAGTTACATCTCAATAGTAATGAAAGAAGCCTGAAAAGCAGAGGGTTGCCAGTTGAATTCCCAGCCTTGCAAACCACTTCTGTATCTCTGCCAAGAAAACTGTGCAGAGCTGCCCAAAGAGTCCCAAGGAGTAAACGAGAAGCTAGCCATGACCTGATGGTACCCAGCAACAAAAAGTGGTGTCCACATATCATCAGGGCACCCTGGGGTGCTGTCACTTCCCACTCTAGAGGAAGGAGCCAGAACATTTAAAAATAGGGATAATACAGGATTGCTACCATGTTCTTACTCGCTCACTATTACCAGAATGGACAAGTAGGCTATATTGCAAAGCAATTTATGCAAAAATGCCACCTGTGATTTTGTACAATTTCATTTCTGAAAAAGCATAAAGGTGACTGTTAACTCTTCATCAAAGACCAGCAACAATTTCTTCTACTTAAGATTAGACAGCAATCTCCCACACCTATCCATGGCTCACAGATTCACAATCAGGTTTACGCTTCAAGCAAAATAAGGTATCTTTATTACACCTGTTAATGAAGAAAAACAGTAGCAACCAAATTTCCTTAGTAGTAAATGTCCCTAAGGAAAAATGCAAATACACTTATCTTACTCAGTACTCCTTTAGCAGTAAACACATAGGGTGAATTAAACCACCTGAACAGACACTGGGCTCACAGGACAGTTGCACTAGAGAATTGCACTTACCCAAGTCAGTGTTCAATCACAAGGGAAACAACATCTCAGACCCATTATCTTTTTCGACTGACTGAAAGTCATCAACATCACATTCATACATTATAACTGCCTCTAAATGCTTGCTATTTGTTTTATTTATTTATCTGTACTTCTAATCCATTCTATACTCACAGATCTCAGGGTAGGTTATAATAAAACCTATATGAAGTACACAAACCATAACACAATTAGAAATATAGTCACTAAAACAAGAGTGACACACCTGCTTGTGGCTATCCTGCGAATAAGAGGTTAACACAAAACATACCACTATGATTTGCATGAAGCTTTCACAATTAGTAAGTTGTCCCACCATACTAAGATGCAATTTGTGTGCATTCACACTGAACATGGAAGGACAGAATTAATTCTCCCAAGAATATTGTGGAGATTGCCACAGATGGTAAACACCCACAAATACACAAAGAAGCACAACATATTTAAATATATGGACCTCACCTATTACTAAGGGCATGGCTACCATAGATTACTTGCTAAAGCCTGGGTGCCATACCTCTGTGGTGACCCTAACGGCACCCTCTGTAAATATAAGGAACCTGGACATACGTGGTTCTGGGTTACTGCATATACTCAATCCTCTTTGAGAAGTCAGAACAACCCCATATACTAGAGCAGTCGGATCCATGCATTTCCTGCAAAAGAATATAAGAATCCAAGTGGAGTCCTGCTGGATCAGGCCACATCCCACCTAGTCCAGCATCCTGCCTCATACAGTGGCCCACCAATTGCTTCTGGGCCTTCTCATGCAGACGAAAAAGGCAAAAAGGCTAAACGTCCTTAAATGTCCTACCATCTTGTGTGCCCGTCCAAGAATAATCAATACGCAAACCCTTCTGTCTATCTAGGACTCACACCAATCTAGCTGGTGTGCTACTGCAATGAAAACTCCTGCCTGTTCACAGCATGGCTTGGTTTGTTTGTTTGTTTTTTGCGGGGGTGGGGGCGAAGGGGACCAAGTGCCTATATTAAAAATACTTTCATATCTTTGATCAAGTGGGGTGGGGGAAAGGGACAAAAATGTTTACCAGCCCTTACCCAGAGAAGATGAGGGTGTGAAGCAGCAGAAGGCTAAGCTGTCAAAAAGACCACCCTGTGCGAAGAGGACAAGAAAATTGCATATGAAAGGTTGTGTTTGTGTGTCCATCAATATCTCCTGCCAGCATTTGAGCCAGGAGGTACTCAGTCTGCAAGCAAGAGGAGGGGAATCTCTTCCCAATCACCCCTTTTTCGCAGGTGGCAAAGGGAGAAACTCAGGCTGACAAACTCCCCAGCTGGACACAGAGGAGGGTCTTTTTTCTCCCCCTCACCCCCTTTTGCACATACTTGAGAAGGGTGGAAAAAGAGAGGAGCCCTCTCTCTTCTCCTTCCCCCTACCTTACTCATTTTTGCAGGTGCTTCGGGGGGGGGGAGCTGTATAACAGCCCGGCAGTCTGAGAATGGAATAAGAGGGGAAGTTCCCCCTCCCTCTCCTCACCCTACTTTGCAGATACACGGGGGAGGGGCACGCGAGCTTTTCGCCTTGCAAATGGGGGTGGGAGTCAAGCCTCTCTAAGGCAGGTACTGGGGGTGAGGCAGGGGGCGACGGAGTGCTTAGATTGGGGGTGGGGGTCTCTTACCCTCCCCCTCGATGAGGCAGGTACTGGGGGGTGAGGCGGGGTGGCGGAGTGCTTAGGATGTGAAGGGGGGTCTCGCTTTCTCTCTTCCCCTCCCCCTCGATGAGGCAGGTACTGGGGATGAGGCAGGGGGCGGCGGAGTGCTTGGGCTGGGGTGGGGGCCACTCTTCCCCTCCACCCTCGATGAGGCAGGTGCTTTGGACGGGGGGGGGAGAAGCACGGGACGCGGGCTGCTCGGGGTGGTCGCCCTCCAGCGCGCCCCCTGGCCTGGCGGGGCCGTGGCGTGCGAGGGCGACGACTTTCGCTCGCTCGCTCGCTGCCCCGGCCTGGCGTGGGAGCGGGCGAAGAGGCAGGCAGGCAGGCAGGCAGGCAGGCAGGCAGGCAGGCAGGCAGGGCCCGCCCGGGGCCTAGCGCGCAGCCATGAGGAGCCCAACCCCAGCGCCGGGCTCGCTTCGGAAGCCGCACCTCGCCCGGCCCGGCCCGGCCCGGCTTCCCCCCACCCTCCTCCGCCGCCGCTCTTTTCTCCTCAGACTCACCCTCAGGCTCCTCCGGCCGGTGCCGGGCGCGCCCCTCAGCCGCCGCCGCCATGGAGCCGCTCGCTCGCTCGCCCGCCCGCCCGCCTCCCTGCCTTGCCTCAAGGGCCCGGCCCTGCCCACGACGACCACCACGGCTCCGCCACCATCGCCGCCGCCTCACAGACACAGGGACGGGGAGCCCGCCTGCCCTGCCCGCCCCGCCGCTCGATCCGGCCGGCGGCCCTCCTCCGGCTCCTCCCTCAGCGCGGCCGCCGCCAGAGAGGGAGGGGGAGGGAGGGAAGGCGCGAGGAGGGGCGGGCGGGAGAGCGGGCGGCGGAAACTGAACAGCGGCTCGCTCGACCGACCGACCGACCGACGAGCGCGGACGACGACGCAGCCCGGCTCTCTCTCTCCTGCGGGGGGAAGGAAAACGCGGAGCGAGGATGACGACCAGGCGCGCGGAATGGGAAGCAGCAGCAGCAGCGATGGCAGAAAATCTGGCTGCTGCTGCTGCTGCTGCTGCTGCCGCTCCGCGAAATCGGCGCGGGCGGCGGCGGCGGCGGCGCGTCTACTGCTGGGTGGTGGAAGTGGTGGTGAGAAGCGCAGGAAAAACCTGGAGCGCGGCTGCCTGGATCCGGCTGGCGTTGGGAAGTGGAGCGGAGCGGGAGGGGAGGGGAGGGGAGGGGAGGGGAGAGGAGGAGGCTCCGCCCTTAGAGGAAATTCCCTGAGCCGGGATGGGCGGGGCGCGCAGTCACGTGCGGCCGCGCGCCGGACGGCGGGCGGGCAGGCCGGCCGGGTGGCGCCTCCGAAAGGCGCACACAAAGCGAGGAGCCGGACGGAGCACACGGCGGAGTTGCGGGTTCGCGTCCGGCGGAAGAGCGCTGCTGCAGGACGGGCAGGCGGCTGGCTGGGACCAAGGAGAGACCCAGCTGGGTGGAACCACCCACCCACCTTCCCTCGAAAAAGCAGGTGCCTGCTGCTCCAAGCCCAGTCCAGGGAAACACCCTGGCTGGGGGTCCCCAGACCAAAGTAGAGACCTTCCTGGCTGGTGTCCCAAAGGGCGCCAAGGAGAGAAGCCAAGCTCCCTAGTGGTTAGGGAGCTGGACTCTTTATCTGGGAACACTGCGTTTGATTCTGTAGGAAGCCAGCTGGGTGACCTTGGGCTAGTCACAGCTCTCATGGCCACACCTACCTCACAGGGTATTCTGTTCTGGGGAGAAGAACAGAAGGTTTGTCAGTGGCCTTGAGTCCCCTTAAATGGGTGAGAAAAGCAGGGTAGAAAAGCCAACTCTGCTGCTGCTGCTTTCCTAAGCGTTGGCTTCCGCTGCTGGACATCGGGTTTTTGCTTTCTGGACGCTTCCTCTCGAGGAAGGATGAAGCACAGTTTGCAATGAACAAAAAGAAACGGATCATCTGCACTCCTAAAACCAACAGCAGACCACACAGCTGATGAGACTGAATGACCTTGCTGACCCTTTAGGGAGACGGACCCCGCTCCCACCCTTTCTGAATTGTTTAATCAATGGAAGCAAGGCATGGATTTGTTTAGCCCCCAACAAGTGCACCACAATAGGTCTGGGTGATTAAGGCTTCCCGGATTGAATCAAGGCAGCAAGCAGAGAGAAGAACCTTGACGTAAAACTGAAACAGCATTCTTAGCTAGATGAGCAGTAGATTGCTTCGTATGAAGGCACAGAGAATCTAGAGCCTTTCCCCCTTTTTCCATGCACAGTCAAAGATCCGGATCTTCAAGATCCAGATCTTTGATACGGGGTCCTGCTGGAGATACGGATCTTGAAGATACCTGAAGACCCCATTGTGGACTCCTCTAATCAGCTCCACACGAAATCCGGATTTAAGGGCCTGAAGGACCTGTTAAATCCAGATTTCTCCTGCCCTTGTGCGGACAGGGCCTTGCAGATGGGGCCTTCAGTGGGGTCCAGGTGGGGACAGGGCCTTCCCAATTGGTACCAATCAGATACTAATCGGGTTCCTGTTGAGGTCTTAGAAGGGTTCTAAGTCCTACTGGGAAAAGGCCCCTTGGCTCTCCTGATACCTGTATGGATATGTCCCAGTTTGTTGAGAATAAGGGTGCTTTTCCACTGTCATTAGAAGTACCCATTAATGGGTACAAAAATGCCATTACATACCCATTAATGGGTACTTTTAGTGACAGTGGAAAAACACCCAATGATTCACATCTTGGATCTGCCAAACACGACATTTCTTCAACACCAATCCCACTGCTTTTGCATGAGGGAGGTAGCAGCCTAATGTTCTGATAGGGTTCAAAGAACCATTTCCTTCCCTGGAGAAGCCACCATTTATTTTAGTCTTCAATAGGGATGGGCACGAATATTCGTAGGCATCCAAAATCTGATTAAATGCACTGAATTTTGACATTTGAACTCGAATAGAATATCCCGGAATTCAAGTGTAAACATTTGAATCGAATTTTGAACTTTGGATCTATTCGTTTGAATTATCTGGACATTCGTTCAAATTATCTGGACATTCGTAGCCGTACGGATTCGTACACGACGCGTACTTGGAGATCCGCATCTTTCCCACATCTATACACATTTGTACAGATCCGTATGGGACGAAAACAGGTTGCATACAGGATAACTACGGGATGCATACAGAGGTATACAGATGTAGGGAAGATGTGTACACACACATACGAATGTTGTATGTGCAGGTTCGAATCACGGTGGAACAGAAGGACACCTGAGTTTGTTCTTGCTGCTTTGCTGCAATTTTTGTTCAGTTTCTCCTTCGGCATTTTTGAGTTTTCTTGTGCTCACTGGTCGTATGCTTTATTTAATACTGTGTATTGTAGTTTCTTAGATTACGTAGCTTAGAATTTTGCCCATTGATTATGTTTATATTTGATGTTTTTACTTGCTGCATTTCTCTGATGTGATGATTGTATTTGCATTGTATTTTTTCTGGTTGTTGTAAACTGCCTTGGGTAAAATTATCTTTTGGAAAGGCGGAATACAAATAAAAATGGAAAAATTTGAATTGGATTTCAGGGGACTCGATTCGATTCAAATAGAATGTCAAAAAACACAACTACCTGCCACTAAGAAATGAGAAAACACTTTACACCAGACTATAGGATTCCAAGCTAAGACAAGGCAGGAATCTAATTTTCGAGGGTGTTTAAACGCCTCTTAAGAAAGAGTTCTTGGGGTGATCTTTGATGATGCAATCTTCTGAAAGCCCAGCCAACGTCAGAGGGGCTGTTCTTCTTAGAAAGTTATTCTCAGAGGAACCACTTCATTCTGTGATCTCCAGGGGAAAGCACACCAATTAAATCTGAACAGTTAAATCTGGGAGCCGTGGCCTTAATTCTCCATAACACTCCATTTCCATTTTCCATTTTTTAAATTTATATACCGCCTTTCCATACGTAAAATTTGCTCAAGGCAGTTTACAAGTAATGGAAAAACAAAATACAATACAAATCCAATCATTACAGCAAAGAAGTACAGCAAATAAGTATAATCAACAACCCAAATCAAAGACAATCTTTGCCCAAGGCAGTTTACGTGAGTCAAAAATACATTATATGTTATAACAACTAATACATTATATAGTAATAATAATAATTAGGGGAAAAACCCCTATAAAGCAGGTGGGACAGCTGGCTACTGAGCCTCCCTCTCCACATCCATGGTGGCGTTGGGGCTGGGTGCTGCCTGGGTTTTGTAGTCCTTGCAGTAGGTGGAAGCGGTCAAGCGCTGACTCTCCCTCCTCTGCTCATCCGTGGCGGCGTTGGAGCATTAGGCTGGGTGCTTCTGGGTTTTTGTAGTCCTTGCAGCAGGTGGAAACGGTCGAGCGCAATAGTGCAATGTGCATTTGTTGTTGAAAGTTTAAATGGTAGGGTGAGCATAATGTTCTGTACTGTTTCTAGGACAGGCCCAAAATCCAGAGGGAGTCAGGGATATCCTGACTTGCTGTCGTATTGGGTATTTATTATCTTCAGTATGAAGGATGGGCTGCCCCAGAGGCTGAGAAATGTTCAGTAGCAAGAGACATCAGGCTCAGATCCTATTCATGGATGCTCCTGAGTCACCAAGTTGGTCACTGTAGCAATAGGCTACTGGGCTATGTGGACTTACGGGGCAATTCTGCACTGCCCAGTATACTGGACCAACAAGTGTAATAGAAGCCCTGCCTTCCGTAGACAGCTGCAATCTAAGAGACAGCCTAAGGGGTTTAGCCTGGTTGGGGGGGGGGGGCTTCCCTTAGACCACACTAGGGATGTGCACAAATATTCGTGCGGACAGTGCATGACTGATCCATACCAATTGAGTACGTATCCCAAGAGTGGATGCAGCCCTCGCCCATCTGCCACACCCAGGTGGGCTGCATCCAAAGATCCCACTGAGTCCAAAGGCTTCAGTGTCTGCATGTAGCGTTTCTGAGGCTCGTGAATATCTCATCGACGGATCGCTCATACTGCACGCCAAAGTATTGATGGACAGCTAGGATCCTGATGGCCAACTAGTGTAGGAAGCAAGGAAAGGCCGTTTTTAAAAGGGTGATAGATATGCTTGCATCTGTAATAAAGGAAGGTTTTTTTATCCCCTTGGTTACAGCGCAGAGGAGAGGGGATGGAACAGTCCCCAGCTGAGCTCAAGGTAGATTTGCTGGGGAGCGTTCAGGAGGCCAGAGTCGCTAGCTGTCAAGCCATCTTCAGGAAGAAGCGGCCTAAGGAGATCACAGCCAGATTCTCAGAGCAGAATAATTGCCAGAGGCAGAGTGCACAGCAGGGCTTGTCAGGGAGTAATTTATTGGCTGCTTGGCTGCTTGAATTCAAGGCTGCCGTTGGTGTCCTCTCTCTCTCTCTCTCTCTCTGTAAATATAGCAGGTGAGACGCCAAGACAGAAGTGAAAGCACAGACAGGAACAGGGAGAGACTGAGACCTTCAGATCAGGTCAGGCGGTTCCTCCATCTAGTCCAAGTGCCACCAACATGCCGCCTTCCGGCTGCTTGCAAAAGGACTCGCTGTGCCAAAGTGAGCAGAGGGAGCGTTCCTGGGGCAAAAGAAGTTCCCAGGATGCCTTGAGGCTGCTCTCTGGACAGATCGGTTTGCTTTGCTCCCAAATCATTCCCGAAGGAAACTTTGCCCCGAACAAGCGGTGCTTGCAACATGCGATGTTGCATCAGATCTAAAATCTCATGTGTCATTGACCGGGCACTGATTGGAGCTGGAAAGCGAACGCAGCTCCCTTTTCCCCTTGGACCCTTGCCTGGCAATTATGCATCGGCCATCTCCTTATCGCTCGGGTTGCGATGCTACCGGTTCGTGTTCCCTCTGGACTGCCAGGCCGAGAGCCTCTAAGTTTATCATCTTTGTTTGAGGGTTCTGTCACTGTCAAGTGCCTAGAACTGTTTCCTCTGCAGATTTGGGGGCACAATATTTCACGGTGACATTTATAGGGGAGAAATGCTTCTCTTTGGCCCAAGCCCATCTAAACAGCAGGACTTGGGCTGCTTCCAGATGGAAGCTGGATTTCACAGGAGGAAGCTGTGATGCAGGGTACGCCTGCCCTGCCTAGACAGAGCCGTGACCCATGTTGTCTCTGCACATTTTTATGGTGTGCAATCTGGGCCTTTGGCCCATGCCAAATTCCCGGATATGCACGTGACCATTACTGCGCATGCATGCTTTAATCATAATAAGTGCAAAGTCATGCATATTGGGATCAGGAATCTGGATTATGTCTATAAACTGATGGGCTCTGAGCTTTCTGCAACACCAGGAAAGGGATCTCGGGGTTCTGGTGGACAGGTCAATGAAGGTGTTCAATGCCAGTGAGCAGCAGTTGCAAAAACACTAATTCAGTGCTGGGAATACTTAGAAAGGGAATAGAAAACAAGTAGGCAGGTGTCATTTTGCCTCTTGATAAATCTATGGTGACCAACGTTTGGAATTTTGTGTACAACTCTGGTCATCATACCTCAAAAGGGAATTTGTGGAACTGGAAAAGGTGCAGAAAAGGGCAACCAGAATGATTAAGGGGCTGGAACACCTCCCTTAGGAAATCAGGCTGCAACGTCTAGGCCTTTTCAGCCTGGGAAGACGGCGTTTAAGAGGGGAGCTCACTGAAGGATATAAAATTATGCACAGTATAGAAAAGGTGGGTAGAGAAAATTTCTTTTCTCTATCACAGAACACTAGAACCAGAGGCATCTAGAGAGCTGATGGGTAGGAGAGTTGGATCAGACAATGGGAAGCATTTCTTCACCCAGAGGGTCATCCATCTATGGAATTTGCTGCCAGAAGAGGTGGTGACAGCAATGAGCCTAGATGGCTTTAAGGAAGGGCTAGACAAATTTATGGAGGACAGATGTATCAGTGACTCCTAGAATGGATGCCTAAGTACGTCTTTCAGGCTAGGGAGACAAATGTCTCTAAGGCCATTTGCTGGGATTGGAGAGGAGGAGAAGGTTTGCCCTTGTCTCTGCTTGAGCAGTTGGTGGGCTACTGTGTGGGATGGGATGCTGGACTAGATGTCTTGATCCAGCAGGGCTCCTCTTATCTTCTTATGTGTGGTCAGCTGTTTGAGCCCCCACACATGTATGCTGAATGAAGCAGTGACCACCACTTTGTCTAGATGAACTGCAAGCGCTTTGCTGGAAAATCCTTGACCCAGCACTGGGTTTTCCAGCAATAGTGCTTTTTTGCAGGGGAAAGCAGGGCTGTGATGGGGGTTGCCTATGAAGCAACTTATTCCCTCCATCTGGATGGGGCCTTGGTGATACAGTGGCTGGACCAAGATGAACTGAGGGTCATTAGGGTTTGACTGGCCTTCAGAAGGAGCTCTAACCATGAAAGTGTGGAACACTGGGGATCCAAGGAGAGAATGGCAACTTTTTAAAAGAAAAAGAAAGGAGGAGGAGTTGGCTTTTCTACCCCGCTTTTCTCACCCATTTAAGGGGACTCAAAGCAGCTGACAAAGCTTTCTATTCTTCTCCCCACATCAGAACACCCTGTGAGGCAGGTTGGGCTGTGAGAGCTCAGAAGAGAACTATGACTCACCCAAGGTCACCCAGCTGGCTTCATGGAGGAGAGGGGCATCAAACCCGGTACTCCTAGATAAGAGTCCAGCTCCCTAACCACTAGACCAAACTGGCTCAACTCAGCCAGTTCTTGAGGACCCTTTGATCTGCAGCTCTGTAATAGTCATCCCTGAATTGCCTGAAAATTGCCTGTAAAATATTACAGACTGGGAATAATAAATTCTTTCATGAAGCCATAGTCCTTTTCGGGCTGGTTAGAGACTTAAGATTCTTCTGCACGTATTAAGACTGATTTCTTTCAAGCCTTAACATTTTGGCCAGCGCAACACATTGCACAACAACAGGCAGGAATACCTCGACACGGATCTCCAGCTGCTAAAATACTTTTGTTGGGGAATTATTTTGCCCACGGGGCTTTATCCATTCATCATTCTACTAAATCTATTTTCCATTCCTGGGAATCAAAGTTGTCCGGTTTCGGAAGAGGAAATTTCTAGGGGGAAGAAGAGGCCGTTAGCAGATCAAAAACTGGGTTGTTCTTGCTCTTGTTGTGTTTCTTGCTTGGAAAAGGACAAAGGGGAAAAGAAAGAGATGGAGAGCCGACTTTGATGTCTAGAGTTTCCTACTGTAAATTTAAATCCTGCTAAATCCAGCAGATTATCTTGGAAAACCTTCTGTGGGATGATTTTTCTCCTTTCTGGCATTCCATTTGTTGTTCTTCCTGTTCTTCTCTGGCAATCTGTTGTTAACTGCCAAGAAAATGCTGCAATTCCTGAAGTATCTAATTCCATGTTATCCTGGGTTCCTGGCAGAATTGGTAACCAATTGCCCTTTGTTCCTTTGGCCTATGCAGTATGCTTCAAAAAAAAAGAAGCGAAGGAGGTGCTGGTAGGACTTACACAGGAATTAGGTATGCTAATCAAGCTATATAAATGCAAATGGAGGGAGAAATGCTGTCGTTTAGATAAAAGCACAGTAGCTTCCACGCAGGTGGGAAAGGTTGCAACCAGGTGAGCCCGTAGGCAGGCTCTGTTTCCAGGCCGTATCTGGATGAAAAATGTCAAGGCATGCTCTGAATTTCTGCAAGACAGGATTTTTCAGAGACAGACAGGGAGATGAACCGTTTCGACTTTGGAACGTTCCCCATCAGAACGAGATGTTCTGCACTTTCAGCGGATGGAACAAAGTGCCCCTTCAAAATAAGCTCGTTCCAGGTTTGGGACAAAACTAGCCCCAGTCTAACTGGGAATGTTGCAACGGCTGGGGAAAATGGGCATGGTTGCAGCTTCTTTCCTCCAGCTTTCGAACTTATTTTGATATCCATTAAAAATCTCTCCAATTAATTGGATTGTGTGGCAGGTAGTACCTTTCATGCGCTGTCCAGAGTGGCTATAGTTCAGCGGCAAAGCAAATGCCTGGAAAGCAGAGGGTCACCAGTTCAACAGCAAGCCACTTCCGTCTCCCTGCCACAGAAACTGTACAGAGGGGCCCATGGAGCCTGGACGTGTCTATAAGCACAGCAGTAGAGCAAACTGCCTGGGAAGCAGAGGGTTATTTGCTCTAGATTGAGATATAGCCACTCCGAAGCTGCATAAGCATCTCTATGCAGTTTTCTTGGCAGGAATATAGAAGTGGTTTGCCATTGCCTACTTCCTAGGAGAGGCTGGGGAAACTAACCAGCAACCCTCAGCTTTCCAAGGTGTTTGCTCTACCGCTGAGGTACAGCTACCCCTGAATTATCTTTTATTTAATCTCTGCTTCTGCTGAACTGAGAAACTAGGAATAGCTATTAAAATACCTTGTGGGGAAGCAAAGCAGAGAGAAAAATATTCTTTTGTTCAGGTGGATAGTGGGTCATGAAAGCTAATGCCATAATAATTTTGCTAACCTTTAGAGGAGCTAACTAACTATCAGGCAACGAGATTATCCCAGCAACTCTGGTCAGCAGCCAGATTTATGGCTTCGTCCCATTTTACATTCATCTGTTCAAGATCTTTTAGAAATGTTCAATGCTGGGCATTGCATGGACTTCCTCTTTTCCTGCAATCACCCATGTCATTGCCGTTTTGGGGATGTTTCATCGTCCATCTGTAGAACATGGCCTGCAGATCGTAGTCGTCCTTTGACAATTTTATGACAGCTGTGCATGCCACTTTTTTGCAAGACTTCTCCATTTGTGATGTGGCTGTGATAGTTTATTTTAAAGATCCACCTCAGGAACTGTCGATGAAAAACGTTAAGCTTATGTGCTGATTCCATTGACATTTTCCAGGTTTCACATGCACATGTGCCATTGGTAAAATGATTGATGCACGGAGCCGTAGCTTAATGGATGTGGAGATTGATGTTAATAGCCATATGTGACGCAATTTTCAGAAGACTGTGGAGCCTTTCCTAATTCTGACATGGATATCAGCATCTGCGTCTCCAGTATTGCAGATGAGGCAGCCCAGATATATAAAGTGGTCAACCTTTAAGAAGCTGCCCATCTCTTTAGCCTTCTAATAATGCAGCATGAAAAATATTCTTTAAAGATCTTGCACACAGAGCTATGCTTTCAATCAGTTTGGTGTTTTTTTTTTTTAATCAGCTTAAAAATGCCGTTAAAACTATAATGGAACAACATTTTTGTTTTTGCAGCCATTTACATAAATGTAAGCATCAAAGTTACAAAAATGGGGATACACTATTTTTTCCCTTCCCACTTGCAGATGCTACTGTTTTAATACACACTGTTATTGTTGCAATCGTGTTTGATTTTAAATGTTGTTCTCTAGGTATAGGGCGGGATAAATAAATAAATGTAAATAAATAAATAAAATGCAGTATAGTCTTTCCAATACTAAATGCTTGATTTCCACTAAATGGTTAAAATCAGCTGTATAGGGTCTAAAAATATTGTTTATTTATTTGTTTGTTTGTATTTCTATCTCGCCCAGGGCGGGATACAATATAATATTAATCTTAGACACGTCCCTGCCCTCAGGCTTACAATCTAAAGAGACAAGATACAAAAGGAAAATGGTGTGGGAGGGAAGAGGGACACTCTGGCAGCAACAGTGTCCTTGCAAAAGCAAAATACTTTTCTTTTTCCCCTCCATTGCCCACAGGCAAGATGGATCCTTCCTAGCCTGCGTGGTGACAGTTGCGAGGGAGAGGATTTATATGTAGATTAATAATATTTTTATTAAAGGTTTTCTGCCAGTGTATTCCGACACCTTCCTATTTGCTATATGTTCGCTTTGCCCCTAAAAGAGAAAGAGGTTTCCTTTCTCTGCATCCATTAAGATTTTCATTCGGATAATATCTCTGATTCATTCTGTGCCATTTATTTTTTGGAAAGGTTTTTGCCTACTGTCTGTGGTTGTGAATGTTGCAAATCAGCGCATGTTAATAACTCTTTACATGGACCATCTTCCAAAGCAGAGTCGATTCCCATGCCTTGGGCATTTAGATCCTCTTTCTCGTCCAATGTATCCAATGATCAGAGACACCTTCTTCGGGGAATTGTTATCTGTTCTTTGCATTAAACAGCGCGGTTCTGATCCTCAGACTGGGAGGTCGGGAAAAACTGGATAGACTGTAATTTGGCCTATCGGTGAATGCATTGCTCATAACATTTGTGTCCCCGCCCTCCACCAGGAGGTCCCAGGGCAAGTCACATAATAAAATACTAAACCACATTTAAAATATAATCCATTCAACCTCTTTTCCGCCTTGGCAGGACTATATTCAGAGGAACTAGGAAGTCAAAGGCACAGGTGAAGAGATGCATTTTAACCAGGCTCTGAAAACCATATTAAATTTGGCATCTGGTGTATGTCCGCAGAGAGGCTATTCCAAAGCTGGGAGAGGCCACCTCAGAAAAGGCCCTCCCACATGCCACAGTCACTTGCCACTCCCAAGGGCAGCAGAATTATAAGGTGGCCCTCACCTTGTGGTCTTAAAGCACAGGCAGAGGTCTATATGGCACTCCTTCAGATATTTGGAGCTGAAGCCATTTAGGGCTTTATATATCAATATCAGCATCTTGAATCGGGCTCAGCATTGAACTGGAAGTGGTGATGTGGATCCGTCCGGAAACTCCTGCCAGCAATTGTATTGCTACAAACCAGTGTCACAAGTCTGGTTTGGAAAGCTAATATTGTCTGGAAGAAGATAACGGCAACCTGCTTCTGTGTCTAAGAAACCCATAGTCCTGAGTCTCTGTAGTTGCAGAAAATCAACTACGGCTTGACTCCGATTCAACAGTAAGGATTTGGGATTTGGACAGAACAACACCGGCCTTGCGCCGGGGGCAGCACTCCTTGTAATCCATGGGAAGTTATAAGTCTGTTCAAAATCTATTGCCAGCTTCCACTTTTGTGTCCGTCCTAATCTTGCAAATCTTGCCTCTCGTTTTCCTTGAAAGAACATTATTATTGTCCACCATTTTGAACTAAAATGGAAATAAACATCCGCCACCTTTCCGCCCAAAGGGGATGCACAAATTGAAACGTATTTTAAGATCACAAGTTATGGCTTTTTAGGAAACAAAACTTGCACAGACAGTGATCTAACACAGCGCCGCTGTTGGCTCTGAGACAAAATGGAGGCTCTCCAGAGGAATACGATCCTTATATATTTCAGACAGATTAGTCTCAGAATTGTGTTGTTGCCACTGGATTTAAGTCACACTTTATCAGGTGGTGTTCTTGTTCAAGTCATGGCTAACTCCTCCTGGTGGACCCCATGGGTCCCTCTGTGCAGTTTTATTGGCAGGGATACAGAAGTGGTTTGCCATTGCCTACTCCCAGGGAGAGGCTAGGGATCAAACCAGTGATGCTATGCTTTCCAGACAGTCTGCTCGACACTGAGCTACAGCCTCTACCTCCCTGGCAGCAGATAAAAAAGAGAAAACAGATTAGGAGGCTGGGATCTGAACTGAGCACCCTATGCTGGTGTTTCTTCCTCTGCCTTCATCCACGGATACCTTGAAAGCATCTTCCTAGGCTGATGATTTACCAAAGGTGTTTCTGAAGAGCAGAGATGGTATGAAGCCACGTAAAGAAACTCTCTGCCCTAGTAATTTGGGAATGGCTGCAATAATGAGCCATATGTTACTTTTACAGCAGGCTCTGTAATAAGCCCGTCAATGCATTTCCACTCACCCTGCAAGGTCACTCTGGAGAATTGCGCGTCTGGTTCCTTCTAGCAGACAAGTAGTCATCTGCAACTTGCACTCTGGATGTATTTTATGCACCAAAGGATTTCTCCAGTGCTTGACTTGAATTACGGTTATGGTGTGGAAAAGGTGGACAGAGAAGAATTTTTTCCTAAATGCTGATTCGATATCAACAGAGAGATATTTACCACCCTCGCTGTTCTGCCACTTTGCCTCATTCCGCAAAATTATTTTCTCTGCCACACAACATGACAACTGGGGACATTCTACACAGCTGGGCAGGAGACAGCTGACAATGGGAGGTATTTTTTCACCTAGACGGTCATTGGTCTATGGAAGAAGAAAAGTTGGCTTTTCTACCCTGCTTTTCTCACCCATTTAAGGGGACTCAAAGTGACTGACAAACCGTCTGGTCTTCTCCCCACAACAAACACCTTGTGAGGTGGGCAGGGCTGTGAGAGCTCAGAAGAGAGCTGGGACTAGCCCAAGGTCACCCAGCTGACTTCATGGAGGAGTGTGGAATCAGTGAGCCAGTTTGTTCTAGTGGTTAGGGAGCAGGACTCTTATCTGGGAATATCAGGTCTGATTCCACCCTCCCCCATGAAGTCAGCTGGGTGACCCTGGGCTAGTCACAGTGCTCTTCTGAGCTCTCACAGCCCCACCTACCTCACAGGGTGTTCTGTTGTGACGAGAATAGAAGCTTTGTCAGCCACTTTTAGTCCCCTTAAATGGGTGAAAAAAGTGGGTAGAAAAGCTAATTCTTATTCTTCTTCCCTAACCACTAAACCAAATTGGAATTCATTACCAGAAGAGGTGGTGATTATAAACAGCCTGCATGGCTTTAACAAAGGATTAGACCAATTCATGGAGGACAGGCATGTCAATGGCTGCTAGAACCAATGCCTAAGTAGTGCTTGCAGGTTGGAGAGAGGGCCAGAGAACTTTGTGGGGCAACTTTGGACAAGTTCCTGTCTCTCAGCTTGCGGGGACAAAATGTGGAGTGAAGCAGGATCCTAAAGCTACCTTGGACATCATTTCGGAGAAAAATGTTAAGATATAATTCCAGCAAATAGCAGTGAATGTGTGTGCGTGTGTGTGCAAATCAGCCATAGGTTATGATATATAATTGTCAGAAAAATGTCCGTGCCTGTGGCTGCCTGTCTTCTATCTATTCATCTATCTAAAATCAGCAGAAAATGGCAGCTTTCTCTCCTGTCGCCAGCCTCTCAGGTTTCTGAGGATGGCATTAATCTCAGAATAAGATCCAAGAAGCAACCTGGATGAATGTGGTTTCATTGTGTTCCCTCCAGCCGAGCCAATGAACCCGCAGGCTGGGCGCGATCTATGCCTCACGCATTGACTTCCTGTCAGAGGGACATCGCCACCGTCAAAGCATGCGGGAGAAAGCGGATAGGGTCAAATACTCATTTCCCAGGGTGTTTTGCTTTCCATGCTTATAAGCAAAAAAGTTTCAGACAGGCTGCTTTGGGAGATCCATGGGATCTGGGGCTGCAGCACTTGGAAGAAAAAGGTTCAAGGTAGGTTTACCGGCAGCACACCCAACAGGGAAACTGGGGAGCTTGGGAGCCCAGGGAGGGTCCCCTCTGGGCTTTGGAGGCTTTGGGTTTTTTCTTCTGCAATGCAGGATCAAGAACAGAGCCTTCACTGATGTTAGCTGGGTGGGATGACCAGAGATGCTGGAGAATCCTACAGCCTCCCATCAGTCTTTGCTGCAGAGGCCCTTTCTGCATGGGGCCTTATTCCAGATCGCATCCTGGAATAGTGACCTGCCATCTTGCACGCCGGTGCAGCCTATGGAGGGGCCTGCTATAGCCTGCACTGACACATGCATGGCAGATCCCACAGATCAGTGGCCATGCAAGCAGACTGGAAGGCAAAAGGTTGTTGGTTCAATCCCTAGTCTCTCCCCAGAAGAAGGCAATAGCAACAGCAACAGCAAGAAAGTGGAAGGGTTTAGGGCCTCACCACATCTTTCACAGCCTGTGTGTTATGGACATGTTGGAGTCTCACAGTCATCAGTGCTTGGAGTTGCTCAGGAACCCCACAGTAGAAGAAAAAAGACCAACAGGAAGCCCTTCATTCACTATGGCCGTGGTCGCTCAGTGCCCACCTAGTCCACCCAGGGACAGAACCAAGGAAACCAGCCGTCGTCAGGCCAGTTTTGGCCTTGGAGGATCTTGCCCACACCTACTTGCCACCACCACCGCTGCCCTCATGGAGCAAGATAAGCTTCAGCCGGTGGGTGACGGTCGTGTAGCAGTGGCGGCGAGGCAATGGGAAGGTGTTGAGGAAGCCAAGGGGGCAGTGCTGGCTTTTCTACCCTGCTTTTCTCACCCATTTAAGGGGACTCAAAGCAGCGGACAAACCTTCAGTTCTTCTCCCCACAAGAGAACACCCTGTGAGGTGGGTGGGGCTGTGAGAGCTCAGAAGAGAGCTGTGACTAGCCCAAGGTCACCCAGCTGGCTTCAGAGGGAAGGGTGGAATCGAACCTAGTGTTCCCAGATAGGAGTCTGGCTCCCTAACCACTAGACCAAACTGGCTACTACATAGGTCCAGATACAAACGTACAGATACGTATCTGTATGCATCTCATAGGTATCTGTATGCATTTGCATACGAAATGTGTACAGATTCGTATCTTCAGAATCGAATCTAACATTCAAACGAATAGATTTGAATGTATTCGATTAGAATCGGATTTTGCTGCATTCGGATTCTAAACATTCGAATAGACTGTTTTGACATTTGATTTGAATCGAATTCGAAAGCAAAAAAAAATCCTTGAACATCCCTGGTGCTGTTGTACGTCCTTGCCTTGCTTGCTGCTCTCCTCTCGCAGACACGCTCACCAAGAAAAGCTGCAACCAAAGGTGTTATATTGCTTCAAGATGCTGAGGAGTTGGGTCTGGCCGTCAACCAAACCAAACCACCTGGATTTCTCTGCATTGTCTGCTATCAGGGTTACAATTAACACACACACACACGAAAGCCAGGGGCAGGATACATTAAGGAAAAACGTTGATGCCAGGACAGAGAGCTTCAGGCACTTGTAAACCGGCGAGCCAGACGTGGTGTATGCTGCAAACTGACATCAGATCTCTACCCAGCAAGAAACCAGGCCAAGGAAACAACACAGGCCAACTGATCCTTGGAACTTTAATGTGCTGGCTGATGCTCCAAACCTCTGGGCACAGGACCCTTCCAAAAGCGCTTCTGGCGGAGCATACGCTGCCGCTGCTCCTGAGACGTTTCACGCTCCCTGCGGGCTACTGACAGTGCCCTGTAGGCACAGACAACAACTTGACACCCCCCTGCCAACCTGCTCCCTGCCTTAGCCATAATGTCCGTGCAAGCTAACAGCGGCCTTGGCTTTGCTCTTTCCTCTGCCTCCGTCGTGGACGCTGTTGTCGGCTCCGTTTACGTACAATGGTCCTTGCTCTCCCCTTGATATTTCTGGAGCCTCCTTTGCAGGCATCCGGGTGGCTTCAGCTCTGCGCCTCTGCTGTTTTGGAACCGGTGTGGCGTGTGGAAAGGGAGGGGGAGAGACAGAGAGAGAAAGAATTCTGCCCTGCAGCTCACATCATGGCTTTCTGCCTCATTAACCCCTTCTTGGCTCCCTGATGGATCTTTGAATCCAGCTTCCCTGTTTAAAAAAAGAAGAGAGAGAGGAGTAGATTGGATTGGGTTGGGTTGGGTTGGGTTGGGGGGGACAGTCTCACCAGTCTTCCTTTTTAAAGGTTATTTGCAATGTAAATCAGCTGATGGCAACAAAGTCCCCCCACCTCCCGCCCCCCACTTAGTGTTCTGCTGTCACATCCAATTTCCCTGCTTCAGAGACCAGGCGTTTTTCAAGCTCACAACTCTTGCAGTGACATAGGGAGCTGTGAAGCATTTGCACAGGAGAGAGAAAGGGACCTAGGAGGCAGAGGAAGGAAGGGTAGGTGGGCACTACCCACCACCACGGCTGCTGTCAACAGCTGCAGTGTGTGTGTGTGGGGGGGGGAACAGTCTCTCCAGCTGATGGGAGCAAGATTGCCACTTTCAGCAGCCAGGTTTCAGCACGGAGGCAATTGCCAGCCATTTTGAAAGACAGACCCAGGTGGGATGCACATCATTACCCCGCAGATCTCCTGGTCTAACAAGGCTCTTAAGCCGGCAGCGGACGGGAAAGAATCCGGCGAGCAGACGCGCCTGGCTTCAGTATAAATTTATTATATTTAATTTCCTTTAGCTCTCCAAAAACTAGTGGCTTGCTGGGCAGCTCGCGATAAAAACATTTTAAATGCATGCACACCCACCCATAAACAAAAACAATGTAATTTAAAAAAATAACACTTAGTAAAAGATAAAATAAGACAATTAAAACCAGAAACAGCCAGTCTGACCTCCGGGAGCTGGCCTTCTCAGTGATGGCCCCTAGGCTATGGAATAGTCTCCCCCTTGAGGTGCGTCTATCACCCTCACTGTATGCGTTAGGAAGGCAGTGAAGACGCACCTCTTTGCCCTGGCCTTTGGTTAGATGGGGATACACTTTCCCTTCCCACTTGCAGATGCTGCTGTTTTAATATGTTTGATTTTAAATGTTGTTACCCGCCCTGAGACCCTTGGGTACAGGGTTGGATAGAAATGCAAATGAATAAATGAATGAATAAATAAAATGCCTGAGTGAACAAGAAGGTCTTCATCTGGCATCTAAAGGCTGACAAGGTGCCAATCATACCTCTCTGAAGTAGCTATTCTGAAGCCCAGAGGAGCCACCACTAACAAGGCACTTTCTCCTGTGGCCACCTGCTTTACTTCAGTTAGTGGGGAGGCAGATCGAAGGGGGGAGGAGGAGGAGGAGGAGGAAAGAGCAGCAGCAGTATTGGCTTTTCTACCCCACTTTTCTCACCCATTTAAGGGGACTCAAAGTGGCTGACAAAGCTTCTATTCTCCCCACAACAGAACACCCTGTGAAGTAGGTGGGGCTGTGAAAGCTCAGAAGAGACCTGTGACTCACCCAAGGTCACCCAGCTGGCTTCATGGGAGGAGGGCTTTTCCTGTTTTCTGTCTCCTGTTTAGCTATTTTATTAATGTGTAACAATGTGAATTTGCCCTACGCTAAATAAAATTTAAAAAACCACAGAGGTGAGCTCAGCTCCTGTGTGGCCAGATCTCACCCCCCAAGCATGAATCAGGCCTTCCCCTGCTTAGCTTCTGAGAGATTGGTCAGCCTCCATGCTTTGCTTTTACAGACCAGACCAGGCAGGTGTCCTGCTCCCTCCTACCAGAAGCCAGTTATGCTCTTTTAGCCAGAGCTGAAGCAGCAACACCTGCTACCTTTGGACAACCACCCCCTGCTTTAGACAGGACCATTTGTCAGGCATCCCCTGCTTGCACGGATCTCGGCTCGCTCAGGACTTGGGCCACGCTCATCCACAATTGGCTGGAACTCATTACCTGTCTTGCTTGCTTCATAATGCAAGCAGTGTCCTCCAGAGCTCTGTGCAACTAAGTATGTGGCAGAGGGAGTAGGACAGTATACAGTGGTGCCAAATTAGGGCAGCTAATTCAACAAATGCTGGAGAAGACTTTTGAGAGGCCCTTAGATGGCGAAAAGATCAAATAAATCAATACTAAGGGAAAGAAACCCAGACAATTCATCAGAAGGACAAGGACGGAAGCTGAAAGCTCAGATACTTTGGCTACATAATGAGAAGACAGGACTCACTGGAAAAAGCCATGAGGATCAGGAAGTTTGAAGGGGGAAGGCAGAGGACAGAAGCATTGAACGTTAGCTTGGGCAAAGTTTGGGAGACAGTGGAGGAACAAGAATCTAAGATGAGCCTGCTGGATCAGGCCACAGCCCATCTAGTCCATGAGAACCTAAGAGGAGCCCTGCTAGATCAGGCTGCAGCCCATCTAGTCCATAAGAACCTAAGAGGAGCCCTGCTGGATTGGACCACAGCCCACCTAGTCCATAAGAACCTAAGAGGAGCCCTGCTGGATCAGGCCAAAGCCCGTCTAGTCCATAAGAACCTAAGAGGAGCCCTTCTGGATCAGGCCACAGCCCGTCTAGTCCATAAGAACCTAAGAGGAGCCCTTCTGGATCAGGCCACAGCCCATCTAGTTCAGCATTCTGTCGCACACAGTGGCCCACCAATTGCCCATGGGCATCTCAAGCAGAGACAAGGGCAAACCTTCTCCTGCTCTCAAATCCCAGCAAATGGGCTTAGAGGACTCCTGCTTGTCCCCCCGCCCCCAAGCCAGAAAGATGTACTTAGGCAGCCTTTGATACATCTGTCATCCTTAAATTTGTCTAACCCTTCCTTAAAGCCAGGACAGAAGGGCCTGGCACGCTGTGGTCCATGGGGTCATGAAGAGCCCAGACACAGCGTGTCATCATATGGCTCAATCCTGCAATGGTAGCCTCACTCTCTCCAGATTCTGAAAAAGGACTGGAGAGATGGATATGAACAAGGTCAGCAGAGGTTTAACTCTCTTGCTCCAGGGCCAAGTTTGCTAGTTGCTCGTCTAAGAGGGCCGTGGCTGTTTTAAATGTTTCATAAAGCATTCAGAACCATGTTCTGCACATCCCCAGCTTAGGATCCAAGCCACTGGAATATATTAAATTCATTATGTATTCTTTAAAAAACACAAGCCCTTTTTACAAGCATATAAGAACATAAGAGGAGCCCTGCTGGATCAGGCTACAGCCCATCTAGTCCAGCATCCTGTCTCACACAGTCACCCACAAATTGCCCAAGGACATCTCAAGGAGAGGCAAGGGCAAACCTTCTTTTGCTCTTGAATCCCAGCAAATGGCCTTAGAAGCATCCTGCTTGTCCACCCAGCCTGAAAGATGTACCCAGGCATCCATTCTAGTAGCCACTGATACATCTGTCATCCACATATTTGTCTAACCCTTCCTTAAAGCCATCTAGGCTGGTTGCTTTTACCACCTCCATAGACCGATGACCCTCTGGGTGAAGAAATACCTTCCAACAGGAAGTGAGAATTTCCCCTTCCTTCTCCAGCCATCCCCACTTGGCCATTTTAACAGTTACTGATGTACTCAAGATCTTCAGCCCATCCCTACCCGCTTGGCTTCATTTTGCTACCTATTCTGAAGGCCGCTCCTTACCCAGATACACGAAGTCACACTTGTAATGCATTTCGCTGTAGGCCTGGCCACAGCTTTCCCCCAGCGCAATGCCATGTGATGCGTTCACTCACAGCCTCAGTTGAGAATAATGTGTCTTGTGCAAGCAAAAGCTGTAAAGCCAGGCATTAAGTGTAATTTGCTTATACACTTCCTTGCCTGGTGAAAAGAAGTGGCCCTTTTGCGGGTGAAGAGGCTTCTACAAAGACAGGGGGTGGCTTTTGTGAATCCAGTTCAAGAGCTTGCGAGCAAAATTCTAGGAAAGGCACGGTTATTTTACTGGGCCTTGGCCTTATGGATTGCGCCAAACATCAGCAAGAGAGGCAAGCAGGAGATAATGATGCTCACAGGCCTAAGAAAAACATTTTAAAATTCCCTTTATAACTGCTGTGACTACTGTTGGGAGTAGATACAGTACGGTGGGATTTCAGGAACTGAAGAAGACCCAGAAGGGCTTGGGTTACATAAGAGAAGCCCTGCTGGATCAGGTCACAGCGCATCTAGTCCAGGATCCTGTCTCACACAGTGGCCCACCAATTGCCCATGAGCATCTCAAGCAGAGACAAGGGCAAGCTTTCTCCTGCTCTCAAATCCCAGCAAATGGCCTTAGAAGCATCCTGCTTGTACTTAGCTACCCATTCTAGTAGTCACTGATACATCTGTTGTCCATACATTTGTCTAGGCTGGTAGCTAGGCTGGTATTTTGAGCTTTTGCATATTCAGTTATTAAATTATTAAATTATTATAAGAGCCTATTCTGTTATTCAATGTATTTTCCATAACTGCATCATCCCAGGGAGAGACTGGGGATCGAACCAGTGGTCCTCTGCTTTCCAGGCTGTTTGCTCTACCACTGAGCTACAGATCTTGGATTTCCTTTGTGTATGCCTGCCTCAGTCTGCACTAGTATGCCGATGGCAGGTCCTTATTCTGAGATACGATCCGGAATAAGGCTCAGTGCAGAAAGTGCCTAGCTCATCTTTCCCCCATGACACTCCTACACCCAAACGATCCTGAAACAAGGCAATATTAGAGCTGTAGCCATTTATTCTGGTAGCACTGGATATCCTCTATGACTGGGAAGGGAAAGAGCAGGAAGGTAAGCAAAAGGATCCATTGGAAGAAACAAGGCTAAAAGGATATGGTCCTATGTACAGTTGTATTAGATGCCGCTCCACCAAACACACAGAGACCCTATGCCGGAAGAAGGTGCATTTTATACCCATTACCCAGGCAACTGGGTGCCCAGAGGGCATGTTGATCCAAAGACATGAATGGACTCAGCAGGGGCTGCAGCTGAGCTAACACTGCAGTGCAAAGACTCGGCTTCAGTTAAAACGGTGACAGGCGCTGGAAGAGGGCGTCGCGACGCTAAAAGGTTAGAGGCGGCTCTGTCCAACACATCCTCGCGGTTCCACCTCACTGACCTGGAAGGACCCCCCCTCCCCGGCTTGGCTCCCTGTGACATTCTCTACCAAGCCGTGGGGGCCTCCTCTTTGCCAAACCTGCCAAGGGAGACTCCGGCAAGGGGGAGAGTGGTGGGAGCAGAACGCTCACACCCGGCTGCGGGCAGAAGCAATCTCCTTCCAGCCTGCTGGGTTGATTCCTCTCCAAGCAGGAAACTGTCACTTCGGAGAGGACATGCTGGGACATACTTGGCGAGGGTCTGTGCTGGCAGCTGAAAGGCGCATTCTGCTTCACAGAAGCAGCAAGGAGGAAAAAAAGAAAAAGAAAAGAAAGGAGAGAGAGAGAGGGAAAAACAAACAAATCGTCTCTAAGGCTGCCCATATACTACTGGCTTTGCAAAGAAGAGCAGTGGATGTCACATGCACCGTCCTGAGGCTGCCGCCAAAAAGCCAGCAGAGACTCATCAGACGTCTGCCTCGGACTCTCACCTCCGCCCCCGCCCCCCGTCCCTCCAAAGACAACGCTAGAAAGCACCAAGCAGCTTTAAGCGGAGCCCGGGAGCCATATCGTCGCAGGGACACTGAGGGAAGTGAAGATGGCAGCTCACAGCTGCCCAGTGCCTATCTGTGTATAGGGATGGGGCTGCGATCTGGGGCCAGAACATCTGCTCTGCTTTCAGAAGACCCCAGGGCTTAGGCTGCCCACAATTTCAAGAGGCGCACTGCAGCATCTGAACAGGATCCTGGGACCTAAAGGAACGCCTACTCCCGTACTGACCAGCCTGTGCCTTAAGATCTGGAGGGGAGGCCCTCCTGGTTGAGCCACCAACTTCAGCAGCAATAGGGGTGGGTGCCTGGGAGAGGGCTTTCTCAGTGATGGCCCCTAGCCTATGGAATAGTCTCCCCCTCCCCCCCCCCTTGAGGTGCATCAATCTCTTTCATTGCATACATTTTGGAAGGCACTGAAGATGCACCACTATGCCCTGGCCTTTGGTTAAATGGGGATACACGTTTTCCCTTCCCACTTGCAGATGTTATTGTTTTAGTACACACTGTGATTGTTTAAATAATGTTGGATTTTAAATGTTGCTACCTGGCCAGAGACATCTGGGTATAGGGTGGGTGGATGGATGGATGGGTGGATGGGTGGGTGGGTGGATGGATGGATGGATGGCCCCCCTCCCTCCCCCCCCAGCCCTTTGCCAGATGTGAGGGGCATCCCAGGGCTTTCATAATTGTGCCACTTAGAGCTACCAGCAGCTAGACAAGCACCCACCCACTTCCTTTCATTTTCACACCCTCGGCTGGTTTTCCCAGTGCAATTTCTCAGACTCTTATTATTATGGGTTTTTCGAGCAGGTTATCCGGGACCATATGGGAAAGGATCTAGACATGTAGTGCTGGGACAACTGGGGTGTTACCCTGCCTCAGGAAGCACTCTTAACCCCTGGCATATCAGGATAGGGGTGGCGGTCAGCCGCTGTCAAGCCAGGGTCAGCCCCTGGTAACTACACGAACGCTTCCTTCCGGTTTTCTTAGCAAGGGGACAGAAGTGGTTTTGCCATTATCATCTTCTAAGAACTTCAACCACACCCAATGCCTGATCATCTTTCCTTAGATTATCCTCAGGTTGGGTCACCGGACTCAGACCTTTCTGTTTCTGTCCTGAGGCTCCTTTACGAGGCTTTTTTTAGCTCTCCACCCCTCCTGGGGGAGGAGTATAATAGCATCATCCAAAGGCCAGGACAAAGAGGTACATCTTCACCGCCTTCCTGAATATATACAGAGAAGGGTCATGACGCACCTCAAGGGGGAGACTATTCCATAACCTGGGGGCCATTACTGAAAAGGCCCTTTCCCGGGTGCCCACCCGCCTCACTATTGAGGCCTCACCTCCAGATCTGAAGGTACAGGCAGGATGGTATGGGAGAAGGCGTTCCTTTAAATACTTGGGTCCCAAGTCATTTAGGGCCTTGTAAGTCAGAGTCAAAACCTTTAATGGGGCTCGGTAGTGAATTTAGTCCACTTCCCCAATCACACCTAAAAAATGAAAACGGATTAACACTCTGTAACGGCTTGAGACTTGTAAAACACAGGACTCAGGAAATGGACTGGACTAAAAAGGTGTGAGCAGGACATTCTGAGGAGGGACCAAAGGAGGATTAATTGAAGGTGTGACCACAGCCCCTTGATTGCAAATTTAGGACTGCACTTCATCACGCCTCTGATGGAAAAAACACAAATGTACACCTCTCATGGCTACCATGCCTGGGTGCAACCCTATCCCCTTTCTGTTGAGTAAGAACCATTGAGCACAATGGGACTAAAAGCTGATATAGTTAGGAATGTTGTGCAATACCCCTCTGCTTCTGCTGGGCATTCACAAAGTCAGATCTTAGGTAAAGGTGCGAGGCAGGTGTGCAAAAAGGTTTGTTATGCTGTTTGCAGCACAAGAAAATGTCAAAGAAGGCCAGGTTTACATAAGAACATAAGAGAAGCCTTGCTGGATCAGGCCACAGCCCATCTAGTGCAGCATCCTGTCGCACACAGTGGCCCATCAAATGCTCATGGGCATCTCAAGCAGAGACAAGGACAAACTCCCGCTCTCAAATCCCAGCAGATGGCCCCAGAAGCGCCCCGGTTTCCACCCACCCCCAGCCTGAAAGATGCACCCAGGCCTGGGCACCACCACCATGCAAGCCCTGCCCTTGACGTTGTAGGGATGTGCAAAAATATTCAAAACATTCAAAATTCGATCAAATTTGTTCCAATTCAGACATTTGGACATTCAAATCAAATGTCTATAGACTTGAATTTAAAGATTCAAACAAATTTTGAATCTTTCAAATTATTCATACAAATTATTCAGACATCCGTATCTGTACGGATATACACACATTACATACGTATCCATATGCATCTTATCTCTATCCGTATGGATACGTATGAGATAAAAACGGGATACAAACGGGCGATGTACGGATGCGGTCGGACACATTCGAATGCGGTCGACATTTGTATCTTCAAATACAAATTGAAAATTCGTACAAACGTGAATACATGTTCAAATTTTAAACATCTGAACCGATTCGAATCTTTGGATATTCGATCCGAATCGAATGTAGAAAATAGCATTCGTGCACACCCCTACTATGTTGGTTGGAGGAGCAGGTGAGCACTTCCCAAGACGAAAGGCCAAACTCACCTGCCTCCGTCAATTTCCCCAACATCCTTGTCTCCTCTCCTAGCACGCTTTGCAGGAGGAACTGGAGAAGGTTGTGGGGACACCATCTCACATCCTGAGGTCACTCCATGGATTTTGTAAGGCCCCTGCCAAGCCTGAACAGGATTTTTTAAAAAAGGTTCTCTGTCCCATTCAAGTTTGGCAGGTGACGTGTGAATGTTATGATCTCACCCCATGCCTTGCACGGCTTCAACCGTAAAAGCCAATCCCTCCCGAATGATCTAGTGAGGTGAATGGACAGACAGAGGGCCTCCTCAGAAGATCTTTCACCAGGGCTGCCCCCTGAAATCAAGAATACAGAACCAGAACTTACAGATTTTGTGCTTGCCTTTGATGGGAAACTTCACAATCATCTCTCGAGGGTTAGCACAGATAAAGACAAACGGAGACACCGACTCTTCACTTAGCTGGGGATACTTGGGGGGGGAAAGAAGAAAACATATGTGTTTAGCAATGCTAGACTGAATCTTGAAAGACAAAATGGAGGAGGAGGAACTATTCAGCCTTGAAAGGTGGCATTTAAGAGGGGATCTGACCGAAGTATATAAAAGCAGTCATGGTATAGAAAAGGTGGATAGAGAAAAATTATGTTCTCTATCACACAACACTAGAACCAGGGGGCATCTATGAAGCTGATGGGTAGGAGAGTCGGATCAGACAAGGGGAAGTATTTCTTCACCCAGCGGGTCATCGGTTTGTGGAATTTCCTGCCAGAAGTAGTGGGAACAGTAACCAGCCTAGTTGGCTTCAAGGAAGGATTAGACAAATTCATGGACGACAGGTGTATCAATGGCTACTAGAATCCATGCCCAGGTACATCCCCTAGGCTGAGGAGATAAGCAGGATGCCTCTAATGGCCATTTGCAGGGATTCAAGAGGAAATAATTGGAGATCTCTAATCCATTTTCTCACTTTGAAAGATAATGCTTCAAACCATCAGCATCCCTGACTGTGCAACTTCTTGTTGCAAGGCATCACGCAGAAAAACACATGCATGAGAACAGGCTCCTTCAATGACCCTCCATAAGCAGCGGCAGTGTACCTGTGATTGAGCAGGTGATACCTACCTTTCTTATGCTAGTTTTGGAGGAGTCCACAGACACAGGCCACGTCCAGATGGGGGTAACGCAGAAAATTATGGCGCCACTAGAGTGGAGTCACCACACGTTATCTGTGGCAATCCCACCATAGCTCTGCTTTACCTCCCACCATCACCCTAAGAAGCACTAAAACTATTGCTGGAAAACCAGTGCTGGTCGTGGATTTCCCAGCAACAGCCCTTTAACTCACCCTCTGGATGGAGTCACCACTGTTACTCAGTCCACTGGTGGGAATGAACTTCAGGACCCAGTTGGAAACATGAACTTTGCCAAGAAAGCGGGGGCAGGGGCTCCCCAAACTCCCCCTGGATCATTTTGCACTCGTCTCCCTTCAAAATCCCATCAGTGAGAAAAGAAGGAACCGCTCGTCTTCCATGCCTCATAAAGCTTTGCAGCTGTCAGCCTAATATTGCAGGTAATTAATGACTTAGTAGGCATTTTCCTCTCCATTCTTGCAGGAAATTGCATAGTATTCCAGCACAAGGCCTCCATCTTTTTAGCAAACGAAGAAACCTCAAGCACATTTGGAGACCAAACATTGAAAACAGAAGCTATTAGGGCCATCACCGGCCTTAGGAAGATGATCAGCACAGGTTCCTGAGTGTGAGAACAACCATTATTATCAGAGTATTTCACGGGTTGCAATGCTCCTCGTTTTGCTGTACACAAATGGATTTTTTGACACTTGGTTCGTGACAAACTGAATGTTAGAAAATTCGTATTCATTAGAATAGATCCCCTTCTAATGCGGTAGGATTCTATCGGATACGAATATATTTGTACTAGAGATGTGCAAAAAAAATTTTGGCATGTTTGAAGGAATAGATTGCATCAGAATGTGGTAAAATTCTATTTGATAAGAATCTATTTGTATGTAATCATATGAACATTTGATACGTATCTGTTACGTTTCCCCACTTTAACGAATGTCTGAAACATTTATACAAGTATCCAGAAAGATTAGTATTCATTCTAATGTTAGCATACGAATATCGTAACATCTGTTCAACATTTCCAAGATTCTGCCTTTTCTCTCCTTTTCTTCTGCTAAGATTCTCATTCATGGCTTAGTTATCTCCAGGCTTGACTACTGCAATCACCTTCTAGTCCAGTGAAGGCCAACCCATGACACGTGTGTCACTGGTGACACGCCAAGCCCTTTTGGGTGACACACGTGGTCACCCTGGAACCTGGGTGCGTAGTGCTTGCTTCTTCTTGAAGTGTACGAAATACCAACTTTCAATGGAAGGTTTAGCAAACAAAATTCAGCAACAAAAGTCACTAGTGTAAAGAATTGTTTTTGCTTTTAATAAAATACATATATCAAAAATATAACTTTTTTACTAGAGCTACAAATATCACAAAATTATGGATATTTCTAGATGTGACACAGCACCCGAGTTAAGCTAGGGTTTCTTGCGAATGTTGACACACCGAGCTCAAAAGGTTCGCCATCACTGTTCTAGGCTAACACTCAAGCAATATTCACTCTTTCCCATCTTCAACCTTTAATCTCTACTCAATACTCCGCGGCTAGACTTATTTTTCAATCTAGTCACTTCTCTCACATTACCCCTCTTTTAAAATCCTTGCATTGGCTTCCCCTTTCCCAGCATATTCAATTTAAACTCTTAACCCTAACCTTCAAAGCCCTTCATTCTTTGGCTCCCTCCTACCTTCCTTCCCTCTTCTCCATCCACGCTTCCTCCCGTTCCTGTCGTCTCTCTTTACCCCTGGTCCCCACCGCCTGGTCTCGTCTTCATTCTTTCTCTCTTCTTGCTCCTTATTTATGGAACCGTCTTCCCATCCACCTCCGCTCTTTAACCTCCTTGCAAGCTTTTAAATCCCAATTAAAAACTATGGCCTTTGGCCCCGGTGATTGAGCTTCCTTTTCACTTGTTTTATTCTATTCTGTTTAATGATTATATTATGTATAATTTTAATTTTACTGTTCTACTAATTTTAACTTTTATCTGTATCCTTTTACTGCACCGTCTTTTAAATATTTGTAGTTTGTACAGCGCTATGTACATTTATAGCGCTCAAGAAATAAACTTTAATAATAATAATAATAATAATCTGATCTGCGTTTGAATGGCCAAATTTGGTCGAATTTGGAACATTATGAATAATCGTTCACATCCCTAATTCGTACAAATCCGTACGACTATTCGATAGGTATTGGATATGACTGAATACATATCCAATACCGTATCCTGTAACAAATCCACACTCTGAAAGCGTCAAATCCAACCTGAATCCTCTTTTAATCTGCTCTCGATCCATGTCAAATGCAATGTGGATTCATTGCAGATGCATAGCACAGCTGCTTCCGCACCTCCCCAGTTTAACAAAGGTCTAAAATATTCATATAAATATTAAAGTACGAATGCCATAACTTTCGATTCATGCACAAATGTCCGAATTTGTATGAATAGCAAATGTTATATTTGTGAACATCCCAAGTTCACACACTTCCTCTATGTTCTGGAACAAGAGCTCTTCTCACCCTTAGATGCCCGGAAGCCTGCCCTGTTCTTTGGATGGCGGCCACTTGAATGCTTGGAACAAACCAGCAAGGAGCAAAGCCACTCAGATGAGCTGCTTGGAGGTCTAAGGTTGGGGGTGGATAAAACGTCGGTTTGTGTGTGCAATCGCACACACACACACGCCCTAATTGATGCAGGGAAAAACCCCTTCAGTGCATTCATCTCAGGGATTAGGCTGAGCTAAAACATGCCCCATATTATGGGTGTGAAAGCCTGCTAGGCAGGGCCAAGGCAAAGTGAGAAAGGAACAGTGCAGAACCACGGTTGCTAATAGTTATGGATTTGGTAATCAAAATGGCTTTGCTACAGAGGAGGGGGAGGCACTTAACCGCCTCAACGGCTGAGGTTAGAAACCACCGTCTTGCTGTGCCGCTGAATGGAAGCAACGTCTTCCCTGGAGGCGGTTGAGAGCTCATATCTGCGAGCAGCAGATAAGAGAAACATGCTGGCAAGTGGTTGGGCTGCTTTGAAGGGGAGGGAGCCGTACGCGTCCAAGTCGGGCTACTGCATTCCCCTTTCATCTTGCCCTCTCTCTCAGTCTCTGATCTGCTCTTCACGCTGCCCGCCCTGCAGAGGAAGGAGCCCATATCGAGCACGTGGAAACTGGGAACAGATGCCAGGAGGGCCTTGAGGGACCCTGATGCGTGTTAAAGGACAGCATTTCCTCCTTCAGACTCCTCTCTCAGCAACTCCTCCTGGCTGGATCCTACTGCCTGCCTCCACGTAAGAAAGACTTAGCTAGAACAGCTGGATCTTTATCTATCCCTAACCTGCAACAGAAAATTCTGGTAATTTCATCTATCAGTAACGCCTGAAGCTCAGGTGGAGGCCATGGCCAAGAGTGCCTTTCCCCAACTATGGCTGATTCGCCAGCTAAGGCCCCTTCTGGACAGAGACGATTTGGCCTCACTTATCCATGCTCTGGTAACTTCCAGACTGGACTGCTGTAATGCGCTCTGCATGGGGCTGCCCTTGAAGATGGCTCAGAAGCTCCAGCTGGTACAGAATGTAGCTGCTAGACTGCTGACCAGAACAGCTGGCCAGACGCACATCACGCCTCTCTTAAAAGAGCAGCACTAGCTGCCAATTTGCTACTGAGCCCAACTCAAGGTGTTAACTTATAAGGTCCCTAAACGACTTTGGCCCTAAATATCTACAGGAATGCCTTTTTCCATATCAACCTGCCCATACCCTAAGATCTGGAGGGGAGGTCCTTCTGGTTGTACCACCACACACAGCAGCAAGAAAGGGGGGCACCTGGGATAGGGCCTTTTCAGTGGTGGCTCCTAGACTGTGGAATAGTCTCCCTCCTGAGGTGTGTTAGGCACCTTCACTCTATGTATTTAGACGAGCTGTGGAGATGCACCTCTTTGCCCTGGCCCTTGGCTAAGTAAAGGAAGAGCCCTTTCTTCCCACATTCAGACACTGCCAAGCTTTTAATATGTTTGTTATTGGTTTTAATGTGTTCATTTTATGTGTTGTGACCCGACCTGAGACCCTTGGGTATAGGGCGGGAAAAAAATGCAAATAAATAACAAATGTTTAAAAGGAACTTAAGCTTTTTTAAAAAAATAGTTTTAGATCAGCTTATGGCAATGCAACAAAAACCCCTGAGACCGACAGGTTTTCACAGCCTATCTAAAGATGGCAAGAGAAGGGGCTTGAGGAAGATTTCTGCAGTTGTGGTGCCACTCCTGAAAAGGCCTCCGGCTTGCAGATCAATTTTGGCCCCACGCAGCCATGTCTCAACATCAGCCCTGCACTCAATGGCCAAGAACAGGAAAGGCCATGCCACCCACAGCCTCCCTTCGGAGTTGCTGCCAGCAGACACCATCATAGTTTGGGTTACTTTTTTTAACGATTCTCAGCGAAGGGCTGTGGAAGTCGTAATGGTAAGAGGTGGCGATAGCAACCAGCTTGGATAGCTTTAAGCCACGATTAGCTAAATGCATGAAGGACAGGCATATCAATGACTACTAGAACGGATGCCGAAGTACCACCTTCAGGTTAGAAGGAAAGGCTGGATGCTTCTAAAGGCCATTTGCATGGATGTTAAGAGCAGATGACGATTTTGCCTTTGTCTTCCACTTGAAAATGGCCAGAAGCAACTGGTAAGCCAGTCTGTGAAACAGGACACATGTTCCCGGGGTGGCGCTAAAGAACGGTAACTTTGAGGCTACCATCTAAAACAGTGATGGCCAACCTATGACACACCAAGCCCTTTAGGGTGACACACATGGTCACCCTGGCACCTGGGCATTGAGTGCTTGCTTGCTCTTGAAGTGTACGAAATACCAACTTTCAATTGAAGATTTAGCAACAAAAGTGACTAATGTAATGAATTATTTGTTTTTGCTTTTAATAAAATACATATATCAAAAATATAACTTTTTTTACTAGAGCTACAAATATCAGAAAATTATGGATATTTCTAGATGTGTCACAGCACCCGAGTTAAGCTAGGTTTTCTTGCGAATGTTGACACACCAAGCTCAAAAGGTTCGCCATCACTGATCTAAAACCTCAAAAGTGTAGCAACCAGACAATCTTAAAGGATCTCCTGGTTCTATCGCGTCATTTAAACCAAGTGAATTTGTCAACCGCTAGATAAATAAATGTGAATCCAGGGAAGAGTAGGGCAGCAAAAAGACAGAGAGGATCCTTTCTATGCAAACAGAATGGTTCTCAACATCAGCAAACAAGCCTGAGGAGCTGCTTTGGTCTGCTAGCGCAAACCCTGCTAGAATGCCAAGGGACCGCCGTGAATCTCCCAAGGCGTGTCGGGCCCAGCTGCACCTGCTGTTGCAAGTCAACAACCATACAACTGGTTTCCAGGAGCTTTGCTCGGAAAGGGATTTCCCCAACTCCGGGCTGATTTGGTTAAATGAATATGAATCGTGAGAAGCAAATCTGAAGTTTCCAACCGACGCCGAGATCTGCACAGAAGGCTCAGGGTAGACAGACACAGCACAGCATCTTCTGCCCTGCCAGCCAGACTTAATAGAAATCTCTTCTGCAGCAAACATGTTGGGTCAATCAGCAGGGGCAGCTCCCATGATTTCTTATAGTCTTCACCTCCCAAGTATCTCTTGTCCATCTCAGAATGCCCTGCACTTAATCTTTCTAGTCTGCAGGCTTTCTGCTTGATTTGCCTCCTTTTCTCCTCACATGTGCCCAGGGAAACTTCCCACCAGGAGCTGCAAAATCTTACAGGAAGTACCTGATCAGAGATCCAGGGAGTGGCTATGATTTGCATGCAGGTGTCAGCTTCAACTGCCCAGCCTACCTCCTGAAGCAGCAGATCATGGGAAAGGCCTCCGCCTGACACTCTGAACCAGGGCTGTAGAACAAAGCACAATAAGGAGCCCAAGGCTATATGGACAACCACTTGGGTGGTGGATAAAAGCAGCTTCTTACACAAGGACATGGTCCGGAGGTTAGGAAGCCCATCAAGTGATGCCTCTACAGTAGGGATGCGAAGAATATTCGAAACATTCAAAATTCAATGGGTTTGTTCAAATTTAGACGTTCGAATCTGAATCGAATGTCTATGCATTCATTTTTTAACATTCAAACTTATTCAAATCTTTCAAATTATTCATAAAAATTATTCAGACATTCGTATGTGTGCGGATAACGTATGGGACGCATACGGGACAAAAATGGGATGCATATAAATGCGTACTGACACATACAAATGTTGATGACATTAGTATCATCAAATAGTCATGTGAATAGTCAAATGTATTCAAATCGGTTCAAATTTTAATACATTTGTTTTTTTATCTATTCATACGAATTTGGACATTCAAATATTCGATTCATATGGAATCGCATGTTGAAAATTGCATTCTTGCACGCCCCTACTCTAAAGTTAAGAGAGGACATATAAGTGATTATCCTGTCTGGAACAAGCGCAGAGAGCAACACGGAAGGTAGGGGCAGAAAACAGTCTGTGTCTTTTTCACCCCTGCTGTACAATGGTCTTTGCATGGCATACTTAATAAAATAAAATTGTCCTTTGAACAATATGAAGTGGTGCCATGAGAAATCACATCACGTAAAACATAGTCACTGGTGCAAATTTGGCCAGCTAAGAGAGGCTCACTTCTCTGAACATGATCTGCATAATGTGGTTGGTTCAGGAAATGGAATCACCAAACTATACTAACAATGACTCCCCCCCCCTCCACCCCCGAATCTTTTCATCCCCCTTTTCCACACACAGTCAAAGATCCGGATCTTCAAGATGCAGAACTTTGAGATGGGGTCCTCCTGGAGATCCAGATCCTGAAGATGCCTGAAGACCCCCTTGTGGACACCTTTAACCAGGTCCACACGAAATCCAGATTTAACGGCCCGAACGACCCATTAATTCTGAATTTCCCCTGCCCTCCTGGGGACAGGGCCTTCCTAATTGGTACCAAGCAGGTTCCTAATGGGGTCTTAGAAGGGTTCTAAGCCGTAGTGGAGAAAGGGCCCTTATTACACTCAAGGCTGTGACCTTCAAAGGCAGGGAGAGAAAAGAATGCCACTTCCTGTCCCAAACCAGTGGGACAAGAAGATCCAGGTAAGAGGCGAGAGGAAAGCAGAGAGGTGTACAAAATTATGCACTGTTCCAAATCATAGGTCACCCAATGAAGCTCTTATTGGAAGCCATGAAACAGACAAAAAGATATATTGCATCACACTGCACATAGTTCAGCGGAAAGAGAAGCTTAAACAAATTCTTGGGAGTGGCTGTCGCTCAGTAGTAGAGCAGAGGGCTGCCAGTTTGACCCTCAGCCGCTACCCAGAAGTAGGTAATGGCAAACCACTTCTGTATCTCTGCCGAGAAAACTGTATTATCTTGTTTTAATGTCTATCTTGTTTTTAATCTGCTGGTTAATCTGCAGTTACCTGCCCAGAGACCTTCGGGTATGGGGCAGGATAGAAATGTAAACAAACAAACAAATAAATATTAGGCAGCCTGTGCAGTCAATGGGGGGTTTTCTGCGTTTGATTTGTATCGAATGTAAGAAAATTAATATTTGCTTGAATAGATCCCCTTCAAATGTGGTAGGATTCTACGCAATATGAATGTATTCCTACAAATTCCTACAAAAATCCAATACAAACCCATACGTATTCTATACATATCCCACAACATATCCGCTCTGAAAGGATCCAATCTACCCTGAATCCACTTTGAATCCACTCTCCATGTCGAACGCACTCCGGATACGTTTCATGTGACTGACGCAGTCGCTTTCCCACCTCCCTGGTTCACTAATGTATCAATGGCTACTAGAATGAATGCCTATGTGCATCTTTCAGGCTGTGTGTGTGTGTGTGTGGGGGGACCGGGGCGCTTCTAAGGCCATTTGCTGGGATTCTAGAGCAGGAAAAGGTTTGTCCTTGTCTCTGCTTGAAATGCCCATGAGCATTTGGCGGGCCACTGCGTGTGACAGGATGCTGGACTAGATGGGCTGTGGCCTGATCCAGCAAGGCTTCTCTTATGTTCTTATGTTCTCTTAATGTTCTGAAGCATTCGTCAGAATACAAATGTCAATGTAGAAATGTCATAACATTTGATTCATATAAGAATGTCCAAATTCATACAGATCTGTATGAATATCGAATGTTCGTATACAACCCTAGTAACATGGGGTAACTCCAAGATAGTGGCATCATAATGGTGCTGCATCACCACCACCCCCAATCCGGATGCGGCCTGTGTTGGTGGACTGCTCCAAAACTAGCATAAGAAAGGTAGGTATTGCGCTGATCTGGAAGTTTCCAGAAAGTGTGCCTCATTTCTTAGGTCTGCCATAACCTCATGTTCTTCTGCTTAGCTTTGCAGAATAGCAAGGAGCAGTAAACACCACCTGCTTATCACGCTTTGCTATATACCAGTGATGGCCAACCTATGACACGTGTGTCACAAGTGACACACCAAGCCCTTTTGGGTGACACACATGGCCGCCCTGGCACCTGGGCATGTAGTGCTTGCTTGTTCTTGAAGTGTACAAAATACCAACTTTCAACTGAAGATTTAGCAACAAAAGTCATTAATGTAAAGAATTATTTGTTTTTGCTTTTAATAAAATAAATGTATCAAAAATATAACTTTTCTACTAGAGCCACAAATATCACAAAATTATCGATATTTCTAGATGTGACACAGCACCCGAGTTAAGCTAGGTTTTCTTGTGAATTTTGACACACCAAGCTCAAAAGGTTTACCATCACTGCTATATACTGTAGACATAACAATGCTATTTCTGGGCTAGAGCCATGAGAATCCTCATTGTTTATACTAAACTACCAGGTCAACCATTTATGGGCATAGAGTAACCCAGCCTTCCTGCTATTGATTTCATGAGTCTCGCACAGGTATAATTGCTTCTGTGTATCCATTTTATTAAACTTCAATCGCGTTCACCTAGGGTGTTTCCACACTGGCCGTGGAAACTGGATTAACGAGAGGTTTAAGACACATTGAAAACACTTCAAAACTTACCTTCCGCATTGCAGCACCGATTAGGGACTCTTGGAGGCAGCCGCTTCCGCATTTCGGTGCACGAGTTCCAACTCTATATCGGGTCTTGCCACCGAAAACCGGATCTAAATGAAGACCTAAAAAATTAGGTCTTCAATCTGTCCCTTCGCCTTGGTCCAGTTGGAAGCAGGACGCTTCCGCACATGGACAGGCGAAGGGATGGATGTCCCTGTGGCTGCCATCTTGGAAGGGGCGGAAGCAAGACGGTCTGCCTCGGAAGCCCCTCCCCCACGCGCCGTGCGCCACCAGAAACGCAATGACTGGCAGCTGACTGCTCCAGTCCTGCGGCTCCGCGGGTATCTGTGGCGGCACAGGAATCTGGCTGACTTTTGGAATGGGTGGTGTGGCTTCCGCACAGCACCCAGGGGATCCAGGTGGCCGGACGCACGAGGGCCCTTCAGATGCATCCCTATTTGGGACAGATTCTCCAGAGGATGGATCACGGAGAAACAAATCTTCTTTGATCCGTTTTTCGGCGGCAAATGCAGAAACACCCCTAGGCTCCAAGCATGTTAAGTTAGGCATCAATCACGTTAGACTAAGCTGCAACTATGTAGCCAGTTAGGCTAAGTTACGTTAGGCTTGTAATAGCCAAGAAGTTGCTAGTTGTATCAATATATTCATCTCAGATTAAGTTGTATACCTGCATTTATTTCATATATGCACGCAACCAATGTACTCACACTTGCACTCATTAAGAATAAAGTATCTTCTGCTTGGAATGCATTCATGTCTCCACTGTTCTGATTGTGTCTTCAGAGGAAAACCCACGTTACGTTGTGCCAACTGCTAAATGCAGTCTGCTATCTTATCTCAATAATCTCAACAGGTATCACCTGCTCAGTGTGCAAGGACTTGGCAATCACAGGTACACTGCTGCTGCTTATGGAGGGTCATTGAAGGAGCCTGTTCTCATACATGTGTTTTTCTGCGTGATGCCTTCCAACAATAAGTTGCACAGCCAGGAATGCTGATGGTGTGAGGCATTATCTTTCAAAGAGGGAGAAAATGGATTTGAGGGTCACCTGGGAACAGAACACTTGCCATGTGCAATCAGATCTCAGAGGGGGTTACATAGAAGGAGAGCATGCAGGAACCCTCAGCAGGGTGGGTCATCACTGTCACTCTGCCCCCTGCGCATGTGTGGAGGCTGAAACTTTGGTAAGCCAGTTTGGTCTAGTGGTTAAGGAGCCAGATTCTTATCTGGGAATTCCGGGTTTGATTCTGCACTCCTCCATGAAGCCAACTGGATGACCTTGGGCTAGTCACAGCTCTCTGCTGTAGGGATGTGCACAAATGTTCTAAACATTCAAAATTCGATCGAATTCATTGAATGTGGACATTCGAATTCAAACAAAATGTCTTCACATTCGAATTTAAACATTCAAACAAATTTCAAATGTTCCAAAACGTTCATTTAAATGATTCGAAAACATTCAAGTGTGCAGATACATATGTATTACACATGTATTTCTTTGAATCTCGGATGTATCTGCACGCATTTGCACTGATAGTACAGGACAAAAACAGGATGCGTACGAAATGCGTACAAATACGTGTAACACACACAAATGTTGTCGACATTCGTAACTTCAGATTCGAATCTAACATTCGAACGAATAGGTTCAAACATATTCTATTCGGATCGGATTTTGCTGCATTCAGATTTGAAACCTTCGAATCGAATGTTTGGATGTTCGATTTGACTCAAATTCGAATGCAAAAAAACCCATTCATGCACATCCCTAATCTTCTGAGCTCTCAAAGCCCCACCTAGCAGGGGGTTCTGTTGTCCGAATTCATACAAATATCGAATCTTATGAATATTCATGCAGATCCCTAGTGCCCCAACAACAACAAAACAGATTTGTGGAATGTATAGTTACCCAGGGCTATTAAGACATGGAGCCTGCGTAACCATCTGCACTAAGGAACATCTGCCACGGGGAATACCATCCCTTCTTGTGGACTTCGTGTGGGTAGCTGGCAGAGCACTTCAAAAACAGGCAGCAGGCATAATGATCAACCTTTGGTCTAGTGGTTAGGGAGGCGGACTCTTATCTGGGAATAACGGGTTCAATTCCGCCCTCCCCCATGAAGCCAGCTGGGTGACCTTGGGCTAGTCACAGCTCTCTTCTGAGCTCTCACAACTGCAGATCAAAGGCTCCTGAAGAACTGGCTGAATCGAGCCAGTTTGGTCTAGTGGTTAGGGAGCCGGACTCTTATCTGGGAATACAAGGTTTGATGCCCCTCTCCTCCATGAAGCCAGCTGGGTGACCTTGGGCGAGTCACAGTTTTCTTCTGAGCTCTCACAGCCCCACCTACCTCACAGGGTGTTCTGTTGTGGGGAGAAGAACAGAAGCTTTGTCAGCTGCTTTGAGTCCCCTTAAACGGGTGAGAAAAGCAGGGTAGAAAAGCCATCTCTTTTTCTTCTCCTTCTCCTTGGGGGTGAGTAGGGCGCCAACAAGCTCCCTGAAAGTACAGATCAGGGATTCGCCTCTCCCGAAATGGGAGTGCAGAAAGGGTAGCGTTTCCCATAGCCACAAAACCCACACTTTGGCTCACTCACCTGCTCCTTAAACTGTTCTTGCGACAGGCAGTCAATCAAGTCCACGCAGCCGAGCAGGCAGCCGGAGGGATAATCTTGGGGGAATTCCAAATCTGTAGCGAGCGGGAGAGAAAATTGTAAGGCAAGCTCACACATGAGACACGAGGCTCTGCCATTTCCCACGCGGGCTCAATTAGCCCTCGGCAGCTTCGCCTGTCCTTTTCCACTGTGCTTCCCACTGTTAATTTCATGCTCTGGAAAAGTGTACGTTTGCTCCGAGGAACGGGGGCTCAGATCGCAGCACGGGCTTGGCAGAAGCTCAGCGGCCCCAGAACCATGAGTGCTGCTCTCCGGCGTGACCTCAAGCTCTCGGGCTTTCCCACTGATACTTGACCATCCACCGCAGGGTCATTCGGCCTGTGGATATCCAAGATTAACCATCCACAGCGCCCCACTGCTGGGCTGCCATAATTCAGACTGCAGGGTTTCGGTTCTTGCAGAATTTCCCCCAGACGCTTCATGAAAAATATTCCTCTGCAGCACCGTAAACTGCTAACAGATATTTGTAACTGGACGCTGTATAAGTGAGAATGCAACACAGAAGGGAGGAAAGGAAACACCAAAGGAGTAAGAAGATCAGGGGCTGAACGAGCCCATCGTTGGGTTGCTCCCTAGATGTTGGAAATCTATCCGTCATCACCAGCCAAGAAGTCACAATCTTTGATTGCCACAGGTTGCCGGCGTCTACCTGGTGATGCTATGCAGGTGACAGTGACTCAGTCAGGTTCCTTCTAGTCCTGGACAGATTCCACCGATCCAGGCTGGCCATTATCCCCCACCAAAAGCATTTTGGTGGTTAAGGAGGCAGACTCTTATCTGGGAATACCAGGTTCGATTCCGTCCTCTCCCATGAAACCAGCTGGGTGACCTTGGGCTCGTCACAGCGCTCTTCTGAGCTCTCACAGCCCCACCTACCCCACAGGGGGTCTGCTGTGAGGAGAAGAACAGAAGCTTTTTCAGCCACCTTGAGTCCCCTTAAATAGCTGAGAAACATGGGGTAGAAAAGCCAAACATCACTATCATCATCTCCTTCTCCTTCTTCTCCTTCAGCAGCAAATGCAGGCCTGATCATGTCTCCTTCATTTGCCTCCCACTGGGATTTGTGGCCTAATCTATCTGTGGTCCGGAATTCAGCCCTGATCTTGATTTTTAAGCTCATCCCCATGAGTCCTCACTAGCGACATGCATGATTATTGGTAACATTCGATATTCCTATGAATTCAGACATTCGTATACAATTACAAATGCTTCAGAACATTCATGAACTGGGGAGGTTTGGAAAGAGGCTGTGCCAGTCACATCTGCAACAGATCCAGAATGCATTCAACATGGATTGAGAGCGGATTCAAAGTGGATTCAGGGTGGATTTGACATTTCAGAGCAGATATGTTACAGGACATGTATCAGATATCTATGCATTCATCTTGGACGTTCGTACAAATTTGTATGAATACATTCATATTGAATAGAATCCTATCACATCTGAAAGGGGATCTATTTGAAGATATATGAATTTTATTACATTCGATTCAATAAGAATTGAATGCAACCCCACCCCACCCCAATTCATGCACAAACTCTGAACCAGTTTGGTCTAGTGTTTAGGGAGCCGGACTCTTATCTAGTAAGACCAGGTTTGATTCTGCCCTCCTCCACAAAGCCAGCTGGGTGACCTTGGGCTAGTCACAGCTCTCTTCTGAGCTCTCACAGCTCCACCTACTTCACAGATTGTCTGTTGTGGGGAGAATAGAAAGCTTTGGGTGAGAAAAGAGTGGTAGAAAAGTCTTCTCCTCCTTCTCCTCCTCCTCCTCCTCCTCCTTCTTCACTCACTTCAGGCCTCCAGCTCAGATACACCTGTGAGTTAGTTTACATCAGGGGGCTGGAAATGCAGACAGACAGATCTTCCCAAGCTATTTGGTAAGGAGCATGAACTGCTTATCTTCCAAATCATATTGAATCCAGCTTGCCTGCATGCAAGGAGACCACAAGGAAAGGCAAACTGCTGTTCAGCCGTGCAAACGCATGCTGCACGCCAGGCACTGGGAGCTGTGGTCCAGTCACATCTGCTGAGCAGCACTGTGAACGGTCCACGTAAGATGCCGAAGTATGTTTTGTACTTCTGGACTGCACTAAATCCACCCATTCATTCATTTGTTCCCTCTGTTTTCCTATATGTACGCAGGTGGTCTTTTGCGTTCTACGCAACACTGAGGAATTCCCTTTGACACACCACTCTGTGGTATAGATTCCACACTCTGATTAATGAACAGAAGCGAAACCAGATTAGTTCCTGCTTTTTTTCAGTGGACGTGAGCTACACCTATGCCGTCTTTTACACACAGAGCCGAAAGATTAATCTGGCCATCTTAACGATGCTATAGTCCCGCCTGTCCTCCTCCACACTTGAGTAACAGTGCCTTAAATCATTGCTCAAGAGGCTCTGCAACTGAACCTTCACTGGAGCTGGAATTCTAGTCTGACACATGACCTTTACACATCGGCATGCTAGCAAGGCCACGACACATCACTGTCAAACTCCGGAGTGATGCAGAATAAAGGAAGGTGGAAGAAGAAGAACATCTAAAAAGCCCTAGGACTGAAATCTGTGAAAGGAACTTTCATATACATCTCTTCCCTCTGGCTTTTAAGAAAAAACACATCTGCCAGCATTTTCTAATTCAAGCCTTATAGAACCATCCGCGTAAAAACGCTAATTAGGTTTCCCAAGCAAGGGGGAAAACTTGGTGACTATGGCCGTTTCTCCACTTACTTCCCTTGATCTGGATTTAAAAGGTCTAGACCTTTTAAATGGGGTCCTCGCTGAATCCGGTTCTTGAATATCCGGATGTTGGTGAGGACCTCATCTGTTCGCACTGGGCATCTAGCACCTAATTCCTTGAGTGCTAAATAGGGTCACAATATGAACGATGAAGCACCCATCTGGAGGACCCATTTGGCCTGGATGTGGGCTGTGCGCCGCTGACCCGGAAGTGCCTTCATAGCCTCTGGGGAGAGCCGCAATAGGCCCTTAGGCGGTCCCACAAAAGGTAATGGGAGGCGTTGGGGCGGGCGGGAGGTTGCCATGCTGCCAAAGAGCCTATTGTGGTGCTTCTGGAAGGCCAAAACAGGCATTCCGGATCAGCAGCATGCGACCCACATCTGGGGATCACAAAATGCTGACCCAGAAGTGCCTAAGAAGACGGTGCGTGGTGGCAGTGACAGCAGCCAGCGACGACGACAGGTAAGTGGGGTGGATGGGAAGGGAGGGGGGAACATCGCTTTCTTCAATGCACAAATATTTGTTTGAATTTTTGTGCACAAATACAAAGCCCCCCACAGGCCTACATAGCTGCGAGTGGCAGGGCGGAGCTGGAACCACCCTGCTGCAAATGGTGGCTGCTAAGCCCGCCCCTAGACCCCTTTGCCCTGGTCACAGTGCGAATGCATGCCCTCTGATCCAGTCTGCACGACAGTAAATCTGGATTTAAGGGCCTGAAGACCCTGTTAAATCTGGATTTCACATCTGCTAATGTGAGCCGATGGGCGTACTAATGGGGTCTTCAGTGCGAGTGGAGAAACACCCAATGAAAAAAACAAGGCCTGAAGTTGGCAGTTCTCCATCCACCTGGAGATGTGGAGTGACAGTGCGTCCTGCAGAATCACAGAATACGAGTTGCAAGGGGCCCTTGCTGGGGATTAATTTAGGCCACACACAGATTGGGGCCCTGTGCCATGGATAATACAAAATGAGGCAATCCCTTCCTCTTCCTTTTATTGCAACATTGAAGGAGAGAAAAAGCAAAGGAAAGAGTTTCGAGCTTCAAATTTAGCTAAGGGGACAAAAAACACCCAGCCTAACTTCCTTGCACGTTATATAGATAATAGAGCTTTGCTGGTGGCCCTAAAATGAAAGACACTGGTAAGTCTCTCTAGAATTAAAAATTATGGTTGTTCCCTATTCTTCCATGAATTTTCAGTTTCAAACAGAAATAGAGAGTACTTGCACAGAAGAATAAGGAGAGTTGGTTTTTACTCCCTGCTTTTCTCACCCATTTAAGGGGACTCAAAGCAGCTGACAAACCTTCTGTTCTTCTCCCCACAACAGACACCCTGTGAGGTAGGTGGGGCCATGAGAGCTCAGAAAGAGTGCTGTGACAAGCCCAAGGTTGCCCAGCTGGCTTTGTGAAGGAGGAGGAGGAGGAAGAAAAGGAAGAGCTGGCTTTTATACCCTGCTTTTCTGACCCATTTAAGGGTACTCAAAGCGGCTGACAAACCTTCTATTCTTCTCCCCACAACAGAACACCCTGAAGAGCTCAGAAAGAGAGCTGTGACTAGCCCAAGGTTGCCTAGCTGGCTTCATGCAGGACTGAGAAATCGAACCAGGAAAATACCAGGTAAGAGTCTGACTCTCTAACGACAAGACCAAGAAAGAACAACAAACCAGCAGTGACAAGCTCCAGACAGTGTTCATTCCACAGTACCATAGTAGGATATTCACGGTGAAACCCACAAGCCCTGTCATTCTCCTGGCTGTGAAAGGAAAACACAGGTAAAGAGTCAGCCAACTGAAAGGCTGTAAGAAGGGCTCACCACTTCCAAGCAGAACTCTGTAGGTGGCCTTTAGCTCCTGAATTTCCTGAGGAGTTGGTCTTTTGGCTGTAGCAGCAATCCACAATCGGCCCCTGTGAGACGTGTACCATGTCCTGCCTTCGACTCTAGCAGGAGAGCGGGAGGGATCAGAAAAATAAGAATCGTGGATTTCCGAAAGGATTCAAAGAAGTCTAAGAATGGGCATTTAGTCGTCTTTACTGAGTGGAAAAGCACAAGCACCCCGGAAAGCAGGGAGTTGCCAGTTTGAGTCCCTCTGCCTGGAAGTAGGGAATGGCAAACCACTCTTGTATCCCTGCCAAGAAAACTGCATGGAGGTGACCCATGGAGCCTGGGAATGGCTGTGGCTCAGTGGTAGTGCAAATGACCTGGAAAGGAGATGGTTTGGGGTGGATGGGGCCGGAGGTCATGGAAACTTGTAGCCAATCCCAGCATGCTGCAGCCACTGACCATGGAAAATTAGCTGGTGGCTGCCTTTGGAAAGAAAAGGAAGGTGATGATGGGGAAGGAAAAGAAGGTAAGTCACTTGATTTTTGAAAGCTAATGTCCACAGACAGAGGGTCCCTAAAAATGGATGCCCTAACACCCTCTGGGTGATCACACCCTTAGATACTAAGTCTTCTTCCAAAAGATAGACAGCTCACATTTTAAGCTCTGGATCAATTCTCTTTGAAGGTTTATTTCCTCTACAGCCAGGGAAAAGGAGGCCAACAGCACCCCCTAGTGCTTGATGTGGGACTTTATTCCAAAGCCTAAATTTCATAAAATTCCAGACACGCCTTGCTTTAGGTTCTTTCTTACCTTTTAATGCCTTTGACCAGCAAAGAGGCCCAAGGCTGATGTAAGCTAAGGCACCATCCATCATCGGCGATCTCCTGTATCTCTCGGTCCTGAACCCGTAAGCGACTTCTTTCTGAGGTGGCTTCGCTCCCAAGGTCTGCAGAAGAGTTAGCTTTCCGGCGCAAGTGCAAGCCAGTCTGTTCAACCCACTTGAACAGGAACATAAGAACAAGAAAAGCACCCATTATAGATGTTGCTTTCACACACACAGGCTAGACTTTTTGTTAATTAAGCATTTTAATTTATAGTCTTTCACCTTAAGGCATCATGGTTTGTTGCAAAACACGTAAAACATAAAACATGAACTTTGGAAAATAAAAGTCACACTTGTTAAGGAAATAGCATAACAAACTATAACTCATAAATAGAGGGAAGTAAACCCACGGTGAATATATGGTGGCCATAAAGCCATGTTGAAGAATCTGTTCTTTCACCTACATCCATGAGTATGGTCCTCATCTCATGGGGATGGTCCCATCTCTTTGTCTTTCTACCAGTCCAGTAAAGCTTGTCTCTTACAGGAAGGCTGTGGTCAGCCAGCTTCTCTATCACTCTGCTACCTAAGAGGTGTGGTGTGTGACAGGGCCTTTTCTGTGGCAGCCCCCAACTGCAGAATAGCCCTGCGAAGGTATATGAGGCACCAACTTTATACTATTTTTGGTGCCTTGTTGAAAACATACCTCTTCACCCAGGTTTTTGCTGCATTGTTTTCTCAGAATGTGGTCCTGCCAGGGTGGAAGAGCTATATTTTAAATATGTATATTTATCGTATTGTTGGGATCTTTGGGTGGAGAACTTGATACAAATGTAATCAAATAAATTATACGTAAAATCTACATCTAATATCGAGGTTAACACCTGGTGATCCACAGATTACTAATCCATAATGGATACATTTGTTATCAGTCAGTCAATAAATAGGTAAATAGGTAAATAAATAAGCAAAATACTGACGACAGGAGCCTCTTGGAGAAGGTTTGGATTCACCAGGCCTCCAGGTTCTTCATATTTCCCTTCTGGGCTTCGCTCTGGTTTGGTAAAAGTGCCACTATGGATAGCTTCCACAGTTTCATCCAATCTGCAAGGACAACCAGGCCATTTTATATTTATACAGATAATCTCCATTAAAACGTCATTCAAGGCTTTGCTAGTTTTCTGTGTGAGCTGAGATTTAATTGTATTGCAAGAAAAAGAAAAAAAAAACCAGCAAACTTAAATTTTAAAAAATGCCACTCACCACAAATATGTCCACCTGTGCCAATTATCAGTTAGTCAAAGGCCAGCCAATGATCTTTGGCCCAACTGATGATTTGAACACGGAGTTCCAACACTTAATACCATAAAGGAAAAAAAAAACCAAGAGAAAGAACCAAAAACAAGAAGAACACAGGGATCTCTGTGTGACAAAGTTGATTTGATATGAGGGCACAACCTCCACCCTCCTCCACAAAGCCAGCTGGGTGACCTTGGGTGACTCACAGCTCTCTGCTGAGCTCCCACAGCCCCACTTACCTCACAAGGTGTCTGTTGTGGAGAGAAGAACAGAAGGTTCTGGAATCTCCTTCCTCAGCATATGCGGGCTATCACGTCTTCGGCGTCATTTAAATCTGAGCTCAAGACTTTCCTGTTCAGGAAAGTGCTTCCAGATTTTGTGTGATTTGTTTCATACCTTAATATTTAATATTTGATCTGTTTATTGAATTGAAGTTTTATTGGGTTTTTTTCCTTTGTTTTTGTTTTATTAGCATATATTAGTCTTATTTCATTTTATCTTTAGATTGTATGGCACGGGCAGGTTTTATACTATGTTTTATTAATGTATTTTTCCTGTACAGCGCTGAGTACATGTACAGCGCTTTAGAAATAAACTATCATCATCATAATAATGTTTGTCAGCCGCTTTGAGTCCCCTTGAATGGGTGAGAAAAGCAGGGTAGAAAAGCCAACTCTTCTTCGGCAGGCAGGCCTAGAAGCAGCTGAGACCCCCAAGATCTTCTGAAGGCACCCTTGCTTGGGGAATCAACTCACTCACGCAGCGGAGGCCTGGTTGCGACCGTGGCTGGTCACCATTTCAAATTGCCTTTTAGTGCCAAAGTGCTTACTTGCTGTGATACTCTGCCAAGGTGTCCTGGGCCTCCAAGATCTGTCGTCCAGCAAAGTCAATGGTGATCTTCCTGGAGAGCCGAGAAGCGTGCCGCAGTTCCCGCAACTCCTTCTCTCTCTTCTCCAAGGCCTCCCTCTCCTGTTTCGACAGCCACTGGTTGGAGTCGGTAGCAAAGTAATCCGATTCGTCATCAATCACTTGAGTCCGACGCACACTGGCAACCAGAAGAGAAGGTAAGTACCCAATCCCTGGAGAACGCAGCAACAGGGGACTATGAAGTGCTGTGTATCCAATTACGCCATCATTCTACTGAGTTTACCTGGTACAGGCTGATGGGAATTGTAGTCAAAAACCTCGGGGGGGGGGTCCTCAGTTGTTGAGCAATGAATCCTTCTGACTACAACTGAATCTCAAGAGATAAGTTGGCTCTTCCTTTCATTTACTATTGGATAATTTTGTTATTAAAGATCTAGATCTTTAAGTACATACATTAGATTTTTGGCCCTGATATGCATTACTTTACACTTCGTAAGATTAAAGCACAATTTGCCACTTGGTTGCCCACTCACCCAATGCTAAGAGATCCCTCTGGAGCTCTTGACAATCTCTTTCATTTTTTACTATTCAGAAGGGGGGATACAAATTCTAAAATTAATAAACACCACAACTCCTGCAAGTGCTGATGGTACCTTCATTTCCCCCCATAAAGTTTATGTCAGATGCAGCAGAAACTCCCAGAATATTCCTACTTTCACTTTTAAGGTCCCAGATCACATTATTACACCACTGCAGGTCAATGTGGGCCTGTTCACACTTACCTCTTAGTGAGCAATAGTCATAAGAACATAAGAACCTCACAGGTGCCCTGCTGGATCTGGTCACAGCCCATCTAGTTCAGCATCCTGTCTCACGCAGTGGCCCACCAACTGCCCAAGGGCATCTCAAGCAGAGACAAGGGCAAACCTTAACCTGCTCTCAGATCCCAGCAGATGGCCCTCAGAGGCATCCTGCCCATCTCCCCAGTCTGAAGGATGTACCAGGCATCCATTATTGTAGCCATTAATACACCTGTCATCCATGAATGTGTCTAAGCCATTAATACACCTGTCATCCATGAATGTGTCTAACCCTGGCTACTCTTACCACCTCTTCTGGAAGAAGATTCCATGGACCAATGACCCTCTGGTGAAGAAATACTTGTCCTTGTCTGATCTAACTCTCCTACCTATCAGCTTCATAGAGATCTAGAGTTCTGCGATAGAGAAAATATTTTTTCTCTATCCACCTTTTCTGGGAGTGTGCAGAGTATTTACCTGACTCGTATTATTATTACTATACCATGCCAGACAGGTCAGTGTACACAATGTCCAACAGAATCATGAAATAATGGGCCACCAAGGGAATTTTTCCAGGTTGTGGTCAGCCAGCTTTGCTATCACTCTGCTACCTAAGAGGTGTGGTGCATGACAGGGCCTTTTCTGTGGCAGCCCCAAACTGTAGAATAGTCTAGTGACATTTTTACCCTGTTCTGCCACAAACCTTGTTTTGTCATACTCTAGCAATTTGTCCTTGTGCTTCACAGCCATTTCTAGGCCCGCCTTGATTCGAGCCTCCTGCTGGGAAAGTAAATCCCTGCTGGTTATTTCCACTTTCCCAGAATTCTCAGCACCTGAAAAGCAGAAAAAGCTTATCAAAATCTGTTCTTCAGGAAACAGTTTACAGACCCCCCTCTCCTGGATCGTGAGAACCTAAGAGGAGCCCTGCTGGATTCTTTAGAGGTATCCTGCCTGTCTCTCCAGTGGTAACTAGGCATTCAATCTAGATAAGAATATAAGGGAAGCCCTGCTGGATCACAGCCCATCTAGTATTCTGTCTCACACAGTGGCCCACCAATTGCTCCTGGGCATCTCAAGCAGAAGACAAAGGCTAAACCTTCCCCTGCTCTTCACTCCCTGCAAATGGATCTTTAGAGGAACTTTGCTTTCTGCAACCCAAGCTGCTCGATTTCACTTCTTACCAAGCCCTAGGGACATTTTGGGCAAAAGAGAAATAACCATATACAATATGCTCCACAGCCATTGTTGCAGTTAACCTCAGTCCCAGTAAGATTCCATAAAAGCTACATAAAGGATGTCAACAGTGAAAGCCCCCAGGCTATGGAATAGTCTCCCCCTTGATGTGCATCAGGCTCCTGCACTGTATATGTTTAGGAAAGCGGTGAAGACCTGCCCGTGCCTTAAGGTCTGGAGGGGAGGCCCTCCTGGTTGTCCCACCAACCTCAGCAGCAAAACGGGTGGGCACCCGGGAAAGGGCCCTCTCAGTGATGCCCCCCAGGCTATGGAATAGTCTCCCCCTTGAGATGTGTCAGGCTCCCTCACTGTATATGTTCAGGAAGGTGGTGAAGATGCACCTATTTACTCTGGCTTCAGTTAAATGGGGACACCCTCACCCTTCCCATTTGAAGAGTGTTGTTTTAATATATGCTTTTATTATTTTAATATATTTGATTTCAAATGTATTACCCGCCTTGAGACCTTCAGCTATAGGGTGGGATAGAAATATAAACAACAAACAAAGTTGTTATGTTGATGTCAGCCGGGGCACACATATCCAGCCCATTTCTAATCTGAGAACGGAAGACTGGCTACTTTCTGTCAGGTCTGCTGAGGTATCTTTATTTTAATTTGCAAAAGAATAAATGGGACAAGGCACCCACAGATATATTAATTATATATCCCGCCCTTCTCCCATGCTGGGACCCAGGGCGGCTCACAACACTAAAGAACCCATATTTAAAAATACCACAGCACATACATTAAAATGGATTTAAACAGCCATTACAACTAGAATCAGTATAAACAACCAAAAAACAGCTAGAACATCACTACAATTAGTTAAAGGTTACTTAAAGGCCTGCCTGAATAGCACTGTCTTAACCTGCCGATGAAAGGAAAGCACGGAGGGAGCAAAGCAGGCCTTCGATGGGAGGGAGCACCACAATTTGGGAGTAGCTGCAGAGAAGGCCCTTTGCCAAGTCCTCAAAAACCATACCTGAGAAGGTGGTGGGACTGAGAGAAGGAGGCCCTCCCCAGCAGATCTTAAAGCCCGCACTTGGTTATGTATGGTGTTATCCTATTTCTTCCTTAAATACATTTAGACCACAAAATGGTATGGTGCTAAGATGCTGGTTATTTCAACTACAAGGCAAAATAGGAAGCCACAACTGCTTTTTGGCCTTACGGTTTATTTGTTTACATTCATATCCTGTTATATACCACAGGGTCATGGGTTTTTGGCAGGAAATAAAAACAACTCAAAGCGCATTAAAAGCACTCTTTGTAAGAGTCAGTCAAACTGTGATCCAGCTACTGGGTTTCTTGTAAATGCCTCAAGTAAGCACCGACCTGAGAGCAGTTTCTTCAGAAGTTTCTGGCTCTTGTTGGAATCTCTTTGCAAGATGTCCTGTTCCTCTCTGGTACACACCTAAAAGAGAAGAGAGAATGATGAGCTTAACCTGTCTGTGTAGGAATTCACAACGACGAAACTGTTTTCTATGCAAAAGGGCTGCTGATGGTTAGTATTATTTTATTTTTATTTTTATAAGAAAACTTATACCCCGCTCTTCTCCGAATGGTCCCAGGATGGGTTACAATGAGATCAAAATATATCCAATGGTAAGATATAGTTAAAAATATAACCCCCTTCCTCCCTAACAGGACAGCGCCCTGAGGAAGCTGTTTAAAAAGCAAAAGCCTGGCTAAAAAGACATGTTTTCACCCTGCACCTGGCGAACCTCAAGTGGGAAGCTGTTCCAGAGTCTAGGGGCCACAACAGAAAAGGCCCTCTTGCAAGTCCCTATGCTTCATACCTCTGAAACGGAAGGTACTACAAGAAGGCCCTCTACCTGAGATCCCAGTGCCCAGGCAGGTCTATATGGGAGAAGAAACTCCTTCACATATCCAGGGCCCAAGCCATCTAGGGCTTTATATGTTAATACCTTGAATTGGGTGTGGTAGTGAGTAAGTAACCAGTGCAGATCCTTTAAGACCGGCGTGATGCGAGACCGGCCAGAGACTCCCACCAGCAGCTGAACTGTTGCATTCTGCACCAGTCCCAACTTCTGAACCGTTTTCAAGGGTAGACCCACGTAGAGTACATTACAGTAGTCTAATCTGGAGGTTGCTAGAGTGTGGAGCGCTGTGGCCAAATTTAGTAGATTTGCAGCTTGGCCTCATTCGAAAAGCATCCTTTTCCCTGATACAAAGCAACATATTTATTTTTAAAGTGGGTGTTACACTGCAACCCACCCACCTCAATAAAAACTAGCATTTCCTTTTCTTCACCCTGAAGCAAACTAGAGTTAACCTAACTCAAACGCATAATCTCCCGGAAGAACTCAAGATAGTGAGGGAGGGAGGAACAGACTGTTCACATACCAGATTCCCACAGAACAGGCAGGGCCCCGAGCCCTCCTGTTCACAGACAATGCGTCCACACGTCAAACAATTGTTGATGAGCTTGTGCCTCTGGGCCAGACACTCACAGAAGTGGCGACCTGGAAGCATGACCGCCAACTTGTCCTGACCTTCCTTTGTATACAAGTTGACAAACCTGGCCTTCTTCTTAGTGGAAGAGGACAAGGAGCCGCTGCTGATCTCCTGGGCCTAATAGAGTGGGAACAAAGGAACAGGCGTGAATCTGGAATGAACATCTGGATTGGAATGCATAATCTATTTTATATTTCTGCAAAAGATATGCTGGAAGGTTTCTTGAAAATAAAGGAAAGCATTGTCCTGTTACAGCGCAACGATCTGTTAAAAATGTAAGAAATGCTCGGCTATACCAAATCATTATTCCATCCCACCCAGGAGCCTGCTGCAATGCTTAAACGAATACTGAGAGGAAGCCAGCAGGTCAAATTTGATCACAATTACACACTGTACCCTCTCAGTTCCTCCTTTATTATTCTGTCACTTGATGGAGTTCATGAGACAGAATCCAAGAGCAGAGCATTCTCAGTGGTGGCCCCCAGGATTTGGAAGATTTCCCCCAGAAAGATATGGCAGGCTTCCAGAGGAACTGGTGGGCACGCATTTGTTTTTTAGTTCCTCTATTTTCTTCTTCTTGTTGCTTTTTGAATGTTGTTTTAATCTGCTGTCCAAGGGAACGAAGACAAATGTAACTTACCTTGGCTAAATCAAGAGGTGTTTTTACTTCCTCTACATGCTGCTCAGCCTCAATGGGAACAAATGCTTCCTGTTTGTTTCTGCCTTTGCGTCTCCCCTTCTTGGTTGGGTCTGCCAGCCGAGGAGCCTCTGCAATATCTAAGGGTTTACATGGAGACTTTTGAAACTTTGATGGGTTGGTTGCCATTGTTCCATATTTTGGCTTTGCTCATCACAATTAATACTTAATATAAGGTACCATTGCACTGAAGCATTTCCAATTCCCAGACATTGGCTGAACACTGGCACCATGTGACTATATTGTATCTGACTGTGCAGAAACTGCTGAACAATAACCACAGACATTTTTAAGCCAGAAATTTGCCTACTTGGCTTGATAAGTAAGGAATTAAAAATATAATATTAGCCTGGATAGTTTTAAAAAAGGATTAGCTACTTTCATAGAGGGCAGGTGCATCAATAGCTACTTGAATGGATGCACAGGTACTTCCCCCAGCTTGCAGAGGCATGCAGGATGCCTCCAAAGGTTGCTTGCAAAGAATCAAGAGCAGGGGAAGGTTTTGCCTTTGTTTTCTGCTTGAGATTCCCAGAAGCAATTTGTGGGCCACTATGTGAGATGGGATGCTGGACCAGATGGGCTGCGGCTGATCCAGGAGAGCTCCTCATGTCCTTATACTGCAATATGTAGTTACTGCTGCTCTGTCAAACCATCCTCTTATTATTTATGTATGTATTTATATTTCTATCCCGCCCTATACCCGAAGGTCTTAGGGCAGGTAACAACCTTTAAAATCCAGCATATCAAACAAACAACATATAATAAAACAATAAAAACCATCACAACATTTAAAATCCAGTATATTAAAAACAAAACAATATCAAACAAAGCTGTAGTGTTTGTAGTAGGGAAACATAACCGACATTTAGCCAAAGGCCCGAGCAAAGAGGTGTGTCTTCACCGCCTTCCTGAACATAAACAGAGAAGAAGCCTGACACACTTCAAGGTGGAGACTATTCCATAACCTACCAGCATCTCTCAAGCAAAGAACTAGGAGCAACAGAATCTTTGGTCAACATTTTCATTCACAAAGTTTTATCAGAATCAGTGGTGGTCTAAACACTGGAATATTTCTACTCCACTTTGAAACCAATGCTTTTGCTTACACCTTTTAACTTACCATCTTTTTTCCGAAATAAGGGTAAAAGGTCAGAGTTTTGCTGACTGGACTTTTGCCACCTGGCTACCAGCTCGTCCACAAACTGCTGCCTCTTGCCACCTGTACCTTGGATGAGGTCAGCAACATATTCTCGCATCTCCTGCTCATCCTCAATTGACAAGATATACCTTAAAGGGACAGAACAGAAGACTGACTTAGAAGCAGAGCAAAGGCTACTCCCAATTCTCTATTGGTGTTTCAGTGAGCTAGTTTGCTCTTGTAGTTAGAGTGTAGGACTGCTTCTCTTTGTTAAGTCTTTAAGAAGAGTTGGCTTTTCTCACCCATTTAAGAACATAAGAGAAGCCTTGCTGGATCAGGCCACAGCCCATCTAGTCCAGCATCCTGTCGCACACAGTGGCCCACCAAATGCTCACGGGCATCTCAAGCAGAGACAAGGACAAACCTTCTCCTGCTCTCGAGTCCCAGCAGATGGCCTTAGAAGCACCCCAGTTCCTCCCCCACCCTCAGCCTGAAGGATGCACCTAGGCATTCGTTCTAGTAGCCATTGATACATCTGTCATCCATAAATTTGTCTAACCCTACCTTAAAGTGGCTGACAAAGCTTTCTATTCTTCTCCCCACAACAGAACACTCTGTGTGGTGGATGGGGCTGTGAAAGCTCAGAAAAGAGCTGTGACTAGCCCAAGGTCACCCAGCTGGCTTCATGGGGGAGTGCAGAATCAAACCAGGTATTCCCAGATAAAAGTCCATCTCCCTAACCACTCGACCAAAAGTGATACTAGAATCCCCCTTTGCTTTGGATTGTCCATACTAACACAGCTACATCTTGGCATCTTGCCCAAATAAAGCTACTGTTCAAGTAGAAACATTTGGAACCTCAAAATACCAAAGCTGCTCAGGTTAGACTTGCAGGAATGCCATAATACATTTTCCCCTTCCCTGGGGTCTTCATTCACAGAAGTAAAAATATTTTTTCCCCTTCTAATTGAAATCAGTGCACTCTCCACAGAATCTCCAGTGGCCCATTGAATAAAGTATTATTTTTCAAACTGTAGATGCATAACCTGACTCCACACCAACATTATCTTACCCTGTCTTGACCAACAGGACACATCTCGCTGTTTGTAAGATAAACCACAAATAAAGTGAGCTACACCCAAAAAAAGGAGTAGCATCTTAACAGTCCCGAAAAAAGGACTTCAGCAAAAGTTGCGTGTGAAACTGGTACAGCTCCAGCGTCTACACAGCTATTAAAGATACAGGATCTCTAACTTGGATTCAGTATGACAATTCCTGCCTCTTAGGCCAGGCTACCTTACGGAGTTGTTGTGAGGTCAAAACAGAGGGGAGAAGAATGGGTACACACAACCTTGGGCTCGCTAGAGTATGGGCAGAAGAGAAATATCATAAACAAACTTTTGTAGAAGAAAACTAGCAGAAATTCAACATCTAAAATGTACTTTGTGAGTGTGCACCAGTTCAATTCCTTGAAATAGGCAATGGCAAACCACTTCCGTTTCTCTGTCAAGAAAACTGCACAGAGGTGCCCATGGAGTCTGGGAATGGCTGTATCTCTGTGGCAGAGTGAATTGCCTGGAAAGCAGAGAGTGGCCACAGCTGGATTGACTCCCAGCCTCTCCCCAAAAGTAGGAAACTGCAAACCACTATTGTCTCTCTGCCAAAAAAAACCCTGTCCATGCAGTCTGATAGGGGCTGTGCTGTCTGCAACACACCAGGAAAGGGATCTCGGGGTTCTGGTGGACAGGTCAATGAAAGTGCCAGCCCTGTGCACAGCAGCGGCAAAAAAAAGCAAAGTCGATGCTGGTAATAATTAGGAAGGGAATAGAAAACAAGTCAGCAAGTGTCATTTTACCTCTTTATAAATCTATGGTGAGGCCACATTTTGAATATTGTGTACAGTTCTGGTCACCACACCTCAAAAAGGATATTGTGGAACTGGAAAAGGTGCAGAAAAGAGCAACCAGAATAATTAAGGGGTTGGAACACCTCCGTTTCGAAATCTTATAGACTAGGTGGGCTGTGGCCTGATCCAGCAGGGCCCCCCTTAGGTTCTTATGGACTAGGTGGGCTGTGGCCTGATCCAGCAGGGCCCCTCTTAGGTTCTTATGGACTAGGTGGGCTGTGGCCTGATCCAGCAGGGCCCCTCTTAGGTTCTTATGGACTAGGTGGGCTGTGGCCTGATCCACCAGGGCCCCCCTTAGGTTCTTATGGACTAGGTGGGCTGTAGCCTGATCCAGCAGGGCTCCCCTTCAGTCAACCACGATTTCAGTCAACCACGATTTCGTAGTGCCCAATAACAACAAAACTTCTTTTGTCTTCCAGTTCTGTTACCCAGATTATAAAAACCCAATATGATGATGATGGTGGTGGTATTATTAATATTAATGACATTAATAGGCCTGGTGATGCTTGCCGCCTCCACTTGTTGGACACCTCCTGCTTCCTAGAGCCACCCGGGTCCTTCTCCCCACGACTCACTGGACAAGCTCCTCGCTGACGTCCAGCCCGAAGCCACCGCGCAGCTGCTCCATGCACCACGACATAAGGGCCGCCCCAGCCCCAGCCGCTGCCGCCATCAGTCCGTCTTTTGCCGGCAGCGGAGGGAGGAACCAGCAGCCGGGTGGCACTTCAAGGCAGCAGGAAGTGACGTCAGCGGGCCGGCGGCTTCCTAACCCGGAACTTCAGTGCGTCGCAAAATAAGTCCGTCCAGGGCCTAGAGGCAACGCACCGTCAGTTCCGGGATGAAAGAAGTCCCCCCCTCGCTACGTCCAGTACAGCAAGGGCCGGGCTGTCCCTCCCGGGGCTGGCGCACCGGACAGAATGCTGGCTGGCCGGCCGGCCACCAATTGCAAAGCGAGGCCAGCCAGCAGTAACACCGACCTGTGTAGCACACCAATAGTCGTCGAGGGAACCCCTTCCCAAGGAGGCGCGTGGGGTTTTTGTTCTGCTCGAGACCAGCACTTGCGGTCACACCTCAAATTTTAATCCAGTTTCAGGCCACTTTCAAACACGTTGGCAAAGTGACAAGCTGATTTCTTCCAGCACATCTAACTTAAGGAAAATCCACCTTTGGGTTAGATAAATGTGGAAGGAAAATGACTTCACTTGGCTGATGTGTCATTCCGCTCTGAAGTTGGACTGAAGGTGGATTAAAAATGTGGGCGTCGCAAATGCAGCCCCAGACCCAAAGTACTGGGAAAAAAACTCCCAGGACCTTAGGAAGTAGGAGGCAGCCTACAAAATGCTAAACATCAAAGTCATTGTTTTTAAAAATAATACAATGTAGATATTGATTTACCTTGTGCCAGGGAGAGTAGGTGGAAGGGAAAGAAAACGTTTTAAATAGGTTTTATTGTTTTATATATTTTATCTTGACTTTTGTTACCCTGCCCTATTCCTAGACACATATACTAGAATACTATATACAATAAAAATAAATCAGAAGGTGATCTAAAGGGGCATTTTCTGGGTGCTTTGAGAAACTCAAAAGTTAGCATTCTGAGTTTTGTTGTTTTTAGAAAACTGGATATTTGGTTCAGCTGAAGTATTGGAATCTAATTTTTACTACTTATGGCTATAAGGTTTTTCTATATAACTCATCTGTTAATATGTAAGTGTGAATTTTCCTGGGTTGAAATTGATATCCAGGTCAGTCAGTTCTGTTTCAGGTAGGCCTGTAGTTGGGGTGGCAGAGGGGACCAGCCCCCCAAGTTTTGGGGGCTCCCCTCAAAAGGGGTGGACACCTGGGAGAGGGCCTTCTCAGTGATGGCCCCTAAGCTATGGAATAGTCTCTCCCTTGAGGTGTGTCAAGCAACATTCACTGTACTGAATATTTTTAGGAAGGCAATGAAGACTCATCTCTTTGCTCTGTACTTTGGTTGGAAGGGGATACACTTTTCCCTTCCCACTTGCAGGCAATGCTATATTTTTTCACTGTTATTGTTTTAATGTATACTATTATTTTTTAAATACATATGTTTGATTTTAAATATTGTTATCCACCCTGAGACCTTAGGGTAGAAGGTGGGATAGAAATGCAAATAATATTTTTTTTTTTTAATCTGCTAAATGTGACACACATGCACCCATTTATATGGAGCTGGCTCTAGGTTCCGATTATATGCTGCGTTTTAATAGAACAATAAATGGAACTTTTTAAAAAGGCCTCGGTTCTAAAATATTGGTCTCAGTCACTGCTAATACATCTTATGTTTTTTAAATTTCTTTGCCCAGTATTTTGGCCAATTCCATTTTGGTTCTTGTCTTATCCCTTGCTTAAGGACGCAGCTTTCCAATCAACAAGTCAATCACAATACTTATTCATGTAATCCTGTTGCCTTTGGCTATGCAGAACTGATTAAGGCTAATTAAGGTGTGTGTGTTTTTCAAGATTGCTTTTGGTCATATCTGTGGACTTAGGGGGCTTTTAACACTTAATTAGTTCACAGTTACATTTGGTTTTGAATGGAACTGTTAATCTTTCCTGATAAGGAGGTAATGGCAATCATTTAGGAGTTGAAATACCTTTGCAATCAGGAACCAGCAGGGAGTCTTAGGAATGCAGCCATTCAACACTTCACAAAATCTTTGTAGCACTTTTTTTTACATTAAATGACTATTATATACCACCTTTTTAGGAGCCCACATAGTGATATTCATCTTGCGTTCAGTAGGGCTTAATCAATAAGGGTCCTTAATGGGTACTCTAGCGCTAGTGGAAAACCCCAAGAACTGTTGGAGAGCAAGGGTTTTTTCCACTAGCACTAGAGTACCCATTAAGGACCCATTAAGTGCTAAGGAGAAAAACACCCTAAGATTCCGTCTATAAGTTACAACGTGATTTTGTGGGATGCAAAAGTTATTTCTTTTCACTTTTAACCCGCCCTATACCCAATGGGTCTCAGGGCGGGTTGCAACATCTAAAATACATTAAAACCATAACATAATTATGCATATTAAAACCACATTATGCATATAAATAAATACATTCTATTGGGAAACTTAAATGGATGCCACACACAAAAAGAAGCAAGCCAGTGACTTTGCTTGCTGAGCAGGGGAGAAAAAGGCGTTTGGATTAAAAGGACTTTTTAAAATCATGTCCAATAGACCAGGCAGGCCGTGCGCGTGCCGTGTGCCACAGCATCCTGCGGGGTGTCTCAAAATGGTTGGGGGGGGTCCCTTAAGCAGAGGGCCCGCCACGAGACGCTCCGCGATTGGCTAGGCGGAGTTCCTTCTGGACCAATGAAAAGGCGGCGCGCGCGCGGGAAGCACAAACTGGTTGCAGGAGCAGCTCAAAGCGCGCGCGCCTAATTTAATCCAATTTTACTTAGAGACGCGCGCTAGGTTAGGCGAGGACTGAAGCTAGTCTCCCTATCCCGGACTCTGGTGCGGTAGTAGCGCTTAATTGCAATGGTGCGGACCAAGGCGGACTGCGGCGGGACCGCAGGAGCTTATCGCAAAGGTAAGGAATTGCTTTTTAAATGTTTAATCCCGGGTAGGTGTTACCAAACAACAACAACAACAACAACAACCTACAATTGCTGCGTTCACACTTAAGTTTCAATCCAGCCTCAGTCCACTTTCAGAGGGAGAGAATTCGTCAAGCTGTTTTCTCGCAGCGTTTTCTCTCTTGGAAAAAACTACCTTTGGACTGGAGAAAGAGGACAGAAAATGATTAGGTACTTTGCAGATCAGAGGGACTTGCTATCTGCATGCTAGTGCAGACAGTGGAAGGCCCCAGGTGAGGCCTGCCATAGTTTGTGTTAGGTTCTGGCCAGCTGACCCCTATCCTGAGATATATTCCAGAATAAGGCCAAGTGCAGAAAGGGCCAAGTTCTCTCGTTTGGAAAGTGGTCTCAAACCGGATTAAAACTTCTGGCGTGAATGCAGCCCATGAGTTCCTGCTGCACTAAGTTTAGAGGCGGTTGTATAAATTATTTGGGAAAGAGAGGCTGCTTTTTTGGGATGACCTTCCTGCATGCGAGAGCATGCATTGCTGCTTTCTAGTATCAAGCCCCAGAGATATGGAACTGGAGTTTAACCATAGGACTTGCCGGGTTTCATCATCATCTTTAGGGTCCCGTATTATAATTTGAATGAAATGGTGCATTGCGGGCTTCACATTTTCCATGCTAAGTTTCCTACATTTTAATCCAGCTTCAGTCCACTTTCAGAGTGGAAGAACACAGCAGAAAGTGACTTCCGTGTTATGTAACTCGAAGGTGGGTTTTCTGAGTTAGATAAAGCCATAAACAAACGGCTTGTCACTTTGCCAGTGTGTTATCTCACTCTGAAAGTGGGCTGAAGCTGGATTAATGTGTAGGTGTGAACACAGCCTTAGATACTCTTACAATGTCTCTGTTGCATTGATGCATGTTTTAATTAAGTTACTTTGGCCCCAAAGATGCTGAAGCCTTTTTGATACAGAGGTATGAATATGGAGGAGATGAGAATAAACCATAGCAGGCTAATGGGGGAGTAAGAATAAGTTAAATATATATAAAGAATAGGCTGCATATTATATTGCCAAGGGTTTAACAGGTATTAGTTGGTTGAAATCCAAAGGCAACTGTCAATATTCCTTTGACACTGGAGAGCTTGAAATAGGAAAGAAAAATCTTGTTTTAGGGTAAGTTTCAGGTACAGGGGAGCTGTTGGCAAGAAGGATCCTAACTGAAATTCTTCCTGTGAGGATTACAGGAAATTATCTAATATCAAGTTGTCCCTCCTGGCCTGGGTAGGGTGGTTTTGCTGTGATGAAAACAGTGGAGGTTTTCTTCCAACTGCACAACAGTCCAAAGTCCTTTACAGCTTTAGTGGGAATGTCTATAGACGGCAGTCCATGGAGAGTTGATGCCCTGATTGACATGGGAGAGATCAATTAAAATCCCCATGCAGCAGCCATGAGACTTGGTTCAATAAACCTTGGCCCAGCCATAGTCTCTCAGCCTAATCAACCACACAAGGATGAGGTGAGAGTGAAGATAAAGCACTCTCTGCTTTTTATGGAACTTGTGGGCGGAAGCAGTTAAGCAATAACTGAAGTGATTGCAGCACTAGTGCCCCAGGAAGCTTACACTGGCTTTGCACAAGTGTGTCAGACAGGCACATTAGTTTGTGCAAATGTTCTCTTGGCTGTAAGCTTTTCAGGGCGTGTCCAGTGCAGCTTAGGTAAAACCTTGTGGTTGCTGTTCATTAATTTACATTTTTACATTGTCCTTACGCCTGATGGAGGAATTTACTAATAAAATGCAACAGTTAAAATGCTAAAACAAAGGGTACAGCACCAGAGTGGTAGATAAGTAGCCAAATGCCCACGTGAAGAGGTGGAAATATGTACAACACTGCTGCTTGGTGACTTCTGGGGGAAGGTTTATCCACAAACTGGGGCCACAATAGAGAAGGGCCTCCCTCAGTGGCCATCCCTCTTATAACTAAAGATAAGGGAGTTAAAAGGAAGACCCACTCTGCTGATTTTAAGTGGGGAATAGGTCTACATGGGAGGAAGGGCTCCTTCAAGTATTTAGGATCTAAGCCGTTTAGGGCTTTCTAGGTTAGTGTCAGGTAGGGATCTGCACAAATATTCGTAGGCATTCGAAATCCGATTGAATGTGCCAAATTTGGACATTCGTACTCAAATAGAATGTCCTGAAATTTGAATGTAAACATTCTAATTGAATTTCAGATCTATTTGTTTGAATTATCCAGACATTCATATCTTCCCCGCATTTGTACGGATCTGCTTGGGATGAAAACGGGTTGCATATGAGATAACTACAGGATGCATATGGACGTGCACTGATGAGTACGGATGTGGGGAGACGTGTACATGTGCATAGGAATGTTGTTGACATTTGTATGTGCAGATTCGAATGAAAAACTTGACCGAATAGATTTGAATTTGGTAAATTTGAACTTAATTTTTTAAAATTCAAATTTAAAAGATTCGAATTGGATTTTCGGGTATTCGATTTGAATAGGATGTCAAAAGAACACTTGTGCACATCTCTAGTTTCAGGAGTTTGAATTTGAACCTGGTAGTGAAAAGGCACCCTGGGCAGATCTTTCACGACCTGGGGAATGTAACACCTGACAATCATGTAGCTTCTGAATTATAACAGGTATAACTACACCTTCAGTCACCTCCTAGGTTAAGCTTTATGGGGCTGTGTGTGTGTCACAGTGAGGCGGTTCTGTAATCTCACCTGTTTAATTTTTCTACAACGGCAGTGGTCGCTGCCCGGGCACCAAGGAAAGCCCTGGGATCGGGGAACGCTGATGTGGGATCCTCCTCTAGTGCATCAAGGAAAGGTGGGTTTATGGAGCACTGATGATAGTGGAAGATATTAAACGCTTTTCAAAAGTGTTGTGAGCTGGCTGCATTTGAAAAAGCATTCTTAGCATGTGCGGCTGACCCTTAGCTCATAGCTTGTTCAAAATAATTTTGGTCAGTCATTTGACCATTTCAAAATTCCATCTAATAACAATTAAAACAAAGGAAACAGAAAAAAGAGAACATCTTGTTTTGTTTACTGGATCTTTCTTCTGTCCTATTAGAACAGCTCATGAAATATAAGGTAGGATCCTGCCTTCAGGTTGGGCAGTGGCAGGCATGACTTGTAAGGAGAGGAGAACAGAGGAATAGAAAAAGAATATAGGCCTTTCTGCACTTCTAATCAGGATTGGGACCCTTTGTGGTCCTCTTCAGGGCTCCTTCTATTCTTCTGAGAGGCCCTGCCTGCTGCTGCAAGGCTCTGTCCATGTAGGAAGAAGCATGATCCAGATCAGGATACTCCTGATTTGGATTCCTGGTTGTAGATTGATATCAAGGTCTCCTGGTATGCTAGTGGGACCTAATCTAGAATACAGATTATTATTATTATTATAGTTTATTTCTAAAGCGCTGTACATGTACTCAGCGCTGTACAATATTATATGAATCTTAGACAGGTCCCTGCCCTCAGGCTTACAATCTAAAGAGACAAGAAACAAAAGGAAAATGGTGTGGGAGGGAACAGGGAAAAAGCAAAAAGCAAACACGTGAGGTCTTCAGCTCCAGTTCTTCTGTTCATTTCTTATTGCTGGAATTTTCTTATTCTCTTTACTTTGAATTTTCTCTTCATTGATGACAAACCAAAAAAATGGTAGACATGGTCAGCTGGCATCTACTCAGCCCCACCTTGCTCGGTCTCAGAACCAGACGTTTCCTCAACTGGTGGATCCGCTGCCATAGTCTCTTTGCCATCTTGTGATGGGAGCAGTTCGAGTAAGGAGGGGCACTGCTGTGGGCAAGGTGGCAGAGCCCAGCCTGCTGCCTCTTCTCCACCCCTCTCAGGCAAGATGGTTCTCAGCCTTGGGATGGCAGTTGGAGGAGGGAGGGGCACTGCTGCGGGCAAGATGGCAGAGCCCAGCCTGCTGCCTCTTCTCCACTCCTCTCAGATGCATGCAGAAGGTGCATATCTCCGTGTTCCAATTTATAAGCGGGGCATTTTGTCAGTGTGCCTTAATATGTTGCCAAAATTGGTCCCCCTGGGCCTCTATATATAGGAATGGTCATTCTTAACAATCAGGGTGGTGGGCCTCCAAGGTTTATCTAAGTTTTTGGGGCTGGTGCAAAGGCTGGATAAAGCATGGCTATTCTGGAATATATATGTTTTATTCTGGAATATCCAAAGGTAACAGGATAAAAGTAACTGATATCTGGATATAGCCTGAATTACAAAACTAATTTTCTTTCTCATTTTGTTCTAAGATAAGCTCTTGGAATGCCCAGCCTTCAATTTAATGCATATTTTTCTCATGGATTGGAATCACTTGCAGTCACAATCTTTGTACATTATGTTCTTGTGATTATTTATTTGTTTACATTTTTATCCTGCCCTGCACCCAGAGGCCTCCGGGTGGGTAACAACATTTAAAATCAAACACTATTAAAACAACAGGATGCATTAAAACAATAATATCTGCAAATGGGAAGGGAAAAGTGTAACCCCATTTAACCAAAGGCCAGGGCAAAGAGGTCTTCACAGGTTTCCGAAATGTGTACAATGAAGGTGATTGACACACCTCAAGGAGGAGACTATTCCATAGCCTAGGGGCCATCACTGAGAAGGCCCTCTCCCAGATGCCCACCCCTTTTTGCTGCTGAGGGTGGTGGGACAACCAGGAGGACCTCCCCTCCAGATCTTAAGGCACGGGCAGGTTGATATGGGAGTCGGTGTTCCTTTAGATACTTGGGGCCCAAGTCATTTTGGGCCTTACAAGTCAGAGTTAACACCTTGAATTGGCCTTGGTAGCAAACTGGTAGCCAGTACATCTCTACCAACGTGTTCACTGTTTCTTGCAGGTGAAAGTAAATATGCTGGTGGCAACCCAGTATGTGTAAGACCAACCCCACCGTGGCAGAAAGGAATCGGAGAGTTCTTTGGCCGGTCCCCAAAGCATTCAGAGAAAGAAAACCAGGCCTCTGATGAGGAGCCTGGGTGCAGTGGAATAGGCAAACACAGACGAAAGTAAGAATAAATGTTTGCTGTCATCTCTGTCTTAAAGTTTGGCAGGTCTTTAGTTTGATCTCAGTAATGATGGAGAAAACAAAATGAACATTATTTAAATACTAATTTCAATTTGTTTAGTATGTTTCAGCTTTTTGTACAGGTTTCCTAAACTGATATTATTGTAAGTAACTATGTTTGGCATGTGAGACAACAGATAGTTTGCAGCTATAACTGGATCAAATCTTATAATATTTGCTGTGTTTTATACTGCTCCTTACATTGCAATTAAAAAAAAATCCTTTAATTTACTCTTATTTTACAAATGTAGATCTCCTATAAACTGTGCAAGTGTTCAATTCCTGAATAATTGGCTTCTGGATAATCAATATTTCTTTCCCCTCTGCAGATCCCGTCCCCTGCCATCTTATGCAGATCATGAAACTTCTGATGATGACCACATGTGATGTGTTTGTGCCTCCTTCTGACAGATTTTGCCACATTGACGATAGCTTTGCATGTACATTGTGAACATATATATAGATTACATGTGTTTACTTTGAGTACAGGTTTTTATAAAAGCCTAGCATGTTATTTTGTTTAATAAAATAATCTAAAACGTGAATGACTACAAGGGAAGTTGAGGAAATCAATATTTCCTGGGCGCTTAGCTGTCAATACAGCATTGCAGTGCAACAGAATTGAGCTTTGTTAAGTGTGTCTGCCTCTTCTCTGTAAGTTCTGTGCCATATGTGTGTTAAGATGACTATTTTTTTAAAAGACCTGTTTTTAGTACCGTACATTCTAACTTTGGGCTCTTCTATGAGAGGAAAGAGTGAAATTAAGTTTCTCTAAAGAGAAAAAATTGTAACTCAAAAGTGATTTTGAAGTTTTATTTTCCTCATTGATAAAAGGATAGTAGTACATTCCTTTATTTTCCTGCTTTGATAAAAGGATAGTAGTAGTAAGTCAGTGGAAGCAGAAGACAGAGCAAAGCTGATGTATTAGTGTCTCCAGAGTTTCTGTTCTCTGGCTCTGGTCATTAATAATAATGCACTTCAGTATTTCAAAATCTTTAGGATCACATGAGAAATGGAGATCCTTGAGGCAGAGGTACACAAAATGTTATTCCTGTTGGAACAACCATGTACACCCCTCCTGGGGATGGTGAATTTAGGTGTGCTAACATGCTTTTCCAAGCTCCCTAGGAGTAAGGTAAAAGCCCTTGCCTTTTTCTCTCCAGTATCTTTAGTTTCTTCGGACCTGAGAGGTGGGGAGTGACTGTTCCAAGTTATGATGTCATCATACAGGGACATGGCCTTTTGAGGGTCCTGTCCCAACCTGTCCCAAAGGGCAAATAGAGCTAAAATTAAGAAGGCCAACACCACCTAAAAAGAGCAGATAACGGCTTTGCCTTTATCTTTTTTTGAAAATTTGCTAAGACTATCCTGCAAGGTCCAAAAATCAAATTAATGATGTGTTTATAGAAAGTGCTAAATTTACATAGCTTGACACTACTTTAGTGTTAACAGCATGAAGGTGATGTCTCACCAATATAAACAGCATAAACTTGTGTGAGATCACTCTTCAATGAATGAGTTTTGTAAGGTCTTGTAAAATGTAGTATTCATGAATATTATCTGCTCTCTGAACTAAGTGGAATTTTCACAAGGCTAACAGATCGCTTTGATCCAAACCTACCTGCCTTTTCCTTAAAAATAAAAGGACACTGTTTACTTGTTTTTGTAATCCCGGCTTGTTTTAAATTCTGACTCATGTTGAAGCTAAATAAAAGAAATTGGACATTTTGGCCAAGTTGTTTCTACTATGCACAGTTATTATATTAAAAACCGAAATAATAGCAGAGGTTTGATTTCTGGTAACTAATGTAATTAAGAGCTGGCTTGTTAAAATAAGTTCATACTTTAAGTATCTTTGGCCCGTGAACTATCTGTACCACACAGAAGGTCTGAAGTTCAATCCGTGGAAGAAAAGAAAATAATAAACAACTTCCATATCCTTGCCAAGGGAGTAGTAAACGCCCATTGGTTATACACTGAAATGTTTCTTTCTTCCCACAACAGAACACCCTCTGAAGTCGTCGGGGCTGTGAGCTCAGAAGAGAGCTGTCATTAGCCCAAGGCCACCTTCATGGGGAGGGCAAAATCAAACCCAATATTCCCAGATAACAGTCTGGCTCCTCAACCACTGACCAAACTGGGCGTTATTCTGGATTATATCCTAGAAATAGGGACTGCCATCTGCTATTTATTTGCATTTTTATCCCACCCTGTACCCAAGGGTCTCAGAGCACGTCACAACATATAAAATGAACACATTAAAACCACAGCGGTGTCTGAATGTGGGGAAGAAAAGGCTGTTCCCTTACTTAGCCAAAGGCTAGGGTGAAGAGATGCGCCTTCACAGCTCATCTAAACACCGAGTGAAAGTGCCTGAGGGAGACTGTGTTTTTCCACTTAGCACTAGAGTACTCTTTAAGGACCCTTAATGGGTACTCTAGTGCTAGGGGTTTTTTCCACTAGCACTAGAGTACCCATTAAGGACCCTTAATGGGTCGTTTAGTGCTAAGTGGAAAAACACCCTATTCCAAAGTCTGGGAGCCACTACTGAAAAGGCCCTATTCCTGTTTTATGTTTGGGGAAACGGAGTCCTTACCAAGGACATGCCCAGCTGGAGGGTGGGAGAATAATAGAACAGGCTGAGAAGCAGAGGGACAATAGCACTTTATGGTGCTTAGGGAATTCTGTATTTAAATATTGCATTGTATTTAGTGCCACAAAGGGAGGAATTTCCAGCATGTGCAGCCTGGGGCGAAGTCCCATTGCCTCTCATCGTAAAGGAAACAAAGTGTAATGTTCCCCCCCTCTCCCTTTGCTCTGCTTTGTTCGGGGACTTGGGTCTTTCGGGGGGGGGGGGTGACACCACGGCGGGCGACCCTCATCGCCATCCGCGACTGCCTCCCAAGTCAGGACAAGGGGATAAGATCTAACTCCCCTGTCCCGTGGAGGTGGCGATGCCTTCTTCCCCACCCCACCACCGCTACTTCCGCATGGCAACCGAACGCGGTTGCTAGGGCGCGTCCGTGGAGGCCGGGACCCGGAAGCAGTTTTATGACGACGACGCGGGCCGGCTCGCGTCCCTCCTATAGGGCGGCAGTTGACGTAGGGCGTGCGCCCGCAGGAACAGCTTCCGGGGTGGCCCTCACCCGCCCCCCCCAACCCGTCCCCTTCCAGGCAGGCTGCTACTGCTGCTTAGCGAAGAAGGAAGGAAGGAGAAAGGAAGGAAGGAGGGGGCAGTGGTGGCCTGGGGCTGGCGGCGCCCCCTCCCTCTCTCTCTCTCTCTCTCTCCCCCTCCCTCCTTCCCGCCTGAGGGAAGAAGAAGCGGCGGCGGCTCAGCCTCACGACGGTAAGAGGCTGAGGGGCTTCCCGGCTTTGCTGGGCTGGCGGCGGCTTGTCCGCCTCCAGGAGCCTCGGGCGGGTCGGTCTCCCGGGAGAGGGTTGTGCGCGTGTGGCGTTTCCCTGCGCCGCCCCTCCTGGCAGGGGAGAGGGCTTCAGGTTGGCCTCAGGTGAGGCCGAGGGAGGGGGAAGAGGGGAAACGGGCGCGATTCAGGCATGTCCGGGCTTGCCCAGGCGGCTGGCCTCTTTGCCCCCTGCTGCGGCTGCGGGACCGGAGCGTCTGGATGGCCTCGAGGGAGCCCTTGGCTGGGCTTGGGTCCCGCGCTGATCAGTCGAGAGGGAAGGAAGGAAGGAAGGAAGGAAGGAAGGAATTATTTCTTCTTGGTTTTCTAGGCCAGTTTGGTCTAGTGGTTAGGGAAGCCGGACTCTTTATCTGGGAATACTGGGTTTGACTCTGCACTCCTCCACGAAGCCAGCCAGCCGACATTGGGCTAGTCACAGCTCTTTTCTGAGCCCCCTCACAGCCCCACCTACCTCACAGGGTAGAAAATGGGTGAGAAAAGAGGGGTACAAAAGCCAACTCTTCTTCCTCCTCCACAAAGCCAGCTGGGTGACCTTGGGCTAGTCACAGCTCTCTTCTGAGCTCTCACAGCCCCACCTACCTCACAGGATGTTCTGTTGTGGGGAGACTTTGTCAGCCGCTTTGATTCCCTTTAAATAGGTGTGAAAAGCAGGGTAGAAGAGCCAACTCTTTTCCTCCTCCTCTTCTTTTTTTTCTTGGAGTTCAAAAAATTATATTTTAAAAAACTTCTTTTGAAAACTGTTACTGTTTCCATTGGTGGATGGTTTATTTTTATTTAAGAATTGATGTCCTGCCCCTTCCCCAAAAGGTCCCGGGGAGGATCACAAGGGTAAAAAGATAAATATATATATCAACTATACTTAAAACATACTTAAAATATAACCCTCTCTCTCATCCTCGAAAAGTAACATCTGGAGTTTCCGTTTTATTTATTATTTATTTATTTATTTAGCTTTTATCCCGCACCATCTCCCTCCTGGTTCAACTGTGTCTGGATTCGACATTAGTCTGTGTTTCTTTGGGAAGGGAGTTCTATTTGACATTAAAAAATGCCTCTGGTTCCTTTAACAGGGAAAGTAATTATGTTTACAAAAAAAAGTCCTGAAGTTTTCATTTTTAATCCTGGTCAACATTTGTTTGGTTTGGAAGTGAGTGTTTTGGGTTACAGTGGGGTTGTTTCTCTTTCTTCATTTTCTTTGTGTCTTGTTTTTCTGCATCAACCAGTTTATTTTTATTGCTTAAATAATATCCTGGCATGAGCAAAAGATAGAACAGCTGCCCACAGAAAAGGTGTTGATGCCTATAAAGGGGACTTAACATCTTTGCGTATAGAAGAGGGGGTGTGCTTGCAGACAAACCCTGGCTTTGATCTCCAAAGGAAAGACAAAAGGGGTAACATCGAAGTGTGGTGATGCCAGGTCCTGGGCATGGTGAAACGTGCTAGAATTGTCAGATGGGTTCAGGAAGGTATTCAGCTTCACTCCTAGCACAACTTGTTGTCTGGCTGCAAAAAGACAATTAGATGCTTTGTGTTGGCTTTTAAATGAAGGTTTAATATGGTATTGATGCATTCCTCCTGAAAATAAGGTCATATTTGGAGGAATCAAGGTCAATAGTTAACTCTGATCATTTCTTTTTAAAACCCAGTTCCTTCCAACTAGGAAATTCTGTTTACAGTGATGAGTTAAAAGCTGGAAGGGTGTTAATCGTTTGAATTATTTCTGCTCATTGGTGAACTGCCACAGTTTTCTGATAGTTTCAAAACTGAAAGTCCTGCAGGATTTACCTCTTCTTTTTGAGAAACCAAGCTAAACAATTCACAAGAAAGGATATGATTTCATTAAAGAAGATTTTTTTGTTTCCTCTTTGTCTTGAGGCTTTTGAGCGTATTTCATTATCTTCATTCTCCAAACGTTTATGACTCAGTCCATAAAGTGTCGCAGTTTGTAACTGTGGAATGTACTAGAAAAGCAAACTGAGGTTGATTTTTCTGCTTCTTTCTTTGATGAGTTTCTGCATTTTAGTTGTTCTTGTGGATGAAGGATGATGTATGAATAAAAATCATAATAAATTTGTTACTTTAAGAAATGTCATTAGTATGACAAGTTAATGCTTTCTTGTATCCAAAATTTATATAGTACAGCATAGGAGAATGCTAACATGATGTGTTTGTGATATTTGCTTCTTAACGGAATAAACTCTTAAACCGCAGATGATCTTAAACATATTTGATGTAGTTATTGTTTCCTTCTCAAATCATGCAGGGCAGGCTATCTGTGAACATGCAGCTTATTCCAATTCACCTTTGAAAGTTATTTTGAAACATAATTATTTGGAATTGAATAGCAGAAAGTCTTCTTGTTACAGTATTTTAAAGGTTTCTAGGCTATATTCTAAATATGATGTTCAAAAAATACCTACTTTTACTTTAACAATGGTGTAAAACTCTTGCCAAAAATGACTTGATAACCTGCTGCTGTGTGAGCCCTTTCACACTAAATCTATTTGAAATTTTACTTTTTTGGGAATGAAGACTGTGAAGCAATGAAGGTTCAAAATAAGAGAATGAGGAAGGGGTTTGGATATTATTATCACGATTGTACTTGTGTCCCAACTTTTTTCTTTTACATTTATTGTTTTTTGTTTATGTACTGATATTTTTATTGATATAATTGCTAATAAAGCTGTGTGATACAGAGAGTACTTCTGTAGAGATATAAAAAGTAAATACTATCGGTTCTTATTTTGCTACCATGCAGTTAGACATGTATATACCGATAGGGATTCTACTAATGCCAGGGTAATCTGATCACTTGAAGAGCAGCATGAATTAGCCTTGATTTGTCAAGCACATTAGGCTTTCTAATCACTGCAAGCTGAACCAAGCCCTTGTACTACCATATTGTAGAATAATAAGTTACCATTACCAAGTGATCAGGGGGCTGGAACACTTATGAAATCAGGCTGCAATGTCTAGGCCTCTTCAGCCTTGAAAGGCAGGCAGGGTTTAAGAGGTGACTTGATTGAAAGTATATGGAAAAAGTGGATGGACAAAAATCCATTTCTGTATCCTGCAGCACGAGAACCGGGAGGCAGTCTATGAAATGTACAGACAGGAGAATTAGGACAGACAAGGGGAAGTATTTTTTTCACCCAGTGTGTCATTGGTCTATGGAATTTATTACTAGAAGAGGTGGTGACAACAGCCAGCTTGGGTAGTTTAAATAAATGATTAAATTCATGGAGCACAGGTGTATCAATGGCTACTAGAATGGATGCCTAGGTACCGTTCTCAGGTTGGAGAACAAGTCAAGATTTTGACTTTGTCTTTTGCTTGAGAATGCCCAGGAGCATCTGGGTACCCACAGAATAGCCACCCCTGGTGGGTGCATTGTCTGCGAAAGTGTCACGAGTGAGGGAAATGAATATTTTGGGGCCTGTGATTTTATTTTATATACCAGTTGTAAAGGGGCTGTTTTGCAAGTTTCACTGGATTCTCTTGTACGTGCTTCCTGAATCTGGTAGCTGCTTTATGCATAGAAAAGCTTCCTACACTACTGTGCATGGTAACTAGAAGTAGTAATCTGTTGTCATAACATTTCTACTAACTTGAAGAGATGTATCTTGGCTGCTTGGAAATGGTCCTTAAATGATCCAGCTGATTTCAGTATGGTGTGAATTGTGAAGTGTTCAAAACCTTTCTGAACTCCCTAAAGTTCCCATATACCGTATATTCTGGCATATAAGACGACCCCCAACTTTCCAGTTAAAATATAGAGTTTGGGATATACTCGCCATATAAGAAGATGACACCCAGCGTATAAGACAACCTCCGACTTTTGAGAAGATTTTCCTGGGTTAAAAAGTAGTCTTATATGCCAGAATATACAGTAATCATGTCATCAAACTTTATTGCTTACATTTATCAAAGTAATGGTCCTTCCATCAACTTTATGCTGGCACTGGGTGGTACAACTGGATCAAAATACAAAAATAGCAGTTTCAAAGACAATGGGTATTGTGCCATTCCTGAAGCAAACAAAAAAGATTTTCTTTACCCGTGCTGGCATTTTGAAACTTTTATAACATTATTCATAGAATCTTAGAGTTGGAAGGGACCTCTAGGGTCATTGAGTCCAACCTCCTGATCAATGCAGGATTCACTTCTATTCTGTTGACTGGCAATCGCTTCGACAAAGAGGGTTTTGCGGGGCCATTTGTGCCTATGCTGTTTCTTTGATTACTACATTGTTGAAAATATCCTAACGTGTATTTTGGAAGAATCGCCAGATGCCCAATTTTGTATCTTACTGTATCTCACGAGAGCTGGAGTGATACAATTAATCCAGCCAATTGTGGAAATAGCACAGACTCTGTTAACCTTTGGGCTCTGTTCAGAGTGTCAGTGTTCATTTAATAAAGCTGTACAACAGCACGAACTCTACAGATGTAAGAAGACCAACGGTGCCACGTCCTCAGCTGCTGGTTTCCATGTAGAAAAAGAGAAAATAACTTTAAAGGCTACTAAAGCCTCTTTTCATTGAGATGGGCGGTGTTCTCTGTAAGGAAAACACCAGAGAAATTTCCTTAATCCCAAAGCAAGGTAACTTCTTCACTTAAGGCTTCTAGATACCCAGTAAACTGAGGATGTCTTGGGTTTTGATAAGCTTTGCTACTCTTGAAATACACATAGCATTTTAAAAAACTAATGCAAGCAGGTAGAGTTGTTGTTTCATGGTGGAAGAAATAAGTTTGCTGCTCGCTTCGGAACCATTTCCTTCCATGTTAAATTGGAAGTTTCCCGTTATTTGTATGTTATGTATATAGTTTGTGTTTCTAATGATGGTATATCGATGCCAACCACAGATGTCAACCCAACCCACAGATGCCAACCTACCCATAGAGCCCAACTCAGTAAAAGGTCTGTTTGTGAGGGAAGAATTCTGAGTGGCACTGCTTATATTTTTGTTGCTTGGAAAACAAATTATGTAACGAGAAGACAGACCGTGTTGAAAAGTAATTCTCACACAAGGTCTGTGGATGTAGTAGAACTTAATGTTGCAAAATTCTCCTTTTGCAGTCCTTTTGCACTGTCAGGGTTCAGCTCCTTCTATAACCACCTACAGAGAGACTTGTTCAGTTTCTCTGTACTGGTGCGTAGGCACAACTAAGCAGCTTCCATGGCAACCACCTTCAGATGTTTACTGATCTGCAAATAGGTAGTGAAGCTATGCAGATTTATTCAAAATGTATATAGAAGTTGATACGTATGGTGAGTTGGTAGCATTAGGTTATACCATGTATGTGCTTATTCAGAGAAAGAGAAGGAGGCATCTTGGCACAACCGGTTAGACTTCACAGTCTAATCCTAAACACTAGTCAGATCCTTTGAATTATTCTACTTTATTATTTCAGTTTCTTACTCTTTAAACTTGGGGGGTTTTCACATGCAATTAACCAATGTTGACTAGTGCTCGCACTTGTGTACTAGTCAGCTTTGGCCATACCCCCCCAGGATCAGATGCTTACCTGATTCAATCCTGGGGCCTATCCTCTGCTGGGTGATGCCATTTTGGCTGAAGCACCTTGTGCAACTGTGCGTGCATCAGTGCCATTGCTTTGACCACACAGACACTCTAAGCAGTCACATCTATGGTTGTCCGAGATGCCAGTGCACTTGTGTGGCACCTCAAATGACCTTGGAGCAGTGGAAGAAGGGCAAATGCTCTTGCCCCAGACACTTAAGGTAAGTTCCGGTAAACATTGGTTAACATGTGGAGCATGATTTCGTGCTCCACACCTAATCCACAATTAGTGAACTTCTGAGGAAGGAAGGCATGCTTGGAGGCTTTAGCAGCCTCCATGGTGTGCATATGCTCTTCCCCAGAAGTTCACAAATTATGCACTAGTGGCGGTAGTGCAAATAGGCCTTTGGATCCAAGTTTAACTATCAGATATCCAGCATCATAGCTGAGTTACTGAGTTACCTACCATTTGCAGTCAGCTCATGTTAGTATGTACTTGCTATGTTTATTTTTTATCCTCTTAAAGTGCAATAAATTCTCTAAACCTCTATGAGTGAATGCAATATCACAGCATTTTGGTGTTCGTATGTGAAACCCATGGGTCATTAACATTGTTACATTAACATTACTAAAAGGTTAGGCTGGAGAGCAGGAATCTGTTAACTGCCCACCCTGAGACCTTCCAGTAAAAGGCAGGTTATAAATACTCAATGTAAATATTCAAATAAAATGATTGAGTGTTGTCTGAGAACTGTGTCTACCATCTGCTGTTAATTCAAAGCATTAATCTCTCATGAACATTGTACTAAAACAAACTACATTTGTGTCTATGATTTAGCAGCATGTGATCCTTTAGAAAGACCTCATTATGGCATAATAATCTGTTTCAAATCTTTATTATTCTTAAAATTAGCCAACTTCTCTCTTCATATGAGCTAAAGAAAATCTTGTACAAATTCGATTTGATGTTGTCCCACCCAAATTTGAAGTGGTGAATCTTTCATGTTGCTTTTGATCTAGTTTACTGGTATTCAAAGTATAATGACTGGAGGGCTTTACTAACCATCTAGTGTGTTTTGGGAAAACCTGTATGTCCTTGAGAAAATATTTGAGGATATTAATTGTGAGCAAGCATTCAGTGGGTGTTTTTCCACTGTCACTAGAAGTACCCATTAAGTACCCATTAATGGGTACTTCTAGTGATCGTGGAAAAAGTACCCAGTGTTACAAGGGTAAAGCAGGCTTCTTCAGTGTTGTTAGTCCTATTCTTCTATTCACTTGACTCCAAAAGATCAAACTATTTAATGCTAAGGAGAAGGTTAATAATTCTTCCATTTTCATGCTGCTGTGGACAGTCTGAATGTAATCAGAGAGAGCTCTGCTTCTGTTGATTAGTCATGAGTGCAGCTCAGACACACATGTCTGGTTTAATCTTTTTCCTTACAAACCTCAGTTCCAGCACAGAAGGATTAAGGGAGCAAAACAGCCAGTGTGACATTAGATTGTAATCTTATGTTTGGGTGATTCAGTATTTTTTGCTTGTTTGGAACTCCTGCTGGTTAACAATAAAACAATGTTGTTCACTGCTGCTCACTATTCCTAGCAGTATGACAGTGTTTCATCTTCTTAATGGCTGTGATTCTGCTTCCTAAATAAACTTAAAACGCTTTATGTTATCCAGCTGCACTAGTTCTATCAGTAAGCCACATTCTAGGGTGATTCAGTTCTTCAGCTACCACTAGACAATTAGGTTTGCTGAAGATTTGTAGCTTGAAATGTAAAGATTTTTATGAAGTTGAAGAACAGAGTGAGCCAGTTTGATCTAATGGTTAAGGAGCTGGACTCTTATCTGGGAATACCTGGTTTGATTTTGCAATCCCACATGAAGCCAGCTGGGTGACATTGGGCTAGTCACTGCTCTCTTCTGAGCTCTCACAGCCCCAGAACACGGGAGGGTGTTCTGTTGTGGGGAGAAGAATAGAAAGCTTCGTCAGCCACTTTGAGTCCCCTTACATGGGTGAGAAAAGCGGAGTAGAAAAGCCAACTCTTCTCTTCAACTCTTCTCTTGTACTTAATCTTTGGTATACCCAAACAATTGAACAGTAGGCGCTAATTAGAAAATATGCAATTTAGTCGTTATAAACAATGCAAACTGAACTATAAAACTGGCAAAATGTTTCGCAAATTAGGTCATAAAGTATTCCATATATATAATACTTTATATGGCTGTTCATTTCTTTCCATTATTTCTTTTTTGTTGTTTAGCTGTTCATTCGTTTCCGACTGTTTGTGACCCTGTGGACCATAGCATGCCAGGCCCATCTGTGTTCAATTATCTCTTGGAGTCTTCCCAAGCTAATATTGGTTGCCTCCATAACATTATCAAACCGTCTTACCCTCTGTTATGCCTTTCTCCTTTTGTCTTCAATTTTTCCCAGCATCAGGGTCTTTTCTGCTGAATCCTGCCTTCCCAGTATGTGGCCAAAGTCTCTGAGTGTCTACTTTAGTCTTAGTCCTTCCAATGAGTAGCCAGGGTTGACTTCCTTTAGCGTTGACTGATCTGATCTTCTTGCAGTCCAAAGAGACATTTTCTCCAGCCCCAGATTCTGAAAGTGTTGATTCTTTGACATTCATGCTTTCTTACAGTCCAACTGTCACAGTATACACAAGAAGCTACCTTATGCCAGGCTAGATAGCTCACCCATGACTGCCATTGTGGCACTCTGGTGCTTCCAAATGAGATCATAAAGCCACCTTTTACTTCACATATGAACTGCACAGTAAAATGCCAACTGATTGGTGAGTCTTCATCGCCTTTTACTATTTTAAGCTACCTTGTCTTCTGGCTTTCTAAACTTGGGGACATCTAAAGTTACTTGAACTCTCATCACCACGGTACCCCACAGCAACAATATCTTCAGTGGGTGAGCGTATGAGGATTGTCACATACAGTGACATGTGTCGTGCTTCTGTGTTCAGAGGTCTGATTGTGGTGCATATTAAAGCTTGTTGTCGCAGCTTTTAGCAATCATTACACTTCCTGGAGGAAGGAAGTAGGCTTTCTTTAGTTTAATACAGTTGGAATGGATTTGTGGGGAACTGCCGATATACAGAGGTTTTAATCTCACATGGTTAGATTGTGAGAAACCTTTTTGAAGAAATAAAGTGCATGTAAAACACAATCTAAATTGTTTCCTCAGACATAGCCACCACTGTTCTCTCTCTCTCTGTATATATCAGTGGTTCTCAACCTTCCTAACGCCGCAACCCTTTAATACAGTTCCTCATGTTGTGATGACCCCCAACTTAACCCTAACCCCCAACCATAAAATTATTTTTGTTGCTACTTCATAACTGTAATTTTGCTACTGTTATGAATCGTAATGTAAATATCTGGTATGCAGGATATATTTTCATTGTTACAAATTGAACGTAATTAAAGCATAGTATTCACATCAACCACAGCTGAACATAAAAGTGTTGCTTTACCTCCAATACTGCTGTTTCCTACACAGTAGCTGCTCTCTACTGTATTTGTATGGGGTGTATGTGATGGGGTTGGCGCGAAGATGTCATCACGCCAGGTACCCCTATGTGGATGTATCTGCATGTGGGCAGACCTGCCTGAGACAGAGAGAGGAGCAATGTCTCGGTTCCTATATGTTTTCCTATGATCTTAGACCAGTGATGGCGAACCTTTTGAACTTAGTGTGTCAAAATTTGCAAGAAAACGTAGCTTAACTCGGGTGCTGTGTCACACCTAGAAATATCCATAATTTTGTGATATTTGGAGCTCTAGTAAAAATGTTATATTTTTGATATATGTATTTTATTAAAAGCAAAAACAAATAATTCTTTACATTAGTGACTTTTGTTGCTAAATCTTCAGTTGAAAGTTGGTATTTCATACCCTTCAAGAACAAGCAAGCACTACATGTCCAGGTGCCAGGGTGACCATGTGTGTAACCCAAAAGGGCTTGGCGTGTCACCTGTGACACACGTGTCATAGGTTGGCCATCACCATCTTAGACGATCCCTGTGAAAGAGTAGATTGACCCCCCCAAAGGGGTCACGACCCACAGGTTGAGAACCACTGGTATATATGTTTATATAATTTATGAGTAGGATTTTAAACTTTCCCAGAGTTTCCAGTTTTCTATTGGGAGACTTTTTTCTTTCTTTTGACTTGGGGGTAGGTGGGTGGGTGGAATGCACAAAGTATTGTTTATTTGCTTTTTACTGTAACTTCACTTAAAACTTTAGCAGCAATATGTGGCAATGCAGCACAAACATTTACAAAACACATAGGTAAAAAACATACGTTACCGTGATACATTGTCGAAAGGGTAAACTGATGGATACACTTCACTTACAAACAATTTTAACCAACAAAGCAAGGAACAACAAGCTTTATGGATCATTTAATTTTGTAATGGTCTAACTTGTATCATGTTGGTGCACCAAGTGTGGGAATGAAATGGTAAGCCTACGCTTAAGAAAAAATTCATTGTCGGGAAAAGGCTAGGAAGATAGGGGTTGTTTCTAGCCGATTCTAGAAAGGGAGACCACTTGGATTGAAACCATACCTGTTCTGAGGCATCTAACAATATATTTTGTTGAGCAGTTATGCTATCATTTTAAAATGTTAATCCAGACCCTGTTTAACCACTGCTCTCCTGAAAAATGTGGAGGTTCTTTCCAGTGTTGAGCATTCCATATTAACACCCTACATCCACAAAATATTGTTCACCCTAACCAACTGTTTTCCAAGTTTTTGCCCCACGTCTGATCTCCCCCACACCCTTGTCGAGGGAAAGGACCCATCTTTGCAGCTCTTAGCATTGACCTGAAAGACAGGAACTGTGTACAACATTTCCTTCCTCTTTCAACTTCTACTTGCAGAATTCCTACTTACAATCTTGGAGCTGCAGCCATGTGGTTACTTTCCAAGAGCAGCTGACTAGTCTTAGCACCCTAGACATCTTGGGAAGTCTTGACTAAAGACCATTGCATTTAAGCGTAGTTGGCAGTCGGTATGTACCAGACTTACACAAGGCTGCTTTTCATATGTAAACTGTAGAATTCATTGGCACAACGTATCATAGTCACTTTTAAATGGCTTAAAATACATTTCTCATTGCTTTTTTTGGGTGGCTGCTCTTGCAGTTACTTACGATGATCGTACTACATTGGCTCCTCTCTGTTAAGATTTGATCCAGATGGGGAAGAGAGTAGCATTTTGATCTGGATTCAGGAAATGTACAGATGAGAGTGCTGGAGCAGAACTTTTGCCAGAAGTCAGCCTTAAGTAGAGCTTCCAGGCATAAGTGCAGCAGGCTGAATGTTAGGGTACTTCCAAGACAAGGAATCGAGTTGCAGGTTCGTCCCGAAGGAGGCTTTATTGCATAGTTACAATAAAACACCAATAAGGTACATACTTGGGGGTTAAATGCATGGTTATATAGGTACATGCATGGTAGACAAACATCCAAAGACAAATGAGCGAAATATGCATGCAAGTAGGAGAGTGAGAGAGGATAGAAGAATGCGTGTGTATATGAATAGTGATACAATTTACAACACACATAGTTAGGTGGCTTCTCATGCCAGGTTGCAGGATTGCTCCTGGAGTCAGACTGACCTTAATCTCAGAAGCTGCAGGTTCCCATAACAAAACTGAGCATGATTAGCCATAATAAGAAGTACAATAACAGAATGTGTTGACAAGCTCTTTCAACACTGCTACAGCCTTGAGGCCTAGGCATGAAATTTCTGTCCCTGCTGCACGGCTCACTGTGTGAGTGTGTAACAAGAACTGTCTCTATATCATAAAATATTCCATTTTCCAGAAGATGTCACACAGCCATTGGTACTACTTGTCTACATACAGTTTTAAGTATTGTGGCATCTGTATGTCTGGAATGCTTGTATAGTGCTCCATCATTGTAGTTACAGATTTAGACGATAAGTAAATGTATCAGTCCCCAGGAGACATGGCTAGTTGGAAGTAGTCTGTGTTGTGTGAACTGGGCTAAGACTATGGTTCCATGCCTGGGCCTGCTTACTCATCTTTGCATCTGGGTCCTGGCATGAAGATTTTTGGGGATGCAGCATTAACTGTTCTGTTTGATTTGGCAACCATGCGAGGAGGATCACAGGTTCTTCTCGTTGTCCTGGCTTGGCGGTGGACCATTGGCTGTGGAGCAGATCTCAATTAAGGGAGAAATGTTTCCTGGTAGGCTGTCCCTGCTGTCCTTTCTGCTATGGTACCCACCTTGAGTGACTGGAGACTTGCCTCACTCAGGCCTCCTTAAGGTTGCAAAAAAATCAGAAGTCCACATGCCTCAGAACTTAATTTTCAACTGCTTGCTTTTTTAAACTTCTTATTAAATTCTAGAAAAGCTGGTTTAAATTTTTAAGTACATTCATGTAAATTCAATGGTTGTCATTTTGTTTTCCCTTTGCATTTCTCATCCAGAATTATTGATGTTTTGAATGGATAATGTAGTCACTTTCAGTTCTTAGATGTAACAGCAAGCTGCTTACCTAGACCAGATCCAATAGAAGTTTCACTGCATAATATTTGGAAAGGTTTCTGTTTATTTATGAGAAAGTGTTCAAAAACTGTTGATAGAAGATGGCTGAGAAGGTTTGGAGAAAACCCTCTGGTGTTGTGTGAAATAACAGAGGATTGCCCCGGAAGTGTTTCCTCCAAAATAGATATGACAAAATGGACATTGTACTTGAATTTCTATAAATAGTATTTTGTTCTTAAACGTGGTCTCTTTTTTTCTGTTTTAGGTTATGTAAGATTTTTCTGTACCTCCTGGAGGACTCTAGAGTAACCCATCGAAAGCTCAGTATGTGAATAACCAGGATATGATGCCAACAGATCTCCAAATGGTTTTATAGTTTGACCTGATGACTCTTCTGGATATATATTTCTCTCTTTAAGAATAAGTGCGAAGTCCAAATCCTGCTCACTGGCAGATATTTTTATGCTAAGATCATGGACCATCTTACTAGGGAGAAAGATGAAAGGAGAACAGGAAAGGGAAATCCAGCAAGAAATTCACACAGTTCCCGAGCATCAAGTTCTACTTCAGCCTCTGGTGTTCTTATGGTTGGGCCCAATTTCAGAGTTGGCAAGAAGATAGGCTGTGGAAATTTTGGAGAACTCAGGCTAGGTAAGAGCGTAGTAATTTAATTAGCATGCTCTGGAAGAAGCTCCATTCATTCAGTTGGTTAGAAGTCTTTTGATTGACTGAAAAGCTATCCTCAGTGGACCGAGCAGTGGATCTTTCATGCTTATGTTAAAAATCGTAGGTAACAGATGTCAGCTTAGAGGAAAGGCCCTATTGTAAAATGAATCTTGCTGTTAACGTAAACAATGTACTCAGAGGTTGCCTTTTTCTTGTTTTATTCATATGTGACTCTGCACAGGTTTAATCAATGCTATTGATTTAGAACTCTGATAATGAACTTACCGTGCTTGTAAATAAAGTCAACCAAGGGCAGACCTGCCTGCAGTGTGGAAGAAAGTACATCATGAATTTGTCTACAATAGTATTATAGTGGAGAGTTTTAAAATGTCTTTAACACACTTCAGCTCCAAAAATCTTGGAAAAAGTCAAAGCAGCTTACTTTTCAGGTGGTAGGTTCTCCATCTCTGAAGGTTTTTAAGAAGAAGCTGGACATAAAGACATAAGAGGAGGCCTGCTGGATCAGGCCACAGCTTATCTAGTCCAGGATCATGGCCCATCAATTGCTTCTGGGCATCTCAAGCAGAAGACAAAAGCAGAAGCTTCACCTGCTCTTGAATCCCTGCCAATGGCAGTACCTAGGCATCCATTCTAATAACCATTGATACACCTGTTGTCCATGAATTTGTCTAACCCTTTCTTAAAGCCATCTAGGCTGGTAACTGTTAGCACCTCTTCAGGCAGCAAATTCCATAGACTGATGACCCTCTGGGTGAAGAAATGCTTCCCCTTGTCTGATCTGACTTTCCTGCCCATCAGCTTCATATACGCCCCCTGGTTCTAGTGTTGTCCGGTAGATGCTTCTCCGCATTCCTGACCCTTGCAAAGCCTCGGAGAAGATAATTCTTGTGGTCCTTTCTAATTGCACAATTATGTGGTTAGACCACTTGTCCATTTATTCCAAGAGAAACTTAACATGCCTGTTGATCCCAGGTAGATAATTTCTGATTGCCTTTTATGTGAAAAGGAGATTATTCACCGTCTGAGCAGCTTTTCAGGAACTTCTTTGGGGCTTCATTCCTTATACCTCTGCTGCACTGAGACTAGTGTAGGGCAGCATCTAAAGTAAACAAGATTATTGGAGGAAATAATTGAAGGGTATGAAGGACTGAAGATGCTGAGTGCTTTGCTAGAAATTCATTTGTTCCATCAGAATTACAATATTTTAAATTAGAGTCAATAAAACTAAGTAATCACTATAGCAGGTGCGTGTGAATTGGCCAGGTCTTTTCATTTATTTTCTCCCTGCTTGGAGTTAAAATGCAGTGACAAGTATATTTGAGGATACCGCTGGCATCAAAGAAGCTAAGATTGCACTGTAATCTGTCCCTTCTGTGATATTGGGTGTCTCTTTGGTTCTTTTACAGGCAAAAATCTTTATACAAATGAATACGTAGCAATCAAACTGGTGAGTGAACCTAACAGTTTTTAAACATCTCTCCCAATCTACATGCAATAGAAAATCCTGATCTGTTGTTCCTAATTGTGTCTCTGCTCTGCATTTTTGCTGGTAAACGTTCTATAAATATAGCTGCATAACAGTACTTTGTCTAGTAAATTACCTCTGCTAATAGCCACAAGTGGCAAAATGTCTCCTCCTGTCCTGTTTCAGCTGGGGAGATGATTCTGTAAAATATGGACAGGGAGTTCTTAAAATGTATGAGGTCTGATCTTGGAAAACTTGCAAATGCCATAATCTCTAAATAAGGAGACCCTTTTATTTATATTCACCTGTTCCCCCAAAAGCCCACCCAGCAATCTGATATACTATCAAAATGTATGGATAAGTGATTTTCTTTGCCCATTCACGGATAAACGAGACCAGTAGATAGGGAAACTAGGAATAGCAAAGGTTTCCTGTGGTACAACAGAAAAAGTGGAAGAGAAGGCACTTTCCCTTTGAGTTACCTAATCCCAGGCTGTTTAGAGCTATATTTGTCAAATAAGCAAATAAATTTGCCCTAGAAATAAAATGGCAGCGACTGCAAATCTCTGACCAAAAGTTTCATAAATTTGCAACAGGCAACTTCATTTGGAAACTTATTTGCTGGACTAATCTAAGAATAGCAGTTGGCATGTTTTTCTCTGAGCTTTCTTGAAAATATTATTTCATGAACTGAGGTACAATATTCTAGCTCTGTGTTCTTACATGTTTCCGTTTGATCGTTAATTTAGAAGGCTGCGAAAATGTCAGAATATTGGGCAGCAGCCCTTCAAAATCTTGTTAAATGTACCGCTTGTCCTAACTTATTTTCAGATCTGAGAATTCCAAGTTTCTGGCATAGAGTTTGATTGCGTCTGACTTCTTCGCTCTCTTGTTTTTATAGGAGCCATTAAAATCTCGTGCCCCACAGCTGCATTTAGAGTATAGGTTTTATAAACACATTGGCTCTACAGGTAAGTAGTATGTTTCCCAAAAAGAAAGTAGATTGTTAAATAATACAAGCATGCCTGTCATAACTCATCATCCTGAGGGTTTAGTCCTGAACAAATTGCAGTAATAAAACCTACTTCCAGTTTGTACCAGAAGAGTAAATTTTGCTTATGCACTACTGTGCTGAAACTCCAATTAGACAATGTTATGAAATTTAAACTTAATAACTAAAACAAATATTAAATATTTTGTATTGCAATGTTTTTTACACTGCTGTGTGTGTTAAATGTCCATGCATTTCATTGTAAACAGCATTGTGCACTTTGCTTTGGGACATAATGGAAAGGGTAGACAGATCTCCTGTTCACCATAAAAAAGGGTGCAGCCTTGGGAAAGAAAGAAGAGGCTGACTCTGGGGCTGTCCTACACCTTTCTGGTTTGGAATGCAGTTCTATGTCACTAGGCTGGGAGAAATCTGTAAAGTCTTTGGGGCTAACACCTGTCAGGCACAACATAATAATCTGCCTGAATGTACAGTGGTTTACTGTCCTTTAATGTTTAATTGCTGGCTGACTGAAGCCGCGGGCTGGTTAAAATAGTCTCAACAGCAAACAATTTATTTTAAAATGTGCATCTGTTAAATTACCTGTGTCAGTTTCAGTAGCTTTGTAAAGTTACTAAAGAACTTTGGAATGAAGCATCCCCTCCAGTTAGAATGTTCCCATTTCCTCTCAAACAGGCGTGAATATGTTACGGTAGTTTTTAAACTGTAACCAGGAGAAAGCTGCCAAGTATATTTCTAGCCAATTTCCCAAAATAAATTTGATTCTTTGAAAAAGACTTGGTTTGTCTGTTCAGCTACTTTTAACCCAGACCTAGTGATTAAAAGTCCACTTGATTTTGGGACTTCCCATACACTCATGAGTGCCCTTGTAACTGCACGTGTGCTCCACGTGGTTCGGCAAAACCCTGCTTCCCTCCCAAGGGCTCCCTGCATGCTTGCCAAAAATGTCAGAGTCCTTCACCTCCCCCCCCCCCCTTGCAAATTAAATTCAGAGATTGCCATCAGAGGTGTGAAAAGCAAAAACACTGGAACACAGATTCCAAAATTACTGCGTAGTAGGAAAGTGTGCAAACAAATTTAATGGTTCGCTTCTAATCAAACCAAGCACTGTTGGTTTGGTTTCGCTTTGAACTGTCCCTGTCTCTCCCCCCCTCCCCCCCAAAAAAAACCTACAGAGTGGTTTGGTTTGCATATTAATTGTATTGAACCATGCTGTGGTTTGCTTGGTTCATACCAATTCAAAGCCGGGTTTTGAACAACAGGATGATTCGGTTCACATGCAAATGGCTCAGTTTGTTTCAGACTGCAAATGAACCAAACGAGTTCAGAACATTTCTATGTAAAAGTAGTGAGAGTGTTGTTTCTTCTTTTAATTGAAAAAAATCAGTTTAATGCAAACAAGAGGTCATCCATTTTAGATAAGTAACAATCATATAAACAGTACACCAACCCTTTAATGAATCATTTACAAACATCTCTTTTGCCTCCATGCAGTTGAAGGCTTTCCCCAGGTATATTATTATGGACCTTGTGGAAAGTATAACGCCATGGTACTTGAACTTCTTGGTCCAAGTTTGGAGGATTTGTTTGACCTCTGTGATAGAACGTTCACTCTGAAAACTGTCTTAATGATAGCAATCCAACTGGTGAGTAAAAGAAGTCTTTGGATGGTTTCCTTTTCCTTTGAAACACCCCTTTCAGTTTCAGAATTACTGGCTGTACATAAGGAACTTGTGATCTCCATCTTTACTCCATCAGTAGTCAAGGCTGATGGGAATTGGACTCTCGGCTTCCTTGGATTACCAGATTTTCTTTTATAAACTGCCTTTCCAAACCAGTTGCTCAAGGCAGTTATACTTTATAATACCTAATAGATTATAAAATTACATACAATACAAAATAATACATAAAATTACACCGAACCTTGGGTGAGGACAGAGCAGAAGCAACAAATTTCCAGTTTCCTTTCTTCTCCCAGCCATGCACAGCCGTACTTACACTTGTGGCAGGGCAGGGAAGGGCAGAGGTAGAGGCAGCAAACCCCAGGTCTTCTTCCTATCAATGGAAACTTTTCTCCTTTGTGCTTCACCTTCATGGTGGCTCATGCTGGGCTGGAGTCACTGGCTGCACAGTTTGACAGCTGGCCAGCATGCTTTCTTTGCCTATTAGGTCTTCTGGAAGTGGAGGATCATGGATCCCTGCAGCAAACTGCAAGCACTTTCTCTTCCTTTATCAGAAGCATTCAAAGGCCATGGTCACACTTCACTTTTAGGGAGGACTGAAGTCGTCTTAGGTGCTTGGAGACCAGACGCCAAAGTGGGCATCCATTTTTTCTGAGGACTTTCCTCGCCACACGGTCAGAGAAAGGGGGTAACCTGTCCCTGCTGGCCCTGCCTGGAATAGGTGAAAGTGAAGTGAGTTCCTCCTCCTCGAGTCCACATGCTCAGATTTTCAAGCTCCCATTGCCAAAAAGACAATGAAATAGTTTTGTCAAGATCGATTGTTCTAGAAGGGATCTTTTACTCTTTTCCTGTTTTTTAACATTAACATTTATGAAAAATATAAGCACTAACAAATGCAGCTGATGCATACTTGGCCCTTTTGCTTTTGTAGCAAAATTGAGCACTTTCAAATGGTTTACCCAGCAAATTGTTGTTGGATACCCCCACCCTCATTTATGTTTGCCTAGAAAACATCCCCAAATCCTCTACAATTTCTGAAAGTTCTGAAACAGATTAGTTTCACCCTTTAAAAATCACTGGATTCTCATTGGATCTAGTTTAACTTTAATTAGCACTTGACATGAAACAAAGAACTTTTCCCATTTCCCAGCTGCTGAACGTTTGGGGTTGTTAGAAAATCTTATAACCATGTAATATCGTCAAATGCTGGGAGTTTATAATGTGATGAAGGGCACAGTTCTAAGAACACAACTTAAATTTAATAACTTTGTAATTTAAGATGCTTGAATAACACATTCCTTTCAATTGCAGATCACGCGAATGGAATTTGTACATTCAAAGAATCTTATTTATCGAGATGTTAAGCCAGAAAACTTCCTTATTGGTCGACAAGGAAACAAGAAGGAACACATCATTCACATAATAGACTTTGGCTTGGCCAAGGAATACATTGATCCTGAAACACAAAAACACATACCTTACCGGGAACACAAGAGCCTGACTGGAACGGCAAGATACATGTCAATCAACACGCATCTTGGCAAAGGTTTGCCTAGTCCTCAAGATACCTAGAAAAGCATTTTTTGCATTTGTACTTTTTAATTTATATCTCCATGACAATTTTGCATTTGACAGGTTCAGGCAGAAGAATTTATTTCACAGAATTTTGGTGCCTGTTTTTTTTTTTAATGGAACAAGGGTTCTTGTAACCTTCTGTGCAAAGGCTGGTATAATATTGCAAGTATTTATGAACTTGGTGAAAATGGTTCCTAATAAATCTTCAGGCTATTTTATGTCATTCCTCAGCAAATCTTTTCCTTAATACTGCTTGGTTTGTTGACAAGTAGTTGCACATGTTTGGTTGCATTGTTGTTGATTTCCTGCCCTTAAACTCTTTTAAGTGTTTTTGCATTTTTGTCTTCCTGGTAATAGAGCACACAATAGTATCTAAAATAAGGGTGGCAGCTAATGAGACTTTTACAGTAGAGGCCAGACAGAACATTGGCAATAACTTTAGGCTGGACAACAGGATCTAGTATATGTTATCATCTAAAGCGACAGCAGGGACTTGTTTAGTTTGGCCCCCTTTCTCCACTCATGTGCCTTTCTGCTCCTTTTGCCTTCTAGATAGTGGCACCTGCTAGTCTGTCTGAGAACCAGTAAATCCAAGGGGAGAATTGCATTTCCGTTGCGTTGTTTCTGCACAGAAGAGGTTTTACTTCTTCCACTTGCATCACCCTGACATTGGGGATCGGTAGTGCTGCCTCCTACTCATTAGAGAGAATTTTTAAAGAATTCAAAGTAGGGGTGTGCACGAATGCAATTTTCAACATTTGATTCAAATTGAATATTCAAATGTCCGAATTCGTACAAATAGAGAAAAAACCCGAGTGTATTAAAATTTGAACCGATCCGGATACATTTGTATCTATTCGTACCAATATTCTATATGTGTTTGATGATATGAATGTTGACAACATTTGTATGTATCCATACGCATCCCATTTTTATCCTGTATGCTTCGCGTTTTAATCCTGCCCATATCTGTACAGATGTGTACGGATACAAATAAGATGTGTACGGATACATATGTAATGCGTACATATCTGTACACATACGAATGTCTTAATTATTTGTACAAATGGTTTGAAGTTTGTATTCCTTCGAATATTTAAAAATGAATGTTTGGACATTTGAGTCGAATGTCCAACTTTGGCCGAATTTGATCAGAAAACAAATATTTTGAATATTCCTGCACATTCCTACTTCAAAGCTTTTTTTATATATACTTGGCGAAGCTGTGGAGAGTTACTAAAACCTGCCCGGAAGGCTGATATTGGCCCTAGGTGAGTCACCCCGTCTTGAAGATTATTCTTTATGTTCCAAAAGGTGGGATACGTTTTGCCATCTTTGAGAATTTGCACCTGTTTATCTTGGCGAGCTTGAGTGAGTAATCCAATAAACCCTACTGCTATGGTCCTCCCCTTCCCCCGATGCACTAAAGCCCAACTTCATTAAATTCTGATCACCTAGATTTGGAGTTAATCCCATTTTATGATTTGGAGATAATTTGCTGTGTGTACACAGATATTTGAAGTGGCAATTGTTGCAGAGGTGTTGCTGGAATGCATTTTAATTCAAGGCTGACATTTATATCCTGATCGGTACCGAAAGCACTATGTAAAAACACAGCATGGATGTATTTAAAAACTCCTATGGACAGTCGGTGTTTCTTGGCCCACGTGTGTTCCACTTACTTACAAATGTACTTCTGTTTTCCTGCATTGCATTGGAGCTAGCAGACAGTTCTTGTTCTAGTGGCTAAAACATTGATGTCTTCTCATGTTTTTCCAGAGCAAAGTCGGCGAGATGATTTAGAAGCCCTTGGACATATGTTTATGTATTTTCTCCGAGGCAGCTTGCCCTGGCAAGGCCTGAAGGTATTAAAGTATATTGCTTGGTATGGTTGCCTCTGGCGTCTATTACTTGCCATCTGCTGTCAAGATCCATTTGAATTGCTTAGGATAAAGTAGACCCCTTTGGACACGGTAGCTGGTGTGGAGACCCCTGTTTACAGTTGCAGGCAAATTGGCATAAATCTTTGGATTGGCCTTTTTAAACAACCAGAGGTTCCTTTGCTAGATTCTTTTTCTCTCCGGTCAATCCTGCCTCCCTCGTGCTTCTCTGATTTTTCCTTTGAGTTCCTATTCCCTTTTTTCTCTCTTACTTCCCCAAAGCATGCCCTTTCAGTGACACAGCTTAGCAGTTTTAGATGCTTCACGGCCTTTGGGAAGCTGCCTTTAGTTCACCATATGTTCTCCTTTTGCTGTAAAGCACACAGTGGGGTTTTCTCCCCTCTGCCCTGAGTCCATTCTTAACAGCATTTTTCGATATGGATTTTAAAAAGCAGTCGTCCAACAGTTTTTCATTCTGTGCCCTCTATGATCTCGTAATGACAACAGGAATAAAATCCATCTACTTCTTTTTTTCTTTCTTAACACAACTCCAGAAGTACATCCAACTTCTATGTAAGAATAAGAGTGGAAAACAGCGTAGTAGCAAGCATCAGACCCTGACACACTATGCTTGCCCAAATACTGCAGGGAAAAACGGTTTGTGTCTGGCTCATCCCCTGTTCTGTAACAATTTTTTTTCTTTTTACAAAAGGAATATCTACCTTTCCTTCTGGTTAAAGAGAAGAGCCGATAGTATAGTTAGCATAATTTTGTAGAGGCCGATGTCCATTCTGCTTTGTTTTTTTTAAAGACCCATTGTCTTCATGTGAAATTTACCCTAGTCTGTTATAGCCTACAGACTTCATTCCTTAAATACACATTCCTGCCTTTTCAAATTATCATTAAAATGAGCATTTCTGCAATAGCACAGGAGCAGGTATTTGTGGTGTCATAACGTTGTTTTTATTCTTAAGAGGAAACTACTCTAGATTCTTCTTTTCCTGCACCAAATCTCCTCTTCCATATCAATATTCTTGGTTTTCCTCTTCTTGTCTTCCTTCCTTTTCATGGTTCCTTGCTGAACTTAAGGGGGAGAAGCCAAAAGGGGATTAGTGCAAACCCAGTGCATTTTCTCTCTTTTGGAATGGAATGGAAAGGAAAGGAAATAGGGCTTTGAATTGAGCTATGAAGCGATGTTCCTAAACCGATTTGCATTTTACAGGCAGATACTTTAAAAGAGCGATACCAGAAGATTGGTGACACAAAGAGGAACACTCCAATTGATGTTCTCTGTGAGAACTTCCCAGGTACATTTTGGACTAAATAGTATGTGTCAGTTATGCAAAGCGCTTTCTTGATATAGAAGCCAATCTGGTTTTGTGGAAACATTTTTGTGCCAGGCACTGTAGTCAAATATGGCAAACATCAGAGTTGGCCGCAAGTTTTTCTGCTGCTGATCACTCACGTTTCTCTAAATTAGATGCAGCCACATGCCTAATGATGCTTCAAAGGCTTCCACTGGGTAAAGAGAGACTCGGTTGCATAAACATATCTATGCGTTTTCCATAGCAACAGTTGAGAAGTGGATTGCTATTTTCTTCTTGAGTTTTCCAGGCTAGCCCACAGTCCTTGGTATTTCCAGGCAGTTCCCCATTCAAGTTATAACTAGGCCTGACTCTGCTAGATAAGCAGTATGATTTCTATCACTCTTTGGCTTGTTTTTACCTATGGACCAGGGCAGTGAAATTCACAACAACTTTGCTGTGCTTTACAGCATGTCTTATAGTTAATTAGCTCTGTGTTTTACTTGTCTTCTTCTCCAGCTGTGAAAGTAGGAGTTTCACTTTTCTCATAAGCTATTAGCATGCTTCGTGATCCAGAAGCTTCGAACTAAATACAGTTTGCAAGTTGCATACAGTGAAAATCATGTATTTTACCTGAAGATCCAAGCAAAGTGTGTAGAGTCCCCCTGAGGCTGCCTTAAACAGTCTTACAGTCTCCTTTCTATAAAGGCAGCGATAAACACTACATGTACTCAAAAGACACTGAGATTGGTTGGGCTTGTGGGCTAGGATTTAATTCAGCATAGCTCTGAAATTGTCACTCCTCTTTCTGTTTTTCATTTGGCTTTATTTCTTTAAAACCTGTAAGCTCTAGTTCTGGATACAGGACCTTTGTAGTTCAACACTAAAGTGCTGAACACCTGTCCTGGACTGTTGAGGCGGTACATTTGTTGTTGTTGTGGGGAAATAATTGTGAAATACTTATATAAGTATCCCCCTTCCCTGTCCTCAGCTGCTGTTTTTAGTTTTTAATGGCATGAAGAGCCTGTTTATATCTCCAAGAGGCCTCAAAGATACCCAAGAAACCCTTTTTGAAATGATTTTGTCCTGACCATCTTGAAAGTTGGCAGTCTGCTGCATAGATTTATAAATTAGGGGATTGATCTGACCAGTAGGTAACCTTGAAATATGTTCTGCTTCTACTTCTTTCTGAACAGATTGTCTGATGTTGCTTCTTCCTAATTCCCTTTAACAGAGGAGATGGCTGCTTATCTTCGTTACGTCAGGCGCTTAGACTTCTTCGAAAGACCAGACTATGATTACCTACGAACAATCTTCACAGAATTATTTGAAAAGAGAGGATTCACCTTTGATTATGCCTATGACTGGGTTGGCAGGCCAATTGTAAGTTGGGGTGTGTCTGGGGGTGACATACCTGCTGCTCTTCCAATGAAGATTGCTTATCTCTCTCTATATATTTACGTTTCTATCCCACCCTATACCCTAAGGTCTCAGGGCGGGTAACAGCATTTATGTCAGGCTGGCAAAGAACGACCACGAGACTCTTTCTTGAAAAAGATGAACAGTGATTTATTTCAGCTCAGCATTAGGACATTTCTTGTTGGGAGCAACTTGGGACAGAAAACCCAGCATATTTATATGTTTCAAAGCTGGGCAGGGTGGTCCTTAACCTGAACAATAACTATTTTTCAAAACCAATTTAAACTTGGAGCCAAAACCTCCAAAAACAAATGTATTGCTGGATCTCAGCAGGGAGGGGGGAGTCAACTGTCAACAGGCAGCCATTATATTCATATATACAGAATCCCATAGGTGGCAGAGATCTTACATACAAATATTATGGCAGGCAGCTAGCCCTGCCTGACAGTTTACAAACAAACATGTTAAAATGGAGCCATATATATAAAACAGTATAAAACACTAATGTCTGTGGTGGGGGGAAACTATATCACATTTAGCCAAAGGCCAGAGCAAAGAGGTGTGTCTTTACCGCCTTCCTGAATGTATACAGTGAAGGAGCCTATGCACACCTCAAGGGGGAGACTATTCCACAGCCTGGGGGCCATTACTGAGAAGGTCCTCTCTTGAGTGCCCAACCATCTTCCTATTGAAGGTAGTGGGACAACTAGGGAATAGGCAGTCCTGGCCATGGACATCCACCTGATGTGCTCTCTTCCGGCAGGCCTTTCCAGACTAATTTTCTCAGATTAACCATCCCGGCTCGGGCTCCCTGACCCCCTCATTCCCCTTGTGGCCCCATCGTAAGTGTTGGTTGAGGAGCTCTGGAGCAACACTCGGGCTGTTAGTCCGTTTAATTATGTTTTATATTTTTGATACTCTATTTTAATTTGTCATATTGTTTAATTATTTTTTAAGGGGGGGAGGGACTATAATGTTTTATTCTTATATGATGTTTTTATTACATTTATTGTTGTTAACCGCCCGGATTGGTTCGCCACAGGGCGGTATACAAATAAATATTATTATTATTATTATTATTATTATTATTATTATTATTATTATTATTATTATTATTATTATTATTATTATTATTATTATTATTATTATTATTATTATTATTATTATTGTCGGGGTCCTGCTTCCTTGATGCGAAGTATCTTCGTAACAGTGGGCCTTCTTGCACTTAGGCGATCAGGGCAGCCTTGCAGGCTCTGGGACACTCCACACACATACCACTTCCATCCCAGAGCATGCGAGATTGTCCCAGTCCCCCACAGCTTGACTCGGAGCATCTAGTACGCTCCCAGTCACCTCCTGCCGCTCAGTGTATGCACAACTTCCAGGTGCAAATGCTACAGGCAGATGAGGCAGTGCCATCCTTATGCTTCCTTCCAAATCCGTTACTCTGTTTTGTCTAATAACATTGGTGATGATGAAGCAAAATGTAATGCTTTCAGTAATTACAGTCTTGGTACTCTACCTGACAGGAAGACCTTACTGTTAAGAGTAGGTGTAATCTAGAACAGCGTATTGAAAAACTCAGCTCATTTTACGAAACTAAATATTCACATTGCTATAGTTGGCTGGATCATGCTAGATTCTAGGATTTGGCAGCTCGGACAAGAATGTCAACATTTCTTGAAAATTTAGGGGCTGTGTATGCATGGTTCAAGCTCTAAAATAAGCTGCTGTAGTTGTTAAGACAACACAGATTGTTCGGGGGTGTGTGCATATTTATGTTTGTGTTTCTTTTCTAGCCCACTCCTGTGGGTCCTATGCATGTAGAATCTGGACCATCTGTGACGAGAGATGCCCATGCGCTTAGAGACCGATCATCAATACAGCCATTTCGAAATCAGGTAGGCAAACTGCTGATGTGCTAATTTTCCATTTTGCCTTTACTTGTAACACTTCTTTCTAAACAATTGCCTTGTTTAAGGAGCCGGACTTTTCTCTGGGAGTACCAGGTTTGATTCCACCTCCCTCCATGAAGCCAGCTGGGTGACCTTGGCCAAGTCACAGCCCTCTTCTGAGCTCTCGCAGCCCCACCTACCTCACAGGGTGTCTGGTGTTGGGAGAAGAATAGAAAGCTTTGTCAGCCGCTTTGAGTCCCCTTAAATGGGTGAGAAAAGCTGGGTAGAAAAGCCAACTCTTCTTCTTCCATGAAGCCAGCTGGGTGACCTTGGGCTAGTCACAGCTCTCTTCCGAGCTATCACAGCCCCACCTGCCTCACAGCGTGTTCTGTTGTGGGGAGAAGAATAGAAAAGCTTTGTCAGCCGCTATGAGTCCCCTTAAATGGGTGAGAAAAGGTGGTGGAAAAGCCAACTCTTCTTCTTGGATACTTTGAAATCTACCCCCCCCCTGTTTTTTAGAGTTAGATCTTTTTAGTGTCTGTTACTCTTGTTAAGCCCTCCTGTTGAATCTCCAGCCCTGGTGGTTTTCCCTGTATACCCGTACATAAACTAGAGTCCTAACTTCTATGAGACCAGCAGATAATTTTCATGATGGTTGCTGGGTGTTAGTATTGCAACACAAGAACGCATGCCCTGAAATAGATAATAGGAAGGGGCTCTAAATGCATTGCAACAAACGGATATGATCAGATGGAGGGCATTTGGCCCTGTATAATTTGGATGAAGAGGTATGAAATCAAGTTAACAGAAACAGTATGAAAGTTGGAATTGAGCTGAGAACTGGTGAAAGCTTGCAGATTACTCACTAGAGAGAGCACTAATGTAAATCTTAAGAGGTCGGAGTACAATTTTAGATGCATGACTAGCAAGTGTGAAATTTATTTACTGATGGCATTTATATCCTGAGTTTTCTCCTAAGTCTGTTTGGGAGGAATGAACGTGAGAGTTGTCTGGTGTTGGCTCAACCCAAACCGAAATTTGGTAGCACTAGCCCCCCGGTCCACAGTTTTGACCACGAATCTAGGATTTGCAGGGTTAATTAAAAAATGAAAGGAGTGTTTTGTAAAGCATTGTAGAAATGCAATTTTTCCTGTGATTAATTGTGCACACTTTTAAAAAATATATAGCAAGTTTCTTCTGGATCTCCCTTTCTGTGTGAAGCTTGCTTTGATACTTCTTGCTTATGATTTCTGTCTAAAAGATAGAGGTAGTGATATCAAAATTCCTACCTAAAGTAAACACCTTGCCCTTTTCCATTGAGCTGTCTATCTACTTTTTAAAGTCAAACATTGCTTTGCTGTGGTTCACTTTTGCCTTTCCTCAGTCTTTTTGCTTTCTTGCTTGCAAATGCATGTACAGACTACATCAGAACGCCGAGGAGACTGGGAAATTCCACCAATGCGGCCGGCCAATGCTTTGTTTTTGTCATCTCAGTTGACTTCAGAACGGCATGGGGGATCAGTGCAGGTATTGGCCTTTGTGAAGCTCTTACTTTGCACCCAGATATGCTTGCCCGCCCTGTTCTTTGGGGTTCAGCAGTATGGCATGAGGAAGTGGCGATGGCTCAGCCGTTTGGAAAACACAGGGGCACAGACCCGGTCCCTAATAACTCCCTGTAGGAAGGTCTGAGAAACCATTCCATAGCCCTGCTGTACCTATCCATGGAGCTACCCTCAGTCTGCCACTGCAAGCATGGCTGGAGTTTCCCTTTCTGTTACGTGACGTGCATGCTCTTTCATTGAATGCCACGGATAAAGTGTGTGAATCAGCACTGTTGCAGAGTGTGGGAAGGGGCACAGTGACAGCTGCATGCACGCTCCGCTTGCTTCTCTAACAAAAGACGTCCCCTGTATGGCATAGGCTCTGCCTGCCTGCCTGCCTGCCCATCCCCTGTTCCCATTGCACCTGGCCTTTGGCTCATCTACATTTTACGCCTTTGTTATTTGTCCTTCTGCTAAATGGTGTCTATTGTGCGGACGCTGATTCCGTTTCTCGGTTCTCAGTAAAGTCTGAGCGGGTTAGTCCGCTGTTTTCAGCAAGTGCCAGTGAGCTGCTTATCAACACCAGCTTGCCACCTATATGCAATGCCGTGATGTGTGTTTGCCCAATTTAAATCCCCTGATGTTAGCGTGGGCCTTTTCATTTTCTTTATTTTTTTCTCCCCTAGGTGGTAAGCTCTACCAACGGTGAGTTGAACATTGAGGAACCAACGGGAGCACCGTCCAGTATACAGCTTGCGGCACGTACTGAGGTGGAAGTAGTGGAAGAAGCTAAGTATGTCAGCTGGGCTAACAGGTCTTTCCCCCCTGTACCATATGTATGTGAAACCTCTTTGTGTGCAGTCTTGTGTTTGATGCATACACCCATGAGCTGCTGTCGGATTCTTAGCTTCTGCATGCTTTACTTGCGCTGCCGAGGCCAGAGCATGTATTGCAGACAAGACTGATTATCTCAAGAGAATTTGCAGGTGGTATGTATAGTTAGGGCTAGAAGCCCCCATCCTTAATTCTGTATGTATATGACTTAGTTCAGTTTCTCCCTGGAGGCGTAGTGACTCACGTCCCCCTTTCTCCATTCTCGGAGACTGAGACCACGTGTCCAGCTACAGTTCATAAAACCATTTATTACAGATTGCTCATTAAAAATGTAAGTAAACCCTCTTTTGCATTCTTTTGCAAGTTGCCTGCTACATTGTGCAAGGTGTGAGGGTGTTTTTTGTTTTGTTTTGTTTTGCTTTGCTTAGGATGGAGAAGTAATGCTTTGTCCATTTTTAAATTTCTTTTATTTTTCTTGCCATCTCTGCCATCTGGTGGTAGCTCGCATGACTTGTTTTAACCACCCCATGAACTTTAATGTGGAATCTTCCCCCAGCGATCAGGAAGCGCCTCCTTTACTTTCTGAATGCGCTCAGCGCATGCCTGTCATCATCATGGGAAGGAGATTTCACAGAAGGTTCATGGGTGAAGAAGGCATAACTGTTTGACTGCCTTGCCTTGGTGTTCTGGGGAACCTTTCAGTGACCGTCAGAGTCCTCAAAGGGATTTTTGCCGTGTGCCGGGATCTTAAATCCCCTATGCTGGAAGTGCCTAAGAAAACAGGGTTGCCGGGAAGGCCAATATATGCCGATACCTTAACTTGTGCTTCAGGTCTGAATCTTCAGCTGAGAGGAAGTAATCACCTAGCCCTCCATACCCAAGAGAAAGGTTATCGTTTTGCAAACTTTTGCCTTCACATCTAAGGAGAGCTTCCTACCTGCCTTGCACTTCAGAGGCAGAACCTGAGTGTGTTTTCAGTAAATAAAATTGAGAATGCTTGTGGCAAACTTAACAACTGCTCTTTGCTTTCCCAATTCATTCTTGGTCCTGCTAGAGATGCTCAGTGTTTGCAGGTGAGCCAGGGGGAAGAGAGCTGAAGCTAAAAATGCAGCACTGTACAAACCGTCTGCCTGGAATGCCTTTGGGCTCCTGTACTTGTAACCCTTGGGCCGTCACTTGAAAAAGTGCTTAATTTGCTGCACTCTGTGGCTATCCTTTTAACTTTGACACTGCTGTATCAGCTGGTCAAAGTTATTCATATAACTGAAAGAATCTAGTGTGATCTCAAAGAATCCCATTATTGCTGTGAAAGTTGCAGCAGGGTACCTGCATTTTGATGGGTGGGTTTTGCACCCAAGAATGGGTGCTGCAGTTTCATTCGTTGCTGATGATGCTACAAAGCACAGTTCCTGATTTTGACCTATGTCCTTGCTTTATTAAGGGAGGTTTACTTCTAGGGTAGAAGAGAGCTAGAAACCCTGGACCACATGTCAAATAAAGGATGGTCCTTTATTACCTAAGGGTTCTGTGGATGCCCCTTTGTACTTGATCGTAGAAATCAGAGTACTCGGTCATGCTTCTCCATCCGTTTGCTAACTTTCTGACTATTTCCAAGATATCTACGTTCTCCAAAATTCTTGAATCAACAAGGAGTTACTGTGAAAGAAGTTGTGATAGAAGTTGTAAATTGTATGAGGAAAATGGCCAGTTCTGAGTCTGAACTTATTCCATCAGTGAGCTGGATGCTCTGTTTAGCGTTTGGGCAGTGAATGTGTATGGACTTTCAAACTCTGGAAAGCCCATTTTCAGTTTTTGTTTACCTCCCTAGAAAACTGTCCTTCAGCCTGCCTGTAGGGTCCCTCCTCCCCTTTCTCCCTTTCATTTCTCTGTAATTGCTGATCTTGATTGATTAAGCTGTTTGCTTCTGGGGTGCTCAAGTCAGCAGTTCACACATTGTACCATTGAAGTTCAGCTGTTCTCTTACCTTGCTGATGGATGCAGTTTTGGTCTGTTAGTGCTTTTTCAGGGCTTTGGAAGAACTTGCAGTATTTCAGGAGACAATTGACAAGCTCTTATTTGGTACAATTTTCACTAAGCTGCTCTTGTTCTGTGTTTTCCATTTATAGTGTATTTTCCTTTCTTCTCCTTCAATGCCAGAGTAGCATATTTTCCCACCTGTGGCTCTCAGCACCTGCCCTCTTGGTTCCCTTCTTGCAAGAGCTGCTCTTCTTCATTCTGTGCTTTGGCTTTCAAGCATACAAACGTTTTTTCTTTCATGCTGTGTCCACACCAAAATTTTAATCCAGCTTCAGTCTGCCTTCCGAGAGAGAGGACACATCAGCAAAATGGCTAGTTATTTTCTTTCTGTTTTATCTAACTCAAATTGTGGAACTGGAAAAGGTGCAGAAAAGGGCAACCAGAATGATTAAGGGGCTGGAATGCCTCCCTTACAAAATCAGGCTGCAGCGTCTAGGCCTCTTCAGTCTGGAAAGACATCATTTAAGAGGGGACCTAACTGAAGTATATAAAATCATGCACAGGATAGAGAAAATTTGTTTTGTCTGTCGCACAACACTAGAACCAGGGGGCACTCTATGAAGCTGATGGGTAGGGGTGTCAGATCAGACAAGGGGAAGTATTTCTTCACCCAGAAGGTCATCGGTTTATGGAATTTGCTGTCGGAAGAGCTGTTAACAGCCACCAACCTAGATGGCTTCAAGGAAGGGTTAGACAAATTTATGGACGACAGATGTATCAATGACTACTAGAATGGATGCCTAAGTACATCTTTCAGGGTGGGGGGACAAGCAGGATGCTTTTAAGGCCTTTTGCTGGAATTCAAAAGGAGATGATTTCCCCTTGTCTCTGCTTGAGATGCCCATGGGGAATTGGTGGGCAACATGATGCTAGACTAGATGGGCCGTGGCCTGATCCAGCAGGGCTCTTCTTATGTTCTCTTATATTCTTAAATTGGATTTTCTGAGTTAGACAATGCTGAAAGAAAACAGCTTGACATTTTGCTGATGTGTCATTCTCTCAGTCTGAAAATGGACTGAAGCCAGATTAAAACTTAGGTGTAAACCTAGCCTAAATGTCCTGTTACTCATCTTCTTAGGGCAGGTGTAGCTTTAGATTAGGCTTATGGGCTGTCATTGTATACAATACTGTGCTGCATCTGTCTGTCTCCTTCCCTGGCTTTCCCCAATCTGATTTTAGCAAATTTCGTGTCATTGGGGTCGCTCTTTACCCATGTTTTCAATACTTCCTTCTGGCCAAAAAACAGGAGCTGCCAGTATTGAGGGGCTATGAATTCACTCTCTCCTATGGGTTCAAGTTCTGCTGTAATTTCCTCTTGGTGCCATTTCAGTGAGGGTTTTGTTTCTCTGTTTCCAGAGTCAGAATTTAATCACTTGCTGTGCCTGTTCCCATTTCTATCTCATGGCTTGTGCTGATGAATTTTCAGTCTCTTCCTTCCTGACTCCAATTAATTCCACCGCGCTAATTGCTCTGCTCACGTTTCCTGCATGCTCTTTCCGTGTCCCAAGCTCACCCTCTTGACAAGATTAGATTGTCTGCTCTTTTGACCCTAAAAAGAACCCTGAAAGATTTTACCGGGGTGACATATCTAATGTGGCTTCTCTTCTACAGGGTTCCAGCAGTGTATCTTTGGAAAACCCACAAGTAGAGAATAAGTGCTTGGTGTAGGCTGCCCTTGCTGTTTACCAAAGGCAGACTGTCTCTGATCATAGCAGTGGGATCTTTCACCCCAAACACATTATTTTGCTTTCACCCCTGCCTCACTCCACTTATGTCACTGGCAAGAATATTTTTATTTTCCCTTTCTTACATACCTGTGAGCCTTAGCTACAGCATTGCCTTCTTTCCTCTTCTTTCCCTAACAATAACACTCTTTCTCCTGCCTCTCTCAAATGTGAACCCACCATCCCCGCTTCTTTTGAGTCCTGAATTTTAGTTAGAGACGTGTCATTCCGCTCCTTAAATTTCTCCTCCGTCTCTTTGTCTGCTCCCACACTGGCTTTGTCCTTTCTGGTCTAAAGTTTTACAGTTCTCCATCCCCTTGCTCCTCATTAGTTGTTGGCTCCTCACTTTCAACTCTCTGCCTGTTCTGTCTGCCGCTCTCTCTGTGCTTAATGCGGGAAATGCCACATAGGTCCTTTCTGCCACATGCTGAGTTCTAAATAATATGGCAGTGGTAATAATTGGCTTTTATTCTTGGACGGTTTCCTGAACTTATAAATAAGTCTGCAACCAGCACTTAGACACCTAGCTTTGAGTAAGTGCCATTTTATATCACGGTCCTGGGCCTAGCTGAACTATGGCTCACTCGCTGTGACGCCAGCCAGATTGACAAGGACTGCTGGGAACTAGAATCCCTAAACACCTGGAGGGTTTGGGTCAGTGCAGGGACGGCCAGAAATATTTACACTGGGCCCTTTTACCCAGTGGCCTTTAGAGTTTTTCATCAGTTTCCTCAGCTGTTGTCTTCCTTCTCGTGTGCCCAAGCCCTTCAGGGCTGCTGCTGTGTTTCACTGATCTAATTGTCTTGGGCTGTTATATAACCCTGTCTCATCTCTCAGCCATGCTCCCTGTGATATGTTGACCAGGTTAGTTGCAGGAGGTCCGGGGGGGTCTGACCTGATGACAAGGCAGGTTGATCTGATCAGGTGTGCCTCTCAGATCCGCACTGCATGATGCTTGCATGTCTTACCATGGCATACTTCCATCTGACCTCTAAACTAATGTCTCCCTTCCTTCCTTTCTGTGTTTTTATTTGTCTTTCTTTCTTTCTCCTCACACTGTCTGTTGTAGCTGCCTGAAAATGCTCAACTTGTGGTGAGTCACTCTCTCTGGTTCACATACAAAGGGTGTGAACCTGACTAGGGTACGATCAGCAAATAGAAATCCATGTAAACAAAAAAAGGGGGTGGGTTGGCCGTAAGAGCAGCCTCCTTTGGACAAGAAATAGGGGCCATCATACATTTGCTCTTTTTTTAAAAAAGGTGATCTTAGTTAGTAGGGAAACATTTTAAAACTGGGAAGTGTTCTGACAAAAATTGCCTATGCGCCTTGCACACCACACGTTGTTAGTTGCGGCCTTTAAAAAACGAAACAAAAACTGCTCCGAAACACATTTTGAGATTCCAGCTCCTTTCAGTTTTGACGGGCGCTTTTGTGGTTTACGTTTGTTGTTTTAGGAACAGTAAAAAAATGTGAAGTCTGGGAACCCTGAGAACCAAGGCTCTCGTCCCTATTAAGTATATCACTTACATACATAAATTTTACCCTTCAGTTTATTCTGCTTCAGGGCTCCAAGAATGGGTTGTGGAGGTGATGGGAGTTGGAAAGCCAACATCATTTTGTGGGCTTAAGTTCCCTGTCCCTCCCTGGGGAACTGCAAGAGAGCTTTATACTTTTGCAGGAAGTGGTAACTACTGTGTACTTTGGCTGTTAAAATGCTCCAGCCTTTTTGCCGCTCATCCACCTTGATAGGGGGTTATGGGGCAAACGATAGTATATTTAAAAATAACCATGGTAGGCCAGGAATGGAAAACTTGTACCTCTACCACAAATGTTGTTGAGCTCATAATTGCTGACCACTATATATACAATAATTCATTACGTGTCAGCTGGATGCTTACAGGCTCCCAAGGACTATTTTAAGACTTGGGCTTGAAATCCATGCGCCGCATTTTATATTTCCCTTTTCCAGTTGAAGGTACACCCTGTAGGGACATGCACAAATGGGTTTTTTTTCTGCATTCGATTTGTATCAAATTGAATGTAAGAAAATTCGTATTTGTTTGACTAGATCCCCTTTGAATGTGGTAGGATTCTATCCGATATGAATTTATTCATGCGAATTCGTACAGATATCCGATACAAACACCCATGTATCCCATACATATCCAGTACGTATCCATACATAAACAATACGTGTCTGATACATATCCCAGAACGTATCTGCTCCGAAAGCGTCAAATCTGCCCTGAATCTGCTCTCAATCCATGCCGAATGCACTCTGGATCCACTGCGCGTGTGACTGGTGCAGGCGCTTTCCGACCTCCTGGGTCCACAAATGTTCCAAAGCATTCATACGAATACAGATGTCAATGTATGAGTGTCGTAACATTTGATTCGTATAGAAATGTCGGGCTTCGTACGGATATCGAATGCTACGCCTATTCGTGCTCATCTCTACACCCTGCGCTAATTAATTTTGCAATTGCAGTGAGAAAGAGAGCGAGTCTCGTTATAAACCTAGTTTCTGTGGTTTTGCATTCTGAGTCAGTTGAAAAGGTTATCCTGGAAGAGGCCTATCCATTTCTCCCACCACCAGAGAACAAGCCAGCTATTGAAACTATTGCACATCACGCACTCCATTTCATTTTTGGGCTATTATTCTTGTGTGCTACAGATACTCTGAGAATAAACACCGTGTTCTGAAATTCTGTCAGATGTGAAAACGCTTCCCATTTCATTTTTTCCTTATAACTGAGGACTGCATATGTATACCAGATTTCAGATTGCTGCATCCTGTATATGATCTGTAACTATTTGAACAGCAAGCCCTCTGTTGAGCATATAGCCCAGCATTCCGGTGAAGACTTCCTCCCTGGATTTATTTGTTTATTTATTTACATTTTTATCTCGCCCTATACCCGGAGGTCTCTGGGCAGGTAACAACATCTAAAATCAAACATCATTAAAACATTTAAACAATAACAGCATCTGCCAGTGGATAGAGAAAAGTATCTCCCCATTTAACCAAAGATCGGGCCAAAGAGGTGTGTCTTTACTGACTTCCCAAACGTAAACATTGAAAGTGATAGACACACCTCAAGGGGGAGACTATTCCATAGCCTAGGAGCCATCACTGAGAAGGCCCTCTCCCAGGTGCCCACCCCTTTTCCTGCTGAAGGTGGTGGGACAACCAGGAGGGCCTTCCCTCCAGATCTTAGGGCACAGGTGGGTCAATATGGGTGTAGACGTTCCTTCAGGGGCCCAAGTCATTTAGGGCCTTATAAGTTAAAGTTAACACCTTGAATTGGTCTCAGTGGCGAATTAAACATGAGTCTCTGACTTTAATCAGCATATAAATAAAAGCACTCCCTTTTTTAGAAGGAACTGAAGTGCCCTGAAATATATGTTAATTTTGTAACTCATGTACAAGTCCTTAATAATTTTGAATTTCATTAAGTGGGTGAGTTTAGAGACTGGTTTACTGCAGTACTGCTTTATTAAATCTGTGATATCTGAATAGGAAAATGATAGCCTAGGAAGTCCTGTACACATCATAACTGAACAAACCTGATCTGCAAGGAAAATGAGTCAAAGCCAATTTCACGGTATTGATGTCACAGGAAAAACTACAAGCATTTGCAGTTATATTTCAGGGGTGCTGGGAGTTGTAGTTTAAGAATAGCTCAAGAACTGCAAGGTGTGTAGCTTTGTTCTAATTCATCCCTGGAAGGCTTCCCAGAGACACTTTCTTCAATCAGAAGGAGGAGTGTAAAGCTCACTTGTGCCACCAACTTTTGCACTTTTTTTTCAGATAGCAAAGGCCTTTTGGAGTACGGCTTATTATGCCTGTTCTTCAGCCCTATGTTCATGTATGATTCTGCAGAAATAAACGTTAATTTGTAAAACTCTGAAGGTCAATGCATGTGTGTTTTGGGTGTGATCACGGTGTTGACACATGTTTTTGGTATCCTTGGCTATACAAGGAGGACCCAATGCTGTATCTAGTCTGCTGTCCACCCAGGTACGTCAGAACCTGCCACTGGGATAAAAATTGGCTTTGTCGTTATGGAAGTTACGAAAAGTCGTCCACCTCTGTGAGCCAGTTTGGTCCAGTGGTTAGGGAGCCGGACTCTTATCTGGGAATACCGGGTTTGATTCCGCCCTCCCCCATGAAGCCAGCTGGGTGACCTTGGGCTAGTCACAGCTCTCTTCTGAGCTCCCACAGTCCAACCCACCTCACATGGTGTCTGTTGTGGGGAGAAGAATAGACAAGCTTTGTCAGCCGCTTTGAGTCCCCTTAAATGGGTGAGAAAAGCGGGGTAGAAAAGCCAACTTCTTCTTTTCTTCTTCTTCTTCTCTGCAAGCAATTTAACAGTATCTGTCCTGTTTCCCCGAAAATAAGACCTACTTTGGTTTTTCAGGATGCTTGAAATATAAGCCCTATATAAGTGTTATATAAAACATCCCCTGAAAATAAGCCCTAGTGCATCTTTAGGAGCAAAACTTAATATAAGACCCTGTCTTATTTTTGTGGAAACATGGTAGCAGCAGATGCTAGATGCAGTTGCTCACAAGTTTCTATGGAAATCCTTTAAAATTTTCATTGAAAGCCGCAAACCTGTAGATTTGCCAACTACATTTGCCCAAAATGCTCCTGAAAGCTGCCTCAGGGGTCAAACCGTTGCCTTGTCCAGTTTGGTGCGGTAGTACTCCACAGTTTCATGTTTTGGATTGTTTCCTGTCCTACCTGGAGACGCCATGCATTTAAACTTGATAAGTTTTTCATGCAAAGCATGTGCTTTAACACTGAGTGACCTTAGTACCAAAAGTCCATTCTACAATTGACTGGTTATTTTGAATATAATGCATTACAATAATCATATTCTTCTGGAAGTCTCTCCCTTGTAGTTTCCCCAAGCTGTGGCAGCCGCTCATGGCATGTTCTAATATAAGGTATACTCTATTACAAGTTTCAGCATGTTTTTTTCTACAATTGATTTTGCCACCCGGGTCCTTACACAAGTAGTCCGATGCTGTATATGGCCAGGGTCACTAAACTTTCGTGGTCTGTGGTAGCTGCCGTGATTGCATACGTACAGAGCAGGTCAACAGAGGGATGGCATCCTTCTCTCCAGTTTAGTGGGCATTTTGTGCTCCAGCCTGTTGCATTTGAAACAGATATCACAGGAGATTTAGCATCCTCACCAGTGTACCTTGTTTATGTAATTACTTTATTGTTCCCACTGTGAAAACCAACAAGGCACAAGGTTTCTGTGGATGACTCTGGCATTAGCTGCCTCTGGCACAGCATTTTGTAGGTCTATATACCAGGGCTTTAGCTTGAACCCAGGACAAAGTAGATGCCAGTCATGTCTGTTCTTGGAAGCTGACAGTTCCACAATCATCATTTCCCAGACAGGGCCACCCAGGGGCTCCGAAGGCTGTGTGTACTTGAATCTCAATAAGCACCTTCTGCTTAGTAATGTTTGTTTATTTATTTATATTCATTTATTTACATTTCTATCCTGCCCCATACCTGAAGGTCTCTAGGCGGGTAAAAACCGTTAAAACAACAGATTAAAAGATACACATTTAAAACACTTTAAAAATTCAACAAATTTTAAAACAGTGCATTTCAAATTTAAAATAATAGTTTATGTACTGGGGGGATATAATCAATTCATCCAAAGGCCAAGGGTCTTCACTGCCTTCCTAAATATATTCAAGGAAGGGACGTGATACATCATTAGGGGGAGGCTATTTCATAATCGAGGGGGAGACTATTCCATATTTATGGAAATTTCTGGGTCACATGACCATTTTAAATGGAAAGGTCCAACTCGGAATGACTCAGTGGTCATGTGTTGAGAAGGCAGAATCACTTGCTGAGGTCTTTTTGCTGTCACAAGACCTTTTTGGGAAGGGTGGGGGGATCTTACAGCTGCTATTCTAACCCAACAGTGGACCCCTGTGTTGGATTCCCCTTGGGCTTCTCCCTTGGACTTGTGAGCCAGTTTGGTCTAAGTGGTTAGGGAGCTGGACTCTTGTCTGGGAATACTGGGTTCGATTCTGCCCTACCCCATGAAGCCAGCTGGGTGACCTTGAGCTAGTCACAGCTCTCTTCTGAGCTCTCACAGCCCCACCCACCTCACAGGGTGTCTGTTGTGGGGAGAAGAATAGAAAAAGCTTTGTTAGCCGCTTTGAGTCCCCTTAAGGGAGGAGAACAGAAGGTTTGTCAGGCGCTTTGAGTCCCATTAAATGGGTGAGAAAAGCAGGGTGGAAAAGCCAGCTCTTCTTCTCTCTAGCACAGTTCTTGTGGATAAAGAGGGAAGAAACCAGTATGAGAAGAAATCAATTTTTCATTTAAAAAAATAGTATTTTGTAAACTCCATCATTCTGTTTGACTCTCTTTCTCTCTGTGCTTCATTTCATAGTGAATTAATTTCATAAGTGAAGGCCACCCAGTGCCCACTTCAGGCTTCTCATAAGAAACTGGTTTGTCTGGTTCTGTCAACCATCCAGCCTGTGTCATCTTTAATGGAAGCCAACAGTGCAGCATAAGTCACCTTAGCCACATGCATGCCTCTCTCTGGTTTCTACAGATCATCTTCCTTTCCATTGTTCAGTTTTATCATTGATTAAAATATGCCATGTCAAAACCCAGATATGTCACATTTCTCTTTTATTATAGGATTCGTTCCCATTTCCACTTCACCCCTAGACTGAACTTTTTTATCATTCATGGGATCAGTTTTTCTACATGTCCCCCCCCCCCCCCAGCCACAGCTTCCCACTTTTTAAAGTTTCCAAATTTTAAATTTTAAATAAATGATAGAGGGAAAAGTTCATTTGATTTCCAAAAATGTAGGTGTTTCTATGTTGTTTGGAATATTCAACAAGGATTCTGGAAACCGAGTTAGATAAAAGTGTAGTCTTGTGAACTTAGCATCATTTTGATGTTGAAGGGTTCCCTGTAGTTTCCAGAAAATGCATCTCCCTTCTTCCTGGTACCCCTTGCGGAGCTTAGAGGCCTTTTCCAAGGGGAAAGGGTGCATCTGTCCCAGGATGGAGTCCTCAATGTTGGAGGAAATAATCACGTTTATTTTTCCTCTCTTGCTTAAACACTTCTGTCCCCCCCCCCCCCAAATTGATGGTGGTAGTAGTTACTAAGTACCTTGAAATAAACTGAAGCTGTTCCTTTTATTTTGGTGTATCAGATTTCATATGCAAAGCAGGATACAAATGTATTACATGGAGAATGAGAGAGTAAATAACTTTGATTTCATACTGATGGATATTTCGCTAGTATAATACCCTCTGAAAATTTATCTGAAGGGATCTGTAAAGACAGTGCAAAGACAACACCGCAGTATAGTTGGGGCAGCTTCAGCCCTCCTCTGCCTTTACTGCAGTTAGGGATAGCAAGGGGTGTGGTCCAATATCATTTACAAAGTGCCTAACAGGTGGCCCTTAGGTAGGTGTGATCCACATGATGGGGTGAAAGAAGCAAGGTGATCCAGATGGTATGTCCGTGTGTGTAGTTCTGTGATTTGTGTGGCATGCTGTAAGCTTAGTAGTATGGGCCTGGGCTGCTTAACCTGTGGAATGCTGGGTGTTGTAGTTCAGGAACATCTACAGGGCTGCAAGTTGAACCACCGTGTTATAGGTATCAATTTTACAATCGCTGTCCGGATGTGCATGCTAATTCTATGCCAGCACATCAGGAGCGGGTGCTTTCTTTTTCCTCCTCTGCCTCCTGTACACTGCACTGCTTTTGCTTTGCATGGACTTGCTACTGTGGTTTTTTCCTCCAGAATGTTGAAGCATCTCACGAGGTCCTATGTTCCACAATCTCTTCCCTGTTCCTTTTCAAAGTATAAATGAATAACGGTGGCTAATTGGATGACTCTCCTAGCTTAGCAGTGCTAGAATGATCATCAGTGTAGACTGACAATTGTCTCTATACCCCAGATCTGGCAAAATGATTTGGATGTCTTGGTTCAGAAAGGAATAGTTGCACCCTACCGAAAAAGGCTTCCTGAAATAGTTGTCGCTGTCATTCTTGTCCCCCAGTTAATTTGAGTTTGAATTCTAATCGATAATATCACCCAAAAAAATTCATATGCATACTTGTGCTTTATTTGGGAATGCTTTAAATGTGAAACATAAATGTAGTGGGAAAGGAATCCCACCACTAAAATGGAAGTGCGTATTCTGAGGCTGAAGAATGGATGTCAAAATATGAGCAAGTTCGTATCTCCTCTGCTTTTATGAAAGAGCTGGGTTTTTAAAAGAAAACTTGTTGACCTTGAAGTTCACTTTCCTAAGCCACATGTTTTCACTTTCTCTATGGCCAAATACATGTGAGATCTTGATTCGAGTGAGAATGGAAAATCTCTTCATCAGACATGGCACATTAAAGGGGGGGGAATGAACCAAAGAGGGTTTCTTGCACGGCTTCAGTAATGCTAAGCTGATTTAGTGTTCTTCTCAGTCACTGAAGTTTTTAATCATAGATTAAATTTAAGATTCTATCGCCTGCATCCTTGTGAAATATTTCTTTCCATCTGCTGTGCAACAAAGCTGGTTGCTTCTTCATGACACTTTTCTAGCATTTGACTTTAAAATATTTTGAAAATCTAAAAATGAAGATAGCTCCAATGTATGTGAAGGCTGGGCTTTGGTCCTACATGTTCTTGTTTTGAATTATCCCCCCTCCCACTTTCCTTTTCAACAGCTTTGCTGTAGTCTGTAGCCCATAGTGGTGACATTTCTTAGCCTGTGCCACATGGGTCTGTCTTTCCACAGCCTCTGATGACACATTTTTTAAATGGCTCTGACCTGTTCTGAGAGGGAACCAGGATTCCAGTCTAAAAGCATCCTCCTTGTTAAAGCAAGGCCTCACTGCTTGTTGGACATGCGCTTAGTATGGGAAAATCTTGGCAGGCGTGACATGGGCTTCTCTTTCCAAGCTGTTGTGTGCCCTTGCAACATGACGTGAGCCCCCAGAGCGTTGCAGAAATCCAACCATTGGAGTGCATCAGCTGTTGCTAGGCATGGGTGGATGTGGGTAGCGTGCGTTGTGGGTGTGTTCTGTGAGTGAGGAGGACTTTCATTGGAAAGAGAGGGCTTGCTGGAGGCCCTAAGACTCTCTATTGATTCACTGTGTTCTTTGTGCTCCAGGTGCTGCTGCTTCTATAAGAGGAAAAGGAAGAAGTCTTCCCAGCGCCAGAAATGACAGGTGTCATCTTGAGGTCTTTGGGGGAATTTGTTTACCTGCCGTTCCTGCCACGTCTTATTGAATGGGGCATCTCTTGGGGAGAGGACACGAAACAAGGGACACGATAAACCAAAAAAAAAAAAAGAGAGAGAGAGAGAGATTGAGGAGGGTAGAATCCCAAATAAACATTCAGGTGGCTTCCCACATCGTCTTTCCCTTATTCACTCCGCCCTTGATGCTCCTTTTGGAATGAGGACTACATCTTCTGCACCCCTAGCCGCCCTTGTGGGAAGGTCAGTTGGCTACCTCCCTTCTCTGTACAGTGGTTTGGCCGAGGGGGCCTTCCTGGTGAACGGGCTCTTTGTGGTTCCTGCTCTTTTTCTCTTTCAATCTCAACACCTTATTTAGGAAGAGAACATTTTATGAGCTGGAGAGTCCGGACAGTTGTGGAGCCAGGGTGCTTGTGCTGGGGCGCTGTTTCTCAGCCTCTGAATGGTTTAGTTTTGGCCGCGCTGGCGGCGCTGACGCCAATCCTTCGCAATCATGTTTCAGCAGATTCCACAGTACACCAGCCAGTGACGAGTGGGCTGAACTGTCCTCGATTTCCTGGCTCCTGCGACATCTCCCTTTTCTCATGACGATTACAGAGAAGTATCCAGTTCTCAAAAAAACTTACGTTGTTGCACTTTTAATTATTTTCTAGCATTATGTATGCATATGCTGTATCTGTGTGATTTCCCCTGCTTCCCTCCCTCCCTCCTTCCCTGCCTCGTGGGTGTGAATGAAGCCAGCGCCCATGCTCAGCTTCTTTTTTGAATGCAAAGCCTCCTCTTGACTTCAGACTCTCGGTCTGCCACATCTGAAATCCACCAGGACTGCTTCGGGACTTTTAGGCTCCATTGTCGGTTGTGCACTGAAGTTTACTTGAATTTTCAGCTGTCTTTCCCAGCTGCCAGTGGACACGCCACCGTGTGGTTTTTCTCCATGGTGCCTGACCTTACCTGCTTTTAGTTGGAAGTCTTTTCTGCTGGCCAGAGGGAAACACAATCAGCCGGACTGAAATCCAAGCAGGTCGTAAAGATGCAGGCTTCTGTATGCAAAGAATGGGAAGAAGAAGGCACTTGGGCTGTTTAAAGGGAGCAAAGCTACTCTGCCAGGGAGAATTCATTGCTACTGCCTTAGACTTGCATCTCAAACCAGACCTTCCTTGCAGAGGATTTCAGGCCATCCGTACAGGACAGTTGCTAGAAGAGCAGTCAGGACTTTTTATTTTCGTGTCCCAGGAAGTGGAACTTGGGTATGTGAGTGTATAGGTGTGTATGTGTCTGCCTGCCTGCCTCCATCCATCCATCCCCAAATGGAGTTGGCTGTGCTGCATCCAAACAGCTTTGTGCTTTGAGATCCAATATTGCAAATTTCCCCCAATTGTTCTCTGGGTAACCACAGAGAGGAGTGTGGAGAAAACCAGAGCATTTCTCCCAAGGAGACAAATGTGCCTCATGCTCCGTTTTGGAATGGACTGAAAGTGTTGTCCTTTCGGAGCCTCTGGGCTTGCCTTTTCATATCTTGTTCATCATCAGCTCAAATCAGTGTCCTCCCAGTATTGCTGTTTTGGTCAGAAACTCAGGGAGACGTTTGGGAAGGGGTCTGGATCCATATCGCAGCATTCTGGAGCTATTGGGAGAAGAATTCTGAGCTCCTTGCCTATAGACAGAAGACCTTCTCTCGGGCAGAGCTGGTTCATACCTCCAGTATTCTTTCCCCTTCTTAACCTGAGCGCCTTCCTTTAACTAAGTGATCTGTCTCCTCAGCTCCGAAACAGAGCAAGCCACTCACTCCACCATAGGGGCAGCTTCAGAGTGCAAGTTTTTCCCTTTCAGTCACTGATGCTGAAGTTTCCCCCATTATCTCCTTCTCAGCCCTTTTCAGCTCCTAGGTTTCTCTCTATTAAACATTCCTAATGCTCTTTGCCGAAAGGATCCTTGCTTCCCTCTTTTGCTGTGGACCAAAGTGCCTGACTTCTAGAAAAGAGGAAATAAATAAATGACTCTCCAAAGGAAAAACGTTAAGCTTTAGCTAGTTCCAAGCGCTGCTGGTCACAGCAGTGTTGACATAACCTATTTTTCATCTCTCACAGAATTCCGGTGGCCCCCTTGTCCTTCACAGGTGAAACCTTGGCTCCAACCCCGCTAGACACTCCAGTCCTCTTCCTTAGGAGCAGCTTGGAGTTTGCAAAACGGGGGGAAATGCGTGTGATAGGCTTCCCTGTCTTGTTCCTCCATCACCATTGAGAACCCTTTAGGATTGTTCTTTAAGGCAGCTTGAAAGTTTGTTTGTTTCAGTTTTGGTCTTCTTCTCCAGCGTCTGAGAGAGAGCGCACGCTATTTGTTGTAGGATGTGGAAGGTTTGAAGCATTTGCATCTGTGTCGGCGTACCATGCTGTGAAAGCAGGCTATTTCTCAGATTTTTATTCTAATTGGGTACCAAATAGTCCTTCAGGGACCAAATAGATTAAGAAATGACTCACAAAAGAGATGCTAGGTAGGTCTCCTAATAGGAACTAGGCAGCTACTGGGATGGCAAGGTGTGCACCTCTTCCTTTCTCTTCAGGGCTTCTATCACCACATTACAGCTTGGATCCGTGGCACTGTTCCCTTCTACTGAGTTAAGTCAGCTTGAGTGTCGAGGCCTTCAGCTAGCATGTTCCCTTTCTGAGATGTGCTGCTTTCCCAAGAACAGTGAGCTGTGATGACACTTTTACTTTTCATGATTCCTCCTTCGACGTAGCTGTTTGGAGCAAAATGTAACCCTTTCTGCAAACACAGCAATCAGTTCTTTCCAGTTATGTACCCAAAGCAGTGCCAACCATTTTTGGGGGGACGGGACGAGACGGGATACTAAGTCTTTTGAGATGTCCTTTTAGAAAGTCAGATTAGGTGCGATAAGAAGCAAGTAAGATCAAGCAGTTTGTGTTTCTCTATGGATACCCATCTTCCCTAGACGATTAAGGGCAGGGTCTGCGTAATTGGCTTCTTAAGCTTCGGGATTTCACTTTGAACTTTCTGCTAGCTGCCATCTTCTCTGACTCTTTAAGAACAAAATGCCAGCATGCAGAGTGTGTTTAAAGATGCCCCTGCTCTGTACAGCAGTAGTTCTAAAAATGTGTCCTCCATATGTTCCTGAACAGCAACTCCCAGCGTTCCCCTGCAGCTGGCATGGAATGCTGGGACTTTTTCTTCAGGAATAATTGGAGGACCACTGGCCTGAAAACGAGCCTTCCGAGTGGTTGTTCCAAATCTCTGTGTTTGCCACTTCGTATGGTTGATGTCAGAATATGGGCTAGAATGGCAGTTCACATTCTTGAATTTTGTTATTGCTTTCTAGTTACCTGTTGCTTTGCAGGTTCAGGCGGAGAAAAATATATATGGAGTTAATTTCCTGTAAATTGCAACGTGCATATTTCACCCTAAGAATTGCTGCAGTCACGAGTTAGAAATTACTTACCTTCTGGTCTGTCTGAAAGCCCTTGTCCTCTTTGGGTTCTCAGCCTTAAGTGTTTTAAAACAATGAACCCTGGACTAACTTCCAAATGTTGCTTCCCAAATGATCTTGCCTTGTGTCTAGTTTGAAACACGATCTGATTCCTATTGCTTACCATACTAGTTTACAGTGATCTTTCGGGGGTTAAAGAACAAAGTTTGTATCGCCCCCTTTTTGACAAATGGAATACCTAGCTGCAGTCCACAGGGTTTGCTCGTTTTTCATAAGTGATGCCTTGTTTGGGGGGTCATGGAAAATGACATGCTGAGTGTTAATCTGTATCGTGTATAGTCTGAAGATTTCATTGAACTGAATGGACGGGACCTGCTGGATGCACATCACCTGGTAAATAGAAAGCCATAACCCTTGCTGTCCTCCCAGGTACGCTTACAAGTTCAGAAGAGTAGTAGGATCTTTTCTGCACTATTTTGCAGGCCTGGAAGGAAGTGCCAACATTTTGCTTTGAAGGTTTCATTGATTTGGGGGTCTCCCTAAGTCAAGAATGAGAGAGCTTTTTTGGAGTGGGTGAGTAGGCCTTAAGGCTGGGGTGAATCAACCTAGTGGTTAGAGGGCCAAAGACCATATGGGTTGGTTATTTGACAGTTCTCAGTGTGATGTCTGTATTATGCATATCCTAGCCAATAATGACAACTGATTCCCTAAACTGGTTCCATAAGTAAAATAAAAAAAGAAGGGGGGGTGTCAATTCTACTGAAATTTGTAAGTCACTAAACATAGGAAACTCGGGAGAGGAACAAACAAAAAAAAATCATTTCTGTATTTGGATGCAACAGGCTTTGAAGCTCAGCTCTCAGCAGTAAGTAGTTCTGCGTACTTTATCATCAGAACCTCTGATTGTCAAGAATCTCTGTTTCCAGTTATGCTGCACTCTCCCGTCTTAGTGGAGCAGAAGCAACCAGCATTTCTTGGGATCTCATTCAGAGTCAGTAAGCAAGATCACTGCATCTGGGAAAGTTGTTGTTTCCAAAAGAGGGTGGAACACAGCGAGGAGTTGGTTCTGGGTGCAAGCTCTGAGACTTTTATCCCTCCCAAAGAAGTGGTAGATGGATGCCAATCAAATATAGGCAGGAATCGGGCTTCAAATGGCCATTCCCATCCGCCTAGCACTGTCTCAGGAAAATTATCGCTTTTTTCTAATAAATGCTTCCCCACCCCCCACCCCAAACCGCTTAACTGCTGCATGAAGTTGGCTAGTCGTTTAGGACTCCAGACCAGGTTATACTTCCAGTGAGGAAGTCTGTTTTCACAATTCCTAAGCAGAAAGGAGAATTGTCAGTTTGGGGCATGTGGACCATACCAAATATTGCATTTTCCCCAGCCAGGGAAATTGCAGTCAAGTGGCTTGTTCCCATTGGAAACTTTTGTGATTTATAATTTATTATGTCTGTTTCTTTCATGTCTGCCTTTGTGCTTTTAAAAATGGGATGACTGGGATACTGAGTGCAACTCTTGTTACTGTAAACAAAAATTCAGCTGTGAAAACTTTTTAAAAGTATATTGTGTGCACATGTCTGTTATTGAAATGCCTTTTTGATTTTTAATCTTTTTATTTCAAACATGTAATGCAGTGTTTTATTCATATAATCCTGGCACTGCTTTTGGGACTCAGCAGTGAACACACAAATGTCTTTTTTTAAATATGAATGTCAATTTCAAATGCATTTGAAACGGTTCAGGATAAGGGCTTACGTACATCAGGCGCAACAAGCACTTCTGGTGCTCGCTGGATTTCATATTGCCGGGAATAGGGTCCTGCTACTGATCTTATCTGATGTGCCTGATTTCAATGGGACATTGCAAGAGATGTTGTGTACCTTAAACACTCCCTATTCCCGTAATTTGCACCCTTTTGTGTAAAATAAAACAATGAATTTTGCTCTGTTCAGCTCTGTGTAATCCATTTTCTTTGCTCTTGGGTCCCTCCCTGTGCTGAGTGTCTTGACTACGGAGTGCTGCTTGCACATTCCTCACCTGCTGTTAAAAAGCATCTTAACAACACTCCTCTTGAGGGTGAAGTGGAACTTTACAAATGCCCTGCCGAATCACAATCGGATGGTCCACTCAGTCCAGCAGGTGAAAGCTCAGAAGCAGGAAGGGAGTACAGACACAAGGCCTCCAAGAAGAAGTGATTACAATGCCACCAGGCCTAGTAGGCACAGGCAGCCCCATCTTTCGGGAAATAATGTTGGAGTTTATATTTGCAGAAGATGCACTGCATGTGTTTCATACACTTATTACCCAATCAAAAAGGGAAATGTCCATATTCATGTCTGTCATCTACATTAAACTATCCTGGCCGGTTTTCTGCCATTGCCTTCTTCCAAAGATCAGAACAGGAGCTGTGCTGAGTCAGGCCACAACCCATCAGTTCCAGCATCCCATCTCACACAGTGGCCCACCAATTGCTTGTGGGCATCTCAAGCCTTTCCCTCCTCTACCCTAGAAGTGGTACCTGGACATCGATTCTAGGTAAGAACACAAGAGGAACCCTGCTAAATCCGGCTGCAGCCCATCTGCCCCGGCATCCATGTCACACAATATCCCTCAGTTGCTTTGGGGAATTCTCAAGTTGAAGAGGAAGCCAAAATCTTCCATCAGCTCACGAATGCCTGCAAATGGCCTTTAGAGGCTTCCTGCATGTCCTTCCAACCTGGAGGCAGGACTGGGACATCCATGCCTAGTAGCCATTGATACAGCAGCCATTCCTAGGACCTGCTGGAGTTGTACCTGAGACCTCCTGAAAGTCGACCATTGAATATTATTTATTTGCATTTTTATCCCACCCTATACCCAAGGGTCTCAGGGCAGGTTACAACATTTGAAATGAACACATTAAAACCAATAACACATTAAACCTATTAAAACCATGGCAGTGTCTCAGTGTGGGGAGGAAAAGGCTGTTCCTTTACTTAGCCAAAGGCCAGGGCAGAGAGATGCATCTTCATAGCTCATCTAAACATGTGGAGTGAAGGTGCCCGACACACCTCAGGAGGGAGACTGTTCCACAGTCTGGGAGCCGCCACTGAAAAGGCCCTATCCCGGGTGCCCCAACCCTTTTTGTTGTTGTGAGTGGCGGTACAGCCAGGAGAGCCTCCCCTCCAGATCTTAGGGTATGGGCAGGTTGATATGGAAGAAGGTGTTCCTGTAGACATTTGGGGCCAAAATCATTTATAAGTCAAAGTTAACACCTTAAATTAGACTCGGTAGCGAATTGGCATCCAGTGCAGCTCTTTTAAGACCGGCGTGATGTGAGTCCAGCCAGCTGTTCCTGTCAGCATTCTGCACCCACTGCAGCTTCTGAGCCACCTTCAGGGGCAGCCCCACCTAGAGCACATTACAGTAGTCCAGTCTGGAAGTTACCGGAGCATGGATAACTTGTTGTTCTAGGTCCTTAAAGGGTGCTCTAGTGCTAATGGAAAAAACCCTAGCACTAGAGGACCCTTTAAGGACCCATTAAGGACTCCTTAATGGGTCCTTAAAGGGTCCTCTAGTGCTAAGTGGAAAAACACCCCTGCTCAACAGGACCCAACAAAATCTGGGATCTGGTTTGCTCCCCTGCAAACCTTTTAATGGCCACGATCCGGATCCAAGCAACCTCTTAGATTCTGCAGGAGGAACCGATGCCTCACCTTCCTAAGAGGCGTTTGCTACGGTATCAGCACAGGCGCCCCAAAGGGTTTCCATCACTCGAGTTCATTCATTCGTCCAGCAGCGCCTCTCAGCCTCCCTTTGTGCCACACCGCCGCCTACAGGCCGAGCGAGGGTGGCGCTTCTTCCAACCCGAACAAAAGCCTCTACATTGCCACTCCTTAGATGGGTAACGTAGTCTTCGCAGGCGGCCACGCCCCCTCCTCCGTCCACTTGGCCCAATCGCCTCGAGACCCTCTGCCGTGCCCTGCTCCCATTGGCCACGGAGGCCGCCCAATCGGAGCCTGGAAACGTGGCATTCCTTTGTCGCAGGAGAGAGGCTCCCGAGCTCTCCACCCTCCCCCCCCGTCTCCTGAAATGGAAGGTGCCGTTCCCTCTGGCTGAGCGGCATCCGGCTCGGGGGGCCGTACCATCGCTGACAGCGAAAGGGGGGGCGGAGGAGGAGGAGCAGGAGGGAAAAGGCAGCGGCAGGGGGCGGATGCTGGCGGCGGCGCGGCGGCGGGCACTGGGGCCGGGCTGGCGGTGGCGGTGCGGCTGCTGCGAGCGGAAGAAGATGAAGCTGCTGGCGGCGGCGGCCTTGCTGGGCCTGGGAGGGTCCCTGCTGCTTCTGCTCTTCCCCGCGACTCATGCAGAGGAGCGGAAGAAGGGCCCCAAGGTTACCACCAAGGTGAGCCGGGCGGGGGGGAAGGGGAGGCTGGGTGTGTGTGTGTGTTGCACCCTCCCTTGCTCTTTCATCCCCGAGTTGCAAAAGGGCCTACTGGGAGTGGGGGTGCCTGGCAGCATTCATCTGTTGCATGCAATCATATGCATGCGTGCAGTCATATGCATGCAATCATCTGCTGCATGCAATCGTATGCATGCATGCATGCATGGCTCTCCCATCCCTGCTAAAGGATTGACTGGCCGGCCCACCCACCCACCACCCTCCCCAGCACCCTATTCTCTGCTCCCCGTCCCCCGCTCTTGCCTGGAGAAGGAGTTGGTGGTGCTGGGTGGGCATCGATAAAAGCGCCCCTCTAAGCCACCCGCCCAAGGGGTAGCCGCAAAGGCTAGTGCAGTTAGCAGGCGTTAGCAGGCCTGCCCCCTCCGTCCCTGCCGCAGAAAGCTCGATTGGCCGGCCCGGGAGTATCCAGGCCCCTCGCCAAGCCAGCTCCATGCATATGGGCATCACAGATTTGGAGGCGAATGAGTAATAAAGTCACACACTTGGGGGGGGGGGGGGAGTGTGCGATATGCCAATTCTGATCTCGCTTGCAAGGCGCTGGAGTTAATGATACTGGTCGATAATAGAAATCTTTGGAGGGGCAAACATATTTGGGGGATCAGGCCCCCTCTGCCATCACTACCAGCCTCCTGGGAGCCCTGCTGGGCATCCTCTTTTCTGCACCTCTTTGCCTTTTCCCTGGGAGGGAGGGGTCCTGGATAAAGTGCAAGTGCCATATGCATTCGAGGCCAGGGAGGGCCTGAGCTTCTAAAAGAGGGAGGCTGTGATAAAATCATACCCAGATGCCACCTGAGCCACCCTTGAGAGCTGCACCTGCACACCTTTCAAAAAATAAAAGACGGCTCAGAAGCGGGGTTTTTTTGGGTGGGGGAGTGTGTGGACACAGTTGCTCCCCTCCTGCTGCTAATCCACACTGAAAGGCCAGACTCTTGGAACTTGAAATCAGACCTAGTGGAGCAAAGTATTGGAGGAGGCTAGGATGCAAGTGTTCCTAAAATGGCCCAGCATATCTGGACTTGCCTTCTCCCCCGCTTCCCCCTGGTCCTTCTGTATTTTTCTGATAGATTGGATAAAGATCTGTGTATTGGAAATGGTTTTTCCGAATGCATGCCGGACGAGGGAGCGCAGTCGTTCCCTCAATACCAGCAGTGCTCGGTTCCCGAGGATTCTAGCCGGCTGGGTGTGTTTGCCTTATAAAAATAGCAGCCCTTTTCTTCTGGCGCTCAGAGGCTGGTAGTGTTTTATTCCAGGGAAATCTGTTATTGGAGCGTTGCTCTATTATTAGGAGAGCCGGAACTTGATAAGATGACCCAAGGCTGGCTTTGCTGCCCACGTTCCATTTCCGTTTGGGTCTTTTGTCGGCCGTGAGTTTGCATTCGTCCCTTGGAAAGTTGATCGTGGGAGAGAGAGAAATGACTTGCGTGCGCGAGGCTTGGAAACTCACAGCTGTTATGCGCATGCGCAGTAATGCATGTGTCCACAAGAGGCCCCCGGCTTCATCCGAGTGTTCAAGATCATTGAAGGCCTGATCTGCCAGACCTGGCCAAGAGGACGACCCACTGGATGGTGCTGAATTAACGTCTGTTTGCTCCGGCCTCACCAACAGGGGGCCTCCGATGGCCAAGCTTTCTGTGCAAAAACCTTGATGCTTTGTAGTGGTGGAAGTAGGCAAAAATCACAGCATGTCCTTCCTTGTGTCCCGAATCCCCACCCTGAGGCATGGTTTGGTTCAGATCCCTGTGCACCTGGCAGAAAATGGCATGAAATGGCGCTCAATTTCCCGTAATGCCTTTGGAATCCTGCAGGATCTCACAGGAATTATGGGGAATGGAGTGCATCTTGAGCAAGATTTCCCATGATTCCAAGGGGGTTCAAAGGCATTATGGGAAATGGACTGCAGTTCCCATAATTCAAATTATCCGTGGTTTTACGTTATCCCACAGTGGGGCCTGGAATGGATCCCCTGCAGATACTGGGGTCCGACTATGCATGGGCACCTCTGTACAGGCAGAGATACAAAAGTGGTTTACCATTCCCTACTTCCAGGAAGAGGCTGGGGGTCGAACAGGACACCCTCTGCTTTCCAGGCTGTTTGCTCTACAACTCCCAAATTCAGACCCTAGTAGTAAACCAGTAGTACAGGCAGGCCTCCATATCCGCTGGGGATATGTTCCGGCTCCTACTGTGGTTACCTAAAATCGTGGATAATCACTAACAGGCCTTCCAGTTCTGTGGATGTGCAACCCCAGAACCGGAATTGCTTTTCCGGCCTCCGGAAGGCTTATTTCGGCCTCCGGAGAGCGTTGGAATAGGCGTGCAATTCCACCGGACACCTCCGCCCGCCTCCCAGGTGCCTCCTGATATTTTGGGATGGGCTCCCGTGGCGTCACATGCCTAATCCAACAATCTACAGAGGCTGAAATAGACCTTCTGGTTCTGGATGCTTTTCCCTTATGGCACCTGTGGAGCATGGGGGTGGATGATCTGGGAACCGTGGTTAACTGAAACCGTGGTTATCAAATCAGTGGAAATGGGGGTCTGACTGTATTCCATTCCTGAGGTCATATGGGCAAACTGTGCAAGGAATTGTGAGATTCACCTTCACCAGGCAAGCGGCAGACTCACCAGATCGGTGCACTGAGCACATGAAGGGAAAGATCCTTTCTACCGCCACAGAGTATGTGGCAGGTGGGACCATTTTCCCTGAAGAAGAAGAAGAAGAGTTGGCTTTTCTACCCCGCGTTTCTCACCCATTTAAAGGGACTCAAAGCGGCTGACAAAGCTTCTGTTCTTCTCCCCACAACAGAACACCCTGTGAGGTAGGTGGGGCTGTGAGAGCTCAAGGGAGAGCTGTGACTAGCCCAGGGTCACCCAGCTGGTTTTGTGGAGGAGGGTGGAATCGAACCTGGCATTCCCAGATAAGAGTCCAGCTCCTTAACCACTAGACCAAACTGGCTTTACTTTACTTTCAAAGGACTTTACTTTGAAGCAAAGGGAAGCTCCACGTTTTTGATGTGCTGACTGAAGGAACTCTCTGGGTTAGCCAGCCAGCCGGCACTAACAGCCTTTGCTTTTGATCTCCAGGTGTACTTTGACTTGCGGATTGGAGATGAAGACGTGGGCCGCGTGGTCATCGGCCTCTTTGGAAAGACTGTCCCGAAGACCGTTGAAAACTTTGTTGCTTTGGCTACAGGGGAGGTGAGTCAGGTGGTGGTAAACCTTATCTGGTTTAGGAAATGGAAGGCTTGTCCTAATGAGGAGAACGGGAGGGAACATAGACACTGGCAACACAAATGCAAGGTGATGATCAGGAAAGCAAAGAAAGAATTTGAGGAGAGCATTGCAAAACCATAAACAGAAATGACAAGCAGGGCTCCTCTTAGGTTCTTATGGACTAGATAGGCTGTGGCCTGATCCAGCAGGGCTCCTTTTAGGTTCTTATGGACTGGATGGGCTGTGGCCTGATCCAGCAGGGCTCCTCTTAGGTTCATATGGACTAGGTGGGCTGTGGCCTGATCCAGCAGGGCTCCTCTTAGGTTCTTATGGACTGGATGGGCTGTGGCCTGATCCAGCAGGGCTCCTCTTAGGTTCTTATGGACTGGATGGGCTGTGGCCTGATGCAGCAGGCTCCTCTTAGGTTCTTATATTCTTATGGTGGGACTGAGGGGCAGCCATCTTGCTTCTGGCAAAGGAGAGGCAGCACAACCTCTTTGTTGCGCCCTAGGGAAAAAGCTGGAGCTAGGCAGAGGCCAAAGGTCATGCCATTGCTCCTTGTTCGGGTGCAGACTTTGTAAGACACTGGCCAGGAGAGGAAATCCTTCCCTTGCCATCTGTGAAAAAAAAGATGCTCTGACCTAAACTCTTTCTCTGGTTTGTCCTCTTTTTAAGCTTTGGAATATCAAAGTCTACCAGAAAATGTGTGCTGCTTGCTAAGTATTCCCCACTGGCTCCAGGGTTGTGGTTCAGTTTATGGGGCCTGAGATGGCTGAAACTTTAACCGGCTGTTAAGAATCAGAAGCAGGGAAACTCTGTGAGGTCATGGCAGCTGCTAAGGGCTGGAGCAGAACAGGAGAGATATTGTGGAAGTGAAAAAAGGACAGAAATGGCCGACCAGAATGATCAAGGGGCTGGAACACCCTGCTTTTCTCACCCATTTAAGGGGACTCAAAGCGGCTGACAAAGCTTCTGTTCTTCTCCCCACAACAGACACCCTGTGAGGTGGGTGGGGCTGTGAGGGCTCAGAAGAGAGCTGTGACTCGCCCAAGGTCACCCAGCTGACTTTGTGGAGGAGTGCATGATCAACCCCAGTATTCCCAGATAAGAGTCCGGCTCCCTAACCACTAGACCAAACTGCCTCAAGTACACAAAGTGCCACTTCCTGCACATGGCACATTTAACACCGTGCCTCAGCTGGTCCCTCAGGATGGAAGTTCTCTTTGGCGCTTAGAGTCTCAGGCTGCAAGTTGGGGAAGCTCACGTGAAACCCTTCAGTCCATGGCTGCATTTGCCAGGCCTTACGTAGACCATCTTGTTCAGGGGACGAGCTAATGTCGAACTCCGCCCTCGTCCAGATTAGCGCGGGCTCAGTAATCTCACGCTTCGTGTTTTTCGCTTCCAGAAAGGGTTCGGATACAAGGGCAGCAAGTTTCACCGTGTGATCAAGGACTTCATGATCCAGGGCGGAGACTTCACGCGGGGAGATGGAACAGGAGGTGAGGCACCCGGGTTCATCAGTGGCTTAGAGTGGAGGATGGCGGAGGTGTCCTTCTTACATGCTGGAACAGCGCATTTTCACAAGTCCCGGTCTGGAGAAAAGGGAAGGGCATCTCAGTCATAGGGCAGAACTTTCTCCTTCTGAAGACACACTGGCCCTTTGTCCTGCTGTGGAAATGCTGTGAGGTGAATCGAGGTAAACTGGAAACATTGAGCTCTGGGTGCGGGCTCAGAGTTTCCGGGGGTGACCTGGATCATAGCAGGTGGAAATGGCACATTAAGATGGCCAGGTTGCAATGGGGGCAGCTCTCCCCTCCAGCCTGCTCACAGCGGAGGTGAAAACCTAAGAAGTGCCCTGATGGATCAGGCCGCAGCCCATCCTGTTCAGCATCCTGTCTCACACAGTAGCCCACCAGTTGCTTCTGGGCATGGTGGAGACAAAGGTGAAACCTTCATCTGCTATCAGCTCCCTGCGGATGGAGGGAGGGATTTATTTGTTTGTTTGTTTGTTTGTTTACTGCCCTATATCCAAAGGTCTCAGGGCGGGTAACAACATTTAAAATCCAATACATTAAAACAGTCTACAGTCTATATTAAAATAATATAACTGCCACTGACTACAAGTGGGAAGGGTTCCTAGGCATCCATTCTGGTAGCGGTTGTTACACTTGTCTTGTGGTTAGAGTCCTGGGGTTTGATTCCACACTCCTCCATGAAGCTAGCTGGATGACCTTGGGCTAGTCACAGCTCTCTTCTGAGCTCTCACGGCCCCACCTACCTCACAGTGTTTCTGATGTGGGAAGGAGGATAGAAATCTGTGTCAGCTGCTTTGAGTCCCCTTAAATGGGAGAGAAGAGCCAACTCTTCTTCTGTCCTCCATAAATTAAGAAAAGCCCTGCTGGACTAGACCACAGACCACTTGTCCCAGCAGCCTGTGTCACATATGGGCCCTTTCCATCCTCGTCCTTATTCCATAATACATCTCAAGATAGGGGCCTGTTGTCCATTTGCTAATGCAGACCATGGTGGGCTTCATCTGGGGTCCACCATAGTCTGCACTAGCATGCAGACAGCAGGCCCTTATTCTGAGATATTTTCCAGAGTAAGTCCAGGTGCAGAAAGGCCTCTGCTCTTCACCCCCTGCCAGTATCCTGGAGAGGCATCCCGCCTGCCTCCCCAACCTGGAGGAAGTTCCAGGCCTCCATTCATAAGAGCCTTTCTTTCCCCCCTTTTGTCCCAGGTAAAAGCATTTATGGTGACCGTTTCCCTGACGAGAATTTCAAGCTGAAGCATTACGGGCCAGGATGGGTCAGCATGGCGAATGCGGGCAAAGACACAAACGGCTCTCAGTTCTTCATCACCACTGTGAAGACGTCATGGCTGGACGGCAAACATGTCGTATTCGGCAAAGTTTTGGAAGGGATGGTGAGCGTGGTTGCATTTTCTTTACGCTTAAACTATATAGGTAGGTACATTGTTATCAAGTTACTTAATTAGGGCACTCCTAAGCTGGAAGGGCCACACTCAAGGGGCCAAAGAGCCACATGTGGCTCCCGAGTCACAGTTTGCCGGGCCCTGCTCTAGAGGATCTCCTGAACTACAGCTCCCAGAATTCCAGTATCAGCATTTGGTGCTGCGTGGGCGTCACCATGCCTGAGTGCCCGGAGGACTCGTTTGAGAACCACTTGCTTAAATCCATTGACCTCGGGCCTGTCTTAAGTAGCGGAGCTGGTGAACAGAAGGTAGACAAGTTCATTTGGTGGCGCAAGATGGTGGGAGAGAAAAAAATGGGATAGGAATGTGGTGGCTGAATATGGCGTAGGATGTTGTGACATTTGCGTGGCTGTTGCTACTTTCCTGAAAATCTGCAATATTGATGTTTATTGCAATACTTTATAATTAATAAATACTGCTTCTCGTTAAAAAACGGGTGCTGTAGGGGAGGAAACCCCCTCGTGCCCTAGGCCAGTGGTTCTCAGCCTGGGGGCCGGGACCCCTTTGGGCGTCAAATTACCTTTTCAGAGGGGTCGCAACGAGCTTCCTGCCACCCTTCCCTCCCACGTCCCGGCTACTCTGCCCCCGTGGTTGGGGGTCCCCTCAACATGAGGAGCTCCATTAAGGGGTTGCGGCATTAGGAAGGTTGAGAACTGCTGCCCTAGACGCTGTCGCCAAGCGATGCCTTACTAGGAAATCTGTTGTGGTGCGTGCCGACGATTCCTCTTCTCACCGCCTTCCCTCCTTTCCTTCTAGGACGTAGTACGGAAGGTGGAAAACACTAAGACGGACAGCCGGGACAAACCCCTGAAGGACGTTGTCATTGCCGACTGCAACGTCATCGAGGTGGAGAAGCCCTTCGCCATCGCTAAAGAATGAGCCACGGGCGGTTGGGGTGGGGGCCAGGGTCGCCGCCGGCTTGCAAAGGGCTGGGGGGCCTCGCCCCCGCCGAGGCCTTAGGTCAACCCGCAGCGGGTGGGCTGCTCCTGCCGCTGCGTCTCTTCTGCCTCACCCGGCCTCAGTTTCCCCAGCCAGGAGGCAGCGTTGGAGGAACCGTGTCCATTCCAGTAATGCCAACTCATTCCATCGTCTGCTGCGGTCAGCGAGGAGGGGAGGGGGGGACGGCGTCTCATTCCTTTTCTTTTTTGTAAAAAAACAGAAGAAGCAGCACTTGGCACAATAAAAGTGGCCATGGTGTTTTTGTAGTGCCGGCTAAGTCTGGTTGTTGTCTCTGCGGTCGGGTTCATTGCGTGGCCCCAGGATTGAAGATAAGAGGTGGAGATCTGCATGAATGGGGTTTTTTGCATCCGAATTCAAGTCCAATAGAATGTGAAAACATTCAGCTTGGTTCGAATGTTTAAAATCCAAGTGCTTAAAAAACCCGATTCGAATCTGTTACATTCAAATATATTCATTCAAATGTTAGGTTTGTATTTCAAGATACGAATGTCACCAACATTCTTGTGTGTTATACGTATCTGTACACATTTCATACGCATCCTGTTTTATCTCGTATGCATCCCGTTTTCATGCTGTATTATAAGCACAAATGCGTACAGATACATATATTTGTACAGATACATATATAATACATAGCTGCACATTCAAATGTTTCGAATCTTTCGGACAAATGTTTTGGAACATCTGAAATCCATTCGAGTGTCCACATTCGTTGGATTTGAATCGGATTTTCAAATATTCATGCACATCCCTAATAAGAGGGGCCCTTTAGGATCAGGCCACAGTCCATCTAGTCCAGCGTCCTGTTGGCCCACCAATTGCCCATGGGCATCTCAAGCAGAAGACAAGGGCAAACCTTCTCATAAGAACCTAAGAGGAGCCCTGCTGGATCAGGCCACAGCCCATCTAGTCCAGCATCCTGTCACACACAATGGTCCACCAATTGCCCATGGGCATCTCAGATAGAGACAAGGGCAAACCTCCTGCTCTCGATTCGCAGCAAATGGTCTTAGAGGCATCTTGCTTGTCCCCCCAGCCTGAAAGAGGTACTTGGGCACCCATTCTAGTAGCCGCTGATACATCTGTCATCCATAAATTTGTCTAACCCAGGGATATGCACCAATATTTGTAGGCATTTGAAATCCGATCAAATGTGCCAAATTTTGACATTGAAACTTGAATAGAGCTTCCTCACCGTCCAGAAATGCCTATGGTCCTCTTGTACTCCGAGTATTATGGGCTTAGTGCATGACGCACTAAGCTGATTAGTGCAAAAACGCCTGTGGTCTCTGGCCGGCTGCAGTTCTCCATCTCCACATTAAGGTCTCCTCCGTGTGTCTCCTCCTTACCTTCCATACAGATCTAAGCATCAGATCCTTTCCCTGCATTAACCCCACCACCCCCATGTGTTAGCTTGTGGCCATGCATAACTTGTCATCTCTTCCCTTATGGATCTGAGCATCGTATCCTTGTGCAAGGGTGGGCAGCGCCAAGACACGCCATATGCGCTGCCCGGAGCCACATGTCCCAGAGTATCCAGGACCTGACTATGTAGAGTACAAGCTTGGAGAGTGAAAATGTGCTCCGCACTTGAAAGCTCTTTCTGCACCTCTTCTGGATGGAAGAGGTGCTGAAGGAGGCGGCAATGTGCTATGTGACACGCATACCCACGGGATCTATCGTGTGACGTGCATTGAGGTCCGCCTTGTGTGTTGCTCACAGCCATGCGTGACCCACCATCTCCTCTCTTACGGATCTCAGCATCCCAGCCTTGCTGGAAATCTCCATCCCTGCATGAAGGTCTCCCTTGGGTTTTGCTCACAGCCAGGCATCCCCGGCCATATCCTCACTTACGGAGCACAGTGCCAGAAGAGGGCAGTGCGCCACAGGTGGCAGTGGCCCGTGGTGTTCCTGTGCACACAGGGTTTCAGGCGTGCCATTTGGCCAGCCAGTTAGTGGCCAGTTAGTGGTTAGGTTTGGGGTGGCCTGGTTCCATCAAACCACAGGTCAGATGTTTCCACCTCTGCTCCTTCTGAAGACAAGAGACATCAGTGCTGCTCTTTGCACTTTACTGCACAGCTCTGGTGACGAGATACTCTGGGTCTGCAGTGCTTTGCACCCACGTGGCAGCCAGGTCCGTATCAACCCAACCTCAGGCGTGTATTAGACCCCTGTGACCAGAGGCGGAAACAATCAGTGAACTTCTAAACCCCGTTGTGCCGGATTCGATCCCTTCCCCACGTTTTGAGCTGGGGGCAGGTCTGAAGGAGTGTCTACAAGCCTCTTCCAGGCTCTTCTGCGCCACAGATCCAGCAACTGCAGCAGCCTGTGTTCAGTGGTGCCTTAGGGCGGCTTGAAAAGGCACAGCGGTCAAGTCAAGGGATGGAGGAAGCGGAGGAAGAGGTGGTCTCAGCTCCTGTACAGGTTGCATGCTGAGCTTTGATTCCAGGCAGATGAGAGTCTTGGGCGCGTACAGGCCTTGCAGGACGCCACACAAGATGATGTCTGGGAGCAAATCTGAGCAAAGAAGAGGGGTGGGTTAATGACGAGGTAGCCCATTCCCTGGCCTCGAAAGAAGAAGGAAAAGGCAGTTTCTGCACTGGGCCTTATTCTGGATTATATCCCAGAATGGGGAGCTACCATCTGCACACTGGTGCAAACCACAGCAGTCCCTGGTTGGACCTGCCTTAGTCTACACCAGCATGGAGATGACAGGTTCCTATTCTAAGATATAATCTGGAACAAGGCCCGTGGCAGAAAGAACCAAAGAGTCAGTTTTTGCACCCTGGCTTTCTTACCCTTTTAAAGGAACTCAGAGCTGCTGACAAACCTTCCATTCTTCTCCCCTCAACAGACACCCTGTGAGGTAGATGGGGCTGTGAGAGCCCAGAAAGAGCTGTGACTAGCCCAAGGTCACCCAGCTGGCCTCGTGGAGGAGTGCAGAATCAAACCCGGTGACTACAGTCCGGCACTCTTAACCACAGGACCAAACTGGAATGAATTGCAGAATTTCTTTTCTTGTGTCTCTTTGCAGCCCCGGGCATGGCTTAGTTATCCTTTAGAGGGAGGTCAGTAATTTATTCCATTATATTTGAATATTTTGGAATACAGCATGGCTGTTGCGGAATATCTATGCTTTGTTCTGGACTATCCAAACACAGACTATCCATAAATTAAAATTTAAAGATTCAAATGAATGTTGAATTTCGGTTCTAACCGTTCAAATTATCCAGACATTCGTATGCGTACAGGTTCGCACATGATGCGTGCTTCCGGATACAGATCCTTCCCGCATCCATACGCACTGGTATGGATCTGTATAGGATGAAAATGGGTTGCACACGGGATAACTACGGGATGCATACGGACATGTGCGGATGCGTACAGGATGCGTAACGATGCGTGCGGGCACACACGAGTGTTGTCGACATTCATAAGTGCAAATTCAAATAAAAAATTCGAATGAATAGATTTGAATATGCTTAATTCGAATGAATGAAATTGAATATTTGGAAATTCTATTTGAATCCAATCGAAAATTGGATTTTGAAAATTGCATTCGTGCAGCATACAAACGGCAGGCCCCTTTTCTGGGTTATGATCAAGACTACGGCTCCGTGTAGGACGGACCCCTAGCTCTGCTCCTCCCCAGAACCCCTCCAAGGAAGGGATTTCCATTGAGGCCTTACCTGCAGAAGCCGGGACGATATAAGGGTCGGTACGGAAACTGATGACTGGCCGGTGGGAAAGCGCACAGCTTGGGCTGCAGACAGAAAGAAACTCTTTGCAACAAACTGCAATGCGATATGCAAAATAAAACCTTATTTTATTTATTTATTTATATTTATATCCCGCCCCATACCCAGGGGTCTCTGGGTGGCTAACAACATTTGAAAACGAACATATCAAAACTGTAACAATCCTAAAAACAAGTACAAAATTTAAAAAGCCAGAATATCCAGTGATGGACCCAATTAGGTGGGAGAAGGATCGTTATTTGACTTATGTTCATTTAAACAAGTTATCTACCTTGGAGATGCCTGAGATCATCCTAATGTGTGTTAACAATTATTACCCGAGAACTCCATGGAAGACCAAAGGGGGGATATAAAGACAGAGATCTTTTCCCTTGTTAAGGTTGAGGTGGCTACACAACCAACATTGACCAGTAGATGGACCCATCCATGCAGTTTTCCTGGCAAAGATACAACCCATTTGCCATGACCTCATGCTGGGAGACACGGGATCAAACCTGGGAATCTCCCGAATGCAAAAAGAGGCCCAGTCACTGAGTCACAGCAATCCGGACTAGGGATGCGCACGAATGTGTTTTTCGCTTCGAAATGACGCGAATGTTCGGAAATCCGTATTCATATGGACAGACTTCATTCAAATGGGGTAAAATTCTATTCGATGCAAATCTATTTCTACGAACATTTGATATGTATCTGATACGAATAGATACGTATCTGATACGTTTCCCCAGCTTAACCAATGTCAGAACTATTTGTACGAATGTCCAGAAACAAATTTGCATTTGTTTGAATGTTAGCATATAAATACAGCAACATTCAATTCAAGTTTGAATGTGCAAATTTGGCCGAATTTTGAATGTTACTAATATTCGTCCACATCCCTACAGCTGCTCCTTTAAATTACAACAGATGCTAAACAACGAAGGGCCCTTTCTGTACCTGGCCTTATTCTGGAATATATCTCTGGATAGTGGACTTCTGGCCACAAGCAAATGCAGACTATGGCAGGCCTCACCTGGGGCCTTCCATAGTCTGTGCTAGGATGCAGATAGCAGGTACCTGTTTTGGGATAATATATTCCAGAATAAAGCCAAGCGCAGAAATAGCCAAGCTCTGCTGTTCTTTGTGGAGGGATGGAGGAGGTGCAATGTGGCTGGAGGCAACAGAACATTACTCGGCCATGCTGAGATCTGTCCCACCATTATTCCAGCAGAATGAAAACATCAGGAGCGATTTTGCACTTCAGAGCAATGAACTAATGTTGGTTAGCGCTCGCACTCGGAGCACTGGTCAACTTTAACTGTTCCCCCTCCCTACAAATACTTAGCTGGTTCAATTATGGGACTGGTCCTCTTCAGGGCGCCGCCATTTTGGCTGAGGCCCCTCCGCAACTGCGTGTGCATCAGGGCAATGCTGGTGCATCTGTGGCTGTCTGGGGTTCCAGCACCACAAGAGATGCAAAAGGCCGTGGCCCAAATGCTCCAGGTAAGTTTAGGGTTAAGGTGTGGAGCATGATTTTGCACTCCACACCTAATCAACCATTAGTGAACTTCTGGGAAGGCTGGGGCTGCTTGGAGGCTGTTAACAGCCTCCTCCAAGTGCAGATCTCCTTCCCCAGAAGTTCACTAATTGTTAACTACCAGCCTACGTGCGAAAAGGCCCTAGGTGTTCGCAGTCTCTGCTACTGGGAATGAATCCAGCATCCACTGTGGGATGAGCAATGGGGAGACGCTCTGATCTGCTGCTAAAAAAAGTTGCCTCCACGCCTTCATGGTAGGACGCGGAGGTGCTATTTCCAGTGGCCATTTGTGGTGTGAGCCTATGCTATGCTAGCATGGCAACCTCTGCCAGCATTCCCACCTGGAAATGGGGCAGCACATAGTTGTCTGCTCCAGCCATAAATGGGGAGACAACAGCCGTGGGCACCTTCTCCATCAGTGGCAGGTACCTCGATTTGTAAACAGAGATGTAGCCTTCTGCTCAGCCACTTGGATTGATCCCACCGGGAGAAACAAAACCAAGGAGGTAAAGGATCACTTGCCTCATCTCCTGCAAGGAAAAGCCATCCAGGGATCTACAAAGAAGAACGTCGTGTGAACTGTAACTTCAGAGATGAAAGTCTTAACAGAAGAAGGCATCTAAAGATCCCAAGACGTCCAGATGTTGCTAGACACCACCAGCCCCTAGTCAAAATGACCACTGTCCAGGAAGGATATGCTCTAACTTCTGAATGGTTCCTACTGGGCCTTTTGGAGTGGACATGAGGAGGCTGTGGTCAAATTCCCCAGGTCTGCTGGATGCTTCTAAGGCCATTTGCTGGGATTCGAGAGCAGGGAAAGGTTTGTCCTTGTCTCTGTTTGAGACGCCCATGAGCATTTGGCGGGCCACTGTGCGCGATGGGATGCTGGACTAGATGGGCTGTGGCCTGATCCAGCAGGGCCTCTCTTAGGTTCTTATGTTCACCCCCTGCCAGCAGTTAGCACTGGAGCAGAAATCTCACCAGCCCTGCTGTCTGGAGAATCTGTGGTTCTCCAGCCTTGCTTTCAGGCCTAAAGGGCAATATGGAACCAGGTTTGGGAGCATGACAAAGCAAAGTAGTGCACAAAGACACCAAGGTGTGCTAAATCCCTCCATCACAGCTGCCCAGGACAGAATGGATAGATGCATTTACTGTATTTTCTGGCGTATAAGACTACTTTTTAACCCAGGAAAATCTTCTCAAAAGTCAGGGGTCGTCTTATACACCGGGTGTCGTCTTCTTATACAGCGAGTATATCCCAAACTCTATATTTTAACTGGAAAGTTGGGGGTCGTCTTATACGCCCAGTCGTCTTATACGCCGGAAAATACGGTAATTTGCTGATAAGCCAGTTGGCCGCATCAACTTAGAAACCCAAGAACAGCCGAAGACACAAACATCCTTGTAATCAGTAAAATACTCAGATGCTATCAAGCATAGCCATGCAACCTGTCATAGGAGATAATTTTTCAGAATAGGGAGGTTTGATGTTGATTGTGGTCATGCTGACCAGCTAGTCACTCCCTTGAGTTTGATGTATGCTGCCTAAATTGGGGCCAGTTTGCCTTCTATCTTCTCTATTTTGCTAGACTGCAGCTCCCATCATCAGCCAAGGCTGAAAGGAGTTACAGTTCACCATTGCCTGGAAGATCACAGGTTGGTTGCCCCTGACCTAGTTAAATATCAAACATTGTTTTAATACTGTTTGATTTTAAATGTTGTTACCCTTCCGGAGACCTCTGGATGTAGGGCAGGATGGTTGGATGGATGGATGGATGGATGGATGGATGGGTGGGTGGGTGGGTGGGTGGATGAAGAATAATGCTTTCCCCTTTGATATCTTTAGAAGAAGAACTAGAATATAAACACAATTTTAAAAACACAGAGCAGGAAGCTGAAAACTTCTGTCCATGTATAGAACTACGAGTCCCATCAGCCCCTGGTACGTCCATGTTGGCTGGGACACTGAAGCTTCATTCAGGCAGCACTTACTTAACCTGCATTATCCAGATAATCTGGAATAAAACGTGTCCGGGTGTGCTTTACTCTGGATTATCCAAAACATGCAGATTAAGTAAGTGCTGTCTGGATGAAGCCTAGCAGCTGGAGTTTGACCACAGCATCCAGACGCTGACATAGCTCCACAGTGAAAGAGAAGAAGAAGAAGAGTTGGCTTTTCTACACTGCTTTTCTCACCCATTTTAGGGGACTCAAAGTGGCTGACAAGCCTTCTGTTCTTCTCCCCACAACAGTACACCCTGTGAGGTGGGTGGGGCTGTGAGAGCTCAGAAGAGAGCTGGGACTAGCCCAAGGTCACCCAGCTGGCTTCACGGGCGAGGGTGGAATCAAACCTGGTATTCCCAGATAAGAGTCCGGCTCCCTAACCACTAGACCAAACTGAGAGTAGAAGGGAAGGGGCTAAAGAGCAAAGCCAGTTGCTTCTGTCAAACTGGGAACAAATGCAGCCATGACACCCCATGCCGCCCCCAAATGCTCACTCTTGATCGCCACGCTTGCGCTCCTGCTGGAAGTGCCAAAGCTTCAGGAAGTCCAGGAGGTCCTTGGGAAGTTCTTGGTTGTACGACAGGATGCCCTGCAGGCAAGAAACACGCTCCCACCATGAGTGCTCCCAGCAGTCTGGACTGGAGAGCCGGGTAGGCTATCTCCCACCCAGCTCCATGGTCCTCCAAGCCACCCAGGGGCAGGGAGCTACCTGAAGATAAGCTTCCAAGCCCTGGCGCCGATGTTCCAGAACTTTGGTCATCCAGTTGGGCACACGTCTGGGAGGGAAATCTGGAACTCGGCACATCTTCTTAATCTAGAGGAGAGGCAAACAGAAAACATTTTTCTTTCGGAGGATGAGGTGGGCAACTAAAGAGGGGTGCGGACGCTGTGGCGCTCTGCCTTCACTCTTCTATCTCTTGGGGGTTGTGGCTGACTCTGTCCTGGGAGGAATTGCAGCCCTGGCACCCAGGGAATGGACAACTCCGTTGGAGCGCCCCAGCAATTTGTTGTGGTCAAGGAAAGCTGTTTGTCAGGGTGAGCAGCGGTCAGGCTTTTGGAAGGCGGTCGTCCACCTTATTATTAAGTCTACGGTTGTGCTCTGTCTTTCATTATCCCAGCCCTATATGTTGTAGCTTTGGCTGCATTCACACGTGGTTAAAAACAAAACAAAACAAAAACCACCTCTGAGGAGGCTTCAAGACAGCTTTAAGGGGGGTTGTCTGAGGCTGTATTCGGACATAACCAAAGGGACACCTCAAAGGCCCCACATAGAGAGAGAGAGAGAGCGGCCCCTGTGCTCTCATTCCTTCTCTAATCCACCTTTTCTAGCATAGAATGTTCAAGAGACGGGGGAAGAAGAAGAAGGAGTTGGCTTTTCTACCCCACTTCTCTCACCCATTTAAGGGGACTCAAAGTGGCTGACAAATCTTCTGTTCTTCCTCCCAGAGCAGAACACCCTGTAAGGTAGCTGGGACTCTGAGAGCTCAGAAGAGAGCTGTGACTCACCCAAGGTCACACAGCTGGCACATGGAGGACTGCAAAATGAAACCCGGTGACTACAAGATATGAGCCTGGCACCAAAGGATCCAAAGGTAGCAGAATTACAAGAAGGCGCTCACTTTGTGATCTCAAAACAAAGCAGGTCTATATGGGAAAAGGTGCTCTACCGCCATGCACTGATGTACGGCTTACCCTTTTGTGGAGGGCATAGAATTCGCTGTACCGCTTCTCAATGCAGTGCTTCCTCCCATTGCACAGGACCTCCACCTTGAACACCTGCAACAGCAGACAACAGGTGAGTCATATCGGTGAAGCATAATACAGTGCATCACCTGCTCTCAACTCCCTGCAAATAGCGTTTAGTGGCATCCTGCCTGTCTCTTCCACCTAGCGGAAGGTTCTCATCCATAGCTTCTGATCTAGAACTGATGCCTAAGAAGAGCTCCTCCGGATCAGGCCACAGCCCATCTAGTGCAGCATCCTGTCTCACAGTGGCTCACCATGGCTTCTGGGCATCTCCGGCAGAAGACAAAGACAAAGCCTTCACCTGGGGCATTTTCGCACCTCCCTTCCCGTCCACTGGATGCAAAAGGAGCGCGATTAACCAACGCTGACTAGCACTCACACTTGAAGCGCTAGTCAACATTAGCCACCACCACCCTCCACTGCAATCAAATACTTACCTTATTCGATCCCAGGGCCCGGCCCTCCTCTGGGCACCGCCATTTTGGCTGCAGCGCCCTCCACGGCTGCGCATGCGTCAGAGTCCTTGCCTTGACAACACTGATGCTTTATTCACACATAGTCGCGTCTATCGTCCTCTGAAGGGCCTGCACACTTGCGTGGCACCTCAGACAACCCCGGAGCACCAGAAGGGGTGCAGATGGTCACTGCCCCGGGCGCTTGAGGTAAGCTTTCGGGTAACGTTGGTTAATGTGTGAGCACAATTTCGTGTTCCACAGCTAATCAACAGTTAGTGAACTTCCGGTGAGGCCGGGCACGCTTGGAGGATCCAACAGCCTCCTCCACGTGTGGGTGCTCTTCACCAGAAGTTCACTAATCATGCACTGCCAGCTGTAGTGCAAATAGGCCGTGAAGATCTGCACCGCATCAGTACGGGACAAAAACGGGTTGCGCACGCGATAACTACAGGATGCATCCGCACAAGTACAGGCGCATACGGATGTGCATGGATGTTAGGAAGATGCGTACGGCCATCTTCGCATGTTGTCGACATTCGTAAGTGCAAATTCGAATCAAAAATTCAAACAAATAGATTCAAATGTGCTTAATTCGAATTGAATTTTTAAAAATTCAAATTGAAATAATTCGAATCGAATTAATTTTTGAGTATTCGAATCGACGCGAATAGAATGTCAGAAAAAACATTCTTGCACACCCCTCAGTCTTCATAATGCATAAGGAATGGGTTGTTTAATTCATCTTCCTTTTTACATTTCCTTCCTTGTCGAATTCACGGTATCTGTCCTCCTTGGGATCCGGTCGTTGGGAGGAATTGGTTCTTGACTTCATGTTTTGCCATTTCTTTGGGGTCATGAGATTAGCAACATGAGAAGGCGGTGAGCACATTAAAAAAAGACAGAAAGCTGACCCAGCAGAAAGAGATAATCTGTGTCCTGCACGCCGTGTTAATTTTTCTTATAATATGCGTGCTTATCTCTACATTCATGCAAGAATCTTGCTTCCACCAGTGCTGCGTGCCCAAGAGGGGAAAATGAGCAGAATACTGGAAATACTGACTTATTCCGCGCCATATCCTAAGTTCTCTGGGCAGCCTACAATAAAAGACCCATACACAGACAAGACATTACATACATATCCTGTTAAGACAGTATTAAACAGCATAGTTAAAAGCTAAAGTTAAAATTAGAATAGTACCTGAGTGAATTAATGCCCAAAGGCTTTAATAAAGAGCCAGGTCTTTACTTGGCACCTAAAAATTAGAAGAGTTGGCAGTAATCGGGCTTCCAAGGGAAAGGCATTCCATAAGTGGGGGGCCACAGCTGAGAAGGCCCTCCCCCGTGTGGATTTCTCTAACTGGTGGAACACAGAAGAGCCTCCCTCCAGCAGATCTTAAACCATGGGTAGATCTGTATGAGAGGAAGGGTCCCGACATTCTTCATCCGTTTCATTTCTTACAACTCACAGTGAAGGAGGTTGGTAGATTTTGAAACAATTGGCACAGGCCACCCAGGCGGCATTAGTGGGAGGTTGGAAAGATGCATTGGTATATAGCTCAGGATTGCTGGCATCATTATTATAGGGGAACAATTCAAATTTTATTTCCCTTCAGGGCGACAAGAGATGTATGATGTAGAGCTAAGTGTTGGAACTACGAAGCCAATTCGCACTTGGTCCCATAGTTCACGATTGGTTAACATCTGGGCAGGCGCATTTGCACTTCCAGGAAGTGTTTACAACCCAGAAACGCCTCCTGCAATTCCAGATGTTAAACTACCATCAAGTAGTGGTGGGGCATGAAATTGTCCACCACACACATCTCAACCCCAACCCTTCCTGTCCCATACCTTGCCTTTTCTGTCCAGCTCCGCGACTATTTGCAGCTGCAAAAAAGGCAAACACCATCCTAGGATGCATCTAGAGGAGCATGGTCTAGATCACGAGAAATATTATTATTCTTTACACTACCTTGGTCAGACCTCATCTAAAGTACTGTGTCCATTTCTCAGCGCCCCAGTTTTAAAAGAAGACATTGACAAACTAGAGCAAGTCTAAAGAAGGGCTACCAAAATGGTTAGTGATCTGGAAAGCATGTCCTACAAGGAACGGTGGAAGGATCTAGGAATGTTTAGCCTTCAGAAGAGAAGACTGAGAGGAGACGTGATAGTGGTCTTCAAATCTCTGAAGGGCCGTCACAGTGCAGAGGGATCGTCCCTATTCTCATGTGCAGAAGATGGGAGGACTAGAAACAACAGGATGAAACTTCCAAGGAGTCCATACAGATTAGATACTAGGAAAAACTTCCTGACCATGAGGGCGATCTGTCAGCAGAATAGGTCGCCACAAGAGGTGTTGGTTTCTCCTTCGCCGGAGGTCTTCAAGCAGAGGCTGGACCTACATCTGTCTGGGGTGGTTTAGGAAATCCTGCATTGATCAGGGGGTTGGACTGGATGACCCTGGAGGTCCCTTCCAACTCTATGATTTCTCTATGGTTCTATGATTTCCAGTGTGAGGGGGCCTCTGAGGGTCTGTGGCTGTGCACGCACAGAATATAAGCATCACCCATGGTGGTGGCACATGCACTGTCACGTCGGGCTGCACAACCAAGTTGGCAGTGCCCTGCTGGTGACTGGACATGTGCCCAGGCACAGGTAAGTCTCCGGGCATGCAAGGCTTAGTGTAAGGTGCATGAGCGTCCCCAAGGGCGAATGCTAGTACATGTTAGTCTGTCATGGGCTTTTCCTGCCCACTGGATGGGAAGCCAAGTGTGAAAGCAGCCATGGAAAGGGCCCGGAATGGATTGATGAACTATACAACTCAAGAATAGAAGTAATGAGTTGGAAGATGTGATCCAAACTCTTTCCCAAATAAACCAGAGGGTCCATAGAGTCAGGAAGTGGCTGTAGTTCAGTGATAGAGTAAGCAGCCTGGAGAGCAAAGGGTTGCTGGTTCAATCCCCAGCCTCTCCCTGGAAGTAGGGAATGACAAACCACTTCTGTATCCCTGCCAAGAAAACTGCACCGAGGGACCCAGGGAGGTATCCACGCAATCAGCCAGGAAATGGCTGCAACTCAATGGTACGCAACGACAACAAAAGTTTGCACTCTCCTCCTTAAAGGTAGAAGCAAAACCAACTGGAAGCTAAGTGCTGCCACTCCCAGCTTAAACAAGCAGGAATTAAGTCAGCAGTAAGGAATCTAGGTGACTGCAAATAGAAGGGTCCTTGGCATGGGATACATTCAGTTGACTACATGGGTTGATGTGGTCAGGTTATTCCAAGGATGTTCCCCTCCCTGAAGCAAGATCTGAATTTGCCCCCTGTGCTGGTTTCATGGGTTTAAATCAAGGGAGAATAGTTTGTTCCTCTATCTCCTACCAGAAGGCCTTAATGGTTAGGATGGAGGCCGTAAGGGCATGTCTCGTGAGCCAGTTTGGTCTAGTGGTTAGCAAGCTGAACTCTTATCTGGGAATACCGGGTTCGATTCTGCTCTCCTCCATGAAGCCAGCTGGGTAACCTTGGGCTAGTCACAGTTGCACGGTTTCAGGTAACCATGGTAGGATCCAGAAGATATCCCAAGCTGATACAGGGGTCTGACTGTATATCTGGGTCACGCAGACTGGAGCAGGCAGCAGCGGTGGAGGGAAAATCCCCTCATTTGTCTTATAAACACATTAATGCAATCCACACTTCCTCAGTAACCAATATTTTTAATTTCAAATTAAAAATGAAAGTATCCTCTGAAACCTGCCCTGCCGTGGACTTCGCCATCTCTCTCCTCAGCCAGTTTATTTTAATGGAGAAATTGAAGTGAAACTACAAGAATGCATATTTTGGAAGAGAACTTGCAACAAGCTCTGTTTTTCCAGCAGCCTATGGAAGAATCACGAGCAGCCACTAAGAAAGGAAAACAGCAGCAAGCCTACCCAAAAATGAAGCCAGTGCCAACTGTAGATTGGAAACACAGCAGAAGAAATGTACCAGCCATTAGGGCTATGCACGAATGCATTTTATTTATTTTTTGCATTCGGATTCAAATTCAAGTAAATTCAAATATTCAAATATTCCATTCGAAAATGGAAAATCTGGATTTTCGGAAATCTGATTCGAATCCGGATTTTCCGGATCTGTACTTTCAAAAATCAGATGCAAACTAGAAAATACAAATGTTGGCAACATTCCCGTTTTTATTCTGTTTTCATTCCGTATGCATCCCGTTTTCATCCTGCATTATAAGCACAAATAAACACGATATTCGGATGTGCTATAAACGGATCTATTCAGCTGAATTATTTGAAAATCCGTATTGGACTTCTGAATATCCAAAATCTGATCAAATGTGTTGATTCAGATTTTTGAAAATCCGATTCGAATTTGAGTATCAGTATTCGTTGGATTCAAATCGGATTTTTGAATTTTCAAATATCTGCGCACATCTCTAGCAGCCGTTACGTGGGGCAGGGACAGGGCTTTCTCACAGGTGGTGGTAGGAGGAAACGAGCTCCCAAGTTCATTGCAGCAATACTGTCCCATTATCTTGAGGAGGCCGGGAGTAGAACTGATAGGAGCTGCGTTATCTACAAGTACCTCGGGATTATTATGACCCATAAGCGACGCCTATGGTGATTTGCAGAGGGGGAAAAACACTTCCTGCTTTCAGAGAAGATTGGTGGCCACGTGGGACTAGTGGAGCAGAGGGCAGAGGAGCTACGAGGGAGGAGTAGCATAGATCAGAATGGGTAGAGCTAGTAGTAGCTGCAACACTGTTAAGGCTGGTAAGTAAATGAGACACATATGAGCCAATGCCGGATTGAAAAAGTGGGGAGCAGCTTTGAATTGCTGGGTGTAGATGCCAATACCCTTTTTATCCTTCTTGCCTGCTTATTTATTTATATTTATATTATCTGCCCTCCATCCAGAGATTCCAGGGAAGGGCACAATAATCCCAGTGGAAACACAATTAAAATGAACTGACTCAAACAACCGCAACAGGGCAGTGAAAGCTGTTTCTTCATCCAAGGCTAGGATACAGCAACACATCTTTGCCAGGCAGCTAAATGGATACAGAAAGTGTGCCTGATACACCTCAACTGGGGGCAACCACCAAGAAGGCCTTGTGAGCCAGTTTGGTCTAGTGGTTAGGGAGCCGGACTCTTATCTGGGAATACCGGGTTTGATTCCGTGTTCCTCCATGAATCCAGCTGGGTGAACTTGGGCTAGTCACAGCTCTCTTCGAGCTCTCACAGCCCCACCTGCCTCATAGGGTGTCTGGTGTGGGGAGAAGAAAAGAAGGTTTGTCAGCCGCTTTGAGTCCCCTTAAATGGGTCAGAAAAGTGGGGTAGAAAAGCCAACTCTTCTTCTTCCTTGTTCACAAAGCCAGCTGGGTGACCTTGGGCTAGTCACAGCTCTCTTCGGAACTCTCACAGCCCCACCTACCTTACAGGGTGGTGGGAAGAAGAAATGAAGGTTTGTCAGCCACTTTGAGTTCCCTTGAATAGGTGAGAAAAGTGGGGTACAAAACCCAACTCTTCTTCTTCATGTATGCTCCCACCCACTTAATTGCCAACTTAGTGGCACAGCCAAAAGGACCCCCCCACTGGCAGGCAACAAATGATGGTTCATTCCCATCTGTGCTGCTACAGCCAAAGAGAGGGACTTTTCTGTGGTGGCCCCCAGGTTACTGTGCATCTTTCCTTTCAATATACACTGGGCCCTTACAGTGATGAGCTTCCATAGTTAATGGAAACATTTCTCTTCACCTTTACCAAACTCTGCCTTGAAGGTGGGCGTGTCTGTGCTTTTATTGTATTCTAATTGTTTTATTATCTATGCTGGTTGCAAACTGCCCAAAGATACTGGGCAGCATTAAAATAACTTCTTTTTTGTTTTTTTTTTTAATCTAGTTTATAGTTCTACAGGGAGCAAAGACAAAATAATGCCACACTGGCAACAGTGATAAGCTAATTACATTGCAAGCATTGGCAACAGGTTGCAGCCCCTACAGTGTTAGAGGCAATTTAACTTTGGTAAACTTCAGAAGCTGCTTGCCAGCTAAAAAGCTAACCAAAGCCGCTACAATGTTTAGAGGCAGTTTAGCAGAGAAGCTCAGAAGAGAGCTGTGACTCGCCCAAGGTCACCCAGCTGGCTTCGTGGAGGACAGCAGAATCAAAGCCGGTATTCCCAGATATGAGTCCGGCTCCTTAACCACTAGACCAAACTGGCTTAAGTCGCCTCTACTGTAATTTCGATTTAAATTATTTGAATGCATTTCTAAAGTTCTCCTCGGTTAAGAACCTTACGACGGGGGGGGGGGCGTGAAGAAACCAACTCTAGAGGTGCCCCCTCCCTCCCTCCTTCCCTCCTCCCCCTTCGAGGCGTCTCTGGACCTCCTGAAAATTGGGTTGACCTCCCCCTATTGACTCTAGGGGCTCCTCCGCCTTTCCAAAGAAAGGCAAACGGTGTGGTCGCGGGAGAAACTGCAACCAGGAACCGGACGCCGAAGAGGAGTAGAATAAAGCGAAGCGAACGCGCAGTCGGGTCGTCCTCCGGCCGTGCTGCTGGGGTCACTCCCTGCCTGGAGGATCCATCCTGCGCGTTCCCGTGCGCGCCTCCCCTTTGCTTTTGGAGGGAACAACAACAGGGCGAGGGGGGCCCACCTCTCCCCCTGCGAAGCCCCGGGGGACCCCCGCTTTCCTCCGTTGCAAAGCCCCCCCCCCCAGCTCGCCCCAGACGTGGGTACGAGGGCAGTGGGAGCGAGCCGATTTGTAGTGTCCAGATCCCTCCCATCCGAGAAGCGTTGGCTTTTCTACTCCGCTTTTCTCACCCATTTAAGGGGACTCAAAGCGGCTGACAAACCTTCTGTTCTTCTTCCCCACAACAGACAGCCTATAAGGTAGGTGGGGCTGGGAGAGCTCAGAAGAGAGCTGTGACTAGCCCAAGGCCACCCAGCTGGCTTCATGGATGAAGAAGAAGAGTTGGCTTTCTACCCTGCTTTTCCCACCCGTTTAAGGGGACTGAAAGCGGCTGACAAACCTTGTGTTCTTCTTCCCCAACAGAAGCTCCGAAGAGAGCTGTGAAAGCTCCGAAGAGAGCTGTGACTCGCCCAAGGTCACCCAGCTGGCTTCGTGGAGGAGTGTGGAACCAAACCCGGCATTCCCAGACAAGAGTCCGGCTCCCTAACCACTCGACCCAACCGGCTCACAGTCCCGTCCCCCGGCCCAAGGCTCGTGCCTCCCCTCCGTCCCCATCCTCACCGTGCGCGCCTTCTCGGGGTTCCGCTCGAGTTCCGACGCCCGCAGCCCCACCGAGGGCACCGCCACCTCCAGACTCATCCCGCCGCCCGCCCTGTCGGGTCGGAAGAACGCCGAGCCGAGCCGAGCCGAGCCGGACTTCTCCCCCTGGCCGCCCGCCCGCCGCCCGGCGCCCACTCGACGGCTAACTAACTAAAGCCCATTCATTGCTTGGTCTGGCAGGCAGCCGCAGCCACCCGACGGCGCCTCCTCCGCTCCGCTGCTGCTGCTCCGCCCCGTCGAGCGGCCTCCCAGCCCTCTCTCCAGCTCTTATCTTCGGCCACGCCAGCAGGGGCGCAGCGGAGCTCTTTCCCGGGAGGCTTCCAGTCGACTCTAGCTCTGAGCATGAGCAGAGTTCTCTTGACTTGGATCTATACAGGGGCAGACCCAAGGGGGAAGTTTCCACAAGGTCCTGTTGTTCTCCTCTCCTTCAGTTTAGTCTAGAGTGGATAGGGAGCCACACTCCTCCACGAAGCCAGCTGGGGGACCTTGGGCGAGTCACAGCTCTCTTCTGAACTCTCACAGCCCCACCTACCTCACAGGGTGTTCTGTTGTGGGGAGAAGAATAGAAAAGCTTTGTCAGCCGCTTTGAGTCCCCTTAAATGGGAGAGGAAAGTTGGGTAGAAAAGCCAATTCCTCCTTCTTCTTCCATGAAGCCAGCTGGGGGACTTGGGTGAGTCACAGCTCTCTTCGGAGCTCTCACAGCCCCACCCACCTCACAGGGTGTTCTGTCAGTTTGGTCTAGTGGTTAAGGAGCCAGGGAGTACCGTGTTTGATTCTGCCCTCCTCCACGAAGCCAGCTGGGTGACCTTGGGCTAGTCACAGCTCCCTCCTGAGCTCCCACGGCCCCACCCACCTCACAGGGTGTCTGTTGTGGGGAGAAGAACAGAAGGTTTGTCAGCCACTTTGAGTCTCCTTCAATGGGTGAGAAAAGTGGGGTAGAAAAGCCAACTCTTCTTCTTCACCCTCACAAAACCTCTGAGATCAGGATCAGCCTCAGATCCTGAATGACAGATCCAGATGTACCTAGTTGATTCTACGCACCCAAGTCGGCATTTGAACCCACAGCCCTTCCTTTCCCTGGCAGAAGTTCCAAGTCCACGGAGGCCTTAAGTATTTAGCATGACGCCCCCTTCTCTTTTGGCCAGAACTTCATGCCCCCCCCTTTTCTGACTGAAATGAATTTGCAGGCATACTTACTCCTTGCAATGCCAGACTCTCCTCCAGTCAACCAACTTGGGTGGATTTCTAATCTAATTTTTGGGCCAAGGGGAGGGGAGCAGGCCGGTTTCCCACAAAAACCCAGGACAGCAGCCGATTTCGTCCTGTGGCAGCGGCATCCTTCCAGCCAAAAGCAATGCACAAAAATAACACCAGACACATGTCAGCATGTTGCTGTACACTCATTCCTTCCATAATGGGATTTGCAGCCTGTAAGTTTGGGCTTGCGCCCTGGAAAGACGCAATGTCCCTCACATAGGCCAGTGGTTTTAAGCAGCCATGAGTCATTGACGGCAATGGAAAAACTGGTGAGACTGTGCCTCTACAAGCCATTTTGCAAAGAAGAGTTGGCTTGTATACCCCACTTTTCTCACCTCTAAGAGGACTCAAAGTGGCTGATAAACCTTCTGTTCTCCTCCCCGCAACAGACACCCTGTGAGGTAAGTGGGGCTGTGAGAGCTCAGGAGAGTTGTGACTAGCCCAAGGTCACCCAGCTGGCTTCATGGGGGAGGGCGGAATCGAACCCGGTATTTCCGGTTGAGTCCAGCTCCCTGATCACTAGACCAAACTAAGTTCAAATATGGCCCATATTTAACAGAAAAACTTGTAACACTCTATCTTGCTATACCGGCCCTTCTTTGCATCTCTTCCTACCTTGGCTTATGTCTGCTGGGCATCACTGCAAAGTCTAACAGGTAATACCAGGCGGCCACCGTTCTTTGTGGACAAATGGCCAATTCCTTTTCCTCTTCAGACATGATTGCCTACAGTTCTTAATGGAAACCATTTGTGCAAGAACGGCTTTGAACACTCAGCTGTTTGGACCGGCGATGAGGCAAAGAAGGTCAAGTGGAGAAGGAATTTTCCTCCAAGGAGGCCTTCTAAAAACAACTGGATGGGCACAGGCCTTCCCTAGGCTTTTACTGCTCGTCTTCCCTCCCCTTGCTCCAAATGAAGCAGAGTTGAGGCTCAGGATGGCTCAAGCACCAGGAACCAAGGGAAGGTCCCTCCAGACCAGTGATGGTGAACCTTTTGAGCTCGGTGTGTCACAATTCGCAAGAAAACCTAGCTTAACTCGGATGCTGTGTCACATCTAGAAATATCCATAATTTTGTGATATTTGTAGCTCTAGTAAAAAAAATTATATTTTTGCTATATGTATTTTATTAAAAGCAAAAACAAATAATTCTTTACATTAGTGACTTTTGTAGCTAAATCTTCAATTGAAAGTTGGTATTTCGTACACTTCAGGAACAAGCAAGCACTACACGCCCAGGTGCCAGGGTGACCAGGTGTGTCACCCAAAAGGGCTTGGCGTGTCACCTGTGACACGCGTGTCATAGGCTGGCCATCACCGCTCCAGACGCTACTGAATCACAGGGACCCCATTCTGGCCCGGCTTGCTCCAGAACAGGGCTAAGAGATTAACTCTGTTGCAACTACAACTTGATTCTGTGTATTTGGCCAGGACAACCAGGGGCATTTTTCCACTTCCTGTGTGCTGGGCGGGAAAGTGGCGCGATGAACCAAGGTTGACTAGTGCTCGCATTTGGAGCACTAGCCAACGTTACCCATTCCCTCTCCCGTGATTGAATACATACCTTGATTCGATTCAGGGGACCGCCATTTTGGCTGTGGTGCCCTGTGCAACTGTGTGTGCATCAGTGCCGTCGCCATGATGACGCTGATGCTTTGTGCATGCGCAGTCACGTCTATGGTCGTCTAAGGTGCAAGTGCGCTTGCACAGCACCTCAAGATGAGTCCCGAGCACTGGAAGAGGCGTGAATGGCCGCTGCCTGGACACACCAGGTCAGCTTTCGGTTAAGGCTGGTAAAGGTGCGGAGCGTGATTTCGTGCGCCACACCTAGTGCATGATTAAGGAACTTCTGGGAAGGCAGGGGACGCCTGGAGGCTGTAACAGCCTCCTGAAGGTGGGGATGCTCTTCCCCTGAAGTTCCCTAATCACGCACTATGGGCTGCAGTGCCAATAGGCCTCAGGCCTCATAAGGGCTGCCGCTCAACATTTACCGGAGGGCTGAAGTCCAACCACCTTGACTGCAAAAGCAAGGTACTATGGTGGCAGAAAACCTTGCCAAATTGTGTATCAACCTTGGGAGTTTGCAGCTTGGTGTTGCATATAAATGCAGAGGGATCGGGAAGGGTTCACCCCACGGGGAGATCTTGAGAAAAACCGAGCAGATGAAAGCAGTACTGGCAATTCCAGCTCCGAGTGACCCAAACACAGAGCTCAGAAGGAAACGGCCAGTTACTGTTGCCACGTGGTGGGAGTCACACGCATAAATGCAGCACAGAATGACCGAGTGAGTTGTTGTTCACAAGCAGAAGAGGAGTCCTGCTGGATCAGGCCACCGCCCATTCAGTCCAGCCTCCAACTGCTTCTGAGCATCTCAAGCAGGAGACAAGGGGCAAAGTCTTCAGCGTCCAGTTTCCTCCTCCTCCTCCTCCTCCTCCACCGCACTCAGCTGGACAGTCCTATTTCCTCTATCCCACCTCCACACCAGGAGGTACTAAAACTGCAGCAGAAAGACGACAGGATACCCAGAGTGCCCTGATTGTAAATTTTATTACATAGTCGCCATGGTGCCGCAGGAGAGACCGAAAGCATTCCTGGGCGCAATATCAAAGTCCAAAAAATACACATTAACTCCTGCTGGCACTCCGCCGCGGACAGCGGGTCCTGACCGAAACAGGAGACGAGTCTCTCTTCGATAGGAAAATATATATGTGTTTATGAACCTAAATGAAAAAATACAGTTAGAAGAGTTACTAGCTAGGGAGGCTGCCCCACCGGGCGCGGAGACAAAGTCAGCCCTGTGGGATCCAAATCCAAAAGGCCGAGAGGTGTAACAGAGTAAAGGCAGAGAGTCCTTCTAGGAGCTGCGGTTGGCCGGCCCGGCTAGGAGATGGCCTTCGCTTCCGGGAGGAAGGCTTCCCAGTACTTCACGAGCTGCACAGGGCACAAAAGACAGGAGATCAGAAGGCAAACGGACAGTTGGAAATCCACACCTTGCTGAGGATTTCGGTCTGACAGAGAAGCAAGCACATTCATAGCATGGCACTGGAGGTCATCCTCCTTTCAGCTGGACCAAGGTGATGCCGTGGGCTTCTGTTATTGAGTTGGGTGTTTTCCCCCCGCGCTCCTTTAATCTCGATCTAAGAAGATCCGGATCTAAGGAATGGGTACATTCCTTAATCCGGATCTAGTAGATCGGATTAAGGGAAGTACCCAATATGTTTCCATGGGTGGTCTAGCACCCAATAGAAATGGATGCTAGCCTCCCTGCCGTGGAAACACCACAGCAACCATTTGGAAATCCGGATCTACCCATGAGGGGTCTGCTTGTCACCCCAGGTGTTTGGGGGGACAGGGGGTACAATCTCCGAAGTGGCCTCAAAGTGATTTCGAAGTCACTTCAAAGTCACTTCGAAGTCTGTGCAAAACAGTTCCATTGAAGTCTGTGCTGATCTTTGGAGTAAACTTTGAAGTGACTTCAGAGTCACTTTGAAGTTCACTCTGAAGATCAGCACAGACTTCAAAGACGCTCTGGAGCTATTTTGCACAGACTTCGAAGTGACTTTGAAATGACTTCGAAGCTTAGGTTTGGGGGCTCCCCCCCCATGGGTGCCCCCTCCCCCTAGCCTCCTCTACCCCATTGCCACACAAGCGTGGAAACAGGCTCCCTTTAATACAGATTTTCTGCCTGAAGACCCCATTCTAGACCCCATTAATGGGGTCTACAGAAAATCCGGATTAAAGGCCAGAAAGTACCCATTTGATTCGGATTTCCCCAGCGGCAGTCAAAACAATCGGGTCCCAAATGGGTGCCGTGGTGGAAATGGGATCATCTGGCTCACACCCAAATGGGTCCTTAATGGGTGCAAAAATGGGTCCTTTCTGACAGTGGAAAAACACCCTTGGATTCAGGGCTCCTGGGCAAACACTGTAAGGACATCTGTGGGGCCATAGGGTAAGGAAGTAGGGATGTCCATGAATGGGGGTTTTGGCATTTGATTCGGAACGAATCCAATGTAAGAAAATTCGTATTCGTTTGAACAGATCCCCTTCGAATGTGGTAGGAATCTATTCAATACAAACGTATTTGTACAAATTCATACGAATATCAGATACGAATGAATACGTATCTGACATGAACACATAAGTATCCCATAATATATCCACTCTGAAAACATCAAATCTGACCTGAATCCACTTTTAATCCACTCTCAATTAGGGATGTGCACAAATATTCATAGGCATTCGGAATCCGATAGAATGTGCCAAATTTCGACATTTGAACTTGAATCAAATGTGCCGAAATTCAAATGTAAACATTCGAATCGATTTTCAAATTTTGGATCTATTCGTTCCAAGTATCCAGACATTCATATGTGTACGGGTTCATATATGATCCATACTTTCCCGCATTTATATGGGACGAAAACAGGTTGCATACGGGATAACTACAGGATGCATACGGACGTGTACGAACGCGTATGGATGTGGGGAAGATGCGTATGGGCACATACGAATGTCGTCGCCATTCATATGTGCGGATTCGAATCAAAAATTCAAACTAATTTGGTAAACTCAAATCGAATCTTGTTAAATTTGAATTTAAAAGATTTGAATTGAACCGGATTCCCGGATATTTGATTCAAATAGGATGTCAAAAAAACATCTGTGCACATCCCTGCCTGGACGAGGGAACAAACCAAGAGAGCGGCTACAGGAAAAGAAAGAACTGTTATCAAGCAGGGAAAGTACAAGTCCAGATTAAAAGCGTTTTCAGCCTGAGTCCCTGTGGTCACTTACCATCTACAGCAAGAAAAAACAGAGTTAACAAACCAGAACATGTGGAAGGAATGTCAGCGCAATTGCAACACTCAAGAGATGACAAAGCTGAGGCAGGTGTGCACACCTTGTCTGCAGAACCAACAAAAGCTACATGTGGGACTCAGAAGGGTTCGCACACCTTTACTGGGATCCTGGGAGTGGAGGGAAGCTGGGTGGAGGGAGGATACAGGTCAAACAGGCTCATTCGTGAGCCTGTTGACCTCTAGAGGTAATCCGCTCCCCGTGGCCACCTCTGGAATCTGGGTGAATGCCAGAAAGCACTCAGGAGCCCACTGAGGGTGAATTGACCTGGGCAAATATTGGGCTCTTCTTCAATGCTGAGATCTTTCTGACAGCCAAATTTTCACGCCTCCAGCTTCTGCTTCCTTGTGGGAACCCAGGACCTGACCAAAGGAGCTGCCATTGAGACTGCAACAGAGGCTGAGCCCGGCCTGGCTTCTCCTCTACTGGTCTCATTGGCCCTTTGCAAGCATTCCAGAGCTAGGACTGGGCTTCTCTCTTGCCCAGGGGTTCTGAACGGGCTTATCTCAAACAAGGCAGAGACCAGGCTTCATGGGGCCTGAACTTATCAACAAGAACAGAAAAGCACACTAGATTCAGGAAGGCCTGACAGCTACATCTGGATGTTTCTGAAGTTCCGGAGAAGAACAAGCAAGAGCTGGAGAAGAAGGGAAGAGACTTTCTACCCCGATGTTCACTCACTTGCTGTTGTGAATGCAATAGCGTCTCCAGGTATTTGGTCACGTGGGTTCTGAAATCTTTTGTTTTCTCTTTCTATTAAAAGAAAACAAGACAAGAAATGTCAAACTTCCCTGATTCTAAAGGTTTTTTTCCCACTAGCAGGAAGCACCCAGTTAGAACCCATTAGACACCAGACAGGTCCCCAATTTGTACTGATCAATAAGACCCCATTCCCACACAAGACCCCATTCGGACTCCATCTGTTCACAACATTATAAGGGAAGTCTGGATCGAATGGGCTCCTTAGGCCCTTAAATCCACACTTCCGGTGGACCCCTTTAAAAGGGGTCTTCAATCCGGTCTTCAGCACATGTTCGCACCGTGATCAGGGCAATGGGGTCCAGGGGTGGGCCTTGATTGACGTCCGTGGTGACCAATCATGCTGCACTGCCTTCACGCCTTCTACTATGGGCAAAACGGATACTCCAGAAGGGTGTTCCGGCGTTCCCACTATGACTCAGTCTAGCACCCAATGCCATCAGGTTCTAGACTGCCAGTGGAGAACCATCAGGTCCTTGCAAAGATCCAGATTGAGGTAGGTAAATGGACCCTCCCCCCAACTCTTCTGCTCATCAGCATCAAAGAGTACCCCCCCCATCCTGTGTTTACGATTATGGGATGGAGAGCTTCCCTCCATCCACATCTTCCACACCATGTGACATTATCCGGTTCAATTCAATTCAAACGACTTCCCCTCTCAGGAATACTGCTGATGGTCAAGGCCACAGGTGATATCCCATACCCAGGCTTTCCAGTTCAACATGGTAAAAAGCAGGGTCAGGCAAATGCCCACAGGCCACCGTACCTCAAATCTCAACACCTCTTTACGAAGAACTGCCGATATCCGTTCAAAGTCCCGCTCGTACTGCGTCACACGGGATTCCCACTGCGGTAAAATAAAAATAAAAATGCCGCATTAAAGTATAGTACTACCTGGACTCAGATTTCAAGGACAGCCTCAACCTATAAACTTGCAAATATCAAGAGATTAGTTCCAAGATCAATAAAAGAGGCTCGCTCTTAAAAGTATAAGACATTTGCTGCTGGATTGGGCCACAGCTTGTCTAGCACAGCATCCCGTCTCACACAGTGGCCCACCCATTGCTTCTGGGCATCTCAAGTAGAAGACAAGGGCAAAACCTTCAACCATCAATGAACTCCTGCAAATGGCCTTTAAAGACATAATGCCTCTCACTTCAACCTGGAGGCAGTACCTGGGCAGCCATCCTAGTAGCCATCGATACACCTGTCCTCCAGAATTTATCAGGTCAAGACCCGAGATAGTCAATATATTAGGGACGTGCACGAATGTTCTAAACATTCAAAATTCTATTGAATTCTATTGAATCTGGACATTCAAACTCAAATAGAAAGTCTACATATTTGAATTCGAAACATTTGAATGTACGGATATGAATGTACACATATGTATCTGTATGCATCTCATACGTATCTGTATGCATTTGCGTATGAAATGCGTAGATACCTATGACACAGATGAATGTCCAAATACGAATCCACATAAGAACATAAGAGGAGTCCTGCTGGATCAGGCCACAGCCCATCTAGTCCAGTATCCCACTGCACATGGTGGCCCACCAAATGCTCATGGGCATCTCAAGCAGAAACAAGGACAAACCTTTTCCTGCTCTTAAATCCCAGCAAATGGACTTAGAAGCATCCTGCTTGTCCGTTCCCCCCCCCCAGCCTGAAAGATGTACCTAGGTATTCATTCTAGTAGCCATTGATACACCTGTCGTCTATCCCTACTTTAGAGCCATCTAGGCTGGTAGCTGTTACTACATCTTCCGGCAGCAAATTCCATAGACTGATGACCCTCTGGGTGAAGAAATACTTCCCCTTGTCAGATCCAACTCTCCTGCCCCCTGGTTCTAGTGTTGTGTGATAGAGAAAAGAAATCTTCTCTATCCACCTTTTCTATACCAAGCATAATTTTATATTATGCACAAACAGATTCGAATGTATTCGATTCAAACTGGATTTTGTTGCATTTGTATTCTAAACTTTCAAATCGAATTCGAATGCAAAAAAACCACTTGCGCACATCCCTACAATATATTACCCCCCTCCCCACCTGAGTACTGGACTCAGGGTCTGTAGCCTCTGCTCAGCTTCTGCTCCAAGGGAGAAGGCAGGCAGCAAAGAGGAAGAAGCCGTACCCCACCATTCCAGACGAGCGTTGCTCAAGCAGTGATCAGTGAAAAGAGCAGAGTCACGACTGTTTCTCAGCTGAAGTACAAAGAGGAAAGGCAAGATCATTACTGTGCCCTCCCTCAGGGATTAGCCAGTGTGATCCCTAGGCTGACAAAGAGTAGATGGAGGAGGTTGAAAAGCAAATAGGCTTTTAAACAACTCAGAGTATGGTGCACAAAGCTCTTCTTTGGATAAGCTGAACTGCTTCTGTCTGCCCAAGGTTAGTGGGGAAAAGGAGAGCGGTTAGGCCCAGGCCCAGGCTACCCTCTCACCTCTGAGATCTCATCTTTGGCTTGCTGGAGCTTGTCCGGCTTGTTGGCCCACAGGAGCCTGGCCTCGGTCTCCCGTTTCTTCTGCAGCATGGCCTGGGCATCTTGCCAGCGCTGCCAGGTCTTCATCCGCTGGTCAAAGGCGCCCTTTGGAGGAAAAGGCATGCCAGTGGGTACGGTTTGGCCCCCAACACAGAAAAAGATCATCCAATGGAAAAGGAGAATGGAGCCCAAGCAGGGGCAGGACCAAGGAAGAGTTTTAGGATCAGCATACAGCCTACGTTCTGATAATAAAATGTACATAGGAGCCTAAGGAGAGCCGTGCTGGATCGGGCCACGGCCCATCTAGTCCAGCATCCCATCTCACACCTTCAGGCAGAAGACAAAGGCAAAACTGTCACCTGCTCTCAATTCCCTGCAAATGCCCTTTGGAGACCCCCTGCATCTCTCTCTGACCCTGAGGCTGTAGCTAGGCATCCATCCTAGTAACCCGATACACCTGACTGACCCGATCTGCAGGCTAGAGTCGCTCAAGGTAGATCAAGCTTCTCCACCTAACCCAGAGAGGAACAGCTCCGTTTTGTCTACCTGAAAGCGGAGGGCTGCCTTCAAGTCTGATTGGAGCTATCATATAGGGATCAGGTCTTCTCAAGTCTGTTCTTTGATACCATTGCTTTTAAGAGCGGCTGTAGCTCAGTGGTAGAGCAAACAACCCGGGAAGCAGAAAGTTCAATTCCTGGCTTCTTCCCAGATGTAGGCAATGGCAAACCTCTTCTACATCTCTGCCAAGAAAACTGCATAGAGGTGGTCACGCAGTCAATCAGGAGTCAGCCATAAATGAGTGACACCCTTTTATTACATGAACACAGCGGATTAGCAAGCGGTTTTGCCAGTGCCTTTTCCCCCCTTTCCCTTTCTTTTACACAACAGACAGGTGTTACAGGCATACGAACGGTCTGTTTGTGATTGGATGGTTTCTTCAATGCTGTGGCATCCCTGGATTAGGGATTTTTACACCTCCAGGCGGTTGTTCTATCAGAGTGTTTCACAACAGAGTTTCTCCCTAATTTCCTATCTCAAGCCAGCGGAACTTGCCAGTACATTGGACTGGTAGATAACCCAGGTCCCCATGCCTTAAGATCTGGAGGGGAGGCCCTCCTGGTTGTCCCACCACCTTCAGTAGTAAACGGGGTGGACATCTGGAAGAGGGACTTCTCAGTGATGGCCCCCAGGCTATGGAAAAGTCTCTCCATTGAAGGGGAATCAGGTGCCTTCATTGTACATGTTTAGGAGGGCAGTGAAGACACACCTCTTTGCTCTGGCCTTTAGTTAAATGGGAATATACTGTCTCTTCCCACTTTACAGACACTATTATTCTTTTAAAATATACTGTTGTTCCTTTAATGTGTGTCTGATTTTAAATGTTGTTACCCGCCTCTTAACTACCCACAGCCTACCCAGTTCTCAACCTTAACAGTTTAATAGGGATGTATTGAAGCTCTGTGCGGAACCTTGCCTACTTCAGAGCATTAAAGGCTGCTTACCCTCACAGCCGAAAAGAGGCGAATGTAGTCACTTAGGAGCTCAGCCAAGAGGAAGAAGTCACTGTTGGCCTGTTCTTGGTGCAGCTGTTCGATCTTCTCTTCCACCTCAGCCAGCTGGGACAGCGCCCGGGACAGCGCCGTGTTGTCCTCTGAACTGCCCAGCATGGCCAAACTCTTTGCAAACTGACCCGTATTCACCGACAACTCTGGCGGGTGGAATAGAAGCCATTAGGTATTTATGAAAGGAATGACAGAATGCGACAAGGATTAGCTTCTGGGGAGCTGAGCTTACGGCTAGTTTCACTTGACCACAGTAAGAAGGAGGCCCAACACAGCAACGGATAGGGACTGGATTGAACGGCAGAGCCAAGAGCCGGTTTTTGGCAGAAAGCAAATCAGGAGGCATGAGTGATAGAAAGCAAGGAGGTGCAAGGGAAAAGCACCAATGCCAGGCACAGTTCACCCCGCTGCTTTCCACATAACTCTGCATATATAATCCACTAGTCTGGCTGCTACCCTGATGTCTTATCTGTACCAACTTCCGGGCAGGTGCAAGGGAAGCGAATCTGTGACTCCTTGACCCACATTCCAGGTTCTTTCACTGGCCTTAATTTACCAGGGCAAGAAAGTAACTGCATAAAGTTTGGCCACAACACTCCTGACTAGTGAGCCAGTTTGGTCTAGTGGTTAGAGGGCCGGACTCTTATCTGGGAATACCAGCTTTGATTCTGCACTCCTCCAAGAACCCAGCTGGGTGACCCTGGGCTAGTCACAGCTGTCTTCTGAGCTCACACAGCCCCACCTACCTCACAGGGCATCTTTTGTGAGGAGAACAGAAGGTTTGTCAGCTGCTTTGAGTCCCCTTAAAGCGGCGAGAAAAGCAGGGTAGAAAAGACAACTCTTCTTCGTAGGATTTTAGCTTTGTATGTGCATGCTGTATTGCGTTGGTTTGTTTATATTTTAGGGTTTTTTAAATTGCCTTGAGTTTTTTAAAGTAACAACAACAACGTAGTCTCTAAGATCCAGAAGCTCTTGTTCAATGAAATAACAGTTATTGGCCTGGTGCCCGGAAAAAGCCTCCAGACGATCTTTCAGATGATGCTGAACTACAGTTCCCAAAAGCTTTGGCCAGCCCAGCCCAGCCAGTGGCAAGGAATGATGGGAGCTGGAGTTCAACAGCATCCAGAAGCACATGGTTTGCCTACTCCTGTCCTAAATGTCTTGCACGTCCAGTACAGAGCATTAAGATCTTCAGGGGAGGTCGAGCTGCAGGTACCACAAATCCCTGAACATCATCCTGACTAATATTTGTGGGGTACCTACACTTCTGGCATTGAGGTGCCAACTTGAAGGCTTATCTTTTTACCCAGGGCTTTTCAGAGTGAATGTTGATTATTTTCCCCATCTTTGATTTTAATCATATTTTTATGCAACAGCTATGATTTTAGCTGTTTTTCTCTGTGTTTTTGTTAAACACTTTGAGGGGATATTTTAATGTAAGCAACAATACTGCAGCTGCATACAGTCCAGCTAGCCTGTGCAATACCTTTTCGGTGATTAACAAGCATTTCTACAACAGCATGGAGCTTCCGCAAACGCTGCTCCTCACATTCCACCTCCTGAAGCTTTTCTTCAAACCACTGGAAGGGAAGAAAAAGTGGAAGTTCTTGTTGGAAAAGAAAAAAAATATTGGTTCGATAGGAAGGTATACATTTCACTTCCTGAACTGAACTGTTGTCTGAAGGACAGAGCGGTTAAGCAACACTGGGCGTTTCAAAACAAAAAAATGCTTACGATATCAGACTCATTCATCTTGATGGTCATCTTGCTGACGGCATCGGTAGCCCTGTTGAACATTTTCAGGAGGCCAGCTCCACTGAGAGTCTGAGTCCCAACTGCTCGCGGGAGCTGTAAGATAACCAAGGGCAAATCAATTCCAGCAGTAATGTCATATGCTCCTGGGATGCTTACATGGAAAGATCGTACAAGTCAAAGTGAATGACCAGTTACTAGGCAAGACGCCAAAGAGGACAAACAGGAAGTTTGCAAAATTTATCCACTCAAAGCTTTGAGCAAGTATTCCCTGGAAAATGCACAAGAGCCGTTTTAGGAGAACTCTGCTTTTAAAAACAGACAGGTCCTCCTCCTCACATGAGACACAGAAGTCACCATAAACCACATGGGGTCTGGAAAGTTTCATTTCATGTGAGAGTTACGGAGAGATTCAGGCTGCAAACACAGAAGCCGGGCATTATGATTCTGGGTGAAACCAGGGAAACCGGCAGGATGTTAGAACTACACTTTCCTTTTCAAAGTGCATCACAACAGCAGAAGCAGCCATGATCACCCTCTGTATACAGTACACGACTAGGCACAGCTGCAGAAGCAGTTCTTAATGGAACTCACGAGTGGTTTGTCACACACAGGCTTCTTATCCAAGTCCTCAATGGATTATGCATGTTAGCACTACTGGAAAAGAAAGACCCTTAAAGCTGTCTTTAAAGGCCATTTGCAGGCAGTTGAGAGCAGGTGAAAGTTTTGCTTAAGATGCCCATAAGCAATTGGTAGGCCACTGTGTAAGATGGGATGCTGGACTAGATGGGCTTCTCCTATTTTCCTATAGACAAATTTATGGAAGACAGATACCATCTACAGGATGGAGAGATAGGCAGGACACCCCTAAAGCTTCCTTTTGGGGGATAGGAGATACACTGTTCTTTCTAGCTCCTCTGCTATTCAAAAAGTCTTTCAGGAAAACACACCCCTTGAAAAGGCCACAAATCTGTTATCTCTTAAAGAGTAAACTATGGCAGATGTATCTGGGCCATCCATGCAGAAATGTCTCATACGTTCAGAACAGAGCAGCGGGCTCACCTCGTCTTTTTCCAAGAACTCCCTGACATCTGGATCCTGCAACATGGTTGGATGGCTGACGGTTCTCTGAAGGTACCTGTAACAGAGGGATATGTGAAGACAGCTTCTTTCTATGTAGCACTGAACTAAAACAGAGCGTAAATGAACACCTACATAAGTTTGGATCTCCTCTCCTCAAAATAGACCAGAGGCCTGATTTCTCTAAAAGTATGGAGTGGAAATTATTTTATAGGCAAATAGATCTGCAGGCCAGCTCCCAAAGGTGGATTTGCCAATTTTCTGATGCCATTTCATGGGCTCCTCTTATGTTCTTAAGTAAGGAACATTACTATGCCAAGGTTTTAGGCAGATGTAGAAAAAATGATGCAAAGAAGTCCAGGAAGTGATACTCTGGTCCTCACAGTGCCCTGATCTCAACACCACTGAATCAGTTTGGGATTCCATGAACAGACAGGGGGATCTGAGCAACCCTACATCCTCAGAAGAGATGTGGTGACTTGTTCTAGATGTCCGGAACAACCTCCCCGTTGAGTTCCTTCAAAAACTGTATGCAAGTGGATCTAGAAGAACTGGTAATGTTTTGAAAGTGAAGGGTAGCCGCGCCAAATATTGATTGGATTTAGATTTGTCTTTCACTTTGCATTTTGTAAAGTGATAAAAAATAAAGCATTAACTCTATTTTTAAAAGCATTCTGACTTTGCAGCATCCCCCCCCCCAATCTACCTAAAACCGTTGCACAGTACTGTAAACCTGCTACCCTTGGATCTTGGAGAGGCGTATTCCAAGCTCATGAACTTGTTTATCAGATAAGAAGGCAATGGTGCTTTACCACAGCATACTAAATAAAGGCCGCCTTCCTGTGACCTGCACCACTGATAATGAAAGCACAGAAACAGAACCTGGCCAGTGCGGCTTCCTCTCTTGCTTCCCTATTTACAGAAGGATATTTGAAGCGGCCACCAGTTTCAATCCACTTCCCTAGCCCATTTGTATCACCAGTCATTGCAGCAAGCAAGATCCCATAACTGATGGAGGTTGAAGGCACAAGCAATTCTTCAAGCCCTGAGGGCATTTTGGGGGATGGCTTTTGTTTAAAGTTAGCCTTAAAGCGAACAACAACGCTCTGTCCTTTCAAACTACAAGCCTGAGAATCAAAAGCTAGCAAAAGATGCTGTTTTATCAGATGATCCACAAAGAACGCTGGGGTTCCATTTCCACAAACCAGCTTACAGGGCAAAAATATGTTTTGCAAGTAATTGCCAGCTATGAAGAACTGAGGCTAAGGAAACCAGGGGGGTTCAGCCTACGTATATTCTATAGTGGCACAAAAGAGAAATCGCTAACATAGATGCAAGGAATTTAAGTCAGAAACACTGCAGAAGGGAGGCAACAATGAGTCAACGGGAAGTGGAGCTGAGATCCCATCAATCAGTGGAGGGGAGGCTCCATCTACCTATGCAAGCCAGAGACACTTCAGAGTCTGAACCACATTATTCAAAGCTTCAAGGATTTTTTTGGCAAGGGAAGACCCATCTGACCAACAGCGCTAAAGCAAAATTGCATTATGCAAGGAAAGCGTTCTTTTCTTTCCTTGATTAAAACACAGGACATTTATTTATTTATTATTTGTACTTCTATCACGCCCTATACCTGAAGGTCTCAGGGCAGGTAGCAACATTTAAAATCAGACATATATTAAAACAACAACAATATATGTTAAAACAGTAACAGTGTCTGTAAAGTGGGAAAAGAAAGTATATTCCCCTTTAATGAAAGGTCATGGCAAGAAGGTGTGTCTTCACGTCTTCCTAAACATATACAGTGAAATTCATGGGAATATAGGGGTCTGAATGGCTACTAGAATGGATGCCTGGGTACTTCCTCCAGGTTGGAGAGACAGGTAGGATGCTTCTCAATGCCATCTGCAGGGAAGTGAGAGCAGGTGAAGGTTTTGTCTTTGTCTTCTGCTTGAGATGTCCATGAGCAACTGGTGGGTCACTGTGTGAAATGGAATGGCGGACTAGATGGGCTGTGGGCTGATCCAGCAGGGCCCCTCTTGGGTTATGTTCTTAACACCTGCCATTTATAGCAGACCACGATAGATCACGCAAGCAATTACCTTTCCAAGGCAGCTCGCCGCTTTTCAAGGAATTCTGTGGAGGAAGAGTCTTCTTTTCCAACTTTCACTTTGGTCATTCCTAGAACCAGAGGAAATTATGGATCAGCGAAATCTCCATTCCGCCCGCCTCTTTGGTCTCAGTTTAGCATAGTATTTTGACCTTGACAAAGAACCCAGGCAAAGGAAAGGGTGGTCTGCTCTCTTGAGCCTTCAACCCAACCAATCCCCAAATAAACTTGTTGATACAACAGATCCAGAGGGCAGGAAGGTGTTATGCCAACTGTGCCATCCGAATACACAGCAAGAAAGATAATTAGTGAGGCCCACGGAGAACCAGACCATTTCAGGCATCAGAAAGCAGCAATTCCCTATTGTGCCTTTCATATGTCCCTGAACTTCATCTCCCATAATTCCATGCGGTTTCTGTGGGCCAGCAAATTGTAGAGCAGAACATCTGGGGGACTGCAATTGGGAAACTTTGCTTTGAAAAAACAACAGAAGCAGCAAAAAGGAAAAAAAAATGTCTCACACACAGTCAGGCAGCCTAGCACAATTCCTAACACTGCAGTACAAATAGTTGCAGTGTCTTTATAACACACAGCGCAGATGTCCAATAGATGTAAGAAATCACAGCAAGGTGAGCTGATGATGGATACTTAGATGCTTCCTCCAGGTTGGAGAAACAGGTAGGATGCCTCTGAAGGTCATTTTGCAGGGTTAGGGTTAGGGTTCACATGTCTTCTGCTTGAGATGCCCAGAAGCAGCTGGTGGGCCACTGTGTGAGATGGGATGCTGGGCTAGATAGGCTTTGGCCTGACCCAGCAGCATTCCTCTTATGTGGCCCTCTTCTTACTGCCCCATCATGACTTGCTATGGGTCATGGTGGTCTGGAATAAATATTCTCTCAGGGTTTTGACAGAGTAGAATGCAGGCTTCAAAGGCCAACATGTGCCAAGATTTCTGACAAATGCTGAAATAAGAGTAGGGTGTGCATCAGATTTTCAAAAGTCCGAATTATCACATTCGATTGAATTTTGGATATTCGAAAATCCAATTCAACTGAATAGATCTGTATATATCACATCTGAATATCATGTTTATTCCAATAAGAAAAATTCCAATAAGAAACAAAGAGAAGAATTGCAACTGAAGACCTCGAGTGCTTGCTTTTCGCTGTTCCCTGTTCCCTCCCACACCATTTTCCTTTCGTTTCTTGTCTCTTTAGATTGTAAGCCTGAGGGCAGGGACCTGTCTAAGATTAATATAATATTGTAACCCGCCCTGAGACCTTTGGGTATAGGGCGGGATAGAAATACAAATAAATAAATAAATAAATAAATAAATTTGCGCTTATAATGCGGGACTAAAAAGGGGTACATACGGAATGAAAACAGGATGAAAACGAGATATGCACAAATTTAAAAATTGGATACAAATGCTGCTGACATTTGTATTTTCGAGTTTGAATCGGATTTATGAAAGTACGGATCCAGATAATCCAGATTCAAATCCGATATTCAAAATTCGAATCATATTGAATATTCATATCGACTCAAATTCGAATGCAAATAAATGCATTTGTGCACACCACTAAATAAGAGTGCCTGAAACCACCAGGGCGTATGAGGAAAGCATAAAAGACATCAAAGGAACACGCGTGCCACATACTATAACTAGAAGAGTGACTGATAAGGCGGCTCACCTATTAAACTCTTCTCCGGAGGTGGAGGGACGATGAAGCCATTCTGTGCATGTTTTTCAGACAGCTTTTCATACAAGCCTAAAAAGTCACTAAACCTCCTCTTCACCGAGAACTGCTTGTTTCTGAACATTGGCAGCGTGGTCTGTGAAGGAGTTTGATAAGCAAGCAGCAAGTTAATACTGAGCACTCAGGATTATAACTTATAGACGCGTGCAAATTTTGGAAGAAATATTCTATAGCTGGTGTTCACTGAAAGCAACTTACAGGACAGAAAAGTACAATTCTAGTGGGAAGAAAGCCAAGAAGCATTAAAAAAAAATAAGATCAGTTATGCAGCTAGGCAGAAGAAAAGCCTACCAAAATAGCTGATCTTAAATTGTAATTGTGCACACACAGGCTAATGGGTCTATAGCAGCTGGCCCTAAACAGCCTGGGCCCTAAATATTCACAGGAATGCCTCTCTAAGATCTGAGGGCCAAGCAGAGGCTAGTGAGCCAGTTTGGTCTAGTGGTTAGGGAGAAGGACTCTTATCTGGGAGTACTGGGTTTGATTCTGAACTCCCCCACAAAGCCAGCTGGATGACCTTGGGCTAGTCACAGCTCTCTTCTGAGCTCTCACAGCCCCACCTACCTCACAGGGTGTTCTGTGGTAGGGAGAAGAACAGAAGGTTTGTCAGCCGCTTTGAGTCCCCTTGAATGGGTGAAAAAAATGGGGGTAGAAAACCCAACTCTTCTTCTTCTAACTGAGTGTTCTTTCCCCAGGCTTATAAAGGCAATAAAATGCCCACTAAAGGCAGATGTAAACAGAAGACCAAAGTTACATGTGCTGAATAACACAATATGTGATAGACCTCTCTATGCTCTGGACTCACAAATGGAAAAAAAAGACCTTTTGTTACTGGAAGGGGTGAAATGACATTTACTTAGCACTATTTGGATCCATGATTTTGGTGACCCTGAAATGACAATATAGGGTGGGGGAGAGAGCTAAAGCAGACGCACCTGTGTCGATACCCTGTAGGCTACATATGCGTTCATTCCATCCCCTGTGGAAACAAAACATTAAACAGTCAAGAAAGATTGTCCAGCGTACCAAAACTCTAGGGAATGGCTCCTCCAAGTGGACATTTGATATATATAAGAAAAGCGGTTAAGAGGATTTTCCATCACTGCTCAAGGTGGCTGTTTCAGCTGATTCTTGCAGGTGAGCTGATTACAGTACATAAGATAAACATGCAAACTTTGGTCTTTTAATCTGCAAAGGACACCCAGAAGCAAGGTCCCTGTGAAAGATCTGCATGCTTAACCTCTTGGGATATGCAAGGTATTCAACCTCTTTACTACTGCAAGTCACAAAAGGATCTGAAGAAACCAGAAAACTGTTCAGGAATCAGAAGGAAGATTGAAACAATTATAGCACCTTCTTCAGAGATCATATTAAACTTTTACATTATTCTGTTTTTACCTGATATGGACTATGCAAGTTGAAGAGCCAGAATCTTCCCTTTTGAAGAATCCTAACAAAAATCCCCTAAATGCCAAATTCCATGTCAGTCGCAACAGACTGGCAACAGCATCTCAGCCTTCTTCACAGATCACGCAACCCGACTGAAATTCCAAGTATATTCACCAAACTGGCACGTACAGGAAAGCAGATATTAATTTAAAAGATCTCTGCACTAATAATGGGTTTAGAAGCTGAGACAGCCAACTGCTGGAACAGCCATGCCAAAAGAATCCCAAATAGCATAGGGCAGTGATGGTGAACCTTTTGAGCTCGGTGTGTCAAAATTCGCAAGAAAACCTAGCTTAACTTGGGTGCTGTGTCACATCTAGAATTATCCATAATTCTGTGATATTTGTAGCTCTAGTAAAAAAGTTATATTTTTGATATATGTATTTTATTAAAAGCAAAAACAAGTAATTCTTTACATTAGTGACTTCTGTTGCTAAATCTTCAATTGAAAGTTGTATTTCGTACACTTCAAGAACAAGCAAGCACTACACGCCCAGGTGCCAGGGTGACCGTGTGTGTCACCCAAAAGGGCTTGGCATAGGTTGGCCATCACCGGCATAGGGGAATCACAGGCGAAGCAGGAAACATAAGAGTATGATGTTTCCACAAAGGCATGTAGAATCTCTGGGCAGCCTCTCAGGTTTGCTGCAGCAAGACAACATCTGGAATTCAGCAGCCTTCCATGATGCCGCCTTCTGCTGGAGCAGAGATAAGTATATTTTTAGAGTTCAAAGAATCTATGAACCCCTACTAAAAATAATAAGAATAAGAGTTGGTTTTTCTACCCCACTTTTTCCACCCATTTAAGGATACTCAAAGTGGCTGACTGACCTTCTGGTCTTCTCCCCACAACAGAACACCCTGTGAGGTAGGTGGGGCTGCGAGACATCCCAGATAAGAGTCCGGCTCCCTAACCACTAGACCAAACTGGCTCAAAATAACTGATTTTTATTTTAAGTATAATGCTACTGTTAGAACATAGGAACCTATGAGGAGTCCTGCTGGAATGGGCCACAGCTCATCTTGTCCAGCATCCCAACACACACACCAGCCCACCAACTTCTTTTGAGCAACTAGAGCCTCCACCTACTCTTGACTCCCTGCAAATGGCCTTGAGAGGCATCCTGCCTGTCTCTCCAATCTGGAGATGGTACCTGTACATCCATCCTGGTAGCTATCGAACCACGTGTCCTCCGTGAATTTGTCCAACCTTATACGAACATAAGAAGAGCCCTGATGGATTGGGCTCCAGCCCATCTAGTACAGCACCCCGTCTCACACAGTGGCCACTAACTGCTTCTGGGCATCTCAAGCAGGAGACAAAGGCAAGACCTTCACCTGCTCTTGACTCCCTGCAAATGGCCTTGAAAGGCATCCTGCCTGTTTCTCTTTGTGTTACGACTTCTATTTTTGCACTACAAGTTTTTTCCGTAGAGTATTTAGGCATTGTGGGTGAAACTATAATGGGCTTGGAACAAAGTAGATTTTTTCCTATTTAAATGAAAGGGAGAGCTGTTTTCGTTGCCCATATATTCACCATAAGAGCCATTTTCTGGAACAAAGGATACTGCAAAGTGTCGTGCCCTAAGTATTAATGCCGCAACAGAGCTGGGTCCCTCCTAGCCACTCACAGCCCCAAATGGCCCAAGAGGTCTTGAATGGTCGCTCGGCCATGGAAGCGACAGGCCGCCGCTGAGAGCTGAACTGTGGACAATAGTGTCTTCTCCATAGTGCCAAGTCCTGCCTGTACTTCCTTCAGCGATGAGCTGAACGTAACAATTGGGGACCTTGTTACTCTGCCAGCCTGTGAGAGAGTTCTTCACATCTGCCCCAGTCCAAACAATCAAGCAGTTGTTCTGGCACTGGAGGCAGCTGAAATGCACATTTGCACGCAGGAAGCTGCTGGTGTGCGGACCAAAGCGCCCCTTCATTGTGCATGCCTTGCATTTCAGAGAGCTGAAAGCCTGAAAGCAAACACCACCAGGATCCCACCCGCACCAGAGTTCCCCTGGCCCAGACAATCTCCTTCTTCTCTCCTTTGGGGATGTGCACAAATTGTACAGATGCAATTGAAGCTGCGTCACAAATTCCTTGATGAAATAAAAATCAGATTTCCCCATTTATTGTTACTCCTCAGACAACACAGAACTTCAAACTCTACAAACACTCTGCTGCTCTTTCCCCAAAACATATATCCTGGTTTGTGGCAGGCAGTAACCCTATCCTAATTATGTATGACAGCTCCTAGCTTGTTATGGAGCTTTATGTGGAAGCTTTGGGTACGACACCTCCAATATATTTCTGCAGAGTTAACAAAAATTGAGAGTTTGAGCACGCAAGCATCGCTTTCCAGTGTACTTGGCTTGCCCTTTTCAGTTATATTAAATTGCATTCATTTTATAATGACTCACCAATTTTCTCTGGATCACTCACACCCACGGAGAGTTCAAATTTGTCTTCCTGTTCTTCTTCTTCCTCCTCCAGCTGTAAAAGAAAGAGAAATCCACTTGCATCACAGAAACAAATGAGACTCCTGTTGAGGTTCTACCAGCAACCGAGCAGATCAGCCATTAGTGCATCACTTGTGGTTTACACAGCTCCTTAGACAGCCTATTTTTATACACATGGCTTGGCAAACTGGGCTTTCCTCATTTAAAGCAATCCCCAAAACTTACAATAAACTGCCCAGAGAGTGATGCGAGTTGTAGTACAGGAACATCCAGGGGAGATTTTATTGAGGGATGGCATCCATTTACAATGGTAGCCCGGGCCTCTGAGATTGCCTAACCCCTGATTTTCCAAATGCAGCAATTACTCGCAGAACACAGTTTTGCATTTGAAAAATAGTCTGCGGAAACCAAAATGCAGGATTATATGAGGAACGACTGTAATACAAGATTTGGGAGAGACACTGGGTAAAGGATTATGGCAGATGGAACTTCCAGTTCATATTTGACATACACTGGCTAGTAGGGGTGGCACAAATCTGAATTTCAAATTCGGTTTGATTAGAATATTCGACTATCTGAATCCGTACGAATAAAGAAAAAATGAATATCTGGACATTCGAATACATTTGTATCTCTTCGTATGAATATTCGATACGTATTTGATGATATGAATCTTGTATGCATCCATATGCATTCCATTTTTATCCTGTACACATCCTGTTTTCATTCCGTACATACTTGTACAGATACAGACGGAAATGATTAAGATGCGTATTCATACAAATAATTTGAAATATTCGCATTCATTCAAATACTAAAAAACAACCGTATGGGCATCTGAGTAGAATTCAAATGTCTGCATTCGCCTGAATTTGATCAAATAAATATCTTGAATATTTGTGCACATCCTGACTGACTAGTGATCTCAAATGTTAAAGCTAGAGAAGATATTACTGGTACTTATGGATTTAGTGAAACAGAAATCAGTTCACAATGTAGCAGTTTCTGTCCCCCCCCTGCCCAGCTACTATCATTCAATTCTTCCAAATACTGCATTGCAAACTTCTGATTATCAAATGCAAATGAATTCACCTCCTCGTAAGTCTTTGGCTGATTCCTGGAAGCAGAATTTCCTGTTCTCTCCAGAGAAGGAAGAGGGCTAAACACATTACTTATCTCCTTCCTCTGGTTGTTTTGCGCATTATCCAGGGACAATTCTACAGTAGCATCTGCAAGGCAATAAAATTTATAGTCAGGGTCAAATAAAGCCACCTGTCTGATTTCAGAAACCTTAAGTATGAAGTTCTCTTTGAGACAAGACTTGCCATGTTATCTTCTACAGATGCAGGGCATTAACCAGAGGAACACAGAATGGCCTCCTCTATTTCAATTTCTACTCATTGACTGTCAAATCAAACCCAGGGGCACAAAGAAGCTACTGGTTTGCTCCTTCCCCAAAGTGCCAGTTCATAATTGTAAAAACAAAAACACATTGTGAAATAGTTTCTAAAATCACGTTGCATCACGCTCCGGAACGTGCTCCAACTAGCTGGCTCAAACTCACAATTTAGTTCATACAATAAAACTTCATTTCGTTAGCAACCAGACCCAGTTTACTCCCAGGCTCTTTGGAAATATTAGATAGTTGTTAGCTTTCAAAAAAATAAATAAAAGGGGGGGGGGGGGTTTGTGCAAATTGATGTCTCCACCCAGAAACAAACCCAGGTACACTGATCTTAGCTCAGGCCACAGGAAGTCCTATGTAGCTTTCTTGCCTCACAAAGCTGACTTGTTTTAAGGGCTTAAAAAGATCACGGATTCCTCTGCCCAAGCCATGACAAATCACTCCAAGGAAATTGGTGATTATTTTTCTACTATGTAATAGATCAAACTGTTCTAGCCAGAATTAAGAGGACAAATGTGTTCCGGTTGGACTGCAGCCATGATTACACACAACAGAAGCATCCAGGGATTTAATTTATCTCGTTTGATCAGATAGAATTTGCTTGTCTGGGATGATTACTTAGCCCATACAAGAATGACCTTCCGATATCTAGCTGTAATCCTCACATCAGCTGGGGAACAAAGGATCACACCCTCCACAGATGTTATGAACAGTAACTCCCCATCTGGCCATACAAGCTAAGAGGGTGCAAATCTCAGGGCATCCTTGTCAGCTGCCCTAGTTTGGTCTAGTGAGCCAGTTTGGTCTAGTGCGGTGATGGCCAACCTATGACACGCGTGTCACAGGTGACACACCAAGCCCTTTTGGGTGACACACCTGGTCACCCTGGCACCTGGGCGTGTAGTGCTTGCTTGTTCTTGAAGTGTCCGAAATACCAACTTTCAATTGAATATTAGCAAACAAAATTCAGCAACAAAAGTCACTAATATAAAGAATTATTTGTTTTTGCTTTTAATAAAATATTACTAGAGCTACAAAATTCACAAAATTATGGATATTTCTAGATGTGACACAGCACCCGAGTTAAGCTAGGTTTTCTTGCGAATTTTGACACACCGAGCTCAAAAGGTTCACCATCACTGGTCTAGTGGTTAGGGAGCCGGACTCTTAACTGAGAGTACCAGGTTTGAGTCTGTACTTCTCCATGAAACCAGCTGGGTGACCTTGGGCTAGTAACCTCTTCTGAGCTCTCACAGCCCCACACACCTCACTTCACAAGGCTGCGAACCATCTTGCCTGAGAGGAGTGGAGAAGAGGCATCAGGCTGGGCTTCTCTGCCATCTCGCTCCCAGCAGTGCCCCTCCCTCCTCCAACTGCTCCCATCACAAGATGGCAAAGAGACTATGGCAGCCGATCCACCAGTTGAGAAATCATCTGGCCATGAGGCCGAGCAGGGCGGGGCTGAGTAGATGCCGGCTGACATCTCTACCATTATCCAGTTTGTCATCAATGAAGAGAAAATTCAAAGTAAAGAGAATAGGAAATTCCAGCAATAAGAAATGAACAGAGGAATTGGAACTGAAGACCTCAAGTGCTTGCTTTTTGCTGTTCCCTGTTCCCTCCCACATAATTTTCCTTTTGTTTCTTGTCTCTTTAGATTGCAAGCCTGAGGGCAAGGACCTGTCTAGGATTAATATAATATTGTAATCCACCCTGAGACCTTCGGGTATAGGGCGGGATAGAAATGCAAACAAACAAACAAACAAACAAACAGGGTGTTCTGTTGTAAGGAGAAGAACAGAAAGCTTTGTCAGCTGCTTTGAGTCCCCTTAAATGGTTGAGAAAAGCAGGGTAGAAAAGCCAACTCTTCTTCTTCTTCTAGCTGGGAGGCAAGTCAGCAACATCCCCCTGCTGGGGAGGAGGCCGCTCAGAGAAAGGACAGCTTGTCTAACATCACTGACTGCAGCTTCCCCTTCCCGCCCACACTACCCCTTTCAAGTTTCTGCGGAAAGCTTTTCTACAGAAGTTGGAAAGGCCCATTTCTGCAAACATGTTAATAATGTGGGCTGTTGCAAAAGAAGGGTCAAGCAGTCCGGCTTGCAAAAACCAAGGAGTAACCTCCTGCAAAAGTGTTCTCTGCAGAAATTATATAGCATGCACCTCACACTACACTGCTCTTGGCCTAACTGAAGACTCTAGAGGCCGGAGGTTCTCAACTTGTGGGTTGCGACCACTTTGGGGGTCGAACTACCCTTTCAGAGGGGTCGTGATGAGTCTCCCCCCTCCCCTCCCCTCCCTCCTCCCTCCCAGCTGCCCCACCCCCATGGCTGGGGGTCTCCATAACACGAGGAACTGCTTTAAGGGGTCACGGCATTAGGAAGGTTGAGAACCACTGCGGTACGAGATTCCTCCAGCTACAAACCACCACAGACAGGAAGACGTACCAGCAAACAGGTCCTGATCATCCAGTTCCTCCTGAATACCGTTGGTTTTGGAGTTGTTTCCTTCTGTTTCAGGGGATTCCGTCTGAGGAGACATGGGTTTACTCTGGAAGTACAAATACAAGCCATTAATGTGGTTTGAAAAACCTGTAACCTTCTCATGTTTCACACGGTTTTGTCAAATAGGGAACCACACTTCTTTCATGGATCCATACTTAAAAGCCAGATTTAAGACATTATTTCACTTAATCAAGAATCAAGCAAACAGCGTTCGTTACAATCCGAGACAGATTACATCAGCCACAAACCCTAAAACGTGAAGGATCAACTTGTAAATTTAAGTCAGATTATTTCTGGTTTTATCAAGAATGCTCCTTCCCAAAAGCTGTGAGAGACAGAGAGGCACAGATCTCATGACGCCTCATGCGCAAAGCAATGAGAGTGCTGGGACGTTTTACACTGTCCCACCATTGTAGTCTTTGGTTTATAAAGCACCACTGTCTTCAAAAAGCTGTTTGGAGGCACAATGCTCTTATCTGGAAATGGCATTGACTTCCTCTGCATGGCGAAGTTGGCAGTTCAGAAACAAAAAAGCCACAGACCCGAAAGGCACCACAGACAGTGCTGACAATGCAAGAAGCTCAACCCCTTTGTCCCTCAGCTAAGGAGCTGTGGGGGCAAAGTTTGTTAACAAAGGCAGGAGCAGGAGGAGAGTTGGCTTTTCTACCCTGCTTTTCTCACCCATTTAAGGGGACTCAAAGCTGCTGACACTCCCTCTATTCTTCTCCCCAGAACAGAACACCCCGTGAGAGCTCAGGAGAGAGCCGTGACTAGCCCAAGGTCACCCAGCTGGCTTCATGGGGGAGGGTGGAATCGAACCCGGTATTTCCAGATAAATGTACCGGCTCCCTAACCATTAGACCAAACTGCAATTTTATAAAAGCTACACCACTTCAGAAGCAGCTCTGCCTTCTGACGCCTTCTGATGCTTCCTGAAGTCCTCGAAAGCTTAAGTTCACGCACTGATAAATGTTAAGTTTGAATCACTGTAACTCTCCTACTCTGCACAAGCCCATTTCTTAGGGCAACATTCAAATGGAAGGAACTGTGCCAGAATACAGTGCTATGCGCTTTTACGTCCCCCTTCGGCTTCTATCCTCTGAAATGTGGTTTGGTAACAATAAGAGCCAAGTAGAGCGTTTTCAGGCATAGGATTCTTAGACCAGAGTCAAGTCATCATTACACATACAGAACTCTGGAACTAACCATTCCGTTCACTGGGGCCTGACACGTGGAAAGGCTTTTAAATGTTTTTGTTTCACAAGAAACAAAGAAACACTGGCTCTCAGGCCAAATGACTTTTGTTGTCATCACTGCTTGAGAATTCCCCATTCTCTAACAGCCAATTTCCTTTCTTTGCAAGCAATGTTGACCTTTCCACTTTTTTTAATTTCTGCAATCAATTCCACCGCCCGACATAACTTTGAAAAGAACAGGACTTCCTAGAAAGGGAATCCCTTAAATCGGGGTGGGGTGGGGGGTGGGGGGTGGGGGTGGGGGTGGGTGGGGGGGTGGGGGCTCCCAATCGGTGGTTTTTCACTAGCACTCCCCTGGCAGCCCATTTCCATAAGCTGTTTTAGAATGTTTATTTTTAACCTCGGTTTTCAATGCTGTATCCTGCCCTGAGACTTAAAATGCAAATCAATCAATCATTCTGAAACAATGGAGTACACACCTCACTCCCTCCTTCTTCAACGTGCAAGGTGCCATGAGGGCTGGTAGTGAGAGCCTTTAAAAGAAAAGGGGAAAAGGGATTAAGGTGAAGCCTTCTACTAAAACGTACAAATCATACTAAATCTTGTCCGGCAAAGAACTATCTTCCATTACCGAAAGATCACAGGGTGGTCCAGGAACACAAGCAAAGAGGTTTTCATAAGCAGTGAGACAGATTTTTCAGACTTGTTAAATTGTTTTGCTGAGACACTTTTTATAAGATGGGGTTTTTATCACAGTTCTGCAGAACCACATTCCGTGCTGGTAGATTTTTGCCAGCCCTGAAGGAAGCTGAACTCCACGAAACCAGCTGTCTACCTTCTTGTAAGCCAGCTGCAAGCGTATTGTGAGCCAGTGTGGTCAAGTGGTTAAGGAGCCAAACTCTTTATCTGGGAATACTGGGTTTGATTCCGCACTCTTCCACAAAGCCAGTTGGGTGACCTTGGGCAAGTCACAGCTCTCTTCTGAGCTCTCACAGCCCCACCTATCTCCCAGGGTGTCTGTTGCGGGGAGAAGAACAGAAGGTTTGTCAGCCAATTTGAGTCCCCTTAAATGGGTGAGAAAAGCAGGGTAGAAAAGCCAACTCTTCTTCTTCTTCTTGAAGACTCTCAACATAAACAGAAGCACATCAACATTGCCTATCCAGATGCTTGAAACAGCACAGAAAATCATAATGTGACACTGCGTATTGAAAGAAGCTTCTCCAAACTGCTAAGCGGCATTTGGAGCAAAGAGACAATTGTGACTTAATCATAGAGTATAGAAATTCAGTGGAAGGTGCTAGTTGTTGAAGATCAATCACTGCCTACCACCTAGCATTCCAGCTGAAGAAAATTTTAAAGCCACAAGTAAACAACATTTCATGGGAGACTATGGTCAGTGTAGCTGTTATCGGGAAGAAGACACGGAGAGAAATGTGGACCAACCCTGAGAAAATACAGAATTCAAGGAACCTTCCATTAATGCTCACAAACAAGTTAAAGGGAGGAAAGAAGAAAAGATAGCCAAAGAATATTGTTGTCCCTCAAAGCTTGCAAAGTTTGATACCTACAAGTTTTATATATTCTAGGGATGTACAAGAATATTTGAAACATTCAAAATTCAACTGAATTTGTTTGAATTCGGACATTCGAATTTGAATCGAATGTCTATGCATTCGTTTTTTAACATTTGAACAACTTTGAATGTTCCGAATCATTCATACAAATTATTTGGACATTCGTATGTGTATGGATACGGACGCGTTACATATGTATCTGTATGCACCTCATTCGTATCTGTATGCATTTGTATGGATATGTATGGAAGGAAAACGGGATGCGTATGAGATAAAAACAACATGCGTACGGACACATATGAATCAGTTCAAATTTGAATACATTCCAATTTTTGTCTTATTTGTACTAATTTAGACATTTGCATGTTTGATTTTAATTGAATGTCAAAAATTGCAAGCACGCACCCCCCAATATATTCATCAAGAAGCAATTTAGTGACTCATCAATCACAAGCAAAAAATTCATGTACCTATGAGTTGGTACTGCTGGCCAGCTCTTTTGGATTCTTTGTGGACTGAGGGGAGTTAGAAAATCCTGTTTTTCAGGTCTCCTTGGGTCATTCACAGTTTCTGTTATAAATGTTATTTTGCCAAGACCACCCCCTTCGTTGATAACGAGGGACAACCACATGACATTAGCCCATCGTTATCCTTACCACAAAGTTGAGCAATCAACCACCCCACTCAGATATCAGGCTGATTTAGAATTCAACCTCACACACACTACTAGGGGGTCCAAACTAGGCAACCACACAGGATTGGGTCAGTTCAGTTCCTACATGTGCCAAGCTGAGAACACACCGGACGTTTGGTGCAACCCATTCCAACTTCACACCAAACTCCTGTTTGCTTAGTTCAGTGGTTTGTGGGGGGTTACTGACCTGGGTTAAGTGGTCTAGATAACATCTGAAGAAGTTCTGCAAACTCATAACTGGCCAAGGCATCAAGTGTGACAAACCATGGCTTTACACAAAGCTAGGACTAAGGCAGTTCAAACTGTTCAACCAAACTTCTGCTTATGAACAGCCCCAAACCCAACCCAAAAAGGAAAAGAGGAAGATAACTTAATATTCTAAAAAGAAATAGAATTTTAAACCCCAGCAGGATTCAAGCCTGAGTTCAAGTTTAGTTTAGGAACTTGCTTTTCTTACACAGCTTTCATAAAAGTAACTTGATAATCAGTTGGGGGGGGGGCAAACAGAGAAACTTGTATTTTAAAGGCCTATAGCTTTACCGTAGCAGACCTCATGGAAAAGATTTCCATTTCATAGGCATTAAAAAAAATCCTCATTGCCAGTACCATTCATGTAAGGGGAAAAGCTAACAAACAGCACTAAAAAATAAAGAGCCATAGATCTGCCGTTAAGTACTACCCTATCCATCTTTAGCTTATATGCATCTTCTTCAATATCAACTGATAGGAAAAAATATTGCCTTTCTTTCTCCATAGAGGGAAACTAAAGTCACTTAGAACCCCTAATAGCTAGAAATTTGCTAGCACTGAGGACCAAAGTAAACATATCAATGACCAAATGTAGTCAGTTTGGTCTAGTGGTTAAGGAGCTGGACTCTTATCTGGGAATACTGGGTTTGAGTCTGCCCTCCTGCGTGAAGCTAACTGGGTGACCGTGGGCTACTCACAGCTCTCTTCTGAGCCCTCACAGCCCTACCTATCTCACAGGGTGTTCTGTTGTGGGGAGAAGAACAGAAGGTTTGTCAGCCACTTTGAGTCCTCTTGAATGGGTGAGAAAAGCGGTGTAGAAAAGCCAACTCTTCTTCTTCTACTACTGAGAAGGGAATTATTTTTAAAAAATAACTTTTAAAAGTTTGTTTTGCTTGAGTCCAGAGGTCTTCAAATGGCAGCTGATTAACAGCACTTGAAGAAACACTCAGTCTCACAGAGGCTTATATTATCCTAACATTTTTACAAGGAGTTTGCACAGTAAGCTTGTTCCTGCCTTGTGATTTGGTTGTGATGTAGATTAAGCTGGCTAGAACTGTACTCCATCCAAGGATCATCTCGTAGAGGACAGGTGGTTTATAAACATACTTAAGCAAATATTCTCTCTTTCCCAAGAGTATGCAACACCAAACATAAACAAGCCATACTTCTGATTAGATTTGGCTAGCACTGCACTAATGTCTCAGTCCTTCCCTTGAAGAATCCTTCGTAGGAATAAATACCACTGAATTTAAAATTGACCCCCTGAGTGGTCACAAATATCACACATCAGAGGTCCACAAAGACTATCTTCAATGACAATTTAAAGATGCATGCAGTTGTATGATCGTGGTGAGAGCACTTAAAGCTCATAATTTAAGAGCTGCATTATGACTGCAAAGGTGCTTCTCACTAATGTTATTCCACAAAGACGCTTTATGATGTGTTACTTAAAAATGCAAGCAACCTTGTGAAGGTGTCAAGCAGCAATTACAAAGACAAACATACTTTACTGGGAGCAAAACCCACTGAATTGCAGGTTTACCCACACACACACACACACATACACATAGGGTTGTAGGGTGTTTCCCTTAACTTAAGGCTTATGTTGCAATTGTTCAAGGCTGCGCTGTTTTAAGTAATAACATGCAGCAGTTCAAAGCTAGATGCAACTGTGTTTCACACACAACTTTCCCAGGAGTAAATCACAAGATGTTTTAGGCTTGGCTCCTGAACCGAGGTGCTTCGGACAACCTTCAAGATATAGGGCGAGATAAGATGCAAAATAAATAAAATAAAACAAACACTGCAGCTGTTGAAAGACTGCAGGTACATTTAAAGATGCAAACAACACAAGAGATTTATTTTAAAAAAAGAAACTGAAAATAAAACGATTATGGAGACAGTCCGAGTCCCAAAGGATGAAAATATAACAAAGGACCAAACTGTATAAATGCCTGCAAATTTACTAGAATAAAAACCAATATCTTAAATAATATTAAAAATGAATATATATAAAAGAAACAGGTGTACAGTAACACTATGAGGATGATAACAAAAACATATATTGCAGAGATCTAACAACACAAAAATGGATGAGATACATCTAGTATAGGCATCTAAAGTATATCTAAACTACAGCCTGACAAATGTAATGTATAATAATTAGGGGAACCAAAAAGCCAGACATGTTTTGACTTGGATGGTCTTCTTCGGTGGCTTTAATAGGTAGTTCCCAGTGTGGCTATATAATGTTTCATTCACTCCCCCAAATACTGTAAGTACACACATAAGTGCTAAAAATCAAAAGTAACAAAAGTGAAAACACTGTTCTCAAAATATAATAAAAGAAACCACTGCAATTGTTGAAAGACTGCAGGAACATTTAAAGATGCATGCATGAGTGAAAGTGCCTACTGTGATATTTCTTTTTCTCTCTCATGCTGCAGTCACACCTATATTTTAATCCACTTTCAGAGAGAATAGGCACAACATCAGCTGAGTAACTAGTCATTTTCTTTCTACTTTATCTAACTCGAAGGTGGGTTTTCTTAGTTAAGATTACTTATTTACTTAAGGAATTTGTATTCTGCCCTTCACCAAATGGTCCCAGGGTGGGTTACAATAAGAATAAAACATCAAATATTACATAATTAAGAATATAATCCTATCTCCCTCCCACCCCCACACTCCCTCCCTAACAGGACAGCACCCCAAGGAAGCTATTTAAACAGCAAAAGCCTGGGTGAAAAGGCATTGAAAACTATACAGTGTACATGCCTGATGAATCTCAAGAGGGAGGCTGTTCCAGAGTCTAGGGGCCACCACAGAAAAGGCCCTCTTGCATGTCCCTATGCCTCATACCTCTGCAAGAGAAGGAACTACAAGAAGGCCCTCTCTTTGAGATTTCAGTGCACGGGCACGTCTATATGGGAGAAGGCACTTCTTCAGACACCCAGGGCCCAAGCTGTTTAAGGTTTTATACGTTAGTGTCGACACTTTGAATTGGGCTGAACTGAATAATGCTGAAAGAAAACAGCTTGACACTTTGCTGATGGGTTATCCCCATTCTGAAAGTGGACGGAAGCCAGATTAAAACTGAGGTGTGGACGCAGCCTTGCACACCCTTTTGCAAAATCCCACAGAAGTTAAAAGACTTTCTTTCAAGTAGTCCCACCTAGGACTACACAAGTGATGCACACTAACTTTGCTCCACTGTCCCCACACAAAATAGGGCTCCTAGCTCTTATTTTATTTTAAGAGAAGTGTAAAGAGGGAGGCAACTTAAAAAGAAAAAGAAGTAGTAGTATTGGCTTTTCTACCCCTCTTTTCTCACCCATTTAAGGAGACTCAAAGCAGCTGACAAACCTTCTGTTCTTCTCCCCACAACAGACACCCTGGGAGGTAGGTGGGGCTGTGAGAGCTCAGAAATGAGCTGTGGCTCGCCCAAGGTCACCCAGCTGCCTTCGTGGAGGAGTGCGGAATCAAAGCCGGTATTCCCAGATAAGAGTCCCGCTCCCTAACCACTAGGGACCTCAGCCAACCGGGAAGGAGAGCTGCCCCCTTCTCATCCTTCAGGGGGAAAGGGGCAGGAAGGCGACGGAGACAGCAATGGGGGACCACGGAGGGGCTCGCAGCCAGCCAGCCCGCCCTCCCGCCTCATACTCACGGTGCTGCCGGTGAAGATGTCCTCCCCATCCGAGTCGCTGTCCCCGGCACCCAAGGGGGCACCAGCCACCTCTGCCACAGGGAAGGGCGGCGGCAGGCGGTCCGCAGGGGAGCCTCCCGACGCCATGTCCCTCCGCTCGCCGCCTCCGCCACCCCCCCAACCCGATAAGAGCCACTTCCGGCTCCCACTTCAGCCCCACCGGAAGTAGCAACAGGCGATTTATGGACGGTGCGCGCCTGCCTGCCTGCCCTCCTTGCTGAGCCGAGGCAGCGCAGAGCCAGCTCGGAAAGGGGTGGGGCAGAGCTGAGGGGCAGCGTCCAATCAGCGCGGAGGAAAAGAGGAAAGTAGGGCGCAGGGGCGGGCCTTCTCTCTCGGCTCGTTTTTTCCCGTCGTTCTGGAGCCTGAGTACCTCCCACATCCCATGAGCCACCGCGGCTGCGTTGGTTGCCATGGCTCATGTGGCCAGGCATATGGTCCAGATATAACGGTCCCCTTGTAAAACTACAATACCCGTGATCCTGAGGCCACCAGGCTATAGCTCATGGCAATGGTAGCCCAAAGCTATAGCTCATGGCAACTGTAGTCCAAAGAGGGGCTTGCCTAGAGTCTAAAATCCTGCTGACTGAGCTTAAGAGAACTCGCAGCAAGAAAGGGCAAGGGAGCTGATGATTTCTAGGCTGGAGGAGCGAATAATGACATGAATACCCAGCATATGAAAATATGCTTTTGAAAACATGTACCAACAGAATAGAATAAGGATCTGCCAACACAATAAAGTACTTTATTAAAGTGTAGCACTTGCAGGATTTGCCATGAACCACATGAGGTCTCAAGGAGAGGGTAGTCCCTTCTCTTGCATATAACAGGGCCTTATCTGTGGTGGCCCCTAGACTTTGGAACAACCTCCCTGCTGAGGCTTGCTGGTGTGGCAGTTGATCAAGTCTTGCCCAGTTTAGGAGAGAAACTCCCAGGATTTTCCGTTTTTACTGAGCTAGGTTTGTAGCGGTTCTTCAAGGACGTGGGGAGAGACTTGCTGCTATAATCCCACATAGCAGAGACTTATATCACCAATGCTATTCAGGATCTCCCATCTTCAGCAGGACTTCAAAGCAGGACTTTGTGCTGATAAAATAATTGTATTTTCTTGTAAAGAGAATTATAGGGTTTTTTCCACTAGCACTAGAGTACACATTAAGGACCCTGAGATATAATCCACAAACGTACCAAAGACAGCACATCTTGCCTATAGTGACTAAATTTCCATCATATGCCCATCACTCCAGAATCAACACTTTAGTGTGGGTTTCTTTGCTTTTATTGCAGTAAGTGCTATACACAAGAACGTAAAAACAAAGCTTTCTCTACATCAAATATTAATGTTTACAGTACAGAGTAGCCCAAGGCTACTCATTTAAAGTAAAAATATTCTATGTGCTCTACACTGTACAGCCAGTACTACACAGAGCACCTTGAAAAACATACACACTCCAAAGAACAACAGAAATTGTGAATTAAAGTAAGAGTCCTATTCTGAAATAAGTCAATCCATTCTAGCCATATTCTGCTCTCGTGGCAGAAACTGATACTACCACCACGGCTCAGACTGTAAGGCATACAAGAGTTTCCAGTTAGCTTGGGACAGCAAAAGGGATCATGTAGGAAATAAAGGCAGGTAAATCGGGAACCAATTCGATCACCTACACCACCACCCTGTAGATCTCCAGCTAGGTCAAATGATTTTTAGCAAATAGTTCTCCAAAGGAGTTAAATAAGAAGTATACAAGCAAAAGCTCTTCTTGGTATCCTTTGCATTCATTTGCACATCTTTGAAAGTCCGAAGTGGCCACGACTCAGGGTTCTTCCTCATCAACCAAATAGTAGACGTTTACCTGAAAGGAAATAAAATTCAGCTCTCTTGGGACAAATATGACCTTTAAACAATACATTAAGGTCTTCCATCTCAAGACAGTCAAAGTACTGAGTAGAAGCACAAGTGAAAAGGATCTGGGAGTACTAATTGATCACAGGATGAAACACAAGTGAGCAATGTGATGCAGCTGCAAAAAAGGCAAACACCATCCTAGGATGCATCAAGAGGAGTACTGAGTCTAGATCACAAGAAGTAATTATTCCTCTTTACCTCGCTCAGACCTCATCTAGAGTACTGTGTCCAGTACTGGGCACCCCATTTAAAAAAAAAAAAATGGACAAACTAGAGCAAGTTAAAAGGAGGGCTACCCAAATGGTTAGTGGTCTGGAAACCATGTCCTATGAAGAACCCAAAAATTTATTCTATTTGAATGTTTAAAATTCAAATTTAACCAAATTCAATTCGAATTAAGCAAATTCAAATCTATTGTAATTTTTTATTCAAATTTGCACTTACAAATGTCGACAACATTCGTAGATGCCTGTACGCATCTTCCCCTGGTCATTACACATCCGTATGCATCCCTTAGTTATCCCGTATGCAACCCATTTTCATCCTGTACAAGTACGTACAAATGCGTGCAGATGCAGGAAAGATGCAAATCTTCAAGTACGCATCGCGTACGAACCCGTACATATAAGAACGTGTGAATAATTCAAACAAATAGATCCGAAATTCAAAATTCGAATCAAATCTTTAAATTCGGAATTTAAGGACATTTGATTCGAATTCAAATGTCGAAATTCGATCAAATCGATTGAATTTTGAATGCATTCAGATATTCATGCACATCCCTATTCCTTTATGTATTTTGGGTCCCAGCCACTTAGCTACCTTCTACTATGTTCTCTTCCGTCCATCTCCCATACTTACTCCATCTTAACATCCAAGCGATTCACCGTGTCTTTGTCCACATAGCGGCAGAAAAGAAACAGGAGATTGCTGGGGAGGTGAAGTGGTTCTGCCATGGAGGCCTTGGGCACTTGAGAGAGCTCTCCAGCAACAAGGAGCACCACATTCACCCTGGGATGGGAAAGAAAATGTGATGCAAGGGGAAGGCCTTGGCCTTCCAAATGGCCCCATCACGTGTGACTGAGGAAGCCGCTCACCATTTCTCAAAGTCTCCATTGTGGAGGTCCAGGGGCGCACCGGCAGAGAGGCATCTCTCACCGTGGCTCAGCAGCAGATACAGCAACGAGATAGCAAACTTGGAGGGAATGGAAGACAACTTGTTTATTTAAAATATTTATATCCCACCCCATATCCCAAGATCTCTGGACGACTTAAGGTAAAAAACGAAAATACAAAGAAATATACACACAAACAACCAGTGAGTTTTTGCTGGCTTTCCAGCAATATTATTTATTTGCATGTTTATAACTTTGATCTTTAAGGCCCTAAATGACTTGGCCCCCAAATATTTAAATGAACACCTTCTTCCATATCAACCTGTCCACGCCCCAAGATCTGGAAGGCAGGCCCTCCTGGATGTACCACCATTCACAGCAGCAAAAGGGGAGGGCATCCGGGACAGGGCCTTTTTAGTGGTGGTGCCCAGGGTGTGAAACAGTCTCCCTCCTGAGGTGCGTTGGGCACCTTCACTTTATGTGTTTAGACGAGCTGTGAAGATGCACCTCTTTGCCCTGGCCTTTGGCTAAGTAAAGGAGCAGCCTTTTCCTCCCCACATTCAGACACTGCCATGGTCTAAATATGTTTAATATGTTATTGGTTTTAATGTGTCAATTTTATGTGTTGTAACCCACCCTGAGACCCTTGGGTATAAGTAGGGTGGGATAAAAATGCAACTGAATGAATGAATGAATGAATGAATGAATGAAGGAAGGAAGGAAGGAAGGAAGGAAGGAAGGAACCAACCAACCAACCAACCAACCAACCAACCAACCAACCAACCAAGGAATATAATGGGGCTATGGTTGGGTTGCCACAGATACAGGTGACAACCCCACCAGAGCAGCGTCCTAATGGTACTACATTCCCCGCCTCTGGTCAGGGCCTCTGAAGAGTTCCCATCAAACCAGCATCACCAAAGCTGTCCTGGCCACTCCTGGCCACATGGCTAGCTGGGAAACAGGAAGCAGCAACATTAACCTCATCTGCCCCTGGCCTTCTCATTGCCTTTGAAGAGGGCTGGGTTTGAAAGACAAAGTGCACCTAACATTCCTGGCCCTCTTTGGGTAGTTTGCTAACAGCGAGCTTCAGTTTAGAAATAGAACAGGCCTGGACTAAACTCATCTTTAGTTCTTTGCTCTGCTGCACAATAATCTCAAAGAGAAACATAGAAACAGACCTTGTTCCCAAACACCATAGCAAGCGACTGCTTTACAGACTCAGGCTGCGGACCAATGACCTCCTGAAGGATGCTGATCATCTCGCTGAAGGTCAAATGTTCAATAACAACACTGAGAGGATGGTAGAGAATAGGTAATGTCTGGCAAGAAATGGAGAAGTTATGGGTGAAGGGACAGATGATTTTTGTTTTAGAAGACCAAGCAAGCTCATTTGCCATTCTATTCTCCTTTTAAGAGGAACTACCAGGATTTCTCTTAGGCCGTGGTCACACCTTCACTTTAAACCTTCTTCAGTCCATCTTCAGGAATGACTACTCACATCCTTTCATTTCCATCCATTTTATTTGTGGACTTTCCATTTAATTCGGATTTAAAAAGTAAAGTGGGAATGGGGCCAGGGAGTTTTATTTCCTGGTCAAATGCCGTAGGAAGAGGAATAAAAAATAAATACCTCATCCAGCAAGTCCTTCTGAACAAGAAGCGGTAGGTGGTGGACAATGCTAGTGAGAACCCGCTTGGCTTGCTCCTGGGACAGGTACGGCAACAGACGTGCCACCAGTTTCTTCCCCTTTCCTACCAGCAGGATGTGAAGGAATTCTTCTTTATTTTCCCTGGGGGGGGGGAAAAAATCAGGTCAGGCAGTTTAGCATCAAGACAGCTATGTAACCCAGCCTGGATAACTTTAAGAAAAGGTTAAACTAATTCAGGGAGGACAGGTGCATCAATGGCTACTAGAATGGATGCCCAGGTACTTCCTCCAGGCTGGGGAGACAGGCAGGATGCCTCTCAAGGGCATTTGCTGGGATTTGAGAGCAGGTGAAGGGTTTGCCTTTGCTTTCTGCTTGAGATGCCCATGAGCAATTGGTGGGCCACTGTGTGAGATGGGACGCTGGACTAGATGGCCTGTGGCCTGATCCAGCAGGGTTCCTCTGATGTTCTTAACTCTCCGTATGCTGCCTTTGACAATAAACTCAGGACAACTGGTCAGAAACACAAAAAAAGTTGTATTCCATCGAATGCTGTTCTGCTGGACTCACTCATTGAAGTTTGCCTCTGCCATTCCCAGGGCTTCATAAAGGCCTTCTGCCTCACGGGCAAGCTTCTCACAGACATGAGCGTGTTGTTCCTCCGACACCAATTCCAGTTTCCTCCGAGTGTCTTCCAGATCCAGTAGCTTCACGTACATCTGTCTCAGGAGGGCATTTACAATGTTAATCCAAAAAAGAGCACTTTCGTTCACCCTGCTTCCCTTGGCCTGTAGCCATTCTGGTTGCAGCCCACCCTGGGACCTTTTACTTTACTTTACTCTGAGATTTATACCCCGCCCACCCCACATGAATGACCTTCTGGTGGACGGTAGGACATGACATAATAAAGAAATCAAGGTATGCATTGGTCTACTTCTTGTGACTTCCTCCATTATTTTAATCCAAATTTGTTGGGAACCAAAAAGGTAACCCCACACAATTTGAAGGAAAAATCCAGCTCTTCCTCTTCATTGGCTAACAGAGGTTCTCGAGCAACAACCTATCTTCCAAATGGTGCAGAGCACGTTGCTAATAAAGCTGGTGGTAGCAACAAGGATTATTCACTGCTTAACACATTCTCAGGCACATCATTTAAGCATTTTGCAAATGCACGCTTTAAAAAGACTTGCACTATGAATTCTGTTTATCAGGAACCGAACAGAATTGCATCCAGCGAGTCCTGCAGAATATGGAAACCTAGTGCTGCATAGTCAGTACTGAAGAACAATAGCCCCTGGGGACTTGTAACTTAGTCGTGAGCCCCACTCCCAAAGCAGGAAGGTGATTCTAAAAATGCCAAAGATTTTATTTATGTATTTACATTTTTATCCTGCCCTATACCTGGAGGTCTCCAGGCAAGTAACAACATCTAAAACGATGGAGGACCACGGCCAGGAACCGGAGGTCCTCCTTCGCCGTTAAGGCAGCCGCCGCAGAGTTAGCGACAGCGTAATGGCGATGGATACCGTGGTCCTCCATTGCCGTTACTCGAGGGAGAACCACAATGGGGGACTGGCGGGGGGAGGGGGGAAGGCAAAGGGTAAGGCAGGGGACAGAGGCGCGGGAGGGATACGGAAGCGCGGGCGGGGGAGAGGGAGGCAGAGAGGGGGAGGTGGGGGGGATGCTTGGCTAGGCTTAGGGCGGGCGGGACAGCGGCTAGGGTCAGCAGTGGAGTACTTACCTTCCTCCTCCTCTGTTGACTAGGCAGTAACAGTGTGGGCTAACCGAGCTGCCTGTTACTTTTGAGGAGCTGTGACTTTTAGCACGTTCCTCATTGGCTTGACCACCGGATGAGGGATGTGCTAAAAAATCACACCTCCGCAAATGAAGATAAGAGTATAGTTCAAGCCTTTTTCCTATTGGCTAACTATTCTCTCTATTTTTTGTGTGTTCCAGGGGGCGGGGATGACCGCCAGCATTTGCGGTCTAAAATCACACATTATTAAAACAATAACAGTATGTATTAAAACAATAGCATCTGCACGTGGGAAGGGAAAAGTGTATCCCCATTTAACCCAAGGCCAGGGCAAAGAGGTACGCCTTCATTGCCTTCCAAACCGTGTACAGTGAAGGTGATAGACACACTTCAAAGGTGAGACTATTCCATAGGTTAGGGGCCATCACTGAGAAGTCCCTCTCCCAGGTGCCCACCCCTTTTGCTGCTGAGAGTGGTGGGCAACCAGGAGGGCCTCCTCTCCAGATCTTAAGGTGATACATCATCACCTACAATCCTATTTTAGTGTCATTTCTCACACTAGATACCACACAAAAGGAATCTGCACCCAACGATAGAGCCAGCAATGAGACTCATGCTAATGTAGGCCATTTTCTGCACTCACATGTAATCCAGTTTAAGGAGCCTCCAAGTCTGGATCCTTGGCCTTCTCATCCACACATTGATGTGGATCAAGGAGGCCCTGCTCCCTGCTGGTCCGGCTCCATCTGCACTGCATAGAGCCAGGTCTGGATTAAGAGGCCCTTAATTTGGATCTCTGGTGGACCTGTTTAATTGGGTCCGCAAGAGGACCAAGAGCCGTGTTGTGATCCAGGCCAGGCCTCCACACAAGATGGATCAGCAGGCTCAGTTATTCTGGACCTACTGATCTGAATCTAGGTAAGTGCAGAAAGGGCCGCAGTCCTATTTCCCCGAACTGGAGGGTCACAGCAGACAGAAGGACACATCGCCGAGTGCTACCCAATGCCTTACCTTCTCAATTTGATAGAGCACTTGCAGGCGCTGATTTCCTGCAGCCTTCAGAAGACAAAAGGATGGATCAGAGGAGAGGAGAAGCGAGTCCAAGATCCCTCCGTGAGCCCAAGAGACCACCCACCTAGCTGTACCTGTTCCAGCTGGATGTGATGCACAGCATCAATAGCTCTGCGAGGACTGTAGCAGGTAGACATGGCCACCTGGCCCAAAGAGCCTGGTATGCGCATCACTGGTAGAAGAGGTGAACGTCAGAATGGGACCAGATCTCCATACCCAGAGCAGCAGCCCCCTTCCCACTGGACACTTACCCGACTCGTAAGTCTCCACTTTCTGGATATATGGTGTCACTAGCTTGGGGACATCAGGCTTACACCCTCCAAGGGGTGCCTTCTCCACCTGCTTGTACTCCAGCTTGCGATAATATTCCTGGGGACAAGGGGAAGATGATGAATGCCTTACTGGCTACACACCCCGTCCATGTTTTGTTACTGGTGACAATCCATCTACTCAGCAGGAGAGAGGGAAAAGAGGAGGCTACAAAGTTTTTTCATAATCCCTTCCCAAGTTTGGGGAGGGGGAATAAAAATGCAAATAAATCATTTCTGCAAGGGGTTACTGGCAACTGGTGCTTTACCAAAACTGGAGGTAGAGGAGAAGTTGGCTTTTCTACCCGGCTTTTCTCACCCATTTAAGGGGACTCAAAGCGGCTGACAAACCGTCTGTTCTTTTCCCCACACCAGCACACCCTATGAGGTAGGTGGGACAGTGGAAGCTCAGAACAGAGCTGTGACTCACCCAAGGTCACCCAGCTGGCTTTGTGGGGAGGGCGGAATCCAACCCGGTATTGTCAGATGAGAGTCCAGCTCCTTAACTACTAGACCAAACTGTCTCACATTATTCTCTACTCTCTGGCATAGGCTGTGGTCACACCTTCACTTTAAAACTTCTTCAGTCCATCTTCAGGCCTGACTAAATCACACATTTTCATTTCTATCCATTATATTTGTGGACTTTCCATTCCCGAAAGTCCATATAAGAGAGTGGTAGAGTCTAACCCCTTTTCTGCACCTAGCTCTGTTTTGATCTGGATCAGTGCATCTTGGTTAACCGGATCCACCAATCCGGATCATGTAGAGGCATAGGCCAGATCTGTGTTGTCTGTACTGACGGTGCGCTGATCTAGCTTAAGGGACTCCTTAATCCACATTTAAGTCCATCTTGTGCAAATGGAGCGGGACTAAGGGTGGTGGTGTCATAGATCTGCATTAACTGTGGATCTATGTAGCCTAGAACTCTTCTACAAGGACCCTTAATCCTGTGCAGAAAGGCCTGAAGGAAATAGGTTCTAGCATTGGGCCAAGGACCTATGGCAGGAATGCACATTACAATGGAAGCATCTCCGGAATGCAAGTGGCAAAACCGACCCAGAACAAAGCTTGGGGCACCTTCCATTGGTGGGTCCCCCAGACTATGGACAGAGGCACTCTTAATTTCTCCATCCTTACTTGATAATAATAGTCATCCTTGTGGGGATTCTCACTCTGTAATTGCAACATTTGCACCTTGATCACCCAGTCTTTTTCTACTGAAGACATGAGTGAAGGGTAGGGATCCACCTTGGGGGGCCGCGACTCCATAGAAGACATTCTTTGAAACAAAGAAAGAAAGAAGAAAAACATATTGACTCACAGATACGATTAGGTAGTTTTCCCTAGCTGTCTGCGACACATACCGAATCTCGTGAAGAGCAGAGAAGAAGAAGAGTTGTCGTTTCTACCCTGTTTTTCTAACCCTTAAGGGGACTCAAAGCGTCTGACAAACCTTCTTCTCCCCACAACAGACACCCTGTGAGGCTGGCAGGGCTGAGAAAGCACAGAAAGAGAGCTGTGACTAGCCCAAGGCCACCCAGCTGGCTTTATGTAGGACTAAGGAATCGGACCGGAAGACTACTAGATAAGAGTCTGACACTCTAACCACAAGACCAAACTGGCTCAAGTTCATAACCCATGTTCATAACTATATGGTTTCCATTTGTGCTTCCTACCGCCTTCCTTGGCCCCGCTGTCTTTGGGTCAGAATGCGCTGATGTAGAGGATGCAGCTGAGTCATGGCCGTGGGTACACTGGGAAGAGAGAGGGTTGAGGATGAGTCAGCAAGGTCCAGTTTTGCCTCTCAGAAAAGGAAACTTAAGTATCACAGGCCTGAGAGGTGCCAACAAAGCAACCAATGTGCAAACAACCAAAGTCCTAACAAACCAAAGTACCAAGGTAAAAGCTATCACAGCATCTGGAAGACTAGATAATAGACTCCGTGCTAATACTTGAGGCTCGGGTGGAGGCCGTGGCCAGGAGTGCCTACTCCCAGCTATGGCTGGTGCGTCAACTGAAGCCTTTTTTTGGACAGAGACTACTTGACCACAGTTATCCATGCTCTGGTAACCTCTAGACTGGACTACTGCAATGCACTCTACATGGGACTGCCCTTGAAGACGGTTCGGAAGTTGCAGCTAGCGCAAAATACAGCCACTAGAGTGCTGACCGGAACAGCTAGCTGGATGCACATCACACTGGTTTTAAAATAATTGCACTGGCTGGCAATTCACTACTGAGCCCAATTCAAGGTGTTAACTTTGACTTATAAGGCCCTAAATGACTTGGGCCCCAAATATCTAAAGGAACGCCTTCTCCCATATCGACCTGCCCGTGCCTTAAGATGAAGCGGTGAGGCCCCCCTGGTTGTCCCACCACCTTCAATAGTGAGGTGGGCATCTGGGAGAGAGCCTTCTCTGTGATGGCCCCCAGACTATAGAATAGCCTCCCCTGCGAGGTGCATCATGCCCCTTCCGTATATATATTTAGGAAGACGGTGAAGATGCACCTCTTTACCCTGGACTTTGGCTGAGCTGCTTATGTTTCCCCCCAGTACAGACACTATTATTTTAAACATATTGTGTATTGTTTTATATTTCTTGAATTTTTTAAAAAAGTCTTTTAATGTACACTTTGTTTTAATCTGTTTTAAGGTTGTTACCCGCCCAGCCACCATCAGGTATGGTGCGGGATAGAAAAGCAAATAATAAATAAATAAAATAAATAAATAAATAAAAGTTTAATCTACACTAACAAAGGAAGAGTATGTATCACAGTAAAAAGCGCTTCATCTAAAATATCTCACAAATCATATAGTCTCCAAACATGTCTGAAATATTATAAGAACAAGAGTCTGTGAGTCCAAAATCGAGGGACTCGTTCTTGAGGTGGACCTGCTGGTATTCACCGTTCCCTTGGCAGATTGTCTTCTAACAGTTGGTGATACAATATAGAACAGTGGTTCTCAACCTGGGGGTCGGGACCCCTTTGGGGGTCGAATTACCCTTTCAGAGGGGTCGCGACGAGCTTCCTGCCGCCCTTCCCTCCCACCTCCCAACTGCTCCGCCCCTGTGGTTGGGGGTCCCCACAACATGAGGACCTCTATTAAGGGGTTGCGGCATTAGGAAGGTTGAGAACTGCTGATATAGAAGGTTGGTCAATGGATGGGCCACTTGGTGGCAGTACTCAGATCTTGGGCTGGATATAACTATCGGATTTTTATATTTTGGACAGCGATGAATCCAAGAGCACCCTGAAGGCATGCACCTGGTTTTTCTGGGGCAAAACAACCCCACTAAGAATTGTGTGGTCAGAAGTAGTGATGTGCAAGTATATTTGAAACATGCGAAATTCAATCGAATTCCTTCGAATTCAAATTGAATGGCTATACATTTGATTTTTTTAAACATTCGAATGAATTTGAATGTTTCTGATCATTCATGCATTTTTTTTTGAACATTCGTATGTGTATGGATATGTATGCATTACATACATGTCCGTACACACCTTATCCGTGTCAGTACGCATTCGTATGGATACTCGGGATAAAAACAGATGCGTACAGACACATAACGAATGTTGTCGACGTTTGTATCATCAAATAAAATTCATACAAATAGATACAAATATATTCTAATTGGTTTAAATTTTAATACATTTGTTTTTTCTCTATTCATAGGAATTCGGACATTCGAATGTTCGATTCGAACTGAACAGCAAAAATTGCATTTGTGCACACCACTAGTCAGAAGACTATCTCTGAGATGTCTCTTGTCCACCACATTAAACTGCAACTGGAAGGCAGGACATCATGTCCCCGTTCCAAATTCCTGGTCCATCTGCAGTCCTGATCACTGTCAAATGGAGGCTGATTTCTCTAATCTTCTCCATACCTGAACTTTTGCAGGCTGCTGCTTGATGGACTGAAGGGTGGAGTGTCAATAGAGTGACCCAATGACCAGGATGGGCTATTGACATTTGGAAACAGGGGTCTAAATGGGGGTGAAGAAGAATACCCAGATGTCTAGCGAAAAAAGAGAACAAAATGGATTAGCCTTCTGTACATGCTCAGAATTTGTTTAATTAAACCTACTATGGGAATATAGTGATATAAGCAAAGGGTGCTAGTATTTCAAAGCAAGGAATTTTTCTACTAATGCTGACAACGCTGGAAAGACTGTATGTGGTTTCTTTGCAATTTCTCCAAAGAGCAGTAATAGAACTTCTTAAAGAGTAAAAGTTATATTGTCCATCATACTGGATTACCTGATACACGCCCTTGCAGATATTCAGAAGGTCAGTGCAACAAGAAATAGTAACAATAACAGGTACGTTCCTCCCTTTAGATCCACAATTCGAACTTCATCTGACATCTGACCTTAAAACTCTCTTGCATTTGGTGATTCAAGCAACAAATATAATAATAGCTAAACTTGGAAGCAAGCACAAGTACTGAATATAAGAGATGTATGCACAACTCTGGGATACTGCAATGAACAAGTTTGTGACTGTCTTAAAAATAAGATGTTGGGAATACCATGTGCACAAGTACAATTTTTGGGATTCGATTTGGTTCAAATGGAATATCCAAAAATTTGATTTGATTCAAATATTTAAAATTCAAATTTAACCACATTTGATTCGAATTAAGCAAATTCAAATCTATTAATTCAAATTTTTGATTCGAATTTGCACTTACAAATGTCGATATTCATATGTACCCGTATGCATCCATACACGTCCATATGCATCCCGTAGTTATCCAATATGCAACCCGTTTTTGTCCCGTACGGATCCGTACAAATGCGTACGGATGTGGGAAAGATGCAGATCTTCCATGTACGCATCGTGTATGAGCCTGGACACAAATGTCTGGATAATTCGAACGAATAGATCTGAAATTTGAAATTCGTTTGAATCTTTAAATTCAAATTTATGGACATTCGACTCAAACTGAAATGTCAAAATTTGGACAAATTCAATTAAATTTCAAATACCTTTGAATATTCGTGCACTCCCCTCGTTGGGAGAAGGCCAACAAGGGGGGTGGAAGAAAGTTTGGATTCTTTTTATCAGAGCCGTGCAAAATAATAACAACATGAATATACCTGATGAAGCTTATTTCTTGAGAATTATAAACTAAAATTGGACTTTAACAACACATCCATGTCCAGGGAGGAGGGCAGATTTAATATTGTAAATGTATAAGATCTTTACATGTATAGACTTATTATTAAAATAAAAAAGCAAAAGATATATATACTGAATTACCTGATTCAGGCCAGCCACACGACGTGTTCTGCGGGGTGGAGTGAATGGGTAAGGAGATCTCACAGAGCCAGGCAGGGTGGGAGACTGCTGTAAATCAAGACTCACTTGTTAAAGGCTTAGAAATTTGCTCTGAAGCATTAATGTATATTGCACAATAGCAGGATAGAATCCATGACCGCTGGGGTGCTTCCCAACTATGTTGGCAGTGTCACACATTTCTGTGGCATTCCTAATATAATCCTGGGATATCAACATAATTCCCCCAAAACGTAGCTATTACGGGAAATCTAGCAACAGTGTCCAGTTTATTTATTGCCTAGTTACAGTAAGGCACCAATAAGGTGCACAGTTGGTGACCAAATGCCAAGGAAAGCTGAGTTTACCTGCCGCATGAAGCGCTGAGAAGAAGGCTTAAGAGATCTTCCACGGAATGCAAGACGGTCAAGAGCAGAGGCATCTAGATACCCTGTCTGCACTGGTGAAGTCAGGAAATCTAGACTGACCGGGGACATGGTGGCCCTGTCCAGGGCCTGAGCATAAGAGGTAAAGTGTCATATTTAATATATAATTACCATATATTCACAGACTTTATCATTAGCTGTATTTCTTTCAAGCTACTTCAGCCCTCTTTGCTACAAAAGAGATACTACGCCTAGCTAACGATGAGCTCAGCCTGAGCCAGACAGGCAAGGAGTTTTATCTTTTCTAGAGATGTGTACGAATTTTCTTTTGCATTCAAGTTCAAGTCAAATCGAGTATCCAAACATTCAATTTGATTCAAGTATTTAGAATCCGAATGCAACAAAATCCAACTCGAATACATTCAAATCTATTCGTTCAAATGTTAGATTCGAATCTGAAGACACGAATGTCGACAACATTCATATGTTATACATATCTGTACGCATTTCGTACGCATCCCATATTGTATGAGATCATTCGAACGAATGTTTCAGAACATTCAAAATTCATTTGAAAGTTTAAATTCAAATGTATAGACATTCTATTCGAATTTGAATGTCCACATTCAATCCAACTTGATCCAGTTTCAAATGTTGAGAATATTCATGCACGTTCCTAATCTTTTCCTTGGCAGGGCACAGAAATGGTGGGAGTGAATCTTACTTCTATGACAGAAAGAGACGGCACTCTTCTTAGGTTAGGACTCCACATTCTTGATTTTGAAGCTGTCTGAAAGGGATTATAGAGATGTACCCAATGAAATAAATGTCAGGAAAAAAAATGAGAAACGCAAGAGAATCACACCAATAATATCACATTTAACTGTTAGAGCAAATGCTTCACAGTTGGGATGACTGTAAACCAGAAACTCACAAACTTGAGGACCTCCAGATATTGTTGGACTGCGATTCCCATCAGCTTTCGTCAGAGAATGATAGCAGCTATAGTTTAATAACATCTGAAGGCACAGGTTTGGGGACCTCTGCTGTAGGTTATAAGGAAAATCCAACAAAACTGATGCTTTCCATTAAAATGATTTAACTTGCTTCCTAAAATGGATGTAGATGAAGCCAAAATGCCTACATGCATTGCCTTAGTATAAAAAGGAATAAGGGTGGCACCCCAGAGGTTCAGGGGTGCATAAGAAGCTCAAAAGCCTCCAGCTCTGCATGGGTTAATCCCCAGACCAATGAAAGAGACGGGACCCCAAATCAAAGATGATAATGGCATCTGAAACAGCAAAGCTATTTCTTCGGAAAAGAAAAAAGAACCACGGAGATTTTGAACCACCACTACAAAAATAAAAATAAATTATGATGTCACCACTGAAGGGGAAAAAAAGAGAAAAAAATAAATTACATCTAGACCTGTCCCCTTTTTCCTTGCACAGTCAAAGACCTGGATCTTCAAAGATCCAGATCTTTGAGATGGGGTCCTCCTAGAAATCCAGATCTTGAAAATGCCTGAAGACCCCATTGTGGACAGCTTTAATCAGGTCCACACGAAAACCGGATTTAAGGGCCTGAAGGACCCATTAAATCTGGATTTCCCCTGCCCTTGTCGGGACAGGGCCTTGCAGATGGGGCCTTCAATGGGGTCCAGGTGGGGACAGGGTCTTCCCAACTGGTACCAATCAGGTACTAATCGGTTCCTATTGAGGTCTTAGAAGGGTTCTATGCCTTAGTGGGAAAAGGCCCCTGAAAAGGCTTGGAGAACTCCACACTTTTTTTTTCTATTTCTGGAAAAATCTTCCCCATCTTTCCAGATTGAATAAATATCCCATTTTTTTTTTTTGCTCTCTCTGGTTTTTTCTTGCTTATTTAAATCTTATAAACAATGTATCAGAAAGTATCGGAAAAGATCAGACTTACGAAATAATCCACTGCATAATCCCCGAGATTATTGGCAACTCTACTGTCAAGGACAGCTGAATCCTCTCGCTACGAAGCAAAACCACAAGAAAACTGTTTGCTAGAAAACTTCAAGGATGTTGAAGTACCACTGAAGCTTAAAATATAGAATCCCAAGTGGGGAACATTCATACGAATAGTTGATACATTCATTAAACTGGGGATACCTTTGGATACGTATCAATATATATGCGTTGGTATAGGATACATATCCGATATGTATGCATTGGTATAGGATATTCATATGAACACATTCATATCTAGTGGAATTCTACCACATTTGAAAGGGATCAGCACCATACTGTTTCCCATGCATTATTACTCTTTAACAGATGTGACCTTTGTATATCCAAAGGTAAATTTTTATGCTCCATCCAAAGTCTAACAAGGCTCATCTGGAGGGAAGAACAGAAACAACACAGAAGCATGGCAAGGACAAAGAAGATCACTGGTGTCCCTGAAAGAGACTATTGGCAATGGGTGCTAAACAGAGCCACTGTAGCACCCATCCCAGGGCTGTCTAGGGCCGAGCCAAAAGGGCCACCAGTGGCGCGATGCGATTGGACATCGTAAACATCAGTCATGGCTTACTTCCATCCACAGTGGGGTTGGCGGAGAGAGATGGCTTTGTAGTTGCCTACGCAAGAACAACAAAGCCGGACCCCAATTGCATAGCTCAACTGTGTAGCTCATTTTCAAAGGGGCTCTGTAGCTGTGAGTGGTGGGGTGGAACAGGAGCCACCTTATTGCAAATGGTGGCCTCTAAGCCCGCCCCTGACCCCATTGCCCCAGTATACATGCAGAAGTGTGGCCTCTGATCTGGTCTTCACAGTGGGAGACCACACTGAAGACAGCATTAAAGGGGTCCTGCGTTAATCCAGATTTAAGGGCCCAAAGACCCCATTAAATCTGGATTTTGATGGCACTTGTGTGGACAATGCATTCAGAATGGGGTCATTAAGGGGTCATGTGTGTGGAAGGTACCTAACTGATCCGTACCAATGGCGTACCTATCTGGTTCCTAACAGAGTCTTCACGTGCAAAAAGAGCCTATCTTACCTCCAGTGACAGCTGGCCACGTACAGCTCTCATGACTGCTGGATCTCCAAGGTTATTCAGCTCTTCGGCAGCCTTACTTTCACGATCTCCCTCCCGGATATGATCTTCCCCCTGCTCAACCATAGCCCCTTCCTCCTCCTCTTCCATAGCTTCGCAACCAAGCTGTGCATCACTGGGAAGAGCTTCATTCTCAGCTACATCCTCAAGCATAGCATCTTCCTCTGCAGCTTCGGATTTCTCTTCTTCCCCAAATGCTATTGTTACAACCTCCTCAACTTCACACACAGGGCCTTGCTCTGGAGTTGCTGACAAGGCTTCCCCTTCTTTCTGCTCAGGATAAGCTGCAGAGAAAGGAAACAAGTTTTCAGGGAAGATTCAAAAGCAATTTAGCACTGAGGACAGGGCCTGCGGTGAGAAACAGTTAAGATTTCATGCCATGAAAAGCAAGAGGTAGTTAAACTCAAGGTGACCAGGTACACCTAGGTTTTAATCCACATTTGTTCCACCATCAGAGAGAACAAGTCAGAAAAATGACTGGGCAATTATTTTCCACATTACTTAACAGAAAAGTGAATTTTCTGGATTGGATCATGTGGAAGAAAACACTTTGCCACTTCGCTGGTGCTTTCTCTCATTTTGAAAGTGGACTGAATGTGGATTAAAATTAAAGTGCACTTGGCACTTGATCATCCAAATAAATTAAGAAGAAGAAGAGTTGGTTTTTCTACCCCACTTTTCTCACCCATTTAAGGGGACTCAAAGCGGCTGACAAAGCTTTTCTTTTCTTCTCCCCACAACTGAACACCCTGTGAGGTAGGTGAGGCTGTGAGAGCCCAGAAAAGAGCTGTGACTAGCCCAAGGTCACCCAGCTGGCCTCATGGAGGAGTGCAGAATCAAACCCATATCAAATACCAGGAAAGATTATTGAACAAATTATTAAACAACACATATGTCAGCATTTGGATAGGAATTCAATAATTAACAGTAGTCAACATGGGTTTGTATCAAATAAGTCGTGTCAGACTAACTTGATTTCATTTTATGACAAAATCACTGAATGGGTTGATCAAGGAAATGCAGTAGACATAGTATTTCTTGATTTCAGCAAAGCATTTGACAAAGTATCTCATGCGATCCTCATTGAAAAATTGATCAAATATGGGTTTGACAAGGCAACTATAAGGTGGGTTCAAAACTGGCTTAGTAATCGTACTCAAAGAGTGGCTTTAAATGGCTGCACATCCAAATGGAAGGAAGTGTCAAGTGGAGTACCACAAGGTTCTGTCCTGGGCCCAGTTATGTTTAATGTTTTTATAAACGATCTGGACGAGGGAGTTGAAGGGAAACTGATCAAATTTGCTGATGACACAAAGCTAGGGGGGATTGCAAACACCAGAGAAGAGAGAGAGAGGATTTAAAAAGATTTAGAGAAACTCGAACAATGGGCTTTGTTAAAATGGTATTTAACAAAGAAAAATGCAAGGTTCTGCACCTGGGCAAGAAAAATGAAAAAAGCACATATACAATGGGAGGAATTCGGCTGAGCAGCAGCACATGTGAAAAAGACTTGGGTGTCCTGGTAGATCATCAACTGAACATGAGTCAACAGTGTGAGGCAGCTGCAAAAAAGGCAAACGCAATCCTGGGGTGTATTAGGAGAAGCATAGAGTCCAGATCACGTGAAGTTATTATCCCCCTCTACTCTACCTTGGTCAGACCTCATCTGGAGTACTGTGTCCAGTTCTGGTCACCCCAGTTTAAAAAAGACGCTGACAAGCTGGAGCAGGTTCAAAGGAGAGCTACCAAGATGGTGAACGGTCTGCAAACCATGTCCTATGAGGAACGGCTTAAGGAACTAGGAATGTTTAGTCTAACAAAAAGAAGACTGAGAGGAGACATGATAGCTGTCTACAAATACCTCAAGGGTTGTCACAAGGCAGAGGGATCAGCCCTGTTCTCACTCTCTCAAGGAAGGACTAGAAACAATGGGGTGAAACTGCAGGGGAAAAGATTTAGTTTAGATGTTAGGAAAAAAAATCTAACAGTAAGAGTGATCAACCAGTGGAACAGGCTGCCACGGGAGGTGGTTGGTTCCCCTTCGATGGAGGTCTTCAAGCAGAGACTGGACAGCCATCTGTCTGAGATGGTTTAGGAGATCCTGCCTTGAGCAGGGGGTTGGACTCGATGACCCAGGAGGTCCCCTCCAACTCTACCATTCTATGATTCTATGATTCTATGACTACAGCATACGAGTCCGGCACTCTTAACCACAGGACCAAACTGGAATGAATTGCAGAATTTCTTTTCTTGTGTCTCTTTGCAGCCCAGGGCATGGCTTAGTTATCCTTTAGAGGGAGGTCAGTAATTTATTCCATTATATTTGAATATTTTGGAATACAGCATGGCTGTTGCGGAATATCTATGCTTTGTTCTGGACTATCCAAACACAGACTATCCATAAATTAAAATTTAAAGATTCAAATGAATGTTGAATTTCAGTTCTAACCGTTCAAATTATCCAGACATTCGTATGCGTACAGGTTCGCACATGATGCGTGCTTCCGGATACAGATCCTTCCCGCATCCATACGCATTGGTATGGATCTGTATAGTATGAAAATGGGTTGCACACGGGATAACTACAGGATGCATACGGACATGTACGGATGCGTACAGGATGCGTAACGATGCGTGCGGGCACACACGAGTGTTGTCAACATTCATAAGTGCAAATTCAAATAAAAAATTTGAATGAATAGATTCGAATATGCTTAATTTGAATGAATGAAATTGAATATTTGGAAATTCTATTTGAATCCAATCGAAAATTGGATTTTGAAAACTGCATTCGTGCAGCGTGCAAACGGCAGGCCCCTTTTCTGGGTTATGATCAAGACTACGGCTCCGTGTAGGACGGACCCCTAGCTCTGCTCCTCCCCAGAACCCCTCATGGGGAGGGTGGAATTGAACCCGATATTCCCAGTTAAGAGTCCAGCTCCCTCACCACCAGACCAAACTGGCTCACCAGTTTGGGACCAATTTAGGACTCTGAACCTAGTTACAGCATGTGGATCAAACTGATACAAATGACAAAAGTTCCATGGTCAGGCTGGTGCAAAAAATATTATTTTTACCCTCAAATAGTAACTAGTCAGTTTGGTCTTGTGGTTAGAGTGCTGGGTTCTTATCTGGTGGTCAGTGGGTTCGATTCTGCCAGCTGGGTGACCTTCAGCTAGTCACAGCTCTCTGAGCACTCACAGCCCCACCTACCTCACAGGGTGTCTCTTGTGAGCAAATAAATGAAGGTTTGTCAACAGCTTTGAGTCCCCTTAAAAGTGTGTGAAAAGTGGGATATGAAAGCCAACTTCTTCCTCTATTGGGCACAATCGTCAGTTCAGGCCAAGAAGGAATCTCTGGGTAGACTTCTAGGTGTCTCTGGAAAATTGTGCTTTTTTAGCAATATTCCAGAGAAAATGTCTTCTGATGTGAACACAAAAATGTTTCCTGACAGTTGGGCCAGACCACAATGACAACGCCTTCTCCCACATTGGCGCCAGGTGGCCCTCAAGGTATACTGACAGTATACCAAGAAGAGCATTCATTCTAATTCCCATACATGTGCAGTGGCCATTTTCACCTCAGATTCGGCTGTGTGCATATGCGTGGGGGCTATATTACTCAGCATGGAGCATGCTGCCGAGCTTCTAGACACTATTTTGGGAAAACCCACGCCAAGTGTTCCTGAAATAGGAAAAAGCACAATTTTACCACCATATAGAGGGGCTATGTTGGAGTTGCCACAGATACATGTGGCAACATCAACATATCTACACGATGATCACACTTTTTAACTCCTGTCTGGATGCAGCCTAAGCCTTCAGTTTCTGTGACTGAACATTAATGAGCTTCAGTTACTCATAAGAACATAAGAGAAGGCCCTGATGGATCAGGCCACAGCCCATCTAGTCCAGCATCTAGTCACACACGGTGGCCCACCAAATGTTCACTGGCATCTCAAGCAGAGACAAGGACAAACCTTTTCCTGCTCTTGAATCCCAGCAAATGGCCTTAGAAGCATCCTGCTTCCCCACCTTCCCCCCCAGCCTGAAAGATGCACCTAGGCATTCGTTCTAGTAGCCATTGATACATCTGTTGTCCATAAACTTGTCTAACCCTTCCTTAAAGCCATCTAGGCTGGCAGCTGTCACCACCTCTTCCGGCAGCAAATTCCATAAACTGATGACCCTCTGGGTGAAGAAATCCTTCCTCTTGTCTGATCCGACACTCCTACCCATCAACTTCATAGATGCCCCCTGGTTCTAGTGTTGTGTGATAGAGAAAAGAAATTTTCTCTATCCACCTTTTCTATGTCATGCAAGATTTTATATACTTCAACTGCCAATATCTTGGTTATATAGTTTTGGTGCTGGTGAAAAGTTTTTGTGTATATAATTTGGGGGGAGTTTGCTGCTTTCTTTTTAGTGTAAGCAACTTTTTTGGGGGGGTTGGACTACGGAAGAAACATGTAAAAAATTGTCACCTTCTGAAGTTAAGGTCAAGTTAATATAAAGATCAATCTCCTGTTCCACAGTTTTGTCTGCCAGAGGTTCCTCTTCCATCATTAAGTAATCTTCCAGGATCTAGTGCGAGAAACAAGGAGATGTTAAAGTCTTTTGCAAAACAAAATGCACAGCACAGTCCACAAAAGCAACGACCCCTTTTTGTGTACTGCAACAAATAACAGTTACCAGTTTAGAATGGACAGAGCTACCGCTTTGCTCTTCTGGCCAAACCAGCTAACCAGAATGCTTGGCTTAGGCCCTGTCCACAGTTGGGGAAACATGGCACTACTATAGTGCTGCTATGGTGGGGTTGCCTCACATACCTGTGGCAAGACCATGACAGACTAGCTTCCCCTCCCTCCAAAAAGCGAAATAAAATAAATTGCTGAGGATGGAGCTCTTTACCCTATCCTTTGGTCAAGGGAGTGGTTTCCCCTCTTCCTTTCAGTTTCTGTTTTTACTGGTTTCTTTTTAACTTGTTTTATATTGTTTTTACTGTAACTCACCCTGAGACTTTCAAGTATAGAGAAACATTTAAAAAAATTAACTTAGGACAGTTCAGAGAAGAAGAAGAGTTGGCTTTTCTGCCCCACTTTTCTCACCCATTTAAGGTGACTCAAAATGGCTGACAAACCTTCTGTTCTTCTCTCCACAAGAGAACACCCTATGAGAGCTTAGAAGAGAGCTGTTACTAGCACAAGGTCACCCAGCTGGCTTCATGGAAGAGGGCAGAATCAAACCTGGTATTCCCAGATAAGAGTCCGGCTCCCTAACTGCTACCAAACTGGCTCACAAAACACCATAAATGGAAACAATATATGGAAACTGTTTCCAAATAAGTGGTCCAAGGAGTACCAGAGAGAGAAGAGGGTTTTTAATTACTTTTCCAAGCCTGAGAGATGTGATGGTTAGCAAATCCTTCACCAGAGAGAACAAGATAAGCCTTTAACTATTTAATTCCTAGGTTGTTTGGGGATTTTATAAGGAAATAAGACATTTTAATATCTCTAGAACTAGGTAACACTAGAAGGACTGATCTCTGTGTGAAGGCAGAAAGTCAAGCAGGGGTACATCCAGGTGTCAGTTATTGTTAGAGATAGTGAGTAAATTGCTCCAATAGTTAAGTAAACAGTCTTCGTGAAGTAGCAGAAAATTTTATTTTATATATTCTTGCAAGGATGGGTGCCCTAAACGAAAGGCACACCTCAATAACTAAAACAGACAGCTTTTACCCACAACTGGAATTCCCTTCCCCTTTTCTCTTATTAGCTGAGATACTCAGGGATATACTCCTCTACTATTGGCTAAATATATAGTATGTTTACCCCCCCTCCTTGTTCATACATTGCATGATCAATTACCAAGACCTTATGCCTCCCCTGGGCGTGAAAAATAATATCCAAATCTAACTTCAAGTTCAACCTTGGGGAAAGTACCATCTATCATTTGGACAGTCTAATCCTTCTATAACAAGCAGTAGTTTGTTTCTACTATTCTACTAAATATAGAATTAAAAACTACTAAAAAGCAGATTTATGGGAGAATATAACTTACAGCCCATGAACAAACCTATAAAATATAATTAAGCCTTTTTATTTACACATTCTCCATCAAAACATGCCCTTGCATTTAGTCTTTTCCAGTGGTTCTCAGCCTGTGGGTCACAACCCCTTTGGGGGTCGATCTACTCTTTCACAGGGGTTGTCTTAAGACCATCAGAAAAGACATAGGAACCAAGACACTGCTCCTCTATCCATCTCCAGGCGGGTCTGCCCACATGTAGATACGCCCACATATGAGTACCTGGCGTGATGGCATCATGGCGCCAACCCCATCACATACACCCCATACAAATGCAGTAGAGAGCAACTGCTGTGTAGAAAGCAGCAGCATTGGAAGTAAAATGACACTTTTATACTCAGCTGTGGTTGATACAAATACTATGCTTTAATTATGTTCAATTTGTAACAATGAAAATACATCCTGCATACGAGATATTTACATTACGATTCATAACAGTAGCAAAATTATAGTTATGAAGTGGCAAAGAAAATAATTTTACTGTTGGGGGTTAGGGTTAGGTTGGGGGTCACCACAACATGAAGAACTGTATTAAAGGGCCTTGGCATTAGGAAGGTTGAGAACCACTGGTCTATTCCATTTACTTTGTAGAAACAACATATACCTTTTCTCACACTTATTCTGCTATATTTGGATATAAATAACGGAAGAAAGCATGGATATTCTGGCATATCCATCCTTTATTCCGGAATATCCAAATATAATGGAAGATGGATTTAGCTCACACCGTGAAACCTCCGCTGGCTATCGGATTTATATTGAGCATAGCGATGCCCACCCCTGGCACACAATTCCTTGGGAGGTTGGCAAAAGATGCTCATGATAGTAAGAGCAACATAGGCTTCCAAAGGGAGGCATCCGGAGCAGAGAGTTAGTAGCACACAGGTTGTGCACTGCTCTTACGGCTGTTTAAAGCGCATTTCAAAAAGCACGTGAATAGCAAACACGCAAAAACACGTGTGCAGAGCACCTGCTTGCAAAGGCTTGCATCATACCCCCCCCCCCCCAGTCTCCTTTCTATGGGATGTTCTGCCACCCCTTGCGCTGTCTGTGTCTATTTTCTCCAAGCACAAGTGGTGCTGGGTGGGAAGGAAGGAACGAAAGAACGAAGGAAAGGGAACGAAAGAAGGGAAAGGAACTCTGCTCGTCGACGACGGATGCTTCTCTCTCGCCACTCACCAACTTCTGAGCAGCAACTGCTGCTCCCCCCTCCGCTGCTTCGCCCCCCTCCGCCATGGTGGGCGCGCCCTGGCCGCGCGCGTAACGCGTTTCGATTGCGCACCGTACTACCGCCTGCCATGCCTGCCTCTTTTCAAGAAGCCCGCGGCGGGAGGGGGGGGCGGGGAAAAGCGCTGCCCCTCCCTCCGTGTGTTTTGCAACATTTTTAAAAAACTGTTTTTTTAAAAGTTGCAATTAAATGCAATGGTACTTGAGGGCGATACGCTGGTACGCACAGAGCTTTTCCTGTGCGCCTTCACACGTTACTTCTCGACTGACCACTGTTTGAGTGTGTAATATATGCTGCTTTGCTTCCAAGGAGTTGCTGGAAGCAGGCAGCAGACTAGGGGTGTTTTTCCACTTGCCCTAGAGTACCCATTAAGGACCCTTAATGGGTCCTTAATGGTTACTCTAGTGCTTAGTGGAAAAACACCCTATATAGTCCCTGTTTTATTCTAACACAAAAGCCCTTGGGTTGCTGACTAGCCAGTGAGCTTCCAGTGACTCCATTCAGACCTAAAACATAGGATTATCCCAGGGCCTTGCAGGGATTTTATTTATTATTTGTATTCCTATCCTGCCCTATACCTAAAGGTCTCCGGGGTGGGAGTGGGGGGTGTAGCAACATTTATAATCAACATATTAAAGCAATAATAGTATATATTAAAACAAAGTGCCTGCAAGTGGGAAGGGAAAGAGTATCCCCAGTTAACTGGAGGCCAGGGCAAAGAGGTACGCCTTCACTGCCTTCCTAAACCTGTACACAGAAGGAGATAGACACACCTCAAGGGCGAGACTGTTCCACAGCCTGGGGCCATCACTGAGAAGGCCATCTCCGGAGTGCCTGCTCCCTTTGCTGCTGAGGGTGGTGGGACTCCCCTCCAGATCTTAGTGTTCCTTCAGATATCTGGGGCCCAAGTCATTTAGGGCCTTATCAGTTAAGGTTAACACCTTGAATTGGGCTTGGTAGCAAACTGGCAGCCAGTGCAACTGTTTTAAGACCAGCAATAATGTGCATCCGGCTAGCTGTCCCAGTCAGCAAGCTAGCAGCTGCATTCTGCACTAGCTGCAGCTTCCAAACCGTCTTCAAGGGCAGCCCCATGTAGAGTGCCGGAACTGGAACTGACGATGTTACGGTGGCAATTTCTGCACTGGGTTTTATTCCAAATTATATCCTGGAATAGGGAGTTGACAGTCGCATGACAATGTCTAGCATGCAGATGGTAGGTCCCTATTCTGGGATATAATCTGGAATAAGACCCAATGCAGAAAAGGCAACGGAGCAAAATATGACCTCATTCATAATTCACAGAAGGTGCCCCAGCCTCCAACCAAGCAGGCTTTTTGCCTTTTTCAGTAACCACAACCCTTCTCTAACCTGAATGGCCTTCTCCATATCAACCTACCCATGCCCTAAGATCTGGAGGGGAGGCCCTCCTGGTTGTACTAGTCACAGCAGCAAAAGGCGTGGGCACCCAGGATAGGGCCTTTTCAGTGATGGCTCCCAGACTGTGGAATAGTCTCCCTCCAGAGATGCATCAGGCACCTTCACTCTATGTATTTAGACGGGCTGTGAAGACACACCTCTTAGCCTTTGGCTAAGTCAAGGAACAGCCTTTTCCTCCCCACATTGACACTGCCTTGGTTTTAATATGTTCAATATGGTATTGGTTTTAATGGGTTCATTTTATATGTTTTATATCTTTTAATACATACTGTTGTAATATATGTTTGACTTTAAATGTTGTTATCCACCCTGAGACCTTCAAGGATTGGGGGGGGGGGGAATAGAAATGAATTAATTAAATAAATATGTTGTAACCTGGGCAGGATAAAATGTAAATAAAGATGCTCGAAAGAATTAAGATGAGCCCACTAGGCCAATATGGAGAATGTGAAGGCAGTGTGTGGATTTCATACACATCCACATGAGAATTTATTCATGTCTTGTAGGCAGTAAAGTCGCAGCTCTTTGCCCTGGCTTTTGGCTAAATGTGGCTACTCCCCCCCCCCCCAGACACTCTTAAATTGTAGTTTTTAATGTATATTTGGTTTAACATTCTGGATTATAAATGTTGCTGTAGGTATTACTGTTTAATATATATTGTTGTTTTAATGTTTGGAATTTTTAAAGCATTGTTACCCGCCCTGAGACCTTCGGGCATTAGGGTGGGATAGAGATACAAATAATAAATAAAATAAATAATATTTTGTTGCTGTCTCTGTTTATCTTGTCTATTTTGAGCCCCTGTTCCCGCCTTGAGTGCTGAGCTTCTGCAGTTTGGTTCGATGATCTAGAAATCGACAAACTTGACATGGATCTGGAGCCAGACACAGCTTGAGATAAATGATAATTAGCCTAATAATAGACATATGATTAGAAAAAAGGTCTCCAAAAGTTTGCAGGTACAGGTTACAGCATCCCAGACAGGTTTATAGGTCTGTGCCTCAGGATCTCGATGGTACCAACAACATTCTCGTTGCTGCTTGTTGTTGTCCTGCCCTGCATTACTTTGTATTTTATTTACTCCGCTTTCTACCCACCTCTCTCCACCTTTTCTGGGAACTCACGCTCCTTGCAAGCAAAGGAAAGTGAAAGCAAAAACCAAAGCCGCGAATGCGCATGCGTAGGAAAGCCCCGGGGCTCTTTCTGCCCGATTGCGGGGAGACTTTTGCCTAGCTACTAGTGACGTAGGAGATTTTTCCTTATTTTGATTGGCCAAAGGAAGTTTACCGAGCGCAGCAAATTGCTGGGTTCTGGTCTGTCCTTGATCGGATCGGCTCAATCTTTGCGTGGCGGGTTGTCCGCACGGTTTTCGGTGCCGAAGGCGCGACAAGATCTCACCATGGCCAAAGAGGTTTTGCTGTGCGCGGTTTTCGCCCTGTGCATCGCGACCTTGCAAGCAGATCCAAGTAAGGCTTTCCGTTATCAATTCGTTTCTTTCTCCTGGGGTATCTGAAGTTTTGGTTAACTTCTAAATGCCCCAGACAATCTGCTTAATAGCGAGTTAAACTTGGCTTAGACCTTGCAGATTTCCTAGCACGGTTAATTCCAGAAAGGAAAACATGTGTTAGCCTCTTAGGCTGTGGTCACACTTAAGGTTTAATCCAGATTCAGTCCACTTTCAGAGAACCCATCAGCAAAGTGGCAAGCTGTTTTCTTTCAGTGTTAAATAACTCAGAAAATTCACCTTTGGGAATAGATAATGTGGAAAGAAAATTATTGGTCCCTTTGCTGATCTGTTCTCTTGCTCTGAAGGTGGACTGAAGCTGGATTAAACCTTAGGTGTGAACACAGCCTTAGAGCAGAAAATCTTAGTCTTACCCAAGAGAAAGGCATCGCTAAATTCCCTCCTGGTTAATGTAAAAGACTTTTTTGGATATTCCTTGCGGTCTTACTTGAATTTTTTAAGGAATTATTATTTGTAGCAATAATAGCATTTCAGTGAAGTATATAAATAAAGCAAATTTGTGCTGTCCACAGCAGCAGATTTTGTAGGGTAGAGGAGGGTGGATTTTTGACATAAGGATGCTTGTCCTGCTAAGTACTAGAGGCACTTCTGAAAGGAAGTTACTTCATAACCTGGGGGCTATCACAGAAAAGGCCCTTTCATGAGCCTCCAGTTCTTTGACTTTGTCTAGGAGCTGGACTTATCTGGGAATATCGGGTTTGATTCTGCCCTCCTACATGAAGCCAGTTGGGTGACCCTGGGCTAGTGGCAGCTCTCTTCAGAGCTCTCACAGCCCCACCCACCCCAGAGGGTGTTCTGTTGTGGGGAGAAGAATAGAAAAGCTTTGTCAGCCACTTGGAATCCCCTTAAATGGGTGGGGAAAGCAGGGTAGAAAAGCCAAATCTTCATCTTCTATAGGTTTTGGCAGCTCCCCTTCTAGAATAGAAAAGCTTTGTCAGCCACTTGGAATCCCCTTAAATGGGTGGGGAAAGCAGGGTAGAAAAGCCAAATCTTCATCTTCTATAGGTTTTGGCAGCTCCCCTTCTAGAATGTACCCACATCCTTTGGGCTATGTCCTCTCCTGAAATGTAATCCAGCTTTAATTCACCCTCAGAGGGCTAGGATGTATTAGCACAGTGAGCCGCCATTTCCTTTCCACATTGTCTAACCCGAGGTGGACCTTCGGAGGTGGAGAATGTGACAAGAAAACAGTTTGTCAGCTTGCTGGATTAAAACTTACGTGTGAATGCAACCGTGATCAAGGAAGATGTGGTAGTTGAGGATTTCTCCCAGTGCCGGAGTTGACTTGGTGGACTTCTCTGCAGAGTTTTGTCGTTCTCCTAATGTCGTTTCTTCATTAGGGCCAAATTCTGGTTACTTGTTAATCCAGATCAAGAAGCTGCTAAGAACACAACATCTGCACAGGAGTAGATTTGAATCAGGGCTGTTTTTCCACTTAATGGGTCCTTTAGTGCTAGAAAAACACCCCCAAACTGCTAAGGGCTCACTGTTCCAGACTAGTGGTAGACCAGGGCCCTTACTCTCAAATATATCTTGGGACAATGGTCTGCTGGCCACAAGCTAACGCAGACTATGGCAGGCCTCACTTGGGGCCTTCCATCGCATGCAGACAGCAGGTCCCTATCTGAAGATATATTCCAGAATAAGTCCAAGTGCAGAAAGGGAACAGATGAACGTGGTCTGCATCCTTGCTAGCTCTCTTTTAACCCACAGTTGCTGTTCTAAAGCCCACTCAGTGCAGATGCCCCTGCCCGCGGTTGATCCGGATCTAGCTATTGCGGATTAACTGAAGTAAGTGCGGGATGGGCCCCGCTCTCTCCTGTATCCCATGGATCATGAACGGGGGAAAGTGGCAGCAAAGCCAGAGTGAAAGAAGATGGGGATTCCCAGCACGTGAGGAGGCCTTAAGAAAGGATTCTTAGTTTTAGAAATGGAAGAGAAAGTGTTTCTCTGGAGGGGTAGAATTTTTCAGACTTTGTACAAATGCCGTCATCTAGCTCTGTATTCATTTCCTTCCTGTTGAGATGGGGAACAGTGTAGCAAAATTGTTTTTATGATGTCTCCCCAGCATTTTCTTCTTTACAAACTATTTTTTCCCGTTGCAACACTTCTGTCACGTAACTCTGAGGGTGGAGATTTCCTGCCAGGCTGTACAGCTCTAGAATTTCAGATGGAGAAAAGACAAAGAGTTTCAGAGGGCCAAAGTCCAGGGTACTAAAGAAATATGTTTTATTTTTATCCACAAGGAGCTAGAGGACAGTTCTATGTCCACTCAGAGCACCAGATGAGGACACTTTCTGATAGGGATGAACATGGATGAATTTGTGCATTTGAATTCGAGTCGAATCGAATGTCAGAACGTTCGATTAGATTTGAGTGCATACTCATGTTGACACTGAGCATGAAACCTACATGTTATGGTTACTTCTAAAATGGACTCGGCTGGGAAAGGCAGTAACACAAGCACCAGTAATCTTGAAGTCTAGCTCATTGTAATTTTGGTTTCTGACCACATCTAACCCTTGACATGTTTTCCCCTGCTCCCTCATGGCCCATAAGCCCTTGGCAGTCGTCTTGCTTGGCCTGTGTTTGGACAGGCCTCGGGCCTGTCAATAGGAGCACTTCCCGTTACTTTTATTGGTGGCCCTGCTGTTGCTGCACTGCCACTACTCAGGTGGACCTAGATGGTTTGCTATTGTGGCTCTGTCACATTCTCTGCTCTGGCACAGTCAAGGGCAGTGTGACAGTGTTAAGAAGAGTGCTACTATCGCCAGAAGAAGAGTGCTATGGAGGGAGCAAAAGCCGGTTGAGGTTTCTCTTATTTGTATAAAACTAGTTGCCTCCGTTGGCTAACTTCCAGGGACTTTCTGATGAGTCGCAGACCTTTCCTAGTTTTACTTTCACAACAGCTAAAAAAGACCTGAAACAAACTAAACCTTTATTTATTAAATTGCTGCTTTCCAGGAACTGCCTTTAATCATGAAAACATGCATTTGAAGACCTATTAATTTTTTTATTGGTTTTTTTAATTGTTTCTTTTTCCCACTGACCTCCCTTAATCTGGATCTAAGATGATCCAGATCTAAGGAATGGGTCCTTCAACTAATCCGGATCTAGTAGATCTGGATTAAGGGCGGTGCAGCACTCAATAGCAATGGGTGCTAGCCTGCCCGCAGTGGAAACCCATGTGGCGAATCCGGATCGACCCATGTGGGGCCTGCCCATCCACCCAGGTTTTTTGGAGGGCGGGGTGTGCAATCTCCATAGACGCTGTGGCAATTCTTCAGAGATTCTGTGCTATCCTTTGTAGCTGGCTACGGAGCTGGCTTCAGAGCCAGCTTTAGAGATTGTGCACAGGCTTTGGAGCTTTGGGTTTGGGGGCACCCCCCCCCATAGGTGCACAACCCTGGAGTCCCCCCTAGACCCCACTGCCCGATCATGGTGGAAATGTGCTCTGTATAATCTGTATACAGAGATAAATGCGCTCTTTATAATCCGGATTTGATGCTTGAAGACCCCATTGTAGACCCCTTTAATGGGGTCTACAGGAAATCCAGATTATAGGTCCTGAAGGACCCATTCAATCTGGATTTTCCTAGAACTGGTGGAAACAAATGTGGCTCTAATGGGGTCTGCAGTGGAAATCGGGTCTTCCTGCTCTGAGCCTAATGGGTCCTTAATGGGTCCCTAATGGGCACTTAATGGGTACTTAGTGCTAGTGGAAAACCCCCATTGTCTCATCAGATGGTGTTAGCATAACTGTGAGACAAATCACCTTGTCTGACTGTGACTGAGTGGTCTATCAGGTCACTCCAGTTACTTATTTACTGTTTATTTGTTGCTTGTTGTGTAAAAATGTGGAAGCTGTTTACCAAGAAACTTTTAAAACAATCGCTTAACATGAAGCATAAATTTAAAACCACTATGGACAGTAGTGGATGTGGGAAATGAGAGGAAAAGCCTGGCGGAAAAGTTATTTCCCTAATAGATGCCTGAAAAATGCAGGTTCATGTATCTTGTGATGTCCAGAGGAAAGGGAGTTCCATAGAGTTGTTAACCTCATAAAGAAAGTCTGTCCCTGGGTAACTGTAATGGGAGGCTCAATAATTTGTGCTTAAGGCTCTCAGTTAAAGGGCATGATCTATATCATATATTCATCTTCATGCATGCTGAGGAAAAGGTGGATAGAGCGCAATTATTTTTTCTGGTGCAGAACAGGAAAACCAGTGGTCACTCCATGAACCTGATGGGCAGGAGAGTTAAGACCGAGAAGGGGAAGTATTTTTTTTCCTACCCAGAGGGCCATCGGTTTACAGAATTTACTGCCAGAGAAGGTGGTGATAGTAACCAGCCTAGTTAGCTTTAAGAAAGGATTAGATAAATTCATGGAGGTGAGGTATATCAATAGCTACTAGAACGGATGCCTTGGCATAATCTCCAGTTTGCAGGGATTTGAGAGCAGGCGAAGGTTTTCCTTCTGTAGAGATGCCCAAAAGGATTTGGTGGGCTGCTGAGTGAGACAGGACTGGATGGGCTGCAGCCTGATCCAACAGGGCTTCTCTTAAGTTCTTATATCAAATGAATGCCTAGGTACTTGCTCTAGGTTGGAGATACGGGCAAAATTCTCTAACGGAATCAAGAGCAGATGAACATTTTGCCTTCATCTTCTGCTTGAGATGCCCAGAAGCATTTGTTGGACCCCTCTGTGAGACAGGATGCTGGACTAGATGGGCTGTGGCCTGATCCTACAGGGTTCCTCTTATGTTCTTATCTAGAATGGATGCCTAAGTGCTGCCTCCAGGTTGAAGAGACAGGTAGAATGCTTCTAAAGACTAAATGTGGGGATTTGAGAACAGGGCTCCGCTTATGTTCTTATGTTCTTATATTGCTACAGGAATTCCTCGTGTACAGGTGTATTCCAGATACCCTTTCGAGGATGGCAAGGAGAACATTGTCCACTGCTATGTAGACCAGTTTCATCCTCCCAATATTAAGATAACGCTTGAGAGAAATGGCGTCCCAATTGAAAACATGAAGCAGTCTGACCTGTCCTTTGACCGAACCTGGGCCTTCAATCTCCTGGTCTATGCTCCAATTATCGCCAATAAAAACGATGAGATCACTTGTCGCGTGGAACATAGCAGCATGGAACAACCCAAGGTTGTCAGATGGGGTGAGTGTATTGTGATGTGAGGTTTTCCTTCTACTCTCCCCCTTCTGTCAAACACTAGTACATATGAATGAATAAATGCACGTTTCATTGATCCAACAATCAGTTTACATAAAACAACAATATAAAGTACAGTATACCACAGATGTGTAACAGAAGAAGCTAAAGACTGTTAAAATGTGGGGAAGACAGGTGAGGCTGCATGTGGATTAGGGATGGGCATAAATGTGTTTTTTGGCATTCAGTTTGTAACGAATTGAAATTATTATTATTATTATTATTATTATTATTATTATTATTATTATTATTACACTAAAACATATTGTAAAACCTGCCAATGGTGTACAATCTAAAATACAATGACATTAAGAATAAATTAACATTAATAAAACAAACACAAAAAAGAAGCAATAAAACAACAATACAATAACAGATCAAATATTAAATATTAAAATATTAAAACAAATCAGACAAGATCAGGAAACACTTCTCTAAACACGAAAGTCTTCAGTTCAGATTTAAAAGATGACAAAGACGTGATAGCCCACATATGTTGAGGAAGGAGATTCCAAGCATGAGGAGAAGCAAGGGAAAAAGAATTGAATGTTTGAAAATACGTATTCATACAAATAGATCCTTTTGAATGTGGTAAAATTCTATTCGATACAAATTTGTATGAATAAATTGTATGAATATCCGTTACAAATGAATACATATGAGATATGTATCTGAGATACATATCCGATACAATCCTGTAACAGATTTGCTCTCAATCCATGTTGAATGCGCTCTAGGGGTGTTTTTCCACTGTCACTAGAAGTACCCATTAAGTACCCATTAATGGGTACAAAAATGCCATTTTGTACCCATTAATGGGTACTTAATGGGTACTTTTAGTGACAGTGGAAAAACACCCTAGATTTGTTGCAGATGTCTGGTGCAACTGCTTTTCCATGCCCCCAGTTTAACGAATGTTCAAACTGTTTGTACAAATGTCTGAACTATTTGTATTCATATGAATGTCAATGTACGAATATTGTAACATTTGATTCATGTACAAATGTCCGAATTTGTACGAATAACGAAGGTTACGAATATTTACTCACATCCCTAAATGTGAATGCATCATGAATCTGTATCTCCAGTGTATACCACCCCAGTCTGCTCTGAGTCCATAATGTTTCTAATGTGCGTGGTCGTTACAAAAAATAAGGCAACTCTTCTTGTGCCATGAGGGGTGAAGATCTGAAGGAGACAGACCAGTTTCCCTGTAATGTCCCCATAAGTCATGCAAGTTTATATAGTCTTCAAGTATGAATACCTTAGCAAAATAGAAAGCTGCCACTCCAGCAAGATGTGAGTAAAGGTAGGTGGTCACGATACACATAACCTACCTGTTTTGAAGCCAAGGAAACTGCTGAGAAGCTGTGCCGTAATGAAACTTAGTTGTGTTTTTGGAAAGAGTATCAGCTGCTGCTGTGACATTTCAGCGACCTGGAATTCATCATCTTTATTCATTTCCAAGGAGGACTTAGGGTGACCTCTCTTCATGTTGGGGCAAGCCATTGTTTCCTGTGGAGAAACCATGCTCTGCTGTAACAGGAAGATAGGCTAAAGCCTTCCCTTCCCCCTTCAGAATAACAAGCAACACAGGACAGTCTCAACCCACTTGGAATGCTGTATGTTGAAACTGTTCTCTTTTCTTACAGATACGTCCTATTAAGCTGGCGATGCCTACGATATTAAGGTAAGATGGGGTACACATCTCTAATAAGAACATAAGGGGAGCCCTGCTGGATCAGGCCACAGCCCATCTAGTCCAGCATCCTGTCGCACACAGTGGCCCACCAGTTGCCTATGGGCATCTCAAGCAAAGGGCAAACCTTCTGCTGCTCTCAAATCCTAGCAAATGGCCTTAGAGGCATCCTGCTTGTCCCCCCAGCCTGAAAGATATATTTGGGGATCCATTCTAGTAGCCATTGGTACATCTGTCATCCATAAATGCGTCTAACCCTTCCTTAAAGCCATCTAGGCTGGTTGTTGTCACCACCTCTTCTGGCAGCAAATTCCATAAACCGATGACCCTCTGGGTGATGAAATAGTTCCCCTTGTCTGATCGGACTCTCCTACCCATCAGCTTCATAGAGGGTGCCCTGGTTAAGTAGGCCTGTGTGCAGTTGAAAATGGAGTGATCCAGGCTCTTTCTCCAGTGGTTGGCACAGTATCCCCCAGAGTTCTTCAGCTGTGGACTCCTAAAAAAGCAAGCCACATGTTGCATCTACACCCTCTTTTGGGTATGGCATGGTGAGTGGGTGTGGCTGTTTGGCTATGGCTGTGTAGTTCCACACATAGTTCATATTGCCACGGTACCCTCCGAGCATGCATTGGATAGTGCTTTGGACATTGCCTTGGCGATCCAGCTGGCCTTGGGATGGCTATTCGCAGTTCAAGCACTGCTGGCCAGGTACAGGCTCGTTTCACACTTGTAGTGTGAATGGTCGCCCCCACATTGGATCTTTACTGGCCTGGTATCATTTAGCTGTAGTATCTAGTTCTTTTATGTTAAATAGAGTAATTAACATTTTGGTTTTTCTGCTTTATTCCTTACCTTGTATTGATGCGCTAAACCGCTGCTTATGTTTTCTCTCTCTTTAGGATTGATTTAAGAACAATTTCTTCCTATCCTATTCCTGCTTACACACATCATCTTTCCGGCCTATTCCACAAGAAACATTATGCTCTGATTCTGGATCTTGATTATGTTTTTACTGAAAGTAGACAAATGCCGGGTTTATGTCGCTTTTCTTAGCATGGCTAGAGAACTGCATGTTTATTTTTAGCTTTGGGAGATAGACTGGAACATTGTTTTAATGGGAAGAAGATAAAATTATTTCACTCTGCATTGACATCGGCAACAAATCACTTTTGTACTTACTGTATCTGAAGTGTAAGCTCTAATAAATGATTAATCAGTTTCCATGTGGTCCTTTTGCAGTCCTGGTTTTCTTTCTTTCTGTCAGTGGGTTTGACCATTTTTGGAACAACAGCTCCATTGACAACAATGACCACGCTGAAAGCAGTATCTTCCTGGCTATACAACTTTGCAAATATTATAAATAGCACCCCACATTGCTAGTTCACAAGGGAGCATGCCCTAAAATGGCTCTACCTCTTGCTAGGTCCCACCAGATGCAAGCGGCAAATCCTCACGTGCCTGCACATCTGGCATGAAGCATATGCAATTGGCCCAATGGAGACTATCAGCCAAGTGCCCGTCCCACCCCCTCTATTTTGCTGCATTTTATGTGCTCAGCTGGCTCCCAGGCATCCCCGATAGGTCAATCATGTATGTCGCTCACCTGATGTACAGGTAAGTGGGGCTGTTACAGGAAGCTGGGCAGCCTTGCTGGATTTCCTGTAATAGCACTGCAATATGCTTTATGTGCATTGGAGTCACTTGGCAATGCCTTGGGTGTGCCTAGTGCCAAGAGGATCTTGGGGTTTCTCTTGCATCTGGAGGCAGCTTGGGGGCATTTCTGCTAGGAATGTGCACAAATGGTTTTTTGGGCATTAGATTCGTAATGAATTGAATGTTAGAAAATTCATATTCGTATGAATCTATCCCCTTCGAATGGGATAGGATTCTATTTGATATGAACGTATTTGTACAAATTTGGACGAATATCCGATAGGTACCCAGTACATGTATCCCGTAACATATCCTCTCCAAAAGCGTCAAATCCAACCTGAATCCATTTTTAATCTGCTCTCCATCCATGTCAAATGCAATCTGGATCCGCTGCAAATGTGACTGGCGCAGCCGCTTTCCCACCTCCCCAGTTTAACAAATGTCCGAACTATTTGTATATCCAAACTATTCATATGAATGTCCGGAACATTTGTATTCGTACAAATGTTCATGTACAAAAGTCCAAATTTTGATGAATTTGGATGAATCGCAAATGTTACGAATGTTTGAGTGTATCCCTAATTTTGGCGCTTGCCTTCCTGTCCGTTGGATGGGGAAAGATGAAGAAGAAATTTAACCGCTCCCTCCTTCCCAGACCCTCCATTGGATCTGCCTTGTCCTACTTTATTCCCCTTCTTCCCTTAAGTATCAATATATTTCTCCCTATTCCTCACCCATTTCCCCCTCATTTTCAATTGATCCCCATTGTCCTTTATTTGCTTGATTTTCTCTTCTTTGATTTATTAGGTCCCTGACCGTCTCTCTCCCTCTTAATATCACTTCCATTCTTTGAATCTCTTCCTGACCAATCTCCTCAAGACCTTCCATCAATGAACATTCCTCAAATGAGGGCTGTAATGCAGATGCAGCTACTGTACTTCCTTCTAAGGCCTTGTCCCCATGCAATTGAAAGTCTGCTGGAACTCTTCTTTTGCCTCTGAGTGGCCCCATTCCAGGCTTTACAAGGCGCTTAGGGAGCTTAGGAAAGTGAGACACCCGCGATAAAATATGTGCACTTTAAAGAAGAGTTCCAGCGCTCTTTCGGCGATTCGCGGGTTTTGCTCGCTATATCTGCCTTGAGGACACTCCGTGGCAAAAGGGGCGGGGATTGCTTGCCTGCACACACAGCCAAAAAATAATTCACACATCTGAGAAATGCAGCAGGTTCGCTTCCTTTCCTTTGTAAAAAGAGCCAGAATTGCTCAGAATTGCAACATTGTTATCAGTGATCTGTGAAAGCCTTAAAAGAGAATGAGCGAAGGATCGCGCTGCCGATGCCTGCAGCCGCTGACTTTGCCGGGGCAGAAAGCCTTTTCTAACAGAGAACTGAGTGAAAGTAAGTGCTGAAAGTGAATGAATGAGCGATCATCTGCCTTTGCTAGGGGCGGGAAGCCGTTTCAGGAGACGGAGATCTGGCTATTTTTCCTTTTAACAAGAGAGGGGGCGGGGGGGAAGATGCGGGGAAAGGAAACAGGCTTCCTTGGGGACAGAAAGTCCATTTAGATTGTGGCTACCACGGGGACGCTTATTCCGGAAGTGGAGGGGACTTTTAAAGTCAGCTATAACAGAGTGACAGCAGAGGAAGCCGAGAGGGGCTAATAAGTCTTTTGGGGACAGTACTGATGTTGCGTCTTTCACTCCCTCTGCTGCTTTTGTTTCACTGTTTGGAAGCCGTCCTTATCTTGTCCTTCAGACTCTTGAAAACTAAGGCCCAGATCTAAAAGCATTTTTTTCCTTGTTCAGTATCCTTTGCTTTATACTGTTTATTGTCCTTGAAAACCAATATTGTTGCTGAGAGGATCCATGTGTATTTTTGACCATTTTCTGTCAGCTTCTTTGCACAATACCTCAGGTGACCCCTTGTACCAGAAATGGTGTGAATGGTTATGGCATGGATGCAACAGTTCAGGCTTTGGTTGGGATTGGGGAGGGTTGCTTTGCTTGTGATGCACGATTTTGGGTGTTTTTCCACCAGCACTAAGTACCCATTGAAGCACCCATTAAGGACCCATTTGGCTGAGAGTTGGATGACCCCATTTCCACTACAGAACCTATTACAGACACATCTGTTTCCACCACAGATAGGGAAATCCGGATTATGAGGGTCCTTCAGGACCTATAATCCGCATTTCCTGTAGACCCCGTTAAAGGGGTCTACAATGGGGTCTTCAACCTTCAAATCCAGATTGTAGGGAGCCTGTATCCACTACAATTGGGCAATGGGGTCTAGAGGAGGCTCGGGGGGGAGGGACCCATGGGGCGGGGGTGTCCCAAACTCAAGACCTTGAAGTCCCTCCGAAGTTATCATAGAATCATAGAATGGTAGAGTTGGAGGGGACCTCCTGGGTCATCGAGTCCAACCCCCTGCTCAAGGCAGGATCTCCTAAACCATCTCAGACAGATGGCTGTCCAGTCTCTGCTTGAAGACCTCCATCGAAGGGGAACCAACCACCTCCCGTGGCAGCCTGTTCCACTGGTTGATCACTCTTACTGTTAGAATTTTTTTCCTAACATCTAAACTAAATCTTTTCCCCTGCAGTTTCACCCCATTGTTTCTAGTCCTTCCTTGAGAGAGTGAGAACAGGGCTGATCCCTCTGCCTTGTGACAACCCTTGAGGTATTTGTAGACAGCTATCATGTCTCCTCTCAGTCTTCTTTTTGTTAGACTAAACATTCCTAGTTCCTTAAGCCGTTCCTCATAGGACATGGTTTGCAGACCGTTCACCATCTTGGTAGCTCTCCTTTGAACCTGCTCCAGCTTGTCAGCGTCTTTTTTAAACTGGGGTGACCAGAACTGGACACAGTACTCCAGATGAGGTCTGACCAAGGTAGAGTAGAGGGGGATAATAACTTCACGTGATCTGGACTCTATGCTTCTCCTAATACACCCCAGGATTGCGTTTGCCTTTTTTGCAGCTGCCTCGCACTGTTGACTCATGTTCAGTTGATGATCTACCAGGACACCCAAGTCTTTTTCACATGTGCTGCTGCTCAGCTGAATTCCTCCCATTGTATATGTGCTTTTTTCATTTTTCTTGCCCAGGTGCAGAACCTTGCATTTTTCTTTGTTAAATACCATTTTATTAGTTGCAGCCCATTGTTTGAGTTTCTCTAAATCTTTTTGAATCCTCTCTCTCTCTTCTCTGGTGTTTGCAATCCCCCCTAGCTTTGTGTCATCAGCAAATTTGATCAGTTTCCCTTCAACTCCCTCGTCCAGATAGTTTATAAAAACATTAAACATAACTGGGCCCAGGACAGAACCTTGTGGTACTCCACTTGACACTTCCTTCCATTTGGATGTGCAGCCATTTAAAGCCACTCTTTGAGTACGATTACTAAGCCAGTTTTGAACCCACCTTATAGTTGCCTTGTCAAACCCATATTTGATCAATTTTTCAATGAGGATCGCATGAGATACTTTGTTGCCACAGGGCGGTATACAAATAAATATTATTATTATTATTATTATTGCTGAAATCAAGAAATACTATGTCTACTGCATTTCCTTGATCAACCCATTCAGTGATTTTGTCATAAAATGAAATCAAGTTAGTCTGACACGACTTGTTTGATACAAACCCATGTTGACTACTGTTAATTATTGAATTCCTATCCAAATGCTGACATATGTGTTGTTTAATAATTTGTTCGAGAATCTTTCCTGGTATTGAAGTCAGGCTAACAGGCCTGTAGTTCCCTGGGTCTACCTTCTTCCCTTTTTTGAAGATAGGAACAACGTTTGCCCTTCTCCAATCGTCTGGGACTTCTCCTGTTCTCCATGACTTCTCAAAGATTACAGCAAGTGGTTCAGCAATTACCTCTGCTAATTCCTTCAGTACCCTAGGATGTAATCCATCTGGACCCGGGGACTTAAATTCGTTTAAGTTAGCTAAGCGTTCCCTTACTCTCTCAGTGTTGATTTTGTGTCTTGATTCTCCTAGTCCTTCATCAGTACAGTGAAGGACTGTTGCATGTACATTATCCCTCTTGGAAAAAACAGATGCAAAATAGGAGTTCAGAATCTCTGCCTTCTCAAGATCACTTTCGATCACTTCTCCATTCTCTCCCTGCAGACTTCCCAAAACCTCTTTGACTTTTCTTTTGCTGTTGACATATCCCCAAAACCCTTTTTTATTATTGTTTTTAGTCTCTCTTGCAAGCCTCAGTTCATTTTTAGCTTTAGCTTTTCTGATACTTGCCCTGCAGATTGTACTGATTTCATTATATTCCTCCTTAGATATGTATCCCTCCTTCCATTTCTTAAACATTTCTTTTTTCTTTTTTATCAAGTTTTTAAATTCTAGGTTTATCCACCCTGGTCTCTTTAGATGTTTTCCATTCTTCCTTCTTTGAGGAATTGTTAATGATTGCGCTTCTAATATTGCATTTCTCAAAATATCCCATCCTTCTTGGACATTTCTATCCTTTAGTACATTTAACCATTTGATCCCTCCTAACCTCCTCCGGAGTCCATCAAAATCCGCCCTTCTGAAGTCCAACTTTGAAGTCTGAGTCCTCTCATGCTTTCCTTCCCTTATTATCCAGAATTCAAGGATAACATGATCGCTGCCTCCTAATGCCCCAGAAACTCTGATATCCTCCACCATTTCCTCTCTGTTGGTAAGAATTAGATCAAGGATAGCCAATCCTCTTGTTTCCTCCACCACCTTTTGGTACATGAAATTGTCAGCGAGAGAGGATAAGAACTTATTAGACTTGTGACTTTTTCCTGAGCGAGATTCCCAACAAATGTCTGGGTAGTTAAAGTTTGTAAAAGTTGTCTTCAGAGATTAGCACAGGCTCCAAAGAAAAAACCCTTGTGAGAGCAATGCTGCTGTCAAAGGCTCCGGAGGATCTTTGAAGTTATTGGCAGATTCTCTGGAGCCGCTCTGGAGGATCTTCGAAGATTCACCTGAGCGTCTATAGAGATTTCACTCCCTGTCCCCCGAAGCACCTGGGGTGACAGGCAGACCCCTCATGAGTAGATCCAGATTTTTACATGGGTGTTCCGGCGTTTCCACAGGAGGCAGGCTAACACCTGTTGCTATTGGGTGCTAGACCACCTGTGGAAACACATTGGGTACTTCCCTTAATCCAGATCTACTAGATCCAGATTAAGGGAAGTACCCATTCCTTAGATCCAGATCTTCTTAGATCTGGGTTAAAGGAGCTCAGTGGAAAAACACTCTTTGTGCACCACAGCTAGTCTGCAATAGGTGAACATCTGGGCAGGCAGGATTAATATCTGTAAAGGCCTCCTGCAAGTGCAGATGTGCCTGCCCAGCTGTTAACCTATTGCAAACTAAGAGACCAAGTGTGAATTGGCCTTGGATCTCCACTTTGGGATACCACTGGCTTGCATTAATAGTTTGGGCACCCAGCGTTCCCTATAAGCCCAGTTTTCCATTGATGGGCATGACTTGCCTAGCACAGTTTTGAACTACATGGTGATATGTGAGAACAGAATCAGTGCTCCATGGCAGACGATTGTATCTGGAATACAGAACCATGTGGAATATTCTAGAATGTGTCTGGTGAGTGTCAGTTACCAGCCAGGGCTACGAAACTGGCTCCTAAGGAATAGTGGATGAGGCAGGTGCTAGCTTTAGAAGCAGGCAGGAGACAGCGTGGGTTTGGATCAGGAAGAGGTTATCTTAGAAAAGGATGGGAGCAGTGAGCTAATTTCGGATGGAACACCATTCCCTGGTTCTTTGAAAAGGGAACTCCAAAACGGTAAAGTACTACAGCTCTTAATATATACTGTATCTGGCTGCTTTTCCTGGTAGTTCCTTCTGTCGTCAGAAATAAATAATTCTTTAGATATATTGTTTTTGCCAATCTGATGCCACCCTACCAGGTTGTCAAAGGGTTTTTCATCAGTCCTACAAGCCCTGTCATTTTCACACACTTACTTAAAGTGTCTGCGCTAATATCCTTGGCCAGTGTTACCCTAGCTGCCATGTGAAAGGTGGAGGGATGTGAGGCCAGCTCCAGACGCTGGCTGAATATTGCTCTGACAAGCAACGATTGCTCGATTGCCACCACGGTGCATTTGTTGGTGTTTCAGCCTTCATGCATGGGAGATGGATGGAGCAATGGTTGATGCTCTGTCCGAAAGTTGAGCTAAAGAGCTATTGCTGAAGAATCCATGACCAGCCCTGGATTTTTTAGCAACAGTGGTGGTTTCTTTTTTGGTTTTTTTTTTTTGCTTTTTAGGGGTGAAGAAACAGGATATGGGTGCCAAATTGGTACTATTTTTGCCCCATCTGGATGGGCACAAAAAGGTATAATGATAAGTCAGGTGTACAAAAACCCCTCTTCACAGAAAACTAAGTGAAGTCAGGGCTCTGTGAACCGAGCAGTTAATGGTTGAGATTAAACCAGAGATGAATAATCCACAGCCTTCCAGGTGCGAATTTAAAAGGTGCATCATTCTTTGGCATTCACCTGGTTGCGGCTAAGGAGAGACGCAGAGATCTCCTGAGCCTTAGATTAGCTGCCCTCCTACTGTTAAATCAAAACAAATCAAGAAGATAAATCATTTGTAAGTTAATACGTTGCTACTTCAATGTTAGATTATGGGGGGAAAAAACAGGCTTGTAAAATCTGTTTGGGTCAAATGTGGAAGTTGGAAACACATTGGAAAGTTGGAAACACTGCCATAAGGAAACACATTGTCAGTAAAAGTTCCCAGAGAAAAATAAAGAGATGTAAAACTCCAAAGGTTAACTAGAATCCATTAAAGTCAAGTTATTTGAGCGTTGTTTATTTTTAAAATATTTTATGTACTGTACGTGTGCAAAATACTGAAGTGCAAATACTTGGAAAAACAGATTATGATGGTTGATAATTTGCACCTATTTTTGTTAGTAAGTTTCTTTTTTAACATGACAATATGTGTTTTTGAACTTGAGTAACAATAGTTCAGTGGTTGCATAAACTACCTGGAAAGCAGAGGGTTGTTTCTTCAATCCCCAGCCTCTTCCCAGAAGCAGGGAATTGCTAACGACTTCTATATCTCTGCCAAGAAAACTGCGTAGAGAAGCCCACAGAGCCTGGGAGAGGTTGTAGCTCAGTGGTAGAGCAACCTGCCTGGAAATCAAAGTCCTTGGTTTGATCCCCAGCATCTATCCAGAAGCAGGGAATGGCAAACCACTTCTGTATCTTTACCAAGAAAACTGCATAAAGAGGCCCACCGAGGAGCCCATGTAGTCAACCAGAAGTCAGGCATTATTTGGTGGCACCTGATGGAGATAACTATACGTTGGTAGCAAACAAAAGGCCTATTCATACTACAGCCCATAGTGCATGATTAGGGAACTTCTGGGGAAAAGCATCCGCCCCTTGAGGAGGCTGTTACAGCCTCCAGGAACCCCCTGACCTTCCCAGAAGTTCCCTAATCATGCACTAATTTGAAATCATGCTCCACACCTTTACTAACCTTACCTGATTACGTACCAGAAGTGTCCCACGGTGAGCATCTGCACCCTTTTCTGGTGCTCCGGGATTGTCTGAGGTGACGCGCAAGCGAGCTGGCACCTCAGATGACCATAGACGCGACTGTGCATGTGCAGAGCATCAGTGTCATCATGGTGCTGGTGCTGGTGCATGTGGAGCCGTGGAGGGTGATGCAACCAAAATGGCAGCGCCCAGAAGAGGACTGGGCTCAGGATCAATCACAGGTGAGTGACCGATCACGCGGGGATTAGTCTGTAAGTGACTAGCGCTTGCTAGTCAACGTTGGGCGATTACACTCCTTTCCTGTCCAGCGTGAAGCGCATGATGCATTCTTTTTCATGCATCAGATCAAAGAAGGGTTTGCCATATAGCCTGAATTTCAGAGAAAGTTGGAGAAATGTGAACCAAGTGCTTCCAGGCATCGTGGATGACACACCTGCTTACCAGGTGTGTCCTCCACAATGCCTGGATGCCCTTGGTTCACATTCCCCAGTATATTGTTAATAGGCTTGGTAACGGATATCTAGCCCAGTAGATCAATCGATCTTATTGCAGCTAATGACCATGATTCAGCTTTCAGTCTGTTTTGAAGCACCATCTCACTCCTTTTGTTCACCTGGCAGGATGATGCCCCTATCTTCTTTGCTGCACTAGGCCTCACACTTCCAGCATCATGTCCAACGCCACTAACAAGGACTCTTCAAGCACCTCCCTTGCAACTGAGTGTGACAAAAAAGCTGCTCCAGCCCTTCCCAGCACCTGCTCCGACACCTCATGGGAACTTCATGCGGACGATTTCACCAAAGAGTTGTCCTGCAGCATTTGCCTCGAGCTCTTCAAGGAGCCGGTCATCCTGTCCTGCGGCCATAACTTCTGCAGAGCTTGCCTGGAATGTGTCTGGGAGAAGAAGGGAGTGTTTTGTCCAGAATGCCACTCGACTGTCCCAGACCGGAAGTACATAACCAACGCAGCGCTGGAGAAAATGGCCGACAGGATTAAGACCTATCACGTAGGCTGTCTACAGCAGAAGTGCCTCGAACATAGTGAACCCATGACGCTCTACTGGAAGCCACAAGAGAAACTCGCCTGTTTCCTCTGTCGAGAAACCCAGCCGCCTCGGGACCAAAGCACCCAGTTTCTGCTTATCCCAGATGCTGTACAAATCTTCACGGTAACCATCTTACCAGTGCCAGTCAAAGTGAAGATAATTACTTAGCTTGCCTCCAGCCATCACCCCAAAATCCCACTATTTAGCAGGGGTGTGCACAAATGCAATTTTTGGGATTCAAAAATATTCCAAAAATTCAATTCGAATCTTTAAAATTCGAATTTACCCACATTCGATTCGAGTTAAGCAAATTTGAATCTATTCGTTCAAATTTTCGATTCGAATTTGCACTTACAAATGTCAACAATATGCGTATGTGCCAGTGTGCATTGTTACGCTTCCCATACTCATCTGTATGCATCCGTACACATCCTGTATTTATCCCGTATGCATCCCGTTTTCATCCTATGGATCCATACAAATGGGTACGGATGCAGGGAAGATGTGTACGTTCAAATAATTCGAACAAATAGATTCAGAAGTTCAAAACTGGTTCAAATGTTCAAATTTATAGACATTCGATTCGAAATTGAATGTCCAAATTTGATCAAATTTTGAATGTTTTGAATATCTGTGTACATCCCAACTATTTAGACTGTAGTCACACCTTCCCTTTAAACTTTCTTCTTCAGTCCATCTTCAGGTCTCACTGCTCACATCTTTTCATTTTGTCTGTTCTATCTGTGAACTTTCCATTCAGGAAAATGCAAATGGAGGATGGAAAGTCCAAGAATAAAAAAAATAAAAATGAAAAGGTGTGAGCCGTCAGATCTAAAGATGGCCTGAAAAAGGCTTAAAACGAAGGTGTGAACATGGCCTTGGAGATATTCCGGAATAACTTGTTTCCCAGATCTACATGTCTCCACACTCATGTGCGCGGTGTCAGGATAACTACTTATGGGTATTTCAATGGTGTGAAATACTCAGAAGTAGGGATCTGCACAAATGTTTGAATGCATTCGAAATTCGGTCAAATCGATCGAATTTCAATGTTCAAATTCAAATTGAATATCCTTAAAACTTGAATTTAAGGATACGATTTGAATGTCAAATTTCGGATCTACGTGCTCAAATTATTCGGATTTGCTTAATTCGAATTGAATTTGGTTAAACGTTCAGATAGAACTGAATTTTGGGGTATTCGATTTGAATAGAATCCCAAAAATTGCATTCGTGCACACCCCTACTCAGAAGTGTGCCTGTTACAGGTGCCACAAATATGTGTGACAAATTCAGCATGGACCTGAGATAATCAAGCATTTTAGGGTTGATTAGCCTCAGGGTGTTTTTCCACTGCTCTCCTTTAATCCGGATCTAAGAAGATCCAGATCTAAGGAATGGGTACATTCCTTAACCCAGATCTAGTAGATCCAGATTAAGGGAAGTACCCAATGTGTTTCCATGGGTGGTCTAGCACCCAATAGAAATGGGTGCTAGCTTCCCTGCCATGGAAACACCGGAGCACCCATTTGGAAATCCGGATCTACCCATGGCGGGTCTGTTTGTCACCCCAGGTGTTTTGGGGGACAGGGGGTGCAATCTCCGAAGTGGCTTCGAAGTCTGTACAAAACAGCTCCATTGAAGTCTGTGCTGATCTTTAGAGTGAACTTCGAAGTGACTTCGAAGTGACTTCGGAGTCACTTCAGAGTCACTTTGAAGTTCATTCTGAAGATCAGCACAGACTTCAAAGACGCTCGGGAGCTATTTTGCACAGACTTCGAAGTGACTTCGAAATGACTTTGAAATGACTTCGAAGCTTAGGTTTTGGGGCTCCCCCCCATGGGTGCCCCCTCCCCCTAGCCTCCTCTAGACCCCATTGCCACACAAGTGTGGAAACAGGTTCCCTTTAATCCGGATTTTCTGCCTGAAGACCCCAGTGTAGACCCCATTAATGGGGTCTACAGAAAATCTGGATTAAAGGCCAGAAAGTACCCATTGGATCCGGATTTCCCCAGCGGCAGTTGAAACAATCGGGTCCCAAATGGGTGCCATGGTGGAAATGGGATCATCCAGCTCACACCCAAATGGGTCCTTAATGGATGCTAAAATGGGTACTTTCTGACAGTGGAAAAACACCCTCAGATTACATTACATGGATGTCATCTGCACCCACCTACAACAAATACATATCATGAAGTTTGGCCAAACCATAGCTAAATAAGAGGGATTTTCTGGTGCCAGGATCCCAGGGACTAAACTACCATTGGGAAAGATCATCTATTTGTTGGAGACCCAAGAACTACTATTTTCTCCCCTTCTTTTTATTCTGCTGGCCCTACTGTTGGACAAGTCAGCAAAATGGTCTTCCACTCCAGCCCCATAAATTTACAGTCACCCTTTGGTCTGAAAATACTATGAATCTTGCTGCATCGAGGCGATGGTTCCTTATTTTGCTATATAATTATATAGCATGGTTTATTCCAGAATATCCAAATATAATAGAGTAAGTAACCAACGTCAGGTTGCAGCAACCCTGGCCCCTGCTAATCTCTTGACATTGCTTGCTCTTTTGCCTATGGGTTTTGTAACTTTAGGGCAGTGGTAACACCTTCACTTTAAACCTTCTTCAGTCCATCTTCTGATTCCAGTGCTCGCGCCTTTTCATTTCTATCCATTTTATTTGTGGACTTTCCCACCCTGGAAAATCCAATTGGAGGGTGAAAAGTCCACAAATAAAAGGAATGGAAATGAAAAGGTGTGAGCGTCGTGATCAGATGATGGACTGAAGAAGGATTAGAATGAAGGCGTGACCATGGTCATATAGGATGCTTTTCTTCACCATTTCATCCACCAAGCTCTTCCCGTTCTAAGGAATTACTTTCACCACATCAAGCTCTAGATCTACTCCAGGGATCTGTTTGCACGTGGCCATCTTCTGGTGTGTAGTCCACATGCTAATGTAGATTCTAGCTGGGATCTGCTGTTTCCTGTACTAGCACATGGATAGCAGGCCCCTATTCTGAGATACACCAAGAATAAAGCCAAGAGCAAAGTCTTGGAATATATCACATTTGACACCTGATCCTGCGTAGCGGTGGTGCATTAGCTACTTCGAATTTACCTTACCGCGGAATGAGCAACACTCGCGATGCAGTATAAGGTAAATTTGAATGTTCCCACCAGTCCGGACTGCGAGAACACCCAACAAGAGCTGAGCCTGCAGCTCAGCTCTCCTTGGCTGCCCCTTCTCATGTGACGCGCACCTCATACGCACCACAGAGGTCTTGCAGCCCCGAAGAGAAAGCTGCAGACTTCGAAACAGGTAAGCTGCGTATTTTTTTATTTCTGCGGATTTAATCTGCTAATCTGGAAGCTGCCTATGCTAACACAAATATTTTGCTTCTGCCGTGCTGGGATTTGAGAGCAGGAAAAGGTTTGCCCTTGTCTCTGCTTGAGATGCCCCTGGGCAATTGGTGGGCCACTGTGTGCGAGAGGATGTTGGACTAGATGGGCTGTGGCCTGATCTACCAGGGCTCCTCTGAGGTTCTTATGGACTAGGTGGGCTGTGGCCTGATCCAGCAGGGCTTCTCTTAGGTTCTTATGTACTAAATGGGCTGTGGCCTGATCCAGCGGGGCTCCTCTTAGGTTCTTAGGTTCTTATGCTTTAGCTATGTGCTTGTCCTGCAGAAAAGCATGGAATGCAGAATGCCCCCAATGTTTTATTGTAACTTACAGAGTGTAAACAAGTCTTAGCATTTCCCCATATCTAGAACTATCTGGAAGGGAGTAACTGTTGTGGCATTCTACTCACAGGAAAAGCTGCTTTTGATGAGGATGCAGCTTAGGTCCATCTTGGTAAAGCTGGAGGTCTTGAAGAATGCCCAGGAAGAGAAAATTTCAAATCATAAAGTAAGTGCGAATCATCTGCAAATTTATTTCTTTTTTAAAACATATTTTGAATTGCATTTTTGGAGAGGTCACATCTTGCTTCGCAGACCCCTCCACACACACATTTGGACCGAAATACAAGAGAGAATTAAGCAAAATCACACTGAAATGAATTTGATCTTAGCATTTTGCACTTTCTGGAATGGTCCGAACCCAAGGCTGAAAGAAAGATTATTATTAGTGTTCACAGAAGCCTAGATAAATCCATGGGAAGTACAAAGACTAAGTACTTGGTTTCTTCAGGTGTTTAGTCAGGATTTATTAATTTATTCTGTTCTCACACAGATCCCCTTAAGAGTGACTCCAGATGGCAAGAAGGATGTTGCAGGATCTTAGGCCTTTCTGCACTTGGCCTTATTCTGGAAGATATCCCAGAACAGGGAAACCTATTCAGAGCTGTCCTAATTGCTTTCCAGAGGCCTAAGGGCAAATATGTCCTTGCTATCTGCATGCTTGGGCAGACAATGGGAGGCCCCAAGTGACGCCTACCATAGTCTGTATTTGCTTGTGCCCAACAGACCACTTTCTAGAGATATATTTCAGAATAAGGCCAAGTGAAGAAAAGGCCCTTGTTTCGATCCCATAGTTGACTTTTGCTGCCCTTGTCAAATGACAGGAGGCAAACCTGAGGCCTATGTGCACTGTGGCCTCTGGAGAAGAAGTAGTGAAGAGCATCTGCACATGTTGGAGGCCGTTACAGCCTCCAAGTGTGCCCTCCCTCACCAGAGGATCACTACTCGTTGATTAGGTGTGAAGGACGAAATCGTTCTCCATATGTTAACCAACGTTTACCTAACACTTACCTCAAGAATCCAGGTAGCAACCTTCGCTCTTCTTCCAGGGCTCTGGGGTTGTTTGAGGTGCTGTGCAAGCGCACTGGCTCCATTGATGACCATAGACGTGACTGCATGTGCACAGAGCGTCCACACCGTCAAGGTGATGGTGCTGATGCACGCGCAGTCGTGGAGGGTGCCGCAGCCAAAATGGTAGCACCCAGAGGAGGACTGGGCCCCCGATCAAATAAAGGTAAGTATTCGATCCTGCAGTGAGGAAATGCCCTAAGTTGACTAGCGCTCCAAGTGCGAGCGCTAGTCACCGTTGGTGAATCGTGCTCCTTTCCCATCCAGCGGACGGGAAGGGAACTGCGAAAACACCCCTGGGATCTTACCTTGCCAGATGAGCCCTGTAAATGCAGACAGTGCTGATCTGGTCCATGCCTCCATATCGTTTTTCCAAGCCCACTGATCTGGGGTCTAAAGGAGGTAAGTACAGAAAGGGTCATACTCAATGCATAGAAGAAGGGTGAGGTGGGTATATAACAGTGCATGTCTCTAATGCATGTCTTTGTTCTAGGAAAATAAATTGCAGCTCCAGTATTATATCTCCTTGGAATTCCTAAAATTGCACCAGTTTCTTCACTGCAAGGAAAAAACAATGATCAACCAGCTGAAAGAACAGGCTGAGATACTCCACCAAGAAATGGAGGGAAACCTAAACAAACTTCAAGACCAGACCCAGAATGCTAAAGATTCTTTGGCCTGCATTCAGGCCCGACTGTATCAACAGAATTCTGCCAGCTTCCTGAAGGTAAGACATTCAGACTTAACAATGCTGTACATCACTGTTTGCAACAGCACTACTGTGCTGATCATAGAGCAATGTAGGCCTTTGGATTGGGGTATCTGGACTGGAAAGGCAAATTGGATAATGCCCCATCATACCAAAAGCTCAAGAGCACTCTCTCTCCCTCTTTCTTCTTCATGCATGCTTCAATTGATATTTGGCTAACACGTGAATAATCTACTTTGCATCGTTTTGTTGTCCATTCAGAAGAAGAAAAGGCTTTCAAAATGATTAGGTAGGGACAGGATAAACAGCTGGGCTGCGTTCACACCTCTTTAATCCAGTTTCAGTGCATCTTCAAGGAGAGAAAACACATCAGCAAAGTGAACAGTCATTTTCTTTCCACATTATCTGTGCCAAAGGTGAATTTTCTGAGTTAGGTGATGCCAAAGGAAAACTTCTCACTTTGCTGATGCAATATTTTACTCTAAAAAGGAGTGAGGCTGGATTAAACCTTAGGCAAACCCACCCGTCCCCATGAAAACTGCGGCAAATCCCTGCATTGGGATGCTGTGGCTTTCTCCACCACCACCCCTTGCCTGAGCACTTAATCGCCCAGGCAAGGGGTTGATTTGCCCCCAACAACCACCTGACAGCTGCCCTGCAGTCAGCTGGGCAACTGTCAGGTGGGTATAGGGGCTGTCAAGAGCACGGAAGATTTTTAAAGCAGATACGAAAGCCGTGTCTGTTTTAAACGGCTTTCGCGTCTTTTAAAATAATCTTCTGTGCTCTGGACAGCCCCTATACCCACCTGACAGTTGCCCAGCTGATTGCAGGGCAGATGCCAGGGGGTTGTTTGGGGCAAATAAAGCCCTTGCCTGGGTGGTTAAGCACCCAGGCAAGGGGTGGGGGGCTTGCACTTGCAGCGTTAGCAGCGGGGACAGCGAAACCCCACCCACTCATGCTGCAATTGTAACTGGGGAGTGTCCCCATGCCCCCCTTTATAATCTGCTCTTGCCCTGTAATTCGGGGCGAGAACAGTTATAAAGAAAGGGGGGGTTGCCACAAATTTGTGGCATTTGTCTCTCATGTAGCCCGAATTAGGGCTTTACATGGGGACTCTTGCGAGGCAAAATCATGTTTGCATCCCAAGATCCTTGCCATGGGGACAAGCCCTATGACCAGAATTGTGCTTACCTTTGTATTCCTAGCTTTAATATGTATCTCAGTAGTTGAGCAAATTGCCTGGAAAGCAGAGGGTCGCTGGTCTGATTCCCAGCCTCCTCCTGGAAGTAGGCAATGGAAAAGCACTTCTGTATCACTGCCAAGAAAACTGTGTAGAAGTGCCAGTGGAGTCTGGGAGGGGCTGTAGCTCAATAATAGAGCAAATTGCCTGGAAAGCAGAGGATTTCCAGTTCATTCTCCAGCCTCTCCCCAGAAGGCAAGCCACTTCTGTATTCCTGCCAAGAAAACTGCGCATGGGTGCCTATGAGGTCAGCCAGGAGTCAGCCATGACTTGGTGGTACCCACAAAAAGGAAAGCTTGCTAGTAAATAACTCTTTCTTTCTCATTCTTTTCTGACAGGGAATAAGACTATTTGTGGAACGGTAAGTTTATATCTATAAGCAGATATTTAGGCCTTTCTTCATAGGACTGAGGAATACCGGTTGGCCATCGTTTCTACCTCTTTGAAACAACTTTCCCCTTTTTATTATTCAGAGGCCAATTCATACTTGGCCCCCTTAGTATATGATAGGGTAACATCTGATCAAGTGCATCTGCAAGTGCTGGAGGTGTTTACAACCCAGAAATACCACCTGCCTTACCAGATGTTACCCTATCGTGCATCGTACACATCCCAACCCTTACCACAAGTGGAAATTGGACCAAATCAAAAGTGCATGGGGACGACCCGTGGCAAACCCAATTTCGATTCAGACCAAAACGCGCATGGGGACATGCCCCAAGTTTTGATCCGCAATGGACCAAAATAGTCTCATGTAATGAAAGGTGAGGCACCAATAATTGATCCATAACCCCATCTCTCTGCTGGGATGTGTTGCCACTCACCATTGGTTCACACTGTTTTATGACATTCCACACATCCTAGGAAGTTCTTATTGTCCTCACTGCCCTGTGGCAGTGAAAAAGCATGTCATCTCCTACCTCTGCTTGGATTATCCAGGCAGAAAGAGCATACCCTTAAACAGTTTGGTCTAGTGGTTAGGGAGCCAGACTCTTATCTGGGAATACCGGGTTCGATTCCACCCTCCCCCATGAAGCCAACTGGGTGACCTTGGGCTAGTCACAGCTCTCTTCTGAGCTCTCACAGCTCCACCTACCTCACAGGGCGTTCTGTTGTGGAGAGAAGAATAGAAAAGCTTTGTCAGCCGCTTTGAGTCCCCTTAAATGGGTGAGAAAAGCAGGGTAGAAAAGCCAACTCTTCTTCTCTTCTTCTTCTTCTTCTTCTTCTTATGGAGGCAGGTACACCTGAGGCCTGTTTGCACTACGGCCTCCAGTGAAAAAGTAGCGAAGCTTTGGTGAAGAATAGTTCCACATGTTGGAGGCTGCTACAGTCTCCAAGCATGCCCGCCCTCACCAGAAGTTCACTACTCCACACGTTAACCAACCTTTGCCTAAAACTTACCTCAAGTGTCCACCATTAGCTCTTCTTCCGGTGCTCCAGGTTGTTTGAGATGCCACACAAGCCCCATGGCACCTCAGACAACCATAGACATGACTGCGACTGCACGTGCGTAGAGTGTCAGCGTAGTCAAGGCAATGGTGCTGACAGACACGGTTGCGGAGAATGCCGCAGCCAAAATGGCGGTGCCCAGCAGAGGACCAAACCCCAGATCGAATAAGGTAAGTTTCGATCCTGGTCAGAGGGAACGGCCAAAGTTGACTAGCACTCCAAGTGCGAGTGCTAGTCAACATTGGTTCATCATGCTACTTTTCCGTCCAGTGGATGGGAAGAGAAGTGCGAAAATGTGCCTGGGCTCCAGTTACGTATGAAGGAGAAGAACATTGTGGATTGTCATTCTACTCAGTGCAAGGAATAGTCACTCACTTCCAACTGAGCTTACTCCCTCCTTGTATGAACCAGAGCTAGTAGGTAACAATTAGAAGGCACAGTATGCAATTCCAGTGGCCTCTGCAGTGCACAGTGTAGATCCCATACCTACACCCATAGGAAAGAAGCCTTTGTCAGCATTTTTGCTATAACAGAGAGGAGTTCTTAGCTGATCAGAAAGGGTATGAAGATATGCAATGCGTCATGCACAGATAAATGATAGTGTTCCCAAATATTGACCTAGCAGCATGCATGACCCTTTATAACAATTTCTAGACACAGTTCTTCAAACACAATTACTTTCTACTAACTGGACTATAAATTAATGGTCTGTGTAGGATGGAGCAGAGTACTGAAAATGCATCATTGGGTCAGCTGGTGACTGGGACTCTGAGCATAGGGGACTTCAAAGGGCCCGTGCATTATGCTGTGTGGAAGGAAATGAAATCTGTCCTCAATCCAGGTAAAGTGATGCCCAGTCCTACTTGTCCATCTTTGAATCAAACTGAACTGCTTTTCTGATACAGCTGGAAACAAGTCCCATTGAACTCAGCCAGATGTATGAACTGGACAACCCTTCAAACAGAAAACTCCCTGGAACCTCTCTGAGCTTGCTTGACACAGTTCATGAAAAAATAGTTTGCAGAGGAAAGAAATGGGGGAGGAAGAGATATAAATCCTTTTTTGTTTCTGTTATTGCTGATGGTGGCGAAAATGGGGCTGTCTGGGACCTTGCAGGTGGAGGGCCCAAGCTTGACCAAGGAACTGGGCCCTTTTCAGTTTCAGCAGGTACAGTCGCTCTGCCACCAAGTTCTTGTTTGGAGGTCCAGGTTCCAGCCCTGATACGGTGGTCCTGAAGATGGCCTCCCTTGGGTTTCCTTGAAGGAGCACTATTAATGTAGATCTTGGTACATCTGGGCCTAGGAAACATATGACTAAGGTTTACCCTCAAGGAACAGAGCAAGCTTTGAAAGTGAAAACTCTTTATTAAAAAGGAAAAGAAAAGATCAAAAAAAGTAGATCCACCAAGATCAGCAATGTGGCTCCCTTGGTTGCAAAAACAATATCCCAAAATAGAAGATGGTGAAGTTGCTTGGTGAAGTTGCCAGTCTCTGTCCCACAACATGGAACCATTTGTAAAATAAGCACAAAACCTAGCCGCGTCTGACAAGACAGATCCTGTTCTATTTACAGCCCTTTATGGGAAGTTACTTTTTTCTTTCAGACCATCCTGTCCCCGGATCTCCCCATGAAACCTCACTAGCCTTTGCCCTGGAGCACTTCCTCCCCATGCATCCTCACCATATAGCTCCCAGCTCTGATCTACCTTGCTGTTACTTCTTCTTCCCAAAACCCACTTCTTACCTTCTCATTGGCTAATGGAAGCCATGTGGGTGCTAGCCAGGACCAATCTGGTATCTCCCCCAAATTCCCACGCCAGGTTTCCCTTTGGATGCTGGGAGTTCACCCCTTTTTTAGCTCACCAATGATCCTATGGGATCATTACACAGGCTAAAAGCACAATTATTTTAATTAATTAACAGTTTTATCCCACCCTATACCTGAAGGTCTCTGGGTGGGTCACAACATGTAAAATAAAATATCATTAAAACAACAACATGTAGTATCTGCCAATTCACTACTGAGCCAAATTCAAGGTGTTAACTTTGACCTATAAGGCCCTAAATGACTTGGGCCCCAAATATCTAAAGGAATGCCTTCTCCCATATCGACCTGCCCGCGCCTTAAGATCTGGAGAGGAGGCCCTCCTGGTTGTTCTGCTGCCTTCAGAAGTGAGGCTGGTGAGCACCCAGGACAGGGCCTTCTCAATACTGGCCCCCAGGCTATGGAATAGTTTCCCCCTCGAGGTGCATCAGGCTTCTTCTCTGATTAGGTTCAGGAAGGCGGTGAAGACACACCTATTTGCTGAGGCCTTCAGCTAAATGTTGGTTATGTTTGTCCCCCACTGCAAACACTACCGTTTTAATTGATATTGTGTTGTTTTTTAACGTGTTGGTTTTAAATTTTTAAATATTGTTTCTTTTGATAGGCTGGTTTTTAAAAGTTGTTACCCACCCTGAGACCTTTGGGTATAGGATGGGATAAAAATATAAACATAAATAAATAAAAAGTGAGAAGGGAAAGTGTATCCCCATTTAATTATGGGATTCTCCTCTGAAAAGTAGGATGCGTGTCCCCTTGACGTCTTCCTGACTTTAATTATGCTTTCCTTCCTATTTCACAGACCTTTCTGTTCTGACTCTGGACCCCAAAACGGCACATCCCAACCTGGTCCTTGGCGATGGGCTGACTTCTGTAAAACACAGTGATGTGAAACAAGCGTTGCCAGACACTCCAGAGAGGTTTGACTGCAGCGTTTCCGTTCTGGCAACTGAAGGGTTCACCTCAGGGAGGCATTATTGGGAAGTGGAGGTGAAGAAGAAGACCAAATGGACCTTGGGAGTAGTGCGAGAAAGCATTAACCGCAAAGGGAATTACCCGTTATCACCCAAAGATGGCCACTGGCTTATCAAACTCAGGAATAAGATTGAGTTAAAGGCTGTAGATGTGGTACCCAAATGTCTACCGGTGGTCAGACATCTCCATAGAATTGGTGTGTTTTTGGATTATGAGAATGGCCAGGTGACCTTCTATAATGCAGACAAAATGTCCCACATCTACACTTTCACAGACACGTTTACAGAGAAACTCTTCCCATATTTCTGTCCATGTTTGAATGACTCTGGAGAAAACAGTGATCCGTTGAGAATTGTTTCTTATGTTTTATAGATGTGTAGCAAGAAGGAAGATCACCTACCAATTAGATCTCTTTCATCCTGAACCTATGAACTACTGGCTACTTACAGGATCTGGTACTAAGATCCTAATGTCAATGAAAGGGAATAGCTGCTGCCCTGGACTTCTGCTGAGACCTAATTCTAGCTCATACATCTGGGGTAGGAGCAGCCATGGGAGGACTTGCACTGATAGATATTCTTGTCTTTCTTGTGACTTAGCTTGCAAAAACTCTTAACAGTTTGGTCATGCCTGAAAATGGTAAGAGGAACCCACCTTTAGGTCCATGCAGTTCTACATTGCCCATTCCCAGTTTGCAAGACTAAGCAGAGAAAATTTGCTTCCAGGAAAAGTACGTGTGACAAGTTGTCTATATCACACTGTATCTTTAGATCACAAGAGTCACTATTTAACTAGCCGCCACCACCACCACCACAAAATAAATAAAAATGGAAAACAATCTACTCAGGCTCATGTAGTTTAGGGCCTACGTACATGTATATTTATTAGATTGTATGGCAATGAGGAAGCTAAAGTTCACTGGGGAGGTGACTAAATTCAGGACTGAAGCAAAAAATGAGAAAACAGGAGAATTCAGGCATTACCGGAATGCAATGAAAGTAACACCTTGGGAAAGAAGATTATTGGTTCCTTATGTGTGTTTTTTGTGTGTGCAACTTTTGTATTGGTTAGATGAGATCTAATAAATAAATCTTTTGTGAAAGGCAAATATTTATTGTGGTGGATTTATTCTGCTAAAAATATAACACCAACCTCCTATTTTTTGACTCGCCCTATGCTGTATACATTTTGTGCTGACAGATTGGCTTTTTTGACTAAGCTATGATCACACCTTCACTTTAAACCTTCCTTAATCCATCTTCAGGTGTGACAGATTGGTCTAGTGGTTAAGGGAGCTGGACTCTTATCAGGAAATAACGGATTTGATTCTGCTCTCCTCCATGAAGCCAGCTGGGTGACCTTGGGCTAGTCACAGCTCTTGTGAGCTCTCACAGGCCCACTTACCTCACAGGGCGTCTGGTGTGGGGGGAAGAACAGAAGGTTTGTCAGCCGCTTTGTGTTCCCTTAAATGGGTGAGAAAAGGGGGGGGTGGAAAAAGCCTACTCTCTTCTTCCTCCATGAAGCCAGCTGGGTGACCTTGGGCTAATCACAGCTCTCTTCTGAGCTCTCACAGCCCCACTGACCTCACAGGGTCTCTGGTGTAGGGAGAAGAACAGAAGGTTTGTCAGCCGCTTTGAGTCCCCTTAAATGGGTGAGAAAAGCAGGGTAGAAAAGCTAACTCTTCTCCTTCATATCTATCCATTTTATTTGTGGATTTTCCATTCCGAAATGGCCAAAGGGAGGGTGGAAAGTCCACAAATAAAGCAAGTAGCAATGACCAGGTGTGAGCAGTAAGACCTGAAGATGGACTGAAGAAGGTTTAAAGGTGGGACCATAGACGTTTTCGCACGGGCGAAAACGGAACGCGAAAAAGGCAGCTGCGGACACGTCATCCGCATTGGCCGCGCGCGGCTTGCGTCCCGACGTGTCCGCAGCTGCCTCTTTCGCGTTCGAAATGTAGAGCACTTCGAAGTGCTCTACACGCGTTCCAACGCGGACGAGCCGTCCGCAGGCGTTCGGGAGAAGAAGCGTTCGCGCCGCTTCTGTCTCCCGATCGCCTGCCGGCTCGCCTCCGACGCCGCGCGGCTTTGACAATCAGCTGTTTTTCAAACAGCTGATTGTCGATCTGCCTCCGCGGCCGCCGGCGCGCCCCTGGCCGGCGTTTGCCGGCTAAGGCAGCTTCGGGCGCTTTGACCATTCGCACCCAGACGCTCCGGAACACGTTTACACGCGTTCCGGAGCGTCTGTGTGTGAACGGGGAAAGCGCCCGAAGCTGGCTTAAGCTTTCCGCCTGAACGCGTTCGGTTTCGAACGCGATTCAGTGCGGAAATGCCTCATGGCTTGGCTCTGTGTACTGGCAATTCCCCATTTTACACCGCTACAGCCTAGAATGTGGCTCTGCCTGTTATAGCACATAAACCATCAACACCTTCCAAATTGACAGGAGTTATTTGTTTTTTTCTGTAACATCTTTTTTTTTTAAATGCACATGGTAGGCCCTGGAATAAGGCCCAATGCAGAAAGCACTATGGTGTGTGTGGAAACTGATAGAGGATAACCCACAGTTAACTTTTCTCAAGGATAAGCCACGTTGTTTTCGTCGTGAGGAGAAAAACAAATAGGATATTAGTTGCAGCTGCTGTGCCATGGGTGCCAGGGCTGTGGGAAATGTTTATGTGTGTATAAAGTGGGAAGTGGGGGGATACAACGAATCCTTCACCCTGAGCTCTGTGAAGTTCTGATGCTGCTGTGGCGCAAGAAGGCAGTAAAGTGGAGGCCTGCCTCACAGGCAACATGTTTAATGGCTGCCAGGCCTGGTTTTCTCAAAGCGTCAGCCAAGAGCTCTGCCGCTTTTGGGGTGAGCGGGACCCTGGGGGGCGGAAAGAAGAGTGTAGGAGAAAGAAGGCTGTGGGCAAGCACCAGAGCTAGCATTTTTACTGAGGGAGGGGGGAGTCACATCAAAATTAATTTTATGTTCCCATGAACACTCAGAAGCCTGGAATAGATTGAATGTCTGTGTCCATTTCTATCTATCTCTTATTCCTATCTGATCTTTTTCTCTTATTTCTGCCTCTATCTATCTATCTATCTATCTATCTATCTATCTATCTATCTATCTATCTATCTATCTATCTATCTATCTATCTATCTATCTATCTATCTATCTATCTATCTATTATTTCTGCTTTATATTTCATTCCCATCTATCTGATCTATTTCTTTCATGTTCCTGTCTGCCCATTTATCTGATCTAATTCTCTCTTATTTCTACCTATTTGTTTCTAATATCTGTCTGATTTTCTTTTATTTCTATCAATCAACTTCTCATTTGTATGTCAGCCTGCCTGCCTATTTCTGTCTTTCTCTTATTTCTACCTACCTACCTACTTACCTACCTCTCTTGTATTTCTGCCTCCCTGCCTCTCTCTATTTCTTTTATTTCTGCCTATCTATTTATATTTCTCTCTCATTCCTATCTATCTGATCCATTTCTCTCTTATTTCTATTTTTATTTCTCTTATTATTCCTGTCTGCCTATTTATCTGATCTAATTATCTTTTATTTCTACCTATTTCTATTTCTAATATCTGTCTATCTGATTATTTCTCTTTTATTTCTATCAATCATCTTCTCATTTGTATGTTGGCCTGCCTGCTTATTTCTGTTTTTCTCTTATTTCTACCTACCTACTTACTTACCTCTCTTGTACTTCTGCCTCTCTCTCTCTCTCTCTCTCTCTCAATCTATCCATCCTAGGGAGGCCAAGTCCTGGAGTGTTTTGGGCGTCCACACTTGCTGGCACTTAACCTTGACTTCCAGGCGTTAGCAAAGGAATGGTTTGTCACGTTGGCCAGGCTGCACTTCTAGTACCTTCTCATTAGTGAAATATTGGAACTCTTTTCATTCACATCTATGAAATGTTAATGGGCACCTCCTTGATTGTTTATTCAACTAGTGTGTCAGCATCGGGTGGCAACATTTTAAGTGGGAAAAGGGCTTCATAATTCTGTCTCCAACTCTTGACATTTTGACTTCCCAGCTGCTGAGAACTGCACTTCCGCAAGCTCAAATGATATAAATCAAGACTATTTTGACAAACTTTCCTCTTTCCCTTCTGTTAATTTTCTTCAGTTGCTGAAGGAGGGGTGATCACAAGCCAGGATGCTGCTCAATATCTATTCAGTAGTGATGCTTCCCATCCTGATACGCTAAGGTACAAGTTGCTATTTGACTCTGCCTTAACATCATGCATGGTCTGTCGCAGAGCTTTCCCACCCTTTATCCATGGATTATGAAACTACAGCTGCTTTACACAAATCACGTCCTGGATTCTGCCCTGAGGCAGTGGATGGAGCGCTCTAACAGGAGAGAGGAATTTCCTGGGATTAGGGGTTAGGGGCCACCCACTAGCAGCGTGGGCTTGCTTTTGGAATGCACAGAATCTCTAAGGCTGCATCACATACTTATTCCACTATATTTGGATATTCCAGAATAAAGCATGGGTATTCTAGACATGCTTTATTCAAGAATATATAAAAAAAATAGTGCAATATATAATTGATGTCAACTGGCTGCAGTTTGGGGCCTGCAGCTGCTAAGTCACCCCTGGAATTTTCAATTCTGTTCAGGCACTTCAGCCTTTTCTGCACTGGGCCTAATTCTAGGATATGTAGATGGCTAATGCAGAAAGGGCCTTCCTATATGCAGACCTAACTGAATTCCAGGCTTTAACTGGGGATGGTGCCAACACTACGGTTAATTTTAGAAGCTAATTCATGCACAGCAATCCTCCTGTTGCCCATTGGCCTGTGCAACTGTCACATCATTGATAGTGGTTGCTGGCTTTGTTTTGTGACCTTAACTCTCCATGAGTTTGTAACCCCCCCTCTGGAAACATTTGCACCTTTCAAAAACTGAAGCTCATGGCAAGCGAGGCTCCCAGTATTGCGCTTGCTCAAACCTGTCTTAGAGGAAATTCAATTCAAAAAATGCACTCTTCTATTGAAACAGAAAAATGCATGGATCCCATCTTATTTCTTACTAATACCATAGCAACCAAACAAATATTGTTTCATAGATTATATGTTATACAAATAATATGCATGATATACAAATACAAATACCAAGTTACATGTTTTTTTAAAAAAATAAAGTTTAGGCACCACTGGTACTACTAGGAGACCTGTAAAAACAGGGGGCTTTCCGCATTTGGCTCACTAGTTCCCTCACAGTGCGCACCTGAGGCATTTCCGCACTGCATCGCGTTCGAAATGGAACGCGTTCAGGCGGAAAGCTTAAGGCAGCTCCGGGCGCTTTCCCCTTTCACACACAGACGCGCCAGAACGCGTGTAAACGCGTTCCGGAGCGTCTGGGTGCGAATGCTCAAAGCGCCCGAAGCTGCCTTAGCCGGCAAACGCCGGCCAGGGGCGCGCAGACAGCCGCGGAGGCAGATCGACAATCAGCTGTTTGACAAACAGCTGATTGTCAAAGCCGCGCGGCGTCGGAGGCGCGCCCGCAGCCGTTCGGGAGGCAGAAGCAGGCGCGAACGCTTCTCCTCCCGAATGGCTGCGGGCGGCTCGTCCGCGTTGGAACGCGTGTAGAGCAGTTTAAAGTGCTCTACATTTCGAACGCGGAAAAGACAGCTGCGGACACGTCGGAACGCAAGCTGTGCGCGGGCAATGCGGATGACGTGTCCACAGCTGTCTTTTCCGCGTTCCGTTCAGCCCCGTGCGAAAACGTCTCTGGATGGCGCATGTGCACTTCCATGCAGGAGTACACCACGAGACAACTACCTGCAGCCATTTGCACGTCTTCCAGTTTATAAGAAGTGCCAGAAGGATACCTGACGTGCTGCACGAGTTTGCCAGTGCATCACATGACAGGCCGCGCAGGTATGCATGCGTGCGCACTGTGCCATGGTTGCCCCAGTGAAAGTGGCAGCCCGTGTGCCCTGGCACCAACATGGGCAAAGAAAGATGGTGATACCCAGACATCCATTCGTACTGAAGGTAGGTGTCTGGATGAGTGTGGGGAGGGATGGTGTAGCATTTGCCAGTGTGAATAGTTAGTACATGAGTGGGAAACTTCGCCTTTCCCATCCCCTGGCATGGAAGGGAAGTGCACATTTACCCCTGGTCTTCAGTACCCGGATCCAGGCATACCTTAGACTGGGCTAAGCTGCGTCCAATATAGGTGCAGCAACCTAACAAGGGGTGTGGCCAGGAGTGCAGAAGAGAAAATGTGGAAAGACCTTAGGAGTTCATAGTGGACTGGATCAAAGAGTGATTATGTACCACCCCATGGACTTCAAACAGTCCTAAGTAACTGGTGCATGTCAGTTCCAGTTGATCCCAAGCCTGTCCACAGGTGCTGAACATCAGAGTTTAGGATTCTTTCCAGATAGAGGAACAGCACCATTGTGGCTACTTTATGGTGAGACTGGCACACAATATCTGTGGCAACCCCTCCATAGCTCTGCTGTATCACCCCTAAAATAGATAATAGCCTATTGCAGGAAAACCTAATGTTGGTGGTGGGTTTTCCCAAAATAGCTCTATTTTGGAAGGAGGCACCATTGCTGCTCTCGTCACTGCACATGTTGAGGTGGCGGAGAAAGATGGTCACACATGTGCGGTGGTGGAGGTATTTCGCACCAGCTGAATACCTGGATATGTGCATGACTAAAATGTGCAAAGAAGGAGAAGAGTTGGCTTTTCTACCCTGCTTTTCTCACCCATTCAAGGGGACTCAAAGCTGCTGACAAACCTTCCATTCTTCTCCCCACAACAGACACCCTGTGAGGTAGGTGGGGCTGTGAGAGCTCAGAAGGGAGCTGTGACTAGCCCAGAGTCACCCAGCTGGCTTCATGGGGGAAGTCCTTACACTGCCCACAAGCCCTAATGGCAGAAAGGCAATATTCCAGGTTACTGCTTGCAGCTGGAAAACTTGGCTGGCATTTGGGGCTGGCCTAAGTCAGGTTTGGATTCTCCTCCCACATAAAGGAATAGGGAGGTGCTGATCTGGCTTCGCAGTTACTGATAGTAGTGCTAGTAGTAATGGTGTCTGGATCCTTCAAATTAATTAGATTATAACCTTTTCCATTTTCTCCTCTAGAATACACCAAAGTTCAGATTATCTAGAAGACAGGGCCACAGTTTTTCATTCCTGCTATCTTACTGCGAGTGCCAACTCTGAAATAAAAAACACAGTGCCACTAGGACATTTCCTCCTCCCCCCTGCCTGCATACAACAAGGTGTGTATGTTCATATAGCTTGAGAGAGATTTATTCATCCCCAAATGAGCACTGCACTCGTGTTAGTACTGAATGCCCCCTTCGCTTTGCTGATCATTCATTACTCTAGTTAATTAGATTTCTTGCTCTGTTTGTTGGAGGTTTTGTATTTTTGGAGGTTGAAATCATGTTATTATGTAATTTTAATGTTTATAATTTTATAATTTAAATTTTTATCCCGCCCTATACCTGAAGGTCTCAGGGCGGGTAACAACCTTCAAAACCAACAGACTTCAAACAAAACAATCTCTTAAAAACCATAAAGATCATAAAAACATTTTAGATGACACAATTAAAACAGCACCATAAATATTAAAATAGTAGTATCTGCAGTGGGAGGACAATATAACCACATTAGCCAAAGGCCAGGAGAAAAAGGTGCATTCCTGAAAGTAGACAGAGAAGGGGCCTGATGTACCTTGAGGCGGAGGCTATTCCACAGCCTGGGAGCCATCACCGAAAAGACCCTTTCCTGGGTGCTCACCCATTTCACCACTGAGGGTGATGGGACAACCAGGATATTGGGATATTATTTTGTGTTATGATTTGATTATATTGTTTTGGCTGTTGTCCTAGTAGCCCCCTCTACACTTGGCTTTATTCCAGAATATATCTTGGGATAGGGATCTGATGTCAGCTTGCTAATGCAGACTATGGCATTTACTTAATCCACATTATTTGGATAATTTGGAATAAAACATATCCAGACACATTTTATTCCAGATCACCCATGCTTTATTCTGGATTATCCAAATAATGCAGATTATAAATTGTCTGGATGAAGGGAAACTTTTACTGCATCGATTTTTGCTTTTTCTTTTGACAAGGATCTAATTATATTTTTACTTTATTTTGCATTCACTACAGAAATTAGGAAAAAAATTGGTAGCTTTATATGGGAGCAGATGCCGGATCATAATCGTCTGGTAATACAGGTAAGAATAATATCTCTAGACCTGATGTTTACTTTGTTATATATTTCTCCCTTTTTATTTGAGATTTTTAAAATTAATGTTTATATACACTAACATACACTAATTATACAACTGGAAGAGTTAGAGGGGACATTCTCTTATCTATAAACACACATTGTCAGGTTCTGCCCAATTTCAATTATTTTTAAAATATTTGCAGTCCAGCCAACCTGTTGAAGCAAAATACAGGAAGGAAGAAGAAGAGACAAAGAAGGGCAAGAAAGAGCTGGAGATAAGGTAGACTTTATTAATGTATTTATATGAAATAGCTAAACGAAAAAATACAACTGTGTGAAAGTTAAAGTCTACTGCAAGCAGTGGCAGGCTTTCATAGGTGAAGGGAATTATATTGTGTGCATTCTTGACTCTCACAGAACGTGCTGATGCACAAGAAAGAGGAAAAAAGTATTATATTCTTGTTGTGTCGAAAAGCAACTATACACACACAGGCACAGACATATACACGCACACTATAAACAATGTACATAATTTGCTTTTTGTAATTACAGCCAAGGTACTGAAGTTCCAGGAACACTGGAAGCAGGGAATCTTGTTTACATTCCGCTACAAAATTATCCAGTGAGCAACATGGTTACAGGTAAGAAAGAAAGCCTGTTTTGGAAAGTATAGTATGGGCCCAAATATCTACCTCCGCACCCATAGGCTGTGGTTCCACCTTCCCTTCCAGAGGTTCCCAAACTTTTTTTTCTTGTAGACCACTTGTAGGCCACTAACGATGGAAATTTGCTTCGTGGCTGAGTTCCACCCCTAAATTCGGAGTGGTAAAAATATGCAAGTTTTTACAAGTAACAGTCGCTGACCTTAAAATATTATCTGCCTACTTGATAGGTAAAGCCAAGCCAACATTTTTGTTCTTTACTATCGAAACCAGATAAATTTTCATGGACCCCCACTTACAACTTGTGAACCCCCATTTTTTTCACTCCAACATAGACCCTCGTTGAGTCTCCCATGAACCCCTGGGGTCCACCTGGACCACTTTGGGGATCACTGCTTTAAACCTTCTTCAGTCCACCTTTAGGTGACTGCTCACACCTGTTCATTTCTATTGATTTTACTGGGGGATTTTCCACTCTTCCTTTGGACTTTCCATTTGGATCACCGTGTCAGAGCTTTTTTTTACCCAAATGTCCCCCTTCTGAGGTGATGGAGGGGTTTACTTGCATTGTAAATCAGTTAACATCTGTATCCAAACTCCAGTTCCATCTGGACATTGAGTCATTGGGTGTTTTTCCACTGTCACTAGAAGTATCCATTAAGTACCCATTAATGGGTACAAAAATGCCATTTCGTACCCATTAATGGGTACTTGATGTGTACTTTTAGTGACAGTGGAAAAACACCCATTTTGTTCAACAAAACTGTGGCCCTTTCTGCACTCGTTCCTAACCCAGATTAAGGAGCCCATATTGGTCCAGGTTTGTCTATACTTGACAGAACCAAATCTGGATTAAGAAGGCCCTTAATCAGGATCTCTTATACACCTGTTTAATGAGGCATGCATCCAGACTAAGGGCCTTACTCTAGTACATTATTCTCTCACTCTGAAAATGGACTAAAGTTGGATTAAACCTTGTGATCACAGCTTATGTTTGTAAATATCTTCTTTCTTTATTTCAAAGGCTATCCTTCATCCAAAGAAATGAAGAAATTCCATGGGAAGATATATGATTTTATTCCTGGTTGTTCTGGTTATTTGGCATACTGGATTCCAAATGAAACAAACCCTTTCTTGGATGTGAAAACAAAATCAAATTAAAAGAAAATTAACATAACATCTTACGAGAAGCATCTGCGTCTGAATATCCCCCCTTGTGACTCTTATTCCTCCTTTCTTCATGATAGGTTATCTCTGAATGTTGTTCATGGAAGTGTTGCCAGAAATACATCTAATATTGTGTATTAATCAAGCTGCGCTGGTTTAGATTCCTTGTACCTTAATAAACAGTAGCCTGGAATATGAATGAATAAAAATGCTTTATAAATAACTACTGATTTCTTTCTCTATTATGCTCATAAACTGAATTTCTTTCTTTTTTTGGCAATATTTTAATTTCATATGTACATCAAAGAAGAAAAACAAATGCGAACAAGCAGAATCCCATCAACAACCATTCAACACACCCCAACATAGACTGAATAAATTTGATTTGATTGATTTAATCCACCTTCTGTCCACTTTCAGAGTGGGAGAACGCATCAGCAAAGTGTCAAGCTGCTTTCTTTGAGTGTCAAATAACTCAGAAAATTCACCTTGGGACATAAGGGGACCCCTGATGGATCGGGTCATAGCCTATCTAGACCAGCCTGTCCTGTCTCACATGGTGGCCCACCTATTGCTTTTGGGCCTCTCAAGCAGAAGACAAAGGGAAAACTATCATCTGCTCTCAATCCCCTTCCAATGACCTTTAGAGGGATCCTAAGAATATAAGAAGAGCCCTGCTGAATCAGGCCACAGCCTGTCTAGTCCAGCATCTTGTCTCAGACTGGTCCACCAATTGCTTCTTGGCACCTCAAGCAGAAGACAAAGGCAAAATCTTTACTAGCTGTTGACTCCCTGCCACTGGCCTTGAGGGGCATCCTAGACAACCATCCATTGTGTGTATGAGCAAGAGAGGGAGACTGGATAAGCCTCCACCTCCATTGGCATCATCACACCCTCTGTGGTAGCTGCCCCCCCCCCCCCCCAGTAATTGCAGTAAATCTTGCATGGTACCCTAGGAATCATGGGAAATATCACCCAATTTCCCTGGGAATCATGGGAAATCTTGCATGATTTCTCATGATTCCCAGGGAAATCACTCATATCGGCCATTTCCAGTGTTCATAATATTGACCGCAGTAGTTCTTAGAACTTATCTCCTGTAGATACAGGGGCAGGCCTGCAATTCATTGTAAAATTTCCAGAGCTCTGATGATCCTAATTTTAAAAAGTCTTAATGGATGGAGAAACGCCAGAAAAAGAAAGGGATATAAATGTAGAGGTGTAAGCAATTGGAGTAGAAGACAGACTGGAAAAAGATTAGAGTGAAGGTGTGACCGCTGTCCTTTTGTGTAAGTGAAATGGAGCCCAGGCAATGTGAGATTGTGGCCTCTATCCCGCTAGGTGGAGCCCTTTGATAAAACAAATTAGCGTAACAGTAGGGCAGAGAAATGAGTCATCCCTCCAAACACAGAAATAGTGTGGTATCAGTCTAGGGGTGTTTTCACACTTCCCTTCCCATCCACTGGACTGGAAATGACCACAACTGACCAACGTTGACTAGCACTCACACTTGGAGTGGTAGTCAACTTTGGCCGTTCCATCCCCCTGAGACTGAATACTTACCTGATTGAATTGTGGGGCCGGTCCTCCTCTGGGCACCGTGGTTTTGGCTGTGGCGCCCTCCAGGACTGTGCGTGTGTCAGCATTGTCACCATGATGACAGTGATGCTCTGTGGGTTAACTTAATAAATAAAAAGCATAAATGGTGGTCTACCACTTTGATGAAAGAAATCACTCTAAAAGTTTGGTATAGATGGTACTATACACCTTTAAGATTGGCTAGAATAATTGGGAGTGCTAGAATGAATTGTTGGAGGAACTGTGGGCAGAACCCTACCTACTTCCATCTAATTTGGGAATGTCCCCCAATCAGACAGTTCTGGCTGGAGGTTAGTATGAAAATAAATACTATGTTTAAACTAGCAATCCCTCTTCAGCCAGAAATCTTCATTCTGCATTCATTTGAAGATTGCAATATACCAGTTCATCTCCACCAGCTACTTCATTGGTTAATTTTTGCGGCCCACCATAGAATAGTCATCAGCTGGAAATATGCAGATAATTTAAACATAGGCAAATGGTGCCACAAACTTTGGTATATTATGCTCAATGAAATAATGAATGTACAAGGATGAAGATATTCGAGAGATCTCGATGCCAATAAGATGTTACATGTTTGGACAATCTGTATAGATGAAATGTTAGCAACAACTAATTCAACATTACCTGAAAGAGAATTTTTGATGAAATGGATTGGAAACATCTCATTTTAAAATCAAACTTTGGAGTTCACGATGGGATGGGGGTGGGGGGTGGGGTGGAGTAGAATCACGGGTGAAATGCACATTGTTTAAAGAAGGATTTGTTAATACTGCTGATTATTAATAGTATGTATTAAAATTCAATAAAGATATTTAAAAAAAATGACAGTGATGCTCTGCGCATGTGTAGTCGCATCTACGGTTGTCCGAGGTTCCGGTGTGCTTGTGCGGCACCTCAGACGACCCCAGAGCACTAGAAAAGGTGTTAGATCAGCAGAGGATTGGTTACATCATTTTTAGGTTAAAAAAACACACACTCCAAAAGTTTATGAGGGAAAACTGCCAGGGTTTTTGCTATGTTCTTCCTTGTTCTCATATGCATTTTTTCAACTCCAAGGTTTGATTTTTCATTTACTTATTTTATGGTTGGCTTGCTTAGTTTGCCTTTTGTCACTTTTATAGTTTTGTAAAGAATGATTTGCTTTTATTATTTTATTTCCTTTTGTAGTGCTTATGAGCAAATAAATACATATCTTTCTTGTTTGGTAGGGAGCCAATTTAAAAAGCCTTTCTGGAAACCAACAATGTCAATGTTTCTAACAGAAGGATATTTGCATGTTAGCGGTGCTGTTAATGGCATGGCTGGCAATTTGATGGGGCCAACACTATATGGACCATGTCAGCAAAGGGCAAACACAAGCATAATCAAGACCTGAGGGCTCTTTTACCTGGACACCATTTGGCACTTCTATGCCTGCTCATATTCACTTGCTTTGTAGGGATGTTTTGACATTCAATTTGACTCAAATTCAAATGCAAAAATTCAATTCAATTCGATTTGAATGTTTAGAATCTGAATGCAACAAAAACCGATTCAAATCCAATACAATCGAATCTATTCGTTCGAGTGTTAGATTCGAATCTGAAGATACAAATGCAAAAACATTCATATTTAAAGATACGAATGTCAACAACATTCATATGTGTTATACGTATCTCTATGCATTTTGTATGCATCCTGTTTTATTCCATATGCATCCTGTTTTTGTCCCGTATTATAAGTGCAAGTCTGTACAGATACGTATGAGATTCATACAGCTACATAGTACATACATATCTGTACTTTCGAATGTCTTGAATCATTCGAACAAATGTTTTGGAGCATTCAAAATTCATTCAAATGTTTAAATTAGAATAGGAAGACATTCTATTTGAATTCGAATGTCCACATTTGATCGAATTCAATCAACTTTTGAATGTTTAGAACATTTATGCATACCCCTACTGCTTTGGCTTCCCATCATTTGGTCCCATGTATGGTCTTATCAAATGGAGAAATATTGCAGAATTGCCTGTTCCTTTAAGTCTTGCTCAGGCTGCGTCCCCAAGCAACTTATTTGCCTCTCTAGTTTTCCTCCACTGTCCCTCTATTCCAGTGGACTTTAAAAGTGCCGTTCAATTCCGGAATAAGCGTTCCCATGAGGTTCGGTAAAACACGCATTTTAAACACACCTACCATCCCCAAGGAAGCGTGTTTTGTTTGCCTGCATCTTTTTCTCCCCTCCCCCTCTCTGCTTGATAGGGTGCCAGGGAGACAACCCCCGACAAGTCCAAAAGAAAAATAGCCATATTTAAAAGCTCTCTGTTTGTCTCCCCTGCCTGCAAAACCCACCAGAGCCATTTATCACTTTGGGATCCAGAGCTTGCTTCCAAAGATAGTGATTTCACTGTAAAAATCCACCTCCTACAGCAGCCGTTACACTGTGGCAATCCACCCACTTCACACCTGATAACAGTGTTGCAATTCTCCACAATTCTGGCTCTTTAAAAGTTCTGACCCTTAGAAAGGGAAAGGAAGGGAAGGTGCTGCTGTTCTGGGAGATGTGTGAATGTTTAAGGTGTGTGCAGGAGGCGGCAGCGAGCCAGGGTGCTTTTTTAGGAGATCTTGGCCGCCAATCCCCACCCCTTTTGCCACAGAGCGGTCTCCATGCACAATGTTGCTCGGAATATATGCGGCTTCCAAAAAGTGCTCTGGTAGTCTTGTTTAAAGGGCACTTTTTTCTGCGCATTTTCCTCCTTTTGTGCCGCTGGAAGCTCGGAGAAAAGCTGTCGTGGGGGCGCTCAGAGGCAAAAGAAGTTTTTTAACAAGCTTTTTATTGCTTGGGGACGCAGCCTCAGATTATTTCTGTGGGGGTCAGAGTTGCATATTCTACATAGGCTGTGCAAACATGGGGACACCCTATGCAATTTGTGCAAATGTTCACAGAAGAAATGCAGATGGTTTGGGCAGCTTTCCCCACATTTGCACAACCTGTACCCAGTGTGGACAACCTGTATGCAGTGTTGCACATTTGGGACAAAGAAGCAGTGAATTATTCCTGTTTCGGGAAATAAGTAGCATAGCAGGTATTCATACCTGCCTTTCGCCATAAGCAAAATATGCAGCTTCCTTGTTGAGTGAAAAGCAGCCAGTCAGCTATCCGGTAGCCATTGACTAAAAACAGCTAACATAGGATAATGACAGCGTACAATGTGCAAAAAACAGCTTAGAAGCTGCCAGGAATGCTGGTGTGATGGTGCACAACCCCTTCAAGGGAGCTGCTACTTAACACCTTGGTAGTGTCAAAGTTCACCTTGGGACAACTACTGATCAGGGAATAGGAACCAAGCAGCAAACAAAATCAGTTTTTTTGTAGGGCTTTTTCAGTCTGAGCAAACTGCCTCAAGCTAACTTAAACCAGTTGGCTATGGGACGCCACGCCACTAGGTTTAGCAGATGGTGTCCTTCCTCTTTGGCACCTCTTCAGACTAGGAAGTTCTCAGACCAGGGATGTGACAGTCACTAACCTGGGTGGTGGGTGGGTTCCACTAGCACTAAGTACCCATTAAGTACCCATTAGGGACCCATTAAGGACCCATTAGGCTCAGAGCAGGAAGACCCCATTTCCACTTCAGACCCCACATTTGTTTCCACCAGTTCTAAGGAAATCCGGATTGAATGGGTCCTTGAGAACCTATAATCTGGATTTCCTGTAGACCCCATTAAAGGGAGTAGTCCCTTTCCTGTAGTCCCTTTAAGGGAGGGGAAAGTGGGGTATAAAAGCCAACTCTTCTTCTTTTCACCCTTCATGAGGTTGCTTAATGGCTAAAGAGCTTTTCCTTTATGGTCTTTCGCCTTCTTTTTTGTTTAACTTTATGAACTAACCTTCTTAACAGATAATGCACAAGCAATTATTGATTGGTGTGCATTGGTGCGACTTGCACTAAGTTAGCAAAACAGATGATTAACCTGAGAGGTTCCTAGGAAGATTTGTGGTTTGGCAGACTGTCTAATAACCACTATAAATCACTAGGGCTATGAATCACTGCCCTTAAAATGAAAGTTACACTTGGGGCCATCTGTTAGATGCTACTGGTTCTCCTCTTCCTTTTCAAACAGATGCCTCAATCATGCTTTTGATCTGTTTTTCTTTTCTTTTGATATTGTAACCCTGATACCATCAGGTATATGGTGGGACACAGAAATATAAATATATATATATATATTTCTGTGTCCCTCCAGTTAGTGTTGGGACACGGGATAGGGCCTTCTCAGCTGTGGCCCCACACTTATGGGACACCTTTGGGCATTAATCCACTCAAGTACTATTTTAATTTTAACCTTAGCTTTTAACTAACTGTGCTGTTTAATGCTGTTTTAACATCTTGTCCATATATGGGTTTTTTACACGAGATCCTAGGATATGGGGCGGGATAGAAACATTATCTGTAGATAGTCAATAAAGCCCATTTTTAAGTAAAAGTAAGAAACCTTCTTATCGCAAAAACTGAGGTGAGTTGATTAGAGTTGCATCACATAGGCATTTGATTTTGAGGTGTACTGTGTTGCATGGAAAGTGTTTGAAAAGGTATAAAATCATGGCAGGCAGGAAGCACTTGGGCTGTATTCACACCAGAATTTTAATCCATCTTCAGAGTGGAAGAATATGTCAGCAAAGTGACCAGTAATTTTCTTTCCATGTTATCTATCCCAAAGGTGAATGGATACATGGAACATGGAAAAACTGTTTTTAATTACCAGTTTTGAGAACTAAAAGGATAAATAGATATAATAGGCTGTGTTCAGATCTTTTAATCCAGTTTCAATCTGCTTTCAGAGTGAGAGGACAGATCAGGAAAGTGTCAAGCTGTTTTCTCTCCATGTTATCTACCTCAGAAATCCACCTTTGGGTTAGATCAGTGTTTCCCAAACTTTTGACATATGTGTACCCCTTCTATAATTTTCGTAACGCTGAGTACCCCTCATAAAAAACATTAGGGATAAAAATTGTATTTTATAAAAATAATCAAAATCAGTGGAACTTACTAAAGCACGATAACAGGCGCTCGGAACTAACTATTAAAGAAGTAAGTTGTCTCTGTAACGAAGTGCAGTGTATTCATGACGTGTCACGACTCACAAGACCGTTAGATAACACTGCAATTCTCCGGCGTTTAAACAGCTCCGCGGCTCAACGTCAACTGTTAATGTTCCCGCAGTTTAAAAATGGCCGAACCCGAGCTGCGTGAAGGATGCGCAGAAGTTCCCGCCATAATGAGTTGCGATACGATGTACGATGGCCCCAGTTCCCGTGTAAAAACTTCGATACGCGCCTATTTCTTTCCTTGTTCTGTGGGTGCAGCTAAGCACGGTGCAGTGGATATTCCCACGTGATCCCCACCAAACTCCGGTGCAACGCGTACCCCCACCAAACTCTTCCTATATCCCTGGGGGTACGCGTACCACACTTTGGGAAACACTGGGTTAGATACAGTGAAAAGAGAATGACTGGTTGCTTTGCTGATGTGGTCCCACACTCTGAAATGTGGACTGAAACTGGATTAAAACTTAAGTGTGAACTCGGTGGAATAAAATATCATATGAGAGAAGCAGCAAACTAAGTCAAGTGTTGATTGTCACAACGAAGATCAGAAATCAACAACCTTATACTTCAATACTTGACTTGGTTTGCTTTTAAGACGTTCAATTTATAGAAATAAAAAATTAAATATATGAAGAGATCTAAAAGAGATAACTTTTTGAAAGCTGTGAGGGTCCCTAGCTCTTGCTCCACAGCACAATCAAATGTCCGGGGTGATGCAACTATAATCAGTTTACCCCAGTTTTTGTAGGTGCAGCTGTTAGCCCCAGGGCCCGCCATTCAATGCAAACCACATTTGTCCCAGTTTTAGAAATAATAATAATTTGCTTCCTGAGAAGAAGAGTAACCAAAGAATGAAAGGAAGAAGTTGTTGAAAATATTACGTCGTTTCAAGTCAACTGTTCTAAATTCAGCAAGTTAACCTTCAAAAGGAAATTAAGAGAGTTTGTCAGCAAACTGCAAGGTAGGAAGCGAGGAATAGAACCAGAGGGTGACATCTCATGCCATCTGCCCGGAATTCTCCACCTACACAGTACGGTGCAAGAATCCATTTGATTGTTTTTGGCCAGAGGGCATCACAACACAATTCTGCAATATAGCTGCAAGGTGATCAGCTTATAGAACACCGTGGACACTTGGGGGCCCTACAGAACACACGATTGATAGGGTTCATTTCTTTTCTTTTAACTATCACCAGTGTGGCTGTCATATGGCATCCGTTCATGCCACTGCCCCAAGAAGACCAATAGAGTCGGAACCCCGTATCTGCTAGGGATACGTTCTGGCTCCTACCGTGGTTACCTGAAACCATGGAAAATAAGGCATGGCTGCAGAATACCACAAGAAGATGTCATTTTGTAATGAGCACCTGGGGTGAAAGGGATAGACAAATTCATGGAGGACAGGTGCATCGGTGACTACTAGAAGTGATGCCTAGGCACTTCCTCCAGATCGGAGGGACAGACAGGGTAACTCTAGAGGCCATTTGCAGGTGAAGGTTTTGCCTTCATCTTCTGCTTGAGATGCCCAGAAGCAAGTGGCCGGCCACTGTGTGAGACAGGATGGTGGATTAGATGGGCTGTGGCCTGATCCAGGAGGGCTGCTCATACGGTCTTATCGACAAATTCATGGAGGTCAAGGGTATCAATGGCTACTTGAGGTGGATACCCAGGAACTGCTTTCAGGTTGGAGAGACAGCCAGGATGACTCTAAAGGCCATTTGCAAGGAATGGAGGGCAGGTGAAGATTTTGCCCTTGTCTTGTGCTTGAGATGCCTAGAAGCAACTGGTTGGCCAATACAAGAGATGAAATGCTGGACTGGATGGACTATGGCCTGATCCAGCAGGGCTCCTCATATGCTCTTAAGATTTCTGTGACCTTGGCAGTTACTAATGGGAAAGTGAGCCCGTTTGGTCTAGTGGTTAGAGAGCCAGACTCTTATCTGGGAATACTGGGTTTGATTCCACTGTTCCCCATGGAGCCAGCTGGGAGGGCTTGGGCTAGTCACAGCTCAGAGGGGATATTATTCCAGAGGATGGGTGCCACCACAGAGAAGGCCCTACTGCATCCTTAGGCCCTGAAGATTCATTGGCAGAAAAGGCAGAAGTTGGGGATGCAAGCCCACAGTGGCAGTCTTTGTAAACACACCCCATTGTCAATACAACCTTGTGTAATTCTGATGCAATTTCAGCCACTACAGTAAATTTTTCTCAAGAAGAACCATGACATGACAGTTCTATGGTTTTCTATTGCCACTTTTAAAAGGAGCATTTGTTTTAAGAAGTGGCAAGCAGGAAAATAAGCAGCAAAGTTCAGGTTCTACTGTAAGAGTATATGATGACACAATTACTCGTGATGCTCAAGGTCAAAGCTGAGAGGTCTCCCAACCTGCAGTAAAAGCCATGATTGTCTAAGCACTAGAATATCCCCAAAATAGTACAGTGGTACCTCGACATACAAGTGCCCTGACATACAAGTGTTTTGAGATACAAGCCGCCGAGCGAGTGATATTTTGCTTTGAGATGAGAGCAAGATTTGAGATACGAGTATGTAAATACAGTACAGTACATAACAAAAACAACTGAGGTGGTGTTTTGGGAGCTGGAATGGATTAATGGGAAAATTGCTTTGAGATACGAGCGATTTGACATAAGAGCAAGGTTACGGAACGAATTAAACTCGTATGTCAAGGTACCACTGTATTGTTATAAAGGGCTCAAAACTTGCAATATTGCAGATTGTTTGTTTGCATTTTTATACCCATAGGACTCTGAGTGGGGTACAACATTAAAAACCAAATATAAAAATGAACATACTAAAACAATACAGAGCCTATAAGTACGCAGGGTGACCTTTGGTGAGTTACAGCTCTTTTCTGAGCTCTCACAGCCCCACCCCCCTCATAGGGTGTCTGTTGTGCGCAGAAGAACAGGAGGCTTGTCAGCAGCTTTGAGTTATTATTATTATTTGTTTATTTCTATAGCACTGTCCTGAATGGTGATAAAAGCAGGCATAAGAACGTAAGAGGAGCCTTGCAGGATCAGGCCGCAACCCGCCAAGTCCAGCATCCTGTCTTACACAGTGGCCCACCAATTGTTCATGGGCATCTTAAGCAGAGATTAGGGCAAACCTTCACCTGCTCTCATTTCCCAGCAAATGGCATTAGAAGCATCCTGCTTGCCTCCCCAGCCTGAAAGATGGACTTAGGCATCCATTCTAGTAGGCATTGATACATCTGTCATCCATACATTTGTCTAGCCTTTCCTTGAAGCCATCTACAGTAGGCTGGTGGCTGTTACCACCTCTTCTGGCAGCCAATTCCATAGACCGATGACCCTCTGGGTGAAGAAATCCTTCCCCTTGTCTCATCCGACTCTCCTACCCATCACCTTCATAGATGCCCCGTTTCTAGTGTTGTGTGATAGAGAAAAGAATGTTTCTCTATCCACCTTTTCTATATTGTGCATGATTTTATAGACTTCAATCAGGTCCCCTTAAACGCTGTCTCTCCAGGATGAAGAGGCCTAGAGGTTGCAGCCTGATTTCGTTAAGGGCGTATAAAAGCCAACTCTCCTTCTTCTTTTTGGCTATGCAGATGTACCCTTAATGAGGTTGCTTACTGGCTAAAGAGCTTTTCCTTCATGGTCTTCCGCCTTTCTTTTTTGTTTAACTTTATGATCTAACTTTCTTTGCAGATAATGCAGAAGCAATTATTCATTGGTGTGCATTGGTGCGACTTGTACTAAGGTTAGCAAAATAGATGATTAACTTGGAAGACTTGTGGCTTGACAGGCTGTCTAAGAAACAACCACTATAAATCACTGTCTGTATGAATCACTGCGCTTAGGATGAAAGTTACACTTGGGGTCGTCTGTTAGATGCTCTTCCTTTTCAAACTGATGCCCCACTTAGGCTTTTGATCTGTTTTATTATGACGATAATGTAACCCTGATAGTGTCAGGTGTAGGGTGGGAAATAAATAAATAAATAAATAAATAAATAAATAAATAAATAAATAAATAAATAAATAAATAAATAAATAAAAATAAATAAATAAATAAATAAATAAATAAATAAATAAATAAATAAATAAATAAATAAATATTCCCATGTCCCACCCGTTAGAAAAATCCACTGTGTTAGGACATGGGGGAGGGCCTTCTCAGCTGTGGCACCCCACTTATGGAATATACCCTTCCCTTCGAGGCCCGATGAGCGCCAACTCCTCTAACTTTTGGGTGCCAAGTAAAGACCTGGCTCTTTATTAAAGCCTTTGGGCATTAATTCACTCAGGTACTATTTTAATTTTAACCTTAGCTTTTAACTAACTATGCTGTTTAATACTGTTTTAATGGGGTTTGATTCTGCTCTCCTCCATGAAGCCAGCTGGGTGGCCTTGGGCTAGTCACAGCTCTCTTCTGAGCTCTCATGGCCCCACCTGCCTCGCAGGATGTCTCTTGTGGGGGAGAAGAACAGAAGGTCTGTCAATGGCTTTGAGTCTCCTTAAATGGGTGAGAACAGTGGGGTAGAAAAGCCAACTCTTCTTCTTCCTCCTCCTTTATCATGAAGCCAGCTGGGTGACCTTGGGATAGTCCCAGCTCTCCTGTGAGCTCTCATAGCCCCACCTGCCTCACAGGATGTTTCTTGTGGGGAGAAGAACCGAAGGTCTGCCAGCCGCTTTGAGGTCCCTTAAATGGTGAGAAAAGCGGGGTATAAAGGACAACTCTTCTTCTTCTCCTCCTTCTATCCCACCTCGTTTTTGATGTGGTCTCATCACTGCTTTGTTCCAACATGAACGCGTTACAACCTTGTTTCGTGCTTCTCCTGTTGCACAGTGCCTGGTGACTATTTTTAATTCCATGAGAAGTAGAGGCGGCACATCGGTGCGTGGCGCATCCGCAGGCAACCAAGGGGCACCAAGGCCCGATCCGTGCCAGGTGAGACAGCAGCCGTGCGGCACAGAGGGCGAACCTGATCCCCGTCCCTCCCTCCCTCCCTTCTGCCCCCCTCCCTGGCCGCTGGGTCTAAAGGTCGCTCTCCGGGGCGAAGGCTGGAGTCCCGTGCGCGGAGTGCGCCCCGGAGAGAGCGCCCAGGCGCAAGGACAGCGGCGGAGAGGCAGCCCGCGAAGCAGCTGCGACCGATCTGGCGATGGCGGCGGCCGACAACCTATCCGTGGTGGTGCATAAAGCCGGAGACTTGCGCCTGGTACGGCTCGGCGCCCACTCCCCCTCTCCCTGGCCGCCAAACCTCTAGCCGGGGGTGGCCGGCAGGCAGTCCTGGGAAAGAGAGAGAGAGAGGGGTGGGGTGGGGTGGGGGGTGGGGGTGCAGTTGGTAGGGAGGGGTGGGGAGCGAGAAATTGAGGAATTGGGAGGGGAACACGATTGACTCGTTTTTAGAAGCGGCCAGACGTCAGCGTTGCCGTCCCGTCTCCAATACGCATTCAAGGCCGGAGGGAGCGTTTTGCAAGCGCATTCCCGACCTTTGATGTGGATGATGGCCTTTGTTAGCCTCGCATCTGGAGCCTACTCCTTTCGAGGCGCTTTTTTTTGTCAAACTGCGTGTGGACGCAGAGGGCTTATGTGCCCGCACAATGCGGGCACGCCGTGCGCTACAGCTGGTGGCGGCGCGCACGGCGCCTTAGGGCTTCGCCGCCTCCTTCTGCCCCTCCCCAAGGCGAGGGGAAAGGTAAAAGGTTCGCCACCATCATCCGCCCTCCCCCCCTTCTTAGAAGAGATACGGGGAGGGGAACCTGGCCGGGGCGCGCGCACGTTATGCATGCATGCGTAGCGCAAACGTTCTGTGCAAATCTCACAGCTTCCTCCTCCTTGCATATAGGTAGTAGGGGTGACGGGAAAGGCTTGCCGCCCTGTGATAACACATGATGTGCTTTGCATAGCCACACCTCCTGTGAACCTCCCCGGAAGTACTTGTGTTCCTCCTCCTCCTCCTCCTCTTGCAATACAAAGAGTCAAAACAAACCAAGTCTGCACATGGCTGGAAGTCTGTGCAAGGTCCAGGAACTGTGCGCAGCTTGAGAATCCATGCACCAGTGCCTCAGGGAGTGTGTCGTGTTGTTGCCCCCCCCCCCATTTCTCACTGGGTAGCCAGCAGCACCTGTCAGAAGTCTGTTGCACAAATGAAAATGCATGGATCTCTCGGTCAGGCTTAGAGATGTGCCCATTGCTCACTGCAACCGCTGCCCGGAAGGCAGAGGGCCACAAGTTCAAGCTCCGGCATTCCCTTGGAAACAGGCAGCAGAAAACCGCTTCTGTGTCTCTGTGGAGGTCCGGATAAATGCCTAACGGTCCTGTGGTGACCCATTTGGTGGTGCATGCATGCATGAATGATTTATATACAGTAGGGGTGTGCACAAATGCAATTTTCAGGATTCGATTCGAATTGAATACCCGGAAATTCAGTTCAATTCAAATCTTTAAAAACTGAATTTGGTTAAATTCGATTTGAGTTAAGCAAATTCGAATCTATTTGTTTGAATTTTCGATTTGAATTTGCACTTACGAATGTCCACAACATTTGTAGGTGCCTGTACGCATTGTTACGCATCCTGTACACATCTGTATGCTTCCTGTAGTTACCCCGCATGCAACCCACACGGATCCGTACAAATGCGTACGGATGTGGGAAAGATGCGTATCTACAAGTACACATTGTGTACGAACCCATACTAATGCAAATGTCCGTTAATTCAAACAAATAGATCCAAAACTCAAAATTCGCTCCGGGTACTTCCGGATCACAGAGATGTGCCAGCTGCACACCTTTGTGATCCGGATTACAGCCTTTAGGCTGGACTGTAGATTGAGATCCAAAGTAGAGCTGGATCAAGGGCCCATTGATTCAGAGCTGGCTCTGTGTTGTGCAGAGCGTAATGGGCTGTGGGGCCTCCTTCATCTAAATTGTGCAGATGTGGAGGTCTTGGATCTGGATCAGAGTCCTTTGATCTGGATCAAGTTTTTTAAAACTAATTAAACCATTTTATTTAAACTGATAATAGAGTAATATCAACAAGGCCTGATCCAGCAGGGCCTCTCTTATGTTCTTATGTAACAATGCATACACAACTATAGATTATCTTTCCAACAATAACATCAAACTGAACATTGTTTAACTTATAGCTCATAACAAACAATCATTAAACTATATACATCATGGCAACTAAGTGTATGTACAATATATCAAACTCTATACAATATATTAAACTATATAAATCATGGCAACTAAGTGTATATACAATATATCAAAATTCAAATAACTGAATATATCAAAATTCAGATAACTGTATCTTTACATGGCAAGCACAATATATCTTCGACGTCATTTGGTTACATTAATCCAATGTTCATCGATATCCTATCACTTTCTGTAATCTGGATCGTTTTTAGTCCAGAAAAGGCCCTAGATTCTTAGGTTCAGATTTTTAAAATTTGTTTGCAACAGTATAAAAATAGTTTGCTGTTGCCTTCTTCTGGGTAAAGGTCCAATGATCGAACCTTGGACCTGGGCTCCACCCAAGTCCTTTTGCATTGGCACAGATATTTCAGATTCTCCAATATGAGGCCAATGTGTTGAAGGCATGGAGATTTCCTAGGTCTTGCTGCCTGATTGTCACATTACTGGGGCTTTGCCATTCTGGGACTGAAAACCAGGCTCATGTTTGCTCATCGGCTAACCATTAAACCCTTCTCTTTCCCGGGGCTCCATTTCATTGCCACAACAGTTGTAACATATGATCTCATTTCTCTCTTACTTTCCCCTCCCTTGGCTTTAAATGATCACAGTTTGAGTGTGGCTGCACTCTCTCTGGACCTTTTCAAAACTTGGATGTTGCTCGGAAGGTTTGGATTATATGAGCCTCGGGGCTGATTCCACCTGAGGATTTGAGAAATGGGCTGAATGGCCCGAGTTAATAATTTGTCTGTTGCAAAAGACATACACAGTCAATAGTGGATGGAGATCGGGCTGTTCTTGTTCCTTGTTGCTCTACGGAAAAAAAAGAGAGAATAATTAGCATTCATGGATGGCAAAACCAATGGGAAGGGCAGCTTCAGTGGCCCTGTAATATGATGCATGAGTTAATCTTATCAGTAATCATTAACTCATTGCCTGCAGGGCTGGCAAGTTATCTCCATAGCTGTATGAGGAAGTTGGTTTTTCAAGAGTTTGACATAAGCCTGGTTTAGATTTGGTGCTTCCTGTTCTAGTGGACCACTGAGTCATGTCCTTCTGCCAGTTGGTACCGTGGGCACCTCTGTGGGCAACTCTGTGCAGTTTCTTGGTGGACATGCAGAAGAATGGATGCCTGGGTACCACTTCAGGTTGGAGAGGTACTTAGGATGCCTCTAAATGCCACTTGCTGGGAGTTGAGAGCCACTGTCTTTGACTTCTGCTTGAGGTGCCCAGAAGCAACTAGCGGGCCACTCTGTGAGATGAATGCTGGACTAGGTGGGCTCCTCTGATGTTCTTGTTAAGATGAAGCCAGTTTGGTCTAGTGGTTAGGGAGCCAGACTCTTATCTGGGGATACTGGATTCGATTCCGCCCTCCCCCATGAAGCCAGCTGGATGACCTTGGGCTAGTCACAGCTCTCTTCTGAGCTCTCACAGTCCCACCCACCTCACAGGGTGTTCTGTTGTGGGGAGAAGAACAGAAGCTTTGTCAGCCACTTAAATGGGTGAGAAAAGCGGGGTAGAAAAGCCAACTCCTCCTCCCCCTCCCCCTCCCCCTCTTGTTCTTCTCATAGTAGGCAGACTGAGATCAAAAGCAAGCACAGAATACATTAATCAATACCAAAATCAGCAGCCAGCCAAACATTGCCAGAAAGCACAGTTTGTTTCTTGGATCTCTTTTGAGAAGTTCATTGTCTCCTCCTCTTTCTGCAGGAGAATCGACCAGTTCCTGAACCGGGTCCCAATGGTAGGTTTGTAATGTTGTAGAAATATTGTTTTAAAAATTAAATTAAATTAGTAAGAAAAGCAATAAATGCTCTTTTCTGCACTGGGCCTTAGAAATCATAGAATTATAGAGGTGGAAGGGTCCTCTAGGGTCATCCAATCCAACCCCCTGCTCAATGCCGGATTTCCTAAACCATCCCAGACAGATCTCCATCCAACATCTGCTTGAAGTCCTCCAGCAAAGCAGAGGTCTCTAGCTCCTGTGGTGACCTATTCCATTGACTGATTGATTGCTCTTCTGTCAGGAAGTTTTTCCTAATGTCTAATCTGGCTTGACTCCCTTGAAGTTTCATCCCATTGTTTCTAGTCCTTCCAGCTTGTGTAAGTGAGAAAAGGGACGATCCCTCTGCACTGGGACATCCATTCAGGTACTTGAAGACTGCTATCATGTCTCCTCTCAGTCTTCTCTTCTGCAGGCTAAACATTCCTAGATCCTTTTTGCATTATATCCAGAAATAACAGCCTGCTGTCTTCAGGCCGCTATTCTGGGTTATAATTTGGAATAAGTCCCAGTGTGGAAAGGTCCAGTCTTTCTCTCTCTCTGCCTCTATTTGTACAGACATGCAAATAATTACAGGATGTACGTTTCCATTAGAGCCATCAATCATGTTGGATTGAAGACTTACTTTTTTATCCAAGCCTTTCTAATGTTTGTTTGTTTTTTATTTCCTCTCCTTGGTTTTAATCACATTTTTATATAACTATAATGCGTAGAAATGTAAATATTCCCAGGGCTTCTTTTTAGCAAATAGCTGGAAACAAGCAACTTTCTGTTGTGTTTTTCACTTTACCCAAAGTAAACAGATTTTCCCCAAAGAGCGCTTATTCTGTGGTTTTGCTCTGCATTCTTGTGAGCCAGTTTGGTCTAGTGATTAGGGAGATGGATTCTTATCTGGGAATACCAGGTTTGATTCTGCACTCTTCCACGAAGTCAGCTGGGTGACCTTGGGCTAGTCACAGCTCTCTTCTGAGCTCTCACAGTCCCACCTGCCTCACAGAGTGTCTGTTGTGGGGAGAAGAACAGAAAGCCTTGTCAGCCACTTTGAGTGCCCTTAGATAGGTGAGAAAAGTGAGGTAGAAAAGCCAGCTCTTCTTCTTCTTCTTTACAAGAGGTTCTTTTGAAGATGCATTCCGTTGGGATTTGTGGTTCTGATGTCCACTACTGGACCCATGGGCGCATTGGGGATTTTGTGGTGAAGAACCCTATGGTGCTGGGCCATGAAGCTTCTGGAACAGTTGTGAAAGTGGGGTCCTCAGTGACAAAACTGAAGAAAGGTAAGCAGGGGACATTCTTTCATGGTAGGTATCTTTCCTCTTATACTGCGTTTGTAGTTGTTTTAGTATTTCTAGGTAGTGAAAATTTGGTCTTGTGGTCAGTGAGTCAGACTCTTACCTGCTAGTCTCCCAGTTCGATTCCACACTCCTCCACGAAGCCAGCTGGGTGACCCTGGGCTAGTCACAGCTCTCTTCTGACGGAAGGTTTCTCAGCTGCTTTGAGTCCCCTTAGGGGTGAGAAAAGTTGGAGTATAAAAAACCAACACCTCCTTGTCCTCCTCTTCTTCTTTAGAGGTGGATTTGTTCAGATTCTGGTCACCACACCACAGAAAGTATATTGTAGAACTGGAAAAGGTGCAGAAAAGGAATACCACCTCCCTTACAGAAACAGACTGGATGTCTAGGCCTCTTCAGCCGAGAGAGACAGCGTTTAAGAGGGGAACTGATTGAAGTATATAAAATTATGCACAGTATAGAAAAGGTGGACAGAGAAAATTTCTTTTCTCTATCACACAACGCTAGAACCAGGGGCCGTCTATGAAGCTGATGGGTAGGAGAGTCAGATCAGACAAGGGGAAGAATTTCTTCACCCAGAGGGTCATCGGTTTATGGAATTTGCTGCCAGAAGAGGTGGTGACGGCAGCCAGCCTAGATGGCTTTAAGGAAGGTTTGGACACGTTTATGGATGACAGTTGTATCAATGGCTACTAGAATGGATGCCTAAGTACATCTTTCAGGCTGGGTGGACAATCAGGATGCTTCTTAGGCTATTTGCTGGGTTTCGAGAGCAAGAGAAGGTTTGCCCTTGTCTCTGCTTGAGATGCCCATGGGCAATTGGTGGGCCGCTGTGTGGGACAAGGTGCTGGACTAGATGGGCTGTGGCCTGATCCAGCAGGGCTCCTCTTATGTTCTACTTGTTCATATTTACCTGTCATGTAAGATAGTAGTGCAGTGTTGACCATGTACACTGGTTGCTGGACTAATCCTGTACTTGACCAGCAGCTCCTGCAGTATGAACAAGCTGTCCAGATCACCACAGTGAAGTCTGGATCAGCATCTGGTGGGCAATTGGATGTTGCCATGGCGAGCCCAGACCTGTGCGCAACTATGCACCCGCAGGCACAAAGCCACTTGCCACACTGCACATGGAAGAGGGTGCAAAACCATCTCCCCCAGACTGATCTGTATTTTGCTGCCTCTCTGTTGTCTTGCAGGTGATAGAGTGGCTATTGAGCCTGGGGTTCCCCGAGAAACAGATGAATTCTGCAAAACTGGGCGATACAATTTATCTCCCACCGTCTTCTTCTGTGCCACCCCTCCTGATGATGGAAACCTTTGTCGCTATTACAAGCATGATGCCAGCTTTTGCTACAAGTTAGTGGCAGATACTTGTTGGGAAGTGTGTGAAAAGGTGGATAGAGAAAATTTCTTTTCTCTATCACACACTAGAACCAGGGGGCATCTATGAAGCTGATAAGTGGGAGAGTCGGATCTGACAAGGGGAAGGATTTCTTCACCCAGAGGGTCACCAGTTTATGGAATTTGCTGCCGGAAGAGGTGGTGACAGCTTCCAGTCTGGATGGCTTTAAGGAAGGGTTAGACAAATTTATGGATGACAGATGTATCACTGGCTATTAGAATGAATGCCTAGGTGCATCTTTCAGGCTGCGGAGTGGGGGCGGGGTTGGGGTTGGGGCAGAAGCAGGATGCTTCTAAGGCCATTTGAGAGCAGGAGAAGGTTTGTCCTTGTCTCTGCTTGAGATGCCCATGAGCATTTGGTGAGCCACTGTGTGCAACGCAACACTGGACTAGATGGGCTGTGGCCTGATCCAGCAGGGCTTCTCTTATGCTCTTATGTGTGTGGATGGAGACCATTCAAGCTGGTTTTTCCCCTCTGTGGCTGCTAAGGAGCAGAGGAAACGAAGATAGTTGCTCACCCTTTCCAGGCCACAAGAGAATGTAGAACGGAAAAAAGGGGAAACAATACAGATTATTTATTTATTTATTTATTTATTTATTTATTTATTTATTTATTTATTTATTTATTTATTTATTTATTTATTTATTTATTTATTTATTTATTTATTTATTTATTTATTTATTTCCCGCTTTTTCCCCAGACAGGGATTCAAGGCAGCATATAGAATTAGTTAACAATATTTATTTATTTATATCTTGCCCTTCACCAAATGGTCACAGGGCAGGTTAGAACAAGAATAAAAGATATCAAAAGAAAAAAAATTAAAAATATCACCCCTCCCTCTTGCCCCCTCCCTCCCTAACAGGACAGCACCCCGAGGAAGCTATTTAGATGGCAAAAGCCTGGTTGAAAATATGTTTTCACCAGTCACCAAAAAGTATAGAACATAAGTGCCTGCAGACCTCAAGAGCAAGGCTGTTCCAGAGTCTAGGGGCTACCACAGAGAAGGCCCTCTTGTATGTCCCTATGCCTTGTAGCTCTGAAACTGCCTTTCCTGAATCAGAAGGAATGGAGAGATAAGAGTTGGGTGTCATCAGCATATTGATGGCCCCTGACTCCAAAACTCCTGATGACCTTTCCCAGCAGCTTCATATAGATATTAAAGAGCCTAGGAGACAACCCCCGGAGTGCTTTACAAGAAAGTTCCCATGGCTTTGAACTGAAGTCTTCCATTACTAGCTTCTGGGACCTGCCCCGGAGATAGGAAGAGAACCACTGTTAATACTGTAATAAATAGAATTAAAACTACCCGTATATATAAACAAGTATAAAAATGTAAATAAAAACATTAGAACACCTAGTGCGTCTTATAGCCTGGTGTTGCTCTTGCGTGACTGGCAAAATGTCCATTCGCTTGCAAAGAGTTATTATGCTACAATAAAACTGCATTGTATAAAATACTGGTACGGTACTTATGTTACGTGGTGGTTGGAGAAATAGCTGTTTTTTATAACTGAGCTGCTTCCTGGAAGTGGCTTGAATATCCAGTTCTTAGAATGTAGTGAGATTCTTTGCCTCTCTTTTCTTTTTTCTTTTTCTTACAGACTTCCGGATAATGTAACCTTTGAGGAAGGCGCCCTCATTGAACCCCTTTCTGTAGGGATCCATGCCTGCAGAAGGGCCGGAGTAACCCTGGGGAGCAACGTCTTCATTTGTGGCGCAGGTGTGGAAAAGTTTGCTTTGTGCAGGTTCCTTTGCTTTACCAAGACTGGCGTATCTTTTTGCCGTTGGGGGTTATTGTGTGATGTCAGCAGCACCTCCAGTTCTGCACGGATACGGTTCTGTGCCGGCTGGCCGGGCAGCCAAGAAAAACACTGTGGAAAAAGGCACCCCTTTTCCATTTACATTTTGGAATGCCTGTATTTTTTGCCCATTTGCGGAGAATTTCATAATTTAGGTATTACCCTAAAAAAGTCCTGTCTATGGATTTTGCTGCCAGAAGAGGTGGTAACAGTGACCAGCCTAGATGGCTTTAAGGAAGGGTTAGAAAATTTATGAATGACAGGTGTATCAATGGCTACTAGAATGGATGCCTAAGTACATTTTTCAGGCTGGTGGAGGGCGGGGGGGGGGGGGACAAGCAGGATGCCTCTAAGGCCATTTGCTGGGATTTGAGAGCAGGAGAAGGTTTGCCCTTGTCTCTGCTTGAGATGCCGATAGGCAATTGGTGGGCCACTGTGTGTGACAGGATGCTGGACTAGATGGGCTGTGGCTTGATCCAGCAGGGCTCCTCTTAGGTTCTTATTTATTGACAATTATTGTTTTAGTAATGAAGTGCATGAAACTGATAAAACAATTTTCCTGGACTTCTTTTCTCTTCTTTCAGGACCAATTGGCTTGGTGAACTTGCTTATTGCTAAAGCGATGGGAGCAGCGCAAGTGATAATCAGTGGTAATGCAGGCTCATACTTTGTATGTTTTATCCGGTCACTGACTGTAATCAGTGAATAACTCATCTGCAGCGAGGAAAAAATCAGAATTCCTGAAACCCAAGAGAAGTAGTAGCTATTACAGTTTGTGGCCTTCCAATACAAAACTGATGTTTACATAAGATAAGCCGATTCTGTTCTTAAGATCTTAAAGAGATTTCATAGGAAAGTGGAAAAGTTCAAAAATGAATAAATTTAAAGCTGAAAGTTATACACAAATTTACCGATGCTGAAGGTTTCATGTTTTAGGGAACCATCTGAAATAGGGTAGTGTTCTCTGGGATATAAAAGATTAAACCACATCTGAGTTTTTGATTTAATTTAATTTTTGCTATTTATAATTGAGGACCTTTGTCAGTTTGTTCTTGTGGTTAAAGTGTTGGAGCCTTAACTGATAATCTCCTGGTTCATTTCTGTGCAGAGATGCTGCCTTCCCGGTAATATAGTGAATGGAGTGAGCATCTGATTTGAAAGGGAGAGTGATCACTTTGCCCTGTCTGTTCTTTCGCTCAGCTGATTCTGAGCAGGGCAGTTTTACAGGGTTTGGACAAAGATCCTGTTTCTCTGTGCTTTGGATTTGAGTGGTTTAAATGGGAACTGCGGTATTTGAATTGAGCCTGCGTTATTGTCAAGCAAACAAATGGGAACAGCCACAACGTGAACTTGGTTCTGAATCCAGATTAAAATAGTCCAATACGGATTAAAGTAGTCAAGTGGGAACACAACCTGACAAAGCTTTGGTCATTCTTGGTTCCAAGTGGCCATTTTCTTTTTAAAAAAATCAACTGCAGTTGGTCCCACAGCTGATTCTTTTCTAGATCATTTTTTTTCTAATTTAAATTTTGCAAATCCTTTATTTTATTACTTTTTCCAATTCTTTCTCTTCGGTCCTGTCTTCTCCTGATACTACTATGAACCCAGCACACCTCTTCTCTGTTACATTGTGTCCTAGCTGCCAGTCTATCTGTATTTCAAAATCCCACAGATTTTTGACATTTTTATTTATAAATGTCTTTCAGTAACATTTTCTCAAGGATTTTCTTTTTGACACCGTAAAGCCATTTTAAATTTATTATTGCTTTCGCATAGACTCCAAAGGATTGTTTTTGCAGCCATCTCTTGACATTGTTTATTGTGGTTCTGCTTCCTGCCTTATTTCATTTCTTGTTTGTGTAGTTGTCTCTTGCAACTTTCCGTTTATTTATTTTTAGGATTTTCTGGTTTTGTTCTATTTTACTGTCTTTCTTTAAAAGTGTGAAAGGCAAACCAAGTTAAAATCAGCAGTAAAAAATCAGGCAGCTGATAATGGTATATCCTGTCCTACCTACCTACCTACCTACCCACCCACCTACCCACCCACCCACCCACCCACCCCTGAAGGTCTCAGGGCGGGTAACAACCTTTAAAACAACAAATTAGAACCAATTTTGAAACCAATAATATACATAAAAACATTTAAAAGATTCAGCACATTAAAATTCCAAAATAATAGTATCTGCCATGGCGGGGAAAGTATAGTCATATCAGCCAAAGGCCAGGGCAAAGAAGTACATCTTCACCGCCTTCCTGAATATATGCATGACGCACCTCAAGGAGGAGACTATTCCATAACCTGGGGGCCATTGCCAAGAAGGCCCTTTCCTGGGTGCCCACCTGTTTCACTACTGAGGGTGGTGGGACAATCAGGAGGGCCTCAGCTCCAGATCTTAAGGCATGGGCAGGTCGGTATGGGAGATATTTGGGGCCTGAGTCATTTAGGGCCTTGTAAGTCAGAGTTAACACCTCGAATTGGGCTCGGTAGTGAATTGGCAGCCAAGGCAACCTTTTTAATACCGGTGTGATGTGCGTCCATCTAGCTGTTCCAGTCACCACTCTAGCGGCTGCATTTTGCACCAGCTGCAACTTCCGAACCGTCTTCAAGGGCAGCCCCATGTAGAGCGCATTACAGTAGTCCAGTCTAGAGGTTACCAGAGCATGGATAACTGTGGCCAAGTCATCTCTGTCCCAAAAAAGGCTCCAGTTGACGCACCAGCCATGGTTGATCTTCTGTTACTTCTATGTTCTTCGAGGAGCCCTCTTTATTTTTGCTGGTATTTGTTCTTCCACAGATTTATCTGCTCCGCGTCTTGAGAAGGCTAAGGAAATTGGAGCTGATTTCACTGTCCTAGTCAAGAGTGAGAACCCCAAAGAGGTAGCCGGTATGGTGGGAAAAGTGCTGGGCTGCATGCCGGATATTACAATCGAGTGCACAGGAGTCGAGTCCTGTATCCAGACTGGAATATATGTGAGTGTTTCTTGGCAATTTTGGGTGCTCTTTAATATTGGTGGAGAGAATCTCTTAGCTTAGTGGTGCAGCAAAAGACCTGAAAAACAGAGGCCCACTGCTTTGATCTCTGGCCTCTCTTTGATGGTGGACAATAGGGTATGTCCTGATCAAACAGGGTTCCTCTTATGTTCTTACAGATGATAAATGAAGCTTCCCTGGTTTAACGTCATTCTAGAAACTCCTACATTGACTTACACTGTTAGGCTGGATCTCTCTCTTGTGGCACCAGTGGCTAATATTGGCAGAATTGGCCGCCTTGGTCACCCATTCCTTGCTTCCCTGCAGGTGGCAATCGCTCAGATAGCTCAGTGTTGCACAGATCTGAAGCTTATGTAACCAAACCTTAGCATCACCGAGAAGGATGACCGTATATAATGTTCCAGTGCTTGACAATCACCAAAGAAAGACCTGACAATACTTCATCTTTGCTCTGTGAAAGCCAGAAGACAAAGAGGAGGAGAGATAGAGAGAAGGAAAGAACAACTGGCGGGAAAGAGGCCCCTGATTAAGTGATCTTCTTGGTTCACTCAGGCCCTTTCCACACTTGCCCTTATTCTGGAATATATCTTGGGATAGCGTCTGTTGTCTGCGTGCTAATGCAGACGGTGGCAGGCCTCAGGGAGCTAGTTTGGTTTGGGTGTCAGATTCTTATATGGGGATTTCCTGGTCTGAGTCGGCTCTCCCACACAAAGACAACTGGGTGACCTTGGGCTTGTCACAGTTCTCTTTCTGAGCTCTCGCTGCCCCACCTGACTCACAGGGTGTCTCTGGTGGGGAGAAGAAGCTGAATGCACCCAGGCCTGCTAACCAGTCTGGTTGTTAGAGTGGTGGACACTTACCTGATAATCTCCCAGTTCAATTCAATACTCCTATATGAGGCTGGCTGGGTGGCCTTGGGCTAGGCGCAGCTCTCTTTCTGAGCTCTTGCAGCCCCACCCACCTCACAGGGTGTCTGTGGTGGGGAGAAGAACAGAAGGTTTGTCAGCCACCTTGAGTTCCCTTAAAGGTGATATCAAGGGTGACCTTCTCCTCCTCCTCCTCCTCCTCCTCCTCCTCCTCCTCCTCCTCCTCCTCCTCCTTCATTTGGTTCTCTGTTTGTCCACAGGCAACCCGTTCGGGAGGAACCCTGGTTTTGGTGGGGATGGGATCTGAGATGGTTACGGTGCCTCTCATGGATGCTGCTATACGGGAAGTGGATATCCGAGGGATATTTCGATACTGCAATACGTAAGCCTTTGTCCTAAACCCACGCCTGTGAATCCCCCATTCCTACCTGGTGTTGGTGCCCACTCTGGAGTTTGCAGAAGGCATGCATGCCCAGTGTGTCTGCATGCTGCTCGCAGTGTCTGGACATCCTAAGGAGGGCTTGGTTCATCAGCGCAAACACTTTACAAGCTTGGCCCTCTACTGAAGATGATGACTTCACTTACCTGCCTCTGTCACTGTCTTCAGTCTCCTGGTTTTGTTTTACCACAGGTATTAGTGCTGAAAGAAGTGGGGCTGCATAAGCATCATGGTGTTAATTGCCATGTGGCCCACTGGTCCACTATCCATAAGAGGTACAAGTTGTTATGACACATGAGAGGGCCTTATCAGTAGTGGCTCCCTGGCTATGAAATAGGCTGCTAACTTCGTATGGTTTTTGGCACCTGGATAAAACATACCTGTTTACCTGGGTCTTTGAGGCATCATTTCCTCTGCCCTGCCATGGTAGGTGGGTGGGAGGGATTTTATATATTTTAAATAAGTTTTAGTGTTTGTGACAGTACCATCTGTCATTATGATCCCAGGGTTCCCGGAGCTTCCCATGGCCCCTTTCAAGGCTTGGGTTAATGTACAGTGTAGAAGAACTGGTATGAGACAGAGTTTGGTCTCATGATTAGTGTGTTGGACTCTTATCCAATAGTCTCTGGGTTTGATTCTGCACTCATACATGAAGCCACCTTGGGCTAGTCACAGCTCTCTTCTCAGCTCCCACAGCCCCACCTTCCTCACGGGGTGTTCTGTTGTGGGGAGAAGAACAGAAGGTTTGTCAGCCGCTTTGAGTCCCCTTAAATGGTTGGGAAAACTGGGGTGGAGAAGTCAACTCTTCTTCTCCTAGAGACTCAAGTGGAAGCATCTGCAGATGTTATTTTTTTTAATTTCATTCCAGGTGGCCTCTGGCTATTAGCATGCTCGCTTCCAAGAAGGTGAACGTCCAGCCGCTGGTGACCCATCGCTTTCCTTTGGAAAAAGCTGTGGAAGCATTTGAGACCACTAAAAAGGGCATTGGGATAAAAATTATGCTGAAGTGCGATCCTAAAGACCAGAATCCCTGAAAGGAGAGCTTCAGCCATGCCTGACCTGTGCCATTGCAGATTTGTTTCATTTGGTTCCGTGCCCTCTTCAAGAAATGCTAGATGTACAAAGTGGCACTTAGACTGAAAAAAACAGCATGCTTAGGTAAAGCATGTCTTATAATTGGAAAAGGCTTTTACTTGAATATACCAGTTTTCGTAGCAGAGATCTTTTGAAAATCTATGCCTTTTTTAAGTACTGTGTGCTCCAAAACTACTGTGATTCCATTGTAAGGTGGACATTTTGTAGACTATCTCTAAGGCTTTACCTCCTCAGTGCCACATTTTGAATGCCAGGACTAAAATCTTTTATGATTGCTGCTGCTGTATTTAGGCACAGACTATGTGATGTCAATTTTCTTGTTCCCAGATGCAAATGGAATCTAGGTTGCGTATGCAGCTCTGTGGCAAGGAACTAAGTCCTTAAAAATTGCAATATATGCCACTTCCTTATAATACTGTTATCCTAAGTTCTCTGTATTAAAGACTGGAGTATTACATAATCACAAAATGACAAAAGTCTCATGCTGCTTCCCAACTTAAGTTTTAATCCAGCTTCAGTCCACCTTCAGTGTAGAACTCATCACCAAAGTGGATCATCATTTTCTTTCGACATTATCTAACCCAAAACTTGATTTTCTGAGTTAGGTTAAACAGCTTGTCACTTTGCTAATTCATTATCCCACTTTGAAAGTGGACTGAAGCTGGATTAAAATTTAGGTGTGAGCACAGCCTCAGAGTTGACTCTTGGAGAATTGAATCCCATGTCCTCTCCCACAGCCAAGGACCGAAATCAGGGCAACAGTTTATTTCACCTGATCTGAGTCCTGGGATGCTGATTCTGGTTGCCTCATTTTATAGATGCCTCTGGAGCTACAGAGATGGAAATCATTTTGGTATGATGTCTTGGAAGGGAAAGCAGCACTTCGGGGCTTTGATTGTTCTGAGTGCTAAGTCATGCTAAATGTCATAAGCTCAGTTGAATGTGGAAATAAAGCAATGGCCTTGAAGAAACCTCTTTTGCAGCTGTTTTGTGTCATGATTGGGTGCTTCCATTGGCACTTCTATGCAGTTTTATTGGCAGGGATACAGAAGTGGTTTGCTATTGGCTACTTCTGAAGAGGGGCTGGGGATTGAACTAGCAACCCACTGCATTCCAGGCCATTTGATGTGGATTGATCAAGCAGGGGTTTTCTTATAAATAGTTTTTAAAAAGGATCTGACAAGTTCATGGAAGACAGGTATATCAATGGCTGATAGAATGAATGCCTAGGTGAATTATCCAGGCTGGGGAGACAGACAGAATGGCTCTAAAGGCCATTTGCCCTTGTCAACTGTGAGCCAGTTTGGTCTATTGGTTAAGGAGATGGACTCTTATCTGGGAATACTGGGTTCGATTCCGCCCTCCCCCATGAAGCCAGCTGGGTGACCTTGGACTAGTCACAGTTCTCTTCTGAGCTCTCACAGCCCAACCTACCTCACAGGGTGTTCTGTTGTGGGGAGAAGAACAGAAGGTTTGTCAGCCGCTTTGAGTCTCCTTAAATGGGTGAGAAAAGCAGGGTAGAAAAGCCAACTCTTCTTCTTCTTCTTCTTGAGATGCCCAGAAGCAATTGGTGGACAACTGTGTGGGACAGGATGCTGGACTAGATGGGCTGTATCCCAATTGATCAAGGCTCCTCTTATGTTCTTAATTTCTAATGGAAACAGTCTTGATTCTGTGAGCTATGCATTACGTAAAAATAAACCAAATAGCAACAAGAAAAAAAACCCATTCTACTGATTCTTTCTAGGTTAGTCAAGTTCCCAGGGTGGAGGTCTGAAATATTTCATTCACAGCTTTTCAAGAGAAACATTAGCTCGTCAGGGTTCAAATGTTCTCTTTCACCTTTTGGTTACTCATAAATGTAGACAGGAATTCAAAGGGAGGTTACGCAGTTTCTTCACTTTGGAAAACTCTCACAGAATGAGCAAAAGCCATGCCACCTGAACACCTTTTTTCCTCCTAAGTTTTTTTTTTAAATTGTTAACAGCTAACTCACTGAATATTTCAGCATATTGCATTTTCATTACTCCTCACCTCTGGGCTTTTTTCCTAAGGGTGGATAGAAGTGCCTGGTTTTGTAACAAAGGAAATTAAGAGCTGTGGATAAGAAAATATCATGACCCATAAGGATGAACTTATTTCTCTCATTAGTTTGCTTTGCACATGACATTGACTGCCGATTGCTCCATGGGACAGAGATCTTTATTTCTCTATGCTATGTTCCCATTTGTGTTAAAAAGTGATTTGAAAACAATGTGGATTTTCGTTGTTCCCATTAGCAATTTGGTCCCTGTGTTTTCTGAGGAGTAAATTGCTAAAAACCAGAATAAAAAAACAGCTGAAAATACAGGTCCCCCCCCCCCCATTTTTGCTGCTAGAATGCTTTATTCCTTTGGGAACAGTACAGCAGTATTGGGGCAGATGGGTCATGAAACAGGTGGAGTTTCACTCTGCAGGACAGCCCCTTGCCGGTATTTGTACTCGAAGTAAACAGATTTTCTTTTTGGTTTTGCCTGTGCAGTTATGTGAACTAGTTTGGTCTAGTGGTTAGGGAGCCGGACTCTTATCTGCGAATACCGGTTTTGATTCCGCCCTCCCCCGTGAAGCCAGCTGGGTGACCTTGGGCTAGTCACAGCTCTCTTCTGAGCTCTCACAGCCCCACCTACCTCACAGGGTTTCTGCTCTGGGGAGAAGAACAGAAAAGCTTTGTCAGCCACTTTGAGTCCCCTTAAAAGGTTGAGAAAAGTGGGGCAGAAAAGCCAACTCTTCTTCTGGCTATCTCTGCAACCTGGAGGCAGTACCTAGACAGTTCTAATAAGACATCTGCACATTTTCTGCACATTTTTTAAAAAGCAGCTCAAAAGCAGGTTAAACATGGTAGCAAGTGGATGATGGTGTTGCCATCTCACCTCCAATTCTCATTAAAGACCATAGAATGCATTTTGGAAGTGAATTTTTCGTCTTTAGTCTTTAATGTAGATTAAATGCAACCTGTGGGCTGTTTTTCAGGCATTTTACTATGACAACATGCAGCCCAAGTTACATATCTTATAATAAACTGGTTTTCTTGTTTTTAATTGAGAAAAGAAAAGAAAACAAAATGGCAGGAAAGAAGGAACACAATTACACTAATTAGTACAAATTGTTACTTCCCTAATTACATCCATGGCAACATTAACAAAGCACTCAAGTGCTGTGGAGGACTTATTCTGTCATAATTTATACCAGTGAAATCATATTTATAAAACCATCAAAAGTGCAGGGCGAAGGTACAGGATAAGCAAGTTTAAGAGGATTCCAAGACCCTTTCTGCACCAGTTGTAGATCCAGATTTAGGAGTCTCTAAATCCGGATCAAAAGCCTTCCAACTGCACGTTGATGCAGATCAGGGAGGCCTCACCCTTCTTAGTCCTGTCTTCGCATGATGGATCTAGTTCTGGATTAAGGAGTCCTTAATCTGAACCTCTTATGGACCCATTTAATCAGGTCCACAAGAGGACGAAGGGCCTTGTTCCCGATTATGGGAGGCGTGCAGATGACCCCTATCTGTGATTCGGTTCGGGACTACTTTCATTCCTAGCTCTCTGGGGGTGACTACACTGATCTGGTCCACACCTCCACATGATCCGGATCAGTGGCTCCAGGTATTCCAGATCCACCGATCTGGATCAAAAGTGAAGCAAGCGCAGAAAAGGCCCTAGTTTCTTCAAATAAGTCTTCTTAGAAAGCTTTTCTGCCCCGAGCCCTATTACAGACCATAATGCTGGAATAGATACTTGCTGTCTCTGGCCAGGGCCTGCCGTAGACTGTACCACCAGGCAGATGGCAGGTCCCTGTTCCAGAAAATAATCTGTAATAAGGCCCAGTGCAGAAAGGGACTTTGCTTTACGTTGCATCTGATGCAGCAGGGACATACTGAGGTCCCTCCCAGACTAGCGGTTGTATAAAAACCCGCAGTTGTATAAAAATTTGCAGCTGACCTGGCTAGTCCAAATGGAGATCCGCAGCGTCCTCAGCAGCTGCAAGACTTCTGGGGTGTGTGTGCTGATAGGATGGGGCAGCCAATGGGAGCTGAGCTATCAGGATGGCGGGAAACTTCAGATTTACCTGATATTGCAGAGTGAGTGTTGATCATTCCTCAGCAGGTGAATCCGCTTTTCTACCCCACTTTTTTCACCCATTTAAGGGGACTCAAAGCGGCCGACAAACCTTCTGTTTTCTCCCCACCTAAGACACCCTGTGAGGTAGGTGGGGCTGTGAGAGCTCAGAGGAGAGCTGTGACTTGCCCAAGGTCACCCACCTGGCTTCATGGGGGAGGGTGGAATCGGACCTCATATTCCCAGATAAGAGTCCGGCTCCGTAGCCACTAGACCAAACTGGCTTACCAATTGAAATAAAAACTTTTTTTTCTTCTGGTTGTTTATTCCTTTTTTTAAAAAAAATATTTATTTATTTATTTATTTATTTAAGTTTCACATCATAACAACAAGCATTACTGTTTTACTTTAACAATTTTATACATGACTTCCACCATTCTTCCAACTCTTCTTCTTCTAATCTAATTAAATTCTATGCTCCTCATATACACCTTATGTTCTTTTCCATGTAAGCCGAAACCTTCGGTCATCACCTCCAAGTCCTGTAGAAATTTGATAAGGGGGCTCCAATCTTCCAGAAACTTATTCACTGTTCTGTCCTTTAACAGATTCGTCAACTTGTCCATTTCAGCCATCTCAATCAGTTTAATTAGCCATTCCTCCTCTGTTGGTAATTCCTCCTTCCATTTCTGTGCATATAACAATCTGCATGCAGTGACCATATACTATACCCAACAAAAACAGTTCTGGTTTAAATATAGTATTATTTTTAAAGATTCTTCTCATCAGATTACCTATTGTCGCCCAATACTTTCTTGCTTTTTCACATGTCCACCACATATGAAAAAAAGTGCCCTCTACTTTTTTACATTTCCAACACCTCGTTGACATATTTTGGTACATTAAAAACGTTAAGAGGGTTTTATGCTGTAGCTTAAGCATTGAGGCCTTTGACTAATAACAGCAGGCACAAAATCACCCTAAGGCCGCATCCCCATTACAACCTTATTTCGATTTCAAACCGTTTTCAATCCTCGCAGACCCCACGTCAGTTTGGCTTAACACGTTTTCCACTTGTTAAATCGTCCCAAAGCGTTGTAAATGTTAATCCTCATTTCAACAGGTCTCACTCCGGATTGTGCACTTGAAACGTTTTACATTTTTTAATGTGGGAACCCTTCCGTGTTAAGGGATGAGAGTTTCGCTCCCCCAATAGCTTGCTTCCAAAGCAAGCTGTAAAATCCACTCCTTAAAGCAGCAGCCGCTACACTGTAGCAATCCAAGCACTTCACACCTGATAACGATCTTGCCATTTTGAAAGTTCTGACCTTTAAAAAAGGGAAAAGAAAGAAAAGCAGCTGCAGGTTTGGGGAGATGTGTGAATGTTTTAAAGGCTGTGACGGTGACGGGCGAAGGGGGCTTCAGTTGCCGCTGCTGCTGTGTGCCCTGAGCAATGAGGAGAGGAGGGGAAAGAATTGCTGGCTGTTCGCTGCAGTTTTTCCTCCATCCAGGCAAGCGGCAGCCACTGAGCCACCCAGCTAGGCTTCGTGAAGGGGTCCCTTATGGGTGGCGCGTTCACGCCAGGAGGAAGAGGACAGGGCAGCCCCAAAAAGCGGTTTTTAAAAAGTAGCCACTGGAGTCCCTCCTTGAGTCACGTACGTCCTCAGAATCCGGATTGAATGCGATTCTGGCTGAAAGTAATGGGATCAGGCAAATTCGCGTTTGCATCCAGTTCTGTTATTTCAGTTTAGGGAAACTGGATTAAGCTTATAATGGGGATGTTGTGTCTGGCTTTAAAAGCTGATCTAATCTACCTTCACCGAAATCTACCAGGAAGTCTATCACTTGAGGTATCTTAATCCAATTAGTGCAAGGTGTGTGTTGAATGACAGAGAAATGCTGAGCAGATAACCTTCATTGAAGAAAAACGTCCTTCATCTTTGCGTTCATCCGTGTCATCAAGCTGGGCGAACGAATTCTTGATCTTGTGCCCAATTGGAATAAATAGGGCAAGAAAACAAACGCGGCAAATTGCGTTTGCAGCATTAGCTTTTCATACTGTTGTTGTTCCTCGTTTTCAGATTGACAAAAACTGGGCAAAACTGGTTCATGCGAAATGGGCTGTTATGTTTTTTGCAGGGGAAAACCACGATGTCCCCTACTTCCTTCTGTTCTTCAGCGGGAAAGTTTCGGCACATTAACCACAAAGGTTTGCTCAATATATACTAATTGACATCTGGAATATATTGCTAAATAGTGAAAGCATTAGAATAGAGGCAGTGTATGGGGGACAGGTGTACAGAGATGCTCAAGAATATTTGAAATATTCAAAATCTGATCGAATTCATTTGAATTCGGACATTTGAATTGGAATCGAATGTTTATATGTTCGTTTTTAAACATTCGAACGAATTTGAATGTTTTGAATCATTTCTACGAATCATTCAGACATTTATTTCTTTATTTCTTTACATTTATATCCTGCCCTATACCCTAGGGTCTCAGGGCGGGTAACAGCATACTTAAAAGACAAAAATACTTAAAATAAAACCATATATAAAAACAGTATAAGACAATAGTATGTGCAGTAGGGAAAAACTGTGCCATGTTTAGTCTTTATGGATATGTATGGATAGCTACGCATTATATACGTATCCATACGCATTTTATTTGTAGCCATATGCACTTGTACAGATACATACAGGATGAAAATGGGATGCATATGGGATAAAAATGGGATGCGTACGGATGCATATCATCAAATAAGAATCAAATATTCATATGAATAGATAAAGATGTATTCGAATTGGTTCGAATTTGAATACATTAGTTTTCCTCAATTTGTACGAAATCAAACATGCAAATATTCGATCCGAATCAAATTGAATGTCCAAAATTGCATACCCCTACAGGTGTATCAGTGACTGCCCTGCTTTTTTCACCCATTTAAGGGGACTCAAAGCAGCTGACAAACCTTCTGTTCTTCTCCGCACAAGAGAATACCCTGTGAGGTCAGTGGGGCTGTGAGAGGTCAAAAGAGAGAGAGCTGTGACTAGCCCAAGGTTACCCAGCTGGCTTTGTGGAGGAGGAGTGAGGAATCAAACCTGGTATTCCCAGATAAGAGTCCGGCTCCTTAACCACTAGACCAAACTGTCTCTAAAGGCCATTTGCAGGGAATCAAGAGCAGGTGAAGGTTTTGCCTTTGCCTTCTACTTGAGATGCCCAGTGGCCACTGGTGGGCCACTGTGCGAAATGGGATGTAGGGCTAGATAGGCTATGACCTGGGGCAAATCCACACTTTGCTGTCCCTCTGTGCATGGCAAAGGTCAAAGTTCCCCAGGCGTGTACTAAGCGTTCACATTAGTGAATAAGCACACAGCAACCCACCCCTCAAAACGTATCTAGGTGTGGACACATGTCCAGGTGCTGCCATCTTTGCTTGGGCTGCCAGCGCCAGTTTGCATGCACCAGTGCCATCAGCGGGATAACAATGATGGACCTCACACGTGCACTGGTGCCAGCACATGATGCGCCATGAGAGTCTGTTTGTGCATTGTGTAAGGTGACACTTCAGGTAAGGGCACATGTGGAGCACTTAATCACAGAGTACAGGAAAAGGCTCCTCGCAGTGCAGTTACCCTGTCTGGGAGCACACTGCAGGGTGACTGGTGGGTCAAGTGTGGAAAGACCCCTGGTATAATGCCAGCACATGACCTGAACTCAACTTGCTTGTCTTTCGTCCTTGCTTATTCACCTGTGTCCCTTGGATGATACAAAGGGAATGCTGGCTGTTACCTGGAGAGGAATGTAAGGATCATGCAAAACAATGCAAAGCTGTTTGGAATATTTGCCCAGGGTAGAACAGTCAAGGAAGAAGAAGAAGAAGAAGAGTTGACTTTTCTATCCCACTTTTCTCACCCATTTAGGGAGACTCAAAGCGGCTGACAAAGCTTTCTATTCTTCTTCCCACAACAGACACCCTGTGAGGTAGGCGGAGCTGTGAGAGCTCAGAAGAGAGCTGTGACTAGCCCAAGGTCACCCAGCTGGCTTCATGTGGGAGGGCGGAATTGAACCCAGTATTCTCAGATAACAGTCCGGCTCCCTAACCCCTAGGCCAAACTGGGTCACTGGAAGTGGTGGTTTGTTTTCACTGGTGTTTTAAAATATCTCAAAGGCCTTCCATGTTATGCTATCAAGACAATTAGCTAACATTTGCATAATTCGTGTGCCACACCTAATCAACGACTGGTGCACTTCTGGGGAGGGCAGGCACACTTGTAGGCTGTAACAGCCTACTTGATGTGTGTATGCTCTTCCCCAGAGGTGCACTAACTATGCCCTAGAGGTCGTAGTGCAAAAAGGCCTCAGTTGTATGTGATAGGAACCATTGCCCACTTGTGCTCACTCATACAAGGGCAATGTGCGTGGCTGCCACTGGCACCATGTTTGGGACAGACTTTTGCTTACAGGAAAGTCATCCATTGCAGCTAACAAACATGTCCATTGGGAGTGGCTGCAGCTCACTGGTAGAACAAACTGCCTGCAAAGCAGAGATTCGACAGGCTTTACTCAGCTATGATCCCAAAGGATCATGGCAACTGTCATCCAAAAGGATCATGGGCACTGTAGTCCAAAAGAATAATAGGTACTGTCATCGAAATCTTTTTTGCCAACTGCCCTGCAACCCAGTGTGCAAAGGCTGCCCCCAAAACGACATGGCATGTCCTCATCATTTGCAACTATTTGGCCAACCTGGACGCCATGTTCTACTTGCATTGCCTGCGTGTTGCATGGACGCATGCAGACGCCTCCTCTATCATTTGCCCAGTGACCCAGAAATGACGACAAAGTTAGCGATGATGTCTATGTGATTGTCACAGAACAGCAGTACAAACATGTTCATTCCAGGCACCCATGGAAACTATAACAACAGGAAACACCTATGTCCAGAAATCATATGATGCATTAGGTAATAAAGTAAATGTTTAACGTATGTACAGTCACTAGTAAATAAGATTTGAAGACCAATGCGTAGTAGTACTCAGGAAGTCTTTATTGGATTTGCGCTAACCCTTTGGGTTTTCCAAGGAACTGGTGCAAGCCAAAGGAAACCAATGTGGCGTATAAGTATACGTGATAAAGTCCCATGAAGCTGCAGTCACACCCAATGATTTAAACCGTCTCAGACAGTTCCTCGTTCTTGGGAATCACACCCAAAACCATCCTTCTGATTTTTATCTGAGCCATTCTCTTGAAATTCAGCCAATCTGGTGGTTGGATTAGCTCGGAAAACCTTCCTCCACGAAGCCAGCTGGGTGACCTTGGGCTAGTCACAGCTCTCTTTCTTCTGAGCTACCACAGCCCAACCTACCTCACAGGGTGTCTGGTATGGGGAGAAGAACAGAAAGCTTTGTCAGCCACTTTGAGTCCCTGAAATGGGTGAGAAAAGCGGGGTAGAAAAGTCAACTCTTCTTCTTCGGGACACATCTGGACAGTGTCCAGTCCAGAATTAACCCTCCCAAGGCATGCATATTTGCTTCAGCGTTGCACACAGACATTTTCTCCTTCAATGACAACTTCCCCGTTAACTTCTGAAGAGAGGAAGGTGTCTTAGATGCAGGTGGGGAATTCATTGCTTGCACAATGATGGCCAAGATCTTCTGAAGGTTGCTCATTGCTTTTCCTCAGCTAGGCTTCCTGTCCCATCTGTAAAGGAAATTATCTGCCAGATGGTTCACAGCTGCTGGGTGTGTCTGTGGGCTGAAAACCTGACTGTGCTTGCAGCCAGGTGGCACTGGGAGCTGCAGATGTTTTTGGATGACCCATCAAAAGTGCTGCCCAGGGCCTACTTTGGGACTGACCGATTGCCTTACCCAGCAATACCTGGCACCTGAGTTGACAACCTGTCCGTCACCTAAGCAAAACGAGCCCTGTTTCTTTTCATAGTGAAATGCTGCTGTTTTTACTATTGAAGGATGAAAAGGGAAGGATGAGAAGAAATGATAAAATGAACCCCTCCTCTGTGAGCCAGTTTGGTCTACAGTAGTGGCTAGGGAGCCGGAGTCTTATCTGGGAATACCGGGTTCGATTTCGCCCTCCCCCATGAAGCTAGTTGGGTGACCTTGGGCTAGTCACAGCCTTTTCTGAGTTCTGACAGCCCCACCTACCTCACAGGGTATTCTGTAGTGGGGAGAAGAACAGAAGCTTTGTCAGCCACTTTGAGTCCCCTTAAATGGGTGAGAAAAGTGGGGTAGAAAAGCCAACTCTTCTTCTTCTTCTTCAACAAAAACTGTTCTGGTGGCACTTGTGATCTTTGTTTCAAAACAAATTAGCTTACACATATATACATATATTTTGCCTGTGATCAATAGAAAGCAATGAAATGGGCTGAACAGGAAACTTCAACGTATGCATGCCATTTCACAGTTCAGCTAAAACAACAATGGAAAAGATAATGATATAGGTTGACCTAATAAAGGAAGGAGAAAGTCCACCAATATGTAGCAATTTTCAGGAAGGAAGATAAGGTGAAAATTGCTGGCTTGCTCTTTGTACTTAATGTAAAATAGGCTTCAGTTAACCAGGAGCAACAGAGTTCCTTATAGGGGTGTTCCTGAATGCAATTTTTGACATTCGATTTGATTAGAATCGAATATTTGAATGTCTGATTCCATACAAATAGAGAAAAAAATGAATGCATTAAAATTAGAACCAATTTGAATGCATTCCTATCTTTCCGTACGTATATTCAATACGTATTTGATGATATGAATGTCGACAACATCATCTGTACACATCCTGTTTTCATCCTGTATGTATCCGTACAGATGCGTATGGATATGAATAAGATGCATACATATCTGTACATGGATGTACGAATTATTCGTATGCATGATTAGAAATATTCATATTCATTCAAATATTTAGAAAGCATGTCTGGACATTTGATTCAAATTTGAATGTCCAAATTTGGCTGAATTTGATCAAAGTACAAATATTTTGAATATTCTTGCACCTCTCTAGTTCCTTTCTGAACTCTCTTTCCGAGCTCACGATCTTGACCTTTTGACTTTGACCTTGACCTTTTGACATCGATTTTGACCTCTTGACCTCAATTTTGACCTCTTGACCTTTTCATCTCGATCTTGACCTTTTGACCTCAATTTTGACCTTTCGACCCAAAAGACCTTTTGGCCCAAAGTGTGACCTCTGACCTTGATTTTGGTCTTTTGACCCTAAATTTACCCTTGACCTCAACATTGACCTTTTGACCTTGATTTTCACCTTTTGGCCCAAAACATGACCTTATGCCTTGCACCTTTGACCTCTGTTTTAACCTATTGACCTCGATATTGACCTCTACCTTGACCTCTTGATTTATTTTCAGTATTATTGTTTCTAATAGGGGATTTTTGCATTTAAAGTCCATGGGATACTATCCCATAGAAAATAGGTTAGGGATAGTAGTGGCTGGCATTTTCATTAGGAGCACTGACGCAGTCCCAGACTTAACCCAGACTTACCTGGGGCTTGTTCAAGTGTGGACAGTCCTGTTAGGGACCAACTGCCTTGTTGTAGCAATGGTCATACATGCCAGGGCATTGCTATGGCAATTGGTGATGCAGTGCATGACTGCACAGATGCAGCTGAGCGATACCACCCCCATGCAGCCTTCACATATAGAGGTAATGTGCATGGAAGTAAGAGATGTGCCCAGGTAGGAATGCCTACCATTTTGTCCACCTGGTCTGCCAGTTTAAGCCTTATCTGGATCAGGATAATTTGGCAACAGTGATCCACACTCTGGTGACCTCCAGATTAGACAACTGTAATGCACTCTGCCTGGGGCTACCCTTGAAAACTGTTTGGAAGTTGGAACTGGTGCAGAAGGCAGCAGCTCAACTGCTGATGGGAATTTCTGGCCAAACTCACATCAAGCCAGTCTTAAAGGATCTGCACTGGTTACCTATCTCCTACCAAGACCAATTCAAGGTGTTGAAACTAATGTATAAAGCCCTTTTCAGCACCTGGTGAAAACATATCTTTTTACCCAGGCTTTTGCTTTTTAAACAGCTTCCTCGGGGTGCTGTCCTGTTAGCGAGGGAAGCTGGGGGTGGGAGGAAGAGGCTTACCTTTTTAATTATGTTTTACTATTCAATCTATTTTAATTTCATTGTAATCCACCCTGGGACATTTCGGTGAAGGGCGAGATATACATTTTCTAAATAAATAAACAAATAAATAATCCCTGCTTGTTTGTTTCATTGTCAAAATGAAAACCCACTAGTTAATTTTTCCGTTGAACTGCTTAATCAAAAAACTGATTTTTCACATTGGTTTTCAGCCTTTTCGCAAAGCAACATACCAGTTTTCCATTGAAAGAAGCCCTTTTCGTGGCCAAAACCATGGCGAAACATGAATGATTCATCAACTTGTTTGCTCTTGCAAGCGGGACACTGGTTCATTTTGCTTGAATATTTGCTTGATTGATTTGAACATGTGAAAAACTAAATTTTCATTTCAATGTTAAATGTCTATGAAAACAAAATATTTGCAAATTTGCTAGTGTGAATTGAATTTTGCACACCCCTGCTAGGAAGATCGGGAAATGCAAAAAGAACTAGATAATTTGTCCAAGAATAATGAAGCCTAGAAAGTAATCTGCTGCTGAAAGATGCTGCTGAAATGTTGTGTACTTCCTCTTTAGAGCTGCTTGCCCCAGTGAAGAGGTTAGGATTTTGCTCCAGGTTAGGTTAGCATTGCTCCAGGCATACAGAACTTGCTTCTAAGGAAGAAGAAGAAGAAGAAGACGAAGAAGAAGGCTGCAACCTTTCTGTGAAAATATTTGGGTTTTGCCACTCCTTGAAAGATTACTCACTCTTTTGCTGGCAGTGGCATTTTTGGATGCTGTTGCCCATAGGTTTGGATTCTTTTTTTGTGAAGAAAGATGACAAGGGAATGAACTTGGGAAGTTTCTGAACTTTAATATTACACAATTGTCCGTCACCTGAAACTCAACTTCCATTGACTCTTTTCCTCATAGTATAGCAAAATGTAATCTTCAGCAGAGATGTGAACAAATGTTCTAAACATTCGAAAGATCAAATTGGATTGAATGTGGGCATCTGAACTCAAACAGAATGTCTGCACATTCGAATTTAAATGTTCAAACACATTTTGAATGTTCAAAACATCAATTTGAATGATTCAAAGCATTCAAATGTGCAGATACATATGTACTACATATGTATCTGTATGAATCTCATACATATATGTATGCATTTGCGCTGATAGTACGGGCTGAAAACGGGATGCATACGGGATAAACTGGGATGCTTACAAAATGCGTACAGATACGTATAACACGTAGAAATATTTTTGACATTTGTTATCTTCAGATTCGAATCTAACATTGGAACAAATAGATTTGAATGTATTGGATTCGAATCAGATTTTGTTGCATTTGGACTCCAAAGTTTCAAATTGAATTGAATGTTTGGATGCTTGATTTGATTTGATTTGAATTTGAATGGAAAAAAATTATGCTGTTGGTTACATCTCCTGGCTGCACCAGAAGGAACTATATGTTCTCTTTGTGGGTGGAGATGAAACTCTCTAACATCAAGTTTGGTGTGTGTTTTTTGGAAACAAGCGCAAAGTTTCTTCTCTGTGCCCATTTCCTGTCTTCACCCAACCTTTTACATAGTTTTTATTACAAACATGAATACAAAGCAAAACCAACCAACCATTCCTCCTCCCTCTCCTCCTGGACAAAGATATTAAGAGGTAATTAGTTATATTTACAAGCTGTCCAGATTAATCCAATGGCAAATATTGCATCCAAAACTTCACCCGTGATTTATACTGTAAGGGAGTGAATTGCGAAACCAATATATCGTCATAGTACAGACTGCAATATTTTATAAAATTATTTGTTCTCTGCCGGCTCATCAAAGCTTTTCTTGTATTTACATATTTTCAACTCCCATGCCATGTACTTCCAGGATTCCCCGGTCACATTTTGTACCAGCCATTATTTTGGTCCCTGAAAAATCTCATACTTCCGTAGCAATTAATGAAATAGATCTTATACTAATTACTCCATAATAAGGTCACCTGGCATATGTGTTACTAGAAATTATAGTCAACTAAGTATATATCCAAATCTAAGAAGAAACTATTCGATATTATGTTATTAGTTGCTAGACAAAATATAGCAAAAAAAAAGGGAAAGGAGATTCTGTACCAGCAACTGAAGATTGGTATACTGTTAGGTGGGATACAGCAACACTAGGTTGTATTGAATACCAATTAAGAAAAACGAACCATTCCGAGTTACGATCCGTTAAAATATTGGTTAGGAGTGAATATCACAATACGCTATTTTCTGAGTGCACTATATCTTAGTTAAGTTGTTATTGTATTACTATGGTTATTTCTGAAATTTGTTATATTTATCATATTTGTTATAAATGTTATAAATATTAACAAATATGTACAATTTTTTTTTTTAAAGGCATTCATTAAAAAAAAAGCCAGCACCTTTTCTTCCTAACTACAACACACAAAACAATTTTCTAAAGTGGATTTCCTGCTCTGTCTAATTAATACATAGATTTCAAATTCCAGCCCGTGGGCCAAATCTGGACACAGTGTAATTATTCCTGGCCAGCAGGAAAATACCAAATGTCTAGTAGAGCTAGCCCATCAGTAGACAGCACATACACTATCAATACTACAAATCCCAGAATGCTCTGCTGGTGAGTTGGCACCTCAATAAGGACCAACAAGCACCCCTCCTTAGTTGATGTTCATTAGCGACCTCATGCTGCCAGTCACATTGGGGCACCCCTCTAAAAATGGCCAAATGAAAGGTGGAAAAAGAAGCTTTCTAGAAAAGTGAATGCCACAGATGTACCTTTTATGTGAGCCAGTTTGGTCTAGTGGTTAGGGTTCAATTCCGTCGTCCCTCATGAAGCCAGCTGGGTGACCTTGGGCTAGTCACAGCTCTCTTCTGAGCTCTCACAGCCCCACCTACCTCACAGGGTGTCTGTTGTGGGGAGAAGACTAGAAAGCTTTGTCAGTCGTTTTGAGTCCCCTTAAATGGGTGAGAAAAGCAGGGTAGATAAGCCAGCTCTTCCTCTTCCTCTTATTCTTCTTTTATTTGATATTTGATTTCACATGTGTTTATAGTATTAAGCTTGCTGGTTCTAGATTCAATGTTTAAGGAAAACTTACGTTTGTTTCCATACGAAAAGGTTCATCATATCTGATGAGAATGAAAAACTTCCTCAATTGTAGACATCTTTTCAATGAATATCAAGGTTGGCCTGTGACTTTGTCTATGTTTTTAATTTTGGCCCACTGTGCATTTGGGTTTGACACCCCTGGTCTAATAGTATGATGCAGTGTTACCATTTCAAGCCACACTCTTCCTTTCACGTTGGTGGCATCTTTTTGTGAACGTGCCAAAGTCATTGTTCTAATCTAGATAAAAACATGAACCATTTCATATATGCTATATAAATTTGACTCAAGGTTTCTTCAGAAACCTCAGAAACCACAAAGTCTTTCAGACCTAAGGGTGGGGAATTTTGTTGTTGTTTTATTGATCTGTTGCTTTCCTTCTTCGTGTTCAGCTTGAACCTGGCACTGAATACTTTAGGCTTCCTTGAGTCAAACAAACAGTGCCTTATCGCTTAATCTTTGTTACCTGACACTAAACTGATATTGGAGTTAGTCAGAAGACCTAACATTGTGTTACCTTTGCTCCAGATTTCTGTCTTCTTTTCCTCCTTCAATTTTTTAAAAAATTGCTTACAGCACAGGTTTGTTTTCTAAAACAAAACTTATGTTTATGTCAATGTCATGGCCTTGCAACACATCTGTGATGCAAGAAAGCATCTTGTTGAAGAACATTCACATTCATAACTGTCAACCCACCTAAATATCTTTTTTCTGTTTCCTGCACACACATTGGGAGAAACAAGAGTTGAGTATACAAGTCATTTTACTCCTGAATGCACCTTACCCTGTTTCAAAGCCTGGGAATGGTAGCCTTTTCCTTGTTTGGGAAATAATAACACTGAGGGTCACTCTTATTTTGATTGAATTGGACAGAAAGCAACAGAGGCAGGTGTAGCCAATCACAGTCTGGAAATGACTGGTGTGCCTTGGTAGTCCAGAACAGGAGGTGTGCTGGATCAGGCTTTCAGGTAAGATGGTAGACACAATTTAGCATGCCTACCAGCGATAACAAATGAGGCGTTCCTGCTCAGCATCATGATCCAGCTAACACAGTACAGACAAGAGGCGTTTTCACACACGGGGTTTTGGAACGCGTGCAAGACAGCCTCGAACGCGGCATACGCATTGCCGCAGCAGGGCTTGCGCTCCGACGTGTCCGGAGCTGTCTTGCACGCGTTTGAGATGTAGAGCACTTTAAAGTGCTCTACATCCGTTCCGGCGCGGACGAAGCGCCCGCAGCCGTTCAGGGAGAGAAGCATTCACTCATGTTTCTCTCTCCCTGACAGCCGCGGGCTCCCCTCCCCCGCTGGCGCTGGCTGACAATCAGCTGATTGCCTGCTCTGCCGGCTGTGGGAGCCTCGGCAGCCGTCTCCCCGCCCCTTGCCGGCGTTTGCCGGCTAAGACACTTCAGAATGCTTTGAGCATTCGCACACAGGCGCACCGGAACGCGTTTACACGCGTTCTTGCGCTCCTATGTGTGAATGGTCAAAGCGTCCTGAAGTGTCTTAGGCTTCCCGTCCTACACCCGTTCCAAATGGAACGAGTGTAATGCGAAAATGCCTCAGCAGAGGCCATGGCCATTTAGATTTCAGGTCCAGATTAGGGATGTCTCCATGGATTTTTTTGGCATTCAGTTCGTAACAAATCGAATGTTAGAAAGTTTGTATTCATTTAAACAGATCCCCTTTGAATATGGTTGGATTATATTTGATAATGAATGTATTTGTAGGAATTTGTATGAATATCCAATACAAATGAATATGTATCTGCTATGTATCCAATACGTATCAGACATGAATGCAAATGTATCCGATACATATCCCACAACATATCTACTCTGAAATCATCAAATCTGAACTGAATCCACTTTTAATCCCCTCTTGATCTATGGATTCATTGCAGATGTGGTTTCACCAATTTCCAATCTATCCATATGAATGTCCGGAAACATACGAATTTGTACAAATGTTAATATAAGAATGTTGCAACATTCGATTCGGGTATGAATGTCCAAATTTGTCCAAATTCATACTAATAACAAATGTTATGAATATCCATGTACATCCCTAGCCCAGATCCTTAATACAATAAAATAAAATAACCTTGCAGAGAGCAAATAACTGTTCCCTGTCATTCTTAACTTGCTCAGTATCAGCTGCCTGAGACCACATCTTTCCTAAGCCGAATGCAAGGTCAACTTTGCAAGAACTCCCATGAATTTCCCATCATGCACTCAAATTCTGCCAAAGAAGAGAACATGAAAGAGACGCCATCTTGAAAGTGAGCCAGTTTGGTCTAGTCATTAGGGAGTCGGTCTCTTCTGAGCTCTCACAGCCCCACCTACCTCGCAGGGTGTTCTGTTGCGGGGAGAAGAATAGAAGCTTTGTCAGCTGCTTTGAGTCCCCTTAAATGGGTGAGAAAAGTGGGGTCTCTCAGTAGCAGAGAGTTGACCAGAGGCCACTGTGACCCATGGGACAGAGGGCAAGGATGATAGGTAAAGCTAATAGTAGGTGCACACACTGGAGGGTGGAGTTCTGTGGAAACTTGCAATGAAAACTGAACTCTACCCATTACCCAGCCCTGAAGATTATAAAGGAGAGAAGAAAGTCAAGCTCTGAGATGCTAGGCGTGGTGGGGTGGTACCCACTTTATCCTTGCAGACCAGCCAACCCTAGGCAAAGCATCCTTTGTGCAAAGTCCTAGGGTTTTCCTGGAAAGAGCATGATGGCATGCCACTTCCATATTGTTGCCAAGAGAGCCATACAGGTGTGTTTACATTCCAGCAGCCATCAGAAGTCAGGCTCGTCTTTAGAATAATAAATCTCTTGAATCTTGATGGAAGTGGGGGGTTTGGTTTTCTTTTCCTTTTTCTAAGAGCATTTGGAACCCTGGACAGAGGTTTGCCAAAGGGCAAGGTCTTGGCATGTTCTCAGCTGAAAAGTTGAATTGGCATCATCTGAAAATTTACACTTGCCATTTTTTTTAAAATACTGTTGGGGCAGCTTCCAACTGTGCAATTTAGTCCATGTTTTAATCCATTGTTTTTTTTAAAAATCAGCAGTGAGCTCTGTTTTTTTGTGATCCCACTGGTAGCTTATTATGTGGACTTGCAGGGGAGAAACCTTAGCATGTAATAATGAAAGCTAGGAGAAAAGGGAAGGAAATGACTGCTGATGACGGGAGCAGGGGAAACTGAAGAGAACGCCCCCAAAGCATGGTTCCCTCCCACATAAAAACCACTTGCGTTCCCATTGATAATTGCGAGGATTATTTCTAAATCCAGCAGCAAGACTTCTTTTTATTGAAATACAGATAATCTGTGTTTTGGGACCTTTAATCCTCAGAAATGGTGGATTCCTCTGAACCTTTGGGAACGCTTAGCTCTTAAAACAAATTCAAAGCTCTTTAAATCTTGAATGGGGATGCACCCCTGGTTTCATCAGTCTAGATTGAGCCCTCGCAAGGAAGCAACTGCTGGGACTCCTGTTCTCCTAATTTAGACAAACTTCAAGCAAACAGACTGTACTTCAGTATCTTTCTCTGGTGCTTATTCTCCACCGAGGGCATCCACTGCACTCTGGTGATATCTTCTTTCCATGGCATCAGCCAGCCCAGGGAGCTTCCAGCAATTTGCTTGCAGCTTGTCTGGGGCTGAAGCCGCAAACGTAACCCTTGCGGCTTTTGGCAGCCGGTAGAGGCTATAATTATTGTCTAGACAAAGGACAAATTGTTCTGCAAAGAGCTGCTGTGTTCTTGGTTCAGAGGAGTTCAGGATTAGCAGCTACTGCCCCCGCAGAGCTGAGCCATGGTGGAAGAAACACCTTAATCCCTTTAAAGCCGCGGAGTCAGGAAAGAGGATGCCAGGTGTTGAGGGCACCCATGTGACTGTAAATGTTCTTCTCTCATTGTTTTGCCAACCAGACTGGCTGCCAGTATTGTTAAGACTCCACATATTGGGAAGAAGAAGAAGAGGAAGAAGAAGAAGAAGAGTTGGCTTTCCTTCCCGGCTTTTCTCACCCATTTAAGGGGACTCAAAGCAGCTGACAAACCTTCTGTTATTCTCCCCACAACAAAAGACCTTTTGAGGTGGGTGGGACTGTGAGAGCTCAGAAGAGAGCTGTGGCTAGCCCAAGGTCACCCAGATGGCTTCATGGAGGAGGGTGGAATCAAACCCGGTATTCCCAGATAAGAGTCCAGCTCCCTAACCACTAGACCAAACTAGACCAAATTGCATACCAGAGGTTTAAGTGAGAACATATCCCTTGTCAGACCTGTAAAACTAAGGACTCCAGTTAAGATGGTCTAACAGGGATAGGCCGGCATGGAAAATGAATTAAATAAAAATAATGTGAGTAACATGACCTGAAGACAACCTGAAGTCAACCTAAACTACTTGTGTGACCAGGGCCTAGGAGGCAGATAAAGTTCAATTCACAACAGGCTTCCCAAGTCTAAAAGTTGTAGAATGCTGGGAAGATGGCTGTGCGTTCAGTGCATCCGATCTAAGTCCTGAGTCAATATGCATTTGACAGATGTTTGAACTCTCCTCTGCTATAAAGAAACTGGTATTTCCTCTTTGCGTTAATGCAATGGACTCATCCGTTGACTATTTTAAAAAAAACATAGTGCAGGAAAAACCCAGGAAACTATGACTGTTTCCCTTTGAATTATAATCTTTTACAGATACTATAAATGTCTTCATCAGAAGCAGGAGTTGCCATTTTTCTGGGCTTGCTGGGATTTGGAGGGCATCTTTTGAGTGTTATCATTCTTGACTTCTTCCTTCCCCGGGTTATTCTCTGGCCCAGGTCACACCTATATCAGACAGGACGTCCGATTAATAATTCGAATTGAGGTCATACCAGCTGTGTTCATATTTAGACTGACCTGAGCCTCCTCCACAGAACTCTTGGGCTAGTGCTTAAGGAGCTGGACACTTATCTGGGAGTTCCAAGTCAGCGGTCCCCCACGAAGCCAGCTGGGCGACCTTGGGCTAGTCACAACTCCCTTCCGAGCTCTCACAGCCCCACCCCAACAGGGTGTTCTGTTGCGGGGAGAAGAATAGAAAGCTTGTCAGCCACTTTGAGTCCCCTTAAATGGATGAGAAAGTGGGATAGAAAAGCCAACTGTCGTCTTCTTCTTCTCCACTTCTTTTACTGCATCAAATCTATCTCCTTTCTTATTGGATGCCCTTGTGTCACTCAAGGGAGGCAAGAGGGTGTTTGCAGTTCCTTTTTAAAGCCTGCTTTTCTTCTGTGTGCAATTAATTTTAAAAATAATACATTTGCTGAAAAACACTGGATAGAGGAATCATACAGATAAATTGAGGAGAGAAGGGGAGGTGCCTCATGAACTCTGCACATGCTGATTGGCTGGAAGGAAAGATTGGACCCACCCACCCACCACAGCACAGTTCAGCCTCCTTTAGCCTGTCCCCCACTCTCAACTGATGAAGCGAAGACGTCCTGAGATGCCAGGACAGGCCGAGTCCTGTAAAAATGAGGACTTTGGTTAAAATGGTCTAACAGGGATAAGCTGTCTTGGAAAACAAATTAAATAAAAATAATGTGAGTAAAACGACCTGAAGATGACCTATACTACTAATGTGACCAGGGCCATGGAGAGAAACAGGCCTGACTACCTGCAATGGTGGACTATTTCTCAGTCCTGCAGATTAGGTAGGAAAACCTGAAGTCATCTGAAGCTAAAGGTATGACCAGGGCCTCTGGCTCCTGCAACAGAAAAAATACAGTATTCTCCCTTTCTCTTTCATCTTTCATTTTCTTGTTACTTGTTGATGCCAATGTTTATTATGTTTTCTATACTGCCTTATCATACAAGTCTCAGGGCAGTGAACAGGAGTAAACAGAAGAAAAAATATAAACAAATCAAAAGCATAACATACATTAAACCCATTTTAAAATGGTTAAAAGATAAAAGACAAACAGGTACCATTCTTACCCTTGAGTCTCAGGCTGTGGTCCCACCTTCACTTTTAACCTTCTTCAATCCATCTTCAGGTCTGACTGCTCACACCTTTTCATTTCTATCCGTTTTATTGGTGAACTTTCTATCCAGGAAAGTCCAAACTGAAGGTGGAAAGTCCACTAATAGAACTGACAGAAATGAAAAGATGTGAGCGACCAGATCTGAAGATGGAATGAAGAAGGTTTTAAAGCGAAGGCGGGACAATGGCCTGGGTCCACCTCCTAGACTGTGATTTCCACACGGCTTTCAGAGGCTTGGAGATGTGCTGAAGTCTGCCTGCCTCTACAGCATCTCACACTGAAGGGGCGTGAGGGCACATGGAGGGACTTCAATTCCCCTCCAAGGCTGCACTTAGATATAACACCTCATGTTCCCAAGCCTTCTCTAATCCACCCTTTCTCCAGAAAATGTTTAGAAGAGGAAGGAGGGACAGAGAGGTGTGTGAACAATCCAACCTTGAAGCCTTCTTTAAGCCCCCTTTCCTAATTCAGAATGTTTATGAATGAGTGTGGGGGAACATAAGAACATAAGAGAAGCTCTGCTGGATCAGGCCACAGCCTATCCAATCCAGCATCCCGTTGCACACAGTGGCCCACCAAATGCTCATGGGCATCTCAGGCAGAGAAGGACAGATGGTCATGTGAACAATATCACCTTGAAGCCATCTCAGAGACACTTCAGATACGTTTTCCCCCCCTCTATATCTCATCACAGCCTAAGTTGCAAAAATTTCAGGGTGTGAAAAGTGCCTCTGAATCTACTTGTCATGCAGTGAGCCAGGCCCTTACTGCAATGAAAAGTGTCATACTATGAGTACAACAAGTGTGATGATTTCAAAATGGCAGCCTCAAAGATGGCAATGGAGCCATCTCAGGCAGAAGACAAGGGCAAAACCTTTACCTGCTCTCAGTTCCCTGCAAATGGCCTTCAGAGGCATCCTGCCTGTCTGCCCAACCCAGAGACAGTACCTGGGCATCCATTCTAGTAGCCACTGATACCCCTTCATGAATGTATTTAATCTTCTCTTAAAGTTATTCAGACTGGTTGCTGTCATCGCTACAAACTTGGGGTACACCAAGACATGTTAATACTGTGTAGCAGAATGCACAGTCATGACAGGGGCGTCACACAGCAATCAGTGGATTGTCATCGCGATGCATTATCCCATCACTACTGCGCGTTTACCTTAAGACTTGCTGGGCAGTATTAAGAAAATCCGAATTTTCCCACCTAAAAAACAAATGAGAGCAAAGGAGGGAAGCTCAGCTCTGATTGGCTGTCTCATCCCATGTGACCTTGGTGCCCACTCAGCTCTTGCAGCTTCTGAGGAATAAGCTACGAGAGCTTCTTTTTAGTTGGGATGGCAGGTTGTTGCTGCACAGCCAGTAAGCTGCGCTTTTAGCTTTAGCTTTGTATTTCTTCTGCAGCTCTGGACACAGCATTGCATTCATCAGGAGGAACTTCCATTGCAGTTATATTGATCGACCACCAGTGGTGGCATTTTAGAAGCTTTGCAAACAACAGAGAAAGCCCTGACCAGAGGGATTTTCGCACTGCAACGCGTTCCAAACGGAACGCGTGCAGGCGGGCAGCTTAAGACACTTCCGGGCGCTTTTACCGTTCACACACAGACGCGCCGGAACGCGTTCCGGCGCGTCTGTGTGTGAACGGTAAAAGCGCCCGGAACTGTCTTGGCCCGGCAAAGGCCGGCCAGGGGCGGGGATTCGGCCGCAGCGCTGCCGCTCATTGGGTGAGAGCACCCAAGGGGCGGGCAGCGCTGTCAAGCCACCCGCCCCATGCTTCGTGCCAGCTCTACGGGCCCGGATCGGGCCCGCGAGACCTGGCACGAAGATGCCAGGGCACCCGGGCACCCATCATGGGGCCCGGGGCAAGGCCCCTATGGGGCTCTGATCTCCAAGGGCTCGCCCCGCGCCCCGATCTTGCCCATCTACGGGCTGCAGGCGCCTGGATCTAGGCGCCTGCAGCCCGCAGATCAGCCACCCCCCCCCCAGTCCCCCAAACCCCCACCCCCAACCACCCTCCGGCCCGGATCGGGCCCATCTTCGCTCTGTTGGTGCCCACGTGAACTGCTTGTCCAATAGGGGGGCTAGGTGGGCTGCGTCTTGCGCGATCCCACAATGCCACCCTCAGTTGGACGCTGGACGGCGACGAGGTAAGTGATTCCTCTCGCGCGCGTCCTCCCAGGGCCCTGGGGGAGGAGGGGAAACATCTTCGCTCTGTGGGTGCCCCGCTGTGGGCACCAACAGAGCGAAGATGGGCCCGATCCGGGCCGGAGGGTGGTTGGGGGTGGGGGTTTTGGGGACTGGGGTGGTGGTGGCTGATCTGCGGGGCACTCGCGCCCCGCAGATGGCCTCGATGGGGGCGGGGGGGACCCTTGGGGGACCGGAGCGATGCGCTCCGGCCACCCAAGGCGTTCCTCGCCCCCAGCAAGCCCAACATTGACCTCCTGCCACCCCAGAAAGGGGCGACAGGACGCCGATGCTTGTGGCTCCTTCCCGGGTCCGGCAGCCCCATTGGGGCTGCCGGACCCGGGAAGGAGCCACGTCCCGGCGGCCGTCGGAGGCGACAGACGGGACGCACCGAATCGGGGTTCCCCTGTCCCATCTGCCAGGGTCACTGACCCTGGCAGACGGGAAACGGGAACCCCGATTCGGTGGGTCCCGTCTACTGGCTTCGCCGCGCCGGCGCAATCGCCGGCCCGGCAAGTCGGGCCCTGGGGGCGTGCCGACGGCTGTCAGGGAGAGAAGCGTGCGAACGCTTCTCTCCCGGAACGCGCCGGGGCGGCTCGTCCGCGTTCGAATGCATGCAGAGCACTTTAAAGTGCTCTGCATCCGGAACGCGTGGAGGACAGCTCCGGACACGAGGCGGCGCAAGCCCCGCTCGGGCAATGCGTATGCCTCGTCCGAAGCTGTCCTCCACGCGTTCGGAAAAGGCCAATGCGAAAAGGCCTCAGGAGGAATAATTCTTTCACTCTTGTCAGAGCACCAACAATTCAGAAAACCACATCCAATTATCTTTCAGGTGTTAACCATGATATCATGAACTGGCCACCTATTACCCTGAAAATGTGAAAAAGCTTGTTTGACATTCACATAGGCTGTGAGATTTATAGAGTTTTCCATAGACCTTTTTAGCTCAGGGATTAACCAGATCTGATTTTTAGACTACTTGTGGTTTATAGTGATATTCTGGGAGTTTAAAGATTGCTTTAATATTATCTAAGAACCTCCAGATGTATTATCTAAGGGTGTTTCCAGACATGGGTAAAAACCAGGACTATACTCGGATTGCCACACATAGTAGCATTCCCAATATAGTCATTGGTTAGTCAATTAAAAAGATGAAATATTGGTATTATGGAAAATCCAGTAACAATGCTGGGATTTCTGACCTCAGTCTGCTGGGTCTTTGTTTTATTGTTCTTCCAAAGTGCTAGCAAGCGTGGAAAAAGAACAGAGGGAAGTGTGTGGGTACTTGGTAACATCCAGGTATTTTTGAACAGCCATGATGGCACAAAGAGATGGCAGATGAAGTTGGAGCCCGGGAGTACCCCGAGATTGCCTCCTCCTGTCTGGAAAAGACAGCAAGGGGTGACTGCAGGGTCTACAGGAGATTGTGCAATTTCTTCTTGCGGTCTGTACACTTTTCTCTATCAGCACTAGAACCAGGGGGCCTCTATGAAGCTGATGGGTAGGAGAGTCGGATCCGACAAGGGGAAGTATTTCTTCACCCAGAGGGTCATCAGATTATGGAATATGCTGCCGGAAGAGGTGGTGACAGATACCAGCCTAGATGGCTTTAAGGTAGGGTTAGATCAATTTATGGATGACAGATGTATCAATGGCTACTAGAATGAATGCTTAGATACATCTTTCAGGCGGGGCGGGGGGGGAAACAGGACACTTCTAAGGCCATTTGCTGGAATTCGAGAGCAGGAAAAGGTTTGTCCTTGTCTCTGCTTGAGATTTGGTTGGTCACCATGTGTGAAGGGATGCTCGACTAGATGGGCTATGGCCTGATCCAGCAGGGCTTCTCTTATGTTCTTACATGTAGCATTCTGGAACAGAGTAGGCTGTCCGATCTTGGAAGGAACAACTCATCCCAAGCTGGAATTGGGCCAACTTGCTAGTTTGGGTGTTCCTACTTCTCCTGCACTTGCCTGCCAACGTTAAAGTGCTCTCCCACTACTGGACGCCCAGAAGCAGATGCCCCCTGCATGCCTCACCAGCCTGTGGTCTCCTGGGGTGCACAGTGGTGTGCATCTGTACATTTGCAGAGTCACAATGGACTGTCAGAAATCTACAAAGTAAGTGAACGTCATACAGGGACAGAATGTCATTCCTACAATTTCATGCAAGGACAGAATGTCATTCCTACAATGTCATGCGGGGAAAGAATGTCATTCCTACAATGTCATGCAGGGACAGAATGTCATCCCTACAATGTCATGCGGGGAAAGAATGTCATCCCTACAATGTCGTACAGGAACTGAAACCACATGCTAGGCCTCAAAGCCAGGGTCTGCTGAGAAACATTATGGACCACCTTGAGAAATGGACCACACTGATATTGCCTTAAACTCAGCAACACACACAATCCAGTCAATCACCTTTAATATAATATACACATAAATACACAGTAGTGTAAAGAGTTTCAGGGAGTAAACTGTACTTGCAAAAGGTCTGATAACTATCAGACATGTCAAGGATGAAAACTGGTTCTTGCCAGTTAGTTGACCGCTGCTTGAACTGGGGTCTTCTTTGCTACAAACAGGGCTGCGTAATAGGCTTATAAATAGTAAAATCTCCTCCTTACTCTGAATAAATTAGATGCAAATTAACCAGGGGAGGCTCTCCAGGTAGCCTGTAACCTAAAGTCTCTTCTTAAACCAATAGAGGCTTTGGGAGGGAATTTTTGGCTGGGATAGGATTTAAAAGATTTGTTTCATTGTGTAGTCTTTGAGTTGGTTGGAAGGTGAAGACCCAGAGATCAACTCCCTTTTCTTTTATTGCAATAAAAAGGAAGAACAAAGGAAAATACATTCGTCTTCAGCTTGCTTATTTACCAAACATACCCAGTGGGATGGAAGAAAGTTGATAGAGCAACGATCTTTCCTGACAGTAGCAACAAAGACAAGTGATAAAGTGAAGGATATATATATAAAAATTCAGGCATAACATCAAACACTTTCTTCATTATTCTACAAAAGACCACAGGAATCCAAGAGCAATAACTTTCTCTTAGGCTCTAATGAAGATTAAACAGGCTTTAAATAGTTTGCGGTACAGAGACTCCATCTATACTGAGCATCTATCATCAGCTCATGCTATGATAATGTGCCGCCCCCCACCTAGAGGTTTGCAATTTTGACTCTAATTTCCATATTGCAGCTTTGCTCCCAGTCCATACGGACAAGGCTAGTGATCAGCTACTTATTTTCCTGCACAGGGATCCAGTGCTTGGCCCAGTTGTTTCCAGAATGCCATAAATAAGAATGTGGGTTATCATTCAGCCACAGTCACTGGGAACTGAGTCTCTCTTTTCTTGACAGTGGTGGGGATGGACTTTGGGAAATACTGCGGCATCTACAGGAACTAGAAGTTCTCATAGTGATGGACAAAGTGAGTCTGGTCGCGCTTGTTGATCTTCTGACAAGCTTTCTCTACATTCTTCGTCATGCCTGGAGGACCACAGCTGAAGACACCAATCTTCTTCACCTGAAAACAAGAAGCCAAAAATGAATGAACCACTAAAAGGATAATACACTGAAAACTCCTGCTCTGGATCCACCTTCATCAACCTTGTCCTGCATCCTCAGTTCATTAGGCTCTGATGAGCATCTTCTACCACCTGGTTGCTCTGTCATTGAGCTATGCTCGCTCCTTGGCAAAAATGCAACATCAGAGGTCTTTTTGAACTCAGCTCCTTTCCACACGGGGCCTTGTCTAGGATATATTCCAGAATAGGAGCCTCCCATTCGCAGGCCCATTGATATATCCCAGAATAAGGTCCAGTGCAGAAAGGACCTCGGTGTCCTCTCAGCTATACCGCACCCTATTTACATAGGAGGCACTACCTAGGCATCAAATCCAATGGCCATTGATATCCCTGGCCTCCGTGACATTATCCTTAGAGGAGGACTGCTGAATCTGGCCACAGTCTATCTAGCCCAGCATCCTGCCTCACAGAGTGGCCCATCAATAGCTTCTGGGAATCTCAAGCGGAAGACAAAGGCAAAACTTTACCTGCTCTCAAATCTAGTCCCTGCAACTGGATTCTTTCCAACCAGGAAGCAATACCTAAGCATTACAGATGTATTCATATACGAATCAAATGCCCAGACATCTGGATTTCCAAATTTGAATGAATACGAATATTTCGAGTTATTTGGACGAATAATTTGGATTTTCAAATATTCAATTTCTTACAAATCGAATGTCAAAATTTACCTTTGTGCACTAACCATCCATTCTAGTAACTTAAAGAATCCCCTGCAGTTGTTTTCAATGCAATATCAGAGGATCCCTGTGCATGTCTGGGCCACCATTCCATTAAGTTCCTGTGTTGCCCCTTGCTGTCTTGAAAGTCCCTAGGTCAGTGATGGCCAACCTATGACAAACGCGTGTCACAGTTGACACGCCAAGCCCTTCTGGGTGACTCACATGGTCACCCTGGCACTTGGGCATGTAGTGCTTGCTTGTTCTTGAAGTGTACAAAATACCAACTTTCAATTGAAAATTTAGCAAATGTAATTCATCAGAAGTAACTAATGTAAAGAATTATTTGTTTTTGCTTTTAATAAAATACATATATCCAAAATATAACGTTTTTTACTAGAGCTACAAATATCACAAAATTATGGATATTTCTAGAAGTGACTCAGCACCCGAGTTAAGTTAGGTTTTCTTGCGAATGTTGACACACCAAGCTCAAAAGGTTAGCCATCACTGCCCTAGGTAGAAAAGTCACTTAAAAAACAAAATGAAAAACAACTTTCCCTGTCTCTGGGCTTTTAAGAGCAATGTAGCAAACAGTCAGGAGATGGCTGAAATTGGCTTTCATTTTACTTCTATCTTAGGAAAAACAATATACTCTTTATTGTATATTGGATTGCTCGACAGATAAAGAAGTAGGGTTATTATGATAGATGTCTCCCTGAGCCATAAAACTGTTTCAGTAAAAGCAAATCAGGACTATAAACTTTGCAACTCAAGGAGGAATTCCAAGGTTTGCAGTGCCAGGTTACTGAATTTGGGCCACCTGACCTTTGGTCATCTTCCAGTGACTGCTGTTGTCATTGTATGTAATCTCAGCTCAGTGTATGAATTGCTGTTTTTGCCCTGCGTAATGTACACAGAGAACGAAAATGTACTCTTGTTATGCTTTTTACGTGACAAAAGTCATCTTGCGCCATTGACGATCAAACACAATTTCAGATGTCACCTCCCACTTGTTTCCCTATCTCTTCGTACAAAGTGCATTCAGATGGGAAGAGTCATTTCCTAGGACCAAATCTGATGTTCTAAGAGGTGCAGAAAGTGCAAAGGGTTGGATAAAGTCAGAGCTATATTAGGCCCCAAACTATCAGGTATACCAATATGCTTGGAGCAAGTACATAAAAGGCAGCAGAATTAGCATCCACCATGTTTATATGTGCGCATGGAAGGAGGGATATTCCACAGACCAACCAGGTGTATGCTACATCCCCGTAGGGTCTCCTCTGGTTGTTGTATCTGGATTTGCACAGGTGTTGGTCACCTACAACGCTTGGGATTGCTGAACTTGTCAGAACAATTCTTTCCATACCATCCGGCCCGTGCTCTGTAATAAGGTTCTAAACTGTGGGCGCATGCTGTTACGGACCAACAACACTGACCTCTGGATGGACCTCTTGCAACGAGCAGAAGAAGGGGAGAAACGGCGGCCGTCCGAAGTGGGTGATGGAGCGGAGACCTGTGAACAAGCTCTGGTTGAGCACCTTCTGGAAGTGTCGTTCACAGATGTACTGGGAAGAAAGACAGCAGCAGTCAGAGCACAGGTGGTGGGAAAGGTGGAACCCAAAACACACCTGGATGCTGGCAAGGAAGTTAGGGGCCATTCACATGCAGCATTCCCATCTCTAATCCACCTTTTCTAGGCTAGAATATTTGGGGTGGTTTGAGGGAGGGGCAGGCTGGCATGGAAATGACCTAATCCACCTGTAAGCTGACTCAAGAGATGCACTGTTTTTATTGAGTGTGAATGCAACGTTACAAACCTCGGGAAAACATGGAGTAAGGTTTCACTCTTAGGGCAAGTAGCTTCCCAATGCTGAACTTCAACCAGACCCATTGTGGTGAAGGGATCCAAAGGTAAATTAGTACTTCTCGCATTTAAACTTTAGTCCTGGGATTATAGCTGAAAACCTGTCAACTGCTGCATGCCAGTACAGGCCTCTAATGATTTCCTCATGATTCATGTTCTAATAAAGTCCAAGACTCGACTCACAGAATGTTTTTGGTGGACAATAGGACCTTCCTGATGGTTGAACCTCAGTGCTGGAATTTACTCCCTAAAGAAACTTGTTTAGTCTTTCCTCTAGAGCAGTGGTTCTCAACCTGGGGGTCGGGACCCCTTCGGGGGTCCAACTACCCTTTCAGAGGGGTCACGGCAAGTCTCCTGCCGCCCTTCCCTCCCACTTCCCAGGTGCTCTACCCCTGTGGTTGGGGGTCTCCACAACATGCGGAACTCCACTAAGGGGTCGCGGCATTAGGAAGGTTGAGAACCGCTGCTCTAAAGGTTAAACTGTTTTATTTAGGCTCCCCCCTTAGTTTATATTTCTTGTCTTTCAAGCAAAGGTTCTTTGTTTTAAATCAGAGATGTGCAAGAATATTCAAAATATTCGAAATCCGATCAAATTTGTTCAAATTCAGACATTCAAATTTGAATATGGAGTGTACTGTTTTAAATTTCTTGAATTTTTAAAGTGTTTTTAATCTGTATCTTGTTTTAATGTGTATCTTGCTTTTAATCTGTTGGTTAATCTGTTGTTACCCGCCCAGAGACCTTTGGGTACGGGGCAGGATAGAAATGTAAACAAACAAACAAAATAAATAAATCAAATGTCTATATATTCATTTTTTAAACATCTGATCATATGTGTACAGATACATAGGCATTACAAATGTATCTGTATGCATTTTATTTGTACAGATATGTATGGGATGGAAATGGGATGCATACAGGATAAAAACAGGATGTGTACGGATGCGTACAGACACATACAAATGTCGACATTTGTATCATCAAATATGAATATAATATTTATATGAATAGATATGAATGTATTCAAATCAGTTTGAATTTGAATATATTAGTTTTTTCTCTTTTCGTACGAATTTGAAGATTCGAATATTCCATTGAATGGAATGGAATGTCAAAAATTGCATTCCTGAACACCCCTATTTTAAATATATTTTGGTGGTCTAATAAAATGTCAATAAAAATGTGATATAAATAGATGGCTTAAGCTTCATCCAGACAGCACTTAGTTACTCTGTATTATTTGCATTTTGTGCACTGAAGTCTCACCAGCATGGTGGTGCGCAGGTCAAACTTCTCAGCCAGTTGAGTGATGTAGATATGGACAGAGACCAGATCACACTGGTCATTCTCTTCCACCTCACGGATGATGTCAGCCATCCACTCAAACTGCCGCTGCGTCCGGGTCACCCAAATGAAATAGATCTGGGAGAGGGGAAAATGACCATCATCATCCATCATTGGTCTATAGAGTTTACTCCATCAACCATCCTAGATAACTTTAAGAAAAGGTGGTGCAAATTCATGGACGACCGGTGTTATCAATGGCTACTAGAATGGATCCCTGGTACTGCCTTCAGGTTGAAGAGACAGGCAGGAGGACTCACAACACCATTTGCTTGGGTTTGAGATGCCCCTAAACAATTTGCAGGCCACTGTGTATGCAGCTGGTGGCATTTTTTGAAAAAAGGTTAGTTGATGGCTGCACTTTCTATCAGTCCAAGATAGAGTAGCCATTGATGAGGGATTATGGGAATTGTAGTCTAGGGCATTTGGAGGGCCAGAGTTTCTCATTCTTGTCTTAAAGCAGTGGTTCTCAACCTGGGGGTCGGGACCCCTTTGGGGGTCGAACTACACTTTTAGCGGGGTCGCGACGAGTCTCCCACTGCCCTTCCCTCCCACCTCCCAGCTGCTCCGCCCCCATGATGGGGGTCTCCAAAACATGAGGAACTCCATTAAGGGGTCGCGGCATTAGGAACGTTGAGAACCACGGTCTTAAAGCTTCTTCAGGAGAGATCATAGCCCAGGGGAAAAGTGGCTGAAGGGAGACCTACAGAAAATTGTTGCCCTCATTTTCCAGTGCTTAGGTGGATCCTGAAGCCACCTGGAAAGAGAGCGGCTGTGCATTTATCCCTCTGTAATCTGCTTCTTTTAAGACATATCACCATCACCATTATCACCATCATTGCCATCACCTCAGCCTCTACCATCACAATTGCTGTCATCAGAGAAACCAGATTAAGCTTCCCCTTCCCAACCGCCTTTGGAGATCCAGCCCATTCTTCTGAGCATAAGGTTGAAGGGTCCAAAGCTTGGGCAGGTCACCACCCTTTCCTCCTCACCTTCTTGCAAAGGATTCTGGAGCCAACTGATGACTTGAAGACAAGGTCTTTGAGGATGGAAGCAAAAGGCGTCACCCCAATACCTCCACCCACCAGCACGGACACTTCAAACTGGTTCCATTCCTGATGTCCCTCTCCAAAAGGTCCATCCAGGTACAGCTGCAAAGAACAAGTGGAAGAGAAAGCCTCACTGTAAGCCTCATTGGGTGGCAGTGGTTGGATAAGATTCGCAGCTACATGCCTGCCACAAGTGCTCCTAGTGGTGGGATAGGCAGTAGTCCTCCAAGCTGTGCACACTACATTCAGTGCGAGTCATGGAATAAGATACACCAGTGCATTTATAAGCACATGAAATGATCTTTTTGTTCTAGGTATTCACATGCAACCAAGTATGAGATATATTCAGGGAAAATTGTGTTTTTCCAAGGATAAAGACTTGTGTCCCTCTAGATCAGCATTTGTCAACTTGATGTTCTAAGATCTTTTGCACTTCAGCTCCCAGTCAGTCTTTGGGTGTTTTTCCACTGCAGCCCTTAGATCCGGATCTAAGAAGATCCGGATCTAAGGAATGGGTACATTCCTTAATCCGGATCTAGTAGATCCGGATTAAGGGAAGCACCCAATGTGTTTCCACGGGAGGTGTAGCACCCATTAGCAATGGGTGCTAACACCCCTGCTGTGGAAACAGCTTTGCACCCATGTGGGGAATCTGGATCGACCCCCAAGGGGTCGGTCTGTTATTCCAGGTGTTTCAGGGAGCAGGGGGGTGCAGTCTTTGAAGCCACTTCGAATTGACTTCGAAGTCATTTTGAAGTCTGTGAAAAATAGATCCAGAGTGCCTTTGAAGTCTGTGCAGATCTTTGGAGTGAACTTCGAAATGACTTCGGAGTCACTTCGGAGTCACTTCAGAGTCACTCCGAAGTTCACTTCGAAGATCAGCACAGACTTCAAAGGCACTCCGGAGCTATTTTGCACAGACTTCGAAATGACTTCGAAATGACTTCAAAGTCAATTCAAAGTGGCTTTGAAGTGACTTCGGAGCCTAGGTTTAGGGGGGGGGGGCAATGGGTGCATCCCCTCCCCCTAGCCTCCTCTAGACCCCATTGCCTGTTTCCAGTGGAAACAGGCTCCCTTTAATCCAGATTTTCTGGCAGAAGACCCCATTGTAGACCCCATTAATGGGGGTCTACAGAAAATCCAGATTAAAGGCCAAAATGTACCCATTAGATCTGGATTTTCCCCACAGCTCTGGAAACAATCAGGTCCCAAATGGGTGCTGTGGTGGAAATGGGATCATCCGGCTCACACCCAAATGGGTCCTAAATGGGTGCAAAACTGGGTACTTTTGACAGTGGAAAAACACCCATAGTCAGGACAGCCAATGGTCAGGGATCAGGAAGATTGTTGTTAAGCAGCACCTGGGGGGCGCCACATTTGTGGAAACTTCTCTAGATGATCTTGGGCCCCATTTCCATAAACAGTATGGGAAATACTTGGAAATAAATTGAGACCTGTAAGGCCAGATGTAGAGGACCATGGGTTCCCTGTCCTGGTTTCATCTTCTAAAATGGTCTCAGAAAGAAGAAGAGAATACCTATAAACTGGTAAGTACAGTTCTCCCAAGTACTTTAAATATGTATTAAATATGTTCATGCACCTCTTTTCATCAATTAAAGTACAGACCAGGGTGGAAAAACATCTTGTAACAACAGCCTTACCTTGGGATATTTGCCTATTTCTGCTATACTTTCTTGGGAGTAAAGTTCTCGCAGTTGGGTTGTCCAGGGACCAGCAGCTCGGATGTGCAGGCTCAGTGTGTCCTCGTGTGGAGCAGAGGTCAGAGTGAAAGGATGGTACTCGTTGGTTCCAAGAGACAAGCAGGCAATCCGTACCCATTGACCAGATCTGTAGTCAAAGTCCTGGGGCCTCTGGAACTCGAGGTGGGTGACACCTAAGCCAAGCGGAAAAGTAGCTTTTTAAACCTTTGGCTATTAAAGCATAAGCCAACCATGGTGATGGTACCCATTGGCGCTAATGGTAGGTGGAGGCATTATACAGCACTAAATGCTGTGCAAATCCATATGAAAAAGGACCTCATGGAATGAAGAGGCCCAAGTCAACCTTGGAGTGATATATGCATGGAGGAGAAAAGGAAGAGCACACTCCATTTATGAGCTACTGGTATGGTGAGGTCTTAAGAACATAAGAAAAATCCTGCTCAATCAGGTCACAGCCCATCCAATCCAGGCTGCTGTCTCACCCAGTGGGCCACCTATTGCTTCTGGGCATCCTCCACCAGGAGACAAAGGCAAAACCTTCACCTGCTCTTGAGTCCCCACAAATGGCCTTTAGAGGCATCCTGCCTGGTCTTTGGAACTTGGGGGTGGTATGCCTCCATGATCTGGAATACCACCCCTTAGTATGCTGGTAGATCTCAAAAAAGAGGTCTGCTGGAAGACTGGACCTGGGCAACAGTTTGGATACCTAGCCCAGTCTATGCTCTGTCCTGTGCAGATGGGCCATACTAGAAAGGAGAAACCAGAACACTGGATGGTGGTAGTGACTCTGTTTAGTTTTTTACTCTGTCTAGTCTTTTACTGACCAAGGCTTTCAGATATTTAAGTTAGGTGCCTTTTTTAGCCTCCGCTGGAGATTCTGGGGATTGAACCAGGGACATTTTTGCACTTCCCTTCCTGTCCACTAGATGGGAAAGGAGCATGATTAACCAACATTGACACTTGGAGCACTAGTCAACTTCGGCCATTCCCTCCTCCCGCGGTCGAATACTTACCTTGTTTGATCCGGGGCCCAGTCCTCCTCTGGGCACCGCCATTTTGGCTGTGGTGCCCTCCACGACTGCGTGTGCATCAGCACCGTTGTCTTGATGATGCGGACACTTTGCACACACACAGTCACATCTATGGTCATCTGAGGTGCCACCATACTTGAACAGACGTCAAACAACCCCGGAGTGCCAGAAGAAGAGCGAATGGTTGTTGCCCAGATGCATAAGATGAGTCTCTGGTTAACATCGGTTAACATGTGGAGCACAATTTCGTGCTCCACACCTAATCAATGATTAGTGAACCTCTGGTGAGGGCAGGCATGCTTGGAGGCTGTAACAGCTTACTCAGCGTGCGTATGCCATTCACCAGAAGTTCACTAACCATGCACTAGAGGCCGTAGTGTGAATAGGCCTCAGGAATTTCTGTACACAGAATGGATGAGCCACAACTCTTCCTCAGTATCAAGCACTGGGGATCCTTCTAACCTTTTGAATGGAAAGAGGTTTGACTGACCACAGAATCATACCTGACGGGAGGAGTTCTGCCTTCACCACACTGATCTCCACCTTCTTCCTGCTGAGGCTGACAAGTTTATCTGCTCCGTAGATGAGGGCCGGCACAATGAAATAAATGTGGAAGCGTGGCTGTTGGATTAGGGCATAGCTGCCATGGATGATAACCTGGGGACAAATGAGTCAATACTTTGGTCCCATTATACCAACCAGAAAAGTAAGGCTTATTTCCATAAACATCCCAAAGTGTGCCAGGGCGAACAGAAAAGGCCAAGGTGTACGCGAATGTATTATTTTTGTATTTGATTTGTATCGAATCAAATGCAAGAATATTTGCATACATTTGAATAGATCCCTTTCGAATGTGGTAGGATTCATATTCAATGAGTGCATACGAATCCCATACGAATGTAACAATATATTCTATTCAAATTCGACTGTCAATCTTTGAATGTACCAACATTTGATTTGAATTTGAATGTCTGAATTTGCCCGAATTTGGCTGAATTTTGAATGTTACAAATATTCATGAGCATCCCTAGCCTCGATTTCTTGCAACAGCTAGAAAATGTAGGAAAAAGCTGTTGGATCACTAGTCTTGGTTGATGCTGTTCAAATTCTTGTGCTGATTTTTGAAAATGGAACTTTGTGTGGTTCCTTTCCAATCCATAATGATGTGTACAAATGGGGCTTTGGACTGTTAAAGACTTTTGATCAATGACATTACTGGCAGCATTTTCTATAGTGCAACAATGTGATAAATGAGGAGAGTTGCGGCTATGGATGTTTGGAAGGCGTCCACTGACTAAGAAGGGTAGAAGCAAGAGGCATTGTGTGATCTGATCGTCCTCTGTTAGAGAGGAGCACGAACTGAATTTGTGTCTTCAATGCGCCTTCACACTGAACCTCCACTTGTCCAATTCAACGGCAAACTGTTCCATAGAATATCCAGTTGTCCATGTTTGATTTTTAAGTGGTTCAAAAACAAGAAATACACTTTTTTCCATTGAAAAAAAGTGGATTTCAAAGAAAAAACACAACAAATTCACATGGTTGAAACAGCTTGCATTCGCAAATGGGGAACTGGTAAGGTTTGATCAAATGTTTGGATATTTGAATACCTGGATATTTTGTTTAATGTGAATATTCATTCATTCATTCATTCATTCATTCATTCATTCATTCATGTAGTCTGCATCCATCCATTCATCCACCCACCCACCTACCCACTCATCCACCCACCCACCAACCCACCCACTCATCCACCCACCCACCCATTAACCCACTCATCCACCCACCCACCCATTAACCCACTCATCCACCCACCCACCTACCCATTCATCCACCCACCCACCCATTAACCCACTCATCCACCCACCCACCCATTAACCCACTCATCCACTCACCAACCCACTCATCCACCCACCCACCTACCCATTCATCCACCCACCCATTAACCCACTCATCCACCCACCCACCCATTAACCCACTCATCCACCCACCCACCCATTAACCCACTCATCCACCCACCCACCTACCCATTCATCCACCCACCCACCCATTAACCCACTCATCCACCCACCCACCCATTAACCCACTCATCCACTCACCAACCCACTCATCCACCCACCCACCTACCCATTCATCCACCCACCCATTAACCCACTCATCCACCCACCCACCCATTAACCCACTCATCCACCCACCCACCCATTAACCCACTCATCCACCCACCCACCCACCCGCCCGCCCGCCCGCCCACCCACCCACCCATCCACCCATCCATCCATCCATCCATCCATCCATCCATCCATCCATCCATCCATCCATCCATCCATCCATCCATCCATCCTATACCCGAAAACCTCAGGGCAGGTAACAGCATTTAAACATGAACTATTTGACTGAAATTTTAAATGTGAACCAAGTTTTGGACATCTCTATCCTCCATTGCAATTGCCTGTGCCAGTTGGCAGATACTAGAAGAGATGCAGAGATTTAAAGGAAGTGCGTTACCAGAACATAGAGAATGATGTAGAGATGGTGGGTGATCCAGAACCCCTGGAAGCTGATTCTCCGGAAATGGTGAGTTGCAAAAACATACATGATAGCAAGGACAACGAGCAGCAGTACCCCAGTCATGCCTATGGAAGAGGAAAGGACGTGAGTGCGACCATCTTTTTGCATTCGCTTTTGCCAAATTGTTGGTTCATGCATGGCAGGCAGTGAGCAAAAACAATCTATCACTGGATTGATTGATGGATTACTTGACTGACATTTATACTACGAAAACAACACCAGCAGGTTAAAAATGGAGTAGCAAAGAAATGGTAGTTTTTTAAAAAATAAAATAAAATCACGATCCTAGTGCTCTGTAGGGGAGCATGGACTGGGTCATGGGTTTTTGTTTTTTCATAATTAATATGTAGAAAATCAAACACATGCTTCAGTAGGAGGAAGTTAAATTTACCTGGAATTGTCTCAAAAAACCACCAGTAATATTTGGGAGGCAACTGTGACCTGGAAAGGAAGAAAAAATAATTGTATAGTGTGTGTTTCCTTTTTTAAAAAATTTGGCGCATGTTTTTTTTAAATGCAACTACAGATGGTGTGATCCTTACTAAATAGGCACACAACCCAAAATGCCCAGTGTGATCACAGTTAGGGATGTGCAAAAATATTCAAAACATTCGATCGAATTCAGTTGAATTTGGGCATTTGAATTTGAATAGAATGTCCAGACATTCATTTTTAAATATTCGAACGAATATGACTATTTTGAAGCATTCGTACGAATCATCCGGATATTTGTATGTGTATGGATATGTACACATTACATATGTATCTGTATGCGTCCATACAGATACGCACGGGATTAAAATGGGATGTATATGGATACATACGAATGTTGTGGACATTCGCATCATCAAATTTGTATCGAATATTCATACAAATAGTTATGAATGTATTTGAATCGGTTCTAATTTTAATACATTCATTTTTTTTCTCTATTTGTACAAATTTGGACCTTCAAATATTCAATATGAATTGAATCAAATATTGAAAGTTGTATTCATGCACACACCTAATCACAGTCATTATTCACTCTTTCTATTATACGACTGAAATAACACTCCAGAAAATTATTTGTGACTATGGCTGCCTTTGCAACCGGCAGCATCAGCTCTCACAGGCTGAGTCCTTCCTCCATCCCCAGAGGGGGAACATGTGCGATTTACATGCTCCCAGCCTCCCTGATTTGCTAATATTGAAGCCAGAAAATGAAAAATCCCAAGATTTGAAGATTCATGCACTGTGTAGAAAAGGTGGATAAAGAAAAATTATTTTCTGTATCCTACAACACATTTATTTATTTTACTTCTTCATATTTATATTTCCATCCCGCCCCATACCCAGGGGTCTCTGTTTTTAAATGTTGTGAGCCGCCCAAACATATAAAAAACTATATCCATCCTAAAACCAGTACAAAGTTTAAAAATACAGCATTAAAAAATACGAAAACAGTTTAAAAACAGCAGTGTTTGCAATGGAGGAAGCGTGGGGGACATTTAACCAAAGGCCTGAGTGAAGAGGTACGTCTTCACCGCCTGCCTAAACAAAAACAGAGAAGGGGCCTGACACACCTCGAGGGGGAGACCATTCCATAGCCTGGGGGCCTCTACCGAGAAGGCCCTCTCCCGGGTGCCCACCTGTCTAACTGCTGAAGGTGGTGGGATAACCAGGAGGGCCTCCCTTCCAGATCTTAAGACGCGGGCAGGTCGATATGGGAGAAGGCGCTCCTTCGCACTATGAAGTTGATAGAGCTGTCTCTTTATCTAGCCTCTCTGAAGGAGAAGGAATACAATATCCTTGAAACCAAGGCTGGTGCCAGATGTGGTCAAATAAAACCGACACATAGTCAATTGGGGAGGGACATGGGCCCTGGTCACACAAGTGTAAGATAGGGGTCCTATTCATTAATCCAAACTGAGGTCATACAAGTCCTGGCCGTACCTAGATCATCCTCAGGCTGTCCTCACTTTGGGTCGCATCAGTCGCACCTTTCTCCGCGACTGACCTGAGTCTCCTCCATGGAATTTTTGGCTCTACACCCTTTTTGTTGCCTCAAATCTACCTCCTTTCTTATTGAATGCCGTTGTGTCACTCAAAGGAGACAACGGTGTGTGTTTGAGGTTCTTTTTTAAACCTGCTCCCCCACCTCTCTGGGCAATTAATTTTTTAAAAAATAATAAATTTGCTGAAAAACACTAGATAGAGGAATCATACAGATAAACTGAGGAGAGAAGGGGAGGTGCCTCATGAACTCTGCACATGCACATTGGCTAGAAGGAAAGGTTGGACCCACCCACCCACCACAGCACAGTTCAGCCTCCTTTAGCCTGTCCCCCACTCTCAACTGAAGGAGCGAAGACGTCCTGAAATGCCAGGACAGGCTGAGTCCTGTAAAAATGAGGACTTTGGTTAAAAGGGTCTAACAGGGATAAGCTGGCTTAGAAAACAAATTAAATAAAAATAATGTGAGTAAAATGACCTGAAGACAATCTGAGGTCATCCTAAACTAGTAGTGTGACCAGGGCCATGGAGACAAACAGGCCTGTTTACCTGCAATGGTGGAGTATTTCTCAGTCCTGCAGATTAGGTATGGAATTTCCTTCCATATTATCTGGAAAAGCCAGTGTTTGCTGTTTCCAGCCAGCGTTCGGTAAGCCATGTGGCAGCTTGATCATCTGCCCTTGTGACCGTAAAGGGGGCCCTCCAGACACAAAACAACACACAGCGCTCGGCAGAGTTGGGTTGATCTGATTGTTTTCTAGGAAGCCAGACGAGGGGAAATGCAAACTTCTCCAAAGGAGTTTGGCATTTCTACTGGTTGCCAAGAGGAGAGAGAGGTCCAGAGTTAAAAGTGTGGCCATCTGTTAGCCATTGGCAAAACAACGATCGCCACTCCCTAGACTCACTCGTAAACTTACCCTAAGGTGTTTACTTAAGGGAGAATATTCCATTACAAGAGGATAAAGCCCTCATTGGCATGTTTATTCAGTTTGTAGGTATGTGATACAAGCAATTCCTGGGCACGAATACAGACAAACTCTTTGGTTTGGCAACAGGTTTGTGAAGAAATTGCCACGATGATGGGCGCTTTGTTCTCATTTCTGCTTTGTTTTTGAAGCCTCTTGGTGGAAGTCCCCATGAAAGCATGGTTTGGGTACTACGGTACGATTCGTATCCAGTCGAATAAATCCCCTTCGAATGTAGTAGAATTCTATTTGATACAAATGTATCCATACAAATTTGTACGAATATCCAATACACATCCAATATGTTTCCCATAGCATATCCGCTCTGAAAGTGCCAAATCCGCCCTGAACCCACTTTGAGTCTGCTCTCAAACCATGTCGAATGCACTCTGGATCCCTTGTAGATGTGACCGGTGCAGCTGCTTTTCTGCCTCCCAGTTTTACAAATGTTCTGAAGCTTCATACGAATGTTCCAAAACATTTGTACGAACATGAATGTCAATGTATGAATGTCATAACATTTGGTTCATATACAAACGTCCAAATTTGTCTGAATTCATACGAATAATTGAGCTGATCCCTACTGGGTCCTTTCCCATTTGTTGGGATTTCCAAGGTGTGGTCTTGGATTCTAGAGTTCGATGTGGAACTTGACTTGTTGGATATAACTATGATATCTATCTTCAGAGGTACCGTTTTGATAAGGTTAGGTTACAGTAGATTGGACACAACTGGACATTTTAAGAAATACACTGATGGGTGTGGGGGAACCCTGTCCTTACCCCTGCTGGTCCCATTTAATGCGATAACACCAGTTTGGGAACGTTCACCCATAAACAATAGGACACATTGTCTGTAGCCATAATAGGTTCTGCCAGCACTTGAATGTATGTATCATGGGGTGTTTTTCCACTGACCCCGTTTTTGCACCCATTTGGGTGTGAGCCAGATGACCCCATTTCCACCACAGCACCTATTTGGGACCCGATTGTTTCCACTGCCGCTGGGGAAATCCGGATCAAATGGGTACTTTCTGGCCTTTAATCCGGATTTTCTGTAGACTCCATTAATGAGATCTACAATGGGGTCTTCTGCCAGAAAATCCAGATTAAAGGGAGCCTGTTTCCACTAGAAACAGGCAATGGGGTCTAGAGGAGGCTAGGGGGAGGGGATGCACCCATGAGGGGGGAGCCCCAAAACCTAGGCTTCGAAGTCATTTCAAAGTTACTTAGAAGTTGCCTTCGGAGATTAGCAAAGGCTCTGAAGACAAACTTGCGAGAACAAAGGGAGAACAAAGCGGACTGTTACCTTCAGGCATGGAAAGAGGTGCATATTAATGAGGCTGACTCATCCCTGCTCACAAGGAGCTAATTAATATGCACGCCCTCACAAGGGGTTTGTCTTCAGAACCTTTGCTAATCTTCGAGTTGCCTTCAGAGGGACTTCGGAGCCTTTGCTAACCTCCGAGGGCAACTTCGGAGGGACTTTGGAGGGACTTCGGAGATTGCACCTCCTGTCCCCCAGAACACCTGGGGTGACAGGCAGACCCCTTGTGAGTCAATCCAGATTTGCAAATGGGTGCTCCGGTGTTTCCACAGCAGGGAGGCTAGCACCCATTGCTATTGGGTGCTAGATTGCCCATGGAAACACATTGGGTACTTCCCTTAATCCGGATCTACTAGATCCAGATTAAGGGAAGTACCTATTCCTTAGATCCGGATCTTCTTAGATCCGGATTAAAGGAGTACAGCGGAAAAACACCCATGAAATGGCAGCCAGTATGGCGGAATGAGGCTAGAAGCTTCTTCTCTTTCTGAAAGCTGACTCATGAGCTTCTGGGAGGGTCAGAAATCTGTGTTCAGAAGTTACCTGGTGGTGGTCCCAACGCAGGACCACTAGTGGGGGGGGGGAAGGGTGTGATCCTGAGCAGAGGCCTCACTTTGCTCTCACTGGAACATGCTTCAGTCTACAGCAGAGGAGGCGTTTCGTACTTACCCGTCATCTGTAAAAACATTTGAAAAAAGGCAGGACAAAATGCTGAGGGGGGTGACTGAGAAGATGTAGACGTTCACCACGTGTCCCAGTGTGTGCAGAACTGTGGGTTGAAAAGAAGGAAAAGATAATAATGCTTTACCTGCTGGAGCTTTTGGTTTGCTGCATATTTGTCATGGTTTTGTTATATGGTATAGTTTAGGGCAACCTTTCCAACCAGGGTACTTCTAGATGTTGTTGGACCGCTTATCCCTTCATGCCTAGCCAGCACAGCTGGGCATTCAAGAGTGATTCTGGGGTTGGAGGGAGTGGTAGTTCAAAAACATCTGGAGTGACTTTGGTCGTCAACACTGACTTGGGCTATACGGCGATATAAATGCAGCGTCCCTTCTTCTATGGGTGGCACAACGTGACTTTCCTCTTTTAAAGAGATCTTGGCCATCTGCAATGGTGGAATTAGATCTTTGCAGCACCATGGGCTTATACAGTATGCATAAACTCGGACTCCTTTCTGTGTGGCACTATTGACTTTGGAAGACAGTGCTTCCCTTCTGTAGTACCACTGACTTACGATAGCAGAATGTGTCCCCCCTCTGTGGCACCAGAAGGTAGGCTGTGGTCCCCCTAAACCTTATTTCCCTTGAGTACAAAAAGCAGCGTAACAAGGTTGTAAGCTACAGAAACCAAGTCACAGGGCTTTCCACACTGACCACTGGTAGTCCAGATCAAGTAGGTTGGACTCTGCTGAGATGGATAGCTCATGGGCCAGAACAAGGCTGTTTGCATTGGCACAACCTGCTCTGCTCCAGTCACTGCGTCTTCTCCAATGGTCACTCTGTAGCTTTGCTAGTGCAATGGATCCTGTGGCATATCAGACCAGGTACATGACCCATCTGCACACCTCTGGGATTTTTGGGATTCGATTCAAATCAAATATCCAAAGATTCGAATGAATTCAAACTTTTAAGATTTCAGTGTATTCACATTCTATTTCAATCGAATGCATTCAAATCTATTCATATGAATATTCAATTCGTATTTGAAGATACGATGGTTAACAACATTCAAATGTGTCTGTACGCATCCATGTGCATCCTGTTTTTATCCCGTATGCATCCCGCCTTCGTCCCGTACATATCCTTACAAATGCGTACAGATACGAATAAGATGCGTATTGACACATATGTAATGCATACATATCCATACACATACGGATGTCTGAATAATTTGTATGAGTGATTCAAAAGATTCAAAAAATTTGTTTGAATATTAAATTCGAAAGTGTAGACATTCCATTTGAATCTGAATGTCCAAATTCGATCCAATTTTGAGTGTTTTGAATATTCACGCACATCGCGGGGGAAACTCTGGCTTCCATTTTAAAAAAGCTCTCTTGTTTATTATTATTTATTTATTTTATTATTTACGTTTCTATCCTGCCCCATACCCAAAGGTCTTTGGGCGGGTAACAACCTTAAAACAACAGATTAAAACAGAATATACATGAAAAGACTTTAAAAACAGATTAAAACAGAATATACATTAAAAGACTTTAAAAATTCAACAACTCTAAAACAATACAGATTATGTTTAAAATGATAGTGTCTGTCCGGGGGGGGGGGGGGGGGGGAATATAATCACCTCCGCCAAAGGCCAGGGCAAAGAGGTGCGTCTTCACCACCATCCTCAATATATATAAGGAAGGGGCATGATGCACCTCGAGGGGGAGATTATTATTACATAGTCTGGGGGCCATCACAGAAAAGGCTCTCTCCCAGGTGCCCACCAACGTCACTACTGAAGGTGGTGGGACAACCAGGAGGGCCTCACCCCTTGATCTTAAGGTATGGGCAGGTCGATATGGGAGAAGGCGTTCCTTTACTTGGGGCCCAAGTCATTTAGGGCCTTATAAGTCAGAGTCAAAACCTTGAATTGGGCTCAGTAGTGAATTGGCAGCCAGTGCAACTCTTTTAAGACCGGCGTGATGTGCATCCGGCTAGTTGTTCCGGTCAGCACTTCTAGCGGCTGCATTTTGCACTAGCTGCAACTTCTGAACCATCTTCAAGGGAAGCCTCTTGGCACTTCCCAAGGTTCACCTGAAAAGATCAGAGCCCCTGTGGCGATCCAGCGGTGGAAGTCGACAGCAGAATCGAAAGGGATGTAGCGGTTGAGAAAGGTTTCCCGCAGAAAGGTGATGAGGTTGCGGCACATGGTGAGCAGGATAAAGGAGTACATGAAAGAGATGCTGGCCCCTCCGCCTCGGGAGATGACAATGCCAACAAAGGTGGTGTCTGCAACTCCTGGGCTGGACGCCGCAAATCCATAATCTAGGAGGAAAGAAGAGCTTGTTGGCTACCGAAGTGAGGAGGACAGAATTGGGGCCTTCCGTCCCAATGCTAGTGCAGACTACAACTATTCACAATCACCACATCACTCTTACATGTGGGGGTGGGGGGGTGAGTTTGCTAGATGAGATATCACAACATAAAGGCATATCAGGGATTTTGCCGGATCAGGCCACAGTCTGTCTAGTTCAGCATCTTCCCTCACACAGTGGCCCATCAACTGCTTCTAGCATTATCATGCAGAAAACAAAGTTAATAACTTCGGCTGCTCTTTGCTCCCTGGAAATGGCCTTTAGAAGCATCCTGCCAGTCTCACCAACCTGGAGTTGGTGCCTAGACATCCATTCTAGTAGCCACTGATACACCTGTGCTCCATGAATTAAGAGAAATTCTTCTGGATGAGGCCACGGTCCAGCCTCTCACCTCACACAGTAGCAGCCCACCAGTTGCTTCTGAGCATTTTCAAGCAAGACACAAAGGCAAAACCTTCACCTTCTACAAATGGCCTTGAGAGGTCCTACCTGTCTCTCGTCTACAACCTAGAGGCATTATCCAGGGATCCATTCCAGTAGCCATTGATACACCTGTCCTCTATGAAATTTTCTCACCCTGTCTTAAAGCTATCCAGACTAGTTGCTGTCAACTTGGACCACCTGGTAAACTTGGACCTAGAGCCAGGTGAGAACTTACCTTCTTTCAGCTTGTTTCCAGCTGCCCCTACTGGCCTCTTTGGAGCCTGAAGGGGGACAGGACTGTTATGTGGGCTGCCTGTTCAATAAGGGGACTGCATCTTCCACCTTGAAAACCTGGCCCTTCTGTAAGAGGGGTGGTAGCCATTGTGAAAAAATTCAGAACAAATTTTTGCACACTTGTGCTCCCAGTGTCTACTACGGTTGATTTATTGGTTTCATAGCAACAACTTTAGAACTAAGGCTATGCCCAGCCCCTTTAACCTTGACTCACAAAAGCCATCACCAAAAGTGGAACCAGGAAGTTTAGCAGCAAACTTCCCAAGGTTACTACCAACCAGCTCTACTTGCAGCAAGTGGTTCTTATGTTCTTAGTATGGCATTAGTTTGTGCTGCTAGCAGATGCATACATGGCACTCTTAGCTCTGGTGGCCACTTGCTGCCTCCTCTGGAGACAGATGTTTCTCTGTCCTCACTATATGAGGATGTGGAATTCTGGGGCTGAGCAAGTGGCATGGTGGAGTGAAGAAGGCTGGTAACTCACAGTATGCTCTCTCCGCAAAGACACCCGCCGTGATGGCTGAGAAGATCACCACACAGATGATGTGGCGACGATAATTCTCAATGAAGCGTTTGAACTGCTGGACCTTCTGGTGGACTTTGCTCCTTTGGTACCTCTCCCTCCGTGCTTCAGTGTAGAGATGTGGCTGATAAATGGAAAGCTTGTAACTGGAGAAGAGGGCCCCAAAATTAGAATCAACAGGGTACAAAGCTGTGAAATATGTACTAACCAGAGCAGGGCACCTAACTTGGTTGATAAGCCATTCTGGATGGATGACATGTTTTACAACATCTGGAAACTAGCATGTTAATTGCTTCTGGATTACAAATAGACTTTAGGAAAACTATCTCCCCTTGGTCCTGGTGGTCAGAAGAAGAAAACTAGGACCTTCATGACTTTCTGGTGGACTCTGCTGTAGACCATAACGAGAATCCTCAATGAGACAAAACAGCCTTCCCTAACTTGTTCTCTCTGAACTTTCTTGTCCTCCAGCTCCCAGCATCCCTGATCTTTGGTCATGCTGGCCTGGGATGAAGAAGTTTTCAGGTGTAACTGCACCTGGTAAATACCAAGTTATAGTATCTCAGATGTACTGATGAGTGATGGCCTGAATGCTGTGCCAAGGATCAACCTTAGACTGAAACATGAAGGGAGACTGTGGTCAGACTATGAGTTATACCTACTATGCCTAAGCTATCTTAGATTAGAAGGTCTTTAATTTGCTGGGCATTGCTGAGTCATGGCCAACTCCTAATTGACCACATGGGCACTTCAGTGAGCATCTCTATGCAGTTTTCTTGGCTGAGATACCGTGCAACTCCACCAGCCCCAGCCAGAGTGGCCAATTACCATGAATGGTGGGAGTCCAGTAGTATCTGAAGAACTATAGGTTACCTGTTCCTATTGTAAAACATGCAGGTAAAGAGCAGGTAGCTTCACTATGCTTGAGGAGACCCTTTGCCTGAAAGAAAGAGGAGCACGCAGTGGGGGAAGCCACAGCTGTGGTGTGTGAATGGGTTAAAGCAAAGTTTTGGATTAACATCTTGTTGGACAGCTGCACTACCCATATTGGACAATACGCATCCTGCAGGCTTGTGAATGTAGGATACACTGTGCCCAGTTCTGCCTGCCCTCACCCCTCTAGCTGCTACTTAAGAGTGGAAAATAAACTTAAGTCCATAACCTATGGGTCCTTTGGTGTTAGATCTCAGCTACTCTGTCTTGTCAGGCACATCTCAGGTAGTCCCCCTGGTTTCCTCTGATGGCAAGGCTGTGGTACAGCTGGGCAACAGCATGCCTCTGCCCCGGGCTTTGTGGTTGGAAGTTTACCACAAGATGATGGAGTCGTAAGAACATAAGAACTTAAGAGAAGCCCTGCTGGATCAGGCCACAGCCCATCTAGTCCAGCATCCTGTCACACACAGTGGCCCACCAAATGCTCATGGGCATCTCAAACAGAGACAAGGACAAACCTTTCCCACTGTCACTGATAGCAACCCTGTTGCAGAGTTTATGCAGCAGGGATAATGTTTGTTTAAAGGCAAGTTGGCCCTAGGCAGTGAATGATCAACAGGCATGGTACATTCTAGGACACTGGCAGTCATACCAAATACCGTAAGGCTGTACACACCCAAAGGCTGGAAATTCCAGAAACGAAAGCAGAAAATGCAAAGGAACTCAGAGGCCGGCCTCTCCCCCTGCCCTCAGCTATGGGACCTCATCTTTTTTCTATGCCATGGCAGAACAGAGCAAGCTGTGTGTACACTGTTTGCACAGCTGCCTCCCTCCCCTACTTTCCCCTCCATGGATATAAGGGAAGATAAAATCACAGGGTCCAGAAGTTTTTAGCATCTTAGGCATTTCCGCACTGGATCGCGTTCGAAACCGAACGCGTTCAGGCGGAAAGCTTAAGCCAGCTTCGGGCGCTTTCCCCGTTCACACACAGACGCTCCGGAACGCGAGTAAACGCGTTCCGGAGCGTCTGGGTGCGAATGGTCAAAGCGCCCGAAGCTGGCTTAGCCGGCAAACGCCGGCCAGGGGCTCGCCGGCGGCCGCGGAGGCAGATCGACAATCAGCTGTTTGAAAAACAGCTGATTGTCAAAGCCGCGCGGCGTCGGAGGCGAGCCGGCAGGCGATTGGGAGACAGAAGCGGCGCGAACGCTTCTTCTCCCGAACGCCTGCGGACGGCTCGTCCGCGTTGGAACGCGTGTAGAGCACTTCGAAGTGCTCTACATTTCGAACGCGAAAGAGGCAGCTGCGGACACGTCGGGACGCAAGCCGCGCGCGGCCAATGCGGATGACGTGTCCGCAGCTGCCTTTTTCGCGTTCCGTTTTCGCCCGTGCGAAAACGTCTCTTGTTGGGCAATTCTATGCACAGGCATCAGAGCCAGCGTGGGGAGCAGGTGGAGAGCTGGGCCAGAACTCAGCTTGTGTCATTTTGTGGCAATTCCTTTTGCCTGCTTCTATCCTGTGGAAAGCAACATGGTGACAATATCTGCTATTTCATGCATGGGCACTGAGTGGCACAAGGTCTGGCCAGTGAGAAAATGCCCAAGTGCATGGTTGCCCCTCTCTGGCAGAACCGGATAGGCCCCACCAACCGCATTGGCTTGTAAGAAGGCGGAAGTGGAGCCCCAAAGGGCTGAGGATCAGAATCCTGCAACCAAACCGGAAGTGAAAGCAACACCAAAGAACTGGGATGCACCGTCCCCACACAGGACAAGGTGAGTGCAGGGCTCAAATGCACATGCCTGGATAGACACACGGCCTTTGTGCTATAGAATGACACGTCTCCCAACATGCCCTTGTTTCTCGACAACTGTAGGGGTAATTTAAAGGGACGGGGACTCAGGATAGGGCCTTCTTGGTGGTAGCCCCTATTTATGTATTTATTATTTATATTTCTATCACGCCCTATACCCAAAGGTCTCAGGGCACGTAGCAATCTTTAAAACTGCAAATTGCAAGTCAGTATATATTAAAAACAATAACATACATAAAAACACCTTTTAAAAAATTCAGCACATTTAAAAAATTGCGCAACTATTAAAATAAAAAATATCTACAGTGTGTGTGTGTGTGTGTGTGAAGTATAATCATAATCACCTTAGCCAAAGGCCAGGGCAAAGAGGTTTGTCTTCACTGCCTTCTTGAATATATACAGGGAATGGGTGTGATGCACCTTGAGGGGGAGACTATTCCATAACCTGGGGGCCATTACCGAAAGGGCCCTTTCCCTGGTGCTCACCCGACTCACTGTTGAAGGCGGTGGGACAACCACCTAAGCTATGGAATAGACTGCCCCCTAAGGCATACCAGGTACTTTCCTTCACCATATACATTTAGGAGATGTATATGGACAGGAGATGAAAATGTATAGGTGAAGATGCACCTATTTCCCCTGGCCTTTGGCTGGTGAAATAGCCTCCCCTTGCTGTTGGTTTTAATGAGTCTGTTTTAAAATCTGTTTCTTACCAATGGAACACCTCCTCCTGCCTTAAATGGGATAAGATAGGTATATAAATAGGATAAAAATGTAAATAAATATATTTAATCTCTCTCCCCCCCCCCCCCGCCTCTTCCATGCATAGGTGAGTGCCAACTTGCCAGGGGAGGAATTGAAAGGGGCTGGGAAAATTGCCTTTCTCTGCCAGGAACCAACTGCAGAGTCACACAGGGTTAAAGATGAAAGGTGAAGGCAACGCTGGTCGCTTTTTGCTCCCAAAAATGTGGGACATGACGGAAGGAACGGAATGATATCAATATCCATAAATGTACGCTTCACTCACTTTTTCCCCACCCTTTTCCGTATTTCTGGTCCAGGGATTTCGGCGTCTGTGGCTCCTTGGAGATTCTGGATTTGTTCCCGATTTATGTGCCTGCTGCAAGGAAGAAGATAATCATGTTCTTAAAAGGAAGCTCATCAAAGCCATTAGCCCATCGTCCTTGCTCCTTAACAAGCAACCCGTAATTATTCTCCCTTCTCTTAATGACAGCCCTAATGAATGATAACCCAGGAGCATCCGCATGACCCCAGGACAATACGTGCTTTTAGCCCCTTATTTCGGATGCAGTACACTTGCAAAGTGGGTTCTTTTAAACACATATTGTCTTCCATGTAGCCCGTATTAGGGCTTTGCATGGAGACGCCCCCGAGGCAAAGCAGGGTTAAATTTGGAATAAAAATTGCATGGAGATGGGCCCTGGGTCCTCTGCTAGGCCAGAAGGTGAAGACATGGGTGGTGTTCCAGTTCAGCAACTATTGGACTGCCACGGACCTTTTAAAAAAAGGTCTGCTAGTATACTGAGCTAGGTGGCCATTTTGGATCACTTAGGGCAGTATACGCTCCATCCCATGAGGACAGTGGGTGTGTGTCACGATGCCCAGCAATCCAGTTTAAGTGCCTGCCCTCTCTGGGAGTAGCTTGGCCCTGTTAGGATGCCGGGTTCGTGCAATGGCCAAGTGAATACTACAGTGTGGACACAAAACACTGGTAGCAAGCGTTCAACAGTGAACTAAAACAAGTTTATTATTATACACAAGCAATACTATAAAAGATAAAATAAGGTTCAGGTATTTGTTGGATTAACTCAGGTTTAACTCAGTAAATCTCTTAAGGCTAGGAGCTACCCCTTTCTCTACAGGAAAATAGTTCCCCTTTTAAAAGACAAACCTCTCCACGTTCCTCTCCCCCTCTGACTTGCTTTGCCACAGCTCATGCCCAGCCAGAGTACCAGAACGTGGCCCTAGATGATCACAAGGCCCAGTCCGTCCTTGCTTGTCCGATCATCCAGCCTGGTCAGTTGCTAGCGAAGTCTTCCACCAAGATCTTCCAGCCAAAAGACCCCTGATCTACTTCTGGTCCAGCTCCTTCAGGATTTCAGCTCCTCTTCTGATTTCAGCTCTTGTCCCAGCATGTAGACCTTCTCTGCTGTACTCTGTGTTCATTTATACACACACCCCTGATCCTGATTGGCTCTAGCCGCAATAAAATGCTGCTGGAGATTCCTAACAATGGTTGCTGTCCCTCCAGCCTGATTGGTGGGAACTCCTTCTCTAGCCCCTCCAGTACTCAGATCCCCGGACAGCTTTTCCCTCCAAAACCTTACTCCAGCCAATCACTGCAACAGGGCCCGCACAGGATTTCCCGCTCTTTTTGCAGCCCAAATCCCAGAGTTTGCAACAAACTTTGCAACAAGGCTGGCTATTGCAGCTTTGCAAGAAGCCTGCAAAGCCCAAAAGCAAAACAGTTTGCAGCCTGCACCCAGAAACCGTCACAGTGTGGCCTCCCTTAAACTAATTATCTATATATATGGCTGTGTGATGACTTACTTCTCCCTGTCCCTCCGGATGAATGAAACTTGGTTGTTCATATTTTGTTTCCATCTGTCCGGAATGCCTTCGGAAAACAAAAGAGAAGCAAGTTAAGATCTAGTAGCACCACTAACGTAGCAGACCCTTGAGACAGGGAAATAAGAAAGCTTCAAAATGGCTTGTCAGCTTCATTGGATTCCCAGACAGGGTGGGCCACAACCCATCCCAGGGTGGGCTGCAACGCATTCCAAGTTGGGAACAAGGCTGTCTGCACTGGGATGACCTGTCACAGACCAACCTCCATGCTGGTCCCCCACTCTGCCACCGAAAAAGGACCTCTGATTGAGCCACTGACCTTCTCAAGTGACTGAAGAGCAGGAGAAGGTATTGCTTTCATTTTCTGCTTGAGATGCCCAGAAGCAATTGGTGGGTGACTGTGTAAGACCAGAGGCCTTTTCAGATCAGTGCCCAAAGCCCAGGACACTATGGGTACAGGAGGACCACAAGCATTTCTGCTCCTCAACGGCCAGAAATGTGAATGGTCTTCCTCTACCAGGAATGTACCAGCCCCCTGGCTGGTGTGTTTGGCCGCCGCCACCCGCGGCACACGTTCCATGATGCGCTGGCTGCTGGCAGTTGGCCAATGGCGGGGAGATCAATACAACCGGGTGGCGTGCTTCCCCACCCCTGGATTGCTTCTCCCGTGCCGCCCTCTTGCCTCGGCATCACCCGGGAGGGTGCTTGGATGCACCCCTGTTGTCCTCCCTCCCCCTCTCTGCGATTGCAGGCCGTTTCTTGCCCCCTCCTGGCACCAGCCAGGAGGAGGAACTCCCACAGCAGCCCCAGAAGAAGAGCAAATGCTCTTGCCGCCAGACGCTCCAGGTAAGTTTGGGGAATAGGTTGGGATAGGAGTGGAGCACAATTTCGTACTCCACACATAATCCACAATCAAGACAGCTTTGGTATGCTTCTAGGCTGTAGCAGCCTAGTGAGCACGCAAACGATCTTTACCAGAGCATACTGGAGGCCTAAGTGCGAAAAGGCCTCTGGAGGCTAGCCTAGATGGGTTGTGGCCTGATCCAGCAGGGCATCCCTTACATCCAGGATGGGAGCATTGGCACCCAAAGAGTTGATCTAACCCCATTTCCCTTTCCGCAAGCTTCAGACTGGACTGTCCACTGTGCTCTTGCTCACCTCTGACGCAGAGCTGAGTAGAGCGGAGCTCATTGTCATGATCGCGTAGCATGTAGTTGAAATCTTCCCACGTAAGTTCTTCCTTGTTCTCAAAGCCTGACTCTTTGAACAAAGATTCGGTGACCTTCTCCGTCCGATCTCCCGGGAGACAGTTGTTCGAGATCTCAATGAAGGACCTACAAGGCGGCAGGCTTAGTCAAAAGAGGGATCCTACGGTAATGGTACTCAGGAGCCCAAGGGACACACCCAATTTACGTAATATAAATATAACATAGTATAATCAATCACACAATATCATTGGACCATAACACTGTTGGAACTGGTGAACTGCAAACACCTGTTCTCAAACTTCTCAAAAGGTTTCCCCTTCAAGGAAAGAGACGTCTGTTTACTTGTCCTGTTCTAATCTCTAAGTCTCTTTCCGTTTCTTCAGAATTCAAGTGTGCGTAAATTTTCAATAATCAATGCTACCAGGGCAGTGTTTTGAATGGACGGATTAAAAACGAGCAAAAAGGAAACCTTAAGAAATACCAATGGAAGAAAAAGAAAAATCTTTACTTGCAGTTCTTCTATTGCATTTTATACAGCCCTTGATAAAGGCTTCGCCAAAACACAGTGGTATTATTAAAAACCACCTTGATTTTTTTTAACCTTCCCTTATCATATGAAATGAGGGCAGGCCTTCTTGCGCAATGAGCTATAAAAGTTGGAATTTCATCTACCACTGGTGATCCATCCATCCATCCATCCATCCATCCATCCATCCATCCATCCATCCATCCATCCATCCATCCATCCATCCATCCATCCATCCATCCATCCATCCATCCATCTATTCAGTTATTTCCATAAAAACAGGCTTTGTTATTATGGATATGGCAATCCCAGCATATCCAAGCCACGGTAGTACTATTTATCCCCATCTGGATATGCCCCCAGGATTTTTTCTTGCTCAGAAAAAGGAATACTCCTTGATGTGGATTCGATCCATGACAGTGGACTAACCACTGGATAGGTCCAGTGAAGTGTGGTCACTGCATTCTTAACCCCCTTTCTGCATGACCTTCTTTGGCCATGCAAGTCCTGTTGTTGTCTTCTTTTACCCTGAGCTTTATCTGAAGCATAAGAAGCAAGGTAGGCTATTTCCACCTGTTCCTCATATTCTCAGTCTTCCATTGGTAATAAAAAGCCTTCATTTAAAGATGGAAATGAACATGTGCTGCCTAACAGAACCGTCAAGACAACCAAATTACTGGATAGCAGGAAAGGTTAACTGAAACGTATTACAACATTTGTAAAAAAAAAGAAAAGATACTTTGATCTTTCTTTGTGGTTCTCAAACAAAATTCTTTCAGGGTGAGTCAATAGGAAATTTGAGGGCAATCTGGAAGAAATTTTGGGAACTTGAGCAAAAGTGAAGATGGAGAACGACTGGTCAACCAGAGGATTCAAACCCATGCATTTCACATATTCACAAGGAAGCTTGATACTCCGCATTACTATTTATGAAACTGGCACATTCATGAGTTTGTCCCTGCCAAGTGGCTGATTTTCTGGATCAGCTGTTCCACTGTTATATCATTCACAGTTTTGGAGATCCATTCTGTTTTTCTGCAGTAATTCATGAATGATGAAACACTGCTGTATATCCAAAATGCACAGGGCAGAAAAAAAGTCAGCTCATGTTGACATCCATATTAAACATGGTGACAAGGAACTCACACATATATCCCTCACAACCTGTTTATGGATTTGTAACATCTTATATACTCTGCTAGAGAAGGAGGAGATACCTTAACATCCTTAGGAATTCTTCCTTTGAGAGGAAACCGTTTCTGTCTGTATCATACATCGTAAACATCAATTTTGACTTCTCTTGGGGGGATCCTGGTAGTGGGAGAGAGAAAAGAAAAAATGAACATAGGCCACCCATCAGAGCCACAGAGCAAAGTATATGGAGAGGTTCTCAAAGACTAGTCCATCATCAGTGTGAACAGACTGTTTCCAGGTTGAAGAGAAAGAGGCACGATGGCTCTAAAGGCCATTTGTAGGGATTCGAGAGCAGGTGACTTTCTCTTTTCTCTCTTTGACTTCTGTTTGATACAGCCCAGAAATAAGGATGTGCTTGAATATTCATAACATTTGCAATTCATACAAACTTGGCCTAATTTGGATATTTGAATTCGAATTGGGAGAGAGGCCTTTATCCAGCAGTGGACTGAAAATGGTTATGTGGAATGCCGATAATCGTTGTGACGGTTTCAGGGTACAGGCTGCAAACTGCTTTGCTTTCTGGCATTGCAGGCTTTTTGCAAGTTGCAATAGCCAGCCTTGTTGCAAACAGTTTGTTGCAAACCCCAGGATTTTGGGCTGCAAAAAGAGCGGGAAATCCTGTGCGGGCCCTGTTGCAGTGATTGGCTGGAGTAAGGTTTTGGAGGGAAAAGCTGTCCGGGGATCTGAGTACTGGAGGGGCTAGGGAAGGAGTTCCCACCAATCAGGCTGGAGGGACAGCAACCTCTGTTAAGAGTCTCCAGCAGCATTTTATTGCGGCTAGAGCCAATCAGGATCAGGGGTGTGTGTATAAATGAACACAGAGTACAGCAGAGAATGTCTTCATGCTGGGAGAAGAGCTGAAAGGAGAAGAAGAGCTGAACCTGAAGGAGCCAGACCAGTAGCTGACCAGGGGTCTTCGTGCTGGGACTGAGGCTGAAGGGAACAGAGGAGCTGATCCTGAGGGAGCTGGAACCAGTAGCTGACCAGTGGTCTTTTGGGCTGAGTGATTTCTGAAGGAGGCAATCGGGTGGATTGTGGCTCTGAGGGAGACTTCACTAGCAACTGACCAGGCTGGATGATCGGACAAGCAAGGACGGACTGGGCCTTGTGATCATCTAGGGCCACGTTCTAGTACACTGGCTTGGCTTGAGCTGTGGCAGAAGCAAGTCAGAGGGGGAGGAACGTGTGGAGGCTTGTCTTTTAAAAGGGGAACTATTTTCCTTTAGAGAAAGGGGTAGCTCCTAGCCTTAAGAGACTTGCAAATTTAAACTAACAACTACCTGAACCTTATTATTTTCTAGTATTGCTTGTGTATAATAATAAACTTGTTTTAGTTCACTGTTGAAACGCTTGCTACCAGTGTTTTGTGTCCACACTGTAGTATTCACTTGGCCGTTGCACGAACCCAGCATCCTAACAGGGCCAAACCACTCCTAGTGAGGGCAGGCACTTTCTGGAACGCTGGGCATCGTGGCAATTTGGTGGCAGCGGTGGGATGAATCTTGATTCAGTCCGCTTTGGCCAGAATACTACAGTAGCAAGCAATACTGTGTGTGATTGAGAAGGGCAGCCAGAGTTTGGCTCCTTTGTGAATGAGTCTGGTGTCTGGACACAGAGCCCTACGGTAGTGCCTGTGGGTCAGAACTCCTCCATCCCTGAAGTGTGTGTGTGCTAGACATCAGGGAGGGCTAGTAGGTACGGGCAAGCAGGCACAGGTCCTGAGGTAAAGGCTTTGGGTACTTTGTAAGGACCTGTTGTGCTGTGAGCCCTAGTATTTGGGTGAGCATAGCCACAATATAGTGGGGTCAGTAGGTTTGGTGGCCGGAGGTAATTGCTGAAGGTAATGAAGTACGGTCACCAGCCGGACGCTGAACCACGTGGCTACACCCAAGTAAGCCTGGTTCCGGAGGTAATCCGCCTGGGTAAAGTACGGAACCAGGGAGGGAATTACGTCCCCTGAGTGTTGGTTACAAATAGCAGCAGCCAGCACGGTAGATCAAGTGGTGGGGAGTCCCACACTTGATGCTAACTAGGAGAGGGGCTAAAGCTGTTCCAAAGGGTCCAGGGGGACTGCCAGCTAGGTGTGTTGGTGGCAAGGGTCCCAGAGCCAAACCAAGGAAAGCTGTTATGGAGTCTGTGGTGGAACAGGAGGTTTCAACCCCAGAGCCAAGTGTGGGTGCAGGCCCAGGGACTCCTGAAGCTGTGCCAGGAGTGGCACAGGACAGAGGGCTCACTGAGCTCAAACTTAAGCTTGAGTTCGAGCGGGAAATGAAGATAAGGGAAATGGAGATGAAAAAATTGGAAAAGGAAATGGATATGGCTAGAGAAAGGGAGGCCAGGGCTCATGAGCTGGCTGTCCTACAGTTAAAAGCTAGCCAAGGGCAGGGTGCCCAAAGGGCAGTTCCTGGACAGGGTGATGGTGGCACCCCTAACCCCATGAAAGTGGATATCAAAAGATTTCCATTGTTCTCCAAAGGGGATGATATTGAGTCCTTTCTTCGGGCTTTTGATCGGGCGTGCATGGAATTTGAGGTTCCACAAGAACACAAAATGATGTACTTGAGATCACGAATTAGCGGTGATCTGCTGGACCTTTATGCCGCCCTTTCAGATGAGGAAGCCCGGGACTATAAGGTGTTCCAGGAGCGGGTTAAGCAACGCTTTAACCTAACCGCAGAACACTATAGGCAAACCTTCCGGAGTGTTGAGAAGAAGGAGGGGGAAACCTATATGCAAGTTGCAGCCCGCATGGTGCGGCACTTATGGGATTGGGTGAAAGAATCCCGGGTCAATACCATTGACCAGTTTGCTGAATTGGTTTTAAAGGAGCAATTCATGCAGCTGTTGCCCAACCACATCCGTTGGATTGTGGAGGACAAGGAATGTGTCACAGTGCAAGATGCAGCCCATTGTGCTGACCGGTTAGTGGTGACCAGAGGGAGTGGCAACCTGAAGCAGGCAGATGGGACAGGGAGGTCATCATCTGGTAGGATCAGTTCCTCTGGTCATGCTAACTCAGGTAATGGAGAAAGGGCACAGTCCAGAGTGCCAGACAAGGCCAGAACCTGCTTCCTATGCGGCAGTTTGACACACCTGAAGGCCGGATGCCCAAAGGCGCGCTCCGCTGGGCAGGAGAAAGCAGACACGCATCATTCTTACTGTGTGCGGGCCCCAAAACAGCAGCACGAGAGTGAGGATGATGGGGCTAGACAGGGGCAAGTGGGACATTCCCTGCCTGAGCCTGAAAGCTTTGTAATGATGAACGCTGAGCACCCCCCAGATGTGGAATACATCTGGAAGGTTCAGGTTCATGGTCAGTCACTGGATGCCATAAGGGACTCAGGCTCCGCAGTCAGTGTAATTAAGCCACAGTTGGTACAGGAGGGTGATTATGTTCCTGGGAAGAAGATAAAACTGAAGGGGATTGGTGGCAGTTCCTTCAGGGCTCAAGTTGCAAGGGTTCCAGTACAGATCGGGGCAGTGTACTTGGAACATGACTTTGCGGTCACCAACAGCATCCCTGTGCCACTGCTGGTCGGCAATGATTTAGCCAGGCGTGCAAGATCTAGGGTGGGTAGCAGTTGCCCAGCCCAGGCCCTCAGCACAAGTGTGAAAGCCTTGCAGGAGGCAGTAGGGAAGCTGAGGGAGGAGACATCATCCTTGCAGGGAGAATTTGCACTTTTGAAACAGAGCAATGCAGACAAACAGCTCACAGAACCCAAGAGTGAATCAGCTGGGTTAGGTGAAATGACCAAGGCAAAGGGTCAGGAACTGGCACAAAGTACTAGTGAGCTGGACAATGCAAGAGGCATCTCTCCTGTGAAGATGCCAAGGGGAGCCAAGACCAAATGGCTTCTGCAAACAAGCAAGTTAAAAGGGCTAAAGATGCAGTTAGCTGCAATTGCTTGTGTGTTAAAAAGAACCCTTAGGAGCCTAGGACTCCAAGTGCTTCTATGGGTGAGCCATCTGAGTGGTGACTGGCTGGCGTCGCTGGAAGGGATCCAGGAAGCTGGTGCCGGGCCGGATGGGTCAAGGACCACAGCATCCAGTGCCAAGACCGGGGAGAATGACAGGACAGCGTCTCCAGGCAACCGGGTCAGCAAGGAGCCAGATCCCACAGCAGGACCACAGCCAGATGGGACCAGCACCACAAGTGACCAGTGCAGGAGTGGAGCAAGCAGGCGACCTAACGCCAAGGACCTTGCGGACCAGTGTCACAGGAAGGAGACCAGCAAAGAGCCAGATAGTGATCTTGGACTCGGGGCACTATTTGAGTGATTTTGGGACACTGTGTTAGTTGTTATATAGTTAGTTAAGGAAATTCTTTTACAGAGACTTTGGACTTTTATAGAGTGTGTTTATTAGATAGTTAGTATGTAAAGTTACACTCCTCCTAGGGAGACAAATGTCCATGGGACAGTTGTGCCCCAGGTACATTTGTCTTTTTTGGGGAAGGGAGGGGTTGTGACGGTTTCAGGGTACAGGCTGCAAACTGCTTTGCTTTCTGGCATTGCAGGCTTTTTGCAAGTTGCAATAGCCAGCCTTGTTGCAAACAGTTTGTTGCAAACCCCAGGATTTTGGGCTGCAAAAAGAGCGGGAAATCCTGTGCGGGCCCTGTTGCAGTGATTGGCTGGAGTAAGGTTTTGGAGGGAAAAGCTGTCCGGGGATCTGAGTACTGGAGGGGCTAGGGAAGGAGTTCCCACCAATCAGGCTGGAGGGACAGCAACCTCTGTTAAGAGTCTCCAGCAGCATTTTATTGCGGCTAGAGCCAATCAGGATCAGGGGTGTGTGTATAAATGAACACAGAGTACAGCAGAGAATGTCTTCATGCTGGGAGAAGAGCTGAAAGGAGAAGAAGAGCTGAACCTGAAGGAGCCAGACCAGTAGCTGACCAGGGGTCTTCGTGCTGGGACTGAGGCTGAAGGGAACAGAGGAGCTGATCCTGAGGGAGCTGGAACCAGTAGCTGACCAGTGGTCTTTTGGGCTGAGTGATTTCTGAAGGAGGCAATCGGGTGGATTGTGGCTCTGAGGGAGACTTCACTAGCAACTGACCAGGCTGGATGATCGGACAAGCAAGGACGGACTGGGCCTTGTGATCATCTAGGGCCACGTTCTAGTACACTGGCTTGGCTTGAGCTGTGGCAGAAGCAAGTCAGAGGGGGAGGAACGTGTGGAGGCTTGTCTTTTAAAAGGGGAACTATTTTCCTTTAGAGAAAGGGGTAGCTCCTAGCCTTAAGAGACTTGCAAATTTAAACTAACAACTACCTGAACCTTATTATTTTCTAGTATTGCTTGTGTATAATAATAAACTTGTTTTAGTTCACTGTTGAAACGCTTGCTACCAGTGTTTTGTGTCCACACTGTAGTATTCACTTGGCCGTTGCACGAACCCAGCATCCTAACAGGGCCAAACCACTCCTAGTGAGGGCAGGCACTTTCTGGAACGCTGGGCATCGTGGCAATCGTGATGGTTAAAATTTTGCAAATCTGACCATGAATCCTTTTTTTAAAATCACAGATGTCTGGGAAACCATCAGAATTCCTTTCCCAATCTAGGCTCCAAATGACAGCCCACCACCTCCTAGCCATTATAGTCAGGAAGACTCTTCACCTTTCATGAAGACCACCACGATGTCCAGGAACTCCCTGAAGGAGAGATATCCATTGCCATCTTTGTCGGCCAAGGAGAACATGGATTCCACAAACACTGAGTGGGGCTTAAGCCCTAGGGCATCTGCAAATTCTGTCCTGCTCAGCTCACATTTGAGCACTTCCTGGGAGGTTTCCACACTGAGTTCTCCAGCATCTACTCTGTCAATGTCTAGAATCTGAAACGGGGAAAGCAAAAGGTTGAGCGCTCAGCCCTGCATGATGCAGCCATAGCAATCCAGACACAATTGGGGCAGCTTCCGCTATTTCTCTTCCCTGCCTTCTCCTGTAAATATTAGTTAAAAATTACTTATTGCTGAAAGGTTGGTTGATGTCTCAATAGTTCAGAACATCAATGGTCCTGTAGCAGGAACCCTTACATATCTCTTATTTGTGATTTAACACAAGAGCATGAGAGAAACCTTCAGCAAATAGAAGCGCCCAGTTCTCACAGCGGGAGACTAATCTCTGGCAAGAAAGAATGTGCATCCACTTGTAGAGATGCAAATTCTTACTACATCATGTTTTACCAGGAATCACAAGCAAAGCATTCAGCCATATTCTTTCCCTGAAAAACAGCTCTGAAACTGGCCCTGGTCACACAAGTAGTTTAGGACAACCTTAGATCGTTTTCAGGTCATGTTACTCACATTATTTTTATTTAATTCGTTTTCCAAGCCAGCCTACCCCCATTAGACATCTTAACCTGGAGTCCAGTTTTAGAGGACTGACAAGGTCTGAGACCATCTTGGCATTCCAGGTTGTCTTCGCTTCCACAAGTGTGAGCAGGGGGGACAGGCTAAAGGAGCCTGAACTGTGCTATGGTGGATGGGTCCAGTCTTTCCTTTGGCCAGCTGGCATGATCTTAGGTTGGATTAATGAATAGGCCGTCCTGTCTTAGACTTGTATGACCAGGATCATTGTGGCCTGGGGCAGCACTGGAGAAACAGTGTTAATATACCATGAGGGCTACATTTTGGGACTTCCAAAGGTGCCCTAGATCCTATCAAATCTTTTTCTGACACCTGCTGGGGGGCTGGAGCAAGTGGGAAGGTTTCTCTGCTTTCCATGCTTGGAGAAATTATTCATTTTCTGGTCTCCACAGGAACATAGGGCCCTTTCTGCACTGACTGAGATCAGCCAACGCCACAGCCTTGAAGCTCCACGTGGCCTCAAAGCCCCATGCTTCTGAGGGCTATAAACAAAGGTTCCTAGCCTCAGGGCCACTGATCGAGGTCTCGGTTAGTCCTAAACATGGGGGGCATGCTGTCTGCACACCTCCCGTGTTCTGGATCAGGGTCACAGTGGTTTGCTGGTAGACCCAATTAAATAGGTCTACCAGTGATTCAGATTAAAGTCTCCTGAATGTGGATCAGGTTCTGGCTAAAGGAGGCAGAGCTGTACCAGTGGAGAGGGGAGGCACCTAGATCTGCATTAACACGAGGATTTTGGGGCACAGATCTGGATTAAGGGCCCTTGCAGAGAATTCATGTCCCCTCTGCTTTTCTGAGGGTGGTTTGCTGTGGTTTTCTTGGATCACATGCAAACTGAACCACCCTGTTGTTTGAAAAACAAATAAAAAAAAACCAGTTTGAATCAATCCCGAACAAAGGGTAGCTGGTTCAATTCGATTCGAACTGAACCACCACATTTCAGTTTGTGTACATCCTACTCATTACAGGCCTTTCCCCATGAGCAAAAAAGGCTTTTTCCAGGTACCTGGGCAAATATATGCCTGAAAAAAGTCTCCAAAATCTCCTTCCTCTGCTCTTTGGTTACTGCCTTTTTCAGCAGCTGCTGTTCCTTCATCTCAGATACGTGCAGAGTCGACCCATTTCTTGCCAGAAAGTTCTTCAGAAGTCCAACAAAGTCCTTTGTCTCTGCCTCACTTTTAAACTGGAGCACCTGTGGGTACAAAATCAGAAATGCAGTGGAATAATTAAAATAACAATAATTCCCCAGGCAATCCAATAAAGTCTGGAGTGCTGTGGGCATAGATAAGCTACACACAGCTTGCTCGATATGCTTATGTGTATATTTATTAGTGTCATGCCTTGTGCCGTCCCTGACTCCTCGGGCGCTGAGCGTGCCAGCCCTGCCAACCAAAATGAGGGAGGCACACCTTATTAATGGGGTGCGTTCCCTCAGATGCGAAGTCCTCGGACTCAGATGCTGGGCAACTCCCAGATCTGAGTTCTCTCTGGAGAGAACGATAGCACCTGAGGCGTTCAGCCCGCCTCCATGCCAAACAGCTGCGCTGGTAGGGGCAGGACAGTCTGAGCCCAACATAAGGAAGTCACACCCAGCAACCTCCATTGCAAACAAAGGATCTTCTTGGCAACCCCTGACTCATGTAACCTCTGGACTCCTGACTCTGACGGACTCCAGACTGATGGCGAATCTCTGCTAACCTGATTCCTGGCTTGTTTGACTACGTGTAACTCTATATCCCAACTGACGCTTGAAACTGGCTTGGCTTCTTGCATGTGCATGCTGCTGCTGCCCGCTCTGGACACGACAATCAGGATTTTTATACTGTGGTATTACGAGTGTCTCAAGGTGGTGTATTAATGAAAACCGTAAGACCATGAAAACATAGAACAAAGTAGAGGGCAATGTTACTAAACAGCAATACTCAAATTATATAAATGCTCTTTAAGGAGTGGCAGAAAACATCAAAAGCGGGTGCTTGGTGCACCTCTGGGGGGAAGATTTTTCAAAGTCTAGGGGCCACCACTGAAAAGGCCCTCTCTCTAATGGTTTGTCTGCTGTCTATTGATTTAGGTTTATTATTATTATTTACATTTCTATCCCACCCCATACCCAAAGGTCTGTGGGCAGGTTACAACCTTAAAACAGTAGATTAAAACAGAATATACATTAAAACACTTTAAAAATTCAACAGCACTAAAACAATACACATTATGTTTAAAATGATGGTTTTTGTTAGTGTTTTAAGGAGTTCTTCTTCTGGACTGTGTCAGGTGCTAAAAGGGATTGGTATGTGAATGAATAAATATTTCTGCATTTGGTGCCATACCAGGTCATATTCTTTGGGGATCTTCAACAGCAAAGTTTTGCAACCTTTATTGTTGGATAAGATGGTCTCCAGCGGCTGGTGGCCCCTCAAGCTGATGCTTCGAAGCACAGACAACTTCCCATCAAGAACTTTGATCACATTGCCTTCATGTAGCTGAATGTAGACAAGCAAGCTGGCAGTCTTTGGATCTTGCCATTCAAAGGCTGGGGAAAGAGAATTACATTAGGGCAATCTCTGAAAGCAGTACCAGATTTGGGGGAAAGGAAAAACCCGGTTTAGGACTATAGCTCCCCTGAACCTGAGCTGACATACAATGAATAGGATGCCTAGGGAGATCTATGCCCTACAAGGCATCCTTACCACCCGGTAGAGAAGTCTGACGTGAAAGTTATCTACTTTCACCACAAGGCATGTTGTACAGCAGCTAGAAAGCACATCTAGGTTCAAGATGGCACATGGACACATTTCATGGAAGAGATCACATGTACTAAGGTTCTAAATATTAGGGCATTAGCCTGTAATCTCTAGAGGAGTAGCTTGTAATCCCTAGATACAAGTTTTCTATTGGTCCATATTTCCTTCTTCCTCTGGTCTGTCACTCTTAGTGGCCAAAGGGAATCTTACGGCCAGAAATGGAAAAATCCAAAAGACCAGAACCATACCAAAAATATGGATTTGCTTAAACAGGAGTTTTCCTAACACAAATGGGTTTGTCTTGGGACACCATATACCCACCCACCTGATTTTCCAAAAATAACAGTGTTCAATACACAGAGACATTCATAAGTAAGGTACAATTCAATGGCGGATCATAGTTTCAAGCATATCCTAAATCGTATCTTCCCCCTTTGAAACAGTTGCTCTTTGTTTCCGTATGCAAAATGGCCCTAGGTTGGGACAACAGATCTCAGTAACACGGAAAACACCTTTATGATTAATGATTGCTAAATCACCTTATATACGCATTCACCCCATTTTGTGTAAGGCAGTTTTTCTTTTTCCTTCTTTCCTTTTCAGTCAATCCCATGCAACTTCTCTTGTTTAATTCAATTCTGGAAGTTTCCAGTAATGCAATTTGGCAGCTGAAACAACTTTGACGCACTTTGGTAGGTTGAACCACCCCCTCCACATTGCAGCTGACACATTGATAAGTCAGTTTTGCCTTCTGCAGAGCCCTTTTGCTTGTTGAAGAAGAAGAAGAGGAAGAAGAAGAAGAGGAAAAAGAGGAGGAGGAAGAAGAAGAAGAAGAGGAGGAGGAGGAGGAGGAGAGTGGGCTTTTCTACCCCGCTTTTCTCACCCATTTAAGGAGACCCAAAGCAGCTTGACAAACCTTCCTATTCTTTTCCCTACTACAGACACCCTGTGTGGTAGGTGGGGCTATGAGAGCTCAGAAGAGAACTGTGACTAGCCCAAGGTCACCCAGCTGGCTTCATGGAGGAGCGCAGAATCAAACCCAGTATTCCCAGATAAGAGTTCGACTCCCTTAACCACAAGACCAAAGTGGCTCCCCATTTCAGTGCAATTGGTTTACTCAGATTGATGTGACCTCATCCTTGGTGCCAATAGCTTCATTCAGTAGGCTGGGTCTCTACAGGCGATTCCACACTGGTACATCTGTCCAGCTAGCATACTAGGATTCTCCCTTCTACACTCCAATGGAGCCTAAGGAAGGGCCCATGCCTTAGACCACCTCCTGGGAGCAGGGCTTCCCTTAGTCTGCATCAGCATGCAGAAGGGTTGCTCCTAGGACGCTTGCTGGTCTGGTACACCAGCCAGTGGGGAGTCGCCCTGTGCCTGTGGGCAGCACTTGAGATCAGGCCAGGTGTTTTTGGAAATGTCTCACCTTGCACACCCTCTGCGGAGACTTCTGCACGTACGGTGGGGTTTTGCTTCTTCTGCAGCTTTCTGAAAGACCTTCTCCGGGAAACAGCCACGATCCAGGCAACAAATAAACTCACTGCAGAAACAATAAGACAGGGGAATGGGGAAACTCATCAGGATCGGCTTTTGTCACGATCTCGGCTAGGGGTGTGCACAAATGCAATTTCTGACATTCGATTCAAATAGAATATTCGAATGTCCAAATTTGTACAAATAGAGAAAAAATGGATATATCAAAATTTGAACTAATTTGAATACATCCGAATCTATTCGTACAAATATTTGATACGAATTTGATAATACGAATGTCGACAACATTCTTATGTTTCCATAGGCATCCCATTTTTATCCCGTACGCATTCCGTATGGATGCATACAGATATGAATAAGATACGTATGTAATGCATACAAATGTCCCGATTACTTGAAGGAATGATTCAAAATATTTCTATTTATTCTAATATTAAAAAACGAATGTTTGGACTTTCTATTTGAATTCGAATGTCCAAATTCAGCTGAATTTGATCGAATAATGAATTCTTGCACATCCTTAATCTTGACTTGCCACCAAGGCTGTTTGCTCCGATTTCCACATAGCTTTTATTTATTTTTAGTACACAGGGAAAAAAAGATTCAAGTCATTTCCCCACACACACAATATTTGCAGTCTTGCACCTGAATTTGCAAATACCTGATAAAGGGTTTTGCTTTAGAATCTGCATCCCTTGCAAATAATTTCACCTAATATAACATGCCTCTGAGCAAGTATATTGTATCAAGTAAAATGGTCACAGGTCTGCGCTAAGCAATAATACTTGCATGGTATCCAGTTAAAAAACACAAACAACATTTAGTGCTGCCTCTGTTAATGTCTTTAAAATATAACAATTTCTGCTCTGTTCTGCCTATCTGGTAGCCTTCCTCTCTTATTTTCTTTCTGTTGCAAGAGATGTCTCAGTTGCTGCCAAAAACCTTGATGGTGTTTGAGTTATATATTTATTAATTCTCCCAAGGGCCAGCTTTAAGTATCAGTTAACAGATCTCCTGGGACATTTGTAGTGATTTCGTATTGGACACTATATCAGACCAGCAGGAATACTAGCGAACCTCCTTCCACCAAAAGGTTGAGATCCAAATGAAAGGTTTGGATCACAAAGTCTGTCTTCACCAAACAACTGAACATATACACAAAATGCCTGACCATCCTCAGAGGGAAACCTTGATCCATAATCAGGGGGCTATCACAGAGTAGGGATGTACACAAATACTCGAAAATTCAAAAATCCGAATATTGAATTTGAATCGGATTTTCAGAAACCTGAATTTCCAAATTCGGTCGAATTTTGGATTTTTCGAAAAACCTGATACAGATTTTTTGAATAATTCAATTGAACAGAACGTTGTATATTGCGTCTGAATATCAGCTCTATTTGTGCTTATAACATGAGATGACAACGGGATGCAAATGGGATGCAGGCAAATTAAAAAATCAGATACAAATGTTTCTAACACTCGTATCATTCGATTCGAATTGGATTTTCGAAAATACAGATCCGGATAATGCGGATTCAAATCGGATTTTCAAAAATTCAGATTTTTTAATCGAATTGAATATTTGAATATTCGACTCGACTCGAATCAGAATGCAAAAAATATATTAGTGCACATTCCTCTCAAAGAGCAGGCGCTGTCATGTGTCCCTGTGCCTTTAACCTCTGAGGGTGGAGGGTCAGTCTGTAGGAGAGGAGGAAATCCTTTAGCAGATAGGTAATATGGGTGTGCCCATGCTTTCAGGAACTTTTAGGTGAATACTGTATGCTCTCAACAATGCAATCACCAGCTTTATCCAATGCCCACTTCCAGCAGTGAAACAAACCTAGCGGAAAGCAACAGAGAGCAGCAATGGTGACCCCAAATCCAGCTGCGCTCCCTTCGAAGTAGTCCAGAATGGTTAGGGGTACACAGGGAGGCAGGTCTTCTTGCTTGAGCTTCAAGCATGTGTTTTCTATAAGGAAGGATGATAAGAACATTAGTTCAAGCTGATCTTTTCTGGCTGCACCCTTTGTCCTCATCCCAGACATGGTGATTTCAACCCAGGGCCCCAGAACGACCAGCTGAGCTGGTGATGACAAACTGAATTTCTGTGCATCAGATCTGCATAACATTGCTGAACCCAAACGATAAAATCAAAAACAGCAAATGCGTAATGAAATACAGATTGCAAGGCAGCCATTTTTAACCAGTGCGCCCCTCACGATGCCCTGGACGATGCTGAAATGAAATCCTTCAGAATACCGGGTTCGATTCTGCCCTCCCCCATGAAGCCAGCTCGGTGACCTTGGGCTAGTCACAGCTCTCTTCTGAGCTATCACAGCCCCACCTTCCTCACAGGGTGTCTGTGGTGGGAAGAAGAATAGAAAGCTTTGTCAGCTGCTTTGAGTCCCCTTAAATGGGTGAGAAAAGCGGGGTAGGAAAGCCAACTCTTCTTCTATGATGTATTGTTTTGACACTGACATTGTTAAACTCTCAAATCGTTTCCCTGTTTGGGGAACTCTGCAGGTGATCTGGGTTTACAAGTCTGACTACACAGAGGAGAAAGTGTGTTGTAACTCTGGAAGTTACTTTATAGTGCAATCATAGACCAGAGGATTTTTTTTAGCATTTGACACCAAAATCAATAAAAAGCGCCCTTGCACCAAGCTGGGAGGAATGTCATAAGAACCCATTGTAAACATCACAGGGCAGGGAGCAGAAGAGCATCTGTTCTTGCCTTTCTCCTTCTCCAGTTGTTAAAGAATACCGTGTCCTGCCCTAAACCCATTCAAAAGCAGGTGCTTGTCACGCACAGAAGTTTTTTGTGACTCAGAGGAGGAGTGGAGTCCCTTTGTGATTGTGTACTCACTTCCTGTGAAGATGGCCAGGCTTCAGTGCCCCTCCAAGGTGGATTGAAATCTGTGTGGAGACAGTCTATGTAAAATCCCTTTGGACCTATTAAAAAGTTGCCTCTCAGATTCTCTATCAGGACACCCGGGAGCTCTGTCCTCTATCTCAGTGTTGGTGTGTCCAGTTCCCATCTGCCTGAATGGACCGAGGACAATGGAAACTGTAGTCCAAAAGGAGGAGGAGGACAGTTGGCTTCTATACTCCACTTTCCTCACCCTTTTAAGGGGACTCAAAGCAGCTGATAAACCTTCTGTTCTTCTCCCCACCACAGACACCCTAAGAGGTAGGTGGGGCTGTGAGAGCTCAGAAAGAGAGCTGTGACTAGCCCACGGCCACCCAGATGGCTTCATGTAGGAATGCGGGACTTGAACCAGGAGACTCCCAGAGAAGAGTACAACACACCAACCACAAGACCAAACTGGCAGAACTTCAGATAAAGGACATCTACTGCAGAAGATAACACACACACCAACCTTCCTTCAAGATGAACACGTTTGTCTGGATGCTGTTTGAAGGGTCGTTGATGACAGCGGCAAGGACATTTTGAAATGTGGTATTTCGAATATCATCAATCTCTTTCAAAGAGAATAACCTGAAAGAGGAACAGAAAGCCAAGGAAAGGGTTTGGTAAAGTCACGGTTATGGACTCATTGATTTTAACCGTTTCTTTCACTCAGGAACGTTCCATTACTATATTGAATTGTAATCTGAAAAATTGGAGACCGTATGATGAAATAACAAAAAAGAACAATATAGGTTAAAAACAAGAGACCCAACTCCAAAGAGTCATCTACAAATGATCTCAAGTTCAAGTTTATGGTCAAGGTGATCTGGCATTAATGGCAGATGGAAACCAAAACTGCTCTGAGTCCAAAGGTTACTCCATTTTAGAAACTTGAAGCCCTAGGTCTGCAATTCTGGTCTGCTGTTACTGGAACTAACTAGTCATGTTGTTCCATCAATGGGAGATGGAAACCAAAACAGTGGGGTTGGAATAGACAACCCAGCCCATGCCAGAGCTTGCATGAGCTTCGTGGCCACACACTTCCATACCTTCAAGAGCTAGGAACAAACGTTCCTGGCCTTAGTGACTCTGGAGTGCGTTTCTGTGTCCCCTGGAATTTCTGACCTCATGTTCTGATCAAGGGTGCTGGTCCTGCTGATAGATCTGAAATAAATGGGCCTACCAACAATACCAAACAAGGCCTCCCTGTTCAATGCCACAGTCCATCTAACTCAGACAGAGTGGACCAGCGTGTGTGTGTGTGTGTGTGTCCACATAGATTTGCATCACTGTCCAAGGGCCTAGTCACACTTTAGCCGGTAGTCAACAACTAGTGAACTTCCGGTGAAGTACATATGCACTTTGAGGAGGCTGCTCAAGCTTGCCCTGACTCTCTAGAAGCTCACTAATTGTTGATTAGGTGTGGAACTCTAAATCGTGCTCCACAAATTGACCAAAAGCTTACCTGAAGCATCCAGCAGCATGACCTTCGGGTATGGGGCGGGATATAAATGTAAATAATAAATAAATAAATAAATAAATAAATAATAAATAAATAAATAAATAAATAAATATGCCCAGTTCCCTGTGGATGGTGGGTAGGGAATGCATCCACTGCAGAGACATGGTTGCAGTGGCATCCACGATTGATCGCTGACCTCTGACATGACCGGATCTCCAATCTCAGGGAGAGGTGTCCGGACATGGAGTCACGAGAGAGGCTTTTGATCAAGGGTGATGACGTGATTGGCCGCAATACATCCTTCTGCTTGAACATGTCATGGAATGGCCAATCACGGCAGCGAGGAGGTGGACCTTGCAGCTTCAGATGCAGTGGCGCAGGCTGGTAAATGGGAGGACCATTCACACTTCTGGCTGGTAGTGGATGCTTTGGGGAAGCTTCCCTCATGGCAAGTGGGAATGGTCCACCTTTACCAGACATTTAACAGCCCTAGTTCATGGAAGTCTAATCAGGTAAGTGTGAAAAGGCTTAGGTGGCTACTATACAGGCCCTTAATCCAAATTAAAGGCCCATGCTGAAAAGGGCTCAGGACCACCCGTAACCCATGTGGCTGGATGGTGGCTTTTGTCCCTGTGACTCTTTTGACCTCAAGTTTTCCTCAAGATATACCTCTTCTCATGCTCTCATGGACACAAGTGAAGGAATATCAGAAAACAGCCAAGGACTCCCCACTCAGGATCCTAAACTACTTCTGAAGTCTACCAATACTTTCTCCTTTAGATGGAAGCCAACCAGCTTTTCACAGGTGATAGAACAGAGAAGGCACTGGACATTGCCTAAGTCACACTCCTTCCCAGAACTTCCTGGACCTGCCTTTAGGAAAGCCCTCAACACAGATGCTTTGAAGAGGTTGTGTTGACTCTTACCCATTCTTGGTGTTTTCAAACCAAAACCGATCTCCATCTCGTAGGCGAAGAAACTGATCCCTTAGGATAGCACGGAGAAGAGTCCCATTTTCTTCCAGGAGACTCCCAACTGGCAGTTCCACGGAATTAATGTTCTGGTTATACAGTTTGGCGACTTTCTCAGTAAGCTAGGTTGTGGGGGGAAATGACATTAGAGCGGATGTTTTGAGACCCAAAGGGAGCAGGTCCAGCGAAAGTGAAGTAGCTTGCCTGATTCATGAATAAACTGGTTTTGTGATGGTACCAGCTTTACGTTAGCCGTAAAACCACCCAGCCTTTTTGTTTGTTTGTTTCCTCTGGGAGTAGAATTTTTGTTGTTCCACTGAGTCATGGGAGACTCTTGGTTGACTGAATGGGCACCTCCACACAGTTTTCCTGGCAGGGATACTGACCTGGTTTGCTATTCCCTCAGTTCCAGGGCAAGACTGGGAATTGAACCAGCAGCTCTCTGCTTTCCAGGCAGTTGCTCTTTCACTGAGCTACAACCACTCCCAGACTCCATGGGCCCCTCTTTGCAGTTTTCTTGGCAGAGATACAGACGTAGTTTGCCATTGCCTACTTCCAGTGAAAGACTGGGATCGAACCGGCAATCCTCTGCTTTCCATTGAAATATCTATCTATCTATCTATCTATCTATCTATCTATCTATCTATCTATCTATCTATCTATCTATCTATCTATCTATCTATCTATCTATCTATCTGTCTGTCTGTCTGTCTGTCTGTCTGTCTGTCTGTCTGTCTGTCTGTCTGTCTGTCTGTCTCACCCTATATCCGAAGGCTTCAGGGCATGTAACAACATTTAAAATTGGACATATATTAAAACAGCAGTATATATTAATTCAGTAACAGTGTCTGTAAAGTGGGAAGAGACAGTACATTCCCATTTAACCAAAGGCCTGGGCAAAGAGGTGCATCTTCACCGCGTAATTAAACACATACAGTGAAGGAGCATGATGCACCTCAAGGGGGAGACTATCACATAGCCTGGGGGCCATCACTGAGAAGGCCCTCTCCCGGGTGCCCACCCCTTTTACTACTGAGGGTGGTGGGACAACCAGGAGGGCCTCCCCTCCAGATCTTAAGGCATGGGGGCAGGTCAATAAGGAAGAAGATGCTCCTTTAGATATTTGTGGCCCAAGTTCTAATCACTCCAGGGAGAAGGAAACAACTCTAAAGTCGAAGTTATCCACAGATTTTACAGCCCATTAACGTAAGCTCCCATGATCTTGAGTCATCCATCTCTAGTACAGTTCCTGACAAAGGTCATGGGCTGTAACATGTTGGGTAGATTAAAAGCTTTTTCGTATTTTTAAAACCAAAGAGATTTATTGACCTATGTCATCTCTTTTTCCTTACTGGAATGTTGCCTGCTTTTTTCTTATTCATATATGGTATTATGCCTGCACTCCTTTTAGGAAGGAATCCACTTCCTTTGGAATTATATAAGAGACTTTCTTTTCCCATTTTGTCTTTGTTTTCTAGGAAAGAAACCTACACTTAAAGCCATATATGCTGCGTAATAAGGTGGAAGAAATAGTTTGCATAACTGTGCATGGCACTTGACAGCAGTGAAAGTAAAACAAAATCCAGACCAGGAAGTTGACTAAGAGTTGCTGCTATTCTTAGCTGGGAGGGTGTCTTGCAGAACTGTTTTGCAAAAGCACCAGGGAAGAGGTGAAGTCAAAAGCATTGCTTAACCAATCAAAGTGAGGCTTTCTTTGTAGTGGAGGTTCACCCTTCCCCCTACCTTCCTTCCGGTCTGTCTGCAAGGCTACAGCTACGTCGCTTGCAGGGACATTTGGAATAGCCAGAAGACAGGAAAAAAACAAACAAAAAAACCCAGGTCAAACTCAATGGCCCCACCATCTCCAACTCAAATCCAAAAACTTGGAGGAAGGCTTAAAAGGAGTCGAGAAAGGATTAAAAGTAGAACCGAGCAGGTCTGCACTGCGGGACAGAGGTGTGGTTTTTAGGTATCTTCAGCCAGCTCAGATTATTTTTGCATTTATTCCATACTTTGCACCCTTGCGGGCAACTGAGCCTCTCACTGATGGGTTTCCTGTAACAGTGATATTAGAGCAGTAAAAGGGGTGGGAATGTGGGACTGGGCCTTGTCAGTGGTGGCTCCCAGACTGTGGAATAGTCTCCCACCTGAAATGCATCAGGCACCTTCACTCTATGCATTTAGACGAGCTGTGAAGACACACCTCTTTGCCCTGGACTTTGGCTAAGTAAAGGAACAGTCTTTTCCTCCCCATATTCAGACACTGCCATAGTTTTAATATGCTTAATATGTTATGGTTTTAATGTCCTTATTTTATATGCTGTAACCCACCCTGAGACCCTTGAGCATAGGGCAGGAAAAAAATGCAAGTAAACAAACAAACAAATAAATAAAATCATCTCACTATCTCAGTAATATATCAGGAATGCAGCAATTACATACTATAGCATAGTCCCATGATAACTGTGAGTCTTTGCCCATACGGGGATTACCCTTAGCATATTTCCCTCCTCCCCTTGTGGCTTCATTATCTTCAGAACTGTACCGTTTGATTTTGATCCATTCCCTCCAATTCATTTGTGGGTTTGAAATATTCTCGGATTTGATTATAGGTAGGCAACCCAAGGTCTCTCGCACGCTGGATCCAGCTAGCCACAAAGTCCACGCGAGAGTACTTAACTGCTCCGTACCAGTAATCTGTGCAAGGGAATAATACAAAACATAATATGCAAATCAAATCAGCACCATTTGGTGCTGTTTGGGCACTGATTGGGAGTAGGTGTGAGACCGAGATAGAGTCTCGGCTGTCCCCATGCCATTCACCATAAGACAGGGTGGGGGCGGGTTCAGCTATCTCCAAGCAAACCGCGCCGGGATCATGATTTTGCTCCCTTTCCCAGGCAAGCTGCTTGCTTGCCTTGAAAGGGGAGTAAAAGCAAGGGAGTAAGGGGGTGCAGAGACTTGAGTTCTCTCGCTTTTCCAGGGAGGCAACCTTATTGCCCCCCTGGAAAAGTGAGAAATCTCAAGCCCCTGCAACCCCTTTTTATGATCTTGGCTGATGGGACAGGGGCTTGGCTTTAAAACTCAAATCTCTTTCCTGTCTGCCGAGATTGTGAAGTCCGGCACCATCCCCATGCGTGGTCTTGGCTCACTTGGCAATGCATGCCAGGACCCCAAACCATGCCAAGACTTGTTTTTTCAGGTACCAAATTTGGTCCTGGTCTGGCACGGTTTGGAGCGATTTGGTCTGCTTTCTGCAGACCAAATCTAAAACACATGGGGACACCCCTTGCCAAGACCGCATTCGGTACTGGACTAAACTTGCATGGGGACATGCCCAGAGAGTTCTTCCACACATATGTCAGGCCAATGGGTCCTGGGGCAGGCCTAGTGGAAGTGACCCCTGACTGATGTATACACAGGCCAATCGTGCTGCACCACCAGCGGCCCTTGCACCTCGGGCCTAATCAGAGCCTAGGGGTGGGTGCTGCAGTGTCACATTGCCATCAGGTCCTAAAGTCCCATGAGGACATATGGGATCCACGCCATGATGCAGAACTACTGGGACTAGGGGTGTTTTTCCACTGTCACTAGAAGTACCCATTAATGGGTACTTAATGGGTACTTTTAGTGACAGTGGAAAAACACCCTAGATTCCCCAAGGGCCAGATCCCAAAGATCCAGTCCTCCTTAATCCAGATTAAGTAACTTAAGTGCGGAAATGGCCCAATGCTGGGATGCCAGAAAGGGGTTGCCAAAAAGCTGAATTCTTCTTCCCTCACTTTGGCAAAGCGGTAGAACAGCTCAGTGTTGTGTTTTGTAATCTAAAGCCTGTTGCAAGCACCAGGAAGCCTTTCCTACAATTCTCTGAACTTGCATTATATTGTGGACAGAATCTGGAATCTCCAGAGGTCACCGTGCTGAAGGATCATAGAGGTTAACAATCCAACTAATGGACTTTTCTAGATTCTGACTACGGACTTTTGAAAGCTGTGCATGGTCCCATGATTCTGCATGTCAGCCGAGTGCAAGAGATGGGGAACTCAGAATTCTGCAGACTGTGTGGGCAGAGGAAACATCCTTCCCTCATTCTGAACATGTGGGAGCTTTGGACAGAGGCTTCAGCTCCAGCTGGCATGAACTTCATGCCCCCTCCAGTTTAGTCTAAAAGTTATAAACAGAATTGCATCAGAGCACCAAGGAGAAGATCAACGTTTATTGCTTCACCCAGAAGGCCCAGATGATGAAAAAAATCTCTTCCTGTACACAAAATTTTCCACAGCTTTTCTTAACTGGTAAAAGAAAAAAAAAAAGAAAAAAAAGGAGGAAGAGATTTTTCATCCTTCTTCTGAGCATCTGGAGGCTATCCATGGTGCTGAAACAACTCAGCCCAGGAGAGCGAAAAGCTCAAAATACTAAATCCTGTTTGCTGCTGCTTCTAGTGTTACAGTGAGAAAGGAGTAGCTTCCAAAGGGCTTTGAAAAGAAGAGGCAGAAAATCTCTTACCTCGGAGGTCGTCCACCACAATACTATCTTCTTCCTCGGCAACCTGAGAACTCATTCCAAGTAGTAGGTTGTCCACATCTTCAGCTGTCTGGGCACTGGGACTCTGAATAGGTCAGAAAGAAGGTGAAGCACATTGTATGGGGCTGGCCTTGAAGATGGTGCAGAACTCAGCAGTTAGTCTGTCAATCAGAACTGCTGCCAGGTGGATCCAACTGAAGATGTCAACCTTAATCTATAAGGGCCTAAAAGGTTTGGGCCCCCAAAATTTGTCCATGCCTTAAGATCTGCAGGAGAGGCCCTCCTGATTGTGCTAACACCTTCAGTACTTAAAGGGGTGGGGACCTGAGATAAGGCCTTCTTAGTGGTAGGCCCCAGACTACGGCATAGTCTCCACCCTGAATGCACCATGCACCTTCATTTCTGAGTCTTACTGCTACCTCTGAGGGCTCTCTCTTGAGGCAGCCTCAAGAACTGGAGCAGAACAGGCTGTCCAAATGCAGATAGACTGTCCCAGGGTTGCTTGTTCTGGGACAGAGTGATCTGCCTTGTTTTCCTAGAACCATAGAGTTGGAAGGGACCTCTAGGGTCATTGAGTCCAGCAATGCAGGATTTTCTAGACCATCCCAGACAGATGTAGGTCCAGCCTCTGCTTGAAGACCTGCAGTGAAGAAGAACCCACTACCTCGCGTGGCAACCTATTCCACTGACTGATCTTCAGGAAGTTTTTTTCTAATACCTAATCTGTATTGACTCCCTTGAAGTTCCATACCATGGTTTCTAGTTCTCCCATCTTGTGTAAGTGAGAATGGGGATGATCCCTCTGCACTGTGACAGCCCTTCAGATACTTGAAGACCGCTATTGTATCCCCTCTCATTCTTCTCTTCTGCAGGCTAAACATTCCTAGATCCTTCAACCCTTCCTCATAGGACATGCTTTCCAGACCACTAACCATTCTGGAAGCCCACCTTTGGACTTGCTCTAGTTTGTCAATGTCTTTTTAAAATTGGGGTGCCCAGAACTGGACACAGTACTCTAGATGAGGTCTGACCAAGGTAGAGTAACGAGAAATAATTACTCCTCATGACCTAGACTCTATGCTCCTCTTGATGCATCCCAGGATGGTGTTTGCCTTTTTTGCAGCTACATCACATTGTTGACTCAAGTTCAACCTGTGATCAACTGGTACACCCATATTCTTTTCACTTGCACTACTACTCAGGCAGATTTTGGAACAGTGCATGCAAGTGCAGAAAGGGCCCAAGTCTGTACCTTTCGGTTCCAGTAACTGTTGCACACACGGAGAGCAGGGAAACCGGTGTCACTGGAGTTACTGCAATCTGAGTTCCTAAAAGGAAACAAAAGAAGCATGTTGATAAAGGCCCCCATTTCAGGAAGAACAGGAAAGTAGGGTGCTCTAATCCCTGGCCAGATGTAATGGGAGGAGTGGGTGTCCCATAAGAGCAAAGTGGGTAGAATTCTCTTTTTCCTTTGTTTTGCTTGTTCAGTTCAGAGTTGGCGAATATGAATGTTTAAACTCCATTAGCTTTTATGGAATCAGTTTTCATGTGGATGTGCCTGGCACTGCAGGCTTAGAGACCCTCTTTGTGATTTGTTCTTCTTATTCTGTGCCCTGGTACCACATTCTTTTATCTGCCACACTCTCCACCCGACGATCCACAATAGAACTGGCCAAGACTGAAAATATCTGCAGGATATCCACTCATCCAAGAATCGGACATCCAAAAAGAAATGTCTCCTTACCTCATATAGACTGTGGAGGGGACCATTGTGCTTAGGAAAAGCGTAGAAGTGACCACAAATTCAGGAGAGATCCTGGCATTCACATGTTGATTATAATCTGTGATACAGAGAACAGACCTGAGCAAGATGCTGAATGCAGCCAGGTCCTGTACTTTTATTATCTATCTATCTATCTATCTATCTATCTATCTATCTATCTATCTATCTATCTATCTATCTATCTATCTATCTATCTATCTATCTATCTATCTATCTATCTATCTATCTATCTATCTATCTGTCTGTCTGTCTGTCTGTCTGTCTGTCTGTCTGTCTGTCTGTCTGTCTGTCGGCCTGCCTGCCTGCCTGCCTGCCTGCCTGCCTGCCTATCAATGTCTGTCTGTCTGTCTGTCTATTTATTTATTTAGAAAACTTATATCCTGCCCTTCACCAAATGGTCCCAGGTCAGGTTACAATGAGATTAAAACATCTATATAGTCAGGGTGACCAAGGCCATCTCTGTGCCAAATCCCTGCCTGAACCCAGATTGAATCTAGATCAGCGGTTCTCAACCTTCCTAATGCCGCAACCCCTTAATGGAGTTCCTCATGTTGTGGAGACCCCCAACCACGGGGGCGGAGCAGCTAGGAGGTGGGAGGGAAGGGCAGTGGGAGACTCGTTGCGACCCCTCTGAAAGGGTAGTTTGACCCCCAAAGGGGTCCCGACCCCTAGGTTGAGAACCACTGATCTAGATAATCTGTTTCATCCAAACATGCCTGCAGTTGTATAGTCACTAGGGATACGCACGAACATTCAAAACATATGAAATTCAAACAAATTCGGACAAATGTATCTGTACATTTGAATGTTTCAAATCATTGGAACAAATGTTTCGGAATGTTTGAAATTCATTCAAATGTCCACATTCGATTGAATTTGATCGGATTTCGAATGTTTAGAACATTCCCAGACATCCATTCTAGGAGCCATTGAAACGCCTATCTGCTGTGAATTTGTTTAGCCCTGTCCTTAAACCTATCTTGGCTGGCTGCCTTTATCACATCTTCTGGTAGCATATATACCCTGGACTTGGCAGGAGTTGGAGCTTTCTGGTCATCCTTCTCCATCATATATGGCCCCCTTTGATCAGCCAGCTCTGTTCTACCTCCTTCTTCCCCATGGTACCCCATGTTTCTGGACTCACCACAGAACATACCTTCATAAGGTGGCATCGTTACATTCACAAAGCTTGGCAACCAGTCGTACATCACAATTTTCTAGGAAAGCGAAGAGAAGACATTTATAAATTGGAAAGAACTTGACTCCATAGTTAGCTCATCGGACTACCTAAGGCAGGGTGGTTTATCTCAACTGATAAGCGCTCTACAAGATCTCAAGCAAAAAGTGTCAACACCTCCTTCATGAACATTTTAAATAGATTCCATAGCTTGAGCCCGGGACTTTCCATGTGGAAGATAGTTATCTCATCAGCTGAACCGAGAGATATTAACATGAACCAAGAGACGTTTTAGCAAGGTTCTGTACTTCTGCTAAGAAAACTGCATGGAGGTGGCCACGGAGGTTGGGAGGGGGTGCAGTTCAATGGTAAAGCAAATTGCCTGGAAAGTGGAGGGTTGCCAGTTCGATCCCCAGCCACTCCCCAGAAGAAAGCAATGGCAAACCACTTCTGTATTTCTGCCAAGAAAACTGCATAGAAATAGCCATGGAGGGCCCTATGCAGTTAACCAGAACTCGGTATCCAATAAAAAAGGTCTGGTGCACTTTGATTCATGAGGCCCTGAAGAACTGGGCGTGAGTGAATGATTGGACAGCAAGAACAACAACAGATTACACAAGCTTATGCGCGGGCAAAATCCAGGAAACAGCAGAGGACAGATGGGCCTGGTCACCCGAGGGTCAGAAAGAGCAGGAAACAACTATACAACCACAGCTAGCTCTGCCCTGGTGTTCTGTTCATTGAGTAGCAGTGGCAACCTGTGACATTTATAGCCACCTATAACGTTTGTCTCCTATCCAGGGAACTTTCAGTACTGAGTGGCTAGATAATAGATAGAAGAAGGTGGAAATGTGGGTGGATGGATGGATGGATGGATGGATGGATGGATGGATGGATGGGCGGGTGGGTGGATGGGCGGGTGGGTGGGCGGATGGATGGATGGATGGGTGGGTGGATGGATGGATGGGTGGGTGGATGGGCGGGTGGATGGATGGATGGATGGATGGATGGATGGATGGATGGATGGATGGATGGGCGGGTGGGTGGATGGGCGGGTGGGTGGGTGGGCGGGTGGGCGGGTGGGTGGATGGATGGATGGATGGTGGGTGGATGGGTGGGTGGGTGGATGGATGGATGGATGGATGGATGGATGGATGGATGGATGGGCGGATGGATGGGCGGATGGATGGATGGATGGATGGATGGATGGATGGATGGATGGATGGATGGATGGATGGATGGGCGGGTGGGTGGATGGATGGATGGATGGATGGATGGATGGGCGGGTGGATGGATGGATGGATGGATGGATGGATGGATGGATGGATGGATGGATGGGCGGGTGGATGGATGGATGGATGGATGGATGGATGGATGGATGGATGGGCGGGTGGATGGATGGATGGATGGGCGGGTGGATGGATGGATGGATGGATGGATGGATGGATGGATGGATGGATGGATGGATGGATGGATGGGCGGGTGGGTGGGCGGGTGGGCGGGCGGATGGGCGGGCAGGTGGGTGGATAGTTGAGCTCAAACTTCCAAAGATATTTGTTAAAAGGTCCCCATTCCTTCCATTCCCCACTCACCTGGTAAACAGCAATGACCCATTTGCGTGCATGTTGGAAGAGGTCTTCATCCGACCAGTCAGGGTGCTCTTTAGCGAGCTCTTCTGCCTTATAGTTGTGGTAGCGGAACCAGACAATGCTCATCGCTTGCAGAAACAGGTTTTCATTTGCCCTGGCGCTCCCAAAGTCTAGGGGGAAATGGAAGCAAGCATAACATACCACACAGGGCTGTTGTGAGAATAAAGTAGGGAGAGTGAGAGCTAGGCCTGCTGATGGAAAGGAGAGGAATATTTGTGTAAAAGAAGACAGAAGATCACTCTGATAAGTAAGAAGATTGGATCAACCTTAGGTTTCCAAATGCCAAAGCATCTATAATGCAGTGAAGGCGCCAGAAAACATTGAGCAAAAATGGATGAGGTGCCATAAACACACACAAAACAATAAAATATTATTTACCAGAAGCCTGAAATGAGAACTAGGAGTTTAACCGTCATATCCATATCAAAATTCAGATTATGTGCTTTAAGCTTTATGACTGTAATAAGGAATTTAAACTGGAATTTTAGAATGGCAATTGTGGGTTGTAACTGCAAACCGTCTTGGAATGTTCTATACAGAAAGGCAGCATATAAACAAAGAGATGAATGCATTTTTAAAAATAATTTTTTGCATAGCATTGGGTTGAAAATCTTTTTCAGATCTTGTTTACCTGTCCTTTGTATTATTCCATAAGAACAACTTGTTTGGGCCCCTTTTACAAAAAGTGTCCCACTGGAATGTATCATATAAGGTGACTTCTGCTTTCTTTTTTGCTAAGGTTGCCCGACTTAGGAAATCATTCATTGAGTTGAATGGGGCGTCTTGTAAGAGTGATGGGGGCAAATAATGATGCTATTTTTATTTTGGTCGTGTTCCCACTTGACTTTTTAAAATATGGACTATTTTAATCTGGATGCAGGACTGAGTGCACATTCTGTCTGTTCCCATTTGCTTGATGACAACACGGGCTCAATTTGAATACAAAGATAAAATCATATAAAACATACAAGGACTTTGTTTCTTAATTTTATCCTTGCATGTTTATATGATTTCATCTTTTGTAAACTTGATATGCTCAAATGCATGCTTCACTTTCACATGGCATTGGAGGGCCACGTTTTCTGTGTCCTGAAACCCTTGGGCTGTGCATGTGTGTGGAGAGATGTCAGTTTTAGATTTAACAGAAGCAGCACACAACAGAGAGCAAGAAATTGTAGATACTCAGATTCTGCTGAAAATAATGGGATCCCTCTACAGTCTGCATCAAAATGTTGGTTACTTAATCTGCTGTGTTTGGATATTCTGAAATAAAGGATGGATATTCTGAATAACTGTGCTTTATTCCAGAATATCCAAATATGGTGGAAGAAGTAAACATGTGGATGCAGCTTCTAGGGCTGTGACATTCCCTCAGATAATCCTTGAGGATGACATCAGGGAAGTCTTGTGCATTGACCTGGTATTTTATTTATTTTATGGTGCTTTTCGCTCTCTGATTTTCTTTTCTTGCCTTGCTTTGATTCAATTTTTTAAATCAATTCACCTCAGAATTTTAAATGGGCTGAGGACTGAAAAAAGGGAGCGGTTCTAGATCAGGCAGGGATGGAGAACATGCCTGGGGCAGAAGGTCACAAGTAGTGGTGGCCAATGAGGCTGAGAGAAGAGCAGGAAGTCCCGCCCCTGCTGAAAACTGATTTGTGAGCTGAAGGTGAAGCTCACGATCCAGCATTCAGCAGAGGGAGGGACTTCTGGCTGCACTTACCCTCATTGGCCACCACTGGCCATAAATCTGACATCAGGCACCTCTTCAGAAGAGGGTAACAAGTAATCATTTCTGTAACTTCCAAGAAAGTACTTATTTATTTATTTAGGATTTATTACACTGCAGAGTTTATGAACATCAGACATTAAAAACAACCACAGCAAATAATGGTCACTTCTCTCAAATAATATTAAATGCCACAGTGGAGACAATGAGGTGTGAGCGATTTTTAAATTATTAATATAGTTTGATATGTCCACGTAGTCGTCAGAAATCAGCCACCGCATGATGGCCACAAAGAATGGCAGCTGTAAACTAGGTCTGGAGAAGAAAATCTTCCTGTTTGGTCTAGTAGTTGGGGAGCCGGACTCTTATCTGGGAATACAGGGTTTGATTCCGCTCTCCCCCACGAAACCAGCCGGGTGACCTTGGGCTAGTCACAGCTCTCCTCTGATCTCTCACAGCCCCACCAACCTCACAGGGTTGGTGGGGCTGTTGTGGGGAGAAGAATAGAAAGCTTTGTCAGCCACTTCGAGTCCCCTTAAATGGATGAGGAAAGTTGGGTAGAAAAGGAACTCTTCTGCTGCTGCTGCTTACCAGCAAACTGGGCAATAACCACATTCTAATCCATCCTTACCCAAGATTCCTTGGGGTCCATTTTGTCCCGTGGATGGATCCAAAGCTTTCCACATCAGGCTGCTTGCCTTGGTCTGCTTCGGCAAGCCTTGGTGCTCCCCGGAAAGGAGCATGCCCTTTGAGAAACTCCTTAAGGAATCACACCAGGAATGAGAAGATCCATAGGCAGCACTGCCATCCAGCCAGCCTGTCACTCCATTTAGCTTAAAAGAGAGAGCAAAAGAAAGAGAGAAATGGAGATGGTGAGTTCGTTCTCTCTCTGGCTGTATTTGCAGATTGAACTCAGTACAGATCAGATTCACTTTATCTTCCTTTGGGTGTGTCTGTACAGTAGGGGCGTGAACGAATGCAATTTTTGGGATTCAATTCGAATCGAATATCCAAAAATTCAATTTGATTCAAATGTTTTAAATTCGAATTTAACCAAATTCAATTCGAATTAAGCAAATTCAAATCTACTTGTTTAAATTTTCTATTTAAATTTGCACTTACGAATGCTGACACTTGTATGTGCCCATAGGCATTGTTACACATCCCGTACGCATCCATAGATGTCTGTATGCATCCCCTTGTTATCCCATATGCAACCTGTTTTCGTCCTGTACGGATCCGTACAAACGCGTATGCATGCGGGAAAGATGCATATCTGCAAGTATGCACTATGTACGAACCTGTACACCTACGAATGACTGGATAATTCAAATGAATAGATCCAAAATGTAAAAACCATTCAAATCTTTAAATTCAAATTTATGGACATCTAATTCAAATTCAAATGTCAAAATTTAGATAAATGTGATTGAATTTTGTACACCTTCAAATATTCATTCACATCCCTACTGTACAGTATGTTGCAAAGAAAGTTCCTCAAAAGTATCTTAGAGATGTACCACGTGGTGGCCCTCATGTTCTTACCCATTTCTAATGCTGCTTCTCCCACTCAGCTAACAGGTAAACTTACCTTTTCCCCCACCAGAAATCAAACTCAGTTACATGGAATTCTACAGCTCCCCCTCTGCCTGGATTCTCCCCTCCATGTTGTGCTCACAACAACCCTATCAGATAGCCCAGGCTGAAAGGCAACTGTTGGCCCAAATCTATCCAGTGAACTTCCATGGTGGAAGGGGGGCTTGAACTCTGGAATTCTGGGATACTAGTCCACACACTTTTCTAAGAGAGGACTATCTTCCAGCAGTTTGACCAGCAGAGGAATTCTCCTGTGTAAAGAAGAACACCTTGGCTACTGTTGACTCATCTTCACCTACAGTACATATTAATCCATCTTTGAACCAACTCCAGAGTATGGGTGTGTAAAATGAGATTCATATTTGCAAATTTGATGGGATCTTTCAAATTCACAGACATTTGCACTGAATTGAAAATCTGGATTTTGAATATCCAAAAATGCAATTGAAGTGAATTAGTCTCCTGCTTTGAAAATAAATAATCTGATTCTGTTGCCTTTTGGCTCATGAAAAAGGACTTTTTCAGTTGGGAAAAAGTCACAAAAAAGTTTGCAAAAAAGTTCAAAAACAAATGCAAAAATCCTGTTTTTCAATTTAACGATTTGACAATGAAATGAATTTTTCAGATTTGATAGCAAAATGAATGTGAATTTTTTCCTTGAACTTCTCTACTCTGGAATGATGGCACCCATCAATAAAGCAATGAGCCATTTCCCTCCCACATCATCTTAGAGATGTGCACAATTATTTCTCTGACATACTATTCAAATCGAATACCCGAAAATCCAGTTTGATTTGAATATCTTAAATTCGAATTTAACAAGATTCAATTCAAATTTACCAAATTCAAATCTATTCGTTTGAATTTTTGATTTGAATCTGCACATATGAATGTCGACATTTGTATGCGCACGTCGCATCTTCCCCACATCTGTATGCATCTCCACATGTCCATATGCATCCCATAGTTATCCCATATGCAACCCATTTTTGTCTCGTATGGATCCATACAAATGCGTACGGATGTGGGAAAGATGTGGATCTTCAAGTACGCATCGTGTACGAACCCATACACATACGAATGTCTGGAAAATTTGAACGAATAGATCTGAAATTCTATCTAAATGCTTACATTTGAATTTTGGGACATTTGTTTTGAATTCAAATGTCAACATTTGGCACATTCGATCAGATTTCGAATGCCTATGAATATTTGTGAACATCCCTACATCATCTAACCCAGGAAATCTACTTTGGGGATAGATGAAGCAGAAAGAAAATGGCTTGTCACTTTGTCCAAATGTTCCCTCACTTGGGAGGTGAGTTAGAACTTAGCTGCACCTGGGCAGATCTATCCCTTCCCAAATCCTGCAGGAAAGATCCACCCTTAACAGCTCTCCCAACTGTATTGTCCGGCAGAAATCCTCTGACATGCGTAGAGCACAAACATTCCAAATAGAAAGACATCGATATGGGTGCAGTCCAGTGGGCATTACCGGTTCCCGAGGGCTGTTGGGGCTTTGGCCGGTTCCTAGGGCCCACTGCGTCCGCTGGAAGGGCAGGGCAATGTCACTCAAGTTGTTAGGGTTGAATACAGGATCTCCTTCACGGATAGCGATGTTGAGGAATTCAGCTGGGCAGCCAGGACTCTCCACCTCTAAGATTTCTGACAACACATGAAAACCTACCAGACAGCAACAGGGAAATAAAGGAGTAGGCTATAGACAGCATCAGGAGAGCCACAGTATTTATGAAACTTCTGGGACAAGGAACTACTTCATACTCCCATAAACAGCCCGTTGTGATTGCTTTTAGCAATGTTAGGATGCTGCATGTGCAGGAACTTAGCTGTTCTTCCAGACCTTGGCACTCCCTAAATTTAGTGATTCATTAGTTCCTCACTCCCCAAGAGTACAACCATCTCTTATATAATGCTTTCGTTTGAGTCCTCACAAGCTACTGTGTAATGCAAAATGGTGGCATTTGAGAAATGGTCCTTTATGGGAAACTGGGGGGTGAGGAGAACCAGTCAACCAATGGGATTGCAGAGATGAGGCCCACTCAACCAATGAGGGTGCAGAGATGAGACCTGGTCAACCAATGGAATTGCAGAGATGAGACAAAGCCTGCCTGGTCCTGGCCATCCACACTTCAAGTGCTGGCAGTCCGATTCAGGCCTGGCCCAGCCCTGCATTGGAATGATATTATTATACTATTCAAACAGGCCCAGAAACAAAAATTATGCCTGAGACTGGCAATAAACCAACAGTTAACTCAACAGACAGGCTCTCCTCTCCTCTGGCCTTCCGTGACTGCTGGGCCCACTCTCTTACCCAAAATGCTTTTGGATTACTTGTGGTTGGTGAGAACCAAACCACAACACTGCAGGAAGGATAACTGCGGTATAATCTATGAGCATCTTCTAAGTCTCATTTTTAAGACCAAGAGATTTTCCCCAGATATACGGAAGGGTGGAAAGGGCTTAGTATCAGTAGTAATTATGGAGGAAATAACCGTCTAAATCTACTCGCTCCTGGTCCCACACCCTCTTCAGAAAAGAATTATGGTCTCTAAAGAATCCATGGCCTGTTTCAACACACACGGAGATTAAGCTCTGTCTCAAATGCTACTCAAGCCAGGTGGGGTGGAGATCAAAGTCTTGTCGGTCGCATCTGCAATGGATCCAGAGTGCATTAGACATGGATTGGGAGCGGATTCAAATTGGATTCAGGGCAGATTTGACACTTATTGATTGATTGATTGATTGTTTACATTTCTATCCCGCCCCATACCTGAAGGTTTCTGGGCAGGTAACAACAGATTAACCCACAGATTAAAAACAAGAAATACATGAAAACAAGATACAGATCAAAAATAGTTTAAAAATTCAACAAATTTAAAACAGTACGCTCCATATCACATTAATAGTGACTGTAACTGGGCGGTGCGGGGGAGAATAAAATCACCTCAGCCAAAGGCCAGGGCAAAGAGCTGCGTCTTTACTGCCTTCCTAAATATATATAAGGATGGGGCACGACGCACCTCAAGGGGGAGGCTATTCCACGGTCTGGGGGCCATCACCGAAAAGGCCCTCTCCTGGGTGCCCACCAGCCTCACTAATGAAGGTGGTGGGACAACCAGGAGGGCCTCACTGCTAGATCTTAAGGCACGGGCAGGTCGGATATGTTACGAGGTACATATCAGATATGTATGGATACGTATGAGATATGTATTGGGTTCATATTGGATACTTATAAGATACGTATGCATTCAAACTGGATATTCGTATGAATTTGTATGAATCCATTCGTATCAAAGAGAATCCTACCACATTCAAAGGGGATCTATTCAAACAAATACAAATTTTCTTACACTCGATTTAATTCGAATTGAATGCAAAAAACCCCATTCATGCATATTGCTACTTGACTTTGGTATCGGACTCCACATGAAGGGTCAGACTCAGTTATTCCAAAGAAAGAGGCCAGTAATTGTTCCATTTGATCCTGTCATCCAAATAAATGAGAGGAATAAAGATGTGCAAAGCTTGATTCATGTCCAAAAATCGGATCGCACTGTTTGTGTTCCTGAGAAAGCTGAAGTCAAATTCAAGTCACAGACAGTCTTTATCGCCTGTCATCTTTTTTCCCTACACAAGGCAACAGAATGGGTGCTGGCAGGAGAGAGCCACTTAAAGGCTGTCAACTTACCAAAGAAGACCCCAAGCACTGTTCTGTTTCTCTGATCGGGCAATCCAGACGGCCCTCGTGCGACGGCATCACTGAGAGTGCGCGCATTGGGGACGCGAGGTGGCTGCAGGGCTTGATAGACACCATCGGCATAATTGGCAGGGACCAGCCGTGACAGTCGTGATCCTGGGGAAATTCAAATGGCCATGGCCATGTCGGGTTACCGTTGCTAAGTGAAACATTGTTCTGCCAGGAAGGAAGGGAAGAAGTGAGGGCTGCTGGGCTGGGTTCTCCTGCCAGGGAGGAAGGGAAGGAGCGAGGGCTGGTGGGCTGGGTTCTCCTGCCAGGGAGTAAGAGAAGGAGCGAGGGCTGGGTGGAAGGGTTCTCCTGCCAGGGAGTAAGAGAAGGAGCGAGGGCTGGGTGGAAGGGTTCTCCTGCCAGGGAGTAAGAGAAGGAGCGAGGGCTGCGTGGAAGGGTTCTCCTGCCAGGGAGGAAGGGAAGGAGCGAGGGCTGGTGGGTTGGGTTCTCCTGCCAGGGAGTAAGAGAAGGAGCGAGGGCTGGTGGGTTGGGTTCTCCTGCCAGGGAGTAAGAGAAGGAGCGAGGGCTGGGTGGAAGGGTTCTCCTGCCAGGGAGGAAGGGAAGGTGCGAGGGCTGGTGGGTTGGGTTCTCCTGCCAGGGAGTAAGAGAAGGAGCGAGGGCTGGGTGGAAGGGTTCTCCTGCCAGAGAGGAAGGGAAGGAGCGAGGGCTGGTGGGTTGGGTTCTCCTGCCAGGGAGGAAGGGAAGGAGCGAGGGCTGGTGGGCTGGGTTCTCCTGCCAGGGAGGAAGGGAAGGAGCGAGGGCTGGTGGGCTGGGTTCTCCTGCCAGGGAGGAAGGGAAGGTGCGAGGGCTGCTGGGCTGGGTTCTCCTGCCAGGGAGGAAGGGAAGGAGCGAGGGCTGGTGGGCTGGGTTCTCCTGCCAGGGAGGAAGGGAAGGAGCGAGGGCTGGGTGGAAGGGTTCTCCTGCCAGGGAGGAAGGGAAGGAGTGAGGTCTGGCTGAGTGGAAGGGTTCTCTTGCCAGGGAAGAAGGGAAGGAGCGAGGACTGGCTGGGTTCTCCTGACAGGGAGCAAGGGAAAGATCAAGGGCTGGCTGGCTGGGTTCTCTTGCCAGGAAGGAAGGGAAGGAGCGAGGGCTGGGAGGAAGGGTTGTCCTGCCAGGAAGGAAGGGAGGGAAGGTTATATTTTAAATAATTTTTAGGATATTGCATATATTTTAACTTTCCATTCTTCTGCCCATTCCTTGGGTGAAGGATGGGATAAAATAAATAAATAAATAAATACACGCATACATACAGCACAAAACATTACAGTCTACTGCATTTTTAAGGGGGAAATAATGTAGCATCGGTGGAGTTGACCCAGTTGTGTGTGTCATGGCACAGTCATAATGGCACTATATTTCCCCCGTACGGATGCAGCAAAAGTATCTCAGAAGGAAAGAGACACAGAATGGCTTGGTCATCTCTGAAAACATGAGTGCGCCATTCTTCTGTAAATACATCAGCTGCCTCTGGGATGAAGATCTTGCTCTCTGACTCAGCACTAAGCTCACTGGGAATTTTAGTTACTAGAACTGAAGACAGTTCTAGTAACTAAAATTCAGAAATCAGTTTGACAGCAAACCATTTTCCCTGCATTCCTTTCTGCCTCTGGCCCCACCTGAATGGAGACCCATAGCAGGTGACTTCATAGAAAGGAGCAGGCTGTCCTGTGATTTAGTAGTTCTCAAACTATGGTCCTTCAGAGGTTCCTGAGAACAATTCCCAGCATCCCACTCCCACAGCAGCCACAGGTGCTGGAACTGTTTGTTCAGGGACATCTGGAGGCCCACAGCTTGAGAGTCATTCCCATAACTGCACTGTGCTTGACCACTGCAGCGTCAGGTTAGTTATTATCAACAGAAGTAGCAAGGACACCAACCCATGTTGCTTGAAGTAAGGTTTAGACAGGCAATTAGAAGGTGGTGAATCAGAGAGGTTAAGTACATTACCTGCCCTTGGTGCTGAAAACCCTCATGTTGCATGCACAGCGGTGCGTTACCTGCAGGAAGCATTGACTTCCAAGCTGCCCATTGGTTGATGGTTGAGATGCACCAGCCAGGGCTTAGAAGGCTCTTTCACTAACTGCTAGAGAACTGCACGAATGTATTTTTGACATTTGAATCCGAGTAGATTCGAATGTCATAAAATCCAATTTGATCTGGATATTTAAGATTCAAATGTCTTGAAATCAGATTCGAATCCGTAACATTCGAATCCATATGTTTGATTGTTAGATTTGTATTTAAAGATATGAATGTTGACAACATTCTTATCTGTTATACGTATCTGTGCGCATGCTGGAAAAGTCCGTATTCATCCTGTATTATCCCGTACGCATCCCGTTTTAATCCCATATTTTAAGTGCAAGATTTGGATAATTTTCGGGCAGATTCGTATACGACAGATACGAATCTACACATTCAAATCATTTGAAAAACTGTATTGGATTTTCAAAACTCTGTATTCGAGTTTGAATGTAAAATTTGGATTTTCAAAAATCTGATTTGAGTTTGAATGTTGTTGAAATTTGTGCACAGCCCTACTAACTGCTGCACGCCAGCCTTTGGTGCTGCATCTCCTACTCCAAAGAACTAAACAGAATTTCAATCCACACTGAAGCTAAGAATGGGGCAGCTTCCTGCATGCACAGATTGAGAAAGAGGGCTTCATGTTTGGCTAAATTCAGCTTGTAGATGCAGCCTGAATTGAATTTCCAGACATAATTTCTCTCTATCATAGTACATGAGTTGTAGCCTGTGCAACTTTGTGACGTTTGCAGCTGCATTGGAAGCCTTGGAAGCTTTTCATCCATTCTCACCTGCTGAGTTGTGCCTGTGATACATAAGGTTGTTGTACCAACCATCATAACGCTGAATTTCCCAGTCAATGTTCCCTTGGGCTCCTGAGGAGAAAATAAGTCACAGAGTTACAAAGGCTACAAAGTTATAGGGAGCACTTTCAGGCCCACCATGTTGGAAGATGCTCAGAAGCTTCTGGGGGAAAATAAGAACATAAGTAATGCCCCATTGGACCAGATCCACAGCCTATCTATTCTGCTCTTTCAGAGACCAAGCAGGCAGTTTAAGGAAGAGCACACAGGTTGTCCTGTTCACAATCTCCTAAGATGCTGGCTTGGGAGGCAGACCACCTCCTGCTGCCATCGGTTTCCTTGTGATAACCATGGGGTGTGAAACATAGGATGGATCTCCACTGGGGTAGGATGGAGCCAGCCTGAAGGAGAAGACAGCTCAGCACTAGCTTGGATCAGGCCAGCAGATCATCTCCCCAGGCCCATTAAGTCTGTTGAGTTCTTGAGAATACATGTGTAAGCTAGGGATGGGCACATTATTTGTACAATTTTTTATTTTTTTATTTTTTATTAAAATATTTTTAATTTTTTAATCAAATATGGGACGATTTGGTGAAAAGTGGGATGTAGATAGCTAGATGATAGGTAGATAGATAGGTAGCTTGCTAGGTAGGTAAGTAGATTGGTAGGTAGGTGGGTAGATTGGTAGCTAGGTAGCTAGGTAGATTGGTAGGTAGATAGATGGATGGATGATAGATATTTAGGTCAGTCAGTGGGTAGATTGGTAGATGGTAGATGGATAGATGGATAGAGAGATAATCTCTTTGACTGAATATATTGCTCACTGCAGGTCAGGCCAACAATATGACCCTGTACCATCAAAGTAGGGATGTGCACAAATGTTTTTTTGACATTCCATCCAAATTAAATTGAGTACACAAAAATCCAATCCAATTCAAATCTTTTAAATTCAAATTCAACAAGATTTGATGCGTATTTACCAAATTTGAATCTACTCAGTGGAATTTTTGATCCAAATCTGCACATGCGAAGCTCAACAACATGTGTATGTGCCCATATGCATCTTCCCGACATCTGTACACATCCATAAGCATCCAGTATGCAACCCATTTTCATCCCGTACAGACCCGTACAAATGCACATGGATGCGGGAAAGATGCCGGATTGTTTACGAACCCATGCCCATGTGAATGTCCGAATAATTCAACCAAATAGATGCAAAGTTCAAAATTTGATTTGAATGTTTACATTCGAATTCCGGGACATTCTGTTTGAGTTTGAATGTCGAAATTTGGCACATTTGATCAGATTTCAAATGCCTACGAATATCCGTGCACATCCCTACATCAAAAGCAGAGCCATAGACTCTAGAAGAAATCCAATTAAAGGAAGCTGACCCCAGGACAACTAACTATCAGGGGTGCATCAGACTCACCTATCATGTTCCAAAATATTGCCAAGATGAACCAAAGAGAAATCAGATGCCAGAGTCTATTTCCAGCCATGACTCTCATTATTCCTTGATAATTCCTTCCTAGTGGAGCAAGGAAAAAAAAGAGAATAAAGTTTCCTTATCATTCCTATATTGTCTTTCAAACAAAACCTCTTACATAATTTACGGGAAAGAGCAAAATCTGTACACAGCATAAATTATCCATAAAAGTGTGTCAGAACAAACATCATAATAACTTGCTAGTGATCCACGTTCAACAGGTTTGCAAAATACTAGGCACCTGGGTTTGTGATTTCACTTTGATGGACTTCCAGCTTCTGTTGATTTACGAAGAAGAAGAGGAAGAAGAGTTGGCGTTTCTACTCCGCTTTTCTCACCCATTCAAGGAGACTCAAAGCGGCTGACAAACCTTCATCTCCCCACAACAAAACACCCTGTGAGGTGGGTGGGGCTGTGAGAGCTCAGAAAGAGTGCTGTGAGTAGCCCAAGGTCACCCAGCTGGCTTCACGGAAGAGTGTGGAACCAAACCCGGCATTCCTGGGTAAGAGTCCGGCTCCCTAACTACTAGACCAAACTGGCTCAGTGTGCTTTCGTGGCTTGTCAGGTGACCCTCCAGGGCCCAAAAGAGGTCCAGATGGGCCTCTCTGGAGCTGAGCTCCACACCTAGTCACCGCTAGGAGAGCTTCTGGATGGAATAAGCCATTTCGGAACCAAAAATGGCTCCTCCAAGTGCAGGTGCTCCATCCAAAACCTCCCCCCATGGGGACTACTGGGCCAGGTGCTTAATGGTCCCAGGACCCCTTCTGCACATTCTTGTCCAACTAGCACCTCAGGGAACAATTTACGATCAGAGTTGACCCTTCCATAAACTCAAAGTGACAATTGCCCCTCAGTGTAATGACAGGGATACACAGTCCTGCCTCCTCTAGATCAGCATCCCTTTTCTTCCAAAGTTGCACAGCATTGCAAATATCACAGATAACTGGAGGCAGGGGGGTTGCAATTACTGGGCAGGCTGAACTTAAGTCTACCACAATCCATGTATTAATGGTCAGACATGCTGTGAAATTAGATTTACAGTTAATTATAGGAAGAAAATCCTCGAGGTGTAATTATTGATAGAGACAAAATGACCCTGTGTCTACATATGAGGGAAGGCAATGCATTTCAAGAGCGCTAGGTATGTCTTGGCAGTGAGCATGGTTAGCGTGCCGGACTCATATCTTATAATAACCAGATTTGATTGTGCACTCCTTCATGAAGCCAGCTGGGTGACCTTGGGTTAGTCACAGCTCTCTTCTGAGCTCTCATAGCCCTACCTGCCTCACATCATCATCTTCCTCTTCCTCTTCCTCTTCTTCTTCATGTGATCTGGCATGCGAAGGCATGTGTGCAGCATGTTAGGGTTACCTAAGCGATGGCATTGGTGCACATTCACTGGTGACATTGTTGGAGGCAGGTGTTATGGATGCATGGAGAGAAGGATGGCATGTACTAGCATTTGAGAGTACATGTGTGGGCAGGTTTGCCTTTCCTGACCTCCGGATGGGAAAGGGGAGTGTGAATTTGCCCCCAGGTATAGAGGTTCCCAGAGTAAAGCTGAGCAGAGAATAAGAATATTCCATTCTCTAAATAGTTTTACAATTTAAGAAAAATCACACCACATCAGACACTCCCAAGAATCAGTGATCAGGAACAGATCTAACAAAATTAAATTGCAGATGGGTAGATTTTGGACGAACATTGAGCCTGCATCTGCACACAGTATTTTGCCACACTGCTGCCTACATTTGCCTCCAAGCCAGGCAATGCCTACCCTGATTATGGATGCCACCCACTCAGCAGAAAACTCCCACCTCAATGCTTATGTAGTCCCCTGCCTAACCCAGAAAAGAGAAGCCTTCAGAGCAAGGAAACCCCACATGATGATGATGATGAGGTGACATTTCTGAGACTTCAAGATGGGGTGATATGGATGAAAAAAAAAATCCATCATTTCAGATTCACCCAGAAGGCAGGTCCTTTTAGCATCTTTGATCACAACCTCACATGCATAACAAGCTGCCTGAAAAAAATCTGCTGCAAGGAATCCCCCCCCTCCTCAGAGAAGCCAAAAACAGGTCTCAAAATAGCCAGTATGTTGGGAGGTGAAAAGTCATGGCGTGTCAAGAGCCCACCTGAAATGCCTTCCAGACGGAGCCAACATTCTCATAAGCACATGATTTTATCTTTGCTTGATGGAAGGGAAGCTGCCCTATTGGACATCCACGTTGTCAGCAAGGGGAGGGTCAGGGGTTGGGTGGCTGAATGACAGAAGATGCCAAGGGCATGGAGAACGGAATGCAAAAGGAGGAAAACTAGTTTCTTTCTAGCAGGAAGAAGGAGGGAGGAAAGAGGCTTTTTTTAAACTGGGTTTTCCCCATTTCCTTGCAGCAGAGATACCGTTGTGTTTGTGTTCTGATGCTTTGATATGGGCAGCGAAGGGAGGGGAGGGGATACCGGGAAGCATGCATTAGCCAAGTTCAGTAGCCTTGGGCAATCCTTTCCTTGCTCTTTTCAAGGTCCACGCCTACCATACAAGGAAACGGGTGGGGATATTTCGCTGCCCTGATGTTGGGCAGGACACTTCATCCTCTGGTGATCAGGAACAGCAGTGCCTCACTGCAACCATGCGGTGGGCAGAACTGGGGAGCTCATAATACTGAGGCCACAGATGAACCAAATGCAAGAAAAATTGTATTCGTTTGTATAGATCCCCTTCAAATGTGGTAGGATTCGTATTTGATAGGAACATTCAATTCCATATGAATGCATACGAATAGCATACAGATCCTATATACGAATACATATGAATAGCATATGGATCCCATACAAATGCATACAAACAGTATACAGATCCTGTGTACGAATGCAGATAAATAGCATATGCATCCCATATATGAATCCCATATGAAACTTCATTCGAATTTATCAGAACATTTTATTCGGATTTGAATGTCTGAATTTGGCTGAATTTTATTCACGCACATCCCTAAGTTAAGAAGGAGGAGGAGGAGGAGGAGGAGGAGGGTTGGCTTTTCTACCCTGTTTTTCTCACCCATTTAAGGGGACTCAAAGCAGCTGACAAAGCTTCTATTCTTCTCTACACAATAGAAGTGGGTGGGGCTGTGAGAGCTCAGAAGAGAGCTGTGACTAGCCCAGGGTCACCCAGCTGGCTTTGTGGAGGAGGGCAGAATCAAACCTGGGATTCCCAGATTAGAGTCCGGCTCCCTAACCACTAGACCAAACTGGCTCACATCAAGTCCAAAAATGCAACCCATCCACAGATCTATCCTTTCCCAGCTCTCCTGTCTAAGTTCCAGTTTACACTCAGCAAAGAGTGTTTTACAGCCCAGATGGGACAAACACCTGCTACCAGGATTTCAGCTTTCTGTTTGAAATCTTTTGGCAAGAAAACATGCACTTCCACTGTGGAAAAGGCACTTCCTCTATAAAGATTATCTTTCAGTCTTCCTCTGTACCATAAGGTCTCAGCGCCAGTTAGAATAGTACTGCTGCTATAAAATAATCCTATGCAGCTAAAATGTGTCCTCATTCGAACCACAGCTAACAGGGTCTGAAAGGGAAGGGCAGCTTCCTCTTCAGCCAAAGGACAGAGCAAGATGACTGTGGCTGCGTGCACACCAAAGTTTTAATTTGACTTCAGTCCACTTTCGGACTGAAAGAACACGTCAGCAAAGTGATTGATCATTTTCCTTCCATGTTTTCTAACTCAAAGGTAGATTTTCTGAGTTAGATAAAGCCAAAACATTATCTCACTCTGAAAGATGCATTTTCTCACTCTGAGAGCAGACTGAAGAAGAAGAAGAAGAAGAAGAGTTGGCTTTTCTTCCCGGCTTTTCTCACCCATTTATGGGGACTCGAAGCAGCTGACAAAGCTTCTATTCTTCTCTACACAGTAGAACATCCTGTGAGGTGGGTGGGGCTGTGAGAGCTCAGAAGAGAGCTGTGACTAGCCCAAGGTCACCCAGCTGGCTTCATGGGGGAGGGCGGAATGGAACCCTGTATTCCCAAATAAGAGTCTGGCTCCCTAACCACTAGACCAAACTGGCTCATAACAAAAGGGCCCCCTCAAAAATGTGTGACCCTGGTGTTCCCAACTCTTCTCTAACCCATGGGATGTTCTGGAGACGGGGAGGGGCAGGCTGGTGCATGAACGATCTCACCTGGAAGCCTTCCCTAAGCTACCTCAGACGCCTCATCAGAGATGCTTTTGGTTGCTGCGTCTGATCACAGCCTGAGTTTGGTCAGCAGCCAGTCTTCGTTCTTTGTTCCCCCTGGCTGCCGATGGCACTCCAGAAATCCAGAGAGGGTGTTAATGGGAAGAAATTTGGCAACATTTCCCTGCAACCCTCTGAGTGAAAGACTTTCCCCCTTTTCCACAGACCTTGACATTGCTTTCTTTGTAACACACAACTGCTCACAGGAGGAGAGTGTTTTGGTGCTGCTGCCTTTTATTGTTATTTTTTCAACATATAAATAAACAAAAAGCCAACTTTGGTTGTGTGTAGGCTTTCACAGCCGGTTTCGGGCTTGTTGGTGGCATTTTGGGGTTTGTTATTCCATGTTCTAAGAGCCAAACCCTCTGAAGATGGATATCACAGCAATATCTGAAAGCTCAGTTCTCAGAAAAAAACTGGAACACGGCATAACAGCCCCCCCTCCCAAAAAAACTTTACAAACAAAACAACTAACGTTGCTTTGGAAGTGTGGACTACCTAGCTTGGAAGCCTGTGTGGAAGTTTTTAAAGAATCTGCTGCTCAAAAGCAGTTGAAGGTCTTTTCTTGTTGTAAACTACGTGCCTTCATTTCTGGGAATAGCAGCTTCCTAAAAATATCGCTCTTTCCTAAGAAGGTCTAAGTGCCCATGATTTACAGTCAAGAAAAGCTAGATGGTTTGGCTGGAAAAATGGGAACAGGTCCCTTATTTCATTTCTATCTATTTTATTGGTGGAATTCCCACCCTCTGTCTGGACTTCCTTGAATGGGAAGTCCACCAGTAAAATGGATAGACATGAAAAGGTGTGAGTAGTCAGGCCTGAAGATGGACTGAAAGAGGTCTAAAGTGAAGGTGCGACCATGGCATCTCTCTATATTCCTGTATCTATATCCACACATCTTGTAAGGGTATAGTAAATCTCATGCATGAGATAAGCAGACTGAATAATCTGTAATACATGAGATTGACCAGGAAAAGTTTCAAAGAAGTGCCTTTGGCGCCCCCTACCTGCTTTGGCTGTATATACATCCAATAAATCTGAAGGTTGCATTTTGACTACCACTGTTCTCAATACAAGTGAAGTTTCAATGAAAGTGTCACTGCATGGACTGCAGGATGGCAACTGGCCTTTCCCTCTCCCTTGCCTTCTCCCTGCTTTTCTGCTTCTCTCCATCACTAGCCACTCACTCCGCCAGAAGCTCAGGACTGTTCCATGCTCAGTGGATGTTTTTTGGAGTTTCTCTCCTTTGCGAGTCCCCACTTTAGATTCACACTGCTGCAAAACGTGCGGTTGTCCTTAGGGTAGTGTGCTGTCTCCATTGTTTATGGCTGGACAGTGTGCTGTTTTGTGAATCCAAAGACAAGAAGAACTTTGGTTTCAGATCTTGGATTATGTATGTAAGAACTTAAGAACCTAAGAGGACCCCTGCAGAACTGGGTCCACACAGCCCATCTAGTCCAGCAAGTGGTCCGCCAATTGCTTCTGGGCATCCCAAGCAGAGGGCAATTTGGACCTGCTCCTGGCTCCCAGCAAATGACGCATCCTTAGAACGTCAGAGGAGCCCTGCTGAATCAGACCGCAGCCCATCTAGTCCAGCAAGTGATCCACCAATTGCTTCTGGGCATCTCAAGGAGAAGTTAAGGGCAAAACCTTCAACTGCTCCCAACCCACCACAAGTGGTCTTTAGAGGCATCCTGCCTGCATCTCCAGTCTGGAGGCAATACCTCAGCATCTGTTCTAGCAGCTACTGATACACCTGTCCTCTGTGAATTTGTCGAACCCATTCTTAAGGTTATCCAGACTGGTTTGGGACACCACCTCTTCTGGTAGTCAGTTCCATAGACCAATGACCCCCTGGATGAAGAGATACTTCCTCTTGCCCATAATAACTCTCCTGTCCATTAGCTTCATAGAATACAAAAAGTATTGCAGTTTCCCAGCTTTTGGGGTGTCTTTTATAGATATGGACACCCATTATTATTATTACTATTATCATTATTACTATTACTACTACTACCACTATTATTAATGAGCCACTTTGGTCTAGTGGTTAAGGAGCCAGACTCTTATCTGGGAATACTGGGTTTGATTCCACCCTCCCCCATGAAGCCAGCTGGGTGACCTTGAGCTAGTCACAGCTCTCTTCTGAGCTCTCACAGCCCCACCTACCTCACAGGGTGTGTGTGGTGGGGAGAAGAACAGAAGGTTTGTCAGCTGCTTTGAGTCCCCTTCGATGGGTGAGAAAAACGGGGTAGAAAAGCCAACTCTTCTTCTTCTACTATTACTACTACTATCATTATCATTACTACTACTACCACCACCACCACCACCACCACCATTATTATTCCTAGATCTTGGTATATAGCTGACCTGGATTGATCTCTCTTCTGCTACTGACTTCTACATTTTTTTTCAAAAAAATGAAGAAATGAGATATTATAGGAGAGCAAATAAAGCTGGGCATTGTAGTTTGCCATCCATTGGGTGGCAATTCCTGGGCTAAAAGTGGCAGCCAGAGCTGTGACCGCCTAACCTTCTTGTCCTACTCCATGGCACCCAACTCAGAAAGGGGCATCTTTCATAACTAGCAGCATACTGGAACTCATGCTCTTTATAAAAGAGCCTAAAAAAGGTTTACGCAGAAAGAGGAAATAAATCAAGCAATGATATTTGTGTCATATGAACTTTTTCTGAAATAACCCCCAAAGTCTGAGTCTTCTGGAGGCACACAGACCTTTGCAAGCATGGGGACAAAAATCGCACAAAATTGCAGAACATTCCTTCCCATTTATCTGAAAATTAAATCAATGGAAGGGGACTTTGAGAGATCCGGTTGCCCATTTTTGGGTTGTAAACTTTGGTTCCGGGGTGGGTAAAAACTCCAGCATTATTTCACATCTTATGCAACCTGGATTTTCCACCATGTTTCTTCCTGGCAGAATTCCCCAGCAGCCATAAATCTGTGTCACCATAAATCTGACAGTCATACTTCAGACATCCTCAGCTAGATTTTCCCTCTTCATATATGCTAGCCTAACTAGATTCATGGGTAAAAATACAGAACAGCGCCTAAGCTGTGATTGGAACAAACTTGTACACCTGGTTCACCTGTTGCTTTATTTGTATCCCACCTTTTTCCTGAAGGGACTCAAAGGGGTGGACAAATAAATTAACAATCCAATACAATATATAACACTTAAAACAACCACATTGTTATATAAAATCTGAATATAGATCCCTCAGGCTCCAAATTATTTATACCCTTTGGGCGACAACCCTTTGGGCCTCTTCCAAGTTACTTGCAGAGTTGGCTGCTGCCTGCTGTGACTTGCAGGGCGCAGACCAAGGCAGCTGAAGTGCAGTGGGCCTAAACGTCAGAAAAGGAGCCGATAGGAGGAGAAACTCTATAAGACTGCAGTTCTGTATAAGCCTACATGAAAATTGGCCCAGTCAAGGTTTGATCACTGGGTGCATCAGGGTGATACATGATTTGCCCTGACACCTGTCCTGTCTGTAGCTCAGCAGTAGACCGTCGCCAGTTAAACCCCCAACCTTGTCCTGGAAGTAGGCAATGGCAAACTGCTGCTGTTTCTCTGCCAAGAAAACTGCATAGTGGTGCCCATGCAGTCAGCCAGGAGTCGGGCACAACTTGGTGGTTGCCAACAGCATGAACAACTTCTGGAGATGGCAGAGATTGAACCCAGAACCTTCTGCATCCAAACAATTGGTCTTTCAGTGGGTGACAGGCTGGACTGAGTGAGAACACAGGGGACAGGAAAGGAACATGCCACAACAAGGCTACTTACAGGTAGGGATGTGCACAATTTTTTTTTTTTACATTCTAACTGAATCGAATACCTGAAAATCAGATTCGATTTGAATCTTTTAAATTCAAAATTAACAAGATTCGATTCATATTTACGAAATTTGAATCTATTTGTTCAAATTTTTAATGCAAATCTGCACATACAAATCTCGACAACATTCCCATGTGCATGTACGCATCTTCCCCACATCCATACACGTCCATACACATCCGTGCACATCTGTATGCATCCCATAGTTATACGGTATGCAACCCGTTTTCATCCGGTACGGATCCGTACAAATGCATGCGGATGGGGGAAGGATGCGGATCTTCAAGGACGCATTGAGTACAAACCTGTACACATATGAATGTCCAGACAATTCAAACAAATAGATCCAAAATTCCAAATTCGATTTGAATGTTTACATTTGAATTTTGGGACATTCTATTCAAATGTTGAAATTTGGCACATTAGATTGGATTTGGAATGCCTACGAATATTCATGCATATCCCACAGCCTGAGATGGGCAGCTACATAAACCGACTAAGAAAAACCGTCAGGAAGAAGAACAGAAGGTTTGTCAGCGGCTTGGAGTCCCCTTAAATGGGTGAGAAAAGCAGGGCAGAAGGAGGAGAAATAGAGTTGGCTTTTCTGCCCTTCTCACACCCGTTTAAGGGGACTCAAAGCGGCTGCCAATAAGTTGGAATGGAGGTTTAATTTTTAAAAAGCAGCTGCCAAAGCTTTCTATTCTTCTCCCCACAACGGACACCCTGTGAGTGGGGTTGTGAGAACTCAGAAAGGGAGCTGTGACTAGCCCAAGGTCACCCAGCTGGCTTCATGGGGGAGGGTGGAATCAAACCCGGTATTCCCAGATAAGAGACTGGCTCCCTAACCACTAGACCAAGACACATAACCTACCTAAACTTGAAGGGAACTTAGAGATCATCCAGCCTACCCCCCCTGCTCAGTGCAAGGAGGCGCTAAGGCACCCCTAACCTGAACCGACCTGGCTTTTGCCTGAATATTCCCAGAAAGAAGAAGAAGAGCTGGCTTTTCTACCCCACTTTTCTCACCCATTTAAGGGGACTCCAAGCGGCTGACAAATCTTCTGTTCTTCTCCCCACAACAGAACACCCTGTGGAGCTGTGAGAGCTCAGAAGGGAGCTGTGACTAGCCCAAGGTCACCGAGCTGGCGTCGTGGGGGAGGCTGGGATCGAACCCCATATTCCCAGATAACCACTAGACCAAAGCGATGGCTCTGAGCAGATCGGCCCGTTTTCCGCCCGCGTTTCCTCCTCTTGCCCCTGGACTCAGCAGCCCCAGGCACGGCACGGCACAGACCTGCCCCCTCCCTCGCTTCGGGCAGCCCTTCGGGCATGCCCGGGACCTACCCCGCTGTCCCTATGGCCAGCGTGGTCCGCGCTCCGCCGCTCACCTGGGTCCGTGGCGCTCCGATCCGCGGCCGGCGCGTCTCTGCCCAGAGATCGTCTGTGCGCGCGTCCGCGTCGAGGCTGGCCCGACAGGTGGGTCCGGCCCAGGGGCGGGGCCGGGGCGCCTCCTAATTTGCATGGCACCTGCACGCGACCCCGCGGGCGCTATATAAGAGCTTGCCGGGACAAAAGCCTGGCACCTCTTCTCGTGCTATTCGAGGCTGGTCGACGCCGGGGCTAGACGTGCGGGTAAGTGGCACTCCGGCGAAACCTCCCTCTTTCTTCTTGCTGGAGGCAGCCGCCGTAGAGCATGTGCAGAGGGCCCCCCGCTCCTCTTTGCTCTTGCAGACGCCGCTGCCTCTTTAGCCGCCTCCAGTCCGCCTTTTTTTTTTCTCGAGGCGCTCGACGGTTCCCAGGGAGGGACGGAGGTTAGATCTCCAAACGGACCCCATCGTTTCGGGGCGGAAGATCGGAGCCCGGGCGAACCCAAAGCTGGAGGAGAAGCCAGGGCGCCTGGGCATGTGCAGAGCGTGCTTCGCCCGCCCTCATCTCCTTCACATTCCTCGTCTTGTCCGTTTCTGGCGCATCGATCCCGCCTTCCCTCCGAAACCTGAGATGCTGCCGAGGGTTGGGATGCGGCCCTTCGGCTCCCACCGTCGGAGAGCCACGGCCTCAGCATCGGAACCACCCTGTGGCCACGTCCCCCGCAAGGAGGGCTTGCTCTTAGAAGAGAGGAGTGGGGTATGGGCGGAGGGAAGGCCGGAAAAACCAGTTTGGAGACGAAAGGGTCTCACCATGAAACCAACTGAAGGTGAAAACCGACGTAAATCTCTACCCTTCGCCAGCGATTCCCTCTCGATCTCTAACGCAGCAGCTCCTTCGAGCAGCTGTAGATCCAAACGGGGAATTTTCATCCACAAAAAGCGGGTGGGAAAATGCTCCCCTCGCGAATGGAAAGCCATCGGTCTCTCTTTATTTGTTCAGATCCACACGTGTTTTCTTTTTGCCTCCGGCAAAGTCGCCCCCACTTTGGATCCCACGTTGCCGTCCAGGAACGGCTTCCCCAAACCCCATTTCTGCGCTCGGATGCGGTCCAGGCGCGCGCAATTGCGCCCAGGGCGCACGGAGGCACCTTGGAGACGTCGACTTCGTTTTCCCTGGCCGAGGGTTTAGTGCGCATCGTCTCGGCCCCTGGGAGATTCCAAGCGCATAAGGGCGCGCGGTGTAGTGGTTAGATCCTCCTTGCGTGGCCCCCGTCTTGCATCGTGGGCATCCCAGGCCGGCTGGTTCCCACGGGCGCTTGGATTGGCCGCACAAGTGCTGCGAGGGCTGCTTTTTTTTCGCCTGCAACTCCGATGCTAAGTAGGTGGAAACTCTTCTGGGACCCGTCGGTTCCACCCTTCAAAGATTCCGCGGGGAAATTCGGATCACTTGCTACCTATTTGTTAGGTAGACTTAGCGCAGGGGTGGACGGCGCTCTGGGGTTGGAATCCCGTTTTTCAAAACTGGATGAATTCAGTCCTAAAGCGCGGAAACTCCTTGTAGCCCAGTTCACCGCAGTGCACTGCCGAAAAGGGAAAACGGGGGTTTGGTTCCCCCCTCTCCCCTAACTCCCGTTTATGAAAGTTGCTGAACTTTTGAAGGAAGGAATAGACTTTCCCAGGACACCCCTTGCATTTTGCCTTAGGGAGAACCAGCCCTACCATTTGGAGACCGAGAGGCCGCTGTCAAAAGCATCCAAGATGATTCATAGCTGAATGCATCGCTGTCATTGCTGAGTGCCACTTGAGTTGTGGCCAAATCCTGGTTGACTGCAGTTTTCTTGGCACAACTAAAGGAGTGGTTTGCCACTGCCTACAACAAGCCTGGGACTCAAACTGGCAAGCCCTGCTTTCCAGGCACTTTGCTAGAGCCACTTTTAACTCTCCATGGCCCTCTATGCAGTTTTCTTGGCAGAGATATGGAAGTGGTTTGCCATTGCCTACATCTGGGTTTTGCTGGGGATTGAGCCGTTTGCTCTGCCTCTAAGGCTGTGGTCCCACTGAAGGCTTAATCCAGCTTCAGTTCACTTTCAGAGGGAGAGAACCCATCAGCAAAGTGACAAGCTGTTTTCTTTCAGTGTTAAATCACCCAAAAAATTCACCTTTGGGCGAGATAATGTGGAAAGAAAATTTCTGGCCACTTTGCTGGTGTGTTCTATCACTCTGAAAGCGGACTGAAGCAGGAGGTGTGACCACAGTGAGCTACAGACGTTTCCTCCCCTAACCCAGGTCCAGCCATTTCCCAGTCTCTTCTATTCCCTCTAGATGTGAAAAGTTCTTCAAGTCCCTTAGCTGAAGCAGCCAAAAGGATTTTCCTTTCTCACCCATTTAAGGGGCCTCAAAGTGGCTGACAAACCTGTTCTTCTCCCCACAACAGAACACCCTGTGAGGTGGGTGGGGCTGTGAGAGCTCAGAACAGAGCTGTGACTGGCCCAAGGTCACCCAGCCTGCTTCATGGGGGAGGGCGGAATCGAACCCAGAATTCCCGGATAAGAGTCCGGTTCCCTAACTACTAGACCAAAGAATGGCCGAAGTCAACAAAATTTAACAATTCAACGACATAGATTATGACTTGTATAACCATTTCCTTCTGGGAACCTTAATCTGATGTTTTATGACTGTCTTATAAAACAATAAAGATATATATTTAAAACAATAAGATGTTAAGAATAAATTGCTGATGGTTCCTTTTATCCCTACAGGTTCCCTTCCTTCACCATGACTCTCTTCAACGGCATCTACACCTTCTACCCGCAACCCCGGAAGCCTTTTGTATTTGATGTGGACCTAATCGTTGTGATTATTGTCTTCCTGGTGGTAGCATGCAGCTTCTTATTGATCCTTCCAGGAATCCGTGGCAGAGCGGTGAGTTTTCTTTTCTTCTCCATGGGAGTGTCTGTTTATGGGATTTCCTTGGAGAGCACTTGCCTTCTGATAATGTTGACACACCCGTCCCGTTCTTTGGGCAAAGGAACAGGAAAAAGTGTTTGCTGTGAACTTCTTCTGGGGGAGATGCTAGGACAGTGATGGCCAACCTATGACACGCGTGTCACAGGTGACACACCAAGCCCTTTTGGGTGACACACATGGTCACCCTGGCACCTGGGCGTGTAGTGCTTGCTTGTTCATGAAGTGTATGAAATACCAACTTTCAACTGAAGATTGAGCAAATGTAAAGAATTATTTGGTTTTGCTTTTAATAAAATACATATATCAAAAATATAACTTTTTTTACTAGAGCTACAAATATCACAAAATTATGGATGTTTCTAGATGTGACACAGCACCCAAGTTAAGCTAGGTTTTCTTGCGAATTTTGACACACCGAGCTCAAAAGGTTCGCCATCACTGTGCTAGGAACTGAACATGCAGGTTCATGCAGGAATTGAACTTCTTCTTTCCAGTCCATTGCTCTGCAGAAGCGTGACAGTCACTTTCCCTACCCTGCCAGGGAGATTTAAGAATTGCTCACCCAGGCTGCATCCAGATGCTGCTTATTTATTCCACTTTATTTGGGTACTCAAGTATTTATTTTATTTACGAAATGTAGATCCTGCCTTTCACCAAATGGTCCCAGGGTGGAAGAAAACATATCCAATATTAAAACATAATTAAAAATATAAACCTCCCTCCCTCCCTCTTTCTCAGGAAGCTATTTAAATGGCAAAAGCCTGGGTGAAAATACACATTGTATACAACGTAGGCGCCTGGTGAACCTCAAGAGGGAGGCTGTTCCAGAGTCTAGGGGCCACCACAGAAAAGGCCCTCTTACCATGTCCCTGTGCCTCATACCTCTGCAAGAGAAGGAACTACTAGAAGGCCCTCACCTTGAGATCTCAGAGTACAGGCAAGTCTGTATGGGAGAAGGCGCTCCTTCAGACACTCAGGGCCCAAGCCATTTAGGGCTTTAAATGTTAGTGTCAACACCTTGAATTGGGCTCGGTAGCAAATAGGTAACCAGTGCAGATCCTTTAAGACCGGCGTGATACAAGTCCAGCCAGAGATTCCCGTCTGCACCAGTTCCAGTTCTGAACCATTTTCAAGGGTAGCCCCTTGTAGAGTAAGAGGAGTAAAGCCCCCAAAACTGGAATCTATGCAGCATCGGACAGATGGAGCCCCAGGGGAAATTACCATGAAATTATACTTTCTCCTTTCTCCTTTCTCACCCCAGCAGCATAGAGGAAAAATGTCCCATTGCTATAAGGGCTTTTAATTTCATTTGATGGTGATAAAATGTGCAGTGCAGTCTTTGGAGATTTGGGTGGAGAAACCTCTATGGCTTTTATTTTAATTTAAAAGAAAAGCAATCTCTGAAGGCTGTGATTTTGAAGTAAGGGAAGACAAAGAAGTGAAGAAGAGAGGGTGAGGTGGTAGAAAATCATACAGGTAGGACGTGTCTGTAGCCACAGAGGAGGAGATTTGGTTTTTATATCCCACTTTTCTCACCCATAAGGGGACTCAAGTGGCTGACAAACCTTCTATTCTTCTTTCCACCACAGACACCCTATGAGGCAGGTGGGGCTATGAGAGCTCAGAAAGAGCGCCATAACTACCCAAGGCCACCCAGCTGGCTTCATGGAGGCGGAGGCGGAGGAAGGAGAAGAGTTGGTTTTTATATCCCACTTTTCTCGCCCATAAGAGGACTCAGAGCAGCTGACAAACCTTCTGTTCTTCTCCCCACCACAGACACCCTGTGGGGCATGTGGGGCTGTGAGAACTCAGAGTGAGCTGTGATTAGCCCAAGGCCATCCAGCTAGCTCCAGGTAGGAGTGAGAAATAGAACCAGGAGACTTCCAAATATGAATTCACATTCTAACCACAAGATCAGACCGGCTCACATGGACTGCTGGGAGCTTTTCTCGAACATCTGGAGGGCCACCGTTTTTGAACCAATGGCCTAGAGGAGAGAATGTTCCAGAATGTTCCTTTGACCAGCCTCTGCTTCCTTATCCTCCTCAAACCTCCTTTAGGGCTCCTAATTGTTTTCCTTGTGGTGGCAGAGAAGAACCTTTAGAGATGTGGTTTCAGTCTGGTCATGGGCCATTAAATAGACCATGACGGCAATTGGCTGAGTTTTCCTTTCTGGGTTTGTTCATCTAGAACAGATACACAGATCGTGGATTGCTCTCCAGTGGTTTCTATCTAGCGATGTGCACAAATATTCATTTCAGAGGCATTCGAAATCCGATCGAATGTGCCAGATTTCAACATTCAGACTTTAACGGAATGTCCCAATTTGAATGTAAACATTAAAATTGAATTTTGAACTTTAGCTCTATTCGTTCAAATTATCTGGACATTCATATGTATATGGTTTGTATACAATGCATACTTGGGATCCGCATCTTTTCCACATCTGTATGGATCTATATGAGACAAACCCGGGTTGCATACGGGATAACTACAGGATGCATACGGATGTGGGGAAGATGCATACTTGCGCATACAAATGTTGTCAACATTCATATGTGCAGATTTGAATAAAAAATTCAAATGAATAGATTTGGATTTGGTAAACTGGAATTGAATCTTGTTAAATTCAAGATTTGTATCGAACTGGATTTTTGGGTATTTGATTCTATTCGAATAGAATGTCAGAAAAACATGTGCGCACATTGCTAGATCTATGCTTGCTGGATTGCAACCAGGGGGTGTAGTGACCTCTGAGTAAGAGGCCTGGTAAAGAAGAGCAGAAAGAGCTGCCTGGTCTCTCTGGTTTGGCTAGTGGCTAAACATGGAGGCTTGTTTACGATGATATATTTTGCATGCGCTTGTGGCCCTAGTCTGCTTTGCATGGAGCTGGAGGGGGGGGGTTATGCCTTTCTGTCTCCCGGGCACATGCCATCTCAGCCTCATTCCTCATTACAACTGGAAACACCTTTCTATGGGATCACTTTAAATACAATACTTTCTGACTCCTTGACCTGATGAATCAAAACCCAAATGCCTGGGAAGGTGTAGAAGGCGCTCGTTCTTTTAACCTTCTCATGGGGTAGTTGTGTTTACTGTCACCCCTTGTAACATTCATCCCAGTGCAGGTGCGCCAGTTTGGTCTTGTCATTAGGGTGTCGGACTCTTACCTGGTAATCTCCTGGTTCGATTCTGCAGTCCTACACATAGCCAGCTGAGTGACCTTGGCCTAGTCACAGCTCTCTCAGAGTCCTACCTACCTCACTAGGTGTCTGTTGTGGGGAGAAGAACGGAAGGTTTGTCAGCAGCTTTGGGTCCCCTTAAATGGATGAGAGAAGCGGGGTAGGAAAGCCAACTCCTCTTCCTCCATGAAGCCAGCTGGGTGACCTTGGGCTAGTCACAGCTCTCTTCCTGAGCTCTCACAACCCCACCTACTTCGCTAGGTGTCTATTGTGGGGAGAAGAATGGAAGCTTTGTCAGCAGCTTTGAGCTTCCTTAAGGGTGAGAAAAGCAGAATAAAAGCCAACTCCTCTTTTTCTTCTGCACAACCTCATGTTCTGGAACAGGATGAACTGGTACCGTGGCAATTGTTAAATAAGATAAAAGAACTAATTAAAAATAATAAATAAAAAATGTTTACAATCTGAATGCAACAAAATCCAATTTGAATCGAATCCATTCAAAACTATTCGTTCGAATGTTAGATTCAAATCTGAAGATACAAATGTCGGCAACATTCATACGTGTTATATGCATTTGTACGCATTCCATACGCATCCCGTTTTCATCCCGTATTATAAGCGCAAATGCGTACAGATACGTATGTTATTCATACAGATACTTATGTATCATTTGAACGAATGTTTTGGAACGTTCAAAATTCGATCAGATGTTTAAATTCGAACGTGAAGGCGTACTATTCGAATTCGAATGTCCACATTCGATCAAATTTTGAATGTTTAGAACATTTGTGCACATCTCTAGTGCGGACAGCAAGCCCTTGTTCCAGGATATATCCCATAATAAACCCCAGTGCAGAATGGGCTCCTGTCAGTAGTCGTATGGAAAGAGGAGACCTTTGGGTATAGCGCGGGATAGAAATAGAAAGAAGAAAAGAAGGAAGGAAGGAAGGAAAGAAACCTCAGAACCCAAATCTCAAGATACAGACTTCCCAGGGTTGTAACAGACTAGGCAAGGTTCTTTACCCCATCACAGGAAGGCTAAACCATGCGATTAAGAAGAAAAACACACTGCACAAGGTCGGACATGCCTTGCCAGCCATGGACTGAAAATACAAAACTCTGTACGCCAAACCTTGCTATGAAAGCGACTGACGGCCCTTTCTGTCAAGCTACATGACGTTCAGTGGTGCTCAGTGGAAAACTTTATTTTTTCTATTTTACTTTTTCTTTACAGTTTCTAAGTCACTCCAGGCCTGGCTGTTCTCTGTGTGATTTAACTTTTTTTTTAAAAAAGGTTTAAATTAAATTGCAATAATATGTGAAAGGTTTTTTCAAAAAAGGATTAAGACCTGAAAACAAGGGAGTATCTCTTGGGAACATTAAATCCATTATGCAAACAAAACTGAACCAAATTGCCACATAGCTCAAAGGGTCTGACTTTTTTTTTTAAGTGTTACTCAGCTGTGAGTCAGTGAGAAGTTCTTGCATCACTCAGGTTCAACTAAGTTTATATATTTTCTGCTTTAGGTGGCCTTTAAAAGGTTTAATTGGGATCTTTATAATTTGATCAACTTCAGCACTTCTACCCACCCCAGGGTGGATGAAAAAGACAGGAAAGAGGCCCACAGATTGGTCCAGGGAAAGCAGAAATGAGCAATGCAGAAATGATTAACCAGATGAGGATAGGTGCACTCTTCACATGCCCAGATGAATGTATTTCTCCCTCCAGCTTTGGCTCAGCCCGCAGAGAGGAAAGGAACATCCCTGACCCTACATTTTAGGGATGTGCACAAATTTTTCTTCTGCATTCGAATTTGAGTTGATTCGAATATCCAAACATCCAATTCGATTTGAATGTTTCGAATCTGAATGCAACAAAATCAGATTCGAATCAAATAAGTTCAAATCTTAGGATACGAAAGTCAACAACATTCGTACGTGTTATATGTATCTATACGCATTCTGTATGCATCCTGTTTTATCCCATACGCATCCAGTTTGGTCTAGTGGTTAGGGAGCCAGACTCCTATCTGGGAATACCGGGTTTGATTCCAGACTCCTCCACAAAGCCAACTGGGCGACCTTGGGCTAGTCACAGCTCTCTTCTGGGCTCTTACAGCCCCACCTACCTCACAGGGTGTCTGTTGTGGGGAGAATAGAAAGCTTTGTCAGCCACTTTGAGTCCCCTTAAATGGGTGAGAATAGAAGGTTTGTCAGCTGCTTTCAGTCCCCTTAAATGGGTGAGAAAAGTGGGGTACAAAAGCCAGCTTTTCTTCTTCTTCTCACCTTTACTTTAAACCTCCTCCAGTCCATCTTCAAGGTCTGACAGCTCACACCTTTTCATTTCTGTCTGTTTGGCTTGTGGACTTTCCACCCTCCATTTGGACTTTCCTGAGCTGAAAATCCACCAGCAAAACAGATAAAAATGAAAAGGTGTGAGCAGTCAGACCTGAGGACGGACAGAAGAAGGTTTAAAGTGAAGGTGGGGACCACAACCATGGGGGCTGCGGGAACGAACCAGGAGGGAGCTTTGCCTTTCACCTGGTGTCCTCTGGGCTGATAGAGGTTCTTCTGGTACATCTTTCCTTCTCAAAACAAGCGCCTTTCCCTCCAGCCTCCAGGATTATATTTCCCCCCTGCCACAGAAGTGGGGTTAGGGATGAAGACTGGAAGATGTCACCCAACTCCAGGGAACGTATTAAGATTCTTTTTGGTCTTTTCTTGGCAGAGGCTGTATTGGCTTTTCCGGGTTATCCTGAGTCTTTTTATCGGAGGTGTCACCGTTGGTAAGTAACTTGACCTGTTTGATTTCTGTATCTCTCTCTCTCTCTGTCCTGTGGATGGAACGTGTGGGACATGGAGGAAGAAGAAGGAGGAGGAGGCTTGGCTTCTCTACCCCAACTTTTCTTACCCATTTAAGGGGACTCAAAGCGGCTGACAAACCTTCTGTTCTTCTCCCCACAACAGAACACCCTGGGAGATGGGTGGGGCTGTGAGAGCTCAGCAGAGGGCTGTGACTAGCCCAAGGTCACCTAGGGTGTTTTTCCACAGTCACTGAGTACCCATTTTAGCACCCATTAAGGACCCATTTGGGTGAGAGCCGAATGACCCCATTTCCACCATGGCACCCATTTGGGACGCATTTGTTTCCACCGCACCTCGGGAAATCCGGATCATATGGGTACATCTCGGCCTTTATTCTGGATTTTCTGTAGACCCCATTAATGAGGTCTACAATGGGGTCTTAGCCAGAAAATCTGGATTAAAGGGAGCCTGTATCCATGTTAGTTTGGCAATGGGGTCTAGAGGAGGCTAGGGGGAGGGGGCACCCTTGGCGGGGAGGGAGCCCCAAAACCTAAGCTTCAAAGTCATTTCGAAGTCATTTCGAAGTCACTTTGAAGTCTGTGCTGATCTTCGGAGTGAACTCTGAAGTGACTCCGAAGTGACTCCGAAGATCAGCACAGACTTCAAAGACGCTCCAGAGCTATTTTGCACAGACTTTGAAATGACTTCGAAGTGACTTCGGAGCCGCTTCAGAGATTGCACCCCCTGTCCCCCGAAACACCTTGGGTGACAGGCAGACCCCTCGTGGGTAGATCCGGATTTCCAAATGGGTGCTCTGGTGTTTCCATGGCAGGGAGGCTAGGACCCATTGCTACTGGGTGCTAGACCACCCATGGAAACACATTGGGTACTTCCCTTAATCCGGATCTACTAGATCCGGATTAAGGGAAGTACCCATTCCCTAGATCCGGATTTTCTTAGATCCAGATTAAAGGAGTGCAGTGGAAAAACACCCCTAGCTGGCTTCAAGGGGTAGGGGGGAACGAAACCAGTATTCCCAGATAAGAGTCTGGCTCCCTAACCACTAGACCAAACGGGCTCACAATCTCCTCTGCTCCTTGAATTAGTCCAGCACCCAAACCTCAGTGGTCATGTAGATCCCTAAAGGGGTGGATGAATTTGCCCCTGGCTGCCTCTCACAAAGAATCTGTGATCTTCCAGCTGTTCACTTCACTTCGGACTGGGAGACCGGGCAAGTGACGGCCAACACCTCCTACAAATCCTTCAGCCCTGCCGCGGTCGACGCCTCTATTGGATTGCATGTGGGCTTGGGAGGAGTCAACATCACGCTAGTTGGTGAGTCTGTCAAGGCAGCATCTATGGCGCGCTCTCTGTCCAGGCAATTTGATAAGCAGGGCAGGCGGAATTTGCACACCCAGGATACTGCTGGGGGAAATGGAGAGCTGGAACATTTCCCACCCACCTTAGTAGGACTTTTATTTATTTATTTTTAAAATAAATTTATATCCCGCCCTTCAGCAAATGGTTCCAGGGTGGGTTACAATAAGAATAAAACATATTTTTAAAAAACATAATTAAAAATATCATCCCCTCCCTCCCTCCCTCCCTCCCTCCCTCCCACATCCACCCCTCCCTCCCTAACAGGACAGCACCCTGAGGAAGCTATTAGAGGGTAAAAGCCAGGTTGAAAAGAGATGTTTTCATCAGATGCTGAAAAGTATACAACGTAGGTGCCTGGCGAACCTCAAGAGGGAGGCTGCTCCAAAGTCTAGGGGCCACCACAGAGAAGGCCCTCTTGTATGTCCCTGTGCCTCGAACCTCTGCAAGAGAAGCGACCCCGAGGAGGCCCCCTCCTTGAGATCTCGGTGCCTGGGCAGGTTATATGGGAGAAGGCGCTCCTCCAGACACCCAGGGCCCGAGCCGTTTTGGAGCACAGATGTGTTTCCTCCTGCCTTCCTCCTTCTGTATTGACAGATCCTGGCCACAGCTGGCTGCAATTCTGGGCGCTTCAGTAAAACCTCAAGGTCTCATGTTCCTGGAAAGGGAACCACAAAGAGAAAGAATTCCTAATTGCTTCTCAGACCCGGAACATAAGCCGAGGGGAGCTGGAAGACTCTTAGGAAGATGGCTAAACTGGGAGCAGAGCGATGGATTCTGAACACATTTCTCAGGCTGAAATGAGACACGCATAAAGGACAAAGGGAGGATAGGCTCCGAGCTGTGGGGTGTGGTGAAGCTCTTTCAACACAAGGATTTTTCGATGAATAGCATTTTAGAATAATCTTTATGAGTTCCTGATGGGGATCATTCTTGGCTGAAATCCATTTGGGCAATGAATAAGAGGTTGGGATATATACGAGGCTGTGGCCACACCTCAGGTTTAATCCAGCTTCAGTCCCCCTTCAGAGCGAGAGAACACATCAGCAAAGCAACCAGTAATTTTCCTTCCACATTATCCATCCCAAAGGTGAAATTTCTGAGTTGTTTAACACTGAAAGGAAACAGCTTGTCACTTTGCTGATGTATTCTCTCCCTCTGAAAATGGACTGAAGCTGGATTAAACCTTAGGTGTGACCACAGCCTGGGAGAGAGAGCGTGGAAAGAAAATTACTGGTCACTATGCCAATGTGTTCTTTCACTCTGAAAGCGGACTGAAGCTGGATTAAACTTTAAGTGTGGCCACAGCTCTGGTGACATCTTGGGGGCCTCCGTACCTGTTTTTGCTTTTGCTTGCAGTGGGATGCTGCACTAGCTCTCTTGGCTCCTTTTCCTTTAGGCACCGGATGCTTTTTGAATGTTGAACAACTATTCTTCCCTCTGCAGGAAACCCTGTGGATCAACTCAATGAAACCATCAATTACAATGAACACTTTTCATGGTGGTTTGGGGTCAACTATGACCACGAGTTCAGGGAAGGTTTGGAGCGAGGACTGCCCAACCCCGTCCTCTACTTGGCAGAGAAGTTCACTGGAGGAAGTCCCTGTGGACTGCACAACATCTACAGAGTTGCAGGCCATTACGCATCGGCTACCATGTGGTACGTAGGTCTCGCAGAGTCCCCTGATCACTAGATCGCCACAACCTGGCACCCTTCCAGTTCCTATCAGATCCAGCTAAAGATGTGGAGAAAGGGTGTGCTGAAAAGAATCAGGAGGAAGACCCTAGGAGAAATTGACAAGAAGCCCTATGAAAAATGGCTTCACCATAGCTGCTTCTCACCACCTTCCACTACTTGTATATAGGGAATGGTGCTCTTCTATGGCTCTTTCCTTTTACAGGAAGGATTCCATGCATCTACATACCAAAGCAGAAACATGGAGAGGAGAAGACTTGATATTGAGGTTTTCCACTTGCCTACCAAGGTGTTCAACTGCAATTCCCTTGGCTGGTGGATCACTACTGAAGGCCAACCCCCCCTCCCCCCCCCCCAAATAGTCAGATTTGTCTTCACCTTGCTCAGAGGTGGAGACTCCACTGCCATCAAGATGCTTCCAGGCTCCAACATCCATCTGTCCTAATCGCTGGCTGTACCTGAGTTGAATGCTGAGTTGGAACTCCATGAGAGGTAGAGAGCCCAGGCCCTCTAACCATGGTGTACCCCAGGGCAATGCAGCGGGTTTCAAGGACAACCCCCATCATTCCTTGTGTTTGCCATGGTGGTTTCTCATAGGTATTTGTAACATTTGAAATTCATACAAATTTGTCCAACATCTGTATTGAACATCTGTATTGACTTCAAATCCTACTACATTTGAAGGGGATCTATTTGAACAAATACAGATTTTCTTGCATCCGATTAGATATGAATTGAACCCAAAAAAGCCATTTGTGCAGATCCCTAATTTCTCATCTTAGTTCTTTGGAATCCTGAGCGTAGGATTTCCCCTCTGATGTGATTTGTCCTTTAGCTACCTTCTATTTAGCAAAGCGGGAGCTTCCACTCACTGAACATGCGTAAGCGGTTGTCCTTTTCCTTTCCTTTCAGGGTCGCATTCTGCACATGGCTCATCTCCAATGTCCTCTTCTCCATGCCAGTCCCAGTGTATGGCGGCTACATGATCCTCGTCACCGGAGCCTTTATGATCTTCTCACTCCTCTCCTTCTCCACGGGGAGGAATGCTTCGTGTATCTTCCAGTTTGGAGAAGCCACCTTGCAGCTTGCCTATGGTGCTTCTTTCTGGCTCACCCTTGCCACAGGTGAGAGCTCAAGTTGGTTTCAGTATGCTTAGAAAAGATTGGGGGGGGGGGGCTCCATAACCCTGACTGATGTCTGCTAAATGCTGGATCTGCTGTGTGTAAGGATGTGCATAAATATTCATTATTGGTATGAATTTGTACAAATTCGGATATTCGTATATAAATTGACATTTGAATTTCTGAATTTCTGAGTTATTTGAACGAATATATACAAATGTATTTGTACGGATTCGAATGTCCAGACATTCATTTTTCCTGATTTGTATGAATTCCTATTTTTGAATATTTTATTTGTTACAAATCGAATGTCAAAAATTGCATTTGTGTACACCCTTAGTTGCGTATACAGTTGTCCCTAAAATACTGGAGTAGTGCATGACACTTTTTTGCTTACTCCAAATGGAACCACCCACTGCAGTGCCAAATTGCATCCTGGAAAGCATTAGCCACGAAAAGCGGGTAGCTGACATTGCATCCCCTAATGTGCTGTTCAGAAGGCAGTGGCCTCCTGGGTACTAAGAGGGCTGCCAGGATGCCATCCGGGCTTCTGTGGTTGCCAGGTATGGAGTTTGCCTTTGTGCTCTGCTCTAATGGAGGACGTTTCTCTTTCAGGGCTCCTGTGCTTCCTGATTGGAGCAGTGGTAATCATGATGCACTACATCCGCCCAAGTCTCCTCAAAGCTTTCTTTGACCTGTGTGAGGATGAAGAGGGGGTGCTCTTAGGAGAAGTGTACATTAACCCCCATTTCCCTCAAACGAACTCTGCTCTTTCCCAATCGGATTTCAGGCTGACCATCAAAAACAGCTAGACTAGAGACTTTGCATGGGACTCCTTTTCAATTGCCTTCCATCGAATGGGCAATTGCTATCTGTCCTGCCCAAGCTAATGGGGGAAAAAAAGCATAACTCTTATCCCAATGCACTGGGCTTTTCTTGTTCGAGTAGCCACAGCTTCAGTCTGGCATGGCTTCTGATGAGATGGAGAACTCTGGAGGCGAAGAACTTTCTCTACTAATCACAGCGAAGGACTGCTGATGGCATTGTTGCTTTTGTTAGGAGCCATTGAGTTGGATTCAACTCCTGGTGGCCACATAGAGATATCCATGAGATTGGGATATCCAGATACAAAAGGCCTTGCCTAGGACCTCCTTGCGGGATCCAACCTTTGCTTTCCAGTGGTTAGCCTACCACTGCACCACGGTCACTCCCAGGGGATGGCGTGGGCGGAGAAAAAGAGGACAACCGATTCCAAGTGAAGAAGATAAGCTGGAAGGGAGGACATAGGATCACCTAGTTCTGCTAGGAGGCAAGCCCATGCCAGGGGTTCCTGTCCATTAGGAGTACACTACCAAGTGGGCTGTGGTCACCTTCAGCTGCCAGCGACTTTCTTTGCAATCCAGTTCTAGAACACAACGCTCTTTCCAACCCTCCCAAGTGTTACAGCATTGTAGACCATTGCATCTGCAAATAACTTAAATCAGGGGAGGCGCTTCATTGCTCATCTTGACCCAGTCTGAATGCTGAAGTCTTGGGATATGTATTGAAAGCTTCCTGGTTTGTGGCTGTGCTCCTGCTCACTGGGACTGCTGTTTCCGAATTCAGTCTTTTTCTTCAACAGCTCTGCGGTTTGGAAACGAGTCTTTTATCGATGCATTCTGAATGTCAAGGTGTTAGTTTCCGTCCTGAAGGTTGCATCTTCCCGCTGTTGGACTCCGGATTTTGTTGCGTATAACTGAACGCTCTAGTATCTGTGGATGCCTGTGGGTTGGAGTGTTTCCCCCTTCGGTGGTACCTCCATGCAACATTTCAGAAGCCACAAGGATGGTTGTTAAAATGACCTTTTGGAGATAGTTGACCTAATAAGACAATGTTTTGTATTTTTGTGTATAGGTGCAAGCCACTGCAGGCTTCTGGCTTGTTAATAAAGATGCTTATTTTTTTTAAAGGCTTTTACTTTATCTGGGATAAGATGGGTGGCGTGGGAAATTCAAGCAGCCATTGGGACAGAAAGATATCTTGATGACAAACATATTGTGAACTAAACCCAAAGCAGCTAAAAGGAAATTGTATCAGGACTTGGAAGAAGGAGAGCTAATATTTGGAGGGGAAGACATAAGGGTACGGGCCGACGTAGGGATATGCACAAATGTGTTTTTTTGTATTTGATCAATGAAAGAAAATTCATATTCATTCAAACAGATCCCCTTCGAATGTAGTGGAATTTGAATTCAATATGAATGTTGAATCCTATACGAAATCCCATACATTTGTATGAAGCTTCGTAAGGGATATGTATCGAAACATTTTATTCAAATTCAAATGTCAATCTTCGAATGTGCCAACATTTGATTTGAATACAAATGTCTGAGTTTGGCCAAATTTTTATGAATTTCTAATGTTCCAAGTATTTGTGTGCATCCCTCGTCCCAGGCAAACCTCTGTGAAAGGTGGACCCACTGGGCATCATGGCTGATGGGCGTCATGGCTGATGTACACATCGGCCAACTCTGAATTGAAGCATACACAGAGGAGGAATGGAGAGTGGCCTCCAGCTGTAAGCTCCTATGGGTGGTGGGGTGCCATTCCTGTCATGGGCATCTCATCCACTTGGAAACTGAAACCACACAACAGGGTGGATAATGTGGGTGGGACCTCGCTGAGAGCAACACATTCTGCACACATTTGCCCATCCTGGTCTGAAGCACGCATGAAGGGGAGAGGGGGAGGGAGTCAAGCTCTGAGCTACTGGCATGGTGGGGCACTCCCTTTTTGACATCCTGGGCGAGCTGCCCCTAGAAAATACACTGTGCCCTTTCTGCACTGTGCTTTGTATGTCAGAATATTATTTACATTTCTATCCCACCCCATACCTGAAGGTCTCTGGGCGGGTAACAATCTTAAAACAACCGAATAAAATGCAATATATACATTAAAAGACTTTAAAAATTCAAATCTAAAACAATACACGATATGTTTAAAATGATAGTGTCTGTACTGGGGTGGGACAGGGGAATATAATCAGTTCAGCCAAAGGCCAGGGCAAAGAGATGTGTCTTCACTGCCTTCCTAAATATATATAAGGAAGGGGCATGATGCACCTCGAGGGGGAGACTATTCCATAGTCTGGGGGCCATCACAGAAAAGGCTCTTTCCCAGGTGCCCACCAACCTCACTATTGAAGGTGGTGGGACAACCAGGAGGGCCTCACAGCTTGATCTTAAGGCATGGACAGATCAATATGGGAGAAGGCGTTCCTTTAGGTATTTGGGGCCCCAAGTTATTTAGGGCCTTATAAATCAGAGTCAAAACCTTGAATTGGGCTCGGTAGTAAATTGGCAGCTAATGCAACCCTTTTAAAACCAGCATGATGTGCATCCGGCTAGCTGTTCCGGTCAGCACTCTAGCGGCTGTATTTTGCACTAGCTGCAACTTCTGAACCGTCTTCGAGGGCAGTCCCATGTAGAGTGCATTACAGTAGTCCAATCTAGAGGCTACCAGAGCATGGATACCTGTGGCCAATAGAGGTCTGCCCTCCGCATGCTGGCGCAAGCTACACAACCTGGCCGGTGCTTTGCCTTTGCAAGAGAAGAGGTGAAATGTTGCCTTAAGCCTGTCCTCTCACTTTGCTCTGCTTCAAAGAGCAACCATTGAAAAACAAGAAACCCATTTCAAAAGAGAAAGTTCACCCACTTGTAAGTATCCCTGGCAAAGAGAGATCTCTCCCCACCCGCTCCATACATGCTATGCTGCTGGATCTGGGTTGCCGTGGGATGTGTGCACACCTGTTACATTTCTTCCTAAACTGAGCTGGCAACTTCGGGGTTCTTGCAAAAGGTTTGCTGGTTCATGAGTGCTTTGCACAGAAGAAGCTAGGATGTCTCCTGCAGCAGAGAAATAGTTTGGTGGTGCAAGCCCCCATCCTTTTCAGAATTTTTTTCCCACTCAGTTTATACACTAGAAGTCTTTTGTTTATCCATTACTCAGCCATGCCTGGTTTTTCAAGCTGCGCTCAACAGCTCTCAGGTTACTGGAAGCTGGAGGCATTAGAGCAAATCTCTCTCTTCTGCAGCAGCTGTGGCGAAAGTTAACTGCCCAGGGAGGGAGGGCAGAAGAAGAGCCGGCTTTTCCACCCTGCTTTTTTCACCCATTTAAGGGGACTCAACAGAGCTGACAAACCTTCTGTTCTCCTCCCCACACCAGAACACCCTGTGAGGTAGGTGGGGCTGTGAGGGCTCAGAAAGAGAGCGGGGTAGAAAAGCCAACGCTGATGCTTCTTTCTACATGAAACCAGCTGGGTGACCTTGGGCTAGTCACAGCTCTCTGCTGAGCTCTCACAGCCCCACCCACTTCACAGGGTGTTCTGTTGTGGGGTTATTCTAATGTAAACATTCTAATTAAATTTTGAACTTCTGACTTACCTGTCTGAATTATCTGGACATTTGTATGTGTACTTGAAGATCTGCATCTTTCCTGCATCTGTACACATCCGTATGGGATAAAAACGGGTTGCATACAGGATAACTATGGGATGCATACAGACATGTACGGATGTGGGGAAGATGCGTGTGTGCACACATGAATGTTGTCGACATTCATATGTGCAGATTCGAATCAAGATTTGAATTTGGTAAATACAAATCGAATCTTGTTGAATTTGAATTTAAAAGATTCGAATCAAATTGGACTTCTGGGTATTCAATTCTATTCAAACAGAATGTAAAAAAAAAGTTCATGCACATCTGTATTCAAAAATAAAAGCAGCAGTACCATAATGGCCCAGCCCTCTTATAAGGGCTTGTTAGGCTCCAAACAGGTTCCTAAAAAAGCTTAAAACTTCAGATCTCCACATCTCAGCCTCCCTATTTTTACTTCTCCCTGTAACTATCTTTAGCAATTATAGATGTTTCTTTGCTAGTTAAATGATATTTAAGTTTTGACCATTATATATTTTTCAAGGCTGTATTTCAAAGATCCCTTCGTCTCTCTCTCTCTCTCTCTCTTTTTTTGTAAATAGTTATGTAAATATCCCGTTGCCTTTTGGGAATGGAAACTCATCCAAAGAGGCTGAAACCGTTAAAATGTGCATAAAAGACAATCACTTAAAAAAATCCCTATACCATCTGTTAACAACAATATTTAATAGCCGAATAACAAATAGTTATTAAGAAACTCAGAAGAGACCAGATTGTGGATGTGCCTACATGGATGAAGAATGTTGAGATCTATTATATAATGGCTCCTATGACTTCTTGAACAAAGATCAAGAACATGGAATCCAAATACAAAGATCAGGGACTACCCTTCCTCCAAGGCCCCGTTTATCTTCAGAAAACCAGCATTAGTTCCCATTGTCCTCGCGCAACAATGCATCTCTGAAACTGTAAAGAGGGTCATTTATTCCTGATGCCTCCTCCAACATCAGCTGCAGTACAGGGAAACTGGAGGAACTTTTCAGTATTTGGTGATCTGAATTAGGATTACAGATATAAATTAAATAGTTTACACAACAACTCAGGGATTCTTGTTCCTTTAAGCAGGGAATGGACCATAGGTGCCCCCATTTTTTTTCCAGTAGTCCAAAATGGTTGTTTCTCTCTCTTTCCACACACCTTTGCAGTCTCTCTAAATGTATTTAGCCAGCAACTTCGCAAATGAAGGTGTTTCCTAGAGGAATAATAAAAACAAGAAGTGGAGAGATAGCTTAGTGACTTATACTTCAGTAGGAAAGACAGAGAGATAAGCTCAATTCTGGGTAAGAGAGAAGAAGAAGAGTTGGTTTTTCTACCCTGCTTTTTTCACCCATTTAAGGAGACTCAAAGTGGATGACAAAGGTTTCTATTCTCTCCACAACAGAACATCCTGTGAGGTCGGTGGGGCTGTGAGAGCTCAGAAGAGAGCTGTGACTAGCCCAAGGTCACCCAGCTGGCTTTATGGGGAAGGGCGAAATCGAAGCCAGTATTCCCAGATAAGAGTCCGGCTCCCTAACCACTACTAGACCAAACTGGCTCACTTATCTCACCCCCTTCTCCATCACCACCAGGAATGACCCAGCTCTACCTAAACCTGTATCCACCTTCTTTTAAACCCAGCAAGGTGACAAGCCATTTCCTTTCTAGGTTTCTTGATGCCTAGATACTGCCTCCCATTTGGAGATATAGGCAGGATACCTCTAGAGCAGTGATGGTGAACCTTTTGAGCTCGGTGTGTCAAAATTTGCAAGAAAACCTAGCTTAACTCGGGTGCTGTGTCACTTCTAGAAATATCCATAATTTTGTGATATTTGTAGCTCTAGTAAGAAAGTTATATTTTTGATATATGTATTTTATTAGAAGCAAAAATGAATAATTCTTTACATTTGCTAAATCTTCAATTGAAAGTTGGCATTTCGTACACTTCAAGGACAAGCAAGCACGACATGCCCAGGTACCAGGGTGACCAGGTGTGTCACCTAAAAGGGCTTGGCGTGTCACCTGTGACACGCATGTCATAGGTTGGCCATCACCACTCTAGAGTCTAATTACAGGTCTTGAAAAGCAAGTGAAGGTTCTGCTTTTGTTGTTTGCTTGAGAATGTCCAGAAGCAATTTGTGGTTGCTGCGTGAGATAGGATGCTGTGGCCCGATCCAAGAAGGCTCCTCTGAATTCCTGGAGGGCAGGTGTATTGATGGCTACTAGAATGGATGCCCAGGTACCCCCCTCCAGGTTGGAGAGACAGGTAGGATGCCTCTAAAGGCCATTTGCCTTTGTCTTCTGCTAGAGATGGCCAGAAGCAATTGGTGGGCCACCCGGAGAGACAGGCGTCTGGACTAGATGAGTTGTGGGCTGATCCAGAAGGGCTCCTCTTGCGGTCTTATGTTCTAATCCTAACCTACATGTGGATCAAATCCAATCAGAAAGTCCTTTATTTATTATAAACAACAACCCTTGTCATTTAAAAAGACACAAATAAAAATGACAATTCGTCAATAGCAAACAAATAAAAATAAACAGAATATTCAATACAAAATATACACGCCCATGTGTGATGTTTGAGAATTTTGGTGAGGGGGCTAAGCTCACCTGTTCCTTGAGTTCATGCTTTCCCTGGTTCTCCTCCAACGCCTTCTCTTGCAGGAGAATTTTAAGAAGTTCTCCGGTCAGCAAATCCTTGATATCTTCCAAGGCATCTTTCAGCACTGGCCTGAAAGACTCAGGGATGCTATTGGGTTCTTCTTGTCCCTGAGAAGAACCCAGGACACTTTTCTTCCCCATGAAATGACCTGGAACGATGACAGGAGAAGAACTCAAAATGGAACCCTTGCTTTCCAAAATGTTTGAACCATTCCAGTTGGAAAATCTGTTGGTTTGCTTATACAGTCGGATCCCCGTATCCACTGAATTGGTAACCACAGTTTCAGTTAACCATGGTTACCGGATCAGCCCAGCCCAGCCCAGAACTGGATGGCCTATTTTGGCCTCCAGAAGGACTATTTTGGCCTCTGTAGAGGTTAGAATAGACGCATGACGCCACCGGGGCCCATCCCAAAATGTAAGGGGACATGTGGGAGGTGGGCAGGAGGTGTCCGGGGCCATTGCACGGCTATTCCAATGTTCTCTGGAGGGTGAAATTGCCTTCCAGAGGCCAGAAAAGCAATTCCAGTTTGGGGACTCAAAGTGGCTGACAAACCTTCTATTCTTCTCCCCACAGCAGAACACCCTGTGAGAGCTCAGGAAGAGAGCTGTGACTAGCCCAAGGTCACCCAGCTGGCTTTGTGGAGGAGGGCAGAATCAACCCCGGTAATATCAGGTAAGAGTCTGGCCCCCTAACCACTAGACCAAACTGGCTCACTTTTCAATCTGGCTCACATTTCACAAAGTCCCTTATGAAGAAGATTTTCAACAGGATGTGGATATCTGCAGGGTAGGTGACCAATGTACAAGATCTGGCATGCCAGGATTGCTATTTTTAACTTGTATGCTTTAAAAACATTCCCCTTGCTACACAGGAGCGGAACCGGTTTTACCCTCAAAATATTCTGAGGCATAAAGTTGTCTAAAAATAATGGATGTTTACACACTTTTCCAAGGGCTGGTGGAAACCTCACGGCAAGACTAGAAATACTTTTAAGTACTGGTGGACCATAGATTTGGGACTCATGGTAACTCTTAACACTCTTCCACCCACATTCTATTCCACCTCGGACAATGCTGACCAGAAGAGAAGGGATGCTCAGTTCAAACTGTAATAAGGAAGAGGTTGGATTTTAAACCATCTGCTGCTGTCCTCACTTCTAGTGCTGAAAGAAACTGCTGCTCCTTATGCTGTTTGGCTTGAATCTCTCCCTTCCACTTAGAAATAAAGCCCAGCAGTTAAGACACTTAAAAAAAAAAAAAGGAGGGGGGGCTCAAAGTGGCTGGCAAACCTTCTGTTCTTCTTCCCATAACAGACACCCTGTGAGGTCGATGGGGCTCTCAGAGCTCAGAAAGAGGGCTGTTACTGTAAATGAACTAATTATATCGCTTATAGAAACTTAAAAGACTTTAAACGCCTATACGATTGCAGAGAAGCATGATCCTTGTTTATAACAAATCTCAATGACCCGAAGGGAAACAAAATGATTCCACTCAATATTGGGAAATTCCTGCTTGGCTAAAGTAATATAATGTTATTACTTTATACCCTGTATTATACCATGCCTCAGGACAAAATTATTATTATTGTTGTTGTTGTTGTTGTTGTTGTTGTTGTTATAGTTTATTTATAAAGCGCTGTTCATGTACGAAAGACACATTTAAGTGATCGAAACGATGTATAACAAAACATTGCTGCCATTATGTAAATGATATGATTATTAACCTGTCTAAGATTAATATAATATTGTAACCCGCCCTGAGACCTTTGGATATAGGGCAGGATAGAAATACAAACAAACAAATAAATGAATAGTTCACATTCGTTTGTAGCTATGTACATTATTTGTATATGTTTTTATGAGAGAAAGACTTATTATATTGTAACAGTTTAACAGAAATAAAAGTTTATTTGGAAAAAGAGGGCTGTGACTAGCTGAGGGTCACCCAGCTGCCTTCGTGGAGGAGAACCAGCAGAGTACCAGATAACAGTCACCGCACTAAAATAATACAGAGGCAAATCTCACCCCACTCTCACCCCATTTTTGTTTGATGAGACCTGTTAATAAGTGTAATTGATTTATTGGGCGAAGTGTGTGTGTGGTCCTACGAACGATTCCTGCAATAAAACGTGGAAAGACCTTTGGAGGAGTTCCTGAGGACGCCAACCTCCTAAGGTAAATCCAGACCACTTGGATCAGGCTCAGAAAGAGATCGGGAGTATGAACAGGAGGATGAAAGTCCAGGAGGGACTGGGGAGAGGAAACCGAGAGGGCAGGATATGAGATCCCTCCTCAGATCCCTGGCAGGATCTCAGAGAAAATGACCTGGACTTGCTCTCTGGCACGCCAGAAAGTCTGAAGCTTTAGGGAGTGGTGGCAGGGAGGATCCTAATGGCGAGGTTAATTCAACAGCCGCATAGATTAGATGGAGATGCAGCTGTTGGAAATGCCGTGACCCGAATTCCTGCAGGGAATAGGGGAGGTCAGACTTGATGACCTCAAGGGTCCCTCCTAATTCTATGGTTGGATAAAAGGGAAAGCCTTTTATAAAAGGGGAGGATGCGCGCTGGCAGCCCTTCTGGAACTGTCCCTTGGGTTCTGCATGGAGCCGAAGCATTCCAGCCCTCTGTTGCCTCCAGAAATCCCGGGGAGGGGGTGGGAATCTAATCATCGACCTTTGGATGCCTTGTGAGAACCCCCCCCCCTTCAACCCTGCACCCACACCTGCAGAGGAAAGCGGTACCTGTCGCCCAGAGGTTTTCCCTGAGCCGGATGGGTCCGTTCCTCTTGTCGTTCAGCGAGGGCGAGGGTGCCACGGAGAGAGTGGAGAAGAAGAGCAGATAAGCAACCCCCCCTACCCGGAGCATCCTGCCGGCCACCCCTGTCAGTGCCATGGCTTCCTTGCTGGACAACGAGGTGCCCCGACGGGCAGGGCAGACAGTGGTTGCCTTGCGTCGCCTGGTCTGCCCACTGGATGGCACCCCTTCCCGCCGCTGTCGCTCTTTCTGATGCCCTGGGCTTGGGTGTCTCCCCTTTGCAACGCCTGCCACCCTTTTAAGCAGCTCTGGAGTTCAGGGCGGGGACTGGCATGCGTGTCCCATCACTCAAGGGGCACCCTCCTGACGAAGAAGCCCACGCGTGGCGGGCTTTGTCACAGTTCTGCTGCCCCAAAGGAGGACTCCTCTTTCAGCCTTGCAAGAAGTTAGGCTTGGATCGGACTCTTGAGCTCAAACACACTTGCAAGAGCAGAACTGCTGGGGTTCAGAGCTGCTTTTGATCTTGGGGTTCTTTCCACTAGCACTAGAGTACACATTAAGGACCCTTATTGGGTCCTTAATGGGTACTTCTAGTGCTAGTGGGGGGAAAAACCTTGTCTACACAGTCTTGGGAATATTGCATATAAACACCGGAGGATTGTGAGAGGTGGTGGACGCTGGCTGCTGTGATGTGTCACTGAGTGTTAAGACTTGGAAATTTCGTCCCCTCCTTTTAACTCCCCTCCCTTTCCCAATTCCTTGATCCTTAGCTGTATTGGATGGTCAGTGTGGCTAAAGCCAGTTATACACATAAAATCCTGAGCTTTTCCAGGTGAGGAGGGGAAATAGAGGTTTTTAAGCTGGAGAGGGAAAAAGTAGAAATCAGCAGGGAAGAAGGAGGAGGAGGAGGAGGAGAAGAAGAGTTGGCTTTTCTACCCCACTTTTCTCACCCATTTAAGGGGATTCAAAGCAGCTGACAAACCTTCTGTTCTCCTCCCCACAACAGACACCCCGTGAGGTAGGTGGGACTGTGAGAGGTCAGAAGAGAGCTGTGACTAGCCCAAGGTCACCCAGCTGGCTTCATGGGGGAGGGGGGAATTGAACCCAGTATTCCCAGGTAAGAGTCCAGCTCCCTAACCTCTAGGCCAAACTGGAAGGAGCCTGGGAAGGTTAGAAGGGAGAAGAGATGGAAACTTGCAGGCTGTGGGGTTTTGAAGGGACCAAAATGGTCAAAGGCAAGATTGAAGGCTACAGGGTGTGGGGGAGAGTGAGGGGTGAACATGGAGGTACTTGGAAGTGTACAGCATCCAATTTCACAGCTGGGCTGAGCAAGAGGATTGAGAAGCAAGCTAGAAATAGAAATGGTTCAGGTTTGATTTGAGACAACTGTTTTTTTGGGCAAGAGGATGATTCAGGTCGAACGCAAACCATAGCACACGACACTTGATTTGCTATGGTTTGCACCACTCCTCGGTTTGGGTTCAATTTGAAATGTTTCCACTTGGAACAACGTCGTTCGGTTCATGTGCAAACGCCCCAGCTCACCGCAAACCGTAAACTGATCACACATCTCTAGCTAGAACTTCTCCTACAATCACAGTGCTTGTGGAGGGCTTTGTTTTTGTTTTGCCCTTTTCAGAGTTACAGGTCTTTGAACGGTTTCCCCAGACCTGCATGAAGGTACCCAAGACTCACCTCAGCTACAGTATAGCTCCCTTCTTTGAGCAGATTCTCTGCAGCATTTGCAAGGCTCTCGGTGTGGCATTGCAAGCCCAGAAGGACATCTCTCCACGTGGCATACATTCTCGAGTTCTTCCCACCCTCCAACACCCCCTCCCCAAATTTGCCAAGCAAATTTTGCAGAGGATGTTCCAGCTCTCAGCTCTTCTAAGCCAGGGCACCACGTTTCCCTTGCAAGTAATCTTCCCAAAGCACCCTGCGTCTCATCTGTCATGCTCCAGTACTCCCAGTAAGTTGCACGGGGTGTAGAAAACTGCTGCCTTCTTTGGCTAACTGGTAATTGGCGCTTCTTAAGCCCAGTCTCCACACACGCTTTCCCTGTAAGATCTTCCATGGCTTTAGCCATTCTTGCTTCATCTTCCTACTCCTAATAAGCAAGAAACAAACCCTAAGACAGAAATGACTAGTATGGGCCTCAGCTCATACACACACACACACACACACTTGTCAAAGTCTTGGACTACCTCGCTGAAGAAGAAGAAGAAGAAGAAGAAGAAGAAGAAGAAGAAGAAATTGTTGACTTTTCTACCCTGCTTTTCTCACCCATTTAAGGGGACTCAAAGCGGCTGACAAAGCTTCTGTTCTTCTCCCCACAACAGAACACCCTGTGAGGTAGGTGGGGCTGTGAGCTCAGAAGAGAGTTGTGACTAGCCCAAGGTCACCCAGCTGCCTTCATGGAGGAGGGTGGAATCGAACCCAGTATTCCCAGATAAGAGTCCGGCTCCCTAGCCACTAGACCAAGCTGGCTCACTTAGAAGCAGGGTCACTATATTTGATGCAGAGGAGGAGGGGGATTTGACTTTTATACTCCACTTTTCTCACCCTTAAGGGGACAGAAAGCAGCTGGCAAACCTTCTGTTCTTCTCCCCACAAAAGACACCCTGTGAGAGCTCAGAAAGAGAGCTGTGACTAGCCCAAGGCCACCCAGCTGGCTTCATGGAGAAGGAAGAAGAGTTGGTTTTTATACCCTGCTTGGCTCACCCTTAATGGGACTCAAAGTGGCTGACAAACCTCCTCCTCTCCACAAAAGATGCTCTGTGAGGTAAATGGGGTTGTAAGAGTTCAGCAAGAGAGCTGTGACTAACTCACAATGACCCAGCTGCCTACCAGATGAAAATCTTTAGCCACAAGACCAAACTGGCTCACCTAAGAATCTAAGAGGTACCTTGCTGGACCAGACCAGTGGCCTATATACTCCTGCAGTTTCATATGGATGCCCACCAGCAGGAAATGGATAGACTGCTTCCTATATTAGAGGTACCCACACGGCCACCAGGGTGGGAGCCATAGCTAGCTGGATCTTCCCTGACTTTCTTGGGACGGTGGTGGAAGGCTTCCACTGTGAAGACAGCAGAGTCTTCATGAACTCATTCAAGTTGTACAAGCGTGGGCTTCCCAGCAGATGTGCCTGCAGAGGAAAGCCACAGACTTGCAGTCTTTATGAAACAAGCAGATGCCCAGCCTTCTTTTCGCTAAGGCAACCTTGCAGAAGATTAACCGTGCAAATATCCTGCCTGTCTTCTAGCCAGTAAAATCTTCTCCAAGGTTGCCACTGCGGTGATATCCTGGAAGGATTCATATGATGTTGTTGCTTGGAATGCAGAGAGGAAGGTGTTGTTTTTCAGCAGTTTTTGAAGGCAGCACTTCTCTTTGCAGTAATTAGGCCCGTCCTGTGTGCAGAATGTCAGAATTTGCATACACTATAACAAGGTGTTGATCAGCTACATTTGCATGGGGAAGACCCCTCCCATCATTAGGAATGAACACTAGGAATGAATGCTGTAAAAGGAGCAGAATGAAGTGTCTGAGCCTCTTCAGCCTTGAAAGATGGCGCTTAAGAGGGAAACCGATTGATGTACAGTATATAAAATAAAATCATGCAAGGTATAGAAAAGGTGGATAGAGAAAAATTCTTTTCTCTGTCACACAACACCGGAAGCATGAAGCTGATAGGCAGGAGAGTCAGATCAGACAAGGGGAAAGACTTCTTCACCCAGAGGATCATCAGTCTGTGAAATTGGCTGCCAGAACAGGTGGTAACACCTGCCAGCCTAGATAAGCTTCAAGAAAGGGTTAGACAAACACATGGATGACAGGTGTATCAATGGTTGCTAGAATGGATGAATAGTTACATCCTCCAGGATTCAGGAGCAGATGAAGGTTTCCCCTTTGTCTTCTGCTTGAGATGCTCAGAAGCAATTGGTGGGCCACCTTGTGAAAGAGGACGCTGGACCAGATGGGTTGTGGCCTGATCCAGCAATTGCTGGGCTAGATGGACCGTGGCCTGGCCTTGCTTGGCCTGGCCTGGCCTGCTTCCTTCCTTCCACATTCCTATTCACATTTGCTCATCCTTCCGGTCAGCTGATGACCATTCAAAGAATACTAATGTAAAAAAAGACCTTAGGAACAGGGCTTTCCTACCTCTTTTTGGTGTTAGTTATCACTTAAATGAAATACAAAATTATTAACCAATGAATTGAAAATATCAAGGACACTTTTTACCTTCCTGCAAATCAGCTGGTTGCTTAGGAGTGGCATCCACTGGTTTCAGCCTATGAGCCCAATCTGCTTTTGCATTTACTGCTTCCTGCTCAAGCTTGGATGCTAAGCAGATGAGGGTGAGGCATTGATCAGCTAAAGATTGTTTGGTGAACTTCAGAACTGAGTTGGAGGGCAGGAAGTTAGAGAGCCCTTCCTTCATCTGAGTTGGCATCCTTTGGTCCTGAAGAACAACAGAAAGTGCATAGGCTTGAATGTATAGAAGCAGTTGCCCAGGCATCAGGAGGTCCCCTCTTGGCCTTGCCAGTGTGATCCAAAGGAGTGGAACAAGACATTTGGCACTGGGTGGCTTTGGGAGCTGCCAGGGAGAAGACCTCAGGTTTGGCCAACCATAGTTCCTCCAGATATTGTCAGAATTTACTCTCCCAAAGGCAGTGAGGAATGGATGTCTAGGTACTTCCTCTAGGTTGGAGAGATAGGAAGGAGGCTTCTAAGGACCATTTGCAAGGAGTGGAGAATAGGGGAAGGTTTTGCCTTTGTCCTCCGCTTGAAATGCCCAGAAGCAATTGGTGGACCACCTTGTGAAAGAGGATGCTGGACCAGACGGGCTGTGGCTTGATCCAGCAGGGCTCCTCTTATGTTCTTCTCTAGAATGGATGCCTAGGTACCACCTCCAAGTTGGAGAGAGAGGTAGGGTGCCTCTAAAGGCCATTTGCGAAGGTTTTGCCTTTGTTTTTTGCTTGAGATGCCCAGAAGCAATTGGTGGGCCACCTTGTGAAAGAGGATGCTGGACCAGATGGGTTGTGGCCTGATCCAGCAGGGCTCCTCTTATGAACTCTGACTGACTGCACTGATTTTTACCTTCCACCTGGCAAAGAGTGCAGGATTATCCTCCTAACATCATATTCTACTGCCAGCCAAACTAACTTTTGGGTGGGCCGTATTTAAAAACTGGTACATGCAAGGATGTCAGAACATCAGCGGGTGACACACATGCAAGATGCAAGCTGGCGTATTTAAAACGCCAGCAGAAGAAATTCACACCCTTACTGTTAGGAGGAGGTGAATGTGCTAAAGCCCACACTCATGTTGATGACCTTTACAGGGAAAGTGAGAAACTGCAACAGCAAGATTCATTATTGCTAATGAGGAAGGACTTTGTTTAGGATGAACTACAAAAAGCAGCTCACCCCAGCATGTAAAATCGTAACCTAAGTGGAAGCAGCAAGTTTCTGCTCTTCACAGTAGAGCCATTGTAGGTGCAAAGTGCTGTATATCTATTCTTCTGACCCCACTGGCTTTTTGAAGAGTCAAGTGGTTTAATCCTTAATAGGAATCAACCTATATCATCTTGGGGTCCCTTCACCTCATTCTGCTGAGATGAAAGATTCAGGCCTCTTATCTAAAGTGTTTCATTTTCTTTCCCTCTCTTGTTACTTTTCTGTACTTACCTTGGTTAATCCGTGTTAGACAGATCCAGATCAAAAACAGAGAGAGGCATCAGCATTGAGTGGACTTTAGAACTGCAAATCAGAGATGTGCACGAAGGTTTCTTTGACATTCTATTTGAACTGAATCCCCGAAAATCCAATTCGGTGGTTAGCATGATTTTGTAGTCTCCTGGTTCAAGCCTGCACTGTCAGACAAAGCCAGCTGGGTGACCTTGGGCTAGTTACAGCTCTCTTTCTGAGCTCTCACAGCCCCACCCACCTCACAGGGTGCCTGTTGTGAGGAGAAGAATTTTGTCAGCTGCCTTGAGTCCCCTTAAAAAGACTGAGAAAATGGGGTAGAAAAGCCAACTCTTCTTCCTCCTCCTCCTCCTTGAAGCCAGCTGGGTGACCTTGCGCTAGTCACAGCTCTCCTCTGAGCACTCACAGTCCCACCTACTTCACAAGGTGTCTGTTGTGTGTGTGTGTGGGGGACACACAGAAGGTTTGTCAGCTGCCTCGAGTCCCCTTAAATGCTGGGGGATAAAAACCAACTCCTTTTCTTCTTCAGCAGGAGAATCCAAATGGCAAATTGAGCACTCCCTAAACCAGCCTTGCAGTGGTCTGGCCGGAATTTATGGGAGGAATTTCCCCCATACTTTGAAAAAAGACCCCCTTGTCTCTTGTTGCAGACACTCGTGATATTTGCAAGTGACATTTTCAGCAGAAGGCAGCTAAGAGAAAAGCTTACAGGAATGCAGGGACGCTTTTACTTAAAGCTTTTAATATAAAAAAGTCACCGATGTACAAAAATGCTAAATGTAACAAACCGTTCAAAATACCGGGATCAACATTTCTCTTACACCGCAGGAGAAAAAAAGAAGAAGAAGAAATCAAAAGCTAAATCCAACTTGTTAAGAAGCAGTGAAATGTACACACATTGACACCCCACTGTCTAGGTCAGAGCAAACTGCGCCGGCGGCTTGTCTCCAGGCTACTCTCGATGGACGAGCACGAACAGCCCCAGTAGAAAGAGGACAGTGTACTGTTGGAGACAGAAAAGGGCTTGAGTTGTCAGATGTGCTTACAGGGAAAACAAAATAATTCAGGCCTGTGATTTGCCACCCGCAGCACAATCTCCGAGATATAATAACCTCTGGTTTTTGCATCATCTCTATTCCTGTTGCCTGTTTCAATTTCAGTGCCCAGTTCAGTTCACAGTGGGAACAGCAGGAAAGCTAAGGGTTGCCAGTTCGATCCTCAGCATCTCCCCAGAAGCAGGCAATGGCAAACCACTTCTGCATCTCTGCCAGGAAAACTGCAGAAAGGTGTCCATGGAGTTTGGGAATGGCCGTAGCTCAGTGGTAGAGCAAACTGCCTAGAAAGCAGAGGGTTGCTGGCTTGATTCCCAGCCTCTCTCCAGAAACAGGTAATAACAAACCACTTCTGTATTTCAGCCAAGAAAACTGCGCAGATGTACCCACAGAGGTGCCCATGCAGTCAACCAGGAGTCGGGCACAACTCAGTTACTGTTACCAAGATACCAAATCTGTACCTCAATTCTATCTTGCTTCAAAACCTTTATCTAAATACCCACAGAATCTAAAGATTCTTCCCCTCCACTGAGATGATGAGATATTGCTGGTACCATTATTAACTAATTTCGTGCTGATCTGAGTTTCCACAGATCAATGAAACTAGTTGGGTTATTTTTAAAAAGCTTCCATGTCAAGATGTTTCAACATCTCAAACGCAGAAGAAAGACACACATTCCATCCCCGAATGACAATGAAATCTTTGCAGAAACTTTCATTCAAAGTGGACCAAGAATTCTTCCATTAGGGTGAGAGAGTGAGCAGGAAAAAAGCCATACCTTAAATTTTGGGTAATCATTCATTAAAATAGTCACTATTCCAATATACGGCACAAATCTAAAAAGGAGAGAAAAAAAACCAAAGTCATTTTAAAAAGGTCTTCTCAGCCAAGGTACCCCAGACTAAGTCCTGAATACAGAAAGGACTGTACACAAATTGGAGCAAAGCAGGAGAACTCTCATAGAAGTCCTTAAAGAGTGAAGCCTTCTCATTCAGCCCACCACCCAAGCAATCATGGAGGTGATAAGCCAAGGAAGGACTTCCTGTAGTGGCACCTACTACAGGGCAAAGGGAAATGGCTGTAAGCACAGGGGCAGAACAATTGCCCAGAAAGAAGAGGGCTGCAGGTTTGATTCCTGGGATCATATTACTTTTGCATCTAACAAGGGCACTGTGTGGATGGGTTACCATGGAGTCAGAAGGAACCAAATGCTACTTAGCTTTACTAAATCCCTGCAAAAGATCAATAGCCATTTTCAGGCCTCTTTTAGAATTATAGCAGCATTCACTCCTTCAGCTCTGACATGCAAACGTCTAGGGCAGTGGTTCTCAACCTGGGGGTCGGGACCCCTTTGGGGGTCGAACTACTCTGTCACAGGGGTCGCGACGAGTCTCCTGCTGCCCTTCCCTCCCAACTCCCAGCTGCTCTGCCCCCATGGTTGGGGGTCTCCACAACATGAGGAACTCCATTAAGGGGTCGCGGCATTAGGAAGGTTGAGAACCGCTGGTCTAGGGCTAAGGGAAGCATTGTTAGCTGTTGCCTTACCCTCTTGCTCTTCCAACCACATCTTTCTTCTCCAGCCAATGTTGGCCTTGCTTGTACAGGCCTCTGTCATCCACAGCATTATTGTCCCCTTTTGTCAAAAACTTGATGTCTCCATTTTGTCTAACAAAGGGAAAACCACACACAACACACACACAATCAAATCAACGGCAGTTCTAAATGACAGCTGATAAAGTTTGGTGTCCATTATCTTTGAAAGAGAGAAAGAGAAGGTGACATTGTGTAAAATGTCACTACCGAGCCCAATTCAAGGTGCTAACTCTGACTTATAAGGCCCTAAATGACTTGGGCCCCAGATATCCAAAGGAGTGCCTTCTCCCATATCGACCTGCCCGCGTCTTAAGATCTGGAGGGGAGGCCCTCCTGGTTATCCCACCGCCTTCAGCAGCTAGGCGGGTGGGCACCCGGGAGAGGGCCTTCTCAGTATTGGCCCCCAGGCTGTGGAATGGTCTCCCCTGGAGGTGCGTCAGGCCCCTTCTCTGTTTCTGTTTAGAAAGGTGGTGAAGGCATACCTCTTCACTCAGGCCTTTGGTTAAATGTTCCCTACGCTTCTCCCATTGTGAACACTGCTGTTTTTAAACCGTCTCTGTATTTTTCTTAATGCTGGATTTTTAAACTTAGTACTGGTTTTAGGACTGATATAGTGTTTGCTATGTTTGTTTTTAAATGTTGTGAGCCGCCCAGAGACCCTTGGGTATGGGGCGGGATATAAATATGAATGAATGAATGAATGAATGAATGAATGAATGAATGAATGAATGAATAAAAACTGAAACTACAATAAATGGGTATTCTTAGAAAGAAAAGAGCAAAACGGCTCTAGATCGCTTCAAGGTAGGGTTAGACAAATTTATGGATGACAGATGTATCAATGGCTACTAGAATGAATGACTAGATACATCTTTCAGGCTGGGGTGTGTGGAAGCAGGACGCTTCTAAGGCCATTTGCTGGGATTCAAGAGCAGGAAAGGGTTTGTCCTTGTCTCTGCTTGAGATGCCCATGAGCATTTGGCGGGCCACATTTGATGACAGGATGCTGGACTAGATGGGCTGTGGTCTGATCCAGCAGGGCCTCTCTTATGTTCCTATGGCACCCTTTCATCTGACACAGTCATGTGGTGCTGTTTGTGCACGCCCAGTACCTTCATGCAGAAAACCAGGACACTGCTGGAATCTGGAATTATGTTTGGCAGTTATGGGTTTAGAAGAAGAATGGGATGTAGGAGAAGGAAATCGCTTTAAAATTAGCACCATCACGGTGAAGATAACCCTTACACAGGTCCTGGTTTAATCAAAATCATGGTTGGTTGTCACACATGAATCTATCACAGTGTAGTATGAGTGGATTCCAAAGCAAGGATTAAACCACTGTTGCAAACTAGCTAGAACAGCTAGTGGGCCTGGATGCAAAAGACGAACCATCATTTCCTTGCATCACAAAGGGATCAAGGATCCACATGTTGATATGACAAAAGATGTTTCGCTTCTCAGAACACACAACATACTTTTCATGAATTTTCAAAACTCGATGCACGATTGGGATTTCCCTGCCTTCTATTCTAAAGACAACAATTTCGCCCACTCTGATTGGCTCTTCAATTCGATTGGTTAAGAAGAGGAGATCTCCTCGGTGAAACGCAGGCTCCATGCTGCCACTGAAAGACAAAAACAATGGTTAACGAGAACATTCGAAGCATGTTTTGTTCTCAGAGGATCGTCCGTCAGGACGATGATAAAGGCTAAAGGTCCATGTGACAAAGAGAGCAGGTATGCACAACGCACCTACCAATGTTTGAATCATGTTGGTGCAAGTACAGAGAAAATTCATAAACATAAAAAATAAACATCCCCAGATTTTTAGTTCTATCTGTGTTGCAATCAGGCTGTATCCTGTATTCCTTGTTTCCATCAGACCTTCTGTACCACGTATTGTTTGTCAATTACTTGTGTCTGGGAAAATGGCAAAGTGATCCAAAATCTTTAACCTTTTCAAGTTTAAACCAATCGATCCAGAGAGATGCTGTACTTTATAAGCAATGTGCGTTTGTTCAGTGCTTGCGAAGTTCCCAGACATGCTTGACATTCAAGCGAAGGATGAGAATAACAAAGAGATAGCCTTCTGGCTTTCTTCTACAAGCTGTGACTTGAACTGCTGCTCATGTGAGCCATCGATGACACAAGATACAATCATAGGGAAAGAAGGTTCCCGTGCCTTTCAGGTCTTGTTGGATTAACAATTCCTGACTGCCCCGGCTAGGACTAAAGAAACCAGTAACCTAAAACGCTAGAGGAATCCATGTTAGGGAAGGGCGGTCTGACAGTTACATATGGGCTAACTTAGAAATCCTTTCTTCCCTTGCAGGGATCTTTCAGAATTAGGCAGAAGATCTGAAGCCCTTTCTTATCGTGCCACGGGTGAATGATGTTGACTAGAAACTGAGAGATCTACAAATACATTTAGCCTTTTCCTTGCCTGCTTTAAAGGGGAATGAAAGTTGCACAGCTATGACGTTTCCGACTTTGCCTTTTCAATCCCATGGTTAACCAGATCATGCAGGTATCACCCACGGTAATTTGTCTATTCTGCTGTTGTCTCTCTCCATGGTAGCAAAGAAGGCAAGAGAGGGCATGATTTATCCTCAGAATCATTTATTGTGCCCTGCACATAGGGTGCGTCTGAGGGCAGAACATTTGCCCACCAGACCCAAAAACTACGGAGTGCCCTCTTCTTTCCAATTGTGTAATATAGCCAGTGTTTCAACCAGCTTGATCAGTGACAAGGAACGATGCACAATGAAGTTCAGCAACATCTCAGGGGCCATAGTGAATCCACCCTTGCACTAAAGCCCCAGCATCTGCCATTAAAAGGGTCCTGGAAACATTGTGAGGAAACAGGCTTTCAGACTAGACAGCATCCCAACCCAGTATCTACCAGATGTTGGCAGTCAATGACTCCTGTGACCCTGCAGCCAATGGGAATTCTGGTCAAAAACATCTGGGATGTACCAGACCTGACACCACATGACCATCCATGTCTCTATTTGTAAAATATTCCCAACACTCTACTAACACATTTCCCTCTTTTTCCATTTCATCTGACAAAACATTGGCTGGCGATCAGACTTAAGAGGTTGGGGGCCCCACACATTAGGAGCTGTAGGAGGTTTATGCACCTTTTGCGTCAAACAAACATCGGAGAGAATGATCCATAGCACGTTGGCAGAAGGCAGAGGCCAGGAGGATGCTACAGACATGAAAACACAATCCTGGGCTACTTGAGCTCCACCTTTCCTTGAAGTCTCACACGGTTACTTTGTTGTCATCATAGTTTTACCTAAGAACGACCACGATGGGACTCTCACTGCCTGTTGCCACCATCAGCCCCTTCCAGATCATCAGCGCTGAGGAAACGATCATCCCAAAGTTGAGCACCTGGTAATACAGCTGGGAGGGGGTGAAGGGACAAGATGAGGGGGCAATGGGGACACATCAGCCCCCTCATCCAAGAGACACAGGAACACACACACAAGAGCTTCCCCTTGACACAGACACACACACATACACACAGATGGACTCAAAGTCAACCCTTTTCCCAGAACTAAAGAGTATAAACTCTTTTGGTTTGTGATGCTCATCAAAGCAAAGAGGCCTATGGCCAGTATCGCCCATGTTTAGATAAAGCGGGTTTTTCCATTTACTTCTCTTAATCTGGATCTAAGATGATCTGGATCTAAGAAATGGATCCTTCAGCTAATCTGGAATTAGAAGATCTGGATCTAAGGAAGTACCCGATGCATCTCCACGGGCAGTGTAGCACTCGATAGCAATGGGTGCTAGGCAAGCTCACAGTGGGAAAAACGGAGCACCCAAGTAGAGCATCTGCCTGTACCCAAGTGGGAGACGTCCATCATGCCACATTTTTTTGGGGGGGGGAGCGTGACATGTCTAATCCAGATTTGATGCCTGAAGACTGGATAGTAGACCCCTTTAATGGGGTCCACAGGAAATGTGGATTATAAGTCCCGAAAGACCAATTTAATCCAGATTTCCCTAGTACAGGTGTGAACAAATCAGGTTCTAATGGGGTCTGCAGTGGAAATGGGGGTCCTCCTGGTCTGAACCTAATGAGTCCTTAATGGGTCCCTAGTGGGTACTTAATGGGTACTTAGTGCTAGTGGAAAAAAACCCATTCTTGACCTAAACTAACTGTTAATCCTCAAATTCTACCTGTATAGCCCATGCTTAGATATACGTAATCTAACAATCCTCAAGAACTGTTGTTGATATAAACCTCAGAAGAGCACCCTGAACACAATAAACAGCACTGAGATAAGACTGTTACATGCAAAGGATCTGTAATAAAGCTGTTCCTTGTTCAAAGGATGCAGTGCATAAATAAATGTCCCATTTTGCTTGAGTCAATGTACTTCCAACTGTACAGGAAACAGGGCTTTAACAAGCACCAAACAAGACTGAAGAGATTTTCCCTGCCAGTTAATATTCTAGCATTTTTTTTAAAAAAAGGCAGATGGGTGAGCAATGCAGTTCTCCATGTGGGACCCTGAGCGGTTTCCCAGTGTTGGTAAAAAGTTTAAGCCTGGCCCACCCCCATCTTCACTGCATCGTGGAGAGGAGAAACAGAGAAGGGGAAGTCCACATCTTGCTATCAAAATTCTAGAGGAGCCCACCAGCCCAAAAGGATATGAACCCTGTCATAGGAAACCAATGGCTCCATAAATAAATATTTTGACTGTTACTTCAAGCACATCTTGCAAAAGCAGCAGCAGCGGCAGCATCTGTCAGAGGCAAAGGCAATAGGGCATACCAAACTTTCAGGCCAGACTTACCCAAAGATTGTACCACATTTGCAGACTCGGGAGCAACATGATATGTGGCAGACATGCCACATCATGCACTGTTTACCACAGGTTTGCACAAACAGTGCAGGACACACAAACATAACCATCCAATTCATGAATCTTTTGCCCCTCATGCCTAAGAGGCCCCAGTCCCACTGTTACCACCTAGCTGACTATGTGAAGAAAACAAAAGTCAAGGCACTGGAGTGTCTCTCAATTCCTGCTGACTCCCTAAGGGATTGGATGAATCTTTCTTGATTCTAGAGGCACTGAAGTGGTTTCCCACTGCCTTCTTCCAGGAAAATGCTCGGGATTAAACTTTGGACTTTTTGTATGCAAAGAGGAAGTTCCTCCAGTGAGCTACAGTGATATGAAGAAGCGGGTCAGCACACGACTGAAGCAACACCTCAGCTTGAGGGGCAAATCTGACAAAAGCCTGTTCTACCCACCTGAATCTAGTGGCAGCAGGGGAGGAGTGGGCTCCACTTAGCACTCTGCTCCTTCCATTTTACGAAACTCTTGTTTGAAACTTGATTTGGCGGGACTAACGGGAGGCCTCCTGACCAGAACTTCCCCTCTAACCCCGTGATCCCACAACTCTATGGGACACAGCTGCCTGACTGGGGGTGGGAAGCGAGGGATGATACAACAGGCGTTGCCCTAAGCAGCAGGCTGTGGATGGCTCAAAGGGCAAAAGCATTCCTTCCACTCCAAACAGCTCGAAGGTTGGCTCTACCATGGCTGAAGTGCATACTGTCCCCTTCCTTCCTTCCTTCCTTCCTTCCTTCCTTCCTTCCTTCCTCTATCTATCTATCTATCTATCTATCTATCTATCTATCTATCTATCTATCTATCTATCTATCGGCTTATTTATTTACTTTACTTATTTATTTATATCCCACCCTTCACCAAACGGTCCTAGGGCAAGTTACAATAAGAATAAAACATATCAAATATGAAAACATAATTAAAAAAATAACCCCCTCCATCCATCCCTCCCACCCCCACCTTCCTTCCCCTCCCTCCCTCCCAGGACAGCACCCTGAGGGAGCTATTTAAACGGCAAAAGCCTGGGTGATTCACCTCCGACCCCTGGGGTCACCCCCTTCCCCTTGGCCCCACCAGGCGCCCCTGCACCCAAATCCCTTGGCCCAGCCCTGCTTGCCACCCAGCTGCCACTACGCAGCCTTACTCTGTCTTCTTGCAAGGAGTGGGGAGGAGATTCCTTTTTCCCCATGTCCCCTTTCCTTCCCCCACCTCGGGTGGCGTGTGGTGCCTCAGGACAATCGGCCAGGGACCGTGAGGAGCGGTCCCTCCCTCCCTTCTCTCTAGGTCTTTCTCCTTCCTTCCTTCCCTCCCTCCCTCCCCAATCCCTGAGTAAGCAGCCCCACCCGCAGCAGCCCCTCAGAGGTGCCCAGGCAGAGCAGGGCGCCAGGCCAGGCCCACCCTCAGCCCACCTGCCGCTTGTTCATCCGCCGCACATCGTCCAAGAAGTCCAGAGACAACATCGCGGAGGGGGGAGGGGAGGGAAAAAAAGGAAAGGAAAGGAAGAAAGAAGCTGGCGCCGCGCAGGGGACGACTCAGAAGAAGCCGCTTCCGGCCCGCTTGACGCAATTTCCGGCCGGCCGTGGCGATTATAGAGCCGTCGTCGTGTGTAGTTGCAAATCTGCTCGCTCGCCTCGCGTCCCCCCCTCTCCAGAGACGCTCGTTCGCCGTCGGTGAACTACGACTCCCATAAGGCCAAGCCATAAGGCCGGGCAAGGCGGGGGAAGAAAGGGATGATGGGAGGTGGACGTCTCTAGTCTACCTCCAAGTACACGCGGTTAGGGGCGCAACTCCCCCAGAGTCTGACGAACTCCAAACCAGCTGCGATGTCGCCCAACCTTTGACCCCCCCCCCACATCCAGATGTTGTGGCCCCATGAGGTCCAAACAGCCAGAGGAGGCTGCCTGCTGGTGGACTGTGTGCGACTCTCTGGAGGTTCAACAAGAGAGGGCCTTTTCAGTGGTGGCTCCCAGACTGTGGAATAGTCTTCCTCCTGAGGTGCGTCAGGCAGGCACCGTCACTCTGTGTGTTTAGAGGAACTATGAAGATGCACCTCATCTTTTTTCTCTCCACTGCCATGGTTCTAATGTGTTTAATATGTTATTAATATGCTATTGGTTTTAATGTGTTTATTAAAACAAATATAGGACCCTTGGGTACAGGCCAGGATAAAAATACAAACAAACAAAGTGGGGTATAAAACTTGTCTTCCTCTATTAAGCTAGCTGGGTGGCCTTGGACTAGTCACAGCTCCCTTTCTGAGCTCTCACAGCCCAACCTACCTCACAGGTGGGGAGAACAGAAGCTTTGTCAGCCACTTTGAGTCCTCTTAAATGGGTGAGAAAAGGAGGATAGAAAAGCCAAGTCTTCAGCTTCTTCATGATGCCAGAATGTTGCATCGATAGAACTGAAATCCTTAAAGTTGTTCTGTTCTTTGACACTTGTTTTGCAACACTGTGAGAACTCATTTTGAAAACTTTGTCTCACCCACTTAAAAGAGATGTTTACATTAATTGTCCTGTGAACGTTTCATCTTTCGCTTTTTAAAGACTAAACAGATTTGCTGAGAGTTATGTTTTTGAAGAGATGTCTTCATTTTGCTGACTAATAAAACCTCTCTCAAGAAATTAGTTTAGTGGACACACTTACCTTGCTCCTCACTTGAGCTGCAGCATTTTTAAAGAGCTGGGACCTTAGAGGCATCTTGCTGTATAATAAATCCAGTTATCTACCTGAATCCACCTGGAGACAGATGACACTTTCAGCTGAAAAATTCTTTTCTCTCTTGTAGGGCACTCCAGAGGCTACTCTGTGAAGTCAATGAGGAGAATTAGGACCAACAAGGGGAAGGTTTTTTTTTTTCACCCAGAGGATGATCAATTTATGGAATTTACTACCAGAAGAGATAGTGGCAGCAATCAGCCTGGATATCTTTAAGAAAGGATAAGCCCATCTGGCAGGTGACAGAGCAGGTGAAGCTTTTGCCTTTTGCAGGGGGAAAATGTCCAGGTGACATATAGAGTAGCTTTTTTTGTTAAGGCTGTCAGATTTAGGAGATTATTGAGTTGAATAGGGCGTCTTGTAAGGGTGATGGGAGACAAATAATGTTATTTTTAATTTTTCCTTGTACGTTTTATTTGATTTTATCTTTTGTAAACTTGATACGGTCATATGACTAATCGACAAAGTTCATGTCATGTCTTGCTTTCTGCTTGAGAAGCCCAGAGGCAAGTAGTGGACCACTGTGTGAGACAGGATGCTGGACTAGACAGGCTGTAGCCTGATCCAGTGGGGTTCCTCTTAATTCAAGGAGGACAGGTTTATCATTGCCTCCTAGAATGGATGCCTAGGTAGGCCCTCCAGATTGGAGAGACAGGCAGGAGGCCCCTAAGGCCATTTGTTGGGATTCAAGAGCAGTTGGTTTGCCCTTGTCTTCTGCTTGAGATGCCCATAAGTGATTGGTAGGTTACTGTGTGAGACAGGATGGCTGGACTAGATGGGCTGTGGCCAGATCTAGCAGGGCTCCTCTTATGTTGTGTTTTTGATCTTATGAGTATGACTTACCCTGTAGTGTGACTACTAAAGGATCCCTTGAATGCAAGGAAATCAGTGCACCTAATACTCCTTTAATGGGCTGATAGTGTTAGTGGGGGGCAAAGCTGAACGGCCTATTTAGCATCACACTCAAGACCTGGCCCTCCCCAAACTGACTCCATAAGACCAGGAAAATGCCACTGTGGTGTTTTTTTTTTTTTGGGGGGGGGCTTCTTGCGTATAAATCGGGAAAGCTACTACATTAGAGAATGGAGCTGAGCAGCCACACATTGTTAGATGGTTTTATTTGAAATACTTTGAAGTAAACATTATAGCAAGGCACAAATGCCACTGCAGATTAAATAGATATGTGATGGCTTGGGAGGGACACCTCTCCCACCCCTGCTATTGTTACTATAGCTAGGCTACCTTGTAAAACATTCCCTAGACTAAAATGTACACAGTATCAAAAAATACAAAGGGTTTTATCAAAACACGTTCAGACGAGAAAGTGAGCAATCCAAATGCAATAAGATAAATAGGTTTTTTTTTCTTTTTTAAAATTATTTATAGTAAACAATGAGCAGGGTTCCGACTTGAAACATAAAAACGGTATATAAAAAAGTAAATATTACAGAAAGTACAGAGGAGGAAATAAAAGCACGTGAAGGGAGAACAGCAAAGAGACGAGGGGAAGGAGTCGAATCCGGCAACTGAGGGAGGGAGACGTCCTACTGAAAGAACAGGAGACTTTGGGAAAGGGTGGGGTGAGATTTCCTGTATCAAATTTCATTGGAACAAACCAGTCCCTCATCCTTGCTTTGCTGTTGGGTTTTTTTTTGGGGGGGGGGGGGAGGAAAGAGGCCTGGGAACACTCCATGCTGAAGCAAGGACAGTGGATAGATCAAACTCTGTGGGAATGAGAATGTCAACAGAGAGATACTGTTCCTCCTGTAGTGTCTGTTCACATGATTGCAAAACCCTAGAAGGACTGATTCTGCTTTAGCAAATGAAAGTGCTGATAAAAGCAGAATAAATTAATACGCCTCTAAAAGTAGGGCTGATCTTGGGCCTCTGGGATGAATTCTCAGGTGGCCTGAGGCATCTGGATGAATCCATGGGAATGCATTTTCCCTCTGCCTGCGCTTGCTAAGGCAGACATTTAATTAAGGACCTTCCTCATTAAAATATTACCTTAACTAAGATGGGCAGCGTGTGCTGTGCGTGCACATGGACATGCGTAGGGGGAGCAACTGAAGCAAGCAAGCTTTTGGCTCAACTTGCAAGAGATTTCAAAACAGCTTGATCCAGTTCTGAATGAGGCAAGGCCCAAATGGGTCAGCTTGCAATATCGCATCTGAAGCTGAAGACCTATTATGGAACGCATACTGTGGGCCTTTTCCCACTAGGGCTTAGAATCCTTCTAAGACCCCATTAGGAATCCGATTGGTACCAATTTGGAAGGCCCCGTCCCTACCTGGGCCCCACTGAAGGCCCCATCTGCAAGGCCCTGTCCCCACAAGGGCAGGGGAAATCCAGATTTAATAGGTCCTTCAGGCTCTTAAATCTGGATTTCGTATGGACCTGGTTAAAGGTGTCCACAATGAGGCCTTCAGGCTTCTTCAGGATCTGGATCTCCAGGAGGACCTTGAAGATCCAGATCTTTTGACTGTGCATGGAAAAGGGGTGCGTGACCCTTGCTGACCTACTAAAGTGTATTGGAACTGAATCTCTTCTAATACTGGGGGTTCTCAAACTGCAGTCTAACAGATGTTTCTCAGGGACAACGCTGAGCATTCCACTTCCAGGAATCTGCGCCAGTGGAATGCTGAGAGATGTTGCTCAGGGACCAGAGTTTGAGAACCAATTGCATGTGCAGGGTAGTATCTATTCTATGTCTGAAAGGCAAAGGTCACATGATTTGGGGGCAAGGAAGCCTCAGGGGACTCTTTATCTTGAGCAGTGAAAAAAAGGATAGACAGAACACCCGGTAAACGTGGATAGGAACTGAGACAAAATAAACCTAAAGACAATACTTTTTTTTATGAAAAACGAAAAGGGGGTGGTGGTGGAAGGGAAAACAAAGCTGTACTGGTGGCAGAGGCCTTGAGAGGCACACGAGTGCTTCTGTTGTTCCTGTGAATTTTTTAAAAAATAGTAAAATAAAATTGAAAAAAGTGCTCCTTATCCTGAAGGTTCGGATTTAGTTTAAGTGGGCGTCCTCATCTCTTTCCCCCCTCTCGTATCTGCTCAATATTCAATATTACAGAGATGGTGGCAGGGTTGCATTTTGATTTTAAAAAATCATTTCCCTTACTCATTAAAGTGAACGGAAGGCAGCAGCCATTCCACAAACCAACAGCGTCCTTGAGAGCCCTCCCCAGATCTGTCAACATTTATGGGCAGGCAAATTGTAGTCCTAAATAGGTGAAGACTCTGACGGTTTGTCCTGTGAGCTGGTCTTCTCTGTGTCGCCAGGCACAGCAAGTCCTTCGGAGTCTCTGCTCTTGGAACCCTCCCCCGCCTTTTCTGCTTTGTCCACCAAACTGTTTGGTTCCGTGAGTCCATTCTCACTTGTTTCCATGCCTGCCCCATCTTTTCCAAAATCTTGCTCTGGTTCCTCGAGTTCCTGTTCTTCCTCCTCCTCTGGGTCTTTCACTTTATGGACGATGAAGAGGTGCCGATTCAGGGAGATACGAGACGTGTAACACAAGCCACAGAGCAGGCACTGGTAAGTGGAGCTGTCGGTCTTGTGCTGAGGTATGTGCTCCAAGAATTCAGTTTCAGAGGCTGTGGCAAAGCCACACTTTGCACATTTCCAATGTGCCTTCAGTTTTTTTGCTGGTGGATCTTCAGATCCCAACGCTGATGTTTTCATCTGGTCCAAACCATCTGCAGATACCCTCTTTGGAGATTTTGCCTGTGGAAGAGAGGAATGAATTTATTGCACCAATATGCACTGAAACAGGGCTTGGTTCGTGGAGAGATCGGCACGATGCAAAGAGAGATGCATACAGAGGTAGGTCAGCTCCACAGGGGAAAAGCACAGCTGCGTCGATCATCATGCCTTCAGGAGAAACACCTGCGGCGTACGGAATGTCTCAGCGATAACTCATAGAATCAGCCCTGAGCGATTTCCTGTTGTTGCAAACAGGTCTCTTCTGGCAACACCCTGAACTCCATCCTGTGATTTATGACCCTTAGATAGACTGACTCTTGCAACCTGAGCCCTTCTCCCCCTAAACTGAATTTGCCTTGTTGCTTCTCATGGTGCATGGGCGCATGTGTGTGCTTCCAAAGTGACAGGACGGGACCAGGAAGAAATGCTCTGATCACAAAGAGCAGAAAACAATAACAATGTGCCATTTCAAGGATCCCAGGTACCCTCAGAAGATTCAAGGCTTGCTGTTTGAACCCACAAAGTACCACAATGGGAATCCCATGAAAGCAGCCCGACTACTGTCAGATACAACTTACAGGCAGCACGTAAAGAGCTGCACTGACTGCTTATATGCTTCCGATCTGAATTCCAGGTGGTGGTAATAACCCTTAGGGCTTTAAAGGTCATTACCAGCACCTTGAATTCAGATCGGCTTGGGACCTCAATACTTGAGGGACCGCCTCCTTTTATATAGACCTACCTGAGGCTTAAGATCTGCTGGAGGGAGGCTCCTCTGTATCCTACCAACTGGAGAAATCTGCAGTGTTGGGACACGGGGTAGGGCCTTCTCAGCTATGGCACCTCATTTATGGAATGCTCTTCCCTCGGAGGCCTGATTAGCGCCAACTCTTCTAACTTTTAGGTGCCAAGCAAAGTCCTGGCTCTTTACGAAAGCCTTTGGGCACTAACTCAAGCAATACCTTAACTTTTAACGTTTTAAACTAATTTTGCTATTTAATACTGTTTTAGCAGGGTATGAATTTAATGTTTTGTTTGTATATTGGTTTTTTACTGTAAGCCGCCCAGAGATCTTAGGATATAGAGCAGGATATAAATATATTAAATAAACAAAATAAAAATTTTCTTACGGCACACAGTGCACATATAGATGCAAGGTCTCAGAAAAAACAGCAGATTTCCCACCCCAAGCCTCTGCATATCTAGCTGTCTGTTCTTCCTTTGTTCTCCTCGTCTGTCTTGTATATGGTTAACACACACACACACACTTAAGGCTGTCACAAGGGCGCTCGTTTTGTGATTCTCCAGATGTTCTTGAACTACAATACCTAGCATTCCACTCACCTGGCACAGAATAATGGGAGTTGTAGTTCAGAACGATCTCGAAAATCACATGCTGAGCTCTGTTGTATAGAGGCTTACCACTATGTCTCATTTGTGTGGTCCTGCACCCAGGCCACATACAAAAAAAGGCATTTTATGGTTATTACTGAAATGCACAATGTTGTGCTTCCTGGTATCTGCCTGCTGAAGTGTTCCTGCTATACTTAACAACTGGCCAGACTGAGCGTGCTGCACTCCACTTACCAAATATGATTGGGTAAGTAGAACTCTAGACCCCGCTGTGCTGCTCGTCTCCAGCCTCATGATACATATTATAGCAGGATCTGGGGAGGAAGCACTTAAAACTACCTGACCCAGGAACAGGCTGGAGTTGATGAAGAAGAGGAGTTGGCTTTTCTGCCATGCCTTTCTCACCCATTTAAGGGGACTCAAAGCGTCTGACAAACCTTCTGTTCTTCTCCCCACAACAGGCACCCTGTGAGGTAGGTGGGGCTGTGAGACATCAGAAGAGAGCTGTGACCAGCCCAAGGTTATCCAGCTGCCTTCATGGAGGAGGGTGGAATCAAACCTGGTATTCCCAGATAGGAGCCCTGAACCCTAACCACTAGACCAAACTGACTCGCCGCTATACACTTCATCAGAAAGCACTTGTCAAGGAGAGATTTTTCAAGTCTCAAGAGATTCAATATCTATCTATTTTAATATACCAGTATATATTAAGAGATATTAATATTAATATACATATATATATCTTTCCCTGGGTTTCACAGGCCATTCAAGGAGGATAATATTTCAAAAAACCCATAAAAGGATATCATGGGGTTAATGATACAATCAAGAGTATGAAAAAAATTGCAAATTACTTTTGTCAAGTCTTCTGCTGGAGCTTTGGTTTTGGATATCTGGGAAAGGTCTGGGTTTTTGATGCCATGCATGAGGCTGATGTGGTTCTCCAGCAGGGACAGCTGAGGAAATGTCTGAATTTCATCTGTGCAGTACCTTGAAAGCATAAAGCAATGTACAGTGTTAAGAGCAGTAATCATTCCTTACTCTCATCTCCTTTCCCCTCTTTCCTGACTCCCCCACACTGCTTTGTATCGATAAATGGACCATAAATATCTTGAAACAAGGATCTTGCCTTCTGACTTAGGCTGAGAAAACTGTGATAAGGCTGGAATAATCTTCAAACGATCTGCACAGATGCCTGACTTGCCTGAACATATTTTGCACATCACGTATAACCACTGGAATAATTATTTATGAAGCTTTTTCCTTCCCGTCACAAGAGGAGGTGACCTTGGGGCAACATTGTGGGATTTATCTAAACGACGCGAGCCATTAAGAGCAGCTTCTTTTGTTGAGAACTATACAAAGATTTGTGATGGAAGAAAAAACAATGTTTTGTCTCTGTGTTGGTGGGAACTGAGATGTTGGCATGACTGCTCGCTAAGAACCAGAGTTCAGCCTTTCAAGACTAAATCACCAGTTATCTAGAATCTTTGTTCATGTGCAACAACAAGCTGTGTTCTCTCTGCAGAATGAGTTCCCTCTCTTCCTAGACCAAAACTACCCTGTAAAGAAAGAAAAGCTGTGCCAGACACCACATAAAAACCTCAGGTTTTATCAAAGTACCTTTAATATGCACAGCTACAGTGGCTGAAGGACAGTGATAATGGAGAAAATGAATCCCCAAATCCAGTGGACAATTATTTTAAACACAACCGAAGAAGTGGCATCTAACTATATTTATTTATTGTCAATATTATAAAAGTGCCATAAATTTATTCATTTGAAGCTCCATTTTAGTGTTTAATAGCCATTGGTTGTTTCTACGAAGTTTCTCTATGCCTTTTCCTAAGACGAAGAAGAAGAGTTGGCTTTTCTCACCCATTTAAGGGGACTCAAAGCGAGTGACAAAGCATTTCTATTCTTCCCACAACAGAACACCCTGTGAGGTAGGTGGGGCTGTGAGAGCTCAGGAGAGCTGTGACTAGCCCAAGGTCACCCAGAAGAGAGCTGTGACTGGCCCAAGGTCACCACTAAGCTAGTTCGGTTATTCTTAAAACTATTTTGTGCTTCGGCTAGGCTGATCAACAATGAATTTGAGGGCAGCTCCAACTGAAGGCTGGCTCCTCAGCCTCCAAACCAGGGTCTTAAACTAATATACCACGCTGCTCTACATCACAGAACCCCTCAACAAGGCTGGTGCAAAGCCAGCCACCCATTCTGAAGTTAACATAAGTGCTCAAGTGAACCCATTAAAAAATACAGCAGTAGAAACAAAATCAGTATAAAAGTGTATGATGCACTTGTGTGACCATACTGTGCAAAGGTTTTAATCAGGCACGGAAAAAAATGCTGCAAAAGTCAGATTGCTTTCAAAAATAGAAGTGTTACTGGTTTATTTTTGTCGGTTTACAAAATCCAAAGTGAAGGGCCGAATCAAATCAATATTTGGCCTGAACACGCTTTTCCTTCAAAACAGCATCAGTTCTTCTAGGTCAGTGGTTCCCAACCTGTGAGTCGCGACCCCTTTGGGGGTCCATCTACTCTTTCACAGGGGTCATTATGAAGTAGCAACAAAAATAATTCTATGGTTGGGGGTCAGGGTTAGGGTTAGGTTGGGGGTCAGCACAACATAAGGAACTGTATTAAAGGGTCGCGGCATTAGGAAGGTTGAGAACCACTGTTCTAGGTCCACTTGCACACATTCTTTGAAGGAACCCGGCAGGGAGGTTACTCCAAACATCTCGGAGAAGTCACTACAGATCTTCTGTCTCTTCATGTAATCTTAGGCAGATTCAGTGATATTGAAATCAGGGCTCTGTAGGAACCATAACATCATTTCCAGGACTTACTCTGCAGCATTTTTTCCCACATCTGCCTAAAATTGTTACACACTTTGCAGCCTGGAGGGCTCGGGGGAAGCTTTTGAGATGCGTGCGGACAGCAGGACAGCGCCACAGACTCACCAGCAAGTGTAAACCTTCTTTGCTGTGTCGTGATTATTACGGGTGTGTCTGCGCAGACTATTGGAGGTACTGAAGGATCGCTCACATTGCCGACAGGGATACCTCTTCACGTGCTAGGAGAAGGAACAGAAGAGCCAGTCTGTTAAGTTTTGAAAATGCTGGGTTAAAGTTGTCTCTCTGCTTCATTTTAGATTTGGACAAAAGAGTCTGCACAGCCACTGTTAGCAAACAGCTGCTTCTTTCACCACACAGGAGATATTCTTGTAAAGATCTGTCATGTGCAACCTCAGAGATAAGGGTTGTGGCTTTCAGGTGAGATTTCCAAAAGGGGCACAGACAGGTTTGCTTTCCTCAAATGTTATTGTGTTCATCAGTGAGATCTGCTATGTATGAGCTATAAGAAGAAGAAGAGTTGGCTTTTCTACCCCACTTTTCTCACCCATTTAAGGGGACTCAAAGCAGCTGACAAAGCTTTTCTATTCTTCTCCCCACAACAGAACACCCTGTGAGGTAGGTGGGGCTGTGAGAGCTCAGAAGAGAGCTGTGACTAGCCCAAGGTCACCCAGCTGGCTTCATGGAGAGGGCAGAATCGAATCCAGTATTCCCAGACAAGAGTCCGACTCCCTAATCACTAGACCAATCTGGCTCACCTTCCCTCCTGTTACATATTAGGTTTGTTTGACTGACAATGCCCCCAACATGAGTGGCTTCAAAAAACACCCCCAGCCCAATACATTTATCCCTCATTCTTAGTAAGCGGGGGGAAATGCTTTTCTATGCCTTCCTATTATCATAAGACTCCTGAAAGGCCAACTTCAAGAAAAGATTAGATAATTTCAAGGGTATATCAATGGCTACTGGAATGGATGCCTAGGTTGGAGAAGGAGGGAGTGGAGAGCAGGTGATTTTGCCTTCATCTTCTTCTTGAGATGCCAGAAGCAACTGGTGGGCCGCTATGTGGTCTGTGGCCAGATGCAGCAGGGCTCCTCCTCTTATGTTCTAACTGCACCTTTATATGAAGCCCAGGGTAATGAGTTCCCAGGTTTTATTTGGACCCTTACCTTTCCATGGCTTTTCTTCATATGAGACACATAGGTTTCTCGGTCAGGAAGCCACTGTGAACACTCCCGACAAGCCCAGCTGCAGGGTTTTGGCTTGGCTTTTGATTCTGAGCTTGTGTCTTTTGCAAGCAAAGAGGTCTGGGAAGAACCATTAATTATCGACAGCTCCTTTGACGCTGGGGGGACACTGCTACTAGCCGCCGTCTCGGCCTTTTGTCGGAAGCTACCGAGCTCTTCAGGATTTTCGGGCACCCCGTGAACGCTCTGTTGAACGAAACAAACATCAGCAATCAAAGTCAACTGGATTCATCTAGACTGTAGTGTTTTAAAGGTGTTTGCTGAAAGTTACAGCTGACCCCTGGTGGCCGTATGGAGACGTCTGTGAACTTATCTTGGCAAACACGGGGTGGGTTAGTATTACTTTCTTGTGGGCAGACGCTGGGCATTGAATGGGGTGTATGCAAATGCAATTTTCCACATTCGATTCAAACTGAATATTCAAATGTCTGAACTCGTACTAATAGAGAATAAAAAACGAATGTATTAAAATTCAAACCGATTCGAATACATTCGTATCTATTTGTATGAATATTCGATACATATTTGATGATACAAATGTCGACAACACTCGTATGTGTCCGTATGCGTCTGTACACATTTGTACGCATCCCTTTTTTATCCCATACGTATCCGTAGAGATGCGTATGGATACAAACAAGATGTGTACAGATACATATATGGTGCGTACGTATCTATATGCATACGAATGTCTGAATTATTTGTATGCACGATTCAAAATATTTGTATTTGTCTGAATATTAAAAACGAATGTCTGGGCATTCTATCGGATAACAAATATTTCGAATATTCTTGCCCATCTCTAGTACTGAACCTCAAACCCCCTGCTACTGCCCTGCTTGCAGCATTTCTGAAACTCTTCCCATAAAAACAATTCAAAGGTATTTCACCAGATACTCGACTAAACTTTGTAATCCCTGTATGCATTGTTACAGCAAAAGTAAATGGATGCAATCCTAACATTTTTTAGACAGGCGACACATGAATAAATCCGTGACCTCTCTCTCGAGACTGCCTGCGGCACTGATTAAAAGGGACCTGACGTGAAGACAATCCTCAAAGTGCCAAGATAACAACACACTGACCAAGGCTTCATGACTGTTTTAAGATGGAAATCCACGCAGAAACTGGTCTAAGGCAGCGGTTCTTAACCTTCCGAATGCTGCAACCCCTTAATGCTGTTCCTCATGTTGTGAAGACCCGCAACCATGGGGGGGGGCAGCTGGGGGAAAGGAGGGGCAGCGGGAGACTCGTGACCCCTCTGAAAGGGTAGTTCGACCCCCAAAGGGGCTGCGACCCACAGGTTGAGAACCGCTAGTCTAAGGAAAGCTTGTGAAAATGGACACCAGCAGTTCTTTAAAAAGGAGGGGAAAGTAGCTGATGCATTTCATGCGACTAGTCTAATGGGACCATGATTTACCAACCTTAACATGTTGCATTAACTGTAGTTTCTGCATATATACTAGCTGACAGTGTGGGCACTTGAACACCCCCACCATTAGCCTGTTGGCATTCTGCTGGAAGTGTTCCTGTAGAAGCCTCTTCTTATTAAAGACCGTCTCACAAGAGCATTTGTAGATCACCCTGGAACAATTTAAAAGTGAAATTTATGGTGAAATTTCCCTTGTATGAGGTGGTGGGAAACTTACAAAGCTCCACAAAGTTGCTTCAGAAATAAATTGACAGTATCCAGAACAGGAAGCCACACTGCACACCACTGACATATATAGTCCATCCCTTGTATAATGTGGTTTTTTTGCACAAGAAAGTTCTGCTCATTTCCAGTCCGTAAACTGCGCCTCCTGTCCTTTAGCAGGATGCCCAAATGTGCTCTTATGGGGCTGGCAACTGCTGCAATAGAACTATGAAGCTGAAGGGAAGAAGTGAATTGCCTGTAAAGCCCATTTACCTAGAGTCAAGAGCAGGTGAAGATTTTGCCTTTCTCTTCTCCTTGAGAACGTAATTGGTGGACCACTTGGTGAGATAATAGGAGGAGGAGGAAGAGGAGTGGGCTTTTATACCCTGCTTTTCTCACCCATTTAAGGGGACTCAAAGCAGTTGACAAAGCTTCCTATTCTTCTTCCCATAACAGAATAGCCTGTGAGGCAGGTGGGACTGTGAGAGCTCAGAAAGAGAGCTGTGGCTAGCCCAAGTTCAGCCAGCTGGCTTCATGGAGGAGTATGGAATTGAACCGGAAAACCTCCAGATAACTACGAGACCAAACTAGATACTAGAATTGATGGGTTATGGCCTGATCCAGCAGAGCTCCTCTTTATGTTTTTATCTAGAAATGATGCTTCGGTACCACCTCCAGGTTAGAGACAAGTAGGATGCCTCTAAGATCACTTTCAGGGAGCTGAAAGCAGATAAATGTCTTGCCTTTGTTTTCCACTTGAGAAGGCCCAGAAGTAATCGGTGGGACAGTGTGTGAGAATGCTGTATTAGAAGGGCTGTAGCCCAATCCAGCAGGGCATCTATTATGTTCTTATGCTGCTAGATGGTCCAATACCTCTGGCTTAATGGAGGATGCAGTGACAGTATCCCTTACAAGTGTCCATTTGCCCACAGCTAAAAAACTCTTCAGTACGACAGAGTCTGCCATGTCCAAGAGCAGTCTGATCTGACTGCTAGGTGGTTACCTCCAGTGCAAAATTATTTGCAAGTGAAGGGCAAGTGAAATCTGCTCTCCTGCACTTTCTCCCCAGAGTCCTGGTTCTACTCCCTGTAGCGATAGGGAACATAACCCGTTTCAGCTTCCACAAAGCCGTAAACAGAAGAGCCCAGGTGCCACTCTATCACTTCCAGAAAATGTCATCTGTCGGCTTGGATGAAGACACCTGGTGAACCTTCCACACACGTCAAAGCTCCCACTTACTGAGACGTCTTATGAGGTTCTGCGGGATGCTGGCTGGCGATGTGAGCAGTGGTGCTGTCTGCCGACTTGAAGGCCATGGGGCAAAACGAACACTTGTGGAAGACTTCACAGTGTTTCTCATGGATATGCACTTTCAACATTGCTTGTGACATGAACACAACCCCGCAGTGTGTGCACCTGGGAAAAGGGAGAGGGCGAAAGAAAGAGAGAAAAAATGTCAAGGGGGAAATCTACATATCCTGTGAGGAATGCTATGAAAGTTTTGAAAATAAGAACCATCCAACAAGTGACATGGAAAGGGGGAAGGATTCAAAGTGTTTTTATGCGGCAGCAATACCAACTGGCATTGGGGACAGTTCCATTTGACTCATAACTGGGCATAAGAAAAGCCCTTACACAATATTTCAGTAACCCGCTGCCCTCCACTTATTTAAATCTTTAACAGCAGCTGCCTCTCCAGGACAAGATCTGCAGATCAAACCACTTTGAGGAGACCAGGGTGATAAAGGCTGACTTGCACACACAATCCACCTAAATACATGGGTGCACCTTTCTGTTCTAAGCATTTCTCCTTCTCCCAAACATATTAAGAAAATAACGACTTTGTATCAATTTGCACTTCTGTCCCACCCTATATCCAGAGTTTTCAGAGTGTGTGATAATAAAACCAATATAAAAATACAATAATAAAAAGAGAAGCCAGTAAAACAACTGATAACAGTGCCTGAAAAGAGAGGGGAAGCTGTATATTCAGCCAATGGCTAGGAGAAAGAAGGGTGTCTAAATATATTGCATGTCTAAATATATGCAGGAGGGGGCTAGACGTAATTCAAAAGGGATCTGTTCTACAGATAGGGGGCTACCACAGAAAAGGCCCTCTCATGCACCGTTGCACCTTTAACTGTTGATAGAGGAGGCACTACCAAGAAAGCACACATACTACGCACATGTGGTTTCTCCTGTCAAGGATTTAAAATAATAGAAAGGCTATGGAAGATGGGTAGGATTGAATTTTATTTTTTAAACAAACCACAATATGAAACACCACCTAAAATATAAATAGTACTCTAAAGGTCCTCCCCCAGAAACAGCCAATCAGGACACACTTAAAGCGCCCTAGGTAATTGGATCAATCATTTGCAAAGCACTTAAGGGAAAAGCATAGAAGAAGTATCATCCCAAGGCCAAAAGATGTAGCCCAGCAACAGGGTTTCTTTGCAAGCAAATGGCTACGTTAGAGACTGGGACAGATACAGGTGAAGTAGTGATTTATTGGGCTGCATAGATGTCACAGGAAGGACAAAAAACAAAAACAAAACAACCCCAAGATTTGAATCTTAACAGGAATGCAATCGGTCTCACCTATCAACAATGGTTTTCTGCACCACTTGCAACTTTCAGCCTGCAAGAGCAATAAACAGACTTCATGTAACTGTTGTGGTCTGTATGTGTATGCATGTCTGTCTATCTACAGGGGAAAGTCTGAGGAAATAAACATCTGTATGAAGGGAAATCTCTGAAACGCCTGAGGCTGCACAGTGAATTCACATGGTCCCATGAGAGAATCATGCTTTTACGAGCTAGGACATGCCCTACCGCCCTTGGCAATACTGGTCAGGGGCAGTGGGTAGGAAGTGACAGGGGCTACGTGAAGAGTGTGAGGCCTCCAGTTTTTAAGGGTGGGAGCACAAGTCTATAGCAATCCATATGTCTTGCATGTAGAAGAGCCCAAGATCCATCCTTGGCATCTCTGTTTGAAAGAGAACCAGGCAGGAGCTTAATGGGAAGATTTGCTTAAGATGGTAAACAGCAGGTTGTCAATCAAGAGTAAATAATAATGGATACAATGAGCAGCATCTCTGCCTACTATGGAAAAGGACTCGACTCTCCATACATCACACACTTACGCATGGACCCTACACTCCTCTCTGCAAAATGCAAACAGATTTGCCCAGGCGCTTTACTATGCAGAGTAGTTCTATAAGTAAATACATATGTAAGAACATAAGTGACGCATTCTGGATTAGGCCACAGTCTGTCCAGTTCAGCATCCTGTCCCACATGGTGGCCTACCAATTGCTTCTGGGCAAAATCTGTGCCTGCTCATATTCCTCTGCAGATGGCCTTCAGGGGCATCCTGCTTGTTTCTCCAAACTGGAGGCAGTACCTTGGCATCCGTTTTTGTAACCATTGATACACCAGTCCTCCATGAATTTGTCTATAAGAACATAAGAGGACCCCTGCTGGATCAGGCCACAGCCCATCTAGTCCAGCGTATTGCCTCATACAGTGGCCCACCAACTGCTTCTGGGTAACTCAAGCAGAAGACAAGGGCAAAACCTTTGCCTGCTCCTGAATCCCAGCAAATGGGATCTAGAGGCATCCTGCCTGTCTCTGCTCTGTCCAGAGGCTCTATCAAGGCAAACATCCTAGCAGCTATTGATACCAGATGGAAACCAGTATTTGTATAGCATCCAACCATGCCTGCTGAATGCACAAATAACTGAGAAATGCTTCCCTTATACAGATCAGTTAATGGGCAAACAGTTCTATTGTGTGTTGGTCAGTAAATCTGCCTGAAGTCTGACCAAGTTTTTTTTAAAGCTTCCTATTTAAAAGATAAAAAGAAAAGAAAAGCTGCCACATGTTTTAATTTCATCCAACTATCTGTAGTACAAAGGAAACATTTTTCACCTTCATGACTGTGCTTAACAACCATCTTGAAAGTATATGTGAAGCACCCAAAGTACAGGGATGAAATCTACTGTTTGCCTACAAATCCTCTTAAAAACACTTCGCTTTAGTAGATGCTTTTATTGTGAAGCTGACTGAGAAGCCCAATAAACAAAGAATATGTTGGTATTATTAAATCAATTTGGAAAGTGACTGGAAGAGATTAAACTTTTAGAAAGACCTTAGTTCATGCTTTCTTTGGAAGAGTTTGGCTGGCTTAAATCGCCACCACATGTCAAGCTACCAAAAAGTTTTTTTCTTATGCATTATTGGAGGACCTGTGATAAAATGCAAGCTTGCATATCAAGGTGTTTATCACTAATCGGATGTCACAGAAACTGTCACACTGCCAGGTACAGTTATTAGTAAATACTGTGCAACCCACACAGCTTCATGTGTACGCAGTGTTCCTGAAACTGCAGTATGAATCAGTTCTTAGAGCAGGAAACCCATGCTTCTCTGGCACAGATACTAGCCTATGGTGAAGCATGAGAATTCCAGCCAGAGAAGCCAATTTCTGGCCTTCACAACTGCAAAGATAGGCTTCCTGTGAACAATGCCAACATTTTCTGGATGAGTTTCCCAGGGTAGTCTGGCAACATCTGTCAAGCCTAGCTTTTCAGTGGGTTGAAGGAAATGCAGAACAGAGCTCCAAGTCTTGAGATTCTGCCAGTCAGTGCAGGAAGGAGTGGAAAACCTAGCCTTAATCCAACAAAATAATATCCTGGGCCAACAGCAATTAAGTAGGCAGAGCTAGCTCCCCGGAAAGGGTTAGAACAAATTGCGCACTTTAGAGGCACCGGACCCCAGATTAATAACTTTAATTTGGTGAAACTTGATTAAAGCAAGACAACTGATTAAGATACTGAATTAGGAAAACAAAGGTGTGTGCCAAAAAGGCAGAAAGCAGGACTTCGGGGAAACTTCTCTCATGCTGCCTAACTCACCATCCCAGAGAAGTTAGTCGCCAAATGTGGCTCCCTAAATTTCCCCCTCTGTTGCTAAAGACGCTTGCCAGATTATGACAGATTTCAGCAGCCCTGCATGGTGTCTCTCTTAAGGACTCTCACTGGCTTGAAATGTGTCCTTGGGTTGTTCTAACACTGCTTCTTATCTGAAGAAAAAGGGAGTTGTGTGTGTGTGGGGGGGGGAATGGGAGATTAGAAATCTGGCTTTTTTTGTATGGCTGAAAAGTAGCACACTGACAGAAGGCCAAGAGTGGAACTTGTTTCTCTTGACCGCTAGCCATAGCAAGCAGCAGTGCACGACAGCTGATGGAGCATTGGCTCTTAGTTCTGTCCACTGACCCTGATGGAGCACTGGCCCTTAGTTCTGGAAGATCTTAAGTTAGAATAAGGCAATTATGAACACCCATCTGTTGTATAACATTTTGGTTCGATTAAAAAAAACCAAACCACCAAACAACACAAAACCATGTTATGCAAATAACTGCAATCTATGGAAAACTTGGGTTTAGGGGAACCACCAAAGTCCAGTTAATGATGCCCCAGAGGCCAAATCCTGTTACTGAAAGTTGTTGGGACCACTTCATCTAAGTGAGAGTACATTTTACCAACCATGTAAAATCAGAACAATGTCATACTAGGGACATTTCATCTAAAGCTGCTACGCTTCCTGGTGCATAGAAACCTCCAAACTGGAAATTCTTGTCTTCATTACACTACAAAACAAAACAGTGCTTAAACCATACAAAAAAGCTCAAAATAGCTCTTTGACAGCAAGAACTGTGCTTAAATCTTACAAAAAGCCCAAAATAGCTTTCTGACAGCGAGAGCTGATGCCTAATTTTACAGAATGCCCAAAATAACTCTCTGACAGCAAGAACTGTGCCTAAATCTTACAAAAGCCCCAAAATAGTCCTTTTACAGCAAGAAACTGGGGCTATGAACCTCCTCCTCAACAGAAAATCAGTATCATCACAAAGACACAGGAGATTTAGGATCCAATCCATTTTTAAAGTTATTTATTTACGGTTCAAACCTGTACATCACCTCTGTCTGAGTAGCTTCAAGGCAGATAAATAATAAAATGAAAAGGATCAAAGAAAATAGCCTCTACTGCACAAGCAAAGAATAGAAGGCAGCAAACCCCAATAATAAGGCAAATGCAGGGAATCATAGGTGGATTCAGATCATCATTACAGAACAAAAATGCACATTTTAACAGGGGCTTCAAAAGCTCACCTGGGTAAACTACCTATCATTCCCTACAATGTTTCAGTATTAGAACTCTACCAAGAACTGTGGGGAGAGGAGTACAATGTTTTTAAAAACTTTCCTGACAAATACACATGAAGATCTTTTACAGGTTTGGGGAAAATATTTTCTATAGTTTAAAATCACGTGTGTGGCCTTTTCTTTTGCAGTACAGGGAACAGGTAGCATCAGTCATGACATACCATCCCCAGAAGTTACTTATGAGGAATATGGCCATTTTGAAACAGGTTTGCCTATTGTTTTATAGGACTAGAACATTCAACACAGTGCGCATTTCCCCTCACTGGAACAGCCAGAGTGAAACAAGCCACTCAAAATGTTTTTGGTCAGTTGTGTTTTGTTCTGAACTCAGAATAAATGAACAAAAAAGTCATGTTCATCCTTAAAAGCCAAGCTACTCACTACAGTGATTGAGCGACAATGCCTCTCCAAACATCTGACATTTCTAAGAGCCCGATATGGCACAGAGATAAAATGTCGAGTTATTTTTTTAAGTACAGCTAGTGGCATTAAGAGTTGAGCACTGCAAGCGGTGAAGCATCATACACAAGCCATGACAATATACTATGTACTTTATATGGGTCACCACACTATGAACCTCTCTCAATGTGTGGACTACTGGTGGCGTCTCCTTCAGATCCTGGTACCACTCAAGGCTCACATTTGAGTGTACTGGCATTCACAAAACCAAAATCTGAACCATAAAAGGCTGCCTCTTGAAACTGGGCCCTGCAATGCTATGGCAGCCACAACATCTCCTTCCATCAGTTTGTGGAATGGTTTCCCCTTGGAGGTACGTCAGGCCCCTTCTCTGTTTATGTTCAGGAAGGCGGTGAAGATGTACCTCTTCACCCAGGCCTTTGGCTAAATGCCCCCTCCGCTTCCCCCTATTGCATACTCTACTGTTTTTTTAAACTGTTCTTGTATCTCTCTCTCTCTCTCTTTTCTTTCAATATTATTATTATGCTGGATTTTTAAATCTTGTATTGGTTTTAGCATTGTTTTATACAGTCTTGAGATGTTGTGTGTTTTAAATGTTGTGAGGTGCCCAGAGACTCTTGGGTATGGGGCGGGATATAAACATAAATAGATAATTATAAATAAATAAGTCTCCACACCATCTTCTGGGAAGGGCTACATACAGTCTGCTCTAGTAGGGATGTGCACGAATGGAGTAATAAATCAAATGTTAGAAAATTCGTATTCATTCAAATAGATCCCCTTTGAATGGGGTAGGATTCTATTCAAAAATAAAGTATTCGCATGAACATCCGATACAAATGCATACGTATCCTGGATACGTATCCCATATGAATGCATACATATAAGCTACGTATCTTATACCAACGCGTACGTATCGGATATGTATCCCCAGTTTAACGAATGTACAAGCTATTTGTATGAAAGTTGCAAAACATTTTTATTCGTACAAATGTTAATGTACGAATGTCGTAACATTCGATTAACGTACCAATGTCCAAATTCATCCAAATAACCAATGTTACGAATATTCCTGCGCATCCCTGGGAGGTAATTAAGATGCAAATGGTGCAACAGTCCAAACTTGGTCTAAGTTTGTGCAACACGTCTAAGTTTTGCGTTAATGAATTTGAACATAACTGCACGGTACCACTGGAAGACAGCGTGATGAAAGATGCTTTGGATCTGGAAACCTTGTTTAAATCAGAACTGCAGTGGGTCCAAATAGTCGCCTTTCTCAACTGCTTCTGGACCTACCTGGTCACTAATAACAGTCCAGTTCCAAAAGGCAGTAGCATTGGCTATTAGACAGGCTTACAGACTCAGAGCATAAGACTTTCAGTTCTGATCACCACAGGGCTGAGGAACACATGCCCCCTGAATGCACAACCAAAAAAGTACTTCTTATCTGAAACTGTCCATTTGTCTGATCCCAGAATGAATGTACAGAAAAGGAAGCTCTGATAAAGATTCTTAATGTCATTCTCCCCTAGTGCCGTACTCAAGAGTATGCATGAAGTGCTGGGACACATCTCCCCCACCCCCCGTCCCTTCTCCACGTCTAGCACAAACCTGTAGCCAACTTTGCGTGAATAATGCAGGCAGTTCTCCTTGACGTGTGTTTGGAAATAGGCTGATCGGCAAATGGCACCACACTCTGGGCAGCAATAAGGAGATTTGTGAGCATGGATTCTTTGATGAGCACAGTAACTGCATTTGTTAGGCAACAGCATCTGGCACACTTGACAAGTCTGAAGAAGAAAGGGAGAGATCACAATTAGCCACGCCATCTTAGAACGTCTCCTGTAAGTTAGATCCCTTTGTCCAGTCCTCATCTTTTCGGCCCTGACAGCTACAAGAGCTTCCTTTTCTTCCCTTGCTGTTTCCTAGCTAGCCCTGATCTCTCTCCCTCCTTCATCCTTGCCCTTTCAAAAGCTTCCTGTCATTCTTGAGTCCCATATCGCATCCTAGATTTGCTGGCATTAGACAGAACTAAGCAGCGAGAATGCTAAACCAGTTCTCCCTCTGCAATAATTTTGGAAGAAATTGCCAGTTTTTTTTTTAAGGGGTCTACTACAACGCTTATTTTCCTCCCAAACATCAGAGAAATACTAGACAGTTATTAATCACTCTGAAACTAACTGCTTCTGTACTTACCAGCAGAAAAAAAACTTTAGGGCAAAACGGGAAGGCAACTGTTTCATATTTTTCCAAGGCAACTCAGTACGGTGTTTTCTGGCCTCTGTGCAAAGAACATTCAGTGCCCACCCGAATCACAAGATTCTCATCAGAAGAGATTCCCTCAGCTACTGCCACGATCCGTGAGGCCTAAATGTAATGAGATGCTTGGCAGCTAGGCACCAGGAATTAGCAAAGGGACTCTCTGGGACTGTGTCTGTGGCTGGCGAAGCACAGGGCCATGTTCTGACCCTTGAAGCAGCAGCGAATGAAGTGAAATGCTCTCAACCTCCCTCATCTGAAAAGCCTTTTACCTGGCAGATCCCACCTGATCTATCATGGCCATTTCCCTAAAAGGCAAGAGACAGGCAAATATCCGCAAATGTTTAAAGAAAACTCCAGCAAGGTAGTTAGTTAGATGCATCTGAAGAAGCAGATGTGTCTACGAACGCTCATGCCACCAACCCTTCTCTTGTTAGTCTCCGAGTGCTACTAACTACCTTGCTGGACTTTTCGAATTAGACTAACATAGCTATTTCTCTGATATTGACAGTTTAAAGAAAACGTTCCTACCAATGCTCAGGTTGCTGATCTGTGTAATGTTTTTCTTTTCTTTTAAAGAAATGCTACTTTCCAACCAACTGATTCTGCAGCTGAAATGATGAACTGTAGTCTAAAACCCACTTCCCTCTCAGGCCAGGGTCTCCATATTTCCTTGTAAGAATCAGGAGGAAGAAACTTCCCGGAAGGTAAAGAACAACTGTCCATCCCTTGGGAGAACTATGGGTGTTTTTCCACAGCACTCCTTTAATTCGGATCTAAGAAGATCCAGATCTAGGGAATGGGTACTTCCCTTAATCCAGATCTAGTAGATGCGGATTAAGGGAAGTACCCAATGTGTTTCTATGGGTGGTCTAGCACCCAATAGCAATGGGTGCTAGCCTCCCTGCCATGGAAACACCAGAGCACCCATTTGGAAATCCAGATCTACCCACGAGGGGTCTGCCTGTCACCCCAGGTGTTTGGGGGGACAGGGGGTGCAGTCTCCGAAGCGGCTCCAAAGTCACTTCAAAGTCACTTCGAAGTCTGTGCAAAATAGCTCTGGAGCGTCTTTGAAGTCTGTGCTGATCTCCGGAGTACACTTCAAAGTGACTTCGAAATGACTTTGAAGCTTAGGTTTTGGGGCTCCCCCCCCCCCCAAGGATGCCTCCTCCTCTAGACCCCATTGCCAAACTAACGTGGAAACAGGCTCCCTTTAATCCAGATTTTCTGGCTGAAGACCCCATTGTAGACCCCATTAATGGTCTACAGAAAATCCGGATTAAAGCCCAAAAAGTACCCATATGATCCGGATTTCCCAAGGCGCAGTGGAAACAAATGCGTCCCAAATGGGTGCTGTCGTGGAAATGGGGTCATCTGGCTCTCACCCAAATGAGTCCTTAATGGGTGCTAAAATGGGTGCTAAGTAACTGTGGAAAAATACCCTAAGTTTCCAGGCTTGTTTCTCCTGGAGCCTAATGGGACAAAAGACACTCTTACCATCCTCCAAATACTTTCTTCCTCACTCCCCCTGGCAGCCTTTCTGTGCAAAGATAAAGATTTATTTCCATCCCTCAGCAACACAACCACACTGCCATTTAAGTTTTCCATTAGATTCGTATTGCCAAAACTTGCCATCTGCATTTAGAACTGCTGTTCTAATAAGGGGCTCAGAAGCATAGCAGCCATAAGCTGCCGTCCTCGGCGGACCTGAAGTCATAGATTTGCAGACCTTGGTAAAGCCAGTCTTGCATGTAGAATCCCTACCTCAACAGAGGAATCCAGATTAGAACATCCCCTACATAAGCCATGCGTAGACAACCTTACCTAATGTCACTTGCGCACAGAGAATGTCCGAATTAGACAGCTAGGCTCTTCTGGCAAGATGAGAATGCAAGATCTCCTAGCAAGCAAAGTGATCAAGAGCTGGAGATTCCAACAGCAATCATTTCTAAAGCTGCTAATCTCTAACCAGTCTGATAACTCAGTAACAGGAACCCTTGGGGCACCTGAAACCTGTCCTCTCTGCAAGAGTTTAGCAGGGCAACCATTATGTTTATTCTATACATCTACACAATACTGGCAAACATTCCAGTTGCCTCCAGGATAGGCTAATACAGTAGGAGTGTGCACAAATTGCTTCATCAGTGGAGTAAGTGATGCCCCTTGGGGTCTGAGTTAAAGCTGGTTAGAAATACATGTATCCCTCCCTGTATTAGTCTGATTACAAATGGAGGAGTTGGAACTGGAGGTACCATAAACGGAGGAGCCGGGAGTAAAAGATTCTGTGTACTGACTCCACAGCCCTGCAAATAATACGGATAGTTTGCACATTAGAAAGCAAATGAAACATCATTCTTGGCACACACGCCTCTTTCTTCACATAGTGGGACAATTAAATGTTGTGTCTCTTAAGACGGTGTAGTTCACAAAGACCCAATTCTTGCCCTGTACCAGCTGCCTGACTTACACCCTGAACTTGACTGATCTTTATGTCACACGCATTAAAACACACACAAGACCAGCTTTTTGAAAACTGAAATAATCAGGTGCTCATTCAAATGCAGGTAACTGAAAAATAATTGTAAGAAACGAAGGGGAAGAAGAAGAAAACCTTGGCAAAAGTAGTCATTTGAGATACTGAAGCTTTTTCTGTTGAGAGGTGTGTGCTTTTTATGGACTGAGGTTTCTGACCTGCTGCTGCACAATATTTTGAAAATGACAAAATGTGGGGTTAGTAAACTATGGAAAAAAGTGGGTAAAAGCCTGACCTTTTTTTATAAGGGCTAGTTCTTTCATTTCCAACTTGCATTGCTTTGGAAGAGAATGAGGGGATGGCAAAGACATCTTGCTTTTGCCTACTTAATCTCCATCCCAGTTAACTGTGCACCAGAATTCAATTTAGGCGAGACATAAATGCAGATTACTAGATAGCGACTTGACACAACGCACGCTTTGGTGCTACGTGAATGACATTTCAGGGGCCTCCGGGTTCATGCAACTTTTTTTTTTTACTGCAAATAATCCGTGTCTGGTTTTAGCCAACCTGATGGGTTTGTTTCACTGGCTCTTACCTGTTTTTAGGGACACATTGATGGAGAAAATGTGTAACCATATCCTTTGTCGTGGTCCTAGGAGTACACATGCAAATAAACAATGCACATAAACAAACTTGTAGAACCGTGTCAAAGCGCCAGTGCAGATGGATCCACTATCTTTGGGTCAGTTTCATCCAACTATGACCATATGGTTTGTACTTTCAGACACAAATAACAGAGATAATCTCCCTAGCAGATTATATATAAAGGCAATCAATGAACGGTTCAAGGACAAAATGGAAGAAGCACATGCTTATGTGGGGAACTCCCAGCCATCTTTTGATCATTTTGGGCCATTTGCTGGCATCAGATGCTCCAGGTCACAACACTCAGTGGTTCCAACCAACATGACGTATTTGGCTGGGAACAAGAGCTGTAGTCCTCAATGTCTGGAGGGCACCAGACTGGAGAAGCCTGCTATAACATACACAATATTCACCAATGCACGTTCTCTTATAGAGAAGGGTAAACCGATTCTAATCCTAATATGCACTGACTAAAAAAGAAATAAGGACCTTCATCAAGGACCTAACACTGCACAGAATTATCCCACATTGAGGCTTTTACTGAAAATGAAATTAAATTGTCTATTCCACAAATATGGTAGATGAAATTTCAGATTTCAAAGGTGAAGTTTCCCTTCCCAAAGGAATTGCCACTGTGACACCTGAACATGTACATATACACCACCTGCTGTTCCGCATATTGCAGCCTAGAAAAAGCATGTCATTACAGTACTTTCCAATTCACTGAATATGTTTTGATTCATATGAGACTAGAAACCACAGATAAATTCAAAGGAATATTGTCTGCTAGAAATTCAGTAAAAGGATCCCTTGCATCACCCTATAAATTGGTTAACACAAACTACCGTACAATGCAAAACTGTGTTATGGAAGTAATGCCACCTACAGAAAAATGGCCACTAAGGGAACCATGGCCACCTATCTACCAAAGTTATGTTACTGGCACCCCAGGGATGAGACCCCATCAACCAGACAAAGTCAATGGCACCAACTCTAGTCTAATAGCGTGTCAACACTGGTGTGTAAGGGAAGCCCAATCCACTCATGTCAAGAATGGCCCAGCCCACCAACATATTCCTGCACACTGCACATGGGCATTCACACTTGTGGCCACACCTTCAACTGGTGTGGCCTAATTCATTTTTATAGCTTGTGAGGTGGAGACTACAGCTTGCTACAGCCTGCCTCCACATTATCCCATCTGGATGGAGGTTAAGGTGACCTTGGTGAAGTGTCAGCAGGCACGTCAGATACGAGAATAAGGAAAAGGCCAAGTAGGTAAGCTAAATGGAAAACTGGGAAACAAACAAGAAAGCAAGAGGAGTTACAAGAGAACAGTTAGGTTTTCACAGTGTTTCTGAAATAAACAAGCATGTTCAAGATCATTTAGCCTGCCAGCCAATTCTACTGTGATATGTGCTCTTTTTCCACAGGTAGACTCTTCTTCTATAAAACAGGCAAATTCACTGGCAAAGGTTTTGCCTTATACAACAGAAACAGTGCTGTTAAAATGCAGTAATTAGGTTGAGATAACTATCTGGAGAAGCAGATGGCTGATTTTCCCTATAGGATATGTCTTCATAATTTCAAGAGAACGGTTTTAGAGAACACAGATAAAGGGAAAGTTTATAATATGCAACAAGGAAATCCCTTTTTCACTTCCTACTAAAACATCACAAATGAGGGACCAGGATGTGTGGTTGCTGTAGGGGGAGTCATTTGTTATGTGTATTTAATTATGTGTTTGAATTTATATCCTGCCTTCCCTAATAGGCTCCCTGTGCATCTTCCAGTCATAATTGGATTGAAACAGAACAGAGTTAATTGTAAATCTCAAAAATAGCAGGAACGCCCGTGTTTTCCTACTTCGTCCCAACAGACCTGATTATCTCTTGCTTGCTCTTTGAAAGGTTAATGTAGTTACGTCTGTCTTTCCTGCTCATGATTTTTGCAAGCTGTTACCATTCCAAACTAACATGCTGCCCAATTGAAGAAGTTTGGAAAAATTCAAAATGGTTGATCACCGATTTCTGACATTTCAATTCAAACAGAACCACCACCACCCCAAGTTTTATTGACCTATGGCCACATGAGGAACTATCAAGAATGGCTGGTAGTTCTGGTCATTTTCTTGTTGACCTATAAGATTAAAGAAGAAAAAGAGGAAGAGTTGGCTTTTCCACCCTGCTTTCCTCACCCATTTAAGGAGACTCAAAGTGGCTGACAAACCTTCTGTTCTCCTCCCCACAACAGACACCCTGTGAGGTGGGTGAGGCTGTGAGAGCTCAAAAGAGAGCTATGACTAGCCCTAGCCCAAGGTCAGCCATCTGGCTTTGTGGAGGACTGTGAAATCAAACCCGGTATTCCTGGCTGAGAGTCTGGCTCCTTAACCACTAGACCAAACTGGCTCTTTATTTGGAAGTTCTAGACAGTTTATCTGCACAAAAGTATAGATTACAATAGCTAAGTTTAGTAGTAAAAAACTCCCCTCAGTACCAGCACCAGAATGTTACCATTATTCTGGCGAAACCAACTTTTGTTGGACTTCTTTCATAAGCCAGAATGCACCAAGTATAAGGTTATCCAACAACTGGCAAAAAGTACCAGGCAGACAAAAAGAACAAGACACTAGTTGAATAATTCAGAACTACAGTAACCGAGATGCCCTGGTTTATTTCTAGTTTAGTAAATTTAAACAAGGAGGGGTCAATGGCATCTGACCACTGCTGGGAGTCTGAATGCAAGCGAATGCTTTGCTACTTCTGGAAGCTTGACAGAACCTGGTTTCCACAAGCCTAGAAATCCTGTTTTCACTTGTCACTAGCAGCCCCCTTGCAGAGATCAGTCTAACAACAAACAAAAGAGACACTATTAAGGGTTTTGGGGGGTGGCCATAATATTGTGGTGTGACCTAGTTTGATCTAGAGCTGGACTCTTATCTGGGAATACTGGGTTTGATTCCACACTGCTCCACAAGCCAGCTGGGTGACCTTGGGCTAGTCACAGCTCTCTTCTGAGCTCTCACAGCTCCACTTACCTCACAGGGTGTCCTATTGTGGGGAGAAGAATAGAAAGCTTTGTCAGCCACCTAAAGTCCCCTTAAGTGAGTGAGAAAAGTAGGGTAGAAAAGTCAACCCTCCTCCTCCTCCTCCTCCCCCCCTCCTCCTCCAGGAGGTTACTATCTTAGAACTCCAAACCCTGTTTTCCAGACAGTTGTCTTCCCAACCTACCGCCACTTCCAGAGAAAACATATTCACATATGTATTTGCCATTTCCTCATGCAGGTGAATGTAGCTTCTGGAGATACATTTGTTATACCTGTTCCTATTTTGAAGTTGTGCTTTGCTTAACTTTTAACTGAATTGCTTTTACTGATGAAATTCTGGATTATATCCCGGAATAGAGAGCTGCCATCTGCATGCCACGAACTACTGCAGGCCTCTATTACAGGATATAAGCTGGAATAAGGTCCAGTGCAGAAAGAGCCTACCAGGCATATGAAAGAATAACTTTTGAGATCATGTCTACACAGAACCTTGACAGCCTACATATCAGCCAAGTTTTCCAGGAGAAATGATGCAATAAATAAAAATGGTAAATTTCAGTCTTCACATTGCTGGTGGTCCTCTCCATAAGACCATAAGGGGGCTCCTGCTGGATCAGGCCACAGTCCATCTAGTTCAACATCCTGTATCGTACCAATGGCCCACCAATTGCTTCTGGGCATCTCAAGCTGAGGCCAAAGGCAAAACGTTCATCTGCTCTCCAATCCCTTCAAGTGGCCTTGACAGGCATCCCACCTGTCTCTCTAACCTGGACACAGTACCCAGGCATCCTTCTAGTAGCCACTGATACTCCTGACCTCCAGCCAACTTCACCAAAATTGTGTCCATTCTGGGAATGGCAACAATATGCACTGAAATGCCACACCAGTGCACGAACGCACAGGGCAGCCAGAAGGAAAGCAATAATAGAGAAAGTTCAAACAAACCACAGCAATGTTCCTTTGCAATGGTATGCTGGGACATTTCGAGAGCTTTCCTTAATGGTGATTCACAGGTAGTATAACCCAGTCTGTATTTCATAATCTTTTCTCTCCACTTTTGATGTTCTTTCTCATTATCTTCCCCATCCCCATGGAAAGACCCATTCACCACCCAAAATTGTTTGCTTCCCATCTTCGTGTTCAAAACCAGAAAGTCATGGCCATGAAAGAAAGTATGCCCACATTTTTTATACTCTTACCAAGTTAGCTCTCATCTCCATTCTCTTTTTTTAAACGTATCTTCACAGACCACAAGAAGAAGCCATGAAATCAGGATCCATGATGGTATTTGAGCTAACACTCTTTTAGAATGTTTTAAGGAAATTCTGAAATAAGCTTATATTTTTAAAAACTCTGACTTAAATTTTTTTAAAGAAAATCTTAAAATACACACACATACACAAATACAAAACGGTTGAGGGCAGTTATGGCTTCATCACCTTTCCCTATCTGCCCAAATATTAAAAACATTATCTAGAAAGGTCAGCATATTTTCTGAGCTTCTTTGAACTCACCCAACAAAGAGACCAGCATTCATTCATAAAGAAGCTACAGCAAGTAACAAAGGAAGTGGTTTCTAGAAGTCCGGAAAGCAGCACATATCAGCTGATCTTCAAGCAAACGCTAGAGATAAGATAGTTACAGAAGAGGACCACCTGCCAAAAGAGGTCAGAAGTAGGGATGTGCACAAATATCTGAATGCATTCAAAATTCGACTGAATTGACCAAATTTCGACATTCAAATTCAAATCGAATGTCCTTAAATTCGCATTTAAAGATTTGATCCGAATTTCAAATCTATTTGTTCTAATTATTTGGACATTTGCATGTGTACGGGTTCATACACGATGCATACTTGAAGATCTGCATCTTTTATACGCATTTATATGGATCCGTACGAGATGAAAACAGGTTGCATACAGGATAACTACGGGATGGATACGGACGTGTATGGACGCGTACAGATGTGTACGGACCTGGGGAAGATGCGTACGGGCATCTACGAATGTTGTCGACATTCGTAACAGCAAATTCAAAGGAAAAATTTGAACAAAGATCCAAATTTGCTTAATTCGCATTGAATTTAGTTAAATTTGAATTTAACATTCAAATCGAATTGAATTTGAGTATTCAATTCGAATCGAATCCCCAAAATTGCATTTTTGCACACCCCTAGTCAGAAGCAGAACAAAAAGGAACAACTTTTAGTGTGGATTTGAAAGTAGCTCCTTTGCAGCTGCTGTTTGTACAAAGGCACTGCCAGGAATCTACCTGCTGTTTAACACTTTGAAGATGTTACCTGACGTACCAAAATAGGTTTCAAAAGGAACTTTTTTCCTATGTGCACTTTATTTATAAGCATATTTGCCTCCAAGGGAACAAGTGATAGAACCTGTAATTATCACTGGCTTGGAGGTGGTGGCAAAGTAGATAAATCCCAGTGTATTTCAAAAAGGCAGTGACCTTTTGAATCTGCCTCCAGTGCTGAGTTTCTTCCCTACAGATGCTTTGGTACTTTGAAGCACAAACTGTGTAAAGGTCTCACGAAAACCAGAAGACACAACTACAGGCTGAACCACTTAGCCAGAACTGGAAGAAATCCAGTCAGCTCAAAGGATCCAGCTAAACATTTCCAAATATCAACAGGCTACTGCATAATTTGCACTCAGTTCAGCAAGCCATCCAGCTAAATGGGCTATGTCAATAAGTACTGTACCTCGGAGGACACTATACCATTTCCATCACTTTTTTAAATAACAGTTGAGATCTGGCACTTTGCACTTTGCTTTTTCACCTCTGTTATCCTAAATCTGTGAACGCAAGTCCACCTCTTAGAAAGAAAGTGTCGCTAGAGCGGTGATGGCCAACCTATGACACGCGTGTCATGGGTGACACGCCAAGCCCTTTTGGGTGACACACATGGTCACCCTGACACCTGGATGTGTAGTGCTTGCTCGTTCTTGAAGTGTATGAAATACCAACTTTCAATTGAAGATTTAGCAACAAAAGTCACTAATGTAAAGAATTATTTGTTTTTGCTTTTAATAAAATACATATATTAAAAATATAACTTTTTTACTAGAACTATAAATATCACAAAATTATGGATATTTCTAGATGTGACACAGCACCTGAGTTAAGCTGGGTTTTCTTGCAAATTTTGACACACCGAGCTCAAAAGGTTCACCATCACTGCGCTAGAGTTTATGTAGCAAAACTCAAATAAGTATGCTGTGGACACAATTCTTTTCATTGTCAGCAAGCACAGAATTCTGTTCATTTTGGATGAAATGCTCAGGCTGTTCATTTAACCTGCACAAGCAAAGTTTTGTTTGGGAAAAAAAAAACTGCCTAAAAACTTAATTTGGGTACCTGTAATCCTCCTTGCTTTGGCTCCATAGGGTTGTGAAGCAGGAAACTAACAGTCACTGGTGCCTCTAAACACCTGAAAAGCTGACTTTTTTGCAAAATTAAAAAGGCTCCTTAAATGATGCTACAAACTCTGTGCCATCCTTCAACCAACTATGTCAGTGGTTCTCAACCTTCCTAATGCCACGGCCCTTTAATACAGTTCCTCACGTTGTGGTGATCCCCAACCTAACCCTAACCCTAACCCCTAACCATAAAATTATTTTTGTTGCTAGTTCATAACTGTAATTTGGCTCCTGTTATGAATCGTAATGTAAATATCTGATGTATTTTCACTGTTACAAACTGAACATAATTAAAGCATAGTATTCACATCGACCACAGCTGAATATAAAAGTGTCATTTTACCTCCAGTGCTGCTGGTTTCTACACAGTAGCTGCTCTCTGCTGTATTTGTATGGGGTGTACGTGATCGGTGTCTCGGTTCCTATGTGTTTTCCGATGGTCTTAGACGACCCCTGTGAAAGAGTAGATCGAACCCCAAAGGGGTTGCAACCCACAGGTTGAGAACCACTAAACCAGTGGTTCTCAACCTTCCTAATGCCGCGACCCCTTATTAGAGTTCCTCATGTTGTGGAGACCCCCAACCACGGGGGTAGAGCAGCTGGGAAGTGGGAGGGAAGGGCGGCACGAGACTTGTCGCGACCCCTCTGAAAGGACAGTTCAACCCCCAAAGAGGTCCCGACCCCCAGGTTGAGAACCACTGCACTAAACTAAATGACTGAGTTAATTGGCTTTAACGGTTCATTTCAGTAGTTTTCATTCCGTTAGATACCAAAGACTTTCAAAACATGCAGCACAGAAATAAAGCCTTATTTAGCATCTACTGACGAAGATTACAGACCTCTAGAATGCTACAGAAGAAGCACAGGAGTTTGAGCTAATGGGCTGGAAGACTGCTCATGAAAATTCCCTCCCTCTACTTCATTTACGAGTAAAAGATTCGCACCACCTCCTCAACAAACACATGCTCAAAAGCCCTGAATGAGCATCTAACTTTCTTACTGTCCACTGACAATAAGAAGGAAAGGCACAGAAAACAGTCACCAATTAGAGGAAGATGGAAAATGAAGGACTTTATAAGGAGTGCATTTAAACTACCCACAAAAAGTTGGATTGGGCTTTACCTTAAACTTAACAAACCCGATGGCTTTTATTTGGGAACAAAAACCTCGCTTTCAACAAAATCTTATTTTCATCTGGCTGTGCCAAGGACTGCAATCTACCCTTTAAGCCTTACTTCTTGATGCCAGAACAGTGCTATTTTTTTCTTCAATTTCCATTTTATGGTAGCAATATATATTTAGGTCTGTTCCCTACAAGATAGAGATAAGATGCAAAAGTGCACAGAAGGCCATTAGAATTCATGATCTGCAAAAGGGTAGATACTTCCAGAGGATTGATTTGATTATTTGTATTTCTATCCCACCCTATACCTAAAGGTCTCAGGGCAAGTAACAACATTTAAAATCATAATATTAAAGCAATAACAGTATTGTTATTGCAAGTGGGAAGGGGAGAGTGCATCCCCATTTAACCAAAGGCCAGGGCAAAGAGGTGTGTCTTCACTGCCTTCCTAAATGCGCACAGTGAAGGTGATAGACACATCTCAAGGGGGAGACTATTCCACAGCCTAGGGGGCATCACTGAGAAGGCCCAGGTGCCCACCCCCTTTGCTGCTGAGGGCCTCCCCCTGCAGATCATAAAGCATGGGCAGGTCAATATGGGAGTAGACATTCCTCCAGATATTTGGGGCCCAAGTCATTTAGGGCCTTATAAGTGAAAGTTAACACCTTGAATTGGGCTCAGTAGCAAATTGGCAGTCAGTGCAACTCTTTTGGCTGTGTTTGCATATCCATGTGACCACAGATCAGTAAGAAGCAAAAAGCAGAAACGGCCTTCAGCGAATCATAGGCTTCTTACTCCCACATAGCCAAAATGGCCCATCAGAGATGATGAACTACAAACTACAAGCTAATCTTAATGCCCATTTGTTTAAAACAAGCCAGCTTCAACAATCCTGGCCCGATATTTCTGCTGCAATCTCTCGACTGCTATTCTGTCCAGAAAGAAGTAAAGCTGCTGCCACCTTCTCCATGTGCCACTTGCGACAGAAGGCGACAGAACTGTGCATTAGCTGCTGGACAAACTTACTCTCTTATGAGCACAACCATGCATGCAAAGTAGGTAGAATGCTCTGTGCATGACTGGCAAAAAACCCAGGCTCTTCAGGTGACAGTTGGTAGACCTGCACAGGTGCCAATGGACTGACAAGCAAGACAGACAAACAATGGGACCTGGGGGAAACCTGCAGAATCTCTCCCTCCCCCATTCCTGAAATAACTATAGGAAACAAAAAAAGCAATATATCTTGACACTGTATCTCTGCTTTATATTTAATCATCATCAACCACGAATGTTACCGTCTCCTTCATTTGGTCATACTCTGCATGTTACCATTCCTAAATCTGAAACGAGTCTAGGGACCAATTCACAGTTAGGCCCACAGTTTGAGATAGGTAAACACCTGCGCAGGTGTATTTGCACCTGCAGGAGGAACTTACAACCTGCAAGCGTCCCCTGCCTCCCCAGATGTTCACTAATCATGACGGAACCTACCTGACAGCATCCAGCCAGCGACCATTTGAACCTCTGCCTATTTTAACATAAGCCCATGAGAGAACAGCTTAAATCTTTAGAAGCAACTTACCAGTCCCTCATTTTCTTCTGAGGTTCTCTGATAGTGCGCTGCAAGGGCAATATAGTCCAAGGCCTGTTTATTACATTCAAAACACTTTAATCCATGGCGAATGAGTCTCAACGGGTCTGCGTATAGGGGCAGCGCCGGCTGAGCACTGCCTGAACTTCCAGCCCCACTTCCTGCCATTGCACAAGACTTGTGTGAAACTGGGGGCAAGCGTGATGCTGGGGGTGCCGAGGACGGTGCCGAAGAGCTTGTTGGAGAAGGAGAAAACATTTGGTCTAAGGAAATGGGTTTCATAAATAGCTGAGAACACTGCATGATGAAGCCTTTGCTCTTGTGATCCCTGGCATGTTTGAGCAAGCTGCACTTGTTGAAGAAGAGCAGCGTGGCCGAACACTGCGTGCACATGACCTCTATGTGGACACTCCGCCGAGTGTAATGCTGCGTGAGGCTTTTTTCTAAGGCAAATGAGTCTCCACACTCCAGGCAACAATACCCAGAGGCAGGTACGTGAATACTGCTGTCAAGAGGAGGGCTGAGGTTCGGGGTATAGATTGGCACAGGGTTGGCACCATGCAACACTTTGTTAAACGCTTCGACGACGAGAGGAGCAGCTTTCTTGACCTGGTGGACAAGAGGCACCGACATCTGCGTCCCCTGGGACTGGCCGCGCCGTTGCACGGAGGACTTTGCAGCCACGGAGGCTGCAACACTGTGAGGGACCAAGTTGAGGTTTGCCAGGTGCACAGCTTTGGGAAGGAGGCTGGCAGGATTTGAGGGCTGTGCCGCTGTACCCGACTGCTGCTTTTTGCCGCCCTGCTGACCCGCAGAGCCTGCCTTCGTTGCCCCGTTGCCGTTGCCGGCCAGCGGAGATGTCCCAGAGATACCGCTTACAGGAATGTCTGCAATCATACCGTCTATCGTGGGGCTTGCCTCGTGGGCGGAGAGTTTAGCAAAACCCTTGTCGGCCTCAGTGTCCATGGAGGCACCCTGCTCTGGCGACTTCACAAACTCTTCAGTGGCCGAATTCTCCGCAGGGGACTCTTGGGGCGACTTGCCCAGGTCGTCCACTTCAGGCAGGATCCTCGTTACCATCCTTTTGATTTCACCAGAAGACGTTTTAATAGTCTTGATCCGAACTTTGGGAATGGCTGGGGGAGAGCCGGTGGCCACTGAAGGGGAGCCTTTCCCGCTGCTGTCGCTGCATACGCTCCGCGGAGACTCCGGCTGCTTATTGGCCTTTCTCACCATCTCAAGGGGGCTTTTGGGACTCTTTGGTGACTTAGGCATTTTGGGGCTTCCCTTGATGCAGTCCTTAAAGGAGCCTGAAGGCTCTTTTGTCACGCTAGTCTGGTCCTCTTTTGAAATGCCTGCAACCTTTTTGGCTTGGAGGGCCACGAGTGCAGCCACACAAGACGAAAGCTTCGAGTGAGCGGGTTTGATGCGCTGCCGTGGCGGGACTGACGAAGAGGAGAAGTTCACTTCGGGCCCGGATGCTTTACTCTCTCCAACATTATTGCTATGTGTGTTGCTGTGTGGCAGTCCTTCACCTAGGAAGCTATTGGTGCCTCCAAGATCTTTGCCAGGTGGGTCCCGCTTCTCTGGGCTCTTCTCACGCTCTCTCCTGATGGCATCTACCCTACTTTCCGGCGGCCCATGTGTATCTATCTTTGGGTCTCTTTTGCAGTACTGATCAAACATACTTAACTCTGGTTCTGGGAGCTTCTTGCTAAGGAGATCTAGCAGCGATGGGCCAGTTGACATAAATCTACTGAATTCTGTTTCTGGTAAGGTCCGGCTAAGTAGATCCAAGACAGAAGACCCAGATGGAATATACATTGGATGTGGTGGAAAATAAGGAGTTTGGGCATGTTTAGGTTTATCTACAATACTGTTCTCTTTGAGCGTATCCTCCGGCTCAGGGCTGGAGATGGGGCTGAACTGACTGAATGTTGGCAAAGGCTCCGATTTCGACTGTTCCAGTTTTTCAGGATAGGTCCTCAAGCCATCACCATTGATGAAAGCGGAATCAAATTTCCCATAGTTGTGAGCTTCCAGAGGCAAGTCTGATCCACGGAATCCATTATGCAGCAGACCTGGTCCAAGGTGGTTGCCTTCTTTTTCTGCCTCAAACGATTCTTGACGACACGTGTTCTTCACAATCACACTCACAACGGGGATGTCAGATGCTGGAGCTGCGTGGGACAAGGATGCATTCTCATCTATACAAATGCCCGTCTGCTTGAGGTGGTTTTCGTTCTCTTCGCCAGCCGTCTGAATGGCTTCCTTGGCATCAAGGCTGGTTGGATCAGGAATGTCAAAAGCAGCCAGCAAGTCGTCGAAGTCTGGCGTTTTCATATCCCCCATGATGAAAGCTACAAGCAAGCAAAACAAGCATGATCAAAGGCACTTTTCTCCAATTTTTCTAGATTTTTTCCTCTTATACATGGACTCTAACTACTAGAAAGGCTAAGAGACATGCATATTGCCACATTCCAAATACTGGATGTAAGGGTGGCTGAAGTCGTTCTTGGAGAGCTGATGTGGCTTTCCATTAGGCCTCCGACGCCGGTAATACAGAGTATTAAACCTTTTCTTCCTGCTCCAAAATCTGATGGGCATGTTAATGGCTCTCCATAGTTATCATATCAATTATTTACACATTTGCTTTCTCTCTGTGAGCACACACACACAAGATTATGTAGTGGCCAAATCTAATCAGCTGCACTTATCCCTTGTTCAGTGAACACATGGCAGTAAAGGTTAATAACCCTTACTAGAGAGCATCAGTGGGTCTCCAGGTCACCAGGTTGAGCTCAACTCCTGCTGACTCCACAGACAAATCCATGCACTTTCTCTATAAGAATACAGCAGTGATTTGCAGCCACCTCCTCCTAGGTCAGATTACTATCTGCAATTTCTCCCACAGGATTTATAGTGTGTTGTAATGCTAATAAATATCAATCAAGTCCAGGAACGCTACTGTTTGTTTTCTGTTTTTGTGTTTGGCCACATCACATTTAGTCTCACCATGCAGTTACAGGAAACGTGTTGGTAATGGTAGAAGGAGGAACTAAAATGTGGTAGACAGGGCTATTTCACAGGTGGGCCACAGCCGCAGCAGAAAAAACGGCCAAAACGCACATTAGAACAACCCCTTTCTGACTGACAAAGGTGTAAGGTTGACAGCTTTTCTACATCACACTTCCCTCAAAGCTGCACACGGGAAGAATTCTGAGACTTGGAATTGCACAAAGCTCCTCAAAAGTCCAGCTAGTCTCTCCTAATCCCCTCTGGAGCTGTCAAGTGTGAACGTTCAGATGCAAAATTCCTCCATTCTCTAGCTGCAAAAGCAAAAAAAGATGTAGCATCTTCTCCGCTCCTACCATCAGAGGGGCTCCTGCAAAATGCATCCAGAAGTCCCCTTCTATGACAGCTAAATCATTTCTTATGTTCCACCAGCACCCTCATCTATCATAATACAAGCTGCAGCAAATAATAATGCCCTCATATTAATACAGTGACAACTAAACTGGCAAAGACAATGAACTGCCACTGTCTGCACCATCATTTGGATGGCAGGTCCCTATTCCAAGATATAATCTGGAATAAATCCAAGTGCAGAAAGACACCCCTCAAAGCAGCTCTTTGGCCCTCCAAGTGCCTAGGACTGTAACAGCCCCAGCCAACACAGCCATTTTATTGTAATGACTCCTTTCTCCCCCTTCAGGATGGAAAGCTGTACAAATGGGAGTAAATATGTTGCCTGCTTTAACCTAATAAATCCCAATGTGAATGTAAATTATATTTATTTACTATTTATATTTTTTTCTACCTTTTATTTACATTTCTAGCCATGCTGCATGCATTATGGCACTCTGTATAGTCACCCAGGAAACAGCCAAGGTTGTCCGGCAGGATCCACAAATACACATGAACCTTTCTATATTTTTTATCTGTATTTTCATCCTGCTCTATTCCCAAGATTAGAGGGAATCTTGGGAATTACAAGATTTAAAACCAAATCGAAACATATTAAAACATTAAAGGGGCTTAAAAGTTGGGAGAAAAGGCCAGGGCAAAGAGGTGCATCTTCACTGCCCTTCTAAGCATGTAAATCTCTTACATGTCTCTGAGAATTGGACCCTTTCTGCACTTGGATTTATTCCAGATTATATCTTGGAATAGGGTCCTGCCATTCATGTGATGGTACAGACAGTGGCAGTTCTTTGTCTTTGCCAGTCTTTGCCATGCTTATTCCATAGCATGGTGGGCATCACTAAGAAGGTGCTATCCCGGGTGCATACCCCTTTTGCTGTGGAGGGTGGTGGTACAGACAGGCAGGCCTCCCCTGCAGATCTTAAGGCACAGACAGGTTAGTATGGGAGAAGGCATTCCTCGATATTTTGGGCCCAAGTCATTTAGGGCCTTATAGGTACAGTAGGATGACCGTATCCACTGGGGATACGTTCCGGCTCCTACCAAGGTTACCTGAACCATGGAAAATTGCGAACAGGTCTTTCAGTTCTGGGGCCATGCAACCACTGAACCAGAAGTGTTTTTCTAGCCTCTGGAAGGCCTATTTTGGCCTACAGAGAGCATTGGAATAGGCATGCGACACCGCCAGACGCCTATTCCAATCCTCTACAGAGGCCAAAATAGGCCTTCCAGCTCTGGATGCTTCTCCCTTATGGAGCCCACAGGCGTGTGTAGGGGGGCTGATCCGGTAACCATGGTTAACTGAAACTGTGGTCACTGAATCAGTAGATACGGGGGTCTGATACAGGTAACCTTAACCCTAAGTATCCGATGCACATTTTGAGTTCTTTATCACCATCTATTTCCTGCTGTGCTTATTTTATTATGTGTTTATGTATATGTATTATGTATCACATATTAGTTTAAAACGGAAACTGCACAGTGCCTTATATTAAGTGGTTTAACAAGGCAGAGGTTCCACTGGAACAGGACAATGCTGTGTACTGACTTCAGGAACAGTCAGTGAAACGTGGGCAGTAGAGAAGCATTGTGTTCATACCTATAGTTTTTTGGTGTTTTCTCCCCATTAGATTTCCATTAGATCAGAACTGGATGTGGTGCCACGAAATGAGCTTTGTAAGTCATGGTGGTATGCCACTACCTGTTTGTTAACTAGACTTGCTTGCATACCTTCTCTATGTGAATGAATGGGCTGTGGGATTTCTTTTATCCACGCTCTTTTTCAATACTGTGATATTGCTTTTCATGTGATCTTAAGCGTATGTTAACAATGGCTTTAAATTAGAAGAGTTGGCTTTTCTACCCCGCTTTTCTCACCCATTTAAGGGGATGCAAAGCGGCTGACAAAGCTTTTCTATTCTTTTCCCCACAACAGAACACCCTGTGAGGTAGGTGGGGCTGTGAGAGCCCAGAAGACAGCTGTGACTAGCCCAAGGTCACCTAGCTGGCTTCATGGGGGAGGGTGAAATCAAACCCAATATTGCAAGATAAGAGTCCAGCTACCTAACCACTAGACCAAATTAGGGTGTAAACTGCTTTGAGATTTTTTAAGAAGAAATAGTATTGAAATGTTTTAAATAAATAAATAGGTCTGTTCAGCTTAGACTGATACTGTCAACATGGGTTGGCAGTTCTCTCATGTCTTTCCTGGAGATCTCAAGGAGCGAACCTGGAAAATTCCACATGAAAAGCACTATGTTCTGCCTCTCGGCTTCAGCCCTTTCTCAACTCGGAGTTGAGCACTTAAAACACTCAGCAATTCCTTTAAGTGTAAAATGCATCTGTGCCGAAAACAAAACAAAAAAATAGATGAGGCACAGTAACAGGTTGAGGAAGGCCAGGAACAATTCTCTCCACAAAGTTGAAGAAAGACAGGTAAGATAAATCTGAAGACATCACAAATATTCTAATTGTTTACACTCTTTTTAACTCTAATTGCCAGAAAGGGATGGAACGCCTCCCTGATGAAATCAAGATGCAACATCTAGACCTCTTCAGCCTTGAAAGAAGGTATTTAAGAAGGGATCTGACTGAAATGCATAAAACCATGCATGGCGTGGGAAAGGTGGAAAGAGAAAAAAAATCTTTTTTCTATCACACAACACTAGAACCGGGGCACGATCTATGAAGCTGATGGGCAGAAGAGTTTTACTAACTGTGTAAAAGTAAAACAGTGTTATGCGAAGCAGAAGTATGTTTCCATACGGACTGAAAAACTGCAGTGGGTATTCCTACCCAATCTTTCCTCAAATTCTGGATAGGCTTTTTTCCTGGAAAGAAGCATTCCAAGCTCAAGGAATTGCTGAGAGTTGGATCTTTGAAAATTAGATAAAATTGAAGTTCTGTAGAAATTTTATGGGGATTTGATTTGGAGTTTTTAACTCCAAATATATCCCATGATAATAAATCCAATGCATTTTCAGTGTTACCTCAAAGCAGCGCGCCTTAGCCAAAGCAGGTGAAGTTACTATTCTTCATGATATCAGTCCTAGGCCTGCTTTTTTATTGTGACCTTTCTGTCTTGAAAGACAATGAAACAGCCTTGTAAAGCCCTTGCCAGAGTGATCCAAAGGATTATAAACATAACATTTGGCACTGAGTTGGCTGTAGGAGTTGCCAGAGAGATATCTTTTGGTCCATTCAACCACCTTAGAAATTCTACTCCAGATTTTCTCCCAGGATTTACGCCCTTCCCTTTCCCAAGACATTTGTTTATATGCATTTTTATCTCACCCTATACCCAAAGGTCTCAGGACTGGTAACATTTAAGAAAAAAGCTATATCCCTATTCAGCCAAAGGGCAGGACAAAGAGGGGAGTCTTCACTACCTTCCTAAACATGTAAAGTGAAGGTGCCTGATGCACCTCAAAGGGGAGACTATTCCATAGCCTAGGGGCCATCACTGTGAAAGCCCTATCCCAGTTGCCCACCCCTTTTGCTACTGAGGGGGATGGTACAACCAGGATGGTTTCCTCTACAGATCTTAAGGCATGGGTAGGTCAGTATGGAAGAAGACATTCCTTTAGATATTCACAACGCAGTGAGGCTTTTTCATCTATACCTGTGAAGACCCAATCAGCCGCTGGACTTTTGGATTCTAGTCTAGTGCTCTTAACCATTGCGCCCTCTGGAAGTTATGATCTGAAGACACACAATGCACCCTTTCTGCAGCTATGCAAGTTTGTGTTTGGTCAGTATGTGGATGGGAGACCACTGAAGAACCCCATATAAACTGCCTTCAGCCACATGAAAGAAAAGCAGAACACAAATGCAGTGGGTAACCCTCTGGTAACAATCCCATGCACATGTACTTAAGTATGAGAACAGGAAGGCTTACATCTGAGTAAATATGTCCAGTGCCAAAACTGTGAGCTTTCAATCTAAATATTAGCTCTGACACAGGTAAACACAAGAGATGTAATACAATGTTTCTCAGTTCCCTCTGGACATGGTAATAATATCAGCCCATCTAAAATATCTCTAAAGGAGTACATGAAAACATGTTCAGCCTTAAGGAAAAAGAGACAAGTACAGTAAACTACCTTTAAAATGCTTATTCATCAGCACATTCCAATGTTCTCAACTAGATTTGATTCTAAGTAGCAGCTGACCTACAGGCCAGGCGCTAGGAGTACTGGAGTTCAAACTTCTTCTCTGCCACTATCAGCCCCTACCATCTTCACACAGTTGTAGTGAAGAAAAGGGGGCCAAGAGAAATGCCTTGTGCTACCTTAGGTTTCCTGGAAGAAAAGCAGGCTATAGATTCCAAAGGTAAGTAAGATTTCAGGAGTATGAAAGGGTCATTCTGGTTTATCATAGGAAGAGGCTTTGCACTGCAGCTGTTGTGATTTTTTTTTTTTTTAGCATCTCCAAGGGCTTTCTAAGTCACCAAACAAAATACTTGCAGGGCACGTTATGGGGCATCATCCAGCCACAGAAACACAGGTGGTGTCTGATAGCAAAGATACTTTGTCATGAAGAAGCAGGATAATCGAAACCCAAGTAGACATCTATGATGCAGGAGGAGACTGTTTAGATCTGGAATTCAAGACTGAGCTGGTCACTCTTTGGCACAGGATTGTGGCTATTCCTTACTAATCATGCCTAGTTGGGCCAGGCCTGACTAGGTCTTAGACCAGTAGTTCTCAGCCTGTGGGTCACGACCCCTTTGGGGAGCAAACTACCCTTTCAGAGGGGTCGCGACGCGTCTCCCGCCTTCCCGCCCCATCCTCATCCGAGCTGCCCCGCCCCTGTGGATGGGGGTCTCCACAACATGAGGAACTCCATTAAGGGGTCGTGGCATTAAGAAGGTTGAGAACCGCTGTCTTAGACAAAAGATTCCCCCCCAAGAAGTTGAAAAAAAGACTGTGGAAAAAACACCACCAAAGCACTTCTGTGTATGGTTGCCAAGAAAACTCAATGAATTTCTCCCATGAAGTGACCTACCCGTTAAGCTCAACTTGGTGGCTCCTTTTAAGTTGTGGGCAACCCTTGGCAAAAGAAAGGCTCCACATCACTTCAGACCATGCACAGAAAATACACTCGCAAGATATGAAGCTGCACATGGGGGTGCATGCATTTTGGAGAGCCAGGAAAAGTTACACAACTCTGCCCACACATACTGCACATTTGTTCTGCCACCACATGCTCTAAGCATCTTGTACTTCCCCCAACATGCACCAAAAGCTGGCTGTACCGTAACAACCAAGCAGTAGCTCTGTGCTCACATGGCAGCAACCCACCCCCACCCCACCCCACCCACCCACCTAGCTTTGCCTTTGCCAAGGCCTTTTAACAGGTGCCCAGTCCAAAAGTGTGCTGCCCTCCAAGCTGTTGGGGGCATGCTTGCAAAGGGGAAGGATTGCCCACCAGGTTGCACTCTGTCACAGTGGTTGCACCCCCAAGGCTGTCACCACCACAGGACAGACACTGTGTGTTTGTTTCCACCTTCAAACCTTCAGACACCAAGACAGAGAAAGTGAAAGGACAGAGGGAAGGAAAGGCTGTTACCTGCACGCCGCCGTGTTTATGGGAAATATAACTTCCGCGTGCACACAGCTGCCAAGGTTTGAGTACATATATGAACACGCACATACATGCCCACTCACACATGTGCATCCTCTCTACTGGATGATCCGAGAATGTGCCTGCCCTACCTACCAAGCATATTCCATGCACACAGCTGCCTGTGTTGGCCTACCTGTATACTAATGCATGCAATGCAATGCCTGCCCGCACTCACATGTGCATCCTTTCTACTGGATGATCCGAGAATGTGTCTGCCCCTACCAACCAAGCATATTCCGTGCACACAGCTGCCTGTGTTGGCCTACCTGTATACTAATGCATGCAATGCAATGCCTGCCCGCACTCACATGTGCATCTTTTCTACTGGATGATCCGAGAATGTGTCTGCCCCTACCTACCAAGCATATTCCGTGCACACAGCTGCCTGGGTTGGCCTACCTGTATACTAATGCATGCAATGCAATGCCTGCCCGCACTCACATGTGCATCTTTTCTACTGGATGATCCGAGAATGTGCCTGCCCTACCTACCAAGCATATTCCGTGCACACAGCTGCCTGTGTTGGCCTACCTGTATACTAATGCATGCAATGCAATGCCTGCCCGCACTCACATGTGCATCTTTTCTACTGGATGATCCGAGAATGTGTCTGCCCCTACCTACCAAGCATATTCCGTGCACACAGCTGCCTGCGCTTATCTAGGTGTCTACTGATGCAGGCATGCCATGCCATGCCATGCCCGCCCGCAAACACACACGTGTGCATCCTTCCTTTCTATGGGATGACCACAGGGAAGGGAAGTAGTGGAGGGTGGCGGTGCTGGTGGGCTGCGGCCCCATGCCACAGCGGGTGCCCGCACGAAAAGGAGGCGTTCCTCAGGGGTGGCACAGGAAGGTGGTGCCCCCTCGCCAGGCAGAGGCGGATTCGCCCGCCGCCGGGGCCCGTCTCCGCCTCTCCCCGGGGTGCTCTGGTCTGGTCTGCCGTGTGGGCAGCCGCCCGCCCGCCCGCCGCCAGAGAGAGACACAGGAGGCGCCGCTCTCTTGCCCGCCGGCCCCGGGCCTGGCTCCTCCATCCCCCGGGGGAGACTGCTGGCATGCCGGCCAGACGCCCGCCCGCCGCTCCATGGTGCCCCGTGAGCCGCCTTGGCGTAGGGGCGACCCTGAGGGCTGGAGGGGGCGGCGGGCAGGGGTGGCCCCCGCCCGCCCACCCTGCTGCTGCTGTGGCGGCTGCTCCGTTGTGGTCGCTCCCCTGCCTGCAGCCCCTCACTCGGCCGAGGAGGCCCCTGGCAAGACGGCACGGCAAGGCAAGGTGCCCGCGCTATAGGCCGAACGCCGCGCCCCACGCTAGGCCGCCTCCGCCTCCGCCTCCTGCTCCCTCCGCCACCGCTCGCCCGACCGCCGACCTCCTCCTCCTCCGAGCCCGGCACTTACCGACGCGCGCAGGCAGGCAGCTCCGCAGTGCGCTCCGACGCCGCCCGCCCGCCCGGGCCCCCACAGGCCTCACCCAGCGCCGGGCAGCAGCGACCGCCTCAACATGGCGGCGGCGGGAGCGGGAGGGGCCGCTGCGAGCGGGGCGGGGCCTCCTCTGAGAGCAGGACGGGGCAGGCAGGCAGGAGGACGACAACGACGACGAGGCGGCGGCGGCTCAGCTAGGCCCGGCCGCTGTGGTGGCCCCTGTCGCTCGGACGAGGGGACGGCTGTGGTTGAGGGAGGAGGAGGGGAGGGAGGGCCCAGAGCCCTCCCTTCTAACTGTCGTCGTTTTGCCCCCCCCATATTCCCCTCCACACAAATCACCTACTCCCCCCCATTAGCCCCTCAGGAGGGGAGATTTCTTGGGAGGGGCGGCTGTTCAAGAACGGAGTTGACCGCCAGGGAATCCAGGTCAGGGTTCCTACAGCTTGAACGGCTCTGGAGAACATGAGGCAGTTTGGCCTAGTGGTTAGGGAAACGGACTCTTATCTGGGAATACCGGGTCCCCCTCTCCCCCCCCCAAAGCCAGCTGGGTGACCTTGGGCTAGTCACAGCTCTCTTCTGAACCCACCTCACAGGGTGTTCTGTGGTGGGGAGAGGAACAGAAGGTTTGCCAGCTGCTTTGAGTCCCCTTAAAAAGGGTGAGAAATGCAGAATATAAAAGCTAACTCTTCTTCCTCTTCCTCCTCCACAGGAAACCATCTGGGTGACTTTGGGCTAGTCACAGCTCTCTTTCTCATCTCTCACAGCCACACCGACCTCTCAGGGTGTTCTGTGGTGAGGAGAGGAACAGAAGGTTTGTCAGCTGCTTTGAGTCCCCTTAAATGGGTGAGAAAAGTAGGGTAGAAAAGCCAACTCTTCTTCCTCTTCCTCCTCCACAGGAAGCCATTTGGGTGACTTTGGGCTAGTCACAGCTCTATGTTCTCTCACAGCCCCACCCACCTCACAGGGTGTTCTGTGGTGGGGAGCAGAACAGGTTTGTCAGCTGCTTTGAGTCCCCTTAAATGGGTGAGAAAGGCAGGGTAGAAAAGCCAACTCTTCTTCAGCAGAAGAGGAAATGGCCTGCAGCTGATCTCTGCGGCCACCATCCAGACAGGCTGGCATGTTAATTACTCCATAATAACATGGATTCCCTGCAAGGGACGTGTGTGGTTGCTTCTTTCCCCCTGGAAACCAAAGCCTGGGGGTTCCTACAGCTTTAACCTTCTGATTCCCAAAGTGGGGTATGGCAGGCTGCCACCTGGAATGCAACTCGGGGTCCTGCATCTTGAATACACATTTTCAAGCTTGCACAGGGATGCAGGTCAAGGTTCCAATCCTGGTAATGCCCTTATTGGTGGGGCTGGATTAGGCCTGCAGCTGGGAGTCCGAATGAAGGTGAAGTGCATAAGAGGAGAGGAGCCCTGCTGGATCCTAATCACAGGCTCCCAGCCCATCTAATCCAGCATCCCATCTCACATACTAGTCCAGCAGTTGCTTCTGGGTATCTCAAGCAGAAGACAAAAGGCAAAACCTTCACCAGATCTTGATTCCCTGCAAAAGCCCTTTAGAGGCATCCTGCTTGCCTATCTTGGAGGAGATACCTAGACACTGTAGCTATTGATACACCTGTCCTCCATGAATTTGTCCATAAGAATATAAGAGGCTGGTGGAACAGGTCACAGCCCATCTAGTCTACCATCCCATCTCACATACTGACCTACCAGTTGCTTCTGGGTATCTCAAGCAGAAGACAAAGGCAAAACCCTCCTCTGCCCATGATTCCCTGCAAATGGCCTTTAGAGGCATCCTGCTTGTCCCGCCAACCTGGAGGGGATACCTAGGCATCTATCTAGATAAGGTAAGAGGAGCCCTTCTGGACTGGCCCACAGCCTGCTGTCCACACAACACACCCGCTCAGTATGGCCCACAACCCAACTGCCCTACCAGCATTTTGCCTTGCTCGGATTTCAGTTTAGCTATAGACATCCGAAGTTTTTTTGTTTTCGTTACAAGTGTGGTTTTTATCAACATGATTTCTCTGCATTCACTTCAGCAAACTATGGTCTGTACCCAGCCTTCTTGATCTGAAGAATTTTCCTAAGTCTGAATACACTTCCAGCAAAGTTTATGCTGGATATGAGTAAAAAAATAACTCTCAGGATGCATTTAGGTGCCTGCAGTTTTCTGGGTAGCAATAAAGAGATGGCTTTCCATTGCCTCCTTCCAAAACAGTTTTGTCTACAGACCTGGGATTTTCTGATGGTCTCCCACTCAAAGATTAACCAGGTCTGACCTTGCTTAGCTTTCTAAGATCAGCCACTACCACCTGCTGAGATTGATTGTAACTATAATTAAATTTAGATGAAAATGCATCAAACCTAAGTCCTCCCGGAATAGCTGAGATTGATAAGAAATTGTACTTGAGGAAAGAAGTGTTGACAAATGCTTGCATAAGCAGATGCATCATGGTGAAGAATGGCATAATTAGATGTCTTTGGTAGACTGAGAATGGTACAGGTAGAAGGGCAGAAAAATCAAACAGGGTGAGACCATGCGAAGATTTATACATAAGGACTAATTTGTGATCAGAAATGCCCTTATCAAAAGGAAAAAGCAAACAGGTGTTGGGATTTTAGCAAAAGTTTGATGTGGGTTAAGAGGAGAATGGGGTTGCATTTGTTGATATCAGATGTCTTTAGTATTCATGTATGAGAATGGAAACTTGGGTATTATCCTGACCGGAGAGGAGGGGGAGGATTATATTTTAGTTATGTGTTAAGAATTCTCTGTATATTTTGTCTTTTTATCATTGTGATGATATCAGTGAAGGACAGGATATAGACAGACGAGACAAATAAGAGGATAGTAGGGGAGAGGAGGAAGAAACCCAATGTGGTAGATAATCTGGTGGATTGGGAAACATTGAATTGATGGTTCACAATCAGAGTTCTTTTAGATTCTGCTGAACCACACAACCCATCATGCCTGGTTAGTGTGGTGAGATTATTCCAATGGGCGTTGTAATCCAAAAACACCTGGAGGGACCCTGTCCGGGAAACCTTGGCACAGCTAAATAACCAAATAAGTTACCTAATTTAAACATGTGGTGCAATCCCATTTAGGAGCAGTGTTCACATTTATTCACATACGTTTGCACCCAGGTTACAGCATCATCAGTGAGTGTGACCCATGTAACACTGGCTCCACCTATTCTGACCTAATTCTGGCTGCTTTTCCTTTTGCCCAGTTGGCACAGGCCCAAACTCCCCCCCCCCACGCCCCCGCATTGGAAAAGCTGTTCTGTTGCATCTGACCAGTCAAAATATGTTCCACTGAACTTTACTCAGGGCAGGAGGCCTTTCCTCCTGTTCTCACTGAATGAACTACCATGGCTTGATGCTTGGCCAAATGACCTCTACCCCAAGGAAAACTGCAGGCTCTTTTGACAGCTTTTTCACTTGAAAGAGGAATGAAAATCCTCAGCATTCTGTGTCTTGCCTTGCATGCCATTTCATTCATACAGTCACTGATGCAAACGAAGGACTGTTAGCAAACAGGACAGCCACCCTATATGCTTTCTATTCAATCAAGAAAAACCAAAACAAAACTAGGGAAATAATACAGGTTTCACTTCTTTGCAGCTATCAATATTTTCCCCCAGTTTATTGAAATTCTGATGTTTCCCAATCTTAGAATGCCCTTTCCCAATGCACGATACATTAACTATTTTCCATTAGAATAAAAAAATCAAAATCACTTGATTTCGCAGTGATTGAATCTATAAGATGCAGTGATTGAATCTATAGGCTGCTTCTTGCTGCAGATGTTTCGTTAACACACGAAGCAGAGCAAACATGAAAAGACTACTGGAATATCTCTGGAAGGTCAGGATAGCAAAATATAGTCACTCAAAGGTTGGCAGCCGGCCATAAGAAAATTGCATTATCTTTAATGTTGTTATCAGTTGCCATAATGTCAAGGTTGGAGTTCTGGTGCTGGCATGGAAAAATGCTCCTCGTTTTGACCTATAAGGCTTTTTAACTTTCACAAGGACAGTCTGACATCATCCAGTCATCTCTTATCTGCCCCTTCTTCCAGTTCTTTTACCTTGCCAGGCATATCCTTTAATACTGGGAGTTAAGCTGCCTCCAAACGGCAAGAGAAATTTGCTAAGGCTAAATTGTGGGGCAAACATGAGCTATTTGTTCCTGCAGTGGCATGCTGCATACATCTGGGTATTTTGATGGCACAAAATACCCTGGAAATCTGCAATTGCCAGTCCAAGCCATCTAAGTACAAGAACATAAAAGGGCCCTTGCTGGATCAGGCCGCAATCCATCTAGTCCACCATCCTGCCTCATGCAGTGGCCCACCTGGGCTTTTCAAGCAGAAGACAAAGAAAGGCAATACCTTCCTCTAGGGATGTGTATACATATTTGTAACATGAATATTCAAAGGGGATCTATTTGCTCTTCATTCCCTGCAAATAGCCTTTTGAAGCAGCCTGCCTGTCTCTCCAGCCTGGAGGCAGGACCTAGGAGGCAGCCAGTTATATCTTTGTTTTGATATTTTGACATTGTGTAAACAGTTTCCTTTTTTTTTCTACTGTTCAAGAAGAATGCAGATGATGTCTCTCTGTATATCAATCCTACCTATCTCATTTTTAAATTAACTTTGTTTAAGAAACAACATGGTAATATCTAATTAAGAGAAAAAGACAAAAATATAAGGTTTTGCAAACAATGGTTCATCCAGAACAACTGCTACAGGATGAATCCACAAATACAAGAATCCAATGGTTATACAGTTTAGAGAATAATGCAACATGAAGTGACTCAGACTTACTAACCTTTGATCTAGTCTAGTGTAATAAGAGGTTAATGGCAGACTGAGGGCATATTCATTACTAATTTGTTCAAATTTCAGTAAAAGTGGAGTCCCAGCCTCTGAAAATGAACATTCCTTCCTTCTATTGAATTGATTGTACTGGATGGTAATTGCAAATCAAGTAACTTAGCAAACCAGTTATTAAGGTTCAATGTTACATGATTTTTCCAATTTTTAGCAATGACTTTCTTTGCTGCTAAAATCAAGAAGTCCTTTAGAACTACAGAGTTTGTGTTAGCATCAGTAGTTAGGGAATGTGTAAAAGACAAATTTCTAGTGTAAATTTAAAAGAAATCTAGATCATCTTGGTACTCTCTGGTTCAGTTAATTGGCAGAACCTCTGGACTAACAGACAGCTCCACCATAGGTGAGGACCTGTGGTCCCACATCCCTGTTATCTATCACATTTTTAACTCTCCACTGTATCAGACAGTTATAAGATTGTGGTGATGTGGTATCTAGCTTTGTGTGATTATCTCAAAAGCGTAAAATCCCTTGGTTGTTTAAATAAACTCTTGCAAAGACCTTTATGTCAGCCATGTAGGAATCTTCTGAGATTCCAGCAACGTGGGTGGTGTTTTGTTTCTTTCTACCGCCTGGCAACTGAGATCCCTGTTTCTCAGAAGGCCCAGCTGAATGTACTCATTACTCATTCTATAGGACATTCATTTCCTGTAATAAAGTATTTTCCTGACGAGTGTCTAGAGCCCTAGACTAGGAATGAATATAAATTAATTACGTTATGGGGTGCCCTCTATGCAATCATCTCAAGGCAGTTTACAATTAAAATGCAGCAGTTAAAACTGTAAAAACACTGTCCCCAAATCATAGAAATTCAGAGCAGCAGAGGTGGTGCCTTTCCTATAGTGTTCAATACGTTAAGCTCCTACAATATGTTTTATCGTACTTTGTTTAAGCTATTATTCAATTGCTCTGAGTTTAGTTTTAAAATATATATTCACTTTAGAGTGTTTGTTATGTTTTTAGCTTCTTTAAAGGTGTAGGTTTAAATTTTGCACACCACCTTCTTTAATGGCAACTGGTCGTGTTAGTTTTGTACCCCACTTTTGACTCCCTTTTGGGGAAAAAGGTGGGATATAAATAATGTAAATAATAAATACATAAATTTTGCTACAACCTCTCCTGCTAAAATTACCTCTTCTGTGCAACTGTTGAAGCTGGGGAAGGCATGGTGGTGACCTCTTTCCTGCTCAGAGTTGCCATCTAAAGGAGTCCTTTCTAATTTCTGGGTGTCCTGAGGTTCACTCCTGTATGCCCATAGCTCATTTCCTCCCTCTTGTTTCCCAACAGCCTCCCACTCCAGTCTCTAAACTTTAGTGACAATGATGCTTTCTTTCTTTCTTATGGTCCTAAAAGAGATGGGCCAAGTGCTGTTTATAAAATTATATTCTGACTGAGTCATGTAACACAACAGATGTGAAATGAGCTCTTTCCCCTCCTAGAGATGGGGAATGTTGCCCCTTTCACAGATAGAAAGCCTTGAAAAAGTTGGAGAGACACAACTGACTCAGAGAGGGTTGCCCGCTCTTCTCCATGTCTAAATATCCATCCTCAACACTTAATCAGATAAATACCTTTGGCCTTTCTGCAGAGGAAAGGGGAAAGCAGTATTTCAACTTTCTGCTCAAATGCCATCATTTCCAGTGAAAATGCTAATGAGATTATACAAAAGGTTATTCCTTTCATTTCCCATAAGACACAATTGTGATGCCCTTTGTTTGGGCTTTGCTAATGACTTCGTTTATCTCCAGGACCCTCCAGATTTTGATGTGTGTTTGCCATCTCTGTTCATTAAGTGCCGTGGCTGTTGAGAAGATGCAGTAGATGTTAATGAGTACCATAAGAGTGGCTGACAAATGTTTGTCCAACAGATAAAGTTTTTGGAACATCAACCTTATGGTCTACTCTGCAGTTGTGGAACAACATACTCTCCCAAGCCGTGATCCAAGTACTTACATTATAACATTTCTAAACAAGATAGGCAATATCCATGCAGAAATCTCTTGCACTCTTGAACATAAGAACATAAGAGGAGCCCTGGTGAATCAGGCCACAGCCCATCTCGGTCGCGTTCCTACCTACAGCGAACTTGGAGCAAACCCGGATTACTCTGATCCGGAGTAATCCAGGTTCTGCTCCAGGTTAGGTTTGGAGACCAGGAACAGCACTGAGTGTGTGTTGAGCTGTTCCCAAACAGAACCTCCAGGTGCACACAAGCACACCTGTGAGCAGTGCAGTGAGCCGCCGCTGCCATCAACCTCCTCCTCCTCCTAACTTCCTCGAGCGAAGGAGGACAGCTGGCAGCCAGGGCGAGGGGGGGAAGTGAGCAAGGGGGAGGCACAGAGGGGAAGCCACTCCTCGGATATGGCAGCATTGGGCGGCAGGCGGGGGGGGGGGAGGGAAAAGGTAGGAAAACAGCCACCACCACCACCACTCACTCGCTTGCAAACTTGCCAGCTCCTCTTTCCTGGGGGTGCAGGATAAGGAATCCTTCCCCAGGGCTCCTGCCTGCCACCTGAAGCCACTGCATCCGAGGGGCGGCCTTCCCTCCGCACACCCCCTCGCTCATTTACCCTGGCCGCCAGCTGTCCTTTTATCTGAGTCAGCTGTAAACCTCCTGTTTAAACAGGGCTTTTCTTTCCCATGCTTTTCCCTGGAAAATCCGAGGAAAGAAAACTGGCATGGGAACAGGCCTGGAAAATCCAGAGAGGATTCGGAGTACTGCGGGATTTAATGGGAATCCCCAATGCCGAATCCGAATCCACTCCAGATTTTAGTCCCTATGGGGACACACCCCTAGTTCAGCATCCTGTTGCCCACAGTGGCCCACCAATTGCCCATGGGCATCTCCAGCAGAGACAAGGGCAAACCTTTTCCTGCTCTCCAATCCCAGCAAATGGCCTTGGAGGCATCCTGCTTGTCCCCCCAGCCTGAAAGATGTACGTAGGCATCCATTAGAGTAGCCATTGATATATTTGTCATCCATAAATTTGTCTAACCCTTCCTTAAAGCCATCTAGGCTGTCTGCTGTTATCACCTCTTTTGGCAGCATATTCCATAGACGGATGACCTACTGGGTGAAGAAATCCTTCCCCTTGTCTGATCTGACTCTCCTGCCCATCAGCTTCATAGAGCGCCCCCTTGCACCTCCTCTATTTGCTGTAAGGTTTAAAACAGTAGTTTGACTGTTTCATAGTCTGGCACTGAAACAAAAATGAAATGAAATGAAATAAAACAAATACAATTGGCACCTGTGATCTCAGATCTGTGCTGGAGGTTTACTCAAAATCCTGCACCACCACTGCAGCCAATTCTGTGATTCCTTATGAAGGTGGGGGAGAGGCTCCTACCTTGCAAAAGTGTCGGCAACTTCCCAAGTGCCAACTCGGTGTCCATTAAAAAGATTGGAACCAGCTCAGTGTCTCAGCCTGCGTCCGAATGGCCTGATTAAAACTTAGAAATAGATGTCCATGTGCTAGTCTCTTAACCCACATTAGAAACCAGAAAATGCACTTCCAAAGTAGGGATGTGCAAGAATTTTTTTTGCATTTGCATTTGAGTCAAATCGAATGTCGAAACATTCGATTCGAACCTTTAGAATCCAGATGCAACAAAGTCCGATTCGAATTGAATACATTCAGAACTATTTGTTTGAATGTTATATGTATCTGTATGCATTTCATATGCATCCCATTTTATCCTGTACGCATCCCGTTTTCGTCCTGTACTATAAGCGCAAATGCGTACAGATAACATATGAGATTTGTACAGATGTGTATGTAATACATACGTATCTGTACTTTTGAATGTTTTGAATGATTCAAACGAATGTTTTGGAACATTCAAAATTTGTTCAAATGTTTAAATTTGAATGTATAGAGATTCTATTTGAATTTGAATGTCTACATTCGATCGAATTCTATTGAATTTCAAATTTTTAGAACATTTGTGCATATCCCTATTCCAAAGACCTTTAATGTGGATTGGAGGTGGAATAGGAACACCAGTGTCCACATGCTATGACTTCTAAACTATTTCTAAACCACTTTCCCCCCTCATGTCTTTAGACTGCAGCTACAGAGGCTGATATGTTTAGGACACAGTTGTCCTTAAGTTACCCATTCATCCAAATCCAGCACAGCTCTAGTTCAATTAATTCAAAGCATCTGCTAGGACTGATAATAATTTCTTTTACAAGTGTGTCCTCAGCTATAGCTGCTGAGAAAAAATTGGCACCCATTACAATTGTCTCTTGGATCGATTCCAGAAGTATGTATTTGGCAATATCAGATTTGGTTCTACCTAATTGTTTGTTTAAACGATCAGCCAAATTAGGCTTTGCCTCTGGCTGTGTTTTAGCAGCCTCAAAGGTTAATTTGCTTTCAAAATAATTCTCATTTGTTTAAAAAATATTTAACAGATTTCCCCCTTATATTTACAATTTGATTTTGTTGGTTTCTGTTTGTACAGATTTGAGTTTCTCATTTCATGTATGAAACTGCAAATCTATGGATTTGTGTTAGTCCTTCAGTGGTTGCTGGAATGACAGTTAAGCCCCTTCTACACTGGGCCTTATTCTGGATTATATTCTGGAACAGGGGCTTGCCATAGCCTGTACTATCCTGTGGATGACAGGTTCCTATTCCAGGATACAATCTAGAATAAAGCCTGGTGCAGAAAAAGCCCTAGATGGCCGATCTGCTTTTGGATGGACAATATCTTCACCTGCCCTATGAAGTAACCAGAGGACACATCTTACACTTCTTAGGGTTCGGCCACACCTAAGTTTTTGACTCACCTTCAGAATGAGAAAACATATCAGCAAAGGAACTCAACATTTTCTTTCTGCACGATCTGAAGCAAAGGTGGATTTTGAGAGTCAGATAATATGGAAGAATACCATCCTCTCCGTCTTACCATAGGAGAATCAGAGCTCAAGACAGTCCAACAGTTCAGCTACCTGGAGAGCATCATCTCCTCAGATGCTAAGATGGAGAAAGAAACAGGCGACAGACTAGCAAAGGTGCATTTGGAAGACCACATTAAAGAGTCTGGAGTAACGAAGCACAAAGATCAACGTCTACAGAGTCACTGTACGGTCTGTTCTTATACGGGACTGAATCATGGGTCATCTATTGTCACCATCTGCGACTCCTTGACCATTTCCAAGGAGGAATATGCCCCTGCACAATCCTAAACATCCACTGGTCTGACTATGTGACAAACAACAGAGGTCACCAGTATCGAGGCCATGCTGCTGAGGACACAGCTATGCTGGGCAGGACATGTCTCTAGGATGCAAGATCATCGCCTCCCGAAGATGGTGCTCTATGGTGAACTCACCACTGGCTACTGAAACAGGAGCCCCAAGGAGGAGATACAAGGACTCCCTGAAGCAATCCCTCAGCCTTGGCCATATTGATCACAATCAACGGCCCACTCTGGCCTCAAACCGAGATGCATGGAGATGCGCCATCTAGAATGCTGCTGCCTCCTTTGAGAATGCGCGCAGAACCAGTCTTGAGGAGAAAAGACAACGTAGGAAGAACTACGCCATCACAGTATCACCCAAGGAGACCTTTCCCTGTACCTTCTGCAACCAGAACTGCCCTTCCCGCATTGGTCTGTTTAGCCGCCAACAGGCATACAGCAAGCGTGGGTTAAGCCCTCCCTAATTTTGGTTCACGAAGCCAAGCCATGACGAATGTGGAAGAAAAAAGTGCCATTTTGCTTGTGTCTTTTTCCCCCCTGGAGGTGCTTCAAAGTTGAATTAAACTTTAGGTGTAGCTGGACCCATTCTTGCTATTGACAAGGACTGTAGCAAGGGCAGGATACTTTTTTCCTCCTCCAAAACAGCCACTGGGGGTCAGCACCTACTAATTCTCTGATTGAAAAATCCAGCCATAAAGACTTGCCTATCTATTTGCACATGACTTTATTTTGGAATATACTCCAGAACAGTGGCCTGCTGTCAACATGCTAGTGCAGGCTACAGCAGGCCATGGGCGAGGCCTGCCAGAGTCTGCATTAGCATGTGGACAACAGACCCCCCCTGTTTGGGGGGTATATTCCAAAACACGGACAAGTGCGCATAGGCCCACAGTCTGGTATGCAGCTCATGCACATTCACACTCATTTAAGTAACTGCATATAACTGTACAGCATATGATGGGAACTCCAGCTCCTCATCAGATTGAAGCACAGTCGGACCACTGTATCCACTGGGGATATGCTCCAGCTCCTACCATGGCTACCTGAAACTGGATAATCGCAAACAGGTCTTCTGGTTCTGGGGTTGTGAGAATCCAGAATTGGAAGTGCTTTTCTGGCCTCCAGAAGGCCTATTTTGGCCTTTGGAGAGCGCTGGAATAGGTGTGTAACACCATTGGACACCTCCCGGCCGCCGCCCATGGGGGGTGGGGGTTGATCCGGTAACCATGGTTAACTGAAACCATGGTTACCAAATCAGTGGATATGGGGGTCCTACGGTATAATAAAATCGTTCATTAGTGTGTAAAAAGTGGAGAGAGAGGAATTCTCTTCTCTCCTGCACAATACTAGAGGGGAGGGGGCACACTCTATGAAGCTGATGGGCAGGAGAGTCAGACAGGACAAGGGAAAGGATTTTTTCACCCAGAGGGTCATTAGCCTATGGAATTTTACTCCCAGAAAAGGCAGTGAAAGCAAGCAGCCTTGATAGCTTTAAGAAAGATTTAGACAAATTCAAGGACTCAGATGTAACAATGGCTACTAGAATGGATGCCCAGGTACCTAGGCAGGATGCCAGCCTAAAGGCTATTTGCAGGCAAAGGTTTGCCTTTGCCTTCTGCTTGAGACGCCCAGAAGCAACTAGTGGGCCACGGGATGAGGTGGGATGGTGGACTAGATGGGCTGTGGCCTGATCTTGAATACCTGGGCAGGATTTTGAATACCTGATCTTTTCTGATCTTGTGGCCTGATCTTGAACACCTGATCTTTTCTGATCTTGTGGCCTGATCTCGAATACCTGATCTTTTCTGATGTTGTGGCCTGATCTTGAATACCTGATCTTTTATGATCTTGAATACCTGGGCAGGAGAGGCAGTTTCTGCTGGGCTCACTCGCCATGGAGCCAACAACATTTGCTGCTATATCCCCACCACCCCTGGGCTCCCCCCTACCCCGGACAGCCCACTTAACGGGTCCCAGCCCCGCGTGCCCTTGCTTGCGCGCCCTGCCCCAGGTCCGCAGCGCGTCGCTGGCTGCAAGAGCCCCCACGGGGCCGTCCGAGCGGCCCCTGAGTGACAGTCCCATGTGTGGCCGCCTATAAATAGCGAGGCGGCGGATCCTCCGTGGGTGATTGACGGCTGCCGCCTCGCCGCCGCGCTCCCCTAAGCGGGACGGGGTAGGGGAGCCGTCCGGGACGGGACGGGACATCGGCGGCCTTTCCCTGCCTCGCCGTTCCCTTCCGGAGCCCTCGGAGAGTCTGGGCGGTCGCCGGCGAGGCAGATGGGCTCCCGGCGGAGGCCCCTGGGCCGCTCCTACTCGGGCAACGGCCCCTACTCGGCCTACAGCGCCGGGCAGGGTAGCGACGGCGAGGACAACAACGGGCCCGTGGTGGAGCACCGGCCCGATCGGCGCAACTATTTGCTTAGCGTGCGCCCGGAGAACAGGTGGGCGCGCCCGGGGCGCACGCAGAGGGCGAGAGCGGGAGAGGCGGCCGCCGTCGAGCACAGGGGGGGGGGGGTCGTCGTCGTCAGGGAGGAGGGTTGCCGGGTGGGGGTCCTGATGAATGGGGGTGCTTGGCGCGGGCTCCCCCGAAGGCTTTGTCCGCCAGCTGGCCGGGATCGCGCCGTGGTCCTCTGTCCTTGGGGCCGCTACCACGGAGGAAGGAGAGGCCGAGAGGCTCTTGCGCGCCCGGAAACCCTTTAGAAGATGGGGGTGGGGGGAGCTCGAACAGATGGGCTTTGGCAGGCGGGCAACCACCTGCTAGAGTTTCCTCTGGGGCCCTGCTATTAAAAGCCTAGGAGCCCTGACCTGGACGTACTGCAGGAGAGGGCTTGGGCAGGAGGCGAAGTCGCAGCGGGCTACCACGTCGAGGCCGCCGGCGGAACGTTTGCGCAGCGGTTTACTCTTCTCTGCTTGCTGGAAAGGCATCGTGCGCGTCTGCCCTGGCCCGGCCCGGCCCGTTTGCGCGCCGCAACCCCGTCCCCTCCGATGGCGGCGCAACTGTTGCGGAAACCAGGCGGCGGCGTAACCCTGGAGGTCCGCTATGGCCACTTCCAGATTGCAACAGGGTGGTGGTCCCGCGTTTCCAAAACAGAAGCCGCTGCGTACGCGCAAGTCCCCGAGGAAGGAGTCAAGAGAGCAGTGAAAACGCACCTCTTTGCCGTGGCCCTTGGCTAAACCAGGAAAGGCTTTTTCTCCCCATATTCAGGCACTGCGATGGTTTTAATCTGTTCATTTTCTAGGTCCACTGGTTTTTAATGTTGTAAATCACCCTGAGACCTTTGCGTATAGGGCGGGATAAAAATTCAAAGAAAGAAAGAAAGATGATGGATGGATGGATGCCTGAATGAGCTTTCTCCCCCTTCCTATGCTGAACAAGGTGTGAATTAGTTCCTTGGGAGCCTCTTGATGGGTATGAGGAAGAGAGAGACCCTTGGTGGGCTAGGAAAGGCTTCTTGTAGACAGGACAAACATTTGTCCTTTTCTTGGCAATGATACCAAAATGGATTGCTGTTGTCTTTTTTCGGAATATTTTTGTCTTCGCAGCTCTTTGGATTTCCCAGTGGTCTCCCATCCAAGTACTAGTGAATGATTCCTTTGGGCCTGTTCAGTTTATGAGATTAGACACCACCAGCAAGGGCCTACCTCAGTGGTTGGCAAACTCATTAGTTAACAGAGCCAAATATCAACATTACAACAATTGAAATGTCTTTTAAGAGCCAAACTTTTTAAACTTAAACTATATAGGTAGGTGCATTGCTATTAACTTAATTGGGGTTCTCCTAAGCTGGAAGAGCCACACTCAAGGGGCCGAAGACAAATCTCCCAAGAATTTCTGGGCTGCCTGGCCATCTTTGACAGGGTATCAAAAGCTTGTGAGTTTCTCAGAGATGTCTAGGATTAGAACAAAATGTCACCGGTCACCATGACCAGAGGATTAGGGATGATAACCATACATAGTCCAGCCCATTCACAGCAAAGTTTTAATCCAGTCTGAGTCTACTTTCAGAGTGTGAGGATACATCAGCAAAAATGGCCAGTCATTTTCTTTCCACATTACCGAACCTGACGATGGATTTTCTGAGTTAAAGCCAAAAGAAAACAGTTTGCCACTTTGCTGATAAGCTCTCTCTCTCTGAAAGTGGAGTGAAGGTGGATTAAACCTAAGCTGTGAACACAGCCTTGAGGACTGAGTACCACTAAACCAAGCCTTTCTCCTGGTGATCGTACAAATCCATGAAGTTATATTGGCAATAGTGAAGTAATGGCTCATTGCTCCCAGAATATTTTTCACTCCCAGTCTAGCCTGTGGCACCTGGTCATTTCCAGGTGGTGTCCCATCCAACTAGAACCGACTGTGTCCAGCTTCTGAGATCATTGAGGGACAAGCTAAATGCTGTAGGACTGAAGGGCTGCAACTCTCACCTCTTGCTCCAGGTGGACCTTTGATCCAGGAAGACTCTTGTTTATGGTCTTAACCAGGAGCAGAGCTTTTTAACTGCTGTGGGATAATGTAGCATGGATAAGAGTATGAAGCATTTTCCCTTGAGCCCACCGGTGCAGACACTCAAAGGAGAGAGAATCCTGCAGTGAGTTCAGAATGACTAGACTTGCTAGAAACCCATGACAGTAAGACCAAAAGGGGCAGGTTTTGTTGGGCTTGTAATTTCCAGGTTGGGTTGGATCCTGATTGGTTCCTTGGTGAGGATTTTAGAAAGAAATGAGCCTCCGAGGAAGAAAAGGTAGTTTTCTGGGCTTATGTTATGACCCAAGGCAGATTCACACTATGGCTTCCAGTGAAGAATTAGTGAACTACTGGTGAAGAGCATCCGCACACAGAGGAGGCTGTTACAGTCATTGTTGATTAGGTGCAGAGCATGAAACTGTGCTTCCCGTCTTAACCAATGATGGCCAGAAACTTAGCTCAAGCATCCAGTGGCGTGACCATCTTCACCTCTACTGGTGCTCTCGGTGCAAGCGTGCTGGTACCTCAGACAACCTTAGATGCAGCTGTACATGCGCAGAGCGTCAGCAGTGTCAAGGCAACAGTGCTGACGCATGCACAGTTGCGGAGGGCGCCACAGCCAAAATGGTGGCACCCAGAAGAGGACCAGCCCAAAGATCAAATAAGGTAAGTATTCGATCATGGGGGGAAACAAACAGCCAAAATTAACTAGTGCTTCAAGTGTGAGGTCTAGTCAGCATTGGTTAATTGTGCTCGTTCCCATCCAGCAGGCAAGAAGGGAAGTGGGAAGGTGGCCACTGGAGTTTAGGAAGGTAAAATGTCCTTTACTACAATGATTTCCTAGAAGTCTGCGTGTTCCTGCATCTCTCTAGAAAGCCACATGCAAGGGTGTAGGAACGGGATGCCTCAATACTCCTACAAGCTCTGATGAAAGAGGAGAGAAAGAAATTCCTTTGTGCTGCCTTGGTTCAGTTGGAGCTTGCAGGGACAGATATGGATACTCTCCGTTGGTTGTGCTCCAGCTGCTGTGAGACCATTAAACATCAGGAGATCTCGGTGAATTCAGATGAAACTGGTTCTGACTGGTGGTTCCTTCCCTTCTCTGCTGGGAGTGCAGAAATGCAATGTGGGAAGCAACTGGTGTGCATTACTTGGAACATTTGGGAATCATAAACTCTGCCTTGTAATTCTTGTCATACAAAGCATTCCTGGCAGCATATTTCTGAGGGTTTTTCAAGTGGGAGGCTACGTACTCGAGGTTGCCATATGGAGTTGAGATCATCTGTTGTATTCTTTAATAATTATGTGGAAGAAGGAACTTTGGCAGGTGGTGGTCTGCATTACAAGCCTTACCTGTTGAAATCCTGCATGTGGTGCAGCTATTAATGGTACAGGAATCCTGACGCAGATACCATGTGGTGACCCTCCACTTGGAGAAAGGCTTTCTAAAGCAAGAGTCCCAAATCTGCTTACCTGAACGTGAGCACCACTGAACCCAAGGAAAACTTATTTGTGTGTAGGCTCACGCACAAGGTCCTACAGTATAATTCTAGGGAGTATACCACACTTGCCTAAGTGCATGTGAGACTGTGCAAAGGATCACTGGACACTGTTGCATAATCCAGGGTCCAATTCGCACTTTGGACCGTAGTGTGCAATTAGGCAACCTCTGGGCAGGTGCATATGCACTTTCAGGAGGCGTTTATAGACTATAAATGCCCCTTGCCTGCCCAGAGCTTGTCTAATTGCAGACTAGGGACATATTCGCACTTAGGCCTCAGGTATGCAATTAGGACAGCTCTGGTACCGGAGGCCTAAGTAGGAATATGTCATAGCTGTGATGCATGACATTGTCCACCACAAATAAACCAACGCTAAACCTTACCTTTAGCATCCAGCCGGTGACCATCTGCACTTTTGCTGGCTGAGGAGGTCATCTGAGGTCCTGCGCAAGTGCGCTGGGACCTCATATGACCCTCTGATGTTACTGTGATAGTGTCAGCGTTGTTGTAATGACAGCGCTGGTGCATGTGCAGTCATGCAGGGTGCCACGCTCAAGATGGCGGTGCCTAGGAGCAGATTAGACACGTGATGGATCTCAGGTGAGTGAGTGATTGTTTGTGGGCTGGGCCGTCATTGACATTAGTCCATTGCAAAAGCGCCCCTGGTCTAGTATGACGTTTTGTGTCAGACTCAGTGGCTGGGTGCAAAAGTTTCTAAAGTCTACCATTTTAATCCTTTCTTAAAAACCAACATACAGACTCAGGAGCGCGGTGTCTTCTGAAGAGACTATTTTCCTGTTTTCTTTCTCCTTGGTCAACGGCTGGCGCCATTTTGAGCGAAGAAACCCTTTGGGGATAATAGATTTAAACAATAGATTTAAGCAGGGATGACAATAGATTTAAAACTGCTGTTGTGTTTGCATCGTTGTGACATGGGTGCATTTTAAAATAGCAAGGATGTATTTTCTTCAGGCACCTTGTAAGAGGCATCTGTGGCCACGGTGGGAGACTCTTGCGTTCTGAATGTGAACTGGCAATTTCTCTGAACTGTGTCAATCTATTTACAAGTACACTAAATGCTCTGAGCTATATTGGGGCCGAGAACTGCTGGATATGCTGTGGTAACTTTGTCATAAGGTACATTAGATCTTATGGATCATATGTACTAGGCATGGCCATAGGCCATGTGGCAGTTCCCCTCACCTGGGGCTGAACTGCAACTCCCAGCTGTGGTTTTTGAGATGTTCCTGAACTCTGCCTCTCAGCATTCTACTCCTAGCAATCTGTACCAGCCACTGAGGAAGTGCTGGGAGATGTAGTTCAGGAACAACTCAATTAGAGCTACAATTGGGATCTGCAGACTACGGCAGGCCCATAGCTGTGTTCTCCCATAGTTTGCACCAGGCTTATGAATGGCAGGTTCCTGTTTCAGGATATAGTCTGGAATAAGGCCCAGTGCACAAAGGGCCATAGGGATTTTCCCCACTAGCACTAAGTACCCATTAAAGACTCATTAGGCTCAAAGCAGGAAGACCCCATTTCCACCACAGACCCCATTAGAGCCACATTTGTTTCCACCTGTACTAGTGAAATCTGGATTAAATGGGTCATAATCTGGATTTCCTGTAGACCCCTCTATAATCCAGTCTTCGGCCATGAAATCCGGATTATACAGTGCATGTTCACACTGCAATCGGGCAGTGGCGTCTAGGGGCAGGTTCACGGGGGGCACCCATGGTGGGGGGGGGGAACCCAAAACTTCGAAGCTGGTGTCTAATGTCTGAAGACAGCTCCGAAGACAGCTCTGGAAAATGGCACAGACTTCAGAGCTTAGGCCATTTCTATGGGGTCTTTCTACGAAGCTTTAGCTAAGCTCCAGAGAATCTCCAGAGCAATTTGCCACAATCTTTGAAGATTCTCCAGAGCGGCTCTGGAGTTTGCCCCCCCTGGCACGTCGCCCCCCCCCCCAAAATGGAGGGACGGATGGGCCCAACGTGGGTAGTCGGAATCGCCACATTGGTGCTCTGATGTTTCCACTGCGAGCATGCCCAGCACCCATTGCTACTGGGTGCTACACTGCCGATGGAGACGCATCGGGTACCTCCTTTGATCTGGATCTACTAAATCCAGATTAGTTGAAGGACCCATTTCTTAGATCCGGATCATTTTAGATCCGGATTGAGGGAAGTAATTGGAAACCCCCCCTTAGAATCTTGAAGGACTTGGTTCAGATTCCTGAGTGGCCTTGAAGTTCATTGGATGACCTTAAGCTTGATTAGTCTACCTGGCAGGATTGCTGCCGAGAAGATGAAAAGAGGCAGAAAGGTAGATTTGCTGCTCTGAGCTGACAGGGAGAAAAGTGAATGTGATCAATAGACGAGAGCTTTGCAGAAGTGAGTACCATTTTACATTTGAAGGACTGCAAGATGTGAAGGTCAGCAAATCCGTGTCAGGGTTTGCTGCTCACATCTGGCACGGCAAGAGACAACTGCAAGATCTTTTTTCCAGCCTGTGATGCCTCTTGGAATTTGGAGACAGCCTTTGATATGTGGAAGAGGAAATATCAGCAGTTATTTCTTGCAGTGCAGACAAATGCTGGCAAGTTTTGGGCTTCGCCTGTGTAGGGCGTTTGAGAAATCCAGGTTGGAAGGGTCCAGCAGTGAACAGAGCCCCACAAAAGTAAATCTGTACAGAATATAGGATTTTTGCTGGTACTAGATGGCCGTATTCCTGTGTAGGATATCCAGATGCTGGCCGAATGTTGTGCTGGCAAGTGATATTCCGGAGAAAAATCTGGATGGGCCCCTTCCAGATTAGCAGATGAAATCCACAGTTATTTTTTAAAAAATGCACATCTTACCTGCTGCAAAGGCGGGATCTGGTGTCCAGGCTCCAGCAGCCCCCATCCACCCACCCATAGCTTCTAAGGAGGAGGATGCAGGAGGTTGTGTTGGTTCGCTTGTCATGTGGGACGAGGCAACCAGTCGCAATTGAGCTGCCGTCTTTGTTCTCGCCGGCAATTCTCACCGTTCTATCCGGACTGGTGGGAAGCTTTGAATTTTCTTGATGCTGCGGAGTGAGTGTTCTCCAGTCAGCATTAAGTAAATTCACAGTAGTGTTGCTATAATGCAACTCCACTACAGAGTATTGCTCATCGTGTGTGATGGCTCGATCTTGCTATGCATTCCAGTGCATAGAATCAAGACGTTTGGACACACCCATGGACTATTTCAACAAGGTGTGACCATGGCCTTAGAGACTGAGTTTTCCTCTGGCTTTGGAGATCACAGACATCAAAGATTAGGCTTTGTTTGTTAAAGGGCCACATCTAAATAAATCCTATATAGCATTATAATTGGGTGATACTATCATCACTGCTGTTAAAACAATTATACAGGTTATGCAGGTTATTTTTCCTCAAAGCAGCTCAAGGCAGCTTGTATGGCGTGTTGCCCCTTGCAGTTTTGACAACTGCATGGTAAGCTGGAGTAAAAATGGTATCTGTCTTGTTTAGTAGCTAAGGGGAGGAGTTGAGCACATGTTTATCCAAGTCAAATCTCTGCACTTAGCCCCTCCAGTCAAGTTGGTGGAAGGACAGTGCTTGGAAGGTTGTCCGAATAGAACAGGTTTCCCCAGCTTGTGTCCTCCAGGTATTTAGGTTACAGCTTCTATCTGCTTCAGCCAGCATCCAAACATCTGGAGCATGTTGGGATTGGGAAGGCCTGAAAATGACATTTGATGGGACTGGCAGTGGTTCTCAACCTGTGGGCTGTGACCCCCTTTGTGGGTCAATCTACTCTTTCACAGGGGTCGTCTAAGACCTTCGGAAAACACATAGGAACCGGGCACTGCTTCTCTATCTGTCTCCAGGCGGGTCCGCCCACATGCAGATACGCCCACATGCGAGTCCTTGGCGTGATGACATCATCACACCAACCCCATCACATGCACCCCATACAAAGACAGTAGAGAGCAGCTACTGTGTAGAAAGCAGCAGTATCGGAGGTAAAAGGACACTTTTAGATTCAGCCGTGGATGATGTGAATACTGTGCTTTAATGATGCTCAATTTGCAACAATGAAAATACATCCTGCATATCAGATATTTACGTTACGATTCATAACAGTAGCAAAATTATGAAGTAGCAATGAAAATAAATTTATGGTTGGGGGTTGGGGTTAGGGTTAGGTTGGGGGTCACCACAAATGAGGAACTGTATTAAAGGGTCGCGGCATTAGGAAGGTTGAGAACCACTGAGCTAAGGTGTCTGTCTACTGAGCCAGTTTGCTCTAGTGGTTAGGGAGCTGGACTCTTATCTGGGAATGCCGGGTTCGATTCCGCCCTCCCCCATGAAGCCAGCTGGGTGACTGTGGGCTAGTCACAGCTCTTCTGAGCTCTCATAGCCCCACCTACTGTACCTCACAGGGTATCTGTTGTGGGGTGAAGAATAGAAAAGCTTTATCAGCTGCTTTGAGTCCCCTTAAATGGGTGAGAAAAGTAGGGTAGAAAAGCCAACTCTTCTTCTATCACCTTGACTGTGTACGTTTACGAAGGCAGTGAGGACACACCTCTTTGCTCTGGCATTTGGTTAAATGGGGATACACTTTCCTTTCCCACTTACAGATACTATTGTTTTAATACATACTGTTATTGTTATAATAACATTTGATTTTAAATGTTGTTACCCTCCCAAACATCCCCGGGGGAAAATAGAGTAGGATATAAATGCAAATAAAAATCAATCAATCAATCAATCAATCACACCCATGGCTAGGCTGTGAAACAGGTAAGTAAGGAGGAAGCTGGAGTGGAGCTTCATCCATATCAGAACAATCAAAATTTGACTAATGAGGCACCAAGCCAGAACTGAAACTTTATAAGATCAAATGAATTGCTGTTGGTCCATTAAAGCCATGTCACCTTTCTGGTCCATTTTCCTACAGTCTATCATAATGACAGTTAAGAAAAGTTGCGTGCCATCTTGCTTTTCTGTTCCAAGGGTTGCGTTTCTGAGCCTTTGTAGGGTACACGTTGGCAAGGATGAATTTATTCTAAGTTATTATTATTATTTCAGGAAAGTTGTGGAAAGTCCTTAGGTAGAAGAGCATTCAACGGCAGAATGCGAGAGAGCTGGGCAGGCTATTTTTAACTCTCTTTCCTGGAATGCTGCTCAAAGGGCTCTCTAGTTTTCCCCAGAGTTATGGTGACACCTATGGATTGATTAGTGCGGGAGGCCCGTATTCCATCTGCCTTGTAACCTTTTGTGGGTCTGTCATACATTAACAGTAATGTTCTTTTTTTTTTCCTGTCACACGCAGTCAGGGAAATGACAGGGTCTGCTAGTGGTGGCCCCTTGGTGGTCCAACTTCAGCTTCGGTCTTCTGCTGGGGATGGGTCGGCCGATTCTGTGGCCCGGAACGGCCAGTTTTTTCTCCATTTGCCACCTTTTGCCGCTTTTGTGCCCACAGTTCTCAAGTAGCAGCTTCCGGGATAATTCACCCTCCAAACTGCCGGTCCATTTCTCCCCTGCTGTTAATGACTGTTTTCATTCATGGCCTTTGGTTACAATTTACAGCGTTGTTTGCTTATACTGGCAGCCGAGTGAAGGCAGCTGAATCGTATTAATAGTATCTTTGATCTGCGCAGGAGAACTCATTTAATTCATCCCAGTAACGTGGGACTTTAACCCCCCCCCCGCTCTTTTAAATGCTTTTCTTCCTTCCTTCCTTTTTTTTTCTCTTTAATTGTAATTATTTTGTTTGCTGTCTCTGCTTAGCTTATCAACCAACCGGTTATCTCCCTCCAGCTTTGGAAGGTAACATACATTGTATTACTCTCTCATGCCTGACTGCACAACAATTTCAGGGACACGGGGACTTCTGTATGACTTACCTAGCATTAGGACTACTAACCGCACTGGCCATGATCACCTAAATGTTGCATGCTCATGCTTGCTGGAACTGAAAGTCATTTTCTTCCTTGCTTGCTGCGACGTTGTCATAAGTGTTACCAGTGAAGGGTAAAGGATGCTACTCAGTTAATCCAGAATAATTTGAGATTCATTTGTAGGCAGGCTTCCCCATTGGATTACAATTCGTGAGCCCTGAGGCCAATCCACACTCTGGTATGTAATTAGGATGGCTCTAGGACAGGCCATTAGCATTCTGGGAAGGTCGGTTCCATCCAGAAGCATCCTGGCTTGTCCCAGAGATGCCCTAATTACATCGAGGGTGTGGAGCATGATCGTGCGCCACACCCATCCCAACCTTAACTCCAGGCTTACCTGATCTGTCCGGCAGGGAGAGCATTCACTCCTGGGCTGCCACCATAGGGTCCTATCGGCCCTGCTGGCTAGCAGCCTGAGGCCGGGGGCGGGACTGGACTGGACTGGAGGCATGTTGGGGTGCCGTGAGCCCCCACCACCTGGAAGGGGCTGACGGCAGTCAGCGGGGACCTTCCCGGTGCCTGCCCTCACCCAGGAGTGAGTGCGGCCTCCCACCCCCCAGCCCCACTCACCTGTCCAGACTGGCAGTCCAGTCTTGATGGATCCTCCTGCTGCTTTTGACGTCGGCCTTCTGTGTGTGCGTACATGGGTGTGTGATGCAGATACAGCTATATACTGTATCTTTATCGATTTATACGTGTCATTATATTTGTGTGACCTTGTGTGCAAGAGGGAGAGAAGGATGCAGAGGTAACTATTTGTTTTTATCTGTTGACACAAAACACGTTCACACACTGTATGTTTGTGTGTGTTTGCACAAATCACTTTATCGCCTTATTGAAGTGGTAAAGGGGTGTTTGGGGTAAAAAATTCTGTGGTGTGTTTACCAGCCTGTGAATTGCACTGTTCCATCCATGCATAAATTTGTCTCGACATTTTGTGAGTTGTATATTAAGCCTCATCCGTTTCTTCTTTTTGTCTGTCCATCATTCCGCCTCCCCCCCCCCCCAAGCAAATGGATTGGAGTGTATTTAGGGGTGAATGTAGTATGAGGGAGCATCGATCAGTTTCCTAGGGGATATGTTATTATGCTAAGGAAGTAGCATGGGGTACAAATATGACGAAATCAATGCAAAAACCAGTGCAGTTAATTTAAGAGTATAAATCAGTGGTCCCCCGCAAGGCAAATCTCCACTGGCACTTCTGTTCATATCCAAAATTCTGTGCATACCAAATTGAATGGGACTGAATATCAGGTGAAGAATGTAGGATCCCAAGAATCCTGGCTAATCTTTCACCCTTTAAAGAAAACATTTAAAGCTCACACTTGTTCTGGAGACTTGAAAAATATTTTCAGATTCCTAGCCACTAGATTCCCCCCCCCAAAAAAAACTGGGTTGTAAAACATTTTACAGTTAAAGCAGAACTCACAGCGAGTGCATTTGCTTCAGACTTTTTCCTATGAGAAACAATGGTTATAACAATAGGGATGTGCCCGAATGGAGGTTTTTTTTAGGTTTGATTCGTATTGAATTGAGAGTAAGAAAATTCGTATTTGCTGGAATAGATCCCCAAATGTGGTAGGATTGTATTTGATACGAATGTATTCGTACAATTTGTACGAATAATTGATACGAACACATACGTATCCCATACGTATCTGATACGTAGCCAATACATATCCCTTAACATATCCGTTCAGAAAGCATCAAATCTGTCCTGAATCCACTTTGAATCCACTCTCAATCCATGTTGAATGCATTCTGGAACTGTTGTAGATGTGACTGGTGTATCCACTTTCCCACCTCCCCATTTCACAAATGTTTTAAAACATTTGTATGAAGACAAATATCAATGTACGAATGTTATAACATTAGATTCTTATACGAATGTCTGAATTAGATATTCGTATGAATTTGGACAAACATTACAAATAGTCAGGCACATCTGTAGACAATAATAACAACAGTTTTATGATTGTCCAAAGCCAGCATAACTATATATATCATAATTAGGTTCTTCTTTGTGCTAGATGTCTTTGCTTTCTCCTCTTTCTGTATAAATCTTGGAGCTCGGGACGCCTGGGAGAGAAATCTCCATTTTCTTATGAGCCGCTGGAGATGAGAAGTGGCCATTAAACTACTATGGAAGCTGGTACTGGCATGTACCATGGATGGTTAGCCTACTAGGCTAACTCATACCAAGTTAAAAGTAGCACACCTTTAATCTAGAGCTTACACTTATATGTTGGGAATTATCTCTCCAGACCATTCCCAGCCAAAGTCAGGAGTGGTTGGGGCCATTTGTACACAGAGTGTTGGAACAGACCTGTTCATGACCATCAGCTCCTCTAGCAGTACACGTAGCTAGGCTTTCCTGTTCTTTTCCTGATGGGACCTCATCCTGAGATTGAACGTGCCACCCACCCTTTACTGGTATTGGGCAAGGGGGTATTAGGCCTGGTGCCTGAGGGCGAGGTGGATCTTGAGGTTTGGACCTTCAAGCCTTGATGGTCTGAATCCAGCATTGGAAGTATTGTAGACGCACCATTTCCCCTGCCACTGGAGAGATTATGGACAGCTTTGAAGCTGTCCATAGAAGGTGAGCCTGGGTAATGCCTTGGAGATCGTTGCAGCTGTCAGCAGAGGGAATCTGATGTTCCCATAATTTGCTTGGAACTGTATTCCAGGCACATGAGAAAAGGCCCTGAGGATAAACCTACATAAGATATTTTGTCTTAACATTTTGGTGCTGAAACAGCTGCTCTGTCTTCTTAATTCTCTGAGGCATCAGAGCTGTCATAAAAGGTTAGTGAGTTTGAGGCCCAGAGGTGTGGATGTAGGGGTGTGCCCAAATGCAATTTTCAGGATTCGATTTGAATTGAATACCCGAAAATTCAATTGGATCTTTAAAATCTTTAAAATTCAAATTTAAGCAAATTCAGATCTGTTCGTTTGAATTTTTGATTCGAATTTGCACTTACAGATGTTGGCAACATTCATATGTGGCTGTACGCATTGTTACACATCCCATATGCATCTGTACTCACCCGTACACGTCTGTATGCATCCCGTAGTTATCCTGTATTCAACCCATTTTTGTCTCGTATGGATCCATACAAATGCATACGGATGCGGAAAAGATGCAGATCTGCAAGTACACATCATGTACAAACACGTACACTTGGAAATGTCTAGATAATTTGAATGAATAGATTCAAAATTTGAAATTGGTTCGAATCTTTAAATTGGAATTTATGGACATTCGATTCAAATTCGAATGTCAAAATTTGGGCAGACTCGATCTAATTTTGAGTACCTTTGAATATTCATGCACGCCCCTAGGGATGCATACCCCCATTTGTGCAAGGCCCATCTGGGGTATAGGTATCCCTGCTACCAATCCAAGTTCTGACTGAAAAGCCATGGAAGGTCCAGGTGCTTGGTTCGTACCTGTACTGGCTTCTTTCCATGAAGCTGAGCATGGTGAAAGAAAGCCGTTTCCATTCATCATGTTCTTAGGGAGAAATCCTGCCTGCTCACACTTCCCATGCTATAATAATACAGAAGTCCTTCAAACTTCCCAGGGTTAAAACTGAGGTTGTTGTGTTTTCTCACTATTTGCAGTGGGAAAACAACAGCAAACTGCTGATTTTCTTTTCAGAAAGAGAAGTACAGAGGGGCTGCTGATGGGGGTAAAATCAGCTGTTTGTTGGGTCTGTCGATTTTTTGTGAGTTTTGAAATTTGTGTCGTTTTATGCCTGTACTTCATGAAAATAGAAAGACAACTTTGTGGCCACAGTCACATGTTTACTTCAGACCTTCTTCAGTCCATCACAACGCTCACAAATAAAATGTATAGGATTAAAAAGGTATGGCCAGGTTCCCACTAGGGAATTTAATCCGATTTTAAAATCGGGGTTTTTAAAATCAGCAGTGAGGTCTGTTTTTTTGCGTTCCCACTGCTAGCTCCATTCTTCAGTGCCTTGCAGGGGAGGAACCCCCTCCCCTCCCCTCCACAGAACCCCCTCCCCATGCAATGAGCAATTGGACACTGTCATTCCCTGACTTCATCAGGGCAGGCAATTCAAACTCTACTCTCTATATAAACCTGCTCCTGGAGATCATGGAGTCCTTTGGCAGCAGCATTTGTTCACCACTTGTCCCCTCCCCCCACTGGAGCACAGCTTCTCATGTTAACAAGGCAGTAGAAGATTAAAGATTACTTCTCTTCTTATAATGGTGTTTTGCATGAGATCAGTAGATCAGAGCAGCACAAAATAGCAGGGTGGGGGGCAAAAGGGGGAGCAGGCAGGCTTTTACACAAGACCAGCAGCTTTGCTTCTTTCATGATCACTGATCTCTTTGTAAAATCAGGCCCTTCACTCCCCAATACATCTGATCTCTTGTTATATCTTACTCTTTATGCATCTGTCTCTTGTTAGCTACTACAAGCTCTTCATTCTTCATCTCCTTCCCCACATGTCCGTTTCACACAGGGTGATCTACTTAGCAGGTAATGGTGGACAACCCAGGAAGAGGGGGCTAGGGCAGGGGAAATCACAGATTCTCACTGGGTCAGGGGAAACTGAGGAGAACATCCCTAAAGCATAGTCCCCTACCCCCAAAAAACTGCTTGTGTTCCCATTTGCTAAATAGTGTGGAATGTTTCTAAATCCAGCAGTGAGACCTCTTTTGATCCGAATATAGATAATTCGGAATTTCAGGACCTTTAATCCTCAGAAACTGTGGATTCTTTTAAAACTTTGGGAACGGTGAGCACTCAAAACAATCTCAAAGCTCTTTAAATCTTGAATGGGAACTCACCCTGCGAGTGTTGTGATCAGAAGAAGGTTTGAAGTGAAGGCATGACCATGGCCTGTATTCATGTGATAATTCTGAACAGTTGCATCATCTTCTCAGAGCAGTTTCAGACTTATCACAGCATTTTATCATGGGGAAATCAGAACTTTAATTTTCTTGGCTGACTGCTAATGGGTGGTTAAGGGAGCAAGCTGGAATTATCGCCTGTGGCGTAAACCAAACTCTTGTGACCTTCAGGAGGCAGAAGGGACATTGCTCTTTGAACCACCTCCCTGGAGTTGTAACATTGTGCCTTGAACTTTTTTCCAGGAGCACTTTCTGTGCCATAATTGCACAGCTGACGGAAGAGACCCAACCCCTCTTCGAAACCACCCTTAAATCGTATGCTGTGTCTGAAGATGCGGATGCAAAATTCACGTGCATTGTGACAGGTAACTTAGCAAAATGGCTGTGTTGGGTTAGTGGCCGAATGCAAGGGAGTGGGTAAAGTACAGGCCAAAAGGAAGGCCCTGAACAGCATTATGGTGAGGTTGCCTCACGTATCTGTGTCAGTCTTACCATGGCTCTGCTTTCTTTCCCTCAACCCTGTGAAAAACGTTTGCTGGAAATCCTGTCTATCTTTTGGACAGAGCTGCCGTAATTGCTTCGTCCAGTGTTTGTTAGTGCTGGAGGAAGCTTAAGTGTTTGGCAACTCTCCAGTAGTCAAACAGGATGTGGCAAGTATCAGGAACAGGGACCAATGTGGGTGAGCGCAGCAGAATACTCATTCCCTTGCTGGAAGCTGGCTCACAACTAGGGGTGTGCACGAATGTAGTCTTTGGGATTCGAATCGAATACCCAAAAATTAAAGTTCGAATTTAAGCAAATTCGATTTGAATGAAGCAAATTCAAATCTGTTCATTCGAATTTGCACTTATGAATGTCGACAACATTCATAGATGCGCGTACGCATCTTCCCCAGGTCCATATGCATCTGTGCGCATCCATACGCATCCGTATGCATCCCGTAGTTATCCCGCATGCAACCCGCTTTTCATCCCGTACAGATCCGTACAAATGCATATGGATGCGGGAAAGATATGGATCTTCAAGTACACATCGTGTATGAACACGTACACATATGAATAGATCCAAAATTCAAAATTAGAATCAAATCTTAAATTTGAATTTAAGGACGCTGGATTCGGATTCGAAAGTCTAAATTCGGCCGGTTCAATTGAATTTCAAATGTATTTGAGTATTCCTGCACATCCCTACTCACGAGCTTCTGTTGAAGACCATGGCAAACCACTTCTGTATCTCTGCTAATAAAACTGCATAGAGATGCCCATGGGGTCTGGGTGTGGTTATAGCTCAGAGGCTGGGTGTGATTGGCCGCAGTACATCGCTATGCTCAAACATGCCCCTCTGCAACGGCATCCGAGCATGTCACAGAACAGCCAATTGCAGCTGCGAAGAGGTAGAACTTCCGGCTTTGGATGCAGTGGCGCGGGCTGGTAAACAGGAGGACCATTCGCACTTCTGGCCAGTAATGGATGCTTTGGGGAAGTGCAAATGGTCCACCTTTACTAGAAGTTAACCAGCCCTAGTTCAGGTAGGTGCGAAAAGGCTTCAGTTTGGAGACAGTTTGCAAATATGATTGCTCACAGGCCAGTCTGTCCATTCCCTCTCTCATGAGGCTAGAAAAGATGGATTAGAGATGGGATGAGAACCCAGTTGTCACATGCTCGCGCCACCAAGGGACCCAGCTACACCTAAGTTTTAATTCACCTTGGACTGATTTTCAGACTGAGAAAAATGAACAGAAATGAACAGAAAATCACTAGCTGTGTCCTTTCTTCATTATCTGCCCAAAGGTGGATTTCCTGGGTCGGTTAACACGGAGAGAAAACTGTTTGTCATTTTGCTGATGCATTCTCCCACTCTGAAAGTGGATCAAAGGCAGATTAAAACTTAGATGTAGCTGATCCCTAAGGTACTTTTGCACCGGGTTTTTGGTTATGTGTGAATGCAGCCAGAATAGTCCCTCATCCCCAAAACCTCCAGAAAAAGAACCGTTTTCTGGCAGTAAATCACAAATGCAAATTGCTTCTAGTTGTTCAGGTCACAATTAGCAACAGAACATCACAACATTCCCTTGTAAATTGACAACACTCATGATGAGTTTAAAATCTCACAGTTTCTGAGGGATGGCTGCACAGAATTTTGTTCTTGATCTTAAAGACGTAGGACTTTGCCAGCACTTGGAAATTTGTCTGATCCTTTATAGTATTGCTCCCAATCAAAAGGGTGACAGCTGGATATAACATCATAGGATCGACCCCGCCTCCCCTTTGTTGCAAAAAGGCTGAGGTTCCAGACACTGCAGAGGTTGCTATGGAAACAAACAAAAAAACCAATACAAGCCCAATAGTGCCCAATGAATTATGTGGAAAAAGGGAGTAGAGCTTTTCTCTGTCGCACAACATTAGGATCAGGGACCTCTCGATGAAGCTGAGGGGCAGAAGATTTAGGACCGACAAGGGGAAGATTTTTGTTCACACATAGGCCGTGTCTTCATGGCAACCTTATCTCAGATTCAAAATGTTTTGAGTCCTCGGAGTCCAGACGGCAGTTTGGCTTAACACGATTTCCGCGTGTGAAATCGCCCCAAAGCGTTGTAAATGTTAATCCTCATTTCAACAGGTCTCACTCCGGTTTGTGCGCTTGAAACGTTTTACATTTTTTACTGTGGGAACCCTTCCGTGTTAAGGGATGAGAGTTTCCCTCCCCCAACAGCTTGCTTCCAAAGCAAGCTGTAAAAGCAGCAGCAGCCCGAACAGCAATCCAAGCAATCCACTGTAGCAAACAAGCAATTCACACCTGATAACCATCTTGCTATTGAAAGTGCTGACCTTCTAAAAAGGGAAAAGAAAAGCAACTGCCGTTTGGAGAGATGTACGAATGTTTAGAAAGGGGCTTGACTTGCCGCCGCTGCTGCGTGCCCTGGGAAATGGGAAGAGGAGGGCAAAGAATCGCTGCCTGCCTGGTGCCGTTTTTCCTCCATCCAGGCAAGGCAGCCACCCAGCTAGGCTCCGTGAAGGGGTCTGTTATGAGTGGTACGTTCACGCCAGGAGGAAGAGGACAGGGCAGCTCTGAAAAGCGGCTTTTAAAAGGTAGCCACTGGAGTCCCCCCTTGAGTCACGTACGTCCTCAGAATCCGGATTGAACGCGATTAAGCTGAAAGTAATGGGAACAGGCAAATTTGTGTTTGCATCCGGTTCTGTTATCTCAGTTTAGGGAGTTAGACACAATTCATGGATGTCAGATGTCTCAGTGGCTACCAGAATCGATGCCGAAGTCTTGCCTCCAGGCTGGAAAGATCAGCAATTGGTGGGCCACTGTGTGAGACAGGATACTGGAGTAGATGGGCTGTGGCCTCATCCAGCAGGGCTCCTCCTAGGTCCTTAGATGCAATTCTAATGTGGACAAGTCTTTCCCGTTTGCAAGCTAGGCATGTCATCAGACTGCCAACTTTCACAGTTCAAAAATGGGCTTCTTTCTTCTTTCATGCAAACCAAAATAGGTTGTGCTTGCTGGGTTGCTGGAAAGCTTTTGTCGCTACAGCGAATGCCGCAAAGTCACAGAGAACGTGACAACAATAGTCTGGAATCGCCCTGCATGCATACCAAGCATTGTTGCCGTAAAGAATGAAGGCCCAGTCTTCTTGTGAAAAGATGGTGCACTGGAAAGAAAAGAAACACCTGTTCCTTTGGCATTTGTGTGCATAAACTGCGCCACACTTGTGCATTTTCCATCCCGTCGCGTGGCTGGAGGAAAGCGATGGCCCCTTTGTTTTGACAGTGCAGATTCCATGGAAGTATGTGATTGCCACTCCCTGCACATAGCCACATTCAGACCCATGTGGCAATCCTAACATAATGCCAGAATCATCCAGGGTTTTGACACCCTTTCAGGAGGCATCTATCCAAGACTCATTGGGGTTTGAACAGGAGCTACGATCACACCTAGCAAAAGAAGGAGCTCAAAAACACCTTGGAGACGACAGTGTCTGGCACTCCTGTCCTCATCCCACCTCTAAGCCACTTTTTCTAGGCTAGAATAGGGTGCTGTCTTATAAGGTAGTGTTTCTGGTGGCAATTATATCTGCCGGGAGAGTCTCTGTGCTTGCTGCCTTTTCTGTATTGGAGCCTTTGTACAGGTTTACACTGGATTCAGTAATACTGTGTCTTGATCTGGACTTTAGGCTCTTTGTTCCATTGTTCTTTGGATGTACATTTATCATCGTTTTGCCCTAAGCTTAACCATTCATCACAATGGCGCTGGGGTAAAGTGGATGTACATAGGGCTTTAGAGGCCTAGGGAATTTAGAAAAACCTCAGGCCTATTCACACTTAGACCTCTGCCAAGCAATTAGGATAGCTCTGGTATGGTCCGTACACACGTGCAGGAGTCCGTTTCTGCCCAGAAGTGTCCTGCCCTGTGTCCAGAGCTATCCTAATTGCATCCAAGGTATGGAGCATGAAATTGTGCTCCACACCTTCCCCAGCCTTAACCCCAGGCTTACCTGAACTGTCCGGCAGGGAGAGCATTCACGTTCCTTCCTGCTGAGCTGCTCAGGAGTCCTGCCTCCCAGCTGCCTCTATTGGCTGCTGCTGGCCACATCACTCTGTGATATGCCAGCTAGTAGTTTGATCCTGGGGGTGGGATTGAACCGGCCTGGTGATGTGTTGGGGCGCTGGGGCCCACCACCACCCAGGTTGGACCTGCAGCTGCCAGCAGGGACCTGCCCGGCACCCTCCAACGCCCAGGGGAGCGTGCGGCCTCCCACCCCCTTGTGCCATGCTCACCTCTCTGGACTGCTGGCCCAGTCTGGATCAGTCCCCATGCCATCTAAAGAGACCGATACCGCACACCTGCAAATAGCACCAGGGATCGGTCCCTGTAGATTGCATGGGGACCGATCCAGACCGGACCAGCGGTCCGGAGAGGTGACCGCAGTGGGGGGAGGCAGTGGGGGGCTGGAGCACCCCAACACGCCACCAGGCTGGTCCTATCGCACCCTTGGGATCGGACTGCCTGAACCAGGCCACCCTCCCCAGCCAATGGCAGCAGCTTGGGGGCAGGACGTCCAGCCTGCGAGGCGATGGCGCCAGCTGGTGCATGTGGGAGACGGGTTGACCATTCGTATAAATAAGTCTGGATGAGCTGAAGTAAAAAGATGCTGCACTCCTTCGAGGTAAGTCTGGACCCAGCCTAGTTTCTATGGGTTCTGCAGATGTCGCAAGCAGGTCCTGAACTGGCAAAGGGATGGGCCTGTGTGTCCCAAAAAGTATTGCTCAGACCCCCAAATGGAAGGAAATGCTTTAAACGGAGGAGGTGTGGGTGTGATAAATGGCTGGAATACATGGGAAAAGCCAGGCACATATTTAAGGGCTGCTATTTTTAATTTGCCCTAAGAAGAGTGGCTGGCGAAGGTCACTCAAGGAATGAAAAGATCATGGTGCAGACAGACAAGAGGAGATACTATAGTGGCACCAAGCAAGGGTGTTCCTAGCCTAGCAGGAGGGATAACAAGATAGAATCACAGTTGGGAACATTATACGCCCAAGGGTTACCCGAGGGACTTCCACTGTACAACTATACTTTGCATTAAAATCAAAGTAGAGAATGGGGCCATGAAAACATGTGCTATGAGAAATAAAACAAAATGCAAGTCAATGCCAAGGATATCCCAGTATGGGTGGTGCTGGTGGTGGTTGAATGTATTCAACCTCCAGGGAGAGGTATTGAAACCATATTCAGCTACGTTTTACAAGCATTAGGGTATAATCACTCGGGACCTTTACAAACACTTCTTTTATAACATTGGCTCCTTCTGTAGCATCCAAAAACGCAGCAGTTCAAACAGCAAAAAGAGAATCCTACCTCTGGCAACGCCTCTTGTAGCAACAAATGCCTGCCATACATTGGCCACTAACAACTTGGATTTCTGGGGCCCTGATTAGTCAGCCGTTCATAACAGCTATTTCCAGCCTGAGATTGGCTATAGATGTAGCTTCCTGCTCCACCTAACCCAAACAGTGAGTTGTCCTGAGAGTGATTATTTCCCTTCTGGGAATAGGATGCACAGTCAGTCTTTGGGATGTGCTAATTAGCTTTTTAAAATTTTTACATCTGTCCCTTGAGTCTCAGATTCACCCCAAGGCTCCCCCTTCTACCTTGTCTGATCACAGTTATTCTCTATACCCTGTGGAATCTTCCCTTATGGAATATATGGAGTCTTAAACGTACATATAATTGTGGCCTACCCTGAATTCTTGGTAATTGAATGGGATACATAAGGATTTTTCTCCCAAGGATGTAGAATCCATCCACCCACCCTAACCTACAGACTAAAGTTTGGGAGAGGTTGGAAATTGAACCGGCAACTCTGCTTTCCAGGCAGTTTGCTATACCACTGAGCTGGATCACACTAGTACTGGGGAAGATACTGCTAGGAATTTTCCAGGTATAGGAGAAACAAGACTCTCAAAAATGTATAATTAGTAAGGTGGCCATTTGTGAAGCCACTGCTAGTGAACCACATGGCATGATCCATGCAGTTTTGCTGGTAACAATATAGCTTTGCCATTGTCATCTTCTGAGATCTTTCCCCCTTTCCATCTGGAGAATAGCCTTGGGATTTCCTGATGGTCTTCCATCCAAGTACTGCCTGGGCCAACCTGCTTAGCTTTTGAGATCAGGCAGGATTAGGCTACTCTCCTCAGAGTAGTAGATGGCATAGAATCCTTTTTGTGTTTGCTTTTGTTTCTGTGTAAATAGAAACAAGGACAGGCCTAGGGTGACTTCTAAGAAAAATTTCCTTGGCTTCCGGCCAGCCAATTTTGGGGTTGTTGATACACCGCCACCCGAAAACATGTATCAGCAAGCACAGGTTATTCTTGTCTGTGTGAATGGGTCAAACAGCTGATAGGTTTTGAACTCTTGCCAACATTCCAGACCTGAATTCCTCAATGTGAAGCTCATGAAAATTGACTCCCAAAATTCCCCAGCCCACTTGCAGGAAGCAAAAATATGGGCATATATTTGTTGTTTCTTTGGCTGAGTTCACACCTAAGTTTTAATCCAGCTTCAGTCCACTTTCAGAGTGAGAGAACATAGCAGCAAAGTTTCAGGATGTGTGTGTGTTTTTCAGCATTATCTGTCTCACAAAATCCACCTTTGGATTAGATACAGTGAAAAAAAAAGGCTAGTCACTTTGCAGATATGTTCTCTCACTTTGAAAGTGGACTGAAACTGGATTAAAATCTGGGTATGAATGCAGCCATTGTGGCAAAAGGAAAGATATATTTTCCAGAAATTTAATTAGGGCAAAACTGGTTTCTCTTACATTTTTTTGAAGGTTCGAACTGCCAACTTTGTGTATTCCACAAACTCCTCAACAGGTTTTTGGGATAAAATGATTATCATTGCCCCAGGAATGACAGAATATTTCCTGAAAGTTCTGCAATGAGCAGGGGTGTTCACTGCCACTGGACCAGCAGGGAATTTTGCAAAGCATCTGGGGGTGCATTTCCACCAGCCCTTTGTTCCAGCCTGAATCCGGCTCGAGGGTCCAACATCCTGACACTTTGACGGGATTCCCCATTTCTGCGGACTATATGTCTGATAATCCAGGGAATCCCTGTTCAGATTTTAACAGGACTCACTGCAGAATCCTGTTAAAACCCTAATATTTATTAATGGGAATGCCCCTGTACTGATCTCCATTGCCACCCACTATTTACCCTCTCCGTGTCACTTTCCTCTCTTTCCTCATCTCCCCCGGTGCTTGCCTTTCCCCTCACCCCTTTTCTCTGTCTGTTGGAGAACGGTGGGGAAGGCAAGCAGCAAGATGATGACAAAAGACGGAGGAATGGGGCGATGGGGGGGGGAATGGCACCCCAATGTAGTTGGGACGGCTACAGGGATTTTTTTTTGACCAGTGGAAACATAGCCTGGAAATCAAAAGGGAAGGTGTGTTTTTTTAGAATTTAGCTGGCTGCTGTTATTTATTTTTGTACTCTCTGGAATTTTGGTCTCAGTCTATGTGGTACAAGGACACTATTCCACCACAGCTTTGCTATTGCCTTAAGATCTGAACAGGAGCACACACCCCTTGTACAACCACCCTCAGTAGCAAAGAGTTAATAAAACCTTGAATGATAAAGACTTTTTAAATGAAAACAATAGACCCCACCTCAGGATTGTTCACCTACTCTAGTCCTAGCCTCGATTTTTTGCAAGGCAAAAGACAAATCGTAGAATTCTGCAACAACAGTTCTGGGTAGAGTATGGGTAAAAGAGCAGGCATGAAAAGGGCTGAGTTTTTTTCTCCACTTCCTCCTTTGCTTCCTTCTTTGGAGTTTCAGCTGGAAATCACACCTACTCCCACTTGCCCCAATTTGCAGAATTGATCAGCAGTTGAGGTTGAATTTAACTTTCATTATCACTTCCTTGTCGTGGCTTATTTTGCTGAAGTGTAACCCAGACTCCTCGAGTGAAGCACAACTGTATCTCACTGGCAGTTTCTCATTCTGTTTTTTAAAAGGAGAGCTTTTGTCTTTGCAACAAACCTGGATGTTTTGTTTTGTTTAGAAAAAAAGGCATTGTATAAAATAAGAGTGGTGTGTACTGACTCCCCATGGAAATCACAGGGCTTTTCTTTTGGATATTTTGGAAAGTGGAATCACGTTAGCTAACATACCCGTATTTTCCGGCGTATAAGACGACTGGGTGTATAAGACGACCCCCAACTTTCCAGTTAAAATATAGAGTTTGGGATATACTTGCTGTATAAGAAGACAACACCCAGTGTATAAGACGACCCCTGACTTTTGAGAAGATTTTCCTGGGTTAAAAAGTAGTCTTATATGCCAGAAAATACAGTACATGGACAGGAAATCTTTGACCCTTTCTTTCATAGGAAATGGCTAACATTTTTTCCAGCTGTGACCCTCTTTTAACAATAAGAATAACAAAAACCTGCAACACAGCATGCTGTAGCAAAGGGCCCTTTATTCTGTTTTCTTTTTTTCTGGAGCTTCCTGCAGGTTGGGGAGACAGGCAGAATGCCTCTAAAGACCATTGGTAGGGCGTCAAGGGTCGCGTCCCCATGCACTCTGTAGTCCGAATCGAATCTGAATTCAACACGGAGCATCCCCATGCAAAACTGGGCTACATGCGGAACAGATCGCCTAAATCCGCAGTAAATTTACTCCCCTTGCAAACTGTTCTCACTGCGGTTTGAGAGGCAAGCCTGGATTATTTTGGAGGCATGGGGACGCTCCTGGGCTATTGGGGGAGGAGATTGGCGCTTGCATCATTAGCGGGCGGGGTTTCGCCTGTGCTCGCTGTTCCTGTCCTCGGCACTGAGATCGCAACTTTGGGCATTTCTTTTAATAAATTATGATAAAAGAGAAATAACGAGGGGGTCAAATGGCTCAGTGAAGCAGTGAAGGTTTTGTCTTTGTCATCTGCTTGAGTCTCCCAGAAGCAATCCATGGGCCACTGTGTGAGACAGGATGCTGGACTAGATGGGCTGTGGCCTGATCCATCAGGGCTCTTCTTATGTTCTTACGGATTTCTGTTCCCTGTTAGCTGTTGGTCAGCATGATTTAATTGCCAAGGATGTTTTTTTTTAATGCTTAGCACATATATCATAACTTTTCCTCAGAGAACATCAGGAAAGTCCAAATGGGGTGTGTGTGGAAACCCCAGAAATAAAATGGATAGAAATGAGAAGGTGTGAGCTATCAGACCTGAAGATGGACTGAAGAAATTTTAAAGTGAAGGTGTGATTATGGCCCATCCGTGGTACCCTCCTGATCTCCTTTTTCGGAGCCCCTGCTTCAGAGGTGCCTCTGGCATTGATCGCTCTGGAGAACAGCGTGCGTGATCACTGTGAAGGTCCCCACTGCTGGTGAAAATGGAGATGGGGTAGCAGGTTACATCTGACAGGCCAAGGAGCTTGATGAAGGATTTGAGAATGGAGAGCACAGCTAGAAAAGAGGCCAGTGCTCCTGTACCATGAAAGTTGTGTGGAAGAGAGAATTCCAGTCATGTTGCCTCCCGGCTGAGTTACCTCAGAAATTTGCTCTTCTGTGCACCTATTGTTGTTGGGTACCATTGAGTCGTGGTTGACTTGTGCCTGTCTTTATGGGCACCTCCATGCTGTTCTCTTGGCAGAGATACAGAGGTGGTTTGCCATTGCTTGCTCCTGGGGAGTGGCTGGGGATTGTACCGGCAACCTTCTCCTTTCCAGGTCGCTTGCATTAAAGCCAGGCTACAGCTGTTAGCAATCAAAGTTTCAGGACTCCTGTCCTCTGGAAAAGCTAAGCAAACATTGGCTGCCATCGAGTTACTGCAATGACCCTCTTTTTGCTCTCTGGTGGAATGCACGCTGCCGAGTGACTTGTCCTTAGGGCTGCAATAAACAAAGTTTGTTGTGGTTCCCTGACTAGAGAGAATTATTTCTGACGTGGGCTCCACAGATTTCCCAAAGTGGCCCAGGTCTGACTGTCACATGCTTTGCAGCCTTGAGGTAGGCAGCTAATTTTTGCCACAGTCACATTTCCAGCTGCCCAAGAGAAAGGAGGAAGGGGAACCGAGCATGGTTATCACCTGTGCTGGCTTGCCAGTTTTTTCTAGCCCGTGTCAGCCTTCATATGCAAGTAGATGGGACATTTACAATCCTTTGAACTCAGCCTATCTAAAGCTGTGCTCACGCTTAAGGTTTAATCCTGCTTCAGTCCACTTTCGGAGTGAGAGAATACATCTACAAAGTGACAAGTTGTTTTCTTGCAGAAAATTCACCTGGAAAGAAAATTACTGGTCATCTTGCTGATGTGTCCTCTTGTTCTGAAGGTGGACTGAAGCTGGATTAAACCTTAGGTGTGACCACAGCCTAAGATGGATGATTAAGAGGGGTCCAGCACTAAAAAGAGCAGGAGATAGCAGCTGCTTTGTAGTGGCTAATGTGGACAACTGTGACCAATGCAGGTAGCAACCCAGCACAGCCTGGGATGGGTTGCATATCCAAGGACAGGGTAAATCTACCCTGTCCTGTAATACTTAAGTGTGGAGATGTGGAAGGTTCTGCAAGAGTTTAGATACAGTCCCTTCCTAGCCCTGCCTGGAGAAATCAGGGTTTAAACCCAGAGGTGTTTTCATCCAAGGGGATATTGCATAAGAACATAAGAGGAGCCCTGCTGGATCAAGCCACAGTTCATCTAATCCATCTCACAGTGGCCCACCAATTGTTCCTAGACATCCTGAGCAGAAGACAGAGGGAAAAGCTTCACTTGCTCCCGCATCCCTGGAAATAGCCTTGGGAGGAATCCTGCCCATCTCTCCAGTCTGGAGGCAGGACCTAGGCATCCATTCCAGTAGTCCTTGATACACCTGTCCTCCATGAATTGGCTCTACCACTAACTTGGTGTCTTTCCTGCCTCCAGATTTTTAAATCATTTACACTGCTTCTCTCTCTTTGAAGTAAAGACAGAGTAGCCCTGCTAAATAGGAGTTTGGGGTGGGTGGGCGGGCAACTTCTTCATGTGGCCCTGCATGCTGTTGCCCATGTCCAACCCTAAGAGCAGCAGCATAGTTCACTGCAAGGTAGCAGGTGCCTGTGGGCTGATGTCATACTTGAATTGTTCCCAAGTGCTGAGATCTAAGCAAGGGAGACGAATTTCTGAAGTGAGAGGCCCAGAAGGTGACCTTGACAATAGTGGATCGGAAAGATGGGAGGAGCATTTATGGCGAGAGGCTGGTTTTAGAACTAGGGAGGAGGGGTAGGAAAGCATCTTTGGGGAGGGAATAGCATGCAGGATTTAGATAGTTCCCTGTTCACATGCACTGATTCATGGCTTGTTTTCCCCACTATTTTTTTCCACAGTGCCCTGGTGGCAATTCTGCAAGGCAGGTTAGAGAGAGATGGGAGGAGAAAGACCTAAATCACCCAGTGGGTTTCAGAAGGGAATGGGGATTTGAAACTGGGTCTTACAGGCCTAGGAAGGATGGGTTTAGCTGTAAGAGAAGAGTGCCAAGGTCTTGTCTACATGAGTGGAAGGACACCTTTTAGGTCAGGCCAGAGTGCAGCTGCTTTACAGGGCACCCATTAGCATGAGCCTTCAAGCCATTCCAATACCCCGTGTAAGATGTTGGCTTTCAAACCATTTTAAAGTAGACCCTTTCTAGGCAGGATGTTGGGGTGGACTTAGAGGTGACTTTCAGCTTCTCCACGAAGTCAGGTTCAAACCACCCTTCGGGACGCGTCTGGATGAGTTTTTGAGCCCAAAGTAATTGATTTGCTCGTAGAAATTTCTGGGGGGCTCGGTTTTCTGACACTGAGTTTTTCTGTAATACCGATTCCTCGTCTCCATCTGGTGACTCTTTGCCTCCCTGTTCCTGGTCGTAATTCTCAGATGCAACCCAAGTGTGAGAAAAATAGAAAGGGGAGTGGGCTGGGGCTTGGTTGACATCTGCATTTTGACCAGGAATAGTAACGTGAAGGACCACCAGATGGAGGTAAGCTGGAAATGGATCCTGCCATTTGACAGGAATGCCGAGAGACAATGACAGGTTCTAAAGAAGATCCCAGGATTTCCTCTTGCTGTCTGGAGGCACCCTTAGAAATTGTTTGCATAATAATTGCAGAGCTGAAATGCCAAGCTTTTCCTAACCATCACAGTAGAACAGTTCTGAGGCCATGTCCCCATGTGAGCCATTTGGCGCTGTTTGGGTGCTGTTTAGGCTCACATGGGCCGGGTGCCGGACCAAGATCGAATCTCTGGCGTCCCCATGCCATTCGCCCTAACGTGGGCTGGGGGCGGATTCAGCCGTCCGCAAGCAAACAGCGCCGGGATCGTGCTTTTGCTCCCTTTCCCAGGCAAGTCGCTTGCTTGCCTTGAAAGGGAAGTAAAGGTAAGGGGGTAAGGGGGCAATAAGGTTGCCTCCCTGGAAAAGAGAGAAATGTCAAGCCTCTCCAACTCCTGTTCACCATCTGCTGAGAGAAAGAAAGAGGCTAGCCTTTAGTCCCAAAGTAAAGGATCTCTTTCTTTCTCTCAGCAGATTGTGAACAGGAGTTGGAGAGGCTTGACATTTCTCTCTTTTCCAGGGGGGCAATAAGGTTGCCTCCCTGTAAAAGAGAGAAATCTCAAGCCTCTCCAAGCCCTGTTCATGATCTAAGCTGACAGGACTGAGGCTTGGCTTTAAAACTCAAACCTCTTTCTTGTCTGCCGAGATCATGCAGTCAGCACCGTCCCCATGTGCTTTCCCGGCTCACTGAGCAATGCATGTCGGTCCCCAAAACCGTGCTGAGACTTCTTTTTTCAGGTATCAAATTTGGCACCCTTCTGGCACGGTTTGCGATTTGGTGCGCTTTTCGCGGACCAAATCCAAAACATATGGGGACGAACCTTGCCGATCCTGCGTTTGGAACCGTGCCAAAGTTGCCTGGGGCACGGCCTGAGTCCTCTTTCTGTGGCAGTTCAGAATTGTTCTGAGAACTCCTGTTGCCATGTCAGAGGATGTTCTTTTCCATGTCAGAGCAATACCTTTCAGGTTGTGGCGTGAGCTTCCTTCTTGTAAACCATAGAGAGCTGAGGGAAAAGGGTAAGAGAAGGAGCCAGGCAGAAAGCAAAATTGTTCCCTGAATATTTTGCCTCTTCAGTGGAACAAGTGTGTAAATCAACAGGAATGGTTTTAGGAAATGAGTCTCATGTTAATGCCACAGGGTTTAAAGCTGTAATTATCACTGTGCTAAAACCCCAAAGCTTAGAAGGCATGCTGCATTCCCTTCATAAGCATATGATGTGGGCGTGTGCAAAGTTCCCGGAACTCAAGGACCACTTAAGGATTAAAATTGCCTGGTAACGAACTACTATTACTATTACTATTACTATTACTATTACTATTACTATTACTATTACTATTGTTTTATTTAGTTTAATCTGACAGATACAAGAAATTGCACTAGCATTTTTTGGGGAAGGTGCTATGCATAGAAAGAGGAAGACCACTGTTTTCTGTCAACTCCTGATGAAAAAAGTCTTGCTCGTTGACCCTTTCTACAGTTTTATGCAGACTGTCTAGGTTGCCCATAGTCCTTGTATAGAATGCTTGAAGCTGCCTGGACAGTGTGGCTTGAAATGTGTTTAGATGTCCTGTTTGTCTAGAAGTTAAGAACATAAGAGGAGCCCTAATGGATCAGGCTGCAGCCCATCTAGTTCAACTTCTTCTCTCACACAGTGTCTCACGTCGACTTCTGGGAATCTCTAGCAGAAGACAAAGGCAAAACCCTCACCTGCTCTCGACTCCCTGTAGTTGGCCTTTAGAGGCATCTTGCCTGTCTCTCCGACCTGGGCAACCATTCAAGTAACCATTGATACACTTGACCTTCACGAATTTCTCTAACTCCTTCTTAAAGCTGTCCAGGCTGGTTGCCATCATCGCCTCTTCTGGCAGCAAATTCTGGGGGTCTGATGACCCTCTGGGTGAAAAAAACCAAACTTCTCCTTGGCAGTCATAACTCTCCTGCAATAGAGAAAATAATTTTTCCTTCTCCACTTTTTCCATGCTATTCTTGATCTTATTTAATTCAGTCAGGTCCCCTCTAAAACGTCTCCTGTCAAGGTTGAAGAGACCTAGATGTTGCAGCCCGGTTTTGTAAGGAAGATGATTCCAGTCCCTGGATCTTTCTGGTTGTCTTTTGAAAGGGCTAGGAAAGTTCCTTCTTTGGAGCCAACCCTCATAATCATTTGACTAAGTATAATAAGTATACCGTTGGACCTCTGTATCTGCGGGGGATTGGTTCCAGATATTTGAAACATGGGGAAATTGCACTCAGTTCCCCACAATTCCTCTGAAATCCCATGAGATTTCACAGGAATCATTGGAAATCTCGCTTGAGATGCATTTCATTTCCCATAATTCCTGTGGAATCTCATGGGAATTCAGAAGATTTTATTTATTTATTTATTTATTTATTTATTTATTTATTTATTTATTTATTTATTTATTTATTTATTTATTTATTTATTTATTTATTATTGCATTTCTATCCCACCCTATACCCGAAGGTTTCAGGGTGGATGGGTAACATTTTAAATAAAATGTACTGTATTTTCTGGCGTATAAGTACTTTTTAACCCAGGAAAACCTTCTCAAAAGTCAGGGGTCATCTTATAAACTGGGGTCGTCTCCTTATATGGCGAGTATATCCCAAACTCTATATTTTAACTAAAGTTGGGGGTCATCTTATACGCCCAGTCATCTTATACGCTGGAAAATACGGGTATATATTAAAACAACACCAGTGTCTGAAAGTGGGAATAGAAGGTGTATTGGAAATCTGGTGCCATTTCAGGCGATTTCCTGCCTGTTCCAGGCCCCAGAGGCGTTTTCGGTAGGCTTGATGATGGTTACCGGATCCATGGATAGGGGTGGGGGTCCAACTGTATTTCAAAAGACAGAAATGTCCAAAGCAAGGAACTTTGGAGGGCATCTCTGCCTGTTCTTGCAGGTGGAAGTAGCTGGTGGAAACTGCTTTTTCAATTAGCCCAGTAGTTTTAATTTGCCAGGCAGGTAGCATTTAGGACTGTCCGTTCCCTCTCCTATACACACATAGCTGATGCTAGCAGGAATATTGCCTGTTTGGCTCAGAAGCAGGACCATCGCACACGCTGTCATGATGTCAGTGACCTGAACAGGCAGGCCGCATCTGTTATCCAATGGCACTTGGAGGACACAAGCGGACAGTGATGCAATCGCGGTTGCTTCTGTCCAATGGAAACTTTGGGTTCGGTTTACAGGCTGTGATGCGGTCTTCTCCATGGAGCTGCTGGCTGTCTGCTAGGTATTTTTTAACCTTAGGCATCAATCCATCAAAGCGACGGTGATCTGTGCTTCCCAGAACAGCAGGCGTGTTCTCATCTCCCATCTATGTCAGATGGGACCAGAAAAGGATCACCTGACCTGTGTTACTCAACCAAAGTCGTGCTTACAAACAGCTGCTTTTCCCTAGAGACCTTTCCCTTTGAGTTAAGGATAATGCATTCCGTGCCGTGCGGCTTTCCTTGACCTGTCTTGAAAACAAGGCTGTTTTTTGAAGGACCTGGGGTGACGCTGAGTAATCAGGTTTCAGCGGTGTGTGAGGGCTTTTTTTGGATGACAGGTCTGTTCTGTGGTCACAATTATGACGCCCTTATTTAACCCCCATATATAAGATGTTTTTGGATATGGGCAACCTGTGTGCTCAGTGTTTGGAACAATGTTTGAAAGAAGAACTGGCTTTTCTACCCCGCTTTTCTCACCCATTTAAGGGGACTCAAAGTGGCTGACAAAGCTTTTCTATTCTTCTCCCCACACCAGACACCCTGTGAGGTAGGTGGGGCTGTGAGAGCTCAGAAGAGAGCTGTGACTAGCCCAAGGTCACCCAGCTGGTTTCAAGGGGAGGGCAGAATCGAACCCGGTTTTCCCAGATAAGAGTCCAGCTCCCTAACCAGGGTGGGGTATTCTTTAATTAATTAATTAATTAATTAACCTCTTCTTCTTGAAACATAGCTCTGCTCACACCTATATGAGACAGGACGTCCTGGTTCATAATTCGAACTGAGGTCGTACCAGCTCTGTTTACACGTAGATTGTTATAGGTCATCCTCAGGCCGTCCGTGCTTTGAACTGCCTCACTCACACCTTTCTATATGATCGACCTGAGCCTCCTCCATGGAACTCTTGGCTTTCCACCCCTTTTGCTTCATCAAATCTACCTGCTTTCTTATTGGATGTCATTGTGTCACCAAGGAAAGCAAGTGTGTGTGCTTGTGATTCCTTTTTAAGCCTGCTTCCCCACCTCCTCACCCCCTTCTTTTTTACGTGCTTTTCTCCTCCGTGAGATTAGTTTTTTTTAAAAAAAATAATAAATTTGCGGAAGAACGCTAGATAGAGGAATTATACACATAAACTTAGGAGAGGTGGAGGTGCCTCAGGAACTCGGCACATGCTGCCCTCCCCTAGACATCGGCCAAAAGGAAAGACTTGTCCCCACTCACCACAGCATAGTTCAGCCTCCTTTAGCCCGTCCCCCCGCTCACACTGAGGAAGAGATGCCAGGATGGACTGAGTCCCCTGGAAAACATGACTCTGGTTAGAACAATCCAGTGGGGATAAGCCAGCTTCGAAAATGAATTGAATAAAAATAATGTGAGTAAAGCGACCTGAAGATGACCTGAACTCGTCCTAAACTAAAGGTGTGACCAGGGCTGTAGTCTCAAAGCAGTGTGCAAAGAATAAAAACAGCTAAAATCAGAACAGTTATGTCGAAAATAGTGAGACCCTTTCTGCACTGGGACTTATTCTGGATTACATCCTGGAATCAGGACCTGCCACCTGCCACTATGGCAAGCTCTGGATGGGTCTTACCACGGTCTGCAGGAAAATGTGGATGGCCTGTCTCTATTCAGTGAAACAAATCTGGAATAAGGGCTTTAAAATGAAGGGAGTGTGTGTGTGTGTACAAACAAACACACATAAATTCACCCTGGGAAGGTCTAGGTCAGGCATGTCAAAGATACGGCCCACCGCTGCCCGTGCCCACCACCGCCGCGCGCCACCCGCCGCCGCCGTGCGCCCGCCACCGCCCGCCGCCGCCCCTCCTATGTGCCCTAGTCACGCCCCCCACCATGCCCCCAGCCCCTCCTCTGTGCCCCGGTCACGCCCCCGGTCACGCCCCCTGGCCCTCACAGTATTTTTTTTTTAATCCGGCCCTCGGCCGGATTGAGTTTGTCACTTCTGATCTACATAAACAGACAGGTCTTTAATTGGTGACTAAGAACCTAAAGATTGGCTTATTAAAAATGTGGCAAACTTCTGGCATTGCAGGAAGACTGGCAAACGACTCCGGTGCCTTGTGAGGGTGCCGTTGGTCTATTACCTTCAAAAATCGAATTAAGGGCAGTGCAGATCCCATGCTACATTTCATTAATGACATGTTGTCAGATGATTGGGCTTCTCTGTCACATTGCCAGATTCAGCTTCTGGGGGCTGGCTTTGTGCATGGGGGAAAAAAACGGAAAAAAAACCCACAGGGTAAGTATGGAAGGCCCCCAGAAATTCATTGTGGTGATGTGCCAAAGGACCCTGTGCCAGGTCTGGCAGTCTGCATTTTGGGGAGATGGGGAGTCAAGAGAGGATGCCTCTAAACACCATTTGCAAGGAATCAAGAGCAGGTGAAGGTTTTGCCTTTGGCTTCTGCTTGAAATGCTCAGAAGCAAATTTTGGGCCACTGTGGGTGTGTCCCCATGCACGTTTTGCCCCAAATTGAAATCAGATTCAGGAGGGGCCATCCCCATGCATTTTTTATTTGGTCCTGTTTTCTCAGACCAAATTGTCCAAAACAGAACCAAATTTCTTCCTAGAAAATACTGTTCTTGCCACAGTTTGGGCGATTCGGTCTGAGCTGAGCCTATGCATAGAGACAGTCCTGGGCTATTTGTAGGGTGCACAATTGCAGCTGGCGGGGTAGAGGCTTGGTTTTTCCTCCCTTTTCCCATGGCAAGAACCACCACCCCCATGCAAGATCGCCAAGGCTGGCAGAGCAGAGGTTTGGTTTTCCTCCCTTTTCCACGGCAAGAAACATACACACACCGTGCACGATCACAGCTGGCAGGGCAAGGTTTTACTCCCTTTCCCATGGCAAGTAACGCCCCCCTCCATGCTGGATCGCCAAGACTGGCAGAGCAAGAGGTGCACAAAACAGCTCAAGTGCATGGGGATAGCAAGATTCAGCTTCAGCCTGCGTTAGCAGTCATGGCATGCGGATGGGCAAGATTCGGCTTCAGTCCCGCACCCAGTCACATGTGCCCCAAATCGCTTGCATGGGGACGTGGCCATTGTGCGACAGGATGCTGAACTGGATGGGCTGTGGCCTGATCCCGTAATGATCCTCTTATGTTCTTACATTCCCTGTTCTGCCCGCAAAGAGCCTAAAGGATTCTTCTTGTGTTGACATTTGCTTCTTTTTTGCTAGTCTGCGCCAGCATGCAGATGGCAGGTCCCTAGTCCAGGATATAATCCGAAATGAGGACCAGTGTGGAAAAGGTCACAGTTAGCAGTTGTAGCAACTGCAGATAGCTGGGATTTCCACATGCATTTTGGAATGAATTTACTCTCTGAATTATGCATTCTGTTTCCTCTCCTGTCCCAAACGACTGCTAATAAATGATGTCCTAATCAGGATACCCTGTGCCAGAAGTGACGTGGTACAAAGATGAAGAAGAAATGGACAGATACTGTGGTTTGCCAAAGTATGAGATCTTCCGACATGGGAACCGGCACACGCTTCAGTTGTACAAGTAAGGAAAACGGGAAGAGAGATTGTCTCTTGGGGGTATCCTTTAACTAACTGGGGTGGTTGTGATCTCAAGTTATTGCTTGAATAGGAAAGTCAAAACTAAAAAGTGTTGACAGGCTGTATCAGCGAAGTAGGTAGCATTCCACTGTATCCAGTAGCTCAGAGTTTGTAAAAATCCTGTGTTTCCTTCAAGCATGGCCCTTATTCTAGAATGCATCCAAGAATATAGGCCTGCTGCCTGCATGGTAGTACAGACTAGGTATCTGCAAGAATATTCGAATCATTCAAAGTTCTATCAAATTCATTCGAATTCGGACCTTTGAATTCGAATTGAATGTCTATACATTCATTTTTTAACATTTGAACGAATTTTGAATCTTTCAAATCATTCGTACGAATTATTAGGACATTTGTATGTGTACGGCTATATACGGAATGAAAACGGGATGCATACAGGATAAAAATGGGAAGTGTACGGATGCCTAAGTTCACATACAAATGTCGGCATTCGTATCCTTAGATACAAATATAATATTTGTACAAATAGATATGAATGTATTTGAATCAGATTCGAATTTGAATAAATTTGTTTTTTCTCAGTTCATTCAAATTCAAACATTCGAACATTCAGATCGATTCAAATCCAAAAATTGTATGTGTGCATACTCCTAGTACAGACTGCAGCAGGTGCCTATCCTGAAATATATTCCAGAATAAGGACCAGTGCAGAAAGGGCCTACAATTTAGGTCTAACATTTAGGCTAGACAATGCATACATAATTCACTACGCTCAGTGGGCTTCAGTAGTTGAGTAGGTTTGCACACATGGTTGCTTATATTGACCCACCTGTCATTAGATCTTTGCATTCTGACTTTTGGTGCCCCTTCCTTTTAGCTGCTTTGGGCTTCCGCTCTCAGTGGGCATCAGCCTGTGCTGTTTCCTGAATTACAAACTCTTCTTCCTGACAAGAAGCTGAAATTCTGGCTGGCTCCACATGCTGCCTGAATAACACTTGGCAGCTATAAACACGCATTTCTCATATCTACACGGTCTTGGTAGCTGCTGTAATATAAGTGACTAGAAGGAGGTGCATGAAAAAAAAATCATGTGTTAATTTTGCTGTTGAAGTGAAAACCTGTTAGTTCATTTTGTTGCTGATTTGTTTAAGTGGGGAAAAATGGGGGGGAGGTTTGCACTCATTTTTGCAGAAAAATTTCCAAGTTCTTTCCTTTGAAAAGAGCCCTTTTCATGGCCGGGAACACAGTAAAACATGAACATTTGACCGATTCATTCATTTTTCCATGGAGAAGACTGGTCCTTTTTGATTGAAGTTTTGAATATTTAAAACTGAATTTTCCTTTCAGTGCACACCTTGGCAAAGATGAAATATTCAGTCAAATTTGAGAGCGCAAACTGAATTTTGCAAATCCCTAACCCAAACCTCAAAACTCAATTGTATTTATGGAATTTGTATCACGAGCTAGTTTGGGCCTCAGTGGGTATTTGTGTACAGGAGAAACCCGTAAGTGAAGGAGATGGAGTGGCATAGAACAAAAGATAATCTTGCTAAATGGAATTATTTAGAAGACTCTTCCATTTTACATGAATGTGGTGCTGAACAAACAACCCAACATCTGTATTCTTGTCCAAAATGTCCTGTCACATGTACGATGGGGGAACTGCTCAATGCCACAGATAATGCAGTTGCTGTCGCTCATTTCTGGTCAAAAATTATTTAATTTTGTCTTTATTTGTCCTTATTTTATCGGTAGTATTTTATCCAACTTTTAATGTTTTATTGATCTGAATCTTGTTTTTTAAACTCATTTATACATTATGTTTGTTTCCTTTATGGCTTGTTTGGCTGAATGCAGTGCTTTTGACACTAACTAACTAGCTAGCTATCTAGCTATCTAGCTAGCTAGCTAGATAGATAGATAGACAGATAGACAGATGGATAGATGGACAGATGGACAGATAGACAGATAGACAGATAGACAGATAGATAGATAGATAGATAGATAGATAGATAGATAGATAGATAGATGGCAGTTCTTTTGCTACTGCACTGCCTCTCTGCCACTCCCCATAATCTAACCTTTGGTGACATACCTACCCCCTCTGTCACTCTCAGATTTCCCTCTCCACTTGGCAGGCATTACCAGAGGACTTGTGGTTGTTCACACACTCTTGGTGATTTAGCTCTAGATAGGTTGCACTGTATTATGACACAAGATTCTTTCTGCAGGCCTCAAACCCAGACAACTCTTGAGTGCGATCAGACAGGGCTTAAAAATCTTTAAGTGCCTTATTTCCAGATGCACATAAAATGCCTTCCAAAGAGTTGTCCCACACAGCTCAAACTTACCTTACACTGTAGCCTGTCTTTGCATCCAAGTCAGGCAACCTAACTGGATGTGAAATAAGTTACACCGGTTTTCTTCCCAATCTGGCTTAAAGCTTAAGACACCCTCAGAGTTATGATTTCCTGTCTGAGAAAGGGCCGGACATTCAGAAGATGTGGTAAGGTGACTTTAGGTGTTTTATGTCTGTCCTTAGAGTCTGAAATTAACCCAGAAAATACTCCCTTAACCATGTCTGATCCCATCTTGAGTCATGGAGCAGATCACTTTCCCTAGTTAGCTTGCATTGGATCTTGTTAACACTTTATCAGTTTGGTTACATACCTTAAAGTGCCTCCAGATGGGGTTTAAATCCTGTGATTTTTCCTGGGGCTATATAGGGAATGCTACAGGTGTGTGTGGCAAAACCAGTATAGCCCCAGAATAGTTCATTGGACATGCACTATATAGGCATTACAGAAAATCCAGCACTGATTACTATGTCTCTTGCTTCATTGTGGAATTGCTGCTCTTGGGAAAAGTACCCATATATAAAAAGCATTGGAAGTGGGTGCACGCTTCCTACATCTGGGTACTTTTACAAAAGCAGCATTTCTGTGAGGAAATGGCAGCTGAGTTTGCCTCAGGATTGGCTCCTGCTGTTTGTCAATTACAGGATCTAAACAATTTCCTCTTGCCTTCTGGAGATGCCCTTAGAACAGCAGTTAGGTATCTTGGAATGAAGGGCTTGGAGCATCCATGCTTTATTCTGGAATCTCCAAATATAGCAGAACAAGTAACAGGTGTCCGGATGCTGCCATAGTTTCTCCGTACTTCATAGAAATGTCCACAGGAGCCCTGAAGGGTGCTTGAGAATCATAACGCTTAGAATAACTCTTCTGTTTCTCGATAGATCACTGCAATGTTGCCCTTTATTGCCCTTCCATCAGGTGCAAAGAGGACGATGCGGCCATATACCAGGCCTCGGCTAGGAACAGCAAAGGGATTGTCTCCTGTTCTGGTGTCCTGGAGGTTGGAACCATGACTGAGTATAAAATCCACCAACGGTGGTTCGCCAGACTGAAGAAGAACGCTGAAGCCAAACTTCGTGAGATAGAGCAGAGCAGAAAGCGAGGGAAAGAGAATGTGGAGGTGGATCAGTTGAGGCGAGTGAGTCCGGACCGCTTCCAGCGGAAGCGTCGGCTGACGGGTGAAGTGGGCATGCGCTCAGGAACTTCCCTCTGGGAGAAGGAAGAAACGGCAAAGGTGCGCATTCCAGATGGGAAGCCAAGGTTTGGTGAGGCCGATAAGGCCAAGAATAAAGACACTTCTGTAAATGCCCCCAACCTGTTCTCCAATAACTTCATAACTGGACGTCTGGAGGCCGAGGTGACCACGAATGGAGACTCCTCTCTTGAGAGCGGGGAGGAAAATGGGCAAGGCAGGACCAATGGATTCATCACGTACATTTACGAGACAGTGGAGAATATTAAAAACAAGCCTGCAGTCAAAGAGGTCTTGCCTAAGAAGAAGAAGAAAGAAGAGAGCAACACCACAAATGAAAAGCAGAGCATTCCCCGGCAGGAGGACAGAACGCAACAGAGTAGAAAGACCTCAGCACGGAAGGACGTCACGCCATCCATATTGCCCGATGGCCCTTCCTCTAGAACAACGAATGGAGAGCTGGGGACACCAGAGCCCAGAGAACTCTCAGGCCGGGTGGCAGGAGAACCGACTTCCCATTCGCATCCTGTGCCTTCCAAGGCAGATGTATACTTTTCACTAAAAGATATGTATTTTGATGTGAGCGCAAAAGCAAAAACCGAACCAATGGCGTTGGAGGTCAGAGAAGCTGAAGCTGATGTGCCCTGCTGCCCAGATGTGGAGGAGACCGTTCCGGCCCCTGGCATTGCTTTGCAAAGGGCCCAGCCAGAGGAAAGGTGGCAGCAAATACCTAAAGCAAAGGAAGCAGAGGAAAATGTGGCCTGGGAGGGGAAAAACACTGAGATGTTAGCTGCTGAAACTGGTGGGGGTTTGAACACAACATTCCAGCATCCAAGCAGGTTCTCAGAACCTATAGTAGGTGCTGAAAAGTCCCTTCCAACCAGGAATGCATCTGGCATTTCTGACAGAAGAGCCTCAGAAGCAGATGTTCAGGAGGGGGCTTTGGAGACCGATACTGAGGCCTGGCCTTCTTCAGAGGAGAGTGGAAGGCGAGCGCCTGAGACAAAGGTCCCTGAGACTGTCCTAGCAGATTCTTCTCCCACTGGACCTGAGCTGCCTCAGTATAATGAGGAGATGGATTCACCCTTGTGTATCCAGGAAGATGCCGGAGACTTGCAGAGCGCCTCCTTGGAAGAGCAGCTGCACGCCCATGGGCCTTCTGAGGTACTGTAAGTCCTATTTTTTGGTGCGTCTGACCTCATGCGCGATGCTTCCAAATTTGTTAAGCAGCAACTGCCAAAGCTCTGCTGGTTATTTATAGCTGGGAATGCGGGATGTGCATGACTAACAGTAAGGAGGGTGGTCTTCTCTCCTGGCTCGCACTGACCCCTGGCTTTAAAACGTTGCGTGAGCCAGCTTCCTACATTGCATTTTTAATTCTCCCCCTTGCAGTCAGCCGGTTGGCAAATGGGGGCACAGCCGCTGATGAGAACCGCAGCAAGGAAGCGCGAAGGTTTTGTGAGCGCAGGATGGTGCCCTCTCAGTGCCAGGGATCCACTGGCAAGCTTTGCCTGCTGCCTTGCCACCCGTGGCATCGTGTTGCCTTCAGACCTGGCTGCAGCTGTTCCTGGCACTCACCGTTGCGGTTGGGTCGTTGTCTATTTTTTGCTGCTGATTCTGGAGTGTTTTCCATGTAATTCTGCATTAGGAAAAGATTGAGATGATTTCCTAATTCAGGGCCTGGCAGCTGGGGGATTTGGGCTGATGAGGAGTGGAGCACCTGCGTATATGGAGGTGTGTCTCTTGAGGTCTGTGGACCAGAGGTTTGAGCTGGTCATGTTGGAGAACTCCACGAAAGTAAAAATATACTGTTGGCCTGTATCAGGTCTAGCGTGATGATTAGCTGGGTCAAGACTGTCTACTCTAGGGATGGACAAGCGCCAGGACCTCTCAGGTGGGCCATCCAGCTCTGCCCACCTAGCTCTTACTCTGGAGGTGGACCATAGCCAGATTAAACCTTAGGTGTAGCTGGGCCTTAATTGTCAACAATACCCATGATCCTGTACCCTGTAGGGATGTGCATGAATATTTGAATTATTCATTATTCGTACAAATTCATACAAATTTGGACATTTGTATACGAATCAAATGTCCAGGCATTCATTTTTTAATATTTGTATGAATACGAATATTTCAGGTTATTCGTATGAATAATTTTGACCTTCGTATGTGTACAGATACACACGCATTGCCTATGTATTGGTAGGTGTCTTGTGCATATCCATACGGATACATATGGGATGAAAACGAGATGCGTATGTGATAAAAATGGGAGGCATAGGGATACGTAAGAGATTTGTATCGTGGGATGCGTATCGAATATTCAAACAAATAGATACAAAGGGCCTTTCTGCACAGGCTCTAAAAACGGATTTAGAGCCTGTTCGGGGAGGGATTAAGTTGTGGCTTCCACAAAGGGAACGGAATTAGGGACCCTTTGAGGATGCTGCGTCCACACGTCGGCGCGCAAAATCGATGGAGCCAATCACAGAGGCTGGTGGGCAGGCCTAGCTGTCAAACAGGGAGAGCATGCACTCTCTCTCTTTCACAGGGCAGGCCCTAGTACCCCATGCTCTGAGAAAATCCTCTTTCATGGACCTGAAAGGATCCTCTCCTGTCCACATCCCTCTCTTCTTCTGACTAAACATGCAAGATCTTCCAGCCACTCCTCATGGGACTTTATTCCCAGCCTCCTATTCCTCATCACTGTTCTGAGCAGCGGTGTCCACAAATGCAATTTTTGACATTCAATTCGTAATGAATCAAATATTCAAAAATCCAAATTTCTACGAATATAGAAAAATGAATGTCCGGACATTCGAACTGATACGAATACATTTGTATCTATTTGTATGAATATTCAATACGTATCCAATGATGCGAATCTTGTATGCATCCAAACATATCCTGTATGCATCCCGTATTCTTCCCGTACGTATCTGTACGGATGTGTACGGATACACACAAAATGCGTACGGATACTTACACATACGAATGTCCGAAATATTTGTATGAATAACTTGAAATATTCGTATTCGTATGAATACTAAAGTATAAACGCCTGAACATTTGATTCGTATACGAATGTCTGAATTCATACGAATAACGAATATTTTGAATATTCCTACACATCCTTAGTTGATTGACACTAGAGGTCCCTTCCATCTCTATGATTCTATGTAGGTCATGTCCACACTGACTTGTATACCAGGCCAGCAAGTGTAGTAGGACCTTCCATTAGACCACTCCAAGGGACAGGGCCTCCTTGGATCGGACAGACACCAGCCCAAGAAAGGAAAGCTTCTAGTAGGCTTGCTGGTCCAGTATAGCCGCCAGTGCAGAATTGCCCATACTTTGTGGTCCACGGTCTCCTTCTTGCATCTGGTTCTCAGCTGCCACCATGAGCTTGTGTGTGGATTTGAAAAGCCAAAGGGAATGGAATCGGCCATGACGTCAGGATATCGACAGCTATGCCTGTTCCCATTCTTGGCTTCCACAGCCTCTGCCACGTCAAAGGCTGAGATGGTTTTGCATCTCCTAAAATGGCAAGATGCTGAGTAAATTGCAGCCGGACTCTGGGGCTGCTGCTCAGACACAACTGGAGTGCTGAAAGGGAGCCGATAAGGGCTTTCGAAGAGAAGGAAGTGAACCAGCCGTGACTTGCAATTGGAAACAGAGGCTCCTTGTCTTGCCTTGTACATCCTGAACAATGTACCTGCGTGCACAGTTCTTGCGAAAGCAATGCAGGCAAGGCACAACACGGCAGGCAAAAAGAAGTATGTAGCTGGGCTTCCGTTCCAGAAGAAAGCAGCAAATGTCAGGCTTTTAAACACAGGCCAAGGAAGGTCATCAAAGAAAAGCCACTGTGCAAGGTTTCTTAACTGATTTTTTTGCATTGATGGCCCATGCTGGATTCAGGCACAAAGGGACTTTAGCTTGAACCAGTTAGGTCTTGTGGTTAGAGTGCCGTAATCTTATCTGGGGGTCTCCTGGTTTGATTCTGCACTCCTCCGTAAAGCCAGCTGGGTGCCTTGGGCTAGACCCAGCTGTCTCTTCAAGCTCTCACTGCCCCACCTACCTCAAGGGTGTCTGGTGTGGGGAGAGAACAGAAAATTTGTTGGCAGCTTTGAGTCCCCTTAAATGGGTAAGAAAAGTGAAGTATAGAAACCAATCCTTCTCCTCCTCCTCTTCCTTCCTATCCCAACCTGCAGCAGCAAAGAGGCTCCTCTGGGTGTTATGGTGGTCTGGACAGCATTTTTGTAGATGCATCAGAGTCCCAGCTGGTTAAACAGGAGGAAAAAAAAGAACAATATAAAATACCAAGTATAGAAAGAGTGGGGTGGATCATAATAAACACACATCTAGACACACGGCAGAACTAAGTCCCCAAAGCGTGAGTGTGAATAAGGATCCTTTGACCAAATGCTAGAACAGGGGTCCTCAAACTTTTTAAACAGGGGGCCAGTTCACTGTCCCTCAGACCTTTGGAGGGCTGGAATATAGTTTTTTAAAAAACTATGAACAAATTCCTATGCACTGTGGACCCAGGACAAGTTGGCTGCTAAGCAGGACAGGCAGCGGAGGCAAAAACACCCTGCGGGCTGGATAAATGTCCTCAGCGGGCCACATGCGGCCTGCGGGCTGTAGTTTGAGGACCCCTGTGCTAGAAGTTCATCAATAAAGAGGATGGCCATCCAGCTATCTTTGCAAAGGATCTTTTAGGGATATGCACAAATATTTAAAACATTCAATATGTGTATGAATTCAGGCATTTGTATACAAACAGAATGTTACAACATTCAGACATTGACATTGGTACGAATACAAATGTTTTGGAACATTTGTATGAAGCTTCGGAATATTTGTGAAATGGGGAGGTGGGAAAGTGGTTGTGGAGTCACATCTGCTGAGGTTCCAGAGTGAATTAGATATGGTTTGAAAGCGGATTCAGAGTAGATTCAGGGCGGATGTGACACCTTCAAAGCAGATAGGTTACAGCAGCGGTTCTCAACCTTCCTAATGCCACGACCCCTTAATGCAGTTCGTCATGTTGGGGAGACCCCCAACTGTGGGGGCGGAGCAGCTGGGAGGTGGGAGGGAAGGGTGGCAGGAGACTTGTCACAACCCCTCTGAAAGGATAGTTCGACCCCCAAAGGGGTCCCGACCCCCAGGTTGAGAACTACTGGGTTACAGGATACCTTTCAGGTATGTATGGATTAGATATGTGCAAGAATATTTGAAATATTTGTTATTTGATCGAATTCAGCCGAATTCAGACATTCAAATTCAAATTGAATGTCCAGACATTCATTTTTTAATATTTGAATGAATATGAATATTTTGAATCATTCAGACATTCGTATGTGTGCAGATACATATGGGATGAGAACAGGATGCGTACAGATGCGTACAGATACATATGAATGTTGTGAACATTCGTATCATCAAATTCATATCTAATATTCACATGAACAGATATGGATGCATTTGGATCGGTTCGAATTTTAATGCATTTATTTTTTCTCTATTCGTACGAATTCAGACATTTGAATATTTGATTTGATTCAAATGGAATGTTAAAAATTGCATTCGTGCACACCCCTAATATGGTTATGTATCTGATACGAACTGGATATCCATACAAATACATTCATGTCGAATAGAATCCTGCCACATTCAAAGGGGATCTCTTTGAATGAATACAAATTTTCGTACGTTCAATTTGATAGTTTTCTTACATTCGATTTGTGCACATCCCTAGGATCTTTGGAAATAACAAATTAAAAGCAGAATTGTACCTGGTGGGGTATCCGCTACTGGTGGTGGTAAGCATAGTAAATGGCGAATTAATCTGTTTCCAGACAGCTTCTGAAGTCTGGGAATATCCTGGCACCCTTTCGAGATTGCCAGATGTATTCATGGCAACTCCAGCATAGTTCCAGGATATAGAGGCAAGATCCTGGGATAAATGCCTCCGGACCTGGGCTTTACTGCATAGTAACTTACTGTGCCTGGTGCTTGCTTCTGGGTTTTCTCTTGATGGGGGCAGGCGCAAGGGTGGGTGCTTGTGCAGTTCCGAGTATTTTGCCATTGAAAGCATCACCAGAGCAAGCGGCAGAATGGTAAGAGGCCATCTGGAAAAGCAACCTGCATTTAAAAAAAAACCCGAATGGCACCCCTGCAAAATGCCTCCTGATGGCTGCACAGATACATCCTCATCATATAGAAGTAGTTTGCCACTGCTTTCTTCCAGTATTTATTTTTCAGTTTCCCAACCTGACCAGGATAACTTTAAGAAAGGATTAGGCAAATTCATCAATTGCTACTAGAATGGATGCCTAGGTACCACCTCTGGGTTGGAGAAGACAGGCAAGATGCCTCCAAAGGCCATTTGCAGAGTGTTGACAGCAGGTGAAAGTTTTGCATGCAATGCCCAGGAGCAACTGGGTGTCCACTATAAGAGATAGGATGCTGGACTAGATGGGCTGTGGCCTGATCCAGCAAGGCTCCTCTTGCGTTCTTATCTAGTCTTAAACCACTGAATTTCCTGGTGGTCTCCCATCCAGTCTCTAATCAGGCATGACCCTGTTTAGCTCTTTGAGATCAACCAAGGTCACCTAAGTGCGGCCAGTTGCTGAGACCATAATTTGATATGTGATCCTTCACGAACTTTAGATGCTGAAGACTGGGCTTTTGGCTTTCTCTATGTAATGCAGACACTATTATACTGAGGCAAGTTGTAAATGAGACTATAGATACCCTGCTATACAGGGCAGAGAGTCCCAAGGACTGAAAGGAGGGAAATGCAATCAAAAGGTGTGTTCCCATTCAAGATTTAAAGAGCTTTGAAATCATTTTGAGCCCTCACCATTCCCAAAGTTTTAAAGTTTTTGAGGAGTAAAGGTCCTGAAACACCGATTATCTATATTCGGATCAAAAGAGGTCTTGCTGCTGGATTTAGAAATAATCCTCACCATTTAGTAGTGAGCATTCAAGTGGGTTTTGCGGGGAGGGAACCATGCTTTAGGGGCATTGTCTTCAGTTTCCCCTGATCCAATGATAAGCCCTGATTTCCTGTGCCCAGCTCTCCCCCATCAAGCTGCCTGAAAGGAAAGGTTAAGAATCAACAGAGCATGCATTCTAACTTTGTAACAAGAGATCAGTGTAACAAATTGGCAGCTTCCACCCAGGGGTTGCAGCTGTAGGGTATGATTCTGATTGCCTTGATACTGAAGACAGATTTCCTCTCCCTATAGGACCCATGTCCTTGGAGATGTGTCAGGCAGCTTCACATTATACTTTCAGAAGATTTATGATGGCATGGCATATTCCCATGGCCTCCAGCTAAGAGGAATACCACTTCCTACCATTAAAACAAACTTGTGAATAATAAGATAGCTGGCAAATTGTCCTATTTGTTGGCTTTCCCATCCCAAGAACTACTCCCATTCCAAAACTCATGTGCTGGCTGCCTATTTGCTACTCAGCCCAGTTCAAGGTATTAGCATTAACTTAGAAGGCCCTAAATAGCTTGGGCCCCAGATATCTAAAAGGCTATCTCCTTCCATATACTGTAGGTCTGTCCTTGCCCTAAGGTCTTCCAGGGAGGCCCCCTTGGCTGTGCCAGCCCCTTCAGCTGTTAAGCAAGAAGGCGTTCATGGTGTTAGCCCCCAATGTTTGGAATTGAGTTAAATTAGTTGATGAGAAAATTCCACTAATCTACTGACTATTTTTGCTATCATGGAATACTTGCAATATGCTAATAAATCTCATGTTTTTTTTAAATGTAGGTTTCAAAAAACATAGACCCAGGATTGTCCACTGCTTTGAATTTGCAGGCTCTGGATTCAGGTCTAAGAGAAGAAGCGAAGGAGGAGGCAGGTCATGAAAGAGAAAAGGCCAAACCATCTGAAGAACACAATGCTCCTAGTCTAGATAACCAAGAACCAAACAGGATGGTACTAAGCCAGGAAGATGCTCAATTGCCCAACCTTCCAGTTTCTGTTGACATCACACAGCCAACTGGGACAGGACATTTGGCTTGGAAAGATCTGGCCCCAGGACGTGATAATCAGGAGCCGGAGTTGGACGTTGAGAGTGAAAGATCGCCAGGAGTGGCTACAAGGCCATTAGCCATCCCAGAAGTTGCTGTGGAAAGCCCAATGCCCTGCCAGAGAATCCCAGAGGAACCTCATCTAGTTCCTACAGCGGTGGTGCCTCCAGCATCACACGCATCTCAAGAAGGCCTTGCGGGGACAAACCAGTCCGTGGCCCACCTGATGAAGGATGTTAAGAGAGAGATGGAATCTTGGAAGCCAGCTAGAGAGTCTGCCATGGAATCAGAGCAGCAAGTTGGTGGCCCTACCATGGAAGAGGCCTATGCTGAAGAAAGGCCTCCAAGTCCTCTGAAGAGGGATGGACATGAGCAGGAAGTTCGAACTATGGAAAGTGGGAAAATGACCTCCGAAGCGCCTCCGGTACAGCCAGAGGCTGTGACGGAGGAAACTGAGGAGAAGTCACAGCAAAAGGACCTAGTGTCTTCCTTGAAGAATTATTTGCTCCTGCTCTTGAAGATAACGGAGTCTGACAAAAAGAAAAGCAGCAAAAAGCAGGAAGCCAAGGAGGAAAAAGCTCCACTGAGCGCCATTCCAAAACATGTGCCTGATGTCGGCATTGCTGGGTTAACTCCCAGGACCTCGAGAAAGATTTTTGAGCGAGTCGAAACAAACCAGCTCTTCCAAAGCGCTGAGCGTCTGCAGTTGACTCCCAGGACCTCCCGGAAGCTCACGGGGATGATCAATCAAGAGCTGCTTGCTTGCAAGGAGAGTTTGGCGCTTGAACAGGAATCGCCACCCCTACCTTCAGTACCCTCAATCGTGGTGGGTGGTGTTTCTGATGAACTAACCAGGGCAACGGATCTTTCTCCTGCCACTTCCAGTGAGGTGCCTTCACCGCTGCCTAGTGCTACCCCTCAAGAACTGGCATCCGGGGCACGACGTAAGATATACCTACCCAAAACGAAGCAGGCCGATGAGATGGAGAGCGCGCCCCAGGACGGCCAAGTGAGGTCCAAAAGGGACAGCCCCACTGTCTCTCCGCAGCAGAACCGCAGGAACGCAGCGTTATTGCAAACGCCCACTCCAGCTTCTCCTCCACTGGAAAAACGTTCCCCAACCCTTGCCAGGAAGATGGCAACCTTAGAAGTGCCCAAGATGTATGAGGAATCCATTGAAGAGAGTAAAAACACAGCTGACAGTTCTCTGGGACCCACAGAGAATTCAGAAGAGACCACGTCCGAAGGGCAGTCTGTGGAGAGCCGGAAAGCAAACCCATTTAAAGGTGAGGCAGAACTTGTGTTTCTCTTTCCTTTCCTTTCCTTTCCTTTCCTTTCCTTTCCTTTCCTTTCCTTTCCTTTCCTTTCCTTTCCTTTCCTTTCCTTTCACGTGAAAGGTTTAGTTTGGTGGACATATCTGGGAGGAAGAAGAATTTCTAGAACAAATTTACCTTTGAATGTTTGGCAGCAGCTTCTAAGGGAAACTGGGAGTAGCGATGCAGACCTTTCTGCACATGCCGCCAAAAAACTGATCCAAACGAATCTATTTTTCAGCGAGCCATTCTTCCAGGGAGGCCCCGCGTGTCCACACATGTGCGGGGTGGCTGTGGTGAGGCTGGATCAGGTGGCTGGATCGCCTGGGTGCTGCACGGAAGCCGGAGCACCCAGGGCCAAAGGCGGCCGGATTCCCGTGCTGCTGATGCTGCCCCTGGAACCATGGGACTGGAGCAAGCAGCAGCCAGTCACCGCGTGTTTCCAGCAGTGACCGGCACGAGGGGGAAGGGCAGAAGGAGACAGATTGGCCTCCTACGCCCTTCCAAACATGGTGGCCGCCGGGAATCTGGCTCTTCCCCTGGCCGTGTGCGGAGGCGTTCTGCTTTTGCACACATCCAGGGGAAGGAGGGATGTAAGACCTGATTTTTCAGGTCTTACATTTGAGACAGCTTTTGGTGGCAAGACCGGTTTTAAAAACCGGTCTTGTGTGGAAGCGCCACTCAAAACAGACCCAGATCCGGCCTCCAGCGCAGAAGGTTTATATGTGTTAAATGTGGTTTTACTGTATGTGCGGAAACACCCCATGTGTCAAGGGTTGGAATGATTAAGAATCCTCATTTCCTCTCCCTTGCTGTACTGACTACGTTTCCACTGGTCAAAAAAATCCAGGTTTTCCGCCTGGATTTTTTTGACCAGCACCAAGGGCTTCCTGCAGCTGTCCCAACAGCATCAGGGCGTCATTCCCCACCCCCAGCCCATTCCTCCATCTTTTGTCATCAACCCACTGTTCGCCTTCCCCACTGGTCTCCAACAGATGGAGGAAAGGGGTGGGGGAGGAAAGATGGAGGAAAAGGGTGAGGAGGTAAACGGCAGATGGTGGTGGAGAGCATCATGGGCAGCGTTTCCATTAATAAATATTTGGATTTTAACAGGATTCCGCAGTGAGTCCTATTAAAATCTGAACAGGGGTTCCCCAGATTAATCGGACATGTAGTCCACAGAAATGGGGAATCCTGTCAAAATGGCAGGATGTTGGACCCTTGAGCCAGAATCAGTCTGGACAAAGGGGCAGTGGAAACATACCCTACCTCACTGTGGTTGCTCTGCTGTTTCTCCAAGTTCATATTTTGAATGTTCCACTGGAACAGTCAGAATAGCAAATGTTCTGCCTTGAGAAAACTATAGGGAACCAGTTCTGATTTATTGGTTCCCTCTGAGGTTGTCCTAGGAATCCAGAGATGTGCTGAGTAAGGACATAACGTAGATACCATTCAGTGGAACTTGAAGCACTTAGAAAGTTCTGATTGAGGATTCCTTCCCTTGATGAGAAACCATCCCTTGTTTTTGATGGTTGGTACCCTAATGACTATTCTAACCCTAATAGTAACCCTAACCCTAACCCTGAGGAAGTTCTAACGGAGTAGCTAATTCCAGTGCTTGAAGGCAAAGGTTATGGCAAACAAGTACTGTATACATTTGCTTTCCTGGAAAAATGGCCAGGATGAATAACAGAGAGAACAAATCAGATTTCTTAGGCTCACTCACCATGATCTAAGAACATAAGATCAACCCTGCTGGATCAGTCCACAGCCCATCTAGTCCAGCATCCTGTCTCACACAGTGACCCACCAATTGCACATGGACACCTCAGGCAGAGACCACCTCTTCTGGCACTGAGTTTCATAGTCTGATGACTCTCTGGGTGAAGAAATACTTCCCCTTTTCTGATCTGACTTTCCTACCGTCAGCTTCATAGATGCCCCCTGGTTCTAGTGTTGTGTGACAGAGAAAAGAAATTTTCTCTAGTCACCTTTTCCACACTGTGCATGATTTTATATACTTCAATTAGATCCCCTCGTAAACGCTGTCTTTCCAAGCTGAAGAGGCCTAGACATTGCAGTCTGATTTCATAAGGGAGGCGTTCCAGCCCCTTAAGCATCCTGGTTGCCCTTTTCTGCACCTTTTCCATTCCCACAATATCCTTTTTGAGGCATGGTGACCAGAATTGTACACAATATTCCATTCCAAATGTCGCCTCACCATAAAGAGGCAAAATGACAGTTGCTGACTTGTTTTCTATAGCCATGTCACCCTGAGTCTCTGCTCTATATGCCCACTCTGCAGAGATTCAGAGAAGAGAAGAGATCTTTCTCTAGCTAAAGGCGCTAGCAGTTAAACCAGAGACATTCCTCATTCAGTTGTCCCATGTGTAAACAATCACATCAGTGCGCAGAATTCCTGGCTGACTGTTCCACCGGCTGTTTCCTTTTCCTAGCCCCGCAGGTGATTCGCAAGATTCGACCTGAGCAGTTCTCAGATGCTTCTGGCAACCTGAAGCTTTGGTGTCAGTTCTTCAACATACTGAGTGACTCAAAGCTGACTTGGTACAAGGATGAGGTTCCAGTGGCTGATGCCAAAAGGAGGTTAGTATTTTAAGTAGCTTGGATGGGCCAGGATGAAAGGAAAGAGCTCTTTTGACCTGCCTCAGATCCTGGTCCCTTCCTGTCCTTATTGGCAAGTCCTAGGGACGTACACAATTTTTTTTTTTTGCATTCGAATTCAAATCGAATATCCAAACATTCAGTTCGATTCGAATGTTTAGAATCCGAATGCTACAAAATCTGATTTGAATCGAATACATTCAAATCTGTTCATTTGAATGTTAGATTAAAATCTGAGGATATGAGTGTTGACAGCATTCGTATGTGTTATACGTACCTGTACGCATTTCATACGCATCCCGTTTGATCCTGTATGTATCCCATTTTCATCCTGTGCTATCAGTGCAAATGCGTACAGATACATGTGTAATGTGATGAATGTAATGTTAGAACCGAGAAGGGGAAGTATTTTTTTTCCCGTGGGAAGATCGTAATTCTGTGGAATTTACGTCCAGAAGAGGTTGGGACAGCAACCAGCCTGAATAGCTTTAAGAAAGGATTAGATACATTCATGGAGGACAGGTGTATCAGTGGCTACTAGAATGGATGCCTGGGTATATCCTCCAGGCTGGGAAGACAGGCAGGATGTCTCTAAAGGCCATTTCCAGGGATTTGAGAGCAAGGGAAGGTTTTGCCTTTGCTTCTGGGCATCTCAAGCAGAAGACAATGGGTGGGCCACTGTGTGAGGCAAGGTGCTGGACTAGATGGGCTGTGGCCTGATCCAGCAGGGTTCCTCTTACCTTGTCTGATGTCCATAAGATGAAGACAAAACCTTCACCTGCAGCTGTCTTGTTGTGTTTGTCCTCTTGATCCAGCGCATGGAGGTTGTGTCTGGGAAAGGCTGCTATCACCCCTCTGGCTGGCTGCATTTCGTCCCAACCATCCTTACCATTTCCCGGCCTACTTGGGCTCTTACCCATTGGTGGCAAACAGTACTGGAGTGGTGATAAGATGTGTGGAGACGTGTAGTCCTCCAGGGACTGTGTATTGTCAGCGGCTCCAGTATGTCCTGATTTCACCTCTTGGTGGATTCTCTTCTAGCTCCGGAGATGAAGGGCAGGCAGCCCTGGCCATTGTACAAGTCTCCCTGAAGGACTGTGGTGTCTATCAGTGCACCATCCAAAACGAATATGGCACGGACTCCAGTGATCTCCTGCTGAGTGCGGAAGGTGAGACTCTTCTTACTTTGAGCTTCGTCTCTGCCCAGTTCTTTTCTGCAATTTGCTTCACCCCTTGGGTAGCTCTTCCTGACATGCATTAATGCTTCTTTTCTTGTGCATGCAGAGGAAAGAAATAAGATACAAAGAATAGGGGTGTGAATGCAATTTTGGGGATTCGAATCTAATACCCCCAAATTCAGTTCGAATCAAAATTTGAATGTAAGCAAATTCTATTTGAATTAAACAACAGATATGAATCTACACATTCGAATCAGTCAAAATCCGTATCGGATTTTCAGAAATCCGGATGTGAGTTTGAATGTCAAATACAGATTTTTGAAAATCTGCTTTGAGTTCGAATGTTGAAATTTGTCGGATTCAAATCGAATATTCGAGTTTCTGAATATTCGCACACATCCCTACCTGAATGCAACCTTAGACTAATCCAGCTCACAGGGCTGTTATGAAGTGGATGGGGAAAGAGTTACATCTGCTGCTTTCACGAAGAAGAGCAGAAAAAAAGTTGATAAAATAAAACACAGGGTTGCAAAGTGGCTCCACCTAAATGCTCCATGCGTGCTTCAGAGGCTGGTGGCAGATAACATAGCTTAGCAAATGGTGCTGCTGAGGACAGCATGGAGATTTACCGGCAAGAAAGAAGTGAATGCTGCTTCATGGGTGGTCTGGAATTAAAAGCTTTTCTCCTTCACCCAGCTGGCTTCCACGGTGAAAGAGATCACGGTGACAAATGTTTCTTCTCTTTCCAGTGCTGTCAGGATTTATCTCCAAAGAAGAGATAGAAGGTAAAATGTACTCAGGATCTGATGTGGTGAGTCTGTGCCCCTCCCCTTAGCGCCCCCATCCCCTTAGATGGGTCCTTAGTGTCCCATTTTTCTACAAGAAGAACTCCGTTGTGCAAGGGCAACAGATCCTTTCCCATTGTCCTTTTGCTTCAACAACCATGTCTTCTGCATCTGTTTTGCAGCTGGTGAAGAGATTGAGATGACCCCCATGGTGTTCGCCAAAGGTCTGGCTGACTCGGGCTTCTGGGGGGATAAGCTCTTTGGACGGATCATGGTTGAGGACCTCGAGGTGGGCCAGGGTTTCCTGTGGAAGGCGTGCCGGGCCCGCGCCATCTATGGTCTTGAGCCAGTCTTTGAGTCAGGACACACAGGCATTATTAAAGTCCACAACTTCATTCCTTTTGGTGGCCGTAGTGAGAGCACATTGGTGGAAAAGAACTATGACATCACCATCCAGGTTGGTAGAGACAAGCAAGGGCCTTTGCCTGTACCCAAATGGCTTTGGCTTGGGCAGAGGGGCTGAACACTTGCTTTGCAGACCAAAGGGTCAATTGTGGGCGTCTTTGGTTAAGAAGAACTGGGTTGCATGGGGATGGAAAATGGTCTTGGCTGGGTCCCTGAAGAGTTGCTGTCAGCCAGGTGCTTCTGTGGTTGTTTCCAGACAAGATTAAAACTTTGCAGGCACTGTGCAGCATCTTTCAACCTGCCAGACAGGTTTTACAATGCTCTGCAGTACCTGCACATTATAAAACAAAGTCTCTGGAGTAAAAAAACACACCCAGCACTCATGTGGGCATTTGCTGCGGAATATTCCATTCCTCCGCGTTTTCCTGGGTCTTGGGTGAACTGTGTGAGAACAGAAGGGCAACATAAGCATCTTTTCCTGGCTTCCTTCTTCCTCCTCCCTGCATCTTCACCAGCCAATCGGGTGTTGCCCTCGTGTGGTTGCCTGGCAACAGCTTGCAGTATCCTGGCGGCTCCGTAAAGAGGACAAGGAGCTTGACGGATTAAGGGGAAAAAAACATTGTAGGAGTGCAATAAGCTTTTAAAAAGTGCTATGACAAGACTTCGTGCTGCAAAGGTTCATTCATTCATTCATTCATTCATTCATTCATTCATTTACGGCCCATGATCAGTATAGACAAAGGTATATGTGGATGAAGGTGTAAGTAAAAGCAAACTGTCAGTGGCAGATTCCTTTTGCTTTCCTTGGGGTGGCAAAATCCCCTTCTTACTTCCATTGAGACTTGGCAGAAAAATCTTAGCAAGTTCAGCCTGTGTCTTCCAGGGGCTACGTGTGAGAATTAGGGGCCCTCTGACAAATTTAATCCCAGACCCATCCTTTCTTGGGAGATGAGTTTGAAAAGTGTTATCTCAGGACACTCTCTGCTCTTACACCCTCCCCCTAGCAGATGTCCTCCTGTCTACGCTGGAGGTGGCCCTAGGTAGATCCTTGTGTGCATTCCAGACAGCCTCCAAGAGATGTGGATTGTGGCAAGCAAGTCTCAGTGTGGTCTTGTTCAAGTGCATTTGGACTAGGTGTATGCACAAATTCAATGTTCGTGATTCGAATTGAATCGAATACCCAAAATTCAAATCAATTTGAATCTTTAAAATTCAAATGCATTCACATTCAATTTGATTCTAATAGATTCGAATCTGTTCATTTGAATTTTTGATTTGAACTTGTACATACGAATGTCAACAACATTCGTCTGTGCCTGTACGCATCATTATGCATCCCTTACGCATCCGTACACATCCGTATGCATCCCATATTTATCCCGTATGAATCCCGTTTTTGTCCTGTACGGATCCGTAAAAATGTGTACGGATACGGGAAAGATGCACATACTGATACACATATGAATGTCTGGATGATTTGAATGAATAGATTTGAAAATACGAAATTAGTTTAAATGTTTAAATTCGAATTTATATACATTTAATTCAGATTTGAATGTCCAAATTCGAATGAATTTAATCAAATTTTGGATGCTTTGGATATTTGTGCATATCTGTAATTTGGACACATACAAATGGCTATGAATGGATTTGAATGTTTTCCTTCAAACAGCAAGATGCGTACAGATACGTATTAATGTGTACATATCCGTACTCATACGAATGTCCAAATTACTCACATGAATTATTTGAAATATTCCTATTCGTTCAAATATTTAAAAATGAATGTCTGGACATTTGATTCATATTTGATTGGTCGGATTTGGCCGAATTCGATTGAATAATGAATATTTTGAATATTCTTGCACATCCGTAATTGCAGTAGATTACAGTTTTCTAGCCTACTGTCCCCTGTTCATTAGGTTCCACCTCGCCACACCCATTCCTCAACTGTACTTTGCTTGTTTTGCCCACTGCAGGAGTGTAAGATCCAAAATTCGAGTCGGGAATACTGCAAGATCTTTGCTGCGGAGGCCCGTGCCATTGCTGCTTTTGGCCCCGTACCTGAGTAAGTCATAGTTCAACAATTCAGCTGTAACTAAACAAGAGAAAAAGGATCCCGTTCTGAATCTAGGATGGAAGACTTTAGGGCAGCGGTTCTCAAACTTTCTAATGCCGTGACCCCTTAATGCAGTTCCTCATGTTGTGGAGACCCCCAATCACGGGGGTGGGGCAGCTCGGGTTAAGTTTGGGCAGCTGCTGGTGCTGCGTGGCCCACGTGGGCCCACGTGTTCAGCTTCATCTTGTTGCGTGTGTGCGCTGTGATTGTTGCGTGTGATTGAAGGCTTCGGGTAGTCTCTGTTCCTGTACATTCAATTGGTCCCTCTATGCCATTTCTTCCTTCACTTGTTGACAAAATTTTTGAACCTCCACGCTTTTCCACCACATATACATATAATTCCCTTCTTTACTGCATCCTTGTCGACGTATTGGAAGACCCCTTCTACGTATACACACTCTACATGTGTGTGTGCATGGCAGCTTAATTGGAGTGAAATACCATTTACTAGGGATGTGAATATTTGTACCATTTGATATTTGTACAAATTCATATTTATTTTATTTTTTTTATTAAAATTTTCCCAACATATTAAAAAGAAGAAAAATAATTCAAACAGTCTTTTCATTATTACATTGCTTAAGGTTCCCTAAACTTCCTCGGCTTATCTGACTTCTATATTATGTATCCATTATTTATTCATACAAATTCGGACATTCATATATGAATCAAATGTTACAACATTTGTACAATGACATTTGTGTGTTCATACAAATGTTTTGGAACATTCATGAACTGGGGAGGTAGGAAAGCAGCTGAGCCAGTCACCTCTGCAATGGATCCAGAGTGCTTTCGACATAGATTGAGAGCAGATTCAAAGTGGATTCAGGGCGGATCATATTGTTATATATTACTGAGGTGACTCTGTTATTTTCTCCTTGTCTTTTCTTTACAGTTTTTAAAATAATAATTTAATTGTGTAGTTAGTGCTTCCCTGTATTCTTTAACTCTTGTAATGTAGTACAGTCAGTTGAAACCAGATCTTCTGCTTACGTTGGGGATGATATTTGTACAAAACATCTTTGAGAAAATTGGTAGAAGGAACCCTAACCAAAGTGCATGTCTGCTTCCTGTAGAATAATTCCTCTTTATCTGATCTACCGTCCGGCAAATAATATTCCTTATGCAACCATGGAGGAAGACCTTCCTGGCCGGTTTGAGCGCTACTGTGGGCGACACCAAGATGGCGGTTTGGCTCCAGGAGACACCTCTGAGATTGGACAAAAATGCTGCACTTTTCAACACTGGCTGTACCAGTGGACAAATGGCAACATCTTGGTGACTGATTTAGAAGGTAAGGCCTTCAGGGGGAAGGCTGAAGGGGTTAAGGTGGGGTCAAGGGATTCTTCTGCTTTCTTGAAAGGCTGAGAACCTAAGGAGAGAATTCCACATGGGCTCCGATGTCCACAGAATGCTTAGGCCAGCAGTTTGCAGGCCCTGGGTGTTTTTCCACCGCGTTCCTTTAATCTGGATCTAAGAATATCCGGATGTAAGGAATGGGTACATTCCTTAATCCGGATCTAGTAGGTTAAGGGAAGTACCCAATGTGTTTCCATGGGTGGTCTAGCACCCAATAGCAATGGGTACCAGCCTCCCTGCCATGGAAAGACCAGGGCACCCATTTGGAAATCCAGATCTACCCATGAGGGGTCTGCTTGTCACCCCATGTGTTTGGGGGGACAGGGGGTGCAATCTCCGAAGTGGCTTCGAAGTAATTTCGAAGTCAATTCAAAGTCACTTCGAAGTCTGTGCAAAACAGCTCCATTGAAGTCTGTGCTGATCTTTGGACTAAACTTCGAAGTGACTTCAGAGTCACTTTGAAGTTCACTTTGAAGATCAGCACAGACTTCAAAGATGCTCCGGAGCTATTTTGCACAGACTTCCAAGTGACTTTGAAATGACTTTGAAGCTTAGGTTTTGGGGCTCCCCCCCCCATGGGTGCTCCCTCCCCCTAGCCTCCTCTAGACCCCATTGCCACACAAGTGTGGAAACAGACTCCCTTTAATCTGGATTTTCTGCCTGAAGACCGCATTGTAGATCTACAGAAAATCTGGAATAAAGGCCAGAAAGAACCCATTTGATCCGGATTTCCCTAGCAGCAGTCAAAACAATTGGGTCCCAAATGAGTGCCATGGTGGAAATGGGATCATCCAGCTCACACCCAAATGGGTCCTTAATGGGTGCAAAAATGGGTACTTTCTGACAGTGGAAAAACACCCCTTGTTCATGACCTTGTTTGCATCTTCTCTTGCAGGTGTTGGGTGGAAGGTTACTAACGTGAGGATCGCTACCAAAACAAAGGGGTAAGTGATCATCTCTGAGGAAAAATGCAAAACCACAAACAGCTATTGTATTTCCTGTATGGACACATTGCTCTAATCAGGGTGATTATAAAGCTGTGGAGGAGGAGGAAGAGAGAGATAGAAAGTGATGTATCTTCAATTCCCCCTTTTCTCTTCTTCCTTGCCCTCTGAATTAAGCCTGCCATAAAACACACATGCATATAAAAACCTCCCAGTAACAGCAGGTAGCTCTACTTTCTCTTGCCTGTGAAGTAAGTCTGGTGTAAACCCTTAGTGGGCAGGATTTTGGAATGGTGGAGAAAACTGATAGCAATAGAGTTGTATCTTTAAAAGGTAAGAGTACCTTTTGGGTGGGGGTTCCATGCAGTGTTCAGTATGCTGGACCTAGGCAGCCTCAGATTCCTTTAACCGGTGTTCAAAAGAAGCAAATTATCAGGCCTTTGAAATGGTGCATATCCAGCTTCTCTTGAGTTATTTAGATTCACAGGCTGGAAGATAGCACAGACCAATCAATCAACAATATGTGGGCTGGAAGATATGTGGAGGTCTAATATTTCCATAATATTTGTGCTCATGTGTGTACGTAACGCTTTTACTTTGGATCATACAATGGAATGTTGACCTTTACTGGCAACCTCTCCAATATTTACTCCCAATATTTTTCATTATCTTAGATAATTGGGTTGGAGTTGTATAAAAGTGCTTAGTATAGGTTTCTTTAATTTGTATTTTTTGCCATTTTGCTTTAGTGTGAATAAGTTTATGCTAAGTCCAGCTGAGATTGTAGATTTGATATCCAACTCCCAGCTGGATTTAGTAGTTGTGTAGAGTTTGCATGTAGAAAGTCAAGCCCTTTACATTGCAAACTGGAGTAGAAAGTAGGCCACTTTGGCTGCATCCGCACGGCATGCTTTAATTCGGTTTAAGGAAACCGAAATAAATGAACCGGAACAAAACTGTCTCCACTGACTTTCCACTTGATCCGTGTCAAGGGCATCCCGCCAGCAACCTTATATCGGATTCAATCTTGGGAGGCCCCACGGGCAAGTCCTCCCTGCCCATTGCCAGCCCACCCAGGATCAGCCCCTCTCAGTTCAAAGTAACAGAGATCAGACCTCTCCCTCATGGCTGTGCAGCTCTCCGCCTCCTTTCCTCTGCACCACTTTTCCCTCCCCCTTTTCTTCCAGCTTTGTGCTCTTCCCTCATCACCCCCATCGAAGAAGTCTGCGGATCCCCCTTTCCCACCCGTGCTTCCCTCGTGCCGAGAGGTTGGGCTGGAGGGGAGTGAGGGGCTTTTTTATTGCTCAGAGCACACAGCAGCAGCAGCAGCAGCAGCAGAAGCAAGTAATCTCAGAATCTCAGCTGCTTCCCCTGCTTTCACTTTCAAAGGTCTGCACTTCTGAAACTGCGCAAATTCGCAACATTGTTAATCGGGAGTGAAGGGGCTTTCTTGCTACACTGTAGCTCCTGTGTGAGGGTGTCTGATTTTAAAGCTGTCATGAAAGCCTGCCTGTGTGTGTGTGTGTGTGTCTACTGGCTCGCTCCCTCCCCAGGAGGGGAAGACTAGCAAGGCTTTCTGCCACCAGGCTCCCTCAGCCAAATTCTTCTTGCCCGCCCCAGGGGAATCCAAAACTCTGATAGCCTCCTCCTGCCCAATCCCCTCCTCTCTGTCTCCCCCCCCCCCAACTCTCCGCACGCACTCCAGAGCTGTAGCGCTGCTGTGTGAAGGCTGCTCCAAGAAGTTCAGGCTTGCAAGAGAAGAAGTGATCCGAAAAAAGTTTTTGCTTCAGATCAGGTAGGGAACCCCCCCCCCCCAAATGACGTCCGCAGAATATGGACAGCCATTGGGTAGATTGCGATTGGAGGAGGGAAACCCTGAACATGGATTCTCTTCCCTTAACACGGTACTGTCCACACAGTTAAAAAGGAAACACGTATCGATGCACAATCCGGAGTGAGACCTGTTGAAATCAGGATTTATTTCAAAACGGTTTAACGTGGTTTAACAAGGAAGAAGCGTGTTAAGCCGAACTGCCGTCTGAACTGGGAGGACTCAAAACATTTTGAATTCGAGATAACGATGCCGTGAAGATGCGGCATTTAAGTTACTATGATGAACTTTATGGTGTCCAGGAACAAGAAGCTTTTGGCTAATTCTGTGTTTTCAGAGTAGTGGATTGTAAGCCGTGTGACCTGCTGGAAATCTGTTAAATCCAAATTGTGTTAAATCCATCAGGGGTCCATAAAATCAAGAATTTCATTGCCGATGTCACAGCGCACTTGGGACAAAAAATGCTGTTCATACATATAAGAAGAGATTTATGTCTGTGTAATTGTTGCTTCCTTTGCTCAGAGAGTTACTAGACATTCTGCTGGAAAGAGCAATCTAGAAATGGGGAAAAATGAAGAAAGGAAGGCAAAATGGTAAAATCCAGTTGGGTTGGTGCTGGAAAAGCAAAAAATGGTGACACAGCACCTGTGAGGCATCTTCATCCCCCCTCCTTTTGATCTGATCTTTTTCATTTCCATTCCATCCATCCCAAGCTGCTTTATAGAATTATAGAATTCCTGAATCAATGTACAGATCTATGCTCAGAAGTCACAGTTAAGCAAAAAATATGTACAGTCGGACCCCCATATTCACGGGGGATACCTTCCAGGTCCCACAGCGGATAACATAAAACCGTGGATAATACGAACCCTGGGAAATGCAACCCGTTTCCCATAATTCCAGTGAATTCCTGGTGAATTCCCATTTCCCATAATTCCAGTGAATTCTGCGGGACTTCACAGGAATCATGGGAAATTTTTGCTCAAGATGCTCTCTGTTTCCCACAATTCCTGTGAAATGAAGGTGGGGTGGGCCTGATCCAGTCACTGCGGGAAACTGAAACCACGGTTACTGAATCAATTTATATAGGAGCTGGGGGTGTGTTGGAGTTGGAGATGAAAGTTGTCTGTTTGTTGAGCCATCCATGTGTGAACACTGTGGGACTGGCGCAGGCTTCTTCCTCTGCCACATTATCTGTTCTCTGCCCCCAGGTACCAAGGCCTGAAGGAGAGCTGTAGTCCTGGCCTTCTCGACCACTTTGCTGCCTCCCACCAGTGCAACCACTACTGTGAACTCTTGGCCCTGAAGCGCCTTGAAGTTCCTCAGCCTCCACCGAAAGGCAAGGGCTCCCGCAGCCCTGTAACGGGCAGGAAGGTTCCGTCAGCTCATTCCAGCCCACAGCTTCAGAAGAAAGGCCTGTCTAGCCCCCAGACCTCCAGGAAAGGATCCGTGAGCCCCAAGAACAGCCGGAAATGCCCCGAAAGTGGAGCGGTGGAGCCGGTGGCAAAACCTAAAGCAGGAGAGAACAGCAAGGCCAGCCGGCGACACTAACAGGCACAGGGGGATCTTCGCTGATGGGCATTGTGTGTACTTGGGGTACGGGGAAGGGGAGGGGTGAACCCAGCGGCCACTTTCTGGCTCCTCCCCTCCCATGTGTGAGGCCTGTGTGTGGTGTTTGAGGGGAAGGGGTTGTGCTGTGCACTGCTCTCTGAGTGGCTTTATCAGGCGTCAGGGAAGCCGAGGACTGTTACAAGTGCAGCGGTTTGGGCCCCCTGTGGAGGCGCGTCCCCCACACGCTCAGCAAAAAGCCACTCCCTGGAGCAGGAGCCCGGCACCCTACATGTACGCCTGTGTGGCTTGACTGCATCTTTTCTGTCATGTGGTAGATGGGAGGAGCCACGGGTTGCCACCACAGCTCCCAGGAAGGGGCTTGGGACTTTGGATGTTCCGACCCGGAGAGCGGTGGTGGCCAGGGCTGGTGCGCTCGGCCGGAGGTCCTTTCCCCAACCGAAAGCTGCTTCGTGATCTCACGAACCGGCTTCCGGCAGGGGGAGGGTCTCCTGGCTGCACTCGCCCACGTTGGCTTCCTCTGCCTGCACACTTGACTCCAGCACTTGGCATTCCCCATCCTGAACCCATCACACGCTGCTTTTCCTGGGGGTGATGTTGGTCATCACCCCACATCCCGACCCTGCTAAGAGTTCTTTGTGCTTTCCTTCCTTCCTTCTTCTTCTTCTTCTTTTTTTTTTTCCTAGTCTTCTCAGCTACCCCTTCTGAAAACTCAGAGATGTTCTTGGGTTATTGGGAGGGTGGGGGGAGGTAAAGCAATGGTGTCTCTTTTCCTTTTTTGCCTTGGTGGAGCGGCTCACCCATCAATGAAAATGTCAAGCGGTTTTCCAGGCTGCCAGAGCAAGAAGAGAGACGGGAAAACAGCCCCGATCACAAGCCTTGCTGAAGCTAGATCGTGTCTCCAGATGTCTCGAGGCGCGACTCACGTCAGTCTGTCTTGGCCATCTGCCATTGGGACTGTCTGGGGGTGATGGGGGTTGGAGTCTGGCAGCACCCGGGGTTCCAAATCGTGTCATTGGGCTTTCTGTGGTCATTGCTATGAAGGCTGTTTTTTCTTTCCTAACAATGCTCTGTTATTAGTAGGCAAAAAAGGGACTGGAAGTTGTTCCTGGAAAAATTCTCAAGATCCAGACAACTGCTTTCCAAGTACCCTGTTCGGTCTTGAAGGCAATATGGTTTTAGGTATCCATAACTGTGACGTAACCTCAAACCGCAGCACCCTTCTTGTTCATGAGCTGCATCTGCCGTAACTTTTGCCAACTGAGCACCTTTCAAATGTTTTTGACTTCAACTCCCAGCAGCCCCCTAACCCGCAGTTCTGCAGTTGGACTAGAACTTCCATCATGCATCTCCCAAGGAGAGAATACATCACCAAGGCTGAACATAAGAACATAAGAGAAGCCCTGCTGGATCAGGCCACACCCCATCTAGTCCAGTGTCCTGTCGCACGCAGTGGCCACCAATTGTCCATAGGCATCCCAAGCAGAGACACGGGCAAACCTTCTCCTGCTCTCCAATCCCAACATATGCCCTTAGAAGCGTCCTGCTTCCCCACCCACCCACCCCCCAGCCTGAAAGATGCACCTAGGCGTTCATTCTAGTAGCCATTGATACATCTGTCATCCACAAATTTGTCTAACCCTGCCTTTGGCTGCGTTCACACCAAAGTTTTAATCTAGCTTCAGTCCCCTTTCAGAGTGGAAGAACATATCAGCAAAGTGATTTATCATTTTCCTTCCATGTTTTCTAACTCAGAGATGGATTTTCTGAGTTAGATAAAGCCACAGCCAAAGAGCTTGTCATTTTGCCAACGGGTTATCTCACTCTGAAAGGGGACTGAAGCTGCATTAAAATGTGTGACCAGGGCCCAGGACTGAATCTGCAAGGATGCGGTAATGCTGTGAAAAATTATGGATTTGGGATTTCAGTTTCTGTGCACATAAAAGCCCATCATTTCATGGAACAAAATACATTACTTGTATTACAATACAATGCGTTTTCTAAAATGTATCAACAAAAGGGAACATTCTCTTTGAGAACTGGCACAAAAGCCAGACACAGAAGACCTGGAAATGAATACTAAACACAGTGGAAACGGAACTTGATCAGATGGGCGGCATATTGGCACAGGCTGGCTTTGACTGGAGTTAGATGAGGACAGAGATGTCAGCTTAGGGATCTGGCACCTTCAAGCCTTGATTAAGACAAAATCAGACTAGAAAGCAACATTTTCTTCTTTGCTGCATGATAATTCACCCTAGTGGAGAGCTGTTTTACTACAAAGAGGGCACCTTTCAGGGTAGAATCAGCAGGCCAGAGTGAGTACTGATCATTCCCATTACTGTTTGGAGCACCTTGGGCGTTCCAGACTCCTGTCACTGAAGGTGCTGACGCGTGTGGTTTAAAAACTGCATTTTCCAGGCTTATATAGGGATTGCCGCACATGTCCATGGCAATCACATTATACTGTCACGATAGTGCACTGACAATGTGTTACCTGGGCACGATCGCTTACCTCGCCTGTCATTTCCTCATGGAACCACTGCTCTTGCAAAAGTACCCGTATGTAAGAAGAGTGCAAAAAACCCAGGGGAAGAAGACCGGTGCTTCCTGCTTCCAGGTATTTTTTGCAAGAGCAACAATACTGCAAGGAAACCACAGACAAGGTAAGAGCCTGGCTTTGCCCTAGGATTTCATCTTCTGTTTGGCAGGGAGAGTGAGAAGCGAATTTCCTTTTGTTTTCTGGAGGCATCCTGATTTTTAGCACAAATTTTCTTGTGCATTTCAGTAGTGGCAGCTGGTGGCAGCCTGGCATCTCAGGGCATGGTGCATATACCTGTCTGGCAACACTTGAGTATAAAGAAGGCTGCAAAATCCTGTTTGGTCCAATGTGCAGGGGTTCAGACTGTGTCCCGTGTTGCTGAGCGCGTGTGTATTTGCCTTTGGTCTCTTCTGATACACTCAGTGATGTTAACGGTTAGTTCAAGTGTTGGAACTAGTGGAAAGAAGCAGATGGAGGCACTGAAGTTCGTGTCCCTGGTTTAGAAGGGAAGTGAGTATTGTGGAGAAGAAGAGAGGAGGAGGTAACATCTGAAATAGGAAGAAACTGAACTTTTAAATCTCTGGCTGTGCTCATGATTGACTTTTGAATTTTGTTCATTCTTTGAGGAAATTGTGGAGATGTAGGTCTGAGAGCATCCCTTTTCTGCGGGACAGCACACATGGGCACCTCGATCTGTTTTAAAATTCCTAAATGCAAAGGTTGGTGCTTGTTTGCTCAGACTGTGTACCCAAATGCATTAAGAAATGGCTCAAAGCAGCTGAGAGGTAGTAGTGTGTGGATAAAGTGTTCCCATCCTGCCTCTAATGTGGATTAGAGGTGGCATGGGAACCCTAGCATGTGGCGCTTCTGTTGCCGGAAACCTGCCTCATCACCAAACTCTGAAGGAACCATGTATAGGATGAGTCCCTGATGGAGAGGCAGGTGCATAAAGACCGTAAGAGGCATGAAAAGAAAGGTAACCCCCTCTGATTGACCCCCAAAATGGGCAAGCATTTTTTTGTTTTAATTGAGCACTCTTCAGAAAAAAAGATGCAGTTGCTGAAAATTTGCTCATCATAAGCAGGAAATTCTTCTGGCCCTCCTGGCTTTTTTCTGAGAAAGGTAGCAGTATCTGCTGCTAACTGGCCTGTGGGATGTGCCACATCAGGTTTACACATATCTGACTCAGCCCCTCTTGTATTTTAAAATATATCCTCCCCCTTTTCTGCCTGCAAGAGAAATTTCTCCCTCTCTCTCCATCCCTTTCTCCCACATACCACACATGCTTACGGTTGCAGGTTGCAATTTTGCTTTAATTACAAAACTGTATTAGGAAAAATAGAAAACTATATTTTTTCCCCATTATACGAGCATCAGGAAAGTACAAAACTAAATTTCTTCTCCATGGGACAAGCGATGGGATTTTTATTCTCTGCCAACTCACTGCAGGGCATTTATGGCATTGCACAGGAGGTGGCATTGTAGTGGCTGCAGCACTGCTGGAGATATGTCACAGAAGAGGCAAAATCCACACTTCCCCAGGCGCCGGCAAACAAGAGCGATCCATTGTTCGCAGCCGATGTGCTGTGAAGGAGAGCGCAAATCACAGAATGTTGACTGTTGCACCCTTGCGTTTGGCCCTTGCCCTTGATACGGACTTCTAACATGTGTGGCAGCTTGTGTTCTTTAAAGAAGCATGTTCAAATGCAATTTTCAGGGTTCGATTCCTGAAAATTTGATTTGAATCTTTAAAATTTGAATTTAACCAAATTCAGTTCGAATTAAGCAAATTTGAATCTATTTGTTCGAATTTTCTATTAATTTGCACTTACAAATGTCAACAACATTTGTATGTGCCTGTACACATCCGTACATGTCCGTATGCAGCCCGTAGTTATCCCGTATGCAACCCGTTTTTGTCTCGTATGGATTGCTATAAATGCATACAGATGCAGGAAAGAATGTGTATGTGAATGTCTGGATAACTTGAACGAATAGATCCAACATTTGAAATTCGTTAGAATCTTTAAATTCGAATTTATGGACATTCAATTTGAATTTGAATGTTGAAATTTGGGCAGATGCGATCGAATTTCGAATACCTTTGATATTTGTGCATGCGCCAGTGTTCCTAGACTTTCCCTGCCCTGAAATCATGTGACAATAGCACTGCGGCATTGCCTCTTTGCTCTGGTGTAACAAGGTGCATCACTGCAATGGGTCTGTTGGGCCTTTGGAGCTTTCTGAGCCCCGCTGACGCGAGTTTCAGATCAGCCACAAGGGCTGGAACAGAATGGAACAAGAATGTTTTGCAAATAAATAAGACGATGCATTGTGGCATGGGTTGCCAAATGAAATACTGAGGGCAAAATCAAACTTTATCCAGAAAACAAAAACCGGGAGCAAACCTATGCTAATAACATTCTTTATGCAGGGCCTGTTTGACTGAAGCATAAGGGTTTTTAAGGGTTTTTTTGTGGGATGTTCATCTCCAGGCGGAAGTTTCCTAAATTGCTTGAACCTATCCTTCAGTTCCTTGCATTGCAAGGGAAAGCAGTGCCATCTGGTGATGACTCTCATGTTCACATGAATCAAAACTTTGCCTCCTGGGCCTCGTTCAGACACAGTATAAAATCAGCTTAAAGACCATCTAAGCATGCAACGTCCTGATGGTTTTTAGATTCTGTACCTTTTCTGGATTAAAGTGTCTGAAAGTGAACTAAATTGTATGCAGATTAAATGAGTCCCCAGTCCTGCTCAGAGAAATAGCCCGTTTTATTTTGCAAAGTGGGAACAGAGAAGGGGACTTTTGGGGGATGGAACTGTACTTTTGAGGGCATTCTCCCCATTTCCTCTTATCCAACTGTAAGTGTGCTACTCGGGAGGCTGAGAACGTCACCGTTGGGAAGGGACAAGAGAACAAAAGGGAAGACACGGAAGAAGTTCTTCCATATCTGCTTCGTCTTCCTTTCTCTCCAGTCCCTGCAAGGAGGACAATGTACTCTCCGTTCCCTTTCTGCTGCATCCGTGTACATAAAAGCACAACGTATAGTCCTTTTCCTCTTGTCAACGAATACGGGAAACACATTTCCTTTCATTCACTACCGTGAATATTAATTTCCTCTCTCGCTTCCCTCATTTCACTGTACTCTCTGCCATTAAGTGCTGCTTTGTGTTTGCAAAGTAGCGCGGAACCGTTATTATAATGAAAAAAGGAAGGGAGCCTGGGCTGTTTCCTATACCTCCCCGGGTTTCTTGACAGGGACATGGGAAGCAGAGGCGATCTGCCGAACTCTGGCCTCAGTGGCACAAATATAGATCTCCTCTGTCGTTGCCCCTTTTGCCACACTCTCCAACAAAGTGGAGAGTCTCAAAGTGGTGCAAAGCCACTATTGTAACAAAAAAAAGGGGAGACTGGTCTTTAAGCATGACTTGTAGACACAGACAAATGTTGTACTAGGGTGGATACAACATGGAAGGGGAGTAGGAACAAAGAGTAAATGAAAAGTGCTGCCAAAGGACTCCATGTTCTGATGAGGTGGCAGGTAAATATGGAGGGTGGAGTTTGAATTTCCCACCTCAATGAAGTCACGGTTTGAATGAACAGACCTGTGTCCAATTGCTGACTGCATGAGGAGGGGTTTTTGGTGAGAGGAGCAGAGAAAATGGGGGTTTTCTATGCTGAACACAGAAAAATGAAGAGTGGAAGTGAGCAAGTCTGTTTTGAGTCCACATTATAAGGCAGCTATGGAAATGATCTACAATCGTACTGGGTGATTATTTGCAGAGAAGTTGGGATTATCCTTGCTGTGTTGGAATGTGGCCCTTGTGGTTATATGGTTATCTTTTACCTTTTCTGCACTAGTCTTTACTCTGGATTATATCCTGGAACAGGGTCTTGCTGTCTGCACATGGCAAGTAGTTTTCCTTCTAGCTCTAGTGGTAGAAGCATTTCTTTCTGTCGCCACTTCTTATATGGTCATCATCTTTATATCTTTGTCTATTGGATTTGTTCTTGGCCAGTAAACATGCAACTGCTTTCTGCCTTCAAGATACAATTCCTGACCTCATTTTCATTAGGGGGAAAAATGAAATGTGGTCAGATTATCCTTTTGGGATTGTTTCTTGTACTGCCTGCCGCTCAGCAGTTCCTTAATTTTATGGAGCTTCATTACCAAACCTAGAAGACAGTGCATACCATAGTGATGGATTGAATATCCGATTCCTTGGCTTGATTCATTTTTGTTGGATGCATATGTGCTGCTATGGATCTTTGCTAGTCCTTGTTATCAGCCCAATAGCCTTTCTACATCAAGAGGACGCTGTAACATCTTGGGAGCACTTGAAAATAAAGGGCAACATTATATGGTGTGAGCACGGATTGCTTCTGGAATTGCTGCACTCTGAAGTCACCATCAGAGTATATTGATGTTCAGTCTATAAGGAATTGGGTTATTCTGTGCATCAGGGGCTCAGGTGCACCTTTTTAAGGATGTTGGTGTGCTTATTCTGGGCAACAGTCTCAAAAAAATGGGGCATTAATTTATTTATCCCTTTGGAGTATTTGTTCTTGTGAGCTTCCCTATTTCTACTCAGGTTTTTGTCTGGTGAGATGTCTTTTTGGTTCTGCAGCTGTGCGCAAGGAGGGACTGAACCCCCAAATCTAACATTCCAATAACGCACTGTAGCTCTTGCATGGGTGCTACAGTGCATAAGTCTTGAATGGCCTCAAAGTTGTGAGAGGTGTGTTTGCTTCAATCCCCTGGTATTAATAATCAAATCCCAATATATGTTGCTCTTTCCTCCATTACTTGCATCTGTCTGGGCTTCCAAGTTTTGTGTTTTTGTCTCTTGCAAGCAAGAGACTTGTGATTACACGTTGTTGTCTTGCTCAGCTTCTGTATCATATGCCTTGGGTACCTCAAGGATACTACATGGGCAGAACTCTGATTTGATAGACAAAAATTTGAAGCTACCATAGTCAGTATACTTGGAATCTTAATTCAGTCATGTGTGGAGGATCCATTTACTGCTTCTTGAACTGTAAAAAGTGCCCAGCATTTGACAAAGTCGGGGCTAAACAAACATGGGTCATTGATCAAGATGAGTCAGGAGCTGAGAACCAGAGCTGAAGAACCAAGGACAGTGGCAGAAATCATGAGCAGTGCTAAATATTGGCCCATCAAGCAAAAGTCCAGCTGAGACCAGTTCTGAAATCTTGAGTGAGTCCCAAGGCCAGAAGTCAGAAGCCTGATGCCAGGATTGAAAAAGGATTCCAGAATTAAGGCGTAAACCAGAAGTTAGGACCAAAGAACAAAGGTGAGGAGTGTACCAAAGTGAGAAGGAGGATGCTTAGGTGAGGATCCATCTTCACCTAAGTCCATCTTACCCAGTAGGGCTCAGTGACCAGAGTTGTTGGGCTGAACCAGTTCAGGGTCTAAATGGTTACACAGATGGTTCCCAGTCTAAATCCCAGGAACTCTTGGTGGGTCATTCTAGAAATGTTGGAATTTAGTGAATTGCAGCATCTGTCTTTGGGTATTTCTGGGCAGCTTCTTTCATGGCAAATGCCAAGTTTGTCAGATGCCTTCTTTGCCCCTAGTGTTGTAATGTCACTGTTTAGCCTTTCCTGTGGCTGTGGTCCTTAGTCTTGTAATGCACCTGGGAATTTTCTGCACAGCAGCCATGTTGTCTCTTCTGCTGAATCTGCTTCAGATTTTAGGTTACTATCCAGAGACGTTTTCGCACGGGCGAAAACGGAACGCGAAAAAGGCAGCTGTGGACACGTCATCCGCATTGGCCGCGCGCGCCTTGCGTCCCGACGTGTCCAAAGCTGCCTTTTTCGCGTTCGAAATGTAGAGCACTTCTAAGTGCTCTACACGCGTTCCAACGCGGACGAGCCGTCCGCAGGCGTTCGGGAGAAGAAGCGTTCGCGCCGCTTCTTTCTCCCGATCGCCTGCCGGCTCGCCTCCGACGCCGCGCGGCTTTGACAATCAGCTGTTTTTCAAACAGCTGATTGTCGATCTGCCTCGGCGGCCGCCGGCGCGCCCCTGGCCGGCGTTTGCCGGCTAAGCCAGCTTCGGGCGCTTTCCCCATTCGCACACAGACGCTCCGGAACGCGTTCCGGAGCGTCTGTGTGTGAACGGGGAAAGCGCCCGAAGCTGGCTTAAGCTTTCCGCCTGAACGCGTTCGGTTTCGAACGCGATTCAGTGCGGAAATGCCTCAGGTCGTGACTCTCATTGAAAAAGTCACCATATCAGTGCAAAATCTACTCCTCTGGCAGATGGCAAGAAGTTGCCTTTTCCAGGGATTAAGCAAGAACATAAAAGTATAAGTGAAGCCAAAGTCCATCTGCTCCAGCATCCTTTCTCACACAGTGGGCCAACAATTGCTTATGGGCATCTCAAGCAGATGATAAAGGCAAAACCATCCCCTGCTCCCAACTCACTCCAAATGACCTTCAGAGGCATCCTGCCTGTCTCTCCAACCTGGAGGCAGTACCTAGGCATCCATTCTAGAAGCCATTGATTCTCCATGAATCTATCTAATCGTTTTTTAAAGCTATCCAGGCTGATTGCTGTCATCACCTCTTCTGGTAATAAATCCCAAAGACTGATGACACACTGGATGAAGAAATTCTGACGCTGGACCTTCTTTGAGTTTGTCTTCACACTGTACTTGCTTGCTCGAGGCCTGTGGTTCCCCTTGCACACATCACAAAGTTACATGATCACACTTGCTGTCACTGAGCGTAACAATACACACATCCTTTCTTTGACAGGAGTTGTGGGATCACATTAAGTGAGTAGGATCACGCTGCAGATGACCCGGATATCTAGCCGGAATTGTACGATTTGCCCTGCTGGGTTACTGCAAAATGCCTTCATTTGTCTCTGTTCAGCAACTTGTCAAGGTGGCATCACAACCACCTGACGTGCCATTTTGTGCAGAAATCTAACAGTCTTTCACGAGCTTTCGCACGTACTGTGAAAATGACTCAGTTTGCCGCATTCCTGGATATGGTCCCCTAATGCCAGGTGTGACTTCTTGCATTTCATGCCAAGAGCATCTCCTGGTAACAGCAGAAAGCTACTTCTCACCAGCTACTTCTACAAGGTGCTACATTGATTTCAAGCGATCTGTTAATCATACGATCTTCCTGTTTTTTGAGGCAGGGAAAAGTCTAGTGGTAAAGTATCCAGCTAGAATTGTCTGCGGCCGTATTCAGACATAACAGAGGGATCTCGGAGAGACAGCGTGTGGACCTTGTGTCCCCAACGCTTCTCTAGCACAAAGTGTTGAGGGAGAGAGGGGCAGACCGGTGTGTGAACAGTCCCACCAGTCTGCTCTAATGCCATGTCCAGAGATAACAACAGCGACGCCTCAGAGGTGCCTCAGACCGTGTGTGGCCCTTGTGTTCCCAACTTTTCTCTAGTCCACTTGTGTTAGCACAAAATATCCATAACGGGGAGGGAGGGGCAGATGACCATGTGATAAGGCCACCACAGAGTCGTCTCTTAGTGCTGTTTTCAGACACAATGAAATAAGTGCCTCAGAGAAACCATGTGTGGCCTTGTGTTCCCAGCCTGTCTCTATTCCACTTTTTCTACCACAGGATGTTCATAAGAGGAGGAAGGGGGCAGGCTGGTGCCTGAATAATCTCACCTCAAAGGATTCTTTGGAGCTGTTTTCAGAGATAACAAGAGATGCCTCAGAAACTCCTCAGAGTGGCAGCATGTGGCCCTCATGTTCCCAAGCCTAGCACAGATCACAGCCTGTGAGTAGCCAAGTGATAATTCACGGACCCCCGAGAGCCACAGCCTCAGGGTCATATCCAGGCAGTTCTGATTGCATTCACTCCAGCTCCCCTGTCCTCCCTCCCATCTTTTGTTTTTGCCTTTTTATGGTGGCTTCCCCATGCACTTTATACTCCGAATCAAATCTGAATTCGACTCGGAGCTACCCCGTGCAAAGCCCCCAAACCGGGCTACATGTGGAACAAATCACCTGTGGTTCGGGAGGCAAGCCCGGATTATTTTGGAGGCTTGGGGATGCTCCTGGGTTATTAGGTTAGGAGATTGACACTCACGTCATTAGCAGGCGGATTGCACGTCCTGTGCTCGCCGTTCCTGTCCTGTGCGTTGGGGATCGCAACTGCTGGCCATTTTAAAAAAATCAAACAGCATAAAATAACTGATCGCCCCAGTTTGACTGGTAAAGATGCAGTGATGAGGGGGTCACTGTTTAATGCCCAGCAGTTGCAACCGGGGAAGGGGTGTTGGGTGGGATTTCCCTGCCCGCACTCCTATCAGGAGAGAGGGGGTGGAGAGAAAAAGATGTGGTTTCCCCATGCAGGGGTTTAGCGCAATTTGCATGGGGACAGATGTATTCAACTTGAGCCCGTGATTTCGCCAATCGCGTGGGGATGGGTCAATTCGAACTGGACGCTATATTGGGAATATCCCGAATCTAATCCAAAGTAAATGGAGTGCATGGGGACAGGCCCTATAACTCTCATAATTTGGAAAATGCCCCCTACCCATTTCCCTCTGATTCCTTAAAAAACGAATGCTGGAAAAAAACCAACAGGGCATCAGATTTATCCCCTATTGCCACAGAAGAGGAATGCTCACCTGGCGAATAAGTCTTTGCAGCATGTGTAGACAGCGTAGCTGGTTGAGGTGAGGTTTGTTTTGTTAAAAAAGTCTAGGCAATCCGTCACTTCTCCTCTGGGCACATAAAGGATACCTGTGGAAGGTGAAGAGTCCAGAGAGAAGTAAGAAGCTCTCTTGACAACTATGAGTTAAGAGGTTTCTTATAGAGGTTGGTGGCTTCTATTAAGAAAATGCCCACGTCTTAGGGCTGGTGTTTGGTCTCTCGTGGTTCTGATATACTTAGAAGGGCTGTGGCCCCAAAGTTTGAATGTGCAGAAATATTAGTAACATTTGTTATTTGTCCAAACTTGGACATTCATACATGAATTGAATGTTTCGACATTCATATATTAACATTTGTATGAATACAAATGTTTCCAGACATTGGTACGAATAGTTTGCACATTTCTTAAACTGGCGAGGTGGGAAAGCGGCTGCGTCAGTCACATCTGCAACGGATCCAGATTGCATTCAACAGGGATCGAGAGCAGATTAAAAGTGGATTCAGGTTGTATTTGACACTTTCAGAGCACAGATATGTTACGGGATATTTATTGGATATTCATACAAAGACATTCGTATTGAATAGAATGCTACCACATTCAAAGGTAATCTATTTGAATGAATACGGATTTTCTAACATTCAGTTCGTTACGAACCGAATGTCAGCTCCATCCCTACCCCAAAGCCCTTTCTGCACTGGGCCTTATTATGAATTATATCCCAGAATAGAGACTTGAAATTTGCATGCTGTTGCAGACTCTGGCAAGCTCAGGGCTGCTGTACTTTGTACAGGAATGCAGACAGCAGGTTCCTATTCCCTGATATAATCCAGTATAAGGTCCCGTCCAGTTTGCTTGGTTGATAGTTCAGTGTTCCACTTCTCCATTTATGCATGCATTTCACAGATCGGGCCAACAGAGGGCCTTTTTGTTCCTTCCTCTGACCTGTGAAAAACCTTTGCATATTTTGAGAATTTACGAGGTGGACAGATGGGCACCTTGTTTACATAATTACAGGTGCTCACGAGAAACACGGAGACACAGCTTGATTTTGGGGGTGGGGGAGAGGTTGAGTCCTCTTAACAAGGGATCATGCACAAGTATTGGGTATCACGCAATTCACAGTTGCGCTATAAATACCAGCCTGATGTTCATGCGCAGGAGAAGTGGAGATGTTCAAAGATGGGCTGTCATTCTGATATATAAAGATGCAAAGTTGAGGAGTTTGTGGCCTTTTAGATGCTATTGGACTGCATATCCCATGGGACCTTTCTGCACTGGGCCTTATTCTGGATTATACCCAGAACAGGGACCTGCTGTCCGCATGGTAGTGCAGACAACAAAAGGGCCTGCTGTACTCTGTGATAGCATGCAGAGATTGGGTTCCTGTTCTGGGATATAATGTGGACTAAGGCCCAGTGCAGAAAAGGCCCATATGCCATCCAACTATTGGTTATGCTGAATATAGCACAGAAGTCCAGACTTCTTAATACTGTGGATCAGAATGCGCAGCCAAGATCAAGCCGTCACACATGAAGACCAATACTTCGTAGTGGTGTTGCATTATGCCAATGCTGTTATGAATTTACTTAATGCTAATATAGCAGCACTCCCCGCACAGCATTAAGAAACTTTGAATCTTCCCGCCAGCCCGGATGGAATGGCAAGAAGAGCTGACAAGAACAGGGAGGGCAGCTCAACTCTGATTGGCTGCCTCATCCCATGTGACCACACATGCCAGTCTCAGCTCTCGCAGCTTCCTGTGAGGAAGCTACGGAATACGGATCTGCACGAATATTCAAAAATTTGAATATCCGATTCAAATCCGTTGAATGTTGACATTAGAACTGGAATCGGATTTTGAACATCCAAATTTGCACATTCAAACTCAAATCAGATTTTCAAATGATTTGAAAGGGTAGATTCCTATCTGTTGATTACAAATCTGCACAAAACGTATACGTAGCTTGCGCTTAAAATACGCAATTAAAACAGGATGCATATGGGATAATAAAGAGATGTGTACGGATTTTTACAGAATTCATACAGATACGTATAACAGATACGAATGTTGTCGACATTCGTATCTTTAAATACGATTCTAACATTCGAATGAATGGATTTGAATAATCCAGATTCGAATCGGATTTTATGACATTCAGATCTTAAATATCTGAATCAAATCGGATTTTTTTGACATCTGAATCTACACGGATTGGAATGTCAAAATATGTCCATGAACATTGCTACTACGGGAGGCTGCTCTATTCCGGATGGAGGCATATGGCTTCGTAGCAGGTAAGCTGCAATTCTCCCCTTCACTGCGGATTTATTCCACCAGTCTGGAAGGGCTGGACGAATGAACAAGCCTCATTTTTTTGTTGTTGTTGTTACTGTTTTCTTGGTGTTCATCGCTAGGTCTGCTCTGTCCTTTTTATGTGTTGATTTTTAAAAAATTTCCATTGCAGAATTCTTCACTATTTTGATGCCCAAAATGCGTTTAATGCAAACTTGTTTTGCTATCCCAAAAGCTATGTAAAAATATATGCATTTTATATGAAATATATATACTTTTGTACGCAGCTGAACTGAAACCAAAAATCCATCAATGTGCACAGTCTCTAAACTCCTGTCCGTACCTGCAAGGCTGGCGTTCATCATCGAGACGCAGGCCCCGGTGAATAGAGCTCGCACAACAATGCTGGAGAATTCACTCTTGCGATGTGGAGCCATGGATGCTTTTTTAAAAAGCAGAAGAAAAACAGAAGATGAGCAGGATTGACTGAACCAGATTAACTTAAGACTGAGACCTGCGTAGGTTTGTGCAAAATCAGATTCACATTTGCAAATCCAGTGGAATGTTTTGTATTTGCAAATACATTTGCGCAGAAGCGAAAATTCAGCTCTTTGCATATACAAAACGTTCATCGAAACAAATAGGCTGTTGCAGTTTGAATAGACATTCATGTTTTGTTGTGCTTTGGGTGATGAAAAGTGCAAAAAAAAAAAAAAACCATGCAAACTTCCCCCTCCCGGTTTCTCGATTATACAGTTCGACGATGAAACGAACTAACAGGTTTTCACTTCAGTGGCAAAAATAAACATGCAATTTTTTCCATTCACACCCCTAACCCTGCTGTGAAGCCATTTTAACACAACACATAACCATGTTTTCTCCTGCCAAGCCCTAGGGAATTCCGAGATCGCTGAATCTTCTCTTCTTGGAATCTGCATTTTCTACATGGGCCAACTTACCTAAGCCTCCCAGCATGATCCCGATGGAGCTTAGATTGGCAAATCCACACAGTGCATAGGTGGTGATGATTTCCGCTCTCTCCTGGTGAACAAGAGAAAAGAACACAGCCTTAGTCATGTCTATTGGGCTGGTGGTTAGAGCGCCGGACTCTTAGCTGATAGTCTCCCGGTTCAATTCCGCACGCCTCCACGAAGCCCTCTGGGTGACCTTGGGCTAGTCCCAGCTCTCTTTCTGGGCTCTCACAGCCCCACCTACCTCACAGGGTGTCTGTTGTGGGGAGAAGAACAGAAGGTTTGTCAGCTGCTTTGAGTCTCCTTAATCGTTGAGAAAAGTGGGATATAAAACCAAACTCTTCTTCTATTGTGGATGCCAGCTTCTACCCCTGTGCGGTAAATTGCAGGGTCCAGAGTTGAGATTAGTCTGAAATGAGGCACGGAAGCCTTTCTGCACTTTGCAGAAAAGTGCATCCCGACTAGCATGCACTAGCATTCACACTTGTGAATGCTAGTACATGCCAAACCAATTCCTCACGCACCCAGACACTCACCTGTGTCCAGTTGCGTATCCAAACATTGCCATCTTCTTTGCACCAGCTGGCATGACTACGCATGTGCCAGCACCATCACCGGGATGACAGTGATGTGCCGCGCATGCACATGGTCACATTGGGGGTTACCTGACATGCCAACGTGCTTGCATAGTAGGTCAACTGAACTGGAAGAGGTGTAGATGGTCTGGCAGCTGGCCGGCAAAGGTAAGCCTTGGGTCAGCTTTGGGATGCGTGTGCACCACCACTAGTAGATGCTGGTGTAGCTTCTAGGAAGGCAGATGTTCCTTACTAGGAGTTACCCCGGCGTGTACTAAGAGGCCAAGTGTCAATTGGCCTCTGATGCGTTGCAAGCCACAGTATGTGGGCTTCTTCTGCAGGGTGATAGTACTTCTCAACTTTGCTTTGCTGGTCATGTGTTTGGAAGCTCACACCAATGTCTTGTTAGCAGTATGCCACACCCAGGAGGCAGTGAATGCAGCATCCATCTTAGAATGCCAACAAATGCTTTCTCTTCCTGTCTTTGGGTTCCTCTTTGACATAGGGGAGATACCACTGGCCAGAACCTCTCACATGTTTTCATTTTGGGGAGGGTGCCCCATTGTCATCTCCTGGAGAACATGACACCACTGGATCTCGTGAGAGATCAAAGAACAGGATAAGCAGCCTCAAAGCCATGACTCTTCCTGTTTGCAGAAGAATCCATGTCACAAGGATTGTCAGTGACTTTCTCCCTGCGGACAAACGAGTGGCAAGGAATCCATAAATGCAGAATGCTGGTGTCTTTCCAGTGGGTTGTCAGCTCTTCTGTGTGAGGCTTTTAGACCCTTGTGCTATCAATAGAAAGTGCTTTTTTATTGTTCTCTGTTGGTTTCTGAGTAGTTCCTCTCAAACGTCACCCTTACTTGTTTGGCTTCTGATCTTTCAAAAATAAATGTCACGCTTGTTTTACTATAAAAAAATTGACTCAGTAGCCATCTGTTGGGGGCAAGCGTACAGAATGAAGAAACGATAGCAAGTCTATAGCACTGGATTGAACCAGAGGCACCTGAGTAATGTGGTGATGGAGAAGAGCATGCTTGGTCATTAGGAGAAGAGCTGGGTGGAATCAATCCTTAGATGAATCCTTAGACGAGGTGCCAAGGGTTCCTCCAGACATGGGTTAAAACCTGTGATTTTCTTGGGATTATATTGGGAATGCAACACATATCCATGGCATTACCAATATAGTCCCAAGATATCGAGTAGGGATGTGCATGAATACTGGTAACATTCAAAATTTGTATGAATTTGTCCAGATTTGGACATCCAAATTTGAATCGAATGTTTGCACATTCAAAGATTGACATTTGACTTTGAATCAAATGTTTCAGAACATTTGTACGAAGCTTCATGAAATACTTGAACTTGGTAGGTGGGAAAGCGGCTGTGCCAGTCACATCTGCGATGGATCCAGAGTGGATGTGAAGTGGATTGAGAGCAGATTCAAAGTGGATTCAGGGTGGATTTGATGCCTTCAGAGCAGATACATAGGGGATACGTATTAGATGCGTAAGGGATTTGTATCAAATTTGTATCAAACTTTTGTATTGAATTTGAATCCTACCACATTTGAAGGGCATCTTTTTAAATGAATAAAGAAAATTTCCATTCGATTCAATATGAATTGAACGCCCCCAAAAAAACATTCATGCACATCCCTAATATCGAGGTGATATGCCAAAAGTTGCTATTACAAGAAATCTGGTGATGATGCTGGATTTCCTGTAATAGCGATTGCTTACCTCTTTCTGCTGGTTTCTTGTGTTATTGTTCCTTTTCCAGATACCTGGATGTAAGTCAAGCATGGGAAAATAAAGCAAAGAGAAGTGGCTAGGGGCTAATATACGTGTGTGTGTGTAGAGAGAGAGAGAAAGTCAGAGTTCCATTAACAAGCTTTCCTCCCAGTGTCTAGTTCACTTACTGAAATCCATTGCCTCTGTGTCCCATTCCACTCCGGCAGGCCTTCCAGTCGCTTCTGCTTGTAGCCTGACAATTGCTGATAAGCCACAAACTCATTCAAAAAAAACTTGATTCCCAGCAGTTCAGCCACCAGTGGTGCATCCTCCCAGCTGGCCCCTAGCAAGAAAGCCAGAGGCACCAAGACATAGGAGCAGATCAACTGGAAGATGGAAAAAAGTCTTGTAAATAAACCCCAATTGTCAGCCTAACCATTGCATATCTCCTGCTAGAGCCATCTTTTTCGCCTGCCCTCACTTCTCCAGCCATAGCATCTAGGTCTGCCACAATTTCTTCTGCGAAACTGACCTTACTTTCACCCTGACCCAACTGAGTTTCTTGACAGCAGTCTAAGTAAATACAGTTCTCCATCGCGATATTAAAGGGAGAATGGGGCTCAGAGAAGCTGCAGGCATCCAAATTAGACATTCTGGAGTTCTCACCCCCATGTAATATATGTGTAGGGGCATTCCCATACAAGATTAAATGCAAATCGAGTCTGTTTTTGGGATTGTCTGGTTTTATTTAATTTTTTATTCTCAGACTTTATGAGGACTATCCTGCTAAAATCTGCAGAAAAGTCCCCAGAAAAACTGTTCTCAGTCCCGTTTTGGCACCCAGCCTGCTTCCCACCCCCCTTTGGGAATGCTACCAGACTATCTGGAGAGGAGATCAGCTTTTTGGACTGCTCCCCCACATGATTCTGCCCAATGCCTGCCGCGGATGGCTGTGATTTCATATCTGGGAAAGTCTGCCTCCACCCCTTGCCATCCCTGCAAAGCTAGCCAGAGATTTTTTTAAAAAAGGCTTGAATCTTTGAACACACAGATTTTCCCTTGAATGCCACTACAATTACGAGAGGTACATTTGTAGCAACTAGCAATCGCAGAGTGCAGGGAAACTTTAAAACCACAAGCCTCTGTTTATGAGAGATACATTTGTGGCAACAATCACAGAGAAGAGGAAAAGTTTTAAAACCAGGAGCATCAGATCTGAAAGGGAGAGTGATTGCTTTGTGATTGCCCTGTGTCTGTTTTTTTGCTCAGCTGATTCTGAGCAAAAGGGGCGGAGATGAAAAGATCCTGTTTCTCTGTGCTGGGGATTTGTGCAGTCTGAATGGGAACTGCAATATTCAAATTGAGCCCACGTTATCGTTAACGAAATGGGAACAGCCAGAATGTGCACTCGGTTCTGAATCTGGATTAAAATAGTCCAATCCGAAATAAAATAATCAAGTGGGGACGTGGCCTTCATAAGAGGTACCTGGAAGGAGAGTTGAGGCACGTTGACCATTCCCCCAAGCCAAGCAAGTGTAGCGTTGATGAACTCAAGCACAGCCATGAAAGCTATGAGATTGGCAGCAATGTTGGCCACCAGCCCCACAGAGATAGCAGCTCCATTTCCAGCAGCTTCCAGAACATTCTTCTCCTCCCTGTATGAACAGATCACCAGAAATGGAAACTGAGGAGACCACTGAAGAACTTCCAAGACTATCCTTTCCCAACCTAGCATCCTCCAGATGTTCTTAAGAGCCCTACTTGTGGAAGTACCAGCAGGTACAAAGCCTGATGGGATTTGATGGCTAGGAACATCCTGAAGGCTTCAGGTTGGAGATGTTTGGTCAAATAATGTGGAGGTGTTTGGCCTAGTAATGTCACTGGGAACATGAGATGTGTGTGTGTGTTTTGAGAATTTTTTTTAAAAGTTCATCTTTCCTTGCTTATTGTAATCCTGGAGACTTTCAGTTATGTGCTTTGGCCTCTGAAGGACCATTGATGGAGCACTTCCAAGACTATGGGTCTCCTCCTGCTGCCACAACTGCTCCAGTAAGTTCTGCTTTCCACAGTGTCAAGAACTAAGATTGGTAGCTTGGGACTCCCTGGTTCCCCCAACCTCCCATTTTCTACAAGTGGCCATTAGTTGCAGAAGGTGATTTTGCATTCCCTAGTGCTTCAGTTCACAATCTTGCATCCCTTCCGGAGATTCCACTCACCCTTTTGCAATCTTCACCTCTTCTTGCCCCAGAAACTTAGACTTTTCCACTTCTGGGTACACAAGCTTAGCCATAGCTAAAGCACAAGGTGCTGCCATCACAGAAGAAGCGATCAAGGATGAGGCATCAATCTGCAAAGAGATTCAGAGGAAGCTCCATGTAGGAATCCTGCTTATAGCACAGGGCTGTAGAGTAATAGGAAGGAAGGCAGATTCAGCATCACCCAGGGCTCCACCATCCACAACCAGGCTCAAAACTGCTGCAACCTAGTAGCTAGGATAACATGCAGAAGGATATTTGAATATCAGCAGCCCTGGATGGAAAGGGATGCTACAACCAGGTACGGCAAGAGGATGCTTCTAAAGGCCATTTGCTGGGAGTCAACAGCAGGTGAAGGTTTTGCCTTTGTCTTCTGCTTGAGATGCCCAGAAGCAACTGGTAGGCCACTCTATGAGACTGGATGCTGGACTAGATGGACTGTGACCCAATTTAGCAGGGGTCCTCTTAAGTTCTTAAATAACTTTGGGAGCAAGTGCACTTCAGAAAGTCCTGCCCATGCCTTAAGATCTGGAGGGGAGGCCCTCCAGGTTGTCCTACCATCCTCAACAGCAAAAAGGGTAGGCACCCAGGAGAAGGCCTTCTCGGTGATGGCCCCTAGGCTATGGAATGGCTCCCTTCACTGTACATGTTTAGGAAGGCAATGAAGACACAACTCTTTGCCCTGGCCTTTGGTTAAATGGTGATACACTTTCCCTTCCCACTTGCAGACACTTGTTTTAATATATACTGTTTTTGTTTTAATAATGTTTGATTTTAAATGTTGTTACCCGCTCTGAGACCTTTGGGTATAGGGTGGGCTAGAAATACAGCCAGCCAGCCAGCCAGCCACCAACCCAGCCAGCCAGCCAGCCAGCCAGCCAGCCAGCCAATCAATGTGATTTCTGCACAACCGAGGGGGCCACAATAGGGAAGACCCTCTTATGTGCTTCTCCCCCCTTTGTTGAAGGTTGGCTAGAACTGCCTAACCTTGGAAGACCATTGAGTGGGTTAGTGTGAGCTGATATGGCAATGCACTTATGAAAAAGTCTTCTTGCCTGTGTCTATGAGGTGGGAGTCAGCCTCACTCTCTATATGCTTTACTCACTCCAAATGAAATATAAGCTCCCATCACACTTCCAGCAATGGTGGCAAAACCGCCAGTCATCACAGCGTGGACTTCGGACCGTGTCATATCCTGTAAGTACGGGCGGATGAGGAGGGGTGCTTCTGTCTGGAGAGAAGGGTGGAAAACGTAAGAGAACTTTCATAGCAAGTTTAAGGTGCACGCTTTCTCTCTTTGAGTTAGAGTTCTTACACTAGTCGCCAAAATAATTCATAAGAACAAAACAGGACTGCCTGAAGACAAAAATTCAATAATATGGTTCCATAAGAGATTACTGTAGGGATGTACAAGAATATTCGAAACATTCAAAATTTGAATTTGGACTTTCGAATTTGAATCGAATGTCTATACAATCATTTTTAACATGTGAATAAATTTCAAATCTTTCGAATCATTCATACAGATTATTCGGACATCTGTATGTGAAAGTATCTGTATTCATGAGCTATGTATCTGTACGCATCTTATTCGTATCTGTATGAATTTGTATGGATATGTACGGGACGCAAACTGGATGCATACGGGATAAAAACGGGATGCGTATGGACACATGTTGTCGGCATTTATGAATCGAATATTAGTACAAATAGATATGAACGTATTCAAATCAAATTGAATGTGAATACATTTGAATTTTAAACATTCAAACTGATTCGAATCTTTGGATATTCAGTTGCATTCGTGCGCACAGTCAGAAATTAGGAGGCTAAATTTTTGCTGAAATGGCTGTTTAGAGGGAAACATTAAAAGCAATACTATAAAGAATGGAACCATTATAAATAATATTCACACTTTTTTTAAAAAAATGGGTGTTTTCAAGGTCCCACATTTCCATCAGCCCTCTGATATTCCTCATTCCTACATTTTAGACAGCGGGAGCAGATGGCAGAATTTAATTGAGACTGGGGTTCCATACAGAATTCCAAGAAACTGGAGTGACGAACACCCAAAATTGGAGTGACAAACACCTAAAAGCCCCCCCTAAGTTGGATCAATTTAGGGATTTGCACGAATATTCGTAGGCATATGAAATTCGATCGAATGTGCCAAATTATGACATTCACATTCAAATAGAATGTCCAGAAATTTGAATTTAAACATTTGAATTGAATTTTGAATTTCAGGACTATTCATTTGAATTATTTGAATATTCATGTGTGTGCAGGTTACTACACGATGCATACTTGAAGATCCACACCTTTCCTGCATCAGTACACATTTGTACAGATCCGTACGGGATGAAAATGGGTTGCATACTGGATAACTACAGGATGCATACGGACGTGTGCAGACATGTATAGATGTGTACGGATGTCAGGAAGATGCATACAGGCATCTACGCATCTTGTCGACATTCGTAAGTGAAAATTCGAATCAAAAATTCGAACAAATAGATTCGAATTTGCTTAATTCAAATTGAATTTTGTTAAATGTGAATTTCAATAATTCGAATCGAATCACATTTTTGATTATTCGAATCAACTCAAATAGAATGTTTAAAAAAAAATTCTTGGACACCCCTAGATCAAGCCGTGTGCTTGTTGCTAGAATGGAGAAGAGACCCATCTCCATGGTGTCCACACCCAAGGAGATGAGGAAAGGACAGACTGACATGCAGCGCCCAGGAACTGTTCTCAACCAAGCAAGCAGGAATTAGTCCTTCAGCTGGCAGTGAATACAATGGATGCCTTCAATCGCAGGCAGAAGAGAAGAACTTAGAAGAGCCACAAGCTTTCCCTGAACAACAGACAACCTTGAGATCCTGGCTTTTAGAATGATTTTGCTCGCTGGCTGATTAGAACTTTTTGTTTGGTGAAGGATCAGTGCAGAGGCGCTTACCATCCCGACAAATATATTCCCAGCCACGCTAAGCGTTTCTGTGGCTGCTGTAGCCATGGTGATCTGCAGAAGCCAAGACAGCTGCAGGAAAGAACCAGAGATTGTTAGGTTGCTACAAATGAAAACGAAGCTCAGTGCAAGTCAAGCATCCCTCTTGGTTGCTGCTTCTCTCCTTTCCACAGCCTCCGAGTGTAAGCAAGTGCTGATAAAAGAACATAAGAGGAGCCCTGCTGGATCAGGCCACAGCCCATCTAGTCCAGCAATCCATCCCACACAGTGGCCCACCAACTGCCCATGGGCATCTCAAGCAGAGACAAGGGCAAACCTCCTGCTCTCGCATCCCAGCAAATGGCTTTAGAGGCATCCTGCTTGTCCCCCAAGCCTGAAAGATGCACTCAGGCATCCATTCTAGGAGCCATTGATATATCTGTCATGCATAAATTTGTCTAACCCTTCCTTAAAGCCATCCAGGTTGGTTGCTGTTACCACCTCTTCTGGCAGTGAATTCCATAGACCGATGACCCTCAGGGTGAAGAAATTTTTGTCTGATCCAACTCTCCTACCCATCAACTTCACAGATGCCCCCGGTTCTAGTGTTGTGTGGCAGAGAAAAGAAATTTTCTCTACCCACCTTTTCTATATCATGCATGATCTGTAACTTACCTGCTCTTGAGGAAGCAATTGTGTTTAAAATAACAAGGGGTTTTGCCCCTGTTTTACTCCCTCTCTCCAATGCCATTGGTAGATGTTGGCAGACTGGTCTCCACTCTGCAGCACCACTGGCTTTCATCAGAGAGTGGGTTTCTTCTTTGCGGCACCACTGACTTATGCTGGTAGACTGTGTCCCTGCCTGTCTCCTGACCTTCAGTTTCCCACAGGTGACAATTGCTGGCCTAACGTAATTTTGAATTCTGGCTGGTGGGGAGAACCTCCATCTAATCCAAGAGATGGCTGTAGAGACAAATAAGATATATTGCCCAGTGGCGCCTCGGGGCTCAGAGGCACCTGTCTCCACAAAGCCCAAAATTACCTTCAGGATGAGGAATTGCATGACTCCCAAGTAGTAAAGGATTGACATCACACAGCTGAAGAACACAATGATAGGCAGTGCCTGGAGAGAGAACAGCACAGTAAGACATGAGTGAGTCTTTAGCCACTCCCAGTGAAGCCCAGTAGGTCCCTACAGTATGCACAGCTTCTGCTACTGGCCTGGGTTCAGGAAGTGACTCAAGGGCAGGTGCTCAGCTTAGCAGAGCCAGTGCCAAGTGTTCAGGGAGGTGGACAAGGGCTTCCTGAGGGTCCTTGGGTGGCACTCAGGTAAGAGATTATGAAGACATATGGTAGGTTAGCTGAATGCCCACTTGACCATGACTGTCCTCTATTTTGAAGGAACATCAGGGGATGGTCCTCTATTAGAAGATGTCTTCTCTGTTTTAATGGCTGTCTGATCTCAAACTGATTTTGAAGACAGAGAGGCCTAAGAAGATGGACTAGGAGGGGCCTTAAAGGTGACCATCGCCCATGAGCAAATACTAAAGTCAACTGTTGTCTTGTTGACAACGACAACATATATTTCTGTTTCAAGTAAGGTTATCCTTTTTCAGCATCTGGAAATTGCACTCAAACCCTAGTTCTGGCCAAGTCCATTTCTGGTAGTGTCCAAGTGGCCAACCTATCCGGGGATGGGGATCCTATCCCCGATGGATTGGAGATTTGGGATTTTGGGATGCTTTGATTGGAATGAAAACCAGCTTCACGAAATCACCTTGCCACCCTCTCTGTTGCCTGCTAAACTGGATTTGGGCTTTCAATTTGCACAGTTTAAGCTGAGCCAGTGAGGCCTCCAGTGTAAGATACATTGTGGGGAGGAAACCCTGCCTATGGTCTTTATAGTGCATCCTAGCAGTGTTGGTTTAGAAGGGCCACTCTGGCTGTCATTTGGGAGAACACAGAGGCAGCAGTCACCGCCACTGGTTTTTGAAAACACTTTGAAAAGAACAGTCTAATTGCTGCCCTTGGATACCGAACCTGCCCTAAGACTGTCGGCTACATTTCCAGGAATTCTGATCCCCGTAACGTGATGAGAGTAGAAAAGGGCCAAAGGGAAGGTTTCTTCCTCAACTAACCTGAAAAGCAAAGGCCTCTTGGATTAGTGCGTTCCCAAAGACAAAGCTGGAACCAGCTGTGGTGTAGTTCAGGAAGATCTGCAAGACAAACATGGTTAGAGAGATGGAGTTGTGGACTGAGTACATCAAGGTCAATCTTCGGCACCAGCTTTCCTAATCCTTGAGCTTTCTAGGTTTTGCTGGGTTACTAATCCCATCATCCTGACAACTTCAGCGCTTCAGCTTCTTCCACCCAAGCTTGCTCAGTGAGAATTTCGATTCTGGTATCTCCTTGTATTGTCAGGGACAAAAAGCCATTTTCACCTTGGTTTCAGCCCTGGGCATGTGAAGGGGCCATTTTCTGCAGAGAGGATCCCAAAGCCAAGTTTCCAGACAGGTAAGCCAATCCAGGAAAATCTGTTGTGAGTTGGGATTTTTCCAGAATAGGATCTTGCATTGGGTTTCACCTCTATGTCAAGGGGCTGTGTTGTGAGTTCCACAGATATCCTAACATTTCACATTTGAGGTTACTCCACATTTTAGCTGAGGGACATTTCTACACTTGCTTTCCCATCCACTGGATGGTAAAAGTGCATGATAAACTAACGTGTACTAGTCTTTGCACAAGGAAACGCCAGGACATGTTAGCCAAGCCCTAACACGACTGGAGATTTACCTGTGACCGGACACATGTCTGATCCTCCACAGGGCGCCACCTTTTTGGTTGCAGCAACATGTTATATTTTGGTTAAGTTTATAATTAACATCTGGGCAGGCAGGGCCATTTGTAGGCTGTATATGCTTCCTGCAAGTGCCCAGATGATAAGTCTAAAATAAAGAGCCAAGTGCAAATTGAACTCAGGTCAGGATGCAGCCCGGGTCAGCACTGCACTTGACCTTATTCTGGAATATATCTCAGGATAGGGACCTGTTGTCCACATGCTAATGCAGACTATGGGAGCCCTCACCTGAGGTCTGCCAGAGAATGTACTAACATGCAGACAGCAAGCCCCTATTCAAGGATATATTTCAGAATAAGGCCAGGAGCAGAAAGGCCTCTGGTTTCTATGAATCCTAGTCAGAGATCACACTGAGCAGCTGACAGCTGATGGAAACTGTAATCAGAAACAAGCAGAAGGCACCCAAATGGCTAATGTTGGTCATGCTGGAACTGAGGATGTGCAGAACTCAATTCACGTTCAAAATATGATTGAATTGTATGTATTTGCAGATATTCACATTGAAACAAATATGCAGTGGTTTGGATATCCAAAAATTAACTCCAACCAAACCTGTCTTCCACTTGCAAACATGAACAATTTGATTGAACATTCATGTCTTGCTGCGTTTTTGCCCATGAAAAGGCCTTTTTCCCCCACTGGAAAATAATTGATATTTCTCTTTTTGAACCCATATGAAATTGAATGCAAACTACTCTTTTTTGAGCCAGTTCAGTTTAGTATTTAGGGAGCCAGACTTTTATCTGGGAATACTGGGTTTGATTCCGCACTCCTCCACAAAGCCAACTGGGTGACCTTGGGCTAGTAATAGCTCTTTTCTGACCTCTCACAGCCCCACAAGGGAGAAGAACAGATTTGCCAGCAGCTTTGGATCCCCTTAAATGGGTGAGAAAAGTGGCATAGCAAAGCAAACTCTTCTTCTTTTTCAATTAAACGGTTCGACAATGAAATGAACAAACGTGCATTTGCTTTTGTGTGCTTCATTCACGCGCATCCCCAGCTGGAACCAAATGTGGAACTTTGCACATTCAAAATCACGTCTGCTACCAACATTAGAAAGAGGGAGAGGGAGGGGAGAAAGGCTGCACCTGAATCTGCGTGCCAAGCCACTGAAAAGCCTGAAAGCCTGGCTCTGTCCGGATGATGAAGACTCCTAGCAGAAACTGTAGCCCGAGACCCCAGAATACAGCTCTCCAGGATACCTGTAATTCAGTGCAGACAGATACACATGGGAATCCTGTGAGGTTAGGTAACTAGATACGTGACACTAAATCTCAACAACAGCCCCAGGGTTGTTTATTTGTGTCTATAGTAGGGATGTGGACAAATGGAGTTTTTTTGTATTTGATTTGTACAGAATCGAACGTAAGAAAAATTAGTATTTGAATAGATCTCCTTCGAATGTGGTAGGATTCTATTCAATACAAATGTATTTGTACAAATTCGTATGAATTAGGGATGTGCATTAATATCTGTAATATTTGAATTCAGACATTCAGACTCGAATCGAATGTTACGATATTCGTATGCTAACATTTGAACCAATATGAATGTTTCTGGACATTCATACAAACAGTTCAGACATTTGTTAATCTGGGGAAATGTACTGCATATGTATTTGTTCGTATCAGATACTTATCTATTCATATCAGATACATATTCATTCATATCTGATATGTATCGAATGTTCGAATACATACGAATGGATTTGTATCGAATAGAATTTTACCACATTCAAATGTGATCTATTCACGTGAATACGGATTTTTGAATATTCAGTTCGTTTTGAATTGAATGCCCCCCCCAAAATTTGTATATGAATATCCAATATGAACGTATATATATCCCATATATATCAGATACATATCCAATATATATCCCATAACATATCCCCTCTGAAAGCATCAAATCCACCCTGAATCCACTTTGAATCTGCTCTCAGTCCATGTCAGATGCACTCTGGATCCGTCGCAGACGTGACTGGCACAGCTGCTTTCCCACCTCCTTGGGTAAACAAATGTTCTGAAGCATTTTGTTCAAATACGAATTTCAATATACGAATGTTACAACATTTGATTTGTATATGAATGTCCAAATTCATACAAATATCAAATGTTACGAATATTCATACACTTGGTGAGGAAGAAAGATAAGTGGGGGAACTTACAGCCCGATGGTGCTTGGAGCAGACAAAGAGCACCAGAACCAGCACAGCAAAGCCACCCAAAGATACCAGTTGCTCTCGCCTCTGAGACACATCAAAAACCAACCACAGAATCAAAGCAATCACAAGAAGGGCATAGATTACCCTAGAAAGAAAGCAAGTCGACATTATTTCCAAGGTATACCTAGCTATTTCTGCCTAGATGTGCATGAGATCTAGTGAAGGAGATTTTTTTGAGGCACGTCATTGAGGGGAAATGTCGTGTCTCAGGTGGGCGAGGGCAGGAAGGCAAACGCACACGCACGCTTACGGCAGTCCATTGGGGGCTCAAGAGGAGTCAGCATCAGGTCAGTCCAAGGTCAGGGTTCCAGACGTTCGGCAAAAGTCACAGCAGGGTCAGTCCAAGAGTCAGGTCAGTCCAAGTCGGGGTTCCAGAAGTACGGCAGAGTCACAGCAGGGTCCAAGAGTCAGGATTACAGGCGAAGGCATGGGCAGGAGTTGCAAGAGTTTTTGCCTGCAATGCCAGCCCAGCGTGTGCTGCTCTGTTACGTAGGGGAGGCAGCATCACACCCTTGCCGGTGCAGCTGTGCTAGTCACTGTGATCTGTGCCTCACCTGTTTCTGCTGTTGAAGCAGCAGAGGGGAAGGCCGCTCTTGGGGCTGACTGTCTGAGCTGTCGTCCCCAGAACTGTGTGAGCTCCCCCAAAACTGGCCCCTGACCCTGCTGTGCCCCGGTTGCTGCCCAGACCGTTGTGCCCTTGAAACCACACTCTCCTCCCCCAAGGAGACTGGACTGGCAGGATGGGGCATGACAGGAAATAATCAAGCAGAGTTTAGAAAAGTAACTTTCAAGAGAGCACAGATTCCATGCTCTGGAACCAAAATACTGCTGGCTGGAACATGGGAATGAAACATCTTTTTAATGGCTATATTTTATGTCTAACTCTAATTCTGTGGACAGAAGAGGTGGTGCCAGCAAGCAGCCTGGATAGCTTTAAGAAAGGATTAGGTGTATGGAGGCTCAGATGATCAATTTGTTCCTTCACCATTCCCGGATGAGGCCACCTACAAGTCAGGACCTGTAGTGATGGTTCTTATGGTGGCCACCATCTGGAAGCCTCCATTTGATCTCCTAGAACACATGTTGATCTGCTGCTGATTGAAATACAGTCCAAGGAGATCGAAGGGCTTTGCAATTTTGGTTCGTGGCACAATTCCTGCTACATGGATCTCCTATTTTTGAATGCCACCAATGGATAATGAATCAGATGTACCTTGCAAGCTCAAATGCCTGGGTCCCCACGTCTTCTTCTTCTATGCAACTATTAAAGGTGCAGGAATCCTGACTCCCTTTTGACCTGGCTGCCCTGGTATGGATGTTATGCTAGATCCTATACTGTAAACTCACCATTTGAGCCAAGGCCAGACTTTCCTGAAACATCTCCCACAAGGACTCAGCATCTTAACGATTTTGGATCCCCACATTTTCTTTACCAGGGTATAGGCAAGGAGGCATACTGCCAAGACAGTTAAGACAAACAAAGCCAAGGCCCGTTGGAAGTCCAGCCAGCAGGCTGCAATGAAGTAAGCCAGGTAGGCTAGAAAAAGGAGACACAAAGACCATAAACCAAATCAACATACTGAATGGTGTATTAGCAGCACAAGGCAAGCGTTCTCTTTCTCATATTTATCATCAATGTATTATTTTCTTTGTACCACCCAATATGATTGAGACAAATAAGAATAACAGCCCTATTTCTTCGTCTTAGACGTCTCTCCAGAGCAGGCAGATATAGATGATGGACAGCAAGTGGAAGAAGGCAGGGGCAGGGACAAGGGAGCTATTGGATAAGCTGTAGGTCTTTGCAGTCAATCAAGCACAGAACTCCTGTAGACAATCACTTTGTGGTCCTGCCCCCAACTGCCTATCTTAACTGTACCTGCCTGCTCTCAAGAAGACAAATTTTTGGAACAACAGAAGTAAAGCAAAGAGCTGTAAGATGGAGGTAAGACCCTGGCAGGGGTGATGAGAGGCAATTGCAGGATCTAAAAAAGATCTTGCAATTTCCTCTTTACATCTGGAGGCATTCCCAGTGGTAGCTACATGCCTGCTTTGCAAACATGCATTTCCACGCTTAAAACGCTGAGAAAGAGAGAGAGAGACCACAACATGTTACTAAATACTTACCTGCACACAAGAGGCCTAGTAAGATTTTCTTGAACAGCTGAGCATGCACCTTGCAAAATTTTCTTGCTTTAGAAAAGGGCTGCGTGACATTCTTGAACCTATGGAAAACCACACCATGAAAACCACGGGAGGGAATCTCAGGCAAAAGTGGCTGCTATCCCAACTATTTTTGGGGCCTTATTATTATTAATTATTGTTGTTGTTGTTAATTTTAGGCTGGCTCTGGAGCACCCTCAACCAGTAATGGGAAAGGTTCAAAAGCTAATTCAAGTGGTGCATATGTCTTTGTGCACCTTTCAATGATGGGTTGGCACCTATCAGAATTTCAGACCTCAGGAGCTTTCAGGTGGATGACCAGTAATGTGGGTTTGAGGATGTAGCTTGCTTTTGATACAGTAAAAACACAAATCTGTAAACTTATCTTAACCATTTTCCTGTGTCAAGGAAAAGCAAAGCTCTGAGTACACATCTCATGTACCTCTTGGAATGTCCCTCAGGTGCTCTGATCTCTTCACACGTCTCAGAAGGCTGACGTCTCTTTGTTGTCTCAGGACTTCCCTCCCATTCCTGTCAAAGACACATTGTCGGAAAACTTGGCCTCCTCTAAGAAAGTTCAAAGGGCAAAGCAAACAGTGAAAACACAGCTGTTATTTACCTCCAACTCCAAGGCAGCGTTCTCCAGGCCTCTGGCACCATCTCCCAGCGCAATCTTGACATCACCCATCTTCTTAGCGTCCTGTGGCTACCATATGAACCTTATCGACCTTGACGGAAACAGGGAAACACAGTAGTTGTCAGCTTGGGAAGCAATGGGGTTGTCCAGAAAGATTGTCAACCCCAGACGTTTCTGAGGGTCCTTCCTCAGGACTTCCTTCCTTCTTCGGCTCTTTGCCATTTCCCCTACAGATTTATTTATTTAATTTACCTTTCTATCCTGCCCTGTATCTGAAGGTCTCAGGGCAGGCCAGAATGAAATCACTATAAGAACAAATAAATTAGCTAAAACAGGGACAGGTCTGGATGAGAAGGGGTTGCCGCCTGCTCCTTCAGCCAAAGTCCAGGCTAAAGAGATATATCTTCATCTGTTGTCTGAATATGTATGATGAGAATGGCTGGCACACCTCAGAGGGGAGACTATTCCATAGCCTGGGTGCCAACACTGAGAAGGCCCTCCTGCTTAACTACTGAAGGGGGTGTTCTGCCTAGTGGGCCTCACCAGCACATCTTAAAGCACGGGCAGGTCTATATAGGAGGACATCTAAATATCCTTTAGATATCTGTGGCACCCAAGCCATTTAGGGCCTTAGTACCTTGAACTGCTCTTGGAACCAGAGGGCACAAGTGTAGAAGAAGGAACAGCCAGTTACTAAACTAATATGGTGACATTTTGCACCTGGCAGAAAGAAGAAAAGATGGAAAGGCCCTTAAAATGGTCAAAATCTGACGAGGAGGAGGAGGAGGAAGAATAAAGCCTTGAAAGTCTATGCATGGTCTTTCTTGTGCATGATATGAAAGCATCAGTCTTTGCAGAGGTGTATCTAACCTTTCTGGTCTTTCTGGTCCAGGAATACGATTCCCTTCCCTCTTTCCCACCATCCACTGCTGCCCTCTGTCATGGCCCCAGTTATTTCTGGCATTCTACTCACGGATGCACCCAGCTGAAGGCAGCGTCCTGGCACGGATACAGATCTCTTTGCAGCCAGACCTCCTTTTGCTTTGGCTACTGGATCAGTTATAGATTAACAGCACAGTCCAAAGAACTGGGCAAGGGCTCCAACCCCAGCATATTCCTGCTTCTCTCCGCCCACACCTGGGGGGATGAAGATTCTTTTCCCTTTTCCTCCAGTTGCATCCACTGTAGTTCATAAGATTCTGCCTAGCATCTTCATGGCGGTAATCGAGCAAAAGCGTCTCCTCCAAAAAGAAGTCAGTAGAGACTATGTCTTGTCCTATACGCTGCATAAGGGATGGTTTGAAACAACAGCCATTGTAGTAGGCACTTCTTTTCCCAGTTAGAAAGCAGAGATTTGTCTTTCAGGTTAGGAAGTCAGCTCTGCCTAAGGTGCCTCCAGATGTGGTTTAAAAACCATGATGGTCCTGGGACTATCTTGGGATTGCCACACACATCTATAGCAATTCCAGTATGGTTTTTCCATCATACCGGACAGGAGGTGGAAATTTGCACTTAATTTCAGGAACCTAAAACCAGGAAAAGATCTTGGAATAGCTGTCGGTCTGCTGGCCACAAGCTAATGCAGACTATGGCAGGTCTCTCTCGCTTGGGGCCTTCCATAGTCTGCACCAGCAGGCAGAAAGCAGGTCCCTATTCTTGGATATATTCATGTCCAGCGCCTGCTGCAGTGATTGGGCAATTCAGTGCATGAACGTGCAGCCACAGTTGTGATGCCCTGCTCTCACGCAGTAGAAATGTGCATGGATGGTGTATTTTTTTTTGCATTTGATTCATATTGAATCGAATGTAAGAAAATTTGTATTCATTCGAATAGATCCCCTTCGAATGTGGTAGGATTCGGTTCGATACAAACTAACATAGACCCCTGGATTACTGGTAAACTGCAACACTTATCAGTCTATTGCCAAAGTTCAGCACCATTTGGCTTCCAAAAGACACAGAGGCCGAGGTTACACCTTTAGTTTAATCCTTCTTCAGTCCCTCTTCTGGCCCAATTGGTTACACCTTCCTCTGGTTTATTTCCAGACTTTCCTCCCTCCAAACAGATTGTCCTCTCTCTAGACCAACACAGCACTGAAGATGGATTAAGGTTTTAATCCGTTTTCAGTTTGAAGGGTGTGACCAGGAAGAGGGCTATAGGGAATGCACCCTACTATTGAGGGTTGGCACCATGTCCATTGACCCTCCCTTCTGCCCAGTGCCTGGTCATCTAGGTGTTTCCTATTTTGCAGGTGGGGTTGTTCACCTGCCAACCTGACCCTCCTCCCTATCCCGAAAATTCTAGGCTAGAAGAAATGGGTTAGGCATAAGAGCCACAGTCCACCCTCATGGAGACCCTTTTGAGGTGCTTTCTTTGCACGAAAAAGGGGGCTAATAAATATTATTAATAATTTAGATGATTAAAAATAATTATTTTATAGGCTGTATAACTTAATTTCAGGATAACTACTCTTACAGACTGAAGCCTGAACTCGGGCAAGAACAAATGTTTTACATTAACCAGCACACATTTTGTGACGGTTGGGTGAGGCCAAGCTGGTCTTTCCCTGCCAAAATACCCCTTCTGGTTTCTAGTTGCAGAAAGAACCAGAGGAAAGTTGTAGGATAATTTGTTTTATTAAAATAAAAAGGCAAAAATTGAGCATCTACATAACATAGCAAAAAAAAAAAAAGACACAGATTCAAAATAATTCAAGCAAATAAAAAGATTTCCCCATGCAGAATGTGGGGTTCAGCACTGTTGTGCCATGACAGTTCAAGAGGGCAACGTCACAGTCAAAATTAAGTAAAAAAGAATTACTCAGAATCAGGACCAAAGTCAAAACTGAAGCTGGGTGAATAATGCTAATACAGGCATTGCTATATCTTAAAGCATGAATATACCACATATTACACAATAACCAATAAAGTGCCCACAAACATAGGTCTTTCTGGAAGGTGAGTGAATACCCCCTCCCATCATGTAATGTGAATGATTGCACGTTCCATCTTTGCAGCTAATTAGTGTTATCTAATTCCGGAGTAACTTACCAGGTGCAAGTATTTGTGGATGGTACTGCTCCAAGGCCAAGTAAATCTCTCTTCTTCAAAACCTAGCACAGCATAACAGTTTTTCCCCCCCTGAGAAGATTTTTACTTCTGATGTTAACCCTCTAAGGCCAAAATAGAGCTAGTTAGGCTCTCCCGTTACACATCTGAAACATTAAGTTCCAAAAAAAGTGTTTGAGGAAATGCCCAAGAAATAAAAAAGTGCAACCAGAAGCATTACAAATAACCTTTAATCCTTATGACATGCATCTAATGGAAGTGTAATAAAGCTTAAAGTCCCTTGAATAGTTTTGTTTTTCATGCTACTATGTTGTCAACAGCCTGGAAGTCACGGATTACAATTAGATGGAACAGGGAAGCTCAAGAGATATTAACTTCTGAAAAGAGAGGCCTGGCCTAATATATCTTTCCCTCTGAGAAATGACAACATGGTGCCTTCCTGAGCTACAGAGGGCAAGTTCCAACTGGTCAAAAAAGTCTGGGTTTTAATCCAGATTTTTTAAACCAGCACTGAGGGCTCCTTGCAGCCGTCCTGACTACATTCGGGCAGCAGGAAAGCAGGGCCAAAATTGCTCTCCACAGCGGGAGGGAGATGATGACAGACACGCTGATCTCCTCCACTACCACCCGCCTTTTGCCTTCCCCCTTGCCCCATTCCTCCATCTGTCGTCATCTCCCACCGTTTGCCTTCCCCACCGTTCTCCAACGGGGTGGGGCAGAAGGCAAACGGTGGGAGACAATGAAAGATGAAGGAATGGGGCAGGGGAGATGCCAAACAGCAGGAGATGTCAAAAGACGGAGGAACGGGGCAGTGGAGGCAAATGGCGGGTCGTGGTGGAGGAGATCTGCATGGTGGTGGTGGCATTCCCATTGATAAATATTTGGATTATTCCAGGGGTGTTTTTCCACTGTCACTAGAAGTACCCATTAAGTACTCATTAATGGGTACGTAATGGCATTTTTGTACTCATTAATGGGTACTTAATGGGTACTTCTAGTGACAGTGGAAAAACACCCCAGGATTCCACAAGAAGTCCTGTTGTAATCTGAATAGGGATTCCCCAGATTTTGTGACCTTTAGTCTGCAGAAATGAAGAACCCCTTCAAAAGTGTCAGGATGCTGGGGGCTTGAGCCGAATTCAGACCAGACTAAAAGTCCAATTGAAGCGCAGTTCCTCATGACTCAGCGGATTAGCCCTTAAAGTGTGAGGTATTTGCAGATAACTGGTTGATTCCATCCTTTGTTATCTGCAAGTCCAAATGAGGGACATTTCTGAGACCTGATTGTCCTCAAGAAAAACCCATCACTGCCACTTTCCCAAAATTCTTTTGACTGAAACATGGAGGCTTCATGGACAGTCAGCTGATTGTGGGGCGGGGTGAGCAAAAGAACTGACAAAGAAGGAAACATTTAGGCCACCTCCAGATGGGGTATATATAACCCTATTATAGCTTGGCAATATGGGAGAGCCACGTTCTTATCCCTGGGAGCCCCAAGGAAGCCCTGTGTCCTCGGGATGAAAACATGATTTATTTATATTTATTTATTTATATTTACATTTATATGCCGCCCCATACCCAAGGGTCTCTGGGAGGCTCACAGCACTTAAAAACAGACATATAAGAACTATATCAAAACAGGTTTAAAATACAGCTTTAAAAATACAAGAATAATTAAAACAGCCGTGGTTTTCAGTGGGGGGAAGTGTGGGGAAACATTCAACCAAAGGCCTGCGTAAAGAGGAACGTTTTGACCGCCTTCCTAAATAGGGGCAAAGAATGCACCTCTAGGGGGAGACCATTCCACAGCCTGGGGGCCACGACCGAGAAGGCCCTCTCCCGGGTGCCCATCCGCCTAGCTACAGAAAATGATGTATCCCATTTTAGGAAAACCTGACTTTGATCCCCAGCTCCTCCCTGGAAGTTTGCCACTAAGTAATCAGGGGCAAATTAGCTCTGGATCTCTGGCAAGAAAACTGCATAGAGGGGCCCTTGGAGGGGCCCCATGCAGTCTATCAGGAATCAGCCCTGACTCAATGGTACCTAGCAAAGGAACAATGTATAAGAATACAGCGCTACCCAAAATAAAAATAAAATCAGCAATATGGTCAGGCTTACCCTTCTTTTGGTCTAGTGGTTAAGGAGCCGGAATCTTATCTGGGAATACCGGGTTTGATTCCACACTCCTCCAAGAAGCCAGCTGGGTGACCTTGGGCTAGTCACAGCTCTCTGCTGAGCTCTCACAGCCCCACCCACCTCACAGGGTGTTCTGTTGTGGGGAGAAGAACAGGATCTTTGTCAGCCACTTTGAGTCCCCTTAAATGGGTGAGAAAAGCGAAGTAGAAAAGCCAGCTCTTCTTCTTCTTCTCACCTGAAGTAGGAAGCAGCTGAAATTACCTTTAAGCCTCCAGGAGAGTGAAAGGGATCAGACTTATTTTCGTCTTAAGTTCTATGAAGTGTCATTTCTAAAACGAAGCACGTTATGTAGTAATTATGCATTTAGCAACTTCCCATGACTGCAAACTGCCAAAAAAGGGATTTTTTTATTTTGCAATGGTTTTTGTAATGCCCCCCTTCTCCTTTGCAGAAATGAGAAAGAAAGATGCTATTGTTTAGAATTTCTGCAGTAGCGTTCCCATAGTGCGAACGCTAGTACACGTTAGTTTGTTCTGCACCTTTCCCATGCAACAGATGGAAAGGCAAGTGCAGAAATGCCTCAGGATTCATTGGAGATCTTCAAACTCACTGAAGGCACAAAATGTCCCATGTGGACAGGACGGTCTAGGAGAGGCACAGCCTCCTAGTGGACTGGTCTTGCACACAGATGTGCAAGAGGGCAGGTGATGTGGACCAGCAGCCCAGTGGGGATACTACCTTCCCTTCCTTATGCCCATAAAGTATCAGTCTCTATTATTACCTCTTACAATCCTGGGAAAAGACCCAGTTTCACTCACCCACAAGAAATTTTCAGTGATTCTATTTTCCGGGACTTTGATTCTTCCACTTCTGGGTAAGCAAGTTTAGCCATAGCTAAAGCACAAGATGCTGCCATCATGGAAGCAGCGATCAAGGATGACGCATCGATCTGCAACATGGTTATGTATAATACAGCATAATAAGTAGACAGCAAGCCCATAGTGTCTCTCAAAAGAGCGCTCATATAAACCACTGCACTTGAAATTATGGGAATGTGTATTCTGTCATACAAAAAAACCCACAATCAAAACATGCAACGTTAAGCAAGCGTAAACTCTTTGAAGGTGTAGGGGAGCGGTGAAATGTATCCAAGCATAGGGATCCCAGAAGTGACACATTCCACAAAATATGACAGCCAGCAGAATGGTCCGATTAGGCTTTAAGGCATCTATAGTGAGAGATCGGGTCCCCTAGAGCACACAAGAACCCCCCCCTCCATGCACCACCACCCCAGACACAGGCCTATGCAGACACACAGTGGTGCTGGCCATGCCGGCCACTTCTGAACCCAACGAGCATGAGGTAAGTGCCTCTTGCATGCAAGTTCGTCCCCACGTAGGTCTGTGCCCGGAGGAGGGGGGACGGGTTCCCCTTTCACACGTAGGCAGGTAGGAATGCATTCCTAGTCCAAGTCACGTACTTTGAAAAGAAAACGCCTCTACTAATGTGGCAATTACAATACACAAGGTCATTTCCTTTCTCCCTTCTCCTTATCTTCCTAAGCACAAGTACCTACTCCCTCCTCCCTCATCTAGCATACACTTTTCTACAGAAGTGAGATTAGCTGGAGTAACTCCCATACGAGAAAGATTAACTATAATACATTGAAATGAAACCAAAGGTCTGGGAAAATTAAGACATGACCTGTGTTATTTCTAACTAAATATGGTTTCTATGCTCATAAATGTCTGGAGACAGAAAAGCAAAGCAAACATCAGTTGATAGCAACTGCCATATAGCAACTCCCAGGATCAACCTCCATCCTCTCCTCGCTGGACAACAATAGCAAACCACTCCAATATTACTGTTAAGAAAACTGCATGGAGTTACACATGGAATTGCCAGGAGCTGAAGATGACTTAATGGTATCATTACTTGTGGAGCGCTCACAAAAAGGCAGTAATTCAAGGCGTGGTTAAGATGCTAACAAGGGTTAGGGTTAGTGAAGTCTTATTCTTTCCCCCCCAGCCTCCAGAAAACTTCTTCCTCTCATTTCAAGGAATCTGCTGGCCAGCAATGGCGTAGTCCAGAAAAATCTGTAAGGAAGAAGTTAGAAAAGAAATTATGCACAATATCTAACTTGACTACATCAGACTACAATCTGGGCAAATTATATGCTTCCAAGCATATAATTCACTTGGGGAGCATTCCATACAAGATTAAATGCAAATCCAGTCTGTTTTCGGGACCATCCTATCCCATTTAATTTTTTTATTCCCAGACTTTATAAGGACTATCCTGCTAAAATCTGCAGAAAAAAGGCTTCAGAAGAACTGTTCTCAGTCCAGTTTTGGTGCCCAGCTTACTCCCCCCCTTTTTTGGGGGGGGGAACACTACCGGACTATCCGGGGAGGAGATTAGCCTTTCAGACTGCTCCCCCCTATACGTTTCTGGCCAATGCCTGCTGCGGATGGGTGGTATTTCACATCTGGGAAGGTCTGCCTCCTCCCCTTGCCATGCCTACTTTGAACACACTGGAATTAAACACCCAGCCTCTGTTTACAAGAGATATATTTATCTAGCGATCACAGAGGAGGGGAAAGGAAAATTTTAAAAATCCCAGTCTCTGTCAGAGATACATTTGTAGCAAGGATTGCAGAACAGGGGAAAACTTTTAAAAAACACAAGCCTCTGCCAGAGATACATTTGTAGCAAGGATTGCAGAACAGGGGGAAACTTTTAAAAAACACCAGACTCCATTTACAGAGGGAGGCGAAACTGAAGAGAGTAATTGCTTTGTGATTGCCCTGTGTCTGTTCTTTCACTCAGTTGATTCTGCAGGGTGGGCTTACAGGGGTTGGACAAGGGGCAAAGATGAAAAGATCCTATTTCTCTGTGCTGAGGATTTGTGCAGTTTGAGTGGGAACCGCAGTATTCGAATTCAGCCCGTATTATCCTCAAGCAAATGGGACATCAAGAATGTGCACTTGGTCCTGAATCTGGATTAAAATAGTCCAATGCAAATTTTAAAAGTCAAGTGGGAATGCAGCCTTATTCTTCTTTATAAGTCCTGGTGAAGAACTTTCTACAAACTCTAACCTGCTCACTGATCCTGGACTATAATTCCCCGCATTCCATGCCCAGCACTTTGTGCTAGTTCTACTGGAAGCTTAAGAACACCTGGAGGAGCACAGTTTGTGACGTCTGCTTTAAAGACACTGAATGCCAGGATGTGGCATTGCAGGATATAATTATAAAAATGCAAGCAAACCAGAACCAGAACTTTAGTGGTCTGGGAACACATAGCTGAGCTGCAACCAAAAAGTCTATACACATTTTGTGAGGGCCACAAATCTTGTAGGTCAAATGCCCACCTAGCTTGGACTTTGGGTAGGTCATCACCTCTCAGCATCACCTACTAACCTTGCAGGGTTGTTGTTGGGGAAGAAGAAAAAGCTGTGTTGGAGCTCTTCAGGGGAAAAGAAAAGATGGGGAATAAAGAATAAATAAACGAATCCTCAAGCTCCCTTTAGAGCCAGCTTGGTATAGTGGTTAGGGAGCCAGACTGTTATCTGGGAATACCTGATTTGATTCCGCCCTCCCCCGTGAATCCAGCTGGATGACCTTGGGCTAGTCACAGCTTGTTTCTGAGCTCTCACAGCCCCACCTACCTCACAGGTTCTGTTCTGTTGTGGGGAGAAGAACAGAAGGTTTGTCAGCCGCTTTGAGTCCCTTTAAATGGGTGAGAAAAGAGGGGTAGAAATGCCAACTCTTCTTCTTCTTCTTTTGTATCTTGTCTCTTTAGATTGTAACCCTGAGGGCAGGGACCTGTCTAAGATTTTTATAAACCTTAGAGACCTCCGGGTATAGGGTGGAACAGACATACAAATGAATGAATGAATGAATGAATGAATGAACATTAACTCAAATCCCAACTAAGGATTTAGAATATATACAGACCAACAATCAGATAAAACTAAAGCAATATAGCAAAATAAAAAAGCCAGCTGCACAGATGTTTAGAAGCACCACATAATTAAGACTTTTAAAAAAGGAATGTCCTGAGGCAGAAAACATTTTTAAAAACCCATTAAAAGCCTATAGAAAAACGAACTTTTTCAAAGCACACATTTTTTGAGTAAGTTGGTCAGGGATGCTTAAGGAATCTTTCATGTAACTAGAGTGTGGCCTTTATTAAGGCTTAGAGCACTTTTGAAGGAGATGTTTTATGGCACTGGCCCTTATTCCGGATTATATCCCGGAATACAGGCTTTGCTCCAACTAGAGTCTTATGAAGTTGAACTACAATCCCCATCATGCCTTGCCCCTGAGTAGGGCATATACAAAGGTTGGGCCGGGCCTCTTCTTCTAAACGAGAGAGAGCTGATGGACTCTACTGCCAATCCTTGCCATTGGCCAATCTTTGACTGAGCCTAATGGAAGTTGTAGTGCAGCTAGTAGCAACGGTCAAAAGCGTCGCCATGGCAACTCGAAGGTGGGATGAAGCCTGAAGAAGGGGCCCTGCCAGCGCGCGTGCGCAATTCTCTCTCTCTCTCTCTCTCTCTCTCTCTCTCTCCCTCCCCCCCCTTCACCATAGACATCGCAACGGCTAGAGCGGCCCCTCCCTGAGGCGGCTCTCTCCATCGCTAGCGAGTTAGTTCTAAATGGCAGTTGAGCACGTAAATTCAGTGTCTGTGTTAAACAAAGCTCTCAGAGCTACATTTTGTTTGTTTTTCGGCTCTGACTTTGGGGAGGAGAGACTGACTGCTGAGTAGGGCCCGCGCCTGGGTTTGGGAAGCAGCTAGAACCACGGGACTACAACCCGATGATCCTCCGCGGTCTCAGCCCTTGGGATGGCGGGAACTTGCGGGCGTCATGGGGAGGGCTATCTAAAATATGCGTATTCCGCAGTGGGCTGCACCAATCAGGCCTCGGGAGAAGGTGACGTCATCGAATTTGATGATGAAGAGCGCCGCCGCCAGGGGTTGGTTACAAGTTCCTCGGTAGCTCGCCGTGATCGTATAGTGGTTAGTACTCTGCGTTGTGGCCGCAGCAACCTCGGTTCGAATCCGAGTCACGGCAGGAAGGAAACTTGTGTTTTTCATTTTCCCCAAGAGAGTCCAGAAAAAGATGCTTTTATTTTAAAATGCCCTGATATTACTTTAAAATTGAGAATATTGCAGCAGATTAACCTGGGTTGCCAGGAAAGCTTTTTGCCTGGAGCAGAAACGTTGCCCTTCCCTGAAGCAGTGTGCATGCAGATGTGCTGAAACATCTGTATTTCCCCCCAGAGTGGAAAGTTGGATGTCGTGAGCCACAACCCTCACCGAGCAATGTGTCCATCTGCAGCATGCTCCCTTCCAGGGCTGCCCACAATTTGTGGGCTCTCCTGCCTGAATGGAGATACTGTCCAACCTGATTTACTCCGATTAATCCAAGGAAATAACCAGCAGCGGCCAAATAAAACAAAATAAAACTGATGCAGATGCATTGAGAATTCTTTGCCTGTTTGTGTCCCTAAAAAACCAAGATGCTTTCGAGACAGATCTCGATGACCTGTTTATATTCTTCCTCCCAAGTGGCACAGAGGGCTTAAAATGACCCAAAATTATATTAAAATGAATTAATATCCAAGGATATTGTGGAACTGGAAAAGGTGCACAAAAGGGCAACCAGAATGATTAAGGGGCTGGAACAAAATCCCTTATGAAATCAGGCTGCAACGTCTAGGCCTCTTCAGTCTGGAGAGACGGCGTTTAAGAGGGGACCTGATTGAAGGATATAAAATTCTGCATGGTGTAGAAAAGGTGGAGAGAGAAAAATTCTTTTCTCCATCACACAACACTAGAAGCAGGGGGCACTCTATGAAGCTGATGGGTAGGAGAGTCGGATCTGACAAGGGGAAGTATTTCTTCACCCAGAAATGGAATTTGCTGCTAGAAGAGGTGGTGACAGCTACCATCCTAGATGGCTTTAAGGTAGGGTTAGACAAATTTATGGACGACAGATGTATCAATGGCTACTAGAATGGATGCTTAAGTACATCTTTCAGGCTGGGGGGACAAGCAGGATGCCTCTAAGGCCATTTGCTGGGATTTGAGAGCAGGGGAGGATTTGCCCTTCTCTCTGCTTGAGATGCCCATGGGCAATTGGTGGGCCACTGTGTGTGACAGGATGCTGGACTGGATGGGCTGTGCCCTGATCCAACAGGGCTCCTCTTAGGTTCTTATGGACTGGATGGGCTGTGGCCTGATCCAGCAGGGCTCCTCTTAGGTTCTTATGGACTGGATGGGCTGTGGCCTGATCCAGCAGGGCTCCTCTTAGGTTCTTATGGACTGGATGGGCTGAGGCCTGATCCAGCAGGGCTCCTCTGAATTCTTATGGACTAGACGGGCTGTGGCCTGATCTAGCAGGGCTCCTCTGAGGTTCTTATGGACTAGACGGGCTGTGGCCCGATCCAGTAGGGCTCCTCTTGTGTTCTTATGTTCTTAATCTAATGGAAAACACGTGTAACAGTGGCTACTGAAATTGATGCCAGCTTGGAGAGACAGGCAGGATGCTCCAGGGAGTGGAGAGCAGGGGAAGGTCTCGCCTTTGTCCTCTGCCTGAGGTGCCCAGACGCAACTGCATGAGACAGGAGGCTGAACTAAGTGGCCTGGCATCCAGCAGGGCTTCCCCTGAGTCCTTAAACAGAATAGATGCCTCTGGCGCTGCCTCCAGCTTGGAGAGACGGGAATCAGGATGCGTCTAAAGGCCCTTTGCAGGGAGTCAAGCGCAGGGGAAGGTTTCTCTCTCCTTCTGCCTCGGGATGCCCAGAGGAAGGAACCCCAAACCCACCCGAGGGCCCCTTCCCCTTGGAGAACCTTCCTCTACCCCTGGGATGCAAGTGGGCGACCCAGTCCCTCCTCGATTGCCTAAACCCCCACCCCCCCGGTCTGCTGAAGGCTCCGGTGGCGCCCAGGAGGAGCCACTCCGGAGAAGGGACGGGGAGGCTGCCGGGGCGTCCAGGGGGGCGCCAGGGAAGGGAAAGGCGGGGGCGAGGCGATGGGCGGGCACAGCAGCAGCGGCGGCGGCGCCTCCGCCTCCGCGCCGTCCAGCGAGCTCGGTGCCCGGCTAGCAGCGGGCCTCCTCTCCGCCTGGCCGCCGCCGCCGCCGCCGGGCACGGGTCCCCGACGGCGAGGGCGCACGGAGCATGGCGCGCTGGCTCCGCGATCGGCTGCTCTTCCGCAGCGCCAAGCCGGCGCCGCCGCAGCCGGACTACCGGGCGGGCCCGGAGGAGCAGCCCGACCTGCTGGCCGCCTACCGGCTGCAGCGGGAGAGGGACTTCGAAGACCCCTATGCCGCCGGAGGAGGAGACGCCGCCACCCCCGCCGCCACGGGCACCGCCACCGCCACGGGCACCGGTGGCGACCCCCGACGCTGCCGATCGCCCAGGCGGCGCCTTATCCGGGTGGAAACGGGGGCGTTCGAGGCGGCCCCCGACGGGGCCCGGCCCGGAGGCGACCCCCAGGGCCACCGGGAGAAGGTGGGTGCGCGGAGGGAGCGAGCGAGCGAGGTCGGAGGGCTGGCGCGGGCGGCGCGACGCGGGGAGTCGGGGGCCTCGTTCAGACGACGCGGGAGTTCCGGGTCTAGTTTGGTCTAGTGGTTAGGGAGAAGGACGCTTTATCTAGGAATACTGGGTTTGATTCCGCCCTCCTCCACGAAGCCGAGATGGGTGACCTTGGGCTAGTCACAGCTCTCCTCTGAGCTCTCACAGGGTGTTCTGTTGTGGGGAGAAGAACTGAAGGTTTGCCAGCCGCTTTGAGTACCCTTAAATGGGTGAGAAAAGCGGTGTAGAAAAGCCAGGCTTTCTTCTTCTTCCTACTCCGTGAAGCCAGCTGGGTGACCTTGGGCTAGTCACAGCTCTCTTCTGAGCTCCCACAGCCCCACCGACCTCATAGGGTGTCTGTTGTGGGGGAGAACAGAAGGTTTGTCAGCTGCTTTGAGTCCCCTTAAATGGGTGAGAAAAGTGGAGTATAAAAGCCAAATCTTCTCCTCCTCCTCCTCCTCCTCCTCCTCCTCCTCTTATCCGACCCCCCTGCTCCCTGGGTCTGTTTGGAGGGAAGCTCAGCAGGATGCTCATTGTAGGTTTGATCTGAAGTGGGCTGGCAGGGGACCTAAGTGGGGAAAAAGAAACGTTTTCTTGGAAAGAGGTGTGTTTAAAAGGTGGCTTCATGGACAAGCCTCTCACCAGTAAGGCAGCCAGAAAAAACTGGGGCTGATTTCCCTAGGAATCTATGGGGGGGGGGGCCCTTCCTGGAAGCTTCAGCCAGATCGTTAATGCACATTATTATTTGGGTAATCCAAAGTAACGCACATTTAATCGGATACATTCCACCCTGGAACTTCCACACCTTATTCTGGATTATCGAAATAGTGCAGATTAAGTAAGGGAAGTGTGATAAGTCTGGGGACTGCAACATGGAACCTGGACCTGAGCTCCAATATCTGGTGTGTTTGGAAAGAAGAAGGGCTGTGGACACACTTAAGGTTTAATCTGGCTTCAGTCCACTTTCAGAGCAAGAGAACACATCAGCAAAGCGAGATGCTGTTTCCTTTCAGTGTTAAATAATCCAGGTTTGGGCTAGATAATGTGGAAGGAAAAGTACTGGTCATGTTGCTGATGGGTTCTCTCGCTCTCAAGGTGGACTGAAGCTGGATTAAACCTTAGGTGTGACCACAGACAAGGTGTTCTCGCAGGTGTTGGCTGTGCGACAAGCTGTTCCTGATACAATCCCCTCTTCTCTATACAGCTACTGAAGGTGGTGTGGCCACAATTTGGGAACCTGGTCAGGTAGATGTTGGAGCCGCCACCAATGCAGGGCTCCTTCTGCCACAGCTGGGAGTGTGGGCACCTCCATGCTCCCTGTGCCGCTTTTTTTAGCAGGTCACAGCACTGACAGAGCACATGAGAGTTTCTCAGTCCTGCAGGTGTGTGGAATTTGAGATCATGCGCCTAGGCACGTGCACAAATCTTTTTTTGGCATTCTATTCGTAAGGAATCGAATGTTAGAAAATTCGTATTTGGTCAAATAGTTCTTCTTCGAATGTGGTAGGATTCTATTCCATACGAATGTATTCGTACGAATATCCAAATGCATATGTATCTGATGAGTATCCTATACAAATGGGCCTTAGAGGCATCCTGCTTGTCCCCCCAGCCTGAAAGGTGCACTGTGATACTATTAAGGCAGCCTATTTAGGGTGGAAAGCGGGAACCAGATCGGCTGCACCTTTAACAGTTAGACACGTTTATGGACGACAGGTGTATCAGTGGCTACTAGAATGTATGCCCAAGTACATCTTTCAGGCTGGGAGGACAAGCAGGATGCTTTTAAGGCCATTTGCTGGGAATTCAAGAGCAGGAGAAGGTTTGCCGTTGTCTCTGCTTGGGATGCCCATGGGCAATTGGTGGGCCACTGTGTGCGACAGGATGCTGTACTAGATGGGCTGTAGCCTGATCCAGCAGGGCTCCTCTTAGGTTCTTCCCAGTGCCCTCTGAGATGGAGCATCTGTGCTTGAAGGAGCTGTTTCTGACTCAGAAGTGGATCCTTACATGCCAGAGCACACTGGGAGCAGGTTACACGTGGAGCATGATTAAGTGCTACATGGGAAGTTACCTTTAGTTTTTCTGACTTCGGCGAGGTCAGTCCACACCTCTTCCTGGCACTGGAGGATCCTTTGACATGCTGCATGAGTGCGCTGGTGTGACATGGTTGTCCTGGTGACATCCATGTGCCGGCATTGGGGTGCAAGATGGCAGCACCTGGACACCTGTCTACACTTAAGGTAAGTCTGGGAAGGTGTGTAGGGAGGGATCATGTGGACTAGCATCCGCTTGTATGAATGCTTAGTACATGCATGGGGAACTTCACTCTTTGTCCTCAACAGATGGGCAGCAAAGTGTGAATTTTCCTTAGATCAGCATGAATACTGGGAGACCTCCTTCCACATTCTGCCTGTGGTCTAAGGGAGGCCTCTCCCCCAGTGGGGGATGGTCTAAAGGGGTGCCCTCCGTTTGACCCCACCAGAGAGTGGAAGGTAGGGAGGCCTCTAGTATGATTGCTGGTCTGGTGTTCCAACTAGTGAGGAAGAACCTTTCCTCTTCTGCAGTGTTGAAAGTACAGCCATCTTTGGAACCATTAAAGGTTCAGAGGTCCCATAAATCCATCTTCTTCGTGGCTATTAAAGGGTAGGGGTCCTATGGTTCCTCCTCCTGCGCTCCTTTGGACAGGACAGGAGGCCACCCTCATCTCCTTTCCATCTCTCCACCTTAGCTTCTAACCATCTGACTGGTCTTCCTTTCAGGTGATGATTCTTGAAGATTATGCTGATCCATATGACACTAGAGAAGATGTTTGTGGGCCAACGGAAGGACAGGAGAAGGTGAAAAGTGAAGGCTACATGGAGCCGTATGAAGCTCAGAAGTTGTTGGCTGGTTAGAGTCTAATATAATGTTTACTTTTGGATGTGGTGGGCAGGGGGCCCAAGGTCTGGCGGGGGGGGGGGGGTCGAGATCAATCCTGGCGGGAGCAGGAGGGAGTCTGCCTCCAAAGGCCAGTTGGTGGGAGTCTGTGAGAAGAGCAACCTGGGTAGAGATGTGCATGAATATTCGGGCATGCAGAGCTGGAATCCAGGGAAGGGTTTTCCCACAGCCTGATGCTGAAAACCAGCTTGGATGCCACTGGTGCAAAGGAACAGCTTTCAGGCATGCATGGAATGGCAAGCAGGCTTGCAAAACTGAGAATCCATTGCTGCTGCTAGAAGGACCGATCCTTTCCTCCCATTTCTGCTAGCGTCCAACAGGTGTTGCAAAAGATCTTCTGCATTCGCATTTACAGGTAGAGACTTTTCTCCCTTTGCTCCCAGATATTCAGAAGACAGGCAGCAAGGACGTCCTCATTCTCCAGAAGTCCCTGCGCTTGTATGACATCCCCTATGAAGCATCTGAGGGGGAAACAGATCCAGGGCACCAGCGGCTCCCTGTGATTCAGTGCCGGTATTCGTGGTTGCCAGAAGACGATGAGCGCCCACCAGAGGAATATGACCAGCCCTGGGAGTGGAAAAAGGAACGGATTTCCCGGGTCTTTGCAGGCAAGTAGCAAGGGTGGGACCTGCACCAGGGGTGCATTTTTGCACTTCTCTTTGTGACCGCAGGACAGGAGACAAGCACAATTAACCAGTGTTGGCCAGCGCTCACACAATTGAATACTTAGCTTATTTGATTGGGAGCCTGGTCCTCCTCTGGGTGCCGCCATTTTGGTTGTGGAGCCCTCCACGACTGTGTGTGTGTGTGTCAGTGCCGTTGGGCCGGACACTTGAGGTAAGCCCCTGGGTAAGGTTAGTTAAGGTGTGGAGCATGATTTCGTTCACCACCCCTAATCGACAATGAGTGAACTTCTGGTGAGGGCAGGCACGCTTGGAGGCTGTGATAGACTCCAACCCATGTGGATGCTCTTCAGCAGAAGTTCACTGATCATGCACTAGTGGCCATAGTGTGAGTAGGCCTCAGAATTTATTCTGAAGTGTAGGAAAGACAAGCCATTGGACCGGGGCTGTTTGGACTGTGGAGGAAGAGGAAGTCAGAATGAATTCTGCATGGCCTCTGCAGGACTAAGAGATGGCAAAGGTGATATAAGATTATGAAGAAGAAGAAGAAGAAGAAGAAGAAGAAGAAGAAGAAGAAGAAGAAGAAGAAGAAGAAGAAGAAGAAGAAGAAGAAGAAGAAGAAGAAGAGTTGGCTTTCCTAGGGGCTGTGAGAGCTCAGAAGAGAGCTGCGACTAGCCCAAGGTCACCCAGCTGGTTTCATGGAGGAAGAGTTGGCTTTTCTACCCTGCTTTTCTCACCCATTTAAGGGGACTCAAAGTGGCTGACAAAGCTTTTCTATTCTTCTCACAGAACACCCTGTGAGGTGGGTGGGGCTGTGAGAGCTCAGAAGAGAGCTGTGATTAGCCCAAGGTCACCCAGCTGGTTTCATGGAGGAAGAGTTGGTTTTTCTACCCCACTTTTCTCACACATTTAAGGGGACTCAAAGTGGCTGACAGAGCTGTTCTATTCTTCTCCCCACAAAAGAACACCCTGTGAGGTGGGTGGGCTGTGAAAGCTCAGAAGAGAGCTGTGACTAGCCCAAGGTCACCCAGCTGGCTTCATGGGGGAGGACAGAATTGAACCCCGTATTCCCAGATATGAGTCCGGCTCCCTAACCACTACTAGACCAAACTGCAGTTGAATTCAAGGAACTCTTGGGTAGAGGGTATTTATTCTGTTCTTCCTGACCATTGTACTGAAATGCTCAAACTGCAGGCAGGTGGATGTAGGCAGGAACTGAATTACACAGTTCCTGGTGCTTCTTGGCTGGGATTGATGGGAACTGTAGTTCGTGAACATCTGGAAGGCTGCATGTTGGGCCACTTCGCTTTCTATGCTTTATGTTTCCAGGGCAGTGTTTGTACTCTGAGGCTCTCAATCCACCCTGTTTGATTTGCAGACCGAGATCCCTGAATAGATCCAGGCCTGTATTTCAGCTGAAAAGGGCAAAATGATAGCGTTGCACAGTTTTACAGTCACAGGATATAGGAATGCCTTGCTGGAGTACTGACTTCTTCTCTTTTCTCTCCTTGTTGTGACTCATCTAGTTGAGATTGAAGGCATTAAGGAGCTACCATGGCCGCCACCTGTTGGGCAACTTGATAGCCCTGTGACCCATTCAGATGCCGAGCGGCCACCCACTCTCCAAGGGGCCAGTGGTAAGAGCCTGATTTCAGATATACCATCAAGCGTCAAGAACTCAAACAGCAGCCCTGTAGAACCCATGACTCCCACCAGTCCACTGCAAGTTGGTGGTAAGTATCCATCCATCCATCCATCCATCCATCCATCCATCCATCCATCCATCCATCTCTCTCACACACACACACTCACTCATTCAATAAATTTATATCCCACCTTTCATCAAATACTCCTAGGGCAGGTTACAATAAGGATAAAACATAGATAATAAAACATAATTAAAAATATTAAAATACTAATATTAAAAATATTAAAACCTCTTGTGTGCTTATTTTGAGCAGGGGTGTGCAAAACGCTGTTCTGTGCCGTTTCGAACAGCAGTGCCTCCCCCACAAGGGGGCAGTGTTTGGGCACACTGCCTTTCTTGGCCAGGGTTTGCTGTAGCCTGTGCCAGGATGCAGATGACAGACCCCTATTCCAGGATATAATCTGGAATAAGGCCCAGTGCTGAAAGGGCCTGTAAGGCCACCCAACAATTGCGGAAGTAGATGTGGCACTAGAACACAGAGGGACCTAAATCTGGCCGGGAGAGGCTTCACATTCAGCAAGTCATTCTTTGTCCTGATCCCAATGACTCTTGTATGTTTGTGCCCCTAGACAAAGAAATGGGGAAACCACCTCTGGTGCCCCTTCCGGAGAGGACAAGTAGCACATGCTGGCTGAGCATGGAGGATGAATTCGCTTTTGGGGAACACGTCAATCCATCTTTGCCGCTGGAAAGCCAGGCGTGAGTATTGGGGGACAGGGGGGGACTTGGGTGCGCCTCTGTGGACAGAACTAATAATATTGGTAGGCTAGGCACATAAGCACACCTTCCAATTTCATGTGCTGCCGTGCCATCTATCTTGTGGGGTTGAGCTGCGTAAATACAGCACAGTATATAGATCAGCAGTGATCAGTAATGGGTGAATCTCAGGTCGTGTTCCCATGCTCTAAAAGTAGCGAATCGAAAGAGCACGCGCTGTGGAGCGTCCCCAAGCAAAGCCCCCAAACCGGGCTACATGTGTTGCAAATTCCCGAAATGTGCGGTGAATTTACTCCTGTTCAGAAGCATTCTCGCTGCGATTCAGGAGGCAAGCCCGGATTATTTTGGGAGCATGGGGATGCTCCCAGGCTATTGGGGGAGGAGATTGGCACTCGCGGCATTAGCGGGCAGGGGTTCACGCCCTGTGCGCTCTGTGCCCTGGGATTGCAATTGTTTGGGCATTTCTTTTAATTATAAAATCACCGAAATTTTCAGCGATTAGGGGAATCATCTGGTCTTCCCGCCACCCTTATTCCCACCCTGCTCTCTGATCGCTGGCAAAGCCACTATATAGGCAGTTAAGCAGAGGTGCGCAACTCTGCTAAACTGCCCAGAAACATTGTAGTGGTTAGGGGATGGAATAAGCTAACCAGAGCTACTATATAGGCAGTTAAGCAGAGGTGCGCAACTTATTTATTTATTTATTTATTTGTATTTCTATCCCGCCCTATACCCGAAAGTCTCAGGGCGGGTTACAATCTCTTAGCAGAGATATTAATCTCTGCTAAACTGCCCAGAAACATTGTAGCGGCTTTGGTTAACTGCTCTTTGCCGGTGACTGGGGAACAGGGTTGGATTAAGGCTTGTGAGAAGAGGCTTGTGGGGCAGTGACAACGGCTTCAGCGGGTGGGACAGGGATGGTGACGTCGCCCCGGCTTCCTATGAGCGACGAGAAGGGGCGGAGTGAAAAAGATGCGGTTTCCCGATGCAGAGTTAGCACAGTTTGGATGTGGACAGCCCTATCTGTGTTGAACCCACGCTTGCCCCATTCGCATGGGGATGGGTCAATTCGAATCGAATCCCATAATGGGAAAACCCCCAAATCCCTCCCGAAGTAAATGGCCAGCATGGGGAAGCGCCCTCAGGTGGGGAAGCAGCTGCACCAGTCACATCTGCAATGGATCCAGAGTGCATTCGACATGGATTGAGAATGAATTCAAAGTGGATTCAGGGTGGATTTGATGCTTGCTTGCAGAGCGGAGATGTTGCAAGATATGTATTGGATCTCGGATACATATGGGATACGTATGCGTTTGTATTGGATATTCATATGAATTTTCTTACATTTGATTCCATACGAACGGAATGCAAAAAAACCATTTGTGCACATCCCTACTTGGGGCATCACCCTCATTATTATTGTTTAGTTTGATCTTGTTTAGGCTCTTACCTTGTTAAAGGAGCAATCTGTTTCATAACTGAATGATTTCCACCATCCGCACAGGTGGTACCATGGGACCCTGAGCCGGGTGGATGCAGAGGGGTTGCTGCGGCTTTGCAGAGAAGCCAGTTACTTGGTGCGGAACAGCGAGAGCAGCCACGAGGCGTTTTCCCTCTCCCTCAAGTAGGTAACTGGGGGGAAAGCCCTGTTTAAACACATTAAAATGGTGAATGTTGTCATACTCATAAAGAACGAAACAGGACACGACATACTGAATACAAAGAATAAATATATGGAATTCTAAGTTATTTCATTTGCAAAAAAACCCAACAAGTTTCTTCAAGGCACAAGAGTTTTTCTAGGAGGGGTATTCAAGAAGAATTTGTATGAATTGGCATACCTTGATGCAAAATTAGCTGAGCAAGCTTGGCTGCTGAGTATTGAATCAGTGACATTTGAATCTGATGCTCAGACATAGCGCCATCTAGTGGCAGCAAGAAATGCTTGCCGGTGCTGATCTGTGTCTGTTTTCGGAGCTGAGTCATCCTGGTGATGGAGTGGGTACCAATTTTTCTGTGTCCCACAATATGGCTAGGAATTATGTGAAACAACAGATCTGCTAAACCTTAGTTAGTCCAGGACTTATCAATACTAAAACCAGAGGTCACCTGGGGAAGTTGAATCCTGGAAGAGTAAGAACATATTAAAGGCTTTAAAAAAATTATTATAATGTGATATTGGCTACCATCTTGGAATGTTTCAGAAAAGGTTTGGACTGTCTCTTGGACATGCCTTCTTCCATATGAACCTGCCCGTGCCTTAAGATCTGCAGGGGAGGCCCTCCTGGTTGTCCCACCACCCTCAGTAGCAAAAGGGGTGGGCACCTGAGACAGGGCCTTTTCAGTGGTGGCTCCCAGATTGTGGACTAGTCTCCTTCCTGAAGTTGCGTCAGGCATCTTCACTTTATCCATTCAGGAGAGCAGTGAAGATGCACCTCTTTGCCCTGGTCTTTGGCTAAATGAGGATATGGCTTTCCTCCCCACATTCAGGCGCTGTCATGGTTTTAATATTTATTTTATATATTCACTGGTTTTTAATGCTGTAACCCACCCTGAGACCTTTGGGTATAGGGCAGGATAAAAATTCAAATTTTTTTATTTTTTATTTTTTATTTTATTTATTTATATTCATATCCTGTCCTATACCCGAGGGTCTCCGGGTGGGTAACAACCTTTAAAATCAAACATATCAAAAACTATATCAAAACAATAATAACCAATACATTTATTGTATGCCTCTGAAGGCTAGCTGCTGGAAAATTGTGAGTAGGGCATAGTGAATGTATGCCAAGATATTACCTCCTGATTGGAGAGACAGGCTGGAGGACAGGCAGGGATCTGAGAGCAGGTGAAGGTTTTGCCTTCGTCTTCTGCTTGAGATGCCCAAAAGCAATTGGTGGGCCACTGAGTGAGACAGGATGCTGGACTAGATGGGCTGTGGCCTGATCCAGCAGGGCTCCTATTAAGTTCTTAAGGCAAACTGGACTCATGTCTGCTGGTGGGCTTCCTTGTGCAGCTGACAACAGGCTGTTGTCATAGATGGGTCCACAGGTCTTCTCCTGGGAGACATTTCCCACATTCTTCTTATGTCTCCCAGGACTTGCTGGCTGATAAAGCACAAAGTGGATGGTGGTGCACCATATCTTGAGGCTTAAAGCTTGTGGCCACCATTGGAGCTCATCCAAAAGCCATCAGTGGTTTCAACGGAATGGCCTAACCTGTCTTTCTGCGATGTCTTTTCCTAGGAGCAACCGGGGCTTCCTCCACATGAAACTTGTGCCAACCGAAGACAACAAGTTTGTCCTGGGCCAGCACAGTCCGCCATTTGACAACGTCCCTGAAATCATCCACCACTATGCCAACCACAAGCTGCCCATCAAGGGAGCCGAGCACATGTCTTTGCTGTATCCAGTCACAACCCAGTCCTCCAACTGCCTTGCGGCAGAACAATGACGTTTGGAAGCGACCTCTGAATGGGCGTGACCTGGCTGAGAAGGGCACGTTGGCACTAGGCGAGAGCAGAATTCTTTGGGGTGTCTTCAGACCGCAATGGCTTGCACGGACCAGAAGGGAAGGCATGCCCAAAGGGGGGCACGTTTGGCAGTGGTAAGCAGTCAGAAGAGCATTACACATCAAGGGACTGTGCCTTGTATTTTGCTGGAGAATCTTTTCTTTCTAAGTTGGAGACCCACTTGATCCACTGGCATTACTGAGGCCAGCTCCTGAATCTAGGAGCGGATTTGGACAACCTGAAATGGCAATGTTGGAGTATCTGACAGGTACTTACTTGGAACCAGTTCACACATGCATATCTCCTGTGACCTGCAGCCTCTGTGAATGAGATGTTGCAAATTCAGTGTCACACCAAGCATGGTACCTTTCGATGGAGAAAATCTACCCACTAGCCTGAGGAGATGTGGAAATGTGACCTGCAGCCAGTAAACTCCCAGTTTTGCAACTTGTTTTGGAAATGCATTTTCCCTTTCAGCTGTCTTTACAGTTTGCCCAATGTTCTTGTGTTTGGCCTACAGCGTCAGAACCTCTTATATGTGCCCAGGTGATTCCAGCAGTGTGTTCAGGTGGAATCACATGGAATTCACCATTTATGGAATCAAGGCTATGATTTCTTTCCTTATTTTTCTTCATATGGTAGACCTGGGTGTCTTTCCTTAGGCATGTTGGTGGTTGTGTTTCTGCAATAACCAGAAACGTTCATGGTCATCTTAGCTTTGATGGGTCAGCCCAACATCTGCAGTGGGTGGGAAACCTTGGTTCCATGTGACTCCTAATCCAATGCAATCCAGTTTACAGATGGATGGATATTTGCTCATTGCAGCACCTGTACAGATGGGGACTAGAGAAGATTCCATCAGCTGCGTGCAGGGAGGATGAAGTGGTTCAGTGACAGAAGGCACTGTTGGGCTTGCAGAAGAATCCAGGTTCAGGGCTTGGTGTCTTCAGTTTACAGGAATCCAAGCTGCTTGGGAAATTGCCAATGATTTTTAGTGGGCAACAATTGGCCAAGTGGACAGAGCTTGACCTGGGGATATGTCAATTTTCCTATATTTGTAAGATGGGAATATTTGCATGTGTTCGGGATGCATTGTGAAATCCTCATTTGGTGCTAGTTTGGTGGTCTGTTTTGTTTTATGACCCCTTCATATGAATAAAAATTAACAAAAAAAAAAACACTGCATTGTATTGCATTACACTCTGCCCTTATATCTTGCTTTGCTTCTCATGGTGGTGACTGTTAACTCTCTGATCTATCCTTTTATATGAGGATCACGGTTCTGTTCCCCAAACCCCTTTTTGACCCGATGTTCCCCTGTGCTGGACTACAGTTCTCACCATCCACACACATAGGGATTACAAAACAATGGCAAAGGATTATAGGTAACAGCAACCAACCTAGATGGCTTTAGGGAAGGGTTATGGATGAGAGATGTATGAATGGCTACTAGAATGGATGCCTAAGCACATCTTTTAGGCTAGGGGGCGGTCAAGCAGGATGCCTCCATGGCCCATTCCTTGTAGTCATTTTTTAAAAATCTGATTAGCCAGTTCTTACATGGGTTTCCCAATAGGCATGTGCACACACACACCCATTTGCTTTGCATCAAAGTGAACGGGACAGAAATTTGCATTCCTGCGGATGGACCCACTTCAAATGTGCTCGGCTTCGAATTTGCTTCAAATCCCTACCTCTGTATCTTTGAACCTGTTCCAAAGCTGATCTGAAGGTCTGAATAAAGGCACAAGGTTGGAATAAAGGCACAAAAGCTTTCACTTGGCATCCAAAGGCCAGTCTTCAAATATAGCCGGTTTTTTATTTGGATGCAAAGTTTGGAACCATTGCAATTTGTACGAATTGTAACAACTTTGGCATTTAACACATTTGTACAAGTTGCGAAGACGTCAGACATTTTTCACCCATCCCTATTGTGTGGTGTGAAACATTGGCTGTAACCCCTCAACCCACTCACCTAGGTTGTGTCCCCATGCAGCTTTGGCACGGTTCCACAAAAAGCATACCAAATCCCCCAAACCGTGCCAGAAGGGTGCCAAATTGGATACCTGAAAAAAGAAGTCTTGGCACGGTTTGGGGGACTGGCATGCATTGCTCAGAGAGCCAGGAACGCACATGGGGACGGTGCCGACTGCACGATCTCGGCAGACAGGAAAGAGGTTTGAGATTTAAAGCCAAGCCTCTGTCCTGTCAGCCGAGATCATGAACAGGGGTTGGAGAAGCAATGAGGTTGCCTCCCTGGAAAAGTGAGAAATCTCAAGCTTCTGAACCCCCTCTTTCTGATCTGCTGACAGATAAAGGCTTGGCTTTACTGTTGAAGTGATCCTTTACTTTGGCAGTAAAGCCAATCCTCTTTCTGTCAGCAGATCGGACAGAGGGGATGCCGAGGCTTCAGATTTATCTCTTTTCCAGGGGGACAATAAGGTTGCCTCCCTGGAAAAGAGAGAAATCTCAAGCCTCTGCACACGCTTACTCCCTTGCTTTTATTCCCCTTTCGAGGCAAGCAAGCGGCTTGCTTGGGAAAGGGAACAAAATCACGATCCCACTGCAGTTTACTTGGAGATGGCTGAATCCGCCCTGAGCCCACCCCCAGCCTGCGTTAGGGCAAATGGCATGGGGACGCCCAAGATTCGATCTTAGTCCTGCGCCTGGCCCATGCGAGCCCAAATAGTGCCAAACAGCTTGCGTGGGGACATGGCCTTAGCCACGTGAATTACCCACTTCCTACTCTGCTAACTCTTCTACTGTATGCATAATTGTTACACATAGCTCTGATTTATGAGCATCATATCTGCAATCTGAAACTTTTTGAGTGATGCTTGCTGCTCTCTGTACGGACTGGGCCTGAACAAAAGATTTTGTGCTTGCCTTTGTATTTAAACAGAAATGCAAGGAATCGCGCAGGCAGGGGGCTACCAGTTATCTATCAGCCTGAAGCTGAGATGACGTTTCACAAAAGGGGAAATGTATCTAAGCTGCTCCTTAGTTATTTTCCACATTCTTTCTTAGCTTTCTTACTTGCAAGCAGGGTGGATTTGATTGAAATCAAACTGATTTAAATCACCATTTAAATAATGATTTAAATCACTAGTCAGTAAGGCTTGATTTAAATAATAGTTTCTACATAAACTACGTAATATGCAAGTAGATGAAGATTTTTAGAATAGCAACTTTTCTTATTAGTTTTTTTATTAGGTTAATCATTCATATTTGGACACAACTTTTCTGTTGTACTTAGGAAGGAGAAAAATAATCATTACCTTAATAATTACCTAATATATATATTTAGAAACTTAGACTGTCAGCCCAGCCTACACATGAAAAAAATATAGGCAGAGAAACTGCCCAATAATCTTACAAAAACCTCTGGAAGAGTATGACATTGTGAATGGATAAATTACCACAAAAAAATTAAACATATACAGCCTTATTCTACATAATTAAAAAATTAATCTTTATTTCATGATGGAATAACCTTTGGATGGTAATATATTTTTCTCAAAAAGCCTTTTATTTTAAAACAATCTGATTTAAATTTAAAAAAACCCAGTTTTTAAATTTATTTTTTTTAAATCATTGATTTTTATCCACCCTGCTTGCAAGTCTATTGTATTCACCCGCGACAGCATCAGATATGGGCAGATGTTGTTGCTGCAGGCATCTGGGGCTTCAAACCTCTCTCTTTTCGCTGATCTTATGTGATGTGGAGTGGAAGAGGAAGAGGAATATTCCAAGTGCTAGGTGGTGGAATGAGAAGCAAAGGGGCTTTCAGAACATTCCTAGAAACACAAACACAGCTGATTAGTCAGGGACGAGTCATCTCTTGTGCAACTCCAAACCTGCCAAAAGCTGTCATGTTGTGCAAAACCGTGTTATGCAAGTCTGAGGCTGCCAGTTGCATAATGTGGCTTTGCTCTTATGTGCTTGATAAAAGATGACACACACACACACCCTTGTATAATGCAGCCTCCTTGCAGAAGGCTTCTGCTTATCTGTGATTGGCCAGATGAAGTGTCTCTTGCTTAACACAATCCTCAAATCTTCCAGGAATGAAATCTGGCAACTGAGGCTAGGGAAATGCACGAATACTCATAGGCATTTGAAATCCGATCGAATGTGCCGAATTTTGACACTCGAAATCGAACAGAATGTCCCAAAATTCAAATGTAAACTTTCAAATCGAATTTCAAATTTTGGATCTATTTGTTCGAATCATCCGGACATTCGTATGTGCACGGGTTCGTACACGATGCATACTTGAAGATCCGCATCGTTCCTGCATCCATACGCATTTGTACAGATCTGTACGGGATGAAAACGGGTTGCATACTGGATAACTACGGGAGGCATATGGATGTGTAAGGATGGGTGTGGAAGTGAGGAAGATGCATTGGTATGTGCAGATTTGAATAAAAAGTTCAAACAAATAGATTCGAATTTGGTAAATTCGGTTTGAATCTTGATAAATTTGAATTTAAAAGATTCGAACTGAATTGGATTTTCGGGTATTTGATTCAGTTTGAATAGAATGTCAAAAAAGAATTTGTGCACATCTGTATCCTGCACATCTGTATCTGCTAACCTTGGCTGGGAGACTGGATCACCCCTCTGCAATGCCATCAGACTTTTGGTAGTCTACCTGCCTTCTCTACAGGGCTAGTGAAGTGCTCTATTTGAGTGTGTATGTGGGAATGTGTTCCAAACGTGGGTAAAACCTCTAGATTCTTCCAGGACTATACAGGGGATGCCACACATCCCTGCAACATTCCCAAGATAATCCCAGGTTATCTGTTTGAAAATCTGTAATATCGCCACTGTAGGAAATTCAGCAACGATGCTGGGCTTCTCATAACATTGATTTCAGTACCTCTTTTGCTGTGTTTTTGCATTATTGTTGCTCTTGAAACACCCCAGGCACTAGCAAGGAGAAACAAACAAAGGGAAGTGGGCGGGCGCTTGCAAACATCCAGGTATTTTGGAAGAGCAACAGAATTCAAAGAACCAGCAAATGAGGTAAGAGCCCAAGATTGGCTCCTGCCATCTAGAAGAAGAGTTGGCTTTTCTACCTCTCTTTTCTCACCCATTTAAGGGGACTCAAAGTGCCTGACAAACCTTCTGTTCTTCTTCCCACAACAGACACCCTGTGAGGTAGGTGGGGCTGTGAGAGCTCAGAAAGAGAGCTGTGACTAGCCCAAGGTCACCCAACTGGCTTCGTGGAGGAGGGTAGAATCAAACCCGGTACTCCCAGATAAGAGTCTGGCTCTTTAACCACTAGACCAAACTGACAGAACACCCTGTGAGGTAGGTGGGCCTGTGAGAGCTCAGCGGAGAGCTGTGACTAGCCCAAGATCACCCAGCTGGCTTCATGGAAGAAGAAGAAGAGTTGGCTTTTCTACCCCAGTATTTCTACCCATTTAAAGGAGACTAAAAGCGGCTGACAAACCTTCTGTTCTTCTCCCCACAACAGAACACCCCATGAGGTAGGTGGGGCTGTGAGAGCTCAGAAAGAGAGCTGTGACTAGCCCAAGGTCACCCCACTGGCTTCATGGAGTGTGGAATCAAACCCAGTATTCCCAGATAAGAGTATGGCTCCTTAACCACTAGAAAAAATGTGTCTCTAGGGCGGGACAGAAATATAAACAAACAAACAAGATGGACTGGGTTGCACCCCATCTTGGCCCAAGCTGTGGGCAGGTAAAACAGCACTGCTGTGCAAAAGCAGAGAGATTTTCCTCCCCTCCTTTTTTCCACAACAGGCATGATTGTGCTGATGGGGTCGGTGTCAGCCGGTTTGTGTGTGTGTGTGTGTGTGTGTGTGTTGTCTTTGCGTGAGATGGCCATCCCAGAGAAAGGCCTGCAGCCTCATTGGGCAGGCCTTTGACCCCTCATGTGCCAGTTTTTGGCTGGCGCATCCATGCACGCATCTGCTTCTTGCACATCATCAGCCCCCCTGCTTCTCTCTCTCCGTCTCTCTCCCTCCCCAGCCCATTAACTGAGCAGTGAAGAATCACATGACAACCTCTCAAAGCCACACTGAGCATGGGCAGAACCATCTGGAGCCTGGACCACAGAGCTGCTGCTGCTGCTCCTTTATGAGAACACCAAACCCAGCAGTGAGCATCAGCACACCAACAAGCCCTTTTGTGTTATTGCAGTTACGCCTGCCGCCGCCCGATGCTTGGGGTTCCGTCTCCTTCCGTCTCTGCGTTGAGCCTGGGCGGCAGCAGTGGCCCACGGGGGACAGCATCCTTCCTTGCCAGTCCTCGCCGGCGCTCCATCAACGACAGCGATCCGTCGCCGTCTGCTCCATGAGCGCACTGACTGCCCGTCCTCCTCTCCTGGGGCCTTCCAGAACTGCAGAGGCGGCGATTGCCGTGAGTATTTGATCCAAATAGGATGGGAAAGGCCTCTGCGCACATCTGACCATCCATTGCCTCTGTGGACCGGTGGAGTGGAGGGGGGCAGCGGGTGTGCCGGGAATCAGAGAGAAAGAGACAGGCAGATGTGGCGCTTGGTTTGGTCTTGCAGAGCATTGCTAACTCCTACCACGTCTCTGTCACTGCTCCAAAGGTCACTGTTGGAAAGAAGGGGTTGACCCAGCCGGGGCCTGGATCCGCCATTCCAAAGGTCCCACAAAGGGTTCAGTCCAGTTTAGGAGGACGTATCTCTGTCTTTCCGAATCTTTCATGCACGTTGGGGTCTCCATTGATCCTCCAATCGCTACCTATCCATGGGGGTGAATGCGAGGCGTCCGGCTGACCGGCCGGCGACCCTTCAGAGGCTTCGGAAACCTTCTTGAGGGCCGCCGGTCAAAGCGCAGCTGTGGAAACTCCAGAAGGGACAAAGGCTGCAGGCCAAAAATGGATGGAAAGATGCTTTAATGGGAGACAACAGGTAGCTTTTCTGTGGTTTACAACTCCTCTGAGTTCTCTGGGGGGGGGGGGGTAGGGGGAGCCCAGAGAGCCACCGGGGTTTAAAAACCCAAAGAGCTGGGGTTGGGGATGGGAGGCCCACACTTTGGATGCTCTTTAATTAACAAAAGAAGGCCTCGTTGCTATGGAAACAGCAGGGAAGACGTGGCTATGCAAAAGTCTGGCTGGCTGGCTGCTGGTTCTCCCCTCCACCACACTCCACACAACGGGGCCAGCTTGAGTGTTAGACAGAGTTACGCAGCCATGTGAGGAGTCGGGCTGTTCTTAGGGATGGGTGTGAAGATTCATAGCATGCAACATTCGGGCGAATTCGGATGCAAATCGAATATTGCGACATCCGTGCACCAACGTTCGCACGGATACAAACATTTCAGAAAATTCGTACAAATGATTCAAAACATTTGTGGAACGGGGCGATGGGAAGGCGGCTGCGCGAGTCTCATCTGCAACAGATCCAGAGTGCATTCGACGTGGTTTGAGGGCGGATTCAAAGTGGATTCAGGGTGGATTTGGGCCCCAAATATCTAAAGGAGTGCCTTCTCCCATATCGACCTGCCCGTGTCTTAAGATCTGGAGGGGAGGCCCTCCTGGTTATCAGGTGGGCACCTGGGAGAGGGCCTTCTCAGTAGTGGCCCCCAGGCTATGGAATGGCCTCCCTCTGGAGGTGCGTCAGGCCCCTTCTCTATTTGTGTTTGGAAAGGCAGTAAAGACACACCTCTTCAACTAGGCCTTTGCCTAATACTGCTTGCATTTCCCCACTGCAAACACTACTGTGTTAACCATTTTTGTATTGTTTTTATCATGTGTTTTTTTTAAAATGCTGTATTGGTTTTTACTGTTTTGATATGTTCATTTTAAAGGTTGTTGGCCTCCCGGAGACCCTCAGGTACAGGACGGGATATAAATACATACATAAATAAATAAATTTGGTGCTTTCAGAGAGCACCAAATGTATGAGATATGTATTAGATACCTGGCGTATACATACAGTATGTGTTGGTATTGGATATTCGTAGGAATAGATCCATATCAAACTTAATCCTATCACATTCAAAGGGGATCTATTCGAACTGATACAAATTTTCTTCCACTCGATTTGAAATGGACCAAATGCAAAAAAACCCACATCATTCGTGCACATCCCTGTTAGTTATGAAAGACGGAAAACTGTCGTTAAACTGATTATTGTTTCTGAAGCTACTAGGGAACAGAGCATGGGCTTTACGGAATTTCCCCAGGTGTCAAAATATTGTGAATTTTTAAATTCAGATTTTATTTTTGCAAACTGCCTTGCAAATAAATAAACAAAATGAGGCAGAGAGAGAAAAGGAAAATGGGAGGGACCAGTAGCTGGCAGGGAGAAGGTTGCCAAAGCGCTATGGATGCAAAATAAATAAACAGAACCAAACAAACCAAATAAGATTGCCGAAAACGGAAGACCCTGACCGCTAATGGTACAGCAAAAGGAAGGGAATGCACTGTGAAATGGGAGAGAAGAAGAAGAAGAAGAAGAAGAGTTCCCCTGGGTGAAAAGCTATGTCTTCAAGAAGAAGAAGAAGAGTTGGCTTTTCTACCCCGCTTTTCTCACCCATTTAAGGGGTCTTAAAGGAGTGAGATCTAGGGCCTATTGCACTACAGCCCATAGTGCATGGTTAGGGAACTTCTGAGGAAGAGCATCCCCCCCTTGAGGAGGCTGTTACAGCCTCCAGGCACTACCTGCCATCCCAGAAGTTCCCTAATCATGCACTAGGTATGGAGCATGAAATTGTGTTCCACACCTTTACTAACCTTACCCAGTTATATACCAGAAGCATCCAGCAATAAGCATCTGCACCTTTCTGGTGCTCTGGGGTCAACTGAGGTATTGCGCAAGCGCACTGGCCCCGGGACGACCATAGATGCAACCGCGCATGTACAGAATATCAGTGTTGTCATGGTGATGGCACTGACTCATGCAGTCTCAGAGGGCGCCACCCTGAAGAGGACTGGACCTGGGATTGGTCACAGGTGAGTGACCGATCATGTGGGGTATGGGCTGTAGTTAGCTAGCGCTCGCAAGTGTAAACACTAGTTAACATTGGGTGTTTTTCCACCGCGCTCCTTTAATCCGGATCTAAGAAGATCTGGATCTAAGGAATGGGTACATTCCTTAATCTGGATCTAGCAGATCTGGATTAAGGGAAGTACTCAATGTGTTTCCATGGGTGATCTAGCACCCAATAGCAATGGGTGATCTAGCACCCAATAGCAATGGGTGCTAGCCTCCCTGCCATGGAAACACCGGAGCACCCATTTGGAAATCCGGATCTACCCATGAGGGGTCTGCTTGTCACCCCAGGTGTTTGGGGGGACATGAGTTGCATGTCGAAGTCTGTGCAAAACAGCTCCATTGAAGTCTGTGCTGATCTTCGGAGTGACTTCGAAGTGAGTCACTTCAGAGTCACTTCGGAGTTACTTTGAAGTTCACTCTGAAGATCAGCACAGACTTCAAAGACGCTCCAAAACTATTTTGCACAGACTTCGAATTGACTTTGAAATGACTTTGAAATGACTTCGAAGCTTAGGTTTTAGAGCTCCCACCCATGGGTGCCCCCTCCCCCTAGCCTCCTCTAGACCCCATTGCCACACAAGCATGGAAACAGGCTCCCTTTGATCTGGACTTTCTGCCTGAAGACCCCAGTGTAGACCCCATTAATGGGGTCTACAGAAAATCCAGATTAAAGGCCAGAAAGTACCCATTTGATCCGGATTTTCCCAGCAGCACTTGAAACAATCGGGTCCCAAAAGGGTGCCGTGGTGGAAATGGGATCATCCGGCTCACACCCCAATGGGTCCTTAATGGGTGCAAAAACGGTACTTTCTGACAGTGGAAAAACACCCCATTGGGTGGTTACGCTCCTTTCCTGTCCAGCGTACTGGAAGGTGTGAAATTGCCCCAGGTACCAAAGAACATGTCTATCATGACAGAAACTTCAGTGTTTCATCACAAGGTTGGAGAGAGACTTCCAGACTTGTTTATACTGCTCAGTGGAATGTGCAGTCACAATCTTGGCATCACACATGACGATCCGTGGATCGACAGTGTGGCAAATTATCAGATTGCTCCTGCACACTTACCTTACTATTGGTAAGAGGATACTCATTGCGCAGGATGACAAAAAATTCGAATCTTCCTGCCAGTCAGGGCAGAACGCTGAGAAGAGATGAATGAGAGCAGGAGGGTAGCTCAGATCTGATTGGCTGCCTCAGCCCACGTGACCACACATCCGGACTCAGCTCTTGCAGCTTCTGAGGAGGAAGCTACAGAGCTGCTTTTTAGTCAAGACAGCCGGTCATCACTTCGCAGCAGGTAAGCTGCACTTTTTACTTTAACTATGGATTTATCCTGCAAGTCTGGAGGCAGCCTTGGTATCCATCATTCTAGGCTCCCTTGAGGGTAGGTGGGTGAGATTTTGGAAATGATTTTGCTTTGTTCCCAGAGATGTCCCCAAACCACTTCTGTGGAGCTGGAAATTGTGAGAAGGCAGCCTGAAAGCTCCAGCTGACTGTGTTAGTGGATAAAATTCACTCCGCCATCGTTCCCTGGGCAGGAAGTTCTTCTCTCAGAGATGGGGTGATTTTGGAGCACTGTGATGTGATTCATGAAGTGTTCTTGACCCTGGGTGGCCTTACTGGGAGGACCAGTGGGAATGCTGCACAAAGAGCTCTGCCTCCCATGACTTCCCCTTTCAGATGATTCTTGGAGCTATAGTTACATAAGAATGTAACATAAGAGAAAACCTGCTGGGTCAGGCCACAGCCCATCTAGTCCAGCATCCTCGGACCCATAACAGCCCAGGAAAGCCCCTGGTGCTCTTGGAATTTCTAGTATGTCTCATTCAGGAAAGATGGCTGAGGTCTTAAGCTCCTGGATCCTACCTCACTGGCACAACACGATGCTCTGTGGATATTTTGTGTTTGGGGAACCATCGCCCTGTCATCTGCTGCATGCGTGGTGCTACAGGAACCTGTAGAGTATGTGTGCTTTATTGTTCCTGTCCTGCACCTCATTGGCAAAAAACGCAGACAATGTGCAGGATTCTGCAGTGAGGACGGTGTGTTTGCACATCATTCCACAGTTTGGAAGATGTCTTTCTCCTCTGTTTCTCAACTGAAGCCAAGAATAGCTGATTGAGAAATATTCATCTCTGAGTAACAGATATATGATGATTCACAGACTGTCTGTTCCCACTTCTAGAGGTGGGATTACCCATTCTTCTCTACAAGCAGAGAGATCTTTGAAAGCACGAGAGAAAGCAGTGTCTGTTTTAATTATTTTACTGGAGCTCTGCTTGTGCGCATGACAGCCCCTATATCTGCCTGACAGCTGCTCAGCTGGCTGCAGGGCAGATGTCAGGTGACCGTTTGGGGTAAAGCAAGCCCTTACCTGGGTGACTGAGTGCTCAGGCAAGGGGGGACAGTTGCGATCACAGCATTAGCAGCGGGGACAGCGAAACCCCACCCACTAATGCTGCGATTGTAACCTGGCAGTGTCCCCATGCCCCCAGGATAACCCATTCTTGTCCCCTAATTCAGGGCGAGAACAGTTATAAAGGATTTTTTTTTAAAAAAAAAACTTCCATTTTATGGATTTTGTCCCTCATGTAGCCTGAATTAGGGCTTTGCATGGGGACTCTCCTGAGGCGAACTCACATTTGCCTCGGAGTATCCTTACCATGGGAACATGCCCATGAACTGTGATGCCAGGGCGATAAGCAATGGCCATTACAGGAAACGCAGCATCGCTGTCGGATTTCCCATATTAGTGATGTTTTGTGGTATTGCCTCAATATCCCAGGACTATATTGGGAATGCCGTGGATACATGTGACATTTCTAAAGTAATCCAGGAGAATTGTAGGTTTTGACCGGCATTTGGAGAAACTCCAAGTTAGAAACTGCCAACAGCCTAGAGAGCATGCCCATGTCACTCATAGCTCTTGAGCTTGTAGAATCGTTACCTGGGCATAGAATTGGTCCTTGGTGAGACAGTTACCAGGGAAAGACTTTTTCTTCTTACCTTCCCTATATTCCCAGTAATTAAGCTCAACTGTTCCTTCCAATGTTAATCTCTGTGCTCCTATGCTGACCCCGTAGGCCCCCCAGCTGCTTCCTCCCTTGCATGGCCTCAGAAGGTCAGCATCACTTTTTAAACTCATTTTCAAATCATGTGAGCTAGGGATTAACTCTGGAGTTTCTCCTCTCCTTTCCGAAGTTTTAATTCGTTTCTAAAAATACTAGAACCAGAGGTCACCCAAAGAAGCTAAGTCGTGGATGATTCAAGACAGGCAAACGTTTTGTACAAAAACACCACCAAACACAATGCATCGTTGGGGGTTGAAATTCATTGCCATGAGCTGTGGTGTTGCCTGCTCAGCCTGGATGGCTTGAAAACTGGTTTGGACAGGTTCACGGAATTTGAGCTGTGAATGGCTTGTAGCCGTGCTTAGCCAGTTTGGTCTAGTGGTTCGGGAGCCGGACTCTTATCGGGGAATACCGGGTTCAATTCTGCCCTCCCCCATGAAGCCAACTGGGTGACCTTGGGCTAGTCACAGCTCTCCTCTGAGCTCTCATAGCCCCATTTACCTCACGGGGTGTTCTGTTGTGGGGAGAAGAATAGAAAAGCTTTATCAGCTGCTTTGAGTCCTCCTAAATGGGTGAGAAAAGTGGGGTGGAAAAGCCAACTCTTCTTCTTCTTCTTAGTGAGATCTACCTCTGAAGACCAGTTGCTGGGAAGCTGTGGGCAGACCAGACTGCACGTTCAAGTCCTGGTGGTGGGCCTACCTGTGCAATTGGTTCGCCTCCATTAGAGCAGACGGTTGGATTAGATGGACCAGGGGCATTTTTGCACTTTCTTTCCCATCTGCTGGATGGAAAAAGAGTGCAATTAACCAATGCTAGTCAACTTCGGCTGTTCCCCCCACCCCCCGGCAATCAAATACTTAACTGATTTGATCACAGGGCCGATCCTCCTCTGGGCTCCGCCATTTTGGCTGCGGCGCCCTCTGCAACTGTGGGTGCATCAACAGTGTTGCCATGGTGATGATGCTGACACTCTGCACACCCGCAGTTACATCTATGGTCGTCTGAGGTGTCAGCTCGCTTGTGCGGCACCTCAGATGACCCTGGGGCACCAGCAGAGGTGCGGATGGTTGCCCTGCTGGACATTCCAGCTTAGTTCCTGGGAGACGTTGGTTAAGGTGCGGAGTATGATGTGGTGCTCCACACCTAATCAACAATTAGTGAACTTCTGGTGAGGCAGGGCACACCTGGAGGCTATAACAGCCTCCAACGCATGCGGACACTCTTCACCAGAGGTTCACTAATCCTTCAGAAGAGGCCGTAGTGCAAATAGGCCCCAGGTGTCTGATGCAACAGGAATCTATCTATCTATCTATCTATCTATCTATCTATCTATCTATCTATCTATCTATCTATCTATCTATCTATCTATCTATCTATCCATCTATCCATCCATCCATCCATCCATCCATCCATCCATCCATCCATCCATCCATCCATCCATCCATCCATCCATCCATCCATCCATCCACATTTATCTCCCTCCCTATACCTGAAGGTTTTTGGGAGGGTAACAACAGTTAAAACCAAACATCATTAAAACAATAACAGTATGTATTAAAACAGTAGCATCAAGTGGGAAGGGAAAGTGTATCCCCATTTATGTGCTTAAATTTATGGAAGTCAGGGATATCAATGGCTATCAGCAATTATGACAGCGGGAGGCGGTCTGCCTCCAAAGGACAGCTCCTGGGAAACTGTGAGCAGAGCAAACTGTGTGTTCACATCCCACTGGGGGGCTTCTGTGCACAGCTGGTGGCCACTCTGAGAGCAGACATCCGGTTTAGATGAGCCATGGGTGCAATCCAGTGGAACATTTCTTGTGCTCTTTAGGGGTGTGCATGAATGCAATTTTCATGCTTCAATTTGAATCGAATATCCAAAAATTTGAATCAATTCGATTGTTTAAAATTCGAATGTATCCACATTTGATGCTTTCTATTCATGCAAATTTTTGATCAATATTTGCAAATATGGACATCAACACCATTCGTAAGTGTTTGTAAGCATCTGTATGCATCCCGTATTTATCCTGTATGCATCCCGTATTTATCCTGTATGCATCCCATTTTCATCCCGTACGGATCTGAACAAATACGCACGGATGTGGGAAAGATGCATACGGGCAAGTGCAGTTTGTGTATGGATCCGTACACATACGAATGTCCGAATAATTCACACAAATGATTCAAAAGTTCAAAATTTGTTCGAATGTTTAAATTCGATTTGGATGTCCAAATTTAAATGAATTCGATCGAATTTCAAATGTTTCGAATATTTGTGCCCATCCCTTGTCCTCTTAGGTTCTATGTTTTGCTGGATCAGCTGGACTCCTGGTCATTTGCTTGACTGGAATTAATTCAAGTCATATTCCTCTGAGTTCAACACACGTGCACAGGTTCCCATCCCAAACAGCCTGTCAGTCAGCCTGGAGTGATGGTCATGAAAAGAAGTAGCTAATCAGGTCAGTTCCTATAGTGGGGCCAGTTTATGTAATCCTTCAGCACACTCCTTGAATTTTTCTCCTGACAGCCTGTGATTCAGTTGCCTAGTCTGATCCTGATCCTAGTTGATGTACATTGAAAGGGCATCAGTAAGGTGTGGATACTATCAGCTGCCTTTGCCTTGATAGGGGCTGTTAATCTTGCGCTAACAGCTTCCCTGGATTTCGTTGCCACCTTGCTGTGCAGGTATACACAAGCCTGAACCTGGCTTGAGTCCCCCTGAGTTCAGAGGGAAGCCTTCACAGGCAACACCAGCGCTTTCCATTTTAAGCCACCTGCTTGGCCTGTGGCAGTGGTTCTCAACCTGTGGGTCGGGACCCCTTTGGGGGTCGAACTACCCTTTCAGAGGGGTTGCAATGAGTCTCCTGCTGCTCCTCCCTCCCCCCTCCCAGCTGCCCCTCCCCCCCGTGGTTGGGGATCTCCACAACATGAGGAACTGCATTAAGGGGTCGTGGCATTAGGAAGGTTGAGAACTGGATTATCCAGTGGATGGGAAGAGACGTGCAAAATCACCCCAGGTGTGCGCTGTATGTTGCTGTGGATGTTGCCATGATGACCTGCCCTGCCCTGGCCATCTATACTTCAAGTGCTGATGGCCCAGTATCTAGCTTTACCAGCCCTCGAAGTGTGGATGGCCATCAATCTTACCAGCTTTGTATGGTATCGTAATACTACACTAGGCTGTTAAGCGCAAACAGACACATTGATTGAGGGGCAGCTACTTGCCCCAAGGTATTTATAGTTTAGAAAACCAGATAAGGGGAACATCTGAACAATGAAGGACAAGGAGAGAAGAGAAAGAATGTATGATAATTGGAGTTACTTAGGCAGACCGACTCAGGCGCTGTGCCAAAGGCTTCATGGGAAAATCTTCAGAATGGATTATTTGTGTATTTTGGACTGGATTGCAAAGCATCAATTAGCAGGCTGCTCCCTTAATTGGCAATTTAGCCTTGAGAAGATACGGCACTGAAACATTAAGTCAGGCAAGTTCATTCCACTACCTTTGGAAGTATATAGAACTTTAACCTTTCCTGATTTCATTTAACCGAGACATTGATTATCTTGCGGGGACACTCCTATGCCATGATGGCCAATCTCTTACTACATATTTACAGATTTTTCTGGGATGGTTCATAACAAGGGCTGCCCACCAGGGACTGGGCTTGAAGCTGATTCCAGGAACTGATGATTCTCTGGGTAAAAAGTGCTACAATTCAAGGTGCTGCAAGCATGTTAGGTTCAAATACCTGAAAATTCAAATCGATTCGAATTTTTAAAATTCGAATGTATTCACATTCAATTAGATTCAAATACATTAGAATCTGTTCCTGCAAATTTTTCATCTGTATGTGCAAAGACGAATGTCGGCAACGTTCGTATGTGCCCGTACACATCCGTAAGCATCCCGTATTTATCCCATATGCGTCCTGTTTTCATCCCGTACAGGTCCATACAAATGCGTACAGATGTGGAAAAGATGCGTACGGCAAGTACGCATTGTGTATGTATCTGTACAAATAGAAATGGTTCAAAAATTTGAATTGGTTTGAATGTTAAAATTTGAATTTATAGACATTTGATTTGAATTCGAATGTCCAAATTCAAATGAATTTGATCGAATTTTGAATGTTTTGAATATTCATGTACATCTCTATTGGACACATTATTGTACGCCGTTCCCGGATTCAGAGGAGGTAAACTGTAAATCTCGTAGGTACACTTAATGCAGCTGATAATGAAGCATCTTGGCCACCTTTGGGAAATTAATCAGAGCAGCAAAGCTCTCCGTAAAGTTAGAGAGGCTGGACTTGTAGATGGCTATACTAGCAAGGCATCCCAAGAGCTTAGAGGCTGCAGAATAGGTTCTCTGGCCTGCAGACAAACGGAACCACAACCTGGCTGAAACAAAGCAGAATTTTGGCAGTGTGTGCAGGAGAACTCATCTGACAGCCCAATATAGACTGGCCTTAATCCCCCATCACTTATACTCTTAAGTTGCCTGCTTTTTATCTCTGGCCACACACATGCTTTGGACTTTGAGGGAACACGCCAGGCGCTGTCTTGGGTGGAAAGGAAGATTTCTGGTTTGCATGGATTTCTCTAAAAATTAAGAAAAATAGAGCTTTGATTAAAGATTGCTGTATGGATATGTGGGCACATCCATGTAGTTTTCTAGGCAGAGATTCGGAAGTGCCGTTTTATTCACTTCTTCTCTGGAGCTACTGGGAATTCAAGAGACTCTTTGCTGTTGTTCTACCACTGTTGCACCCAGATTACTGTGCCATAAGAGTAAGGAGTGATCCTTAACTTATTTAATTTGCCAAGACTGATGTATCTCTTTTTAGCTATCCAGTTTCTCAGTCACGGCCCTTTCTGGACTACAGTTTTAACTAGTTTTGCCCAGCAAGGCTAAAGGCAAGGAATGCTGGGAAGTGTAGTTCAGAAATGGCTAAAGGACCACATGTTCATTCCATTCCAAAAGATAATGAAGCTGGAAAAGATCATGAAATGTGCAAATTGTTTGAAAATCTAAACAACTGAGCTGCTGGGAAATTAAGTTCACTATGAACGATTTGCTGTTCAGGGTAGACAGCTGTGTAGATAGTTGTTTTTGTCTGTATTGATTGTTTATGTTTATGTTTACTACTACTGCTGCTGCTGCTGCTGCTGCTGCTGCTACTACTACTACTACTACTACTACTACTACTACCATTATTATTGGGCTTCAGTGGAAATAAGATCTGTTGGTTTTCATCCGAAGATTGACCAGCCCTTGTAAACTCATCCTTTCCATCCTGAGAGCAGTTTTATAGCCTTTTAAAACCAGAATATCTGGAATATCCAAATATAGTGGAATACCGAAGTGACATCTGGATGTAGCCTGCCTTTTCTCTTACTAAATGATGCAGGAAAAATGCTAGCTAGAAGACTTAGCTACAAATTACAAAGTGTGTGCTCTGAAACTCTTCTCTTTATAAGCTCTACTCCTAGTAAAGAAACCTCTCTCTTTTTGGTCACTTGATAGGCACAGCATGACAACTTTTATCTAAGTCCTCCTCTTTTTATACTGCAGAGTTATGATCTGCTGCAAGTAGAGATATGCCAAGTTTGGTTTCTGTTTGAGAATTCAGTTGGATAGTTCATGGTCAGAGCTTTGGGCATTTCTGCATTTGGCTTCCTGTCTGCTGGATGGGAAAAGTATACGACCGACTAATGTATACTAATGTTCGCACTTGGGAATGCTAGTACACGTCACACTACCACACCCTGAGACTTACCTGTGTATGTGTACCTGTTCGATCATTGTCACCTTGTTTTCAGAGCCCGGTGTAATTGTGCGTGTGCCATGCTGTCACCATGGAGACTGTGACATTCTGTCACTTTTAGGGTCATTTGAAGTGCCAGGGCACTTACACTGCACCTCAGATAACCCCTAACACCAGACATGGTGTGAATGGTCATGGCTCTGGACATGACAGGTCAGTTTTGTGCAACACCACTAGTAGATGATAAAGCAACATCTGGTAAAGCAGGGGATGTTTCTGGGTTGGAAATGCCTCCTGGAAGTGCAGATGCTCCTTACCAAATGCTACTCAATCGTGTACTATGGGGGTAAGTGCATCCAACTGAACATGCAGCTGTTTGAATATCAGGAAATTTGATCAAACTGGTACTCCACTTGGTAAAACAAAAAAGCCGAATGAAGGAGGAAGTGGTTAAGGACCTGGAGTCTTATCTGGGAATACCGGGTTTGATTCTGCCCTCCCCCATGAAGCCAGCTGGGTGACCTTGGGCTAGTCACAGCTCTTTTCTGAGCTCTCACAGCCCCACCTACTTCAGAGGATGTCCTATTGTGGGGAGAAGAACAGAAGCGTTGTCAGCCACTTTGAGTCCCCTTAAATGGGTGAGAAAAGCGGGGTAGAAAAGCCAACTCTTCTTCTTCTTCTTGAAGACATAGCTTTTCACCCAGGGGAATGATTGTTTTTCTCTGCCCCCAATGCTTAATGCTTTTTAAATTCAATTGTAGTCCATGCCTAGGTTTTTATGGACAGGGGTACGCAAATGTTTAAAATAAAATAAAAAGTAAACTAACAAGTATAGCAAAAAATACTACCAGATTGGCCAAAATACAGATACAGTTGTGTTTTCTTCTACACAGGCTAGAAGACACACCATGACATTTCAGAGAGGGTGGAGCTTAAATTATGAGCCGTGCGTCTGGTCAAAGATCCATGAGCAATCTTTTGCAAAGGGCACAAAAATACTCTTGTGATTTTGGTTTCTCTCTTGCTAGGGCCATGGAATTTGCTGCCATAAATTACTCTGTTCTCAGCCTCCGTTCCTCAGCCAGCAGATAGAAATAATCATGATTGTTTTGCAAAGGAGCCTCGGGGGGATTAAAGAGAAGTTATGGGGAATATGAAGTACTCTGTACGCAACAAAATGTTACCGGAGTGATAGTTAAGAATAACAACAGGGAGTTCATCACCCACTGTATTTTCATCAGGGAGCAGAGGCCAGAGGGGTTTTTGCATTATACCTTTGCTTTGGCCCAAATGCGTTGAGAGCAGTTCCCCATCTGCACTGGCAGGTAAAAGACGCATTCCAAACGCAGCCTTTACCTGCCTGCGTGTGGACGGGAAACTGTTCTCAGCCGGTTCGGGCCGAGGACCCTCCCCTGGCATGCTCCAATTGGCTCCTCTGGAGCCAATGGTGGGAAGCCCAGGGGTCTCCTGTCCGTCAGCTCCCGCTCTCTCCAGGAGCCAAGATCACGGCTCCTAGAGCCAGGGGGACCCGCGTTCTACGCCCCCCAACCCACCCCGAGTCGTGCGTGCGTGCGCTTTTGCGGCGTTACTTGCAGACAGCCAGGTTGATTCTGCCTGCAGGAGGCCCGGCATGCTGTGTGCAAGCTCGTGGGGCAGCCCCTCATTGGTCAGCCACCCGCACGTGCGCAGATGGCTACTGGTGAAGCCAGGAGGGTGGCTGGCAGTCCTAGGTGCTTGGGAAGTGCCTGACTAGTGATATAATATGAAATCAGGCATAGTGATCTCATATGCTGTGTGTAACTGCTGTTTTTACATCATCATCATCATTTATTTATTTATTTATATTTATATCGCACCCCATACCCAAGGGTCTCTGGGCGGCTCACAACATTTAAAAACAAACATAGATATATTAATGTATGGATATTAATTAATGGAAAGGTGAAGTTTTAAATTGTGTTAAAACAATTCGAAATTTTATATATATATATATATTTATATATATATATGTATATATATACATTTATATATGTATATATATAATATATATACATATATACACACACAAATTATATATATATACAAATTATATATATATACAGAGAGAGAGAAAGAGAGAGACTGTAGATGGACAGACAGACAGACAGACAGACAGACAGACAGACAGACAGACAGACAGACAGATAGATAGATAGATAGATAGATAGATAGATAGATAGATAGATAGATAGATAGATAGATAGATAAATCCATAGATTTGAGTTTGAACAGCAGAGATGTCTTTTTGGGTTCCTCTTTCGCAGGAGGCTCTCCAGGAGTCGTCGCTCTCCAGCAGCCAATGAGAAAGCCGGCAAGCAGCGCTGACGTCAACCCCATCGCCCCGAGACGTCTTGAGGACAGTGACTTTGTTGCCAGGGCGACGGAAGAACATACTCCCTAGGCTGACTCTCTCTCGGCCCCAACATCAAGGCCTGATGCGTCCCGGGCGCCTGTCTCACCGCTCCCGCCCCGGCTGGTAGCATGGAGGGGGGCGGCCCAGCTCTGAGGAAGGAGCCACTGTAACCCTCGAAGCAAATGGTAAGCGAGATGTTGGGGGATCCTGCGTTTGATGCTTAAGAGGTGGCAAACAAAGCTGGTGTGTGTGTGTGTGTGTGTGTGTGTTCAAAGGCGTTGTGTGTGTGCGGAGGCGTGGGTGCAGGAGGGCTTGTCTAGGAATCTGGGAGCTGCAGAGGCAGCTCAGGTTTCGGACGCTGTCCAGTGCTGAAAATGAAAGCTGCCTCTTCAACAAAGCAGCGTGCGGAGATGCTGGGTGGCCACAGTTTGAGGTTTAATGAGCTGAATAACCGCCACAACAATGCACAGCTTAGCGCCTCTTACTAGGTTCCTTTCCCCTATATCCTACCTGGAAATATTGCCTACTCCAGCCTGATGGTCAACAGGCTCCAGGTGCTGCTGATGCAAGGGTGATCTGCAATGAAGTGTTGCAGGAAAGAACACGGGATTCAGGGCTTCAACCGGTTTGGCACAGTGGTTAAGGAGCTGGACTTTTATCTGGGAGTAACAGGTTTGATTCTGCTGTCCTCCACAAAGCCAGCTGGGTGGCACTGGGCGGGTCACAGCTCTCTTCTGAGTTCTCACAGCCCCACCCACCTCACAGGGTGTTTCTGTTGAAGGGAGAAGAACAAAAGGTTTGTCAGCCACTTTGAGTCCCCTTAAATGGGTGAGAAAAGTGGGGTAGAAAAGCCAAATCTTCTTCCTCCTTGAAGCCAGCTGAGTGACTTTGAGCTGGTCATAGCTCTCTTCTGAGCTCTCACAGCCCCACCCACCTCACAGGATGATTCTGTTGTGGGGAGGAGAAAGTTTGTCAGCTGCTTTGAGGTCCCTTAAATGGGTGAGAAAAGTGTGGTAGGGAAGCCAACTCTTCTTCTTCTTCCTCCTCCTCCTCCATGAAGCCAGCTGGGAGACCTTGGGCAAGTCACAGCCCTCTTCTGAGCTCTCACAGCCCCACCCACCTCACAGGGTGATTCTGTTGTGGGGAGAAGAATAGAAAGCTTTGTCAGCTGCTTTGAGACCCATTAAATGAGAAAAGTAGGGTGGAAAAGCCAGCGTTTCTTCTTTCCCCAGCTGCTTTGTCTTTCCAGCCTTCTATTTTCTCTTCTTTGTCAGAGAAGGCTCCATCCAGACTGGGTCAAAACCCTTTAATTATTTTATAATTGTACCTGTTATGATTGCGAGACACGTTGCATCCAGACATTGCTAACTTATTACACTATATTTGGCTGCTTTGGAATAAAGCATGGATAAGGCAGTTTCCTTGGCAAAGAAGTGGTTTGCCATTGCTTTCTTCTGCGGAGAGACTAAGTACTGAACTGGCAACTGTCTGTTTTCCAGAAGGTTTGCTTTACTACTGAACTGCAGCCATTCCCAGACTCCAATGGCCCCCCTATCCAGTTTTCTTGGCAGAGATTCAGAAGTGGTTTGCCATTGCCTTCTTCCAAAGAGAGGTTGGGGTTCAAACTGGCCGCCCTCTGTTTCCCAAGCAGTTTGGTCTACCACTGAGCTGGTGGAGTTTAACATATACAGAAGCCTACGGATCTTGCATCTGAGTAATCTAGGTTAGTTTGGAGCGTATCTTTTATGAAAGGCTGGCCAGATGTGCATTGGATGTTCTGAATGAAACTCTGATCAGTTCCGGACAATGAAATTGTTGCTTTCACCTGTCCTTATCTGAGATAGAGTATTTCTTCTCCTTTAGGACATCAAAGGCCAGTATTGGACGGATGATGATTCTGATGGAGAAAATGAGTCCGAAGAGTTCTTGTACGGAGTACAGGTTAGGTTTCCCGTATTTTTGGAGCAGGCGTGGGGCTTTGAGAAGATGATCTTGTGAATGGAATGTCCTGCCATTAGATATGTACTGGCCTTTGGTGTGCTGTGGATGGCTGGTTTGCTTGCTTTTTCTCCAAGTCAGAAGATTTGTTTTTTAAACAGGCTTTTAAAAACAAACAAACAAACAAACAAACAAACATTTATTTACACACACATACACAAATATACACACACACACATGCATACACACATACATACATACACATACACATACACATACATACACACATACACACATAAATACACACACATACACATGCATACACATACACACACATGCACACACACATACATACATACATACATACATACACACACACATACACACACATACACACACATAGATAGATAGATAGATAGATAGATAGATAGATAGATAGATAGATAGATAGATAGATAGATAGATAGATAGATAGATAGATACATACATACATACATACATACATACATACATACATACATACATACTGTATTTTCTGGTGTATAAGACTACTTTTTAACCCAGGAAAATCTTCTCAAAAGTCAGGGGTCGTCTTATACGCCAGGTGTTGTCTTCTTATACGGCGAGTATATCCCAAACTCTATATTTTAACTGAAAAGTTGGGGGTCGTCTTATACGCCCAGTCGTCTTATACGCCGGAAAATACGGTACATACATACATATATTCATTTGAAAGATTACCAAGTTCTGACCACTCCATGAAAACCAACATTCAGGTCACTTTGATCTGCTCCAAATAGGTTTTCCTCTGCCATGAAGCCTTAATCCAAAATAGGGAAATTTTCCTCAGGAAGGAAGTTGCCTGGAGCGAATTTGTTGTGGAACTCCCACAATGCCATGCGTTTCAGGAGAGGTCCCCAGCTCATGGTGGTGGTGCCTTTTTTGTTGTAGATATGACAGTCACACCATACGTGACTTATGTCCTCAGTAGTTGAAGACCCACAAATGTGCAGTCTTTCAGAATAAGGAACCTGACGATCTCTTTCATTTTTTACCACAGGGTCAAGTTGGCCAAAGGTGTGATGATTTTTTTCTTCCAGACCAATGTATGGATGTACACGAATGTGGGGTTTTTTTTGGTATTCAATTTGTATTGAATCAAATGCAAGAAAATTTGTATTCGTTCGAATAGATCCCCTTTGAATATGGTAGGATTTGTATTCAATATGAATGTTCAGTCCCATTTGAATGCATATGAACAGCATACAAATCAGCATACGAAGCTTCATATGAATGTATCAAAATATTCGATTCGAATTTGAATATGAATCTTCAAATGTGCCAACATTCAATTCGAATATGAATGTCTGAATTTGGCCAAATTCATACACGTTTTGAATACAGTCAGGCCCCTGTATCCGCTGAGAATACATTTTGGCTCCTACCGTGGTTACTTGAAACCGTGGATAATCACGAACAGGCCTTCTAGTCCTGGGGTCATGCAACCCCAGAACCGGAAGTGCTTTTCTGGCTTCCAGAAGGCCTCTGGAGAGCTTGTGAATAGGTGTGCAATGCCACTGGACACCTCCTGCCTGCCCTCTTACATTTCGGTGGCATCACACACCTATTCCAAAACTCTACGGAGGCTGAAATAGGCCCTCTGGAGCCGAAATAGGCCTTCCAGTTCTGGGTGCTTTTCCCTTATGGCACCTGAGGGGTGTGGGAGTGGGCTAATCCAGTAACGGTGGTTAACTGGAACCGGGGTCACCGAATCAGTGGATATGGGGGTCTGATTGTATTACGAATATTCGTGCTCATCTGTAGACCAGTGTCTTCTTCCCACCCAGAAGCTGAGCTTTTAGTCTGGGCTTTGTCATAAGGAGTTATTTCACACGATCAGGCTGGGCCCACCTCTAAGTGTCTTGGGGAAAAATTGCGACTTGTTCTTTGTATGGATTCCCAGAGCAATTTCTGTGCGTTTCTGCAGGGAACCTGTGCAGCAGACCTGTACCGACACCCACAGCTGGATGCAGACATTGAGGCTGTGAAAGAGCTATACAGTGAGAATTCTGTGTCAGTCCGGTGAGCTTTGTCGTCTGGATGTGGGCGAACTCCTCCGAGCTTGTTTGATTTAATGTCACTTTGTTCTTAAGCAGTTTCACAGCTCTTGATTGTGAGGGGCTATCATGAATAACATGAACATTTATGGTTAAGGTCCCCAGACTAAAATGCAAATGTCAGTGGGCACCCGGAAGAGGTGCCTCAACTCCTGAGGTTGGTATGGGAGAAGGCATTCCTTTAGATATGTGGGGGCCAAGTCATTTAGGGTCTTGTAATTCAGAATGCTCAGGAAACTGAATCCAGACAAGACAGAGGTGCTGTGTGTTACAGGCTCTTGGGTCCAAGTAGTTGGGAGATACCCTGTCCTTGATGGGGATGCAATACCCGGGAAGGGACAGGTGCGAAATCTGGGGGTACTCCTGGACTCTGTGCTAACACTTGAAGCTCAGGTGGAGGCCGTGGCCAGGAGTGCCTACTCCCAACTACGGCTGGTGCATCAACTGAAACCTTTTTTGGACAGAGATGACCTGGCCACAGTTATCCATGCTCTGGTAACGTCCAGGTTGGACTATTGTAATGCACTCTACATGGGGCTTCCCTTGAAGATGGTTTGGAAGTTGCAGCTGGTGCAAAATGCAGCCACTAGAGTGCTGACCGGAACAGCTAGCCAGACGCATATCACGCCAGTTCTAAAAGAATTGCACTGGCCGAGCCCAATTCAAGGTGCTAACTCTGACTTATAAGGCCCTAAATGACTTGGGCCCCAGATATCTAAAGGAGTGCCTTCTCCCATATCGACCTGCCTGCGTCTTAAGATCTGGAGGGGAGGCCCTCCTGGTTATTCCACCGCCTTCAGCAGCTAGGCGGGTGGGCACCCGGGAGAGGGCCTTCTCAGTAGTGGCCCCCAGGCTATGGAATAGTCTCCCCCTCAAGGTGTTTCAGGCCCCTTCTCTGTTTATGTTCAGGAAGGCGGTGAAGATGTACCTCTTCGATCAGGCCTTTGGCTAAATGTTCCCTACGCTTTCCCCATTGCAAACACTACTGTTTTTAAACTGTTTTTGTATCATTTTTTAAACTGAATTATGCTGGATTTTTAAACCTTGTACTGGTTTTAGTATTGTTTGATACAGCTTTGATATATTTGTTTTTAAATGTTGTGAGCCACCCGGAGACCCTTGGCTATGGGGCAGGATATAAATATAAATAAATCAACCTCTGTGATCACCTGTGTGCCCTGATGGAAGAGGAAACCTGCTTGTGCCATCTAAATAGGACTTTTCTTTGCTCTAGCAAAATAACCCTTTGCACACACTCTCACTGGGTATGTGTGTATTTGCAAACTGCTAGTGACCTGGGGCAAATTACCTCGTCTCCTGCCTTATGAAGCAGAAACACCAATTAGTAATAGCAGTGGTGGCGGCAGCAGCAAATCTCTGCCCAGAGAGATAAACCAGGGTTGTTGTTTTTTAGCTAGCATGCCAAGGCAAAATGGGGCAAAGCGCAGACCCCTAACAGCTGAGTGCAGCCTAAAGGCTGGAACGGGAAGGTTATGGGTGCCTGGAAGACCTTGTGCTTTTTGAGTTGATGCTTAAGGCTGAATGGTAACTGTGGGAAGAAATATTCTTAAAAGCTGGGCTGACACGCGCCAGCGGAGATTGGCCCAGATGAAATAAAAGTCCCAGCTTTTGTACCTTGAACAGGCCTGTAGAAGGAGGTATTTTAACAAACTTTGCTTACATAAGAGGTCACAGTTGCTGCAGAAGCCCTGCTGTCTGTGACTTTCATGAAGCAAAGTAAACCAGAGGCCTATTCGCACTACGGCCTCTAATGCACCACTAGTGAAGAGCATACGTGCATAGAGTAGGCTGTTACAGCCTCCAAGCATGGCTGCCCTCACCAAAACTGCACTAATTGTTGATGAGGTGTGGAGCATGAAATCTTGCTCCACACATTAACCAACGTTAACCAGAGATTTACCTCAAGTGTCCAGGGCAGGAGCATCTGTTCTTCTTCCACTGCTCTGGGGTTATTTGAGGTGCCGCACAAGTGCGCTGGCACTTCAGATGACCATAGACATGACTGCACATGCACAGAGTGTCCACATCGTCAAGGTTTTGGCACTGGCGCACGTGCCGTCGTGTAGGCTGCTGCAGCCAAAATGGGAAAGGAAGCGTGAAAACACTTCAGGTGACCATAGGAGAAAGGGCTTTCTCAGTGATGGCACCTGGCATCTAGAACAATTACCCCAGAGAGGACCATCTGGCGCCATAATTACAAACTTTTGTGCATGCCAAGTGAAGATTCTTTCATGAGCTTGTGTAGGGCGGCAGCCTTACACTGTTACACCTAACGTTAACTTGGCCTGCTCTCAGAGCCTCCTTTCTTTGGCCCTACAGGCCTCTGCACATATGTTAAGTGTACTGCTGTCCTAGTGGTACATTATGCTGCACTCCCAACAGGCTATGCGGCTGAGGGCCACTCCATAACCAATATTGATCGAGGCTTACCAGTTGTTCATGGGTCAGGCTACAGAACCCAACAGCCTATGCAGCTGATGTGCTCATATGACCAAAAGTGTTCGAGGACTAAGGGGTCACTGTTACGTCACACAGATGAGCCATAATCTATAGGCTCAGAAGAAAGATGCACTAGAGAGTAGCTGGCCCAGAGAATTCAATGAGGAAGAAGGGAACCAATGGCGCAGCCCAGCTGTGGCAGCCACAGATGGTGGAGGAACCTCTGCAAGCCAACCCAAACCAACTTGTCAACCATCTCTGAGGTTGTTTAGCTCACTGGGAGACCTGCTGAACCAGGGTGGTTGGTTTGAGGGCATGGGGGAGGCTTGCAGTGTCCGAGAAGCTCCAGAAACCTGTTGAACCCAAACCCACTAAGAACTGAACCTCCCAGAACCTGTTTGTGCACAACTCTAATAGATAGGCCAGGGACCAGCAAACTCTTGTCAATCAACCAAGTTGCAACCTTTTAAAGTTCCGTAAACCAGTTTATTTTGTCCCACATGCCTTCATTCTTCTTTCTGTTTCTTCTCACATGGGTCTTTCTCTAATCCTTCTGTATTTTTCCTTTCCCTACAGTGAATATGGAACTATTGATGATGTGGATATTGATCTGCACATCAACATTGGCTTTCTCGATGTAAGTTGGGGAGCATGCTGATTCTCATATTGATATTCTGCCTTTCGTCAGCTGTAAAATCCAGGTGAAATGACTGGGCTCCTTTAGATTGTCCATCCAGACCATGGCCTGATCCGCTCCTGCTTGGCTCCAGGATCTTGCTGGTTTCTAGTGCCTTCAGACCATAGCCATTAGATGCTCAGTGCTGGTGGAAGTAACTGAGTGTCCTCATCCGTTTCTTCCATCCTTCTTCTACAGTTCCAGGCTTAGAGGTCCGAAATGTCCCTTGACTCCAGTGCCATCACGAATGGGGCCAACATGATGATTTTGTGTTCCTGGTCGAAGGGGTGTGCACAAATGCAACTTCCGGGATTCAGTTTGATTTGAATCAAATATCCAAAAATTTGAATCGATTTAAATGTTTAAAATTCAAATGTATTCACATTTGATTCAGTTTGAATACATTCAAATCTATTTGTGTGGATTTTTTATCCGTATTTGCACGTACAAACGTTGACGACATTCATATGTGCCTGTATGCATCCTGTGTGCATCCTGTTTTTGTCCCGTACGGATGTGTACAAATGCGTACGGATGTAGGAAAGATACGTACGGGCAAGTATGCATCGTGTACGTATCAGTACATATACGAATGTCTGAATAAATTGTACAAATGTTTCAAAAATTCAAAATTCATTCGAATGCTTAAATTTGAATTTATAGGCATTTGATTCAGATTTGAGTGTCCAAATTTGAACAAATTTGATCAAATTTTTAATGATTCGACTATTCGTGCACATCCCTACATGACTGTGTCACTGAGCAGCCTTGTAAAACTGCAGGTTTACTCATTTAACTTGAGATGTGCCCAAATGGATTTTTTGGCATTTGATTCGTAAGGAATAGAATGTTAGAAAATCTGTATTTGTTTGAATAGATCCCCTTCGAATGTGGCAAGATTCTATTCGATATGAATGTATTTGTATGAATCTGTATGAGTATCCAATACTTATCTGATAGAAACTAATACGTATCTGACATGACCACATACATATCTGATATACATATCCCATAATATTATCCACCTTGAAAGCATCAAACCTGACCTGAATCCACTTTTAATCTGCTCTAGATTCATGTCAAATGCAATCTGGATCTGTTGCAGATGTGTGGCACAGCCGTTTTCCCATCTCTGCTGTTGAACAGATGTCCAAACTATTTGTACTAATGTCCAAAGCATTCATAGTCCACCAAGTATTTAGGTACGAATGTCATAACATTCTATTTCTATATGAATGTTTGAATTCATTCAAATTCATACAAATAACGAATATTGTGAATATTTGTGCACATCCCTAAATTTGACCTTTCAGCAAAAAACAAGCAAGCAAACAAAAACGATTGACAGAATGTACAGGGGTCGAACTAATTTTCCTATTCAGTTTCCTGATAAACTTTTTGCTATCCGGGAGTAGCTAGCTAATAGAGGCAAAGTGGACCCACATTCCTCCTCCACACACACATTAGCTTAGATCTGTGTTCACACCTAAATTTTAATCCAGCTTTGGTCCAGTTTCAGAGTGAGATCATACCTTGGTAAAGAGGTGAGTTGTTTGGTTTTTGGCTTTATCTAACTCAGAAAATTCACCTTTGGGTTAGATAATGTGAAAAGAAAATGTCAAGACACTTCACTGATGTGTTCTTCCATTCTGAAGGTGGACTGAAGCTGGATTAATACTTAGATGCGAAGACAGCCTTACTATGATTCCTGGATCCACTTCTTTTTCAGAATCAGAGGAGTCCAGCTGCTGGATCAGGCCACAGCCCGTCTAGTCCAGCATCCCATCTCACATAGTGGGCCACCCATTGCTTTGGGGCCTCTCAAACAAAAGACAAGGCCAAACCTTCACCCTTGGCTACCCTTCATATACCTCTCTCTGGCTCCAATGGATGTCAGCCACCACTGACCCTTGTTCTCTGTCCCTGGTTTGTATGGCCATAGTGTGGCCTTTCTTGCTTACGATGATTTGGTTCGCTTTGCAGGAAGAGGTGGCCACAGCCTGGAAGGTCCTCCGGACTGAGCCCATTGTCCTCAGATTGCGGTTCTCTCTTTCCCAGTACCTGGATGGCCCAGGTGAGATATGCTTTTGCTTGAAACCAATGCCTAGGATTTAATGAAAAACTATGGACCCATGCAATGAACACTGTTTGTGCCATTACTCCATGTTTCCCCAGTCCCAGTGGTTATGTGTGGAAGTCCAGGAGGGTGATAATGGGAGCAAGTATCCATCCTGTTTAAAGGAGTGAACCAACCTAACGGCTGACCATGCTTACGCTGTGGTTACTCATAGGGTCAGGGACTTGTGTTTTGGACCAACTCCATCTTTGCAGCCAATCACAGATGGTACATTGTACAGATATCTACGTATTATCTACGTATCTGTATGAATTTCATATGTGTGCACATTTGCACTGTTAGTACGGGACGAAAACGGGATGCATATGGGATAAAACGGGATGGATATGAAATGCGTACTGATACGTATAACACATACGAATGTTGTCAGTATTTGTATCTTAAGATTCGAATCTAACATTCGAACAAATAGACTCAAATGTATTTGATTCGAATTGGATTTTGTTGCATTTGGATTCTAAACATCCACATTGAATCAAATGTTTGGATATTCAATTTGATTCAAATTCAAATGCAAAACAACAACAACATTCATGCACATCCCTAGGTGTTAGGTGTAGAATTGTGTGGCCATTGGAATGGTCCATTTCCTTGCACTGGGTTGAGGATTTTTTTTTTTTTTTTTGCCATGCCTCCCAGTGTCTCTCTGTTGGCTCCCATTACCTACAAATCTCCCTGTTCTTGTTTCTTTTCAGAACCATCTATTGAAGTTTTCCAGCCATCCAATAAAGAGGGGTTTGGACTGGGCCTTCAGCTGAAGAAGTGAGTTGAACAATCTGCAGAGATAAAAATGGGGCTGTGGTTCATTTAAATGCATTATCATATTACAAAAGATTTCCTCTGGGCGAGCAAGCAGGGCCTGGCAAAGGCTGAGTTCCAAGTAGGGGCGTTCACGAATATTTGAATGCATTTGAAATTTGATTGAATCAACAAAATTTTGAAATTCAAATTTAAATGTCGTTAAATTCGAATTTAAAGTTTTGATCTCAATTTTGAATTTCAGATCTATTTGTTTGAGTTATTCAGACATGTGTATGGGTTCGTATGTGTGCAGTTTCGTACACAGTGCGTACTTGGGTTGCATATGGGATAACTGTGGGATACATACAGAAGTGTGCGGATGTGGACAGATCTGTATGGACCCGGGGAAGGTGCGTACAGGCATCTATGAATGTTGTTAGAGCAAATTCAAATGAAAAATTCAAACAAATGGATTCAAATTTAGCAAATTCAAATTGAATTGAATCCTGAAAATTGCGTTCGTGCAATAAAAACGGGATGTGTACAAATGTGTACAGATGCATACGGGATAAAAACTGGATGTATACAAATGCATACAGATGCATACAGATGCATATGGATGCATACACACACATTCAAATGTTCTCAACATTCATATCTTCAAATAAGAATCAACAATTCATATGAATAGATTCAAATGTATTTGATTCAAATTGAATAAACATTTGAATCAATTCAAATCCTTGGATATTCAATTCTAATCAAAGTGAATCCTGAAAATTGCATTTGTGCACATCCCTAGACTAGGGATGTGCAAAAATTTTTTAAAAAATATTTGAGTCATATTGAATCAAATGCAAGAGAATTTGTATTTGTTCAAATAGATCCCCTTCAAATACAATGGAATTCAGATTCGATACATACAAATGTTCAATCCCATATGAATGCATATGGATCCCACACAAATCCCATATGAGAGGAGAAGAGGCAGCAGGCTGGGCTGCTCTGCCATCTTGCTCCCAGCGGTGCCCCTCCCTCTTCCAACTGCTTCCATCACAAGATGGTAAAGAGACTACGGCAGCTGATCCACCAGTTGAGAAAACGTCTGGTCCTGGGGCTGAGTAGATGCCGGCTGACCATTTCTACCATCATCCTGTTTGTCATCAATGAAGAGAAAATTCAAAGTAAAGAGAATAGGAAAATTCCAGCAATAAGAAACAAACAGAAGAACTGGAACTAAAGACCTCAAGCACTTGCTTTTTGCTGTTCCCTGTTCCCTCCCACACCATTTTCCTTTTGTTTCTTGTCTCTTTAGATTGTGAGCCTGAGGGCAGGGACCTGTCCAAGATTAATACAATATTGTAACCCACATTGAGAACTTCGGGTATAGGGTGGGATAGAAATACAAATAAATAAATAAATAAATAAATAAATAAATAAATAAATAAATAAATAAATAAATAAATAAATAAATAAATAAATAAATAAATAAATAAATAAATAAATAAATAAATAAATAAATAAATAAATATGAAGCTTCATACAAATGTATTGAAACATTTGATTCAAATTTGAATGTCAATCTTCGAATGTGCCAACATTTGATACGAATACAAATGTCCAAATTCGGCCAAATTTGTGCAAAGTTCAAATGTTATGAATATTCATGCAGATCCCTAATCCAGACTGGTTTCCGGCCCTGTTTCCTTCTGTCAGGGGCAGGGCTATCTTTGAGGTCCTGGTCCTGGTTCTGCCAGTCACTGTGTCTCTTTCCAACAGAATCTTGGGGTTATTTACATCCCAACAATGGAAACACCTCAGCAACGACTTCCTGAAGACGCAGCAAGAAAAGCGGCACAGTTGGTTCAAGGCCAGTGGTACCATCAAGAAATTCCGGGCTGGTCTCAGCATCTTTTCACCCATCCCCAAGTATGGGAACACTCTCCTTCAGTTGTCTTCTCCTAAGGGTGGCTTGGGGTTTCCATTCTATTAATCTCTTGAATTGATGATCTGGCCATACTGGGCTGTTAAAAGGTAAAGGTACCTCCAAACTGAGTCTGATTCTCGATGGCTGCCTAGGGAGACCTCAGTATCTTATTTTTGGGTGATTGTGCAGAAGTGGTTGATGGCTGCCCTCTTTTGGGATCTTTTCAACTTCTTATAGCACCTCTTATTCTTAGGCCTCTTATGCAAATTCTAATACATTCTGGCTCCTATTGTGGTTACCTGAAACCGTGGATAATTGCAAACAGGCCTTCCAGTTCTGGGGTCATGCAATCCCAGAACTGGAAGTGCTTTTCTGGGCTTCTGAAGGCCTAATTCGGCCTCCGGAGAGCATTGGAAAAGGTGTGTGATGCCACTGGCCACCTCCCGGCCACCTCCCATGTGCCCCCTTATATTTTGGGACAAGCTGTGGTGGCATTACATGACTATCCCAAAGCTCTACAGAGGCCGAAATAGGCCTTCTGGTTCTGGGTGCTTTTCCCTTATGGTGCCTGCAGGTAGCAGGTGGGTGGCTGATCCAGTAACCGTAGTTACCTGAAACTGTGGTTACCGAATCAGTGGATATGGGGGCCCGACTGTATAGCCTTGCCTTGCTTGACTTCTGTGGTCAGACAAGATCGGCTGGGGTGTAGGTTGAGTGCTGAAAGTGTAAGGTCCTTTAAATGACCAGCCTTCCCTAGACCTCACCTGGAGAGGATTCTGCCTAATGATGTGGACCTCCTTTCTCTTGGGTCTGCAGGTCTCCCAGCTTCCCTGTCATCCAGGAATCCATGCTGAAGGCCAAGCTCGGCGTCCCAGAGCTACGTGTCAATCGACTTATGCATCGTTCCATCTCCTGCACCATGAAGAACCCCAAGGTGGAGATGTTTGGCTGTCCCCCTAGCACCCAGGCAGGTGTTGCCCCATTCAACATCCTGGTGGGTTTCCTCTCTGTCCCTTGGGGCTGCTAGTGGGTTATCTCTCTGGTGGGGGTCGGTCAATTTGCGTTTCCCTCCGTACCAGCAAAAATATGCCAGTTTTGGGTTCTCAGGCTTTCATAACTAAGTGCTCTCCTCTGCATCCTATCTTCTAATTTCAGAACTGCAACGTTCTATTTTGGCCCTTTTCTCTACCAGTTGGCACATTTTAATATTTTTTTAAAATAGAAGCTCTGATGCATGCGTCTTTATGTATAGACTTCTTGCTGATCTATTCATGCTGGCAAGTGGGTTTGTTTGTTTGTTTGTTTCAAATATTTATGTATGACTTCTTGAAGCAGTGTACAAAAAGAATAAAAATGGTGGTTTTCCTTACGGTGCTGGGTTTTTTGCATGCTATTTTCTCTAACAAGAACATTTTTACCCACCTTCCCCTAAGCAGTTTCCAGGGTACATATTGGTTTAGGATGTCCCACTTCTGTAAGTTTGCATTTTAGAGTGTGAAGTAAATAAATGACTTTCTCCATCCGGTAAATAATCAGAGGCCTATTTGCACTGTAGCCCGTAGTGCATGATTATGGAACTTCTGGGGAAGAGCATCCACACCTTGAGGAGGCTGTTACAGTCTCCAGGTGCCTCCTGTCTTCCCAGAAATTCCCTAATCATTTACTTATCCAGTTACTTATCAGAAGCGCCCAGTGCTGAGCATCCACATCATTTCCGGTGCTCCGGGGTCGTCTGAGGTGCCGTGCAAATGTGCAGCCATAGACGTGACTGCACGTGGGCAGAGCATCAGCATCGTCATGCCGATGGTGCTGATGCACGCTCAGTCGCAGAAGGCGCTGCAACCTAAATGGCAGTGCCCAGAAGAGAGACGGCCCCAGGATTGGTCACAGGTGAGTGATGCATCATGCAGGGCTTAGTCTGTAAGTGACTAGTGCTCACAAGTGTAAGCACGAGTCAACGTTGGGTGATTACACTTCTTTCCCATCCAGTGGAGTCTCTCTGAGGGTAGGCCTTGCTTTTTCAGGTAACACATGGAATGAATGCTCTTCTGTGCAACTGAACACCCTATTCCTTAGAAATTTCTATAATGTCGGCATGACAAATGAGCATCCAGGTCTTATTGAACTACAGCATTTATCAGTGGATGCATGTCCAGGCACCGCCATCTTCTGCATGGAGCCCAGTGTGATGGTGCATATGCCATCGCCGTCACCACAACGATGGTGATACACTGTGCATGCTCAGTCATTTGAGGTTCCAGTGTGCTGGCTAGCGTGATGCACGATTTTGTTCACTACCGCTATTAGCCACTGAGGCAGCTTCTGGTATAGCAGGAGACGTTTTTGATGTGGAAATGCCTCCTGTAAGTGCAGATGGTGCTTCCCAGAAGTTATCCCAGCATGTACTAGCAGGCCAAGTACAAACTGGCTCCGGGTTTGGATTGGTCTGGACCAGTTTAGATCTGAACTAAAGCTTTCCAAGGGTGTTTTTCCACTGGCAGAAAGTACTCATTTTTGCACCCATTAAGGACCCATTTGGGTGTGAGCCGGATGACCCCATTTCCACCACAGCACCCCTTTGGGACCCTATTGTTTCCGCTAATGGGGTCTACAATGGGGTCTTCTGCCAGAAAATCCAGATTAAAGGGAGCCTGTTTCCACTAGAGTCGGGCAATGGGGTCTAGAGGAGGCTAGGGGGAGGGGGCAAAGACTCCGAAGTCCCTCCGAAGGCAACTTTGAAGTAACTTTGAAATGGCTTCGAAATGACAAACCTCCGAGAACAACAGGAGAACAAAGTGGGCTGTTACCTTCAGGCATGGAAAGAAGTGCATATTAATGAGGCTGACTCATCCCTGCTCAAAAGGAGCTAATTAATATGCATGCTCTCGCAAGGGGTTTGTCTTCAGAGCCTTTGCTAATCTCCGAAGTTGCCTTCAGAGGGACTTCAGAGCCTTTGCTAACCTCCGAAGGCAACTTCGGAGGGACTTCGGAGATTGCACCCCCTGTCCCCCAAAACACCCGGGGTGACAGGCAGGCCCCTTGTGGGTCAATCTGGATTTGCAAATGGGTGCTCCGGTGTTTCCACAGCAGGGAGACTAGCACCCATTGCTATTGGGTGCTAGACCACCCATAGAAACACATTGGGTACTTCCCTTAATCCGGATCTACTAGATCTGGATTAAGGGAAGTACCCATTCCTTAGTTCTGGATCTTCTTAGATCCGGATTAAAGGAGCGCGGTGGAAAAATACCCCAAACGTGCATGCCCTTATTTGTGACGCATAGCAGAACCTTGATCAGTTGCATGCATGAAACATAGAACCATTTCCTATGAGCAACCTGTGAACAGACACAGAGTAATATGGATGGATTCTTTCCTTGTCTCCTTTCTGCAGGTTGGTGGCCACTGCAAAAATATTCCCACCTTGGAGTATGGATTCCTTGTGCAGGTAAGCATGCCATCTCCTTTGCCGTCCCTCTTTACACGACATATATCTGAGAGCCAGAGATGTCAGTCACCATTTAGTATATGAAGATCCCACTAGTATTCCAGGATAGTTCTCCAGCATCCATGAATATCTGGGTGATTTGTGCATACTTTGTGCCTCTTATTTATATGGTGCTCATGGAAATCTCCTCTCACCTGGAGGTAGAGACCAAAAAATCCATCCCAAAACTGTGATATGGGAATGTGCAAATACCTTCGTGCAAATGTGCATCAAATAGTCATAAACGTATACAGTGGTTTTCAGTCCTGTTTTTTCTCAGATTAAAATCAATAGATTAAATAAAAATAAAACAGATTAAAAACAAAAACAAAGGCATCACATTAATACAACTCAGTGAAAAGAACCATCTGCAATGGTCAGAGGCCAGCAGAGATAAGTGAGTTTGTAAATATATTTTGAACCAGTCTTCAAACGCATTAAAAACAGCTCCTGCCTTGTTTCTGCATTACTGTTCATTTGAATTCAAATTTGGATTTGCTTTTCACATGCAATTCAAAATGGAAACAAAGAACCCAAGGAAATATTACAAAAATATCAGCCAACTGTACTAAAACCAGAATTCAGCTCTTAAAATCCATCAGACTCTAAAGCTAAAAAGCATAGAAAACAGAATGCCTTTAAAAATATTTAAGTCAAACGTGTCATATAGTTATGTCCACAAAATCCTGGGAGAAGAGGCAGTTGTGTAGTTGGCACTAGAAGATGATAATTTGGTCCCCATCTTGACAGGCGGGACTGACACATGTATCTGCAGCAACCCAACCACCCCTCTGCTATACATCCCCCTTAAAAAGTATGATTGCCTACTGCTGGAAAACCAGGTGCTGGTGGTAGGTTTTCCAGCAATAGCACTATTACCTCTACCTTTATAGAAGGTACCACCATCATTTTTGTCTACTGTGAATGTATGGGGACTGAAACAGATGGCTGTGCGTGCATAGTGGTGGCAATGCACAAAGACAGTAGTGCCAGCCACAATATTCTGGATTATCGCTTGCTAGCAAGCTATCTGGCTGGCATTTGGAGGCAGCGATGGGCAGTAAGTGAGTGTTTCGGTAAGAGCTCAACTATAGCACCCCTAATAATTTTTTGCTGGCCAGGATGGGATGGGATGGCACTTCAACTTAAATGGAGATGCCGAAGCTTATGGTCTGTGACCTTTTGCATATAATACAAGTGATCTCTGTGTGTTCCAGTTTGGTTGAGTGGTTAAGGAGCCAGACTCTTATCTGGGAGTACAGGGTTTGGTTCCACACTCCCCCATGAAGCCAGCTGGGTGAACCTGGGCTAGTCACAGCTCTCTTCTGAGCTCTCACAGCCCCACCCACCTCACAGGGTGTCTGTTGTGGGGAGAAGAATAGAAATGCTTTGTCAGCCGCTTGGAGTCTCCTTAAAATGGGTGAGAAAAGCGGAGTAGAAAAGCCAACTCTTCTTCTCTTCTTCTTCTTCTGTGGTCTTTTCCCTGGTGGGAGGCATTCTTAGGATGGACATTTGCCCTACTTCACTCTTTTATTTGGAAGACCATCTGGGACAAGTCTGTCTCTCAAACCAAGCATGATTATTGCGGTTATTGCAGTGGTTTGATGGTCTACTTTATATGCTTTTATGGGTGAATTTATGGGTCTTTTAATGTGATGCGTAAGTCGTACTGGAGACAGAGTGGCTCTAAGGACCAGCTGCTGGGTGAATATTCACCCTCATACCTGCTGCTGAGATAGATGGGAAAAGGCTGCTGAAATCGATGAGCAGGTTATTTCATGAAATTATGTATTTCACCTTGGGCAGGCTAGGTCCCTGGGGGAATCTTATATATACTTATATATTCAATAAAGTCTAAGTTAAAAGATCAGCAGAAATTGTTCATCAAAGCTTAGGACCCAGCTACACCTAAGGTTTAGTCCAACTTCAGTCCATTTTCAAAATGACAGAATATATTAGCAGAGCAACCCTATTATCTAACACAGAAAATGATCAAACTTTGGATATGATAATGTGGGAAGAAAAGGGCTCTTCATATTGCTGATGTGTGTTCTCCCATTCTGGAAGTCGACTGGGATGCGTGTTAGGCCTTCTATGTTCACATTTCGCTGGCTGACGTTTACATTTAAGTGATGCAAATGATGCATTGCATCATCTGGAGTTGGGTTGTGCCCAGGTTGCATGAGATTTGCAACCATATATTTCAGAGCCTCACACACCTGAAAATCTTTTGCTGTAAGAACCTTCAGCAGAGATATGAAGAGGCCCACATTAAACTGAGAGGCATTATGCTTATATGTAGAATAAAAGTTTCTAAACAGAGGCTTATTCACATTTAGGCCCCTGGAGAACAATTAGGACAGTCCTGGGACAGAGCATTTGCTCTGTGAGCTGGGCGGTTCCGTCCAGAACTGTTCTGTCCCATTCTAGGGCTAGCTTAATTGCGGAAAGAGTGTGGAGCACGAAATTCTGCTCCACACCCGGCCCAAGCCATCCCTGGCCATCCCAGAGCTGTCCGGCAGGGGGAGCATTCACACTGTCTGTCATGCCCTGTTCTGCCAGTCCAGCTTCCTCCTCTGAGGATGAAGGAGCATTTCCAATTGCCAAGCATCTGAGCAGCAACTGGAGCACAGCAGCACGGACCTTGAGAGCCAGGGGCCGGTTTTAGGGGTGCATGCAGAGAGATCTGGGAATGAAAGTTTGGACAACCAGCCTTGGGTGCACCTCTCCCCCATCTGCTCCAGCAGGAGAAGCAGGTGTTACACAGATACCAGTGTTTTGCCCAGCTGCATCGCAGAGGGTGTGGAGCTGGCTCGCCTACTTAACTCAGCAGCACTCACTGGTCCGGTGTTGCAGACAAGACACTTGTGCTAACTCCCCCTGGTGTTCTTCCCCATGCTATGACTCTCTGCCAAACCTCTGGAATCCCTGACTTTGGACTGACCTGACGTTCATTTCTCTCGAGCCCCCAATGAACTGCCGTGTGTGTGTGTGTGTGTGTTGGCCTCGCTGCTCTCACCTGCCTGAGATACGACATTTTCCTTGCCGGACAGCTCTGGAACCTTGCCCCGGGCCGCCACCATTGGGCCCTATCGGGCCTATGGCTGGCAGCCCCTTTCAGGGGTGGGGCAAGACCAGGCCGGGCCTGCCCTGGGGTCCCACCGCTGCCCCAATCTGGCTGGTAGCAGCCCATCGGGACCTCCTGGGTGCCCACCGCCACCCAGGGGTCCACACCACTTCTGGCTCCCTGCTCATGACCTACCTGTTTGGACTCTTGGTTTGAACTGGGTGGGCCCCAGGGTTGGGGCTTGTCAGGATCAAACCAGGCATTCTGCACAGGCATGCAATGAGGCCCAATCACAGGCCGTGGGGCATGTCTGTGCAGAATGATGTAACACTCAATGTGTGTAGCTCTCGCTGTGTGATTATGTTAAACCACACATCGAGTGCTTCCCAGGCACCTAGCACTGTGTGACATAGTGGTATATATACAAAAATTGAATAGTGTGTGTCTTTTTTTCTAAAAAAAGATATTTTACCCTTTCCTTCAGATTATGAAGTATGCAGAGCAGAGGATTCCCACCTTGAATGAATACTGTGTGGTCTGCGACGAACAGCATGTCTTCCAGAACGGATCCATGCTGAAGGTACGGCTCTTTCTATCCAAGTCCCAGCATAAACGTTTGGAGGTTAATTGAGAAACATACCACAAAGATGATGGTTGTTGTAATTGTTGTTGTTACTATTACTATATTATTTATATTTATATTATTTATATTAATACTTATATCCTGCTATATACCCGAAAGTCTCAGGACGGGTAACAATATTTAAAATCCAATACATCAAAACAGTAAACTATCTATATTAAAATGATAAAATCCAATACATTTAAACAGTAAATTACCTGTATATTCCGGCGTGTAAGACGACTGGGCGTATAAGATGACCCCCAACTTTTCCAGTTAAAATATAGAGTTTGGGATATACTTGCCGTATAAGAAGACAACACCCAACGTATAAGACGACCCCCGACTTTTGAGAAGATTTTCCTGGGTTAAAAAGTAGTCTTATATGCTAGAATATACTGTATATTAAAGTGATAATATCTACAAATAACTACCAGTGGCTACATGTGTACTATTACTGTTACTATTACTATTATTACTATTGTTATACAACAGTAATGCACAGCAAACAAGATCACTATGCTGACTTTTATGTTAAATCGCACGTCAAATGCTTCCCAAGCACCTAGGACTGAGAGATGTAGCGGCATATAATAATGCATGCAGAACCAAGAAGGGTGGCCTTTTGCAACTGACAGATGGTGATTTTGTCAGCACCAATAGTTTTCAAATGCTGGCCAAGGTCCTTAGGTGCTGATCACCCCTTGGACCACCTCTACCAATTTGTGCCAGAGCCGTTGGAGTTCCATCTTTAAATCTTCATACCGCATCATTCTCTCAAGTTGCTTCTTGATTCTACTATCTCCTGGGACGGCAATGTTAACAATCCACACTTTTTTATTTTCCACAGTCCTCCTCCTCTTCCTCCTCATTTACTTATTTGTTATTCCTTCCTTCATTTTTTCCTGTCTGCCCTCCTTTTTTTTTTTTGGTTTTGATTTTAGATTGTCTAGTTCTATTTGTATACCGCTCTGAGACACCAATGAAGGGCAGTATAGAAATACTTTTAAATTAAGAAATAAAGTTCTGAAAGCTAGGAAGGGGTCATGGGAAAATGAAGAGCCATGAATGGGAATATGAAATAGCTAGGAAGGGACAGGAAAGGTGACAAAAATTTTAAAAAGAGGAGGTATTACATGGGGTCTCATTAAATTACAAACACATGGGCCGCCATTACAGCGATCCTGGACAGTTTTCCACGCATAAAAGTATGAAATTTGCAATTTCAGAATCTGAAAATTGCAACTAGTGTTTGGCAAATTATGAAATTTTGTATTTCAGATGTAACAAGTACAAAAGGTCGTATTTTATGCCAAATAGATGTTATGTAACTTATATAGAAGAGTAACATCCCTAGATGCTATGTGGAATATATAATTTATGTAAAAATATAAGACGGGCCTACCATACAGATTTGTTTTAAAAATATGACATAAAACAGGGACAGAGCAGTGCTGGGAATAAATGCCAGTGAACTGTAAGCCAAACAGAATTAAGGAATTTTTATCCCTCTCTTCATGTGCTCAGCTGAGCACAGAGTTCGGAAAAAGAAACTCCTTTTCTGGACTATTACTTCTAAATTGTAGCCACAGAAAGAACATATTGCCATAGGAGTTGCCCTACTGCACTGGATTAGAGACCCATCTAGCCCAGTTGCCTGCTTTTCCCAAGGGTAGTCAGTGGCACATGGAAGGGAAAGACCAGAATATGAGCACGCATCACCCTCATTCTCAGTTTCCCTAGAACTGGCCTACAATGGCATCAGTCTTGATCTAGTTCTGTTGCTACTAAGGACTATAGGAGGTCCAGTGAGAAAAACACAAACATTTCAGGAAACCTGTCTGACTAGCTTGTGTGGCTTTTGTCTTCTGTTAGCCAGCGGTGTGCACAAGGGAGCTGTGTGTCTTCTCTTTCTACACTCTGGGTGTGATGTCCGGTGCTGCAGAAGAGGTGGCTACAGGAGCAGAGGTAAAGAAGCATCGGCACACTGAGCTTGGAGAAGGGGCTACCAGTGCGTGTATTATGTTGTATTTCTATTGATGGTCAAGATCAGTGGTTCTCAACCTGTGGGTGGCAACCCCTTTGGGGGTCAAACTACCCTTTCAGAGGGGTCGCAATGAGTCTCCCGCCTTCCTGCCTCATCCTCACCCAAGCTACCCCGTCCCTGTGGTTGGGGTCTCCACGACATGAGGGACTGCATTAAGGGGTCACAGCATTAGGAAGGTTGAGAACCGCTGGTCAAGATGGACCCATAAAAATTGCAAAGTTGAAACAATAAAGGTAAAGCGACAAATTTTAAACAGAGATAAAACAAAGAGTGAGGATTGAAATTTCAGTAGCTGGTTTCTGAACTTTATGGTTTGCAAGAAGAATTTGGCCATTGGTAAAAACATACGGTCACTAGGTCTCCCCAGCAGGTTTTTAATGACAAGTTGGATAAGTTTGTCACTATGTGCACTGTAAAATGAACGTCTCAGAAGAACACGTTCTTGTTCACATGGGCAGACTCTTAAATTCATAGTTCCTCCTTGGCATCATTTATACACATAGATGGCAATTAGATGCATTAGTTGGTTTTGTGCTATTCTATGGCTTGTGGGAACCAAACCATAGTGTTTTTCAAGAGTAGACTATATTTAATTTCCTTGGTTTGGGTGGTTAGGATGGAGGTGACGTTGGGGTGAACTGATGAGGTGTTCCCGTCCTCTTTTGAACTGTTTCTTTTTTTCAGGTTGTAGACCTGTTGGTGGCCATGTGTCGAGCAGCCTTGGAATCCCCACGGAAGAGCATCATTTTTGAGCCTTATCCCTCTGTTGTGGACCCGAGTGACCCCAAAACCCTTGCCTTCAACCCCAAGGTTGGTCTGAGCCAATTGGGCACTGTGTAATGAGTAGTCATAGCTTTGTCATGAGATCCAGACTGGCTTCCCATCAATTGATGTAGACGATCTTACTCGTCCTGGAATTAAAAATCTGTAGCATAACCAGTTTTGGTTTCCTTGTGGAACAGAGGCATGAGCATACAAAGTTCAGCCACCGGTCTTGGATATACTTTTGAATGCAAATACTGAAAACAGGATGTATTTCTGGCTGAAGCCTCCATTTGTCTGATTAGCATGCACTGCAAATGCCATTGGTTCACTTGAGATCAGCTTCCAGTTATAAATACATCAGGCAGTCAAAAGTGTTTGTGGGGGAGTGGGGTCCTGACATTTGCATTTGCCGAGTTTGGATTACTCTGCATGCCAAGTTTGAACCCAGTCCGAATTTATTGCTTATGGGAACACACCCTTAGTATATTTAGCACAGGTGATATAGATAGTGCAGGGAAATGCACCTGAGTCATCCACACATCTGAAGCAAACTTCCTTCTTTCCATTAACCTACAGAAGAAGAACTATGAGAGGCTGCAAAAGGCCCTGGACAGCGTCATGTCTATCCGTGAAATGACCCAAGTAGGTACCTATGCATTTTATTTCAAATCCTCCCTTCTCTTGGCATCTCCTCTGCTTCCCTGTGCTCTGTTAGGTTTGAGCCTATCTCTGAGCCTGCTCCGTGATGTTCTTATCTTGTTATGTATGCCAGGGATGCATATACTTATGGGTATAGAGCCATGGTGGTGATGCCCATTCAGGAGGAGGGCAGGGTGTTTCCCATAATCTTAATGTGGAAGGAGATGTTCCTTTAGATGCTTGGGACCGAGGTAATTCATAGCTTTAACGATCTGTAGCCCTTTCTGCATTGGACCTTATTCCAGAAAATATCCTGAAACAGGGGCCTGCTACCCGCATGCCAGTACAGAGTACAGGAGCCCCGCAAGGAACCCTGGGATATAATCCAAACTAAGGCTCAGGGCAGAAAGGGCCAGAGCCAACCCAGGGCTTGTTAGCTCACAGTGAAGTTGCAATTATAATGCTACTGTCATTTTCCCCCCTACTGCCCTTTTCACTCAGGGTTCCTACCTGGAGATCAAGAAGCAAATGGACAAATTGGACCCTTTGGCTCATCCTCTCCTACAATGGTAAGCAAGCAAGGGACATTATGGCCACGGTTTTCCTGGAGAATGTTCAGGGAGAGAGAAGCAGAGAAATCCCAAAGAGATGCCCTTGAGAAGGGTATCAGGGAATCACACGTGGGCAGCACCTGAGTGCTGAGTGCTACTTTGTGGCCCTTCCAACTCGGGGTTCCTAAACCTTCCTAGTTCTTGCCATTGGCCAGAAGGGGAGCTGTAGTTCAGGATGTCCACGGTTTGAGTGCCCCTATTCTACACTGCTTCCATCACACCAGACACTTTCTCAGATGTAGCAGATCTATACCAGAACTGACTAAACCAGTGGTTCTCAACCTTCCTAATGCCGCGACCTTTTAATACAGTTCCTGATGTTGTGGTGACCCCCAACCTAACCCTAACCCCCTAACCCCCAAGCATAAAATTATTTTCGTTGCTACTTCGTAACTGTAATTTGACTACTGCTATGAATCATCATGTAAATATCTGATATTCAGGATGCATTTTCATTGTTGCAAATTGAGCATCATTAAAGCATAGTATTCACATCAACCACGGCTGAATCTAAAAGTGTCGTTTTACCTCCAATGCTGCTGCTTTCTACACAGTAGCTCCTCTCTACTGTATTTGTATGGGGTGCATGTGATGGGGTTGGCGCGATGATGTCATCACGCCAGGTAATCGTATGTGGGCGTATCTGCATGTGGGCGGACCCACCTGGAGACGGATAGAGGAGCACAAGGTGTCTCGGTTCCTGTGTGTTTTCTGATGGTCTTAGATGACCCCTGTGAAAGAGTAGATCGACCCCCAAAGGGGTCGCGACCCACAGGTTGAGAACCACTAGACTAAACTAACACCGAATATGGTGCTCAGAAATGGTGCTGGTATGAAATGCTGACCCCCCGTGCAGTTCGGAATAGCACCATACCAGGGTTCTGCCACGTGCCAAACCCTGCTCCCTCCCTCTCTCCTTCCCTCAAATAAAGCCAGACATTACAAAGCTTTCCCTTTGCTTCACAAAGGCGATGATTCTCTGTGAGTTTTTCTTGAAGCCAGTTGGCATAGTCTGGAACATGTGTTAGGAGGCTGGACCAATGGCAGAAATATTGGTCCTTCGTGTTCTGAGTTTCAAATTGAAAAATGGTAGAGTGGATGCGGTTTCTCCAATGTCCTAACCAGTTCTCTTTTCTGCTAGGATAATCTCCAGCAACAGATCTCACATTGTGAAGCTACCTCTTAGCAGGGTAAGGGTTTGCTTTTTCTTCTTCAGCCTGCCTATTAAGAGTGTTAGGAAGTACGGTGAAGAATCTTTGCAGTAGATGCACATGCTTTCCATGCAGGGGGGGGGGGGCTTACTTCCAGCCATGTCCTTGCTTTCCCCAAAGTGTCTTGCTTGGTCCTGATGGAGCAAATGTGGTTCTTCGGTGTACCTTGGTGCGAGCCAGTTTGGTCTAGTGGTTAGGAAGCCAGACTCTTATCTGGGAATACCGGGTTCGATTCCGCCCTCCGCCATGAAACCAGCTGGGTGACCTCGGGCTAATCACAGCTCTCTTCTGAGCTCCCACAGCCCCACCTATCTCACAGGGTGTTCTGTTGTGGGGAGAAGAACAGAAGGTTCATCAGCTGCTTTGAGTCCCTCTTCTTCTTCTTCTTCTTCTTCTTCTTCTTCTTCTTGTGAGCCAGTTTGGTCTAGTGGTTAGGGAGTCAGACTCTTATCTGGGAATACCGGGTTCGATTCCGCCCTCCGCCATGAAGCCAGCTGGGTGACCTCGGGCTAATCACAGCTCTCTTCTGAGCTCTCACAGCCCCACCTATCTCACAGGGTGTTCTGTTGTGGGGAGAAGAACAGAAGGTTTGTCAGCCACTTTGAGTCCCCTTAAATAGGTGAGAAAAGCATGGTAAAAAACCCAACTCTCTTCTTCTTCTTCTTCTTCTTCTTCTTCTTCTTCTTCTTCTTCTTCTTCTTCTGTTTGCCAGAAATTGCCTTCATGCAGCTGACTGAGTCCTTCCAACCCATAGGTCTTTCTGCACAGACTAGGGGTGTCCTCGAATGCAATTGTCAGGGTTCCATTTGAACCGAATGTCCAAAAATTTGATTTGATTCAAATCTTTAAAATTTGAATTTTCTCAAATTCGATTTGAATTAAGCAAATTCAAATCTATTCATTCAAATTTGAACTTACGAATGGCAACAACATTCGTATGTGCCCGTATGCATCGATTTGAATTTGAATGTTGAAATTCGGAAGAATTCGATCGAATTTAGAATATTTGTGCACACCCCTAGCATGGACTCTTAATGCATATTAAGGATCCACAAAGTACATGCTCATGTGAATCTTTGAGGCCTTAGCCCCTTCTATTCCAGGCCATCTGCTTTAGACAGAGACTAATCCAGATTAGTCTTTAAAGAGGTCTACCAGCCTCTTTAATCAGGTGTAAAAGTGGACCAGCATGTCCCTGATCCATGGGAGAGGTGCAGATGGTATGACTTCCATGTTCAGGACTCCTGGGAGGGGGGGGGTTGCCTTTCAGCAACGCACCCTAGCGTGCTGCCAAAATGGACTCCCAAGAAGCCCCAAAGCTAGGAACTTTTGTTCCTACCTTTTGGAGATATGGGATCAGGCGCTTTATTCCGGAATATCCAAATATAGCGGAATAAGTGGCACCTGGATGCAACCTGAGAGCCAGGTCTATGTGACATTTCTTTGGAGTGCATCTCACTTGTACCCTTCCTTTGTTTTATGACAGGCGTGCAACGCTGGGGTTTGTTGGACTAAAGTTTTAAAAATATTGCCCTGGCCTGTGCATCGAGCCAAATGCCAGTGTGGGGGAAACATGTGTTCGTATAAAAGAGGGTGTCTTATAAAATGATTAGCCAAGGGATATGCCTGATAGATGAACCAGGAGAAAAACCTGTCTGCAATGAGACTTCCTTGCATGATGGCCCTCTCTGTTTCTCTCTCTCTCTCTCTGTTTTCTCTCTCCTTCTGCTTCGTTCCTCTCTCCCTACCCCAAACTTTGCCCTCCATGTGGGTCTGTTTCCCTTGGTAGCAGCTGAAATTTATGCACACCTCACACCAGTTCCTCCTGCTGAGCAGCCCTCCGGCTAAAGAAGCACGTTTCCGGACGGCAAAGAAGCTGTACGGCAGCACGTTTGCTTTCCAGTGAGTCTGGGGCCACCCCACACCATCTTGCTTGATTTTTGCTTGGGTGCAGACAAGGGAGTTCGGGTTAGCAGGTTGTGGGGACAGCTGGCAGACTTACTTGATCTTCAGTTTTCCCCTCCTTCCGTCTTCATCGATCAACCCTGGGAGGTAGGCTGAAAGGCTGATCCAAGACCCACAACCTTCCATGGCTGACTGGATGTGGAATCCAGAGACCCTTAGATTCCAGTGTGACCCTCTAGCTGTTACGATACTCCAGCCAACGTGGTCCAAGACCCACAACCATCCATGGCTGACTGGATGTGGAATCTGGAGACCCTTAGATCCCAGTGTGACCCTCTAGCTATTATGATGCTCCAGCCAATGTGGTCCAAGACCCACAACCTTCCATGGCTGACTGGATGTTGACTCTGGAGACCCTTAGGTCCCAGTGTCACCCTCTAGCTATTATGATACTCCAGCCTACAGCGCATTGTGTTCCAGGCCAGCTCCTTGTGTTGACTTGGAACTGGCACGAGGGGTCTCTGAATGCTCTGAAACCCAGGAACCAAAGGTTCTTGGCTAGGGATGTGCATGAATGGGTTATTTGGTGTTTGATTCATAATGAATCGAATGTTAGAAAATTCGTATTCAAATAGATCCCCTTTGAATGTGGTAGGATTCTATTCGATATGAATGTGTTCATATGAATTTGTATGAATATCTGATACGAATGCATATGGATCCTGGATACGGATCCTAAACAAACACATGCATATTGGATACTTATCCTATACGAACGCATATGTATCGTTACATATCTGATACGCATCCCCAGTTCAAGGAAACTACAAACTATCTGTACGAATGTCGTAACATTTGATTTGAGTACAGATGCCTGAATCTGTACGAATAACAAATGTTACCAATATTTGTGCTCATCCCTATTCTTGGCGTTCGGGGCTCCTGGGGGTAGGGGCAATTGTTTTCCAGCAGTAGCGCTTTTTAGGCCACCTGCTCTCCTTCTGAATGGAGCTGCCATGATTGCTCTGTCCAGGGCACACGTGTGGAAGCTGGAACAGGTAATAGTGGACAGATGCAGGAAGGATTAGGATGTGGCATCCACACAGGGACTGGAATTAGGGTCCCTTTCAGGACGCCACGTCCGCATGTTGGCGAGCAAAACTGGTTGCTTAAATCGGTTTTGCTGCCGAAATCTGATCCAGATGTACGACTGGAAAAATCGGGTCTTACATCTGGCTTTTCCCCTGAAACCGTTTCGGAAGCGAATGCTTCCACAGCGGCAGGGGAAAGAGCCGAATTGCCGGCACATGCCCAGCTGTCAAAGAGGCCCAGTGCATGCTCATGATGGCGGCTGACCAATGCCAGCCACGGCGCATGCAGGTGCAGTGGAAGCTGGACTTCCCCGTGCCAGAAGCCAATGCGCCACGATCAGGTAAGCACCCCAGCATGAGCACGCGGCCCGGGGCCGGGTGGTGGCGGTGGCTGCAGCTTCCCTCAAGGGCCACTTGAGAAGGGCCGCGCCTTGGCAGCTCCCGAAGGAGCCAATGGCAAAGGCCAGTGGGCGGCCCCAGCTGTCAAACGGAGAGCATGCGCTCTCCGTCTTTGACAGCTGGGCAGGGCCTCTGGAGGCTGGATTGAGATGGGTGCTGTTGCATCCACAAACGGCACCCTTTCCAACCCGGCCCTGCCGCCACTGCCCCGCGCATGTGTGGAGATGCGGGGCCTCCGAAAATCTGATCCTATTTGGGTCAGATTCTTTTTTAAAACGTTCCACATGGCCCTTTGAATCCACTCTCAATCCATGTTGAATGCACTCTGGGTCTGTTGCAGATGTGGCTGCCGCAGCTGCTTTCCCACCTCCCCGGTTCACAAATGTTCCAAAGCTTCATATGAATGTTTCAAACATTCAAACAAATACGAATGTCATAAGATTCGATTCGTATATGAATGTCCAAATTCGTCTGAATATCAAATGTTATGGATATTCATGCACGTCGCTACCAGTGAATCAATATCCCACATTACTCCTCGCTAGCAGGAGTTTGGTTTGGGTTTTTTTTTTAATGGGGGTAGAGTATTATGGGAACTAATTTTGGGGGGGTAGGGGGAGGTTTTTCTCCTGCTATGGCTTGCACACAAAAGCATTTGGGAGGCCGCTTTGGGAGCTTCTGTGCATACCAACACCTGAGTAGGTGGCCCTGGGTTTTGTGTGCCTACATGTGCGTCATTGCACTACCTGTGGGAGGGGAAGGGCTGGCAATCTGAACAGTTTTTGTCCCGCTGCAGTGGCTCTCACATTGAGAACTGGCACTCAATTCTGCGCAATGGGCTGGTGAATGCATCCTATACCAAGCTGCAGGTAAGAGAAACCTCCAGACTCCGATTCGTGCTTTTCTTTTTTTCTTCCTGCAATCAGATCAGGTCTCCTCTGCCACAGAGCTTAACCTTGGAGGTCCAAGGCTGGGGGAAGCTGATGCATAAGAAGGCTGCTCCACGCAGAAAGGGTCGAGAGATTATACTGGTGTGCAGCTGGTGTGTGTTCATTGACCTGGCTGTGTGGCCCTTTTCCTATCTGTGCTGCGCTGGGCAGGTGGGCAAGCAGAAACCTAAGTGTGGTGATCCCCAGAACTAGTGTTTCTTGGCCAAGCAATGAGCCCACTGGTAGAGCCCAGGTGCTTTTTAGAGTTTCAAATCTGCATTACCCAGATTTTCCACTTATTTGACAGTATCTCCATACTGCTTTTGAACTGCAGTGATCTTGTTTTTCCCCCGAAAACTTCAAATCAACTCACCACCACACCTTGGTGTTGTCTTTACAACAACCCTGCGAGGTAGGAGAGGATTTGAGGGCTGCCTGGCATTTGCTCCTGGCTCTCTCCAGCCTTTACTCTGACTCCCTGTTACATCAGGTGCCTGGAGGGAGCTGATGAATTGTTCCCATAAGAGATTTGGAGCGGCTTGGCTTGGCTTGGCTAAGCTCCTGTCTGGAGGCTGGATGTGATCCTCATGGCAGAAATAATAACAACAAAATGGACACAATAGGGGAACCAGCAGGGACAATTTAGATCTTTCGCACCCAGCCTGAAAATCACCCCTTTCTGATCATCAGAGCCATGTCCAGGGTAACCAAAACCACAGAGCCTTTTCCTTTCCTCCTTCTGTATTTGCTCCCCTTTATTACTTCAACAACTCTGCTTAGGGAAATTCTCATTTTCATGGATTGCACACCAGCCTTGCACACCAGTGATGGACAGCAGGGAAGTCTTAGCTTTGGCTGGGTGTACAGTGTGACTGGACAACTTCAGAAACCCCTTCAGCCTTCTAGATACCCCTTCAGCCTCAGAAGCTCCATTCGCCTAGATGCCCTTTCAGCCTTCTAGATGCCCCTTCAGCTTCAGAAATCCCTTTGGCCTTCCAGATGCTCCTTCCGTCTCAGAAGCTCCACTGGCCTTCTAGATGCTCTTTCAGTCTCAGAAGCTCCAATGGTCTTCTAGATACTCCTTCAGTCTCAAAAACCCCAGCAGCCTTCTAGAAGGCCCTTCAGTCTATGAAGCCTTTCCAGCCTTCTAGAAGCCCCCTCACTTTCTGAAATCCCTTCAGCGTTCCAGAAGCTCACCCTTCCATTACTGCCAAATCGCAGCAGGACCACTGTGCCACCCTGAGGGTGCTCCTGATGAACCATATGGCTGTGGACATCCATTCTGAAGTCCTGTTCTAATGGTGCCCTTGGCTGAAGGGAAAGCCAAACATCCCGTTCAAGCCACAAACGACCAAGGGGCTGCAGGTTTTGTTTTATGCCCACTCTGTGCTGTGCCATCTACCTTGGCCTGTGCTCTCTGTATCTATATAACTGGCTCACATTGGTGTTTTCCTGCAAGCTGCATGGAGCAGCCTATGGCAAAGGCATCTATCTGAGCCCCATCTCCAGTATTTCCTTTGGATATTCAGGTAAGCGGCTCTCTCTTTGTCCCTTTCATCTGTCAGTGCACCTTCTGTCCTGCAGACATGCTCACCTTGCATCCAAGAGCCGCTCACTCCCCCTCTGTGTGTGCCTGTGTGTTTTCTCCATCCACATGCTGGGCTTTGGAGGAGCTTCCAGGAGTCAGTGCTGGGAGAAAGACCATTTCCTATACACATCTCTCTCTCTCTCTCTCTGTTGACTCCCAACCCTGCCATGATCTCGTGTAGCATCACAAACTTGCCTGTGACTCAGCTAAGGCCTGCTAAGAGAAATGGATCTGAGTTGTTGGTGTGGGGTGAAGAGTGAGTCTGGAGTGGAACGGGGGAACTTGAAAGCGAATGAGAACATTTGCTGGCCTTGGTCCCTTCTCTCTAGCAGTGGAGAGCAGGGGTGGCGATCCTGGACTTCCCTGCGCAGAGCTGCCATGAGGAGGTGGACAATATAGTCCTTTCAGTCCAGTGGACCAAAGACATCTGCCTTCTGACTTGCCTGCTCAATTACTGCTTTGTGTCTGCCTGGTCTTCATCTTCCTCATTTCCCTTCTGTGCCCCCCAGCTCTCTGGTGGGCCCAGACTATGGAAGCACATTTTCACAGCATTGACGGGGCACAAGCGCACCCAGTGTCCCATCCACCCTCGGGAATGCTTTCCTTCCATTGCATGGGAGTGTGTGAGAGGGGGTCTGCCCTGCTCAGGCACAGAAGTGGTGGGCTTTTCCTGTGGCTGCAGCCACAGGTATGTTTAGTGTCATATGTACAGACAGGAGTGGAAAGAAATTAAACTCAGGCAATGAGTTGTCCTCGTGCCTCGTGCTTCCTGTACTAATCAGAACATCTTGACCTCTAACCTTTGGTGTGCTTCCTCTGGACAATGGGAGTGCCTATGGGACAGACATGCTAATTATCCCACCTTCAAGAGGGAGATGGGACAAGGGAAAAGGCCTCTTGCACTTTTAGTAATTGCACCAGAGAGAAAATATCAGCAAGGCTTGACTGTCTAGGGTGAGCTCCATCGGCTGAAATTCTTTTTTCTGTGCAATTATTAAAGGTGTCAGGAGCCTTGTATAGTCCTCTTCTATGCAACTATTAAAAATGTAGGGGCTCTGAATTTCTCCCTTTTTAACAGCCCACTATTCTCCAACAGACGGAGGAAAGGGGTGGGGGGGAAAGGGTGGGGGATGGTGGCAGATGGAGGAAAGGGGCAGGGAGGAGGGGGTGGGAGACAATGAATGGGCAGGGTGGGGTAGGCAAACAGTGGGAGACCATGACAGAATGGGGCAGGGGGAAGGTAAATGGTGGGTGGTGGTAGAGGAGATTGGTGTTGCGGTGTTCCCATTAATAAATATTCATATTTTAACAGGATTCTGCAATGAGTCCTGTTAAAATCTGAACAGGGATTCCCCAGATTTTCAGACATTTAATCCACAGAAATGGGAAATTCCATCCAAAGTATCAGGACAGTGGGCACTTGAGCCAAATTCAGGCCAGACCAGTTGGCCAGTGGAAACGCCACCTGTGTTACTGGTTGCCACCCTGGGAACAGGCTGCTGGACGTGATGAACAGCAGAGCATTTCTTACGTTCTTATGGATGCTTTCTCAACAGCCACATAAAAATGCATGTAATCTTATCACAGTCTTATCTGCAGTCTTCCATATTTTCCATATTTTGTGCAAGATCTGTGTTAAGCAATGCTTACGTGGCAATGTCTCATAAGATACCCTTATTGTGAAGCTCACGATACTGAGAACATTTTGAGACCTTTGGATGAATTTTGCATGAAATCACTTTAGTATGAACAAGTCTGGCATATATATCTAAAAACAAGATTATAAATAGATCAAAACAGAATTTGATGGAGCAAAGGACAGTAATTTATACTGGGAATGTCCGGGTAGACAAATAAGTTTTCAGCAGGAGTGATGTGATAGTAAATGCTCCACAAAAATATAAGGGAAGAGCATTCCAGAATTTGGGAACCACCAAAGTAAAGGTCCTGCTGCATGGCACAACAAAATATTGATTTATTTTATTTAGTAATATTCATTAGTTAGTAATACCCACAGCAAAACTTCTCCAGATTACCGTAGTAAATTTATTGGTCTGTAACAGGGACAGTGATAACAGTATTCAGTATTTCATGGTTATATTTTTCAAAATCAAGGCCTTCTAATGATTTGCGGGCGGCATACATAGTCCCCTACTCCCCTTTTAATCCTTATGGCTATCTTGCAAGCTAGGTTCTGCTGGCAGTGAAGAACAGACAAAGATTGTCCTCACATCAGCTCGGGCTAGCAAGATCAATGCCAAGCAGGTATTTACCGAAGGTGACTAGATGTTAGTAGTGAGATAAATAGGATAGATTTGGACTGGTTCCAGTTGTACAACTCCTGTAATGGGTTTTAGGGACTTGGCAAAAAACTGAGGAATGATTCCACCCCCAGCACCCACCCCCACTCTATTGGGCTTCCCAGAGGCTGGAGTCCTTCTCACCATGTTGCCATATTGCACTCTGAAAATTGTATCCTGAAGTCAGAAGCAGCCAAAGGTGGCCGTGTCACCTTGCACTAAGTATCTGCTTTTGTATATTTACCTGAAGAGAACTCCTTGGTCTGGCATCCTCAGTGCTCCCAATTTGCACCTCCCTCCCCAAATAGAATGAAAGATCGGTAGAATGCCTGTGTTGTAAGCCAAATCTTTGTCTCCATCACTTTAACTGTCCTTGATATCGATGCAGGAATGGGGAAAGGGCAGCACAGGATGCCCTCGAAGGATGAGCTTGTGCAGAGGTATAACCGCATGAACACCATCCCCCAGGTAACTCTGTGAATCCATGCTGGTGTGCTTATTTGTTTTTAACTCAGTGCTTGTCTTAAACACATTGACGTAACCCAAGTGTGCATGCTGAAGTCCTCTGCTTTTCAGGGTGTTAGCTATGTTAGGGGACCGCTACACAGTGCAGTGGTCTTCATTCGCTACAGTCAGGTGTCAATCACTCCATCAGCAGCATGCTTTCTGCATACCTCCCACTGCTCCCAGTGATAGGAACATCAAAGCTGGGGAACTTGTGTTGCCCGGTTTGATCTTTCCACCTGGGCCTCTTTGCAGTTCATGGGAGATGGCTGTGGAGATTGACCGTTTTCTTGTCCTCTGCAAAACAGGGAGTGCTTAAAATGTCAAGTCCACAAAGCGTTCAGTGGGAAGATGGAAAGGACAGCATACAGGGTGAGCATAGAATCAAAGAGTTGGAAGAAACCTCTAAGCTGATCAAGTGCAACCCCCTGCTCAATGCAGGATTTCCTAAGCCATCCCGGATAGATGGAGGTCCAGCCTCTGCTTGACGACCTCCAGCGAAGGAGAACTCACAACCTCCTGTGGCAACCTCTTCCACTGATTGATCACCCTCATTATCAGGATGTTTTTCCTAATATTTAATCTGAATTGGCCCCTTGAAGTTTCACACTATTTCTAGTCGTCCCATCTTGTGCACATGAGAATAGGGATAATCCCTCTGCACTGTGACAGCCCTTCAGATACTTGAAGACTGCTATCACATCTCCTCTCAGTCTTCTCTTCTGTAGGCTAAGCATTCCTAGATCCTCCAACCTTTCCTCGTAGGACATAGTTTCCAGACCACTGACCACTTTGGTAGCCCTCCTATGGACTTGCTCTAGTTTGTCACTGAATTTTTAAAACTGGGGCGCCCAGAACTGGACACAGTACTCTAGATGAGATCTTACCAAGGCAGAGTAAAGAGGAATAATTACTTCTCATAATCTAGACTCTATACTCCTTAATACTCAATATGTACAGCGCAGTGAGAGCTTCTAGGGTGCAAGGATATGTGCATTCTGCACCCTAGGAGCACCCATGTGGTGGAACAAGAGTGCACAGATGTGTAGTTTCTGCACCATCAGTTTTATCCCACGATTCCATAAAGTCCCCATGAAAATCCTATCCTTAGTCTCTTGCAGCAAAACCACCAAAGAGTTAGAGAAGCACAGAATCACAAAGCTGTGACTCCTGAGGCCATTTATTATAAAATGTCTGCCCAGTATAGAGATCTGTTAAGTCAGCTAGCTGTGGGAAGAGAGAGGTTGAAAAGAAAGGCTAGAGAGGGTTCCTGTGTCTTTAATCACAGCACAGAAGAGGGAATTTCAACAGGACGTCGTTCATTGTGCAGGTAAGACCTGCCAAATCCCCTCTTCTAAGCAGCTATTAAGGGTGCAGGGATCATGCATTAGAAAGGGTGCTGGACTAGATGGGCTGTGGCCTGATCCAGCAGGGCACCTCTTGTGTACTTATGGCCTCTTCTTTGCTTGCAGACTCGATCCATCCAGTCCAGGTTCTTACAGAGTCGCAATTTGAACTGTATTGCACTTTGTGAAGGTGAGTGCAGTGCGGAACTGTAGATCTGTTTCTCTTCAGACCTACTTCTTTGGGAGCCAAGATACTGATGACTGTGCTCTTAGAAATGCCCATCTATAGAACGGATTCCAGAGAAAGGCAGAGAAATGGAGTTGGTTTTGCAGAATCTGACCAAAGGTTCAACATTCCAGTTGATGCTCTTAGGAATCTTAACTTTATAATTTTGTTGGAGGATGTAAATCTGGACGCTTCATCTGCTTTCTGGATGCTATGGTGAAGAAAGGTTATGTGTCTTAATTGCTCCGTGACCAATGCCTCTCTAATTTGTAGTGATCACGTCTAAAGATCTCCAGAAGCATGGAAACATCTGGGTATGCCCCGTGTCAGACCATGTCTGCACCCGTTTTTTCTTTGTGTAAGTAACTCCCCATTCATGGATAGGAAGAAGGTAGCACTCTGCTTTGCCTCTAGGTGCCATACCAGCACTGGCCCTTGTGGGGCAGTCTTGAGCAGCGCCTGACTTGAAAGATAAGCTTGGGAAAAGGTGTGTTCTGAACAGGTTTCTCTTATTGTTGCAGGTATGAAGATGGCCAAGTCGGAGATGCCAATATCAATACTCAGGACCCCAAAATCCAAAAGGAGATCATGCGTGTGATTGGCGCTCAGGTCTATACAAACTGAGGGGGTGGAGGGACCCTCCCCTTCCTTAAGCACGTGCCAGCACTGCTCATGCCCAGCTTGAGCGGGAGCCCGTTGTCCATAGAAACCCTGGCTGCATGGAGACTGAGATCCACCGGGGAGAGGGTGAAGGACCTGCAGGCTCCCAGGGTTGACCTCTGAAAGGGTAACAGCAACTCCACTTGACCTGTTTGTAGAGTTTGCAGAATGACTCTGTGGGTGGAAATGGACCTGTTACCATGAACAGCTGGGACATTTAACTTTGCACTCCCACGTTTACAGTGACAACATTTTTAACAATAAAAGCAAGCAAAAAAAAAAAACCCACAAAAAAACCCAAGTGGAAAAAAAAGAAAAAGAGCGCAAATGATTTGGGTGTCTTGAAATTCCCTTCAACAGCAGCAAAAAAAAAAAGAAAGAAAAGAAAAGAAAAGAAAAGAAAGAAAGAAAGAAAGAAAAACCAGACATGCTTGTGCAAACCGTGCATTTTGCGCATGCAGATGTACACAGATGTTGTGTCTCTTGGCGCGTGTTGTGTGGTGGTGCAGAATGGTTCTTGGAGCTGTCCCTACTATACTCCCCTTCTCCTTGGTTGGGACCCACCAGCCTGGAACCCAGCGTGTGGGTGCACTTGGAGCAATTGGTCTTCAACCTTCCTGGACTTCACATCTGGCCATCTTGAAGACTGTAGTATCAGGTCAAGGGTGGGTGACATTTTAAGTCCTTGGCTGGATGTGTAAGAAAGAAGGAAAGAAAGGCCCTTTCTCATACTTGTGCATGAGGATAAGTGCAAAAGATACTCCCACAGCAGATATTTTTGGAATCACAAAGGCTTTTTGCTCCAGTAGATCAACAGAACATGTGCTTATATCAAAATACAGTTATTAAAATACAATCCAAAAGATTTACCACAAGGTTATAATACATAGGCCGTGTCTTCACGGCAACCTTATTTCGCTTTCCCTAAACCGAGATAACAGAACCGGATGCAAACGCGAATTTGCCTGTTCCCATTACTTTCAGTTTAATCGCATTCAATCCGGATTCTGAGAACGTACATGACTCAAGTGGGGACTCCAGTGGCTACCTTTTAAAAGCCGCTTTTTGGGGCTGCCCTGTCCTTTTCCTCCTGGCGTGAACGTACCACCCATAACAGACCCCTTCACGGAGCCTAGCTGGGTGGATGGGTGACTGCTGCTTGCCTGGATGGAGGAAAAACGGTACCAGCAGCCAGCGATTCTTTGCCCTCCTCTCCCCATTTCCCAGGGCACACGGCAGCAGCAGCAGCAGCAGCAACTCAAACCCCCTTCACAGCCACAGCCTTTAAAACAGAAACTCCAGGGCTTTCCTTTCCTTTCCCTTTTTTAAAGGTCTGAACTTTCAAAGAGCTAGAATTGCGCAAAACTGCAACATTGTTATTAAGGTGTGAAGAGGCTAGATCGCTACAGTGTTAGCTTTAAGGACTGGATTTTTATAGTGGCTGTTTTGAGGGTGGATTTTTTTCTATGAAATCACTATCTTTGGAAGCAAGCTATTGGGGGAGGGAAACCCTAAACATGGATTCTCATCCCTTAACACGGTACGGTCCCCACAGTAAAAAAAGTAAAACATTTCAAGCACACGATCCGGAGTGAGACCTGTTGAAATCAGGATTGAGATTCACCACGCTTTGGGGTGATTTAACATGGAGCAAGTGTGTTAAGCCAAACTGCCGTGCAGACTCCGAGGATTGAAAACGTTTTGAATCCGAGATAAGGTTGCCATGAAGACACGGCCATAAATTGCCAGGTAACCCAGATCAGAAAAGCCGGGTTCAAGAATATATGGTCACCTGTTTTTATAGGAGCTACAGTTTCTTTCTTTCTTTCTTTCTTTCTTTCTTTCTTTCTTTCTTTCTTTCTTTCTTTCTTTCTTTCTTTCTTTCCTTCTTTCTCTCCCTCTCTCCCTCTCTTTCTTTTACTAAGTTTACAGAAAACATTACAAGTTCCAATACAAAACATTACACATACCTCAAAGAGGAAAAGAACAAAACTACAGTAATTAAGAGAAAGAAAAAGAGAAGCTAGTTAAAAATGAGTTCTGATCTCACCTTCAACAATATACTTCTCCTTAAAGTATAAATGGAAAATGCTACTTTTGATAATTTCACATCTTATTCTTCAGACCCCCACTGCTAACATGTTATCTTTCTTGCACAGAAAGTCAGTGAGGTGTTCTCAATATTTTTAAAAAGAAACAAATGATTTTTCTCTAACCAGTCCTGTTAACTTATTTCTGCCAAGTCTATCAGCATAATTAACCGATCTTCCATGGTAGATAATGCTGGATTCTTCTATTGTTGCCGCGATAAACATATATTTGCAATATTTTTCTGTATTCTTTTTCTAAAACTTCCTTCATCAATCCCACCAAAAGCAGTTCTGGTTTCATTTGTACTTGAGTTGTAAAATCATTTGTAGAGGTACTTGTCGTGGTTTCCAAAATGTCTTTGCTTTTTCACATAACCTTCACATAAGTGGATTTCACAGGTGTCCATCTCCAAGTTCTTGCTCTGCAAAAGGATGGACTCCTACTGTTGATATTCTACTGGGACAAAAACTCTTTGTGATTTGGGAAGAGCTTACTCTCCTCTATGTCCATGTGCCCTGCATTATAGGACAGAACGATATATATCCTTGTCTTCCCTAAAAGATGGAGAGAGGATACAATCCCTGGGTCAAACAGCTGACTGCATGGTGATTACTTGGGTTGCAGCAGACAATGGGCATTATCTCCAGTTGAAATCAAAGCAACCTTGGTGCAGATAGGAAGTCAGCCACAAAGTTTTGCTGAGGATCCTGAATAGGCCATCTTAGTCTAAGTCACCAAGGTCCTGCTCATTTCCACAACAGCTGCTAAAAAGTCTCATTCATGTGAGCCAACATGGACCTATCACACGGGAGACTTCTTAGTACAGATGTCCACAATTTTTTTTTGTCGTTCTATTCGAATCGAATACCCAAAAATCCAATTCGATTTGAATGTTTTAAATTCGAATTCAACAAGATTCGATTCAAATTTACCAAATTCGAATCTGTTTGTTTGAATTTTTTATTCAGATCTGTAGATATGAATGTCAACAATATTTGTATGGACACGTATGCATCTTCCCCACATCCATATGCATCTGTACACATCTGTATGCATCCCATAGTTATCCCGTATGAAACCTGTTTTTGCACTGTACGGATTCATACAAATTTGTACAGATGCGGGAAAGATGCGGATCTTCAAGTACGCATCGTGTACGAACCTGTACAGGTACAAATGTCCGGATAGTTCAAATGAATAGATCTGAAATTTGAAATTTGATTTGAATGTTTACATTTGAATTTCAGGACATTCTATTTGAGTTCGAATGTCAAAATCTGGCACATTTGATTGAATTTTGAATGCCTATGAATATTTGTGCCCATCCCTCCTTCTTAGCAGTAGCTCCTAGGGATGGGTAGAAATATTTGTAAATTTAATATTCATATGAATGTATATCATATACAAATCGAATGTTATTACATCCATACATTGACATTTGTATTTGTACAAATGTTTTGGAGCATTTGTGAACCTGGGGGAAAGTGGCTGCGCCAGTCACATCTGCAATGGATCCAGAGTGCATTTGACATGGATTGAGAGTGGATTCAAAATGGATTCAGGATGGATTTGACACTTTCAGAGCAGATATGTTACAGGATACATATGAGATACATATGGATACGTATGGGATATGTCTGCATTTGTATCAGATATTCATACAAATTCAGATGAATACATTTGTATCAAATAGAATCCTACCATATTTGAAGGGGATCTATTTGAATGAATATAAATTTTCTTACATTCGATTCGATACGAACTGAAGGCAGAAAAACCCATTTGTGCTCATCTTTAGTAGCTCCAGTAACTGAGAATCATGGGAAAATGTGCAGGTTCCATAACACTCAGCTAGACAGACATGAATGTCACCACTTCTGCAAATGTGCAATTGGTGTGCAGTTATATGTGAACGCTGTCTGCAGTGTGTAGCATGTTTATACAGGAGCATGAATTGTGAATGAGGCTCGTGCTGGAATTCTCAAAATATGCCTTTTAACCCAAGGAGACCATCAATCCATCCATTTATGCACTGAAAAGCAACAGTGATCCATGGTGTGGGGTCAGGGGCTTTACCCCATTTGGAGATACAGAGGACTGAAACTGGGACCTTCTGCATTTAAAAGAATGGTTCTTCTATTGAACTATGGTGTCACCTAAAGGCTCCATCAATCTACGTTGTTTCTCCCTAGGAAAGGTGAGACTTGAAGAAGAAGAGTTGGCTTTTCTACCCCGCTTTTCTCACCCATTTAAAGGGACTCAAAGCGGCTAACAAAGCTTTTCTATTCTTCTCCCCACAACAGAACAGAGGTAGGTAGGGCTGTGAGAGCTCAGAAGAGAGCTGTGACTAGCCCAAAGTCACCCAGCTGGCTTCATGGGGGAGGGTGGAATCGAACCTGGTATTCCCAGATAAGAGTCTGGCTCCCTAAACACTAGACCAAACTGGCTCACACATGGCTTTGTGAGGTAATAGTTCTCACTGAGGGTGTGGGCAGAGATCTGGGCAGAGATCCCAGCAGATGTCACTGTTATGCAGGACGAGGACAGAATCCAGCATCTACAGATAGGACTAGAAAGCCCTGTGCTTGAAACACAGCAGAACCTCAATGGACACAACTGGGTCAAATGAGCAAAGAGTGTGTTTAACAGAAGTGAAGACACCTTCCTGAGTGAACTGTGCAGAAGAAGGAGGAGTTGGCTTTTCTACCCCGCTTTTCTCACCCATTTAAGGGGACTCATAGGGGCTGACAAAGCTTTTCTATTCTTCTCCCCACAACAGAACACCCTGTGAGGTAGGTGGGGCTGTGAGAGCCCAGCTGTGACTATCCCAAGGTCACCCAGCTGGCTTCATGGGGGAGGGAGGAATCAAATCCGGTATTCCCAGATAGAAGTCTGGCTCCCTAACCACTAGACCAAATGCAAATCTCTGCATCCAGGCTGTTGAGGACAGGGACAGCCTTCACCCAGTAACTGTGACGGGTGCTGGACGTGAGGATCTGGACAAGTACAGTCAGTGGGGAAGCCCCACAAGATGGCCATGTTGTGGAGGACAAGAGGCGTAAGAGTGGGGCAAGTGTAGGTTTGGTGGGCTCCTTGTTTTGGAGGCCGGCCCTGCATTCGAAGCCACATATTTCTGGGCCTCGCATTGATGGGGACTGCAGGTGGTGGTGGTGGTGGTGGTGGAAATGAAGCGGAAAACATGATGATGATGATTTTATTTTTCAACCTCTTTTCCAGTTTCTGCTATTGAGTAGGAGACAGCATTTTCGATCCAAAGGGATATGCTTATTCCCAGGTCCCAGCATTAGCAGACCAGGGCCGTTTCTGCACTTGGATTTATTCTGGAATGAATCTCAGAACAGGGGCCTGGTGTCCACATGCGAATGCAGACAAAGGCAGGCTTCATCTGGAGTCTGCCAAAGTCTGCACTAGTGTGTGGATAGCAGCCCCCTGAGACGTTTTCGCACGGGCGAAAACGGAACGCGAAAAAGGCAGCTGTGGACACGTCATCCGCATTGGCCGCGCGCGCCTTGCGTCCCGACGTGTCCAAAGCTGCCTTTTTCGCGTTCGAAATGTAGAGCACTTCTAAGTGCTCTACACGCGTTCCAACGCGGACGAGCCGTCCGCAGGCGTTCGGGAGAAGAAGCGTTCGCGCCGCTTCTTTCTCCCGATCGCCTGCCGGCTCGCCTCCGACGCCGCGCGGCTTTGACAATCAGCTGTTTTTCAAACAGCTGATTGTCGATCTGCCTCGGCGGCCGCCGGCGCGCCCCTGGCCGGCGTTTGCCGGCTAAGCCAGCTTCGGGCGCTTTCCCCATTCGCACACAGACGCTCCGGAACGCGTTCCGGAGCGTCTGTGTGTGAACGGGGAAAGCGCCCGAAGCTGGCTTAAGCTTTCCGCCTGAACGCGTTCGGTTTCGAACGCGATTCAGTGCGGAAATGCCTCTGTTCTGAGATACAGTATGTACCAGAATAAGGCCAAGTGCAGAAAGGCCCCAGATGCAGAAAGTGGACGGGACAGCAAATGTGATGCTTTATGTTTTACAGGACTTTGCCATTTTAGCAGTGCAAAAGTCACAGGTTCTTTGTGCACCTATCTCTCTCCATCCTGAAGTTGCTCAAGCAAGAACATTTTCATCAGCAGCAGCTGGCAAGCGGTGTGGTTGGGTGGGAATGGACCTCATCAGGATTTATCCCAAACTTTGCAAGTCAGTAAACCATGGCAAATGAGGTAAAAGCTCCTTCTGCCAGTGGCTTCCTGACTTCAGATGCTTTGGGTTAGTCCTCAGGAAGCCCAGACTGCTGAGCTTGCAGGAGGCCTCTTAAGACAATTTGCAGGGATTTGAGAGCAGGTGAAGGATCCCCCCCCCACTTACTTCCCTTAATCTGGATCTAAAATGATCTGGATTTAAGGAATGGGTCCTTCAATTAATCCGGACCTAGTAGCCTAGTAGATCCGGATTAAGGGAGGGACCCAATGTGTCCCCACAGGCGGTGCAGCACCCAATAGCTTGCCCACAGTGGGAAGGCTGGAGCACCCATGTGGTGAATCCAGATCTATTCACCTTGGGCCTGCCTGTCACCCAAGGTTTTTGGGGTGCAGGGGGTTCAATCTCCTTAGAGGCTCCAGAGATTCTTCGAAGATTTGCCATAAACTTCCAAGATTGTCTGGAGAATCTCTGGAGCTTTGCCATAAACTCCAAAAAGGTTCCCTTGTGAGCACTAGGTGAAGACAGCCCCGCCCCCATGTGATTGATCACACATTCAATTGACTCCTGGGCGCTGCCATCTTCAGCGTGGCACCCTGTTTGTCTGCGCATGCACCATCACCATCGCTATGGCAATGCTGATGCTTTGTGCAGTCGTGTCAGGAGGTCATCTGAGGTCCCAGCGCACTTGCACAGGACTGCAGACAACCTCCTCAGCTGGCAAAAGTGCAGAAGGTCACTGGTTGGATGCTAAAGGTAAGGCTTAGGTTAAATGTCGTGCACCACAGCTAGTATGCAACTAGGCCACCCCTGGGCAGGCAGGAGGCATTTCTAGTCTGTAAACACCTCCTAAAAGTGCATATGCACCTGCCCAGAGGTGGCCTAATTGCACGTCATGGGCCGAAGTGCAAATCAGCCTCAGATCATCCTTTTCTTGGAGGCCATTTCATTCCAGTGTGGTTGGAGACGCTGGCATCTATAAAAGTGGCAGTTTGGTGTGTGTGTGTGTGCACGCGCACGCAATAGGGGTGTGCAAGAATGCAATTTTTGGGATTCGGTTTGAATAGAATACCCCAAAATCCGATTCGCTTTAAATCTTTTAAATTAGAATTTAACAAGATTCGATCCGTATGCATCCTGTAGTTATCCCACATGCAACCCGGTTTCATCTCGTACGGATCCGTACAAACGCGTACGGATGCGGGAAAGATGCAGATCTTCAAGTAGGCATCGTGTATGAACCCGTACACATATGAATGTCCGGATAATTCAAATGAATAGATTGAAAATTCGAACCAGATCTTTAAATTTGAATTTAAGGATATAATTCGAATGTCGAAATTTGATCAGTGCGACTGAATTTTGAATGCATCCGAATATTTGTGTAGGCCCCTAGTATGCAGTGCCTTTCTTGCTGGCAAAAATCAAAATTTGTTACTTATGGCCATACCCTGTCCGCTCTTCCAAGCCCAGGGAAGACTTACCTTGACCGCTTTTAAAAAAGAAAAAGAAAAAGAAAAAGAAAAAGAAAAAGAAAAAGAAGAGACTTACACATGAACCATCCGGGCAAATCCCCACTGGACTGTGCTTTATTTCAGTCTAAGCAGAATATCATTAACTACAGAGCTACAGAGATAACAATGTCCGTTCGTCTTTCCTTATTATACTACAAGAAACCATAAGAAGGATCAGTCAAAGAAATTGTAATCCGCTGGAATGCCGAAACTGCTCCCACCTGGGAGGCAGGGGTCCTTTTTTTGGAATGGAGGAAACAGAAAGCCCAGTTTGGGGAGCACGGGTGGGGAAGGGGGCTTGGAAGCTACCTCTTCATACAGCCGTTCGTGAGTGGGACATGGTAAAAATAATAATAATAATAATAATAATAATAAAAGGTCGAACGGTCAGGAACCAGGGAACTCTGTCCTCTCGAGACCCCCATTGGCGCAAACAGGTGTCCTAGGACCTAGATAACCATTTAGACCCAAAGGTAGGCATGGGCTTCCTTAAAGCGAAAGATACCAGTCAATTTAGGTTTTGGATGGACAGCTATAGCATCCATCGGAGATCGACAGCAGCCCTGCTCCTTCGCCCCTTGAGTTGGAGCACAACGGGACTCTTCCCTAAAGAGAATTTCCACCTCTTTTGGCAGAGTACTTACCTCTCAGCTGCCTTCCCAATTCTCTCGTCCGTCTTCCCCCCACCTTGTTTTTGGTCAGCACAGGCAAAGTTTGGCAAAATTGGTGTTACAGCTCCCATGATCCCTAACCAAAACAGCCATTAGTCATTTTGGGTAGGGATTAGGGGTGAGCGTGAATGCAATTTTTAACGTTCAATTTGATTCAAATATCTGAATGTCCGAATTCGTATGAATAGAGAAAAAAACAGATGTATTAAAATTCGAACCGATTTGAATATATTCGTATCTATTCATATGAATATTCAGTTCGCATTTGACGATACGAATGTCGATAAAATTTGTATGTGTCCGTACGCCTCCTGTTTTCATGCCGTATGCATCCTGTGTTCGTCCTGTACATATCTGTACAAATGCGTACAGATACAAATAAGATGTGTACGGATCCATATGTAATGCGTATGTATCTGTACACATATGAATGTCCGAATAATTCATATGAATGATCTGAAACATTCAAATTTGTTTGAATGTTAAGAAATGCATATGCAGACATTCAATTTGAATGCGAATGTCCAAATTCGAACAAATTTTGAATGTTTCAAATATTCTTCCACATCCCTACTAGGGATCCTGGGAATCATATCCAAAAAAGAAAGCAAGAAAGAAATGTTTCCAAACTGTTGATGTGCTCTATGGTTCATATGTTGGGGAAATCTGGCCTCCGACCTTCTACTAATTATTCACTGCTTTTAGAATGAGATGGGAAAGGCAGAAAGCAATACGATTATTTTCCTTGGTTCATATTTGCCAAGTGCAGTAAAATAAGAGGGGCTGAAGAAGGGAAAGAAACCCTCCCTGTGCCCCCACCTCAAAGCCTCTTCAGGGGACATACGGCAACAGATTTTGCAAACTCATACAGAAGGTCTGCAGAAGGCACGGACCTCCGCGAGTTTCCTTCCAATGAAATGGAACTGGCCTTAAATGTCCAATCTGTGGAACTTCCATTAGGCCTGTCCAACCAATGGAACATTTCCACGTGTGCAGTGTGATACCTTTTTAAAAAGCCATCATGTCCACACTGGGATGTTGGCATTGCCCCTTGGAAACAAGGGATGATTGCATATCTATGTTTCATCTACGATGCCTGAAAAGAAGCAACTAGTTGCTCACCCCTTGATGTTTGTCATTTGCTTTCCCACAATCAACTGGACTTCCAAGAAAGGCATTGACCGCATTTTGGCAAATTATTCAGTAGAGAGGCTAGAGGGAAATGGAGCCTATGGATTCCCCCACGCTAGAACGAGTTTTCTCAAGTGTAGCAAACTCAAGAGAAGCCTGGCTCGAATGGACCAAAGACCCACTTATTCCAGCCATGTCCTTCAAAGTGGCCAAGTGGATGCCCATGAGAAACCCACAAGCAATAGGCACTGCAGCACTTTTATGTTACATGTTTTTTGTGGCCCGGGGGTGGGGGGATAACTATGGAAGAAGCAAGGGCAGAATTCTGAATGGCACATGGGATTGCTCATGATTGCTGTATCTACTATGAGAGGCAGTAAACATAAGATTCAGCTCCCAGTTCTTGTAAGGGCAGCCAGATGAAGAGCCATTGGCCAGTCTTCCCATTTCTGAAGGGAGTGGCAAGCCAGCCAGAAGCAACTCCTACTCGCTCGGTTGTGGAGAAGAGCTAGCATGCTGCACATCAATAATAACCACCCAAAAGACTGGACAGCTAGATGACCAAATAACCAGGACAGGAGGAGCCAGACCCGGCCACTGACTTTCCTGCATCCCAGCAGACATTTAAAAATCCAGGCACAATTGAAGTTCTCCATCAGAAGCTACTTTTTCACGTGTACTTGATTTGGGAGAAAGGTTCCCTGGAGAGCTGTGACCGTTAATCCAGAAGATCAAATCCCAAGCCCCAGGAATGCAGGTGGATCCATTGTAGTGAGTTAAGTGGCAAGGGAAAGGCACTCATATTCCTATGGCACACCCTTTGTCAACAGGTTTGAAGCAAGAGAGTCTCTGTGGTCAAGACATCCAGGTTCCAGAGTCCGGTGCTGCCTTTGCAAACCATCTATGCAATCTGACTCTGGTAAGCCCTGGATCAAATGCAAGTTTGCCTCATACACACACCAGGCATGATTTCCTCACCCCAATAACTTTAATGGGCACACAGTTCCCCGTTGTATAAAGTTTCTAATAACTCAATCATCACATCCAAGAACTAAGCAGTGGGTAACAAGGACATCCAAAACTCATGTCCACAGGAAGGAGCTGCATTGGCACGCAAGCAAAGATGCAATGGAAGGATCAGGACTACCCCACCCTCACCCACCCACCCCCAAAAGCATCACTACCCTCTACGTGAGAACCTCGGTTTCTGGGAAGCAATGGGTGGGCAGATTGCTAGCAGGGACTGAAGCATGGCAATGTAAAGGGTGTGGGTTAAGCCAATTTTGACATCAGAGGTAGCTTTGCAATAAAAACACTCTTGCGGTCTCCACCCCACGCAACCCTTCAAAGGTAGCAAGAAGATCATGATAGCAAAAAAGGTAGCCCTTAAAAGACGGCAGTCACTGCTTTAGGCTGTTTGTGCTCTATTGGAGCTGGGGTTTGCGTGATGTTGTAGCCATGACAGCTGTAGCAAATGTGGTAGCGGGTCTTGGGGAAATTTCTAGTGGTGTGACTGATGCCTCTTGGGGGCTGGGGGAGATGGGAGGGAGAAGAGGCAAGGCAGCTAATAGAAAGAGGTCCCAAAGTCAGAATGAGTGGAACTGACAGTAGGTGAGACAATATAAGGCGGCGATCTCAATGTAAGCCCACACTGAAACTGACCCCAGTCAACATAGTGGCTTATGCACACATGATGATGAACCAATTCTGGATTGAAACATGCATGGAGGTGATAAGGAGACAGGACTCAAGCTCTGAGCTCCTGGGTGCGATTGGGCATGGTGTTCTTGAGGACCAGCCACCCCTGGAAAGAGCCTGGGGCTGCAGGCAGGTTAGCAATGATGGAGGCATATTTGCATATCTTTTCCATCTGGAGGCCACCAAGCCTTTCACAGCTGAGATTTCTTAGCCTTGGACTAAGCCTTACTAAGGCTTACTTGGACTGCAGCTCCCCCCTTCCAAAACGTGAAAGGCTTGCTCTTAAATAAAACAAAAAACAACCCCTCGTTTTGTAAATATACGGCTGAACACAATTATATGGACCAGCATATGGCTATGAGGAAATAACTGGCAAGGATTTAAGGTGGCTCCTTCTAGCCTAGTGATGTTCTCTAGAAGTTTTAAACTCCTGTATGTTCCTATACTAGCCAACAAGATCAGGTTGTTGGAAGATGGAAGGGTCTTGGTTGGGGAAGAGTTGTTGTAAAGTGGGGGTACCCAACTTTTGTGGGTACAATTGGGGTGCTGAGCAAATGTGGGCACCATCCACACAATGCACACTGGGAGCCACGCTAGAGCACTCAGATCATTTCTAAACACTCTTTCTATATCTATTTATTCTCTGGTTAGAGATGATTAAATAGGTTGAGCACCTCTTGTGAGTGGCATCCAACGCTTGGCCAGGTGCTTATGTAACCGGAAGTACTAAGTTCTGGGAGTACGGATTTAAAGGTGGTGAAGAAGGAGAAGGGGACATCTTCTGTTCCGCATCCTTCCCTTTGGGAGCTTCCAATCACCACGGTGGCTTCCTTCTTGTGCCGAAGCTGAAAGCAATGGGCTGCAATAATCAGCCTGCAGAAGTAGATGCTATGGCAAAGAGGTGGGAGGAAGAGGTTGCGTTCTGGTCTGGAGATGATGTCACTTGTTTCAGCTTCCAGAACATGATGTGCAAGTTCCACAGACCAATGTGGTCCATTGTGACTGATGGAGCAGAAGACAAGGCAGCGAAGAGAAAATAGGGTGGAGTAGGGCTCAAACAGCAAGAGTGAGTGCCAGATAAGACACTAGGCTGTAGTTCTCTGCAAATCCTCATAAAATGGAGTCCACTGAACTTAATGAGCTATGCCAACCCTGAATCAAAATGCACACGAAGGAGAAAGGGAAACTAGACTCAAGCTCCGAACACCTAGAAATGAGTGGGGTACTTCCTGCTTTGCCTTGATGGCCTTGGCATCCCCTGCCATGGGCAGCCCAGCCCTGTCCAGTCCAGTCCTTCAGCTGTATTCATCTACACTCACCCCCCAATGAAAGGAGCTCTGTCCTATAAACAACTCCATAGAATAAACATTTGTCCCTGCAAAGCCAAAGTATGTTGATCTCTGCCATCGTAAGAGGAAAACAAGGGGTTGGCCTTTCCAGATTTTAGACTCCGAATTCCCATAATTCCTTGACTTTGGCCCGATCTGTAAGGCTCATGCAAACAGTATCTGTGCAACGTTTGGAGAGAGAGTCTTCAGAAAGCCCTTTCTTTGAACTAGCTTAAAGTTTACGGTATCCTCAAGTGGCTATTGATAACTTGGAGGGTTGAAAAAAAGATTAAAATGGAACCTTCCTCTGCTCATGCAAAGAAAACTGAGTGTGGGTCTTACTTCAAGACTTGATATGGGAGTAGAGGACAAGGTTTTTTTCCCCCTCAAAAGCTTTGGGACTTCCAAAGTTTTCTTCCACCACTTCCCTCAAAGGAGAAGAAAGGTGTGTGTCTTCTCTTAGGCTTGTGCAAATTGCCCTTTGACAAAACTGAACCATGGCTGAGGCTTTCTTGGTCGGTTTTTGTCAAGCAACCCCAGTTTCTTCTCAGTTCAGACTGAGGCTGTGTCTACATCTAGTGGTGCTCACGGTGGCAATATTCCCGCTGAGTGGGACCTGATGGGGAATCGCTCTCCCGCTGCCATCTGTGTCCTGAAGCATTGTCTCCCACTGGCCTCTGGAGTTTTAAAGCGGGTACCTTTAGCTAAGGGCTGGCACATTTGCCCAGAAAGCAGAAGGTGGCAAGTTTCATCACTGGGCATCCTGCAAGAAGAGGGTCATGGCAAACCACTCCTGCGTCTGCTAAGAAAACTGCATGGATGTGTCCGTGGAGTGACCAGAAGACACCAAAGGACAGCCATGGTTAAAAAAAAGGAAGCAAAACCAAAGTCAACAGGTATGTATGCCATATTGCTGCTGAAATCTCTGTGTTTTTTAGAAATTGTAAATAGGTAAAGTTATGTATTTTAGGGTATGGGGTAATTTCAGATATATTGGCTTCCCATCATTCAAAACTGGCTAGGCTGCAAGCCAAAAGCTTGGTTGTTAACCTAGGCAAAGCTTGCACCTTTCATAGGGCATCATTCTGAAATGCTTTCTGAATACTAAAGGCTGGATAATATGACTTCTCTCGCATTCATCCTCTCGTTTCTCCCCCACCCCCTCTGGGACAGCTACTGTTCACTCTTCCTATTGCACGCCACCTCTCCAAGTTCCACAGTTATATAGCCGAGCAATAAGACACAGAACTTGCACTGCTAGCAAGACTGGTTTGGCTTGCTTGGGTGGACATCAGCCACTTGAGGAAACCTTTTCCACTCAACCCCAAGCAACTGCAACATTATGGAAGTGGTGCAATAGAAAATCTCAGCTATTGCAAGGGATGAAAGGCACAGTGGTGCTTTAGAGGACTTTCTAGCCCTTAAACTGCAATCAACAAATATCCACTGACTTTCTTCCTATTTTCCCTGTCATTCCTGCCAGAGCAGGAAAGCAGGGACCAAACTTTCCTTTGGAGAAGAATTTGCTCCGGGTATCTGGCTACCTTCTTTGCTATCTATGTAGGTGGAGGGCAGTCAGGCTGCAATTTGGCCCTTCAGCCCAATCAGGCTATCAAGGTTGGGCTTTGGAGCCCACAGGTAACCCAGAAGCAAAGCAGCGTTATAAACCAATTTGGAAAACTCTGGATTCCTGTGGTCCTTGGTCAAGGTGACTGAGGGCTACAAAATGGCAAAATTGGCACCATTATCCACCAGTCTCTGCTCACTGTTAATCTTTTCTTGCTTCGGGGTAAAACTGACATCTTGCCGCTTCCTACAATGACCACAGAGGGTGGAAATGAACTTTTGGAGCAGCAAGATGGAAGGCAAAATCAAGCGCTCTCTTTTAACCTTATCCTCAGCAGTGCTTGAAGTCCACACTTGGGATTTCTGAGTTGTAATCTGGCAACTTTGATCTCTAGCACAGGACAGGTGCTCATTAATGTTTTGGGCCACTAGTCCAAAACAATAGTCATTTTACAGACCACAGGTATTATAGTCCCAAAAGAAATTCTCTTCCCTTCCCCCCAAAAAATTTGTTGCATGAATCCCAGAAATACTGGAAATCTTAGACATTTAGTCGGATTTCTGGCCTCATAAACTGTGTGCTAACTTTGTTTATGGTAAACAAAAAGCTCTTCCTTGGTTCTCTAGCCATGCCAACATAGGACATCCAACGCCGACCATGAATCTCATTTGCAAACTCCTGGCACAAGGAATATCAGTTCTGGGACAGGCTCAGCAACCCCCATGCTGCTTTGGGGGAAAAGCCACGCGACTGCAAATGTTGCTTTGCAGAGAAAGAAGTAGATATTATGTCTTCCCCCACGAAAAGTGCCTGCTTAGTTGTGTTTCTTGCCTACCTTTAAGGCTGAGATGATTCTGAAAATTTGAATCTGCAGCAACAAAATGGCTTGAGCTGGTTTGAAGCACAGCTGGAGGCAGCCCATAAAATGCTTGCAAGATTCCGAACAAGGCCTTATGCACAAGCTTATGAGGAGAGCTCCACAGGTCAAGGAAGAAGCAATACATTGATCTTTCTAATGACTGGGGAGGAGGTGGGGTTTTAGGACTTTGCATGAACTTCAGACAGCATCCCCAATGATGCTGGATCGGAGAAGTGAAGGAACAAAAAATCACATGTTCAGCCTGCTGTCGGGATGAACATCCCTTTGTTTGACTTGACGGCAAACCATTTAATCGAACAAAATGATTGTTTGCATTCAGTTCGATGTGAACATCTGCAAACGCAAACTTTTTGAACGTGAACCGAACTTTGCACATCTGCATATGGGGTGGGGTTAAGCCTCCACCCTTTACACTCAATTGCATGATGTGCTTTAGCTTCCACTTTGGCTGGGAGCTCTGGCTCACTGGTGGCACAACTGCCCGAAAAGCAGAGTGCCATTGGGTTTGATCTACACTCATCTCCCTGGAAGGTTATGTGAAGCCAGCTCTTCATCTGCCAAACGCCCTGCTTGGACCTGTCCCTGGAGTCACCAGAAATCTAGTATGACTTGATGGTACCCAACAATGATATACAATTTAGCACAAAGGAGGCTAAGCAACAGCTCTTCTGCACCCCTCGGCTTCAATCTTGGCTCCCTATAATTCAATCACCAGTGTGGCATTCTGGCTGAGCCCCTTATTTTTGGATGATGGCACAGTTCTTTTCTGTAAGAGCCCTTTGTTACCAGCCTCTATACGGCATGCAGGAATTATGGGTTTAGGTCATTAACGCGGCAAGCTAACTTTGCCACCAGCCATTTCAACCACCCATGGTTGAGTCTACAGATGCAGTGTTGATGCTGCATTTGGATATTCAGATATCCTCAGCTTGGTACTACCTACACTGAAGAATGGGATGGCAGAAATCTGTAGTGAAAGAGCAGTTGTAAAGCTCCAAACTCCCCTGCAATTAAAAAAAAAATGAGCGTCACAGGGAAGCTGGTTTAGCTTCATTGAGATGATGGATTTGTGCTCTCTGTGTGTGCTGCTTTTAATTTACAAAGAAAGGTTAAGAGCTCAGAGGTATAGCTTGCATCCAGAAAGTTTCGAAGTAGAAGCTGGAAAAAAGATTCCCTGAACAAGAAATTGTAGGCAAGACTTGTGTTATATGGGCAAACGGCTTGTCATGGTAAAAGGTGGCTTTCTGTGCTGACAGAAAAGAAGTGTGGCCAGGAGAGAAAGGAAAATAAGTGTTGCTGGGTGGTGTGAACTTCTGGGAACATCTGCAGCAATTCCTTTTCATATGGAGCCTCAAAGAACTGCTTAGCAGTATCCCTGGCCTGATAATAGGACTGCATACCTTCTCAGCTCCACCTGGAAACAGCAGGATGCAGGTAATACTGAACACCTCACAAACACCTTGATGTACACAGCATCTTCTCTTCACCATGAGCTAAAATTGGGGAACCTCCGGCTCTTCCAGGTGTGCTGGGCTCCAACCTCCATTGTCCCTGACTGTTATTTTGACTGGGGATGAAGGGAGCTGAGGTCTCCTCCTTGAACAGACCAACTTTTGTTTTAGCCCTTCCTAGATGCTGGTAAGACAGAACAAGGTGAAGATCTGCAAAGAGCTTGGGTCTGGGTACATCAGATCCTGGGTGTGATGAGATCTGCTGAATGTGGCTGGCCGGTCCTCCTGCCAGCGTGCCTTCTCAGCTGGCTTGCACCTTTCCTGGTACATCCCCTTGCTCAACCTTTTTCAAATGCTCCAGAGGATTCCTGAAGCAAGCCAGGAAGCAAGCCAATGGGGTGTCAAAAGAGAAAGTGAGCAAACAGCTGGAAGGACAACAAACAGAGAGATGAGTTGGCAGAAGGAAAAGCCCATGGAGCCCAGCAAGGCCTCACCATGCAGCATTGGTGCACCTTAGAAGGGAACACTATTTGACCTGTTATGAGTTTCATCTTGGGCTTGCATCACTGTTCAACGTGCAATGGCACCTGACCCTTGGCTATCTGTTCAAAATCACCACGCCTTCCACTTTTCTCCACTTCCCAGGGTGTTCCCAGAAGAAGCCAAGACACCTGCACCAACTTAAGGTCTGTAGCACAGATTGGGCCACCTGGGGTGTGTGCAAGAAGAAGAACAGAGCGGGCTGCCCAGCGAATGCATATTTTTCATGTAGGAAAATTCCTGACTCAAGTAAACATTGGTGTGGAAAAGTGATCTCTGCAGCATTACAAAGATTACTAAAAACAAGAGCTCCTGCCCAAAGGGATCTGGTTCTTGGATTTGGTCAGTTGGCTTGTTAGCTGAAAGGTAACCATGCAGCTCAAGAAGCTATCTTGGATTGAAGCAAGGCTGTCAGGCAGGATGAGGCCTTTGTGTTGGTGGTAGGAAACTAGTAGCCCTTCAGATGTTGGTGCACTCCAAATCCTATCCATCTCGGCCATCTTGACCAATGGCCAAGGCAAATGGGCCACAGACTCCCTTCCTCTGACATAGAATGGTTTTGCAAATCAGTAACTCCTGAGATCCAGCTGTATATCCATCATTCCATTACTCGGCTTTCCAAAGAAGGGTTGTTAAGAACATAACAGTTTTGTTCCAGTTTGGAGCAAATGGAAACTGTGCATGATTTTTTTTTTTTTTTGCAACAATTGTCCACCTAGAATGTCTGCTCTGTTTTGGGCCCCTTCTTTTCTGCTACCGTTTTCCTTGCTGATCGCAGAAACAGCTAGACTAACATCAAAAATCCCACCTTTCCCACCACCAGGCTGCAAATCAAAATATAGGTGGCATTTCCATACCCATTTTCACCCCCTGATTTTAGGTCTCTCTGTATCATGTAGCATATATATTTATATATATTACCATTTTTTTTTGTTTAGCCTTTCTTTTTTTCTTTTCTTTTCTTTTCTCTCTTTTTTTAAAAAAAGTCATTTTCACAAGGTCACTAAAGTCGATTGTCTTTTTTTCTTTTCGGTTTTTTTTAAGGTTTTGTTTGTTTCAAGTGGACAGCTCTCCTATGTTAAACGCTAACTGCTCTACAAAAAGCATTCTGTTCTAAACCACTAGGAAATGTTAACAATGAAGCACAGAAATTTCAAAAAGAAGAAAAAGGAAGAAGAAAAAAAAAGGAAGGAAGGAAGAAAAACATATCCAGTGGCCAAGCGACTGCATTAGGGAATGTGAACCATGAAGGACAGCAGGATATCTCCAGTTCCTTCATGTATCTTTACCTCTTTTTACTCTATTTGGCACTTCCTCGATCCTATTTCCCCTCCCTTCTCCTCCCCCCCCTCTCCCCCCACCCCCAGGCAGGCTCTTGACAGTAGCATGAGGTCTGGGCTGAGCTCATACCAGTGCAATAAGAGAAGAGCAGGTCGAACTTCTATCACTAAAGGATCATCAAGAGATAGAAGGGTATCTTCTCCCATCATCTCCAGTTACCAGCATGGCTTACAGTTGGGGTGACAGAACAGCACGTTTGAAGAGCTGCAGTTTACAAGGACAGAAGAGTATTTTTGTACTGAATTAGACCCTTGCTTCATTTAGCTCAGTAGTGTCAAGGCAATGGATTTCTACATTTTTAGGCAAGAGGTTCATCCAGATCTAACCGGATTCGCAGACCAGTCTTGGAGCTTATTCCATGGCATCTACCACTGGGTTTTGGTTTTTCCTATGTAGCTATGGGTGTGGCTGTAGCTCAGTGATAGAGCAAACTGCTTGGAAAGCAGTGTTGCCAGTTCCATCCCAAGTCCCTCCTGGAATTAGGCAATGGCAAACCACTTCTGCATCTTTGCCAAGAAAACTGCATAGAGTTTCTGATTGGAGTACCCATACACATGTAGGTATAGAACTATTGGCTGTTCACGGCAGGAGCTCCTGAAGTAGGTGATGGATGGTCTGACAGCTGAACTTCAGCACCATTGAGAGCTCTTCCCTGAGAGCAGCAGTGTTTCAAGACTTGTTGGGGATGTTTGGTGAATAAAGAACACACAAGCTGCCCCAACTGTAATATACTAGGCTGTCTCCAAACTTGTGGAATAAACCTGCAGTTGAAGGTTAAAGCGCAGCTTACCTGCTGTGCAGCAACGACTGGCCATCCCGACTCAATAAGCAGCTCTGTAGATTCCCATCAGAAGCCGTGAGAGCTGAGTCAGTGCACGTGGTCATGCGGGTGGAGGCAGCCAATCACATTTGAGCTGCTTTTCCTGCTCTCATTCTACTCTCCTTGCCGTTCTGCCCAGATTGGTGGGAAAATTCAAATTTTGTTTCTACTGCACAGTGAGTGTCCTTAGATCAGCATTAAGGTAAGTGCACAATAGTGATCGGATAATGCGATGCCATGATGATGCATGGATTGTCGTGTGTGACCCCCTGATCACAACTGTGCGTTCCAGGATTCCAATCTAGAACAGCATTCCGCTGTGCAGTATAAACAAGTCTGGATGCAGCCCTAGTGTTTTAAAAACAGCTTTTGGATAAACTGCTGTTAAGGAAGTTTTAAAATGATAATTAAACTAAGTGGACATTACATCTGCCTACAACCTTCTAGACATGTGTTGAATTCCCAGAATTGGAAAACTCAAGACGCTACTTTGCCCAAGAAATGTGGATGCTGAAGGGTTTTTTTTAAGACGGTTGTGTGGGATTTCTGTGGATTCTACATATTCACTGGAAAAAAATTGATATCATAATTGGGTTTTACCCGCCCTGAGACCTTTGGGCACAGGGTGGGATAGAAATATAAACAAACAAACAAACAAATAAGAATGTGCATGATGCACACTCCCCCTTTGATTCAATTAGAATCAAGGGGGCAGGGAATGCTCAGCTTTGTGCGTGAACATTCATTGGATGTTTGCACGTGAAGGGAACACCCCATCCCCTTCCTTGTCCCCCTCCCTGCCCCCCACTCACCTTTTGGCAGCACCGCTATTGGCGCTGCATCCTCTTCCTCAACTTGGCCTTCTAGAAGTGTGTATGCAGTTGGAGAGGCTGCCCCCATCTGGGAATAACGGGAAATCTCATGAGATTTCCTGTGACCCTCAGATGGGGATGGCCTCTAAAGTTGCACCTACACCTCCAGAAGGCCTGGCCGAACATTGGACGAGGGCGGGATGGCACTGGAGGCCATGGCAGTAGCTGGATTTACAGGGAAGAGGGCATGGCCGGGGGGACCGGAGCCCGGGGTGTGGGCAGATCTATGAAGCTTTGACGAACGCCAGATGCATTTGATTTGTGGGAGAACGGGGCCTACGAATTGTGAACGTGACAAATATTTTTTGCCCATCTCTAGATCACAGCTCAGGGGCAGAGGAACGCTGTGTGTGGACATGACTCAGTGGGAATAATTAGGATTTGCTTCTGTACTTGCACTTGGGTCTCTTGGAAACAACTTGCTGCTTTGACCTGAAGCTTTTTGTTTTGCTTTGTTTTAAACCTCTTAAGAGTTTCTTTTCTTTTGCTTTTTTAAAGGCTCTGCTTGCCTTTTGGGGTATGAAAAGCATTCAAGATGGTGTTTTTGCTCCTCTCTATTGCCTTTTTTTTCCCTTGCCCATTACAAAAAAATACCAGCTGAGAGCATGCATCCTTGGCATGACCCAAAGTGCTCTGGGCTACAGGTTCTTGAACTGGAGGCAGAGATCTTGCTGGACATTCTACATAGGAAACGATTTTTCCTTTCTTCCCTCTCTCTTCCACCTCCCCTCCATATTTAAACAAATCTTATTTATTGAATTTTACAGTGCATATAATCTGTATTTCATATTGTGTATTTTGTAAATAATAATAATAATTTTTTGCAAACTTCTTTGAATGTTCTTTTGATGATGGTGGTAATAGAAACTAGCCTCATTCTTCAAAGATTCTTAAGTTCTTGGTTATGATACCATAATGGTAGTTCTGTCTGCTGGGCTGTGTAGTTAACAGGTGATAATGGTCCTCTTAGTGGGTTGGGAAACATTCTGTCTAGGGGGATGAAGCATAATCTGCAGCAACAAGGCTTGTACCCACTGCAACTGTTAGAGTGGAAGGCAAGGCATCTTAAAGGGGTTGCCATCAAGGATCAGAGCAGGAAGAGCTGCTGGTACAGGAGACACCGTAAGGGGTACAGGGCTATGAGACCTCATCTGAAAACAAGCCCCAGTGACTTATGCAGACCCTAGCCAATCCTGATCTGAAACATGTATGGAAGGGAAAGGTTGGCTGAGATGGGCTGATGCCCACCTGGCCCAGACTTGTCATCAGGGTCAGGCCTGAAGATAGCCTTGATGGTCTTCACTGAGCAATTTACAAGCCTTTAGTCAGACCATAAGCTGGAGGTTTCTTGACTTTCAGACCGTACTGAGAAAAATGGACCAATGACCTATTTCTACTAAGGTAGTTTTTAATGTCTACCGATGATCCTGTGTCTCTTCTCACACTGGTATCAGCCAACTTCCAAGCCTGGAAAAGCAGAACAAGGTCTGCAGTTTCACACCCCTCCATGGTCACGTTTCCAAGCAAGGAGAAGAGTGGGAAAATGCTGCTGCCAAGACCACCTTTACTGGCTGTACCCCGGCCCACCCCTAGCCCATGTCACCGTGTCCTCCCCCTGCCCTGCCCTGCCCTGCCCTGCCCGCCCCGCCCCGCCCCGCCCCTGCCCCATTTCTCTGCTCACTTGAACCCCACAGAGTTCAATGCGGTCGCAAGTCCACTAGCACTTGCCACACTGTTCACAAAGCGACATCTGCTTGCTTGCGTACTTGCGCTCGCGTCTCTTGGAAACAACTCGCAGCTTTGACATGAAGCTTTTCGTTTTTTTGTTTTGTTTTTTTAAACCTCTTAGAGTCTCTTTTTTGTTTTGTTTTTTTAAATTAATTAATTTATATATATATATTAAAAAAGCAATAGTCCTTTGGTCCCTAAACTCTAAGGAATGATATGACTTTGAAAGAAGTTAATCCAATCTCCCCGGACTGGTGAACAAAGTGGGACAAGAAAACCCCACCCTGCTGGTCCATGGGATATAGATATATAGACCTATTTATATATATATCTTCTGTTATGGTCCACATCCTCTTAGCAACTGAATTTCCTTTTCCCAAATGGACGTGGAAAAAAAATCCTCCTTTTCTTCCCTCTTTTTTTTTTTTTTTAAAAACAAAAACCAAAAAAAACATTTCCCAGGTGTAACTTACAGGCCTGGTCCAAACCCACCGGCTTTGGTTTAGATTGGTTTGGCCTCCCGAAATCTTAAGCGTCAGACAAGTGCTTTAGAGAGAGGCTGGTCCCTCCAGCAGGCTTGGCGCCTGCAACGTTTTCTTCTCACAAAATACTACCCTTCTCGTTGCAAGGGATTCTTTTTCTTTCTCTTTTAAAAAAAGTCTTCTCCGGCAGCCTCTTCCTCTAATGAAGTCGGCAAAGATCCACGCTCCTTTCCCTTCTGGCCAATATTGTCACACAAACACCTTCTTTGCTTGCTCTCGTACTTAGAGAGACAAAAAGGAAAAAGGAAAAAAAAGAAAAAGAAAAAAGCCATCCCCCCCAATAACCGATTTTGAAAAAAAAAAGGTACAACCAAACTGATTCTCTTTTTCACAAGCTTCTTCTCTCCTTCTCTTCCTCCTTCTCCTCCTCCTCCTCTTCAACGACGTCTTCCATGATATGCTCCAAAGAAAGAGAGTTACAAGTCTGGATACGGCACATGGGACAAGGGGAATACGCTTCGTATGCCGCATGACATCCAATCTGCAAGACACAAACAGGAGAAAATAAGGTGGGCTGGAGCGTTGCCGGGTACTGGGACAGTGTTTCACAACTGGCGCTCCTCCAGAGGCTGGACTACAACTCCCATCATTGGCCAAGATATGGACCATGTTGACTAGGCATGATGGGAGTTGTGCTCCAGCAACGTCTGGAGGCATCTTGGTCGGGAGACGCTGCACATGGAGGAGCTGATGTGCCCAGGAAGAGGTGACGCCATGATGGCTGTCAATGCTAGGTCCACTGGGCTGCCAGCTTTGTCACTTTATCGCTCTCATCCTTGTCTGTTAAGATTTTCTCATGGATCTTGAATTCCCACTCTGTGGAATGCTGAGAAGACATCAAGGGTATGGGGAACATCCTGAACCTAGAATGCTTTCTGTACCTAACGCTCACCTAACATCCTTGCAGTTGGTTATCAATAAAACTTGAGTAACGTGCAAGAGTTGTGTTCTGCCTGGTTCCTGAGACCGTGGTCACACCTTCATTTTAAACCTTCTTCAACCCATCACACTTTTTCATTGTTATCCATTTATTGGTGGACTTTCCACTCAGGAAATGGAGGGTGGAAAGCCCACAAGTAAAATGGATAGAAATGAGAAGATGTGAGCAGTCAGACCTGAAGGTGGACGGAAGAAGGCTTAAAGTGAAGGTGATGAATCTGAGTGGTAATTCTGACAATGGCCAAGAGCCAGTAGCTAGAGTTGGGTCTATTCAGCATGTATGCATACTGGAAGAAGCCAGGTTCTGAGATGAAGAACCTGCAGTCCCCCAGCTCTTGTTGGTGGGGAGAATATTAGTGATTTGGGGTGGCGTGAATGGAAACTTCTGGCATTTAGAAGTGATTTATGGACTTGTTTTGGCAATGTTGGGGAAGCTTTTGTTTTGCACTGCCATAGGGAAGCTGCCTTTCCTTTCAAGGGATGATATGCCACAGTTTGGCTTTATTCCAACAGGATGTCCTGTCTCGCTTGATGAAAGGCAATGACTGCGTTTCCGTCTAAGTGCAACAAAGCCATTAGGTGGAGCTGCAAGTTGAGCAAAGATGGCAGAGGTTGCTCAGCTGGCTGAAGTGGGGTTCCTCACCCCATTCCAGAGTGCTGTGATTTTCACCCTTCCTGAAGAGTAACACATTACCACCTTCCAGGAATGCGTTCCCACTTTACCAGGGGCTGGAAAAGCAGGGCCAAATATTTTGGCTCCGTCTTAGGGATGTGCACAAATATTTGAAATATTCGTTATTCGTACAAATTCGTATGGAATTTGGAGATTCGTATACGAATCCAATATCCAGACATTCGTACTTTAGTATTCATACGAATATGAATATACACATCTCGTGAGTATCCGTACACATCGGAAGGGATGAAAACAGGATGTATATGAGATGCTTACAGATGTGTATGAGATTTATATCATTGGAGATATATCAAATACTTGAATGAATAGATACGAATGTGTTTGTATTGGTTTGGATGTCCAGACATTCATTTTTCTTTATTCATATGAATTCAGAGTTTCGAGTGTTTGATTCTTTACGAACCGAATGTCAAAAACTGCATTCGTGCACTCTCCTACTCAGCATCCATCTTTCTGTAGATCTCATCTTCCCTCATGGTGACTAGGTCTGGGGTACAATATAGCCCCACCATCCCCAAAAAGCCATTAGGCTCCACTTCCCTGCATCTGTCAAAATTTACCATCTGGTGCTGATGGGCGTTGGAGTCCAAGGATATCCAGAGAGCTCCCGACCCCCAACCTCTGAATGAAACATCTCTACCCAGCTTTGTCCAGCCGAGCCATTAAGCCTTCCTTTTCAAATCAAGGATTTGACCACAGAAGGTAACAAGAACTACCCAGAACTCTTCTCTGAAATCATAGCCTCCAACAGCTGAAATTCAGAAATTCCCAGAGCTGGATTCTTTTAAGTGGGAATGAAACAGAAGGTGCTTCCAGACGTAGTTTAAAAACTTGTCTTACTCCTCATGTGGTTTTCCTATTTATACTACAAGATTTCCGATAGGTCTTTTCCAGTTCTGCACAGGAGATGCTAGAGACTCAACTGGGGCCCTCTTGGGTACAAAGCCTCTGCGTTACTACTAAGCTATCAGGACAATGAATGTGAGCTTTCAGAGCTGAACCTGACAGTTTGGGCTTCTTAAAATGATGTCATCATCTCTACAGGTCACCACTCACGGCTGCAAAGAAAAAGACCTGGGTGAAAACGCTGTCTGTTGGGCAGGCCCAGTTTCTGAAGGCAGCCCCACCCATTTCTCCCGGCCTTCATGACCGCACAGCAAATATAGAGAGCACACACATCCACCGTCACATCACGACAGAGAGAAAAGAAGGGACAAAGAGGGACAAAAGTGGAGTTCATGGGCTCAAAAAATCCACAACTAGGAAAAGACTGACCAATCCGCACTCCAAAAAACTATCCACCATGGGCATCAATATGGCACTGCACAACCGCCAAGAGAGAAGGAAGGAAGGAGGAAGGAAGGAAGGAAGGAAGGAAAAAAGGAAGGAGGAGGAAGGAAGGAAGGAAGGAAGGAAGGAAGGAAGGAAGGAAGGAAGGAAGGAAGGAAGGAAGGAAGGAAGGAAGGAAGGAAGGAAGGGGGAGAAGAACTGATAAAAATAAAGCAGAAGATATAGAAAGATCCACGCCAAGTTCATGCAACAAGATGACAACCGGCCACATGGCGTCATCGGAGAGGAACGATGACAACATGAGTGAAAGTCACTTACAGTTTCGGGTAATTTGGGAGGGAGAGTTTTGGTTTGGGTCTCTCATAACAGCTAGAGGGTTGCTAGGCAACTGTGGGGTCATCCTTGGAGCTATGATTGGCCTGGTCTGGTTAGAGACACAGTAGTGGATGGGTTGGAGGAAACAAAAATATAAAGAAAAGATGAATTGGTTTGACAGAGCGCTCAGCCTCATCATTATTGATTCTTCTGACAGTTCTAAAATGGAGCAGGAGTTCCCTCAGAACGTTATGCCGCGCAGGCATACTTCTGGACATGGCTTCCAAGGGAATTCAAGCAAGCAAAGGCCTGTTGCCTTCAGGTCCTGCTTATGGACTTCCCATAAGCAAGGGATGAGGAACATATGGTTCTTCAGATGACACTATACTATTCTAATAATCATCTCTGGCCATCCAGAACTTCAGTTCCATCATGTTTGGTCGTAGATCAAAGGAGCTGGGTCTAATGGGAATTGTACTTCACCAACAGCATAGTACCTTCTGCTCCAATCAAGCTCTAGTTCCATCATCCTTGACCACTGACCAAGCTTGCTGGGTCTGACATAATCCAGTAGCAGGTAATGCTGGGACCTCTTCTCATTCCAAACTCCAGTTCCGTCATCGCTGACTATTGACCAAGCTAGCTGGGTCTAATGGGATTTAGTACAGCAGCAGGCAATATGGTACCCTCTGGCCATCTTAAGCTCCAGTTCCATCATCAGTAGCTGTTATTAACCAAGGTGGATGACAGTGACGGAAGATGAAGTTCAACAACATCTTGAGAGCCACAGACTCTCCAATCCTCTTGCAGGGGACATGCTTTTGTCTGGACTGTCAAAGGACCTCCTCTTCTTCCATGCTAGGTCTCTTCAAGGAAGTTCCCTAGGTTCCCTAGGCAAAACCCTTTGGGCTGCCTCTGAGTACCACTGGTGGCTGTAGGCAGTGCAAACCACCATGACAGAGTTCAGAATATTTCAGAGCACAGTTCAAATTGCAGCTTTTAGCACATGAGGCCATATCACTTTGGGCCACAGTAGCGACAATTCCCATCAGGCATCTCCGGTTCTGCCTCCACCCTCCTTTGCCATCTGAATTAAGGCAGCTGGGGATCCAGGAAGGGGTCGATTTCTGTAAAAGGGACTGCCATCCCTACAAAGCCATTTCTTACTAATCAGACCCTTAAATAATTGTGAGTTTCATGTACCCCTGATTGAGGGTTTGGGTATCTGCCATGTGAATATTCACGCAAGAGCAGTGGACCTGGAACTCACTTCCCACCCCTTTTCTTTTGTCGATGGAGTGCGATTAAAACTGCTGTTCTTGACCAACTCCTGTCTGGCTGCATGGGCCCCCTCTTTGCAGTTTTCGTGGCAGGGACGCAGGAGTGGTTTGCCATTGCCTACTTCTGAAAAAAGGCTTCGGATCGAACCAGTGACTCTTTGCTTTCCTGGCAGTTTGTCTAACCCAGTGGTTCTCAACTTGTGGGTCAGGACCCCTTTGGGGGTCGATCTACTCTTTCACAGGGGTCGTTACGAAGTAGCAATGAAAATAATTTTATGGTTGGGGATTAGGGTTACGGTTAGGTTGGGGGTCACCAGAACATGAGGAACTGTATTAAAGGGTCATGACGTTAGGAAGGTTGAGAACCACTGGTCTAGCCACTGAGCTACACCCACTCATTACATCTCCTGCCCAGTGCTATTTTAATAGACCTTGTGACCCAAGTGTTATGAACCACAGAGGGGAGAGGAAGGGAAGAGGGACAAACCTAAGATCATCAAGGAGGAATGAAAAGGAGGAAGTTACATGGAGGAAGAGAGCCTTTCCCCACTCCCTTTTGGCTCAGAATATACAATCTACACCCAGGCATCAAGATAACGGAAGTGGAAAGTTGGAGAACTCACAGGAAGTCTCACACTGATCCCCCCTTTGTCAGCATTCAAAATCAGGAGGCAGTTTGGCTGGGTAAAAGTGGAGCTTTCAACCCTTCTGTCCTCCCATGCTCACCCTCTTCAAAAATATCCTTTTTCCTCACCCAGTGGGCCACCACTTCCATAAACTTTGTGGTTCCTCCATTCCTCCTTCCACAGCTTCACGGATGGCTGTGGGTCGTGGCCACTAGCATACTTGAAAAGGTAATGTGGCAGCAGATGAATGAGTGTGCTGAATTTATTCTTGGTGGATCACTGCCAACATCAGCACAGGCTTTTTGGGCTGCACTAGACGGGTGCTGAGAATGCCTGCGTTCATTCTAGAGATGTGCACGAATCTTGTTGTTTTTGTGACATTCCATTGGAATCGAACTGAATACCCAAAAATCCGATTTGAATCTTTTAAATTCGAATTTAACAAGATTTGGCTTGTATGTACCAAATTCAAATACACTCATTCAAATTTTTGATTTGAATCTGCACATACAACTGTCGACAACATTTGTAAGTGCAAGTACACATCTTTCCCACATCTGTACACATCTGTATGCATCCGGTAGTTATCCCATATGCAACCTGTTTTCATCCAGTATGGATCCGTACAAATTCGTATGGGTGCAGGAAAGACGCGGATCTTCAAGTATGCATTGTATACAAACCTGCACATATACAAATATCCTGATAATTCAAACGAATAGATCCAAAATCCAAAAATCGATTTGAATGTTTACATTCAAATTTTGGGACTTTCTATTCGAGTTTAAATGTCAAAATTTGGCATATTCGATCTGATTTCGAATGGCTACGAATATTCGTGCACGTCCCTAGTTCACTCACATCTCGGTTTTAATCCACCTTCACTTCACCTTCAGAGTGGAAGAACACACTAGCAAAGTGAGCAGTCACTTTCTTTCCACATTATCTGACCAAAGGTAGATTTTCTGAGTTACAACGCTAAAATAAACCAGTTTGTTACTTTGCTAACGTGTTCTCACACTCTGAGAGTACACTGAAGCTGGATTAAAATGTAGGTGTGAATGCAGCCAAGCAAAGCAGTATGTCCTCCATGAGGCATTGGCCAACCGGGAAATGCACTGACCTTATGGATCTCTTGCTTGGAGCACCATAGAGCGTGGACAACATAAACAGGAATGTGGCAGCGGGAGTGATCCATTAAACACTTTTAAGCCCTTTCAGCACTGTGGTTTAATCCAGATCACATCCCAGAATAGGGGCTTGCCATCTGAAGGCTAGTACAGACTAGCCCAGGACCTACAATAAACTATTATAGTGGTGAAAAATTAATTTCTGTGCTGGGTTCTGTTCCAACTGCTGCCATAGTGGTGGAAAAGCCCACCTGGTGGCGATGTTTCAGAACATACCTTGGGCAGCAGAGTCTAAGGAGGGATAGGGGGATTTTTGTCTCCCCACCGTGAAGGTTTGCTGGGTTGGGGGCCACAGAAATGAGGATGAGCACCGGATGCTGCTATAGGCCATTCTTACAGAAAGTGCAAAAGGGCCCAGGGTTTAGGGTTTCAATATTCAGAATTAGAAAGAAGCTAAGAAGATGAGCAATTTCCCACAGAGAAGGAGAAGCAGTGATATATGAATCAGATATGATTATGTGTATAATGATGTACACACTATTTATAATTCCAAAAAGGCACACAGTTAGTATCCTGAAAAACCTTATTTATTTATTTTCTCTCTCTCATCTAGATCTCTCCCAATTAAGGAGTAAATATGCTGTGCTTAAATCCTATTAATGTCATGGGGACAAATTAGCTTAAGTTGAGCAACTCATAAAGCTTAATCATCTAATATCATCAAATCAAGGACAAATCATTTTCCTTGAATTGGGGCTGGACCACTTCTCCATATACATAAAGACGCATGAAGCGCCACTTTTTTAATGACCTGATGCTGAACATTAACAGGGCCATTAAGGGTTGTTTGGGGAAGCATCTCTTGTGGAGAAAGTCTGCTTCTTCTTGATGATGCTTTTAGCTTATTTTGTCCTGATCACGCCAAATAGTCATGTGAAGTGGACAGTGCTGGCTTGCCAAAAATTTCCCCAGATATTCCTATTGAGAGCACAAGTCATTGCCCACTGCTGAGGGCTGAGGTCCTTTCTGTACTGGTCTTATTCCAGATTATATCATAGGGCCTGCTGTTCTCTGCACTAGCATGCAAGCAGCAGGCCACTATTCTGAGATATAGCCTGGAATAAGAAAGGGCCTATGTCTGCCAAGGACATAGCATGGACCTCTAAACCAGAGCGCTGTGCACGAGATGATGCGGACATTGGCCATACTTCCATTCACCTAGAGTCAGCTGTCTGAAGCAGGGAGGTGACCTAGGAACAGCCTGGCTGTTGTATCAGGCTGTTTCCACTGCCACCAGCCAGGTCACCCTCATGGAGGTCAATTCTTCTGGCCTCCTTTCGAGTTGGTTGCACTGTGCAGGAACGGTAACCCTCTTAATTTGATGTGCAGCATTTCTGTGACTGCTATGGAATGCTGCAAACTGAATTGAATTAAAAGCTACAACATCTTTGGTGTTAAAAACTCTGGCCCTCTTCCAATGATACCCTTCCCCTACTCTCAGGTGGCACAGAGGATTCCCAACCACATCAAACTAGGTACCAGGCGTGGAAGAAGGGAATTCCCATGAACACAACAGTCTGTTTTAGGATGGAATGGGAACTCAGATGACACTTTTCAGCCTGATCACACCTACTGATTTCCTGGAGTGAGATGAGGCAAGATGGCTTTGGGGGCAACATAACCAGACCATGGCCAGCAGTTGGGTGGATGAAGATGTGCCAGGCAGGACAGCATGGGTCACCCCTTCCAGCTCCGTGCCAGAGTCCACAGGCTGCCCTCCACATTGTGGCCAAGTGGGACAGATGGCCTGGTGGGGTTTCACACTCAGTCGTACCTCACATTCCAAGCACAGCTCATGGACCTCTGAGCATGTGCTGGCCTAGTGCACTCTACATGGGGATGCCTTGAAGGCCCTAAATGACTTGGCCCCCAAATATCTAAAGGAACGTCTTCTCCCATACTGACCTGCCAGTGCCTTAAGATCTGGAGGGGAAGTCCTTCTGCTTGCCCCACCACCCTCAGCAGCAAAAGGGGTGGGCACCTGGGACAGGGCCTTTTCAGTGGTTGCTTTCCCAGATTGTGGAATGGCCACCCTTCTGAGAAGTGTCAAGCGTCTCCACTTTACGCATTTAGGAAAGCTGTGAAGATGGACCTCTTTGCTCTGGTCTTTGGCTAAACAAGAAAATGGCTTTCCTCCCCACATTCAGGCACTGTCGTGGCTTTAATCCTCATTTTATGTGCTTGCTGATTTTTAATGTTGTAACCTACCCTGTAGCCTTTGGGGATAGGGTGGGAAAAGTAAATAAATAAATAAATAAATAAATAAATAAATAAATAAATAAATAAATAAATAAATAAATAAATAAATAAATAAATAAATAAATAAATAAATAAATAAATAAATAAATAAATAAATAAATAAATAAAGTCCCTCTAAGTCTACCTGACCTAATGCTCAGGTTTGGAGATAGGTAGGCATGCCTTGTTCTCATCTTGCCTTCTTTTAACTGAAACAGACTCAGTGGTGGAAGCATCAAATTACAGGACAATGCAAACTTGGGCAGGGTGGGGGACAATCTAGAGAAGGAACAGAAATGTATCTTGGCCTGAAGATGGATTAAACGGTAGGTGTGATCGAAGCCCATGCAGCCCTATCAGATATTTCGGAATAAAGCATGAATATTCAGGAATATCCAAATCCAGCAGAATCGGTAACCAATGTCTGGATGCAGCCTCGGTTGCTAGTTTCTGTTGATGAATGGAAGGACCATCACCTTATCCTTTGCCCCAGTTAGGAAAAACATCTTCAAAAGATCCTGAAGGTTTGACTCAAACCACAGTGAGATTGTCTACCTTGAGCTGTGTGCAACCTTTACACTTTCTGCATCATTTTTGTCCTCTAGGATTAACATCCAGCCCATACAGAAAGAAAGAAAAAGGTTCACAGAAGGTCCACGTCTCTTAGATAAGAATGAAGCATCAGGGATAGGGCGCCCTGCCCTGTCTTGAAGCCACCAAAGGTTACGCCTATCCTTGTCATCTAGTCTGGGCAGCCTGGTTTGCCAACATCTTACCTGTTTTCAGGGCCAGGGTGAACAGGGGTCAGTAGGGTCTATTGGCATCTTTTGGCCTCTTGAGTTGGACCTTTAGTCTCTTCATGCCGATCTGGAAGCCGTTCATAGCCTGAATGGCTGCCTGAGCACTAGTTGGATTGTCAAAACTGACGAAACCTGGGTGGGGAAGCGGAGGCAACAGGGAATGACCATCAGAGGACACAGCAGGGAGGACATAGTTCAGCAGAAAGAACCTTTCATGATCCTCTCCACTTTGCAAAATTTCTGCTCTACCAGCGGCAGCCAGTGGGGTGGAACACAGGAGGTAACACCTTTCCTACTGTACACTGGGTGCTGGGTTATTAGTGGATGGATGGATGGATGGATGGATGGATGGACGGACGCTTCCCATTAAAATATAATCCTTAAGTGGGACACATAATAAGAACAACTAAAAACATAATAGTTATGTGAAAACATCATTAAAATCAAACAGAAATTCACACTGGAAAGGCCTGGGCAAAAAGACTGCCACAATTAGTTGCCCTGACTCTCCAAGGTTGAAGAGTTTTAGTTCCTGTCCATCAGATCACTCATGTCAGGCTCCGGAGCTCATGCAAGCTTTGGGGCAGGATGGGACCTGTCCTTGTACAGTCTATCTAAGCAGAGATGTACATGAAAAAAAGAATCACCTTTGTTTCACTATCGAATCGAAAATCCAGAAATTCATTTCATTGTTGAATCATTAAACTGAAAAATCAGATTTTCAGATTTGTTTTTTAACTTTTCCCATGAACTTTTCCATGACTCTTTTTCTGTTGAAAAAGTCCTTTTTTAAAGATCAAAAACACAGCAAAATATGAATACAAGATCAGCTTGTTCATTTTTTACAAGCAAGGGACTTAATTTCCTTTGATGAAATGTTTAGATATTTTTTTAAAAGCCAGATTTTCTATTCGATGCAAATGCCTGTGAATCTGAAATGTTTGATTGAACCTGCAAATATGAATCTCATTTTGCACAACCCTATATCTAAGTGCTCACAGCCCTTTCCAGGTCCAAGGTGTTCAGATCCTGCATCTGGAGTGGATCTAGCTAGACTGCTCTTTCCCAAGCTTGGGAACGGCCAGGAAGGGAAGCAGCACTAACCACTCTGTCAGCCCTGCTAGTAGCGGTAAGTTAAAATCATATGGGTTTTATTTGTTACACATGTGGAACAGGTTGTGCTGGCACAGGTTCACCCCGCTATATACCTGCTGTAATCTTATGCACCGGGTCAGGTGACTTCTCAGCCTATTAGCAAACCCACTCCTGGCCTTTTCGTTTTTGATGTGTACAAATGAATTGTTTTATTATTTGGTTTACTAACATCCCAAAGAGAGAAGTTAAGTTAATGGGCCCATAAATTCCGGCCTTTAATGTCAGGCATTTATGTTTGTTTGTTTTCCAAGTCCACCGGAATGTTACCTGTCATGCATGATTTCTCAGAAATGATTGCTCTGTAGCTTCGAGAAGGCTTCAGCATCCCTAGGTGTAATTCATTACAACCTGCAGGCTTCTAATCATTTAAGGCAGTCAAATATTCCTTGAGCGGATCTTTGCCTACCCTAACCTTTGCTCTTCCCTTGTTATTGATATTGATCTGCCTAATCATCTGGTCACCATTTATTTCACTGGTAAAAACCAAAGCCAAGGAGACATTGAACAATTCAGCTTGTATCGCCCAGTAGATTAATAGCACTCTTTCACCCAATGCAGGCTTTCTTTACTTTCTGGATACTTTCAGAGCATTTATGGAATCTCTTTAATTGGGCAGTCTACAATGCTCCTCTTGAGAAACAAGAGGAAATGTGCTTTCCCCAAGCCATGGTAAGCGAAGACCCATACATAGCAATGCTAAGCTGGCTTTCCCCCCTCCAGATATATTGAACTACATCTCTGATCTACCCTAAACAATACAGCTGTGCAGGTTGGAGGTGAGGTGGTTAGAGAGCAGCCAAGGCTCCATGTTTTAGAGTGATGGACCATTTTGGGCCTGAAGAAGAAGAAGAAGAAGAAGAAGAAGAAGAAGAAGAAGAAGAAGAAGAAGAAGAAGAAGAAGAGTTGGCTTTTCTCACCCATTTAAGGGGACTCAAAGCGGCTGACAAAGCTTGTCTATTTGATACAAATCTATTTGTATGTATTTGTACAAACATTTAATATGTATCTTCTATGAACAGATACGTATCTGATACATTTCCCCAACTCAACAAATGTCTGAACCATTCGTATGAATGTCTGGATTGATTTGAATGTTAGCATATGAATATAGTAACATTTGATTCGAGTTTGCATTTCCAAATTTGGCCAAATGTCGAACGTTACGAATATTCGTGCCCATCCCTACCACCAAAAGCTGTCAGTGGGAACTTTGCTGTCTAATTTATTGTATGCAGGAATCTCCAGCAATACCACTGCTTCTTTTTGGAGCCTTCTGAAGGACAACAAGAGAGGCAGAAGGGGGGAAATGGGGTGGTAGATGTGGGGGAAAGATGTTACTTCTTCTCTGTCCTGCTCCTGTGCTGCCCTGCTCCTCCGTGCAGAAAGACCTATGGGTCAGCTGCATGAAGGCAATTTCTGGCAAACAGAAGAAGAAGAAGAAGAAGAAGAAGAAGAAGAAGAAGAAGGAGTTGGCTTTTCTACCCCGCTTTTCTCACCCATTTAAGGGGACTCAAAGAGTCTGACAAAGGTTCTGTTCTTCTCCCCACAACGGAACACCCTGTGAGGTAGGTGGGTCTGTGAGAGCTCAGGGAAGAGCTGTGACTAGCCCAAGATCACCCAGCTGGCTTCATAGGGGAGGGTGGAATCGAACCCAGTATTCCCAGATAAGAGTCTGTTTTCTTAACCACTAGACCAAACTGGCTCACATGAAGGTAGGTGGGTCTAGATGTGGGGAGATGGTAGGACAGAGGAAGGGTGAGTCCGGCCTTCCCGTTTTTGCCTTTTCTGCCAAGAAGGGTTCAAAATATTTCAGCGGAAGGTAGCACATTTATCCTTGATATTAGGGGTGTGCAAAACAAGTGTTTCAAGTGTTTTGTGGACCATTTGGAACAGCCTTGTGCCTCAGGAGGGGACTAGAGTTTGCAAGGTGGAACTTTTTGGGATGGTTTGGTCTAGATCCTAGTCAGAAGCAACGTCCCCAGTAACCTACCTTTTAGCCCCTATCCTTTGAAATGAGTTTCCCTCTGATACCCATCGGGCACTTCCATTACCACATTTCAGGCACCAATTGAAAGCATTTTTCTTCACCCGGGGCTTCCTAGTGTGAATGGTTCCTCCCGCCCGCTGTTTTTAATAATTTCTACTGCATTTTATTTCATTTAATAAACATTTTTAATTAATTTAGGAGACTGCAGGGGGTGGGTTGATCATTTTTAGTTTGTTGTATGCTGTGAACCACTTTGGAACCTTAATACAGGAAGTAGTATAGAAATATTTTTAAAAATAAACAAACAACCTCCACATGAACCCAAACTACTTCAGCTGCTCTGCCCTTGGGAACAACAACCAACCGAAAAGGAAATTTAGTGATTAGGGAAACCAAATAGAGGCAGCATGGTTGCATGTGAAACAGAGAAGTATGAACAAAGACAAATTCATAGAAGTCAGGTGTTCCAGTGCCATCTATAATGGATGCCTTGATATCACCGCCAGGTTGGAGAGACAGGCAGAATGCCCCTCTAGTAGGGTTGTCCACAAATATTCAAAGGTATTTCAAATTCAATAGAATTCGTCTGAATTTCGACATTCAAATCGAACGTCCATGAATTCGAATTTAAATATTTGAACGCATTTTGAATTTCGGATCTATTCATTCGAATTATCCAGACATTCGTATGTGTACGGGTTCATACACAACGCATACTTGCAGATATGCATCTTTTCAGCATCCATACACATCTGCATGATCTATCAGGACGAAAACGGGTTGCATACAGAATAACTACAGGATGCATACGGATGTGTGCAGATAGATACGGATGTGTACAGATGTGGGGAAGATGTGTACGTGCACATATGAATGCTGCACACATGGATCTATCGGGATAAAAATGGGTTGCATACAGGATGACTATGGGATGCCTATGGATATGTATGGACGTGTACGGGATGTGTATCAATGCGTACAGGAACATACGAATGTTGTCGACATTCATAAGTGCAAATTTGCGCCAAAATTCAAACGAATAGGTTTGAATTTGCTTAATTTGAATCGAATTTGGTTAAATTAGAATTTTAAAGACTCAGAATTTTTCAAATTGAATTTTCGGATATTTGATTCAAATCAAATCCCAAAAATTGCATTCGTGCACACCCCTACTCTCAAAGCCTTTTGCAGGGAATCCAGAGCACGTGAAGTTCCCCTTGAGATGACCAGAAGATATTGGTGGGCCACTGTTTGAGGTAGGATGCTGGACTAGATGGGCTGTGGCCTGATCCAGCAGTTTATGAAAATGATGTGCAAACTGTGAACATCTAGCACTGTTTCCACAAGGCAACTGCGCTGCTATGAAGCATGAATGCTGGGTGCAGCTTGTGCTACGTTTTCGCAAAACCTGTGAAATGCAAATGCAGCCGATTCTTCTTCCTAGCCATGTGCAGGGGATTTATCTCCTGGATCTGATCTGTTTCCTTAACTCGTCCCTATCTGCATAGCATATACATGGTCTCAGTGTGTTCCTGGTCGTCCCTCTCAGTGTTCATGTGTTTACATTTTTTGTTTTGCTTTTACCACTTAGCATAATTCAGCGTCATCAGCAAACTTGCTTGTCAGCTTCTGACTCGTGAGCATTTATAATTATATTTAAAAACCTGGGGGTGGGTAGTTCCAGATCATGGCAGTGCGCCATCTGCACACGTCCGGTGATGCAGAGTGAGGCTTTTAATCCGACTGTAGACCCAGTTAAGCAAGTCCTCAGGACACCTGGATTAGGGATGTGCACAAATATTTGAGATATTCGTTATTCGATCGAATTCAGACATTCGAATTTGAATCGAATGTCCAGACATTTGTTTTTTAGTATTTGAACAAATACGAATATTTTGAATTGGACATTCATATGTGTACGGATATGTATGCATTGCATATGTTCCGTACGCATGTTATTCATATTCGTACCCATCCATACGGATACGTACAGGATAAAAACGGGATGCATATGGATGCTTATGAGATTCGTATCATGAAGTATGTATTGGATAATCATACGAATAGATACAAATGTATTCATATCGATTCAAATGTCCAGACATCTTTTCTTCTTTTTTCGTACAAATTTGGATATTCAAATATTTGATTCGAATTGAATTTGAAAATTGCATTTGTGCACACTCCTAATCTGGATTAAGGGTCTCTTAATCTAGATCTGGCTCCTTCCTGTGCAGATGAAGCAGGGCTAATAGGGGGCAGGACCACCTTGCTCCACATTAATGTGCAGTTGAGGAGGCCCAGAATTTGGACTAGAGGCTCCTAGATCTGGATCTCTAGGTAGGTGCAGAAAAGAGTCTTCCATGGCAGAGCCCTGATTGGTTGCATTCAAATTCAATTCAAATTCAATATTCAAATATCCCATTTGAAAATCAAAAATCCATATTTTCAAAAATCCAATTCAAATTGAATGATACGAATGTCGGGAACATTCGTATCCGATTTTTTAAAAATCCGTTTGCATCCCTTTTTTGTGTGTTTGCGTTTCGTTTGCATCTTGTATTATTAGCGCAGACAGACCCAATATTCAGGTGCGATATACTGAGATGAATCAAATAGTTCAAAAATCTGTATTGGATTTTTGAAAATACGGATCCAGATAATCTGGATTTTTGAAAATCCGACACGAATCCGGATTCGGATTTCTAAATCGGATTTTTGGATATCTGTGCACATCCCTAATTGCCACCCACTTGCATTTCTGGCCTGGGAATCAATACATATTAAATATTAGGAAAAACTTCCTGACAGTGAGGGAGATCAGTCAGTGGAATAGGTTCCCATGGGAGGTAGTGGGTTCTCCTTCACTGGAGGTCTTCAAGCAGAGGCTGGACCTACATCTATCTGGATGGTTTAGGAAATCCTGCTTTGTGGAAGGGGTTGGACTTGGAGTGTTTTTCCACTGTCACTAAAAGTACCCATTAAGTACTCATTAATGGGTACAAAAATGGCATTACGTACCCATTTATGGGTACTTAATGGGTACTTTTAGTGATAGTGGAAAAATACCCTTGATGACCCCAGAGGTCCCTTCCAACTATGATTCTATGATTCTATAAACCACATGAGGGAGGAGAGCGGGAGATGATACTTTGCTGATTTTGCTCATCTTGAAAAGCTAAGCAGTCGTTCTAAAAGAACTGCAGTGGCTGCCAATTCACTACCGAGCCCAATTCAAGGTGCTTACTTTGACTTATAAGGCCCTAAGTGACTTGGGGCCCAGATATCTAAAGGAGCGCCTTCTCCCATATCGACCTGCCCATGTCCTAAGATCTGGAGGGGAGGCCCTCCTGGTTATCCCACCGCCTTCAGCAGCTAGGAGGGTGGGTACCCGGGAGAGGGCCTTCTCGGTAGTGGCCCCCAGGCTTCCCCCACTGCAGACTCTACTGTTTTTTAAACTGTTTTTGTATAATTTTTTTTAAAATTATTATTATGCTGGATTTTTAAACCTTGTACTGGTTTTTAGTATTGTTCTATATAGTTTTGATATGTTTGTTTTTAAATGTTGTGAGCCGCCCAGAGACCCTTGGGTATGGGGCGGGATATAAATATAAATAAAATAACTGCTTTGATGGGAGACCACCCTGTCCCACCAGAGAAAGAGCACACACATCGATGCACAAAATGTGAGCTGTCATTGGACTGGCTACAGGAGAAGTGGAGAGGAATGAGACTCCAGAGCCTCCCTATTTGTCTTGACACAAAGTTTCTTTTCGGCCTCCTTTTGCTTCCCAACCCACTTTCATTTCATATCATAAGCCTGAAGGCACGAAAATGTCTAATGTGACATCTTATAATCCCCTCTGGGAGTCTTCTATAGGCTTACGGCTGGGATAAAATACTTTATATTAAAGCAGAGAAAGAAACAGACATGCCACTGCCGGGAGAACGCAGTGCAAAAGGTACTTACCAAAGCATTTACTTTGGTTGGTGGCACGGTCCACAAAGACTTTGGCAGAGATGACATTGCCAAAGGGCAAGAACATCTGCATGAGCTCTGCATCCCCGAACTCCTGGGGCAGGTGATAAATGAAGAGGTTACAGCCTTCTGGACCTGAGGTGACAATATTGGTGCACATAAAAGAAAAGAGAGGTTAGCAGCATGGAAGCCATATAGGACATTCTTTGGTTAGTTTCTCACAGCATATCGTTTTCGGCTTGAAAATTCAATGGAAGCATGCATTGAACACTTTATCTCTCCTTCTGAAAATATTCTGCTATTTCAAGCTTTGCTTGTATCTGAGAAGAACATAAGAGGGGCCCTGTTGGATCAGGCCACAGCCCATCTAGTCCAGCATCCTGTCGCACACAGTGGCCCACCAATTGCCCACGGGCATCTCAAGCAGAGACAAGGAGAAACCTTCTCCTGCTCTCGAATCCCAGCAAACGGCCTTAGAAGTATCCTGCTATCCCCATGGCCTGAAAGTTGTACCTAGGCATCCATTCTAGTAGCCACTGATACCTAGATGATCTTTGAATGCAGTCCATTTAGGGCTATGTTTGAAGACATTTTTATGGGCTTTACACACAGTTGTACGCAGCTCTCTATCTCTCTGTGTATTTGTTGTTGGATACTGTCAAGTCATGGCTGACTTCTGGTGGACTGCATGAGCATCTCCAAGGATATCTCTATGCAGTTTCATTGTCAAGGATACAGAAGCGGTTTGCCATTGTCTGCTTCTGGAGAGCAGTTGGGGATCGAATGGCAACTGTTTGTTCTCCAGGCATTTTGATCTATCACCAATCCCAGACTCCACGGGACTTTAATGCAGGTGTTTTTTTGGCAGAGAAGTAGGTTAGCTATTGCCTACTTCCAGGAAGAGGCTGGGGATTGAATTGGCAGTCCTCTGGCTTCCAGGCTACTGTGCATTAGTGGTTTTCATGATTAAATATTTGTGATTTCCCCTTCTTAATCTGTAATGGGGGGGGGGAGGAAGTGGTAAATTGACATATTCATGATTTTCAGGGTCAAATGTACCAAAAAGGGGTAAATCTGCTGTTTGGGAGCTTCCTTGATTTATTTAAGTTCTGAAATTTGCCCCAATTTGGAACATAACTGCCACAAAAACTGAGTGACGATCTTATATCCAGATCATGTGGATGAAGTAAGTGCTTTTTGGATGACTCTTCTGCCACACTGTCTCCATTTTTGCCAGGGGAGATGTCTTCTGTACAGGACAGTTTCTCCCAGCCTTCATTCCATGACCCCTCCCCTCCACAAGCCACCTACCCTTGGGGAGTTGCAACCTACATTAAGGAAACTAATGCAACTGTGATTCCTCTCAGGGCTAGTTTTCCATTGCTGGCAACTGTATTAACATGGCTTTGCATGACCATGTTACAGAAGGGGGTCATACATTTTTCTGACAATGTATAAGCAAAACTATAGTAACTAAATTGCTTATATATAGAGATGCTCAATTTACATCTGTGTGCAACCATGTTTAATGGCTACTGAAGCTGCAGTTAAACTCTATATATTTGATTAGATTGGAAACTACGCACTTCTAAAGGCAGCTGAAGCTTCTAATGAAACTGAACACACTTGAAAAGTTTGAAAAATATGCTTTTCAAATCCCTTTTCAGCTAGTTGGGCAACTCTGGTCTTCCTAAAAATGAGTTTGCAACTATTTCATTTAATTCTTTAAAAACATTACTTGCTGAGATATGTAACTGAAACCACCAATCATTACACAACTTAAGTAAACACCAAAATCTACATGTAAACAATAGTTTGGAATACAATAAAATTCTTATACAGTCAATAAATAATAATAATAATAATAATATCATCATCTCAGGCTGTGATTAGACACAGCAAAAAAAGAAAAGAAAAAGCATCTCTGAGGCACCTCTGAGGCAGTTCAGAGAAGGCTTTGAGGTGGGATCGTTCACGCACCAGTCTGCCCCTCACTCTCTCGTGAACATTCTGTGCTAGAAAAGGTGGATTAGAGACGACTTGGGAGCACGAAGGCCACACACGGTCCCTCTCTGAGGCACCCCTTTTGTTAAGTCTGAAAACAGCCTATGAGGTACCTTAAAGAGGGTTTTGAGGTGAGATTGTTCACACACCAGTCTGCCCCTCCCCCTCTCACGAACATTCTGTACTAGAAAGTTGGATTGAGAAGACTTGGGAGAAACACTCTACACATGGTCTCTCTCTGAGGCACCTCGGAGGTGCCCCATTCATTATGTCTGAACACAGCTTCACACATGCCCTACATTATTTTCTGATATGTTGAAAAATGATCTTATAAGGAAACAGAAGGACCTCTCCTCAAGAGTTTGTACAAGGCACTGAACCCTGATACTGGGAGTGTTACTGAGGTTCTGAGCCCTCTACCACCATGCAGCCTCCACAAGGATCCACTAAAGAAGAAGTCAGAGAAATCTTTGGAAGTGTTGGAAAAACTGAGATGTGCTACAGATTGTGAATTTTGGTGGGATAATCCTCCTTGCCGAAACCCGCCCTTCCTCCTGATCCAGGAAAGGCTACCTCCAAGACTAGCGGAATAAATCCGCAGTTAAAAGTGCAGCATACTTACTGCGCAGCGACAACCAGACACACCGACTCGAAAGGCAGCTCTGTAGCTTCCCCACCGGAGCTGCAAGAGCTGAGTTGGCACAGGCTGTCATGCAGGTTGAGGCAGCCAATCAAATCTGAGCTGCCCTTCCTGCTCTCATCTTGCTGTTCTCACGGTTCTGCCTGCACTGGAGGGAAACTTTGGCTTTTGTTTATACTGAGCAGCGAATGTCCTTGATCCAGCATTAAGGTAAGTGTGCGGTTACGATCGGATAATGCAACACCATGGTGATCCATCGATCGTCGTGTGTGACGCCTCGATTGGGACTGTGCATTCCACTGTACAGTATAAACGTGTCCGGATGCAGCTAAGTAGAATGGAAAGAGTTCCTTCTTCACTCATCAGTCAACAGTGGACAATAGCCAATACTGTTGGAACTTTGGCAAGGGAGGAAAGTATGAATTGCGATACACAGAAGTGCATACTATAGAAAGTGGCTCACCAGTTCACTGCCCTGATATTTACTAGTAATACACATGATCTGAGACATGATACACTACGATTATCATGAGATTCATTTGTCCTCTTCTGTTACCAAACGGAGCAGCTCTGGTTAGAAGCATCAATTGAACAGCTGGAAACAGTTACATCAGTGATGGTTCAGTGAAACAAAAGTGGACCATTCAATCTCCATTGCAAAGCCAACCCAGGGAAAAACTAATGTTTTGCAACCTGCATTCCATGAAGCAACAAATCTTATCACTTCTTCCTTGTTTATTTTGTTCACTAGAATTCCAAAGAAGCAGTTCACTAACAAATGTTTTCTGGTGTCGGATGTAATTCCCAAAACCACCTAGCGAGGGCAGTGGTGGACACCAGCTTGGATTAAGGCGTGCAGCTAAACTTATAGTAGCAATCCGCACGTCTGTTTCCAAATGGAGGTGCTAACCACTTCTTCGAAAGGCACCTATTGAACCTGCATCTCCGTCTGAGGCTGCATCAGGAAGTCCTGCAATGACTGGGCTGCCCCATTTCAGGAAGCACTTGCTGAAGGTGGCGCCATGTTTGCAGGATGCAATCTCATACCCTGAATGGAGGAGACACAACTGGCCATTCGGAATAGGGTTCCTGCACTCCAAACACACATGCAAGAGGCATTTCCTTCCCATGGCAGATCTTGGTGGCCCCCCCCCATCCACCTGTAATGCAGTCCCTGAGATCTGCAAGTGGAGACTCAGCCAACGCCGCTAGGTCTTTTAAAAGCATTTCACATGCAATCCCTTCTTTCTTTCACACATTAGCAGCAACTCAGGTGCCTCTGGTTCTGACAAAGACCTCAAATGCACTGTTCTTGTCCACTTCTATCAGGAAACAAGCAAACTCATTTCTGTTGGGAATATGCGGTATTGGTCTGATAGAAGCCATTAGAAGTCAATATGGTGGGGCAGGGAGAAGGACCTGTTACATGAGATTTTAGGAGCACTGCTTTTTCTTAAATGGTAACACCTGAAATTAACAGGGGAGCTCTTTCAAGGGGTTGACCATTTGCCTTTAACAAAGATGGCTGCCACATTGCTACATAGCTCCATACGCCCTACTGTCTCCTGCCTTGATATCAGTATCGCATGCATTTACTCCATGAATTAGATATCATAAGCAAGTCATGTTGGATGATTCTCATACATTTTATTTCTGTCAAAGTTTTCATATTGCCAATCTGATATTCAGGTCATCCAATTTCTCCCTCAATGTGAGGTTTTTTAAAAAAATGACCAGTTCTTTCATTCTTGTTGGGTGTCGCCGAGTTCGGTTTGACTCGGGGTTGCTACACGAGCAACTCCAGGGTCACCTCTATGCAGTTTTCTTGGCAGAAATATAGAAGTGGTTTGCCATTGCCTACACTCCAGGGAGAGACTGAGGATCAAACCTGTGACCCTCTGCTTTCTGGGCAATTTGCTCTACCACCAAGCTACAGCTTCTCTCAACTATTTAACAGACATTCTCACATTTGCATTTTGACTCTCACACACACATCGTTACAAGCAATTTCCCCTAACATAGGAAAACATTATTTTCACTATGTACACTACCGTACGCACATCTTTCCCCCAATATATGCCTTTCTGCAAACACTTTGGCATTAGAGAATTGCCTTACAAAATTTCTCAGGATACTTGCATTTCAGTTCGTGTATAGGGTCCAGGAGTGCGACTTTTGTAAATTTATAATCGAAGGGTAGGAATTTCTCCCCAGTCCCTACAAGCAAAATGGAAAGAGGTATGGAATGGGGCCCAGTCCTTTTATTTATTTATTTATTTATTTATTTATGTATTTATTTATTTGTAATTATTACTTCTGCCCTTTTCTAGAGGGCTGATGAGCGAGGCAAAATGGCGGACCTAAACGCTGACTGGCTGCTCACCTTTGATGTCCCCGCAGAGTGGCAAATGAGCTCTTCCATTTCAGGCCAAAGCCTCCTTTACCCCTCTCCAAAAATATCAAAGCTGAACAGCGAACTGCGGTTCAGGATCACCAAAGTGCTCTGCCCCGGGCACTACCTCACCACTGGTAACTACCCCCTTTTCAGTATTCTACTAAGAAGAAAACACGAGACCCACACGCTCATCTTCCTAGGCATTCCAGTTCACTGCAGTTCCATTCTCAGAGCCAGCTAAGGATGTGCACGAATATTCAAAAACATTCAAAATCTGATCAAATTTGTTCAAATTTGGACATTTGGATCCAAATGGAAAATTGAAACATTCAAGCGAATTTTGGATTTTTGAATCCATTCATGAGAATTATTTGGACATTCATATGTGTATGGATCCGCACATGATGCTTATTTTTGCCCGTATGCATCTTTTCCACATCTGTATGCATCTGTAAGCATCCGTACGGGGTGAAAACGCGTTGCAGACAGGATAAACACGGGATGCACATGAATGCGTACGACACGTACGAATGTTGTCAACATTCATATTTGCAAATTCAAATAGAAAATTTGCACAGATAGATCTGAAAGTATTCAATCCAAGTCGAATGCTAATACATTCAAATTTTAAACATTCGAATTGATTCGAATTTTTGGATATCTACTGTATTCAAATCGAATTGAATCCCCAAAACTGTCTTTGTGCACGCCCCTAGAGCCAGCAGTGAACTACCTACTTTGAGAATTGCAAGGAAAGATCTTCCCATCCAACTACAAGAGCTTCTTAGGATAATCTACTAGAGTTCCTTAAAGCAAGAATATCCTTGTTTTGTTTTTTATGTTAATGGGGTGTCCTGTCCCAGACCAACCGCAGACCTGCTTGAAGATGTCTGCAACTGTTCCATATCTAGAACTTATGCAAGTTCAAAGACTGTTCTGTCCAGCCATGCCTTTATGCACCAGACACAACATGTGAGTGACAGGGCCTTAGCCAATCACTGGCAGGGATGGGTGGAGCATTGGATGAGGAGTCAATTATGTGAAGCAGAACACGGATGGTGCATCCGTATTGCTGCTGAGCTCAGCCCAGGACAGACGGTGTCCCCACCCTCGCAGACGATCCCTCGCCTCTTACCCCACAACAGTGGACTGGGACTACGCCAAGAGAGGTGAGCATGGGAAAGGCCTCTTGGCCCATCCTTCAGCCTCGTTACAAAAGGTAGGTGTCAGAAAATAAACGAATACGCATCAGCACTGCACAGTAATTCAACGTGGAACAATGTATCCAGCAGTCGTGGGAGCTTACATGCTCCCTGGGGTTGCTCTCCTCCCACTGCACCTACCACACGCAACCCCAATGCTATGGTTCCATCTTACCTTCTCTTTGTTGCTGGGGAATGATGGGAGCTTGCTGAGGAAAGGCCTGGCTGATTGGTGCATAGGCGGCTGGGTATGCTGCTGGAACACAAAGGAACAGAACGGTCAGAGCAACTGGGGTGGCCTCCTTGCTCCAGCACAGAGCAACTGGAAAGCAATGCCTGCCAGGCAAGGATGGAAGACCACGAAGGAAGAATACTAGGTCTGGTTCACTTCTAAAGCTGCCAGGAGTTCAATCAATCAATCAGTCAATCAATCAGTCAATCAATCAGTCAATCAATCAGTCAATCAATCAATCAATCAATCAATCAATCAATCAATCAATCAATCAATCAATCAATCTCCCTCCACCCACCTACCCATCTATCATCTATCCCTCTATCTGTCCCTTTATCTGTCCATCCATCCATCCACCCATCCACCCACCCATCCATCCATCCATCCATCCATCCGTCCGTCCGTCCGTCCGTCCGTCCATCCATCTCATCATCATCATCTGTCTGTCTGACTGTCATAACACAGATTATTCAGGACCCACTGATCTGAATTAAAGCCCCAGTGTCTTGTGTGAATCCCTCCCAATTTCATCCCAATGATGCCTAGGTCTTCCTCCCAGGGGCAAGAGAGAACAAATCTGCCCACTCTTGCACATGATCTTTGTAAGCTGCCACCATCTCTCCCATCAGCCTCCTCCCCCACCCATTTTTTAAAGAGCCAGGTCCTCCAAAAGCTGTGTTCTCTTTCTTTTCAGGTGCCACCTGGAGGAGAGACCAGTGAGTTCTTTCCACGCAGCTTCTGCCTGGCAGCTAGTTCTCTTTCGGGTGTCTACTCGCCGCGTCAAGAGGATGACATGCAATGTTAGGACGGAGGCAGAGAAAGGAGGAATGGGGGGAGAAGGCGGAAAAGTAAAGCAATGTTTGAGACCTGCATAGTGCTGCATGCCTGCGTAGGCTTGTTGAAGGGGGTCTGCCACAGTAGGACTTTGAGCTGAGAAGACAAAAGAAGGAAGAAGGGATAGACCACATCAGGTGGAGAAGGTAAATGGAAAAGGTCCATTTATGCCCGAAGAGACAAGGCTGAATTCTTACTTCACTCTGCATTTCCCTTTGTGGGACCTAGGTGTTAAAATCATTCTTTAATTCACCTCCCACCACAGTTTTATTCTACCGTTCTCCTCCTCTGTACAGTGGGAGATTAAACCAACAGGCAATGCACTTGTCAAATCGCTCACTGAAAATCACAGCAGCGTGTGGATTTTAACTCTGGCCTGATTTTCCTTCAGCAGCCCAAGAGAGATGATTTCAACAGCAAAGCTACATCCAGCCTTGGTCACCCCCAATGGTCCTTTGCTTTGCCAGATGTTTACCTGGGTATGGATGGATTCCATTGGTATAAATAGTTTCTGATGCTGGCTGTCCATTGGTCTGTGGTGGGAGAGGGCTGAATCCGTTCACGCCAATGGGTGTAGCTAGGCTGGGGACAGGTGCAGTGCTGATTCCTGGAGGTGTGCTTGTACCTGAGCCAAGAAACAGTCGGGTCGAAAGGGGAAAGGGGAGATACGCTGCCTTTAGAAACAGTGCTGGATGCAACTAGAATCGCCTTCTAAAACTTGGGTTATCAGGTGTTAACACATTATACAACCTTTGGCCATGGCCAGTGGTCAGAGATTAAGGGAAGAAGAAGAAGAGCTGGCTTTTCTCCCCAAACCACTCGCCCTGTGAGGTAAGTGGGGCTGTGAAAGCTCAGAAGAGAGCTGTGACTAGCCCAAGTTCACCCAGCTGGCTTCATGAAGGAAGAGTAAGAGTTGGCATTTCTACCCCGCTTTTCTCACCCATTTAAGGGGACTCAAAGCAGCTGACAAACCTTCTGTTCTTCTCCCTAAAACAGTTACCCTGGGAGGTAAGTGGGGCTGTGAAAGCTCAGAAGAGAGCTGTGGCTAACCCAAGGTCACCCAGCTGGTTTCATGAAGATGGGCGGAATCAAACCCGGTATTCCAAGGTAAGAGTCCGGTTCCTTAACCACTAGACCAAACTTTCCTTGGTCTCCCCAAACTGGGTTTTGATTTGCTGTGTATCAAAATGTAGTTTGAAGTGATCAAAGGGAAATAGGGATGTACACACATCCCCCCCCCCCGGTTTGCTTGGCACTGAATGGAGCCACTTTGAATGTCCTAGGCTTCAAATTTGTTTCAAATCCCTGTGGCCACCAAACCCCAAATCTGCTCTGAATCTGCTCTGAAGTAGGGATGTTGCACGAATGTATTTTTGATATTCAAATCCTAGTAGATTCGAATGTCATAAAATCTGATTGGAATCCATAACATTCGAATCTGTACATCCGAATGTTAGATTCGTATTTAAAGATACAAATATTGACAACATTCGAATCTGTTACACATATCTGTACGCATTCTGTAAAAATCAGTAAGCACCCCGTATTGTCCTGTATGCATCCCGTTTTAATCCCGTATTTTAAGCCCAAGATACGTATAATTTTCGTGCAGATTTGTATACGACAAATACAAATCTGCACATTCAAATTATTCAAAAATCCGTATCGGATTTTCAAAAATCCAATTCGAGTTCAAATGTTCAAATTTGGATTTTCAAAAATCTGATTTGAGTTCACGTGTTCAAATTTGGATTTTCGAAAATCTAATTCGAGTTTGAATGTCGACATTCATCAGATTTGAATCGAATATTCAAATATTTGAATATTTGTGCCCATTCCTAGTCTGGAGCTTTGAACGAAGGCACAAAAGCTTTCGCTTTCCATTCAAAGGTCGGTCTTCTAATACAGCCAATATTCGATTAAAGTGTGAAGTTTTGGACCTTTGCAATTCAGAGGCCCCGTTCCTATTACAAGCTTAAAACGGTTTTCCTAAACCAAAATAAAAGAACCAGATGCAAACATGAATTTGCCTGATCCCATTACTTTCAACTTTAATTGTGTTCGATCCCGATTCTGAAAGCACCTGAAAACTTCATTTGGGAAAGTGTATCTTTTTCTCCCTCCCCCCCAACCCGGGTGACCATCCTGAGGCAAGGCAAGAGGGCGGCGTGCGACCCCCTTCCTCCTCCCTCCCTCCTTCTGATGGTGACGGGGACCAAGTGAGGGTCAGCCGCCGCCACCACGCGGTTTCTCATTCTCCCACCCTCCTTCCGGCAGCGCCGGCGGCGGCGATGGGAACCAAGCAAGGGTCAGCCACCGCTGCAGATGCCACGCGGTCTCTCGTTCTCCTGCCTCTGCCTCCGCCGCTCTGGCGCGTGCCCGCCACCAACACACACCCCCTCACAGATGCGCGCACCCGCACAAGGAGAGGCACCTACCCATTGCCAGTCATGGTGCCCACCCCCTCTCTCTGATTGGGGTTCCTCTTGCTGCAAAATTTTTGACAAGGGTGGGGAGTTCTATTGGGGGAGGGAAACCCTAAACCCGCATTCTCATCCCACTACAAGGGTACCGTTTGCAGAGTAAGAAATGTAAACTGTTTCAATGCAAGAACCAGAGCGAGACCTGTTGAAATGAGAGTTTTATTTACAACCCTTTGGGGTGATTTAACACGTGAAAAGCATGTTAACCCAACCTGACATGGTGACTGTGAGGACTGAAACAGTTTCAAAACCGTTTTAAGCTTGTAATGGGAACGGCCTCAGAGGGAATTGTGAAGGCTTCCACTCAAAGCCTTGCCACTCTCCCAACTCACTGTCTGGGACATTTGCCTTCCAAGAACCCATTACATCTCCTATCCTATAAAGTTCTACACTGATATGCAACTGTTTAAACCAGACGACCCACTCTGACAACTGTTATTTCTAAAAGAAACTCCCTGGGGTAGTCTTTTGAAATACAGCTTCCGTCAGTTCCAGACATGCTGCGGTGACAAACTGCACACAAAAGTCACAAAAGAAGGGATGTACAAGCCTGTCCTCAGAACAGAATGCTCTGGCTGTCCTGAACTCAGAGCAAAATACAGTTCCAAATTCGGGACAAAGCTGTGAGCCATTCCATCAGCATGTTCTAGTTTCCAGAGGGAGGAACCCAGACTTTTAGGAAGTCTTCAGCCTCTCTGGTGAAACAGCTTTTTATGATTGTTTCTGTATCGATCTAAGATTGAAAGAACATAAAAACAAGCACCAAGTATATGCAGGGAGAACTTTCTGAAATCACCACCAACAAGACCCTGCTAGTAGAAGTGTGCAAAATGCTGTTTCAGGAACTCAAGCTTCACATCCTTGCAGTGATGCACAACATCCTAGTGGAGTAGTACGGTTTTACTTTGCTTCCAAAATGGGATAGAAGCCCTGACCTGTGTACTTACCTCTCTCCCAACCCTCCGGTGCCTTTGGGAAGAGGGGGTTGTTAACTTGTGATGTGGTTCTATGGACTTCTCAGATCCTTTGCCTCCCATGCTGGGTCCAGAAAATACCTGGAAATATTACCTGAGGATATCTTTATCCTACCTGGAGCCAGTACAGATTGAGGTATGCTCTGATGGTCTCATCACTGGACATCATGATTTCATGACGTCTTAAGTATGCCATGCCACAAGATGTTGCCTCATTTACATAGGTTCTAGAGGTCCAGAAAACCTCAGGCCATCACAGGTAGGGTCCAGGTAAGGTCTTCTCATTCCTCCTGAAAACTTCATAAAAAAAAATATTCTGCCATGCATAAACTCCAGCTTCTGTTGAATGGCTGCATGGCTGTTGGTGAGTAACCTGAAATAGCATTTTGCACTCCTCTAGCAAGACCTTTTTGGTGGTGGCCCCTCAACCTTTTGGAAATTTCTCTCCAAAAGAGAGGAGAAGTCCTCTAGACTTCACACTTACAACCTATTTGCTGCTGCACAGCTTTCGGAGCAAGTAGAGAACACTGTGTGACTGATACCTGATGAGGGGGTCATGGGAGCGGCAACCAACCCGCTGACGTTAAAGGCCGCCATCTGTTGCATCTGTGCTGCTGCGATGGCTGCCATGGGGTTGAGGCAAGTTCCTTGTGCTGCAGCCATCAGGGCTGCCTGCTGCTGCATTATCTTAAGGAAAGAAAGACAGGCGTGGGGAAGCGTGAAGGACGAGATGGAGCAAGCAGGGCGAGTGGGTGGGGATATGAAGACAGGCCAAGGTCAGGGGCAGGGGGAGGCGAGAAAGTGGAAAGGAGGAAGAGGAGGAAGAGGGGAGAAAGGTGCAAGTTAATTTTGCCCTAGATGTTCACAGCTTCTTCCAGCTGTAGAAGGACAGTGAGCGAAAGCCACCTTATGCTAACATCCCTTGTATTAAGACACGTACGTTGCCCGTCTTCTCAAAAAAATGGTGTAGTGTACTTAATCCTGCTTGGCTAAATTTTGCAATTTCATGCATCCCCGGGATATTATGACTGCATTCATTTTTATTTTTTTTTAAGCAGCTTTGAGCCAGCTTGGAGAGGATTTAGCAATGGTTCATAAGCGCGACGGTCCACACACCAGTCTATCCTCTCCGCCTCCCATAGAAAGGACACGAGGGTCCCACGTTTCTGCCCCCTTTAAGCGCACCTTTAAGCCGCTTCTTCCTTTGCTTTTTTCTATAACTGAACACAATGTATGTTTCTCTCATGGGGTGATTCTGCACTGTCTGGTATGGGTGACCAGCGTGCCCACTAGGAACCTGCCTTCTGCATGCTGGTGTGGTCTAAGGGGAGGAGGAGCCCCCAGGGAACAGTCTAAGGAGGTGGAATCTAAAGGGGTAAAATCTAAGGTGGTAAGGTCTAAAGGGATGAAATCTAAGGGAGTGGAGTCTAAGGGGGAGGGGTCCAAGGGGTGGAGTCTAAGGGGGAGAGGACTAAGTGGGTGGAGTCTAAGGGGAGGAGTCTAAGGGAGTAGAGTCTAAGGGGAGGAGTCTAAGGGAGTAGAGTCTAAGGGGGAGGGGTCTAAGGGGGTGGAGTCTAAGGGAGTAGAGTCTAAGGGGAGGAGTCTAAGGGAGTAGAGTCTAAGGGGGAGGGGTCTAAGGGGGAGGGGTCTAAGGGGGTGGAGTCTAAGGGAGTAGAGTCTAAGGGGGAGGGGTCTAAGGGAGTGGAGTATAAAGGAGAGGAGTCTAAGGGGGTGGGGCCTCCTTGGACCACACCAGCATGCAGAAGAGAGGTTCCTAGTATGGTTGCTGGTCCAATATACCGGCCAGTGCAGAGTCACCCATTGTCTTACCCTAAAACATTCAGTCTGACTTTTAGCAGGAACCAGAAATAGGGAGGCTGCCTCCAGATGGTGAGAGGAGAATGTGGGATCTTGCTTAGATCCCACAATTGCCTCTTACTGGCATTCCCAGAAGGCAGGGTGAAAGCACAAGACAAGCCTTGACCCTATCTTGCTCGGCACTTGCTCCCACAATGCATCGGTTGACAAAAATACCTGGAAGCGCACAAATGCAGTGGGCATTTTCACCTCCACATTTGCACTGGAGGGATTTTTCTGAAGGAAAAACCCAGGAGCAAGCAGCAGGCAAGGTAAGCCATACTGCTATTTCAGGAAAACCAGGGTTTGGATTCTCCCAAATAGCGATATTCTAGGATTTCTCCTCCACGTCCCAGGACCGTGCTGGAATTGCCTTGGTCACATGTGGCAATCCCAACACAGTGCTGGGATAATCCTGGGTTTCGTACCCCATTGGGACACTGCGAGTTTCTGCCTGGTCAACTGTTACACATGATCTTATCTTGAGAAGGGATGCAGCAGCATACATCTCAAGATGGCACCAAGGGTAGCAACAGGCAGCATCTCCTACCGCTTGCGTGTAGGCCCCGTAGGCTCCGAACTGGATCGTCATTGGGTTGAAGATCCCCAGCTGGCCTGCCATCTGATGCATCCGTCGAAGGGTTCTTTCCTTGTCTGTGTCTGCAAACTTCACCACTAGGCTAGAAGATGCTCCCTAATAGGGGAAGAGAGAGACAGAGGCAGAAACAGAGAGAGTGGGGGCAGAGTGTATCCATTGTCCCTGCAAGGAGTAGGAGCAAATGGATGGCAGTGCAGGTACACCCAAGAATGAGACTCAGCAATTAATGTAGCAACATCAGCAGTGGGAAAGCAACTTTTGTGACAGAGTGATGGGGCAGATGAACTTTTAATAGCTATACCAGCAGAGGAATTTCAGAGGTGTTGCATGCATGATGAGCTCTACCCTCTCTGGAAATCCTCTCTCCTGTGCTGCTATGCAACCATTTCTGTATCTCTGCCAAGAAAAGCCCACAGAGGTTCCCATGGAGGTTCCTATGCAGTCAACCAGGAGTCAGCCACAAATCAGAGATAACCAACAACAACGTCTTGGGATACCATTCCAGGTGTACAGTCAAATTGGATGCCCCTGTCATGCCAGTCCAGCTCCCTCCTCTGAGGATGAAGGAGCATTTCCAATGGCCCAGCAGTCTGGGCAGCAACCAGAGCACAGCAACGCAGACCTTGAGAGCCAGGGGCCAGTTTTAGGGGCGCATGCAGACAGTTCTGGTATTGAGAGTTAGGACAGCCAGCCTCAAGTGCGCCCCTCTTGGTATCTGCTCCAGCAGGAGGAGCAGGTGTTACGCAGATCTCAGCACTCTGCCCAGCTGCTTTGCAAAGGGCGTGGTGCTGGCTCGCCTACTTCACTCAGCAGCATTTGCTGGTCCGGTGTTGCAGACGAAACATTTGTGCAAACCCCTCCTGTGTTCTTGCCCGTGAAACTGACTCTTGGACCTTGCTACGACTCTCTGCCAAACCTCTGGAACCCCTGACCTTTGGACTGACCTGACGTTGACTATTCTTGGGCCCCCAACGGATTGCCATGAGCATGTGTGTGTGTTTCCTCGCTGCTCTCACCTGCCTGAGATGCGGCAGCCCCTAGAGCGCTCAGGAACCTGTAGATTTTGGAATGTCTTGCCTTTAGCATGTGGCTGCCTTTAACCCTGGACATCTGTAATCTACATGTAGAGATCCAAGAAGGGGCATTCTGCCACCCTGTGTCCTTGTGAGTACAGCTGGACCCCTGTATCCGTGGGGGATTGGCTCCATGTCCTACCACGGTCACTGAAAACGGCAGATATTTGAAACGTGGGGAAATGGCATTCGATTCCTCATGATTCCTCTCAAATCCTGCAAGATTTCTCAGGCATCATGGAAAACTGAGTGCAATTTAGTGGGATTTTGCAGCTACCCCGGGCCTCCAGGAAGCATCAGGTAGGCCTAAAAGCATCGGTGGGGGAAGCTGATCTGGTCACCGCAGATAAGTGAAACCATGGTTACTGGCTCAGTGGATATGGGGGTCCAACTGTATTTATCTTCCTGACCCTCTGGTTTCCACTGCGTGAGACAATTGTGATTAACACATACAATTGGCGGTGTGTTTTTTCCCTCCCATCACTTGCGCACTTCCAGCTGACTATGCCAGACCAGAGTTCATCGTGAGCACAGCCTCCCTGCCAGGAGCGATCTCTGATCAATGCAATCCTTTTTTATAATCACCAACGGTTCCCTGGGCTCCATTCCCTCTCTCTCGCTCTCATTTAGAACTGTGACCTTCATTGTTAATTAAATGGCAGTTTTCTCCAGCCAGGGATTGAATTACCTCCTAAAACCTGCCTGGAGAGCTCACAAAAGTAGATCAGAATAAACTATGGGCCTGGTGTGATTTTATTTTATTTTATTTATTGTACAAGTGATTCGATGCTCGAGATCCTGATCTGATCAAAGGGTGATTAAATCAGACGATGTTAGAATTAAGGGGAAAAGTGCCGTCTCAAAAAAAGTAAAGAGGGCTGCCCATTGCAAGATGGCTCCCAAGACAGTGTCCCTGTGGGCTTAAAGTATGAGGAGAAGGCTGGTTTCACAAGGAAGGCCTGGTACAAGCTAATCTAGTATTCTGCAGATGTTGTGCATTTCTCCACTTCCAGCAGAAGTGGGTCTGTCTTGGGCTGATGAAGGAGGTGCCTTCATCCATGGTGACCTCCTTGTCTCCATTCCAGAGTGGGGAGGTGCCATTTTCCGTGGCATTTCCACGGAGAGCAGGAAGAATCTGTCCTGGTCTGAAGACACTTCAGTGAGGAACCAAGCCACAAAATGCTGCCTGCCTTTGCTTTAGAGGTGCCCATGGCCACCCAAACTGGATCTGGGTGGCAGCAGGTGCCTTCTTGGATGCACAGAGGTGTCCTTTTATGGTAAGTGGAGTTGTGGTTGTTAAGTCTTCCAGTCTCACCATCATTCTGACCACTGGGCCTGAGGACCGGTGACAGTTGGTGTCCTATGGCACCCAGAATTCATTTCCTCCCTGGAAATTATTTCTATAGGGCTGCACTTCCACTGGCCCTCTGGTCTTTCCTGAATATAGCCTGAGGGCCCAACCACCCCGACACAAGGACAGGATTCCCCATTTCTGCGGACTTAATGTCCAAAAATCCAGGGAATTGCTATTTGGATTTGGCCAGGACTCACAGTGGAATCCTGTTAAAATCTGAATATTTAGGTAATGGGAACACCCCCCCCCATCATTTACCACTCCCCGCTCTGTTCTGTCATTGTCCATGACCATTAGTCTCCCGCTCCTTCCCCTCCTGCCCCTTCCCCTGCCCTCTTTTCTTCTTCTCCCGCTGTCTCCCCACACGTTTCTGTCTTTCTCCGACTCTGGTGTCCCCCCCTTCCCCCCTGCACCCCATTTTATTGTCTCCCACCCTTCTCCCCACGCTGTTTTCTTCTTCTCCCACTGTCTCCCCCACACCTCGTTTCTCTATCTTTCTTCGTCTCCGGTGTCCCCCCCCCTCCACTGCCGCCCCTTCCCTCCGTCTCTTGGAGAACAGTGTGGAAGGCAAGCAGCAGGATGACGACGAAAGACGGAGGAATGCTGGGCTGGGAGGGGAATGGTGCCCCAATGCAGTGGGGATGGCTGCAAGAGCCCTTGAGACAGGTAATAAATAAATAAATAAATCTGGGGTAAAACCCGAATTTTTGTGACAAGTGGAAACGTAGCCTAGGAAACTGCATCCCCTCATATAGAGAATTCATTGTATGTCTTTCCCACCCCACCTTTCATGTGCTGCTTTAAAAGCTCTGCAGAAGAGAAAAAAGAGATCACATGGAAATGTAATTTCATATGTAATTTCATTTTGTACAGAATACGTATCTTCTTTTAACGAGAACCCCTCCATCTCCTACATATTTCTAAGCCAACCTATCAAGGAAACACAAAAGGCAGAATGTGCAAAGAGTGCGCCAATGGCGCTGGGGTAAACATGAATGTCGCAGATGTGCTGGTAATGCTTCAATCGAAAACAAAGGAAGACCAGGTTCCTGCAACCTTTAATAGCCATATAAAAGAAGAAATTACAGGACTCCTACTACTTAAACAGTGGCATAGAAAAGGGATCTTCAGCCAATGCAGATAATTACCGTTACAACACACGCTCAGGTCCCATCTTCCGCATAATTATTCAAATTATTAAAAGTTATTAGCCCTATCTTTTCTCCTGAACACCTATTATTTATCAAAAAGATGGAAGACTTCGGCCACATCTTCACATACCTTAATAGGGCACTTCTGAGGGTCAAAAGTAGTGCCCACCATTGCCCTATCCTCATTCCTGGCAACAGCGGGCGCTTTTGAAATGACCCCGGGGACTGTTTTATGATATGGTCTCTCACAGTGCCCCACACTGGGTCACCGTGGAAAATGGTATCTCCCCATTCCAAACTGGAGATGGGATGGGGGGGGGGGTGCGCAACCCTTTCTATGGTGTGTCCCAGTGTGGTGCCATCTCGACACAGAGGTGGAGACACAAACTTTGTGAGTATTTGAACACATGCACTGTTCCCTCTAAAGCTGGTGGGTCACAAACGCCGTGTCCCCGTGCAACTTTGGCACGGTTCCGAATGAGGGATTGGCAAGGTTCGTCTCCATGTGTTTTGGATTTGGTCTGCGAAAAGTATACCAAATCCACACACACACACCCAAAGCCATGCCAGAAGGATGCCAAATTTGATACCTGAAAAAAGAAGTCTTGGCACGGTTTGGGTGACCGGCACACAGACTCTTGGAGTCTGTTCAAGGTTCAGTTCAAACTGGGCTGAGCTTGTTCGACCTGGTTTTGGATCAAACTCATCTTAATGAGGTTCAGTTCAGTTCAATTCAAACCGAACCAACACATTTTAGTTCAGCCACATCTCTGTATGGCGCTGTTAATCTTCTTCTGCAAGGTTGGCCTGCTACAACAGAGATGCTTCCCCAAGCCATCTCTTATTGACAGAATGGAGACATGGCCTTTGTCTCCCCAAATTATGTAAGCACAGGAAGTGGTGTCAATTGGGAGTCCAGAAGCAAGTCCAGAAGCTTGCTCTTGTCTGTTGCCTTCAAAGTCATTGCCCTTTCTGAGCTGGGCATTTGTCCAGCACTTACCGGCATGGTCTGGCTGCCATGGAGACTGCTGATAGCTGCTTGAGCTTCCGCATGACTCCCGTATTTGACAAAGGCACATCCTGTGGTGGGAAGAGAGAATATGGTGGATCAGCTTAGAGAAAACCTTTCAAAAGCAGACTGATGGTTTGCCATCAGAAGACCCCAGAAGGTCAAGGGGTCAAATGTTTGTGCCTGTTCACACTGGAGAATTAGGATGTGCACAAATACTCAAAATATTCATTATTTGGAAGAATTCAGACATTCATATACGAATCGAATGTCCAGACATTTGAATTTATGAATTTAAACAACTATGAATATTTTGAGTTATTCATGCAAACAATTTGCACATTCGTATGTTTACGTATCCATATGCATTGCATCCATATCCGTACGCATCTCATGCGTACAGAACGAAAAAGGGACGCATACAGGATGTATATGGAAGGTGTTCAGGTACGTATGAGATGCATATGTACCCGTAGAGATACGAATGTCCAAATTATTTGTACAAATACATACAAATGTATTTGTATCAAATTGAATGTCCAAACATACATTTTTTTTTGTTATTTAGATGCATTACAATTTTCAAATATTTGATTTGTCATGAATCAAATTTGAAAATTGCATTTGTACACACCCCTCCTGGAGAAGCTACTCCTGACTTGGTCCTACTGATGACTAAGGGTGATAAAAGCAGAGACAGTCAGTAATGTGTCTCTTCTTTCTCTCCCTAGTTGACCCCTTCCTCCTGGGTCACTGTAACTAGGGTTGCAGAAGATGGGTGTCATATCCATACAGTGTTGGAGAGCAACAATCCAAGGAAGACTTCCCATCACCTGGTTCTTATAAGACCTGGCACCTTGGTGGAGACTTCCCAATAGTGCTTAGTCTGAAAATATAATGACAGAATATGAGGGACCGACAAACCCTTGGGTGATGACTGGCAGCTTAACGTTAACCCACAATACATCGAGGTCAAAGCAGGAAGGTTCAGCAGAGTGGTCCCTCGATATGGACCAAGTGGGCCAGAAATAGGAGAAGCTGCCACTCCACAAAGCAGACCAGCTGCAGAACAACTGCAGGTGATAAGCCCCGTTGGGTGCAGAGGGGTGGCAGCAGCTTCTCCAGCCAGGGTCTCGCTCCCTTCCATGGGAGACACTGTTCACTTGAGGCTGCCTGGTTTGGGGGAGCATGGTTGGGTTAAGAAGGCAGGGAGGGTTTCACTTGGGTCCTCCAGATAAAGTTGGAGAATCTGTTATCTCCTTATTGCACCAATAAAAGACAGCAGGAGGGCATGCTGAAATTACACTTCAGTAAGTTCAGACTTTCTGTAAGGGGTCACCCCATATCTACATTATGTTCCCTTTGCTTCCCAGTACATACAATAATAGCTGGTAAAGGTCCTTGCCCTTAACATTGTCAGTGCTGGGGTGTTTCTGCACCTGACTTTCCATCCATTGGAGATGGAGTGCATTAGAGACTAACGTGTACTAGTGTTTGCACAGTGTTTGTACACGCTGGCCTAAGCCCTGGGTCCAGTTGCGGGTCTGAACCTCCGCAGGGTGCCGCCACTCTGGTCACGTGCAGTTGCATCAGGGGTCATCTGAGGGTGCCAGCGCACTTGTGCAGCACCTCAGATGACCCCTCACACAGGAAATAGTGCAGATGGTCACCACGTGGATGGTCAGGATCGGGGAAGGTTGGGTTACTGGTGGTGCATGATTTTGCGCACCACATCTAGTATGCAATTAGTTAACATCTGGACAGGTAAGGGCTGTTTGTAGGCTGAAAATGCCTCCTGCAATTGCAGATGCACCTGCCCAGATGTTAGCTAATTGCATACTAAGGGGTTAAGTGTGAAGTGGCCCCTAGATTAATACAGGAGATTCTGCCCTATTATTCCAAAAATTATGGATTTAAAACAAAATGAAATATCCCATCCTCCTCCCTCATTCACAGTTCTCGCACAACCCACTTCCAATTTTCTCACCTTTACTGGCTCCATCAGGGCCTCGGAGGATGGTGCATTCTTCGATCTGGCCAAAAGGCTCAAACAGTCTCCGGACATCATCCTCACTCTGCTGCTTCCCAAGCATGCCCACAAAGAGCTTCCTGTCTTCTAAAAACAAACCAGGCCTCATTAGCAAGAGTAAGGCAAACACGGCACGCTGGTGGAGATACGTGTGGTTAGAGGTCCTGATGAGAACCGCAATTCCATATGTCCCTGCTGGAGTCAGTTTGGCAGTGGGGCGTGAGTCACCCAGGGGCATTTTGGGCTTTCTTGCAAGGGGCATCAATACTTGTCTTGATGGGGTGGCCAGTGGCCTACAGGAAACTCCTTTTCAGCTGAAGGCTGGGGGCATTTTCGTGCTTCCCTTCCCGTCTGCTGGCAGGAAAGGAGCACCATTAACCAACACTGACTAGCACTCGCACTTGGAGCACTGGTTAACTTTGGCCATAGTCCCCTCTCCATGATCAAATACTTACCTGATTCAATCTGGGGGCCGGTCCTCCTCTGGGCGTCACCATTTTGGCTGTGACACCCTCTGTGGCTGCGCATGCATCACCACCATTGCCCTATGGCCATCTGAGGTGGCAGTACACTTACACGACACCTCAGACAACCCCAGAGCACCGGAAGAGGTACGGATGGTTGCGCTGCTGGATGCTTAAAGCTAAGTTCTGGTAAAGGTTGGTTAAGGTGTGGAGCATGATTTGGTGCTCCACACCTAATCAACAATTAGTGAATTTCTGATGAGGCAGGGCATGCTTGGAGGCTGTAGCAGCCTCCGTGAAGTGCGGATGCTCTTCACCAGGAGTTCACTAATTCTTGACTAGAGGCCGTAGTGTGAATATATTCCTCTGCTGTCCAAGGCTGGTGTCAGATAAAGGTGCAGTGAGTAGTGCCTCCACGCATCCAGTAGCTCATGTTTCCTTGTCCTGTCTTATCCTGCACCTCCACTGAGGCTATTTCTGCCTCCAAAGAAGTGGTTTGGAAACACTGTTGGGAAAGACGCATCTGGGTGTCTCCCCAAAGTTACCATACGGAATGAATGCCCAAGTACCACCTTCAGGTTGCAGAGAGAGGCAGGATGGCTCTGAAGCAGGGGTGTGCATGAATGAAATTTTCAGGGTTCAATTTGATTCAAACTGAATATTCGAAAATGCAATTTGATTCAAATCTGTTAAATTCGGATTTAACCAAATTCAATTCGAATTAAGCAAATTTGAATCTATTTTGGTCAAATTTTTCATTCAAGTTTGCACTTACGAATGTCAACAACAATCGTAGATGCCCACATGCATCTTCCCAGGGTCCATACTCATTCGTACGCATCTGTATGCATCCCGTAGTTATCCCATATGCAACTCGTTTTCATCCTATACGGATCCATACAAATGTGTACGAATGTGGGAAAGATGTGGATCGTCAAGTATGCACCATGTGCAAACCTGTACATGTGCGAATGTCTGAATAATTTGAACAAACAGATCCGAAATTCAAAATTCAAATCAAAACTTTAAATTTGAATTTAAGGACATTTGTTTCGAATTTGAATGTGGAAATTCGGTCAATTCGATTGAATTTCGAACGCATTCGAATATTCGTGCACATCCCTACCCTGAAGGAGTCAAGAGAGCAAATGAAGGTTTCGCCTTTATCTTCTGATTGAGAATGCCCAGAGGGAATTGATGGGCCACCGTGTGAGGCAGACGCTGGACTGTGGTGTGATCTAGCAAGGCTTCTCCTATGTTCTTATGTATGGCTCCTATCAACCTTGGGCATTACGGTAAGTGGTGGAGAGAGATCATAGGAACTGAAGTCAAACGCCAGCAGGAACGTTGTTGTTATTTTGTCTTGTACAATTCTGCATCCTATGTTCTAACATCAAGAAGACGGACTTGGAAAGATCAGGTCTGGGAGTCAGTAAGCAAAGGGAGGAGCCAAAGGTAGATACAGTATGCGAGTTAAAATCAAGTTACAAGCAGTTGTTTGGTTATGATGGACTACCTGAATAATGCACCTCTGTCGGCCTAGCCCAAGAGACACAGATAACTGAAACCCTTGGAGTGATGGTAAATAAATGAGTGTTTCCCGATTATTGCCAGCAACCTGTCTTTTTGCAGCCCTTGCATCCGCGCTCGGCGCTAATGCAGTTTGACAATGGAAATCAGGTGGCCCTGTCAAAGCCCAAGAAAGAAAGAAATAACCAAGGTGAACGACGGCAGCTTTGTCAGTTGAGACACCAGGAAAATTAGTTAGGGATCCAGGCTCATACGTTGTCTAGTTAAACACAAAGCGTCTCTATTAGAAGCAAAAGCAACTGCTGTCCCTGTGTTGAGCTGTAAGCTTTGACTTAGCTTAAACTTTCACGGCAGTTGCAATGGGTTGCTTTGCAGACGCTCAGCACCAGGGTGTCTTCTGCATTTGCATTTGATTTGGTTCGAATGTGTAGAATCCAAATGGAACACAATCTGATTGGAATCTAATACATTAGAATACATTTGTTTGAATGTTGGATTCGCATCTGAAGATACGAATGTCAACAACATTCGTATTTGAAGATACAAATGTCAACAACATTCGTATGTGTCATACGTATCTGTATGTATTTCGTACGCAAACGCATACAGATATGCAAGAGACACATACAGATACATTTGTATCTGTACATACAATGTTTTGAATCATTCGAATGAATGTTTTGGGACATTTGAAATTGATCTGAATGTTTAAATTCGAATGTGTAGGCATTCTATTAGAGTTCGAATGTTCACATTCAATAGAATTTCGAATGTTTAGAACATCTGTGTGCTCTGTTTTACTCCACTCTGGCATCTTTGCCACACAGCCAATGCTGTGTTGGCCTAATGGAGAAAGGAATCCTGGATATGCACTCATGGGGCCCTCAGGGAATTGTGGGATGCTGAGCACCCACCCCTACCTTGCACAGATATCAATGTTGTTGCTGTTTGGCCATTCGGATGCTTCATGACCGCATGGACCACAGCAGGCCAAGGCCTTCTGTCCTCTAATCCTCTCCGCAGATGTAGGCAATGGCAAACCACTTCTATATCTCTGCCAAGAAAACTGTACAGAGAGGCCCATGGAGGGGCCCGTGAAGTCAACTGGGAGTTAGTCACAACTCCATAACAACAATGACGGAGAAAGGGAGAATGGACTGCTGGGTGTGAACGAGCTACAAGGCATGATGGGCTATTTCCCTCTTTGTCCTTATGAGTGGTTCACCCCCATATTTAGCTTAACCTGCATCTGATCTGTTTGCACTTGGCTTTATTCTGGAATATTTCCCAGAATAGGGACATGTAGTCCAGAAACTAGCGCAGGCTACAGCAGGCCCCAGGTGAGGCCTGACAGAGTCCGCATTAGCATGCGGACCACACACACCTATCCTGAGATATATTCCAGACTATGGCCAAGAGTCAACAGGCCCTTTATCTTACAAAACCTTAGAGGTGTGCACGAATTAAATTTTCAACATTTAGTTCAATTCCAACTGAATATTCAAATGTTTGTATTCGTATGAATAGAGAAAAAACGAATGTATTACAATTCAAACCGATTCAAATACTTTCGTATCTATCCATACAAATATCCGATTCGTATTTGATGATACGAATGTCGACAACATTCACATGTGTCCGTATGCATCTGTACACATCTGTACGCATCCCGTTTTTATCCCGTACGTATCCATACAAATGCGTACGGATACGAATAAGATGCATTTGCACACACACTGTATGAAATGCGTACGTACCTGTACACATATGAATGTCTGAATAATTCGTACGAGTGATTCGAAATATTCAAATTCGTTTGAATGTTAAAAAACAAACGCATAGACATTCGATTCGAATGTCGAAACTCAAACAAATTCGATCGAATTTTGGATGTTTTGAGTATTCTTGCAGATCCCTGCAAAAAATCAGGAGCGAAGACAGAAATACCTGTCCACTTCCCATGTCCTGTGACTCCATTTACCAACCGTTTCCCCATCACAGGTCATATAATGGACCACAAGGATCTCCGACAGGGTGGGAGCTGAAGCGTGTCCTCTGTCATACAGGCTGAGGAGATGTTTAGGGTCAAAGCGATCGCCACTTCTTTTGAGACGGGATCTCTCTTTCTCCACAGAGCCTAGCCAAAGCAACCTGCTTGTTCTTGCCTGTCTATTGATTTTTAATCCCTTACCAATTACATTCTGTAAGTGGGTAATTTATTTCCCAGTTCCCTTTGGGAGATGCAAAGCGTGTGCTGGCACCAGCTGAGTCGTGTTTAATAACTACATCTCTGTCTGAATACGCTGTTATTTACCCTGCTCCAGGAACTGATCCTTGAAAGTGAAACTGGGTTTAAAATACTGACCCCGGTGCGTATTTGTCTGCACGCACTTTGGGGAATAATAAGAAGGTGCAAAAAAAGGAAAAAGCAAAGGGGAAAAACTAATAATAAGGTCTTGAAATATTGGAAGTTTGTGACCATAAACATAATGCAGACTAGGAAAGAAAGGATTACAAACACGGGTTCCGGTTGTTGTCTGAAAAACAAAATAAGGAGCTGGTTAAGGAGCTGGACACTTATCTGGGAATATTGGGTTTGATTCTGCCCTCCTCCACAAAACCATCTGGGTGGCCTTGGGCAAGTCACAGGTCTCTCTCTGAGCTCTCACAGCCCCACCCATCTCACAGGGTGTGAGTTGTGGGGAGAAGAACAGGAAGTTTGTCAGCTGCTTTGAGTCCCCTTAAGTGGGTGAGAAAAGCAGGTTAGAAAAGCCAACTCTTCTTCTTCGTATCTGAAAGTCTGCCAGTTTGATTCCATACTCCTCCACAAAACCATCTGGGTGGCCTTGGGCAAGTCACAGGTCTCTCTCTGAACTCTCACAGCCTGACCCATCTCACAGGGTGTGAGTTGTAGGGACAGAAGGCTTGTCAGCTGCTTTGAGTCCCCTTAAGTGGGTGAGAAAAGTGGGGTAGAAAAGCCAACTCTTCTTCTCCTTCCTTAGGATTCAGATCTTTTCATTTTTGAATGAGCCATTTTCATTTTCATTTATTCAGGCCGTTTTCCAGTTGAGGTTTTCTCTTGCTGTTTTAAATTTCCCAAACCTGTGAAGTTACAGTCATTGAAAACTCTGCCTCCCCCAACATGCCCTGGAATTGAACCAAATCTGATTCGAATTAAGCAAATTCGAATCTATTCATAATAATTTTTTATTTGAATTTGTACTTACAAATGTCAACAAGATACACATCTTCCCAACATCCATATGCATCTGTATATTTGCACATGCATCCCGTAGCTATCCCGTACGCAACCCGTTTTTGTTCTGTACGGATCCGTACAAATGCATACAGACGTGGGAAAGTCGCGGATCTTCAAGTACGCATCGTGTACTAACCAGTACACATACGAATATTCAAATAATTTGAACAAATGGTCCCAAAATTCAAAATTCATTTCAAATGTTTAAATTCTAATTTCCGGACATTTTATTCCAATTCAAATGTTGAAATTTGGCACATTCGATCGGATTTTGAACGCCTACGAATATTCGTGCACTTCCCTACCTCAGTGGAGGCAAACTGGGGTGCCACTTTAGATGATGTGTCCTTGTGTGAAAGTGAAGATGAGGAGGCATCGTTTTGGGCAGGAATCCTAATGCCTCCCCCACATGATCAGGAAGAAATCTCCACCATTTTAAAATGGACACACAGCCGCAGTCACGTAAGGCCAGTGCCTGTAGCCTGCAGCCAGAGCTGAAGTAACATTCAGTCCTCAGTCTGGTAGTTTTTAGTTAGGACCCTGTGGGCCAGGTGGAAAAATGAAGACTCGGTACTAACTAATAAAAAAACTGCCATTTCCACGAGTATGAACACGTCTAGTTTGAAATCACATTTTTTAGTGTTAAATAAATATTCCAAGAATTTTCTCCAAGGGAGTGAGTTTTATTTTCCCAAGGAAATACTTCTCCCTCAGAGACCATTTCTTTGGCTTCAGTGACAGTTTGTACATGGCAGGAAGGGAAGGTGCCATCTTGTCGTTCACCTGAGGTAATAAAATACGTTGGGCCAGCTGTGATTTTAAATAGGAAAAATAAATCAAAAGCAAATGAGCTCACTATTTTGTTCATGGTGAAACAAACAAACAACAAACAAACAAACAAAAGATAGCATGTACAAGTGACTGCCAAAAGAGAGAAGTAGAGAGACTGAAATAAATCACAGGGGAGTGCAAAGTATGTGTATTTATTATGACATCATACGACACTGCGACATTGTGTTTATTATTTGTTATATTTATTATACACCCAATGTAATTTCACCTTCAAGATTTGGAGGGCTAAAAGAACACCACTTACAGAGAACTTCAGTCATTTGTGCTTCAACAAATGTGACAGGAAAAGCAAATATTTATATTATTATATTATATTATATTATATTATATTATATTATATTATATTATATTATATTATATTATATTATATTATATTATATTATATTATATTATATTATATTATATTATATTATACTTATTTATTTCCATTTCTATCCTGCCCCATACCCAAAGGTCTCTGGGTGGGTAACAACAGATCAAACAACTAAGAATAACATTAAAAGCAAAATTAAAATAAGGTACAGTTAAAAACTCCTTAAAAATTCAACTGTAATTGAATATAATACATTGTACTATTATAAGTACGTAATTATATATTACAGCTCTGAAGCTAAAATGTTATAATCAATCCACGTATTTTCAAACATTATAAGAGATGGGTTTCCCTTCTCAACCACAAACTCAAAACACCACAGAAGATGCAACTAACTTCTGATTTTTGGATTCAAAGCACTTCCAGATACTGTAAAAATTCTTATAACTTATCAGCACCCAGGGAAGCCAGCCAGACATTACTGTCAGCATGTCAGGGCTCTATCAGACTATTGGCTGCTTAATTCATATTCATGATAGTGTGGGGGATCTTTCACTATTTACTCATAAGAAAATAGTGGATCAAGCCACAACCCATCTGTGGATCAAGCCGCAACCCATCTAATCCAGTACTCGCGGATGATCTCTAAGCTGTCTTTAAGCAAGTGCAGCACAGGCTATTTTCAGAAATGTGAGATAAACCCCACAATCCTCTTGGGTTGACCAAAAAAATAAAAATAAAAATCTATGGCCTTCCCAAGGCAGTGGTGGTTGCAATGTGCAGCAAACACACTGCAAAGCTATTATGGGAAATCTGGCAGGGACACGGGGTTTCTCATGATGGTCCCATTTACCTGCATGTCTGGCACCAGCGTAAATGAAATTACCTCATTAGGCCTTGCACTGTACCATTCTAAAGGTAAATTTAGAAATGTCCTTAGATGCATTTTTCTTGGCAACCCATACCAAATTGGTTTATTATTGCTTTCTTCAGGGAGATGGCCAGGACTGAACTTGGAACCGTTTGCATGCAAACCATTGAGCTACAGCCACTCCCTAATAATAAAAATGCTTTTGAGTTGAGCTCAGCTCTGGGTGACTAGATGGATGGATGCATCCATGTAGCGTGATTGGTGACAGTGTGCAAATGGCTTACCATTACCTTTTGTGAAGAGATGCTAGGTAACATGAACTTGAATACTCTACCACTTGTAGCCATCTTAATGGGAGAAATAAATAAAGCATCTAAATGAATGCCTACTCCCATATCGACCCGCCTGTGCCTTAAGATCCGGAGGGGAGGCTCTCCTGGTTGTCCCATCACCCCCAGCAGCAAAAGGGGTGGGCACCTGGGAGAGGGCCTTCTCAGTGATGGCCCCCAGGCTATGGAATAGTCCCCCACTGAGGTGTGTCTATCGCTTTCATTGTACACATTTTCAAAGGCAGTGTAGATGCATCTCTTTGCCCTGGCCTTTGGTTAAATGTGGATACACTGTTCTCTTCCCACTTGCAGATGCTATTGTTCTAATACATATGGTGCTGTTATTGTTTTACCTGCCTGGAGACCTCCCGGTATAGGCAGGATAAAAATGTAAATAAATAAATAAGAAGCTCCTTCACTACTTGCCTATTTAATGAGAAGATGAGCCTATTCTGCCCACCCAAATGATGATGATGATGATTACCGTACTTTTATTATTTAAATCTAGCTCACCTGGGATGCAACCTTTATCGCATGTGCTATATCGCATCCTGCATCCACACACATTTTTTAAAAAAAGCTCAAAAGCTTTTAAGGGGACCCAAAGCAGCTGACAAACCTTCTATTCTTCTCCCCACAACAGAACACCCTGTGAGGTAGGTGGGGCTGTGAGAGCTCAGAAAGAGAGCTGTGACTAGCCCAAGGTCACCCAGCTGGCTTCATGGGGGAGAGCAGAATCAAACCCTGTATTCCCAGACAAGAGTCCGGCTCCTTAACCACTAAACCAAACCGGCTCAGGGATGCTACTGTTCCCATCTCACTTCTAATTCATATTAGAGGCCATAAAATGCCACTTTAATGCAGATTACAGGGACTATCATATGGATGTTACTATTTCTCAGCTGTTTTTGAGCCACTGTTGTTTCAAATTTAAACTCTGTGTGGATGCAGCCCCAGAGAACCAAAGAAGCTTCTGAGCACAGACAAAATGGGCATTTCTGAGCCATTCCAGGATATCTGGAAACTTCTCAAGCCAATACATGTAAATATTGCATAAATTTAGCTGTACATATCACGGCGCTGACAGTGAAATCTGAGTAACTTCTGGCCAGCATCTTACAGCACGTCTCTTTATGCAAAGTGCCAAATAGATCCCTGATCTATTGCTTAAGTAACAATGGCCCAGTAATTCCCCTAGAGGGCGCTAGCAGGCAGCTGTTGCACAGAATGTTTGCAACTTCAAGAGCGCATATGCACACATGCGCCTGCCCTTTAACAAATAGCAAAACAGGCAATATTTCCCAAACATTTGAGTCATTGGCCCTGTGCAACTTCAGCTCGTGCAGCTTATAGAAATAACTAGCAATTGCCCTCTGCAAGAGAACGGCTTACTCCATCTTGTTTCACTAATGCTGCAATTTACTTCTTTCCATCCTTGCCCTGAACACACAAGTGGTTAACTGCCTCTGCAAAAAAGGGAATTAATCTTCAGATTAAGGAACATATAAATGGAAAGAGGTTATTCACTTGCTCCTGACGTGGTGAGGGAGCTGGCTGTGTTCTACCCTGCAAAACCTTTTTCCCCTTCTTTTCTCAAACTCAAATGGTTTATTATGGCTCAACGCCCCACAGCAACAACAATACTTCAAAAAAATTGGAATCACACAGTACAGTACAGTATTGTAGACTTGGAAAAAGTCATGACAACAATGCTGGCTACAGGAGTAGCTGCTTTCCTTAGCTTGGACTGCCAGTTAGGAATCTGGCCACAGTTTATTGTTATTTCAGGATTAGTATATAAAAGCAGTGCCTCAAGAAATTCAGATAAATAAGAAGTTTAAAAGATTGCCATGATCCTCCTTTATAGAAACTGCCCTAAGAGTAATACAGGGTGTTTTTCCACTGTCACTAGACGTACCCATTAAGTACCCATTAATGGGTACGTAATGGCATCTTTGTACCCATTAATAGGTACTTAATGGGTACGTCTAGTGACAGTGGAAAAACACCCATAGTCTAGAGTAGGGATGTGCATGAATATCTGTAACGTTCAAAATTCAGCCGAATTCGGACATCTGAATTCAAATTGAATGTTGGCACACCCGAAGACTGACATTTGGATTAGAATCAAATGTTTCGCTAAATCCATTTGAAGCTTCATATGGGATTTGCATGCATTTGTATGGGATTCATATGGGATTGAACATTTGTATTGAACTCAAATCCCACTGCATTCGAAGGGGATCTATTCGAATGAATACAAATTTTCTTGCATTCAATTCAATACAAATCAAATAGAAAAAAACAAAAACAATTCAGTGCACATCCCTAGTCTAGAGGAGTTCTACTAGATCAGCCTAAGCTGTTCTGGTCCCAGCTTGTTTGGTTGCATTGGCACTGTGAGGGGTGGAAGGGTAGCAATACATCCCCTGACCCATTCTGGGGGATCCCCCTTTCTGTTGGAAGTTCCAACCCAGTCCTACCTGAGCAAGGAGATAAGTGTGCCACATGGTGTTCAGTGTGCGAGGGCAGGGAGGAGCATCACAGAGTCTGGTCTTAGTATTTTAGGATCTGGAACTAGCATTGCAGGATCTGGGCCTTGCATCTCAGGGTGTGGACTTAGCATTGCAGAATCCAGACCTAGCTGTTTGACCCCGGAGGCAAATCTGCTAGTCTCCAATCCCTTGGCCTAGCAACATCAGAAGTAAGAGGGATGACCAAGCAACATCCATCCATCCATCCATCCATCCATCCATCCATCCATCCATCCATCCATCCATCCATCCATCCATCCATCCATCCATCCATCCATCCTTTATTTATTATAAATTATAAATAAATAAATGTATGCTTTTAATTCATTCATTTCAAAATTTATATTCCACCCTTCACCACATGGTCCCAGGGCGGGTAACAATGAAAATAAAACATGTGAATTATTAAAACATGATCAAAATTATTACACACACACACACCCCTAACAGGACAGCACAATGAGGGAGCTAATTAAACAACAAAAACCTGAGTGAAAAAAATATGCTTTTGCCAGGCACCAAAAACTATGCAGTGTAGGCGCCTGGCGAACCTTGAGAAGGAGGCTGTTTCAGAGTCTAGGGGCCACCACAGAAAAGGCCCTCTTGCAAGCATGTCTCTATGCCTCAAACATCTGAAGGGGCTACAAGACGGCCTTCTCCTTGAAAAACTCAATGCACTGGCAGGTCTGTATGGGAGAAGGCACATATAAGGCATGGCCAATCCAGGAAATGCAGCAAGAGAACCTTTCATAATTTCTCTTTTCACACACACACACACACACCCTAGCCAGGAGTGCACTGGATGGTACAGCAAGATGACCGGTGGAGCTCTGATGTCCCAGGGATGTTGCTTCCAGGGCTGCTGTTAACCCTTTGCTAACTCCGGACACAGCAGTTAATTGATTCTTCTTCCGTGCCATTCAGCCCCCAACTCTGTCTATTTGCTGCCAATTCCAGAGTGATGTGGGATCGCTTTCTTCTTTAATTAATTAAGTTTAAAAAATAAAATAAAAAATGAAGCACCAGTTTCCTGGGAACAGACACAGAACAACTGAAGCCACTTGTCTCTGCCACAAGGATACTGTTTTTAAATCTATCTATTTTTGGTTCTGTTTTTGCGTACTTTAACTGTTACAGTCCGCCTGGAGACCTTAGGGTATAGGGCAGGATAAAAGAGCTGCGCCCTTTCTGCCCAGAAGATCAAAGCAAATTTGGAATTCATGAGAACTTAGGCCTTCCATTTTGAGCTCAGATGAGATAGGCGGTCAGAGAAGTCCAGCATGTAGGAAGAGCAGAAGGATTTGGAGGCGGCTGGAACAGCAAATCTTGAGACCCTTTTAGGTAGATGCCAGCTACAAGGAATCTCTTTTCTACCAGAATGACAGCAACGTCCTCAGATATCATCGTGCCAAGGAGTTTCAAGTGATGCCACCACCCAGTTCCAGCTGCAGAAGTGACTTTCTGGGTGGATGCTGGCGGCACCACGATCCACCCTCTCCGCATCTTTGTTTTGGAGCATGGAGGTGCCTTTTTCAGTGACACCTCTCAGCAGGGCGTGAAATCCCCTCCTGCAAACAAGGTGGCTTGGATGGCACCGGCACTGGCAAAGGGGGTGGTGTGAATGCTATTAGGAGCCCTAATGGAGATACAGAAGCAGCAGTCACCTTCTTCAGAGGACGTCTATGGCTCTGAAATGGGTTCCAGGGTGACTTAGACTGTGTAAGAACTACACAAATCAGAGGTGTTGGGATGTTTAAGCATGTTTAGATTCAGAAGTACAGCCCCTTAGTATTTGAGGTCTGGACCAACTGACCCTATCCATCATCTCCTACCCATTCCCCCCATCTGCCAGCCCGTTCCATGTTCTTTGAAGACCATCTCTGGAACCTTTGCTCCAAGCACCCCTGCCATGTGAACTGGAACAGCTTCTGAATGCTGCCCCTTCCTCAGTTATAGAGGTCCTTTTTTGGTGCAACCATGAGATTAACATTGACACCACCAGGTGAACATGCCCATTCAGTAATTAATTAATTAATTAATAATTAATTGAATGAATGAATAATCCCCAGACTTGCAGCCATGTGCAGTCTTAATATCGGAAGCCCCTGTTTCCACACCAGAAGACGTTTTATCATACTGTAAACTGATTTCATTGCACTCTCTGTTGGATTTCCTTTTCTTAATGCTGCAATTTGTTGTTTTACTATGACAATGTATTTTACCACCCAGAGAACAATGAAATTGGACATACTATATATAGGCTGCAAATTGATAGTCTCCATTGGGATGGCTGGAAAAAGCCTGTCATTATCATTACTACTAATATTTATTAGTTGCTTCCCGACACAAACTCTCCAAGCAATGCACGAGGCAATGAAAAGCAAGGCAAGATGGGAAGGAAAGGCAAGCAGAGTTTTTAAACTGGAAGACTTTCTGCACAGGACTTTGTTCTGGATTGTATCCTGGAATAAGGACCTGCTGTTCACATGCTGGGGCAGATCACAGCTGACGCTGCCCGGGGACTGCTACAGTCTGCACCAACATGCAGATGCTAAGTCCTTATTCCAGGATGAAATCTGAAAGAAGACCCAGTGCAGAAAGGGCCTGAGGTTGAAGCTCATTCACTTCTCAGTTCTCCACAAATAAGCAAAAGGGATCGTCAGTGTTGCCTGAATTGCGCGCGTGCCTTAATGCCACACCTATGCTCTTTCCTGTTCTGTTCTACATACAGATGCTCGATCACTTGATCTGCAGCAGACGTCACTAGAACAGTTGTGGTACTGATAAACCTGGTCCACCCAATTCCTGACTAGGAATGTGCACGAATATTCACAGGCATTCGAAATCCGATCGAACGTGCCAAATTTCGATATTTGAATGCGAATAGAATGTCCCGAAATTTGAATGTGAACATTCAAATCGAATTTCGGATATATTCATTTGAATTATCTGGACATTCTCACATGTATGGGTTCATACATGATGCGTACTTGAAGATCCGCATCTTTCCTGCATCCGTACGCATTTGTATGGATGCGTACAGGATGAAAACGGGCAGCATACGGGATAACTACGGGATGCATATGGATGTGTACAGATGTGTACGGATGTGGGGAAGATGCGGATGTGCACATACGAATGTTGTCGAGGAGGTTATATTTTTAGTTATTTTTAATATTTGATATGCTTTATTCTTATTGTAACCTGCCCTGGGATCATTTGGTGGAGGATGGGATATAAACTTCTTTCTTAAATAAATAAATAAATAAATAAATAAATAAATAAATAAATAAATAAATAAATAAATAAATAAATAAATAAATAAATAAATAAATATCCACTCCAGCTAAAGCAAAAGAAACCCAGAGCCAGCAAGTTTATTTTGCGGTGTCAGTCCCAGGCAGGTGGCAGCAAAGGCCATTTTAGTTGAATTAATAACCCCCTGATGCACACATTATTATGTTTTTTTAAAGCAATATTCTTTAAAATAATAACAGGATATTAAGAACATTAAAGAGTAGAAGTTACATCACACTGGAAACCACAGAAAGCCACAAAGGGTAGAAGTTTGTTCTGGCAACCTGAATGTTATCAAGTGGGAAGGAATTCCCTAAGCAGGCTCAGCTTTGCACAATATTTCTGCCAACGACATCTATCTTGGTGGGAGGAAAATGATCTCGGTTGCGCAAGAGAGGTTTGTGCAAGAGGGAGCAGAGGTGGGAATCCTGATTCCAAATAGGGCGCTAAATCGCCCGTGGATGGCGGTACGGATCAATGGAGTAAAAACAAAGAGACACCTACCTCCGCGCCCCTCACTGTCTGCTGGCTTCACTTGAATTGGACGATTCATCTGTCAAAAAACACAGGTATCTTTGGTTAGTTTCCGGTCATTAAGCATCTTACAAACCTTGGAAAGTCCTGGCTTACAGGTGTCCAGCTGTGTGTGTGTGTTGAAATGCTCAGACAGCCCCTCGGCATAGCTGTTATGAGATCACTAATAACCCAAAATTACAAATAGAATTGTAAGAGTTGGAAGGGACCTCTAGGGTCATCCAGCCCAACCTGCTGCTGCTCCATGCAGGATTCTCTAAACCATCTCAGACAGTTGTAGGTCCAGCCTCTGCTTGAAGACCTCCAGTGAAGGAGAGCTCACTACCTCACGTGGCAACCTATTCCACTGACCGATCGCCCTCATGGTCAGGGAGTTTTTCCTAATGTCTAATCTTCAAGTTTCATCCCATTGTTTCTAGTCTCCCATCTTGTGTAAGGGAGAATAGGGATGATCCCTCTGCACAGTGATGGCCCTATAGATACTTGAAGACCTCTATCATGTCTCCTCTCAGTCTTTTCTTCTGCAGGCCAAACATTCCTAGATCCTTCAACCGTTCCCCATAGGACATGGTTCCTGGACCACTCACGTCACAAAGGGCGCCTCCATGAGCAGCCCATGCTATTGTCAGGTCAACTCTCTGCAGGGCTGCACAACTGAGCCTGATGAAACTGACACAGTTCAGTTAGGATTGTGTTTAGTGGCCTGCTCCATACAAGTGCCATTTGGTGCTCCTGAAGGGATTTTTCAGGGCCCGCCGAAACATCTGGTACAGCACCTCTGTATTTGCTTTCAGCTGACAACGGCTCTGGGGCCAGTGAAAAGCCCTGGCAAGTGCTGATCTCCAGAGGGTGGAGTGGACCTTATGCTCTCAAAGGCCAGCTGGTGAAAGGCCTTGAGGAGGGTGGGCTGTGCCCATGTCCAGCTTGTGGGATTCTGTGTCAATGTTTGTTCATGGTGGGCACAGGCTGCTGAGACAGACGGGCAACTTGTCCGATTCAGCGGGACATTTCTTGTGCTCCTATGTTTCCCTACAGTCGCCAGCCATAAACTGAAGTCATAAATACTTGTGAAGAGACCATTGTCCTTTTGGCAGGAGTTCCTGGCCCATATGGACGAAGTGGGAAGTGCCTCACTGCATCATATGGATGAAGTTTGCAGTGCCTCACTGCACTGAGTATCCCACAGCATCTGTATGGATGAAGTTTGCAGTAACTCAGTGCATCCAGTAACCCGGAGCGTCCATATGGACGAAGTTTGCAGTAACTCACTGTATCCAGTAACCCAGAGCATCTGTATGAATGAAGTGAGCAGTACCTCAGTGCATCCAGTAACCCAGAGCATCCATATGGATGAAGTTTGCAGTGTCTCACTGCATCCAATAACCCAGAGCATCCATATGGACAATGTGGGCACCGCCTCACTGCATCCAGTAACCCACAGCATCTTTATGGATATAGTGGGCAGCACCTAACTACATCCAGTAACCCAGAGCATCCAAATGGATGAAGTTTGCAGTGTCTTACTGCATCCAGTAACCCAGCCCATCCATGTGGACAATGTGGGTAGCACCTCACTGCATTCAGTAACCCAGAGCATCCAAATGGATGAAGTTTGCAGTGACTTACTGCACCCAGTAACCCAGCCCATCCATGTGGACAATGTGGGCACCACCTCACTGCATCCAGTAACCCAGAGTATCCAAATAGATGAAGTTTGCAATGCCTCACTGCATCCAGTAACCCAGCCCATCCATATGGACAATGTAGGCACCGCCTCACTGCATCCAGTAACTAAGAGCGTGCTCCCCCCCGCCTCCCCCCCTTTCATGCTTTCTCAGCTAAGGGTTTGCATAATCCTCAATGTTCAGGGGAGTGAATTTTTACATGAGTCTGCACACACATGCGGCTCTATAGCATTTCCCCTACAATTAGCTCTGCCTATTCTAATCCGTGGGTGTCTCTCTCTCTCTCCCCCCCCCCCTTTAGCTGCCTTGCCCTCTAGCCCATCAGCCCTTGTGAGCGCAAGTCCCCCCCCGCCCCCCGCCCACATCGTTATATTTTCTCAAAGGGAGACTACGCTGCTTGCAGTCGGCTTCTCAACAGCCTAATATCTGAGGCTGTGCCATGCAATGATGTCATTTTCCAAATGTAGATCCTTAGCTAGCCAAAAGATAAAACACCATGTAATTTTTGTAATGAGCGAAATAAAAATGCTACAGAGTTTGAAAAGCAAAACAAAAGCAAAAAAACTCTCCCCCTAACACAAAAAGCAATCACTACCACACACACAACCTCTCTCTCACACACATAGCACAAGCATAAGGAACCCTCAATGTCTGGAGAAACATTTTTCTAAATGTTTGGTGTGTGTGTGTGTTCTGTGTGTGCGCAAATCTTTCCAAAGCAGTCTACTGAGGCTTAATCATGCCCAGTGGTTTCAGTGCGTTTTGCGTCTGGTGTGGCAAGAGAGGTGCACAACACACGCAGGGAAACTGTAGGAATCTTCCATTCATCTGCGTAAGCGACTGTCTCCTGCTTTAGAGAGTTGCTTAGACAGAATAATGGATAATGGCAACAAAATGTTGTAGTATGGAGCATTCTTCCAAGTGTTCCAATGAATCAGTCATGATGGATGACCATCCTTCCTTCCTTCCTTCCTTCTTTCTTCCCTTCTCCTTTTTTTGTCTACAGGCTGCATTTCTTTACTTGGCAACTCCATGGTTGTTGCAAACTCATCATAAGCCTACTCATCCTACATTCCTGAAGATGAGTTTGGAGAATCTGTCCTCTCCCTGGTCATTAACTGGGCAATATGAATGCAAAAAAGAAGTGTCTTTTTGGTGTTGGCTCCTGGGCTATGGAGCTCCTGCCCAATGCAACTTGGTCTCAACCTTATTTGGTTCTTAATGCCTGGTTAAAAAACATCTCTTCATCCTGGTCTTTGATGTTTAGCATCCTCTGAAAGTTGCCCTGCTGGGACGGGTAGGTTATATTTTAATTATATTTTTAGCATACTATTTTTACTGTTTTATTACCGTTGTGCACAACCCCATGGCTTGCAAAACCTTTTCTCCGATACAATTTTCACACAAATTTCCCATGCAAGGAACTGCACAAAACTGGAAACTTATGTGACCTGAGGTTCACAGCATAGTGTTGCACAGGAAGGCCACAGTGCATGGGGAAGGAAGGGTAGTTTAGTGCAAGACAAGCTACCTGCAATGCAAAGGATTCTGGGTATGTTCCCAGAAGAAGAGAACGGCAAACAGTTTGTATTTTTGCCATAAACATTTCAAGGAAGTGCTCATGATGCTGTCAGGACCTGACCTCCCACTTGGAGGTACCTAAGGACAAAAACATGCCCAAAGCTCTGGCCTACTGCAATGTAATTTTTTTTTGGTGCTGCTGTCACTACCAAAACCAATGGGGATTTTTAGAAGAAAGAGAAGAGGACCTGAAGTCATCCTAAACTAAAGGTGTGACCAGAGCCTTGGAGTCCCCCACATCCTGCACATGATCCAAAACTGGTGTGAGCTTTGGGCTAGGGTCTGAGTTGTCTGATGGACTAGGAATGAATGTCCCTAGCCTTGGAGCCATGGGGAGGGGGGACCCATTTCCCACTGCAGACCACCTTGTTCCATGCCAGGAGACATCTCTTCCAGCATGGGATGGATTAATTATTCCAGTACAGGACAACCTGCACTGTCCCAGAATAGCAAAGGCCCTAGACCTAGGAGCTATCTTTGGTCTAATGAGCTCAGATGTATTTTGTTACATCTTAGAACTGCAAGGAAGCATCATGAAGGAAGGCAGCTATCAGAACATAAAAGAATACGGTCCCCAAAGAGTTTATTTGGCTCTAGCGAATGATGCTTCCCCAAGCAGCCTCTCTGCCTGCGTCTGCATCATCTTCCGTGCCCCTGAGAGGCACCTGGCTACTCTCCTGCCAATCAATCTTGCTAATTGATTTGTGTATTAGTAGAAGTTGTTGATGTCATTTGATGGCTATTAAAGTCAATTAAAGATCCTCCGCTTCATCGGGGTGATAAATGAAAGGATATGGATGCATCTAGTCATTTGTCTTCTACAACCACCCTTACGGCGCCGTTTCAGACACATGTGCTGTACTGCCATCATATACACCAGCCTTCCCCAACCTGGTGCCCCCTACTTGTTGCTGGCCTCCGGGCTCCCACCATCTTGGACCATTTGCCAGGGACTGGAGTGATGGGAAGTGTTATCTAAAATGGCTGAAGCATGCCAGGTATGGGCAAGGCAGCCCTCCATCTCTGGAGGGCAACTGGGAACCGGTCTGTAGTAGTTTGGATCCATTTGGATCCAGTCACCTGAGGATCCAGGGGGTTCTTTCTGCACTGATCCTTAATCTGGATTAATGGCCCATGTAGTAAGGATGGGGGCCAGATAGGCACATCTAGGTACCTCTACCCTACTGCTGCCCCGCTCCACCTGCCTGATGCCACATTGAGGATTATGCTTGGCATTACTGGTACACATGATCTATCATGTCTACCAACGTATCAGTGGGCCTGATGCAGAACATGGGAGGCATGCAGATGGCACGCCCTCTGTGTTTTGTACTACTCGGAGATGCGTGTCAGTGGCGCGCCATTGCGCACTGCCAAAATGTGTCTCCCAGAGGCAACGTTCCTAGTCCTCGGAGGGGGGCCCTAAAGCTCACATGAGCCTGGAGGCTGTGACATGGGCTGGTCTGATCCTGCCCATGCCTTCCTGTGATCAGAATCAGCAGGCCTGGCTGTTCCAGACCCACTGATCCCAAACACCGGGCCTTTCTGTGCAAGAGTCCCAGAGGCCAGATTAGCACCGTTCCCAAGAAGAACAGGAATCAGTCATGTGTGATGCCTGTGTTGGCCGGCAGATCTCCAAGTAATTCTTTGTATTTAAGCAATCATTCTGAGAATGCTGGAGTTAAATAATCTATAAAGCAGGAAATGCAGGCGATAAATGGATGCTTGTTCTCTGGCCTTATCGTCCCACTGGAAGTAATTCTTCTGTTTGCCTGTTTATTCAGTGGTACGGCGACCCATGAGTGAGACCGGCTGTGCTCAGGCATTGGGTTATTCATGTTTCAAAGTGATTAATATGCCCGAATCTCAGCACCACTCAGCATCAGGACAGCACATCCTTTTTCTTAGTTTAACCCCAATCCCGCCTTGCCGGGAAAAATCAAAGAAGTAAAACCGAACTGTAAAGAGAAACTGTTGCTCTTCTGTTGCCGCTGCGTCTGCATGGGCTGCTTCCCTCCAACTGGATTAGGGAAGTGCACAATTATTTTTTTTTGACATTCTATTCGAATCGAATACTTGAAAATTCAGTTCAACTCTTTTAAATTCAAATTTAACAAGATTCAATTTGAATTAAGCAAACTCGAATCTATTTGTTCAAATTTTTGAACTTGCACTTAGGAATGCGCATGTATGCAGCTTCCCCACATACGTATACATCCATACGCGTCTGTACGCATCTGTATGCATCCCATACTCAACCCGTTTTCATCTCGTACGGATCCATACAAATGCGTATAGATGCAGGAAAGATGTGGATCTTCAAGTATGCACTGTGTACAAACCCGTACACATACGAATATCCGGATAATTCAGATGAATAGATCCGAAATTTGAAATTTGATTCGAATGTTTAAATTTGAGTTTCGGGACATTCTGTTTGGATTCGAATGTCCACATTCGGCACATTCGATCGGATTTTGAATGCCTACGAATATTCGTGCACATCCCTATCTTGGACACTTCCCTGGTGCCTGGGAACAGCGTAGGTTTGATTCCCAATTCACACATGGCAAACGGAAAGAACCCCCGATTATGGAGGAGCATGGTGCTGTCCTTAAAGATTTGCATTTTCCTGACATTTTAAAGCTGGGAAAACTAATGATCTAAAACCAGAACCTGGCCGTTTTGTTGCATTTATGCACCTCTCATCCCAAATTGGTCACTGCTAGGAGCAGCAGTTTCCTTGCCAGGGAGGGACTGCACCCTAGCAAATCTATTTTGCATTGCAGACCTAGAAAAGATCCCATGGCTGTGAAAAGTGCCCATGCCTCCTCCCAATGGCCAGGCCAAGCCAGACTTGGCGGGAGGGGGGGGAAGGTCTCCCCTCCCACATGCACTGAGCAAAGCAGACTCACGCAGCTGAATCCTAATGAAGCTGGCGTGTGGAAGACATCCAGTGTGGCACCTCTGGAGAGAACCCATAGGGCTGGAGGTTGCGAGAGGCAATTAACATCATAAAGAAGGTCCTGCCAACTTGATATGCCCTCCAGAGGCACACAGCACTGGATGTCTTCCACCTTCACACATGTGCCTCTGGACCGCGGTGTGTGGGTTCCGTGCACCCAGGAACCCCTGAGTTGCCCGGGTGCTCACAACAAGCCCCTGCCATCTACTCCTGGCACTGATATTTTTATGTCAACAAATAAGGGCTTCTTTCTGTCGTTTTAAGCAAATATTACTGAGCGGATCTGCGGTAATGAGAGCTGAGAGAAGGATCGTGCCAGGTAGTGGAGAAGGGTAAAGATGAATGTGTAGCTGCGCTGAAGATCCCTGAACAAAGCAGAGTGGTTGGCATGGAGTGATGCCCTTGGAATGGCCAGCAGGGACTGCTCCAGGGGCAAAGAAGGCACATGTGTAGAGTCCTGCTGGCCAGGAGGGATGAAACTCCTCTTGAGGGACGCCAGGAGCCAAAGATGCTAAAGGGACCCTTCTGGAGTATTTGGCTGGCTGCTGAGCTTGGTCTTTATTATTGCACTCTATGTGTGCCTTTGGCTTCCAGGTTTCTTTGCCAGGGATCCATTCCAGCCGAGCTACATTTTCTGTAAACACACCTGCCGGGCAGTAATGTTTGCAGAGGATGCTGAGCATGAAAACAATCTAACCTAATTGTAGCGATGTAATAAATTCTGGCATCCAAGTGGCATCTATACTCTTAGTAAAAGAGCCTGTGTGTCTCTTGCTCTGTCTATACACTTTAGAAATCTGGGGAGAATTTTTTTTTTTTTAAATAACTAGCACTTTGGCTATTTTCCTCCAGTGCAAGCCAGGTAAAGAGATAAAAGATACCATTAAGCTGAACTTCATTCCATGGCTGCATGGATTCACTCATCAGTAGTTTTCTTGGCAACAAATATAGAAGTGACTTGCCACAGCTGCCTTCTGTGATGTTCTTTAAACTTCCCACTTCAGCCTATGGCCCTGGGATTGCCTGGTGGTCTTCCATCCAAATAAGAACCAGCTCAAATCGTATTGACCTTTTAGCCAGAGCTGCCTAATTGCTGCTACTCACTGTGGCATACCATTTAACTATGAAAACGCACTTCTGTTTCGCGCTGGGTATAATCTTCACAAAGAACATCGCTGGCTACACACCTAGTTTCATGTTGGCTTGATGGAGATTATGACACAGGTTCACCTTGGCATTCCTGGGAGCCATTTGGATTGGTGCAACCTGCAATGCTTTGGAGGTGGCTTCGGCAGATACTTTATGGCCATGATGCCCAGGTGCAATATTGGCAGGTGTTTGCACAGACTGCCCAGGTGGCCACTGTGAACTGAACCAACGTGAGACCAAGCCACGCTTTTGAAAGTCTCCAGGATTACTAAAATCCTGCACTCCTACAAATATTCGTAGGTATTCGAAATCTGATTGAATGTGCCAAATTTTGACTTTCGAACTCGAATCAAATGGCCAGAAATTTGAATGTAAACGTTCAATCTGAATTTTGGATCTATTTGTTCAAATTATCTGGACATTTGTTTGTGTACGGGTTTGTACACGATCTTTCCCACATCTGTACGCATTTGTACAGATCTGTACGGGACAAAAGGGGGTTGCTTATGGGATAACTACGAGATGCATACAGATGTGTACAGATGCATACCAATGTGGAGAAGATGTGTATGTGCACATACGAATGTAGTCGACATCTGTACGTGCAGAAATTCAAACACATAGATTCAAATGTGGTAAATATGAATAGAATCTTCTTAGATTTGAATTTAAAAGATTTGGTCAAATCGGATTTTCAGGTATTCGATCTGATTCAATTTGAACACTGGCATACTTCTCTAGTCACAGCACCGTCTAGACTGTCTCAAGGTGGCCCTGGGAGCTTCAAGCCTGTTTGAAGCCAGGGGCTGTTTGGGCAGGTACCCTGAAGTCAATTCCCACGAGGAGAGAGAACAGAACTACTGCAAAACCTCCTAAAATGTACTGCTCCGATTTAGAGTTTGGAAAAGCTCATTTTTGGACGTACGGCTTCTGTGGGCCTTACTCAATGGCTGCTTTCACTAAAGATCATGAGAGCCGGAGCAAAAAACAGGTAAACTCTACCTCTGTTTAGGAGTCCAGTCATTTGGTTAGCCATGGACTCTTCCGGGATGCTCATTTTCTTCTCCAAAACAAAGTTCCTAAATCTGTGTCTTATTAGTATGCTTAGCTCTAATTGAACCATGGGCAAGGGACAGAGTTATATTGATTTTTCCAGTTCTTTAGTTTTTACAACAGGCTGGAAAGCAGAGGGTCATAGGTTCAATTCCCCATATCCCCCTAGGAGAAACCGTATCCTTGTCTTCCCCAAAAGGACCACATGAATATTTTCTCGAGGTCACTAGGATTTAAGGATAATTCAGCAGTACCAAAAATTAGGACTACAGTTTTGTTACCCTGAAGTCAAATTAGGACTACAAATTAGGACTACAGTTCTGTTGGCAGATACCACCTAGGTTTGCTGTAGGAGACGTGATGGTTTTGGATGGAGCAAAGAGTAGGAACAAAGCCCCAAACAGGGAGAAAAGGACCTTTGTTAGGTCCTTGGGGTTTAGGGAAGGATCAGGGTATCTCCGATGCCTGCAGACAGATCTCCACGAATCGAAGGCAATGCAAAAAAACCCATTCATGCACATCCCTAGATCTAACCCATAGGCACAGCTGCCACAAAGTTTTCTGCAAACTTCTCGCCCACCGGAGACCAATGACAAATATTTCCTTTCAATTACCCCCGGTTCATAAAGCTAATGCTTGTTCCGAGCGGCGGGCCGTATCTATCATTCTGCAGGCTGCCTCCTCACTACATTAGTTTTATGGCCCTGTGCCGATGATGGGCACGTCGGATCCTGCCAGCGATAAGAGTAACAAATTAGTCAAACTGACACCGAGGGGAATTTTTACGAGGCCAGGCTCCAGCCTGTCTCCTTATGCCAATTCTGCCTCTTGGCCCGGGAGCGCTGAGGCAGCCCACATGCACCGGGGGGGCCTGGGGCCGACCCCTCCCACGCTCCTCATCCATCAACCCCTGTGCACACGCACGCCTGGGCTTCTTGGGGTTACGTGTCAAGCCCTTTCCCCAGGGAGGGAAGAAACACGGGAGTGGAACGGGGGCCGCTCCTGGGAAACAGAGGCGGGGAACAAGGAACTCATCAGATCCATTATGTGTGGGTCAAGACGCAGTAAATTTGGGTCTGGGGAGTCCAAATGAAGAAATTTGGGCATAATAATAATAATAATAATAATAATAATAATGATAATAATAATAATAATAATAATAATAATAATAATAATAATAATAATAATAATAATAATAATAGCAAGCCGAGTGTGTTTACGGGCTCAGAGATAAAGTTGTAGCCATGCTGCTCTTGGTTAAGAGGAAAATAGATGCGAGGGAGGGAGGGAAGAGGGAGAGTGGGAGATGGAAAGAAGGAAGGGAAAGATGGAAAGAAGGGGGAAGGAAGAAATCAGGAGAGAGAAGGTAAAGAAGGAGAGAAGGAAGGAAAACAGGAAACGGGGTCTTTCTGTACTTGGCTCGGTAGTTCACGCGGGGAATGCTTCCAAGTGGAGCATTTTTTTACCACATATTTTATTAGCAAACCTAAGAGTCAATGCCAGACTTATTTGAGGAGCAGGGCGTTCCACTGAAGGGATGCCTCAGCACACTAAGATGGCTGACATGCAACAGATCTCTACCAACAGAGGCATGTTCAATAAAGTTCCATCTGCAATTCTCTGGGAGGTCCTACTCTATCCTTTTATCTGTATTTATTGTAAAACACTTCAAGATTTTACCATAGGAAAAGTATAAAAAATATTTCAAATATAAAAAATGCTGATATCCATCCATCCATCCATCCATCCATCCATCCATCCATCCCCACCTACCTATCTGGAGCATCTGCATGTGAAGGAATGCTTCCGGGAGGAAGCATTCATGTGATGAAATACATGTGGTGCAGGTTAACTAGTGCTGGAGCTGTTAAGGCTCTGGATGGTCCTTTCACACATCTTGCGGTTAGGAAGACATGCTGGAGGGTCAGGCGGTGCGCCGTGTATGCGCCATGACTCAGTGCATCACACAGTTACCACGGTGATGGCACCAGGGCTACAAGATGGCACCACCCGGACACCTTCTGCACATCAGGTAACTGTCTGGATGCTTTGGGGGACAGTGTATGCATGCACTAACCATCTGCTAACGCATGGTTAAGCTTGCCTTAGAACGAGCGTCCCCCCAGGTTGCTAGTTTTTCTAACTGCACAGCAGAAGCGGCTACGATTTCCTCACTGCTCCTCTGTAAACGTAAAAACAACAGAAAAAAAACCCACAAAAAGTTCCATGAAACCCTATCAGAACAGCCCTGCATCCAAAGGCTAAAGAGTCATGTTTCGGATTGAAAGTCAAGCTAATGCAAGAATAATTTGATTTGCCTTCCATTTCCATTTTGTTGCAGAATAAAATAAAACAAACACAGACAAATTCTACGTAATATTTTTTCTCGGCACCGAAAAGCAGGCAGCGAGCACGATGAAGATTAAATACAGTAATAATCTTGCTGACTGAATGTCTCCATCTGGCGGAGGCATTGATGGACCAAGAGAAGATTCCTCCCCGAGGGTCCACCTGCCACCCTAGAAGCCCCGCTCCAGAGGACGCTCCTTCCCATCACCCCCCTGGGGTATGCTCAGCTCCGCAACACCATACTGGGAGCATTTCTGAAATGTCAGCTCCTCTGTTGTTCAGCCTGGCAGACCCCAGACACTGAGCTGAGGGACTCTCCCTCTTCTACTCTGCAAAAGCTTTCTCCTGAATAAATGGAGAGAGTAGGACACAGCTGGCAAAAGGCCAAACTCTGCGCACATGTGAGGTGTGGGGTGGGGAAAGCACACCCTAAACCCTACTACCTACATGGAATCACTCCCACCGCTTGATTGTGTAAGCCAGAGCACCATGTGGTGATGGGGCTAATGGTTAATCAGTAATAATTATTTCTCTCTGTGTTTGTTTCTCCAGCTCTTGCATTCCCAGAGGATATTCTCCAAATCCTGTTGACAGAGATTAGACTGGCAGGAAGATAGAGTCCTGGGGGAGAAAAGGCCGTCCTGCAGCCCCGAACAACAGACGAGGAACCAGAAGGGAGAAAATCTGGACACAAGATGACTGATCTCACTGTTCCTACAGCAAGACAGCCAGAGGTCCAGTTAAGGATTGTGCATCTATGCTACCGGACATGCAGCAGCAGTCGCAAAATATATGATTGCACATGATTGTATCCCAAGATTCTGCAACTTTTGAGCTTTTTAAAGGAGTCACACTAGATAGCCTAAGTGCCTTGTGATAAAAGGGGGCAGTCTGGGGCTTTTTCAGTTCCTTGGTCTTCACAATTCTTGATAATCACAGGGCCCTTCCACACTTGGAGGAAAGGGACACTTTAGACATGCTCCAAGATGGAGCATACACATTGCTCCAAGACACTTCTACACTAGAAGCATCTTCGCACGTGCTGGAGCGCCCCATGGCCCAAAGGACAGGAATAGTGCATGCCCACTGGTGCACTATTCCACATTTCTGAATGCCAGTGCACACTGTCCCTCCTTCCCATGTGTCCATGTGCTTTGGGATGTCACCATCTTTGTCCTGGAGGTTAGTGTGACTGCAACTGTGCTGGCACCAGGACAACTGTGATGCAACACGTTTGGGATCATTTGAGGCGCCAGCGTGCTTCTATGGCACCTCAGATGCGCCGCCCAGCACCAGTACCAGAGATGGCAAAGGCGTCCAGTGCACTCCTGTGTGGAAGGGGCCATTTCTAGGCTGGAAACAGCCCCGTCAAGTGCAGATGCTCCATCTGGAAGCATGCTGCATGCAGACGACTGGCCCAAGTGCAGAAAGGCTACTGGATAGGTATGGAACACACTTTCGTGTCCCAAAACATACCTGGCCACTAGCTAAGAAACCTCTGCATGCTGCATTTGCGACTCTTCTGGGTGGAAGAGGTCTGAATGGAGTGTGTGACCAGGTAGTGCAGGCATGACCGCGAGGTGTGTTGCCCAGTTGGCCTGGCAATGCAATTGCTGCCTTAATGGAGGTGATTCACAGTTAGCCAGTGAATAAACACCAGCTTAGTTTTGAATGGTTTGGGTGTCACTAAACCATCCCACAACTTCACCCCCCTGGGATGTTTCCTGTCCTCCATGAATTAAGAGAAGCCCTGTTGGATTAGGCCACAGCCCATTTAGTCCAGCATCCTGTCTCGAACAGTGGCCCACCAGTGGCATCCGAAGCAGAAAATGCTCTCGATTCCCTGTGAGCGGCCTTGAGAGGCGTCCTCCCTGGCCCTTCCCACACTAGGTGAAAAGGTGAAGACGAGGGACACTCCCACACGGTGCATCTGCACTCCGCAGAGCTGGTTCTATTCCAGAAGCAGCTCCACACGTACAAGACCGTTCCCTGCGTATATAGGGGAAGAACATTAAAAAGTGCGCTAAACCTCTATGAGTTGAGGGCTGGAACAGGTGGAAGAGGTACAGATGGAGCATGTGACCGGCCAGTAAAGGCATGGTTGTCATGGCAACAGCACTGCACTTGGAGAAATGCCAGCTAAGTTTGGTATAGATCAGACATCGGAAAACGCAGACGCCTGATCTATCGCCCAACTTAACTAGCCACTGAGCCAAATAAGGGTGCAAATTGGCCTCCGCCCGTTCTCCAACCTGGACACACTACCTAGGTTCTGGCACTGCAGAAGTGTACAAGCCACAGATACATTTCAGGTGTCCTGAATTTAACTTCTGTATAGCTGCTACTGAAAAGCCCCCCCCCCCCCAAAAGCCAGTGTATCTTCTGTCTGATGTGCAGGAGAAAAACGTGGAGGTGTGCAAGTCCATGGTCTTTTCTCAAAATTCCAAATGTGCTGGTGTGCTCTCAAGGGTTGGAACCCCTTGCACTGTTTAATGCACACGCACTGGGAAAAAAACCAGCAGAAAACTTAAATCTAAAAAATGAGGCAATTTGCTGGACAATAAATTCTCAACTACTTTTTAGGAAAAACAGTGCAGAGTAATTACAGTCTTCTACAACTGTCAAAAAAGCCGACCGAAGGAAGCAAATGAGGATACCTGCCTTCACATCACCAAGTAAGAAGAGACATATCATTAAAGCAGAGAAACAAGGAACAAATGAGCATGGGCATATCAGAGGAAATTGCAACGCTGCTTTCTGCATGCTGGTATGGTCTGCCCCGTGCCCGCTATCATGCAAAGGTGCGCACCTCCAGTAAACTCCCTCCAAACATGGCGGCTTCAAACAATCAGCTATTTTGGCATCCTGTTGGTAATGGCCCTTGTGGTTTATGTGAGTAGAGGTGCCACCTGGCGGATTTCCAACACAACCTAGCTGTGATGTGATGCCACCTGGTGTTGTTTCCCTGTCATTGCAGCGGTGGACGGGATAGGGCACAGTGACATCAACCCAGCTTCCTATCAGCGAGAGAGGGGGTGGAGAGAAAAAGATGCGGTTTCCCGATGTGTGGCTTGCATGGGGACAGGTAGATTCGATTTGAATCTGCGCTCTCCTCAACCACATGGGGACGTTTTAATTCGAACTACAATGCACATTTTAATGACCCGATTCAACACCGAAATAACCAGAGCCCATGGGGATGCACCCCAAGAGGACCTTTTCTGTGATGGCCCCCGGACTTTTGAAACACCTTCCCCCTGAAGAAACGTCACGGGCCAAATTTGTATCATTTAAGATACGTCAGGCCCCTTCACTGTACATGTTTAGGAGGGCAGTGAAGATGCATCTCTTTGCCCTGGCCTTTGGCTAAATGGGAACACACTGTCTCTTCCCATTTCACAGACACTGTTACTGTTTTAAAATATACTGACGTTGTTTTAATATATATCTGATTTTAAATGCTGTTACCCGCCCTGAGACCTTTGGGTATAGGACGGGATAGAAACACAAATAATAAATAAAATAAATAAAATATAGCAATGTGCAAAAGTTTTAGACAGGAGTGGAAAAATTGCTGCAAAGTCTTGGAAGTCCCATAGTGCGCTGATCTCAAACATCACTGAATCCGTCTGGGATACCATGGGGAGATGGAAGAATCTGAGCAGGCCCACATCCACAGAAGATCTTTGGTGACTTCTCCAAGATGTTTGGAAGAACCTCCCTGCCAAGTTCCACCAAAAACTGTGTCCAGGTGTACCTAGAAGAAGTGGCACTGTTTTGAAGGCAAAAGGTGGTCATGCCAAATATTGATGCGATTTAGATTTCTCTTCGATCATTCTCTCTGCATTTTGTAAACTGATAAGAAATAAACTATTAACCCCTCTATATTGTGAAGCATTCTGACTTTGTAGCATTTTTTCCATATCTGCCTAAAACCTTTGCAGTATGTCTTTCAGCACTTGGTTAAAACAGATCTTTTTACCTTGAACCTTTCACACTTAGCTTCCTCTAAGTGTTCTCCTGGCAGGGAGGGAGAGATAGAAGCTTGTCATTTAATGCCTGTTTTACACTGTTTTATTTTATTTTTTTATCTTTTTACTGTTGTGACCTCCCTTGAGACTTTTGGGTGAAGGGCAGGAGATAAATACTCAAATCAGTAAGCAAGCGAGCAAGTAAATTCTTATAAAATTTGCACACCCTCATTTATAGGTATAGATGCTGGGAAGAAATAAAGTTGTCCTTTACCCTGCGTTCCTTTCTCATGGTGTTATTTTGCTTTTATGTGGCCAATGAAAGGCAGCTGCCCTCCTGTAGTAGGAGGCCACATTCCCTGAATCTGTAGGATAAAACATATTACCAGTAATGGAAGCTGGCAATTTCTGGAATACCTTGGTGCAAATTCACATTATGTGGTGGTTTCCGTAACTGAACCACCAAACTCCAGAAGCCAGGCTGCATTGCCGAGAAAGCAGAAATACAGAAAGCAGAAATACACACAGTTAACTGGGCTAGCGATGTACACAAATTGAGTTTTTTGCACGTGATTTGTATTAAATTGAATGTAGGAAAATTTGTTTTCGATCAAATAGATCCCCTTCAAATGTGGTAGCATTCTATTTGATACAAAGGTATTTGGATGAATTTGCACAAATATTGGATACTAATGTACACGTATCCAATACATAACCAATACACATCAGATCCGCCCTGAACCTGTTTTGAATCCACTCTCAAACCATGTCGGATGCACTCTGGATCCGCTGCAGATGTGACTGGAGCATCTGCTTTCCCACCTCCCCAGTTCAGGAACGTTCAGAAACATTTGTACGAATACGGATGTCATAATATTTGATTTGTTTACGAATGTCTCAGTCCATGAGAATACTGAATGTTACAAATATGCTTGCACATCCCTAAAGTGGAAACACGGTTAGGATCCTGGTCCCTGTTCTTTATTTTCCTACATCATTTTCTTTAGGAATGGAATTCGGACCAGCCAGGAAGTCGAAGAGAGGAATACTGTCTGCAAATTACAATATAGGACCCCCTTAAGTTCAGTGAGGCTCCATAGAAGGCAAACAAGCTCTTAGATGCTGCTGTAGAGAAGGTTCTTGGTTTGCTTTGCTCTTGCTAGAAGACGAGTTGGCTTTTTTTACCCTGCTTTGCTCACTCGTTTAAGGGGACTCAAAGCAGCTGACAAACCTTCTGTTCTTCTCCCCACAACAGACACCCTGTGGGGTAGGTGGGGTTGTGAGAGCTCAGAAAGGGAGCCCGAGGTCACCCAGCTGGCCTCATGGGGGAGGGTGGAAACGAACCTGGTATTCCCAGATAAGAGTCCAACTCCCTAACCACTAGACCAAACTGGCTAGGATGTCCTGACGGAAAGAGGGAGAGCATGCCTGAACTTCTGTGGTCCCTTCCAACTCCACAGTTCTATGATCTGCCTTTCCTTTTGCTCACTCCCTGTTCCTCTTGAAGCTCACATGCCTTGGCAGGGGCTTTTCCTGCAGATAAGGGGAGAAGGCCTGAAAAACGGTTGTCTGTACGATTTCTGCTACATTTTTCAAAATGGCACCTTCAATGTCAATGTTGGCAGGTGGGCGAAATTCAATTTGCATTCGCCCATTCAGCTGAGTCTTTTGCATCTGCAGAAATTCACATTGGAAAACAAATCCTGTGGGTTTTTTTTAATACCCAAAACTTTGATTGAAACGAGCCAGTCTACTGCCTGCAAACAATTTGACCAAAAGCTCACATTTTGCTGCATTTGGGGCATGAAAAAGATTTCTTCAGTGGAGAAGAAAAGGTCTTTTTCTCTGAAAACAATTTCAAAAGCAAATGTGAAATGCCACTTTTTAATTAAAACAATACGGCCACAAAACGCATTATCGGATTTTTGCTTTAACCGTGAAACAAACATGCAAACGTTTTCACTCACATCCCTTAGTCAGTATATGAGCTTCCTTACATACATGATGCATACATGTTGGTGGGGGTCATGGAGATGGTGCTCTTCCAGACCATCCTTTTCCATGTCCTGAACTCGCAGACCCGACTGGTTCCTGACTCAGTGGTCCGTATCACAGAAAGATGAGAGCCAAAAGGGCCCTTCTTATGTTCCGATAGCCTCATTTGGAAAAGGGCTTTGATGCTAACGTGTGCACATGTGCACCTATCAGGCTGTTGTACGCACATGCCCTATGCACATGCCAGAACACACGTGCATTGAGGAGATGCCACTTGCTCTGTCATACACATGCATACCAAGGAGACATGGCTGTTCTGCTGTTTCATTGTTCCCGCTGCCAAACTACTGAGCAATTTCATGCTTTGTCGCCTGCTCTCTCTCTCTGTCCCTTCCCCTCCCTCCCTCTCTGCCCTCCCCATCTTGAGTCACTTTATCCTCCCTCCCCATCCTACAAGCACTACAATTATATGCGTTGCTCAGGCAACAGCCAGTGCTTCCTCCGTGTTGCCTAGGAGACGTATCGTGTGCTTGATAAGAGTTACCATGCCAACTGGGCAGGCAGGCAGGCACAGATGAACAATTTACGCCGTGAGCCGATCATAATTGTAGGGGACTTCGGGCAAAGTTGGGGAAATGGTGCAGGCTGGGAAGATAATGGGCCACAAGGTTCGGACCCTTTCAGTGTCACACCTATGGGGGGCAGCTGGAAAAGGGAGGGGGGAATAATGCAACTCTTGTTCCTCCATGAAGCCAGCTGAGTGACCTCGGGCTAGTCACAGCTCTCTTCTGAGCTTTCACAGGCTCACCTACCTCACAGGGTGTTATGTTGTGGGGAGAAGAATAGAAAAGCTTTGTCAGCTTTTGCAGTGCTAACGGTCTGTGCCAGACTGTCCAAATATACCAAAGGCCATGGCACCTTCCACCACATGCTGGGCCATTGCTATGGTGACCATGACATGCAGCCGCACCACCCTGCACCCCAAGCAGCATTTGTGTGAATGCTGTGTCTGGGGCCTTACTGGGAGTGTACTAGACGCCCCCGGTAAAGCTGTGTTCCACAGCCATGGAGGATTGGGACCCTCTGGGATTGAGGTGGTGGCCTGGTGTGCTGACAGAATGTCCTGAGCACCCCAGCCCATACTCAGTTTGGTCTAGTGGTTAGGGAGCCGGACTCTTATCTAGGAATAAGGTTTGATTCCACACTCCTCCATGAAGCCAGCTGGGTGACCGTGGGCTAGTCACAGCTCTCTTCTGAGCTCTCACAGCCCCACCTACCTCACAGGATGTTCTGTTGGGGGGAGGAGAACAGAAAGCTTTGTCAGTTGCTTTGAGTCCCCTTAAATATTGTTACCCGCCCTAAGACCTTCAGGTATAGAGCAGAATCAATCTATCAATCAGTCAATCAAAACGGGTAAGAAAACTGGAGTAGAAAAGCCAACTCTTCTTCTTCTTCTAGAGGAAAGTGTGAACACGCTCTCAGACAACCGATAGGACCACAAAACCGCAGAGGTGGAAGGGGGCTTCTAAGTCACTGAGCACCAACTGTTGCCTCATGCAGGGATACAAGTTGAGTTATCTTCAGCATTAACAGCTTTTTAACATATCCAGTGAAGCAGACTGGAGGAGCCACAGTCACAGTCAAACTGTTTCCTTTTGCTTTATCTGCCGTCAATACTGATGGGGGGGAAAAAATGGAGATTGTCCTTGTTTTCAAACCCCTTTATTTGCTTTTAATCCCTAAAGTCAAAGCAGACGTGATAATTGGCTTGATTTCTACAGGGATTCCCCCATTGGGGGCTGTTCTAAAATTATAAAGTTGTTCTATACTCACTCGGGGTACGAAGTTAGTCACCCGTGGGAAGAGTTTTCCACTCTGTTTTCATGAATCCCCATTTGTGTCGACATCCAGTTTCATGGAAAAGCATGGACCATAGAGGGAGACGCCCCGCCCCACCCCTGCTAGCTTTGACCTCATATAGGCACAGGTGGCCAGAGGACGTGCACTGGAACTTCAGCCACGAAATGACAGAAACAAACGCAAAGCCCAGAGTATCTTCCTGAATGGGCATCATTGCCTTGTGCCAACCCACCGTCCAACAAGATCAAACTGTGGTGCACTGGCCCAGGCCTTAACCCACTGCACCCAGCATGACCAGGATCTGTACGGATCCTCAAAGCACTCATGAACTTTTCAGTTGCTTTAAAAATTTAAGTACATTGGAAAAGACCTATTTAAAGGGCCAGGTGGGTGTTGAATTGGAGCGGTTCAAATTAGGGATGAGCATGAATATTTGAAACATTTGATATTTGGACACATTCAGATATTTGTATGCAAATCAAATTGACATTCGTACAAAGCTTCAGAACATCTGAGAAATGGGGAGGTGGGAAGGCAGCTGCGCCAGTCACATCTGCAATGGAACCAGAGTGCCTTCGACATGGATTGAGAGCGGATTAAAAGTGGATTCAGGGCGGGTTTGACACTTCCAGAGCTGATATGTTACAGGATACGTATCGGATAAGTATGTGCTCGTATCAGATATTCAAATGAATTCATATGAATACACTTGTATCAAATAGAATCCTACCACATTCGAAGGGGATCTATTCAAACAAATATGAATTTCCTTACATTTGATTCAATACAAATCAAATGCAAAAAAAAAAAAAAAACCATTCATGCACATCACTAATTCACACCAGACTGTGTGGTTTGATCCTTTTGATCAAACAGCCCCTGGTTCGGTTCAGATCAGACTGGCCCCTCTAGAACAGGAGTGGGTTGGGCGGCTCGTTTGCTCTGAACTGTGTCTTACCACCTGGTTCAATTCAAATTAATTCCAAACCAAATTCGCGCATCTCTAACATCATGCAGGCCAGGCCAGTGACCTTTCACTGTGCATCATGGCTTCCAGATGACCAGCTGTCCCAGAACTGTGAAAAAACAGTGAAGGATGCTAATCTGAGACTCGGTAGAGCCTATCTCAATTTGCACCAGCTGCTCAAAGGCACCAGTGAAACCAGGATAGCCTCAACACTTTTGTACTCCGTTTTGGGTGTACTTTTAAGGACAGCTAGGCTTCTCCAGGGCAAAAGTGCAGCACAGATGGCTAAAAAGCCCTCTGATGTCTAAAGCAAGGGAGTCCACACCATGGTCTTCCAGATGCTGCTGGACCACAGATCCCATCTTTGCTTCCTATTGCCCAAACTGGCTGCAGCCGAAAGGAGCTCATCTATTTATTTATTTATTACATTTATATCCAGCCCCTCGCTTGAAGGTCCCAGGGTGGATCACAACATATGGTTAGAACACAAAACACTCCCTGGCAGGTCAACATTCAGAGGAAACTATGTATCAAAGGTCTGGAGGAAGTGGTATGTTTTTAATTGGGTGCCAAAATCCATCTAACATTGGTGCCTGATGTACCTCTATTGGGGGGCTATTCCAAAGCCAGGGCACCACCGCAAAAAAGTCCCTCTTGAGCCTGAACACCATAGTTTGAACACCTCTGGTCTTGGGTTGTGCATGAATGTTTTTTTGGCATTCAAATTCGATTTGAATCGAATGTCAAAGTATTCTATTCTATTTGAATGTTTAGAATCCAAATGCAACAAAATCTGATTTGAACAGAATATATTCGAATCTATTTGTTTGAATGTTAGATTCGAATCTGAAGATATGGATGTCGACAACATTTACATTTGAAGATAACAATTGTCGACAATGTTCGTATGTGTCATGCGTATCTGTACTCATTTCATACACAAATGCATACAGATATGTATGAGATGTATACAGATAAGTATCTGTACATTTGATCGAATGTTTAAATTCAAACGTGTAGGCATTCTATTTGAGTTTGAATGTCCACATTCAATTGAATTTGATCGAATTTCGAATGTTTAGAACATTTGTGCACATCTCTACTCTGGTCTAAAGTTACTCCCAGTAGCAGCGATGCCGGAAACCCCATGAAACTAAAGATAAAAGATGCTCCTAGGTGGAGCTCAGCTTCTGGTACCTACATGGAGGAACCTGTGTCATTTTCTCGGCAAAGATTTTTCAGAGATACACAGGGCTGAACGCGAGATGTTCTGTGTGCTAAGCAGAAACCCATCTCTGGGCTACAGGCACCTAAAAACTCCCACTGTCCTTGACACAGCTAGAGTTTTACTGCCAAATCGAGACATTTGCCCTTACCGTGACATTTTAAAGGGTTGTATTAGCTTGCCTTTTATTTTCAGAGTTTGGTCTTTCTCTTGTTGCCTTCTGGTCCTTCAGTTACAGCGAAGGAGGTTAGTGCATTTTATTTATTTTATGGACATCCTATCCTGCTCTGAAATGGCTTTGGAGGAAAGGCTGTTGAGAGAGAGAAAGGGAGGGAGGGAGAGATTAAATAAATAAATGCTCTGCAGGCTGGACGCATCGAAGATGTTAACCCGCGGCAGGGTGGTCCGATCTGGCCGCTGTCAGATGGAAAGCAGAGAAAAGGGGCTCTAAGGAAAGGAAAAAAACCAGCCCTGCTCTCGCTCCTTCTGGGAAGCATCAGCAGCCGCAGGTACGCTCAACGGATCGGCTTCTCATTCTGGGTTGGGTAGCCAGAGATATCTCTGCTTGCTTATTGGGAGGGCAACCCGGCGGTTGTCAACCCGGACCGCCAGCATCCACAGTACGCAGACCTGCCTAGATGCTTCCCATCTGATAAACCTCTGTGGAAGCAAAGAAGAGGTAGTGGGAGTTTCCTACCCCCCCTTTTTTTTTCCTGGAGAGGGGAGAGGGGCAGGTGAAGCCCACCGCCGCTGAGCTGCCAATCACCTTTATGAGCAAAATGGCCTTTGACGGAATCTGTCTCTCCAGCCCCTCCGCGATATGCTTAATGTAATAAAACTCCAGTGAGTATGATTTAGAATAACATTTACTGAACAGGCCAATGTCATTTTGATGTGTCTCTCTCCGCTTTGCTCACAGGTTATTAAACTCTATTGATTCTCTGGGACTGTCTGGTGTTTATAAATGTCAAGCCCGCCTTGTGTAAGCCGAACTTCGGGGGCTGGATAACCTCTACGAGACAGGGAAACAAGAACGAGTTGCCGGTGCCGCTGCCGCCGCCGCCACTACTGGGAATGATAGCATAAGCACACAAGAGGAGCCCTGCTGGATCGGGCCACAGCTCATCTAGTCCAGCATCCCGTCTCACACAGTGGTCCACCCATTGTGCCCATGGGCATCTTAAGCAGAAGGCAAAAGCAAAACCTTCACCTGCTCTCGAATCCCAGCAAAGCGTCTTTGGAAGCATGCTGCCTGACTCCCCGACGCCAAGAGAAACCCCTCCTCACTGCCACCAGGAAATAACATGCGTAACATTCCCCGATTTATGCTTATAGTAATAATTGAAGATACTGCAAACATTGGCCCTTTCTGCACCGACCTGTAACGTATAATAAGGAAGGGCTGTAATAATTGGTCCATACATTAGTGTGGATCTGTGAGCCCCCCCCCGCCCCCCGCCAGCCACCACCCCAAGTTCTTCAATGCATGGGTTCCAAATCAGTCTGAATTGTTGAATGTTATCAACTCCCTCCATTCTCAAATGTTTCCCTGAAAGATATTGATTGGTCATGTGTTTCCATACTGTTCTATACCATTCTACTTCAGCCATTTCAAGGCGTATTTCCAGTTACGCACTATAATTGTTGGGTTATCAACACTAAGGGTGTTTCTGCACCCTTCCCATGTTGGGAAGGGCGGAAGCAGGTCTGCCTGCTTCCAAAGTCCTTCCCCCCGCCATGCCGGGTGCCGCCAGAAACACACGGCAGCTCTGTGGGTGGCAGCGCCAGCACACAAGGCGGAGGACCTTTCGAATGGGTGCTGATGCGTCCGTACAGCACCCGCGCCATCCGTCCTCTGGAATCCATCCTCCCTGCGTGTGTGCGGACGTGCAAGGGCCCTTTGGATCCGTCACTATTTTGACGGATCACAGGGAGGACAGATCACCGAAATACGGATCTTTTTAGATCCAATGTGGAAGCACCCTAAAAGATGTAATTGTTTCTGTTCTTTTGTTCCAATACTAAATCCTGAAAAATCATGTAGTAAGAATATTTTGGGGGTTTGTGGTATGTGTATTTGGAACATCTTCTTCCTCGTTCTATGAATTTCCCCCAAAAGACATTTAATTGGGGGGCAATCCCAAGATATATGGTAATAAATCGGTCTATTTCCACATTCCTTCCAGCATCTTTTATTGTTATTCCTTTATATATGGGACATACATAGTGGTGTATAATACCATTGATAAATGAGCTTAGTGAAAGTTTCTTTAGCTGATACTGAAGTGTGCCAGCGTTGTTTCATATCTATTATTTTGTTCCATTCATTATCAGATATTACTGATTGAATATCAGTCTCCCATAGCTGCTTAAGGGAAGCCATCAGTGTATTCTGAGTGGAAATTAAATGGGAATATATGTTGGAAATTATGCCTTTCAATGACTCTGTTGCTTGTTTCAAAAAAATTTTCAGATCTACATAATGATCTACTCAACGTTCTTGTTATTTCAGGACAGTGGTTCTCAACCTGTGGGTCGCAACCCCTTTGGGGGTCGATCTACTCTTTCACAGGGGTCATCTAAGACCATCGGAAAATACATAGGAACCGAGACACCTTGCGCTCCTCTATCCGTCTCCAGGCGGGTCCACTCACATGCAGATACACCCACATATGAGTACCTGGTGTGATGACATGATTATGCCAACCCCATCACATACACCCCATACAAATACAGTAGAGAGGAGCTACTGTGTAGAAAGCAGCAGCATTGGAGGTAAAACGACACTTTTAGATTCAGCCGTGGTTGATGTGAATACTATGCTTCAATGATGCTCAATTTGCAACAATGAAAATACATCCTGCATATCAGATATTTACATGATGATTCATAACAGTAGCCAAATTACAGTTATGAAGTAGCAACCAAAATAATTTTATGGTTGGGGGTTAGGGTTAGGTTGGGGGTCATCACAACATGAGGAACTGTATCAACTGTTCCAGGAGATTCTAACATCCTTTTTATAACTAACCATATAAACCATCTTGGTCCATTGCAAAACATCATCCAGACATCGCTTACCCATTCTGATGGCAAATCTCAAAGTGTACCACTAAAATGCACACACACACCCCGGTGGCTCCGAGGCTGGGAGCTTTCATTGCTAGCCCACAAAGCCCAGCCCCAAAGTGCACGCAAGCTTCAAACGGAGCCTGGTCTAGGTCAGCACCAGTGTGTGGACCACATTGCTCCATACCATGCCTTTTTGTGGCCCAGACTAGCAGGCCAGACTCATGCAGACACATGGGTTCGGACTATGGAACTATCAGTGCATAAACAGCCATATATATATAATGCAGGACACTTGTTTGGAGCGCCTTTAAGCATTCCATTCCTATACCCGCAGGGAAAACACCGGCATGTGCAGAAATATTTCTACTAAAGAAACAGCTCCTTGTGGTGTGGATCTTTATCCGTAAGGTAAGTGTGAAATGGCTGTTTGTCTCCATATCAAGGGGGGAAGATCTGAGAGCAGGAGCTTCTTAACAGAGGTCCCGTGGTCTCTGCATCAATGTCCTCTTCTGTGTATCCATTTCCAGGGTGCAAAGAGTCCCATCAATGCAGCAGCTGAGGCATTTTTGTTGAGGGTAGGAAACTGCACCCTGTTTGCACTCTAAGCTGGCTGTAGGGCCAAATGATGCCTTCACTGGGGCAACCCAGGCACTGTGGGGTCCCTCTTGCTGCCCTGAATGGAAGGGGACAGCTGAAGACACCTCAGAGGCATCTTCTTTGGCCATTTCATTTATTTATCCTCCCGGCTGCATCCAGGTATTATTAACTTACTCTGCTATATTCGGATATTCTGGACTATCTAAACAGAACCAGATAAGTAAGAGACACCTGGGTACAGCGCTACGGCCACCGAATGAACTTTCATGGCCGACTGTGGATTAGAAACCAGGTTCCTGGGTCCTCACTTGAGGCCCTTTTCACCCTGGGCCTTATCCCAGAATCAGGACCTGCCATCTGCAAGACGATGCAGAAACCCTTCTGAGGCCATTTGCTGGGATTCGAGAGTAGGAAAAGGTTTGCCCTTGTCTCTGCTTGAGACGCCCATGAGCATTTGGTGGGCCACCGTGTGCGATGGGACGCTGGACTAGATGGGCTGTGGCCTGATCCAGTAGGGCTCATCTTATGTTCTTATGACCACTGTGCTGGCCTCAGAGAAAGCAGAGACCTGTTTCACCCTACCTGACACACTCAGCCGCTTGAAGGAAGAAGAGGATTATCGGTTGAGCAACATTCTCAGGGGATCTGGTTCCTACTGTTTGGCCCTTTGGGGCAGCGGATGCCAAGGGCCATACAGCTCCGATCTCCAACCTTTCTTGCCCTCCCTCCGTTGGACGTTGCTCCGTTTCTCTCCTCCTTCTCACTCTACCCTGTTCAACCTTCGTTGTTTTCTTCCGTTGTTCTTGCAGTGCCCACAGCGAAGTAGCCAGACTCCTCTCCTGGTAGCATCCTCTGAATACAAATTGGTTGGCTGCTTGCTACTGGCAGAGATGACAGCTGCTAATTCTCTACACCCCACCCCCCCTCCACCCGCCAGCGCCACACACACCATCAATGCCTTAGCTGCAGCAGTTCTAAACAACAACCGCCACCTTCCACCCCAGAGTTGGCCCAGGGTTCTGACACCCCGGATACTCCGAGAACCGGGTACCCATTGTAGGTTGGCCCGCATTCCAAATGCATGTCAGCACTGTTTACAAGTCAGGCCTAGGGATGTACATGGATATTCATAATGTTCGTTACTCGTACAAATTCATACAAATTCAGACATTCCCACATTAATAGAATGTTACAGCATTTGTACAATGACATTTGTATTTGTACAAATGTTTCAAAACATTCGTGAACTGGGGAGGTGGGAAAGTGGCTGCGCCAGTCACATCTGCAACAGATCCAGAGTGAATCCAACATGGTTTGAGGGCGGATTCAAAGTTGATTCAGGGTGGATTTGACGCTTTTAGAGCAGGATACATATTTTATATTTTTTAGTTTATTTATTTTATATTTATATCCCGCCCCATACCCAAGGGTCTCTGGGCGGCTCACAACATTTAAAAACAAACATATCAAAACTGTATCAAACAATACTAAAACCAGTACAAGGTTTAAAAATCCATCATCATCATCATCATCATCATCATCATCATCATCATCATATTTTTAAAAAGATACAGAACAGTTTAAAAAACAGTAGAGTCTGCAATGGGGGAAGTGGAGGGAGCATTTACATCTTCACCGCCCTCCTGAATATAAACAGAGAAGGGGCCTGAAGCACCTCCAGGGGGAGACCATTCCACAGCCTGGGGGCCACTACCGAGAAGGCCCTTTCCCAGGTGCCCACCCACCTAGCTGCTGAAGGCAGTGGGATAACCAGGAGGGCCTCCCCTCCAGATCTTAAGATGCAGGCAGGTCAATATGGGAGAAGGAGTTCCTTTAGATATCTGGGGCCCAAGTCATTTAGGGCCTTATAAGTTAGAGTTAGCACCTTGAATTGGGCTCAGTAGTGATAAGTATCAGATAAGTATGCATTTGCATCAGATACGTATGCATTCCTATCAGATATTTGGACAAATACATCTGTGTCGCATAGAATCCTGCCACATTCGAAGCGGATCTATTTGAACGAAAATGAATTTTTTTACATTCAATTCATTACGAACTGAATGCAAAAATCCCCATTTATGCATGTCCCTACTCAGGCCTGCTGCCTGCTTTTATGGAATGACACAGACACTGATCAGAGGTGTGCATATCACAGTTTTGAAATGCTCGAAACAGCCCCTTCAACAGTGTTAGGAAGCCTGGATTTAGGATAAAAAAGGGCAACCAGAATGATCGAGAGACTGGAGCCTTATGAAATGAGGCTGCAATGACTGGGCCTCTTGGAAGGCAGATAAAATCATGTGTGGTGTAGAAAAGATGGATGGAGGAAAGTTCTCACCATTGTGCAACAGTAGAACCAGGGGGCATCTATGAAGCTGATGGGTAGGAGAGTCAGATCAGACAAGGGGAAGTATTTCTTCACCCAGAGGGTCATCAGTCTACTGAATTTGCTGCCAGGAGAGGTGGTGAAAGCAACCAGTTAGGATAGCTTTGAGAAGGGGTTAGACAAATTCATGGAGGACAGATGTTTCAAGGGCTACTACAATGGATGCCTAGATACCACCTCTAGGTTGCAGAGACAGGCAGGGGGTCTCTAAAGGCCATTTGCAGGGAGCGGAGAGCAGGGGAAGGTTTTGCCTTCATCTGAGGGTACCCAGAAGCAATTGGTGGGCCACTGCATGGGACAAGACACTGGACTAGATGGGCTGAGGCCTGATCCAGCAGGGCTCCTCCTAATTCATGGAGGACAAGTGTATCAGTGGATACTAGAACAGATGCTTAGGTGCTGCCTCCCTTCCCAATTGGAGACCAGGCTGGATGCCTTTAAAGGCCATGTGTGGGCTTAGGTGAAGCCTAGTCCAAAGGTGGCGCTTCTTGACACCTTGTGGCTTGCTCGCCCCAGACACTTGCACAAAAACATTCTTGGGCACCCAGATCCATGTGGAAGGAAAGGGAATCTAACGGCTCCCCTTCTTTGTTGCATGATTTTTGTGCATCACCATCAGGTGCCTGAGATGGGTGTGGAAACTTCTCTGCATGTGCTAAGCTTTCATCTGTAGCTGCTGCGACGTCTCTGGGCACCTGAAACACTTGTTTGGAAATCTCCCACAAGCCCCGGAACAAAGGCTTATCCACCTTTGCCCTCCTGGCCAAGCAATAGCTCTTCACTGGGCTTCCAAGGAGAGATGTTCCCTCGGTGTTGCTTCTCAGCAAAGAGGCACACAATTGCTGTGTCCCAGACACAGAATGCCCGCAGGCTGTGCAAGCTGCAAACAGCAGCAGCTACTGGCCCGGATCCCAGCAAAGAGTAGAGCAAAGAAACTTCATCTCTGAAGGAACAGGCTGATAGGCTGGAATCTGCTCTCTCCACTGCAGCACAGGACGCTGCAAGCTTGAGTCATAGCCGGCCTGCAATTCCACCTTCTCGCTCCTCCCCACCACCACCATCACAGTCCTGATGAAGGAGTTGAAACCTCTTTCTGAGGTCCCCCCCTAGTCAGTAGAGACGTTTCATTCATCCGTGCAGAGCCACAATTGCAGAACTACGTTAGCAGATGGCTAGACTACCGTTGAATGGAGAAAGCATGCAACTTTTTTTTAACATGCACTGAATACTATATAATAGGGATGTGTAGAAATTTTTTTTGCATTCGAATTCAAATCGAATCGAATATTAAAACATTTGATTCTATTCTAATGCTTAGAATCCGAGTGCAACAAAATCCGATTTGAACAGAATAAATTCCAAGCTATTCGTTCAAATGTTAGATTCGAATCTGAAGATACAAATACCAACAACATTTGTATTTGAAGATACGAATGTCGATGATATTTATATGTATTATACGTATCAGTACGCATTTCGTACGCATCCCATTTAATTCTGTTATGCATCCCGTCTTTTTATTGTACTATCAGCACAAATGCGTACAGATACTTATGGGATTCACACAGATACGTATGTAATACATACATATCTGGACTTTTGAATGTTTCAAACCATTCAAATGAACGTTTCGGAACATGTGAAATTCATTCGAATGTTTAAATTCTATTCAAATTCAAATGTCCACATTTGATCGAATTCAATCAAATTTCGAATGTTTAGAACATTCGTGCACATCCCTACTTTATAAATTAAGCAAAGAAGAAAGACTCTTCTACTTTCTTTGCCTTTGGGAAAAAACAAGAGGGCCACCCGGATGCATTAAGGGAAGCAACATCAAAATGGAAGTTGATAATCCCACGCAGCACACACATTAAAGCTCTTAATTTCTCTCTCTTTCTGTCTTCCCTCACTTTTCTAGAGGGGGTTTTGCCCACCACCACCACCACCACCAGAACAGAGCTGGCTTAAGTAACTTTGCTGCCTGCAGTGGAACGAGGCAGCTTCCTTGTGGTCCCTCAAGATTGTGCCATCCAGGGTGCTCAGCACCAAGTACAAAAGAGGACCAGGTCCGTCTTGGTGCATGGTTTGGACCAGGCATGAAAACTATGCCTGGGCGTGCACCAACAGAGACCACTACAGACTGGTTTCCCAACCGTCCCTGACTAATGCTCCACTCCTTCCCTGGAGCTCCAAGCCTAGTTTCTAGACACTGGAGAACTTTACTTAGTAGACATCGAAGATCATGGAAGCTGGCTCTGAAGGTTCTGCAGTCTTTGGAGCAAGTATGGTTGGTTGTCCTGGGACAGTCTCCTGATTGTTAGGTTTGTTCTGGCCACCAAACCTAGAGGTGGCAGTGGTTGGAGGGAACTATGTGGCACCCCGGAGCCTGATGCCAATTCTCTGGGCTCCATAGAGTACCAGCTTCTGGGAGGGAGGAGGCTGGGTGCACTGTGGAATTACAGCCCTTCCAGAATTTCAAGGATAGGTCGAGACAAGGACACTGTTCTGTAGATGGCTGTCAGTATGCTCCACAACACTTGGTCCCATTACTGGCACAATCACTGGGGAGTGGAAGTTGCCAGTTTCATCTGAACAGCTCATGATGATCTGTAGACTTCCCATCTTCCTTTTCCTTCTGTATTCCCAGAAGAAATCTTGCATCTGTAAGGAGGACTGAGAGGCAGTGAAGATATATTCTTCTATATTCCATAGTATCCATGATTTATTCTGGAATATCCAAATACAGCAGAATAAGTATCCAATGTCTGGATGGAGCTCAAGTGACCCAACATCACCTGGTGAACTTGGTGGCAAAATGTGTATCCCAACCACCTAAGTTCCAGCAAAGTGTCCTAACACAGATATTCCAAAACGTATGTGTTGTGTGAGTTACATTTTGGTTTTTTTCCCACTGACCTCCCTTAATCTGGATCTAAGATGATCCAGATCTAAGGAATAGGTCCTTCAACTAATCCAGATCTAGTAGATCAGGATTAAGGGGGGTATCCGATGCGTCCCCATGGGCGGTGCAGCACCCAATAGCAATGGGTGCTAGCTTGCCTGCCGTGGAAACACCGGAGCACCCATCTGGACTGACCCACATGGGGCCCGCCCATCACCCCAGGTTCTTGGGGGGACAGAGGGTTCAATCTCTATAGACGCTCCGGAGATTCTTTGAAGATTCTCTGGAGCGGCTCCAGAGAATGTCCAGATCTTTGTCATAAGTTTCGGAGATTCTCCGGAGCCATCTGCTGCAAACTTCGAATATTCTCTGGAGCCTTTGACAAAGGTCCATTGGACTGGTATTGCTCTCGCATGGGGTCCTCTTCAGAGCCTGTGCTATTCTTCAGAGCCGGCTTCAGAGCCAGCTTTGGAGCCAACTTCAGAGACTGCGCACAGGCTTCGGAGCTTTGGGTTTCGGGGCACCCCTCCCAATGGGTGTGCCCCCCTGGAGGCCACCCTAGACCCCATTGCCTGATTATGGTGGAAACGTGCTCTATGTAATCTGGATTTGATGCCTGAAGACCTCATTGTAGACCCCTTTAATGGGGTCTTCTACAGGAAATCCAGATTATAGGTCCTGAAGGACCCATTCAATCTGGATTTCAATAGAACTGGTGGAAACAAATGTGGCTCTAATGGGGTCTGCAGTGGAAATGGGGTCTTCCTGGTCTGAGCCTAATGGGTCCTTAATGGGTTCCTAATGAGTACTTAATGGGTACTTAGTGCTAGTGGGAAAACCCCTTTGCCTATCCTAACTCTTCCAGGATAGAGTTTCACTGGGTGATCCCTGGTTCCTGTATTTTCAGCTAATGTAAAGGCCTTCTAAACAGTTTCATCCGCAACATGCACAATTCTATAGATCTTTATATGTTCCCCCTCATTTGCTGCCTTTTTCAACACCAAACATTTCATGTGCCCTAGCATCCCCTAGAACGAATGCTAGTATACATTAATCCATCGTGCACCTTTCCTGCCCAGCAGATGGGGAAGCAAATGGAAGAACACCCAAGGATAATCTAGTGAATCTTGCCTTGAGCAGACTCTGGGAGTCCCTGCCAACTCTATCATTCAATGAATTTGTGATTCTGTCAGATCTGTGTGCAGGTTCATGGCTCTTCTTTGAAAAGTGCAACACACTGCAAATCGCTCTTTGATACTATACCAGGGAATGCACTTCTGGGTCAGATCAGAGAGCAGTTCATGGTCTGCTCCAGATTTCCCAAAGAAGCTTAAAGCTCCAGGCACATGCTGAAGGAGCATGTGATGTGCCATGCAGGTGTGCTGCTATGGTGCACCATGTGGTTGTCCCGATGACAGCACCGCACATGTGCTAGGAGTGTGCACAAACCCAACTTTTGGGATTCGATTTGAATCAAATATCCAGCCTAGAGGGCTTTAATGAAGGGTTAGACAAGTTTATGGACAACAGACGTATCAATGGCTAGTAGAATGGGTGCCTAAGTACATCTTTCAGGCTGTGGGGACAAGCAGGATGCCTCTAAGACCATTTGCTGGGATTCGAGAGCAGGAGAAGGTTTGCCCTTGCCTCTGCTTGAGATGCCCATGAGCATTTGGCGGGCCACATTTGATGACAGGATGCTGGACTAGATGGGCTGTGGCCTGATCCAGCAGGGCTCCTCTTTGGTTCTTATGTTTCTAATCCAAAAATTCAAATCTATTCAGATGTTTAAAATTCAAATGTATTCATATTCAATTCGATTTGAATACATTTGAATCTGCCCATGCGAATTTTTGATCCGTATTTGCAAATACGAATGTCAACAGCATTCATATGTGCCTGTATGCATCCGTATGCATCCCATATGGATCCGTACAAATGCGTACGGATGCGGGAACGATGCATACAGGCAGTTATGCATCCGTACACATACTAATGTCCAAATAATTCGTGCGAATGATTAGAACATTTGAAATTCATTCGAATGTTTAAATTTGAAGTTACAGACAATCAATTCGAGATCGAATGTCCAAATTCAAATGAATTCGATCGAATTTTGAATGTTCTGCATGTTCACGCATATCCCTAATACCGGCAAGAACGAAAGATGGCACCCGCACACCCCTCCACATTCACAATAGGTGTCTGGACTGGTTGGGGGGAAGGCTAGTATGCTCTAACCATCCGCCAATGAGGATGCTCGGTCCATACCTGGACCAGTTTGTCCTTTGCTTCCCAGAGAAGGGAGGCAAAGGGCGAAAAGGTCCAACGAGTTTTCTTTCTTTCCTTCTTTCTTTCTTTAATCTTATGATGAGCTAGACAGCTGCAGGGGCAAAAATGGATAGAAATCATCTTTCTTGCTGTGGAAACCAGTAATGACAGCGATCAGTTTGGGCACAGCTGTGAAGACGTCTCCAATGAGTTGGAGGTGTAGAAGAAACTGCACACCTGTGTCTAATGCAAAAGAGCCTCTTCAAAGTTCCCCGTTACCTTAAGTAGCTTTGGATGGTCAGCTAGACGGAAGCGGATGCCAACGCACTCAGAACAACCATCTGTCTAGACACAGTCTTTCTACAGGAAGAAAGACATTGATTTAGGATTAGCCTTGTTTTTCATGGTGCTGTTCCGCCGTGCATACTAACTTAATGTATTCTCATCACAGAACTGTTTTCTCTCTCCTGGCACAGAATCCAGATGCAATCCCTGTCAAGGCATCTCCAAAGCTAAGGACATATAAAAATGAATCCATAAGATTCTGGTTTTAGGCTAAATGGCTCCCCAATAATAGACTTGAAGCTATTTTATGGGAAGCCAAGACTGAGAACAATTACTGCACTTCAAGCGCTGGTAAAGCACCTTACTGGGCCAGCAGCACTTGAAGTGTGGATGAGCAGGGCAGGCCAGAGTGTCATGGTAACTGGGGCAACATCTGGTGCACACTTGGACTTTGCCATTGTGAGCTCTGAAATGACAGAGATGGTGGTGGCCTGTGGATGGACATCACTTGTGAAAGCACACCTCCTAGTTTTACAGGGGGACCCATTTGGGTTGTGCACCAAATTCTGCCACTGAAATGAGGTTCCCTAGAGCTCCAAGCCTAGTTCCTAGACACTGGAGAACTTTCCTTCCTAGATATAAGAGAACCTGGAAGCCGGCTCTGAAGGTTCTGCAGTCTTTGGAGCAGGTATAGTGGTTGTCCTGGGACAGACTCCTGTGTGTTAAGTTTGTTCTGGCCAGTGGTGCTGTTCCTGAGCGTAGAAATGACCTGAGTCTTTTTTAGGGTTAATAAATAAATTGCCTAGTAACAATGTTGTTGATGTACTGTAGGGCCATGGTCACACCTATATAAGTCAGGATAGCCTAGTAATAATTTGAACTGAGCTGGTACCAGTTCTGTTCATACCTAGACCATAATAGGTCTTCCTCAGGCCATCCTCACTCTGGGCTGCATTGCTCACACCTTTCTCCATGAACTTTTGGCTCTCCACCCCTTTTGCTGTGTCAAATCTATCTCCTTTTCTTATTGAATGCTGTTGTGTCACTCAAGGGAGGAGAGGGAGTGTGTGTGTGGTTCTTTTTAAAGCCTGCTCCCCCACTTCCACACACCCCTTCCTCTTTCATGTGCTTTCTTCTTTGTGCGATTAATTTTTTAAAAATAATAATAATAAATTCGTGAAAAAACACTAGAGGAATTATACACATAAACTGAAGAGAAGGGGTGGTGCCTCATGAACTCTTTGTGTGGATGGGCTGAGTCCCCTGGAAAAGAAGACTCCGGTTAAAGCGGTCTAATGGGGACAAGCCAGCTTGGAAAATGAATAAAAATAACATAACGTGTCCTCAGGACAACCTGAAGTTGTCCTAAACTAAAGGTGTGACTAGGGCCTAGGAGTGGCAGAGAGACAGTGATTGACAAAGGAGCCTTTTCCTGCAAAACACTGGGTATGTATACCAAAGCAGAGAGGGAACATGGTTCCAAAAAGTGTTGATAAACAGCACACTCTGGTTCCAGATGTTTCTGATGTTTCTCTGCAACTGGCCTCTCCTGCATGTGTATCTTAAGAGTTCTGTACTGGGTTTGCTTTGGTGGAAAGCATCTAGAACATAAGAGAAGCCCTGCTAGATCAGGCCACAGCCCATCTAGTCCAGCATCCTGTTGCACACAGTGGCCCACCAAATGCTCATGGGCATCTCAAGCAGAGACAAGGACAAACCTATTCCTGCTCTTGAATCCCAGCAAATGGCCTTAGAAGTGCCCCAGTCCCCCCCCCCAGCCTGAAAGATGCACCTAGGCACTCATTCTAGTAGCCATTGATACATCTGTCATCCATAAATTTGTCTAACCCTACCTTAAAGCCATCTAGACTGGTAGCTGTTACCACCTTGTCCGATAACCCTCTGGGTGAAGAAATACTTCCCTTTGTCGGATCCGATTCTCCTATCCATCAGCTTCATAGATGGCCCCTGGTTCTAGTATTGTGTGATAGAGAAAATAAATTTTCTCTATCCACCTTTTCTATTCCATGCATAATTTTACATACGGTATATCTCTTCCAATCGCTGCCTCATGCCCTCCCCTGCTTTCCCATACCAGCTGGCATTCACCTCCATCTGCCTGTCCTAGAGCAGGCAGGCAGAGCTAGGGCAAAGGGGCAGGGCTTTTGATTCAGGGAGGATGTGGTTTGTGGACCAGACCAGGAGAGGGGCGCCCATGACTTGAGCCCACTGCCCCCCCCCAATCCCATCAAATCAAGTTTTGGCCTGCTATGGACCCACTGAAGCTTCATATCTTGCCACCCCGTTGATTTCTGCTTTCAGGGTTCCTCCTGCCAGGGTGTGTGTGTGTGCAGAACCACCTCCCTGCAATATGCCCCAAGAGCATTTTTAATCTCAGCAGAAATGCCTATTCATTTTTGCCAGCCTTTGGATTTTGAGTGAAACTTTTAATGTTCTGCTGCTTTCTCTCATTTTTGTAATTGGAGTCAGTCCTGCAGCTGCTTGTTATATTTACTTAATCGTTTTAGTGTTGTGATTTTGTATCTTAGCATATTTTAAACTGTAAGCTGCCCTGATAGGCCTCTGGGAAGATAAGTCTACAAATATTAATTCAACTAATAATAAGGAAAAGATCCATCTGGAAATGCAGTAGACCTTATGTGCTGCTCATTATATCCTGTAGAGGCAGAGTGGCGCACCTGCAAACGCACGCACACACATACACACAACTTTAAGAATAACAGGTATTTAAAATGTATTTAGGTTATAGTCCGAGGCCTATGAACTTCTGGGTAATCCTTGTCAAATTGCACGAGACTGAATTTTTAAGGATATTAGCTCCTTAGTTCAGGCATACCTAATTGCCCAATAGGGTATGCAAGAATACTGAAACATTCGAAATTCGATCAAATTCGAATGTTTCAAGTCACTTCTATGAATTATTTGGGCATCCGTATGCATTTGTACAGATACACACAGGATGAAAACGGGATACAGAGGCGATAAAAACGGAGACGTGTACGGATCCATACGGATCAGGGTGGATAAAAATCAATGATTTTTTTATTTAAATCGGATTTTTTTGATTTAAATCAGATTGTTTTAAAATAAAAGGCTTTTTGAGGAAAATATATTACCATCCAAAGGTTATTCCATCATGAAATAAAAATTAATTTTTTAATTATGTAGAATAAGGCTGTATATGTTTAATTTTTTAATTATGTAGAATAAGGCTGTATACATTTTTTGTTGTAATTAATCCATTCACAATGTCATGCTTTTCCAGAGGTCTTTGTAAGATTATTGGGCAGTTTCTCTGCCTATATTTAAGTTTTTCATGTGTAGGCTGGGCTGACAGTTTAAGTATCTTTATATTTATATATTGTTTAGTCAAATTAGTTAACAAACATGGATGTTTAAGCAAATAACATATGCTGCCATGTTACGGCTTCAGTCGAATAAATCTATTTAAATTGTTATTATTAAGGTAATGATTATTTTTCTCCTTCCTAAGTACAATAGAAAAGTTATGTCCAAATATGAATGATTAACCTATTAAACTGGGGATAAAAAAACTAATATGAAAAGTTGTTATTCTAAAAATCTTCATTTACTTGCATGTTAAAGTAGCAAGAATTAGTTTATGCAGAAATGATGATTTAAATCAAGCCTTACTGACTAGTGATTTAAATCGAATCCACCCTGATATGGACACATACGAATCTTGTCGACATTCGTATCTTCAAATACAAATCGAATATTCGTAGGAATAGATACAAATGTATTTGAATCGGTTCAAATTTGAATACATTCATTTGTCTCTATTTGTACGAGTTCAACCATTTGAATATTCTATTCGAATTGAATCCGGAAGTTGCATTTGTGCACGCCTCTATTGCCCAAAGCTCAGATAATAATGCGCAGAGAAATAAGCCCTTCCTGCACTAGACTGTATTCCAGATTATATCTTGGAAAAGGGACCTGTCATTTGCATGCATTTGCAAGATATGGCAGGTCCCCGTCCCCCCCAAGAGAATTATCAGCTCCTTAAAAATGAAAAAATGAATGAATTTTATTTACAGTCACAGACCAAAATCAGAAAATAAACATACATCAAAGTATCTTTAAAGAAGTTTAGCAATGTGAGTGACGAGATAGTGAAATTTAAAATACTCAAGCTATTTACTGTTTGGTCACCTCCGCAGTGAAGCAGGTGGGCGCCCAGGAGAGGGCCTTCTCAGTGATGGCCTCCCAGGCTGTGGAATAGTCTCCCCCTTGAGGTGCATCAGGCTCCCTCACTGTATAGGTTCAGGAGGACAATGAAGACGAACCTCTTTTACTCTGGCCTTCAGTTAAATGAGGACAGACTTCCCACTTGCAGGTGCTGTTGTTTTAATATATGCTTTTTAAAATATATTGAAATATATATTTATCATAGGCTGTTTTAATATATTTGATTTTAAATGTTGTTACCCTCCCTGAGACCTTTGGGCGTAGGGTGGGATAGAAATGTAAATAAATAAATAAACAGCCTGATAAAGAAATTTAAAATAGTGTAAAAGTGACATTTAAAATACAATGCTTATTTTTCTGTGATTTGCTATACTTTCCTCCGTGAAGACGGTGGGGGTCGAACTTCTGACCCTCCGCTTTCTAGATGACTGCTCAACTGCTAAACCACAACCACGGAATGGGGTTCCAAGAGATTGCTTTAAAGCTGGAGGTTCACTCACCTGGAAGTATTACTGAAAAGCCTTCTTCTCCAGAGCTATTTCCTCCCTGCAAATCTGGGGATGTGTAGCATGAAAGAACATTTTTCAGCAGAGCTTCCGGGTTAATGGCCTTCCTGTTACGATCAGCAGTAACTACGCCGCATATGGCAACCTCCCAGCGTTCATTCCAAATCAGCGGGCAAAGGACTTTTGTGCAATGCCTGCCATGGTGTCTGTCCTCCTTTTATTTTGCCCAAGTGCATTTGCTCCCCTGATTTTGTGCCGATGAGTTGTATTTACACCTTCAGGGTCAAGTCTCCTCCTGGGATGTTGCCCCGTGTCTTCTACTGTAGAAGAAGACACGGAGCTCTTTCCCAAGAGCTCTTTTCCATTTCAGGTTCAGGAGATGCTTCGCCTGTCCTTCAAACAACTTCTACAAAGGCATTTTGCATACTATTTAAAATGCAATATATACTATCTATCCTGGGAATAAAGCAGCCTCCTCTCTGTTTGACAACCTAATGGTCTCAATCAGTAAAGGCAGGCAGATGATGGTAAGAGCTGCAGCCCAAAATTGTTTGCGGCCCAAAAGCCTGCTAAAGGTGTGGATAGGTAACATCTTGGGATATTTCCAGCCTGGTGGCCACTTCTTCCCTCCTCTCACTTTTCCAGCTCTTCTTCAATCAAATTAAGAGAAGCTGGTTTTTCCCTGAGTGTGAAGACCAGAGTTCGGAATGGTTCTCTTTTTGATCCTTAGTCAAAGAGACTGTCTTTGGCTAAAGACAGTAGGATCTGGAGCCCCCAAAAGAGGTCATTCCACATTTCCTGTTGCAATGGGATAACACAAAGTCTGTTCCCCCTTGGGGTCTTCTCTTCCACATGCTAGAATGGAAGAGAGAGGACCCTCCTCCTCTCCGGTCCATCCACATTGGGATGGAGTGAGGCCCAGTCTAGGTGGCCAAAACGGACACCAATAGGCCTGTTTTTACAAGTCTACCAGTATTCCAGGGTGTGGAAGGATGCATTATTGCCTGTTCCAGTTTAACAAGGGGATGCATTTTGGTGGCAAAATTTCATGGGAACTCAAGGGGAACTGAGAGTAAGAATTTAAGTTCCTAATGCTTGGAGAACCCACTTGGAGATCATACAATCTTTGGAGCCAGTCCAAAGGGCTCTCTCAGGACAGCCTTCTGAATGTGGAAGGCTTATCCCAGGACCACGGAGCTCCAGACTGGCTCAGCCTTGCTGGACCAGACTAAGGCTGGCCAAAAGTTCTGTCCGTCCATCCATCCATCCATCCTCCCTCTGCTTTTCCTTCAAACAGTGCCAGGGGGTGCACACCACTTGTTCCCATTCATTTTATCCTCCTAACACCCCAGTGGATTAGGCGTATATGACCTAAGGTTTCCCAATGAAGTGTGGGGACTCAAACCTAGGGATTCCTCGACTGATGCTCTGAATCATGTTGGCCCTCATACTCTAAGTAGACCTTGAAGTTAAATGAAACAATCCTATGTCAGAGGTGATCTCCAGTAGCTTGCTGCCTATCAGTCACAACAGCAGTGTGCCTGCTAATCTCTGTACTGATAGACAATTCAGCGATGAACGGAAGCATGACAAAGCCAGTGACTGGCCACAAAGAAAAGGAAGGGGAGAAGAAAGTGAAGAAAAGAAGAGGGTGGAGAAAGAAAAAGACCAAGGGTGAATTAGTCAAACTCCAGGCTGCATTCACATGCAGTAATGAAAAGCACCCCCTGAGGTGGTTTGGAGGTGACTTAGAGAAGGTTTGCAAATGAAAATGTTCACAATCCCATCTGCCTGTCTTCCCATAAACATTCTAGGCTAGAGAAGATGGATTAGAGATGGGATAAGTACACAGGGACCACATGTTCCTGTCTTTAAGAAGCTTCCCCTGCACATGGAAATTAGGATTGAGGATACAGCCATCTCTCAAAAAGTTGAGAGATATGAACCTATGAGTTTCACCCATCTGTGGGAAGCATACATGATCCTTCCTCCTTATTCATCAAGCAACATCTAAAAATACGAGCACTAGAGATATACATGAACTGAACCACATGAGCCATGAATGTGTATCAGACTTTCAACAGCCCAAAACCATTCACAGTTTTGAACCAAACGATTTGAACCAACCATTCAACAAATTTTGTACATGAATCGAATGTTACGACATTTGTACATGAATTGAATGCTACGACATTTGTACATAACATTTGTATGAATAGTTTGGACATTCATTAAGCTGGGGAGGTGGGAAAGCCACTGCACTAGTCACATCTGCAACAGATCCAGATTGCTTTCGACAAGGATTGACTGCAGATTCAAAGTGGATTCAGGTCAGATTTGATGCTTTCAGAGTGCGGATATGTTATGGACATGTATCGGATACATATGTGTCCATGTTGAATACGTACCGGATATTCGTACGAATACATTTGTATCAAATAGAATCCTACCACGTTTGAAGGGGATCTATTTGAACGAATACGGATTTTCTAACATTCGATTTGCTACGAATTAAATGTCAAGAAACCCATTTGCGTGCATTCCTACAAGGGAGTTATTGGGGCAAAGTTCCACAGAATTTGAGCTGAAGCCGATCAGACTGGTTGCCGCATCTGAAAATGGAGGGAGCTGATAACATGCAACCATTTAAACTGATCTGGAAAGATATTTCTAAATAGATGGCTAACATAAGGATGGTGTTTAAGGCCCCTAAATTAAGATTAAAAAAAAAGGGTACAGGTGACCAAGTAGAAGAGGACACTTAGATTAACATGTTGTTGTTTTTATTTTGCTTGTATATTCTTTATGATTTGTATGGTTTGTGTACGTGGTTGTTGTTCAATGTTTGTTTACTTACTTATAGAAAACAATGTATATATTTTTTAAAAGATTGGCTGCCACAAGATTTTCAGGCACATGGAGAGCTTTTAAATGGTATAGAAAAAGCTTCTTTCCGGGCCAGCAGGCTCAGCCCTTGTTCTCCTGGGCACAACAAACCCTCAAAATAAATAAATTATGCAGCTGTCTTGCTGCTAAAAGACCTCCTAGAGAACTTAAAACACCACCGAAAAGGCCTCGTTCTGAACTAGGAGGCTCGCCTTGATGCCCCAGGAACAAAGAAACTCTAAGTAGATTACTCAGCTATCTCGCTGCTAGCTTTTATTCCTAAGCCAAACTGTTGCAACAGGCAAAATAAGCAGGTAGCAGTAGGGATGTGCACAAATATTAGAAAATTCAAAAATCCGACTCAAATCCAACGAATATTGACATGAAAAACCAAATTTGCACATTTGGACAAATTTCAGATTTTGGAAAATCCGACAGGGATATTCAAATAATTTGAATGAACTGATTTGTATATATCGTATATGAATCTGCATGAAAACTATACAAATTTCCACTTAGAATATGGGATGAAAACGGGATAAAAATTGGATCCATAAGGAAATGTGCAAATCCACAAAATGGATACAAGTGTTGTTGACATTTGCATTTTTGAGTTTGAATTGGATTTTTGAAAATCCAGATTTTTTATATTCGAATTGAATCAAATGTTTGGATATTTGATTCAATTTGAATTTGAATGCAAAAAATACACTCGTGCACACCCCTAGGTAGGAGAAGCAAATCAGAGACAGCAGTAGAAGAGACCAGAGAACCACCTGGCACCCACCCCTAAGCTAATACCCCCACCACTCCTCCCAACCAAATCCCTAAACAAAAGAAATGGCAAATAAGGGAGAGAAAGAGAATAGAAAGAGAGAGCAATTAGACGACACTTCAAAGGTACAGATCGAAGTCAAGCCACAGAGAGAGTGTTATGCTAAAGCAGAGAATCCAGCCAACAGGCACCATCTTTGACACAGGAAACTCACAAACTTTCAGACAACTCCAAAGATTTTAACGTGAGGAAAACAAATAAATGGACCCTGGTTGTCCTTTTATATACTCTCCTTCCCTCCCTTGAGCTCCCCCACCCCTCCCTCCTGGTTCTCAAAACAGCCAACGACACCCCAGTTTCCCTGGCACAAAGACATTACGAAACCAAAGTAGCCGACAATCTTTACACAAGCAATCATTGGAATTTAAGAACCACCCAACTGTAAAAGGCAATACAGTAATCAATAGGTGAAGATCTGTCAAACGGCTCAATAAAACAACAGTTAACAGATTTCAGACAATAAAAATTAAAGAAAATATAAACATAAGTGAGAATAAAGATACAATTTTAAAACAAAATTGCTTACAGAAAACTTAAGTCTATAGTAAGCAGCGATAAGGAAAAGATAAGGAACCAGCAATCTTAATAATAATTATACTTTCAAATTCGGAAAAACAGACATTATACTATTATTTAAAAAGGAAGACAGAAAATGGTCCTTAGGCCTCATAGATAAATTGATTGTCTCTGATGAAAATAAAGGCAACCAACAAAAATGAATGGAATCCTTTTGCTCCTGTAAACCCAATACCCTATTCAGTTTTTAACTGTTTTAAGAACAGCTGAATTGGTCTGAAAATGGGCCTCCTCTTTCTCATTCCCCCATCTTCTAAAATGGCAACGCGTCTTACAGTGACTGTAAATAAGGATGGGTATGAATGGGGTTTTTTTGCATTGGATTTGAATGTAAGAAAATTCATATTCATTTGAATAGATCCCCTTCGAATGTGGTAGGATTCTATTTATTACAAATGTATTCATATGAATTCCTACAAATATCTGATACAAACACATATGTATCCAATACGTATCCAATACAAACACACAAGTATGAGATACAGATCTAATATGTATCCAATACATATCCTGTAATATATCCTCTCTGAAAGTGTCAAATCCGCCTTGAATCCACTTTGAATCTGCTATCAAACTGTGTTGAAATCACTTTGGATCTGTTGCAGATGTGACTGGTGCAGCTACTTTCCCACCTCCCCGGTTCACAAATGTTCCAGAGCGCCATATATATGTTCTAAAACATTTGTATTCATACGAACGTCAATATACGAATGTTGTAACATTTGATTCATGTATGAACGTCCAAATTTGTATGAATTCATATGAATAACGAATGTTAGGAATATTCATTCACATCCCTACCTAACCCCCCCCCCAAAAAAAAGATTGGTATTTGTTTTATTTTTTACAGTGCTGTAATTCAGGGGTGCACGGGATCTACATTCAGACCAACATGGGCGTTTCCAGACTACTTCCAAATCTCCCACTAAATCTATAATCTTTTCCCTGGCTCCGCACAGACGTGAAGATGCGTATGAATGAATGAATTTCTGCAATCTTTCCATTGATTAAATGTACACATTTTGTGGATACAGTATACAGGAGTGTTTATGCATTCATTTTTCATTCATTAAAAAAAAAAAAAGGCAGAGAGACTCCCAATGAATGGAAATTTATTATACAGTAGTCTCTCATTATTCTCTTGGGCTAGATTCCTAGAAAATCTTGTGAATACATATGTAAATCACCAACACTATATTAAATCACCATGCTGATAGGAAAAGGAGGAAATGGAGAACGTTTTCAGCTGAAAACTCCATGGGGGGTGGGATGAAGAAAGAGGTGCAGCCTGCTTCTAGTGCTTTAAAGGGGGGGGGGCACCCAGGAGAGGGCCTTCTGCATGACGGCCCCTAAGCTATGGAATAGTCTCCCCCTTGAGGTGCGTCAATCACTTTCACTGTTCACTTTTAGGAAGGCAGTGAAAACGCTCCTCTTTGCCCTAGCCTTTGGTTAAATGGGGATATACTTTTCCCTTCCCACCTGCAGATCCTACTGTTTTAATACATACTGTTATTGTTTTAATGATATTTGGTTTTTAGATGTTGTTACCTGCCTGGAGACCTCCAGATATAAGGCGGGAAAAATGTAAATATGGAAGTAAGTAAGTAAGTAAGTAAGTAAGGAAGGAAGGAAGGAAGGAAGGAAGGAAGGGAGGGAGGGAGGGAGGGAGGGAGGGAGGGAGGAAGGGAGGAAGGAGGGAGGGAGGAAGGAAGGAAGTTCAGAAGAGTTACTGCCAAATAGATCCTACTAACTTCCAAGTATCTTAAATTTTCTCAAAGAAAAGTCAATATCAGCAGCAACAGAACTCACAACTTCAATAGCAAGGTAACTGAAGAGCAAAATTGGCAGTTTTCAAAAGTTCCAGCATGGTCAGAATTATTTTATTTATTTTAAAAAACATATTTTTATCCCGCCCCATATCCTAAGATCTCTGGGCGGCTTACAGTAAAAACCCATACACAAACAAAACACTAAATACATACCCCACTAAAACTGTATTAAACAGCACAGTTCGTTAAAAGTAAAAGTTAAATACGGATATGTATGGGACAAAAACAGGATGCATGTGGGATAAGAACAGGATGTGTATGGATGTGTATGGAGATCTCAACCACGAGTGATGTCCTACTCGTATTTTCAATGAGCAAGCCATTTTCCACTCATACGAAGCTGCGGCAGGAGTGACTGTGATAGGAACCGGCCATAAGAGATGAGTGGCTACTTTATGCCGCTGCAGCCACTGATACACGAAATCCTTGGCTATTAAAACCACAAAGAACGAGGAACGGCTGGACCTGGAACCCCGAAGAGCACAAATCCCTAAGATCTACTGAAGTCCAGGGAACCGTCCCAATCTCTTCCATTTCCACTCTCCCAAGCCTACCTCTTCCTTCCTAACAGAATTCATGCTCGCGATGCCTTTGAGCTTTAATCTCCCGGTCCGTCCCGCATTTTGCTCAAGAAGGCAAACTCTTGCTACATTCACAGGCATGGGACCCTCTAAGCCTGCCAACCACCCCACGCCATCTGCTGGGCTCTCGGCCACCCCTGGGCTTCCAACAGCTGCCCAGTGGAGGCTGCCATTTTCCTGGCGGGGACTCTAGGCCAAGGGGAAGCGCTGAACCCTACTTGCCTCTTTTGATAAATCTGCTGCTCTGTTAATAGCTGTCTTGGCTAGTGGGAAGCCGACACTGGGCTGGGGGATTTGCTAGCGCTGAGGAAGAGAAATGTTGCAGGGATTGCCTGGATCCTTCCTGCCCTAGGGAAGCAGTTGGACGGAGGCAGGAGAGGAAGGAAGAGGAAGGGCTGGCCATGCACTTTCATTCCTGTTGCCCAGTTATGCTGTCCTCAGTAGGGATGCACCCTAATGTTCTAAACATTCGAAATTTGGTCAAATTTGATTGAATGTGGACATTCGAATTTGAATAGAATGCCATCACATTCAAATTAAACATTCAAACAAATTACAAATGTTCCAAAACATCTGTTCAAATGATTCAAAACATTTGAACGTACAGATACGTACGCATGACATATGTATCTGTACAAATCTCATACGTTTCTGTACGCATTTGGGCTAATAGTAGGGGACAAAAATGGGGTGAATACGGGGATAAAACGGGATGCGTACACAATGCATACACATACGTATGTTGTCGACATTCACATCTTCAGATTCGAATCTAACATTCAAACGAGTAGATTTGAATGTATTCGGTTCGGATCGGATTTTGATGCATTTGGGTTCTGAACATTCAAATCGAATCAAGTGTTTGGATATTCAAATCGACTCAAATTCAAATACAAACAACAACAACAACATTTGTGCACATCCCTGGCCCCCAGCGCCAACCTTTTGGAGTGGCTGCTCTGTGTGGAAGGATGCTTACATATATGGATGCCCCTGTGTTAAGATGATGGCAAAGGGAGAATTCAGCTAGAGTAGTAGACAGAGATGGGGCAAGCTGGTTTCGATTCAGACTGGCTCGAATCAGACAGGGGGTGTTCAAAAAGTCTGAGTTCAAACCAAACTCTGAACAGAGTTCAAATGCAAACTGAACCAAGGGATGTGCTAAGAAATCTGTTGAACACAACCTTGTTCGACTGAGGTTCAAAGGGGTCCAAACCAAACCAAACACCTTGTTGTTCAAACAAAAGAAGTCTGAATTCGAACCAAACACACATCCAAATGCTTGTGTATGGCTCTAGTGGCAGAGTAAAAAAGGCACAAAATAGCAGCACTAACAAAGTCTTTGGGTACAGGGGACAACATGACCCGTCGCTGAACAGATCTGGAGGGGAGGCCCTCCTGGTTGTCCCAACACCTTCAGCAGCAAAAGGGGTGGGTACCCAGGAGAGGGCCTTCTCAGTCATGGCCCCTAGGCTATGGAATAGTCTCCCCTTGGAGGTGTGTCTATCACCTTCATCGTATATGTTTAGGAAGGCAGTGAAGAAGTACCTCTTTGCCTTGGACTTTGGTTAAATGGGGATATACTTTTCTCTTCCCACTGGCAGATGCTGTAATTGTTTTAATGTTTTAATGACTTTTAACGATCTTTCATTTTAGATACTGTTAATAAATAAATAAATAAATAAAATAGAAATAAATAATAAAAAACTGCACAGCAAGGGGCAAGCTATACTACCTGATACTGGCAGAGAGAATAATGTTGGAGAAACCAAAGCCCACTTTGTTGGCTGTTTACGGACATCACTAGTCCTACAGTCTACAGTAGTATCTGCTAAATACTTCAGTCATTTAAGAGCATAAAACTCCCTCCACTTCCAATCACTATAGGCAACACAACCTATTTGGTTGCGGCAGTAACAGCACATGGGTTGCTCTCCTGATGGGCTGCACTATTTTAGGTTATGGATGGGGAAAGAGGCTGTTTTGAACAGTAAAAGCTGCAGAAACAAAAACACTTCTCTGTGGCATGAATGATAATCTGGACAAGGAAGGATTAGACTAAAACATATTATTATATAGTTGACCTTCCTGCGCAAGGAACCTTTTCCCGCATAAGGAACCACTCCAATATTGAGCCTCTGCATACACCCTCAGATCACTTTGTCGGATCTCATTAAGCCCAGTCGGTCCCAATTCATACTTGGATGGGAGACTATCAGGAAATCTCAGGACTACAGGTGCGCATGAATACAATTTTTGACATTCAATTTGATTTCAATCGAATATTTGAATGTGCAAATTCATACGAACAGAGAAAAAATGAATGTATTAAAATTCGAACCGATTCAAATACATTAATATCTATTCATACAGATATTCAATATGAATTTGATTATTTGAATGTCGACAACATTCATATGTATCTGTATTCATCCCGTTTTTATCCCGTACAGATCCATACGGATGTCCAAATTATTCAAACAAATTATTCAAAATATTTCAATATTATAATATTTGAATATTAAAAAATGAATTTGATCAAATAATGAATATTTTGAATATTCTTGCCCTCAGGACTCCAGGCTAAAGAGGGCAGTAAAACAGAAACGAATTAAAACAGGAAAGAAAGAAAGAAAAAAGGTCAGAGGAAAACACTTCCATACGGTTGTCAAGTAAATTGCATGGTTCTATCTGTCCAGCAGATCCAGGAGCCAAAACTTTACCATGTTGGGGGGGGGAGCGACCCTCACCCCCAGATATTGTTAAAGAACATCCCCTGTGCAAACTCAACCACCAGACGCAACTGTGTTGAATATGGGGAATCATGAGAAAGGAAGCTTTCCAGATGCATTCTCAGAGTTTTTGCGCAAACGTTGTCTGATAAAAATTTGCAAATTGGGTAGAAACAGCAGGACAATGATGTAAAACAGACAAAAGACAAACAAGTCCATGATGTCCTAAGGAGTCCAATTATGGAAGGACGTTTGCATCTGTCACGTAAGAACACCTATTTGTAAAGATACTAGGAGACATAGGTAGTGCATTTAAAAAATGCAAATGCCATCTTTTCTTTAAAAAGCTGTGGACTAAATGCATTAATCTCTTCCCCTTCACTTCGTCCTTACAACAGTCCTGTAAGGTAGGCTGGTCAGAGTAGTAATGACTGGCCCGAGGTCACCAGGGCACTTCCATGGCCAAGTGGGGATTTGAACTCAGACCTGCCAAAGCTCAGCAGTAGACTGACTCTGCAATGTATGCCCTGGTGGCCCTTAAAACAAGTTAGAGAATGATCTGTTTTGTTCACAATTACAGACTTTGAGAAGGGCGACAGTCCGCCGTTCTTGCTGTTCTCCCAAATTAAACTATTCTGAGTGTGGAACAGGCAGTGGATCTGCATTAAGTACATGATAGAATGTGCCCATAGGCACAGAATGGGGCCTGGTTGACACACACGGTTCACCAATACAGATGAGATTGCTCCGAGTCCCAAAGGGGCTGTCCACACAATTCCACCATAAAACAATCGTATGTACATGCACAAACTACAAATGAAGATTTTTCACAGGCCTATCTGCATTCTACCACCACCCCAAAATTGGCTAAGCCCTTCCCGGAGCAACCCAGCTGTGTTCTGCAATCCACAATTTGACTGGGAGAGGCTGGCTGCCTCCCGGAAAGCAGCATCTGCACCATCTTCCGGGTGTAGCGCAGCGAGCAGGTGGGCAACCCAGGCAGTGTGACCATAGCCGTGCGGTTATGTGCAGCATCCAGATTGCCCTGGCAACATCTAAGCATGTGCCAGATGTTGCCTCAGTTGTTGCCATGACAATCTCCTCCGCCCTGCCTGGCTGTTCACACTTCAAAGTGCGGCTGGCCTGGTATGGGGCTTTTCCAGCACTAGAAGTGCAGAGAACCGCCACTGCGCCGCTACCTTTCCTTATCACACCTATTAGTCAGGTAAGTTTCACTCTGGTAAAAGACAAAGACCTGTCACCTCCCAATAATGTTGAAGGATAAAGAAACAACACATATTTGGAAATTTTAACAAATATAGTGAGAATGATTGATACTTGGTGAGCCAGTTTGGTCTAGTGGTTAAGGAATACCGGGTTTGATTCCTCTCTCCTCCATGAAGCCAGCTGGGTTGTCTTGGATGAGTCACAGCTCCATTCTCGGGTATGGGGCGGCATATAAATGTAAATATAAATAAATAAATTCTGAGGTCTCACAGCCCCACCTACCTCCCAGGGTGTTCTGTGGTGGGGAGAAGAATAGCAAGCTTTGCCAGCCGCTTTGAGTCTCCTAAAATGGGTAAGAAAAGCAGGGTAGAAAAGGGTGTTTTCCCACTTAACACTAGAGTACCCATTAAGGGTCCTTAATGGGTACTCTAGTGCTAGTGGGAAAACACCCAAAGCCAACTCTTCTTCTTTTTCTGTCAACCTCAAGGGAACTGCATCTACTACCTTAAGAATCCCTGGTCTAAATGGCACTGAAGACATTAGTGCCAAAAGAACTTCAAAAGACATGGAAGGAAATGGTTCCTTCGAAGCTGCTGGAAAATGGTTTGCAGGAGCTTGCTCCACAAGACATGTTACAGATGGTGGCACATTTGGGAGGAGATGGTGGCAGCCATCTTGGGGATCAGCATTTGCCCGTCAAGATAGGAGGAACTGGTGTAGATTCTGATGCTTCTCTCTCACAGAAGTTTTGCCTATTTTCTTCTCAAATGAAAAGGTGAGAAATGGAGTGGGGGGTGTCAAGGACAGACCATCACTTCCTGCCCACCCTTCTCCCAGTCCCTCTTTCCCTTGTAGCAAAGTGAGGGCCACTGCTGAAGGATGGTTGAAACTGTGTCATTTTGAAGGCAACTGCAACATCTCAATAGAGGTGGCCCAGGTAGCTTTCCTGTTCCTCCGTGTAGGTGAACCCAAAGATAAAAGGCCAAGATAGCTGTGTTAGCTGAGGCAGCTGGGAACTGTCATCCAAAACATCCAGAAAAGGGAGAGTGTTCAAGACCCCCTATGAAATGGTGGTCAGGAACTCAGCTGCTGGGACACCTGGGCTGCATCCACATGTTAGCTACTTATTCCACTATATTTGGATATTCCAGAATAAAACATGGATATCCCAAAGGCTTGTGTCACCACAGCCAACTTGACATAATAGTCAAATGAGGGGGATTTGCATTTCTATTAAATCAGTGGCTCTCAAAGGTTTGGCAATGATGCCTACATCCTTGGACTAGAAGTATTTTGCACTCCTACTTTTATCATGGCCCTGGTCACACCTACATGAGACAGGACGTCCTATTCATAATTCGAACTGAGGTCATACCAGTCCTGTTCACACCTAGATCGTCCTCAGGCCATCCTCACTTTGGGCTGAATTGCACACCTTTCTTCATGATTGACCTGAGCCTCCTCCATGAAACTCTTGGCTCTCCACCCCTTTTGCTGCATCAAATCTACCTCCTTTCTTATTGGATGCCATTGTGTCACTCAAGGGAGGCGAGGGGGCGGTTCTTTTTTAAGCCTGCACCCCCACCTCCACACACCCCTTCCTTTTTTCTTCTCTCTGTGTTTAATTAGAAATAATAATAAATTTGCCTAGACACATTAGAGAGAGGAATCATACACATAAACTGAGAAGTGAAGGAAAGGGGCCTCACGAACTCCGCATGTGCACACCGGCCGAAAGGAAAGACTGGACCCCCCCACCACAGCATGGTTCAGCCTCCTTTAGCCCGTCCCTCCGCTCACACTCAAGGAAGCAAATATGGCCTGGGATGCTAGGGCAGGCGGAGTCCTCTGGAAAAGAGGACTCCAGTTAGAATGATCTAACGGGGATACGCTGCCTTGGAAAAGGAGCTGAATAAAAATAACGTGAGTAACGTGATCTCAAGAGGACCTGAACTCGTCCTAAACTAAAGGTGTGACCAGGGCCTTAGAGCTCTTGTCCCTGCAAATTAAAAATAGTAGCACACTAGTACTGCTGTTCCTAAACCAGGGTCATGCTGTATCCATGCTGCACACTAACCCAGTGAGAACACAAATGGGGAATTTTGTTTCTCAGCTGGGATGCTAACAGCTGGAGGGTGTGTGTTTGTCGTTCATTGAAAACCTTTTATCATCCACCCCCAAGCTATGTGGGGAGAAACGGTCGTGAACCCGCTGAATTGGTCTCTCGCCTTGTTGCCACATTGGCGACAGGAAATTTTGTGCTGCTTAAAAAGTAAAGCTATGTGAAGTTTTCCTAACTGGCACTGGATGAGGTATATCCTTGGAACACTGAATAGGTAAACAAGGGCAAACAGCACACAAGGAATCTGTCTCCACGCCCTGTTGCCCTCAAAGAGGGAGAGAAACGTGATCCAGGGCTGCTGCTTCTCCATCATCTCAGCGATGATTTGGTTGAGTCATGGTTAATGCTTTCTCCATTCTGCTTTGCAGCCTCGGGAAGACAGAGTGAAAAAGGAAAGGAGGGAGGGAGAGAGGATGGAATGGACAAAGGAGGGAGGCAGACAGGGAGAGAGGGAGGGAGGAGCCATATTAGCACCCGGCCATGGAACGGAAGAGAAAGTTGCTACCCAAACTAATTAAATTAACTGAATAATTAAAAATAAAAATGGAGTAAAATAATACAGCAATCCATCTTGTCTTCGAGCTCTTACGGCTGGTGTCCTCCCTGTGATACGCTTATCATCAAGTCAAGGGCACGAGAATAGCATGGCCAGGCTGGACCAAGGGTGGAAAACTTATTGCTCTTATGTTTTGTCATTCATCTCATGTTCCCAGCAGACCCGGGTGGCACAACCCATGGCCAAAGATGGCAGGAACTGCAGCACGACAATGCTTGTTAACATCCATCCATGAGCCTCTTCTGGTCTTGGTCAAGGTCTGGCCATTCCATCTCCTAGGCTAACGGTGTACAATTGTATCCCTCCAGTTGTTCCTGAACTACAACTCCCAGTGTTCACCAGCAGAGAATGCTGATAGCTGAATGCTGGGAGACTGTGGTCCAGCATGTCATCCTAAGCATCCTGGTTGCCATGAAAATAGCCCTCCTCTTTCACTTGCAGTCAACGTGCAGCATTTCCAAGGTAAATTATCTTTGGAATGGAAGGTCCTATGCTTGGCCCTCCCAACTGAGATGGAAATAGGCAAATATACCATGAATCCACATAGTCTCCTTAAAAAGAAAAAGAAAAAGCTACACCCACCAGGCAGAATGGGGAGAAAACAGTTACAAATCTCCTTCCTTTCAGCAATCCACACACATATTTTTAAAAAGCAACTCAAATGCATCTTAGGGTGATAGCATGTGGGCACTAGCATTCTCATGCCAACACTAATCCATATTAAAGATCAGAGAATGCCTTTCGGAGCTGCATTATCTGGCCTTTAAGAGGCATTAGAAAGTGGATGCTGCCACCACTAAGATTGCTTCCAGATTGTAATCTAAACAAGACACACCATTGTCTTCCATTGGCTGCCATCAGACACAAACAGCAAACCCTACTTACCTGTGTGTCTGGTGAGCAGCAGGTGGGATTACCCCAATAGGGATGACCGGAAGCCAGGCAAATGACCACTCCCTTTCTTTTGCTATTTCTTATACTCTTGGCTGGCTTCCAGTAGTCTCTCTGAAACCAGTCACATATGCTGCTCGCCAAACACGCAGGTAAGTGGGGCTATTGCAAGAAACCCAGCCCCGTTGCTGGATTTCCTGCAAAACATTGCAATGCACATTTTATGCACTGCAGTTGGTACTACATTGGGAGCATCTTGGATAAGCCCAATATTCCTGATGTATGCCCAGGGGACTACATGAGTTTTTCATCATGTCTGCATACAGTCTAAAGGTAAGGTGTTCAGGAACCCTCTCTACCTGTCACCATTCACTGCACTAAGAGAAACACACATCTCTTGGCTGATTTGTACTCTACGGCTCTTTCAGAGAGTATTTCGGAATAGGGACCTGCCACTGAGCTGCCAGTGCAGACTATGGCAGGTCCCATCCCAGGGTCTACTGTACAAGCATGACAATGGCAAGTCCCTACTTGGAGATGTAAGCCAGAATAAGGCCCAGTGCAGAAAGAAGAATCAGAATCACAGAGTTTTAGAGTTGGAAGGGACCCCCAGGGTCATCAAGTCCAACGCTCTTCTCAATGCAGGATTTCCTAAACCATCCCAGACAGATGTAGGTCCAGCCTCTGCTTGGAGACCTCCAGTGAAGGAGAACCCACTACCTCCCGTGGGAACCTATTCCACTGACTGATCGCCCTCACTGTCAGTTTTTCCTAATATCTAATCTGTATTGACTCCCTTGAAGTGTCATTCCGTTGTTTCTAGTCCTCCCATCTTGTGCAAGTGTGAATAGGGACGATCCCTCTGCAATGTGACGGCCCTTCAGATAATTGAAGACCTCAGTCATGTCTCCTCTCAGACTTCTGCAGGCAAAACATTCCTAGATCCTTCAGCCATTCCTCACAGGACATGGTTTCCAGACTACTAACCATTTTGGTACCACTGAAGGAGGAGGAGGAGGAGGAGGAGGAGGAGGAGGAGGAGGAGGAGAAGAAGAAAGTGGCGGAAAAACCTTCTGTCATTCTCCCTACAACAAACAGTTTGTGAGGTAGGTGGGGCTATGAGAGTTCAGAAAGAGAGCTGTGACTAGCCCAAGGCCACCCAGCTGGCTTCATGGAGGAGAGCGGAATCAAACCCAGTATTCGTAGATAAGAGTCTGGCTCCTCAACCACTAGACCAAACTGCCTGAAGAATCATTCCTGTCCATCACCTGATTAGGTTTAAAGTTTAATTTCCTTTGGTGGACCACGGAAGACCTTTAAGGAGTTATGAAATCCAGACTTGGGCCTACACAAGCATCTAAAGTTTGAAAGGCAGAGAAATCTGTAGTCTAAGAAATGTTTGACAACCTTTAAGAGGTTATGGACCATGCAACTCCAGGGCTTGCTGGCATGTGGTTCTCCAGGGTGATACTTGGATTTCTGGAAATAATGGTCTGGAAAGGGCCAACATGTTGACATGGAAGAGAAACGTCCTTCGCATTACATCTTAGCATTCTTTTCGAGAACTTCTGTACATCACCAGCTGTATCAGGACCCAGGATTAATTCAGGCAAAGACCTCCAGGAAAGCAGATCTAGAACACACAAAGGTTCTTCCTTTTTCCTTTTTAAAGAGCGTCTTGCTCCTTGCTGGCTCCCAAAATTGGCGGATGCTCCAAAACTGGAACATGCTATCCAGAATGCAGCGGAGACAGAGGCCAGCAGGAAAATGGGCGAAGGAGGCAAGATAATACGGATTGGCAGCATAGGAAACCACCCCATCTCTGCTCCATCTCGTTGCCACACGCGCAGGTGGACTCCAAACTCCAAAACTCCTCTCTCCCAGCAATCCTTTCCACCTTTCCACCTGGCCTGGCATGCCAACAAAACCACATTTCCCTGGCCAGTTCATTTCTTCCCCACCTTCTCTCTCTGCCTCTCATCGTGGCTCTCCCCTCCTCCCATGCCACCCCAGCGTGGAGAGCGGAGAAGGAGGCCCTTTCTGCACCAGGACGTATTCTCTGGATTATATCCGCATGCTAGTGAAGAGGAATGCTTGCCACAGTCTGATGGCAGGTCCTTATCCCGGGATACAATCCAGAATAAGGCCCAGTGCAGAAAGGGCGTCAGAGGGATCATCTGGGTTCCCTTTCCCGGGAAAGCGCGGCGGCCTGGCCAGCCCTGGATCCCGATGTGGGATGCAACCCATCCATGCCATTCCCGTTGGCACTTCTGTACTGGTCGTGCCGGCCACACCCACACGCAGGGGCCTGGCTGCTCTCCTGGGTTACCCCAGCTACAAGGACGCTCCCCCTGGCTTCTTCTCCCCCAAAAGCCGAAGGTGGCCGGCCAGCTTGGCCTTCCTCCCCCCATCACTCCCCAATTCCACAGAGGCACCACCAGAGAGAAAAAGGAAAAGACCTCAGAGGGCACCATCTCCTGCCCAGGAAGCAGCGACTCCCTTAGCGGAGAGCCTCAGAAGAGAGCCCAGCCAGGCGTCGCCCGATGGTCCTTGCCAAGAGAAGCATCACGGCCTCCTATGTGCTGTATATGCATATATAGGCTAACGTCGCTCTCCCGTTATAAACACGCGCTGTCTCATGCGCCCCGACCACATAGCCAGCTCCACCCCGGGAGACACACAGCATCCAGGCAGGGCTCCATCCCCAGCCCTCACCAGCCAATGCTGTTCCAAGCGTTGGGCACACGGTCCTTCCTTCCTTCCTTCCCCTCCCCAGAAAGAGCCTCCAGGGGCCCCCACCCACTCACACCACCCTTGTCTGTTCGGCCATTCCCATTCTCCTTGCCTCCCCCCTCCCCCCCGCACCCCGCGTTCCAGCTGGATCCCTTTAGTCTAGGGAGAGCCTGTGCCATCTGGCAGCTACCATGCCAGGCAAGAGGGGCGGCTATAGGGGACTCCGTGGCCAGGCACCGTGGGTGGTTCAGAGCCTGGGATCGGCTGGCTGGCTGGCTGGCAGCTCAGCTGGATTTCAGACAAAGGCCGGCGTGTGCGTGTGCATGCGTGTGCATGCATGCATGCATGCGTGTGCATGCGTCAGTGTGTGTCTGCGCGCGTATAGAGGGGTGGGTGGGTGCCGGGAATAAAGGAGAAGGCAGACAAAGACAGTGGCCGGGGAGGGGAGGGGAGGGGAGAAAGCAACCAGGGATGAACCTACCTCGATGCAAAGGAACTTGGAGCCGGCGGGCATCCAGACGAGGGGCAGCCGGCTGGCAGAGGGGGCCACAAGCTGGGGAAGCTGCATTGTCGCCCGGTTCCTCCGGTTCCTGCCACTGCTGCTTTCCCGGAGTCAGCAAGGAAGCTGCTCGGGCACTTAGGATTGCGCATGCACTCGCACCCTCTCTCTCTCACTCACTCACTCACACACACACACACATTTACTTCCACACATACATATGCACGCACATAGACATGCACACGCACACGCAGGCGCGCGCGCACCCGTACACACTCACAAAGCCCGGCTGCTGTGCCGCTGAACGCATCACACTGTCAGCCGCTGCTGGCAGGGCCCAGGCAGGCAGGCAGGGGAGGGGAGGGGAGGGGAGGGGAGGGGAGGGGAGGGGCGTGGGGAACCGCTCGGAGTCTGGCCAGCAGCAAAGCAGAGCAGAGCAGGCAGGCAGGGGAAAGTGCAGCTGGATGCAATAATCGAGGCGCTCTTCCTCTGTGCTTCCTTCCCCCCTGGCTGGCACACAGCGTGGGGGCATCCCGAGATCATCTAGCCAGCCAGGGCCAGAAGGGTTCCCCAAATGGGCTGAGGCCTGGAGGGAGGGAGCTGGGTGGGCTCTGCGCTCCTCTCCCATGGCCGGACCCCCTCTAGCCCAGCGAGCTCCCCATTCGAGCCCCCAGGGCGTGCACACACCTAAGTTTGAATCCAGTTTCAGTCCGCTTTCGAAGTGGGAGGATGCAATCAGCCAAAGGTATAGCACTGTTTCCTTTCGGCATCCTCTGACCCAGAAAATTCACCCTTGGGCTAAGTCAAAGCGGAGGGGAAATGGGTAGCCTTTCCGCTGGTTTTGTTCTCCGGCTCTGAAAGTGGCCTGAAACTGGATTCGGACTCAGATGTGAACGCTGCCGAAGGGGCCGGGCATGGGCCGCGGGCCATGCACAACTGCGTGCTCCTTTGTCCAAATCTTGCACCATCCTACTTGGGAGAAATAGCTCGGGCATCCTTAGGGGCAGCAGCCGCAACTGTGGTGCCACCCCTGCCTGGAAAGTGAGGCCTGGCTGGTTTGATTCTGGCAGCATCTCTCTGAAAGAAGGACAACCAGATTCTGCTTGGCAAGCAATGGGTGGATCATGGCGCGAGACAGGAGGCTGAACCGGCACGGATCGTCCTATGTTCTTACAGAAAATTCATGGAGGGCAGGTATATCAATGGCTACTAGAATGGAGGCCTAGGCACTGCCTCCAGGTTGGAGGGACAGGCAGGAGGAGGCCTCTCAAGGCCATTTGCAGGGACAGGTTTCGCCTCCAGCTTGGGATACCCAAAAGCAATAGTGGGTCACTACAGGAGACCGTATGCTACACTGGGTGGGCTTTGGCGTCATCCAGCAGGGCTCCTCTCACAGTCTTACGTTCAGTTCTGTATCTGCCTGAATGCAACACTGTTTCTGTTTGAAATACTCTGTGGCTTGCAAAGCACAGGTAGGTAGGCAGGTGGGTGGGTGGGAACAAAGGGAAGTGGCTGACATCCAGGTATTTGAAACAGGAGCCAGCAGATGGAGGAAAGAACCCAGGATCACCTCCTGCCATCCAGCAGGGACAGCAAGAAGCAATTCAGGGATCTAAAGAAGATCCCACGATAGCCTCTTGCCTGGCTGAATGATGACTTTCATAATTCCTTGCCCACAGCCACGGAACACAGGAAGTGGGGTTTAGCAGCAATGGAAAAGTATCTTATCATGTGCGGAGGCAAGTGATGGCATGTGGGGGGAGGGGGGTTCGGAGAAGCTGTTCTACTCCCTCTTTCTATACTCCCCAACCCAAGAGTGGAGCAATCAGGTTATTGCCAACCCTAAAATTTTGCAACTTTTGATCTCTTTGATCGTGGAACCTGAAGTCACATCATCATCATCATCATCATCATCATCATCATCATCATCCATGAATGCCGTCCTTTCTAGGAACAGTGGAAACAACACCTGTATTGGCCGCCTGAGCATCATTTTGCATTCCCTAAAAAGCTTAGATATAAAAATACTTCAGCGTGCATCTATGTGTGTGTGATGACCACAAGCCACCATCCTGAAGACATAAAATTTTGGAAAATAAGTGGAACGGTTTTCCCTCCTCTTTATCTCTCGCCCTGCAGCCTAAAAAGATCCCAGCATTGCTCCAAAAGTGTCAGCGACAGGATCATCCCAATACCCAAATTTAGAATCTAAAGGACACAGCACAAAAGGAAAAATGGTGAAGAGGGATAAAGAAAAACAATAACTTGGTCACAATTCTTAGCTGGTCTGTTCCTTCCTTCCTTCCTTCCTTCCTTCCTTCCTTCCTTCCTTCCTTCCTTCCTTCCTTCCTTCCTTCCTTCCTTCCTTCCTTCCTTCCTTCCTTCCTTCCTTCCTTCCTTCCTTCCTTCCTTCCTTCCTTCCTTCCTTCCTTCCTTCCTATCATCAGCTTTGGAGTAGAAAGATTTCCAAGCAAAGAACAGCCAAATGCTGATGCCAATAACTAATTACAGATTTCTTGTAATCACCAGCTGGAATGGAAAAATTTCCAGCCAAGGAAGAGCCAAATACTGATCTCCCAAGAGAACTAGTGGAGAGAGTCTGCGGTCCCATTTCTCTCCAGTTCCTGTATTGCCGGATGGATTATCTGCTGCAGATGACAGTACTGGAAGGAACAAGGTGATGGGATCTGGGCTTCCCCGGAGGATCAAGCAAACTGGGGGCAGGAGTGTGTGTGTGTGGGAATCTCAGAAAGATTATTTTGCAAACAGTTCAGTTCTGCCAAGGAGCAGAAATCAGCTGGATTTCCAGGTAACTGTGGCTAAAGCTTGGCTGCATGGCAAGACTTTAGCCCAGATGCTCTTTTGGGTCATGTAACATGGCGAGATTCCTTTGATCTTACATGAAGGAACACTGAGATTCCAGGTTGTTTCTAAACAGCATCAAGGATGACTCAGTGGCCTCTCTGTGTAGAAAACCAGATGCTTCCAGGGAGACTGCAAGGGTCGCACGGAACTGCAGTTCATCTGTTCCTTGCGTACGGCCCTGAACAGCTGGCCTTTAAGGGAGCATTCTTTCCTGTGCCAGAGGTAATGCAAAGCTAGCATAGGCCAGTGCCTGGTGTCATAACCTGAGGCATTTTCGCATTACACGCGTTCCATTTGGAACAAGCTTGTCCAATAGGGGGCCTAGGTGGGCTGCGTGCTGCGCGCTCCCAGCATGCCCCCCTCATTCGGAGGCCGGACGACGACGAGGTAAGTCCTCCATCGCGCGCGCGCGTCCTCCCAGGGCCCTGGGGGGGGGAATCATCTTCGCGGTGAAGGTGCCTCGGAGTAGGCACCTACACAGCGAAGATCGGCCCGATCGGGCTCGGAGCGTGGTTGGGGGTGGCGGATTCGGGGACTGGGGGGGGACTGATCTGCGGGGCGCCTGCGCCCCGCAGACGGCCGCGATAGGGGCGGGGGGGACCCTTGGGGGACCGGAGCGATGCGCTCCGGTCGACCAAGGCGTTCCTCGGCCCCAGCCAGCCCGACATCGGCCTCCTGCCACCCCAAAAAGGGGCTACAGGAAACCGATGCTGGTGGCTCCCTGGCTTCGGCAGCCCCACTGGGGCTGCCGGACCCGGGAAGGAGCCACGTCCCGGCGGCCGTCAGAGATGACAGACGGGACCCACCGAATCGGGGTTCCCCTGTCCCATCTGCCAGGGTCACTGACCCTGGCAGATGGGAAAGGGGAACCCCAATTCGGTGGGTCCCGTCTACCGGCCTCGCCACGCCGGCGCGATCACCGGCCCGGCAAGTCTGGCCCTGGGGGCGTGCTGACGGCTGTCAGGGAGAGAAGCGTGCGCGAACGCTTCTCTCCCGGAACGCGCCGGGGTGGCTCGTCCGCGTCGGAACGGATGCAGAGCACTTTAAAGTGCTCTGCATCTGGAACGCGTGGAAGACAGCTCCGGACACGCCGGAACGGAAACCCGGCCGCAGCAATGCGTATGCTGCGTCCGAAGCTGTCTTCCATGCGTTCGAAATTTGCGTGTGCAAAAAGGCCTCTGGACAATCCCTTTAGCTGAGCTACGGGGCATGCGAAGAAATGCTTCCTTTGGTTCCTCCTGGGATCTTGCAGCAAGTCTAGTGCTTGTCCTCAGATCTGAGATTTAAAATAATGAACTGTCTGGGCAAAGTGGGCACGCAGAACCCAAACCATGTTCGCTTTCTCTTTCAAGCCTTTTTGGTGCTTTAAGGTCACCAAGTGAGGACCTTCTGGTGGATTCTGAAGCTGGAGGGGCTTGCCAGGCCTGAAAGGGCCTTCTCTGTGGTGCCCCCCTGACTCTGGAATAGCTTTCCAGTGGTGATACACCAAGTACATACTCCATAGGGTGATCGACACCTGGTTAAAATGTACTTCTTTACCTGGGGCTTTATAGTTTCCTCTGAATGTACTGTAGCCCCCAAGACGTCCATGTGAAGGGTTTGATGCAAATGTCACAAGCAAATGAATGGCCTAATATGTTCTGCATCAGTGTCACCCTGCAAACGAGGGACCTCTGGCAGCGATTGCACAAGAGAGAGTCCGGCACCATCACACAGAGGTGCCTGCTGCCCCCATGAATGGAGATTGCAGCAGCAGGCACCTTGGGCTGCTATGGGATGGGTAAAGGACCAGCCACCTCTCCCTTGCAGAGCTTAATAAGTGCAGAGTGCCAGGCCTTAATTCCTAACAAGGTTCCAGAGCTGCTTCAGGGAGTTCAGGGCAGCATTTTGCACACCCTTCGTGTGGATTGAACTTGGGGCTTTTGGTATGCAAAACAGGTGCTTTATCCCTGAGCTATAGCCCATTGCAAGGAGCCTCAGACTCTCTCTCATCTCTCTCCGGCTGCTTCCCTTTTCTGTCCCTCCTCACTCCGGAGATGGAGATTTCCAAGAAAGGACAAAGCAGTCAAAAACATATGTACAGGGTGACACTATTATAAATCATCTTCTTTATGTTTAGGATATGTTGTGTGTCTCTAGTCACGGCTCTGTGTAGGAAGGAAGGGAGGGAGAAGGGAGGGAGGGAAGGAAGACAGGAGTTCTACACTATTCACCATTTTGCTATGAGTCCATGTTTTTGGACCCTGTTCTTGGCTTATTGAGGAGATACCCTGTATCCAGAAAAGTGGCAAAATGGAAGAAGGAAGCAGGTCAGAAAAAGGCAGGATCCAAAAGGAGTTTTTTGGAAGCCCCAAAATGGAAGTTCTGGCCGATCCAAGGCTCTTCTTTTCCCTACCACCACACTGCTTCCATTTTGTGCCCCTTGACTGATCTCAAACTTAGGCACCAATCACACGCAGCCCCAATAAGAAGAAGAGTTGGCTTTTCTACCCCACTTTTTTCACCCCTTTAAGGGGACTCAAAGTGGGTGACAAACCTGTTCTTCTCCCCACACCAGACACCCTGTGAGGTAGGTGGGGCTCTGAGAGTTCAGAAGAGAGCTGTGACTAGCCCACGGTCACCCAGCTGGCTTCATGGGGGAGGGCGGAATCGAACCTGGCATCCCCAGATAAGAGTCTGGCTCCCTAACCCACTAGACCAAAGTGGCTCCTCCATCCCATGATTCTCTGTTTCTTGAAGTCACCTTCAAACATCTTCAAACAGACACAATGGGAAGAGCCAACACAGTAGATACTATGTTCCCAAGCTTTTCCTTCTGCTCCTCCACCCCTCCCATCTAGGGCAGGCAAGTTCACCCACATGGTCTGCATTGCACTCAATATGGTAAAGATGCCCTCAGAGCTTTTTACCCTATCAGGCTGAAAGGGCCTTTTCTGTAGCGGCCCCCAAACTCTGGAAATTGGCCAGGCACCTTCACTGCCTGGGTAAAGCATACTTCTTCACCAGGCCTTTGATGTTTCACTTCCCCTGTGTGCAGTCCTGGCAGGATGGGCAGCCGGGTGATATTTTAAATACAGTATGTTTTTAATATTTTACATATTTCATCTTTTTTTTTCTTATTGTGACCCCATCCTGGTCTCTTTTGGTGAAGGACGGGATATAAATTCTTCAAATAAATAAATAAATCATTGAATCATAGAGCTGGAAGGGACCTCTAGGGTCATCCAGTCCAACCCCCTGCTCAATGCAGGATTCACTAAACCATCCCAGACAGATGTAGGTCCAGCCCTGCTTGGAGACCTCCAGTGAAAGAGAACCCACCACCTCCAGTGGCAACCTATTCCGATTGCTTCGGAGGGACTCCAGGGTCTCACCGCTGGTCTCACCAAAGAGATCAGTCTCTTCGGAGAGATCAGCGCTGACTCCGGGGTCTTGCCGCCGGTCACTTCGGAGGGAAGTCCGCGCAGTCTGTGTTAATAGTGCATGGACCACACTGACAGCTCCGGAGCCTCTCCGAAGTCCTTGGCGATCGCTTTGGAGAGACTTCTGAGTCATTTCGGAATGATTTCAAAATGACCCCGAAATCACTCCGAAGCCGGGACTTCAGAGATCGCACTCCCCTGTCCCCCCAGACACCTGGGGTGACGGACCGACCCCTTGGGGGTCGATCCGGATTCCCCACATGGGTGCAAAGGTGTTTCCACAGCAGGGGGGTTAGCACCCATTACTAATGGGTGCTACACCTCCCGTGGAAACACATTGGGTGCTTCCCTTAATCCGGATCTTCTTAGATCTGGATCTAAGGAGCGCGGTGGAAAAACACCCCATGTCTCCTCTCAGTCTTCTTTTCTGCTGGTTAAACATTCCTAGATCCTTCATTGTTCCCTGTAGGACATGGGGATGATCCAGCTTTCCATTCTGGCTTTCAAAAAAGCCAGGCTTTCTTGGCAATTCTTTTTGTCTACTAATGCTTTCAGTGAGGCTGATTGGTGGTGGCACCATGATATCCACCCCAAGACAAGATCTACCTTTATTTTGTTCTGGGGAAATGCCGGCAGTGACCCCTGTGCCCCTTAGATCTCTAGGCAGCAGTTTGGTAGTCATTAAGACATTTTTTTTATTTTTTATTTTTTTGCATTTACAACTTCCCCATTGATGACTTTCAGATCTTTATGAATGAGGAAAGGCAGCTTCTCTTGCTACCTGTAAATCACTGCAGGTTGCTCTTGCACGGAGCAAGTTGTCTTTCGGCACTGGATGTGTGCCAGCATTCATTGCTGTGAGGTGTGTATGTGTGTATTGTGTTGGGACAGTTCCCGCTTAGCTTCCACACCCACTGGCTTGACATTCACAAGGGTTTTCGGGAACCTAAGATCCACAAAGGTTGAGCACTTAGCATACGGTAAAACAATCATTAAATAAAATCAATAACCAGACCAAGAACCTAACAAAAATAGAACCACCACATCAGCAGCATTAAGCTACAAGAGACGCCCATGTAAGGACGCAATGCCTTCTGGGTTCATTGGTATTAGAGGAGGAGGAGGAGGAAGAGGAAGAAGAAGAAGAAGAAGAATTGGCTTTTCTATCCCACTTTTCTCACCCATTTAAGGGGACTCAAAGCAGCTGACAAACCTATTCTCACCCATTTAAGGGGACTCAAAGTGGCTGACACACCTTCTATTCTCACCCATTTTGCAAGTTGCTTGTATGGTGTGTTAAAACCCTTCTCTTTGATCATGGAATCTGAAGTCACATCATCATCATCATCAAGTGATTTTGCAAGTGGCTGACAAACCTTCTATTCTCACCCATTTAAGGGGACTCAAAGCAGCTGACAAACCTTCTGTTCTTCTCCCCAACAGGAACAACCTGTGAGGTAGGTGGGGCTGTGTGAGTTCAGAAGAGAGCTGTTACTAGCCCAAGGTCACCCAGCTGGCTTTATGGAGGAGTGTGGAATCAAACCCAGTATTCTGAGGTAAGAGTCTGGGTCCTTAACCACTAGAAGGAGGAGGAGGAGCGAAGGCAGAGGAAGAGTGCCTGGCCAAAGGGCGCTGGGTTCACAGCCAAGGTGAGATCTGAACTCAGGATTCCCTGAGTCACAGGTCCATCTTTATGTCCCTGAATGTCTGCAGTCTATCTCGGGTTGTGAAAGGAGAAATCTGCTCCAGCTGTCAGACAAACATAAACAATAAGAACCGCCTAACATCAGATTATCCCTTATTGATCACCTGCTTAAATGCTGCCCCCTCCCTCTGCCAGCCAGAGCACTGATGACCTATCTGTTTAATTTCTCCCCTTTCCCTCCCGTTAGAAATAGGGTGCCATAAAGGATAAACAAAGGAATGGAGAAGATGAATCCGAGAAGCCAGAAGTGGACTCGTGTTTGGCTGAGTCACAGACACAGGTTTCTTTTCTTTAATAAAACGAGCACACTTCTGGGCATAAAGGGTCAGCAAAGCATTTTGGCCAAAAACAAACCCTAAGGTGTAGTGGGGTTTTCCCGTTAGCAAGGCTGGGGGACTCCTGACAAGGCACGCCCCTCGCTGGTATCATCCGAGAAAAGCTGCAGGAGCTCAGGAACAATATGCATGTGTGTTTCAGTCCTGCAATTTCCTTTGAACATTATATAGTGATAGGATTATTAAATAATGATTATTTTAAGAATAAATAATTAAATTAAATACACATGCACAGAGATGTGTTTCTCCAGGCTTCTTATGAACTTAGCTGGAGCAGTCTTACCTGCATAAGTTGTTTGCGGGGGGACGGGGGAAAGGATGGGACGGCTACAACTAGATGCTGGTTACTTATTCTGCTATATTTGGCTTTTCTGGAATAAAAGATGGATGTTCTGGAATATGCCTGCTTTATTCCAGAGCACCAAAATACAGCAGTAAAAGTAACTGATGCCGGGACGCAGCCAAAGTCCTGGCTCTACTCCACTGTCCAGTATTTGCATTTCTATACCACCTTTCCATCAAGTTGCCCAAAGTTGTTCAGAAGAAACTAAACAAAAGTATAGTAAGTATCCAAGCTAGAAATAGAAACGCATCCAATAAATTACAACAAACATACGAATCTTGTAAACCCTTGAATGACTCAGGATCCAAAGATGTGAAGGAGTACCTCCCCTCATCCATCCATCTGTCCATCCATCTGTCCATCTGTCTGTCCATCTGTCCGTCCATCTGTCCGTCCATCTGTCCATCCGCCCATCCATCCATCCATCCATCCATCTGCCCATCCATCCATCCGTCCGTCCGTCCATCCGCCCATCCGTCCGTCCATCCATCCGTCCGTCCGTCCATCCATCCATCTGTCCGTCTGTCCATCCATCCATCCGCCCATCCATCCATCCATCTGTCCGTCCATCTGTCCATCCATCCATCCGTCCGTCCGTCCGTCCATCCATCCATCCATCCATCCATCCATCCATCCATCCATCCATCCATCCATCCATCCATCCATCCATCCATCCACCCATCCATCCACATTTTTATCCCGCCCTAAACCTGGAGGTCTCCAGGCGGGTAACAACATCTAAAATCAAACATTATTAATACAATAACAGTATGAATTAAAAGAATAGCCTCTGCAAGGGGAAAGTGTATCCCCCATTTAACCAAAGGCCAGGGCAAAGCAGTGCGTCTTCACCGGCTTCTGAAACCAGGAACCACTGGTGGGAAGAACATGTGCCAAAATCTTGACAGGTGTCCCAGTGTGTATATCATTATGCGCACAGCGCCCCAAACACCGAAAAAAGTCTCCTAATGACTTTTTTTTTTTGCAGAACTCAAATGATAAGCAGAGAGGCAAGTGAGGGTCATCTGAAAGGGCATTCCCTATGGCAGGTTTTAAAAATAAGTCCTACCGATAGATTTGTGGCTGATGGCGTTTTGTTATCTTTCAGCGTTCAATCTCTGCGCTTCCTCTAACAAGCTATTTAAATTAGCATACCTAAACGAATTATGAAATGAATGCAATTTAAATGAATTAATTTATGCAAATGAGCAATGCCCGGGTCTCGCAGCACTGAGGATCTTAATAGCACACTGAAATGGATGGAGAATGTTGCCTGCTGCACTAACTCAGGCCACCAGCTCTTCATGATCACACCTGCCTTCCAGCTAAAATAGGGCAGCTAGAAAGCTTAGTGCTAGGTAATAAGATTGATATTACTGGTATAACTGAAATCTGGTGGACTAGTGAGAACCAATGGGATACAGTCATCCCAGGTTATTAAGTGTACAAGAAAGACAAGGAAGGGCGACATGGAGGTGGTGTAGCCTTGTATATTAAGGAAGAGATAAAATCTTATGAACTGGAACGTCTAGGAGAGTCTGACTCTTCCACAGAAACGATGTGGGTAAGAATACCAAGCCAAAAAGGAAGCCTAACAATAGAGACAAGCTATCGCCCTCCCAACCAAACTCCCATCCCACCTCTAATCCACATTAAGTCCACTCAGGAGCCAGTTTGGTCTAGTGGTTAAGGAGCCGGACTCTTATCTGGGAATACCGGGTTTGATTCGGTCCTCCTACATGAAGCCAGCTGGGTGACCTTGGGCTAGTCGAAGCTCTGTTCTGAGCTCTCACAGCCCCACCTACCTCAGTGGGTGTCTGTTGAGGTGAGAAGAACAGAAGGTTTGTCAGCCGCTTTGGGTCCCCTTAAAAGGGTGAGAAAAGTGGGGCATAAAAGCCAACTCTTCTTCTTCTAGCTTGGGATTATATATCCAGGAACAAGGCCCAGAGCAGTAAGTGCCATGGAAAGGGTACAAAGTTACTCCTACTGATGAGGATTAAGCAAAGTTATTAAGATGTTATCAACAAACATCTCCCTTTAGAGTCCTCTCCTGCCTTTTTAGCTCCTACATCCATACCCTTGTATTCTGCTTCCTTCCCTCCGCATGTTTTTAATGATATTTTACTATTCGATATGTTTTAATTTCATTGGGACCCGCCCTGGGACCATTCGGTGAAGGGCGGGATATAAATAAATAAAATAAATATATAGGTAAGAAAATCTTGATCATGTCACCCTCCCACCTTTATTTGTGCATTTGTCCACTATTAAAAATCATCTCGTGTTCATTTGGAGGAGATCACTGGGCAGTTCACAGAGATCACAGGGAAACAAAATGAAATAACTGTTTAAATACAGTTAAATATTGTCAAAGCACAGGAAAAGGCAGATTAAACAGAAAAGTTCCCCTTTGTTTAAAAATCAAATAACAGCAATTTCTTCCCAAAATGCCAAGTTACAATTCATCTCCTTATATTTATCTTCTTCTTCTTCTTCTTCTTCTTCTTCTTCTTCCTCCTCCTCCTCCTGCTTCATCTCCTTCTCCTTCTCCTTCTTCTTCTTCCAGTGCTCTTGGTTGGTGAATCTGCATAACTTTATAACATGGGCTTCTGAAGGAATGGGAGTCACTGGGGAAATTGCTCAAATCCATTTTGTGCTGATGACACTGTCTGCCCGTAGAACACTACCATAAAGGCAGCTTCATTCATTTATTGAGACCAGCGCGCCACAGAATGCTTGCCAACAAACATTGACAGAATATTGTGCATAGCAATGCAAAGGGCCGGCCCAAAGACAGCTCTGCTGCTTCCAAACAGTAACTTCCTCCACCTGTCTCTATAGGAAATTTATGGCTGATACTGGCATTGCTCTATTTTGCAAAAGCAAACGCTGGAAGTTAGTGGCTTTGGCAAGGTGCTTATTTCATTTCTTTCTTGCAAAGAGGAACTGGTAGATAGGAGTCCAATTTTTGAGGTGAATGCTCCCAACATCCGGAGGACCATTGACACCAATGGTTCTCACTTAAAAACATCTGATAGCAGATGACAGATGCAGGAAGAACTACTACTGACCAAAGATTAGCACAGTCTGGCCTACATAGATTTAAAAATACGGCAGGGGCTGCAAAGGGAATGTTCCTGCTTCTAAGGTGCATTCCCAAACAGATTATGAGACCTTCCAGACTAGTCGGGGGGGGGGGGGGGGAATCCGCAGTTAGTAGAAAAATCGCAGCTCACCGGCTGCAAAGGGACGACTCGTTATCCCCACCTGAAATGCAGGTCCGCGGCTTCCTCCTTGGCAGCTGGGAGACTTCCGTGGTCCGCAAGGTCAGGCACCCATCATGTGGGATGGGGCAGCCAATGGAAGCTGAGCTGCAGGCTCAGCTCTCGTTCGCTGTTCTCGCCATCCTGTCTAGACTGAATTTACCTGATACTGCGAAGCGAGTGCTTATCATTCCACAGTAGGTAAATTCGAGGTAGTGGCAGCATAATGTGCCACCGCCACAGAGTATCAGGTATCAGGTGTGATGCCCATGCCCCGACTGCACATCAGAATGTGTAGTATTCTCAAGTCTGGATGCAGACTATAATGAGCTCTGAGACAGTTTTGAGCACTCACCATTCCCAAAGTTTTAAAGGAATCCACAGTTTCTGAGAATTAAAGGTCCCAAAACGCGGATTATCTATATTCGGATCTGCTGGATTTAGAAATGCTCCACTTTATTTAGCAAAATGGGAACACAAGTGGTTTTTTGGGGGGAGGGAACTATGCTTTAGGGGTGTTCTCCTCCTTTTCTCCCCTGACCCAATGAGAAGCCGTGATTTGTAGTCCCCTCTGCCCCGGGCTCTTCATTACGGGCTAAGGAAATCTACCGCTGGCTGAAAGGGGAGGGGAAGGAGATGAAAAATGAACTGTAGCTAAGACACACCCAACAATGTGACAAGATCAGACAAATGTCGCAGGGATGGGAGTGAGTGAAAGTGCCTGATTTCAGTAAGAGGGACTCGGTGGCGGTGGGCAGACTTTAGCAGCTTCTGTCGTGGGGTTGCAAAGTGTGTCGGCTTTGGTAAACGGTTCCCTCCCTCCCCCCCTTCCATGATTGTCTCTGCCATAAGCCCCTGTTGCCTCACTCCCTGCCATTTCACACAGCTCTGTTCTACTGATCTAGCGCAAAACAACATTATAAGAAGGGAAAGCGATCTTTAATCTTCTACTGCCTTGTTAACATGAGAAAGAAGCTGTGCTACGGTAGGGGGAGAAGTGGTGAACAAAAACAGTTGCCAAAGGATTCCATGATCTGTTGCGGGGGGGGGGGGGCAGATCATGGATATAGAAGGTGAGGTTTGAATTGCTTGCCCCCATGAAGTCAGGGTATGACAGTGTCCAATTGCTGACTGCATGGAGAGGGCGTTCTGCTGGAGGAAGGAGAGAAGGGAGGGGGTCTCTCTCCTGCTGGGGACTGAGGAATGGAGAATGAGTCCGCATTATAAGTACTAGGTTAAGTACCTGATTTCTGCTGTTGGCCAGATAACGAGCTATCTGCATTATCTATGCAGCATGGGATTTTTATTATTTTTACCTAAAGTAGCCTCCTTTGGGAAGCAACAAACATGTTTTTAAAGACCTGGATTTTTTTTTTCTCAATACACCTTTAAAGGTTTTAAATTGTTTCATATCTGGTCAAGTTAAGATCCTTAAGAACCTCATTTTAATTTGTATGTAATATTATTATCATTAAGAGTGTCCCTGTTCCCTCCCACACCATTTTCCTTTGGTATCTTGTCTCTTTAGATTGTAAGCTTCAGGGCAGGAACCTGTCTAAAGATTAATATAATATTGTAACACTCCCTGAGACCTCTGGGTATAGGGTAGAATAGAAACATAAATAAATAAATAAATAAATAAATAAATAAATAAATAAATAAATAAATAAATAAATAAATAAATAAGATAGCAGTGGGAATGCATAAAAACAGACCTTGCTGCTGATTTTAACAAAAACCGGTTTAAGACCAGATGAAATTGGCAAGTGGCAAATTGGCCCTACTGTTTAGCTCTGTGGGCATGATCACACTTGTCCGTAGGGCACAGAACAGGGTGCTTTGAAATGCTCCATTGGCACTGACTGTCCTGGAGTGCCCGGATGCTCCATTGCTCTGATGTTCTTTCCTGGAAGCAACTTGTACCCTCCTAGTGAGGCCCCAGATGCAGCTGGTGCAGATGCTGCATGGGGCGTCTGTGGCTCTGCAAATGCGTGCTGCATATTGATCACCATAGCAACAGCCTGGCACCCAGCAGAAGTCACCGTGGACGTTGCTATGGTGATTTGGGTGGTCCAGAACAGGCTGTTTCATACTGTAATGACCTGATAGGTACATTGGGGACAGTGCAGGCGCTCATGGTATGAACACCAGCCACTCTCCCTGAATGCGCCCTCAATGGGACGCCTTCCCACTGAAGTTAGGTGTGAAAAGGCCCCGTGCTTCCCATCAGTGTTACTCCAGGTGTTGTTGAACTGGGGGTGGATGGGTTTCAAGCAATTTGAATTGAAACTGAGCCACCCCCAGGTTTGGGGGTGGGTGGGTTGATTTGAATGCAAACTAAACTGGTGGGACCTGATCGAAACTGTCGAATACTCAGGTTGTAATTGTACAGTTTGTGTCTGATGCTATTTTCCCCTTTCCCAAAGACCCTTTTCTAGTTTAGAGTGTGTTTAAACAAGTTCAACCTTCTACAGAACCTGTTCAAACAAGTTCACACTTGAAGCACACAGCATTCAGCCTAGTGCGCCTCGAACCTTGCTTTAATGTCCACGCAAATCTCCACTCTAAAGCCTTTGCAGCTAATTAAAAGCAATTGCCATCTCACGCGAGCGCGCAGCCTCTCCGTACAGCTTTTCAACGGAAACATTTGCCTGTCAGAAACTACTTTGTGACTGATGAGATATTATGACTCTCAGAAGTGTCCCTCCCATGAGCTTAGAAGCACAACGATCTCTTTGAACCCTTCCCCCTCCACCCCCCACGCTTGCCTCAAGCCTCCCTGTATTGTATTTTCTCCTTAGTTTTGCACCCACAAACTCACTGTCAGGTTGTACAGGTTGCAGATCTAACCGGCTGAGCGGATCCCTGATGGCTCATGGAAATAGTGAAAGACTCGGGCTGTGAAGCTAAAAACCAGGAAGCTGCTGGATCCACCTGGCTCTGAATCTCTCAAGCCCTGGGGGCCCTTTGCATCTCAGGGAACATCTAAGCAGTAACCGGATAAGAACAGGAAGAGGAGAATGGGGGTGGGGCCTCCACTGGCATTTACTTTGCGGGGGGAGGGGGGTTCTATTCCTGGCGCTGACAAAACAATTGTAGCCACTTTGGGGCAGATCCCTGTGGGGTAATCCTGTTGGATCCATGGCACAAGAACATCCTGGAAGACTTTTTCTGCAGCTGCATGAGGGTTCCTTTTCTATCACCCATGTTGAAGAAGAAGAAGAAGAAGGAGAAGGAGAAAAAGGAGAAGGAGAAGAGTTGGCTTTTCTAGCCTGCTTTTCTCACCCATTGAAGGGGACTCAAAGCGGCTGACAAAGCTTTCTCTTCTTCTCCACAATGGAACACCCTGTGAGGTAGGTAGGGCTATGAGAGCTCAGAAGAGAGCTGTGACTAGCCCAAGGTCACCCAGCTGGCTTCATGGGGGAGGGCAGAATCGAACCCGGTATTCCCAGATAAGAGTCCGGCTCCCTAACCACTAGACCAAATCTTTTAAGAAGTTCACAAAACAGTAGCATTCATACAGGGTATCGTCGTTATCGTTGCCAACATCATCAACAACAACATCATGATGCCCTCTCTGACTCCTTGGATGGTGAGGTCCCCATCCATGCCTGCCAAAACAAAGGAGCCACGCCCCAGGGTTCTGTCCCCCGAGATGCGGAGGACTCAGACTCAGACACTGCACCCCGCCCAGACCAGAGTCCTCTCCAAAGCCAGCGAGAACACCTGCGGTGCTCAGCACACCTGCACGCCAAGCAGCTGAGTCGGCAGGGGCATGGCTCTCCGAATCCTGTTTAAGAAGCACCCAATCCAGCAACCTCCATTGCAAACAATCTTCTTGGCAACCCCCGACTTGTGTGAACTCTGATTCTTGACTCCTGATGGACTTCCCAACCGATGATGACTCTCTGGTAACCTGACTCTTGGCCTGTTTGACTATATGTACTCTACATCCCTAAGAACTGTGGAAATGGACTTGCCTTTTTGCTGTGCGCATGCATGCGTGTGGGCTTAATGCTGCTGACCACTCCAGACACAACTATCATCATCATCATTATTGCTGCTGCTACTCCTCCTACTCCTACCCCTCCTCCTACTACTACTACTACTACTACTACTACACTACTACTGGATTTGGAAAGCTTCAGTCCTCAGCACCTATTAACCTCACCCTTTGGCTAAGGAAACAGCTACCCTTCTCCTCTGTCATTGTTTCTAGTGGCTGCTTTTAATATTTTGTTTTTCCTGGTTATCACCCACTCTGAGGCCCATGGGTGTAGGGCAGGATAAAAATGCGAATGAATGAATGAATGAATGAATGAATGAATGAATGAATGCTTCTCCCCAAATGGCTTAAGAACACACCAGTGAGCACCCTCTCCATTTTGCACAGAGAACGCTGCTGACTTTGGGATCTTTGGAAGCCATAAAGTATTGAGGGTTTAACCTGCTGCTCTTGTAGCAAGGATTGTCATTCAACGGAGGCCTGGTGCCAAGACCTACTTAGCATAATGATTAATCTGGCTCAGATGATGGTGGTGGTTTGGGCAGGTTCTTAGTTTCCTAGGATACTGGTAGGCAATTTCATCCTAAGCTTTATTTCAGAAAAGTCTCCATTTTGGTTCCGATTTCCTGAATCTCTACAGACTTAAGTTGCAGCAAATAGGGAGCAGGGGGTCAGGATGTTGCATGGGTGAGGAGGGCTATTCCACCTGGTGGCTATTTTATTTGGGGGCAGGACATCAGGAGCGCCCGATCCCTTGGAATCCGCATGCGGCACATAGGAGATGAGCTGGGAATGTGCAGTTCGCAGTGGGGCAGGCACCATGCTGAAACATGACATCCACCCGCGTACATTTGCCTGAAGTGTGGCTGCTTTTTATAATGTTGGTTTTCTTCCAAAGCACAGTATACAACGTGCTCTGGTACAGGCAGGCTGTAAGACTGAGTCCTGCAGAAATGCAGAAGCTGTCCAAAATGCTGATAATAATGCTTTAAAAAGAAAGGAAGGAAGGAAGGGGAAAGGAATTTCGGCAAAGGCAGACCCAATGAATACGCTGAAAGTAGTTAGCAGGAGAACCTCTGAGTGACAGTTCCTTCCACTGCTTGCCATGGGCCATGCTGTTTCAGGCTGATGGTGGTTCATATTCAGCCAGTTTAGGCTGCTATAGATTAGTCATAGATTAGTCATCACTGCGGTATTAATTGCAAAGATTTAGCAGGTACAAACCCAGTCCACAGTTCGTATGACAGAACAGGCTGCATGGAGTTCTGTATGCAATCAATCAGCCAAGCAATCAAGCTGATAGGATTAGACAAATTCACGGAGGACAGGTGTACCAATGGCTACTGCAGTGGATGCCTGGGTCCTGCCTCTGGGTTGGAGAGGCAGGCAGGATGGCTCTAAAAGCATTTGCAGGGACCTGAGAGCAGGTGACATTTGGGCCTTTGTCTTCTACTTTAGGGATGTGCGCGAATATTCGTAGGCATTCGAAATCCAATCGAATGTGCCAAATTTTGACATTCAAACTCGAATAGGATGTCCCAAAATTCAAATGTAAGCATTTGAATTGAATTTTGAATTTCGGATCTATTCATTCGAATTATCTGGACATTCGTATATGTACGGGTTCATACACGATGTGTACTTGAAGATCTGCATCTTTCCCGCATCCGTACGCATTTGTACAGATCCGTATGGTACGAAAACTGATTGCATGCGGGATAACTACAGGATGCATATGAATGCGTATGGACGCATACAGATGTGGGGAACATACGTACGTGCCCAAACAAATATTGTCGACATTTGTATGTGCAGATTCAAATAAAAAATACGAACAAATAGGTTCAAATTTGGTAAAAACGAATTGAATCTTGTTAAATTCGAATTTAACAGATTCGAAATGGAATTTTGAGTATTTCAATTTGAATAGAATGAAAAAAAAACATTTGCGCACATCTCTAGTTTACTTGAGATGCCTGAAAGCAACTGGTGGGCCACTGTGTGGGACAGGATGCTGGACTAGATGGGCTAAGGCCTGATCCAGCAGGGCTCCTCTTAATCCATGGAGGACAGGTGTATTAATGGCTACTAGAATGGATGCCAAGGTGCCTGCCTCCATCTTGGAGAGACAGGCAGGATGCCTCTCAGGGCCATTTGCAGGGCGTCAAGAGCAGGTAAAAAAAATTGCCTTCATCTTCTGCTTGAGATGCCCAGAAGCAATTGGTGGATCATTATGTAGGACAGGATGCTGGACTAGATGGACTATGGCCTGATTCAGCAAGATTTCTCTTATATTCTTAGGATGGCTCTAAAGGCCATTTGCAGGGAATTGAGAGCAGGTGACAGTTTTGCCTTTTGTCGTCTACTTGAGATGCCCATGGGCAATTGGTGGGCCACTGTGTGAGACAGGATACTGGACTAGATATGCAGTGCCCTGATCCAGCAGCACTCCTTTTAGGTTCTTATGATCTTAACCTGTTGAATTTGTTTTTTGAAGAAGCTGCCTCTTTACCACTAAATCAAGCTGAAGAGATCTGTAATGAAACCCAAAGCAATCTACAAAAGGGTTACTTGTAGGTCTAGGCATGGAAATTCTGCTGTTTTCATAACCAAGGGCTGGCTGACTGCATGAACATAGTTACATCTTTTTCTTGGTAAGGATGTAGGTGTGACCTGCCATGTTCTTTCCAGAGAGGTCCTGGGGATCAAACCTGTGACCCTTGGCCTTCCAGGAAGTTGTTCTATTTCCAAAGCACCTGAAGTAGAACACCTACATCTGAAGGAACACCTCTTCCGAATATCTTAAATTTAATAACTTAAGACATACATCATCCCCCCATTTCACCTTAAGCAATTCCCCCCCCATCCCTCTTTTCCTCCACCACATACACCTACACCTTAACTTCCCTTGATATCAGCTTGGAAATCCTATTACCTATTCCTGGTTGGATCATGTCCCCTCTCCTTCCTTCCTTCCTTCCTTCCTTCCTTCCTTCCTTCCTTCCTTCCTTCCTTCCTTCCTTCCTTCCTTCCTTCCTTCCTTCCTTCCTTCCTTCCTTCCTTCCTTCCTTCCTTCCTTCCTTCCTTCCTTCCTTCCATTATACAGTACACCTTTTCCCATTTATCCATCATAGAATATTTCTGTATATGCGCCAAGTTGACTAACAAAGTCAAACAGCAATTAGACTCCTAAATAATTATACCATTGTTGCAATGTTCTTTCTTTTGGTATCTTCCCATTTTTACTCATTACTGCTTGTGCTGTTTTAAAGCAATGCCGATCCTGCATGTTTACAACCTGTATGTTCATTCTCTGAAATAAACAACCTGGGACCTCTGCCCATAATATGGGATCCACGGCATGGACCAACCTGTGGTGTAGGGAAGCGTGGGCCCCTAGGACTTCCTGATCCCTCTGGGCGTCTCTTGTCACCAACCCACTCACTGCCAATGGGGGAAAGGTGGTTAGCCACAAGCCCAATCCACAACCCCACACCTGGATATTTCTTTTAGTGCTTTGAAAAAAAAAAGTATTTGGAAGAAGTAGAAGAGTTGGCTTTTCTACCCTGCTTTTCTCACCCATTTAAGGGGACTCAAAGCAGCTGACAAAGCTTTCTGTTCTTCTCCCCACAACAGAACACCCTGTGAGGTGGGTGGGGCTGTGAGAGCTCAGAAGAGAGCTGTGACTAGCCCAAGGTCACCCAGCTGGCTTTGTGAGGGAGTGTGAAATCAAACCTGGTATTCCCAGATAAGAGGCCGGCTCCCTAACCGCTAGATTGAGCTGCATTATATCTGTATGATAGCAAACCACCCAACTCATTGACGCACCACTACTTTACATGATGCTGGGCAGCCCCTCCCGATCTGAGATCCTTTGGAGCCATATTTTACTCACTTGCCCAGTGTGTTCCCTAGCATCCATGAATACACCCACCCACCCAGCCTCTTGGTCCACATGTCCCTGGGAGCCGCCTGCCAGCAATAAACCTGTCAGCGCACACTCCTGCTCTTTCTTCGCCCCTGGGAACAGAGGCGACTGAGCAGGAAGGCAAAGGCTGCTGTCTCAGAAGTACAGTCATGGTGGTGGTGGGGAGAGACCCAAAGCATCTCCATAACATTCCAAAGTCCCCCACAAGCAAAACGATTCCCCTTTTCACGAGGAACTTGTCAGCAGCAGCAGCAGCAGCAGCACCAAGATCGTGTATCTGCAATGCATGCCTCGTCCCGCCGCTCTCTCTCTGTTGTGCTCCAGGGAGCAGAACTCGACTCTTCCCTTGCATATACGAAGTGGCAACAGAGGGGTGTGAGAGGGAAACGGAATTCAAGACCTATTTGCATCTGCGAGTGAAATGTATTTATTTTTATTTTTAAAGAAGGCCTCCTGTCCTGTATCTTATTCATGCCTTGCCAGAGATGTGACGAGGAAAGGGAGCATCTTCTCTTTCGTAAAGAAAAAGCCCAGGGGATCGTCGGAGAAAGGGAACGAGGCTGACTGATGGATAGTCTGGCCGACGGACAGGGTAGATCACGAGCCCTGAATTGAACATAAGCTGGAAATCAATGCATTCGGTGGGCGAGCAAAGTCCCCACCCTGCTGCCAAAGGCCACGTCCGCCACATGCGTGGCTGTTTGCAGATAATCTGTTAGGACAGCCCTGCTTGCTGTTATGTAACCTCTCTGCACTGATTGTCAAGAGTTTTATCATTCTCTTGGTAACCAGGAGAACCAGCAGTAACCTGGGGTTATAGGGGGAACACACACACACACACACATCACAGCTCTCTGGAGCGCAAGGAACAGCAACATGTAACATTTGCAAGGGGGGGGGGGTATAGGGAACTAAGGTTTTGCAGACTCCATGGCAAAGATATGCAAGTTTGCCTAATCTTCCTCTAGAGAGATGTTTTGGAATGAACTTGCAAAGCCCTGATTTCTGGGGAACAACCATGGGACATTGCCCTTGTTTTCCTGCCAGGTTCACTACTGACTGCTGAGTTATGGAGTTTGAGCAGATGAAAAGGAGAAGCCCTTGAACAACTTACGCAGAGGCAGCTGGACCACGAAGAAGAAGAAGAAGAAGAAGAAGAAGAAGAAGAAGAAGAAGAAGAAGAAGAGTTGGCTTTTCTACCCCGCTTTTCTCACCCATTGAAGGGGATTCAAAGCGGCTGACAAAGCTTTTCTATTCTTCTCCCCACAACAGACACCCTGTGAGAGCTCAGAAGAGAGCTGTGACTAGCCCAAGGTCACCAAGATGGCTTCATGGAGGAGGGCGGAATCAAACCCGGTATTCCCAGATAAAAGTCATTTTCCTTAACCACTAGACCAAACTGACTACATCTTACCCAAGTAACTTGGATATTGATAATGTCTCTAGGCAGACATTAATTTCTGGGCCATATTTGTTTGTTTGTTTGTCTGTTTGCATTTTTCCCACTCTGTACCCAAAGGTCTCAGGGTGGTTTGCAACAACAGAAAGGAAATGTAAAATGAACACCATAAAAATAATAACAGTGCCTAATGCTGCAGTCACACCTAAAGTTTAATCCAGCTTCACCTTCAGAACGAGAGAACACATCAGCAAAGTGACCAGTGATTTCCTTCCCACATTATAGGCTGTGGTCACACCTAAATTTTAATCCAGTGTCAGTCCACCTTCAGAGCAAGGGAACCCATCGACCAAGTGACCAGTGGTTTTCTTTCCACACTCTCTGTCCCAAAACTAAATTTTCGGAGTTATTTAACACTGAAAGAAAACCGCTTGTCACTTTGCTGATGTACTCTCTTGCTCTTGAAAGTGGACTGAAGCTGGATTAAACCTTAGGTGTGACCACAGCCTGAAAGTGAGGAAGGGAAGCTGTTTCCCCAGCCAAAGGCCAGGATAGATAGGTGCCTCTTCACTGCTCTCCTAAACAGGTGAAGTGAAGAGGCCTTGTGCACCTCAAAGGGGAGACTATTCCAAAGCCTGGGGGGCCGCCACGGAGAAGACCCTCTTGTGGTCATCCCTCTTCCTGCAAATTAAAAGTATAGGGTGGGTGTGGGATGCCATTTTTCACCTTAAATAAGTGTTGGCAGGAACTGTGCCATGCCTTTAGTGACCTTTTCAAGAAGTAAATGCAACAGAACATCCTCAGCACTACCTTGAACATCTTCTGTCACAAGTCCTCCTTGGACAGAGCATGATCAGTTGTGGAAGTACCCCATCCATAGCATTTTCTGCCATGTCTGAACATGCATCCAAGGTAGGCCCCTCGTTGAGGGCCACCATTATGATAGAACATCACTCCTGGGGCAGGAAGCAATTCATGCCTCTAAAGCCTTCAGTGCCTCTTTCAGCCTGCGAAGCTTTGGAGCATCGCTTGCGGACACGCCGGGGCATTGTCCTTGCCCACAAGATGGTCAGATGAAATGATGGATGCCTTGCTTCCAGAGTCTAGCCAAGGTCTGCCCTATTCTTTGTATCCTACTGAGTGATGCAGCATGTCTTCGAGACACGAGCGTCAGAGCGACTATGATTGTCCTTGCAGAACACATGGACAGATCTTAGCACCGTCCCCGCTCACCTAGTATTCTCCGGTCATTTGAGACTGCAACCCCCATCATGCTCAGCCAGCACAGCTATGTGGGCTGGAGCAGATGGGATTTGTAGTCCCAAACCCTTTGGAGGACATCTGCTGACAAAAGGCTGCCCACTGTGCCACGGCTAGCAGTTGGACAGATCTCAAAAGCCGAGAAATCACAGAACTGTACATTTGGAAAGTCCCTTGAAGGTTTCTGAACTTGACCTCCTTGCTCAAGGCAAGACTGCAATGCAGAATGTAGCTCCTTGACAGATGTCCATCTGCCGGTTTCCACAGTCTCTTGAGGCAGACTGTTCCAGTGTTTCTCCCAGTCTTCGTCAAAATCTGCTTCTTCCCAGCACGCCACCTTTTCTCCTCTACCTGCCTTCTGGAGCCACGGTTCTCAAACGATGCCCCCTCCAGATGTTCTTGAGGACCAGTTCCTGGCACTTCACTCTCAGCATTCCACGCCCAGCTGCCAGCCTTCTACTCCCACTGCAGCTGGCATGGAAAGCTGGAAGCCGGATGCCGGAGGCGTAAAACTGGGAATGAAATGCCAGGAGATGTTCTTCAGGAACATCTGGAAGACCACAGTTTGAGAACCTCTATTGCAGAGCTAGAGAGCTATTTTGGGGAAGCCTCCAAGCAGAGCCAGCTTTCCCCAAAACGGTGTTATAACGTACCTTCTGGATGGACCCACCAGCTTGGCTGTGGAGGGGCTGAAAAACATGGCCACACATGCGCGGTGGTGGCAATTGTGCACTTCCAGACATGCACATCACTATCTCTTGCATAGTCCTGCGCAGTTTAGGCAACAATCAAATGTGTGTGTTGGGGGGCGTGATATTTGGGTGGCGTTTGGGTCTAGCCTAAATCTGTTGTTTTAATGGCTGGTACCCGCCCAGAGACCTTTAGGTATGGGGCGGGATAGAAATGTGGATGGATGGATGGATGGATGGATGGATGGATGGATGGATGGATGGATGGATGGATGGATGTCATATGCTCCAGTGCATTTGATCTGGGAGAGGGAAATAGAGAGGAAAAAGAACACAACACCTTTAACTCCACAGCTTATTCCAGAACAAGAAGGTGGAGGGGAATAAATGTTTGGCTTCTACAGCTTAGTCTCTCTGACGCGACTTTCTCTCCCCTCTGTCATCATAGCATCATCTACCTGGCTAGTGCAAAACTGGTTGACCTATAGATTTGGTAGCCCAGTTTGGTCTAGTAGTTAAGGAGCTGGATTATTATCTGGGAATGCTGGGTTTGATTCCACACTCCTCCATGAAGCCAGCTGGGTGACCTTCAGTGAGTCACAGCCCTCTTCTGAGCTCTTACAGGCTCACCTACCTTATAGGGTGTTCTGTTGTGGGGAGAAGAACAGAAGGTTTGTCAGCCGCTTTGAGTCCCCTTAAATGGGTGAGAAAAGCGGGGTAGAAAAGCCAACTCTTCTTCTTCTTCCATTGCATCAAAGCTGTAAGAATTTAAGTGACGTTCTGCTGACTCCAACCTGGGACACATCCCACCCACCAGCCCGTCTTCACAGTGGCAACCAGTTGCAGATGGAAGGGCAGAAGCAGAGCACAAGGTAAGAATGTGCACGAATATTTGAACCATTCGTCATTCGTCTGAATTTGTCTGAATTCAGACATTTGTATACAAATCAAATATTATGACATTCGCAGACTAACATTCGTAGAAATACAAATGTTTCGGACATTTGTACAGATGTTTCGGACGTTCTGCGTTCGACATGAATTGAGAGTGGTTTCAAAGTGGATTCAAGTCAGATCTGACGCTTTCAGAGTGCAGATTTGTTACGGGATATGTATCAGATACGTATTTGTTTGTATCGGATTTGTTTTTGTTCGTATTGATATGTATCGGATATTCATACAAAAACATTCGTATCAAATAGAATCCACCACATTTGAAGGGGTCTATTCAAATTAATATGGATTTTCTTTCTATTCATTACAAATCGAATGCCAAAACACCCATTTGTGCATAACCCTACCTCTTTATTTATTTATTTATTTATTTATTTATTTATTTATTTATTTATTTATTTATTTATTTATTTATTTATTTACATTTCTATCCCACCCCAAACCCGAAGGTCTCTGGGCGGGTAACAACATATTAAAATAGAATATACATTAAAAGACATTACAAATTCACACAAGTGTAAAACAATATACAATATGTTTAAAATGACAGTGTCTGTACTGGGGTGGGGTGGGGAGACATAAGCAGCTCAGCCAAAGGCCAGGGCAAAGAGGTGCGCCTTCACCACCACCCTAAATATATATATAAGGAAGGGGCATGACGCACCTCAAGGGGGAGGCTATTCCATAGTCTGGGGGCCATCACAGAAAAGGCTTTCTCCCGAGTGCCCACCAGCCTCACTACTGAAGGTGGTGGGACAACCAGGAGGGCCTCACAATGGTAGGTAGGTTGCCTGAAGTGGACAAACAGAGAGCACCTTCTCTTAGCCAAGATGCACAGAACCCAAGACTACCCAACAATTTTGGGCTCCCAAGACAGCCTGTTCCACAACCACCTCCCTTCTCCCCTAAAAAAAAAGGAAAGAAAAGAAAAGGCAGCGCTGCAAACTCAGTTACTAGCCGTTTTGCCCCGGGGTTGCTGCTACGCTTTGCCCAGTCATCTTTCCTGAATAAAGAGCTATTTCTACTATGATTGCTGATTATATGCTATAGATATTGCTTCCAGTTTGTGGAAGCTGGAGTAGTGGGGTTGTTGCCAAAATTTCTTAAAGATTCCCACAGGATAGGCAACCGGTGACAAGGCGCTTTGCTCCTTCCAAGTCTCTTTTGGCATAACTTGGATGATCAGACCTAGTTGCCAGGAAGGCCTCCAGCTCTGGCCAGAAGCCTTGCCTGCTTTATTTTATTGTATTTTATTTTTTAAAATTGGCCAGGTGCCTGGCCACCGCTCAGCCTTAGGTAAGGTGAGGTGAAGCTCTTGAGTTTGGATATCATCACCTGTAAACAAATTATCTGGATCATCCGCTGGGTGAACATCTGGGTCTTGCAACTAATATGCTCTGGTAAGAATCATAGAACTATAGAGTTGGAAGGGACCTCTGGGGTCATCCAGTCCAACCCCCTGCTCAATGCACGATTCCCTAAACCAACCAAGACAGATGTAGGTCCAACCTCTGCTTGAAGACCTCCAGCGAAGGAGAACTCACTACCTCCCATGGCAACCTGTTCCATTGACTGATGGCCCTCACTGTCAGAAAGTTTTTCCTAATATCTGCGCTGACTCCCTTGTAGTTTCATCCCGTTGTTCCTAGTCCTCCCATCTTGTGCAAGTGAGAATAGGGACGATCCCTCTGCACTGTGACGGCCCTTCAGATACTTGAAGACTGTGTCTCCTCTCAGTCTTCTCTTCTGAGAAGAGAAAAGGAGGAGGAAGAGTAGTAGTAGTAGTAGTAGTAGTAGTAGTAGTAGTAGTAGTAGTAGTAGTAGTAGTAGTAGTAGTAGTAGTAGTTGGCTTTTATACCCTGCTTTTCTTCTCCCGACAACAGACACCCTTTGAGGCAGGTGGGGCTGTGAAAGCTCAGAAAGAGAGCTGTGACTAGCCCAAGGTCACCCAACTGGCTTTGTGGAGGAGTGCAGAATCAAACCTGGAGACCTCCAGATAAGAATTCAGCGCACTGACCCCAAGACCAAACTGGTCAAAAGCTGAATCAACCATGCTGTAAATTTTCTGTAGGCTAGGTAGATGGCCATTAGACATCCATCATTTCCTATTAAGCAAAGTCTGGAAGCAAAATTCGCAATACATTCTGTCAACAAAATTCAGCCACTGCTGTCTTCGGATTCAGAACGGTTGGCACCTGAAATAAAGCCTGAGTCTCCACTTACTTTTTATAGATGACACTACAGGTCATCTGGGGTGGTGCATCTCAGTTTTTGGTGGCAGCAGGTTTGGGCCCATCGGAGGACCTGTGGCAGTTGTCTGACTGTGTAAAATGAAGGTGCCTGGTTCATCTCAGAGGGAAGACTATTCCATAGCCTGGAGGCTAACACCAAAAAGGCTTCCCCATGCATCCTCACTATTAGAACCACATTCCCCTTTCCTTTAGAAACTAAGTGCATGCTGACTTGACAGCCATGAGAAGATAAGCAAGAATTTAAAAGCCATAAAGCAAATGGTCGATAAGCAGGATGCTGTATTGTAGGTAAAACCATAGACATAAGAACATAAGAGAAGCCCTGCTGGATCAGGCCACAGCCCATCTAGTCCAGCATCCCGTCCCACACAGTGGCCCACCAATTGCCCATGGGCATCTCAAGCAGAGACAAGGACAAAGCTTCTCCTGCTCTCGGATCCCAGCAAATGGGCTTAGAAGCATCCTGGTTGTCCCCACAGCCTGAAAGATGTACTTAGGCATCCATTCTAGTAGCCATTGATACATCTGTCATCCATAAATGTGTCCAACCCTTCCTTAAAGCCATCTAGGCTGGTAGCTGTTACCACCTCTTCTGGCAGCAGATTCCATAAACCGATGACCCTCTGGGTGAAGAAATCCTTGTCTGATCCGACTCTCCTACCCATCAGCTTCATAGATGCCCCCTGGCTCTAGTGTTGTGTGACAGAGTAAAGAAATTTTCTCTATCCACCTTTTCTATACCATGCATGATTTTATATACTTCAACCAGGTCCCGAGACAAGGGGCAGCCCAGGGCAGGAGGCAAAAGGAGAGTCTACAAGGAGTCCTACATCCATTGGATAAATATGTACAGGGGGCTGGTGTCATGGTCAGCCAGGAGGAGGACTCAGAGGATGAGGAGGACTCACTTCCTCAGGTACAGGAGGAACCTGAGGTGATGCCAGGACCCAGTTCTGACCCCTCAGCCCCATTGGAGCCTGGGGTTCAGCAGCCCAGCCTTACCACAGCAGAAGTGCAGGATGTGGGAGACATGGAACAGCAGAGCCCAAAGATCCCTAGCTTTAAGCAAAGGAGAGCAGAGAAGGAAGGGTTAAGACGATCAAAAAGACTTGCACAGAGACATGCTGATGACCTACAGCTGTGAACTGAATCTGTAAAGATAAAACACTGGGCAGACACCGAAGCCCTTTGTCAGAAACTATTTGTTTACCTTAAGAGAAAGCTGCTGTATCTGACTCCTGGACTGCTTGGAAACCCGAGACCTTGGAACGGACCTGTTGACCATCCTTCTGGCTGCCCTGACCTCGGTGTGGACTGTTTGTATTACTCTCGTTAACCCTGGACTTGGACTGTTTCTGGATTCCTTCCTTTTGGATGTCGTTTGGGCTGTACCTTCGCTGAGCAATCTCTTGTCAGCTGTGTGCTTGTGAGTGTGCTGGCAGCTTTCCTGGACACCTGGGGGATAAAACTGCATGGATAGGCCTGAGCTACGGAAGCAAGGCAGGGAGGCAGAAAGTCTTGCTCACCACACTCCTGCCTGACAAACAGCCTGATTAACTTAATGCCAAGTGGAAACTGACTGAGCCCCAACAAAGGCTGCAGTAATAGCATTAGCCACTGAGGGCACTAACACACTGCCAGGAGATAAAGCCCAAAGGTTGTGATTCTCTTGCAGCCTTTGGGAACATCCAGAGTTTTGAACCTGCTGGTTCTCATGGGAGGGGTGGCCTGTAAGAAACACAAGTCCCCCCACCCACTGCTCCCAAAGAAACATGCAGATGCTCACAGAGAGCTTGAGAGTGCCAGGGGAGCCATCTGGGCAGTGGCACAGGTGTTGCAATGCAGCTATACCAAGGCGTAGAAGGGCAACCATTCTCCTCTGGCCTTTAAAGCAAAGGTTGGCATTAGATTTGCCCTCTGACTCCCCCTCCAGAGCCATTAATCTTTAGGAAATTCAGCCAAGAGCATGTGGACAATGGGGCCGAGGGTATCTGAAGTCAACAAAGAGATGCCTTTTCCTTTCGAGAGCACCCTGGCCATTCTCACTTCATTCTTTTGCCATACGCTTTGTCTCTTGGACTTTCTGTACTCTAAGGTCATGACCCGGGTCTGGACCACCCACGAGCACTGGTCTAGATCATGGCATGCAATGGTCCAAACCAGCCCCAGCGTTTGCACCAGCTTTAGGGCTGGGCCCCATGTGCTCCAAAGGGCTAGGAGTGAAATTTCCTAGCCTTGGAGCTTCACTTCTGTGCTTCACTTTGGTGCACCACCACAATAGATGCCCTGGGTGGTGTGGAAAATTGAGGTGCATCTTCTACACACCTCTGTGTTCTGGATTGGGACCAGTTTAATCAGCTCAACTGGAAATCCAGATCAAGGGCCCCTTGATCTGCATTACACTCTGTGTCCAATTCAGACTGAGCGTACCAATGGTGGGTGGGTGGACTGATCTATGATTGCAGAAGGGAGGCACATAATCTACACCATAGACCAGTCCAAAGGTAAGTGCAAAAAAGTCCTCTGATTGTCAGTTTGTGTGTTTGTGTATGTAGCGCCCACTACCTTATTTCACTGAGACCAGGGTCGTTTCTGCACTTGGTTTTATTTGGGAATATATCTCAGGATCCCAGTCTGCTGGTCACAAGCTAATGCAGACTATGGCAGGGTTCACCTGAGGCCTCCCATAGTCTGCATTAGCATGCAGGTAGCAGGTCCCTATTCTGGGATATATTCCAGAATAAGGCCAAGTACAGAAAGGCCCCTGGTCTCCATTGTGGCTTTCCTCAACCCATTTGTTAATCTTCATGAATACAAGCCTCAGCCAATCATGTACATGCGTGTGGTTAGGTGTGACTAAGGGTGTTTTCCCACTGTCACTAAAAGTACCTATTAATGGGTACATAATGGCATTTTTGTACCCATTAATGGGTACTTAATGGGTACTTCTAGTGACACCCATGTTGAGCTCCACACTCTGTGTCTACACACACATCTCCATGCAGTTTTCTTGGTAACACTACAGAAGGGGTTTTCCATTACCTTCTTTGTCATGCTGGGGACTGAACCTATGAACTCCTGATTTCAACGCAGCTGATCTGCTGCTGAGCTAGAGCATATCCAGACAACCAATTAGCTATTTTTAAAAATGGCAAGCATCCAGCAAACATATCCTTAACGTCGGCCAAAAATTATGTTGTGCGTGTTTATTTTGCTATTTAAGAGTTATATGCTGTTTTCCAGAGTTGGAATACAACATCCCTTGGGGTCCCCCCATTTTCTTTGTTTAGGAGAACAGTTTACAAGCACAATCCCTCAAAAAACAATTATTTCATTATGTTTGCATTGAGTAGCTTGCTTCGCTTTCATTTCAGATGGACAAATAGCTTGAAGCAAAGCTGCAGCCCTTGGGCACCTTAAAGACCAACCCATTTATGATGGTCTAAGTCTTTGTGATTTAACACTTCCTGCATCTGCTAAGGCCCATAAAAACCTGGGTGCTTTCATTTGGTTGGATCTCAGAGTTTGTCACAACATAATTTCCTTGGCATTCTGGCTTTCACAACAGGCGCATACCTGGAACTGCCTGTTTAATAGATACTGCTGTCCATGGTCCTGAAAATAAGTTATAATCATCAAGAGCATTTGTCGGAAGCATCAGTCTGTGAGAATTACAAATTTAAGATAAAATCAGAGGGAGAGGGCTGATTACAATAAATTGTAATTCCTACTTCTTCCATTTTTTCCCCACTTTTAAATCCTCGGTGTAATTTTAAAGCTGTTGCTCTTAACTACCATAGAATCAAGGCCATTTGCTGGGAATTGAGAGCAAGTGAAGGTTTTGCCCTTTGTCTTCTGCTTGAGATGCCCAGAGGTAATTGGTGGGCCACTGTGTGGGGTGGGATGCTGGACTAGGTGGCCTGTGGCCTGATCCATCAGGGATCCTTTTATGTTCTTAGAATGGATACCTAGGCACTGCCTCCAGGGTTGGACATCCATGGAGAACAGGTGTATCAATGGCTACTAAGAATAGGTGCCTAGGTATCTCCTCCAGGCTGGAGACAAAGGGAGGATGCATTTAAGGCCTTTTGCAGGGAATCAAGGTTTGGCCTTTGTCTTCTGCTTGAAACGCCCAGAGGCAATAGCTGGGCCATTGCATGAGACAGAATAATGGATCTGATGGGCTGTGGCCTGATCCAGCAGGTATGTTCTTATGTTTTTATTGCTGTATAGAATGGGATAAAGAAAAGCAAATAAATTAATCAACAATAAACAAGCAGACCCTGCGGGGAAGAAGGTTAGATTCCCCAATGCAGCTTATCCTTCTGCACCCTTTGCCACGATGCATGGACGCCGCACGTCAAGGAGCTATTTCCTGTCTCTCCCACTTTCCTTCATTAGCTCAACTGAAGCTAACAAGCAGCAGAAGCGAATACCAGCAAGGTTGCCCCTGTCTATTAGCATCGGCCGAGGTCATAAAAACCTGCATGGGGATTAGACGAGAGATAAAAAGTGGGTGAGGAGACTGAGTCACCAGTGAGCACCGTCTCTGCTCCTTGGAGAACCTATTGGCAAAGTCACAGGCGGCTTCTTTGAGGCAAACACCAGAGGCAGCTGCAGGGATGTGCGCGAATTTTCGTAGGCAATCGAAGTCCAATCAAATGTGCTGAATTTTGACATTCGAACTCCAATAGAATGTCCCAAATTTGAATGTAAACATTCAAATCAAATTTCAAACTTTGGATCTATTCATTTGAATTATCCAGACATTTGTATGTGTACAGGTTTGTACGTGATGCGTACTTGAAGATCCACATCTGTACACATTTCTACAGATTCATATGGGACAAAAACGGGTTGGATATGGGATAACTACAGGATGCATACAGATGTGCGCACACGCACACACACACACACAATGCTACACCGAAAGGTCTCAGTGAAACATTCCTTCCAGAGGCAAACAGCAGCTCAGGCTAGGTTGACGTGTCTTGTAGATCTTGATGCAAAGGAGAAGATTATGTCTGTCTCTAGACATTTTACTGCCTGAAGCAGAATAACAAATATCACACCCACCCTTGTCAAGCCTCATAGCATCCACGGACGACCAAGTTATTTTGGCACCTGAAGTAGAAAATCCCAGATGGAACTTTCCCCCATCCTGCCAGTAAATGCATAAAATAAGCAGCAGTTTGCCACCCGAGGTAGCCAATTCAATCTCCCTATGGAACCTGTTCCCACACACTTCACTCTCTACCCATATTACAGCTGTTTTTAAGAACGAATAATAATAATTACATGCAGGAAATGTATTCATGCATTTTTCTTTCTTTTCTTGTAGGCCTGCCCTACTCTATCCTGCCAGATGGGATTTTTCTACCTATGTTTGCCTCTTATGGATTCCCCCCCCCTCCTTCTTGCTTAAGGTCCCATTGAAAATGGTCATAGATCAGAGCAGCACAACTGCTTGGAAAGCACCAATGTTTGATTCCGCCTTGCAATTCTCCAGAAGAAAGGAGAGGCAAACCACAGCATCTAGATGACCATCAGATAGCTTTCCCTGGTTCCTCCTAGGGATGTGCCTGAATATTCATAGGCATTCGAAATCCGATCTTATGTGCCAAATTTCGACATTCAAATAGAATGTCCTGAAATTTTGAATGTAAACATTCAAATTGAATTTTGAACTTTGCATCTATTCATTCGAATTATCCAGACATTTGTATGTGTTTGGGTTCGTACACAACGCGTACTTGAAGATCCGCATCTTTCTCACATCCATACCCATATATACGGATCCATACAGGATGAAAATGCATCTTCGAGTACGTGTTGTGTATGAACCCGTACCCATACGAATGTCCGGATAATTCAAACGAATAGATACAAAATTCAGAATTGAATTTGAATGTTTACATTCAAAATTCAGGACATTCCATTTGGGTTTGAATGTCAACATTCGGCACGTTCAATCAGATTTCGAATGCCTACAAATATTTGTGCACCTCTCTATCTCTGACAGTTTCCCAGACGGACCATTAAAATCAGCCTTGAAAGCCGCATCCTGTTGGAGGTGGCCTGGAATCTTGGGGCAAGAGCTGTTCTTTCCCCTTACATGGGTGGACTGCATGAAAATTAAAACTTGAATTTAGCAAGTACAGTTGGATCCCTGTATGCACTGATTTGGTAACCACGGTTTCAGTTAACTAGGGTTACCATATCACCCCACCCCACCCCACCCCACCCTCTGCAGGCACCTTAAGGAAAAGGCACCCAGACCCAGAAGGCCTATTTTGTCCTCCATGGAGCATTGGAATAGGTGTGTGAATGTCCCAAAATGTAAGGGGATGCTTGGGAGGAGTTTGGGGGTGTTGCACGCCTATTCCAATGCTCTCCAGAGACCGAAATAGGCCTTCCGGAGGCCAGAAAAGCATTTCCGGTCCTGGGGTTGCACAACCCCAGAACTGGAAGGTCTGTCCATGATTATCCATGGTTTTAGGTAGGAGCCAGAACATATCCCCCAGCGGGTATGGGGGTCCAACTGTATAATAAAAGGGAGAAAGAAATTGTGCATCCCTTTTGACGGCTAAAGTAATGTTCATTGGTGACATAATTTTTCAGAAAAAAAGTAGGATGTGTTATTTATTGGTGTCTGCTAAGGTTTTTAGTAGCTTGTGGTTGGGGGCTGCACGAAATGACAAACAAAATATTATGGAGGGGGTGGAAGGAAGCCTATATTGCTCAAATGAGAGGAGGCAGATATTTACAGATAGATTTGGCAGCTTGGGAAATGTTTGGCTTTTGAAAGAACTGTGATCATAAATACAGTTTTGTAAATACAGATATTGATGTGGTGAAAATAACATTTGCTAATAAATGAATTTCCCTTGAATCTGTTAGGTTCAAGCACTAGTCTTGATTTTGCCTTTTCTTTGAGAAACAGCATCAATTATGTCAAAATCCAATACACTGCAATACATAAACCAAAGGGAACGAACAGCTGAAATTGAGCCAGCTTACATAACAAAAAAGAAACAAAGTCTGTGGTCTTCCAAACAAAATAGGTTTGGAAATTGACAGTACACTGTTGTTTGAAAGGGTCATTGTTCCATGGTAGAATATAAGGTTTGTAGGTAGATGATCTAAACCTCAACATTTCCAGAAAGAAGTACCTGAGTGGGCGTTCAATGGCTACGAGAATGGATGCCTAGACACATCCTCCAGGTTGGAGAGACAGGGGTCTCTAAAGGCCATTTGCAAGGAGCTGAAAGCAGCGGCGTGTTTGCACTTCCCTTCCCGTCTGCTGGACGGTAAAGGGGTGTGATTAATCAACATCGACTAGCGTATGCACTTGGAGTGCTAGTCAACATTGGCCATTTCCTCCCCCTGCGATCAAATACTTACTTTATTTGATCCAAGGACTGGTCCTCTTCTGGGTGCCATCATTTTGGCTCCAGCGCCCTCCACAATTGTGTGTGTGTCAGTGCCGTTGCCTTGATGGCACTGATGCTCTCTGCACATGCAGTCGCGTCTATGGTCATCCAAGATTCCAGCATGCTTGTGTGGACACCTCAGATGACCCCGGCACACCGGAAGAGGTGGGGATGGTGCTGCTGTTGGATGCTTGAGGTAAGCTTCCAGGTAACGTTGGTTAAGGTGTGGAGCACAATTTCATGCTCCACACCTAATCAACAATTAGGGAACCTCTGGTGAGGCAATGCATGCTTGGAGGCTGTAAAAGCTTACTTCACGTGCCGGTGCTCTTCACTAATTCTTCACTAGAGGTTGTAGCGTGAATAGGCCAGAGGTGATAGTTTTGCCTTTGCCTTCTGCTTGAGATGTCCAGGAGCAGTTGGTGGGTCACTGTGTGAGACAAGATGCTGGTGTGGATGAGCTGTGGCCTGACTCAGCAGGGTTCCTTTTATGTTCTTATGTGACTAGCCCAAGGTCACCCAGCTGGCTTCGTAGGGGAGGGCAGAATTGAACCCGGTATTCCCAGATAAGAGTTCAGCTCCCTAACCACTAGACCAAACTGGCCGAAACGCTGGGGGTGCACGCTCAATCCCTGGCACCTCTTCTGTATCTCTGAAAGAACAACAACCCCTGCATAGAGGTCCCAAGGAGTCTGAGAATGGATGTAGCCCAGCAGTAACATGAAGGAAATGTATTGCAAAGCTATCGTGGGAAATTAATCAGAAATGCTGGGCTTTTGGTTATGGGCTGACTTACCTTCATGTCTGGTGAGTTGTACACAAAGATGCCTTATTGGGAGCTTCCAGGAGCCAGCAAGCAGACAAAAGGAAGGAAGGAAGGAAGGAAGGAAGGAAGGAAGGAAGGAAGGAAGGAAGGAAGGAAGGAAGGAAGGAAGGAAGGAAAACAGCCAAATAATGCATTTTGCCAGACATGAAGCTAAGTGATCTATACCTGGGTTGCTGCCCACGTCTGGCAGGCAGAGGTAACAAGCAAGGTCTTTTTTATAACCCACGCCACATCTTACTACTTGGAAACAGCCTGGTGAGGATGCTGCTTTAAAAAAAACTAAACAAAAATCCTTGCCTGGTGGTTGTCGTCTTATGGGGTTCAGGCACGTCAGCGGGGAAGGAGAGGCAGGGTTCTGGCCAATCCTATTAATAGCAGCAATAACAAGCACCTGACACATTGTGGAATGCTGGTTGCCCTCGGACCATCTTCCTTATTGCTTCATAGGATCACAGATCATCCCGTCGAAGTCCCGAGGCAAAGTTCATCTGAAAACGATGAAGCGGCAGGCAGTGTCGGTGGAAATTTGCACAAGCCCAGCCGACGACGCCAAGCAAACAAAATGTCACAATACAATTACAAGCTGTGATTGAATAAGTTTTCCCCAGGTTTGCTCTCAGCATGAACCTGAAAATCCATTGACTATTCCTTTCTATGTCAATAACGGGCTGCAGAATCCATTTTGCAACTGCCAAATCAGAAAAGAAAAGAAAAATCTCATCTAGCCTTTTGAACCAGAGCGTGAAGAATGCGGACGAGGACTCGAGTTCATTCAGCCCAGTTTCTGCACAACCAGAATTTCCTTATTCACCAGCAAAAGTGATTTTGCACAAACCTCTTTCTATTGTAATCCTCTCACAATAAGATGGTGTGTGTGTGTAGGGACAGCACTTCCCAAAGTAAAAAAAAGTGGTCTCTGCAAAAAGGGGATTTTTGCCTTCCCTGCATGGATAAATACTGTAAGTCCTCTAAGTCTGAAATAATGACCAGCTCACAAAGGTTTACTTTTCCTTTCCAAAAGGGCCTAGATTCTAGTCTGCATTACCTGGAGCATCTCAGCTGCTCCAGACACCTTCCAGTGGCTTTAGACAACAGCTCCCCTTAGAAGGAATGTGCATGAATTTTCATTTTTTTGCATTCAAATTCGATTCAAATCGGATGTCAAAGCATTTGATTCGATCTGAGCGCTTAAAACCCAAATGCAACAAAAGCTGATTCAAATCCAATATGTTTGAATCTTTTCCTTCCAATGTTAGATTCGAATCTGAAGATACGAACGTCGACAACATTCGTATGTGTTATACGTATCTGTACGAATTTCGTACGCATCCCGTTTTATCCCGTGTGCATCCCGTTTTCGTTCCATATTATAAGCACAAATGGGTACAGATGTGTATGATAGTTGTACAGACATGTATGCAATACATACATACCCGTACGTTCAAATGATTTGAATCATTCGAACGAATGTTTTGGAACATTCAAAATTTGTTTGAATGTTTAAATTTGAATGTGGAGAAGTTCTATTTGAATCTGAATGTCTACATTCAAATGAATCCGATCGAACGGCGAATGTCTGGAACATTGGTACGCAGCCCTACCCCTTACATCCAAACAGCAAGGCCAGCGGTCAGAGATGCGGGGAGTCTGATTGGACCTGACATTTGTTGTCCTAGCTGAGCTCCATTGCATTGCGCCCAATTTCTCTTGGACTGCGTGGATGCCCTATATGGACTCCTCTAGGCAGTTTTCTTGCCAGACTTACACAAAAGGTTTTCCGTTGCTTAATTCCAGGGAGATGCTGCGCATCAAACCAGTAACCCTCTGCTTCCCAGACACTTTGCTCTAACACTGAGCTAAAGACACTTCCAGACTCCATGGGCACCTCTATGGAGCCAGTTTGGTCTAGTGGTTAGGGAGCCGGACTCCTATCTAGGAATACTGGGTTGGATTCCACCCTCCCCTACAAAGCCAGCTGGGTGACCTTGGGCTAGTCACAGCTCTCTTCTGAGCTCTCTTAGCCCCACCTACCTCACAGGGTGTTCTGTTGTGGGGAGAAGAATAGAAGGTTTGTCAGCCGCTTTGAGTCTCCTTAAATGGGTGAGAAAAGCAGGGTAGAAAAGCCAACTCTCCTTCTTCTTCTTCTTCTTCTTCTTCTTCTTCTTCTTCTTCTTCTTCTTCTTCTTCTTCTTCTTCACCTCCTTTTGAGCTCAGCAGCAATTTAACATCCCTTGCAATAGTCTTTGTTCCCTCTAGGCTGGTACATAAGAACATAAAAGGAACCCTGCTGAGTCAGGCCACAGCTCATCCACACCAGCATCTTGTCTCACACAGTGATCCACCAACTGCTCCTGGACATCTCAAGCAGAAGGCAAAGGCAAAACCATCACCTCTGGCCTATTCACGCTGCAACCTCTAGTGAAGAATTAGTGAACCTCTGGTGAAGAGCATCCGCACGTGGAGTAGGCTGTTACAGCCTCCAGGTGGGCCCTGCCTCACCAGAGGTCCCCTATGTGCAGATTCAAATTTGCTTAATTCAAACAGAATTTGATGAAATGCAAACTTTAAACATTCAAATCAAATTGAATCCTGAAAATTGCATTCGTGCACACCCCTAAAATACACACACACATACGCACACACACGTGCCTCTTGTTACAACAGTAACAAAAGTCCAGCACCATGCCACATGGCCACGTGGCCACCAACAAACCGCCTCCTTACCCGGCAAGAGAGACTAACAAAGGCAAGAAAGACTAGACTAGGGGTGTTTCTCCACTGCAGCCCTTAGATCCGGATCTAAGGAATGGGTACATCCGGTTTAAGGGAAGCACCCAATGTGTTTCCACAGGAGGTGTACCACCCATTAGCAATGGGTTCTAACACCCCTTCTGTGGAAACAGCTTTGCACCCATGTGGGGAATCCGGATCGACCCACAAGGGGTCAGTCCATTACCCCAGGTGTTTTGGGGGGCAGGGGGGTGCAGTCTTTGAATTCACTTCGAAATCACTTCAGAGTCACTTCGGAGTCACTTCGAAGTCTGTGCAAAATAGCTCCGGAGTGCCTTTGAAGTCTGTGCTGATCTTCGGAGTGAACTTTGAAATGACTTTGGAGTCACTTCGAAGTTCACTCCAAAGATCAGCACAGACTTCAAAGGCACTCTGGAGCTATTTTGCACAGACTTCCAAATGACTTCAAAGTGACTTCGAAGTGACTCCGAAGTCAATTCGAAGTGGCTTCAAAGTGACTTCGGAGCCTAGGTTTGGGGGGGGGCAATGGGTGCATCCCCTCCCCCTAGCCTCCTTTGGACCCCATTGCCTGTTTCAGTGGAAACAGGCTCCCTTTAATCCAGATTTTCTGGCAGAAGTCCCCATTGTAGACCCCATTCATGGTGTCTACAGAAAATCCGGATTAAAGGCCAAAATGTACCCATTAGATCCGGATTTCCCCCACAGCAGTGGAAACAATCGGGTCCCAAATGGGTGCCGTGGTGGAAATGGGATCATCCGGCTCACACCCAAATGGGTCCTAAATGGGTGCAAAAGTGGGTACTTTTTGACAGTGGAAAAACACCCTAGATATCACAAAGAGCTGCATCCCTGGAAGCCTGATTCCTCTTCTGCCTCAGACCACCCGGTTCTCAGGCAGCCTTGCACCACCCTTTCCTGCTTTTATGGAATTAATACTTTCTGTGCCGCTTCGGCCTCCTCTTTGCCCCCTCCTCGCCTTTGCAGCGAGTCCACAACTCAAGTGCCGGATTGCTCTGACCTTCCCTTTAATAACATTTGCCCATGATGTTGACATGAGTGACAGGAAGGCACTCAGGTGAAAGCTTAGTTATTAGATCTGTGAATACCCACTGAAGCTGCATAGACCATCTTTATCTGCCACCTTCCCGTCTCTCTCTCTCTCTCTTCCTCTTTCAATGGGGACGGGGGAGAGGAAGTAAATTCCTTTCTCCTTCTCCTGCAATATCCTGTGTCAGGATGCTGAGCAAATAATAAAGAACAAAGTCCCCTGTTCCAGGGAAGGCAGAGACACCTGATGTGGAGGAACAACGAGCCGACAGCTAACAAACGAGCTCCTTTGACAAAGGGAAGGAGGAGAAGCCCTGGGGTGGAAATGGCTGCAGGGTGCCTTGGCTAAAGGTACCTTCCAGCCCCTGGGCAGAAGGACAGCAGCAGAGGCAATGGGTAGGACGTTTACAAGAGCCAGCCTGTTCCCACTGCAGTCAGTGGGATGGTATAACAAATACCGTCCCAGTGGGCTTAAGATCAGGCTCAGAGGGTAGGCAGCTGCACTTCAAGTGCTGGAGCGATCCAGAACTGGACCGCCAGCACTTGAAGGGTGGACGGCCCAGCCCAGCCTAGTTGGATCGCCATGGCCATGGCTATCGCCGTCATGCCTTGTGCCCTCAGTGCCTCTTTGGATGAGGAGGGCGTCGCCCATGTCAGCCCAAACGAGGGAATCTCCCCTGCTAGCCTAAGGGAGGGAGGCGCGCCTCAGGGGCTAAATATGGAAACCAGTTCTGTCCCCCCAATTGGGGATAGTTCAGATTCAGAGAATATATGCAACACCCAGAGACAAGTTCTCTCCACAAAGAATGACAACAGCCCTTCCACTCGGCTTGCCTCCGTGCAAAACACCCGTGTTGGCGAAGGTGTGACGCTCTGAATCTGACTTAAGGAACGTCCAACTCCTCAACCACTGTTGCAAACAAAGGTTCTCCCTGGCAACCTCTGGTTCATAGAATCTCTGCTTTCTGGACCCTGCCTGACATTCTGCCTGACGAAGACTCTCTGCTAAATCCAACCCCAGCTTGTTTTGACAACGTATAAATTCTTTATCCCAAAGAACTCTGCAACCTGAACTGGCTTCTGCCTGCCGCCAGCCGGACGTGCATACGTGTGCGTGTGCTTCGCTGTATGCTGCCTGCCCAGGGCACAACTACGACAGCATCCGGTGCATGCCAGGATGTTGCCACGGCAACATCCGGTATATGTTGGGATGTTGCCATGGCGAATGGCCTGTGGTGCACAACTGCACAGCTGCAGCTGCACAACCCTGCCCACTTGCAGCATCTGCACGTTTTGATTGGCATGGAAGCTCGCCTCGGCTTGGCTGGCATGACTGGCAACCTCTTCATCCTTGGAGAAGGAAGCGCTGATGGCACGAGCCATGACGGCTCACCTTCCTCTTCCCCCACAAATAAACAGCTACTGACAATATAGTTAAGGTGCAAAGAGAGTTGAGGTTCAGGTCAAAACCGTAACACCTCTCCAATGGGACGGCCTTGATAAAAGTTACTCAGCTTCAGGGCACTTGATGTGTGAAACAAGAAAAATACTGGATTCGTCTCTACAAGCTACACGCTAAATAGGTTAAGCGTTTTCCACAAAGAGAACTATAAGAACATAAGAGGAGCCCTGCTGCATCAGGCCACAGCCCATCTAGTCTAGCGTCCAATCTCACACAAGGCCCACCAAATGCTCATGGGCATCTCAAGCAGAGACAAGGACAAACCTTTTCTTGCTCTTGAATCCCAGCAAATGGCCTTAGAAGCATCCTGCTTCCCCCGCCCCCCAGCCTGAAAGATGTACCTAGGCATCCATTCTAGTAGCCATTGATACATCTGTAATTCATAAATTTGTCTAACCCTACCTTGGAGGGATCTAGACCGGTAGCTGTCACCACCTCTTCTGACAGCAAATTCCATAAACCGATGACGCTCTGGGTGAAGAAATCCTTCCCCTTGTCGGATCCAACTCTCCTATTACCGGCTTCATAGATGCCCCCTGGTTCTAGTGTTATGTGATAGAGAAAAGAAAATTTCTCTATCCACCTTTTCTATACCATGCATAATTTTATATTATTCAGTCGGGTCCCCTCTTAAATGCGTCTCTCCAGATTGAAGTGGCCTAGACGTTGCAGCCTGGTTTCATAAGGGATTTTGTTCCAGCCCCTTAATCATTCTGGTTGCCCTTTTCTGCACCTTTTCCAGTTCCACAATATCCTTCTTTGAGATATGGTGACCAGAATCGTACACAATATTCCAAATGTGGCCTCACCATAGATTTATAAAGAGGCAAAATGTTCCCCTCCATCTGCCCCAATAAACTTTTCATATTTCTCTGCTGAGCATTGTTCAGGGAAAGATCTAAGACTACTTGCTGCATCGGCGTAGGTTGCCATTTTCTTCTTATCAAGTTACCATTGTAATTTATTAAGAATGTAGGATGCTCTGTGATACTAAGTTGGATAAATGGTACTTTTTATTTAATATGGCATGCTCCAGGAGCATCCATTACAGAGCTCTGAAAGTGCTTTCGGACAACAGCATCCATTATCATAGAATCATAGAATCATAGAATCATAGAATGGTAGAGTTGGAGGGGACCTCCTGGGTCATCGAGTCCAACCCCCTGCTCAAGGCAGGATCTCCTAAACCATCTCAGACAGATGGCTGTCCAGTCTCTGCTTGAAGACCTCCAACGAAGGGGAACCAACCACCTCCCGTGGCAGCCTGTTCCACTGGTTGATCACTCTTACTGTTAGAAATTTTTTCCTAACATCTAAACTAAATCTTTTCCCCTGCAGTTTCACCCCATTGTTTCTAGTCCTTCCTTGAGAGAGTGAGAACAGGGCTGATCCCTCTGCCTTGTGACAACCCTTGAGGTATTTGTAGACAGCTATCATGTCTCCTCTCAGTCTTCTTTTTGGTAGACTAAACATTCCTAGTTCCTTAAGCCGTTCCTCATAGGACATGGTTTGCAGACCGTTCACCATCTTGGTAGCTCTCCTTTGAACCTGCTCCAGCTTGTCAGTGTCTTTTTTAAACTGGGGTGACCAGAACTGGACACAGTACTCCAGATGAGGTCTGACCAAGGTAGAGTAGAGGGGGATAATAACTTCACGTGATCTGGACTCTATGCTTCTCCTAATACACCCCAGGATTGCGTTTGCCTTTTTTGCAGCTGCCTCGCACTGTTGACTCATGTTCAGTTGATGATCTACCAGGACACCCAAGTCTTTTTCACATGTGCTGCTGCTCAGCCGAATTCCTCCCATTGTATATGTGCTTTTTTCATTTTTCTTGCCCAGGTGCAGAACCTTGCATTTTTCTTTGTTAAATACCATTTTATTAGTTGCAGCCCATTGTTCGAGTTTCTCTAAATCTTTTTGAATCCTCTCTCTCTCTTCTCTGGTGTTTGCAATCCCCCCTAGCTTTGTGTCATCAGCAAATTTGATCAGTTTCCCTTCAACTCCCTCGTCCAGATCGTTTATAAAAACATTAAACAAAACTGGGCCCAGGACAGAACCTTGTGGTACTCCACTTGACACTTCCTTCCATTTGGATGTGCAGCCATTTAAAGCCACTCTTTGAGTACGATTACTAAGCCAGTTTTGAACCCACCTTATAGTTGCCTTGTCAAACCCATATTTGATCAATTTTTCAATGAGGATCGCATGAGATACTTTGTCAAATGCTTTGCTGAAATCGAGAAATACTATGTCTACTGCATTTCCTTGATCAACCCATTCAGTGATTTTGTCATAAAATGAAATCAAGTTAGTCTGACACGACTTGTTTGATACAAACCCATGTTGACTACTGTTAATTATTGAATTCCTATCCAAATGCTGACATATGTGTTGTTTAATAATTTGTTCGAGAATCTTTCCTGGTATTGAAGTCAGGCTAACAGGCCTGTAGTTCCCTGGGTCTACCTTATTCCCTTTTTTGAAGATAGGAACAACGTTTGCCCTTCTCCAATCGTCTGGGACTTCTCCTGTTCTCCATGACTTCTCAAAGATTACAGCAAGTGGTTCAGCAATTACCTCTGCTAATTCCTTCAGTACCCTAGGATGTAATCCATCTGGACCCGGGGACTTAAATTCGTTTAAGTTAGCTAAGCATTCCCTTACTCTCTCAGTGTTGATTTTGTGTCTTGATTCTCCTAGTCCTTCATCAGTACAGTGAAGGACTGTTGCATGTACATTATCCCTCTTGGAAAAAACAGATGCAAAATAGGAGTTCAGAATCTCTGCCTTCTCAAGATCACTTTCGATCACTTCTCCATTCTCTCCCTGCAGACTTCCCAAAACCTCTTTGACTTTTCTTTTGCTGTTGACATATCCCCAAAACCCTTTTTTATTGTTTTTAGTCTCTCTTGCAAGCCTCAGTTCATTTTTAGCTTTAGCTTTTCTGATACTTGCCCTGCAGATTGTACTGATTTCATTATATTCCTCCTTAGATATGTATCCCTCCTTCCATTTCTTAAACATTTCTTTTTTCTTTTTTATCAAGTTTTTAAGTTCTAGGTTTATCCACCCTGGTCTCTTTAGATGTTTTCCATTCTTCCTTCTTTGAGGAATTGTTAATGATTGCACTTCTAATATTGCATTTCTCAAAATATCCCATCCTTCTTGGACATTTCTATCCTTTAGTACATTTAACCATTTGATCCCTCCTAACCTCCTCCGGAGTCCATCAAAATCCGCCCTTCTGAAGTCCAACTTTGAAGTCTGAGTCCTCTCATGCTTTCCTTCCCTTATTATCCAGAATTCAAGGATAACATGATCGCTGCCTCCTAATGCCCCAGAAACTCTGATATCCTCCACCATTTCCTCTCTGTTGGTAAGAATTAGATCAAGGATAGCCAATCCTCTTGTTTCCTCCACCACCTTTTGGTACATGAAATTGTCAGCGAGAGAGGATAAGAACTTATTAGACTTGTGACTTTTTCCTGAGCGAGATTCCCAACAAATGTCTGGGTAGTTAAAGTCTCCCATAATCACTATGTCATGCTTTCGTGAAAGTTTAGCCATCTGGTCTAGGAATAGGTCATCCATATCTTCTGTTTGTCCAGGGGGCCTGTAATAGACTCCTACAATGGTATCCTTTCTGTTGCTCTCTCCTTGAATTCTTACCCATACTGATTCTACTGAGCTTCCACTCTCTGAAACTTGAACCTCTGAGGAGACAATTTCTTTTTTAACATACAGCGCAACACCCCCTCCTCTTTTGTTAAGTCTGTTTCGCAGAAACAAGTTGTAGCCTTCGATGTTTGTGTTCCATTCATGTGTGTTATCCCACCAGGTTTCCGTAATACCTATGACATCATATTTATCTACCTGGGTCAGGATCTCCAGCTCCCCTTTTTTATTTCTCATGCTTTGGGCATTGGTGTAGAGGCATTTTAGTTTGTAATTGATATCTATTGCGAGCTTGCCTCCTCTGTTTTCCTTACAAAATTCATTGGTACTATTTCTGGGAGTAAGAATATCGCCTGGTTTGATTGACTGAGTATTTTTGCTTGACTTTTTGTTACCCTTCCCCTTTTGTTTTAGTTTAAAGCTCTCCTAATAACCGAAGCAAGGCGCTTCCCGAATACATTCTTTCCTGTCCCTGTAAGGTGCAACCCATCTCTTGCAAGGAGTCCGTCATATAGGTAGTTTTCTCCATGGTTCAGAAATCCAAATCCTTGCTGCCGGCACCACCGACGTAGCCACTTGTTCACCTCAAGAATCCTATCCCTTCTACTTTTATCGTGACCATCCACCGGAAGGATAGATGAAAAGACTACTTGTGCTCCCAGTTCCTTTACTTTTCTGCCAAGATCTTCAAAGTCTCTGTAGATGTTTTCAAAGTGCTTTTTTGCCGTATCATTTGTGCCTACATGTATGAGTAATAATGGGTAGTAGTCTGTAGGTCTGAATAGCCTCGATATGCTATCAGTTACATCTTTGATTCGGGCCCCTGGGAGACAGCACACTTCTCGTGAGTTACTGTCAGGTCTGCAGATAGTTGCCTCTGTTCCTCTTAAAAGTGAATCTCCCAGGACCACTACTCTCCTCTTTTTCTTTGCAGTACCATTTCTTCCTCTCCATTCCAGAGGTTTCTCAGTGCCTATTGGAGTAATATTTGTGGACCTTGTCGTCGATTCTTCAGATGTGTTGTTCTCCTGACTGAGTATCTGGAACTGGTTGTTTAATTGCAAGGGTGCCGAATGTCTCCTGTTCTTCCTGCTCCTTTGGGTCACATGCTTCCATAACTCAGTTTCTGCAACTACAGAAGGATGTTCTTCTATCCCTTCATTTTGAAGTGTTTCCTCCATGCTGTCGAGGAAGTTCTCTTCTTCTCTAATCTGCTTCAGTGTTTTGACTCTCTCTTCTAGACTTTTAACTCTTTCCTCCAGGAGAGCCACAAGCTTGCATTTGTGGCAGGTAAAATGTGGCATCTGTTGTGGTAGGGTCATAAACATGCCGCATACATTGCATGTGACAATACAGGTGTTCTCGCCTTCCATATTGCTTTTAGGGTAAGGATTTTAAAGATGTGATGCTAAGGTATGAATGTTTTTTTTTATCCCACTGTACCTTTTTTTTAATTTTTTGTTGATTTTTTGTTTTGTTTTGTTTTGTTTTTTAATTTCGCGCGCCATTAGGCGCGCGGGCCGTTTCTATTTAAGCCCTGCTGAGCAGAGTAACTCCTCCTCCCTGAGGGTGTGGCTAATTCCTAATGGTCCGCTGCTCTGATTGGTCTGAGAAAGCTTCTACCTCACGCCGTGTGCTCTAAGAAAAACTTCCTGTTTCTGTCTCACACCGTGTGCTCTGAGAAAAACTTCCTGTTTCTATCTCTCGCCGTGTGCTCTGAGAAAAGCTCCTGCTTCCACTTCACCCAAGCTGGAACTGACTAACTCCTCCCACTTGAGCTTCTATTTAAGCCCTGCTGAGCAGAGTAACTCCTCCTCCCTGAGGGTGTGGCTAATTCCTAATGGTCCGCTGCTCTGATTGGTCTGAGAAAGCTTCTACCTCACGCCGTGTGCTCTAAGAAAAACTTCCTGTTTCTGTCTCACGCCGTGTGCTCTGAGAAAAACTTCCTGTTTCTATCTCTCGCCGTGTGCTCTGAGAAAAGCTCCTGCTTCCACTTCACCCAAGCTGGAACTCATTATCTTAGATCAGAACCCACAAGGCAGCCAAAACAAGGGCAAATGTTGCTTGGAAGCTGAACTTCGACCTCACCAAAGTTTACCTTGTGTCAGGGGTCCTTTCTGCACCAGGCAGTATTTTGTACCATATCTCAGAATAGGGACCTACTATCTGTATGCTGGTGCGGATGGCAGGTCCTCATTCTGGGCTGCAATCCAGAATAAGGGCCAGTGTAGAAAGGCCCAAGAGTTTAGCTTGAGAGGCTAACCCCAAAGGATTCTGGGAGCAGTTAGGCTGAACCAGAGTCTGTGTCTTGCCAACATTCCAGCTGACAGGGTGAAGTCTGTTATGTCCCAAGCAGAAAGGAGAAATGTTTGAGAAGTGTCCTTGTAACTAATGAAGAGAGTCTGAAACCCAGACCAGGCATGTTGCCAGGGCACAGAACAGAATGCTTTTATTTATTTATTTATTTATTTATTTATTTATTTATTTATTTATTTATTTATTTATTTATTTATTTCCATTTCCATTTCCATTTCCATTTCCATTTCCATTTCCATTTCCATTTCCATTTCCATTTCCATTTCCATCACGCCCCACACCCAAAGGTCTCTGGGCGGGTAACAACAGATCAAACAACATATTTAAAAACATGTTAAGAACAAAATACAGTTTAAAACATATTAAAAACACAATACAAATTAAAACAAGGTACTTGGATAAAAATTCTGATATAAGCCGTGCGCTCCACAGTGTATTCGTAAGAACTATAACTGGGGGGAGAATGTATCTCCTCAGCCAAAGGCCAAGGCAAAAAGGTATGTTTTTACAGCCTTCCTAAATGATTACAAGGAAGGGGCATGGCGCACCTCACGGGGGAGACCATTCCACAGTCTGGGGGCCACCACTGAAAATGCTCTCTCCCGGGTGCCCACCAACCTCACTACCGAAGTTGGTGGGACAACCAGGAGGGCCTCATCTTCGGATCTCAAGGCACGGGCAGGTCGGTATGGGAGAGTTAGGCAGTACATTTCTAGGTGCAAACCTGGAGTGCAAGAAGAGAAACTTTGTTGTCCACACTTTCAGGCAGGGAAGATCTTAGGAATGACCTGCCTCAGTTAAATGCTTATTTGCACAGAGGGATTTTGCTGGCAACGCCCAACCCTAACAGAAACTTAATGGAGGTTTCGTGGAACCTGGTTAAGCCTCAGCCATCTGTCCCATCAATAAACAACCTTCCTGTATAAACAGCAGTATATCTTATTCTATCTAGAGCAAGGGCAACTCTCAGACTTTGCCCTGAAGGATCAAAGCACGGCGACCACAAGGAGCCTCATTCAATCCTCTGTGGCCTCATAGGGCTGCTTTGCACATTGCTGTCACTGGATATGATTTCCAAATTTAACGGAAACTGAAACTCCAAATATCTAGATTAGGGAAGGGTGCGAAAGAGGTTTTTTTGCATTCAGTTTCTATCAGATCAGACGTAAGGAAATTCATATTCATTCAAATAGATCACCTTCTAGAGCCAGTTTGGTCTAGTGGTTAGGGAGCCCAGAGGGTCATCGGGAATACCGGGTTCAATTCTGCCCTCCCCCATGAAGCCAGCTGGGTGACCTTGGGCTAGTCACAGCTCTCTTCTGAGGTCTCACAGCCACACCCACTTCACAGGGTGTTCTGTTGTGGGGAGAAGAACAGAAGGTTTGTCAGCCGCTTTGAGTCCCCTTAAATGGGTGAGAAAAGTGGGGTAGACAAGCCAACTCTTCTTCTTCTTCTAATGTGGTAGGATTCTATTTGATATGAATGTATTTGTATGAATTCGTATGAATATACGATACAAATACATTCATATCTGATACATTTCCGATACGTGTCCCGTAACATATCTGCTCTGAAAGCATCAAATCCATCCTGAATCCTCTTCGACTCCGATCTCAAACCATGTTGAAGGCACTCTGGATCCACTGCAGATGTGACTGGTGCAGCCACTTCCCCACCTCCCCGTTTCACAAATGTTCCGAAACATTTGTACAAATACAAAAGTCATAAGAACATAAGAATATAAGAACATAGGTGAGGCCCTGCTGGATCAGGCCACAGCCCATCTAGTTCAGCATCCTGTCGTACACAGTGACCCACCAAATGCTCATAGGCGTCTCAAACAGAGACAAGGACAAACCTCCTGCTCTCAAATCCCAGCAAATGGCCTTAGAAGCACCCTGCTTCTGCCCCCACCCCCCCAGCCTGAAAGATGTACCCAGGCATTCATTCTAGTAGCCATTGATACATCTGCCATCCAGAAATTTGTCTAACCCTACCTTGAAGCGATCTAGACTGGTAGCTGTTACCACTTCTTCTGGTAGCAAATTCCATAAACTGATGACCCTCTAGGTGAAGAAATGTTTCCCCTTGTCGGATCCGACTCTCCTACCCATCAGCTTCATAGATGCCCTTGGTTCTAGTGTTGTGTGACAGAGAAAAGAAGTTTTCTCTATCAACCTTTTCTACACCATGCATAATTTTATATACTTCAGTCAGGTCCCCTCTTAAATGCCGTCTCTCCAGACTGAAGAGGCCTAGACGTTGCAGCCTGGTTTTGTAAGGGATTTCGTTCCAGCCCCTTAATCATTCTGGTTGCCCTTTCTGCACCTTCTCTAGTTCCACAATATCCTTTTTGAGGCATGGTGACCAGAATTGTACACAATAGCAGATGATAAAAGCTCCCACAGTTGTATTCTTCAACTGCACCTGAGAGTGTCCTCCTTTTCTCTTGTTAACTGCTTTGGTCGCAGTTTGGAACATCAAGCCGGGTGAGCAGGTTTCCTAATGCTGGATCCATTGTGGGTGCTCTCCATGGTCCTAAAATGATTCTTCCTGCCCCAGAGGTTGATTTCTTCCTTTCCGACCACATTACTATCTCACCCAAAGCAAGTTTTTTTATTCTCTAATTCTTCCAGGGTTAGGAAGGGCTGCTAAATGACTTGGGCCCCAAATATCTAAAGGAACGCCTTCTCCCATACCGACCTGCCTGTGCCTTAAGGTCCAACAATGAGGCCCTCCTGGTCGTCCTGCCACCTTCAGAAGTGAGGTTGGTGGGCACCCGGGAGAGAGCCTTCTCCGTGATGGCCCCGAGACTGTGGAATGGCCTCTCCCTCGAGGTGTGAGATGCTCCTTCCTTGTATTTATTTAAGAGGGCCGTAAAGACATACCTCTTTGCCTTGGCCTTTGGCTGAGGTTTTATTCTCCCAGTTACAATGACATCACTATTAATGCACTAGGGAGTGCATGGTTTTAAGTTTGTTTTAAGGTGATCTTTTAAACGTGCATCTTGTTTTAATCTGTATTTCATTTTAATCTGTATCTGTTTTAATTTGTATCCTGTTTTAATCTGTTTTAACCTGTTGTTACCCACCCAGGGACCTTCGGGTATGGGACGGGATAGAAATGTAAATAAATAAATAAATGGGCAAACACTTGGGATGGCCCAGGTCTAGGGATGTGTACGAATATTCAAAATATTTGTTCTTTGTATGAATTTGGACAAATTCACACATTTGTATATGAACTGAATGACATTCATACTTTAGTATTCATATGAAAACAAATATGTTGAGCTAGTCGTAGGATTATGCATATCCGTATGCATCTTGTGTATATCCATATGCATCCGTACAGATACGTACAGGATGAAGATGGGATGCATTCAGGATGTGTATGGATACTTGCAAGATTCATATCTTTGGTTACATATCCAGTATTTGAACGAATATATACAAATGTATTCATATTGGTTCAAATGTCCAGACATTTGTTTTTCTTTATTTGTACGAATTCAGATTTTTAAATATTTGATTCGTTACAAACTGAATGTCAAAAATTGCATTCTTGGTCTCATTGGCCATCCTGGTCTCACTGGCCATGATTAGTCTGCTTTTAAACCCAGGAGCAGAAAGCAATATTAGATGAATTCTCGCCCTTCTCATGTAGGTGGCAAAAATACATATAGCAACACAGCTACTACATGAGTAGCTTCTCTGTTCTGCAGACTGAATTATGGGAGAAAAGAACCAGCAGATGACAGCCTATGCTTTGTATTACCTTCTGTGTGTTTTATACCCCAAGTTAAGAAGACGCCCATCCTGAGCAAGTGTGTACCTCCGCAGCATATTTTGACCTGTTACAATGAGTGCAATTTACCTACTTTCTGCCTTTCCCTTTCCTACCTATCTTAACTGGCAGGAGAATGATTTGCACTGATTATGCAGTCAATGTTTTTGTTTGGCTTTTCTCCGGTGTTTAGATGTATACATTTGGAGTGTATGTTTTCTTCTACAAAATAACAATTTCCTTTATTGTTGTGAGAACAAAATTTGTTTAATTAAGCCCTTATCCCCCCAAAGGGGATTTTGTTTTTTGTTCCATCTTAAAGAGCATCATAATAATTAAAATATTGCCCACAGCACTCTTCTAAGCCCGATTTCTCTAACCGTAGTCTCCGCTCAGAACCACCATACTGCATTACGCTGACTTCATTGTATACCGTCACCACAGAGTGCATAATAAACACCCAGTGAGCCGATGTGCACAGACAATATCCCAACACCATTGCTCAAAGCCTGAAACCTGCCCGGCCATACCTTAGACTGGAGACTCTGACATGTTCCCAGCGCGCGCAGGCCTGACTTGAAATTCACCAGGATCTCTGCAATACTTACCTGTCACTCACCACGGGTAGGCTGTGACCTCACTAACAGCTGGGAATTGAGTTGCTTGAGTAAAACGTGAACCCTGGTCTCAGAAGCTCCATGCTGCATGCATAAATGGGTACAACACTGCAACTCTGAAAAGCAACAAGGCACTGCAGGACATTCAGTGACTTGAGCCAGGCCTGCCTGCCTGCCTGCCTGCCTGCCTGCCTGCCTTCCTTCCTTCCTTCCTTCCTTCCTTCCTTCCTTCCTTCCACTTCTCTCCTTCTCTTCCTCCCTTCTCTCCCACCCTCCCTCCTACCCCTTCTCTTACTCCCCTCCCTTCTTCGCTTTCTCTCCCTCCTTTCCCCTTCTCTTCTCTTCCCTCCCCTCCTTCCACTTCTCTTCCTCCCCCTTTTCTTCCTCCCTTTCCCCCTCTCTCCCTCCTTTCTCTTCCTCCCCTCCCTTCTTCGCTTTCTCTTCCTCCCTTTCCCCCCTTCTCTTCCTCCCCCTTTTCTTCCTCCCTTTCCCCCTCTCTCCCTCCCTCCCTCCCTTCCCCTTCTCTTCTCTTCCTCTCTTCTTCTCTTCCCCCCTTTCCCCCTCTCCCTCCCTTCTCTTCTTCCCTCCCCTTCTCTTCCTCCCCTCCCTTCTTCACTTTCTCTCCCTCCTTTCCCCTTCTCTTCCCTCCCCTCCTTCCCCTTCTCTTCCTCCCTCCCCTTCTCTTCCTCCCCTCCCTTCTTCGCTTTCTCTTCCTCCCTTTCCCTTCCCTTCTCTCCCTCCTCCCTCCCCTTTTTGTTAAGGATGGAATGAGGGTTGAAACGAGGGTTAAGCAGGAGCAGAGAACCAAAAGCCGAGCAGGAAGTTGGAATGGGAAGATAAGCAGGGAGCAGAATTGAGAAAAACAGCCCGAACCCTGGGACAGGCTAGAACAGGGAAGACCCTGCCGTTTCACCTGAGATGTAACCAATCACAAGCCTAAATAGACGGAGTCACTCCAGATTCATAAAGCTCTCGAATCAAACCAGCTTTTGTCCAACCGGTGTTTTGCCTCCCTCAATCTCTCTCCCCCCCCCCCCGCCCCCAATTCTGGAAACCTCAGCCATCCTAAAAAAGCTGGCTAGGTCTAATGGAAACGGCACTGCAAACATCTGGAGAGCTGAAGGCTGATTTAGAAGCTGCCGATTGCAATTTGGCAGCCGACGACAGTGGCTTAAAGACTCCAGTTGGTCCTGACACCCACCGGTGGGAGCTAACTCCGGGGCCCAATGGTTCCTAATGACCCAATACCGAGCCCTCCGGCTGCTCCTGTATTCCCAGGTGGCTTTCTCTGGAAGCTCCCCTCCTGGGAAATGCTTTCTGGCCCCTCCGCCGCCGTGGCTGCCACCACGCCTTGCTCAGATCTCGAAAGTCATGTTAATTGGACAGTAGACAGGATCCGATATAATGACTGCCATGCTGTAGTTTTACATGAGCTATTGACGTGCTCAGCAGCGTTCTTGTGGATTTGTTTGGGTGTTTCAGATGCGCGGCAGTCAATATCTCTGCTATACAACCAAGATTGATTGGGGCTGACAGTGCCGGTTGGGAACAGGCCGCCCCTTTGTGAGGACTTTGCATTGTGAGCGGTGCAACGTGATAGCAGGCGCGGACAGGACGAAGCCACAAATGAAAGAAAATATTAATAGGGCAGCAATATGTATGTATGTATCGATAGTGAGCATTAACACAGCCCTAGACCTCATTAGTTTAAAGGAGAAGAAACAGAAGGAGAGGAAGAGGAACAGGAGGAGTTGGCTTTTATATCCTGTTTTTCTCACCCTTAAGGGGACTCAAAGTTGCTGTCAAACCTTCAGTTCTTCTCCCCACAACAGACACCCTGTAAGGTAGGTGGGGCTGTGAGAGCTCAGAAAGAGAACTGTGACCAGCCCAAGGCCACCCAACTGGTTTCATGGAGGGGTGCAGAACTGAACCTGGTGACTGTGAGATATGAGTATGGGACTCTAACCACAGGACCAAACTGGCTCACATTAGTTGCAGGTAAACTCAATATGTAAATTAACAATACAGGCCAGCATCTATCACATAAATTCACGGTAGCCATAGGATTTGGGCTAAAATTAAGGGTTAAAACTAGGGCCCTTTTTGCACCTGGAATATATGTCAGGATAGCAGTATTTAATGCAGGCTATGGGAGGCCTCACTTGGAGCCTTCCAAAGTCTGCACTAGCATACAGATAGCAGGTCCCTATTCTGGGACAAATTCTAGAATAAGGCCAAGTGCAGAAAGGGACTAGAGCAGGTTTTCAGGATCAACCCAAGATGTTTGCTTTTGTGTGGGTGGTATTATCTAACGAGACTTGAATAAGAACCAGCAAGAAAAGGTATTAGGCTGCATCTAGACATCAGTGCCTCATTCTCCTATATTTGGATATTCCGGAATAAAGGATATTCCTATGTTTGTTTTGTGTTTGTACCTGAATAAATCCTTTCTGTGTTTTCCTAAAAGCAGCCCTGTGCTAGAGGTTGTTCTTCTACTCTCACTTTTATTCTGCTGTATACATTTTTATGCCATCGTCAGTCAAAGTACAGATCCAGGGCCGATGAAAACTTATGACCTTATTAGTAACTCTGCCCAGGTATCGGGAAATTAAAGGAGTCACTTCTAAGCCTTTAACTTCAAAGAGTTACGATCTATCAGGTTCTCATGTCAAATTTTGCACCTAGTGCCCATATCCACTCTAAGCCCTATCATAACTAATCCATGATAACCACGGTCCTTGTTTTATCATCTGCCCCTCTTTTCCCCAAAGACTCAGGGCAACACAGGCAGGTACCATTTCCACCTCTACTGTAACCTCCTTTCCAAAGAATTATGTTTTATCTTTGTATACTTGATACTTGATATGGTCAAGCGACTAATCAATAAAGTTCATTCATTCATTCATTCATTCATCCAAAGAATTACCATAATTGTTTTGGTTTTGTTTTGCTCTCTTTTTTGGTTTTTTAATTTTTTTATTTGCTCTCTTTTTTGTTTTGTTTTATTTTTTGCTCTCTTTTTTGGTTTTTATTTTTTGCTCTCTTTTTTGTTTTTTTGTTTTTTGCTATCTTGTTTTTTATTTTTATTTTTTGCTATTTTTTTTGTGTGTTTTTTGTTTTGTTTTGCTATCGTTCTGAGGCTATAAATCAAACCTACCTACTCCCTGATGGACCAGGGCCCTTGAATTTGGGGCAATCAGTCTCTTTAAACCTCCCTTTTCTAGAGGTGGATAGAAATGGAAGTGGGGAGTAAGGAAAATATACCGCAGAAGAGATTTACTGCCCTCCAATACTCCAGCGTTTGACACACTGAGCTGCTTCCGTTCGCCTCAGCACATCGGAGAAGCTTAGGGAGATGGTTTAATACAAATGTCAAATTTACATAAACTGACATAAATGCGATGTAAAAATGCACCAGATTATCAGACCCCCAGGGTTTGCATGCCAGCTGGGCACGTGGGCGGAATCCTAAAAAGAAAGCTCCTGTGCAGCAAAGGGAAAAATCTAAGGAGGGTTGGAGTTTGGAGCCAGCTGCCAAGTTGCACGATAAGTTTGCACTGATCGGCCTCTGGGTGAATTAGCACCACTCAGCACATTGGGGGAAGACGGAATGGCTAAAAGAGGAGACCTGTGATTCCTGCATTCTAAGAAAGCCAGTCTTCTGCAAGGATCCTACTGCTTTCAGCAAGGCGTCCTGGCGCGTAAGGAGCAGAGGGCAAGCGGCCTCAATGGCTTTAACCACAATGCTGCTCGGTTTTATTTAATTGGTTTAAAACTGATTGCGGAGGGGCGGGGAGAATACTGAGAACTTTATAAGAACATGGGGATCCTTAAGTGAAGGCAAAGCACAAAATTAAGCCAGAATGCGCAGAAACAAGAACAATTTGGGATGGGATTAGAAAAGAAATGGACCATCCGCAAATGTTTCCTTTCTATATTGGAAGTTGGTTGTCGAAAAGGGAGGAATATCTAGGATATATGTTTATTTTTGTTTTGCACTGTTGGGCAGTTGGTAAAAATCTCAGAAATTACACACACACACACACACACACACACCACACTGTATGTGTGTGTATACTTGGTATATATAATATATACATATACAGAGTTGAAGACTACTCTGCTTAGGGAAGCATTCCCAGGCTCTGTGTAATTTATCTTCCCTATTAATGAGATACCACCTGTTGATGTTTTACTGTTTTCTTTGTTTTTAGCTAATTTTTACTTATCTGTTATTTTTTATTATTGCTCTTTTAGATTGTACTCCTCTGGCAGGTTTTACTTATTTTCTTTGGTTACCTATTTGTAAAGCACTGAGTACAAGTACAGTGCTATAGAAATGTAACTGTAACTGTAACTGTAACTGTAACAACAACAAAACAACAACAACAACAAAACAACAACAACAACAAAACAACAACAACAACAACAACAACAACAACAACAACAACACAACAACAACAACAACAACAACAACAACAACAACAACAACAACAACAACAACAACAATAACAATAACAATAACAATAACAATAACAATAACAATAACAATAACAATAACAATAATAATAATAATAATAATAATAATAATAATAATAATAATAATAATAATAATAATAATAATAATAATAATAATAATAATAATAATAATAATAATAATAATAATAATAATATACAGTATACCATGTTAACCCAAAAATAAGGCAAGGTCTTATATTAATTTTTGCTCCTAGAGATGCACTAGGGCTTATTTTCAGAGGATGTTTTATATAACACTTATATAGGGCTTATATTTCGAGCAGCCTGAAAAAAATCATGGTAGGGCTTATTTTCTGGGTAGGTCTTATTTTCGGGAAAACAGGGTATACACCCACACACAGTGTGCGTGTATTAGGAATGTGCACAAATATTCACAACATTCAATATTTGTCCAAATCAGACATTTGTCTATGAAACAAATGTTGCGACATTCATACATTGACATTTGTATTTGTATGACTGTCAGCCGCTTTCAGTCCCCTTAAATGGGTGAGAAAAGCGGGGTAAAAAAGCCAACTCTTCTTCTTTTTGGGGAACCACACACACGCAGTGGCCACGTTCAAAATAGCGGCTCTCAGTAATACCATCCAGGCAGGTAGGATATAGCACCATTTCAGGAAAACCCATGCTGGACTTTCCCCAAACACAACATTGCTTTGGGAATGTTTTCTTCATGATATCAAGGGGCTATGCTGGGTTTGCTACAAACACATGTGCCAATCCCAGCATGGCCACACGACAACAGTGCTATTGACCCCCCTTCTGGACATAGCCATACATGCTGTAAATGTGTCCAAAAAGCTCCCCCATTCCTGGCCACATTGTGGGTGGCACTAAGAAATAAAGGGTGCTTCTACACCTGCCACCAAAAAATGGATCTAAAAAGATCAGTTTTTCAGCCATCCGTTCTTCTGAGGATCTGTCCCAAATAGGGACAGATCCTTGGAGGCCACGTGTGTCCGCACATGCATGTGGCGGCTGTGGCGAGGCCGGATTGGGAGGTCAGATCGCCCGAGTGCTGCCGAAAGCAGACAGATTCCCGCACTGCCAAAGCCACCCCCGGAGCTGAGGGACTGGAGCATGCAACTGCCAGTCACCAGTGGCGTGCCACGTGCCGGGGATCGCAGAAGGAGGCAAACCAGCCTGTTTCCACCCTCCCCAAGATGGCGGCCGCCGGGACATCTGGCCTTCGCCTCTCCGTGTGTGGAGGCGTCCTGCTTCCGAAACGGATTGAGGCGAAGGGCTGGATGAAGACCTCATTTTTCAGGTCTTCCCAAAGGCCGGATCTTTCAACGGCAAGACCTGATTAAGAATGGGTCTTGCTTGCTGATGTGCAGAAATGCCACCGAAAAGGGACCCAGACCCGGTCTCCTGCACGGAAGGTAAGTTTATATGTTGTCTGTATGTGTGTCTATGTGGTTTAAGGGCCTGTGTGGAAACACCCAAACTTACAAGTGGTCTGAGAAGAACCATCACTTTTGAACACAACCTGTGCCTGAGAACATCGTCAGCTGGCCTAAAGAGCATCTCAGTTATTTGTTTTGTTTTGTTTTTAGATTTCATTTCATTTCACTTCGCTTTGCTTTTAAGGGAATGAGACAGCTAGTGAGAGATCGCAGGAAAAAGGAGGATGAAGTTCTGTGCTTGTAACATTTTATGGAAGAGATTGAGAGCTGAAGCGGTTCCAGTTTATTACCCAAGAGTGACAAAATCTGCATCTTTCACGAATTTCTTCTTTGCGACAAGAAGTGGTAGGAGCTACACTGCTGTCACTCTTACCTCTGCTATACCCAAGAGAAATTTGACTAACTTGACCCAGGACCATTTCTGGTCCCAAAAGACCTCGCCATTCCTGGCAGAAGAAACAACAGAGGGGGAAAATATCCATTATGGATGGTGTTGATGTGGCCAGCATAGATTACCTGATGGGAACGCAAGTGATTTCCTTTGGTTAGTAAGCAGGAACAAGAGGAAAAATTTAACCTCCATTGATCTATATATCTGGGTCGTGTTTGGGTCTGCTCCTCATTATTTATACATTATCACCTGCTCTTCACCCTGATATCTCAGGGCAGTTATGAGAGGTGGAAGAGGAAAGGAGACAAATTAGAGTTAGAAGAAGAAGAGATGGCTTTTATACCCTGCTTTTCTCATCCTTTAAGGGAACTTAAAGCAGCTGGTCAATCTTCTTCTCCCAACAACAGACACCCTGTGAGGTAGGTAGGACTGTGGGAGCTCAGAAAGAGAGCTGTGACTTGCCCAAGGTCACCCAATTGGAGTCCTGGAGGAGTATGGAAACACACCAGGAGCCTTTTTCCACTTAGGCCCGTAGTGATTAAGCAACATCTGAGGACTGACCAACCTTCCCCAGTTACTTACCTGAAGCGTCCAGCTGGGGAGCATTTGCTCTTCTGCCGTGCAAGCCCACTGGCATCTCTGCTGCCCTCTTGATGCAACCATGACTGTCCAGAGCGTCAGTGTAGGCATGGAGACAGTGCTGATGTGCGTGCAGTTGTGAAGGGCGCTGCACTCAAGATGGCAGCGTCTTGACAGCCCCCTGGATCAATCACAGGTGAGTGACCGATTGCGCAGGGTGTGGACTGTGAGCGTTGTTCTGCATTTGCTACCAAAAGGCAGACCTAAATAGATCTGGTTTTCGGCAATCTGTCCTCCCGAAGATCCATCACTATTTGTGATGGATCGGAGGGACCCCTGCGCATCCACACACGTGCGGAGAGGACGGATTCCGGAGAACAGATTGGAGTGGGTGCTGTGCGGATGCACCAGCACCCATTCCAATCTGTCCTCTAGCTTGCATGCTGGCAACACCACCCCCGGAGCTGTGGGTCTGGAGCATGGAGCTGCCAGGCACTGCCTGTTTCCAGTGGTGACCAGCATGTGGGGGAAGGGCTTTGGAAGCAGGCAGTGGCCAGGGGGAAGTGACGGATGTAAGACCTGATTTTTCAGGTCTTACATTTAATCTGGATTTTGGTGGCAAAACCGGTTTAAAAAACCGGTCTGGCACGCCAAAATGCGGAAGTGCCCTCTGCAAAGGATGCTAGAAAGCATCTCCAATGCAGAAGGCACTTAAGGTAAGTGACTTTAATGTGTCTTTCGGGTGGGTTAAACCAGTTTCCGCAGTCAATGCAGAAACACCCTATGTGACTAGTACTCAAAAGTGCGAGTGCTAGTTAAGGCTAGGTGATCACGCTCCTTTCCCGTCCAGTGGATGGGAAGGGTGAAAATGCCTCAGAAAACCTCCAGATAAGACTCTGGTATTCTAACCACAAGACCAATAAAAAACTGATTTAAAATCATAGAGGTATAACTTAAAGCAAGAGGTAGTATCTTCTCCGCTGACTTCAGCATTCTTTAGGGACACCAGAGTATGGTTGGAGCACCTAAGAACACAATAGAAGCCCTGCTGGATCAGGCCACAGCCCATCTAGTTCAGCACCCCGTCGCACACAGTGGCCCACCAAATGCTCGTGGGCATCTCAAGCAGAGACAAGGACAAATCTTCTCCTGCTCTCAAATCCCAGCAAATAGCCTTCCAGTTCTCAGAGGATTGGTAAAGGCCAAATACAGCCCTCAGACAGAAAGGAACCAGAATCCAATTTACAGAATTTGAACTACAACGCCCATGGCTTGGACTTCTCCTGTTTAGTCCGGCAAGAAATGTAGGCCCTAGGACTGAGAAAGTTAAAGCAACTGCCCGAGAGCAACTAAAAGGTGTTGCCAATGAGCTTCGCAAAGAGAGAGATATGGAGAGGGAATGGTGGTTTGTCACAGATTGAGCGATGCGGTAAAGGGCATTTAAGGTGCCAACGCTCAGAGCTCATATAAATCAGATCACAGCATGTCGTGAATATCAAAGAGCTGTTGACCCTGTTTGGCTTCTGTGGGAAGAAAGTCCCCGTAGCTTTCAGTTAAGATCTGCCACAGAAGAACTTAATCCTGGGCTTGCGGATCAGGTTTTGGGTCTTTTCCCCACTGGCAAGGGGGGGGGGCATTTCCTTTAGCTCCTCCCAGAAGCATGGTTGGGAGGAGAAAGAAGAAGGGTTGACTTTTATGTTCCACTTTCCTCATCCTTGAGGGGACTCAAAGCGGCTGACGAACCTTCTGTTCTTCTCACAACAGACACCCTGTGAGGTAGGTGGGGCTGTGAGAGCTCAGAAAGGGAGCTGTGACAGGCCCAAGGCCACCCAGCCGGCTTTGTGGAGGAGGGCGGAATCTAACCAGGAGACTACTAGACAAAAATCAAACATTCTAACCAGAAGATCGAACCATGAAGGGGGAAGGAAGTTGGAGAGAAAGCGAGTGAAATGGTCAATGCATGAACATCAGAGCATGAACATTTCTATCCAGCCAGGGCACCTCTCCAGAAAAATTGGGAACCAGCACCACAAAGCCACAGATTTCCACAGATGAACTTCAAAACGGAGGGGCACAAACACCCAACCACCCAGTTGTCTGCTGTCATTCACTGTTTTAACAACCACAAGGTTTCATTCATTTGCGTCAGGAGGACAGCATAGGATTCTGATAGCAGTGACCTCTGCAACTCCAGCGTCCCCATAGATGCCACGATTTAATATGCTTGCTTTTGAAATTCAGGAGCTTCAGATCCAAACCCTTGGGAATCACCGGGTGATAATGTATGAGGGGGAAATTTCAGCACTACAAATGGTTGGCACTGGGAAAAGTTGTGTTTTGGTAAGAAAACTCATACATTCCCATGAAGCCAGCTAGGTAACCTTGGGCTAGTCACAGCTCTCTGCTGAGCTCTCACAGCCCCACCTACCCCCCCAAGGAGTTATGTTGTGGGGGAAGAACAGAAGCTTTGTCAGCCGCTTTGAGTCCCCTTAAATGGGTGAGAAAAGCAGGGTAGAAAAGCCAACTCTTCTTCTTCTTCTTAAGATAAAAAAGACTGTAGGGCCTTGTAACTTAAGCAGTTGCTTGCATTCAAACTCCAAACTTCTGTTTTTTCACTAAGGGTGTTCACAAATGCAATTTTCGGGATTCGATTCAGATTGAATATCTGAAAATTCAATTTGATTTGAATTTGAATTTAACCAAAATCAATCCGGATTAAGCAAATTCAAACCTGTTTGTTGGAATTTTCTATTCAAATTTGCGCTTATAAATGACAACAACAATTGTACGTGCCAGTCTGCATTGTTACACATTCTGTACACATCAGTACGCATCCGTACATGTCCATATGCATCCTGTAGTTATCCCGTATGCAACCCATTTTCATCCCGTACGGATCCACACAAATGCGTACGGATGCGGGAAAGATGCGTATGTGCAAGTACGCATTGTGTACAAGCCCGTACACATGCAAATGTCCAGATGATCCAAACAAACAGATCCGAAATTTCAAATGTTAAAATCCAAATTTATGGACATTTGATTCAAGTTCGAATGTTGAAATTCAGCCAATTTGATAGAATTTGGAATACCTTCGAATATTCGTGCACACCCCTAGTTTGCACTGAAGTTCAAAATGGAAAAAAGAAACAGAATTGTGATACATTTAGAGTTTCCTTTGATGAAATGTGCCATCATTCTTGTATGTTTCAGCGTATATCTTAGAGAACTAGACCTTTGAGCAGCTTTTACAACAAGCTTGTAAGGTAGGTTAGTCTCAGAGGTGGTCGATTTTCATAACCCAGTCCCTCTCTGCACTGGGCCTTATTCCAAATTATATTTCAGAGTAGGGGTCTGCCATCAATTTGCTGGTGCAGACTACGGCAGGGGCTAGGTGGGACCCTATTCCAGGATATAATCCAGAAAAAGCCCAAGTGAGGATTTGAACTCTGGTCCCCTGGTCCTTGTTTTATCTCACTGATTGCCAACACAGAACATGGCAGTTTAGCAGTCTCCATAAATATCCCCCAGCACTCACAATGCCCTGTAATGCCCTTGCCACGCCCGTAATGGTCACCTTCTCCTCTTTAAAAGCTGCTAAAAGGAGGAAGCTCACAGAACTTTGAGTACATCCGGAACGGCGTGATTTTAAATGCCCTCCATAACTTCCATCAAACCATTGAGCTGTAAAAGTCACAGACCTGTTTTCACTGTACTTGATCAGACACACGCAGACCCAGGATGAACAAAGCTACGTTTATTTCGGGGTTGCTTGTCCTGTCTTTTGGGCTCTATGGTAGACCTGTGGGTGACTGGGATGGGGTGATCACCCAAAAAGATCTATGTATGAGGGTGTGCATTGACATTAAAATCATATCTATCTATCTATCTATCTATCTATCTATCTATCTATCTATCTATCTATCTATCTATCTATCTATCTATGTCTATTTCTATCCCGCCCCATACTCGAAGGTCTCTGGACGGGTGACAACGAATGAACCAACATTTTAAAAACATATTAAAAACAAGATACAGGTTAAAACAAGGTACATGGTTAAAAGCTCTAATTTAAGCCGTGCATTCAATGGTGTATTAATAATAAGTGTAATTAATAATAACTGCAACTGAGGGGAGAATGAATCCAACTTGGCCGAAGGCTAAGGTAAAAAGATATGCCTTTACAGCCTTCCTAAATGATAACAAGAAAGGGGCATGGCGCACCCCGGAGGGGAGACCATTCCACAGTCTAGGGGCCACCACTGAAAATGCTCTCTCCCGGGTACCCACCAACCTCGCTGCCGAAGGTGGAGGAACCACTAGGAGGGCTTCTGCTTTGGATCTTAAGGCACAGGCAGGACGGTATGGGAGAAGGTGTTCCTTTAGATATTTGTTTATTTATTTAAGGCATTTTTATACGACTTTCTTTCTTTTAAGGCAAAGCTGTTTACAGAACATTAAAAACAATGATTAAAAAAAAAGCCAGAGTAAAAACAGCAGATACTGAACCGCTGGCGAAATGCAAACGTTCACACAGAGAAGGGCTTCATAAAGAGTGAGGTCTGCATTAGGCACTTGGAAATTGTAGATGCTTCCTAAACAGCAGAGGAGAGGGTATTCCAAACGGAAGGGGCTACCACTGAGAAGGCCCGACTGTGAACTATGGTGTGATGGCATTCTGTATTGCCTACGTAAGATTTCCGCGTGCATGTCATTGGCCACTTGGAGACCGTATGACAAAATTAAACTGCCCATCTGGATTGCTGGCACCCTACCTTTGCAGCCCATAGCACCCACCTCATCCCCCATCTCATTTGCCTTTTGTAAGAAAACTTCCACACCTGTACTCACAAATAACACTTAACCACTTACGTATGAAATATAACACATTATTGCAGAATGCTGATAATATCACAGCAGCAGCAGAAGTCAGAGATATCCAAAATAGGTGATTCTGCTGCAGATTCTGGGATCCAAACCGGAAGATGGCCTGAAATTAAACTAAGGAAGATTCAGAACAACTCCCAGGCTTGCTGCCTTTGCTCCTTCAATAATGTCATCTGGATTCCTTGCATACAGCGCCGCTAGAGCACAGATCAGATTTTACTTTCTTGCCAAGTGCTGGAAGTGGGGGTAAAAATGCCCTTACTAGGGCTGTGCACGAATGCAATTTTCAGAATTCGATTCAAACCGAATATCCAAAAATTCAATTCGATTCAGATCTCTAAAATTAAAATTTAACCAAATTCTGTTCGAATTAAGCAAATTCAAATCTATTCGTTCAAATTTTCTATTAGAATTTGCACTTACAAATGTCGACAACATTCATATGTGCCCGTACGCATCTGTTCGCATCCGTACACGTCCAAATGCATCCTGTAGTTGTCCCATATGCAACCTGGGTTTTGTCCCATATGGATGCGTACAGATGCGGGAAAGATGCATATATGCAAGTATACATTGTGTATAACCCCGTCCACATGCAAATAACTGGATAATTTGAACAGATAGATCCAAAATGCAAAATTTGTTCAAATTTTTAAATTCGAATTTTTGAATTTGATTGTTGAAATTTGGACCAATTGGATCGAATTTCGAATGCCTTCGAATATCTGTGGACATCCCTAGCCCTTGCTGTTTGTTGCTGAACAGTCTTCAGCCTTTTCCCACCAAAAGCAAATCAAGCCCAACCTGATGAACAAAAATCTACGGTAGTTTATTCAGGCAAAAATCTCACCTATTCTTGAGGATGCCCCTTTGATTAAAAGCTTCCTTCTTGTCCCCTTTTGACCCTGCAGTACATGATTCCTGTTCAAACACTGCTGCTCTTTTGCACAGCAGGAAGCAGCGACCGACGGACCAGGGCCTCAAGGGTGCAGGGCAACAAGGATCCAGTTGGAAAGGCCACTTTGATCCTTCCATGGCCCTTTTGAATTTCCTGCAAGCCAACATTGGAGTCAACAAGATCAAAGGGACACTCCAACCCAGAGTCATGACCATCTCTCATCCCTATCAGAGAAATGCTCAGTGAGCTCCAGCTGCTCTTCTGAATGGGTCATCCATGGGGCGGATAGACTTTGACAAGCAATGAGAGGTAAGCAGTTGTGCAGTGCACACCCTTCTTTCTTCTTGCAGAGGGAAGGAACAGAGCAGCTAATACAGAGCAAAATCAGAGATGATTTGACCATGCAAGTAAACAGGAAACAATTACAAGGGCACAAGCTACTCTCAGGGAAAACGAAAGATCACCCTTGAAAAGTCTCCAAAGTGTTTTGCCGTCTGCACTAGACAAGGTACAGCACTTTAAGGAAAATTAAATAGAAGCAAATACAGTTAGCTCTGAAAATAAAGACATTGCAGGTTAACAGAGCAGAGACGCTGGGATACAGCTGGCCAGTAATCATATCTAGCAGGAATCTAAAATTTATGCAGAGCTGATAAAGCCTGCAGAAAAGGACTAAGCAATGGACCAAAATGTGGTTCTTTGAGAATAAAACCCACCATTTCCAACTCTCTTCATCTTCCTACACCTTTCACAGTTCGTTTCTTCATATCTCATCCTTAACATTAAATAGACACCCCAGAAGGCATGTTTCTTCCTTGGGTCAGCTTACAATCTAAACAAACACAGCACAAGAGGAAAGGGGAACTGGGATGGAAAAGGAAAATAAGCTCGTTCACAAAACAATTGATTGCTGTCCCTTAACCCCAATTCAAGTGCTGGAAGTTTAACAGAATAAGCTCAACCCTTTGGCTGTAGGCTTATGTAGGAGAGTGCATTTCAGAAGTTATGTATAATGCAAGCAACATCTGCTCAATGTTCTTCTGTACAACTAGGAAAGATGGAGGAGCCCTGTTATCTGTATTGCATTGTCATAGTTCTGATTTTTTCTTCTTCTGCTGATGTTTCACAGCTAGACTAGGTAATGTCTTCGGCGCTGATGGAGTTTCCACATGTTCTCTAGGTAACCAGGTGGATTCTAGTTAACCTCCACAAGTGTTAATCTCCATGACTCATAACTTTATTCAAAAGAGGAGGAGAAGAAGAAGAAGAAGAAGAAGAAGAAGAAGAAGAAGAAGAAGAAGAAGAAGAAGAAGAAGAAGAAGAAGAAGAAGAAGAAGAAGAAGAAGAAGAGTTGGCTTTTTCATCCAGCTGGCTTCATGGAGGAGTGTCTGGTAGGGATGTACATGAATATTCAAAACATTCAAAACTCAAATTAGTTTGAATTTCAATATTTGAATTCAAATCCAATGTCCATAAATTCAGATTTAAACATTTGAATGAATTTCACATTTTTGAATCTATTCGTTCGAATTATTTGGACACTCCTATGTGTACGGGTGCACACACAATGCGTACATGCGTACTTGCACATACGCATCTATCCTGCATCCATACGCATTTGTACGGATCTGTGTGGGCTGAGAACGGGTTGCATACAGGATAAATACGGATGTGCATGGGATGCGTAATGATGTGTACGAGTGCATGCAAATGTTGTCAACATTCATAAGCGCAAATTCAAATAGAAAATTTGGACGCATAGATTCGAATTTGCTTAATTCGAATTGGATTTGCGTAAATTTGAATTTTAAAAGTTCAGGTCTAATAGAAGGTTTGGATATTCGACTCAACTCAAATCCTAAAAATTGCCCTTGTGCGTGCTCCTAGTGCCTGGTGCTATCTGTGGACTCACCAGAAGCTGAGCTCATCTGGAAGGTTTCTTTGCCTGTGCATAGTGTAGATCACTTGCACCAACTTTTGCCTTTTCCCAAATGTTGCATTCCAGTCCCCAAAGGGCCAATACTGGTTTGCCTGAAGATTCACTCCCAAGAAAACCCTTTCTATGGGGGTGGGGTTTGGGGGCAAGGGATTTCTAACTCAGCCTTGCATTTCCTCCGGCAGACACCGGGAGTCTCCCACCCACTCACCCCCCCCCCCCTTGTCCCACATTTTAATTATTGTTTCTGTGCTCTGCCCTTTAAAACAGCCATTAATGGAAGATCTGCAAGCAGCATGTGGGGAAAATTTATGGGCCCCCACGATTTACTTAGCCAACCAGCAGCACTATTGATTTTTATTTAGGAGAATAATTAAATATTTATTTTCACTTTGTTAAGCTTAGGAGGTCGAAGCCCACACAGAGCAAAACAGAACATAAGCGAGAAGAGATCAATGGCTCACGGCTTTGGGAATATTTCACCTCATTCCAAGCCCGGCGCAGGTGGTCAGCCCAAAGTTCCTTTGACAACCCATCCTGGATTTTCCTTCTGATTTGTGCTTCCCAGAGAATATCATCTCCTTGATTCATGAACTAACTGGAGAGAGAAAGGCCTGAGATACGAGTGGACAGGGGTGTATAGGGAGCTTTCTTCCAGCATGTTTGAAATGGAAGGATCAGTCAAAATTTGGGGAATTTTTTTATGTTATGTCTAGTTCTTGTTTTGTTCCATTAGTTTATCTCTGCATCCAAATGTGAACATTATCACAATTAACACTTTGTACTTAATAGAATCTTGTATTAAACAACAAGGTAATTAGAAGCACTAGGAGACTAACAAGAGAAGGGTTGGTGGCATGAGCTTTCATAGACACATCTACGTCTTCAGATGCTAGGGGGCCCGATGGGCATGTCTACTTCTTCAGATGCAAGGGGGATTGATGGGCACGTCTACTTCTTCAGATGCTAGGGGGCCTGATGGGCACGTCTACTTCTTCAGACGCTATGAGGCCCAATGGGCATGTCTACTTCTTCAGATTCTAGGGGGCCCAATGGGCACATCTACTTCTTCAGATGCAAGGGGGATTGATGGGCACGTCTACTTCTTCAGATGCTAGGGGGCCTGATGGGCACGTCTACTTCTTCAGACGCTATGAGGCCCAATGGGCATGTCTACTTCTTCAGATTCTAGGGGGCCCAATGGGCACATCTACTTCTTCAGATGCAAGGGGGATTGATGGGCACGTCTACTTCTTCAGATGCTAGGGGGCCTGATGGGCATGTCTACTTCTTCAGATGCAAGGGGGCCCGATGGGCACGTCTACTTCTTCAGATTCTAGGGGGCCCAATGGGCACGTCTACTTCTTCAGACGCTATGAGGCCCAATGGGCATGTCTACTTCTTCAGATTCTAGGGGGCCCAATGGGCACATCTACTTCTTCAGATGCAAGGGGGCCCGATGGGCACGTCTACTTCTTCAGATTCTAGGGGGCCGATTGGGCACGTCTACTTCTTCAGATGCTAGGGAGCCCAATGGGCATGTCTACTTCTTCAGATGCAAGGGGGATTGATGGGCACGTCTACTTCTTCAGATGCAAGGGGGATTGATGGGCACGTCTACTTCTTCAGATGCTAGGGGGCCCGATGGGCACGTCTACTTCTTCAGACGCTATGAGGCCCAATGGGCATGTCTACTTCTTCAGATTCTAGGGGGCCCAATGGGCACATCTACTTCTTCAGATGCAAGGGGACCCGATGGGCACGTCTACTTCTTCAGATGCTAGGGAGCCCAATGGGCACGTCTACTTCTTCAGATTCTAGGGGGCCCAATGGGCACGTCTACTTCTTCAGATGCTAGGGAGCCCAATGGGCATGTCTACTTCTTCAGATGCTAGGGAGCCCAACGGGCTTGTCTACTTCTTCAGATGCAAGGGGACCCGATGGGCATGTCTACTTCTTCAGATGCTAGGGAGCCCAACGGGCATGTCTACTTCTTCAGATGCAAGGGGACCCGATGGGCATGTCTACTTCTTCAGATTCTAGGGAGCCCAATGGGCATGTCTACTTCTTCAGATGCAAGGGGGCCTGATGGGCACATCTACTTCTTCAGACGCTATGAGGCCCAATGGGCATGTCTACTTCTTCAGATGCTAGGGAGCCCAATGGGCATGTCTACTTCTTCAGATTCTAGGGGGCCCAATGGGCACGTCTACTTCTTCAGATCCTAGGGAGCCCGATGGGCACGTCTACTTCTTCAGATGCAAGGGGGATTGATGGGCACGTCTACTTCTTCAGACGCTATGAGGCCCAATGGACATGTCTACTTCTTCAGATGCAAGGGGGCCCGATGGGCACGCCTACTTCTTCAGATTCTAGGGGGCCCAATGGGCACGTCTACTTCTTCAGATCCTAGGGAGCCCGATGGGCACGTCTACTTCTTCAGATGCAAGGGGGCCTGATGGGCACATCTACTTCTTCAGACGCTATGAGGCCCAATGGGCATGTCTACTTCTTCAGATGCTAGGGAGCCCAACGGGCATGTCTACTTCTTCAGATGCAAGGGGACCCGATGGGCATGTCTACTTCTTCAGATTCTAGGGAGCCCAATGGGCATGTCTACTTCTTCAGATGCAAGGGGGCCTGATGGGCACATCTACTTCTTCAGACGCTATGAGGCCCAATGGGCATGTCTACTTCTTCAGATGCTAGGGAGCCCAATGGGCATGTCTACTTCTTCAGATTCTAGGGGGCCCAATGGGCACGTCTACTTCTTCAGATCCTAGGGAGCCCGATGGGCACGTCTACTTCTTCAGATGCAAGGGGGATTGATGGGCACGTCTACTTCTTCAGACGCTATGAGGCCCAATGGACATGTCTACTTCTTCAGATGCAAGGGGGCCCGATGGGCACGCCTACTTCTTCAGATTCTAGGGGGGCCAATGGGCACGTCTACTTCTTCAGATGCTAGGGGGCCCAATGGGCATGTCTACTTCAGATGGTAGGGGGCCTAATGGGCATGTCTACTTCTTCAGATGCTAGGGGACCCTCATAGACACATCTACTTCTTCAGATGCTAGGACGGTTGGTGGCATGAGGTCCAGCCATGTCTCTTATAAACCACACAGGACCTTAAGAGAAGCCTTGCTGGGTTAAATTTGGGATGGGACCAGCATTGCAGACTCCAGTCACCATCCCTGACCTTAACTTCAAAGTACAATCCCCCTGTCTAGATACCTTTAGGTTGACATGTTGGCCCTTCCTGCACTAACCTCTACATCTGGATCTAGAGGTCTCTGGTCCAGATCCTGGGCTTCCTGATCCACAGATTAATGCAGATTGAGGAGGCCCTGTCCCCTGTTAGTCCGGCTATGTCTTCACTAGATAGAGTCAGATCTGGATTAAGAAGAAGAGTTGGCTTTTCTACCCCACTTTTCCCACCCATTTAAGGGGACTCAAAGCAACTGACAAAGCTTTTTATATTCTTCTCCCCATAACAGAACATCCTGTGAGGTAGGTGTGGCTGTGAGAGCTCAGAAGAGAGCTGTGACTAGCCCAAGGTCACCCAGCTGGCTTCCTGGAGGAGTCCGGCTCCCTAACAACTACACGGAACTGGCTCATCTGCATCTGTGTTAGGCCTGAAATATCAGGTCTCAATCTAGACTAAGTGATGTAATGGTGATCACAGAGACATTGAAAATCCCACCCAAAGCCCCAAGACCATGAATGTTCACTCCTACCTGCCTCAGGAGGCTTGGACAGGCTCAGCATGATCAGTAAAAATCATGCTGATCCAGCCCTTGCCTCCCCATGATCAGTAGATCCAGGGAATCCAGATCTACTGACCCAGATCTGCAGCTTCTAAGTACCGAAGCAGCCTTTATTCGTAACCAATTATATCTGAATACTTAACATTTTGCCTTTTGTCTTCTTCTAGGATGGAACCAGGTTGGTCCCTCTCTCTTGGTCTACTGCTACTCATGTTTATGACTTGCTGTCTGTATTGTCTGTATTAACTAATAAATCTTCCCTTCCCTTCTTGCAATCCTTCCTGAATCCTTAGTCTCAGATTATATCAGCTTTGTGTAGTAATTTGTCAACTGTTCTTGACTTTACTCTGTCTTCTACTGCTTTCAGCTTCTTGCTTGTTATCAGACCAGACCAGGTTTTAATGTTGTCTAGACATGCTATTCTTGGTGTTGCTTTTGCTCCTGACTTTGGCAGCATGAACCAATTCCGCTCTTGAACAAGATGAACTTCATGTTTAAAGGCACTCTCCCTCCATCCCCCAAACCATGTGCAAGCCCTTTAGCTGTCCTAGCACACACGGACACAGACACACACTTGCACACAAAATGACATCATATCCCCATAGCATGGACCATGAAGATGCCATAGACAGTGAAGTTAAATTTTCCAAGGAAAAACCTCCCAAGCAATCATCTGCAAATACATTGCTTGGGAAATCATGACAAAGTATTAATGGAACCCCCTAATTTGAAAGTGTTTGTGCATGGCAAATGTTTCATCATCACGCCACTGAAAGCAGATGCTTGGCTTCAAACAGAGGCAGGAATTAGAGGTGCCATTATCTCCCGGGGTGGGGCGAGGAAACAGAGATTGGATCATTAGCTGATGTTATAATTTCATTTAATTATCCTACACGGAGAATGCACGCGACCAATTGTTACATGTGGCGGTAGAAACAGAAGATAAAGTGAGACAACTGATAGGCACAAGAGTACATTGAGGAAACTATCTTAAAAATAACAGGAGTGGCAGGACAGACAGGCAGACAGCGCTTACTTATTCCACATTATTTGGATAATCCAGAATAAAATATGTCTGGATGTGCTTTCCTGCAGATTATCCAAAGGAGGAGGAGGAGGAGGAGGAGGAGGAGGAGGAGGAGGAGAAGAAGAAGAAGAAGAAGAAGAAGAAGAAGAAGAAGAAGAAGAAGAAGAAGAAGAAGAAGAAGAAGGCTTTTCTACCCCATTTTCTCACCCATTCAAAGGGACTCAAAGTGGCTGACAAAGCTTTTCTGTTATTTTCCCCACAACAGACACCCTGTGAGATAGGTGGGGCTGTGAAAGCTCATAAGAGAGCTGTGACTAGCCCAAGGTCAGCCATATGGCTTCATGGAAGACAGTGGAATCAAATCCGGTATTCCCAGATAAGAGTCCGGGTCCCTAACCACTAGACCAAACTGGAAGGCTGGAGTGGACAGCAAGAGAGCTAAAAGAAAGTTAAACTAGGAGTCAAAATAGGTAGAAGAAGCAACCAACTTTAAGGCTGCAAATGCTGCGCAAACCCACGTGAAAATTGATTACATTGGGCACAGATTATTCACACATTAGGCAGCTCTGAACTGAAACATGCATGAAGGAGAAAAGAACAGACTTGAGCTCTAACTTCTGAGGGCAATCACATGCCGTCCCCTTCGCTCCAATGGACCATCTATCCCTACTAGCACCCACTGGGTTTGGTGAGGAGGACATGGTAGCCGGGGTCAGAACAGGTGAATCTACAGATAACCCTACAGTTTCTAGCCAAACCCACATGAAGAAGAAGAGTTGGCTCTTCTACCCTGCTTTTCTCACCCATTTAAGGGGACTCAAAGCTGCTGACAAACCTTCTGTTCTTCTCCCCACAACAGAACACCCTGTAAGGTAGGTGGGGCTGTGAGAGATCAGAAGGAGAGCTGTGACTAGCCCAAGGTCACCCAGCTGGCTTCATGGAAGAGAGTGGAATCAAACCTGGAATTCCCAGATGAGAATCCTGGCTCCCTAACCACTAGACCAAACTGGCTCACGTGAAGGCTGTAATGCTAGCCAAATCCAAGTGAAAACTGACCAAGCTGTTTGCAAGAATTTGAAATAAGAAGTTGAAATAAGTGATGGAGAAAGGGCGTGTGAACTCCCACTTTGAGCTACAGGTGTGGTGGAACACTGCCCTGTGGGACAACCACCCCAAATGATATCCGGAGCAAAGCTGTTGGCCCATCCCTGTGTTGCAGAACAGAAAAAAGGAGCTCTAAGACAGTCCCACTTATCTAACAAATGATGTCTCCATCCTGCTGCATGGAAAAGCTTAGAGATGGTAGAAAAAAGTCTCAAATAACATCCTATCAAGTCAAAGGGCAGCAGGTCGGAATGATAATCAGTTCCTCCTCTTTTTCCCTGATTGCACCCCCGAAATGCTAATAACAGGGCGACTGTCCGCTTGTGAATTTCAGCCCACTTGCATCAAGGTTTTTGTTTCCCTCTATCATCAAGATCAGTCATTAGCAGGAATGTAGTACATTTCCAACTAATTGGGAGACTATAAAGCCAGAGTTTTGCTGACAAATTTAAACTAACATTTCCTTGATGATTATTATGATTATTTTGCTCCATTCATTTCATCTTTAATTGATATGATTTTCTCCCCCCTCCCCCCACCACCGTGCAACTCTCTCTATATTTTTAAACGCCCTCCGGAGGTCAAGCGGAGGCTAAAGAAAACGGTTCGGAGAGGAAAATAAATGGTTTGTTGTCTCTACAGTGCAGGGAAGGCATTGCAGAGGCCCACCAAAGCTGTGAGGTCTTGTGTGCCCTTTCTGCATTTGGACTTATTCTGGAATATATCTCAGATAGGGGTCTGTTGTACACATGCTATTGCAGACGAAGGCAGACCTTACCTGGTCCCTGCAATAGCCTGAATGAACTTGTGGACAGCAGGCCCCTAACCTGAGATATATTCCAGAATAAGGCCAAGTGCAGAAAGGCCCCAGACTCCTAACTGGTAGGGATGCACACAAATGGGTTTTTTTGCATTAGAATTTGAGTCAAATAGAATATCCAAACATTCGATTTGAATTGAATGTTTAGAATCCGAATGCAGCAAAATCCGGTTTGAACAGAATACATTCTAATCTATTCGTTCGAATGTTAGATTCAAATCTGAAGTTAAGAATGTCAACAACATCTGTATGCGTTATACGTATCTGTACATATTTCGTATGCGTCCCGCTTTTATCCTGTACTATCAGTGCAAATGTGTACAGATATGTATGAGATTCGTACAGATACGTACAGGCTTGTGTGGCACCTGAAACAACCCCAGAGCACCAGAAGGGGTGCAGATGGACGCGCTACTGGATGCTTCAGGTATGTTTTTGGTAAACGTTGGTTAAGTTGTGGAGCACGATTCTGTGCTTCACCCCTATCAACAATTAGTGAACTTCTGGTGAGGCACTTGGACACCGTAACAGCCTCCTCCACGTGGGGATGCTCTTCACCAGAAGTTCACTAATCATGCACTCACTACTGGCCATAGTGCGAATAGGCCCCTGATCTGACCTCCCATGTTCTAAACTATCAGGGGATGCATTTCAATGGTTTATCATAGCACGCTGAAATGTATTCCCTAGAAGCTCAGAGGCTAGGAATGTCTGTTCTTAGCCCTCAGAGGTATCAGAGTCCAGCCTCGAGGCCTGCATATGCTTCAAGGCTGCAGTGTGGGATAGTCTAGGCCAGCACCAACCCAGACCATGCCTTTCTGAGGTCACAGTCAGACGGCAGAAAGACTGTGCAGATAGATAATATGGAAGAAGTCTGAACCAGAGGACCATCTGAAGATGCAGTGGCTTCCCACATGCCTAAAAGATCTGAGCAACTTTAATTTGCCATTTCATAGAATAATCTGGCTCTGCTCTTGACATAAATGATATTGATCACCACAGAGGCTTCCTAAAGTCACTTTCAAACAGATAATCTTTTTCTCCCATTCAAAGAAATAAATCTTAGCAGAGACGTGTGGTAGTCTTGTGTGGTGGCTAACAGAACATCACGTCTGATCATCAGAGAGCAGCTTGTTTCAGCATCCTCACAACATAGAAGGAGGAGGAGGAGAAAGAAGGAAGGAAGGAAGGAAGGAAGGAAGGAAGGAGGAAAAAGAAGGAGGAGAAGGAAAAGGAAAAGGAGGAAGAAGGAGGAAGAGGAGAAAGAAAGAAAAAGAAAGAAAGAAAGAAAGAAAGAAAGGAGGAGGAGGAGAAAGGAAAGGAAAGGAGAAGAAAGGAGAAGAAAGAAAGAAAGGAGGAGGTGAAAAAGAAGGAGAAAAAGAAGGAGAAAGGAGGAGGAGAAGGAGAAGAACCACCCCTTCAGGAGCAGACAAAATATTCTCACCACCCTGAGTTAGGTTTTTCAGAAACAACTGCCCCCTCTAGCCTGGTTCAGTGCTCCCCAAGATGGCTTGAGTCCTCTCTAAAAGTGGACTCCCGAGAAGCCGGCTTGAGGAGGGACAGCCCGGCCCCAAGATGATCCCAGCAAAAAACAATCTGGGCAATATGATGAGAAGTCCGGAAGCCATCTTGAACTACTGGTGTGATCACGGACATCTTTGGATTAGATAAAGAGGAAAGAAATTTAGGAGTCGTTTTGCAGAAGTGTTCTCTTACTTGGAAAGTGGCCTGAAACTGACTTAAGACAGGTGTGAACACAGCCTAAGAGAGAAGGAACTATAAGAATGCCCTCTCCTTGAGATCTCAATATCCAGGCAGGTCTGTGTGAGAGAAGGTGGTTCTTTGGGTAACCAAATTGCAGTGTAATAATAGATCAAAAGTCAAAACTTGCATGCCTGCGTGGTCATGTCCTCTACAACTCTATAACCTGGTTCATACAAAACATCACATGAAGCAAAACTGGGTCATGATCATCTAGAGAAATTTGAGACTCAAGGGGACTACAGCAGCCCTACCCATGGAAGTCATGATGCCAGTGGAAGGAACACCCAAGCTACCAATGGAAGTCAATAGAGCTATAGAGGCAAAACCCCATCTATCTGCAAGCCCAGGCTGCCATTGAAAGGAGACCCAGGGTACCAGTGGAGGTCAATAGTGCTAAAGAAGAAGAAGAGTTGGGTTTTATATCCCACTTTTCTCACCCTTAAGGGGACTCAAAGTGGCTGACAAACCTTCTGTTCTTCTCCCCACAACAGGCACCCAGTGAGGTCGGTGGGGCTGTGAGGCCTCAGGAAGAAGAAGAAGAAGAAGAAGAAGAAGAAGAAGAAGAAGAAGAAGAAGAAGAAGAAGAAGAAGAAGAAGAAGAAGAAGAAGAGTTGGCTTTTCTACCCTGCTTTTCTCACCCATTTAAGGGGACTCAAAGTGGCCAACAAAGCTTTCTATTCTCCTCCCAACAGAACACTCTGTGAGATGGGTGGGGCTGTGAGAGATCAGAAGAGAGCTGTGACTAGCCCAAGGTCATCCAGCTGGTTTTGTGGGGGAAGGTGGAATCAAACCTGGTATTCCCAGATAAGAGTCTGGCTCTGTAACCACTAGACCAAACTGGCTGTGACTCACCCAAGGTCACCCAGCTGCCTACATGGAGAAGTGTGGAATCAGACCAGGAGACTACCGGAGAAGAGTCCAACACTCCAACCACAAGACTAAGGCTGGGAGAGGAGAGCCAGTTCATTGAAGGAAGTCATGGATGGGACAGCCAGGTTACCAATGTCAGGTAATGCTTTCCCATGAACTGAAACCAAGTGTGTCTCCATTTCTGCACTCTCCCCAAGTATTTTATTTATTTAATAAATGGGCTGCTGCCTATACTTCTGCTAGTGCCAAGGTACCAAAACTCCAAAGCCTAAGAACTTGGCATACATACCAAGGTGACACTGAGGTGTTTTTCTTTTAAAAAAATTATAATTTCATTAGCTTGATTGCTAAGGACTATTAACATATATAATAATTCTGATTATTTATTTATTATTGCAATTCTGTCCCACCCTTCTTCAGAAAGACTCCAGGGCGGTGAACAACAGCAATTCAAAGCATTAATTAAAATACAATCATACTAATGAAATACATAATCAAAACAGGCTACAGGGAGGGGAAAACTAATGCAAAGGCAGCAGCAGCCACTTAATTTCCATCAATAGACATGGGCCTGTCTGCGCTGGGACTTATTTCAGATTATATCCTGGACTAGAAGCTGCCATCTGCTTGACAGGGCAAATTATACCAGGCCTTGGGCACAGCCTGCCATAGGCTGCTCTAGTGAGCGGATGGCAGGTCCCTATTCTGGAATATAATCCCAAATAGGAAAATTTGAAATTCAATCAAATTCAATCAAATGTGGACACATTTGAATTTAAACATTTGAACGAATTTCAAATGTTCCGAAAGATTCATTTGAATTATTTGAAACATTTGAAGGCTCAGATACCTATGTATTACATACGTATGTATACGAATCTCACACGTATCTGAACGCATTTGCGCTGATAGTACGGGACAAAAACAGGATGCATACGGGATAAAACGGGATGCGTACGAAATGCGTACAGATACACATAGCACACACGAATGTTGTCGACATTCGTATCTTCAGATTTGAATCCAACATTCAAATGCATAGATTCGGATGTATTCGATTCGAATTGGTTTTTGTTGCATTCGGATTCTAAACATTCAGATTGAATCGAATGTTCGCATATTTGATTTGATTTGAATGCAAATGCAAATAATGCAAAAAAAAAAAAAACATTCATGTATGTCCCTAATCTTAAATAAGGGCCAGTGCAGGGAGGGCCTCTGAGGCTGTGGTCACAAGGTTTAATACAACTTCAGTATTAAATAACTCAGAAAATTCACCTTTGGGATAGATAATGTGGAAAGAAAATTACTGGTCACTTTGCTGATGTGCTCTCTCCCTCTGAAGGCGGATTAAACCTTAGGTGTGATCACAGTCAAGGCTGAATCCACCTTCGGTCTACTTTCAAAGTGGGAGAATATATCAGCAAAATGAGCAGCTGTTTTCTTTCAGTGTGGGTCCGGGCACGGCTGCAGACGTCTCTACTTGGAGCCCCAGACTGGGGAGAGAGAGGGAGATGTTTCGGCAGCAGTAATTTATGGGCAGTTCTCTCCTTCTCTAAAGCAGCCATCTGTCAGCCTGCTGCGCCAAGTATCTGTAAAAGCCGTCCGCTTTTGGTCTGCAAGGCTGAGAAACCATTTGCACAGAGACCCGTCTTTGGGCCCCAAAACTCGCCCCATCGTCTGCACCTGAACTGGGCATAGTCTAATATAAGGGTGCAAGTCAACCCAGAAAATCCACACGGAGAGACATCAGTGCAAGTGTGAGCATGCAGGAAGGAAAATGCCATGGAGCAGATGGGAACGTAGAGTATACTTCTTCCTTTGCCAAGTCTGATCTTTCCTTCAGGTGGCCTAACTGACTGAGTTGCTCTTCTGCCTTGCCAGGCCCTTGCTATGCTCCTTGGGAGAAGATGAGGACCTGCTTAAAGGCAGCAGCCAGCTTAGAGCGTGTCTTTCTTACTATCCCAGCCCAGTGATGGAAGAGCTGCCTAGAGGGTAGAGGGTTAGAGGCTTCCCTCACACTTACCTGGAGTCTCTTCCAGCATTCTGGACCCTGTCTTCTGCACACCTGAGTGGAAGAGAGAGGCCCTGCCACCTTCCTGAGCTGCTCCATCCGTACTGAGATGGAGCAGGCCCAGTCTAAGTGACCAAAATGGCTGCCTAAACCAGAGGCCTACTCACACTATGGCCTCTAGTGCATAATTAGTGAACTCCTGGGGAAGAGCATACGGACGCAGAGTAGGCTGTAAGCCTCCAAGTGTGCCCTCCCCACCTTAACCAACATTAACTAGAGACTTACCTTAAGCGTCCAGGCAGTGACCATTCACTCTTCTTCTGGTGCTTCGGGTTGGTTTGAGGTGTCACGCAACCGCGCTGGCACCTCAAGTGACCATAGATGCGAATGCAAATGTGCATGTGCAGAGCGTCAGCATTGTCAAGGTGACAGCATTGATGCATACACAGTCGCGGAGGCTGCAGCAGCCAAAATGGTGACACCCAGCAGAGGACCGGGCCCCACATAGAATAAGGTGTGTATCCAATCCCAATGCCAAAGTTGGCTAATCATGCTCCTTTCCCATCTAGCAGACTGGAAGGGAAATGTGGAAATGTCCCAGGTAGATAAAGAAAAGATGGATTAAAGAAGAACTGGGAACACAAGGGCCACACACTGTCTCTCTGAAGCCTGTCTGAGATACCTCGGAGGCACCCAGTTTGTTAGGTCTGAAGAGAGCCTTAGAGTTTTACTATATTTTATCATCTTTCTTATTTATTTTGTCCACTAACTTGGAACTTGGGTAAAAGTTGATATATAAATTCCATAAATACAGTGAAATACAATACACTACAATACAATTACAAAATAACCATTATATCATTATCTTCCTAAAATACACAAGAAGCTATCTTCTGATGAAGTAGACCTCAGGGCAGCCAAGTTTTATGGGTACATGGGACAGGATAGAAGTCCTGGGAAATATTCTGTCGGTTACAAAATGGCCGCCCTGAAGCATAGAAGTGAGGTGTGAAATGGAGCCATTTGATCTTTCTATCTGGCTAAGGCAAAAACAGTCCAAAAATCTCTAAGGGCACCATCTTGAGGCCTTTTTGCACTTATCTAATTAATCTGCCATGCACTAGGCTGGTAAAGCTCTGGTAAAGGGAAACCATTTGCATTTGTCACGAGGAAAGCTTCCCCAAAGTGTCCATTACCAGGCAGAAATGCAAATGGCCCTTCCATTTACCAGCCCACCCCACTGCATCTGAAGCCCAAAGTTCTACCTCCATGCTGCTGCTATTGGCCACCATCACCTGCACCATCATGTTGCGTGATGTGCTCAGATGATGTTGCAGAGAGGCGTGTTTGATCACATCAGTACCCAGGGGGCATGACTGGATGTGGCCATGATTGAACATGCGGCGCCCACTCCTTTGGTCACTGGTTGAATGCCTCTCTTGCAACTATGACCAGACACCTCTCCCACCACGGCAGGGGGCAGTCCCGGGGATCAGAGGTCTGGTCACATCAGAAGCCTGCGATTGAATATGGGTGCCACCGTGACTGAGCCTACACAGACGCCACCTCCCCTGTCCACCGACCGCAGCTAACCGGAAATAGAGTCAATGGTCACGCCACTGGACGCTCCAGGTAAGCTTTCGGATGCGACAGGTAAAGGTTAGGTAGCTTGTGGAACATGATTTCATGCTCCACAGCTAATCAGCCATTAGGAAACTTCAGGGAAGGCAGGGGACACTTGGAGGCTGTAACAGCCTCCTCTAAGTGCAAATGCTGTTCCCCAGGAGTTGCCTAATTGTGGACCACTACCAACCGGATGAAGAAGACGAACTGCATTTATACACAGTAAGAAGAAAAAGTACCTCCAAAGAAGTTAAGAGGGGACCTTAGAGATGGCTTAGAAAAGGTGGATTACAAATGGAAGGAGGACCTGAGGGCCACTTGCTACCATCTCTTGAAACTCTTCTGAGGGGCTATAATGGAGATTTAATCAGAGGGCCTTTCTACGCTGGCTGGAATACCAGCCCAGTGCAAGGTATAAACCCCTCTGGACCCTCCATTTTATACTCTGGAGTGGAACAGAAGAAGAAGAGGAGGAGGAGGAGGAGGAGAGTTGGCTTTTCTACCCCTTCTTCTTCCTCCTTTAAGGTTGGTCATATACATTCCATTAAGAAGCCTGATGGAGTCTGAACCAGCCTGAAATCTTCAGCACCTCCCAGACCTTCCCATTCTTTCGTGGAGCCCCCTTAACTACGGTTCTGTTCCCTTGCAGGGTGATGAAGCTGATTTACTTCCCTCCCTCCTCCTCCTCCTCCTCCTCCTCCTCCCCATCTTCCCAGCTAGATCTAATCCCTCCCACATCCATGCACACACAGGGGTCCCATAGGGATCAGCAGGGGAGGGTGCTTGCTTTCCTTTTTCCTTTTATCTTTGTTGCTCGTTTGTAACCATTTCAGAGGATTTTTCTTTCAGTCCGGGGCTCCCAGGACTGCTGGTGGGCAGGGAACAGATCTGGCAACAGCACCCCGGAACAGCTTCACAGGAGACTCACTCAGTGGAGCGAACGGAGAGAACATTTGCAGCCCTGAGTGAGGCATCGCATGAATGCAGCAGCTGCCTTCCTCCCTTCTCTCTGGGCTGCCCCCTTCCCCTCCTTAAAGGCCTCCGGAATGAACCCCCTCAGAAAGGCTTCATGCATTCCACAGGAAAACAAACAAGCCAAATATCTGCTGCATGCCTTCTCTGGAATCGATTTCTGGGCAACTAAGGCATAGGGATATGGAATCCAGTGCTTTTCTGGAGAGAAGGCATCAGAGATTTCCCTGCTTCCAACTTCTCCCTCCAACAGCAAGGATGGGAAAAGATCTGTGGAGCAGATGCAGCCAGCACCCACAAGCTAAGTCCTGGGTGTTTGGTTCCACCTCGGCCTCTCCTTTAGCAAAGGTGGACAGCACCATGAGCGTTCCTTCCTTCTCGGGCATGCAAAGGTTAATCTCTTGTGCCTACCTTTCCTAAGCCATTGAGGTCAGTCCCTGGTTGCCGTACGTCTCGCCAAGGCGCCGGGCAGCTCTGCCATCTTCAGCTCAGCTTTGCACATGATCGCACTGCACACCCACACTTAAAGGGAAGGCGGACCACAAACATGCTGGATTTGAGAAGGGCAGAGAAAACCCAGCCGAAGACAACGGCAGGGAGGCGCGGCTGAAAACATCACAATCCCAGCCACAGGGATGTGCAGTGCCAACAAGGCAGACTCTATGCATTTATAGCTCTGTTTGGTGAAGCGATCCAAGGGGAACCATGGAGAAGACAACCCGAGTCTGTTTCTGACTTGTTTTTGCAATAATATCCCTTCTTATAGGCCAGTATGGTCTAGTGGTAAGGGAGCCGGACTCTTATCTGGGAATACCCGGTTCGATTCCACCCTCCCCCATGAAGCCAGCTGGGTGACCTTGGGCTAGTCACATCTCTCTTCTGAGCTCTCACAGCCCCGCCAACCTCACAGGAGTCGTAGGGAGAAGAACAGAAAGCTTTGCCAGCCGCTTTGAGTCCCTTTAAATGGGTGAGAAAAGTGTGGTAGAAAAGGCAACTCCTTCTTCTTCTTCTTCTTCTTCTTCTTCTTCCTCCCCCCAATGCCCTCAAGGAAGCACTCATTAAAGAGTCTGGCCTTGAAAAAGTTCAAAGAATAAGAGTACCTCATGTTTCCAGATGTTGCTCTTTGGCTCAAAGTCTGGCAACACCTTCCTAACAACAAGTTCTAGCTATGCATTGGCCATCACCTGTCCAGGTTTCTGGCGCCCCGATTGGCCGTTGGCAAGCAGAATTTTTTTCCATACTGGGATTGCCTTGATTTCCCCCCTCCATATCCTCATTCATATGAGCAAATGGATTTTTTGACATTTGATTCGTAATGAAACCAAATGAAAGAGTCCAGTCCAGCCCCAGGGAAGTTAAGCTGCTGTCCACTAAGCGGTGCTGATCTATCTGTCCCATGCTGCTGCTCTTGGGTGCTTCTGCATTTGCCGCCGAAAAACGGATCTAAGAAGATCTGTTTTTCGGCAATCCGACCTCCCGAGGATCCATTCCAAATAGGGACGGATCCTAAGGGTCCTCACGCATCTGCACACACACGGGGAGGCCGGATCTGGCAAGACGGATGGGCTCGGTGCTGTGCAGACGCCAGAGCACCCATTCCAAAAGTCTGTCGGATTCCCACTCCAGCCAAAGCCGCCCTTGGCGCCGCGGGTCTGGAGCAGGCAGCTTCCAGTCACCAGATGTGTCATGCGAGGGAGGGGCTCCTGAGGCCATGTGCGGAAGCAGGACGCTTCCAGGATCCAGGCGAAGGGATGGATCGAAGACCTCATTTTTGAGGTCTTCATTTTAATCAGGTTTTTGGCAGCGAGACCCATTTTAGAAACGGATCTCACACACCGAAATGCGGAAGTGGCCGCCACGAAGGGTCACAAAAGAGGTCTCCAGTGCGGAAGGTAAGTGTTTTAAATGTGTCTTAAATGTTTGTTTAATCCGGTTTCTGCGGCCAACGTGGAAACACCCCTTGCTGCTGTTTAAGCAGTGGTCCCTTTCCTGTATAAGGGAAGGCTGCAAGCCAACATTATCTCTAGATGATCGGAAGACAAATGTATGCCCACCAATCTATACAGAATCCAAATTATGGCTATTGATTCATCCCTTTCTTTTCATAGATAAGGATTTTTCTTATGCTGCGTTTATTTTTAGGAGCTGGCTTTCCACCACTTCTCCAAGGAGGTATTTTGCACCATTTCCTTCATTCCCCTGGCTGCTACACACTTATTCTGTTAGCTTTTTACAGGTCGCGGTACAAACTGTGCTTGTTAGCTGTCAAGAGTTAGGCAAGCATTAGTCCTATTAGCAATAACCATTATAGCCTTTTCTACTGCCTTTGCCTTTGCCTTTGTTCTGTTCTGTTTGTTTGTTGCTCTCTGCTAGTCTGAGTCATTTCCTGTTCTCCATTTACTCCCTGGGAACTCCCCCCCTGTGTTTGGACCTTCTCTTTCCATACTGAGTCACCTTCCAGCCATTTTCCTAACTAGCTTATTTACTTCCAGTTTCCAATTCCTGTTGAACTTTGAACTAAGCATCTATCAAATCAAATCAAGTCAGGATCTATTGTCTGAGGACCATATCTTAACATACAAGTCACAAGACAAAGAGTAAAAAATACATGCAGATTAAAATAAGTTAAAATAAACTGAGGCATCCTTATGCATTTGTAGCTGGTCCCCCCCCCCGCCCCCACCTAGCGTTCCATCCTGATCCGTGTGTGGTGTAGATTCCATTTGGGTGGACCTCAAAAGAAAAAGGGCAACCCATTTAGTTATAAATGTGCTGGGACCTTGTAGGGGCACCAAGAAAACAAACAGCACAGCACCTCTTGGTTCATCCAACAAACTGGGATTTGGGGAGCAGACCTTGGTGGTAGGCCTCATAGAGAAGGAGAAGGAGAAGGAAGGAGAAGGAGAAGAAGGAGAAGGAGAAGGAGAAGGAGAAGGAAGGAGAAGGAGAAGGAGAAAGAAAAGGAAAAGGAAGGAGAAGAAGGGGAAGGGGAAGGAGAAGGAAAAGGAAAAGGAAAAGGAAGGAGGAGAAGGAGAAGGAGAAGAAGGAGAAGGAGAAGGAGAAGGAAGGAGAAGGAAGGAGAAGGGGAAGGGGAAGGAAGGAGAAGGGGAAGGGGAAGGAAGGAGAAGGAGAAGAAGGGGAAGGAGAAGGAAGGAGAAGGGGAAGGAAGGGGAAGGAAGGAGAAGGAAGGAGAAGGAGAAGAAGGAGAAGGAAGGAGAAGGAGAAGAAGGGGAAGGAGAAGGAAGGAGAAGGGGAAGGAAGGGGAAGGAAGGAGAAGGAAGGAGAAGGAGAAGAAGGAGAAGGAAGGAGAAGGAGAAGAAGGGGAAGGAAGGAGAAGGAAGGAGAAGGAGAAGGAGAAGGAGAAGGAAGGAGAAGAAGGGGAAGGAGAAGGAAGGAGAAGGAGAAGGAAGGAGAAGGGGAAGAAGGGGAAGGGGAAGGAAGGAGAAGGAAGGGGAAGGAGAAGAAGGGGAAGGAGAAGGGGAAGGGGAAGGAAGGGGAAGGAGAAGGAGAAGGAAAAGGAAAAGGAAGGAGGAGAAGGAGAAGAAGGAGAAGGGGAAGGAGAAGGAGAAGGAGAAGGAGAAGGGGAAGGGGAAGGGGAAGGGGAAGGGGAAGGGGAAGGGGAAGGAAGGAGAAGGAAGGAGAAGGAGAAGGAAGGAGAAGGAAGGAGAAGGAGAAGGAAGGAGAAGAAGGGGAAGGAGAAGGAGAAGGAAGGAGAAGGAAGGAGAAGGGGAAGGGGAAGGAAGGAGAAGGGGAAGGGGAAGGGGAAGGAAGGAGAAGGGGAAGGGGAAGGAAGGAGAAGGAGAAGAAGGGGAAGGAGAAGGAAGGAGAAGGGGAAGGGGAAGGAAGGGGAAGGAAGGAGAAGGAAGGAGAAGGAGAAGAAGGGGAAGGAAGGAGAAGGAAGGAGAAGGAGAAGGAGAAGGAAGGAGAAGAAGGGGAAGGAGAAGGAAGGAGAAGGAGAAGGGGAAGGAAGGAGAAGGATGGAGAAGAAGAAGGAAGGAGAAGGGGAAGGGGAAGGAGGGGAAGGAGAAGGAAGGAGAAGGAGAAGGAGAAGAAAGGAGAATTGGTTTTTCTACCCTGCTTTTCTCACCCATTTAAGGGGATTCAAAGAGGCTGACAAAGCTTCCTATTCTTCTCCCTACCGCAGAACACCCTGCGAGGTAGGTGGGGCTGTGGGAGCTGAGAAAGAGAGCTGTGACTCACCCATGGTCACCCAGATGGCTTTGTGGAGGAGTGCAGAACCAAACCCTGTATTCCCAGATAGGAATCCGGACTCCCTAGCCATAGCTTTTTCTGTACTAGCCCGTATTCCAGAGTATATCTTGGGACAGGGGTCTGTTGTCCATGTGCTAATGCAGACTATGGAAGGCTTCAGCTGGGGTCTACCATAGTCTGCACTACCATGCAGATAACAAGTCCACGTTCTGAGATATGTTCCAAAATAAGGCCAAGTGCAGAAAGGCCCCATTAGACCAAACTGGCTTCTCAGGATGTCAGTTTATAGCAAGCACGAGAGAAGTGAGTGCTCTTGCACTCAGGTCTTGCATTTTGGCTTCCCAGGACTTTCTGCTTTTCACTGCATGAAAAGTAACCGAAGAGTTTCTTGCTGTTGGCAGCAAGTAGATGTTTATATTCTAGCACAGCAGGAAAGGCTAACATGGGGCCTTCCAGGCATTGCTAACCACCACTCCCATCACTTCAATGGAGGCAGTGCAACTGCAGCTGAAAATGAGGCATCCGTAAGTACTCAAAAACAGAAACAGGCAGGCATAATTTTCAGGGGCAATTGAGGCACCTTCCTTGCCAGTGTTTTATGAAGTGGGTATGTGCAGGAATATACATAACATTCCTTATTCGTATGTATGAATTTGTACATTCATACATTAACATTCGTACGAATACAAATGTTACGTATCGGATAGAAATTGATACGTATCGGATACGTATTGATACGTATGCATTCGTATAGGATATGTATCCGATATGTATGCATTGGTATAGGATACGTATCCAATACATATGCTTTTGTATAGGATCTGTATGCAGGATCCGTATCCGTATTTATACGAATTCGCACAAATACATTCATATTGAATAGAATCCTACCACATTTATATGTCTTATTGTTGTGATTATTTCCTTGTACAGTGCTGAGTATATGTACAGCGCTGTAGAAATAAGCTATAACAACAGCAACAACAATAATAATATTTGAAGGGGATCTATTCAAACAAATACAACTTTTCTAACGTTCAGTTCATTACGAACCAAAAGCCCCAAAAAACATCGATACATATCCCTGTTATGAAGCCACCTCCATTTTGAAGTGGCTAAGGGGCGCTATTGCCACAGGTGTTCCACACTGCCCAGATTTGTGTCTGCCAGGCCAGGCTTACTCCTCTGCCCCTCAGGTTCGTTTTGCCAAGGACCCACGGAGTCACACGCGTCCGCGGGGCAACGGAGTATGCCTGGCTGGCTCATGCCTGTGGCTTCCTGCACAACGCACATGCTCTGCCTGTGGTTTCCACGGCAACAGAGGCAGCTGCACAATCTCGCTCTCCCTGCATCAGGAATGCCTGTAATTAGGTCCGCGACCACAGCTGTCAATCCTCGTTTAACAGCCTCCCATTTAACTCCTAGCTCCAGTAATTAGGGTTTACTAAACAGAATGTCAGGCAATTAGAACAGCAGGTCAATAGCTTTCCTTGTAACCTCTTTTAAGGCTAGATGTAAGCTTCCTCCGGCTTGGTCCTTATAAGAGGCAAGGGCACCCTTAGGTGCCTTCTGGGAGCAACGGACCAAGAGTAACAAGATCTGCCAAGTGCCGGCAGTGGTGAGACTTTCGCGGGCCGGAACTGATGCATGACCTTTCGCTTTTCCATTGGCAGACACGGGTGACACAAGCTATATCGAGATCTGAGGTTAACTCCGCTCAGAGCTGCAGATCTGGGGGCCGGTCTCACCTGATGTCATCCTTAGCAAATTGCCAGCAGGGTTTGTGCGTGTGCGTCCCCCAGCCCTCCATTTAATTCTCATTTTCCCTTCCTGCAGGGAATGAGAAGTGCAGTTTATGAAACTGGAGTCTTTTTCCCTGCAATGTAGAAACAGATAAATGACAACACGAAAACCAGGGGCCACTAGGGATACTTTGTAGCGTTCGAAAGTCGTACGGATTTGGCCAAATTCAGACATTCGAATTCAAATGGAATGTTTTGATACATTTGTATGAAGCTTTGTATGGCATTTGTATGGGACATATATGGGATTCGTATGCATTCGTATGGGATTGAACATTCACATCAGATTCGAATCCTGCCACATTCAAAGGGGATCTATTTGAACAAATATGAATTTTCTTGCATTTGATTCAATACGAATTGAATACAAAAAACACACATTTGTGCACATTCCTAGGGGGCACTGTGTGAGGCCAGATGGGCAGGAGAGTTTGGACCAAGAAGGGGAAGTATTTCTTCACCCAGAGGGTCATCAGTCTAAGGAATTATCTGCCAGCAGAGGTGGTGACAGCAACCAGCCTGGATAGCTTTAAAAAAGGATTAGACAGATTCATGGAGTATCAATGGCTACTAGAATGGATGCCTAGGTCCTGCCTCCAGGTCGGAGAGACAAACAGGGTATCTCTCAAGGCTATTTGCAGAGATTCGAGAGTAGGTAAAGGTTTCTTTTGTCTTCTGCTTGAGGTGCCCAGAAGCAGGATATAACACAGAATAAGCACCAGTGCATAATGCCCCAGTCTAACAGTGTAAATTAATGGTGACTCAGGGGCCAAAATCATGTTTTTCAAAGTTTCTGGAATTTAAATAAACAAGAGAAGTCACATTTTACCAAAAAGCAAACCCATGTTCTACAAGAATGCCAACGTCAGAAAACAGACTAAATCCATAGCATATGAAAGACCAATTTACCAAGACAGTAAACCAATGTTCATCAGATAAAATTATCTTACAATTTTAAAAGGGTAGCACAAAAATGCCATTTGATAAGCGACATCAAAGAAAACATTCGTCAGCAACTATATTACACAGTCTGAATTGGACCATTAAAACTCTGTTTCAGGATCCAGACATTTCTCCCTAATATATGCATAAATTGGGGAAGATAAAATATCATGTCCAACTTCATTAATCTGTTCCCATCAATAACTGAAAAACAACAGCAACAACCGTTGTCTGGGGGGACTTGATATCTACCTTCCAAAGAGACTTAGGCCCCACCCAGACAGGGGGAATATAGCATCAATATGGTATTGCTATGGTTTTGCAATACCAATACCAATATATCATAAAGCAATATATCTGGATAATAGCAATACCATATTATAATAGTAATATCATATTATCTGTCTGGATGGGGCCTAAGTCTCCAATATGATGTTTCTTTTATCTGGGTAATGGCATTACTGTATTATCTGTCTGGATAGGGCCTAAGTCTCCAATATGGTATTGCTTTTATCTGTGGCAATTCCGCCATAGCCCTGCTCGCCCCACTAAAATTTGCAGGAAACTATTGCTGGAAAAACCAGTGCTTGTACGCTTCTGGTTCCGATGAATCAGATGCACTACTATGCCCTACTACTGCAACCTTAGTATGGAATTGATGTGGGGCGTTTTCACACTTCCCATCCGCTGGATGGGAAAGGAGCGCAATTAACCAATGTTGACTAGTGCTTGCACTTGGAGCACTAGTTAACTTTGGCCATTCCCTCCCTCCACAATCGAATACTGACCGGATTCAATCCTGGGGCCGGTCCTCTCCTGGCCACCACCATTTTGGCTGCATCACCCTCTGCAACTGTGCACGCGTCAGCACCGTTGCCATGATGATGATGACGCACGGCACACCTGCAGTCGCATCTATAGTTGTCCAAGGTGCCAGCATGCTTGTGCAGCATTTCAGACAACTCCAAACACTGGAAGAGGTGCAGATGGTCACGCCGCTGGACACTCCAGGTAAGTTCCTGGTAAACATTGGTTAAGGTATGGAGCACGATTTCATGCTCCACACCTAGTCAACAATGAGTGGTTCACGATCCTGGATAGTCCTCTCTTCTATGCAGCTATTACAGGTGCAGGCATTTCTGCACTTCTGGACAGGAAAAGTGCATTGCCTACTAACATGTCCTAGCAATCACACTTGGGAATGCTAGTACACGCCAAACCAGTATCCACGCCCCTGGAGACTTACTTGTGTCTGGGCGCGTGTCCGACTGCTGCCATCATCTCTGCTGGTGTGACGGCGTACACTGTCGGCATGGTGATGGTGACACGCAGGCAACTGGAAGAAGAGTGAATGGTCGCACCGCTGGATAGTTCAGGTAAGCTTCTAGTTAACATTGGCAAAGGTGTGGAGCACTAAATCGTGCTCTGCACCTAATCAACAATTAGTGTACCTCTAGTGAGAGTGGGCACACTTCTAGGCTGTAACAGTCTAGTGGACCTGTGTATGCTCTTCACCAGAATGTTGACTAGAGGCCTAAGTGGGAATAGCCTTCAAGCTGAAATTGCTCACACACTACGTAGATCTCTAGTGAAGAAAAGAGAGGAAATCCCAGATGCTGGTGGTCTTCAGCTTTCATCAGTCCTTACAACCAGAGGTGGGGCAAATAAAACCTGGAGTTTACCCCTACTTTGAGGACTAAACTCTACTCCTGATGAGCACAAGGCTGAGTAATAGCCATCTCATGACTGTGACTTGTTACAGTAGTGATTCCGAATTGACACCACCTTCAGAGCCAACAGCTAGAAGGAGCATCTTCTTACCATACAACACTCAGCTATCAAAATATGTTTATCTGAATACTGAAAATAATAAATACACTAATTGTTCAGTGAAGAGGCTGGGGGAGAGAGGAGAGCATGCTAGATTATATGTAGGCTGCAAACACAAATCAGTTTTAAATTGGTTTAATTGCCAAAGATTTCACTAAGTAACCCTGAGACTTGTAGTTTTGCAAGAGCACAGAAAATGGTCTCTTAATGATTCTTGGCCTCAGGAAGGAACTCCATTTCCCAAGAGTTTTCTTTTCTGAAGGAAGCCATTAATAGTTAAACTAGTTTAGACATGTAGCATACTCAAGGCTGAAGTCTTAGGAGATCTGATTATGTTACTATTTCTGCTTCATCTCCATGCTTAATGCTGATTTCTGCTGTTTTTATTCTCTGAATGGAAATACTCAAAACTGATTATTTGCTTTTTGCTGGAACATAAGTGAAACCCTGTAGGATCAGGCCACAGCCCACCTAACCAAGTAGGATGCTGTCACAGTGATCCATCCTTTGCTTCTGGGCTTTACTGATGGATTGGCCAGAAGTCCTGCCCGAGGAGGAGAACGTCGTCATCTCTCTTGGGAGTGGTCTAGTGGTGGCAGCCTAGACCACTCTGCCCTCTGGATGACTCTCCAGCCTGGCTTGGCATGGACATCTTGGAGGAGATGATTCTCTGTGGGACTGGGGCCTTTGGTCAGCTGCTCTGAGGCTGGGACACGCGGGGATGGATGGGAAGGCTTGCCCCATTGAACCAGGTGTTGTGCGCAGGTGTGCCAGTCCAATCCGGGTGTCAGTCCCATCCCGACCTTTGAAGAGGTAAATTGCACACATGCGTCTCAGGAGTGGCGTGATCCTCTGGGCGGGGGTGGGTGCCCAGGGCGTCCCTGCTGGCTTTAGCTGACCTGATCAGGTCAGCTAAAGTCCGTGGGACCCCAGGACAGGACAGCCTGAAAGGGGCTGTTGGCCAGAGCGCCCCAGAAGTTTCCTATGCATGCGCTACCAACCCAAGTATGAAAAGGCCTCAGGACAGACTAATCCACAGATCTCAGGGCCTACATAAGTTTACATGGAAGAAGGAATTACCAAGGACTACACAGCCATAGCGACTAGTGGGCTATTGATAGCCTTGTCCCATAATGCCTTTTCAATAATGGTCATCCATGGGCCCTAAAACCTATCAGCAGGACACTACTTTGAGAATCCCCCCTCCCACCTGTCAACATTATTATTAAAAAGCTTATTGCCTTCAAAAGATTCCCTGAAATGGATTGTGTCCATGAAGCCACCAGGAGTCAACACCAACTTGGTGGCATCAAAGAACAGCTCAGCATATAAATGCTGTACCGCCAGCACTGACAGTGGAACACTCTGCTGCTACTAAGTGCATACCAAAATTCAGATGGCTACCTGGCCAACAGAGACCCATTCATGACAGAGACAGAAGTAGGGAAGCACACGGATATTCATAAGGTTTGCTATTTGTACAAATTTGTACATTCAGACACGAATCCGTGGGAATGCTCCCCCGCTCGGATGGCAAACCTCTGCTAAAGGAAGCATTCCAGAGCACATCGACCTTTCTAATCTTTCTTAAGCATAAACGTGCACCATGCCCAAGGACATGGTTTACACAATTGGTTCACGAGGACATCACGCACTAGCTCAGCCAGCATCTGAATGTCTCCTTCCTAACCAATGATCTATCTGGTTTTATTAATAACAATGTATTCTGTGGAAAGAAAGATAAGTAACTGTGTAACCTAGTAAAGCAAGGAAATAATCCTCCATTCTCAACTCTGCATCATTCATTACATCACGAATTGAATGTTACGGTATTCGTATGAATAGTTGGGATGTTTGTTAAGCTGGGAATGTGGGAAAGCCACTGCGCCAGACATCTGCAACCGATCTAGAGTGCCTTCGACATGGATTGGGAGCGTATTAAAAGTGAATTCAGGTCAGATTTGACACTTTCAGGGCGGATTTGTTACGGGATACATTTTAGACACGTATCATTCGTATGCGATACGTATTCATTTGTATTGGATATTCGTATGAATTCGTTTAAATACATTTGTATTAAATAGAATTTCACCGTATGTGACAGTGTCTATTCATACGAATATGAATGTTTGAACGTTTGACTCATTACAAATTGAATGTAAAAACCCCCCACATTTGTGTGCATCCTTAGAAAGAAGCCCTTTTTACAACAGGAAAGGGTGTTTCCGCCCATACCTCCTGAAAGCCGGATTAAGGGAAACCGTTTATGTCAAATCCATCTCTGGGAAGATCAGTCTGAAATAGGGACGGATCCAAATAAGGCCCCATGCTTTCGCACTTGCGTGGGAAGGATGGATTTTGGAGAACGGATGAAGTGGGTGCTGTGCGGACACATCAGCACCCATTCCAAAAGTCCTCTGGCTCGTGCGCCACCCACGCCACCCCGGAGCTGCAGGAGTGGAGCGGAGAGCTACCAGTCACTCTGTGTTTCCGGTGGCACCCAAAACACAGGGGTGGGGCTTCGGAAGCAGGAAGTCCTGCTTCCGCCCTTCCCAACATGGTGGCCAGAGGGACGTCCATTCCCTCTCCTGTCCTTGTGCGGAAGCATCCTCCTCTGATGTGGATTTTCCATGCAAGAGTGGATTAAACCCTAATTTTTCAGGTCTTTCTGGGAACCGGTTTTAGTGGGGCCAAGACCACACTAGAGATGGATCTCACACGAGCCTGTGGGGGAAGCGCTGTCCTCAAGTGTCCCGGATCTGGCACCCAATGCGGAAGGTAAGTTCCAGTGTGTTTTGTATATGTCCTTAATGTGTTTCTAAATGCGTTCTAACAGCCTTTGTGAAAACACCCAAAAGACAGCCTGAAGGGAGAAGTGGGATCCTACTGTGATGTAGAAGACCATCTTTGAAACTGAAGGGTGACTCAATGCACAAACGTATCCATGTATATAATAGTGCTCTTTTGCAACTCGTCCTTGGAAATAATGCAGACTGTCACTGCTCTGCTTCTGTGTTACAGCCACAGCCATGTACCAGCATTTCGGAAGCAGTTGATAATGCTACACCAGGGATAAAACAGTCAAAAAGGAAAAGAACTAAGGAAGAGAAGAAAAGTTAGAAGGGAGCAGGAGGAGGTGGGAGAGTTGACTTGGTCATAGCATCCAGTGGACAGAGTCTGAATCTGCCCTGAAATCTGTTCCTGAAAGCATTTTGGCCTTGGCTGGAGCCAAATGTGCTACAATTACTACTATATGTACCCTTGGCTGAAATAAACACAACTATTAAAATCTTGTACCAATCAAGTCTTGTGGGGGAGGAATCCAAACATTGCTGTTAGATTACATAAACATAGAAATCACTACTACTGTATAACATTCATACTGAAACCCTGGATACTCTCTGGGTGTTTTTTCACTGTCACTAGACGTACCCATTAAGATGGCTCCGTAGATAGTTTGGACTCATCAAAACTAGGGTGAGATCAGAGACGCCGCATAAGACATCCTCTGGGTGCCCCTTCCTCATATGGGATTAAATAACACTGAGAGCCACTCTTGCTTTTAGTCTCATTGGGCAAGGAGTTTCACAAGTATAGAAGAAGGAACAAATGCTGCTGACAAGTGACCAATCAGGGCCACAGAAAGCCAGGCAGGTGAGAGGCCAATCACTTATGATAACTTATACATTCTTAAATTAAATAAATAAATAAATTTTCAGGAAGGCGTTGCCAGACTTGGAAGCAAACAAGAAGAAAAGTCCGGGAAAATGAAGTAGGCTTATTCAGGAATAATCCCTTCAGAATGCAGCTTCTAGACTGCTGACTGGAACAGCTGGACAGACACACATCACACCGGTCTTAAAAGAGTTATATTGAGTGCTGATTTGTTACCGGACCCAGTTCAAGGTGTTAACTTTGACTTATAAGGCCCTAAATGACTTGGACTCAAAATATCTAAAGGAAAGCCTTCTCCCATATCAACCTTCCTGTGCCTTAAGATCTAGAGGGGAGGCCCTCTTGGTTATCCCACCTCTTTCAGTAGTAAAAGGGGTGGGCACCCGGGAGAGGGCCTTCTCAGTGATGGCCCCAATGCAATGGAATAGTCTCCCCCTTGAGGTACATCAGGCCCCTTCACTGTATATGTTTAGGAAGGCAGTGAAGACGCACGCACCTCTTTGCTCTGGCCTTTAGCTAAATGGGAATATACTGTCTCTTCCCACTTTACAGATACTATTACTGTTTTAATATATACTACTGTTTTAATATATGTCTGGTTTTTCATGTTGACACCTTCAGGTATAGGGCAGGATAGAAATACAAATAATAAATAAATAATGCCCTGGTGATCAAATCCCACAGTGCCAGGTCCATTCAGCCTCTGTCAGGGGTCCATGTGGATGGAGACCATGTGAATGATGGCCTCTAAGCCTAGCCCCACTTTAGGTGGCCATTCTTCTGATAAATAGACATCGGGGAGAAGAATAAACGCTGCCTTCAGCTCTTTTGGAAGAAGCTCAGAAAAGACATGCACTTTCTTTTCAAAAAAAAAGAGAGAGAGAGAGCTTCCAGAGGCATCACTTGGGACTTCTGTAGTGTTTAAAGTTAAATTGCTTATCATAAAATGTCACTTGGTTATGTATGTCACCAATTGATTTACTGCTGAGCTTTGTGTAAGACAAAATCCAATATATCTGCTTTATATTCCATTGCGTAGCCTGTGATATTTATGAGAGCAGATATAGAGTAGAACCAAATACATATCAAGTACCGTATCAGAATGCAAATATGTGCACCTGCATGTTCATAAGCACAATATTATATGTGAGTGATGGTCCACCAGTAGAAAGGGTTAGTAAGCTGGAGTCGATTCTAGGAGGCGCCTGGGTCCAGACCCCTGCTCAGTCATGGAGGTCTGCTGGGTGGCCGTGGGTTAGCCACTGCCTCTTAAATTATTCACCTCCCTCTCTTTTATTATCACAACAACCCTGTGAAATGGATCATGCTGGGTGGCTGATCTAAAGTCATTATGGGGGATTTTCCACTAGCACTAAGCACCCATTAAGGACCCATTAAGGACCCATTACGGTCAGAGCAGGAAGACCCCGTTTCCACTGCAGGCCCCATTAGAACCTGATTAGTTCACACCTGTACTCTAGGGAAATGCGGATTACATGGGTCCTTCAGGACCTAAAATCCAGATTTCCTGTGGACCCCATTAAAAGGGTCTACAATTTGGTCTTCAGGCATCAAATTCAGATTAGGCGTGCTGCCCCTCCCCCCAAAAAATGTGGTGTGATGATGTCTCCCACTTGGGTACAGACAGATGCTCCACATGGGTGCTCCGGCGTTCCCACTGCAAGCTTGCCTAGCACCCATTGCTATTGGGTACTACACTGCCTATGGAGACGCATTGGGCACTTCCTTAGATCCGGATCTTCTAAATCCAGATTAGTTGAAGGACCCATTTCTTAGATCCGGATCATCTAAGATCCGGATTAAGGGAGATAAGGAGGGGTGGGGAGAAACCCTAGTGTCTCTCTCCACAGCACTCCCAGGAGTGGCTGAAGTCCTATTGTAACTAGTGAGGCAGATGACAAGGGAGCTAAAGGGAAATAGGACAAGAGATCAGGCCACAGCCCATCTAATCCAAGTTCCTGTTCCACCCCTAGTAGACTACCAAGTGCTTCTGGGCATCTCAAGCAGAAGACCAAGGCAAAACCCTCACCTGTTCTTGGTTCAGTGCAAACAGACTTTAGAGGCCTGTCTTTCCAACCTGGAGGTGCTACCTAGGCATTCCTCCTAGATAAGGTTGCAAGGGAAGCCATGCAGGATCAGGCCACAGCTCATCTAGTCTGGCATCCTGTCTCACACAGTGGCCCACCCATTGCTTCTGGGCATCTCAAGCAGAAGACAAGCGCAAAACCTTCACCCACTTTTGAACCTCTGCAAATGTCCTTTAGGGTTAGAACCCTATAAAACTGCAATTCTATGCAGACCCCCATGGACATTGAACATGGTGGGCTATGTCCCCATGAGCCCAACGCTGAATTCAGACATGCATGGAGAAGAGAGGAAGAGTGGATTCTGGTTGACTCTGAGCTAGAGGGTGTGGCGAGCTCTGTTTCCTTGAGATCTTGAATTTACCAAGCTTAGATTCCCGCAAATGGATTTTCTTCAACAAGTGCAACACAGCAGTGTAAGTTGCGTATAGAATGTAATTGGAAGTCTCTCTAGCAGCCATTCAAACAACAGTGGGGTGATTAAACCAAGAGATCGTGATTGTGTATGAACTCACTCAGCAAAGCAAGCAAGCAAGCAAGCAAAATCTTTTCAAAACAAAAAAAGAAGAGCCAGTTATTTATTATAGCCCTGAAATTTCATTTGTCATCTAAATAGAAGCCTATCTTCTGACCATATCCCAATCAAATACAAATGCTGCTTTACCCCCCTCTTCCCTTTTTTCCTTTTCCTCTTTGGTACGGCGATGTTTCAGTTACGTAACCTGCACACCCAGGCTTTTTCAACAGTTAGCAATTCTCTCCTCAGGCTGTTTTACTCTAACTATCCCCATCAGATGCATGTGCCTGGCATGAGTTTCATTTTGATGATGGCAATTCCTCTGTTTCTCATCACTGACAATCCTGGTGCTTACGGTTGGGTTACTAGAGGACATTATTCTCCCCCACCTTCTCCTCCTACCCCCTCCTCCTCTTTCAAACATAAGAGGAGCCCTGCTGGATTAGGCCAGTTTAGCATCCCATCCCATACAGTGGCCCATCAATTGCTCATGGGCATCTCAAGCAGAGGACAAGTACAAAACCTTCACCCACTCTTGAATCTCTGCAAAATGGCCTTTAGGGTTAGAACCCTATAAAACTGCAATTCTATGCAGACCCCCATGGAAACTGAACATTGTGGGCTACATACCCATGAGCACGACGCTGAATTCAGATATGCATGGAGAAGAAGGAAGAGTGGATTCTGGCATCCCAACTCATCAATTGCTTCTGGACATCTCAAGCAGAAGATGAAGACAAAACCTTTGCCTGCTCTCCACTCCCCAAAAATGTCTTTTAGAAGCACCTTGCCTGTCTCTCCAATCTGGAGGTGGCACTTAGACACCCATTCTAGATAAGAACATAAAGCCCTGCCGGATCAGGCCGCAGCCCATCTAGCCCAGCATCCCATCTCACATAGCAGCACAGCAATCGCTTCTGGGCATCTCAAGCAGAACATGGAGGCAAAACTTTCAGGTATTCTCAATTCTACACAAATGGGCTTTAAAGCAATCAAGCTTATCACTCGAACCTGAAAGCAGAACCTAAGCAACAGTTCAAGGAGTCATTGGTATACCTGTCTTCCAGTAATTTATTTAATTATTAAAGCTGTGTAGGCTGCGATCTCCTCCGCCTCCCCTTCTTCCCTCTTTATATTAAAATAAATATCACAGTCAGCCCTCACATAGGCAGTGGTTCAGTTCCTAAGACCCACTAAGAGAACCAGACACAACCAGTGGCTCTTTCGGCACGAATATCTTGATCCGGATCAGAAGGCCTCTGACCCAGATCTGGAGCTTCCACCTCCAAACATTAATTCAGATCATGGAGGTCCCACCACCCTCAGCAACAAAAGCGGTGAGCACCTGGGAGAGGGCCTTCTCAGTGATGGCCCCTAGGCTATGAAATCGTCTCCCCCTTGAGGTGTGTCTATCTCCTTCACTGTACACGTTTAGGAAGGCAGTAAAGACACACCTCTTTGCCCTGGACTTTGGTTAAATGGGGATACACTTTCCCTTCCCACTTGCAGACGCTACTGTTTTAATACACAGTGTTGTTGTTTTGATATACATACAATCTAGTCTAAGGGCTACAGATCTGGATCTACAGGCCCTTGATCTGGATCTACTGTAGACCTGATATATATACAATCTAGTCTAAGGGCTACAGATCTGGACCTACAGGCCCTTGATCTGGATCTACTGTAGACCTGATATATATACATTCTAGTTTAAGGGCTACCGAGGTGTGCCAGGAGCTGTAAGTCAGGGGTGCACCATAGCACACCGCCGAAAATCACACACCCCCAGGTGAGGATCTGTCACCCCTAGCTGAGGGGAGTGGGCAGCTGTGAAGCTTGGACTCACTTTGCAGCCTAGGGAAGCTTGATCCGGATTAGTGTCATCAGTGCAGATGGCACTGATCTGGCCCTCACCTTTTCTTGTGATCTCAAAACTGACCAGTGACCCTCAAAGCCCCCACCAGTGATTCTCAGCCTCTGGCAAAGAGCCAGGTTGACTCAGTGGTACCTACAATTCTTCTTAAAGATGCAGCACTCTTGAATGAAGTCAACAAATAGGTCTTTGATTTTTTTTTCTACACCACAGATCTGTCATAGAGCTGTGATCAGCAAAACAAAAGCTTAGGACAGTGGTTCTCAACCTGGGGGTCAGGACCCCTTTGGGGGTCAAATAACCCTTTCAGAGGGGTCGCGATGAGTCTCCCACCGCCCTTCCCTCCCACCTCCCAGCTGCTCCGTCCCTGTGGTTGGGGGTCTCCACAGCATGAGGAACTCCATTAAGGGGTCGCGGCATTAGGAAGGTTGAGAACCACTGGCTTAGGAGGAGATTATCCAGTGCATCCCATGGAAAATATTGGTCCACTTCCCCCAAACAAAGGAAAGGGGAGAGACTGTGGGTGTTTCCGCACCCAGTTAACACCCAGTTAAGACACTTACCTTGGAGGCTTCCGCACTGGAGACCTTTTGGAACCCCCTTCCACGCAGCTGCTTCCACATTTTGGTGAGCAAGATCCGTTTCTAAAACGGGTTTCGCCGCCGAAAACCAGATTAAATTAAAAAATTAGGTCTTCAATCCATCCCTTCGCCTGGATCCGTGTAGAAGCAGCACACTTCGGCACATGGACAGGCGAAGGGATGGATGTCCTGGTGGCCGCCATGTTGGGGAGGGTGGAAGCAGGCCGGTTTGCCTCCTTCTGCCTTCCCCCATGCGCCATGTGCCACTGGAAACACGCAGTGCGGGAATCCAGCGGACTTTTCGAATGGGTGCTGTGGAATCCGCACAGCACCCAGACAATCTGTCCTGCTGGATCCATCTTCCCCATGCATGTGCGGATGCGCAGGGCCTCCAAGGATCCGACCCAAATAGAGAGGACGGTTCACCGAAAAACGGATCTTCTTAGATCCATTTTTCAGCGGCCAGTGCGGAAAGACCCTGTGGCACAGACAACAAGTGCTTTCAAAAAGACACATTCCAGCAAATTACCAACAGCAGTAGCAGGAAGCCCATCTAGCCCTACATTTTGATCCGCCTTCAGCCCACTTTCAGAGCGGAAGGGCACTTCAGCAAAGTAATGAGCTGTTTTCCTTCAGCGTTATCTAGCACACCACTGTCTAACTCAGAAAATCCACTTTAGATCATGCGGAGAAACAATTACTCATCACAGTGCTGATGTGTCCTTTCACTCTGAAGGTGGATTGGATGTGGATCAAAACTTAGGTGTGGATGAGCTCAGGCAGGAACTTCATCAAACTCGTAAAAGCAGAGCAACCGTGCCGGCCTAGACTTGCACTCCAGAAGTAACTTCCACTGGATTCAATGGGACTTACTCCCAACTTTAAGTCTGGACCAGGCTGGACCTTACCTAAAAAGCCAGGTGAGTCTTAATGATGGGCTTATTTTCACAAAATCTGGCAACCCTGAAGTCAAGATCCCAGCCTTAACACCTCCAAGATTAGGCTGTTCTAGCATCAGGCATCCTCCGTTTGCCTGATGCTAGAGACGTTTGCCATCATGCTGAAGAAGACAACTAGGGGTGTTTTTCCACTTAGCACTAGAGTACCCTTTAAGGACCCATTAAGGACCCTATATAAGTGCTATATAAAACATCCCCTGAAAATAAGCCCTAGTGCGTCTCCAGGAGCAAAAATTAAGATAAGATCCTATCTTATTTTTGAGGAAACACGGTAGCAGAGAATGAGACGTATTTGCACATACGAACGTCAACAACAACATCTGTATGCATGCAGTATTTATCCCGTATGCATCCTGTTTTCGTCCGTACAGATCCGTGTACGGATGCGGGAAAGATGTATACGGGCAAGTATGCATCATGTACGTATCTGTACACATACGGACGTCTGAATAATTTGTACGAATATTTCAAAAATTCAAAATTCATTTGAATGTTTAAATTTGAATTTACAGACATTTGATTTTGAATGTTCCAAATATCCGTGCGCATCCCTAGCAATGAATATCAGCTGGGGCAAAATATCAGCTTGAACAACCGAACAATAACAACAAGGAGCACATCAAGAGTTTGTTCAGTTATACCTGGGAACCATACGGCCCTAGGTGATAGACCTTCGCACAACACTGCTTTTGCCCATCAAACGATGCTGACCCACACAACCAGCAGACAAAAGAGCAGGCTGCAGCAGGTGTATTGTGTAGTCAGTCCTCTGATCGTCGTGACGTATGGTTTGAGATCACCAGAGTATCTTCTATAATACACTTTTAGGACCAAAGCAAATGACAGGTAGCTTTCCTAGATGTGGTTGAACTGTAATTCCTGCCAGATCTAGCCTACGGCAGGGAACAGACCTGTGCCAATCCATGTGCCCATCAGAACTTGGTGCACAAGGGGTGGGGGGTGCTGCCCAGCGTATGGACGCAGAAGTAATTTGCTAATTACATGGAGCTACATTGTTGTTCTCATTCCATTACTTTCCTTTGGGTTCAGTCCTTAGGTTTTACATTTCATTTCATTCCTATTTGAATTGCTTTTTACTGTACTGCTTTATCTGTTCTTTGTTCATCACCCTGAGACTTGAATGTAAAAACAAAATGTATGTATGTATGTATGTATGTATGTATGTATGTATCTATCTATCTATCTATCTATCTATCTATCTATCTATCTATCTATCTATCTATCTATCTATCTATCTATCTATCTATCTATCTATTCATCATCATCATCATCATCTATCTATTTATTTAAGAAATCTATATCCCACCCTCCACCAAATGGTCACAGGACAGGTTACAATAAGGATAAAACATATCAAATGTTTAATACATAATTAAAATATATATAACCCCCTCCCTCCATCCCTAACAGGACAGCTCCCTGTGGAAGCTATTTAAAAGGCAAAAGCCTAGGTGAAAAGACACATTTTCACCAGGTGCCAAAAACTGTACAGCATAGTTCCAGAGCCTAGGGGCTACCACAGAAAAGGCCCTCTTGCGTGTCCCTATGCCTCATACCTCTGCAAGAGAAGGAACTACAAGAAGGCCCTCTCCTTGAGATCTCAGTGCACAGCCAGGTCTATATGGGAGAAGGTGCGCCTTCAGATACCCAGAGCCCAAGCTTTTTAGGGCTTTATATGTTAGCGTCAACACCTTGAATCGAATTTAAATGTAATACAAATAATGGTAAGATCCACGTGGTGGAGTGAGCAGGTGGGTTCCCATGCAAATGTCCATGGTGCTCACCTGCCTCCTAAAGATGCTAAGGTACCAAGGACAGGACAGGTTTGGTAGCTGAAGCCCCTAACAGCCCTGGGTCTCTTCAACCTGATTCGATCCTGTTGAGTGGTGTTTCGTACAAGCCTAGCAGAGAATGATGGAAACTGTTCGGCCACATCTGAAAGGTCCAGTGTTAAAAGGAAGAAAGTCTACCTGGGGAAAATCCTCATGAATGTCTCGTTTGAACAAGGTGTTTTGGCCCCTGCAGAGTTGAAAGGGAACGTCTGCTATCTTACCATCACGAAACAAAACAAAAAATGCTTTCTCCAAACCATTTGGAGAGAGTCATCAGCAGGCCAAGCCAGCAAGCCTGCCTGTTTTACAAAGCTGTACAGAGGAGGACTGAATCGAGCGCTCCTAAATTAGAAATCCACTAAGATCTGCCTATTTAAAACAAAAAGGATTCTGATCATACCGAGCCTATCAAAAATGTCAAGAAGAGTTCGAGCCAATTTCAAACCCATCCTGGAGCGACCAGCTTGAGTCCGTCACATCAGCACACCTATGCGCACACAGGTTCCTCCAGAAAACCATTCCTGTCCATCAGTGAACATAGATGACGCTCACACAGCAGTAGAACAGAATAAAATCCTTGAGAGACACCTTAGAAGCACGCTGAGCAAGCCACCATCGAAAGATTGCTTTGGACTGTGGCTTCATCACTAAGCAAAACAAACAAAAAAACAAAAAAACAAAACACCAACCAGCCCAGTAACTCTTGCTTGGAGCGATTTTGGCATTTGGCATGACAAAGTAGCAGCATGTCATATTTGCCGGATTCTGGCCCAGATCTCACAACCAAAGAGAGGGTAGCCACGAATCATACCGGGGAAGAGCGCCATCACTTACCCCGGGCAACGTCTTCTGTTCGTGCAATGCACTTTGCGCCTTCAGAGCTGAGTCCCGTGCACAGTAGGTGAGGAAGGCACAGCCTGGAGAAAGGGGGGAGGGAAACAAGGCATTAGGGTGCATGCATTTGGAGCGGTGCAGAGAGCTGCCAGCCCAGCTAGGGGTGACTGTGACCTGCCTGGTTCTTGTCTGAAGCAAAAGAGGGAAGAAAGAATACGTAAATAAAGTGATGCGGTTCAGTTGGAATATAGCCCCTGACGCTTCTGTGTCCTCAAAACAGCTGGATCCCACCCTTCCTGGGATGCTGTGCCTAATGTCAAAGACATGCACATAATTTGGCAGCGGGTCAGCAAGCGGCCCAGTGGGGATTCGATTTAAGTCAATTGGTACGGATTATCGGGGTTTGGTTAATTGGAATCAGCAGGCAGAGGCAAACACATGAGGATTAATGCAAAGACACTCCAGATTAGCACATCAGATCTTCGCATTGCCACGCAGGCAGCACGGGTTTAAGGAAGCCGCAGGGGTGCTTCTCTTTTGTCAGGGCTGTTGTTTGGGAGCATATTACGAGGAGGGCCTTAGCTTAATGGCTGATCACAGCCTCCAAATGCAGAACCTCACTAGTAAGCCAGCAGCAGCCAGAGCAAACAAGCTTGGGCTAGGCATTGGCTTCCGTGCTCAACGCAATCTCCTCCCAGTATCTTGGAGTCGCTGAGGCTGACGTGGGAGGTGGTTTGCAGCATCCCAAAGCCACGGCACTGGCAAAGGCCAGGGAGTGGCTGCAGAGCTGCCTCAGGTTTAATGCCCAGCTTTTCTTCACAAGAAGGTAATGGCAAACCACTCCTGTATGTTGGCAAGAAAACTGCACAGACCGGGTCGCCGAGAGCTGGCCCTGACTTGATAGGATGAAAAGGTTGCAAGAGCAACAACAATGCTAGATGAGCAACTCATATCTCGTTTACAGTTTTGTGTATGATTTTATTAAGTATTAGTTATTGTGTTGTTTTGATGTGTTATTTTGGATTGTATCTTTTCTCTTTGTGGTGAACCACCTTGGGCTTTTTTTTCCCGGAATAGACAAATAATATGGACATGAAATGAAATTTGGCTTGGCATACAGGAGCTTTTGAGAGCGGGCTGGCCTGGAGTGGGTGGCATCCATAAGGCCCTGTGCCAGCTGCAGATGCCTCCCACCACATCCTCCAAAAGGGTCATCCCTCCCCGTAAGCCAGGAGAGATGACTCTGAGGTCAACTCTTTGGGAGCACTTACAATGGCAGGGTATGTAGATCACTGCCTTGCCCAATGCTGATGCTTCACCCAAAATTTTGAGTCATGTACAGAGTTCATGGCCCGAATTCTGGTGGGATCTGTGGTCCCTCACCAGCAAGACCAGCCAGAGAATGGTCTCTTTGTGCCAGAAGGTGCAGAGGGGAAGAACAAGGAGCCCATTCGCAGTACAGCCTCTAGTGAAGAATTAGTGAACTTCTGATGAAGACCATCTCCAAGCGTGCCTTGCCTCACCAGAAGTTCACTAATTGTTGATTAGGTCTGAATCACGAAATCATGATCTACACCTTAAGCAACCTTTACCAAAACCTTATCTCAGGTGTCCAGCGGCACGACCATCCACACCGCTTCCGGTGCTCCGGGGTCGTCTGAGGTGCCGTGCAAAGCACACTGGCACCTCAGATAACCATAGATGAGACTGCGCATGCACAGAGCGTCAGTGTTGTCAGGGCAATGGTGCTGAATTGTGCACCGTTGCTAAAATGGTGCCGCTCAGAAGAGGAGCAGCCCCAGGATCGAATAAGGTAAGTATTTGATTGTGGGAGGAGGGAAGGGCCAAAGTTGACTAGCACTTCAAGTGCAAGCGCTAGTCAACGTTGGTTAATTGTGTTTCTTTCCCATCCAGAGGACAGGAAGTGAAGTGAGAAAACTCCCAAGGCCAAAAATGATACTGATGAGATCGATAACTAGCCTTAAATTCCAATCAGAGAAGTGAAAGAGTCCAAGTTAAGAAGCAGCCAGTATCCTCGCTGCATCAGTTTTTTAACTGCCTCTGCAGACCAAAGGGGCTCTGATCCAGACCCTGGCCTCCTCATCCTCACGTTCATGTGGATCAAGGAGGTCCTGATCCCTATCAATGAGGCTCCACATGTACAAGACGGAGGCAAGAGGCCCTTAATCTGAATCTATTGGACAGCTATTTAAACTGGGTCTACAATTGGATTAAGAGCTTTAATCCAGATACAGAGGCATGAAGATGGCATGTCTCCAATGAGACAGAATTACTGAGGGCTGCTATTTAGTGGCACAAAACAAAGCAAAGCACGCAACCACACACATACAAGCTACAAAGCTAGGAACTTTCCTTCCTAGCCATCATGGGAATGTAGGGGGTGGCTAGAAGCAAAAGTAGATCTGGATCATTAGGTCCAGTTAATCTGATCTAAGGATGTACAAGATTATTTTTTTTACATTCTATTTGAGTCAAGTCAAATACACGAAAATTCAATTTGATCTGAATTATTTAAATCCAAATTCAACAACATTCAATTTTAATTAAGTAAATTCGAATCTATTCATTCCAATTTTTTATTCGAATTCGCACTTATGAATGTTGACAAGATGCGTAGATGGCCATATGCATCTTCCCGATGTCTGTACGCATCCTTATGCATCCTGTACGCAATCTGTACAAATGCGTATGGATGCGGGAAAGGCGCAGATCTTCAAGTACGCATTATGTACTAATCAGTGCACATATGAATGTCCGGATAATTCGAACAAATAGATCCGAAATTTGATTAGAATGTTTACTTTCAAATTTGGGGGCATTCTATTCGAATCCAAATGTTGAAATTTGACACATTTGATCGAATTTCGAACGCCTATGAATATTCGTGCATATCCCTAAACTGATCTAAATCACATCAGTGCAGAATCGGTTTTGGTTTCCTCTGCCATCTACCCACAGAGATTTTATTTTTCTCACCTGGTCTCACTTCCAATTTTAGAGCCTAGCTGGAATACCTTCTCTTATAGCATAGGTGGTGTCCGGGTGTTTGGAAATCCACAAGCACCCACCTCTTTATCTTTTTAAACATATGCCTTCCAGACCTCAAAATAAAGCTCTAGAGGAGGAAGAACATTCACATGCAAACTTTCTTACTCGCTGTGCTTATTTCCTTTCCTCCTTAGAGGTAATCTGGGAAGCAATGAGTGACGGGGACTTTTTGGTGGTGGTGGTGTATTCCAATTATGACATCTGGACCCCCATCTCCAAAACACTTCATTTTTGCTTTCACAAAGGACCAAGTTTAATGCAGGGAGCCATCTCCTCGAGCTTTATTTCATTTCATTATGTATTTATTTACCACATTTATTACTTTAAAAAGCCCAGGGTGGCAAGGAGATTAAAACATAAGAATAAAAAATACATTAAAAAAGCAATTATCTGAAACAAACTATAAAGTAGACTAAACACAGTGGAATTAGAACCAATTACAACTCCTTCACCCAACAAAGGCCGTGATGAAAAGGTACATTTTAAGGGCTTTTTCAAAGAAAGGCTGTTGGATTGGGGATGCCTTAACCTCTTGTGGTAGAATGCTCCATAACTGTTTGAAGCTTTGGATTGGATACAACATGAGTTCAGTAAAGACTTCATATTGTTTTGCCACTTAATCCATGACTTTTATGTGTGTGTTTTCCCCTATATTGATCTTTATTCTGATTTAATCTTGTATCATTTTAACATCCCCCCATTAGCTTCCCTGAAGATTAGTTGGGGAAAAGATGATATGAATATACTTAATCTCAATCTCTCTTTCTTTTTTTAAGCGTCCATTCATATCCAAGCTGGAAGACCTGTTTGTTTGTTTGTTTCCATTTTGACCCCACCATATATCAGAAGGTCTCATAGGGCAGGTGACAGCAATAGAAAACAAAACATAAAATGAACAAATTAAAAGACTAAGATATGAAAATAATCATTGGAGCGTGGGCATGGGAAGACATATTCCTTATTTAAATCAAAGGCCAGGGTACTGAAGTGAGTTTTTAACAGTTTTTTGAATGTATTAACTTACTGAAGGTGCCTGGTGCAACCTGGGGGGAGACTGCTATTTGGGGGTCACCACCGGAAAGATCCTATCCCCGGTATCCAACCCCCCTCTCCGCTACGGGAGGAGGTGGCACAACCAGGAGTAGGGATGTGCACAAATATTCAAAATATTCAAAATTGGATCAAATTCAGACAATAAAATTTGAATCTAATGTCTAGACATTTGAATTTAAACGTTCAAACGAATTTCAAATCTTTCAAATCATTCGTATGAATGATTTGGACATTCATATGCATACAGATACATACACATTACATAAGTATCCGTATGCCTCTTATTCGTATCCGTACACATTTGTATGGATACGTACGGGACGATAACAGGATGCCTACGGGATAAAACGGGACGCGTACGGATTTGTACAGACACATCCGAAGGTTGTCAACATTAATATCTTCAAACACAAATCACATATTTGTACGGATAGATTTGAATGTATTCGATTCACATCTAATAATGAATACATTTGAATTTTAAACATTTTGAATCGATCCGAATCTTCAGATATTCGGTTCAAATTGAATCAAATCCCAAAAATTGCATTCATGCACTCCTTAACCAGGAGGGTTTCCTTTGCAAACCTCAGGGCACGGGAGAAGGCAAGGCATTCCTTTCAATATTTAGGGCCCAAGCCATTTTGTGCCTTATAAATTATTTGCATCTTTACAGAAATGAACAGGCATAAATCCTCGAGAGGGAAATGTTAAACAATCCTTCTCTGGCCCTTCCGCAAATTTCATGATAAAAAGATCCAGGGCTTTGATCACGGCGTTAAAACTCATGAAGCTTCACATGAATACAGCCTGAAGTTGACCCAGAGAGTCGATGACCAGATCTCTTTTAAAAAAGAATTAAAAAAAAAAAAGAATTTGGTTGTGCTACTCAATGTCTGGTTGCTTTGATAAATTGCATCTTAACCAGACTTGGAAATCAATTGGATTACTGCTACCAACAGTAATTTTGAGATGATAATAATAATAAGAAGAATGAGAATGTGGAAGGCATTTTCCATTCTTCAGAGTGTTTTAGATGCACAGTTGTGTTGCCATCTGACACCAAGCTAGTCAGGTGAAAATTGTATACATCATGGCACTCATTTTAGTTCATTATTTAAATTTCCATTTACATCTTGTCCTTTACTCCAAGGCCCCAGGGTGGGTTACAATAATTTAAAACAGAGGATGTATTCATGGAGACTCACACTAGGTTTAGTGCGTCCTGAGGCCTATTTGCACTACAGCCTCTAATCCAAGAGTTAGTGAACTTCTGGTGAAGCATGCCCTGCCTCACCGGAACTTCACTAATTGTTGATAAAGTGTGGAGCATGAAATTGTGCTCCACACCTTAACCAACGTTGACCAGGAACTTACCTGGAGCATCCAGGGGCACGGCCACCTGCTCCTCTTCTGGTGCTCTGGGGTCACCTGAGGTGCTGTGCAACATGCTGGCACTTTAGACGACCATAGACACAATTGTGCATGCATAGAGTATCAGCGTCATCAGAGTGACAACACTGACACATGCACAGTTGCGGAAGGTGCCGCAGCCAAAATGGCGGAGCGGGGACACAGTCGCAGGGGGGGGGGACAGCAAAAATTTACTAGCGCTCCAAGTGTGAGCACCAATCAACGTTGGTTAATTGTGCTCTTTTCCTATCCAGCAGACAGGAAGGAAAGTGTGAAATGCCTGACTCTGTGGGATCTAATTCCTTCAGTTCATCCACCCTAGTTTCTGTCTCAGGGCCTGTTTGCATGTGTGGAATGGTGTAACAATACCATTCCACCACAGGTAAGATCAGGCCACTCCCCTGCTTTTGCACCTTGAGCACCAGTGTAGCCTACAACAGGACCCCCGGCACTGGCAGTGTAGATGATCCACCCAGACCATCCAAATTGCCATAGCAATGAATGCTGCAGCCTCCACCATGCACCCAGCCATTGCCATGGCAATCATGGCAACCAGCATGCAATTCTGCAGCCATGTCCAGCCAGCCTTCTCACTGCTTCGTGGGTGTGAATGCTGCCGGACCAAGAGTGTACCAGCCAAGCTGTGATGAAGTGTTTACTTTCTACAGTTTAGCAGGACCGAGGCAGCTCTGGGATTCTTCTGGATGGCCAAAGACGGTATTGGCTGCAATGCATGTGGATGCACTGCCTCAGAAGGGTCTGGACTGCTCCTTCAAGGAAAGAGGAAACAGGTCCTCAGTTGCTTCTTGATCTATTATGGCCATAACCGCAGCTGCCCTGGAATTATTGCTGACCACAAAGATCAGGTACGAGCTGAAACCTCCTAGATTCCAGCTGAATATGAACAAGCAAACACCTTTGAACCTAAGATCAAACAGAGTGCATTTCCTAGGTTCATCTAAGCCCACCTTTGTTCAGTTTCAAGTCAAACTCTGTTTTCAAACAGGCAGGGCATTCAGTTTGAATTCAAACCCTCAAACACCCTTTATTTGACTCAAATATGTTCAGACGTTCAGCAGTTCAGCGCATCTCTGCAAGTGTAGTCTATGCCAGGGGCCACCGGTGTTTTTGGACTTATGAACACATCTGTGATATGGAGTACACACCCAGTCCAAAGCTACTTCTCCCTGACATGTGGAACGGTCCCAATCAGTTCAACGCACCCTGTGGACCACTTCTGGGCCTTTCTCTTCTGCATTCTGGGCTTAGAGAGCTCATGAGACTTTTCACACTTTAGGATAAGGGACAGAGGCCAGCATTTGCATTGCAAGCACTGCCCCCCCCCCGAAAAAAAAACCTACCTGGAACTTTTTATGCAGCAGGGTAAGTGCAAAAGCTGCCATGTGGCAACATCTGCTTCACCACAGCAACGGCCGCGCATGCCAGGCTGTTGCTACAGAGATTGGGTGATGTGAAACACAGCTATGCAGCCTCAGCTGGCCCCATGCAGCCTTCGCACAGAAGTAGGAACTATACTCCACAGCTGGGAGCCACTCCAGAATGGAAGCAGCTCCATGCTGTGCATATGTTCTCTGCCAGAACATGACCAATCATCCGTAATCTCCAGGTGCAAAAAGGCCCCGTGTGCTTCCTGGTAGGCCATAGTATCCACCCTGGAGGTAGCGTAGCTCAGTCAAGGTGGTAAAAATGGCCAAATAGATGGGACAAAAACCCTGGTCACACCTATATAAGACAGGGCATCCTATTAATAATTCAAACTGAGGTTGTACCAGTGCTGCTCACACCTAGATCGTTATAGGTCGTCTTCAGACCATCCTTGCTCCGGGCTGCATCGCTTACACCTTTCTCCGCGATCGACCTGAGCTCTCCACTCCTTTTGCTGCGTCAAATCTACTTCCTTTCCTATTGGATGCCGTTCTATCACTCAAGGGATGCGAGGGGGTGTGTTTGCGGTTCTTTTTTAACCCTGCTTCCTCACCTCCACACACACCCTTCCCTTTTTTGTGTATTTTTTCTTATCCATGCGATTAATTTAAAAAATAATAATAAATTTGTGGAAAAATGCCACACCTACCTCACAGGGTGTCTGTTGTGGGGAGAAGAACAGAAGGTTTGTCAGCCGCTTTGAGTCCCCTTAAATGGGTGAGAAAAGCGGGGTAGAAAAGCCAACTCTTCTTCTTCTTCTTCTATGCATCTGTATAGGATACTTATCCAGGATACATATCTAGGATATGCACTCAGATATTCGTACAAATTCATTTGTATAGAATAGAATCCTACCAGATTCAAAAGGGTTCTATTTGAATGGATTTTCTAACATTCAATTCCTTACAAACTGAATGCCAAAAACCCATTTGTGTGCATCCCCACATTGGACTGCTCCAAGCAAGGTGCGTGCAGACACAGCCACACTTGCTGTAATGGCTCCTTATTGGATTCAGGGGTCTAGTGCACAGGCAGCAGTCCTGTGAACCTCCATGGGATGTCTGTGCCGTGTGACGGTGACTGCATTCTTCTCCTTCCTTCAGCACACGCTGAATCAAATAGCACAGTAGGTCCAACCTGCAAGGTTTCATAAGTCTGTATTACCATAAATAAGCTTTGCTCAGCTGTGGGATTTTCCCCCCTACTGTACACCTATTGCTTTCACCATTCATATTCACAAAGCACCTGCAAAAACGTAGCAGCCATCTTCTCCTCTCATTCTTGAAAACAAAACCAAGCCTATTTTATTTGGCAAACTTTTCAGCAAAACCTGGACTGATGACGTCCGGTGCTCCTTTGCACCACCCATGACCTCTCGTCCTTAAGAGCTTATTTTACTTTTTTTATTTTAAATCAGATTCTACGTAAAGCTTCCTCAAACGATGTTTAAAGAGCAGCAAAACAGTTTCCCTTCAGAAAGGTAAATATTTAATGAATGAAATTTGACATTGATGCATTTTTAATATTGGCACAATTAAATCTGCCAGACGATTAAGTATTAATAACTTTTAATAAGTGCAGCTATTGCGCCCTCAAACAGAAGCAATACTAAGAGCATGGCAAAGCAAGGCGCGTGGTCAGAAGGATGCTGGCTGATTTAGCAGGCAGACAATTGCTCTGGGCTTCATTTTTGCATTCGAATTTGTGTCGAATCGAATGTCTAAACATTTGATTTGATTCAAATGTTTATTATCCGAATGCAACAAAATCCAATTTGAATCGAATACATTTGTCCGAATGTTAGATTAGATTCTGAAGATACGAATGTCGACAACATTTGTATTTAAAGATATGAACGTCAACAACATTCATATGTATTATATGTATCTGTACACATTTCATATGCATCCTGTTTTTTCCCATATGCATCCCATTTTTGTTCCGTACTTTCTGTACAGATACTTATGATATCAGTACAGATACGTATGCAATACATACGTATCTGTACCTTCAAATGATTCAAATCATTTGAACGAATGTTTTGTAACATTCAAAAATTTGTTCGGATATTTAAATTCGAATGTGAAGACATTTATTCGAATTTGAATGTTCACATTTGATGGAATTCAATCCAATTTCGAATATTTAGAACATCTGTGGACATCCCTAAAATACACTCCTAAAACTTGCATTTCCATGACTGGTGCTTCTGAGGAAAGGAGCCAAGATCTTTGACCAGGTAAGGAATTATAAATAAGGGAAGAAGGACATGAAGTTGAATTGATCAGCTAATTTAAAAGGGCGGGCGGGGGGGGGGGAAGTCTTGCCTTTTTCTTTTGGCCTGTGTAGTTTCAACAGTTGGGACAGGTTAGAGAAGTGTGGAGATGTACACTATCATTTTAAACACATTGTGTATTGTTTTAGAGTTGTTGAATTTTTAAAGTCTTTTAATGTATATTCTGTTTTAATCTGTTTTAAGGTTGTTACCCACCCAGAGACCTTCGGGTATGGGGCAGGATAGAAATGTAAATAATAAATAAAGTTTTTTATCTTGTTTTATATCATTTTAAAGTCTGCTGGAATGAAACACGGAGTGTAAGACCAAAAGAGTAACAATTTCACTCGCATCTTTCTACAGGGAGGGCGTCGGAAGAGTTAATGGGATGCATCCAGACATCAGTTACTTATTCTGCTACATCTGGATATCCCAGAATAAGGCATGGCTATTCTCGAATTCCAGAACGTCCAAATACAGGAGAATAAGAAACCTATGCCTGGATGCAGCCCAAGAGAAGTAGCTCTAAAGACATTTAAGCCTGCTAAGATATACAGAATATTTATGCACCGTTAAATGATTTCCCGTCATTTTAAAGCCAAATTGCATGCAACACTCCAAAATTCTTATGACCGGCCCAGCTCATTTCATCAATCAAAGTTCTCATATTGAGAATGTGACATTCATATTTATTTGCTAGGATGACAAAGAACCTTCTCTTTCTGCTCCAGTTTAGCGGCAGAGATAACTGGAAGGTCTGTCCGCCCTGGGCCAGCGAAAAAGCCTTCAAAATAATCACCTGTATCCCTGATTACTTCTGGCCTCAGACTCATTCACTGGAACCCAATGCAGAGGTTTAGCATGGTGATTCCATTTCCTGGAACAGTTTTAGGCGTAGCTGCAAACTGAGCGTAATTATTGGAATCACTGAAAAGCAAATTATCCAAAACGTGATTATCTAGCAGGACCTTTCGGAAGCTAGGAAGCTGACATGTACTATTTAGCTCTTGGGTGAAGGGCCTGAGCTACACTATTTGTTTGTTGGTTGGTTGGTTCGTTGATTCGTTCATTGGTTTGTTCGTTTGCAATTCTATCCCACCAAATACCTGAAATTCTCAGGGCGGCTACAACGTTAAAAACCAAACATAAAAAGAAACACACTAAAATGATAAACCATGTCTAAAAGTGGGGAGAAAAAGCTGTTATCCCCATTCAGTCAAAGAGGTGTGACATTACTGCCTTCCTAATAGAAAAACAAAGGTGCCTGACACACCTCAAGGGGAGCCACTACCGAGAAGGCCACTATCCTGGCTGTCCACCCCTTTTTGCTGCTGAGGATGGTGATGCAACCAGGAGGGCCTCCCCTACGGATCTTAAGGCACAGATCTTTTAGCTCTACCATGCCTTGAACCTGATTTACTACCCAAAGATAAGCAGGCCAAAGCGCTGTGATCTGCCATCAGCTGTAGCCCAGAGCAGCCCTAAATGCCAGTCTGAGGCTGAAATCCAAAGTGTCATTGCTTGAGAGTAAATGCCACACAAATCTACTCAGAAGTAAATTCCGACAGCATTGTACTTAAATATAAGACTCTGTGGGGTTTTCGAGTACAACAGGGTATCAGGGAAAAACAATATTTGTTGTGCACATAACAAGATACTGTAACTTGATACTTAGACAGAAAATTGCCAGAAGTCAGCTTCTTAAAAATTAAGAATTAAGTGGAGCTGCATCTTACCATACGCACATATAGGAAGTAATCATTTGTATTGGGCTGGCGTCAATCCAGCTTCCAATGAGGAGTGAGGTGGTGGAGAGGAGGTGGCACTGCTCCACATACCAGGGTTCGGCATGGTTCTCATGGGGATGCCTCTATCCGCACCCAACCCGTATTTGTCCCTCATTGCTGGGAATGACATGGGGACGCCCGAGATGTGTTCCTGGTCCCGTGCCCCGCCCATGCGTGCCCAAACAGCGCCCAAAGAGTGCCAAACGGCTAGCATGGGGACGCAGCCTAAGAGTCCCTCTCATTCATTTTTGCAATGGTTGGTGTCACCATAGCTAGATATAGCTAGGAGGTTTTCTCCTCCTCTGTACCCTTCCTTGACTGTGAGTTACAGAGAAATTAAGATCAAGGTTCAAGACCTGGGCCCTTTCTGCACTTGGCCTTATTCTGGAATAGATCTCGGGCCACAAGCTAATGCATACTGTGGCAGAGCTCACCTGGGGCCTTCCATAGTCTGCAGTAGCAGGCAGATAGCAGGCCCCTATCCTGGGATATATTCCAGAATAAGGCCAAGTGCAGAAAGGCCTCTGGTCCTATAACGCTCAGGTGTTTTACAGAAAATCTTTTTTCTTCCTAAAGTGGAAACAACCACAGCAACAAAACATTCAAAAATGCTTCACCAACATTTACGGGTTATGGTGTTCACCAACATAAACATTTGGGAGGTTGGATACATGCTAGAGATGGGCCAAAAGCAATTCAAGTTTCAAATCTGAACCTGTTCTGATCAAACAGGGTGTGTTGGAAAGGAGAATTTGGTTTGATTTATACCAAACACCCAGTTTAAATTCATACCACAACTCTAATACATCCACACAACCTTGTCTTAGCTGAGTAAACATATACCCTGAAGAGGAGAGACTTGTCAGTTAAAAACAACACTAAAGGGCTACCATATTGATGCTATTCCCCTTAATGCCGAGAGCTACTGGCTCAAAAGCCAACCAGGAAGCCTTAGCCCCCTGAATTAATATCCTTCTTGGGTTCTCTGACCCTCGTTGTCCTGTTTGCTGTGACTAGTGAACTTACACCTCAGAGTCCCGCTGCTGCTGACCACGCCAACATCAAACTATCCCTCACATCAAAGCATCTTTTCCCTATCCGACCCAACTTTGCAAAGAAACTATCTCACTGTGCTAAAATCTCTAGCAGCCAAGCTGTTATTGCTTTAGTATGGCCGTTTTATCTTTGGCTTTTAAAAAATATTGCAACCCACCCTGAGACCTTCAGGTATAAGACAGGATAAAAATGTGGATGGATGGATGGATGGATGGATGGATGGATGGATGGATGGATGGATGGATGGATGGATGGATAGATAGATAGATAGATAGATAGATAGATAGATAGATAGATAGATAGATAGATAGATAGATAGATAGATAGATAGATAGATAGATAGATAGATAGATAGATAGATAGATAGATAGATAGATAGATAGATAGATGGTGGGTGGGTGGGTGGGTGGGTGGGTGGGTGGATGGATGATATAGAATTCTTGGCATATCCCCAGAAGGGAAACGCCAAGAAAACCCTGGCCAGAAAGTCTGAGGGCATCTTTGTCCTCGCCCAAGTATCTCCAGAACCGGCTGCTGCTAAGGTGCATTCCTCAGTCTGCAGCCGGGAAATGCCTCATCCATGAAGAGTTGTGGGCCTCTGGTTCCCCACATTCCTAGCTGCTGTGCCAGCCATAATGCAGCCGGCAAAGGCAGACTTGCATCAACATCTGGAGCTCCAAGGCACCCTGTCCCTGTCCTAGTCTACGCTTCACTCACCCTCTCCACCTTTGGATGCAAATGCGGTCACGGCTGCGCAGCTTGGAAAGAAGTGCATCAAACCCAACTTTGTAGCCCCTCGAGCCAAGCCCCAAAGCCCTAGTTCAGAAGGTGACGATTCTTCCCCTCTGTTTCCAGTTGCTGCTCCTTCCCCTGACATGTACACGGAGCTGCTCCAGACCCCATGGTTCTTCCTCCCCCACCTGTCTTCTGCTCTGTTTTGCCCACATGAGCATCACCCTACATGCTCACACTGATCCATGGAGGGTGACTTTCCGCTTGCCTCCTTCCCCTCTGCTGACTTCCAGCTGAGAGTGCCAGAGTTGGACCGCTGCAGCTGCGAAAACTTAGGATGCAAAGAACAGCAGGAGGGAAAATAGGGAACCTGGCAGCCTGATCCACCTTTTCCAGGGGAAGGGGGGGGGAAATAAAGTCAGGATCCAAGCTCTGCCTCCTTTCCCTCTGGCACATGCGTGCATGCATGCATGCCCATCCTCGCACTGTTTTCTGGCTCTGTGTGTGTGTGCTTCGTGCACACGCATGCACACATACACACCCTAGCTCTGCGCTGCCGGACACAACTTTATGCCCATCTCTCTGGGAGGATGTGTGTTGTGCTCTCTCTCTCTCTGTGTGTGTGTGTGTGTGTGTGTGTGCGTGCTTCAAAGAGGGGAAAGTAGCCCAGAAAGGGGAGCAAGCCCAGCACTGGTGGGTCTTTCAGTCTCTTTGAGAGGGGGGCACACATGCCTCCGGTATTTATGGACCCTATAGACAGGCACAAGGACTGCAGCTTCCTGAGCACAAACTCGCACGGGTACCCCCCCCCCGTGGGAGCCCACCGGACTTACTTCCAGAGGCTCAAGAGAGCCAAGCCTGCACCGGGCAGGGTGCGAGTCCCGTGAAACGTAGACTTACGCCCGAGTAGACACGTACAGCATGGGGTGGGGTGGGGTGTAAAGGCTGCCGGGACGCCTGCAAGCCTCCTCCCCTCCATCCACTCAGCACTCCCGCCCCACGGTGGGAATAAACAGCACCGATGTGTCGTCGCGGATCTATGGCAAAGAGGGGCGGAGGGGGGGTCCGCTTGCTCGCGAGTAAACGCGCCTGGGTTTTGGGGAGGTGGGGAAGAGAGAGAGAGAGAGAAAGCCGCACGTTTCTCTCCCTCTGGCTTTCAGGCGTGTTCACACGCACTCACGCACTCACATACACACACACAGGGGCACACTCACCGCCCCCCCACCCGCCCGCCCCTCGCGCGCCCAGTCCAGGACGCAGCCGCGGCGGCGGTGACGGCAGAGCCCGAGCAGCTGCTGCGCCGCCTCGCCGTCCCTTTGTTGCCCCTTCCGCTCGGCCAGGAGGGACGGCAGGCAGGCAGGCGTGGTAGGGCAGGGCAGGGTAGGACAGGCAGGGGGAGCCGGGAGTTGCCGGAGCGGGAGAAGGGGGAGCCGATCCCCTCTTGGGCAGCCCCCCGGCCCGGCCCGGCCCGACGGCGGTGGTGGGATGGGGCAGGGCAGGGCAGGGGAGATCGCGGCAGGACGGGCAAGACGGGCTCGGCTCGGCTGGGTCTACCTTTGTGCATGCCGGTGAAGCGGTCCTTGAGGACGGTGAGCTCGTAGATCTTGCCGAATTCCTCGAAGAGCGGCTTCAGGTCGCCCTCCTCCAGGTTGCGCGGGATCTGCCCCACGAAGAGTTTGATGGCATCGTGGTCCTTCATGGCGACCGTGGCGGCGGCGGCGGCGGCGGGGACGGGCACGGGGCCGCCTTGGCCCACGACCAGCGCTGTCGGAGGCGGCGGCGGCGGCGGCGTCGTGGGCGTCGTGGGCGCCGTCGCCAAGCCGTTCATCCTCCCGGAGCTGTTCGTGGTGCTGAACGCGGCGGCGGCGGCGCTGTCCGCCTGCGGCGGCGGGGGCGGGGGCGGGGGAGGAGGCGGCGGCGGCGGCGGGGGCGGGGGCCCGGGGGGAGGCTGTTGCTGAGCTAGCCCGTTGGCCAGAGTAGCCATGATGTTCCCAGCCGGCTCTGCCGCCCCGCCCCGCCTGCCCCGCCCCGGCGTCCGCCCGCCCGCCCGCCCGCTGCCTGCCTGCCTGCCTGCGCGCGGGGGCACCAGCAGCAGCAGCAGCAACAGCAGGGGGAGGGAGGGGGCTGCCCAGTCCGGGCTCCCCCTGGCCTCGCTCAGCTTAGACTCCCCCCTCCCTCCATCCCTCCCTCCCCCCCTCCCTCGCTTTGCTTTGGCCTGGCTGGGCTGGGCTGGAGCTTTGGCTTCGCCTCGCACGGTGCGCCCTCTTCCCCTCCCCTCCCCTCCCCTCCCTCCCTCCCTCCGCGGCTGCCACTGGGCCTGGGTGACGTCAGTCCCGCCTAGCCCTGGACTCCTCGCTTCGGATTTGCATAAAGAGGACGCTCTGGCCAATCAGCGAGGGCCGGAGGGGACGAGGGGCGGCGCTGGACAGCTGGGCAGGGGGAGGGAGGCGAGCGTGGAAGGGGAGGAGGAGGAGGCAGCATCGGCCCCAGAGGCAGCCCTGCCCGGGATCCACCTCGTGCAAGAGCCAGCCAGCATCTCCCGTGGCCTGGGAGGAGGGCTGGGCGAGTGGGTAAAAAGGAACCGTGCCCCCCACCCCACTTCCCATTAGGGATCAGGGTGGGTGGGTGGGTGGGTGCTGGGGAGGGACCCACCAGATGTGGAGGAGATGAAGGTGGTAGAGCCAGGGCTGGGCTTGGCAGGAAGGTGGAAGGAGCTGCTGGCAGTTGGAAGTGTCCCTGGGGCATCTGTCTGCTGGGTTGGAGTGGCGAGGCACTGGCAGGGACCAGCAGCCTGTTGGAGGAGTCCTGAAAGGGCCTTTGGTAAGGGGACGGATGGGGGGGGCGATGAGGAAGCCTCCCTCCTGGCTCCCGGAAGAGAGAAGGGGGGGCATGAGGGATATATTGGGAGGAAGCAGGAAGGGACCTGGGAGGACCCGGGAAAGTATTTAGGGTAGCACAGGAAGGGACCCCTGGGGACCCATGGCAAGGAACCGGAAGGCATCATGCATGATCCCAGGAGACCCCAGCTGGTCCATGTGCCATCTGAGGAGAGCAGCTGTGTGAGACTATGCTCCGCTGGAAAGGAGAACGTGCTGGGCACCTGGACTCCAGACGGAAGCTGCTAGGGTGCATGTTCGGTTGGCGAGGAACCGGGAAGGGCCCCTTCTAAGGGCAGAACTGCTTCGCATGGGGATCTCCCGGAGAGTGGGTTCCATTGAAATGTGGTATTTTCTTATGAGCCACAACGGATTAGTCCAGGTTAAGCAAATTCCAGGCTAGGCGATGGTGCGCTCCTGGAGAGGATGAGGCAGCCCAGCTGTTGTGTGCCTGCCCTTCTGGTGGACTTCCATATGCAGCTGGCTGGTGATGCCACCACAGGCTGCTAGACTTGGAGGACCGCCAACCTATTCAGCAGGAAACTGATGATCCTGTCTGTTCTCAACGGAGGGGAAATGCTCCCTTTCAGGCATGGGAATCTTGTAGGAGCCCTTGTTGCTGCAGAATTGGGTGATGCAGGGATCACACATCTGCAAGACGGATGAGAGCATCTGATCCATAGGTTCCCATTGCTCTTTGACAATCTTTCTACTTTAGCAAGTTATTTCTCCAAAATGAGGGATTCAGAGGTGACAGAGTTTTCACCGACTTGATGGTTTTTCTCGGAAAGTTATTTGCGGCACTATTTGATGCTTTGGGGTTTTGTCATCTAGGGATGTTCACAAATTTTGTTTGGCATTTGATCTGGTTTGAGTCCAATATTCAAATATCCAAATTCATATAAATAGAGAAGAAACGAATATATTGAAATTTGAACTGATTTGAATACATTCATATCTATTTATACAAATATCTGATACATATTAGATGATACGAATCTTGTGCACATCTGTACCCATCCCATTTTTATCCTCTACCCATCTCGTTTTCATTACTTTCCGCGTCCGTACAGATGCTTACAGATATGAATAAGATTCATACAGGTACATATGCAATGCGTCAGTATCTGTACGCATACAAATGTCTGAATTATTCATACGAATAATTCAAAACATTTGTATTCATTTGAATACTAATAAATGAATATCTGGACATTCGATTCGAATTTGAATGTCCGAATTCAGTTGAATTCGATCGAATAACCAATATCTTGAATATTCTGGCACATCGCTATGGCTGTCCTTCAGCCACACTGAGCAATATTTGAATTCTGTAGCAAAAGTGTGTTGTCAGGGGACCAGTTTGGTTAGGGAGCCAGACTTTTATCTGGGAATACCGGGTTCGATTCCGGCCTCCCCCACAAAACCAGCTGGGTGACCTTGGGCTAGTCACAGCTCTCTTCTGAGCTCTCACAGCCCCACCTACCTCACAGGGTATCTGTGGTGGGGAGAAGAACAGAAGCTTTGTCAGCCGCTTTGAGTCCCCTTAAAATGGGTGAAAAAAGTGGGGTAGAAAAGCCAACTCTTCTTCTTCTCAGACTAGTGACAGATCAATAGCAATGCATGGTTGAAAACAGCTTCTAAGGTGGACAAATTGGAATGAGAGGTAGTGGTTTGCACATGGCCGCATCCTGAGCTTTAGAGATGTGTGATGTTTGTTTATTGAGATCAGAGCTGCGTTTATTGTCTCCCATCATGCAACCCAAGAAATCATGTTCCTGCTTTCTAGGCGGTCTCCCATCCAGTCACTGATCATTTCTAGACCTGCTTCAACAGTTCAATAAGGTTGCTGCATCATGTATTTTCACAGAACATGACCTGGATTTTGACCTGGATTTTGTATGCCTAAACCACAGCGTACAATTTAATATGAGAGAGGGAGAGATCAAATGTATCAAAGATTCAACATCTGAATTCCTTCCTTTATATGATACCCTTGCTTCATTTTCCAAAATCCTTCGAACAGTCTTTGCCCCATATCTTCTGAACTTCAGATCTAGGGTGGCATAGTAGTCAGATCCTCAAAAGTATTTTCAAAATCCATATTAGGACAGTTGGGCTGTGATCACACGTAAGTTTTAGTCCAGCTTCAGTCCACTTTCGGAGTGAGAGAATACATCTGCAAAGTGACAAGCTGTTTTCTTTCAGTGTTGAATAACTCAGAAAATTCCCCTTTGGGAATAGATAACGTGGAAAGAAAATTACTGGTCACTTTGCTGATGTGCTCTCTTGCTCTGAAGGTGGACTGACGCTGGATTATACCTTGTGACTATAGCCTTGGTTCAATGAGGACCAAAGCAACTCACACTGATGACCAAACTTTTATGTTCTGCAGGTCACTTCACCCTCACTTAGCCACGAAGGAATGGAGTTACTTACTGTATTAAACTATTTGTTCTGCCATCCTCATGAATTCCAAAGTAATATGCAACAGGATGAACAGAAAAAGAATATCCATATATCACCAGATCCAGCATAATACTTCATGTGGCTGTGTCCAGATTAGCGGAATAAAATCTGCTGCTAGAGAACGCACAGGTTACTTGCTGCAAAGCCACGGCACACCATCTGGACTCCAGCAGCCTCCATGCAGCTTCCTCCTCAGCAGCTGCAATACTTCTGTGGCGCCCGCGGTGAAGTGCACGTCACATGGGGTGGGGCAGCCAAGGGGAGCTAAGCTGTAGGCTCAACTCTCGTTCGTTGTTCTCGCCATCCTGTCCAGACTGGCGGGAATATTCGAATTTACCTGGTACTGCGGACCAAGTGCTCATCATTCCATAGTGCGTAGATTCAAAGTAGCAGTGGCATAATGTGCAACCGCTACACAGTATCAGGTGTCAGGTGTGATGCCCACACCCTGACTGTGCATCAGAATGTGTAGTATCTGTAAGCCTGGACGCGCCCTGTGTTGCAGAGGGCAGAGTATTGATTCAGTCTAAATTTTGTAGCACAGACACCAAGATGGAAAATGCAGCTGCCAGAGTGCTGACCGGAACAACTAGCCGGACACATGTCACACCAGTTTTAAAAGAACTGCACTGGCTGCCAATTCACTACTGAGCCCAATTCAAGGTGCTAACTCTGACTTATAAGGCCCTAAATGACTTGGGCCCCAGATATCTAAAGGAACGCCTTCTCCCATATTGACCTGCCCGCGTCTTAAGATCTGGAGGGGAGGCCCTCCTGGTTATCCCACCGCCTTCAGCAGCTAGGCGGGTGGGCACCCGGGAGAGGGCCTTCTCGGTAGTGGCCCCCAGGCTATGGAATAGTCTCCCCCTCAAGGTGTGTCAGGCCCCTTCTCTGTTTATGTTCAGGAAGGCGGTGAAGACGTACCTCTTCACTCGGGCCTTTGGTTAAATGCTCCCTCCCCTTCCCACATTGCAGACTCTACGTTTTTTTAAACTGTTTTTGTATCTTTTTTTAAAAAATATTATTATGCTGGATTTTTAAACCTTGTATTGTTTTTGTATTGTTTTATACAGTTTTGATATGTTTGTTTTTAAATTTTGTGAGCCACCCAGAGACCCTTGGGTACGGGGCAGGATATAAATATAAATATTTATATAAATATAAATATAAACAAATAAAGAGCATTTTATTCATGTGCCGCTTTTCCTTTTTAGGAAGTATAGTTTAATTCACCAAATGACCCAGAAGGTAGCATAAACATGTTGCATTCAGCACCAACTTGACTTCTACATAGTCTTCCAACTCATAAGTATCAGCTTCTATTAAAAAAATATATAAAATAAAATTCAGGACTTGCACCTTTAAAAGAGAACTTGTGCTTGTCCAAATGTTATGCATGAAAGTCCTCTATTTAAGAGCTGATCAGTAACCCAGGGGTCAAGGGGCAGGCCCTGTGAGTGTGATACCATTTTCCTGGATTTACTTTTCAGCACTGATCTGATCTGTTTCTTGATTTGTAGATCTGCCTTACTCTGTTGTAAAATGGAAATGTTCCGGTCCCAGGGTGGTGAGTGCAGTGGGAGAATCGGTGAAGTGGGTGGAGCAGGACCCGGGTTCAAGTGCCCGCTCACTCATTGGGCAAACTGGAAGATCTCAAGCCGGTCAGAGTAACTCAGTGTGCGCGAAGGCAATTTTTAACATTTAATTCAAATCGAATATTCAAATTTGAACCGATTTGAATACATCCATATCTATCCGTACAAATATTTGATTCGTATTTGATGGTATGAATGTCGGCAACATTTATATGTGTCTGTACGCATCTGTGCACATCCGTACACATCCTGTTTTTATCTGAATGCATTCTGTTTCTGTTCTGCGCATGTCCGTACAAATGCATATGGATACGGATAAGATGCGTACGGATACGTATGTAATGCATATGGATACATACACGTATGAATGTCTGAATAATTTGTACAGATGGCTTGAAACATACAAATTTGTTCAAATGTTAAAAAATGAATGTATAGGCATTCGATTCGAATTCGAATGCCCAGTTCGAACAAATTTGATCTAATTTCAAATGTTTCGAATATTCTTGCACGTCCCTACAGCCTAACTTAAATCGCAGGGATGCTGTAGGATAAAAACGGGCAGAGGAAGAACTGAGGCAGGAAAGGAAAATCATGTGTGGAACAATCTTGGCTTGGTGACGGATTGCTCACAGTCCTGCTGCTGCTCCAGACAAGGGGGACAGTGTACCTGGGAGATGTTTGTCCCACCTGAGGTCTTCTTCAGAGAGCACATGAAGTGGCTGCAGAAGTCATGCATGATGTGGAAAAGATGGATAGAGGAAGAAAGGAAGGAAGGAAGGAAGGAAGGAAGGAAGGAAGGAAGGAAGGAAGGATGGATGGATGGATGGATGGATGGATGGATGGATGGGTGGATGGGTGGATGGGTGGGTTGGGTAGGTAGAGGATATATAGGTAGGTAGGCAAGCAGGTAGGCAGGCAGGTAGGTAGGCAGGTAGAGGATAGATAGATAGATAGATAGATAGATAGATAGATAGATAGATAGATAGATAGATAGATAGATAGATAGATAGATAGATAGATAGATAGATAGATAGATAGATAGATAGATAGATAGATAGATAGATAGATAGATAGATAGATAGATAGATAGATAGATAGAAATCCCATGTGGCTCTTTCCTTTGGCTGTTTCCTCAAGCTTCTTGGGAAAGATTGGATTATCAATGCAAAAAGTAACGAGATGAAACATGACAAATTCAAGCACACATGTCTTTTCTTACGAGGCACATCAGTTTGGTTTAGTGTTCTGTGCCAAATTATTTTTTTCTCCTCAAAGAATTGCTGCATTTTTGTAGCGTCTCAGAAGCCTCTACGGCCTTGAGGAGAGGGTTTTTTTTTTGTGGTAGAAGTGAGGCAGAAATTGGCCAACGTGAACCTCTGAGCAGACTGAGGCAGTGGGGTGTGAAGACAGCACCATAGATGGTCAAGAAGTGGGTCTGAGCTACACAGCTGCCATTGGAGAACCAATAAACCTAAAGAAAGCACTCAGAAAACAAAATGTCGATGTCCCTTTTTCCAGGCAACATTTCCCATAATCCTTTACCATGAGGGCTCTGAATTGTGGGAGTGATGCAAAACCAAGAATATTTATAAACTGTGGCTATGGCTTGGTGAAGGATGATGTAGGGTTGCCTGATCAATATAAATCACCACAGTAATCCCTTGTTCCACAAGTGAGTGCTAAAAGAGATTTCAGTTATGAATAGATGTACAGATTCCTACCTGTTTCTCACTCAACAAGCAGAGGTTTTTGCTTTAGAATGGCAGTGGAAGCAAAGGTATTGGAAGCTTGCTATAGAGCAATGGCAATGGGAGCTTGCTATAGAGCAATGGCAATGGAAGCTCACAACAGAGCAATGGCAATGGAAGCTTGCTACAGAGCAATCGCAATGGGAGCTTGCTATAGAGCAATGGCAATGGAAGCTTGCTACAAAGCAATGGCAATGGAAGCTCACAACAGAGCAATGGCAATGGAAGCTTGCTACAGAGCAGTCACAATGGGAGCTTGCTACAGAGCAATGGCAATGGGAGCTTGCTATAGAGCAATGGCAATGGAAGCTTGCTACAAAGCAATGGCAATGGAAGCTCACTACAGAACAATGGCAATGGAAGCTTGCCACAGAGCAATGGCAATGGAAGCTCGCTACAAAGCAATGGCAATGGAAGCTCACTACAGTGCAGTGGCAATGGGTTGTGGACCTATGGTCTCAGGGTCAATCTTCATCACCATCAGAAAGGAGCAGGAGATAGCACAGCCTGAAACTCTTGGACAGCCACTGATGTTAAGAACATAAGAACATAAGAGAAGCCTTGCTGGATCAGGCCACAGCCCATCTAGTCCAGCATCCTGTCGCACACAGTGGCCCACCAAATGCTCATGGGCATCTCAAGCAGAGACAAGGACAAACCTTCTCCTGCTCTCGAGTCCCAGCAGATGGCCCTAGAAGCGCCCCATTTCCTCCCCCCCCCCTCAGCCTGAAAGATGCACCTAGGCATTCGTTCTAGTAGCCATTGATACATCTGTCATCCATAAATTTGTCTAACCCTACCTTAAAGCCATCCAGACTGGTAGCTGTCACCACCTCTTCTGGCAGCACATTCCATAGGCCGATGACCCTCTGTGTGAAGAAATACTTCCCCCTGTCAGACCTTACGCTCCTACCCATCAGCTTCATAGAGTGCCCCCTGGTTCTAGTGTTGTGCGATAGGGAAAAGAAATTTTCTCTATCCACCTTTTCTATGCCGTGCATAATTTTATATACTTCAATCAGGTCCCCTCTCAAACGCCGTCTCTCCAGACTAAAGAGGCCTAGACGTTGCAGCCTGGTTTCGTAAGGGAGGTGTTCCAGACCCTTAATCATTCTGGTTGCCCTTCTCTGCACCTTCTCTAGTTCCACAATATCCTTTTTGAGGTGTGTTGACCAGAATTGTACACAGTATTCCAAATGTGGCCTCACTATAGATTTATAAAGGGGCAAAATGACACTTGCTGACTTATTTTCTATTCCCTTCCTAATTATTCCCAGCATTGAATTTGCTTTTTTTGCTGCTGCCGCACACTGGGTTGACACCTTCATTGAACTGTCCACCAAAACCCCGAGATCCTTTTCCTGGCGTGTTGCAGAAAGCTCAGACCCCATCAGTTTATAGACGTAATTTGGATTCTTGTTGTCGTTAGGCCATATAGTGTCAGGGCTGATACTGACTATTTGGTTATATTCATGCGGTTTTATGAGCACACACCCCTTACCTTTTTCTGGGGGAACACCTGGACTGAACTTATGACCATGGGCCTTTCAGGCAGTTGCTCTCCCACTGAGCTATGGCCGCCCAGGGGCCAATGTAGGTGTACAAAACACTCCATGCAGCTAGTTCACCACACAGGCTAGCTGTGGAAGCGGTCAAGGGTTTTTCCTTTGAGCTCCATCAGCTTCTAGTGCTATGGAGTGAAATGGGAGCCATTTCCCAATGACTTTAGTCATTTCTATGTTAGCAGAACTGCAGCTTCAGGGTCCCCAGTGTCGCCTCACACCCGTTAGAGCTGCACATTTCCACCTCTAAAAATACAGACCCTGCGAATAGCATATGTTGGTGCCATCCTGTTACTGAGAGGGTGCGCCTTGACCTGGTTTAGCGGGAATCCTCTGAGTCACAGATATGTCAAATTCCTGGGGGGGGGATTTCAGCAGAGCTGAGAGGGGGGCTGGGAAAAAGAATGGCTTCCACAAGCACATGTATCCATGTGCTCAAAGGAACCAGGATCTCTCCAAAACCACAGACTGGAGAAAGACAGGGGGCCCAACTTAGAATTGTACTTAAGTGAAGAAGAAGGGCAGGTTAACTGAAAATATGCATAAGCATGACAAAAAGCCATGTTCACTTGCTCACTTATGTGTCTTTGCCATGCACCTTTGTGCCAAAGTGCAAGCAGGAACATGTCTGCTAGTAGTTTGATTTCTGCAGAGTAGGCAATGGCAAACCACTTCTGTATCTCTGACAAGAAAACTGCACAGAGGCAACCATGGAGGTGCCCACGCGGTCAACCAGGAGTCGGGCAAGACTCGATGGTGCCCAACCAGAAGCTGCCAAAATACCAGTGGCACTTCTGAAAACTTCACTTGCCCTCTGGAGAGGGTGCTGGCAAAAAGTCTTCCTATTCCTCATCTGATCGTTTCTTTGTTCAAGTTATCCTTGCCCCAATGTTTACTATAAAGTTTTGAGCTGGTTGGAGAAACCTACAGTGCATCAGTCCAGAAGCAGGAAAATTATTGTCCTTCATTATGTGGCCATAACTCCTTCTGTAGAAGTTGTGAAAAACGCAGGATGATTGTATAGCAAGCTCCCGTAGCTATTGTTCTGTAGCAAGCTCCCATTGCCTTTGCTCTGTAGCAAGCTCCCATTGCCATTGCTCTGTAGCAAGCTCCCATTGCCATTGCTCTGTAGCAAGCTCCCATTACCATTGCTCTGTAGCAAGCTCACGATGTTGTTGCTCTGTTGTGAGCTTCCATTGCCATTGCCCTATATCAAGTCCCCATTGCCACTGCTCTGTAGCAAACTCCCCTTGCCATTGCTCTGTAGCAAGCTCCCATTGCCATTGCCCTATATCAAGTCCCCTTTGCCATTGCTCTGTAGCAAGCTCACAATGCTGTTGCTCTGTTGTGAGCTTCCATTGCCATTGCTCTGTAGTGAGCTTCCATTGCCATTGCCCTATATCAATCCCCATTGCCACTGCTCTGTAGCAAACTCCCCTTGCCATTGCTCTGTAGCAAGCTCCCATTGCTGTCGCTCCGTAGCAAGCTCCCGTTGCCATTGCTCTGTAGTGAGCTTCCATTGCCTTTGCTTCTACTGCCATTCTGTAGCAAAAACCTCTGCTTGTTGAGTGAGAAACAGGTAGGAATCTGTACATCTATTCATAACTGAAATCTCTTTTAGCACCCGCTTGTGGAACAAGGGATTACTGTGGTGATTTATATTGATCAAGTCTTATCTGCTCTTAGGCCAGCAGCAGCTTGCAACATAGAATGACTCAACTCCTTCTTGCAAGTTTTGCCGTTCAGGAGCAATATCCTGGCATCAGCAGCCTTCTCCAAGTCGGAAAACATTCCTCTTTCTCAGAGCCAGGGGGAAGAATTGGTGGCAAAAACCAAGTTCCGCTGTGGACTTTGCTTTCAGTTTCCTACCATATTCACCTGGTTGCATGGCAGGTAAGCAGTGTTTGTGCCCTATTACGGCCCAGGTGAGTGTCTCCCCTTGGTCCTTTTACCCGTGCAATTACAAACCCACCAGCTCCTTCCCCTTCCGACACGTATTTGCAGTCTCTACAGTGTGGGAAGGACTACCAAGGTGGCTAACATGCTTTGCTGTTTTTATTATGCCAATGGAACTCCTGTCCTGAAGCAGCCAGAGCCGGAAGAGTTGCTAAACAGCTTCATCAGCTCAGCCTGAAGGAATGGGGGTGTGTAAGGGTGTTTCCGCACTAGCTGCGGAAACCGTTTTAACCCACCCAGCCCCAAGCCAGATTAAGAACACTTACCTTAAGCGGCTTCTGCATTGGAGTCCTCTTCTGTGACTCTTTGCAGAGGCCGCTTCTGCATTTCAGCGTGCAAGACCAGTTTTTAAAACCGGTTTTGCCACCAAAATCCGGATTAAATGTTAAGACCTGAAAAATCAGGTCTTACATCCGTCTCTTCGCCTGGATGTGTGCAGAAGCAGGACGCTTCCGCACATGGCCAGGCGAAGGGACGGATTCCCTCTGCCGGCCATGTTGGGAAGGGCAGAAGCAGGACTGCCTGCTTCCAAAGCCCTTCCCCCGCGTGCCAGGCGCTGCCGGAAACACGCGGTAACTGGCAGCTCATTGCTCCAATCCCGCGGCTCTGGAGGTGGCGGTGCCGGCGCGCAAGCCAGAGGACTTTTAGAATGGGTGCTGATGCGTCTGCACAGCACCCCCTCCATCCGTCCTCCAGAATCCACCCACCCTGCACGTGTGTGGATGCACGAGGGCCTTTTGGATCCGTCACTATTTGTGACAGATCAGGGGGAGGACGCATCGCCGAAAAACAGATCTTTTTAGATCCATTTTTTGGTGGCCAATGCAGAAGCACCCTGTTCTGGGTCGCGGGGGGGGGGGAGCACAGGCTGGCAACAGCTATTTGCATCTCAGGGGAAGCCGATACTTCCGCTCCAATTGTAGGGATGGAGGTTTCTTGTTCCTCCGTCTTCCAGGTTGATATGTTCAGAATACCGGAGTGACAGGTAGATTGAAGTGGATCAATCTCGGCCTTTCATTTTAAATAATAGCTTCCCAGAGTCTTTGACACACGTAAGCGCAGGTGAAACAAGATGCGTGGCATGGAAAAACAAGAAGTCTTGTTGAAAAGTGTCTACAAGATATCAGTGCACGAATGTTAAGTTTTGGACAGCACTGGATCATTAAGACCCCATTAAGCACCCGATAAGAACCCATATGGCACACATATGCAAGTTACCTTCCGCAGAGCGGGACAGATTAGGGCCCCATCAAGGACGGCACTTCCGCACGGCCTCACACAAGATCCGTCTCTAATGGGGTCTAGAGGCCACCGAATCTGGTTTTCAGGAAGACCTGAAAAATTAGGTCTTCAAACCGTTCCTGCTTGCAAATTCCAGATCAAAGGACAACGCTTCCGCACAGGGACAGAGAGGGAATGCATGTGGGTGGGTCTGGAAGTCGCCATGTTGAGCGCAGGCGGGCAGCCACGGGATCTCAGGCACGCCATTGGTTGGTGGGCAGTCTGTCCCTGACACGCCCACGCATGGTGGAAACAAGTGGTGACTGACGGCTGAGTGCTTCAATCAGGGGGCACCTTGGGTGGCAGGGCTGCAGAGAGGCCTGATCCTTCTGGATATTGGTGCTCTGGCATCCGAACAGCAAACACATGATGCATCCCTTGCTATCCGTGCTTCCCACACAAGTGCAGATGCATTAGGCCTCATTTAAATCCATCCCTCTTTCAGACGGATCTTCCCAGGGACGGATTTCAGAAATTCAGATTTCCTTAATCCGGATTTCAAGCGGTCAGTGCAAAACACCCAAGAAAATGTTTAACTTGTCCTGCCTGCCATAGAAAACCAGGACGTTTATGCATCTAAGGACCTTTCGCACATGCCACGGGAAAACACATCTAAAAGATCCCTTTTCCAGCGAAACATTTTTTAAAAGAATCTGCCCCAAACAGGAACAGATTCTTGGAGGCCCCATGGGTCTGCACATGCGCGGGGCGGCGGCGGCAGGGCCAGAAGCCAATCCGGCCTCCGGAGGGCCTGCCCTGTCAAAGAGCTGGGCACTTTGACAGCTGGGCACTCCTCCCAGCCTCCGCGATTGGCTTCATCAGAGCCAGGCATCACAAGGCTGGCAGCCGGCTTCCCCCTCTCAAGAGAAGGTACAATTGCACCTTCTCTTGCGAGGGGAAGCCACGGCATGCCCCCACCCCACCCAGCCCAGGGTTGCACAATTGCAATCACCATCTTACCTCCTCACTGCCGGGCCGCTTCTGGCAGTGGGAGGCCCGGTGTCCACTGCGTGTGCATGCGCCGTGGCCTCCCATTGGCCAGCCACCCTCATGCTTTCGACATTTGACATTCGTATGTGCAGATTCGAATCAAAAATTCAAATAGATTTTTGTAAAAACAAATCGAATCCTGTCAAATTTGAATTTAACAGGTTTGAATCACATTTTTGGGTATTTGATTCATAAGAACCTAAGAGGAGCCCTGCTGGATCAGGCCACAGCCCATCTAGTCCAGTGTCCCGTTGCACAAAGTGGCCCACCAAATGCTCATGGGCATCTCAAGCAGAGACAAGGACAAACCTTCTCCTGCTCTCGAATCCCAGCAAATGGCCTTAAAAATATCCTGCTTGTCCCCACAGCCTGAAAGATGTACTTAGGCATCCCATTCTAGTAGCCATTAATACATCTGTCATCCATAAACATGTCTAACCCTTCCGTAAAGCCATCTAGGGTGGTTGCTGTCACCACCTCTTCCGGCAGCAAATTCCATAAACTGATGACCCTCTGCGTGAAGAAATCCTTCCTCTTGTCTGATCCGACTCTCCTACCCATCGGCTTCATAGATGCTCCCTGGATCTAGTGTTGTGTGATAGAGAAAATAAATTTTCTCTGTCCACCTTTTCTATACTATGCATGATTTTATATACTTCAATCAGATCCCCTCTTAAACGCTGTCTCTATCGGCTGAAGAGGCCTAGATGATTCAGATGGAAAGTCAAAAAAACATTCGTGCACATCCCTAAAGAGAAGGCAATCTGGGAGCATAGATTTAGCATCCCTCAGCCGACGGCGTGTGCTGCACACCTGAAAAGACGCGAGGGGAGGCAAGGCATGGTCTGGCCTGCAGCAAAGCTGCTTAGCTCATTAAGTGAATCCAGGCAGTCAATAATTCAATAGGAGAGATCTAAGCCAGCCAAAGGGCTCTGCAGAGAGATTTGTCCATGGCAGGTAAGGAAAAAGATTGACACTCTGTCATGCCTGGGCCATATCCTGCCATTTATGTCTGGAAAGGGGATAATTGATATATGTGATGGAGCAGGAGGAAGTTTCCCTCTGGCTACCTATTCGTTAGGATCCTGAGGGTTGCTCTGGCCAGTGTTTCACTTGCATTCCACTGGAGATTACAACGGAAAGAGAATTGATCCCTTCCAGTTTGGTGAGCCAGTTTGGTCTAATGGTTAGGGAGTCGGACTGTTATCTGGGAATACTGGATTCGATTCCACCCTTCCCCATGGAGCCAGCTGGGTGACCTTGGGCTAGGCACAGATCTCTTCTGAGCTCTCACAGCCCCACCTTCCTCACAGGGTGTTCTGTTGTGGGGAGAAAAATAGAAGCTTTGTCAGCCACTTTGTCACCCTTAAATGGGTGAGAAAAGCGGAGTAGAAAAGCTAACTCGTTGTTGTTGTTGTTGTTCTTCTTCTTCTTCTTCTTTAATGCAAAGGGGAGACAAGGAGGGCACTGGGGATGGGGTGCCCCTCCCAACTGCCTTAAACAAAGCCTCCTCTTCCAGAAGCAGAGATGATGGAATCACATAATCTATGCTGCCCCCAAGCTTCCGGACTGCATAGGTAGCCCGGGGGGAAGCCAAGGGCATTTTTGCACTTCCCTTCCTGTCCACTGGACAGGAAATGAGTGCAATTAACAAACATTGACTAGCACTCCCACTTGGAGCGCCAGTCAACTTTGGCCATTCCCCCACCCCGGGACTGAATACTTACTGTACCTTATTGGATCTGGGGCCTGGTCCTCCCCTGGGTGCTGCCATTTTGGCTGCTGCACCGTCCCTACTGCACGTGCGTCAGCGCCGTCATCTTGATGACGCAAACACTCTGCACACACACAGTCACGTCTATGGTCATCCACAGTGCCTGCGCACTTGCTCAGCCCCTCAAATGACCCTGGAGCAGCGGAATAAGAGCCAGTGCTCCTGATCTGGACGCTTGAGGTAAATCTCTTATTAATGTTGGTTAACGTGTGGTGCACAATTTTGTGTCCCACAGCTAATCAACTGTTAGTGCAGTTCTGGTGGGGGCGGGCACGCTTGGAGGCTGTAATAGCCTACTCCGTGTGCAAATGCTCTTCACCAGTGGTTCACTAATCGTGCACTAGAGGCTGTAGTGCGTATAGGCTACAGGAGAGTGATGGGGACAGGTAAGTGCTATCTGCAAATACCCAGCGCTAACTTTTGTAGAGGACTGTGCTTGCAAGGTGTGTTTGACGAGTTCGGTCTAGTGGTTAGGGAGCCGAACTCTTATCTGGGAATACTGGGTTTGATTCCGCCCTCCCCCGTGAAGCCAACCGGGTGACCCTGGGCTAGTCACAGATCTCTTCTGAGCTCCTACAGCCCCACCCACTTCACAGGGTCTCTGTTGTGGGGAGAAGAACAGAAGGTTTGTCAGCCGCTCTGAGTCCCCTTCAATGGGTGAGAAAAGTGGGATAGAAAAGCCAGCTCCTTTTCTTCTTCTCTGTTTAATTATACTAGCACTCACCTGTTCAGTCCTACCTCCCCCAAAATTGACCTCTGTTTCCAATTGACCTATGTAGTGGCTACTTCTGTATCAACTTTGCCTGAAGCTCCTTCTCTCTCTGTCGCTTCCTGTCTCTGCTTCTGCTAGGCTAGGGGTGTGCTAATTTCTCAGGTGCTCTAGCCAAGTGCTCATATCCATGAACCACCATGCATGGCGTCTTTGGAATTTAATGTTCCTGCACAGAACATTGAACTTATTAAATATGAAGAATGGAAAGAGGGTGGCATCCCATTGCTTCCCTTGACTGGAGACCTCAACAGCTGCTGAAATGTGAGGACTTTTAACTCTTTAGGAGGACTTTTGCCTGGCAAAAATGAGAAGCAGCTAGTGATCAGCCAGTTTGGTCTAGTGGTTAAGGAGCTGGGCTCTTATCTGGGGATACTGGGTTTGATTCCGCCCTCCCCCACAAAGCCAGCTGGGTGACCTTGGGCTAGTCACAGCTCTCTTCTGAGCTCTCACAGCCCCATCCACCTCACAGGGTGTCTGTTGTGGGGAGAAGAACAGAGAGCTTTGTCAGCCACTTTGAGTCCCCCTGAAATGGGTGAGGAAAGTGGGGTAGAAAAGCCAACTCTTCTTCTTCTTCTTCTTCTTCTTCTTCTTCTTCTTCTTCTTCTTCTTCTTCTTCTTGTTTTCACCTCTCTAGGCCCAGGATTAACAACCTTTTGAATTCATTGGCCGCTTTGGTTCAGGATCATGTGAACTATAGTCCAAAAATATCTTTCTTTTTTTTTCAGACTCTGCCATGGCCATATTTGGAATTGTGGGTTCATGTGTTGTTTTCTTTTATGCTCAGAAAACTATTCTAATAGCAGAGAGCATGTTGAAGAACAGACCTGAAGCATACAACTTCTTGATTTGTTTAAGATTATTTAACTTAATTTGTGAGTCTTATAACTTATTTACATCAGATATATATGGGCCTATTCACACTTCAGCCCATAGTCAACAATTAGGCAACATCTGGGGAAGATCATCTGCACTTAGAGGAGCCTGTTAAGCCTCCAAGCGCCCCCTGCCTTCCCAGAAGTTGACTAATTGTTTATTAGGTGTGGAGTGCGAAATCGTGCTCCACACCTTTACCAACGTTAAATTAAGGCTTACCTGGCGCATCCAGGCAGCGGCCATTTGCACCTCTTCCAGTGCTCTGGGGTTGTCTGAGCTACCCTGCAAGTGTGCTGGCACCTGAGAGGACCATGGATATGACTGCGTGTGTGCAGATCATCAGCAGTGTCATGGAGGTGACACTGACACAGACGCGGTCACAGAGGGTGCCGCAAACAAAATGGCGGCACCCAGAAGAGGAATGTGGAAAAATTTGGCTCCATCCAAATATCACCCCCCACAAATGTGGGGGTATTCGTATCTGTACACAGATATTCTGGAAGAGGCCCAGGGTGCTACCAGAGCACCCCCACAGGTAAGTGGGCACCGGGGAGGCAGGTGAGAGTGTTCCAGTGGTACCCTGAGCCTCTTCTAGGACCCCCTGAAACCGCAAACAGGCTTTCTGGAAGCTAAATACAGGCCTTCCAATTTATTTAGCTTCCGGAAAGCTTGTCTGGCATTTGGAGAGCCCAGAAAGAGGTCCGGGGTACCACCAAAGCAGGTAAGGGGGCCGTGGGGAGGAGGTTTGGGAGGGAGGAAGGCTGAAGGAGGGAGGGCCTGGACCATCCAGTATCCATAGAAGTTTTGACCAAAGCTTCTACCAATACTGGATTATTTGATTAATGGACAGGTAGGGCCCTACAAATAGGACCCTATTACATCCATACATGAATCTTGGAATTCGGATACATTCGTCTGAATTCCGAATAGCATGAATCATTCGTTGATATTCCTAGTAATCCCCCCCCCCTATTCTTTCCCCTGGCCAATTAAGCCTAAGTGACACCAAAAGAGATGGTTGTCTGGGCTGAAGGTCAGGATAACAAAAAAGTGAGATACCGTGATCCTTAATGTCACAAGAGTCCTTTGTGAAACAGGGGATGAGCTTGTCTATCTCTTCGGAACCTATATCCATTATTTTTTAATTTCCTTCCAATTAAGCTTTATTAAACTTTAACTTGTTAAATATTTCATTTTCTATTGCAGTAATAAACCGTTGCTGACTCTTGTAATATTTGCCTGTGTTTAATATCCTGTTTAACGGTCTTTGATTGTTGGCCAAAAGAATAAAATAAAATAAAACCAGCTTTTGTCTTAGGTTCCGACTATTGAATTGGTCTCTCTCTCTCTTATCTGACGCGCCCTTCACTTCTCAGAGGTGGGGCTGGTGTGCTCATTTGCTCACTGTTATATAAGACAAAACTGATAATGTAAAGTGACAGGGTGCTTTGGGAAGGCACCTGAAAATATTTAGCCTTGTGCAATGGGCGCATTTGCCTATGAACAACTTATATCCATAAATTCAAATTACTTGCATTATTACATCACATTTATTTATTTAGCCAGTTTGGTCTAGTGGTTAAGGAGCCACTCTTATCTGGGAATACTGGGTTTAATTCTGCCCTCCTCCACAAAGCCAGCTGGGTGACCTTGGGCTAGTCACAGCACTCTCCTGAGCTATCACAGCCCCACCTACCTCACAGGGAAGGAAGGAGGGAGGGAGGAAGGGAGGAGGGAGGAAGGAAGGAAGCAGAGGAAAGGAAAGGAAAGGAAAGGAAGAAAAGGAGGAGGGATGGAGGAGGGACAGAGGGAAAAAAGAAAAAAGGGAGGAGGGAGGGAGAAGGGAGAAGGGAAAAAGGAAAAAGGAAAAAAGGAAGGGAGGAGGGAGGGAAAAAAGGAAGGAGGGAGGGAGGGGGAGGGGAAAAGGGAGGGAGAAGGGAGCGGAAAAGAAAGGGAGGAAGGACAGAGGAGGGACTGAGGGAAAAAGGAAAAAAGGAGGGAGGGAGGGAAAAGGGGGGAAAGGAAGGAGGGAGGGAAGATCCCTCTAACGAGAAGATGAGATCCATTCAAAATGCTTGTTCTGGAACCAGCTCTCTTTCAGAAGAAGCCATTGTGACACGCCAGCAGCCACACACATGCCCTTTCCAAAGATGCCAGCTATTTCTGGAGAGCCTGGTTTTCTTAATTAAATTCCTAATTATCTGTTTGCTCGTTAATTAGGATTGTAAGGATAACTGGCAACGAGAGACTGCTAAAGAGGCAATTACCCAGGAAGAAGCCATCTCACCGTGGTGGTTCACTTGCTGGGGCTAGCTTGCTAAGTATCTCCACCAGCTAGGGACCTTTCCTGGCTTCCCTCATTTCCTTCTCAGCTCTGGGGTCACTTGCAGCTGGGACTCTTTGAGGATAAGCCAAATCTTCTCCTTTTTGGGGTGGGGGAGGTCTTAGCTACTAGCTGGGTCCCTGTACTAAAGATGGTTGTTCAGATGCTTGGCACTTTGGTTCTCATCAGGCAACCCGTAGAGAGGGAAAGTCACACTCACAAGGAACAAGTGGTATTTGATTTTGGAAACTGCCTCCTCGACCAACCTTAACAGCATTCACACTGTGCACAAGGAGCATGAAAGAGGGCTGAGTGCACTTCCAAGGAATGGTGGTGCGAATACTTTCTCAAGATGCTTCGGGTCTGTCTTGACCTCCGAGGCTCTGAAACAAGGAAAGGTGGCCCTTGAAAGTTCTCTTTGCACCAGCTTGGGGAAATGGGAAGTAATCATTCTGAAAGTGGGTTACTGTCTGAGAAAGAGGACAGAGGCCCTAGAAGAAGGAGAAGAAGGAGAAGGAGAAGGAGGGGAAGAAGAAGAAGAAGAAGAAGAAGAAGAAGAAGAAGAAGAAGAAGAAGAAGAAGAAGAAGAAGAAGAAGAAGAATCAGCCACCACCAACTGCATCACCAGTTTGTGATGTGCCGGCAGGCCAACGTGGAGAGGTGTCAATACTTTGGGAGTGCGAGCCCCACTGCCCCCATAGATCGCCACCAGATGCAAGGGGTAAGTCCAGGGTAAAGGTTGGGATAGGTGTGGAGCACAATTTCATGCTCCATACCTAATCAGTAATTAGTACAGCTCTGATGAGGGCGGGCACACTTCTAGGCTGTAGCAGCCTAGTGAGCATGTATATGCTTTTCAGCAGAGCTGTCCTAATTATTGACACATAAGAGGAGCCCTGCTGGATCAGGCCACAGCCCTCTAGTCCAGCATCCTGTCGCACACATTGGCCCACCGATTGCCCATGGGCATCTCAAGCAAAGATAAGGGCAAACCTTCTCTGGCTCTCGAATCCCAGCATATAGCCTTAGAAGCACCCTGCTTGTCCACACAGCCTGAAAGATGTACTTAGGCATCCATTCTAGTAGCCATTGATACATCTGGCCCTTGACTAGAGGACATAGTGCAAATTGGCCTCTGATGTTGACTAATTGAAAACTATGGACTGAAGTTCGAATTGGCCCAAGGTCAGAAGAGAACAAGGCATTCCTGAACCACATTCACATGTAGATGAGCCCATAAGAAGAGGAAACACCAAGAAAGCATGGATTCTGTTTCAAAGGGGTGTCTGCATTCTGGAGGACAGCATTCTCTGTTTGTAGAGATGTAATAAAATCATAACCAGAGGAGCCTGTGAAAATAATATTTTAAAATATTATGCACTTGAAAGACAGGAGGAAAACAGCAGAACAAAAACTCGGTTAAACGTAAGTAAATGATCAGAAGTAGCTTGTATTATTAAAAAGGTCAATATAATATATCAAATAAACCATGCATTATTAAATATATCAAATAAACCTTGCATATATATATATTTTAAATGCGAGCATGTGTAGATATATAATTTAAAAATACAAATGCAATATCTAGTGATTAGTATTTATAAATCCCTTTTATTGAATCTTAAGATACAGTGAAACTGCAGAAGAAGAAGCCACTGTAAGGTTTGACTGTTCTTGACTCTCTGAAAATGGCTTTTTCAGGAAACCTCTCCAAAAGCTAATGATTGTGGGGGTAAAAATTACACCATGCAACCTCTTACTAGGCGTGGTCAGAGAGTGTGTTTTCAGGGTTGTATGAGTGAAGAATTGTGACCATCATCTTAAAAGAGTTGGTCTAGTGGTTAGGGAGCCAGACTTATCTGGGAATACTGGGTTTGATTCCGCCCTCCCCCACAAAGCCAGCTGGGTGACCTTGGGCTAGGCACAGATCTCTTCTGAGCTCTCACAGCCCCACCTGCCTCACAGGGTGTTCTGTTGTGGGGAGAAGAATTGTAGGTTTGTCAGCCGCTTTGATTCCCCTTAAATGAGTGAGAAAAGTGGGATAGAGAAGCCAACTGCTGTTCCTCCATGAAGCCAGCTGGGTGACCTTGGGCTGGTCACGGCTCTCTTTTGAGCTCTCACAGCCCCAGGGTGTTCTGTTGTGGAGAGAAGAACTGAAGGTTTGTCAGCTGCTTTGAGTCCCCTTAAATGGGTGAGAAAAGTGGGGTAGAAAAGTCAACGCTTCTTTTTAAAAAACATCCCTTTTTTCATTATGCTGTAATTTGGAACCTCTTGGTGCATTTTGCAGAGCAGTGATGGAAGAGAACAATTGTGAGAAAGGGCAGCTTCCCTGGGAGGGAAATGGGGCCCAAAAAGCCCGAGGAAGTGATTGTGCCTCTCTCTGTGTGTGGAAAGGTGCCAAATCTACACCTGTAGCCCCACTCCAGGCCCCCTTGCCTCTTGCAGGTTCCTTGAACCCCTATGTCACCATTATTTCGTTTGCTCCCACCCTCCATTTCCATGCAACATGCCATATTCCAGGAACCTAACAGCCACAGTATGGCAAGTTACAGTGTACTGTAGGGATCTGCATGAATGCAATTTTGGGGGCTCGATTCGCATCGAATATCTGAAAATTTGAATCAGTCCGAATGTTTAAAATTCGAATGAATTCACATTCATATGAATGATTCAAAAATTCAAAATTTGTTCAAATGTTTAAATTTGAATTTATAGATATTGGATTCAAAGTCAATTGTCCAAATTCCAACAAATTTGATCGAATTTTGAATGTTTCTAATATTCGTGTACATCCCTAGTGTACGGTAAATATAATTTTCTTTAATGCTCAATCCAAAGGAATACAGAAACCCTTTCTGAAAATAGGAGGCACTGAACAGCCTTGGTTAAACTGTACCAGAGATGTTTTCCCCCAGTGTAGTGCAAATCTATGTGCATTTACTCAGAAATGACTCTTATTGAGTAAATTCAGTGGAGCTAATTCCCGTATAGATACTCATAAAAATGCAGCCTTCTGGCAGAATTGCATGTACATTTGCCACCAAATAATTCCACGTTTGTTCTATGGAGGCTACATCAAGAGTGCATATACAGTTGGACCCCCGTATCCACTGATTCAGTAACCACAGTTTCAGTTAACCACGGTTACCAGATCAGCCCACATACACCCCACGGGTGCCATAAGAGAAAAGCACCCAGAACCGGAAGGCCTATTTTGGCCCCCGTGGAGTGTTGGAATAGGTGTGTAACGCTACCAGAGCCTGTCCCAAACTGTAAGTGGAGTGCATGGGAGGCTGGCGGGAAGCATCTAGTAGCATCACGCATCTATTCCAATGCTCCCCAGGAGCCGAAATAGACCTTCCAGAGACCAGAAAAGCACTTCTTGTTCTGGGGTTGCATGAGCCCAGAACCGGAAGGCCTGTTTGCGATTATCCACAGTTTCAGGTAACCACGGTAGGAGCCGGAACATATCCCTAGTGGATACAGGGGTCCGACTGTACCTTAGCTGTACCAAAGTTGTAGAGGGGGTAGTGCTCGATTTTGAACCGTAAAGAAGCAAAAAGTACTACGCAGATATATGGCAGACTTATGCAACCGTTTTCTTAATTGCTTCTTTCCGGAAAGTTAATGTTAAGGGTTCTTTAGCAGATGGCATATAACTCTTCTCTAGATTCATCTCATGGAGAGAATGGCTTTTTGAAAGCATCCGCTGTGGACTTGTAAATAATACTGTGCTTACTTCCTTTGTCTGAGCAATGAGTGTTCCAGGGCCGTTGCATGTATACAAGGTTGGCTTTTCTATGGGAGAATGGCACTAGAAGCTTGTAATGGTCACACCTATATGAGACAGGACATCCTATTCATAATTCTAACTGAGCTCATACCAGTTCTGTTCACACCTAGATTGCTATAGGTCGTCCTCAGACTGTCCTCACTCTGGGCTGCATTGTTCACACCTTTCTCTGCAATCGTTTTTTTTTAATTAGTTTTTTATTACAATTGCTTTAAACCCCCCTCCCCCCTCCCCCCCCGTTTAATTTTCTCAATGTAGTACCTTTCTCTGCAATCAACCTGAGCCTCCGCCATGGAACTCCTGGCTCTCCACCCCTTTTGCTGCGTCAAATCTACCTCCTTTCTTTTTGGATGCTGTTGTGTCACTCAAGGGAGGTGAGGGGGTGTGTTTGTGGTTCTTTTTAAAGCTTGCCCTCACACCTCTACAGTGCCTGACAAAAGTTCTGTCGCTTATCCATGTTGTTGAAACCAAAGCCCATAACCTGACTTAAAATTCATCCATTGGTTTTAAAAATGACTCATATGAAAGCTGAAACCCTCCCAAATGAGATTTTTAAAAAGAAAATAAATTTACTTCACTGCTGAAATATTGATCATTTAATGAACACAGAAAGGTCAGATTTTGGCTAGACAAAAGTTTTGTCGCCCACAAAAAGTAATGTGAAAATCAAACAGATAATTCACTTCAAATACAAAGATATGTTTCATAACATTGGTGAATGAAGTTGTGGTGCTATTAGAGCCATATTTAATATTTTGTGTGACTTCCATGAGCCTGAAGGACTGCATCCATGCGTTTCGGCAATGATTCATACAATTTATTGATGAAGTCATCAGGAATAGTAAAGAATGCAGTTTTACATGCCCCCCAGAGTTCATCAAGATTCTTTGGTTTTGTGTTCCAAGCTTCCTCTTTCATCCTACCCCAAACATGCTCAATGATGTTCATATCTGGTAACTGGGCTGGCCAGTCCTGGAGCACCTTGATCTTCTTTGCCTTGAGAAACTTTGATGTAGAGATGGATGTATGAGATGGAGCGTCATCCTGCTGCAAAATTTGACCCCTTTTATGATTGGGAATGTAAGAGGTAGCTAATACGTCTTGATATTTTAGGCTACTGATATTGCCTTCCACCTTGCAAATGTTTTGCACACCCCTATACTGAATGTAACCCCAGACCATGATCTTCCCACCACCAAACTTAACTGTTTTCTGGGTATATCTTGGATCCATACGGGCTCCAGTAGGTCTCCTGCAGTATTTGCGGCAGCTGTGGTGTAATTCAACTGAAGATTCATCTGAGAAATCCACCTTCTGCCACTTTTCCAGCATCCATCCGTTTAGTAGGCTGTGGGCCTTGGCAAATACCACACGGTTTTTTAATTGCCTTTTGTTTAGTGCTGGCTTCTGGGCACTGATTCGACCATGGAGGCCATTTCGAGACAGAATCCTACAAACTGTTCTAGTTGACACAGGGACTTGAGGTGACCAGGCCTGTTGGAGCTCTGCTGCAGTGGAAGAAGGGCTGGCTTTTGATTTTCGAACCAACAAACGTTCCTCCTGAGCAGTCGTCTTGCGGGGTCTGCCAGACCTGGGCTTGTCAAAAACATCTCCAGTCTCTTCAAATCTTTTTGTAATTCTTTGTACTTGATGCTGAGACACATTAAAGGTGCCAGCCACCTCTGCAGAGGATCTGGTCTTCAGTCTCCTGATAATCAAGGCTTTGGTCGCAGGGTGGATTTTTGGCATGTTGTCAGAGGTCAAGTTGCAGTTCAAGTGAAGGTCTGGAGTGCTGGAGTTCTTTTTATCTGATCAATTAGTGAGCACAGGTGAGGCTGTAAACTAGGATTAGGTGCATTATATGACAAGGCAACAAAACTTTTGTCTAGCCAAAATCTGACCTTTCTGTGTTCATTAAATGATCAATATTTCAGCAGTGAAGCAAATTTATTTTCTTTTTAAAAATATCATTTGGGAGGGTTTCAGCTTTCATATGAGTCGTTTCTAAAACCAATGGATGAATTTTAAGTCAGGTTATAGGCTTTGGTTTCAACAACATGGATAAGCGACAGAACTTTTGTCAGGCACTGTATGCCCCCCTTACTATTTTATGTGGTTTTCTTCTCTGCGCAATTATTTTTTTTAAATTAACAACAACAACAACAACAACAACAACAACAACAACAACAATAACAATAATAACAATAATAATAATAATAATAATAATAATAATAATAATAATAATAATAATAATAATAATAATAATAATAATAATAATAATAATAATAATAAATTTGCAGAAAAACACTAGATAGAGGACTCATACACATAAACTGTGGAGAGGGGAAGGTACCTGACGAACTCCACATGTGCAAATCGGCTGAAAGGAAAGACTGGATCCACCCACCACAGCTCAGTTCAGCCTCTTTTAGCTTGTCCCCCCACTCACATGGAATTTTTATTTTTGAATACAAATAATGTGAGTAACACAATTCGAAGGTGACCTGAAGTTGTCCTAAATTAAAGGTGTGACCGGGGCCCAGGTGAAGACCAAGGGGACTTTCTGCACTGAAAGGCCATGATTCAGACCCATGGGTCTGGACCATCAAGGCTCACAGGTCTGGACTATGGCAAAGTATGGTGTGGAACTGTACTGTCTGCACAGTGGCACTGATCCGGACCAGCCCCCCAAAGCTCACATGAACTTCAGATCCAGGCTTCAAGGGCTCCAAAGGGCTGATGAACTTAAGTGTGGCACCGGAATGGGCACCCTGGTACTCTGGAAAATGGAGGCACGTCTTCTCCACACCTCTGTGTTCCAGACTAGGATGTGCTAGTCTACAAGAAGTCCTAGATTTCAAGGACTACCAAGGATCCAAATCAAGGGACAGAGCACACCAGTGTGAGGGCAACCTCCAGGATTCTGCCTTAATGGGTGGAAGGGAGACCTGTAGTCTCCTTCTTGATCCTGACCAAGTGGCAGGGCAGAAAGGTCAGCTGGAAGGAAGAGCAGGGCTCTTACATATTCAATATTAATTGTAGGAAAGGGAATAGCTGTCCAGAAGAGGGAATTTCAACTGCTGTAACGTGCCATGTGGGTAGCTTGTGGCTATAAAATGGCATGGACCCCAACCACCCCATAACTTCCCAGAATGCAGAAATGGATGAATGTGGCATTTCAAAGGAGGGGCAGCATTTCCCTTTCGTCATTTGAAGAGTTCTTTAATCAGGAGAAGGTGAGCAAAGCTATATATAAGAAGGGGCAAAGATGCCGACTATAAGGATAATCTATAAGGACACGTTTTCTTAATAAAGTCAAAATTTTTCTTATTAATTGTGAAGCCAAGAGTATATAGCTCCCTACTGCCCATGGTGACATATGGCTTTGTTTATTAGTTAAAAGCTTGTATGTCCAGCTTTCTCCTTTCATGCAAAATCCCAAAGCAGCTACCAATATGAGTATAAAGGCAAGGCTATAGTCATCTAAAACAACATAAAAGCAGCCAGGAAAACCCGGAGTCTTTCTGCACTTAGCTGATTAGGCTGCCATGAACTAGGGCTGGTAAACTTCTGGTGAAGGTGGATCATTTGTACACGTCATGAGGAAAGCTTCCCCAAAGTATCCATTACCAGCCAGAAGTGCAAATGGTCCTTCCATTTACCAGCCCGGACTGCTGCTTCTGAAGCCAGAAATTCCACTTCCTGATTGCTGTGATTGGCCATTCCGTGACATGCTCAGATGCCATTGCAGAGGGGCACGTTTAAGCAGAGGGACACATTGTAGCCAATCAAGTCAGCACCCGTGATCAAATGCACAGCACCCTCTCGCAACTCAATGACCGGACATCACCCCCGGGGATCGGAAGTCTGGTCACGTCAGAGGTCAGTGATCGATCACAGTCATCACCTGCACAAACGACGTGTTCCCTGCCCACCAACTGCAGGGAACCGGACATAGAGCAAATGGTCACACTGCTGGACACTTCACATGAGCTTTTGGTTGTTGGTAATTTGGTTGTTGGCATGGTTTCGTGCTCCACACTGAATCAACAATTAGCGAACTTCTGGTGATTCAGATATTCAATTCAAACGGAATTAAATCCTGAAAATTGCACTACTGAAAATCCCTACTATGGATTTCTGGCAATACTGTCACCCTTTCTGCACTGGCCTTGTATCTTGGAATAGAGACTTGCTATTCCCCATGCTAATACTGGACTATGGCAGGTCCTGTCCAGGTCCCATCCAGTAGCATAATCTGGAATAAGACCCTGTGCACAAAGGTCCAATGTTTGCATTTTTAACTTACATGTTTGCTCAAGAAGTGGAAATTCACATCGATCATCAAAACAAATGAATTCCTGCTCCATCCCTGGGCCGACTTCCTCAGCCTGTAGGTTGCCAAGCAGCTCAAAAATCCTACAGTTTTTGCTTCCTAAACCCAAATGGCGCACACAGTTCTTTCAGGCTCTCAGCCCAGCAGGTGGGTTCAACTTAAGATGCCATAACAATAGGTCTTTAGAGTGGCTGGTCGCTTGAGCCATTAGTGGGCCATCAAGCAGAGAACTTCTCTTCACTTGGCAACGCAGAATGGCACAGGTATGGGTTATTACGTAAGTAGTGTTTCACCCGGAGGCAGCTGCCTCAGCCACTGGTTTTTGGCTGTGGGCTGGTGCCTGCTGGGACATTAACTTCTTATTTGTGAGCTGTGCTCTGGAGACTTCATAGAAGACGTTCTCCAGGGTGCCTAATTAGTTGAACAATGCCCGTGATGGGCTTACAATGGCTTTAAAATGATGTCTTTGGAAGTTGGATGCTCGGAGTCTGTGATTTGCGAATTAGGCCTCCCTATAGAACTTGGCAACTTGATTAGGAATTTTCCACTCTAGGAAGAAGGAGGAGAAGTGGATTTCCCCCAAATGTTGACCAGAGTGAACATGGACTGGCATAGTATTTGAATATGCTAATTCCCAAGGACTGATCTCAATTAAATTAAAAAACGAGAGAGAGAGAGAGAGAGAGAGAGAAGCAAAACAAAATCTCAAAAAGTCTGCTGGTTTGCATTGGTACCAAGACCATGGGTTTGTGATCATTTTGCTGGCTCTCTTTTTACCTTTTCGAAGGCTTTGTTTGTTTGTTAGGGTGAAGAAGAAGAAGAAGAAGAAGAAGAAGAAGAAGAAGAAGAAGAAGAAGAAGAAGAAGAAGAAGAAGAAGAAGAAGAAGAAGAAGAAGAAGAAGAAGAAGAAGAAGAATGGGCAGATCCGTGCCTGCCATATGCTGCCCGGACTGAGAACAGGCACCTTTAGCAAGCACCGCCGTCCGGCATTTCAGGAAAAGGTTGTCCAAGACAACATATTTATCCTACTTAATTACAGACAATGAGGCTGCCTCAGACAGCTGTGCCAAGCTTAATTGCTGCCAAGCACTCAACTCAAAGGGACTGTTTGCTTTACTGAATCTTCAGATCTAACCAGCCAGTGGAGCAGATGGAGGCCTAGCTTCGTCTCCCCGGCCGGGCCACGGCAGCCCCTCAGGATCTGGCATGGCTCCCTCTTAAACGCCCAGACGCGCCTCCTATAGACTGCCCTCTGCCTTTGCTGCCGCGCCTTCCTGCGATTTCTGAAAGCCAAGGCGAGTTTGGCTGGAGTTTCCATGCTCCCTGGCCAAAGACTAGACCTCACCATCAGACTTTGCCCTGTGGGATCCGAAGTTCAGCCTACCGATCATCTCAGGTCCGCATGCCTAGAACTTCCTTCCAGGGCTGTTAGGGTTGACGTGGCCATCTGTCTCCTAATGGAAATTGAAGCCCTAGGAGTGCCAAGGATTTAATAGGAGCCAGAGTGTGGCCTCAGACCGTATGTGATGGTTCCAGTGCCAGTCCTAGGAGCTTGCAGAGGAATAATGAGAAAAAAAATGGAGGTTCTTAGCATCTTCGGAGAATTATCCCCATCCAGCTAGATAAAAGTGCAGAAGGTTTGAGGTGGTAGGAAGATTTTGAGGCAGGTGCGATTCTTGGCATTTCGATTTGCAAGCAAGAAAGGGAACGGTCCTGTAGCTTTCCTGGAAGGGTTTAATATAAATTTGATATCATCAGGACAGAAAAGAGGTGTGCAGTTCATTTGGAGCTGAGGCCTGCAAATATATATATATAGTTTAATTCTTTTGCTTTTACAGTGGTGAGGGAGAGGAATTCTGAAGTTTTGCACCGATGCAACTTCCAGGGGGTGTAGATTCAAGTGGGGTGATTCTGCTTGTTAAACACATGTTATTGTTAAATACAACTAGCCCTTCTATAATAAAAAGGTTTGTGTTAACATGTTTGCCCTAACAAACTTAGCAAAAATGCAAGTGTCCTTTAACAATGCACTTTTGCTTTGATTTATTTACAGCATGGCTTGTTTCTCTCCTACAGTAACATTGACTGACTGATGATGTAGCCCTTCTCTCTGCAGTACCATGGATGCCACTAGATGGCAGAAAGCAATCCTGGAACGATTGCGGCTGGGCTTTTATCTCACCTGCCATCTCTTTGTGTTATCATAGCTGTTCAAAAATACCAGGATGTTAGCAAGTAACTGCCCAGTTCCCTTTGATTCTCCCCCTCCATGTTTGCTAGCATCCAGGTTTTTTAAAACAGCAACAATAATGCAAAGAGCCAGCAGACAAGGTGAAAGCCTAGGACAAGGATTGATACTACAAAAAAATCCAGCGTCATTGCTGAATTTCCCATAATAGCAATGTTATGGATTTTTGAACAACTGACCTGGGGCTTAAGCTGCTTCCAGGCATTGCTTACTTATTCTGCTATATTTGGATATTCTGGAACATCCATGGTTTATCCCAGATTATCCAAATATAGCAAAATAAGTCATGGATGTCTGGATGTAGTCTTATTGGTAATGCCATATGACATTCCCTGTACTGACCAGAGATGGCAACTACTTGCATGATATGGTAGCTTTGGAAAAGCAAACCTGGTTTTATATAAGGGGTTGCTGTACAGCCCAGCTTCATGGGAATGGGTCCTTGGCCCTTTCTGCACTAGGCTTTATTCCACATTATATCCTGGAATAGGGATCTGCCAACACGTGGTGGTGCAGACTATGGCAGACCCACACTCAGGGCTTGTTGTAGTCTGCACTAGCATGCAGATGGCAGGTCCCTATTCCGTGATATAATTCAAAGTAGGCCCCAGTAGAGAAAGGATCTGTGCTCCTACTGAGGCCAATGCTTCACCCAGTAATACCCTTAATAACCTGTTAGCAATCTGTTTTGTTTTGCTGTTTTCAGCTACTACAGGGTAAGCATGTACAGGAATGCTTTTTTGATGTTCAATTCAAATCGAATCAAATACTCAAAAATCTGATTCAATCCAAATCAGTTAAAACTGAATTTAACAAGATTCTATTCATTTTTGCCAAATCTGAATCTATTTGAATTTTTGATTCAAATCTGCACATACAAATGTGTCCGTACACATCTTCCCAACATCTGTACACATCCGTACACGTCCGTATGCATCCTGTAGTTATCCCATATGCAACCTGTTTTTGTCCCGTACGGATCCATACAAATGCGTACGGATGCGGGAAAGATGCGGATCGTCAGGTACGCATCATGTTCAAACCCATACACATACGAACACCGGATAATTCGAATGAATAGACCCAAAATTCAAAATTCAATTCAAATGTTTGCATTCGAATTTTGGGACACTATCCAAGTTTGAATGTCGAAATTCAGCACATTCGATGGAATTTCAAATGCCTACGAATATTCATTCACATCCCTACTACAGGGCAGACCAGTGCAAGGGTGACTAAAGAATTCCCTGGGTAGTTTGGGAGAATCTCCTTCATGATCTAAGGTCCAAAGGTAATGGTTCCGTATTTCCAGGCTAGGAATAACTGTCTGGAAGATGGAAAAGAAGTGAAATTAATTTGTACAGCATGAAGCTCCATTTAATTCTCCCTGCAACCCAAAGGCAAAGCGTACTTATCTTTTATCATCTTAACCTGAGCAGGGAATTATTGATTCCCGCTGGTTGTTGCTCTAAGAAATACATTTGTCCTTCATTCCACTCTTTGGTAATTACTTTTTAATCTCATTTTTGACATATGAGATTTCATACAAACATTATAATCATTTTCTCTCCCTCTCTGTCTCCATTTCCAGCCTTTTTTCCCCCTTTCTTTTCTCAGTTGGAGGTTGTACATGTACATATACCAACATACATCAAGTTGCCACCCGGCTGAGCTTAAAACTGTCTCAATATCTTTCTCCGCTAATATCTTTCCCCACCTCTTCCTCTGTTCCGACTGCAGCCTCTTCGGGATGGAAGATTATACTGTATGCAGGGTTGGTATCGAAGGTCAACAGAGTTTGGTATTCCCAAAGGGCTCACATGTTTGCTATGTGCGCGAATTATTCCTTGGGTTCACATTCGTACGCATTCAGACATTCACATTCAGTATCAGCTATATTTGAAGACTTGGGATATGCACAAATATTCGAAATATTTGAAATTCCATCAAATTTGTTCAGATTTGGACATTTGAATTCGACTTGAGTTTAACATTCGAATGAATTTTTGAATCTTTTGAATCATTCATACGAATTATTCGGACATTCGTATGTATACATATCCATACGCATTACTTACGTTTCCATATGCATCTTATTCGTATCCGTACACATTTGTACAGATATGTATGGGACGAAAACAGGATGCATATGGGATAAAAACGAGATGCATACGGATGCATCCAGACACATACAAATATTGTCAACATCCATATCTTCAAATACGAATCGATATTCATACGAATAGATATGAATTCAATTTGAGTCGAATGTGAATACATTCGAATTTTAAACATTCAAATTGATTCGAATCTTCAGATATTTGATTTGAATTGAATCCCAAAAATTGCATTCACGCACACCCCTATCGAAGACTGACATTTGAATGTGCCGCGAGTACTTTTCTGCATTCATTCGATGCTTCATTGGATTCACAAAGGTGCGGAGGCAGCAAAGTGGGAGGCTGCCCAGTCACATCTGCAGTGGATTCAGAGTGGATTCAGAGTGGATTCAAAGTGTTCAGAGCAGATACAAAGCAGTTACAAAGTGGATTCAGAACCGATTAGGAGGCGCAACAGGCAGCAGGGATTTGAAGCAGATTCAAATAGCATTCGAAGAACATTTGCAGCAGATTTGAGTCCCACTGTGGTTCAGTTCGCACAAATGCAAATTTTCTTCACATTTGCTTCGATGCAAATGGCACACCTTTTAACATGATTGTGATAAAAGGGCAGACCGGTGGAGGCACCTGGCACCTGGTACAGGGAGTAAGGATGTGCAGGCATGTTGTTTTTGTATCCTATTCATATGGAATCGAATGTATGAAAATTTGTATTCATTCAAATAGATCCCCTTCGAATGTGGTGGGATTCTATCTGATACGAATTCGTACGGATATCTGATATGAATGAATATGTATCCAATACGTATCCCATAACATATCTGCTCTGAAAGTGTCAAATCTGACCTGAATCCACTATTAATCCTCTCTCAATCCATGTCGAATGCACTCTGGATCCATTGCAGGTGTGACTGGTGCAGCAGCTTTCCCACTTCCCCAGTTTCACAAATTTCTGAACTATTCGTACCAGTGTCCAGAAACACTCATATTCGTACGGATGTTAATTTAAGAATGTTGTAACATTTGGTTTGTGTACAAATGTCTGAATTTGGTCGAATTCATACGAATAACAAATGTTACAAATATTCATACACATCCCTAACAGGGAAGGAAAAGCCAAGGATTGGTGTGTGTGTGTGTGCTTTTTTTTTTTTAAATCAGGCTATCATTCATAATGCGTCTGTGGCCTTCTCTCTACTGGAGGGTGGCGGCACCCCTGGGTGGGGGTGGGCACCAGTGAGGTCCCCACTGGCTGTCTACCAGCCTGATTAGGACGGCGGCAGCCAGCGGAACACTGGAACAGCCCCAGGCTGGTCTCACTCCACCCCCGAAAGAGGCTGCCAGCCAGCAGGCCAATAGTGGTCCAATGGGGGTAGCCCAGGGCGGGGCGTCTGCCCTGCTGCAGCCTTTCCAGGCTGGTACAGGCAGGGGACAGCTTGACCATTCACACCTTGGCCGGTAAGGGAAGCGTTGGGAATGCCTCCCTTACCGGCCAAAGCCAATGGTCATGCTGTCCTCCGACTGTACTGGCCTTAGAGTGTGAAAAGGTCTATTCTTTCCAGTTTCTGGCTTTCCCCTCTCCACACAAGCCTTCATTTACTCCATCTACCTGTTGTCAAGAGGCAATTGGCCAAGTTCTTTTCCTCTAGGAAGTGGTGAACTAAGGAGAACCAGTCCGGACAAGGGCCTGCCAAGAGGGCCTCTCTGCCTAGGAGATGGCGCTCCCTTAGACAGCTGACGCCCACGTCATTTAGAGCAGTGGTCAGCAAACTCATTCATCAACAGAGCCAAATATCAACAGTACAATGACTGAAATTTCTTTTGAAACCCACCCAAAATTTTTAAACTTAAACTATATAGGTAGGTAGATTGTTATTAACTTAATTAGGGTTCTCCTAAGCTGGAAGAGCCACACTCAAGGAGCCAAAGAGCCGCATGTGGCTCCTGAGCCGCAGTTTGTAGACCCCTGATTTAGGGCATTGTAAGGAAGGCAAAGGGAGCAGCTGTAGCTTACGGCACAGCAAACTGCTTGGAAAGCAGGGGTTCACACGTTATTCCCCATCCCCTCCTGGAAGTAGGAAGTGGCAACCCACTTTTGTATCCCTGCCGAGAAAACTGCTCAGAGGTGCCCATGGTACTAACTAGGCAATCAAACAGGAGTCATACACGACTGAGTGCTAGTGAACAGCAAAAAAGGTAATAAAAACCCTTGAAGACCCCAGGTTGGCAGGAAAGAGACCCCTTGCCTGAAACTGTTAGGAGATGCTGCCGCTCTGTGTATCCAGTACTGAAGTACATGGAATCTGGCTTGGTTTAAGATGCTGTCCCCAATGGAGAGCAAGAAACCTGTCTCTTTCGGTGTGTCACTCTGCGAAACTGGGGCATGATTACAAGAACATCTTTATCCCCACTTTCACAATTGCTTTGTCAGTTTCACTTTCTCCACCGCTGCATATTGCTGAAGGACGCCCCTCAGGCTTATTCTTCCAGGTTGCAATGGCCTGTTCTCCGCTCTGATTTACATGTGATTGTCCTTGTTGTGAAAGGCACTCTAGAAAAGGGAGAGAACCTTTCACAGTTGTCCTACAACGTGTTAAAAATAGATCTGATCCAATCAGCTGCAGCCTAGAAGGAACCAAGCTATTCTGAGCACGGTGCCTCTGGGTTCATGAGCCTGCAGTGGCTCTCAGGAGTTTACCATCTTCAGGCTCACCAGCCTTCACCTTTCAAAAGTCCCCTGTTCTCTCTGCCCTGTCTCCTTGTTTTGAATGATCTCCCAGAATGCAAGCAGCAGGTCGCCTTTCTGATCAAATGCAAATCCTTTCTCAAAAGCCACCTTTTGTTTTCGGCTAACCATCCCATCCCCTTCTACAGCTGTAGCCTCTTCCAACTTGACATACTCCAGGTGTTCTTAGACTAGCTCTTCATGCAGTCCCAGCCAGGGCAAGCAAACATCTATGGCAGGAGTGGTCCAAGCTAGGGATGTGCGTGAATATTCTAATGCATTTGAAATTCGATCGAATCAACCAGATTTCGACATTTGAATTCGAATCTAATGCCTTTAAATTTGAATTTAAAGATTCAATTCGAATTTCAGATCTATTCATTCAACTTATTTGGGCATTCATACGCAATGCGTACTTGAAGATCTGCACCTTTCCCGCATCCATACGCATTTGTACAGATCCATATGGGATGAAAATGGGTTGCATATGGGATAACTACAGGATGCGTATGGATGTAGTACAGACCCAGGGAAGACCTGTATGGGCATCTACAAATGTTGTCTATATTTGAAAGTGCAAATTCGAATGAAAAAATTCAAACAAATAGATTCGAATTTGCTTAATTTGAACTTTAAACATTTGAACTGAATTGAAATTTTTGCTATTCAATTTGAATTGAATCGAATCCCAACAATTGCATTCGTGTACACCCTTAGTCCAAACCCAAGAGCATAAGAACATGTGGAGCCCTGATGGACGGGGGATCCACAGCCCATCTAGTCCAGCATTATACAGTAGGGATATGCACAAATGCAGCTGTCATTTTTTTTAATCGATTCTTTTTTAATCGAATGCAAGAAAATTCATATTGGCTTGAATAAATTCCTTCAAATGTGGTAGGATTCGAATTTGATCCAAACGTTTCATACGAATTCAATACGAATCTTAGATATGAATCCCATAAGAATCCCATAAGAATCTGTAATGAAGCTTCATATGAACGTACCAAAACATTCTGTTCAAATTTGAATGTGCCAGCATTCGATTTGAATCCCATTGTCCGAATTCAGGTGAATTTGTATGAATTTTGAATGTTACAAATATTTGTGCACATCCCTAATAGTTGCCCATTCTCAAGTAGAAGACAAATAGCAAAACCTTCACCTACTCTTCGATGTCCTGCAAATGGCCTTTAGAGGCATCCTGTCTGTCTCACCAACTTGGAGGTGGGAAGGAGAAGCAGTAGCAGCAGAAGAAGAAGAATTGGCTTTTATTCCCTGCTTTTCTCACCCTTAAGGAACTCAAGACAGCTGATAAACCTTCTGTTCTTCCACAACAGACGCCCTGTGAGGTATGTGGGGCTGTGAGAGCTCAGAAGGACAGCTGTGACTAGCCTAAGGTCACCCTGCTGGCTTTGTGTAGTAGCGCGGAACCAAACCAGAAGACTAGGAGCTAAGAGTCCAACACTATAACCACAAGATCAAACTGGCTCACTGGCATCCCTTCTGGGAGCTGTTGATACATCTGTACTGCTGAATGTCACCACCCATACCTGGCGTTCCTTGGGCTCCATATTTCTAGATGAGGTGGACTTTGGATGACCTAATACCACTTTAGTCTATAAAAGATAGTTGACTGTATTCCTCTCTTCCCACCGGGTGAGACTGGACTCACTGCGGTGAACGGAATGAAGATCACCCATCTGAAAGCAACCAACTCTGACAACCCCATCAAAATAATCCCTCGGTTCCCCGGTGAATGGGAGGTCACCGGAGAGTCTTGGCACAGCCCCAGCTTCCCTCTGGTTCTGTCACAGTGGGGCAAGTCTTGCGCTACACAAGAAAATTCTCTGATGTCCTTGTGTGCCCCTTGAAAGCTCTCCTTGCTGATTGATGGATCGGAGATGGCTGCGTCCTCTACAGCCTTCGGCCGACTCCGTCCCAAAGGACACGTTGGCAGGTCAGGCGATTGTTGCAATCAGAGAGGAACGTGTAATCCCTTGCTCGGTACATCTGTCAGTCATACAGATAGCCACCCATCACCAAGTGAAGTCAGATCACATCAGCTGGCCTTGTGTCAACCGGCATGGTAAGGAAAGCGGGGAAATCAATAGTGGCTTCTGAGCAGAAACCCAAGATAAAATTCTCGTGGTGAGTTGCGTTTGTTTATTTGTTGGTTTGTTTATTTTCCTTGTGGCATTAAGACTGGATTGCTCACAGCAAGGTGGACAAGGAAGAAAAAAAAGAAGTATGTTTTTGAAAAAGAAAAACTCACTGAAGATATAGAGAAACCCTCCAAATTATGACTAGAGCAGAAGCCTGTCAGGCCATTTCTAATCTGTTGATGTCTTTTCTCTCCATCCGGTTGACCTTGGATCATGCATGCACACATGCAAATTTGGGATGTGCAAAGTCCAGATCCGATGTGATTTGGATATTTAAGATAACGAATGTCATAAAATCCGATTCAAATCCATAACATTCGAATCTGTACATCTGAATGTTAGATTCGGATTTAAAGATACGAACGTCGACAACATTCGTATCTGTTATACATATCTGTACACATTCTGTAAAAATGAGTATGCACCCCATATTATTCCGTATGCATCCCATTTTAATCCCGTATGTTAAGTGCAAGATACGTATAATTTTCGCACAGATTCGTATGTGACAGATACGAATATGCATTCAAATTATTTGAAAATCTGTATCGTATCTTCAAAAATCTGATTCGAGTTTGAATATTCAAATTTGGATTTTTTAAAATCCGATTCAAGTTCGAATGTTGACATTTGTCAGATTCAAATTGAATATTCACATTTTTGAATATTCATGCACATTCCTAGTGTAAAGCCGAGCCTTTTGGGGGTGGGGTGGGGCAAAGGCTCTTCCTTGTAATTAAGTAAAGGGCTGCAGATTTCTCGCTCCACTCAGATTGCCTGTGAAGGAGGAGGAGGAGAAGGAGGAGGAGTTGGTTTTTGTACTCCGCTTTTGTCACCCATTTAAGGGGACTCAAAGTGGCTAAGAAACTTCTACCAAAACAGAACACCTTGTGAGGCAGGTGGGGCTGTGAGAGCTCAGAAAGAGAGCTTTGACTAGCCCAAGGTCACCCAGCTGGCTTCATGGAGGAGTGCAGAATCAAACCCAGTATCCCCAGACAAGAGTCCAGTTCCCTAACCTCTAGTCCAAATGAGACAAATACCTCCCAACTACAAGAAGGGAATGAATTTCTGCATTGTCCAAAATACACTAGTGGTAGGGTCAAATAAAGTCATCTGCATTTGATTATTGCTCCGGCTGCTTCCTTAAATTCTCAAGCTTGCAAACAAACAAATGGATCCCAAGCCAAGAACGTCATGGCAGATTTGAAATGTCATTTGTTATTAAGAGGGAATGCATGGATAGCCAGGAGCAGAATGGATCAACAGCTCTCTCCTTCCAGTACCCTGTTCTAGTCATTCCTTGCAAAACACACTTTTGTATGAAAGGAGTTGGGGAAATGATGTGTCTTTTTTAGTAGAGTTTTTTTTAAAAGAAAGAAAGAAAGAAAGAAACACTGAGTGAGAGAGAGAGAGAGGAAGGAAGGAAGGACCTTCAATCATTCTTTTGATGACTAAATGTATATCTATTATCATGCCTCCTTCTGTTACAGTTGTTTCACTTCTTTTGGCAATTCATAATTTCTAATAATAAAATTTGATACATCATTTTTCTTACCCATGAAATTAGTTTGGGGTCCCTTTTAAAAAATAATAACACTAGTGATCTTTTCCCAATCAAATATATTTGTCAATTTCTGCCAATTGTGCCATTTTCACTAACCAGTCTTCCATGGCTGATAATGCTGAATTCTTGCATCCTTATGCACATAACAATCTCACAGTTGCAGTTGTGTACAATAAGGCATCCATCAAGGCTGAAATAGAAAGGTACAGTTTTGGTTATATATTGGTCTTTAGAATCCTTTATTATCTGTTTCAGTTTTGCAACAGTCCCATCTGTCACCTCAAGTTCCATTCGGGTTTTTTCGATCTGCCTCTTAAATTTGCTTTTTGTCTATGAAGCCTAGACAAAATCTTTGTTGTACTCTCCTTCCAGTTTATTCCACCCAAACAGGATCCTTCTCAGCTTTAGTTTTTCTGTCAAGAAAAAAATCCACTTCTTGCACTATATTCGAATAGAAAAATCCACTGGAGACACTGTAATCCTTTCTCTAATATCTTCTTCATGTTCCTCCAGAAATGCATGGAATTCTTTTTCTCTCTGCTGTAATAATATCCGATTATCCAAATCTTCTCCCATCACTTCATTTGTTATCTCAGTTTTATTTCTTGTTTTGCTACTTTACTCTGAGTTTATCTTACATCTCCAAATCATTGCTCTACTGTTCATTTCATTTCTTGGGCCTCATTTTTAAGATTCTCTTTTAGCTTTGCCTTCGATCATGACATTTTTGTTATCATTTCTATGAATTGTAATATATCATTTTTCAAAGTTTAAAACATTCCCTGCAAAATTTCATTGGGGTGGGGGGTCTGACCCATCTGAAAATTGTTCTGATAATCCCCTTCTGATTTCTGCATTTTTAGTCATTATCATTATCATCTTAAAATCATCCAAGGTGAGAGAGAAGCCACCATTCCTGTGTTTAATTAAAAGAACAATCTCCATTTTTGTCTTTCTACTTTGCTTTTCTGCAAACACCAAAATTAAATCCTGATTCTTTTTCTGTAGATACAATTTTATTGTTTTTGTTGGCCTTATCTTTTTGTTGTTAACATTTAGCTTGATCAAACACCTCTTCTTAATGTAATCAAAGTGTTTTCCTGCTGAATTCAGACTTTCAAATTTGAATCGAATATTGGCATATTCAAAGATTGACATTTGAATTTGAATTGAACTTTTTATACATTTGTATGAAGCTTTGTATGGGATTTGTATGCTATTTGTATGCATTTGTACGGGATCCGTATGCTATTTGTATGCATTAGTGGGATCATATGGGATTCGCATGGAATTTAACATTCGTATCAAATACAAATCCTACCACGTTCAAAGGGGTTCTATTTGAATGAATACAGGTTTTCTTGCACTCAATTCAACACGAATCGAATGCCAAAAAAAAATTCATGTACATCCCTCATTATCTTTGGGCTACTCCATTCACACGCTGCAGCATTGCTTCCATCCCAAAGTTTTTGCGAATTTACCAGCACCTGATAGGGAACCCCCAGTAAGCTCCCAGATGCAACATTCACACCTATGTCTGTAGCAAATGGTGCATGGAGCAGTGTGGCACAGCTGTGGTGGCGCAGTCACATGCTGTGTCAGTGATCACCATGCCAATGGCCCTGCATGCACAGCTGTTGCTACAGCAATGTAAGGTAAGTGGAGGTGAAGTTTGGGACACAGCTGGTGCTCACAACATGAATGACAGCTAAATGCAAAAAAGCCCAAGAATTTCTAGTTGGAATCTTTATCCAGGTATTCTGTCTTTTCTCTTTCCTTGGCTTATTTTGAAAGCTGGGGTGCTGTAGTCCTGGAAAGGAAGCCTGGCAGCTTTCTGCCTTTCCTCCTCAATGAATAATTTATTTATTTATTTCCATTTCTATCCTGCCCCATACCCGAAGGTCTCTGGGCGGGTAACAATGAAGCTCCTCAGCATCTTAACCTGCAGTCTGAAGATCCCTGTGGGGGGGTTACGGGATGGTCCTTAAGAGGTCCAGAGAATGCTGTACAATAAACCGAGTGTGAGATTTTCTCTGAATTCATTTTCCATGGAAGGGAGACCTAGCAGGGAAGTATGCAAATATTCATAACATTTGGTATCTGTATGAATTTGGCAGAATTCCGACATTCATACATGAATCAAATGTTACAACATCCGTATATTAACATTCATACAAATACAAATGTTTCCGGACATTCGTATGAATTGTTTGGAAATTCGTGAACCTGGGAAGGTGGGAAAGTGGCTGCACCAGTCACATCTGCAATGGATCCAGAGTGCATTTGACGTGGATTGAGTGTGGATTAAAAGTGGATTTGACACTTTCAGAGCATTCGTATTGAATAGAATCCTACCACATTCCAAGGGAATCTGTTCAAATGAATACAAATTTTTTAACATTCTATTTGTAACGAATTGAATGCCAAAAAGCCCATTTGTGCACATCCCTAATACCTAGTAGGGATTATTTATTTATTTATTTATTTATTTATTTATTTATTTATTTATTTATTTATTTATTTATTTATTTATTTATTTACATTTCTATCCCGCCCCATACCCGAAGGTCTTTGGGCAGGTAACAATGGATTAGACAACAGATTAAAAACAGGATACTAATTAAAACAAGATGCACATTTAAAAACACCTTAAAAATCCAACAGATTTAAAACTGTGCACTCCCTAGGACATTAATAGTGATTAGGGATGTGCACAAATATTCGAAATATTAATTATTCGATCACATTTGGGCAGATTCGGACATTCAAATTCAAATCGACTGTCCAGACATTCATTTTTTAGTATTCAAATGAATACGAATATTTTGAATTATTCTTACAAACAATTCAGACATTCACCTGTGTACACATCACACCCGTATCTGTACGTATCTTATTTGTATCTGTACACATCTTATTCGTATCCATGCACATCTGTATGGATACGTACGGAATGAAAAGGAGAAGCATACGGGATAAAAATGGGATGTGTACGGATGCGTATGGATGCGCACGAGCTTCATATCATCAAAAATGTATCAAATATTCGTACGAATAGATACAAATGTATTCATATTGGTTCGAATGTCCAGACATTCATGTTTTCTTTATTCGCATGAATTCAGATATTCAAATATTGGATTTGAATCAAATCAAATCTGAAAATTGCATTCGTGCAAACCCCTAATACGTAGCCTTCCTCAGTTTCCAAGAGAAATGCTTAGAGAACCTTTGCTTCAAACGATACTTCCAGAGCACCTGCGAACAGCCACAGGTCAGACAGACATGGGACAAGACACACACAAACCAGAAGAGGAACTTAGTTTCTCTTTCTTCCTTTTGTGTTCACAACAGTCCTTCAAGGTAGGTTACTCTCAGAGGTGGCACCTGGGCTGTGATCCTCCAAAGCCAAGTGAGGATCTGAACTTTGCACCTTCAGAGGTTAATCGTGCAAGACCAATCACATGACCCAGTGTAGCCTAAACACTTCTGTTAAGTTCTGAAGGAATTCTAGACCGGAATTTCTTCTCACTGGGGTCTTGGTTCCATCCTACTGTCTTTTATGCTTTCCTAACCACTGCTGGTGTGACGACTGGGAGTCACGGCTACTGGAGAGGAACTGCGTTCGTGTTTCTGGGTATGATCCATTGCACGGCCAGCCGTTACAAACCACACTCCATAATCCTGCCCGGCCGCAATTTTATTTCTAACCCAAATGTCTTTGCCCATGCCTCATTGGACAGCCAACCACAGCCAAATTTGCTGCCTTTAAAAAGCCATTTTTAAGTTATTTGAGCGCAAAAGGAAGACGTTTAGAATTAATGGCTTCCCTGGCAGCTGACCTTTCTCCATGGCTGGGGAACTCCAAAACGGGCAAACTATGAGCTCTGATCAAGCATTTCAGAAGGATCAAGAGGTATCTTCAGAAGGAAACAGGGACCACCACCCCATCCGGAAGTGAATGATCTTTAAGAATAGAGCTTGCTTCTTGGAAAAAGAACTGCGAAAACAACAAACTATCTGCAAATAGAATGTCAGCTGCCTTCCTTTATTCTGTTTTATAATGTTTTTTTATTGTGTGTTTTTATTTTCTTTTTACTGAATTTTGAAATGGTCATAAGACTGATCAAATAAAATTATTATTATTATTATTAATAGGGGAGGCCTTTCTAGCAAGGAAAAACAAAGGCCATTATGAACAGAGCTTGGAAATGGCTTTCTAGCTCAAACCTGGGGCATTTTCACACTTCCCTTCACATCCACTGGACAGGAAAAGAGTGAGATTAAACCAACGTTGACTAGCACTTACACTTGGAGCCCTAGTCAACTTTAGCTGTCCCATCCCCGTGATTGAATACTTATCTGTTTCAATTGTGGGGCCAGTCCTCTTCTGGGCACCACCATTTTGGCTGCAGTGCCCTCTGTGACTGCACATGAGTCAGCACCATGCAATGCAATCACATCTACAGCAACCCCGGAGCACTAGAAGAGGTGTAGATGGCTGCTACCCGGATGCTCCAGGTAAGGTATTGGTCACTAATCAACAATTAGTGAACTTCTGGTGAGGCAGAGCACACCTGGAGGCTGTAGCAGCCTCCTCGAAGTACAGATGCTCTTCACCAGAAGTTGCATGGTTCACCAGAATCATGCAGTGTGAATAGGCCCCCAGAGCCTGGTAAAGGACAGGCAATTCAGCTCATATTGCTTCTCAAATTGGCCCTGAAGCACTGGAGGGGAACCTACCGTGACTGTGACCATGCCTGCATTCACCGTGGTGTTGCCCAGGGTTGAACCCAAGTTGGCCAATCCCTGGAATCTCCAGGGTCCGTGGAGAGGATGGAGCACATATGTGTGTCCTCAAATGCCATTCCAAGTGCTGCTCTTAATCTTCCCCATTGGTTCCATACATTCCAGGGGTGTGGCAGATAGGTCGGTGGCCAATCTTTTCCCAGGGACATGGCAAATGAGGGTCTGTCCACCACCAGTCCCAGAGTCCTCTGACCCCATCCCAAAGAGCATTTCAAGCTGCTTTGCACTTTCCTATGCCTGACCCTATGGTTCCTCTTTACTGCTACTGGTTCCCATTAAGGGTGTGATCAGACAGGGTGCTTTTTCAGTTGCCCCCTTTAGAAAATGTGCCCTTTATGTAGCTGTGCCCAAAAAATAAGTATGCGAGAGTAAAAAGAATAATCCTGTCTAGTACTTCCACACACATTGCCTTTTGGTCTAGTGGTTAGGGAGCGAGACCCTTATCCGGGAATACCAGGTTGGATTCTGCACTCCTCCATGAAGCCAGCTGGGTGACCCTGGTCCAGTCACAGCTCTCTTCTGAGTTCTCACAGCCCAACTTACCTCACAGGGTGTTCTGTTGGGGAAGAAGAACAGAAGGTTCATCAGCCGCTTTGAGTCCCCTTAAATGGGTGAGAAAAGTGGGTTAGAAAAGCACAATTTCATGCTCCACACCAAGTGAATAAGTGGGCAGGCAGGGGTAGCTTGGAGGCTGTAGCAGCCTCCTCCAAGTGCAGATGCCCTTCCCCAGAAGTTCCCTAATTACTCACTACTGGCCTAAGTGTGAAAAGTCCTCAGCAAACAGATAGAACTGCTCCAATTGCTCAACACTACTGGATATGGTGATGTGCTGCTCACTTTCAGGTATGGTCCAATTGCCCCCAGCTAAGACCATGAGTATTTGGCATGAACCAAAGGGGTCATTCCCTGAAATCTGGGATCCTTAACTTTGCCAGGATCCATGAGACACCAACCACTGAAGTACTTTGGAGTGGAAATGTTGACTCCTAATTCTTGTTCTCCTCTGTTTTGCTATTTAAAAAAATTGTTTGTTTTTAAGGGAGTAGGCTGTAACTCAAGTGGTAGAGCCAACTGCCTGAAAAGCAGCCTCTCCCTAAATGTAGCCAATGGCAAACCACTTCTATATCCCTGCCAAGAAAACTGAACAGAGGGGCCCATGGAGTCTGGGAGGGGCTGTACCTCAACAGTAGGATAAACTGCCTGGAAAACATAGGGTTGTTGGTTTAATCCCTAGCCTTTTTCTGGAAGTGGGCAATGGCAAACCACTTTTGTATCCCTGCCAAGAAAACTGAACAGAGGGGCCCAGGGATATGCCTGTGCAATCAATCAGGAGTCGGCTATGACTCGATGGTACCCAACAGCAACAATTTCATTTAAAAAATAATAATAAATGATGATTTATACCTTTATAACTTTGGATTTATTTATGCTCATTGTGTGTTTGCAAGCTGTGTCATGTTATTGAAATCCCTACTATACTAGCAGATTACTTAAAGTAATCTTTATTATTCAGTTTTATAACCTACCCTGGGATTTTATGATGAAGGCTTTGAGTGCAAATGTGAAATGAAGTATTTGCTGGCACTTTCTTTTCTTATATTGCTAGGTTGGAGGCAGCTTTGTTGTGTGGCCGGAAGGCTGCAAGCACACAATGTAAATAATAAAATAATTTTAAAATATTCACACTAAAAAAGGAGGAAGAGGGGAAGAAGAAGAAGAAGAAGATAAGAACATAAGAGAAGACCTGCTGGATCAGGTCACAGCCCATCTGGTCCAGAGTCTCATTGCACAAAGTGGCCCACTGATTGCCCATGGGCATCTCAAGCAAAGATAAGGGCAAACCTTCTTTTGCTCTTGAATCCTAGCAAATGGCCTTAGAAGCATCCTGCTTCCCCACCCAGGCTGAAAGATGTACCTAGGCATTCATTCTAGTAGCCATTGATACATCTGTCATCCAAGAAGAAGAAGAAGAAGAAGAAGAAGAAGAAGAAGAGAGTTGGTTTTTCTACCCTGCTTTTCTCACACTTTTAAGGGGATCCAAAGCAACTAACAAAGCTTTCTATTCTTCTCCCCACAACAGAACACCATGTGAGGTGGACGGGGCTGTGAGAGCTCAGAAGAGAGCTGTGACTCACCCAAGGTCACCCAGCTGGCTTCATGGAGGAAGAAGAAGAAAAGTTGGCTTATCTACCCACTTTTCTCACCCATTTAAGGGGACTCAAAGCTGCTGACAAAGCTTTCTATTCTTCTCCCCACATCAGACACCCTGTGAGATGGGTGGGGCTGTGAGAGCTCAGAAGAAAGCTGTGACTAGCCCAAGATCACCCAGCTGGCTTCGTGGAGGAGGCCGGAATCAAACCCGGAATTCCCAGATAAAAGTCTGGCTCCCTAACCACTAGACTAAGCTGGAAGAGGAGGAGACACCCTAAGGGAGCAGGTAATGAGGGAATTGCAACAAATGTGAACAGGATTTCAAAAACTGACGACCCGTCAGAGAACTTTAAGGGAATGCGCAGTCTGAGTCCGCCAAGTGAGTGTCTGTGCACACAGGCCAGTATGTGAGCGAGCCAACATATTTAGCAGAAGGAGTGTGAGAATGTAGCTCAGCTGCCACACCTTGCCGCACGGAGACGAGGTTTCCTGCCTCTCCAGGGCAGCATCTGTCATCATCCGTCGTTTCAAAACCCCTTGGAAACAGCAGACACGAGCCTCACATTCCATTCACAGCAACAGGAGCAGCACACCAGTTGCATGTCACCATAGCAACATCCAATGGGAGAGCGCTTCGTCTGACTGCAGCATCCGATGGCTATCAAGGCACCACCTGTAGCTCTGTAAGTCAATGCTCCGAGATTTTCTTTCTGTTTACAACCAGACCTATCCGCATTTAATCACAAGCTGATCTCATTTTTCTCCGTAAGTTTTGTTCTCAGTTCCTTGCACTTGAGATCCTGCCTTGGATACAGAAGGTCTTCCTTCAGTACGGAAACTACTGATTGGATAACTCTGCTGTAACAGTTTGTATGGGTGTCTTTCCACTGGCAGTAAGTACCCATTTTAGCACCCATTAAGGACCCATTTGGCTGAGAGCCGGATGACCCCATTTCCACTATGGACCCCATTAGGGACACATCTGTTTCCACCACAGCTAGGGAAATCTGGATTATATGGGTCCTTCAGGACTATAATCCAGATTTTGTGTAGACCCCATTAAAGGGGTCTACAATGGGATCTTCAGCCTGAAAATCCAGATTATAGGGAGCCTGTTTCCACTGCAATTTGGCAATGGGGTCTAGAGGAGGCTCGAGGGAGAAGGCACCTATGGGGGGGTATCCTAAATCCAAAACTCTGAAGTCCCTCCAAAGTCATTCTGAAGTCATTCTGAAGTTGCTTTTGGAGATTAGCAAAGGCTCCAAAGTCCCTCCAAAGTCATTCCAAAGTCATTCCAAAGTCATTCCAAAGTCATTCTGAAGTTGCCGCTGGAGATTAGCAAAGGCTCTGAAGGAGATTTTCTGCACTCTCCCTCTTTGACAGGGCAGGGCCTTTGGAGGCCGGATTGGGATGGGTGCTGGCGCCTCCGCACCAACACCCTCTCCAATCTGGCCCTGCCACCACCACCCCGCATGTGTGCGGATGCGGAGGGCCTCTGAGAATCTGTCCCTCTTTGGAACAGATTATCAGAGAAAACATTTCACTGGAAAATGGATTTTATAGATCCATTTTCAGGCGGCATGTGCGGAAAGGCCCTTAGATAGCAAATTGGGGCAGGGCAGCAGAACCATAACAATAGTTTTCTGAGAAAGAGAACAACAAATAGGTTATGGGCCCAGAGAGCACTTGGTAGGAGACAAAAAGAAAAGCTGCACATCTAACTTGTGAAGAAGACTTGCAAAAAGAGTTGAATCGTGTCTCTGAAAGATGAAGCACAACCTTTAAGTATCAACTCAGGAAACATAAGTCAAAACTTTTACTCTGCATTGCCCCCACTAAAACCTTTGGAACAGCATAATTTTACAGTCTGGCAATATCAAATGAAATATGCCCTAGCAATGCACAGGATTAGTTATGTCCTTACAGAGGATCCCTCGACTACAGATCAGGATGTAGCAGCAAAATTTAAAGCTGATAATGCAGAAACCATTTACATTTTGTCATTCCCTCTAAATGACAATGAATCCAGTCTTCTGTTGAGTTGGAAAACTGCAAAACAGCTTTGGAAAGCTTTACAGGATTGCTATGCTATGAAAACAGCAAATCAACTAAGACAGCTCTCCCCAACCACTGGTCCATGGACAGGCGCTGGGCCATAGGGGTTTTTTTGCTGGTCTGCGCTGCTGCCGCCACTGCCCTGCCACACCATGCCCCCACCACACCTCTGCCATACCATGAAAAAGGAAGTCAGTCCCTGGCAAAAAACAGTTGGGGATTCCTGAACTAAGATACTTAAGGTGTAAACTGTATAATGCTCAGATGGAAAATGATGGGAACTTAGACAGTCATGTTTTGTATATGCTAGAACTTGTATTTAAAATTTGAGAAGCAGGAAAAAATTTGGATGACAAAGAGGTCATTGCTGCAATACTTGGGAGATTGCCTAAAAGATATGAGCATAGAATTGCTGTGTTGGGAGATAGAGGGACATTGTATCTTAATTATGTATTAGGGTATCTTCATGATTGTGAACCATATCGAAAAGAGTATAGAGGAATATTAGCAATGAAGGATGACCACGATGCAAAAGAATCCTTTAAGAAAAGTGTTTAATGCTTTATTTGTGGAAAGGCAGGTCATTTTGCAAGGAATTGCAGACAAAAAGTTCCAAGCAAAAAGATGGGGAAAATCCCCAGTCCTGGGAGAAGAACTGATTTGCATAACAAGAGTTACATCAACTCAGCCAGAAAGAAGGGGTCCCCTACAGGCAGAGAAAATAGCAAACGTTTAGCTTACATGATTGCAAGCAAGCAAAGCAAAGAAAATCTATTTGTACTTGATACAGGAGCAAATTGTCATGTAGTGGACGATAAATCATTGTTTGTGGATATTAATTCTTGTACTGATACTTTAACACAAGCAAATGGAGATCGTTTTAAAGCATCTGCAAAAGGGACTGTTAAGTGGAGTGATTATACAGTACTCTTTGCTGGACACTTTGTGGGTGCCAACTGCTCCAGAGAATCTGATTTCTGTACCCAGACTTCTAAATGGGAATCATAAGATTGAGAGGAGTAAAGGCTATTGTAAAATCTTGGGTAATGAGCTTGGAATTGTTTACTTAGCAGAGAAACATGACAATTACTTCTACTTAAGAAATATTGAGAGAAGAAAGGAAATACTTTCTGTGCAAAAAGAAAATTGTCGCTATGTTGACTGTTTATATGCATGGCATGTGAAATTGAGCCACAGAAATTTTGAAAGTACAAAAAGGCATCTTTTGAGTTGTAGCATTAAGTTGGCTGAATGTGATAAAAGCAGTGAGAAATGTAGCTGGTGTTAGTAACAAATTTGGTAAAGCCCCATAGATTCTGTACACAGACAATGGCAGTGGATACTGCAGTAGTGAATTCCAGAATTATTTTGAATCTGAAGGCATAGAACATGCCAGAACAGTGCCATATACCCCAAGCCAAAACAGGAATGCAGAAAGATTCAACTGCACTATAATGGAGACAGTGCAATGCTAGAATGAATGCCTAGGTACATCTTTCAGGCTTGGGGGTAAAGCAGGACACTTTAAAGGCCATTTGCTGGGATTTGAGAGCAGGAATACGTTTGTCCTTGTCTCTGCTTGAGATGCCCATGAGCATTTGGTGGGTCACTGTGTGTGACAGGATGCTGGACTAGATGGGCTGTGGCCTGATCCAGCAGGGCTTCGCTTGTGTTCTTCTTAATGCAAGCTGGCCTACTTGAGCCTTGTTGGGGAGAAGCAGTTAATACAGCTGTCTACCTTCATAACCCCCAGTCTATGGAATAGTCTCCCCGTCAGGAGGTGCATCATGCCCTTTCCTTTTATATATTTAGGAAGGCAGTGAAGACACACCTCTTTGCTCTGGCCTTTGGCTGACGCGGTTATATCTTCTCTTCCAGTACAGACACCATCATTTTATACGTGGAGCGTATTGTTTTAGACCTGTTGAATTTTTTAAGTGCCTTTAATGTATATTCTGTTTTTAATTTGTTGTTTTAATGGTTGTTACCCACCCAGAGACCTTTGGGTATGGGGCGAGATAGATAGATAGATAGATAGATAGATAGATAGATAGATAGATAGATAGATAGATAGATAGATAGATAGATAGATAGATAGATAGATAGATAGATAGATAGATAGATAGATAACAGGAGTATTCTGGGAAAAGTGCTTTTGAAATATGGCCCAAGAGAAAACCAGGCCTAAAAGACCTGAAACCTTTTGGAGCAAAAGTATATACACATATTTCTAGAAAGGAAAATTAGATCCCAAAGCAAAGCCTGGAGTTCTAGTGGGCTACAATCAAAATTCTAAAGGTTATCAGGTGACTTTTAATTTGGATTATTAACCTCACGCTGTGGGAATGGACCCCTAGTGTTTATGAAAGAAAGAGATTGCACAGATAACACCTTTTACCTGACCCTACCCTACCCAGAGACCATGACGACAATGTGTTTCTGTGCACTTAACCTGTGGAAAGTTACAAGGATCTGGTAATCAGGTGTTTCCAAATAATTTGGAAAACCCTCCATGGGAAAAGAGATGCTCTTACTATTTTTCTTGTTCATCTTCACTGCTATTGCTTGCATTTGCCCTCAAAAAAGAAAAAAGAAAAAAGAAAAATAATTTTAAAAATCAGAATATTTGTTTCAAGCCAGTAGGATTATTCTAAAGCAAGGCCAGCCAGATACAAGCAGGGTTAGGGTGCCATCATCTGGTCACATTTAGTGAAATGAATAAAACAGTCTCTTAGAACCATGCACTACAATTGCTTTGGCCAATTCATGGTTGGACCTTTGCAGGCAGGGGGGTGGGACCCTAGCAGCCTCGTAATCCCCACCACAGACTGATGGGAAAGTCGAAGGAGCATGTTGGTGATGGTCCGATCTCCGGCAAAGTTGGACGGAGTCATGTTTTGCAATGCATTGGAGAACCCCGGTTGATAATTAATAAATGCATTAGTGAGGCAGAAAAGGGCACTTTAAAACTGATGTATGGTTATGGATTTTATGCCATGGTTGCAAAGATATGGATTCACCTTCCCTGGGGGCCGTTAAGAGCTATAAACAAGCATCCCGGCAAAGTCTTATTAAACATCATTTCAGTTCACTTACAATACAGGCCCCCGTGGGGCAATTGGACAACTTGGCTGTTTTCTCTGTTTTATGCCCTTTGAATTAACCACAGGGCATGATGCCATTGGCAGCAAATCACCAAGGGAAGTAACTGGCAGGCCAAGGAGGAAGAACAGCCAAAGGGAGAAAGGAGGATTCCAAACCAAGGATGGAAGAGGGGTGGTTGCTTTTCGCAGAGTAGCAGAGATGGCGAAATGGAATGCTACTTTTATAGGGTTGTGCAAGAATATTCAAAACATTCAAAATTAGATCAAATTTGTTCAAATTCAGACATTCAGAATTAGGGTTTTTTAACATTTGAATGAATCCAAATGTTTCCAATAATTTGTACAAATTATTCAGACATTTGTATATGTACAGATATGTACAGATATCCTTACGCATCTTATTTGTATCCTTACGCATTTGTACGGATACGCATGGAACAAAAATGTTTTACACAACTGTTTCCACAGCCATGACGAAAATGGAATGTCCACAGTCCACAATGCTTTTCTAAGGCCGCATCCCCATTATAAGCTTAATCCAAGACGTTTTCGCACGGGGCTGTTTGGTACGCGTGGGAGACAGCCTGGAACGCGGCAAACGCATTGCCGCCGTGGGGCTTGCGATCCGACGTATCCGGAGCTGTCTCTCTCGCGTACCAAATGTAGAGCACTTTGAAGTGCTCTACATGCGTTCGGGCGCGGACGAACTGCCCGCAGGCGTTCGGGAGGAGAAGGAGAAGGATTCGCGCTTGCTTCTCGCTCCCGAACAGCCGCGGGCCCGCCTCCCCCGCCGGCGCAGGTTTGGCAATCAGCTGTTTGACAATCAGCTGATTGCCGATCTGCCTCCGCAGCTGTCTCCACGCCCCTGGCCGGCCTTTGCCGGCCAAGACAGCTCCCGGCGCTTTCACCTTTCGCACACAGGCGCGCCGGAACGCGTTCCGGCGCGTCTGTGTGTGAACGGTGAAAGCGCCCGGAGCTGTCTTAAGCTTCCCGCCTGAACGCGTTCCGTTTGGAACGCGTTGCAGTGCGGAAATCCCTCTAGTTTCCTTAAACCAAAATAATAGAACCGGATGCAAACGCAAATTTGCCTGTTCCCATTACTTTCAGCTTAATTGCGTTCGATCCGGATTCTGAGGATTGTAGGTGGCGTACGTGACTCAAGGGGGAACTCAAGTGGCTACTTTTTAAAAGCTGCTTTTCGGAGCTGCCCTGCCCTCTTTCTCCTGGCATGAATGTGCCACCCATAAGAGACCCCTTCAGGGAGCCTAGCTGGGTGGCTGGGTGGCTGCCGCTTGCCTGGATGGAAGAAAAATGGCAGCGGACAGCCAGCAATTCTTTCCCCTCCTCTCCCCATTTCCCAGGGCACACAGCAGCAGTGGCAACTCAAGCCCCCATCACAGCCACAGCCTTTAAAACAGAACCTCCAGCTGCTTTCCTCCCTCCGTTTCCCTTTCTAAAGGTCAGAACTTTCAGAATTGCGCAAATTTGCAACATTGTTATAAGGTGTACAGTGTAGCTTTAAGGAGTGGATTTTTATAGTGGCTGTTTTGAGGGGTGGATTTTTTTCAATGAAATCACTATCTTTGGAAGCAAGCTATTGGGGGAGGGAAACCCTAAACACGGATTCTCATCCCTTAACACCGTACGGTCCCCACAGTAAAAAATGTAAAACGTTTCAAGCGCACGAACCGGAGTGAGACCTGTTGAAATGAGGATTAACATTTACAACGCTTTGGGGCGATTTAACACACGGAAAGCGTGTTAAGCCAAACTGACATGGGGTCTGCCAGGATTGAAAACGGTTTGAAATCGAAATAAGGTTGTAATGGGGATGTGGCCTAACTGTGTCTGGCACACCACAGGAGTCCTATTTAGAGGCATGATATACTGTATCGGTGAATTACGCAAGTGGGTACATCACGCAGTCCTAGGTGCTTGGGAAGTGCCCAACTAGTGATATAATACGAAATCCAGCATAGTGATCTTGTTTGCTGTGTGTATCTGCTGTTTTTACTTAATAATAATGATATTAATAATAATAATATGTGACTCTGACATAAACCAGCAAAGGTGGTCCCAGTGGTTCTCGGCACACTAGGGTCAGTGCCGAAAGATCTTAGTGGGCTCTTGAAAAGCATTGGCGTCAACAAAATATCCACCTGCCAGCTACAGAAAGCCACTTTGCTGGGATCTGCTCGTATCATTTGCTGATACATCAGCCCTAGGCGCATAAATACCTTGTTTGCTGTGTGTTACTGTTGTGTTATGTCAATAATAATAATAATAATAATAATAATAATAATAATAATAATAATAATAATAATAATAATAATAATAATAATAATAATAATAATAATAATAATAATAATAATAATAATAATAATAATAATATATCTCCCATCCAAAGCTGCAAACTGCAGCAGATCTTGCTTTGTACGGAGAAGAAAACCTGTCATAGCACAGACGACAAGAAAGAGTGTGATTACTCCTAAATAGGCTGCCTTTTCCTTGTCGTGCATTAAGCATCAGATGTTCTTTAATGAAGCTTTGGTCTATTTTTAAGCACCTAGGCCCTTAGTGATTCACACACTGTATGTTCGCACATTATCCAGACAAGCCCTACATGAGAAAGACAAATTAAAAATAGACATCCTTGAAGGAAGCCAACGTGTGGCAAAGTTGGAAAGAGAGCTGAGGTGCTCAATTTTCCCTGCATGAGGTTGTGGGGCTAAATAGCAAACCAGCTTGAACATGCTAACTGCTGTGCTGGGCAGGGTGCATGATGTGCGCATTTAGCAAACACCATCTGGAACAGGCGCGTCCCTTTTCAAAAGTTCCATCATCTTTGCCACGTGGAGTGTAGTAACGGCTGCCAGCCAAGCTTCACTTGCTAGGGGATTTCATGTAGCGGGCAGCCCTGGCAAAGAGGGGACTGGATTGAGGCCTTCTTTGAGCTATGAGCAAGATGCGATGTGAAAGAGCATTTAGCTTCCTTGCTCTTATGCAACGGAATGTTCATATCAGGTTTGCCAGCCTACATTTCCCAAGAGGCAGGCTCTGGAAACTGGTTGGCCTCCAGATGTGATTATCTCTCATCTGCTCAATCAGTCATGCTCAGTACTCAGTAGTCCAACATCTGAACCATCATATTAGGCGTTTTCACATGACAGCAAAGACGCCTTGGAACACTTCAGCCAGAATGTGTTGAGAGCAGTTCCCCAGCTGCACTGGCAGGTAAAAGACGCATTCCAAATGCATCCTTTACCTTCCCTCGTGTGGACAGGGAACTATTCTCAGCCTGTTTGGGCTGAAGACCCTCCCCGGGCAGCTCCGATTGGCTCCTCTGGAGCCGGGGATGGGCACCCCAGAGGCCTCCTTTCCCTCAGCTCCCGCTATCTCCAGGAGCCAAGATTGCAGCTCCTAGGGCGGTGATGGCCAACCTATGACACGCGTGTCACAGGTGACACGCCAAGCCCTTTTAGGTGACACGCCTGATCACCCTGGCACCTGGGCATGTAGTGCTTGCTTGTTCTTGAAGTGTACAAAATACCAACTTTCAATTGAAGATTTAGCAAATGTAAAGAATTATTCATTTTTGCTTTTAATAAAATACATGTATCAAAAATATAACTTTCTTACTAGAGCTACAAATATCACAAAATTATGGATATTTCTGGAAGTGACACAGCACCCGAGTTAAGCTAGGTTTTCTTGTGAATTTTGACACACCAAGCTCAAAAGGTTAGCCATCACTGTCCTAGGGCCTGCAGGACGTAAGAACATAAGAGAAGCCTTGCTGGATCAGGCCACAGCCCATCTAGTCCAGCATCCTGTCGCACACAGTGGCCCACCAAATGCTCATGGGCATCTCAAGCAGAGACAAGGACAAACCTTCTCCTGCTCTCGAGTCCCAGCAGATGGCCTTAGAAGCGCCCCAGTTCCTCCCCCCCTCAGCCTGAAGGATGCACCTAGGCATTCGTTCTAGTAGCCATTGATACATCTGTTGTCCATAAATTTGTCTAACCCTACCTTAAAGCCATCCAGACTGGTAGCTGTCACCACCTCTTCCGGCAGCACATTCCATAAGCCGATGACCCTCTGGGTGAAGAAATACTTCCCCTTGTCAGATCCGACTCTCCTACCCATCAGCTTCATAGAGTGCCCCCTGCTTCTAGTGTTGTGTGATGGAGAAAAGAATTTTTCTCTCTCCACCCTTTCTATACCATGCATAATTTTATATACTTCAATCAGGTCCCCTCTCAAACGCCATCTCTCCAGACTGAAGAGGCCTAGATGTTCCAGCCTGATTTCGTAAGGGATTTTGTTCCACACCCTTAATCATTCTGGTTGCCCTTCTCTGCACCTTCTCTAGTTCCACAATATCCTTTTTGAGGTGTGGTGACCAGAATTGTACACAATACTCCAAATGTGGCCTCACCATAGATTTATAAAGGGGCAAAATGACACTTGCTGTCTTATTTTCTATTCCCTTCCTAATTATTCCCAGCATTGAATTGTAGGACCCACGTCCTACAACCCCCAACCCACCCTGGGTGGCGCGCGCATGTCCGCAGCCTTACCTGCAGGCTGCCGGGTCGATTCTGCCTGCAGGAGGCCCAGCGTGCTGTGAGCATGCTTACATGGCAGCCCCTCATTGGTCAGCCATCCACGTCTGTGCAGATGGCCTGGTGGAGCCAGGAGGGTGGCTGGCCAATGAGGGGCCGCCCCACGAGCATGTGCATAGCACGCCGGGCCTCAAGCAGGCAGAATTGACCTGGCTCTCCCTCTGGAACAGCTGGGAACGTGCCCAACGTGTGGGAACACTTTCAGAGCAGTTTTTTCTGCTCTGAAAATGGAACGCGTGGAGAGTGCATTGGGACGCTTGGGGTGGTCCGGAACGGCCACCCCTGAGGTGCAAATGCTTCATCCTCGCGTGTTCTCCACATGTTAAAAAAAAACCTCATGTGAAAAGGCCTATTCTCTGCTCAAGGAATTCCAGAAGCAACATACAAATATACCGGGCAATGTAGTGCACGGATATTCATTAACATTCAGATTCTAGAAAACATGTCTAGAAAACATATATAATCTTTCCCTAACATCAGGCTCCGTACCTGAGGACTGGAGGGTAGCAAATGTAACACCAATATTCAAAAAAGGATCCAGGGGTGATCCAGGCAACTACAGACCAGTTAGCTTAACGTCAGTTCCGTGTAAGGTGATGGAAACCATTATTAAAGACAAAATTAGTGTGCATATGGAGCAGCAGGCATTGCTGAACAAAAGCCAGCATGGCTTCTGCAAAGGTAAATCATGCCTCACAAATTTGTTGGAATTCTTTGAGAGTGTCAATAAACACGTGGATAAAGGTGAACCAGTAGACATTGTCTATCTGGACTTTCAGAAGGCTTTTGACAAAGTCCCACATCAAAGGCTACTGAGTAAACTCACCAGCCATGGAATAAAAGGACAGGTTCTGTCCTGGATTTGTGACTGGCTTAAGGGCAGAAAGCAGAGAGTAGTAGTAAACGGCAATTTCTCAGGGTGGAAAGAAGTAAAAAGTGGGGTCCCTCAAGGCTCAGTACTGGGACCAATGCTTTTTAATTTATTCATCAATGATCTAGAAAAAGGGGTACATAGTAAAATAGCAAAGTTTGCTGATGATACTAAATTATTTAGGGTAGTAAAATCTGAAAGAGATTGCCAAGAGCTCCAGAGGGATCTCTTAGCATTGGGTGAGTGGGCAACCAAGTGGCAAATGTGCTTTAATCTTAACAAGTGTAAAGTAATGCACATTGGGGCCAAGAATCCAAATTACGTCTATAAACTGATGGGGTCTGAGCTTTCTGCAACACGCCAGGAAAGGGATCTCGGGGTTTTGGTGGACAGTTCAATGAAGGTGTCAACCCAGTGTGTGGCAGCAGCAAAAAAAGCAAATTCAATGCTGGGAATAATTAGGAAGGGAATAGAAAATAAGTCAGCAAGTGTCATTTTGCCCCTTTATAAATCTATAGTGAGGCCACATTTGGAATACTGTGTACAATTCTGGTCACCACACCTCAAAAAGGATATTGTGGAACTAGAGAAGGTGCAGAGAAGGGCAACCAGAATGATTAAGGGTCTGGAACACCTCCCTTACGAAACCAGGCTGCAACGTCTAGGCCTCTTCAGTCTGGAGAGACGGCGTTTGAGAGGGGACCTGATTGAAGTATATAAAATTATGCACGGCATGGAAAAGGTGGATAGAGAAAATTTCTTTTCTCTATCGCACAACACTAGAACCAGGGGGCACTCTATGAAGCTGATGGGTAGGAGCGTAAGGTCTGACAGGGGGAAGTATTTCTTCACACAGAGGGTCATCGGCCTATGGAATGTGCTGCCAGAAGAGGTGGTGACAGCTACCAGTCTGGATGGCTTTAAGGTAGGGTTAGACAAATTTATGGATGACAGATGTATCAATGGCTACTAGAACGAATGCCTAGGTGCATCTTTCAGGCTGGGGGGGGGGAGGAAATGGGGCGCTTCTAGGGCCATCTGCTGGGACTCAAGAGCAGGAGAAGGTTTGTCCTTGTCTCTGCTTGAGATGCCCATGAGCATTTGGTGGTCCACTGTGTGCGACAGGATGCTGGACTAGATGGGCTGTGGCCTGATCCAGCAAGGCTTCTCTTATGTTCTTATGTTCTTATGTCCTATGAGGAACAGTTGAAGGATCTAGGAATGTTTAGCCTACAGAAGAGAAGACTGAGAGGACACATGATAGCAGTCTTCAAGTATCCAAAGGGCTGTCACAATACAAGATGGGAGAACTAGAAACAATGGCATGAAACGTCAAGGGAGTCAATATACATTAGATATTAGGAAAACTTCCTGAGGGCAAGCATGGTTAGCTCTCCTTCACTGGAGGTCATCAAGTAGAGGTCGGACCTACATCTGTCTGGGATGGTTTAGGAAATCCTGCATTCAGCAGGGGGTTGGACTAGATGACCCTAGAGGTCCCTTCCAACTCTATGATTCTATGAAAGCATCTTGTATGCTTCTCTTCAACAGCTGAGTGACGGTGCTAAGGCTTCTGCTAACCAAGTTGTTCCTGGGATTTATGGCTCTCAAACGGGGAAGGCACTTCCCTGACACAATTCATGCCTGATAGAACAACCCTTTGGAAGGGGAAAAGGGCTGAAAACAGAAGACAGAATTGTTTGAAATGATCCTCGAACAAAGAATCTGCCACAATGGAATGCATCACACATCAGGCCCATATCAGTAGGGAGCACATTCCGCAAAGTAAAGAGCTGAACTTCGCTTTATTTATTGTTCTTTTCACATATTGTTTTCTTCCCTTTGCTTCTCCCCTTCACAATGTTCCATTGTTGTGTGGCTTTGTGGGAAATCTCTCTCTCTCTCAATTGGCCACCTCATCTCAACTCACCTCGGAACACTTAGTCTAGTGGTTAGGGAGCCGAACTCTTATCTGGGAAGACAGGGTTCGATTCCACCCTCCCCCATGAAGCCAGCTGGGTGACCTTGGGCTAGTCACAGCTCTCTTCTGAGCTCTCACAGCCCCACCTACCTCTCAGGGTGTTCTGTTGTGGGGAGAAGAACAGAAGCTTTGTCAGCCACTTTGAGTCCCCTTAAATGGGTGAGAAAAGCGGGGCAGAAAAGCCAACTCTTCTTCTTCTTCTTCTTCTTCTTCTTCTTCCTCCTTGTCCTCCTCAGGTGTTTTTCTGGCAAGAAATGCTGTCTCTTGGGAAATTGGCTTCAAACAGCCCTTTCTTAAAGGCTGGTGGTTCATGCTGTCAGGTAGGTTTGATTGAATTCAGACATTTGAATTCGAATCAAATGTCCTTAAATTCGAATTAGACATTCAAATGAATTTTTCAAACTCTTTTGAATCATTTGTGTGAATTATTCAGACTTTTGTATGTGTACGGATACGTAAACATGACATCCGTATCCGTACACATCTTATTCGTATCCATACACATTTGTATGGATACATACGGGACAAAAATGGGATGCATACGGGATAAAAACAGGATACGTACTGACACATTTGAATGTTGTCCACATTCATATCTCCAAATACAAACAGAAAATTTGTACAAATAGATTTGAATGTATTCAATTCAAATCAAATGTGAATACATTCAAATTTTAAAGATTCAAATCCATTTGAATCTTCAGGTATTTGATTCTAACTGAATTTAATTCCCAAAACTGCATTCGGGCACACCCCTACCCTCAAGCTGCCAGGCATAAAGAGGGTGAGAAATGTAGCTGACAGAGTTCATTCCACATCTCACAGTGCCAAGGGGAAGAAAACAATGCAATGTGCACTCACAACCAGGTTCATGTGGATGCTCTAGGAAGACATACTAATTAAAACAATCAAAGTTCTGCGATGGACCTGCTGTCCAGAGAACAGAGGTTCTGTTTACATGGTATCCAGCTATATTTCTTTGTTTGTTTGTTTGCATTTTTATCCTGCCCCATACCCAAAGGTCTCAGGGCCAGTTACAACATTAAAAACTAGTGAGCATATAAAATGAGCATTAAAAAACCATGACAGTGCCTGAATGTGGGGAGGAGGATATAATCTTTATCCTGGCCCAATCTCTACTATAATTTGCAGATAATGGTAACAAACATTATCTGGAGTCTTTCCCGGAGTTTTCAAGATAACTCAAGACATTATCTAGACGGCAAAGCCTGGATAACTTCTCCATTTGCTATGTCTGGGTGAAGGATGCTATGGATTTTGACTCCAGTTAAGGCCTCGCCTTGGAAGAAATTGGATTTGTCTTTTGCAGAATGGGAATCATTAACAAAATTATCTGTGGCCTTTTAATTTTCTGTTTTCGGCATTGCCACCCAGAAACACAGAAGGACCTGGGGGACTGGGATTTCCAGAGACTATTACCCAATAAGGTGGCCAGATGGGAAGAGGAGCAGGACTTCTGTATTAGGGTTGTGCAAAATTTCAAAAATTTTGCAAAATTCAATGGCATAATTTGTGCTTGCAGATGTTCGCATCGAACCAAACACGTGCTGGCTTGCGTATCAAGAATTTTGATCAATATGGAACCTATCTCCTGGCTTCTGTTTGGTGTGGATTATTTCTCCTTGAAAAGGGCTTTTATAAATTGAAAAAATAGTAGTTTTTTAAACTTTTCTAGAATTGAATGTGAACCGTTGTGTTTTTGATTAAACGGTTTGCCAGTGAACCAAACAAACGGGTGTTTGGTTCGAAGATGAATTGAGCACATTCCTATCCTATTCCTTTAACCCTCATCAGGACAAGGGGGTAACTCTGTATCCCAGCCAAGTGAAAGTGTAGAAGCAGTTTGTATGCAAATAAGAAAATATAAGTAATGTAATATTGTTTTACAGTTTATTGGTGACTGGATGGGTACCCTCCATGGTCATGTCCATGTGGGGTTTTTTGGCATAGCTACAGAAGTTATTTTCCATTGCCTACTCTTGGAGAGAGGCTGAGAATCAAACCAGACTGTGTTCCAGGTTGCTTGCTTTAGCACTGAGGTACATACCCAAACTCAAATCCCTGAAAATATCAGACCAATATAAGAAAATAAGAACCTAAGAGGAGCCCTGCTGGATCAGGCCTCAGCCCATCTAGTCCTGCATCCTGTCCCACACAGCGGCCCACCAAATGCTCATGGGCATCTCAAGCAGAGACAAGGGTAAACCTTCTCCTGCTCTTGAGTTTCAGCAAATGGAACCCTGCTTGTCCCCACATCCTGGAAGATGTACCTGGGCATCCATTTGAGTAGCCATAGATACACCTGCCATCCATGAATTTGTCTAACCCTTTCTTAAAGCCATGCGGGCCGCCTGCTGTTACCACCTCTTCTACAAGCAAATTCCATGACCCTCTGGGTAGAGAAATCCTTCCCCTTGTCTGATCCGACTCTCCTACCCGTCAGCTTCTCTGTTGTGTGACAGAGAAAATAATTTTTCTCTATCCCTCTTTTCTATACCATGCCTGATTTTATAGACTTCAATGAGGTCCCCTCTTAAGTGCTGTCTTTCCAGGCTGAAGAGGCTTAGATGTTGTGTAAGGGAGGTGTTCCAGCACCTTAATCATTCTGGTTGCCCTTTTCTGCCATCTCCTTTAATTATCCCTTTCTGTCTATTGTCATCTAATGGTCCAACTGTTTTCCTGGTTGGATTCCTACTTCTCATACAGAACTTCTTGATGTTTCTTTTGGTGTTTTTAGCCAAGTGCTCCTCAAAATCTTCCTTAGTGTTCCTGATTGTCACTTTGCATTTCTCTTGCCAGTGTCGATGTTCCCTCCTGGTCTCATTAGGAAACATCTTCCATTTTCTAAATGAACTTTTCCTGTAGGGATGTGCATGAATGTGGGTTTTTTTATATGATTCAAATCAAATGCAAGAAAATTTGTATTCATTCAAATAGATCCCCTTTGAACGTGGTAGGATTTGTATTAGATACGAATGTTCAATCCCATATGAATGCAAAGAAATAGAATACAAATCCCATACAAAGCTTCGTACGAATGTATCAAAACATTTTATTTGAATTTGAATGTCAGTCTTTGAATGTGCCAACATTTGATTCCAGTTTGAATGTCCAGGTTCTGCCAAATTCATCTGATTTAACATCCCTAATTCCCTGTGCTGCACTTGTAAGCAACATTGGTTTCTTCTTGGACTTGGAAATTCACTTTCTTCTTTTAGATATGCATTCTAGTTGTGCTTCTGTTATTGTGTTTTTAAATAGCCTTCATGCATTTTGGAATGATCAAACTCTTCTAACTTTCCCTTTCAATGTCCTTGTTACTAGTTTCCTCATTTTAGGGACATTTCCTTTAAGATCTTTGTCTTAGACTTCGCTAGCAACTAATTCCTTATATTTAAGGTGAAGGTGATTGCATTGTTCACAATTGAATCAGCCACAGTGACATCCTGTACCAGGTCCTGAGCATTACTTAGGATCAAGTCCAGGATTCCCTTTCCCCTGGTTGGTTCTGTGACCATTTGCTCTATGGAACAATCACTGAGCAGGTCTAGGGATTTTTCATGCCTAGTTTTGGCTGCAAACATTAAAAAACAAATGGAGAGAATGTGGAATAAAGTTATCCATCCGTCCGTCCGTCCGTCCATCCATCCATCCATCCATCCATCCATCCATCCATCCATCCATCCATCCATCCATCCATCCATCCATCCATCCATCCATCCATCCGTCTATCTATCCCACCCTATATCCTGTTGTACCATGCTGCTCCAATCAAATCCTTAGATGGGCATCTTTTGCCAAGGGAATTAGGGGAGACAGTTAATTGCATCTGCCAGGGACCCCTTCCACACTCATCCCACCCTTGCAGAAAAGACACTAATTTGCAAAGGTTTATCTGGGAGCATTCGAACATTTTGAAATTCTTTTTAATGCATCTCATTGGTTTGCTCGCTATTGAGTTGCTTCCTAGAGTTTCAGCCCTGGTTTGATCAATGAGTCTTCGAGGATGTTCTGCAGAAATGAAAGCTCTGTTTGAGACACACAGAGAGACTAGATTGACCCTTCTCTTGTCGATTGGCAACCTCCAGCAGTAAATGACACTTCCAATTATGCATTTCTTTTTTAAAAAATAAGTAATTATTATTTTGCTGTCTCTGTGTTCAACAGCAGCCTCCCATCTTCAGCCAGCCAAACAAAGAAGCCGATGATCAGAGGAGGGTGAACTAGCAAGCATAAAATAAGACAAACAAATGGGAAAGGAGGAAGAGAGAGAAGTTTATACCTGATCATAAATACCACCTAGTAATTGCCATCCTGCAGCTTTATTGGAGGAATCTGGGTTAATAATTAAATCCCCAGCAGGGATCACATGTCACTATGGGTAAACAGCAGATAAATTACTGCCATCTTAAAGGTCAACAGCAGGAGAATTTGCCCTTGTTAACTTAATGGCAAGGCAGAACTCTAAGAAGAAGGAAGTCAAAAGGCCCCAAGCCTGGGAAGAGGGGGGGGGGGAATAGGAATGACAATTATTCTTGTTTTCTACAGCTTACACTTTCAGTTGTCTTTTCTTGCAAAGTCTTTGTTTTCAGAGGAATAAATGATAGAGTCAACCAAGGCTTTGGGATTCTAGAAGGGGGCCAAAGACCTGAAGGCCCTGCAAACAGATCTCTTAGGGTTTTTTTCCACTAGCCCTAAGTACCCATTAAGTACCCATTAGAGACTCATTAAGGGCCCATTAGACTCAAAGCAGGAAGACCCCATTTCCACTGCAGACCCCATTAGAACCCGAGTTGTTCACACCTGTACTAGGTAAATCCAGATTAAGTGGGTCCTTAAGGACCTATAATCTGGATTTCCTGTGGACCCCATTAAAGGTGTCTACAATCTGGTCTTCAGGCATCAAATCCCCCCCCCCCAAAAAAAGTGCCATGACAGACGTCTCTCACTTGGGTACAGATGGATGCTCCACATGGGTTCTCCGGCATTCCCACTGCGAGCTTGCCTAGCACCCATTGCTATTGGGTGCTACACTGCCCGTGGAGACGCACCGGGTACTTCCTTAGACCCAGATCTTCTAAATCTGGATTAGTTGAAGGATCCATTTCTTAGATCCGGATCATCTTAAATCCAGGTTAAGGGAGGTAAATGGGGGGAAACCCTTAGTCTAGAGAATGAGCCCCCAAGAACAGTGCCTCAGAGGAAGGTCCTGGAGGGGTTCAAAGACCACGGCTGAAGTTCCACAAAAGGACCTAGAGCAGGAACGTAGGGAGGTACACGAATGGGGTTTTTTGCATTTGATTCGTATTGAATCAAATATAAGAAAATTCATATTCATTTGAATAGATCCCCTTTGAATGTAGTGGGATTTGTGAAGGTGAGACCACGGCCATTGATAGCCTAAATATCAGAAATGAGGGAATTATACTACCAGCACCAATTATAAAACTGTAAAGAGTGATTCCTGGAGTGAGCAATGGGAGCAACGTGAACTGATGTACAATGATCAGAATATTTTGCAGATCAGTCTGTTTCATGATTAAAATGTTTGTACTTTATATTAGTAGGGTTACAGATAAGTATTTTATTATGTACGCTGATAGAAATGACTGTTGTATATTAGGAATGTGCATGAATATTCATAGGCATTCGAAATCCCATCGAATGTGCCAAATTTTGACATTCGAACTCGAATAGTGCCCCAAAATTCAAATGTAAACATTCAAATCGAATTTCAAACTTTGGATCTATTCATTCAAATTACCCAGACATTCGTATGTGTACGGGTTCGTACACAATGCATACCTGAAGATCCACATCCTTCCCGCATCCGTACGCATTTATATGGATCCGTACGGGACAAAAACGGGTTGCATACGGGATAACTACGGGATGTGTATGGATGCATATGAATGTGTACAGGGAAGATGCGTACGTGCACTGACAAATGCTGTCGTTGTTTGTATCTGCAGATTCGAATCAGAAATTCCAACGAATAGATTCGAATTTAGAATCAAATCTTGTCAAATTTGAATTTTAAAGATCCGAATCTAATCAGATTCGAATAGAATGTCAGAAAAACATTCGTGCACATCTCTATTGTATATTAGCTAAATAAAAGTAAGAAAAGCTAAAAAAAAAGTACAAAATAAAAATATGCAACGCTTGAAGAGTCAGGATCCCTAGTTGGCTTATCACACACGGCCACCCTAGTGGTGACCCATCACTTGCTGCTTTATCTTCAGGCTAACATCTTTCAAGTCCGCCCTGCCTCCTTGTAAATGTTGCCCGGACATGGGCAAAAGGCTATTTTCAGAAGAGCATTTTCCCTCCTTTCCTATTGTCTGGAGGAGTTTTCAATTACCACCAAACAGCAGCCAAAGCCAGATCAATAGTGTCATTAACGGTGTTGTCTTTGTGAGCTGGGAATCGGTATTTCTGCAAAGTGTACAAAAGGGAGTCGGTTGCCTGCCAATCCAATGCCAATCAGTATAACAAGATTATCGGGAATAGGTTAAAGAATTGGGAAAGATCAGTCGTTTTTAGCATGCCCTTGGCCCTCAGTTACTAACTTAGATCCACAGCAGGGGGAACTGAACATAGGCAAAATACCAACTTGGGATGGACAGGACTCTTGCTGAAATGAGGCCTATTCGCACTTGGCTGTATTTTGGAATATATCTCAGGACAGGGGGTTCTTGTCCACCTACTAATGCAGACTCTGACAGGCCTCATCTGGGGCATCCTATAGGCTGTACTAGCATGTGGACAGCATATGCCTATTCCGAGATATATTCCAGAATAAAGCCAAGTGCGAATAGGCCCATGGTTTCCTGCTCTTTATCTTACTTTCCACATGCTTATCGGGACCGAGGGCAAAGTTGGACAGGTGCACCTGAGCTTTAGTGACTAGGGATGCACGTGCATAGGCAAAACATTTGAAATTCGATCGAATTAGTTCAAATTTGGACATTCAAATTCGAATCGAATGTATAAATTCAAATTTAATCATTCAAACCAATACAGACACGATGCTTACTCTCAGGTCCGCAACTTTCCTGCATCCACATGCATTTGCATGCATCCGTACAGGATGGAAATGGGTTGCATATGGGATAAATACGGGATGCGTACAGACACATACGGATACGTACAGGTTGTGTAATGATGTGTACGGGCATGTACAACTGTTGTCAACGTTCATAAGTGCGAATTTGAATTCAAAATTCAAATGAATAGATTTGAATGTGCTTAATTCGAACCAAATTTGGGTAAAATTTGAATTTTAAAGATTTGCATCGAACTGAATTTTTGGGTATTCGATTTCAATCGAATCGAACCCCCAAAATTGCATTTGTGCACACCTTTATTAGTGACCCTTTCTAATAGCAATCAGTGGGAAGACTGGCTTTAGCAGTTTCAGGGCCCCCATGGGGGTCATACCTGTGAAGTCTGGTTTCCCACCTCACCAGTTTAACGAATTTCTGAACTATTCATACAAAGGCTCCAAGACACTCATATTCATAAGAATGTTAATATATGAATGTCGTAGCATTTGATTTGCATACAAATGTCTGAATTCAGACGAATAATGAATGTTTTGAATATTCCTGGACATCCTATTTGACACTGTCATGCGCTCCAACTTTATGACCTTTCAGATGATGAGTTTGGGAGGCCCAGTAGCTGCCTGGGAAGCACAGGGTTGCCGGTTCAATCCCCAGCAACTCCCTGAAAGTGGGCAATGGCAAACCATTTCTGTATCTCTGCCAATAAACCTGCATAGAGGGGCCCACCCCATCTGGGAGTGGCTGTAGATCAGTGGTAGGGCAAACAGCCTGTAAAGTAGAAGGTCACTATTCGATCCCCAGGCTCCCCCCCAGAAGTTGGCAATAGCAAACCACTCCTGTTTCTCTGCCAAGAAAACTGCATAGAAGGGTCTATGGAGATACCCATGCAGTCAACCAGGAGTTGGCCATGGCTTGATGGTATCCAAGAACAACAATGATCTGTTTGGTGATACAGAAGAGAAGCATTAATCTGTGTGCCAGCCTCTCCATCTCACGGCAAGGTTAAGCATGCTTAGATGTGCAGTTCCCAATCTGGGCGGAATGGTGCCCTAATTTAAGGAGAAATACAATTTATCCCGCCCCCCAAGGGAAGGAGATTTCCGTGCACCCACCCAGGTGGATCTGAAAGACTGAGACCTCCATTAAAGAAAAGGGCTTCTTTCCCCATTTGCAAGATAGAGTTTTTGCATCAGCTTCCATGTCTGCCTGGAACAGCTTCCCTAGTTAGCAGCTCCATATTGTTCCCTCCCACCACCTTTTAGAAGAGGCACGAGCCTTGGAAATCCAATTTCTGCCTGTCAAATGCAGCCAAATGACCATCAGTTAAGAGTAAATGGCTTTGGAGGAGTACAGGGCTATTGACAAGCTGTTTGTGTGTCTTTAAAAGGCAGCTAATGAATTGGATTGTGGGTATTGATCCTGCATTTCCTTTTCTGCACCTGTTAGGCCTCCGTTCTTCATTACAGGCCTGTCCAGCTTCATTAAAAAAAACAAATAATTTTTTTTTAAAAAAATCTGCTCGTCCTTCAGTCAGAAGACTCAGTCAGATGGGAATGGTCTTCATTTGGAAGCCGGCATGGGGGACAGAGCTTCAATGGGGCAGTAGAACCCTCACCCTCTGGTGGGACCTTCTACCATGCTGCCCAACACATGTGGTGGACTAAAAGAATTTTAAGGGATCCTCACTCGTATAACACGGTTTTGTATATAACTGTTTTACAGAAGAACCTAAGAGGAGCCCTGCTGGGGGGACAATCGGGATGCTTCTAAGGCCATTTGCTGGGATTCGAGAGCAGGAGAAGGTTTGCCCTCGTCTCTGCTTGAGATGCCCATGAGCAACTGGTGGGCCACTGTGTGAGACAGGATGCTGGACTAGATGGGCTGTGGCCTGATCCAGCAGGGCTCCTCTTAGGTTCTTATGAGAAGGTTTGTCCTTGTCTCTGCTTGAGATGCCCCTGGGCAATTGGTGGGGCAATGTGTGAGACAGGATGCTGGATGAGATGGGCTGTGGCCTGATCCAGCAGGGTTCCTCTTAGGTTCTTATGAGAAGGTTTGTCCTTGTCTCTGCTTGAGATGCCCATGGGCAATTGGTGGGCCACTGTGTGAGACAGGATGCTGGACTAGATGGGCTGTGGCCTGATCCAGCAGGGCTCCTCTTAGGTTCTTATGAGAAGGTTTGTCCTTGTCTCTGCTTGAGATGCCCCTGGGCAATTGGTGGGGCAATGTGTGAGACAGGATGCTGGATGAGATGGGCTGTGGCCTGATCCAGCAGGGTTCCTCTTAGGTTCTTATGAGAAGGTTTGTCCTTGTCTCTGCTTGAGATGCCCATGGGCAATTGGTGGGCCACTGTGTGAGACAGGATGCTGGACTAGATGGGCTGTGGCCTGATCCAGCAGGGCTCCTCTTAGGTTCTTATGAGAAGGTTTGTCCTTGTCTCTGCTTGAGATGCCCCTGGGCAATTGGTGGGGCAATGTGTGAGACAGGATGCTGGATGATATGGGCTGTGGCCTGATCCAGCAGGGTTCCTCTTATGTTCTTAAGGCCCAGGATCCAATCCAACTCAATTAACAAGCAAAAGTGGAAATCTTTGCAAGCAAACTGCTCTCAGTTAGATTGGTTGGAATATGGAAGTCTCAGCTGCTTGCTGTCTTGGGAGCTTAATGACTGAAACAAAAACTTGAAATCACACACACACAAAAATGGGTATGGATTCTCTCTTCCCTACTCCCCTGTTTTTCAGGGTCACCCAGATCATTATCTGAGAATGCTTAAAAGCACCTGGATTATCTATTAATGCAGCTCACTTCCATAAGTCGAGCTGAGGGTTGAAATACAGCCTTTGATATTTTGCATACAAAAATGGAGGAACATTTGCTAAGAAAACACATTGACAATGGGATTCAAGGACATAGCAGTCTGTTCCTCCATCCACCCCAATACACAGAACCTTTGAATAAAAGATTTGCCTGCAGAGAATACCAAAATAAGAAGACAAGTAAAATACACAAAGTGCTTGAAAACAGAGGACTCAATGGCTGGCTTGCAGCTTTAGAGACAGAGCCAATCGATTAACTCATCAATTTGTTTGACATTTATTATTGACAGAAACAACAAACTTCTCTCCAGCTCTAGCTGCTTGAACTGGTCACTGAAGAACGGTTTCAGAGAGGGGGCAAAAAACAGAATTTTAATTAAACAGCGTAAAAACTACCACCCTCAATGTGTCAGACAGCATTAAAACACACGGGTTTAGTATCCGGATTTGAGAAGAGTGTGTGGAAAGTGAATACAGTTGGACCCCCACATCCGCTGGGGATATGTTCTGGCTTCTACCATGGTTACCGGAAACCATGGATAATCGTGAACAGGCCTTCCGGTTCTGGGGTTGTGCAACCCAGAACCGGAAGTGCTTTTCTGGCCTCCGGAAGGCCTATTTCGGCCTCCAGAGAGCATTGGGATAGGCATGTGATGCCACCGGATGCCTCCTGCCCACCTCCTATACGCCCACTTACAGTTTGGGATGGGCTCCAGTGGCGTCACACATCCTATGGTCTACGGAGGCTGAAATAGGCCTTCTGGAGGCCAAAATAGACCTTCCGGTTCTGGTTGCTTTTTCCTTAGGGCACCTGCAGGGTGTGGGGTGGGTTGATCCGGTAACCGTGTTTAACTGAAACCGTGGTTACCAAATCAGTGGATACAGGGGTCCGACTGTACATTCTGCTTTTATATATTATTTCTCTATGGTTACAAGGTAATCTGAAGGTTTCTGTTATTCAACTATTAAAGTTTCCTTCTCCCTTGACAATTTGTACCAGGTGCAAGATAAACTTAGCTATTGGGAACTACAATCCGTGCAGTTTTTCTGGCAATTGCTCAGGACCGTTGGACCCACAGGAGCAAACTGAGCTGCGTGCCAATACACCCAGCTGTTGGGAGTATGGATGCACGGTCACTGTCTCCTTCACACCTATTTCAATTCAGGTGTGGGTGTAAATCCATTACGCTTAGCAGGCTCTGTGAACCCATGGTCTTAAATACAACAGCAGCATCCCACCTACCCAGTAGCAATACCTAAGGCCTTTTCGCACCAAGGCAAAGACGCCTCGGAACGCTTCCCCCCGAACGGGTTGAGAACACTTTCCCATTCGCACAAGGGCAGGTAAGGAACGCTTTGAGAGCAGTTCCCTTACCTGCAAGTGTGAACAGGAAAGTCTTCTCAACCATTTTGGGGGGGAAGACCCTCCTTTGGGCTGCTCCCATTGGCTCCTATGGAGCCAGTGTGGGCAGCCCAAGTGCCTTCTTTCCCTGGGTTCCTACTTGCTCCCAAACCCTAGATCGGGCTCCAGGGGTGGGTAGGAACCCCAGCCAAAAGCCCCCAACCGATCCCCAGGGTCGCACATGCATGTGAATGGGGTTTACCTCCTCCTGGAGGCCCAATTCTGTGTAGAAAGGCTGAGCCGTTCTGAGCATGCTCGAGGGGGCGGCCCCTCATTGGCTGGGCACCTGCACATGCTCAGATGGGCAATAGAGGCCAGGCAGGTGCCCAGACAACGAGGGGCTGCCCCCTCGAGCATGCTCAGAACAGCCCGGCCTTTCTACACAGAATTGGGCCTGCAGGAGAAGGTAAGACCCTTCACACATGCACAGGCGACCCTGGGGATGGGTTGGGGGATTTTGGCTGGGGTTCCTGCCCACCCCCGGAGCCCGATCTGTGGTTCGGGAGAGAGCAGGAACCCAGGGAAAGAAGGCACCCGGGCTGCCCACACTGGTTCCATAGGAGCCAATGAGAGCAGCCCGGGGGAGGGGCCGAGCTGTCACAGGGAGAGAGCATGCGAATGCTTTCTCTCTGAGACAGGTCGGAACGTGCTGAGACGGTTTCAGAGCACTTTTTAGTGCTCTGAAACTCGAACGCATGAAGGGCACATTGGGACGCTTGCGGGTGGCCTGGAATGGTTCCTGCTGCCCGCAAGAGCGAATGTTGCATCCCAACGTGCCCTCCATGCGTTCGAAAACCCCTTGTGTGAAAAGGCTCCTATTCTGACCCCATTTCACATTTATTTGTTTATAATTTTTTATTTTTTATTATTCATTCATTCATTTATTCATTCATTCATTCATTCATTCAATTTGCATTTTTATCCCACCCTATACCTGAAGACCTCAAGGCAGGTTTACAGTAATAAAAACAAAATATAAAATGAACTAACACGCACACATAAAGAAGACACCTGGTGGATCTCAAGGGAAGACTATGCTACAATCGTGGGGCTACCACTGAGAAGGTCCTATCTTGGATACCTTGCTTTCTGCCCCACTAATCACAATGGACTCCAGCGACAACACTACACATCGCTCTCCTTCTTCTCTCTGACTCCCCTGTTTAAGCTTACAGCCCTGGGATTTCTTGGACACTTCTTAGTTTGCCTAAATACTACCCTTTTTTCCAGATATTTTGGACTATATCCTGGGGCCAGCTGTAGTGTCTGAACCAGCATGCAGATGGTAGGCCTTTAATCTGTGATATAATCAATAAGTAGTCCCAGCACAGAAAGAGACTATGATTCCTATCAGTTGTAGGGATATGCAAGAATATTTGAAATATTCGTTATTTGATTGGAATTGGCTGAATTCGGATATTCGAATTCAAATCAAATGTCCAGACATTCATTTTCTAAATATTCGAATGAATACAAATATTTTGAATCATTTGTACGAATAAATTGGACATTCGTATGTGTACGGATATGTATGCATTACATATGTATCTGTACACATCTTATTCGTAACTGAACACATCTGTACAGATAGGTATGGGGTGAAAACAGGGCGCATATGAGATAAAAACGGGATGCGTACAGATGTGCATCTTATCCGTATGCATCTTATTTGTAACTGTACACATCTGTACCAAAACGCATGGGATGAAAACAAGATGTGTATGGGATAAAAACGGGATGCGTACCGATGCGTATGGATACATATGAACGCTGTCGACATTCATATAATCAAATATGTATCAAATATTCGCACAAATAGATACAAATGTATTCAAATCGGTCCGAATTTGAATACATTTGCTTTTTCTCTATTCGTATGAATTTGGACATTCGAAATCGAACTGAATGTCAAAAATTGCATTCCTGCATCCCCATAATCAGTTGCAGTACAAAATCTCTGGATGAAAGAGCTGAGTCTCTCTACTGCTTGGACTATAGAAAATGTGTCTTAGCACTGACTCGCAGATGTTGCTCAGCATATATCAGGACAAGAGCAAGCCTGCAACGTGGTCATGGCAACCAAGCGAGGCTGTAAGACACACACTACCTGTTGCAGCCTTACCTGGGCAATTTCTTCCCTCCCCCACTTCTACTATCTCCTTTTCCTAGTTGCTCAGCCCTGTTTGGTAATACTTGCTGTATCACAGCAACCATCCTAGCAACCAGGAGAATTCTTGCTAGTCCGATGGGCGAATAGTTGCTAAGAGACCAGCTTTGACCTTTCTTGGCCCAAACTCAGCTACTCTCAGTACTGGCCCCCCAAAAGCCTGCATGGGTGGAAACGGTGCAAAGTCAGAGAGCTTTGGTACCCTTTAGGGTCACAGGAACGGCTTTGCATTTTTGCTGCGCAAACATAGAGGGAGGAAGATGCCAAAAAAATCTCCCAAATTTTCCAGTTCTTTTCTTTGCCACTGGGCAAGGGTCTCCAGGGGGAAAGATATAAAAAGGAAGAACCACTCAGTAACCTTCGCTGTTATCTTTTTTAACGGAAAATTTAAGTCTGCCGAGAAAAATAAACCCATTTTGTTTTCTTAGCTACATAGAATGGATGTGGCTGGCTGGGTACCTAAAACTGCACAGTCCCAATTCTAGAAAAAGGAAAGATAGCAGCTTCAAACCCATAAGAAAATTATTACAAATATTGGTCTGTATTAGGGATGATCATGAATATCCGAAACATTTGAAATTCGTACGAATTTGGGCAAAGTTGGACATTTGAATTCTAATCTAATGTTGGCACATTCGGAGCCTGACATTCAGATTCGAATCAAATGTTTTGATACATTCATTGGAAGCTTTGGTATGGATTTGTATGGGATTCATATGCATTCGTAGGGGATTTGTATGGGAACTGTATGCTATTCGTATGGGATTCATAGAGGATTGAACATTTGTACTGAATACGAATCCTACCACATTCTAGATCTATTCAAACACATACAAATTTTCTTGCATTCAATTTGATACGGGTCAAATACAAAGAAACCATTAGTATACCTTAATCTGTATTGTCCTCTGCTTCATAAATTCTATTTAATTTGGAATTGAAAAACACACACCTGATTTCTGATTTTCAGGAGTCGGAGGTTGTGGATTCCCAGGAAAAAGTCGGACACACTACAGAACAAATTGTTTATTAGCCTCCAGACATGAGAGTTTTTCATCTGACAGGGCAAGATAACTTGTTCAACTGTATGCTCAAGTATAGCCATGGATCACGTTGGATCCTTCCAATCTGCTTTCAACACTTGTGAATGAAAAAGCTGCAAGTCCTGTAATTCTTTACCGGGAATCAGTTCCACTAGATAGTGTTGATTTCCATAGATAGCTAATTGATAAAGCCACAGCGGATAATGCGTGCAGATGGCATTCACAAACACGAGAGCAAACACGGCGATTCATTCCAATAAGGAAGGCTTTTATTGTCTTCATGATGGCAGTATAGGAGCTAGCTAAATGCATAGCTGGATAAATGAGTGAATATATGAAAGTAATACATGGTTTACAATCTATACACTAAGATATTCATCTTCAGTCAGGAACATATGAATCAAACAGCACACATTGCAGCATTATAAAGGTAGTATGAACTCTTGTGAAAATGCATGAATTCACTAAGCCTGGCCCCCACATGCATATTTGGTTTCTCAGGAATGCGGAGGCCTAGCTGAGATAATCATGCTGTTCCCACAGGCAAACAGAAACTTAGTTGTGTCTATGTTACAGAAATAACACATCACCTGTTGTTTATGAGAATATCTACTAGAATGTTCCTGGTGAGCATTTCCTGTTTTTTACAATAATCCAACAGATAGAAGTAGGGATGTGCAAGAATATTTGAAACATTCAAAATTTCATCGAATTTGTTGGAATTTGGACATTTGAATTTGAATCGAATGTCTATACATTTGAATGAATGCAAATGTTTCAAATCATTGGTATGAATTATTCGAACATTTATATATGTACGGATACGTACACATTACATATGTATTCATATGCATCTTATTCGCATCCATATGCATTTGTATGGATATGTACAGGATGAAAACGGGATGCGTATGGGATAAAAACGGCATGCATATGGATACATACAGACGTGTACAGATGTGTACAGATGTGGGGAAGATGCGTTCGTGCACATACGAATGTTGTCAACATTTGTAGATGCAGATTTGAATCAAAAATTCAAATGAATAGATTCGAATTTGGTAAATTCAAATTGAATCTTGTGAAATTTGAATTTAAAAGATTCAAATCGAATTGGATTTTTGGGTATTCGATTCGATTCAAATAGAATGTCAAAAAAACATTTGTGCACATCTCTGCTGACAAACCTTCTGTTCTTCTCCCCACAACAAACACCCTGTGAGGTAGGTGGGGCTGTGAGAGCTCAGAACGAGAGCTGTGACCAGCCCAAGGTCACCCAGCTGCCTTCATGGAGGAGTGCGGAATCAAACTTGCTGAGTACAAGATATAAGCCCAGCACTCTAACCACAAGGCCAAACTGGCTCACAGGACCCGAGAGTCTCACAGATGCTGCAATCTCCACATGCTCTTGGCACTGGCTTCTCTCATGACAGTTCTGCTGCCCGTGAAAGATGCTCAACCACCTGTTTTTCAACCTGTTGCTTCATGCTGTCTCCTCTTACCATTGCTGCTATGGGTTTGCCACCTCGAGAGCTGGAGCCCCTGTTCTATGAATGGGCAAGCTAACAATCTGCCTTAAAGCAATCTTGCAAATATCTTCTCTAGCAAACTCTGCCTGGAAACCTAGCACGAATCCGTGGTACGTGTGCTCCATTTCTGGCACCAGCCAGCTTCGCATGCTCTTGTCGGCACTGCACTGTGAACAAAAGTACACCTGCTAAAAGCTACTAATTTACACTTCAGGGGAAAGTGACAGGGATTTTTTAGACTAGGTTGGCAGGATAATTATTCCTCCTAACCTCCCCCCAACCCAAGCTGCGGATTCCAGAGGGAAAGAAATAGGGGGAATATGTCTAGCTCAGCACTACCACCATCTGGCCTTCTGGGGAAACTGAATAATCTCTGTTGAGGAGCTAGGATTAACGAATTGATAACTTGAACAGCACGGCATGATGTTTATTTTGTGCTTCTTGGCACAATAGTGGGCAAGGAATGACAGCTTGGAGAATCAAGACTGAAGACAAGCATTTCAGGCCAGACCATCATCTTGTCCCTATTAAATGTGAAGTTGTTTTTATTTTAAGCAGCAGTTAAAGGGGTTTTTCCACTACTACTAAGTACCCATTAAGCACCCATTAAGGACTCAGGCTCGGAGCAGGAAGACCCCACTTTCCACTGCAGACCCCATTAGAACCTGATTTGTTCACACCTGTACTAGGGAAATTCAGGACCTATAATCTGGATTTCCTGTGACTCCATTAAAGGGGTCTACAACCCCATCTTCAGGCATCAAATCAGGATTAGATGCACCACCACTGCCCAAAACATGGTGTGATCGACATCTCCCACTTGGGTACCGACAGATGCTCCACATGGGTGCTCTGGTGTTCCCACTGCGAGTTCATCTGGCACCCATTGCTGTTAGGTACCACCCTGCCTCTGGAAATGTACCGGGTACTTCCTTAGATCCGGATCTTCTCAATCCAGATTAGCTGAAGGACTCATTTCTTAGATGTGGATCATCTTAGATCCAGATTAAGGGAGGTAAGTGGGGAAAAAACCCAAAAGCCATCATTACCAAATCCATGCCACAAATTCAGTCCATTGCTTTTGCTCCACATGTGCTTTCTCCAAAGTGGATATGGTTTTTCTCCACCATCATATTACGCCCAGGAAGATCGGAAAGAACAATTGCTTTGCAGAAAGAACCAACCCTTAGGTTCTGCAGCTAACAGCCATGACTAATTCTCATCAGTCCAATGAATGGATGGTATTTCTTCCTAAGAGCAGCACAGGTTAATTCCCCTCACTGTCCCTTAATCCTCACAACCTTGTGAGGAAAGTTCAGGCCAACAGAAAGGATGGGCCTGAGCCAAAGCTGTTGAACTTCACAGATGGATAGAAAGCTGGACCAGGATTACCTTGGTTTATAGCTAAAATAACCCTGAGGGATGTGGACAAATATTCATAACATTTGATGTTCGCACGAATTTGGATATTCATATACAAATTGAATGTAGCAACATTCGTATATTGACATTCGTATTCGTACAAACGTTTTGGAATATTCATATGAATGCTTTAGGACATTTGTGAACCAGGGAGGTGGGAAAGTGGCTGCACCAGTCACATCTGCAACAGATCCAGAGTGCATTCAACATGGATTGAGAGTGGATTCAAAGCGGATTCATGGCAGATTTGATGCTTTCAGAGCGGATATTATGGGATAAATACAGGGTATGTATGTCTTTGTATCGGATGTTCATACGAATACATTCGTATCGAATAGAATGCTACCACATTCAAAGTGAACAAATACCAATTTTCTAACAGAAATCGAATGCAAAAAAACCCCTTTCATGTACATCCCTAAAAGGAACACCTCCTCCCCTAAAGACTTGCCTGGGTCATGAGATTTGCCAGGGGAGGCCCTCTTGACAGTGCCCCTCCCTATAGTAGTTAAAGGGATGGAGATGCAGGGGAGAGCCTTCTCAGTCATGGCCCCCTGACTGTGGAATAGCCTCCCCGCTGAGATGCATTAGGTACCCTTGTGGTATGTAGTCAGATGATTGGTGAAGACAGAGTGAACAGCATCCCCTCTCTGTACAGACATGGATATTGTTTTAGCTAATTCATTTTATGTTTTGTAATGATTTTTTGGTGACCATCCTCAGACCTTTGGATGTAGGGCAGAATAGAAATATAAATAATAATAAATACTGGTCTCCCCAGCTGTAATGTCCTTGGTTAAAGCCACCTATGTTCATTAGAACGTAAGAGGAACCTTACTGGATTAGGCCACAGGCCATCTAGTTCAGGATCCTCTCTCACACAGTGGCCCATCAATTGCTCCTGGGCATCTCAAACAGAAGGCAAAAGATACTCAAGTGGTCCAAAACAGTTTTGTTTAATTTGTTTTATTTAAAGGTTCATTGCACAAAAAGGGGGGAAAATCACTTGCAAGTGGTGCAGAAAAGCATCCAAGTTTTTTGAAAAAAATTAAAATTAACTGAATTCAGAGTCACAGTAACCCGTAAAAAGGGGTTCAGCCCGGATTCCTCGTCTGCAACAGAAAATAAATGGGGGAAAATCAGTAGGAATTATTTATTTATTTACATTTCTATCCCGCCCCATACCCGAAGGTCTCTGGGCGGGTAACAACATATTAAAATAGAATATACATTAAAAGACATTAACAATTCACACAAGTGTAAAACAATATACAATATGTTTAAAATGACAGGCTTAATGTTAACCCTTATTGGGTGGTAGTGATGAAATCACACACTTTGTGAATACTGGAATTGTTTTGCATTTGACTGGTTTTTACTCCCTGCAGCTACCCTGTTTCTCTGAAAGTAAAGCCTACACCAAAAATAAGCCCTAGCATGATTTTTCAGGATTTTTGAAGATGCTCAAAATATAAGCCCTACTCCAAAATTAAGCCCTAGTTACAGTTCATACTACGGTGGATAAATGTAGATTGTTATTCATGGAAAAATAAGACATCCCCTGAAAATAAGCCCTAATGCTTCTTTTGGAGCAAAAATTAATATAAGGTCCTGTCTTAATTTCGGGAAAACATGGTAGATTGTGTGTGGCCTTGCCCAGATGTCCGAATGCTGTTTGAGAGGGGCAATTTCCTTGCAATGCAGTGGCACACCTGTTATTTCAATAATTACAATTTTGCACATCTTTATGTTTTATAATCGAGAGATGTGCACAAATGAAAAATTCACAACTGAAATAAATGTCTGGAAATTAGTTCTGTCATCAAATCATTTGTTCAAACTTTCACATTTCCCGGGTGTTTTTTCCAGTAAAATACTGAGAAAATGCAAAAATTTAATCAATTTTTTTCTATTTGAGAGCCAGGAATGTCATTCACTTTTTTTTTTTAAGTCCAGATGTTCCAATTTCTGTACTTTTGTTTTGATGCAAAAATCTGCAAATTTGAAAATTCAATCAGATTTTCAAATTTGAATTTGTTTGAGCATATCCCTCTTCTAATCAGCTGTAGTTCAGTTATACATGACCTATCCCTTTACATTTCCTCTCTGGCACAACCACCACCACAGTCAGTTTTCCAATAAATTTTCAGAGCAGATGCTGAAAATAAAAGTGCAGTCAGAAAGGTACCACAAGGGAATACTACCTGAGCAGGGTACAACGGAAATCTGCCAGCCTCTGGTATGCATTATGCAGGTTTCTGACAGTATGGTTGCTCCACAATCTCTCTGCTACAGCCCCACCTCTCGGCCTAAAACAAATGTAGAACATATATTCATGGAAAAACTGCATCCTTTTCTACCTGTGACTGGATATATAACAAACCCCCTTTTTCCACGCACAGCCAAACATCCGGATCTTCAAGATTCAGATCTTTGAGATGGGGTCCTCCTGGAGATCTGGATCTTGAAGATGCCTGAAGACTCCAATGTGGACACTGCTAATCTGGTCCACACAAAATCCAGATTTAAGGGCTTGAAGGACCCATTAAATCTGGATTTCCCTGCCCTCGTGGGGACAAGCTCTTGCAGATAGGGCCATTAATGGGGTCCAGGTGGGGACAGGGCCTTCCCGATTGGTACCAATCTAGTTACTAATGGGGTCTTAGAAGGGTTCTAAGCCCTAGTGGGGAAAGGCCCAAAGAGCAACAGAGGAACCTAGCAAAGATATTTCACCTATGCTACATCTACCAACCAAACTCTGTCCCTTTGTTGCTGATTCTTGTCACTCCAGTTACTACAAATTCACACTGAGCAAGTCCGGAAGTATACAAGGAAATAGCTCTCGCAGGATAAAATGTCACTCAATCCATCTTACTAAAAGTCTTACCAAAGTCTTGGGGTCAAGTTGGTCACGTCTACATACTCGCCCCACATACAAGCTTCTCCACCTATCACCAGGTTTTTCTGTTCTGGACTCCCTGTAACAAAGAGTCAAAGATTTATGGTTAACTAATTACTTCTTGCATAGCTTCCTGGTTCCTGCAGAAACTCTAAAGACAGGACAAAGACTCGATGTAGGAATAATTTATTGTCTCATTTTGAGTTGCTAATAACACATGATCATGAGTTAGGGTGATCAGGGAACATCACTGGGGACACAGTTTAAACTGCAATTCCTGTAAACTCCAACCACACAAAAAAACAAAATGAACAGCAGTTCGCCAGTACACGGAGGGCCATATTTCGAGCACTCTTGTCCTCTGTAAAACCATAAAACAATGAATAAAATGTGCATAAAACAATATGAATAAAATGGCATAACATTTATTGCTTTACAGAAGGCTGTACTACGTAATAAAGCAAATAACAAAGAAATCAGAAAGAGTACCAGTAGGGATGCGCAAAATTCAATTCACATTCACAAATTCAACCAATTAATTCATATCCACAGATATTCACATTCACGTATCAGAAACGTCAATCAAAATGAACCAGTCTTCCGCTTGCTAAAAGAATCAAATCTATCAAACGTTTATATTTTGCTTTGGTTTTGGTCATTAAAAGGGTTTTTTTTTTTCAATTGAAAAAAAAGGAATTTGTCTTTACAGAAATAGTTCAAAATCGAACGCAAAAACGTTTTTTCAATTCAACGATTCAATGACAAAACCTATTTTATTTTCCTGCATACCCATAAGTATAAACTAGTGGGAGAACCATGACTCTGGAAGAAAAGGAAATCCTTAATCTGTCTCCAAAGTCATAAAAACCAGTGTCACATAAGCTTACAAAGGTAGATAAAATCCAGAGATTGGGGACTGGTAAAAATATACATTTTTTAAAAAATCTAGAAAATAAGATTCCGAAGAAGAAGGAGGAGGAGGAGGAGGAGGAGGAGGAGGAGTTTGGTTTTTCTACCCTGCTTTTCTCACCCATTTAAGGGGACTCAAAGCTGCAGCTCTAACCCTAACACCAAACCCAAGGATTTTAGGAGGGTCAGGGAATCCAGTGCCCAAGACGTACCTTCAAATGCCAAAGGTTCCACTTGATACGCTGCCATCCAATCTTGTCCATAAGAGATATGATTTAGATACCAGGGAGCAGAAAGCAAAGTGCGGTAACCTGCCTTTGTGACCTGGGACATCTTTTCTTTGTATTTCCCAGCTTCTTCCTTCCAAACATGTATTATGGTATCAGGCTTCACCTGGCCAAACAGACAATTCATTAAAGCTTTGGAAAGGTCCTGCCTCCGAGACAAGAGTTTGTAGGCATTTACTGCTTACCTGTTGTGGATGCCTAATATGCATTTAGGCCAGAGGCCTATTCATACTTAGGCCGGTAGTGAAGAAGTAGTGAACATCTGGTGAACAGCATACGTGTGTCAACTAGGCTGCTACAGCCTCCAAGCGTGCCTGCCCTCACCAGAAGTTCACTAATAGTTGATTAGGTGTGGAACACGATTTTGTGCTCCACACCTTTACCAGCGTTTACCTAAAGGTTACGTGAAGTATCCAGTGGCATGACCATTCGCTCTGCATCCTATTCCCCGCATCTGGTGGGTGGAAAATGCGGCGTCTGCGCAGGCATGGTGGCGGCCGTGATCTATCGCTCACCCATGCCATGATTGGACCTCCAATTCCCAGGAGTGGGGATCGATTGTAGAATTGCAAGTGGTGTGTTCAATCACAGGTTAGCCTGTGTGCAAACACGCCCCTCTCACAATGGCATCTGAGCAGCCAACTGCAACAGTGAGGAGGTGGAACTTCCGGCTTCAGACATGGCGATGCGGGCTGGTAAATGGGAGGACCATCCGCATTTCTGGCCAGTAATAGCTTTGGGGGAGCTTACCTCCTAGCAAATGTGCATGGTCCACCTTCACCAGAAATTTACCAGCCTAATCATCTAAGCGCAAAAAAGGCCTCATGTATGTGTTTCTATAGGATCCGTATGCAGTATCTGTAGGCATTTGTATCAGATATTCAAACAAATTCATACAAATACATTTGTATCATGGAGTCCTACCATATTCAAAGGAGAGCTATTCGAACAAATACATATTTTCTTACATTCAATTCAACACTAATCGAATGCAAAAAAAACATTCATGCACATCTCTAGCAAGAAGCAATTTTGAATTTTCAGGGTAGGGGATAAGGGGAGCACATAGTGTGAATGGAGGAGGCAGGTGGAAACCCCCTAGAGATGGCCTCACCTTTACTCCATTATCAAAAACTTCTTGCCACACAACATAACCCTTGCCACAGGAAGAGACAATATCCAGCAGCCTGTAGTAAAGAGAAGAGTTACTGAACAACAGCTGGTTTTCTTATCACTCCCAAGTATTCCTGCTCCAGGGCAAAGTCCTGAAAACACTTTATGGTTTTATTTACACCAATCACCCACTGTGACGTTCAGCCGGGGCAAATGACTCCCAGTCCCTTCCTAAGAACTAGTTATGCCCTCGATTGATACCAGCTACAACGCCCACATCCCCTCCGCTCAGCTTCTCTTGCTGATCAAGCTGCCAACCCCTTCATGGGGCCGCCGGCTGCAGCTTTCCCCAGCTTCGATTACATTTTCAAAGAAACAGTTAGCGAGGCTGTCACTTTCCCTTGGCTGATATTGCCACAGACTTTCCGTGAATCGTCTTCCCAGTCATCTCCGCTCCTTAACCTCCTTACAAGCTTTTAAATCCCAATTAAAAACTTGCCTTTTTTTCTACGGCCCTCGGCCCTTGTTGCTGAAGTTCCTTTTTCACTTGTTTTAATTCCTAATGTGTCTCCTGTAATATCATGTATTATTTTAACCCTGTTATTTTGCTATTTTTAATTTTGCTTATTTGTCATTTTTGCTCTATTTTCTTTTAAAATTTTTCCAGTTTGTACAGTACACTGCTATGTACATTGATAGCGCTTGATAAATACACTTTAATCATCATCATCATCATCATCATCATCATCATCCCCCTGATGGGTGTGGCCTTGTCGTGGCGGTGGGGCTTGAGTGCTCCAATGAAGCTGAGAGCTGGGCCGGCGGTAGTGCAAACTACTGGCAGGTTCAACCATGCCGGAGTGGTCGAAGCAGAGGAGCCAGACTAAGTGCACCCAACCCATTTATCACAATGGAGACACAAACAAAAAAGAAGTCTATACTGGCTCGGTCGTCGCCCAGGATAAAAAGGACCGCGGTGGTTGCTGAGGAACCTGGGCAATCGTCGACAAATGGGCTACAGGAACAAAATCCACAAACAAGGAAGCGGCAGAAATTCTCAAGGTCAGAGAATCGTGTAGTCATGAAGTGTTACTACAAAGCAGAACCTGGAAAACGAGGCTATCAAAAACGGATGCACCAGCTATGGAAACAAGAATACCCAGATTCGAAGATAACAGAACTGCGGCTAGCTGATCAGAGAAGATTCATAAGCGGGACTAAAGTGTTCAGTGAAGCTGAACTCGAAGAAATACGAAAAACTAATGAAACTGAAGCACCACAGCCTATTGTGGCAGCAACAGAAGCTCCAACAAGACCAGGAGTCACTGATCAACTAGAACCTGATGAAAATCTGGAAATTCTGCAAGAAGAGGAAGAACAGCAGCATGAAGTCATGGATGAAACACCTGGCACATTGTCTCAAAGACAGCAGGAACTGAAGGACAGAATAATGGCTCATACAGCATCAAGTACAGAGCGAAAGCGACTGCCAACCCTAAAAACTATAGGCAGAAAACGACTTGTCCCACTGATGAATGACATCAACTCTGCCCTTGTAACTGTTCAGGTAGCAACAATCGAAGAACTGAACCAGCTCGCCTACAGTACAGCTGTGATAGTAACAGAAGAACTAGGGTTACTGCAACCAAAACCAACTAGAAAATCAACTGGAAAGCCAAAGTGGAAAGTTCGACTGGAACTGAAAATAAAAAGCCTGCGATTAGATGCCAGCAACCTAAAAAACATGAAGGAGAAGAAACTGAACAACAAGAAGACTAAAGAACATCTGATCAAAAAATACTGGCTGAATACAAGGAAAATTGATGAAGCTTTGGAAATTGTGAAACAGCAGATAACAGCTACAGCCAGGAAAATCGAAAGATATGAAGCAAGAATCATCCAGTACAGGCAGAACCAAATGTTCCAGTCTAATCAGAGGCAGTTCTACCAGAGCCTGTATGAGCAAGTAGACAAGAAAATGGAAAAGCCAGAGAAAGAAGCAACAACCAACTTCTGGAAAGATCTCTGGGAGGCTGAAAAAGAATACAACAAAAGTGCTGAGTGGATAAAGGATTTTGAGAAGAAATTCTCCAAGAACAAAATGCAGCAGCTGGAAATAACACCCGAAATGGTCACGAAAAGAGTGAAGAAAGTGTGAAGAACTGGACATCCCCTGGCACTGATCAGTTGCATGGCTTCTGGCTCAAATACCTGACCAGCCTGCATGCAAAAATGGCCGAACTGTTCAATGAAATGCTGCAAACAGGAAACATCAGTGAATGGCTAATAACTGGCAAAACATACTTAATACAGAAAGATGCAGCAAAGGGAGCCACACCAGGAAACTATAGGCCGATAACTTGTCTACCTACTATGCTCAAGCTGCTGACAGGCATAATAGCAGACAGGATTCAAGACTACCTTGAAGACAACAACATCATTCCAGTAGAGCAAAAAGGAAACAAATGGAGAAGCAGGGGCACAAAAGACCAGCTACTGATTGACAAAATGATTCTGGAGAACTGCAAAAGCCGAAAAACAAACCTGCATATGACTTGGATCGACTATAAAAAAGCTTTTGATTCACTGCCACATGGTTGGATCACAAAGTGCCTGGAAACCATCGGGATCAGTCAGAACATCACCAAATTTATAGAAAGTGCGATGAAACACTGGAAGACTGAGCTTTTTGTCGGAAATGAAAGCTACAGACTGATCAACATCAAAAGGGGCATCTTCCAGGGGGATTCATTGTCCCCACTCCTTTTCATCATCGCTATGATCCCACTGTCACTCATCCTAAAGAAAACAAACCTGGGCTATCAAACTGCCAGGAATTCACAGAAAATTTCACATCTACTGTACATGGATGACTTAAAGCTTTATGGAAAATCTGAAATCGAGATCCAGTCACTGACCAACACAGTGCGGATATTCAGCAGTGACATCAGTATGGAGTTTGGCCTGGACAAATGCACCACAGTGGCACTGAAGAAGGGGAAGATTACTGAAAGTAAAGGCATTGAAATGCCAAATGGTCAAGCCATCAGGTCCCACCAGTCAGAAGCCTACAAATACCTTGGCATCTTGCAACTGGATAACATTAAGCATGGCCATGTGAAATCTGTGGTCAGTAAAGAATATATCCAAAGGACTAGAAAAATCTTGAAAAGTAAACTGATTGGCGGTAACACCATTAAGGCCATAAACACCTGGGCCATACCAGTCATTAGATACACTGCGGGAATTGTGAACTGGACTCAGCTTGAATTGAACAACTTAGACAGAAAAACCAGAAAACTGATGACGATCCACCATGCACTACATCCTCGGAGTGATGTCGACAGGCTGTACTTGCCCAGGAAAGCAGGTGGTAGAGGACTTTTGCAAGTGAAGCAAACAGTGGAAGAAGAGAAGCATGCATTAGCAGATTACATGGCAGAAAGCAAAGAATCAGCTTTGATTGAAGTCAACAACCAGAAGCTTCTCAAGATGCAGCAAACCAAGAACCAGTACCGGAAAACTGCCGAACGGACAGCTGGCACAATAAAGCACTGCATGGACAGTTCCTGGAGAAGATCGAAGGCAAAGTGGACATGGAAAAGACCTGGGCTTGGCTTACGAATGGAACACTGAAAAAGGAAACAGAAGGACTGATTCTTGCTGCACAAGAACAAGCAATAAGAACAAATGCCATCAAAGCCAGAATTGAAAAATCAGGAGAAGATCCAAAGTGCCGACTCTGCAAAGAAGTGGATGAAACAATCGACCATATACTCAGCTGCTGCAAGAAGATCGCACAAACTGATTACAAGCAGAGACACAATGCTTTAGCACAAATGATCCACTGGAACTTGTGCCAAAAGTATCATCTGCCAGTGGCAAAGAACTGGTGGGATCACAAGCCAGAAAAAGTGGTTGAAAACGAACAGGCAAAACTACTTTGGGACTTCAGGCTTCAGACTGACAGAAAACTGGAGCATAACACCCCTGACATTACAATTGTTGAGAAAGAGAAGGTGTGGATCATCGACGTTGCTATTCCGGGTGACAGCAGAATTGAGGAAAAACAGATGGAGAAACTAACCAGATACGAAGATCTGAGAACTGAACTACAGCGACTCTGGCGAAAACCAGTGAAAGTGGTCCCAGTCATCCTCGGCACACTGGGCGCAGTGCCAAAAGATCTCAGTGGGCACCTAAAAACCATTGGCATTGACAAAATATCCATCTGCCAACTTCAAAAAGTCACTTTACTGGGGTCTGCTCGCATAATTCGCCAATACATCACACAGTCCTAGGTGCTTGGGAAGTGCCCGACTGGTGATATAATACGAAATCCAGCATAGTCATCTCGTTTGCTGTGTGTAACTGCTGTTTTACATCATCACAATAATAATAATAATAATAATAATAATAATAATAATAATAATAATAATAATAATAATAATAATAATAATAATAATAATAATAATAATAATAATAATAATAATAGAGCAGTTCACTTCGTTTCAACAATAACGTTTCTTTATTAGATTATAACACTTTGCTTCGGACAATTTCTGTTGGAGTACGATACAGCCTTCCTAAACTATTAACCAATACTCAGGACTCCATCTATCTTTCTTATAGGGCTAACGGAACCCACCTTTAAAATCCAATCCACACACCCCTCTGAGTTGAGTTCAGATTAAAAAGCCCTGACTTTCCTCAGTCCTGTCCTTTTATCTCTCTCCCCCAGGAATTTCTGCTCCCTCACTGGCTGATTCCTTGGGCTGTTTTCTCCCTCCCCACTGGATTGGACAGGCTACACCTCCGTCCACCCTAACAGCTTTCCCTTACTGGAAGCTGCCAACTGCCTAATCTGCTAACTTGTCCCAGGGTTATCACACCCATCTATACCTGAAGGATAGCTTTACAGTAGGGTTGCTTAAGGTGTGTCCATCCGAGTGCTGATGAACTACAACTCCCATAATTCTTAGCATAATCAGCCATGTTGGCCTCCATGACAGTCATGGGGCAGTCTCAGTACATTATGGACCCAACACATGCAGCGGGACTTACCCTTGACCTGGTTTTTGCTACAGAGCATGAGGATGAGTTGGTAGATGGACTTGCTACACGCCCATTGTCATGGACGGATCATCTTCTGGTAAAGTTTTGGCTTATGGTGTCTGCTCCTTGCCACAGGGGTGAAGGACCTATTAAGATTGTCCACCCTCAGAGGCTTATGGAATCCTGATGGGTTTGGGGGAATTTCCAGTTGACATGGCTGGTGCTCCTATCAATGTCTTGCTATGGAATTATGAGGTGAGACGAGCTATTGACATGATAACTCCCAAGTGCAATTGGCATCCCTGCCGAGTTCACATGGCACCCTGGTTTACCAGAGAGCTGTGTGTAATGAAGCAGAAAGGCCAACATCTAAGCGCAAATGGAGAAATCCCAATGCGAATCTGACTGAACACTGATGAGAGCACATTATCGAGCCTACCATGTGGTGGTGGTGGAGAAGAAGGCATATTTCTCCACTTCCATCACACCAGCAGAGTTGTTCCAGGTGGTTAAAAGGCTGCTGTCACCAGGTTCTAAGGATATGCCCATGCCACCTTCAGAAACGTGATATTTGTTTCTTAAATAAATAAGCAAACCGTGAGCATGTTCTATTACCTCTGGATGTAAAATGACTCCAGCTTAGAATAGTCTTGGCCAAATCCCATCTTCTGCATGAATGCCTGGATGTCTGGATTAGATTTCCTGTGCAAGAAAGGGGAAGGGGGAAAAAATCAGTGCTGAAGAGATAAGCAAAATTGGAGATTTGTTTAGGATGGCATTCTCCAATAATATGGCCTCCATTGGTTCTGCTATCCCTAGGGCTGATGGTGGTCGACTTATGGAAGAGTAGCCACAAGGCAGGATGGGAATTGTAGTAGAACACCATTTGGAAAGATGCATGTTGCCACCCAGTGTTTGTTGGAAAAATGTGACCAGAAAGATTTCTCCATTCAGGCAATTAATCAAAGCACAGGCAGTATCCTTTGTTGGTATGTCAGAAGCTGTCCAACAAGCAAACTTCCTCCCTTCCTCCTCCTCCCATTAAAATCCCGCCTGAAGAACAGGACCAACCAGCACGTGAAGTCAACTTCATCTCCTCCCAGATGGATGTAGAAGTCTGGGAACACGGTGGAAACATCAGCAAAAAACGTGGCCATGAACTTGTAAGTTCCATTGAGAATTGGGTTGACTGGTCCGTAAGTTCCAGAAGGCTTTGTCCCCGCATAGCAAGGAGTCAGCAAGCCTGGAGCCCCTGAAATGAAAATGAAAAGAAAGGCAAGTTACTTATTTATTATTTATTTATTATTTGTATTGTCAGGTAGTGTAGCGGATTTTGACTGGAGTCAGATCACTTGTCAATCTCAGAGAAGAGCTGGACAGTCATTCAGGCAAATAAATCCAGAGACAAAGTACTTCTTTCCTCAGTGGAAGGTTCAGCAGCTTTATTTCAGAATCCTTTCTGATAAACTTTTCTTGAAACAGCAGAAACTAAAGACAAAAAACTTCTACAACACAGAGCTATTTTTATAGCCCACAAACTGCAAGTCATGAGGTTTCAGAATGATGTCTTCTAATCACTGCTATAGCATGAGACTGAATCACAGGAGTCTGAGTCATGAGTTGCTGACTCATTGTGACTCTTCAGTTCCTGACTAACAATTCAAACTGTTTGACATGTATTTCTATCCCACCCTATACCTAACGGTCTCTGGGCAGGTAACAACATTTAAAATCAACATATTAAAGCAATAACAGTATATATTAAAACAACAGTGTCTGCAAATGGGAAGGGAAATTGTATCCCCGTTTAACCAATGGCCAGGGCAAAGAGGTGCGTCTTCACTGCCTTCCTAAATTTATATAGTGAAGGTGATAGACATGCCTCAAGGGGGAGACTATTCTCAACCATCACTGAGAAGGCCTTCTCCAGGGTGCCCACCCTTTTTGCTGCTGAGGGTGGTGGGACAACGAGGAGGGCCTCCCCTCCAGATCTTAAGGCACGGGAAGGTTGATATGGGAGTCGACGTTCCTTCAGCTATCTGGGGCCCAAGTCATTTAGGGCCTTATAAGTTAACACCTTGAATTGGACTCGGTAGTGAATTGACAGCCAATGCAACTCTTTTAAGACCAGCGTGATGTGCATCTGGCTAGCTGTCCCGGTCAGCAACCTAGCAGCTGCATGCTGCACTGGCTGCAGCTTCCAAACTGTCTTCAAGGCAGCCCCCTATAAAGCCGATTACGATAGTCCAATCTAGAGGTTACCAGAGCATGGATCACTGTGGCCAAAGTCATCTCTGTCCAAAAAAGGCTTCAACTGGTGCACCACTGTTATGGAGTTCAGGTGGCAGATTTCCTCAAGCATGTGAAATGGGGTGGGGCAGCACAACTACAGGTGTATTCCCTGTTCATAAAGAAGAAGGAGGAGGAAGAGGAGGAGAGTTGGCTTTTCTACCCCACTTTTCTCACCCATTTAATGGGACTCGAAGTGGCTGACACAAAAGAACACCCTATGAGGTGGGTGGGGCTGTGAGAGTGTCTTATGAACTAAAGAATTACTTGAAGGAGGTCCCTTCCTCTAATATTTTATTTTCACAGTTCCCAAGGCAAATAATTACATTCTCTAATCCCCTAACAGCGTCCCTTATAACGATTTGGAAGTACTGGTGGGAAAAATAATTTTCTTGCCCCTCCCCTGTTAACCTTATTAAATACTTTATTCTGCTTTTCCTAGAAATAAATGGGAAACTTTTTTTTAAATGAGGGATTTTATAGAATAAAATATTTTTTTCTTTTAAAGAGGGAGTTTCAATCCCTGAAATAGAGATAGAGTCCTTGCTGTTACCTAGAACTAAATGTTGGTTATTTACACTTAAGTGAAAACACATATTGGACTCTGATGAGATTTTTGACATCTTTAAATCAACCCCAATTTCCTTTTGAGGAGTAGTTTTAGTCTATCTGCTGGGTCTAAAGGTTTAGTCTCTATTATATACAGGATGTTAATTCCTTTCATTTGCACCAACAACACTGTCATGTTAAGGTCTCTCAGTCTGAATAGGCTACTATTCTATCAAAAATAACCATTCTATTTACAAATCTGCAAACTCTAAATAACTATTTCTAACATTATATATTGTTGGCATGTATATGCATATATATGTATAAACATTAAAGTTTGTTGTACTTTATTTGTTACCTGTTTTGTACCTTTATCCTTTATCTGTTTATTGTTGATTGTTATGTTTTTCTTTTTCTTAACTAATAAAATAAAAATCTGTCAAAAAAACCCTACTCCAATTTCTGGGACCAACACAGGTTAGGAAAAGTGCTTGCTGGGCCAAAGGAGCATGTTGAGACTTGATGGCATCATTGTTGAAGGCAACACAGTTGTGTCCCACCATTGCTCCAGGGGATGCAGACCTCATACAGGTGTATCCAGGCAAGGTATTTTGCCTCCATTTAGGGGCCTAATAAAGGAGAGCTAGCACTCCTAAACTCGGAGATCCATTGCACACCTTTAGAATTCATGAGAGCTCCTGAAACCTTTGGACACATCCACCTGGTCTGCACAGGACAGCCCTTACCTGCACCCCAGGAACGAGTGTGACCAGGAGTGTCAAATTCAGAAATCACCCTGATTCCACGCAGCCGGGCATACTCAATCACCAGCTTCACATCACTGGCAGTATAGACATGAGTGACAGGGTTGTAGGCCCCCTAAGAATGGTAGAAAGGGACAGGGTCAGGCTCCTTCATCTGCCTACGGAAGGAGAAGCCTCCACATAGGATGCCTACAAGAAGATCTATGCATTCTAGAGATGCACATGATTTTATTTTATTTTTGCATTTGATTCGAAAGGAATTGAATGTTTGAAAATCCATATTCGTACGAATAGATCAAATGTGGTAAAATTCTATTTGATACAAATTAATTTGTATGTATATATACGAACATTTGATATGTATCTGATACAAATGAATACACATCTGATTCAAATGAATATGTATCTGATACAAACAAATACATATCTATATGAATAAATACATTTCCAATATGCATCCGTAACATATCCATGCTCTAAAAATGCCAAATCTGACTTGAATCCACTTTTAATATGATGGATCCACTGCGGATGGGACTGGCACTCCATTTTTCCACACCCCAATCTAACTAATGTCCAAACTATCTGTACGAATTTTCAGAAACATTCATATTAATTTGAATGTTATTCGAATATCGTAACATTCAATTTGAGTTTGAATGTTTGAATTTGGCCGAATTTGATCCAGTTTCTAATATTTCGAATATTCGTGCACATCCTTAATGCATTCTAACCTGAGTTTCTTTGAAAAGGCAAGATTATGTACGTAAGATGTAAATTACAGATAATCAAAAAGGAGCTTATGGGAGAAATATTGCCTTATAAAGACCCAAAGCCTTTAAAAAATCTTGGCTATACCCAGGACTGACTGGGAGATTTCAAAGACGTCTAGTACATACCTTCTGGCTCAGATCTGGGAATGCCCTGCTCTCATATGGGAATGATGGGTCATCTACAATATGCCAATGGAAAACATTCAATTTGTTGTAGGCCATAGCATCCTAGGAGATTCAGGAGAAGCAGAAAAATCATTCTCACATGTGCCCAGCTTAAAAACCCCTAACCCCCATATCTCCAGGTACAGGTGTAAAAAGATCCCTGCCAGAAACTCAGGATAGCTACCTCCAGCCAAAGATACAGGAAATATTGAACCAAGCCAGTCCTTGCCCAACCTGGTGCCATCCAGACATACAGGATTACAACCTGCATCAGCTAGGGGTGTGCATAAATGGGTTTTTTTGCATTCGAATTTGAATCAAATTGAATGTCAAAACATTCAATTTGATTCTAATGTTTAAAATCTGAATGTCAAAAAATCTAATTCAAATCCACAACATTCGAATCTATTCATTTAAATGTTAGATTTGTATTTACAGATACAAATGTCAACATTCATATCTGTTATACATATCTGTGTGCATTCCGTATGCATCCCATTTTATCCCGTATGCATCCCGTTTACATCCCGTATTATAAGCGCAAATATGTATAATATTTATACAGATATGTATGTAATACATACGTATCTGCAAATTCGAATCATTCAAATGAATGTTTCAGAACATCCGAAATCTGTTCAAATGTCTAAATTCGAATGTTATTAAATCCGATTTGAATTCGAATGTCAACATTTGTCAGATTCGAATTGGATTTTTGAATTTTCAAATATTTGTGCACATCCCTAGTCAAAATACCTTTTCTGGTGTGCACCTGCTCTCTGCTTACACAGGCGGATGGCTACCCACCCACTCACAAGCTGAAGATTAACAGTGACAGCAGCAAGAAGGTGTGACCAAACCGTTCCAGGCCAAAAACAGCTTGGATACAGCTGCCTTCCTGATGTGGATTAAAATGGTAAGGTGTAACCACGGCCCCAAGTGAACATTCAATCGACGGGCATGTGGGCCAAATGCATTGGGGGTTGTACTGTGGGTCAACTGCATCATGGTTTGGGTGGTCCTCACAGTGGTAGTAGTAGTTCACATCCACTGATGTGGAACAGGGTTTCGGAATCTGCACTGCATTGCACTTGAGTGTGCATTTGCTGTTCGAAAGCCCATTCGATTCAGATGTCTCTGCCTGCAGTTGATCCAGATCTAGCTAATCTGGATCAAGTGAGGTAAGTGTGGAAAGGAACCATAGTGCCAAGGCTGATTTACATACCAGTGTCTCCAAAATAGCTCTCAAAGGCAGATAATGGCGAGATGTGTCAAGCAGGAGACCTCGGTGAGGAAAGCGGGGGAAGTCGATGACATCTGTCTTGTTTATGCAGTACTGTGAAAAGGAGGAGAGAATTCGGAAGCGACCCCTATATTCTCTGCCTGCTTCCCTAAGAGCCAGGAGGGGTTAATTTGTGGACCTCCTATCAGCCTCAGCCTGCATGCCCAATAGCAAAGCATGATGGAAGATGCAGTCCAGCAGCATTTAGGAGGCCACAAGTTAACTGCATGTTACCCCAAAATGCCAGTCAGTCTGAAATGAAACACAACAGTCCTGCTCACATATAGTATTTCTGAAGAACAAACATGTCCCATTTGAAACAAAAAGCAGCAATTGGAAGTAAACACAAGTAGAATGGGGCCATTTCCGCAAAGGCCCTGAAGACCCCATTAGGAATGGAATCACCACCTGCTTTCTGAACTGAAGACCCTATGAGGAACACATGAGGCATGCATCTTCTGCACGAGCACCTCCGGATTCCATTCCTAATGAGATCTTCAGGTCCTTAGATCTGGATTACCAGGTAATCCCTTTAATGAAGCCTTCAACCTGGTCTTCCTCCACAAAGACCAGATTGCAGAGCACACTTCCGCATGCCTTCCGGGTGGATGGGGTCCATGGGCGAGCCTAGCGGAAGTGATCCCTGAGTGACACATATGGGGGCCAATTGCACTGTGCCACCAGGGCGGAACTTCCTCCTTGGGCCCCAAGAAGCATGCCATTACTATCGGGGGTTAAACATCACATGCAGATGCACGGGGTCTCCGTGGTGATCCGGAACTCCATGGAGCCGATTTGGCAAGGACCGGATCCCGAAGTTACAGATCACCTTAATCTGGATTTAAGAAGGTAAGTGCAGAAATGGACTGGAAATGATTTCAGTTTCAATATGGAGATGTAGGTCAATCAGACGTTTTGGCAAGGGCTTATTAGTGGTGAGCCCTTAGCCGTAGAATTCCCTTTGACACCGGAGGTTCTAAATCCAAACTGATAAACACTAACTTCATTTGAAAATGGGGGTTGTTATTACTTTTTTCCTAATGAAAGAGAAGATCCAGGAGCTCTACTCACCGTTCCAAAATCATCTCTCCAGACAAGCTGGCTGAAAGTCTCCAAGCCTATGGAGGCAAAGGAAATTCAGTTAAAACAAAAAAGAAGTTTTTAAAAACAAACAAATAAGGAAAAGTATAAGGAACCACAGGAAGGTTTGTTCATCTTACCCCTGAGTGCACCCCAGACACTGTCAGCCGTCAGAAGCATCTGCTCATCTGAAACAGTCAACTTATCTAAAGAGGAGAAGATGTTGATTACGTACAGCGGGAGTCAAGAGTCCCAACAGCATTTGGAGGGAAATTTTGTCACTCTAAATGTAAATTGTCTTCTACTGCTGCATTTTCTTACAGTTCTCTGCAGAATCCAGCAAAGGATAGCCATCACAGCCTGGACTGTTGACCGAGATGAGAAGGTTGCTGCACCACAAGCCTTCATAGGGGTGTCTTTCTGCAAGACACAGTTGGAATTAGGAAGAAGAAGAGTTGGCTTTTCTACGCTTTTTTCATCCATTTAAGGAGACTCAAAGCAGCTGACAAGGCTTTCTATTCTTCTCCCCACAACAGAACACCCTGTGAGGTAGGTGGGGCTGTGAGAGCTCAGAAGAGAGCTGTGACTACCCCAAAGTGACCCAGCTAGCTTCATGGGGGAGGGCATAATCGAACCCGGTATTCCCAGATAAGAGTCTGGCTCCCTAACCACTAGACCAAACTGGCTCACTGGAAAGAATCTCACCTCTCTCCAAGACACTGTTTTTAATGCTATTGGGTAACACTGGGTCAGGTTCGATACTTGAGGACTTTCCTGGATACCTATTTGACAACTAGGGATGTGCATGAATATTCAAGATATTTGTTATTCGTACAAGTTTGGACATCTGTATACGAATCGAACGTGCATCACGTACACATCCATACACAACCTGTGCATATCCATATGCATCTGAATGGGATGAAAATAGGATGCATACAAGATTCGTATCATTGGATATGTATCAAATATCCAAACGTATAGATACGAATGTATTCGTTATCGGTTCGAGTGTCCAGACATTCATTTTCCTTTACTTGTAAGAACCTGGATTTTCAAATATTTGATTTGTTACGAACCGGATGTCAAAAACTGCATTCATGCACGCACTTCTTGACAACTGAACTTAGCACAGTCTTGAAGACCTTCCCACCACTCAGCTTGTCCTCTCTCTTGCATTTCTGCTTTCCCCAGCTTTGCCAAGCATAAACATTTTTTTCCCCTAGCCTGTCATCCACTAATTCAGTTCCTCCCTCTGGGTCAGCTGATGCAACTGCTCAGAGGTTAGGAGCAAAGAGTGTTTCCATTTCCTCATTCTGATCATTTCACGAATCCATAGAAAGGACCGATGAGCGCAGAGGGGAGGAAACTGTCCACCTTCACCTCCCTTCATCTCAGGGGTGTGGGCCTAGGAGACATCCTGTATTGTTTATTTTCATTTCACCGGACAAAAACTACATTTCGAGATGGATGCCAGGTACCTTAAATGCTCTTCCAGCCACAGAGTATGCAAAAAAACTAGGGGAGGGGGTGACAAGAAAAATGCAAAAATTGATACAGCTATATATGATACTTAACTTTGTGCCCACAGATGCCTTCCAATTTTGTTCTATCGACAGGGGCATGTCTAGTCTTTTGATGTTAAAATTGCCCCATGCTAAACACCTCTGTTAAATGAAGATGGATTCAAGGTCTCAGCTAGCACACAGCTTCTCCAGCTGTATTAGCAAGGGCCTGTGGGTGAAGAGTGGCTGATAGGATGAGGTTGGGTTCTAATTCCAGCCATTTGTGGTCAAACATCAAACATTTGTTCATACAAGCAAAGGGGGCAGATCTCAGTTAGGTCCACTAGTTAGACTGCATTCCAAATATTATATTGGGAAACATCAATAATGCAGTGGCTTTTGCAACCCACTAGATTTTTAGGTGTCCTCCTTAATGTGTACTGTCAAGTTATGGTTGACTGCATGGGCATTTCCGTGAGCATCTTTGTGCAGCTTTCTGGGCAGAGAAACAGAAGTGGTTAGAAGAGGAGTTGGCTTTTCTACTCTGCTTTTCTCACCCATATAAGGGGACTTGAAGTGGCCAACAAAACTTTCTGTTCTTCCCACAACAGAACACCCCTTGAGGTAGGTGAGGTTGTGAGAGCTCAGAAGAGAGCTGTGACTAGCCCAAGGTGACCCAGATGGCTTCATGGATGATGGCAAAATCAGTTCAGTATTCTCAGATAAGAATCTGGCTCCGTAACCATTACCAATTAGCAGGGAGAGGTTGTAGACAGAATGCCAAGTCAACAAGCATTGCTCTCATGATACCTCAGGTTTTTGGCTAAGACCCAGGGTAATATCCGTTCCTACCTTGAACTTTGGCTTGCAATGTAGGTAAAACAGAACAGAACGGCTTTACCAAAATGTTCTTAGAGAGCTTTCACAGACTGAGAGTATCTGACTCCTCATGCACTGTTATTTCAAAGCCACCTTTCTTTACTGTAATTTTCAAAAGTGTGCAGAAGCTGCCTAGAATTAGCCAAACTGTGACTCTGCAGGGCTGTGTCCACCACACATAAATCTGGTCCACCTTCAGTCCATTTTCTGAGCAAGATATCACATATGCAAAGCGGCAAGCTGTTTTAATTGAAGTTATAAAATCCACCTTTGCATTAGATCATGTGCAAAGAGAATGACTAGACATTTCGCTGATGGGTTCATCCACCCTAAAGAGAGACTGAAGCTGGGTTAAAACTTAGGTGTTACTGAACATAAGAACCTAACAGGAGCCCTGCTGGATCAGGCCGCAGCCCATCTAGTCCAGCATCATGTCTCACACAGTGGCCCATCAATTGTCCATGGACATCTCAAGCAAAGACAAGGACAAACCTTCTTCTGCTCTCAAATCCCAGCAAATGGCCTTAGAGGCATGCCACAGGTCCTGGGGATCCTGTGAGCTATAGTTGCATAACATCTGGCAGATTGTGGTTTAATAGCCAGTTGTAGAGCAAGAAATAGACAACCCACATCTGCGTCTCTGCCAAGAAAACTGCTTGAAAGAGCCAATGGAGTCTGAAAGTGTCTATAGCTCAGCGATAACAGCAAATTGCCTGGAAAGCAGAGGATGGCTGGTTTTTAATGCATTCCTTTTACCTCTGTGGTTGCTTCCACACCTAAGTTTTAATCCGGCTTCAGCCCATATTCAGAGTGAGAAGGTCTATCAGCAAGCTGATTAGTCATTTTCCGTCCTCCTCACCGTCTAAGGCAAAGCAAAATTTTTCTGAGTTAGATGTGGCCAAAAGAAAACAGCCTGGGTCTGTCTCTTGGGCTGTGGTCACACCTAAGGTTGAATCCAGCGTCAGTTCACAATCACAGCAAGAGAACACCTCAGCAAAGTGACCAGTAATTTTCTTTCCAAATTATCTATCCCAAGGGTGAAATTTTCTAAGTTATTTAACACTGAAAGGAAACAGCTTGTCACTAAAAGTAGACTGAAGCCGAATTAAATCTCAAGTGTGACCACAGCCTTGGCTGGTGGGGTTATTCTTTCAGTCTGAAAGTGGACCGAAGCTGGGTTAAAGCCTAGGTGTGGATGCAGCCTATGAGTTCTCAACATTCCTAATAATGTAGAATCCTACGTTTGGGACCCTGTAGCACATTTTCCAACTATTGTTTGTTTGTTTGTATTTCTATCCTGCCCTATACCTGAGGTCTCAGAGCGGGTAACAACATTTAAAATCAGACATATATTAAAACAAAAACAGTATGTACTAAAACAATAGCATTTGCAAGTGGGAACAGAAAAGTGTATTCCCATTTGGGAAAAGAGGTGCGTCATCACTGCCTTCCTAAACGTGTACAATGAAGGTGATAGACGCACCTCAAGGGGGAGACTATTCCATAGCGGAGGGGCCATCACGGAGAAGGCCCTCTCCCAGGTGCCCACCCCTTTTACCACTGAAGGTGGTGGGACAACCAGGAGGGGCCTTCCCTGCAGATCTTAAAGCGCGGGCAGGTCGACACGGGAGAAGGCGCTCCTTTAGATAATCCAAAGCAAGCCTGGGTGCCTCCCACACGCAAACTGCCTCGCCAAAGGGACCCCCCCCCCAAATCACCCACCCACCCACCGCACGCGCGTTAATAACCTGGCCGCCCGCGCCCGTCGGGGAAGATGAGCTCCCAGTACCGCTGGAAAGCCTGATCCAGCACCGCGCAGCCGGGACCCACCGCCGAGGCGTTCGCGTAGGCGAATCGGAACCGGCCGGGGCTCAGCTTGCAGCCCCCTTCGGGCGCCACGCTCAGCCGCTGCGGCTGCGGCCAGACGCCGCCAGCGCCGCCGCTGCCGATCCTCTCCGTGGAAAGCCAGAGGAAGACGCAGCAAGCCAAAAGCCTCGCCATGACCCGGGCAAAGGTGCTGCTTAATTCGAGGGCCGGAGTAGAAGGCAGCAGCAGCAGCAGCTGCAGCTGAGCAACAGCAGGCCGTAGCTCACATGGTGCAGCCCAGTCGGAAGCGCATCACGCGGGGCATGGGCGGTGTGACCGCAACCTAGGCGTGTGTTGCAACTTGCAGTAGTGACTTTAAGCAAAGAGGAACGCCTCCATCGCAGGGCGAAGGGGGTGGGGGGGTGGGATCCAGGCGGGCTGGCGTGGCCGAAGGAGGGAAACTGCATCCCGAAGCGAGCCGGCCGGCCGGCCAGCCAAGCAGCCGGCCACCCGCCTGCCTTCCTCCGCACCTCCAAACGTCACAAAGTGATCGCCGTTCGCCAAACACTTGCGCCACCAGCAGCAGGAGCAGGCGGGCGCATGCAAGATGTTCCCTTCTTTGGGAACGCAGCGGCTAAGCAGGGAGAAGGCGCGGGCGGGGTCGACGTGCTGCTGCTGGATTGGGCGTGCATGGGGAGGAGAGGATCTCCTCTTTTGCAGGAGCTCAGCGGACGAAGTGAAACACGATTCCCTCTTCTGTGCAACTCTTGACTTGCAGAACCCCTTAAAGTTCCCCATTCATTGAAGTCCCAGCATTCCTTCTTCTGCGTGCCTTGAAGCGCTTCCCTTTCTTGCCACTGTTATTAAAGGCACAGGACCCCCAGATTCCTTCCCCCCCTCTAAAGCTCAGTTTTACATCCCTTTTATTTGTTCTTTTTACTTTGCTTTTACCCCCCCCCTTTTTTTAAAAAAAACACCCACCTCTGTAAACGTCTTTGAAAACCTTTCCTGGAAAGCAGTATAAAAATGTCTTAAATAAATAAATAAATAAAACTTTATGCCCATGTTCAGGGTGCAGATATCTGGGGCCCATCTCTGGCCCTTCAGAGGTTGTTGATGAGAGGTGCTACAATAGTTACATTTGTTGAACCTGACACACAGTAACAAATGCATGTGACATATTCATTGTCAAGGTCTCTGAAAGCTCCCTTGGGGATAGAAAGTAGAAAATGCTGTGAAAGAATAAACCTGTTTTTTTAAAAAAATATTGATTTGAACAACAACAACAAAAAAATACACAAGGGAAGAAAAAAGGGGAGATGAATAATACAGGGAATGAATAAAGTTAAGAGAAATAACTCCAAGCCTCTATGTGAATGGGTGGTACCTGAACTAGATACAAAGGACGGTAGCAGCACCATAAGGCATTCTGTGGTAAGGAGCATCTTTGCATACATATGTGTAGAAGACAAAAAGTGGGCATGTGCCTGTATTTTAATTGTTGTTTGTGTGTATGGCTTTGCCCTTGCTTTGAATCTCATCTGTAAACTGCTTCAACATTTTAGTAATAATAAGAAGTTTAATGATTGGTCCACTGACCTTATCATAAAATAAAATACAATCTAAAAAATAAATGGATACACTTATTGTTAAAATACTAAAACATAGCAGCACGAATTTTGGTGGCCTTGGTGATAAACAAGGCAACTTGTGTAGTAACGCGTTTTTCAACATTTTAGTAATGAAAAGGAGGGCTGTGCACGAATGCAATTTTCAGGATTTGATTCAATCAGAATCGAATACCCGAAAATTCAATTAGATTTGAATGTTTAAAAATCAAATGTAACCAAATTTGATTCGAATTAAGCAAATTCAAATCTATTCGTTTGAATTTTTCATTCAAATTTGCACTTACGAATATCTTCCTTGGGTCCGTACACATCCATATGCATCTGTACACGTCCGTATGCATCCCATAGCTATCCCATATGCAACCCGTTTTCATCATGTACAGATCTATACAAATGCGTACGGATGCGAGAAAGATGCAAATCTTGAAGTACGCATCATGTACTAACCTGTACACATACGAATGTCCAAATAATTCGAATGAATAGATTCAAAATTCAAATCAAATCTTTAAATTTGAATTTAAGGACATTTGATTCAAATTTGAATGTCGAAATTCAGTGAATGCTCCCAGAACATTTGATTGAATTTCAAATGCATTCAAATATTTAATTTCATTGTAGCCCACCCTGGGACACCTCAGTGAAGAGCAAGATATAGGTTTTCTAAATAAATAATAAATAAATAGCTCAGACTATAGCAAGCTCCACTAGCAAGCAGCCAGCAGCCAGTTTGGTCTAGTGGTTAGGGAGCTGGACTCTTATCTGGGAATACTGGGTTCAATTCTGCCTTCCCCCATGAAGCCAGCTGGGTGACCTTGGGCTAGTCACACCTCTCTTCTGAGCTCTCACATCCCCACCTACCTCACAGGGTGTTCTGTTGTGGAGAGAATAGAAGCTTTGTCAGCCGCTTTGAGTCCCCTTAAATGGGTGAGAAAAGCGGGGTAGAAAAGCCAGCTCTTCTTCCTCTTCTTCTTGTTCTTCTTCTTGTTTGTGTTCTTGTTCTTGCTCTTCTGTTCCTGGATATATCCCAGAATAAGGCCCAGTGTGGAAAGGGCCATGGTGCAATCCAAAGAAGGCCCTGTCCCCTTAGACCAGTGATGGCGAACCTTTTGAGCTCGGTGTGTCAAAATTCACAAGAAAACCTAGCTTAACTTGGGTGCTGTGTCACATCTAGAATTATCCATAATTTTGTGATATTTGTAGCTCTAGTAGAAAAGTTATATTTTTGATATATGTATTTTATTAAAAGCAAAAACAAATAATTATTTACATTAGTGACTTTTGTTGCTAAATCTTCAATTGAAAGTTGGTATTTCATACACTTCAAGAACAAGCAAGCACTACATGCCCAGGTGCCAGGGTGACCATGTGTGTCACCCAAAAGGGCTTGGCGTGTCACCTGTGACACGCGTGTCATAGGTTGGCCATCACCGCCTTAGACAAATCCCCAGGGAAAGGCGGGGGGGGGGGGCTTCCTTGCACCTACATGTGGAAAAGTCTCTTACTATGCTTGTTTGCAGGCCTTGTCAATTCAGAATTACCCATGCTTCCAGTTATCCTCTTCCTCCTCTTCTGGCCAAAGTGGAGCCTAGGTATAAATGCCTACGCTGAGAAGGCAGTAAACATTCAACAGACCATACCAGTTCGCATCTGTGCCTAATGGTACATGACAAATGAGGGGGGGGCAGATGGAAAGAAGGGCAGATCTCTATATTTTAATGGCTGGATAAAAGAAGACATTCTGTAAGGAGGTGCTTCCATGATGCTGAAATCACATCTTCCACGCCACTATGAGTGATGCAGGGCCCCTTTCTCCATGGAATTCTGAAGGTGTGGAAGCCCTCTTCAGTCCTGAGGTACTGCTATACCCTTGTGCATGACAAACCCCATCAATATACAGGATTAGCAAACTACACTTCTAGGTCAGATTTCCAGGTCACTGGTTGGTTTGTGCACTTAAGAGTGTTTCTATTTTTAAGCAATAATCACTGTCAAGTTACACAGCCTTGGCATGATTCCTTATATGCCACAAAACTGGCCTAACTTTTTTCATGTTCCATTCCTGAACTCATGCTTCCTATCTTTAGTCAAGCCTTTCTAACATAAAATCACTAAAATGGCTAGCACGAATGAAATCTATTTTCCAACTAAAAAAATATTTAGTTTACAAAACGCCCTATCAGTTAAAGAAACAATTTACTTACACATGTTTTGAACTTATTGACTTCATGGTGAATTATGGGAGATACCATCAAGTACTTTATGAAAAAAGACTGTTTGTGGCACAGCAATGGTTGAAGATCTTTTGCATATCTTGTTTACCTGTCCCTTGCATTCTTCAATAAGAGCAACATGTTTGGGCCCCTTTTTAAAAAGAAGGGAAGTGGATATTTAACAAGAAGATGGAAAAAGGGGGAAGGAGGGAAGGAAGAACAAAAGATCATAGACTATACATTTTAATCTTGGTGATTTAATATTTTTTGGGGGGGCAAAGTATGAGAAGAGTACTTGAAATATAGCATGAGAAGAATCATTTTCATGGATTGTGAAAGGTAGTAAGAAATGTCAAACAAGTGTGATATAGTTCATATATATATTGTTTGTTAGGTTTTACAGTTTTTCTTTTAAACTTCACATTCCAACCCTGGGATAAAGGCAATAATTATTCTTGGTATATTATTTCATAGCCCCAATTGCCTCTCCTTATTTGGAAGTGACATATTGCAGTCACTTAGGGTGTTTTTCCACTGTCACTAGAAGTACCCATTAAGTACCCATTAATGGGTACATTAATGCCATTTAGTGCCCATTAATGGGTACTTAATGGGTATTTCTAGTGACAGTGGAAAAACACCCTTAGATGGCCACATATAGTGGACCACGGTGGGAAAATAAGGAAGTCTTTGACAGGGTCTTTGTGTTCTGCAGTTTAACAGCCCCTTGTTTTATTTTTACATGGCAGCAGTCTAGAATTGATATATATATCATCACAGGAATAGGTGGAGCATAAACAACAATAGGATGGAGAATGTTAGATATAGATCCTTACACAAAACAAGAAGTAACAATGCAAGGTAGGAATAAAGGACTTAGAATCCTATCCCTTAATGTCAAAAGGATAAACAATGTTATAAAAAAGTTGAAATAAGGCACACGTTATCTTCAAGAAACTTTTAGATCTAAAAAATATAAGAATAAAGCTGTATTTTCCCACCCAGAAAAACAACAGCAACTTGTTTGGGCCCCCTTTTTACAATATGTGTCCCACTGGAATGCAGAACTTAAGTTGATTTACCTTCTGCAGGGAGAAAATGTCCAGGTGACATGTAGGGTAGGTTTGTTTTTTGTTAAGGCTGCATTGTTTTTAAATGTTGTACTGGTTATTATTGTTTTCATATAGTTTTTGATATTTATTAGTTTATTTACATTTCTATCCCACCCCATACCCACAGGGCGGGTAACAACCTTAAAACAACAGATTAAAACAGAATATACACTAAAAGACTTTAAAAATTCAACAAGTGTTTGATTTTAAAGGTTGTTACCTGCCCAGAGACCCTCGGGTATAGGGTATAAATATAAATAAATAAAATAAATAATTCATCGAATTGAATGGGGAGTCTTGTAAGGGTGATGGTATTGACTTTCCAGAGTTTTTCCTATTATTGGCGCCTTTCCCCTCAGTTCTGTATTTATTAATATTTGTGTTTATTCGGCTTATAATTTAAATACAGCAAGGAATTCAGGTGCTGCCTGTTGTTCCACTAAGGCCTTTTATTAAGATTTTATGTGTAGTGATGTGTATTGTCCCTAACCTAAGTTCAACCTAAGTTCCCCAAATGTAAGGTTGATGGGGGGCAAATAATGTTTTTCCCCCTTGTATGTTTTATAAGAGTTCTATCTTTGGTAAACTTGATATGGCCAAATGACCAGTCAATAAAAGTTCATTTCATTTCATATTTTTCTGTTCCATAGAGGGTCAAAACTTTATGTCAAAACTGACAGGATACATGCAAGCTGAAACGTTTTCAAAATTCCATTCATTTTTAATATTTAATATACATATTTAATATATATATTAACTGGCACTTTCTGTGGGAAGAGTCCTATATATATAGGACTCTCCCCACAGAAAGTGCCACTTAATTTCTCCCCTGCCTGCTCTGCCTCCCCTGTATGAATTCAAGATGACAGAAATTCGCCACACCCAAGATGGAGGCAGCCCGCCACTCCCTTCTGAGGCGAAAGAAGAACGACGAGGAGGAGCCCGGGACCGCGCACGCGCGCAGCCGTGCTCAGAAAATGGCCGCCGCCGTAGGGAGCCCTGCTTTTGTCTTCCGTTGCCTTGCCACACTCAATATGGCTGACGCGGCCTGGCCCCTCGAGAGAGACAGAGAGAAAGAGAGGAGGCGGGGAGCCTGGAGAAAGGGAGGGGCTTCGCGCTCTATGTGCCCGTCTTTGTCCCTCTCACCCACCCCGCTGGGCTCCGCCCCCTGCTCGGGTGGGAGGGGTGGAGGGGGGAACGTCGTCAGACGGCGGATGGGTCGCGGGGTTGCGTCGTGCCGTCGCGCCGCTGGCGTGCGTGCGTGCGTTTGCGTGCGTGCGTAGCGTTGAGGAGGTGACGGAGCGGGCCGGACGCGTCCCTTTGTTGGCTCAGCGGCGCCTGCGAGTAGAAGCAGCCGCCGCCGCCGCGGGGGTTTGGGATCGGTCCGCCGAAGCCAGCCGGCCAGGCCCGGAGCCTTCGACTTCCCGGCGGCCCGGTGGAGGCCGGCCCCGCTGCCCGCCTCCGTCTTCGCCCTCCTGCCCCTGCCGCCGCCACAGCCGCCCGCCCGCCCGCCGCCACAGCCGCCGCCGCCGCCGCCGCCGCCATGGACTCGGACGAAGGCTACAACTATGAGTTTGACGAGGACGAGGAGTGCAGCGAGGACAGCGGCGCCGAGGAGGACGACGACGAGCCCGACGACGACGACGACGAGCCCGACGACGACGACAACCTGGACCTGGGCGAAGTGGAGCTGGTGGAGCCCGGGCTGGGCGTGGGCGGAGAGCGCGACGGGCTGCTGTGCGGCGAGACCGGCGGCCTGGGCCCCGGCGGCGTCGGCGTCGGAGGAGGAGGCGGCCTGGGCGGCGGTGGCGGCGGCGGCCTGGGCGGCAGCGGCCTGGGCGGGCCGGGCCCCGGCGGCGGCCTAGGCCACGAGCAGGAGGAGGACTACCGCTACGAGGTCTTGACGGCCGAGCAGATCCTGCAGCACATGGTGGAGTGCATCCGCGAGGTCAACGAGGTCATCCAGGTGCGCAGCGACGCCCGCCGGCCTCGTGGCGGCCGGTCGGTGGGCGAGGGCCGGCCGGCCCCGGGCTTGCACGCGGCCCAGGCGGAGGCTGCGGCGGGAGGAGCAGCAGCGGTGGACGGGGTGGGAGGGAAGGAAGGAGAGAAGGACGGATTGAGGAAAGGAGGGAAGGAAGGGGAAGGAAAGGAGGAGAGATAGATGGAAGGAGGGAGGGAAGGGCGGGCGGGCAGCGGGAGATGGGCGCTGCTGCTGCTGTGTAGGAATGCGGGGGCCTTGAGGAGGAGGACCCGGTGGATGGGCCGCGGGCTTCTCCGGCCACGCCTTTCGGGTCCTTTGCAAAAGTCTCAGGCTGCTTGCGGTGTGTGTGTGTGTGTGCGCGCGCGCGCCTTCTTTCCCTTATGTTTTTTTCCCCCTGCCTTCTTTTCCCCATCCCCTTTCTCTGCCTCTCCTTATTTAACTCTCTGGCAAATACGATGGTTCTTTCTTCCTGAAAGGGAGGGAGGCGTGGAGACGCGCCAGGCAACTGAAAAACGGAGGTGGGGCCCGTGATCTCGGTTTGTATGGGTTGTTTGGGAAGGAAGACCTGAACCCTTTCTGCGCCGAAGCTTTATTCTGGATTCTATCCCGGAATAGGACCTACTAGCTCAGGGGTCTGTAAACCGCGGCTCGGGAGCCACATGCGGATCTTGGGCCCTTTGAGTGTGGCTCTTCCATCTTAGGAGTACCCTAATTAAGTTAATAATAATGTACCTACCAATATAGTTTTAATTTTAAAAAATTTGGCCCTCAAAAGAAATTTCGATCGTTGTATTGTTGAGATTTGGCTCTTTTGACTAATGAGTTTGCCAACCACTGTACTAGCTGTATCCTGATACAGATTATGGTAGGCAGCCGCCAGAGTCTCCACCAGCATGCAGATGACAGATCCATATTCTGGGAATATAGTCCAGAATAAGGCCCAGTGCAGAAAAAGGGCCTTTATACCCACACCCATTTCTACTGGATGTTTTTAGAGGTTCAGGTTCAAAACATGCTGTCTGGAAAAGAAAACATTGCAGTAGTTTGAACTGCAGTCTTGTTTCTGTAATAGTAAATAATATTCTGTAATATTAAATAATATAATAGTGTCAGGTCTTGGTGAAATCCACAGGGTGCCTGGAGTGTTTTGTGTTAGATGTGGTGGAAGCACATAGGGTGGTGAGTGCATAAAAGCTGAAGATGAGTAGGAAATGAAACCTTTCTCATTGATACTTTCTGTACACTTTAAATGCTCCCGAGGTAATGTAAATATAAATTATGGCAGTAATTGGAAATGGTACTGTTTCTTGTTCATGCATTTTTCTTTGGAAGGTGTGGTACTGTGAAACCTTGCAGTGTTGCTGGTTGGTGTTTAATATTCTGCATTTGTGGACTGTATGCAGATCCAGGAATTGAACCTAATAACTCTTTGTAGTCCTAGATGTGCCTCTGAATTATTCTGCTGTTCAAGTGTTCATTGTAGAAAAACAAAACAAATAGGGTGGAGGCTAAAATGGTACCTGAGGTTCCAGATTTTAGAGGAATTGGCACATGCTTCAGTTCAGAGAGGTATTACAGATATTATAATTTTAGGTTTTCACTGCCACTGAGTGTGTAGTTTTGGTGGAGTTTCAGTAAGGAAGAAGTTGTTAATACAGTACATTATAACAGTATTCATTGCAGTAAATATCTGAAAGACTAAAGGCTTTCTCTGATCAAAGTTGACTTCTGATAACTTTATACACATATCCATCCAATTTTCTTGGGAAAAATATGTGAGTAGTTTTTGCTGCTGCTTTCTTGGAACTGAGTTGAACAAGGGCCCTTTGGCACCCAAAGCTAGTGCTGTGCTACTGAATTAAATCAATTAGATATTGGTATTTGTTGGGATTGAAAAAATTACGGATAAGGCCATTAGTGGGATAAATCCTTTTGTAATACAAGTACTGTTCTTTGGGAAAAGAAGTGTTGAATTTTTGTATGGTAGTTCTGGTCCTTGGTTGTTTTAACCTTCACTAGGAGTAGGAAAATATCAAGACATCTGGTATTGAATTTTTACTTGTCAGGAGATTTGTACATTGTTTATTAGCCCACATGGGTTCCCAAAGATGTTCACAGGAATCTAGAATTTGAAATATAACACAAACAATACTTACCCTTTAGATGGCTGCAAAACTCCCATCGTAGTATTAAAACTACCTATAGGGTAAGGTATGAATATTCTCTAGCTTGTTGAGGTCCTGTTAATTTGGTGTTTTTGTGAATTAGCATTGAGTTGAATTTGGTACTGAAAAGCTTCTGTACTCGGGGAAGCTAAAAGTAGATCAACTAAACCCAACATATCTTCTGGTATGTTAATCACTAAGAAAGATGTTAAATTATATTATCCAGTTTGCCTCTGTTGATGAGCTATACTGTCTTTGTTCATCATAGTTGCTTTTCCTTGACTTATATGACTATATTTATAGCAGTTATTTCCAGAATGGCTGTAGCTCATTGGTAGAGCAAACTCTTGAAAAGCAGAGGGTTGTCTGTTCAGTAACCCAGCTTCTTCCTAGAAGTAGGTAATGGCAAACTGCATGGAGGGGCCTATGCAATCCACTCAGCATTGGCCACAAACCAACAGTACCCAGCAACAATAACTAAAAATTTAGTAGATGCCATGGCAAACCACTTCTATATCTCTGCCAAGAAAACTGCATAGATGCCTGTGGAGTATGGTAGTGGCTGTAACTCATTGGCAAAGCAAATTGCCTGGAGAAAATGCCAAGAAAATGGCATAGAGGTGCCCACAAAGTTAACCAGAAGCTAATCAGTCCTTTACTCAGCCAGTTTGGTTTAGTGGTTAAGGAGCTGGACTCTTATCTGGGAATATTGCATTTGATTCTTTACTCTTCCACAGAGCCAGCTGGGTGACTTTGGGCTAGTCACAGCTCTCTTAGCTGTCACAACCCCACCTACCTCATAGGTGTTCTGTTGTGGGGAGAAGAACAGAAAGCTTTGTTAGTCGCTTTGAGTCCCCTTTCATGAGTGAGAAAAGTGAGGTAGAATAGCCAACTCTTCTTATTCAGCAGTACCTTTGTTTGAATCAAATTAGAAAAATAAATTTTATCAGTAGCATGGCAGTGAAAGTTGTGTGCTTTTGGAACCAACTAGGTACAAGGTTAGGAAGGTGTATGGCAGGGTCTTAAACTGCCCGTCGATATTTGTGAACCATAATGCCCAGCATTTCTTGCCAGCCCTGGGGGAGTTGCACCCTGGGTACATCTGGAGGTCCACAGTTTGGGACCTCTCACAAAGGGTACATCTGCTGATGGATTTATTTTATTGCTGGTTTGTGTATAGACTTAATTGCCACAAACCCTTTTCTAAGTCACTCAAGTGAGATAAGAACACCTAATTTTGGCCCCTTATGTGAGAAGGCAGTAGGAAAGAGACAAAGTCTCCGTGCAGGTAGATTGTAAAGGGAAACAAGTTCATTTTTTCTGGTGGCCTTACAGCTCAAATGAGGCAGTTGCAGCCTAGTAAGCGTTTCAGTAAAGCTTGTCTTCCATGCCCTCTGTACCTGTAGACCCAAGATTTCTTGCTGCTGGATGGAAAGCAAACTGGACCCAACTTTTTAATGGTCTGTCCTGTTGAAAAGCAACAATGGGAGAAGTAAGGTGTTTTTCCACCATGCTCCTTTAATCCGGATCTAAGAAGATCCAGATCTAAGGAATGGGTACTTCCCTTAATCCGGATCTAGTAGATCTGCATTAAGGGAAGTACCCAATGTGTTTCCATGGGTGGTCTAGCACCCAATAGCAATGGATGCTAGCCTCCCTGCTGTGGAAACACCGGAGCACCCATTTGCAAATTCGGATTGACCCACAAGGGGCCTGCCTGTCACCCCAGGTGTTTTGGGGGACAGGGGGTGCAATCTCCAAAGTCCCTCCGAAGGCAACTTCTGAGATTACCCAAAGGCTCTGAAGACAAATCCCTTGTGAGAATCTGCATATTAATTAGCCCCTTGTGGGCAGGGATGAGTCAGCCTCATTAATATGCACCTCTTTCCATGCCTGAAGGTAACAGTCCACTTTGTTCTCCCTTTGTTCTCTTTGGCTAATCTCCAAAGGCAATTTCAAAGTAACTAGCCTAGGTTTTGGGGCTCTCCCCCATGGGTGCCCCCTCCCCCTAGCCTCCTCTAGACCCCATTGCCTATTTCTAGTGGAAACAGGCTCCCTTTAATCCGGATTTTCTGGCAGAAGACCCCATTGTAGACCCCATTAATGGGGTCTACAGAAAATCCGGAATAAAGGGCAGAAAGTACCATTTGATCCGGATTTCCCCAGCAGCAGTGGAAACAATTGGGTCCCAAATGGTGGAAATGGGGTCATCCGGCTCACACCCAAATGGGTCCTTAATGGGTGCAAAAATGGGTACTTTCTGCCAGTGGAAAAACACCCATAGTGTACTTACACTTTGGTCTGTAGGTTGCAGTTACTTTGTTGTAACTTCTCCCTCATCCTCTCATCCCACTATTCAGTGCAGTGCAGATCCTAATACTTGCAGGATTGCAATGCTGGGGTGTTCTTGTGTGTTTCTATTTGGGGCTGCAGTGCAAATGCAGTCACGCAGATTGTGTGCTTTTGTCATGACAAGGCCTTTTATTGCTGCATAGCAATAGCATCTGTTTCTTGGGAAGCCAAGTGGTCAGGTGTTTGCCCTTGATTGTGTCCAAGAAAAGAATAGTAATGAACTAAAGGTTTTGTGAAAAGAAAATTAGCCGAATGATAGAAAGGGCTTTGTAATAACAAAAGCAGTGAAATGCTGAAACAAAGTCTGGAATCTACTGGTTTCTTGGTATTGGCCATATATTTAACTTCTGCAGCTTTTATTTTTTTGTCTTCATGGAAAGCTGGCACTTACCTTCTGATACTGCTGCATGTGAAAAGATGTGGCCATTTGGTTAGCAGAGAAACATCTTCTTCAGTGGTGGGTTTTGAAGAACCAGGCTGGAGCGGTTTAATGGCTAAATAGCTTTATGCCTTGCTCAGTACAGGTGGGGTAGCATTGTTCCCCAAGCATGTGAAAACACAGGTGTGTTTTTGTGGCCATTTTGAAAATTAGGATTGTACAGTACAGTTCTACAATTTTAAGACACCCTCGAATAAAAAATCTTTGTAGAAATCAGGTTAGTGCTTTACACAGGGTGGCTGCAGGGATGAAGAAGTTCAAACCCAGCTTCACTGTCTACATATAGAAATAAGAGAGTGCACAAAACAGGCCAGACGTTTCTGTCCTAGGAATACACGCTGACTTAAAAGTGTGGAACTTCATCTTTATTTTGAAGTCCTTGGAATTAATTTTATTTGGGACCTGTACTCTGAATTGTTTCTGGAGCCTTGTTTCTGAGAAATAGATACATTTGAAATATTACAGGTATTTCAGTGATCTAGTAGCTACATAACCATTCCTGAAATGAGCCCTTCTACTGACACTGTTGCTTGCTGTATTTAAGGGACTTGCAGATCCTAGATATATTTTTAACTTCAGGAGGCCTGTTTGCAGGAGCTGGACATCTGCTGCTGTTGCCACTAGCGTTCTAGTGGTAATAGAGCACACATGTTATCACACTAGCACAGACCTAAGTTGAAAAAGTGTGTTATGTAAGCATTTAAAATAAGCTGTTTCGACTCTTATGAGGCTTACTGAGACAATGATGTGTGTGTGTGTGTCTATAGTTATCTTGAAATGGATAGAATATATTCATAGCTTGAATAACTCTTGGTAAGAATTTTGTGGTCTGTTGAGAAATACAGGAGAGATTCTGATTTCCCTTGAGACTCTTGTAGGTCAGTTTAGCTGACTGACTGCTGTGCAGGTTAGGGAAACAGCTAAATTTCCCCATAAAAACAGCTAGTGTGCATCTTGCGTTCATCTCATGTGGTGTTTTCCTATAAACACATTTAGTTATGTAGCATGTGAGCAAATTCTCAGCCGTGATTCAAGTTGTAATTTCTTCCATAGGACAGCTGCAGTGCACTGCCCTGATCCCACAATGCATTATTTGCTAATGTTGCATTAAAATTGTGTGCATAGTGACTGTCAGAATGCAAAACTGTCTTATTGCTCTGGTTTATGAATTTTCTCCTTTTGAGACATAATATTTCTCTGCTTTAATATAATTGAATGATAGACATGCTGCTTTAAAAACTCTGAATTGTACCTAAACTCTGGTACATATTTAAATTTTGATTGTCCTCTAGGTTTGTGGACATAACAATGAAAAACAGTAGAACTGTTGGTGAGGGCTCATATATCTAAATCGTTTAATGCATTGTTTCCTTTTATCGGGTCGTATCAGTGGTTCATGCAGTTTACAATTGTTGATAACCAGAGGGAAATCTGCAGGGTTTTTAACAGAAGTTTTCTCAGCCTTAATTGAGAAGTGAGTAGTTGAGTGTGGGATCTTCTACTTGCAGAGCTCTTGTTCTACAGTTGAGCTGCAATTCTTACTTAAGAAACATGGAATGCTTTATATGTCTCTGTGGGAACACTGTCTGGATTCTTAAGTCAAAATTCAAGCAACTAGTTCAGTGCTTCTTCCGCTGTTTTTTTCCTTTTATTGGAAGTTTTCTGGCCCGAAGTAGATTCAGTTTCTGTGCTATTAAATTCCTGTTTGGTTGGTTTATTTTCTCTCCTAATAAGCTCAGACATAGATGGAGGATGCTCTTGGATACATTGCTGTTTCTGGAGACTTTCTGCACTAGGACTTACTCTGCATTATATCACAGAATAGGGACTTGTTCACATTATGGTGAAGACTACAGCAGACCCCATCGAGGGCTTGTCATAGTCTGCACTGGCATGCAGATGGAAGGTCTCTATTCTGAGATATAATCCAGAATAGGTTCCAGTGTAGAAATTACGTCAGCTGCCAGTAGTGGGCAACTCAGTACTCTTACACCAACATGTTGTCAGTAGTGGACAACTGAGCACGTCCAACTCAGGCTCTTTCACCAACAATTACTCTTTCTTGGGCACGGTGTTCTGTTAACCTGGAGGACTGCAAGGCATTCTGTGTAGGGCTGTGCTTGGTTTGGAAACTGCATCTAGTGGAGAATTGCAGTAACATGCATGTCCTAAAAAACTGTGTTGGTTCCTGAGCTACTTCCTGGCCCAGATCAAGGCTCTGACATCTTGAGTTTCCTTATGGAAAGTATACAAGAAGGCTGTTTAACAGTCTCAACAGTCTGAAGACTTATTTTTCTAAAGTTATTGACTGTAGCAGTATTCCTTTGTTGCCTGTTGGAAGCTTAAAAAAAAAACCAACTTGCCACTGGTTTCTAAAATGTATATTTTAGAAATTGGTTTGGGCCTCATAAGCCAGACATTCTTAGTATTTTGTGTAGAAAACCCCACTTTTCTGACTTCGGTAGGTGGCCAAGGTGCTTTCTGCACTGGGCCTTTCTGGATTATGTTCCAGAATAGATCCTAATGTCCACATGCTGTTGCAGACTATTGCAGGAATTGTATGTGGCTGGCAGGCTTCTATTGTGGAATATAATTCAGAAAGTCTGAGTGTAGAGAGTGCCCAAGAGCATTCATTTGTAGCTGTTTTGCGTCTGATACAACCAGAGATAGCCTTTGTCTGCTTGTTCTAATTAAAACAGTATCTAATTTGAAACAGGCTATCTTGCAAGCTTCTTGTATCTGAAGTAGCTCTCCCCTTCCTCAGGGTGAATTAAAGCTGGTTTTTGAGACTTGTTATGTCTGATATTGCAGATATGCATTGCTGTCCTGAAGGGCACTCTCTGATAACCCTATACTTCTTGGATTTATCCTGGCCTCTTTTAAAGTCATATACCAGTCCCAGTTTGGTCCTAAGATAGTAGCGTGTTTCAGGAGATTTTTAAGGGACTGTCTCCCATAACAAATGTTTGCCATGTATTGCAGTTGATTCTTAAAACATGGGCTCCTTTAATGACTTGGCCTTTCCCCCCACCTCTCTGATAGCCTTTTATAGAAGGGCAGAAAAAATAATAGTTGGAATTTTAAAAATTTCTCTCTTGCACTGCTGAAATGGCTTTCTGCTAAGCATGTTTCTGGAAGAGAAACCGCTCTGTCTCTTGTCCGCCAACCCACTGCATTTCTGCCTTCTTGCAGCAAGCTGAGAACTGAGATAGATTGTTCATTGCTTTTCCATCAGCCTCTTTTCTTGCATGGTATTCCATGCTGGTGAGTAGTGTAAGATAATGCTGCTTTGCAGTTGACTTCAGCAGACAGATCATATGCCTTTTACCTGGTGCCCGCTTGGACTCACAGTTTGTGGAGCCACTTTTATGGGGCAGTCTGAAGGCCATCAGAGTCTGTAGACTGGTTAGGTTTTGATACTCTCTTGTGTGACTAGCCTCAAGACTACTTGAGAAAGCCCGCTTTCCCATGGAAAGGAATTTTAATCCTCTTCAAAAGCCCGTAAGTCACATGGCAGACTTTTGGAAGGGGGCAGCCATGTTTAGGTTGGAAATAGTCAGGAGAGATGCATAAGGAAGGGAGTTACAGTGTGGCCATTGCTGCTTTGGATGTCAAGCGGTCAGGGTAGGTGGAAACTTTGCTGGTGTTTAGCCCTAATGCTGGAGAGAGAGAGAGAGGAGTCTTTGGTTTCATTGTTTTTTGTGTTTCATTGTTTTTAAGAGAAACAAGCTTGCTCTGGTGTTTTCAGTTTTTAAGTGGTATGACAAAGTATGCACCCTAAAGGAAATTTAAGTGTAGGTTAACACTGTAGGTTTTCTGGACATGACAGAGTTCCCTCAGATGATCGGCAATCTACCAAGCACCCTGGTTGGAAATTGTTTAGCTCCCTTTTTCCATGCACAGTCAAAGATCTGGATCTTCAAGATCCAGATCTTTGAGATGGGGTCCTCCTGGAGATCTGGATCTTGAAGGTGCCTGAAGACCCGATTGTAGACACCTTTAATCAGGTCCACATGAAATCCAGATTTAAGGGTCTGAAGGACCCATTAAATTCAGATTTCCCCTGCCCTCATGGGAACAGGCCCTTGCAGATGGGGCCTTCAGTGGTGTCCAGGTGGGGACAGGACCTTCCAAATTGGTACCAATCAGGTACTTATCGGGTTCCTAGTGGCGTCTTAGAAGGGTCTTAAGGCCAAGTGGAAAAAGGCCCTAGGACCTTGTATATAAGACCTTCAATTGGACCGGTACTTGACTGGTAGGCAGTGTAGCTGTTTAGACCCAGATGTTAGGCATATGCAAGCAGGCAACCCATTCGGAAGTAAATATAATGCAGATATAAAACCAGTGATTTTAAATGGGGTAGTTAGACATCGTGGTTTGAATTTGAGTTTTGAATTGTCTTGGAACATGGTCTCAAAGAAAATATAGGCAACCATTTGATGCAGATTGTAAGAGAAATGCAAGCAAATTCACTTGTATACCTAGGTAGCTTCTCTTCTAGATGCTAGCCTGCTTCAGTAGCTAGTCTTTGCGACATACTTGCATGGGTTAATTATTTCCTTTCCCTTTGAGCAGGCTGTAAGAGTTGTGCTTAAGAAATCACTAATTTTAAGTCCAAGTTACAGGGTTAGGATGTTGTGAGACTATGAATGAAGTGTGTGAGGTTGTCCTAGTGCCTAGAGGAAGGGTGGAATAAAGGTGTATTAAAATGTGTTTGTGATGATAACCTTAACCCTTTACATCTTTCAAGAGTGTCTTAAGTTTGCTCATCTTTTGTATCCTCTTTTTGTTTTTGTCTAGAATCCAGCAACTATCACTAGGATACTCCTTAGTCATTTCAACTGGGATAAAGAAAAGCTGATGGAGAGGTAAGATAAATCTTTCTTTCTTGTTCAGAGGATATTTCTGGTAACTTGCTAGCTTTGTATTCTTAGTATTATATATACTAAGTCCTCTATGTATGGGGAGGGCAAGGACAGAGCGAAGATTTGTCTTGTCTTTGACATTTCTTTAAATCTGGCACATGCCTGTTCTGTCTGGTGAAAGAATCATATAGTGTGAACAGTGTTGTCTCAATTTATTGTCTCAATTCACTGGTATAATATTTTTAAAGCACTTTCCTGCTTTTACACTGATAGCAAAATGTTAATGCTTCTGCTCAGTTGAAGTCCTGGAAACTTTTAGTGCTGTGATTTAGCCTTTTAGATTCCATTGGCTTCCTACCGGTATTAGTGGGCAGGACCTCTGTGATCCCTTTAATCTCTAGTTTCCCATTAAGTATCAATTAGGGATGTGTATGAAAGGGTTTTTTTTGGCATTCGATTTATAACAAATCAAATGTTAGAAAATTTGTATTCGTTTGCATAGATCCCCTTTGAATGTGGTAGAATTGTGCGCAGGTGTGTACAGATACATATGAGATTCATACAGATATGTATGTAATACATACAAATCTGCACATTCAAATGTATTGAATCATTCGAACAAATGCTTTGGAACATTCAAAGGTTGAATGCGAATGTCCACATTTGATCGAATTTCGAATGTTTAGAACATTTCTGCACATCCCTAGAAAACAGGTATTAATAGACGAAGACCTGAAGAAAATTTTACCTTGAAGAAAACATAGGAAGACTGTGTTGTAGAGCAGGCACAAACCAGAGTTTCATAGCTCAGATGAAGCATCAAACTGATTCAACTTGTATCAGAGTATTTTTGGGAGAGTGGAGATCACAGTGTACTGAGTCTGGAGACTAGTTGGCTGATGTGTTGTTTTGAGTATTAAAGAAGGTTTTGTTTCCATATTGATGTTTACGGAAACGCTGCATATTGAGATAATACACATTCATACTTGGATGCAATCGGTGAGCCTTTTCTCTGCAACAGATTGGCGACTGAGGGTGAAGAAAGGCTTCATAGCATCCACATGGATATTTATTGCAAAGACATCTTCCTCCTTACCATCTAGTTTTATGTTCTGTCTTACTGGAACCATTTAATCGTGTCTTAGATCTCGGGCCTATTCGCACTTAGGTTTCTGGTATGCAATTAGGACAACTCTGGTACAGATATTCTGGTATATTCTGGTATATTCTGTACCAGAGCTGTACCAGAGCTGCCCTAATTGTATTCCAGAGGCCTAAGTGCAAATAGGCCCCTCGTTTGCTACTTTTGGGTCTTGGACAGTTAAACACAGTCCTCCTGTGCTGAGCCAGCTAGTGTTGTTGTTGTTATTATTATTATTGACATAAAACAACAGTAACACACAGCAGACAAGATATTTATGCTGATTGTGGTAGTTATCACTAATGGGCCCTTCCCAAGCGCCTTGGACTGAGCAATGTATTGGCGAATGATACAAGCAGATTCCAGCAAAGTGGCTTGTTGTTGTTGTTGATGTTTAAAATTGTTGAATCTTGGGACTTAAAGGGCTCAGGCCAGAGAGAATTGTGCATTTTACTTTATTTATTTATTTATTTATTTTCATTTTCATTTTCTCCTCTTCCCTGTTCCTGAGACGTGGGAAGTAGTTTGGAGGAAAGAGGGAGCGTGGGCAATCCTGAGGAGTGATTTTAGTTGCTTGCAAAAGTAATTTGAGGCTCATTATTTCCTTCCAAGTGCCCAGTGTTGGCAAAGAAGGTGAATGGTAATGCTTAGCTGCTACATGTGCTTCTAGTAAGCACACTTTCTGCATTCCTTGGTAATAAAACAGTATTGGTATTGCTGTAATGAAATTGTTGCATAATTCTCTCTCTCTTTTTGTGTGGGTGTGGGGAAGGCTAGGTGGCTTAAATGAGAAGCCATTCATACTCTGTTAGCAAGAGGCAAGCCATACATATGCCAGCCTTGCTAACATGGTACTGACCCTTTGGGCTACCTAAACAGCTCCCATCAACCCTGGCTAGTGTAGTGTGACATATACATTCCCAACCAATGGTCAGAATGCACCTAAATGTTGTTGAACTGCAACTCTCATCATGCCCAGGATCATTCCTGAACAGGCTGACTGGGCAACATCTCTAGGCACCGGGGGTGGATGGGTGGGTGGGGGCACTAGAGCAGTGGTCAGCAAACTCATTCGTCAAAAGAGCCAAATATCAACAATACAGCGATTGAAATTTCTTTTGAGAGCCAGATTTTTTAAACTTAAACCTATATAGGTAGGTACATTGTTATTAGGGTACTCCTAAGCTAGAAGGGCCACACTCAAGGAGCCGAAGAGCCGCACGTGGCTCCCGAGCCATGGTTTGCCTACCCCTGCGCTAGAGGATCAGGGACATGAGTCTGGTTCAAGAGGCCTTGCAATTTTATTTCGTTTTTTTAAAACTAAACTAAAAATTGCTCTACGGGTAGTTGTGCAGACTACGGTGGTAATTGATCTTTGCTGTACTGTTTTCTGTATTTTGTTCCTTGTAAGAGGCAGTGGCGCATGAGACATACTTGTAATTTGTCATAGAATACTTAGGAAAATTAATTTTTTTAAAAAGGCACAAGGGTCTTGCATTAATAATTCTCTGAAAGCCAACTCAGATAAATGCATTAACCCTTTGTCACTTTTTAACCTTTAATTTTTAGGTAAACCTTCCAAGAAGATCTTAAATTCCTGTGAAAGGGTTAGCTGGAAGGCCAAACAGATTATGGTAGTGAGGGGATATTTACAGGTTTTCCTCACAGTCAGTGGCATGGGAGTGTTTCTGACAGGGCTCTAGAAAGTTATGAGTGCTAGATGCAAGGTCAGAAAATCATCAATATATCAGCTCAGCTTCTGTGGGAAAATAGCAGTGTAAGTATTAGTTACCCCGCATAAAGAGGATAACATTTCTGGTATCTGAGTTGCTTTGCTGATAGCCTGGCCCTTAAGAAGACTTAAAAAGAAGCCACTGAATGAACCTGGAGAAGAAGAAAAGTTTACAGTGTTAAACCTGTCTTCTCATGGGATTTGCAAACTTTCTTAATAAAAAGGCTGAGGGCAGCTTTTAACTTCAGGTGGGGTGCTTATCCAAAGCATACTTCTTTCTTACGTCCTATAGTATGTTAAAAATGGAACAAAAAAATTGTACACTCCTTTCTCACTCTCAGTTTTAAAAATCACGAGCTTTGCATATTCTTATACAGGATCTTGGTATCCATGGCCCTCACATTTGCAAAGTAGTGCCTCCGAATATTCTCCCCGCTTTGTAAACTTTGTGGCTTTCGTTTGCCTTTACTGACTCCAAACTTTGCTTTTGCTGTCACCTTAGTCTCAGGTACTGGGAGTTTTTTAAAGTGGCTAATGAGGGCTGGAGGGAATACCGAGGTATCCCAGTTTCCTGTAGGGATCAACACCTCTGTATTCTTATATTGAGCATTTTCAAGGATTTAGAAGAACCTGATCTTCATGAATACTGGGTGATTATTGTATTATGATTCCCATCTATTTAATGTGGCTTGCTTTACTGTAATTTTTGTGTGCCCATAGTAACTTTGACACTCCAAATGTCCCTGAACTACTGTTTCTATAATTCAGCTCCCAGCGTTTGGTACCAGGCTCGGCTGGTACAAAATGCTGGGAGTTGGATGCTGGAACTTGTAAAACATTGGAATGGCTGCAGTTCAACGCTAGAAAGTCATCTTCAACAATTAAGAAGTATGTGGGAGATAGGTATACAAATAAACGCATAAAATAGTTGGTACATCTATCCCAGACTTTACTGTCCTGGTACCTTCCAGCTGTTTTGGGTTACACAAGTTGCATCAACCTTTAGGATTCTGGAGCAAGTATAATTAGCAAGGTGACATTAAGTAATAAAAAAATAGGGCCCTTCCTATTTAAATAAGAATGCAGAAGCTTTGCTTTGTTTCACTTTCCTTGTGTTTAAATGTTTGGATTTGTTTTCTTTGTTGATACAGGTACTTCGATGGTAACCTGGAGAAGCTGTTTGCAGAATGTCATGTAATTAATCCTAGTAAAAAGTCTCGAACCCGTCAGATGAACACGAGGTCCTCAGCACAGGACATGCCTTGCCAGATCTGCTATCTGAACTATCCTAATTCCGTGAGTACTTCTGAAACCCTGAATTAAGCATGCATATCTCATACAGCATTGTGTTTTAGAACTCCTAGGGTTTTTCCCCAGTGCAGAGACTTTGTTAAAAATTCTAGGAGAGAACTTCTCAGTAGCGGACTCCTCAAGAGCTTTGTAGGAAACCATTTATATCCATTAGCTTCTGGTGATGGGCCTGCTTAATTGGTTGTCTGGTGCTGTTGAAAATTACCACCATCTTGAATATCAGTAGTCCTAACAGTAACAAGAGCGAGGAAGGAAAATCCCTCATTCTTTGGCCAACTTCATTTTGGCCAGTAGAGAATCCCCATGTCCATTGTATGTTCTGCCACTTGAATTGTTCTCTTAAAAACTGTGCAAGTGTACCTAAAAGAACTGATGCTGTTTTGAAGGCAAAGGGTGGTCAGGCCAAATATTGATTTGATTCAGATTTCTTTTTGGTCATTCACTTTGCATTTTGTAAATTGATAAAAAATAAACTATTAACACTTCTATGTTTTTTTAAGCATTCTTTCTTTGCAGTATTTTTTCCACATTTGCCTAAAACCTTTGCACAGTATTGTATGTTTGGGGGGGGGGCAGCTACCATGATGTTGTATAGTCAAGTGGGCCTCACTGAGACAGAGCTGTCCTTTCTAATGCCCAGTTAGATCTCAGTAATGCATTCCAGTTGGCCTTTTGTTCTAAGATCAGATCATATATCAAAGAGGTTTCATTAGAAACACATTTAGCATAAATAAAGCAGAAGGCTGGGCTGCTGGTTGAGTGAGGGCATGGAACATGGAATAACTGTAAACTGGGCAGTAGATGTGTTCCCTTATCCCTGCTTGTACTGAACTGAAGTACATGTATCCTTTTCCTGGATCATTGTCATAAGTGTCCTTCCTGCTCAGACTGTTTTTAGGACACACGTGCTTTGCTGTTATTAATCTTATTTGGCAAACCCTTGTAGGCTGCCCAGGATGTGAAAGAATCAGCGAAGTTGCTTAGAAACTCTTCTTAGCTTCCATTCAAGCTTCTTTCTCCTGGGTGTCTATAGCCTTCATTTTTTTTAGAATTACATGTAGCTTTTAAAATGCACTATGGATGTATTCTGGTTTTCATAATTACTATAACTCAGATTTTCTTAAGGTAGACATTTTACTGACATGTGGTAAACATGCCTGGAAACCTTTTAGCATTTTTCTTAGTGACATGCACTATGCATAGCTTAAATCATAATGGTGTCCGTCTCTGCACTTGAGACTCAAATGCTTTGATACGTGGCTAATGCATGGTTGGTTTTATGCTGCACTCATTATAGCCTCCAGACTGTTTTCAAGAGTTGCTCTATGTTGAGCCATCTGTAGTAGTCAAACAGAAAGATGATTAAGGCATTAATCCCTGAGGCTGGGGTATCTCCATCCAGGAGTGGTATAGCTATGTGTGCAATCTGAGACACGAAGGCATGCAAGAGTGTTCCCAAACTTAGAAAGCTCCTTTGCGGTTGAGAGCAGAAGTAGTTCTAGGCCTCATGAACCAGTGAGTCAACAGAGTCTTGTCTTGTGATTGAGCTTCCATTTATGGGCCCTTAGTCAGTGCTTGAAATGTTTCAACCAGTTCTTCAGATAATATGGAGAGAGCTGGGTGTTATCTGCCCCCCCCTTGTCTTATCACCTCTCCATCCAAATGATATCCATAATGGATTCTATGCAAATGGAACGAATAGGAGTCCTCCTAACAAAGAGCATTTATAATTAAACATAGACTGCTTTTACCTTTTCTCAGCCTCTCTTTATTCCAGTCCTTGTGATTTGGTCACTACTGCAGGAAGACCTGAGGGTAATGTTACATATCCAGAGGTTGGCTAGACTTGAGTGGAGTTTGGGCTGTTTCATAATACAGTCAGACCCCTGTATTCACTAATCTGGTAACTGTGGTTTCATTTTCCCGTGGTGACCAGATCAGCCCCACCCCACCCCACCTCCCACAGGTGTCGCTAGGCCTACCTTAAGGTCTTCTGAGGCCTGGAACAGGCAGACAATGGCCCAAAATGGCCCATGATTTTCCCATAATGCCTTTGAAATCCCACAGGATTTCACAGGAATTACAGGAAATTGAATGCATCTTGAGCGAGACTTCCCATGATTCCTATGAAATCCTGCAGGAATTCACTGGAATTGTGGGAAATAGAGTGCATTTGCTATTGTCCGCGGTTTACATTATTTGCAGTGGGGCCTGGAACATATACCCTGTGGATACGGGTGTTCGACTGTACTATACTATACTGGTAAAGTAATACCCTGGCAGCAGCTATTTGCACTTCCAAGTGCTGGTAAAGCCCTGGATTGGGTCAGCAGTGTGAATGGGAAGGGCAGGCTGAATCGCCATAGGAAAAACCAAGGCAACATCCAGTGCGTGCTCAAATGTTGCTGTGGTGATCTGGACACTGCAAGCAACTGCACAGCAGCAGTTGTGCTGCTACGTTTACTCACTGTGTTGCACCTGGAAGAGGGTGCAGACACTGCTGTCCAGGACCTCTCCTGGTCAAGCTAGATTGCTCTGGGGAGTGGCTAGCCAAATCTGTGGCAGCAGTGGCATGTGGACCAGGCTTATCAGTGCGTTGGACCAGTGCTCATCGTGAGATAAGTGTGAACAAGCTCTTCCTCATATAGTTGGCATGGGTTTGAGTATCACTCCGAATTCAGTTCAGTGCTTGTGGAACAACAAAGTTCAATAGGATGTTGATATGGAAATTAATTAGAGGCTTTGAGTGAGGCCGTGGTATTTCACAGTTGTTTGAGGATGCTTACAACAGAAGAGGCTAACCCCTTGCTCAGTTGTCTTGCGTGGCCATCCAGGTAAGTTTTTGTGACCCCTGAAGATCTCAACAATATGAATTCTAAGCCACAGAACAAATGACAGAATAAGGCCCAGTGTTTACGGGTGGATTGTGTGGGTTAGCTTTCCACCTTGCTGAAGTGGGCAGATTTGCTTCCCCCAGTGACAATTTAGTATGCAGTATAATGAGAGAAGGGCAATAAGTGAGTATGTTTGTGTATATGGGTATATGTATATGTTCAAGAGGTTGAGATGGCTATATTTATTGGTGGCATGCAACTTTAAATGGTTGAAGAAGACTACATTCACCCCTTGGGCTGAACAAGACTAATTTACTATGGATTAGATCTTCTACCAATATAAAAATAGCCTTGCTAGATCAGCTTAAAACCCATCTAATCTAGTCTCCTACTGTGAACCAGGGGCTGAATGAATATCTGTGGGTTTATAGAGAGAGACAGGAAGCACCGGTGGACATACTGGAGGTGGTAGATTCTGTAGTAACTGAAGGGAGGTAACTAGTTTTCAGGGCGCCTAGGGCTCTAGAGAAGGTGAGCTCAGCATCTAGAGAAGACAAACATGCTGTTTCTTCTTCTAAGGTCAGAGCAAGTGAAGCCTAAGTCCTAGAATCTTGACTTGGTGACTGTATTTCTATACATTTCTTTCAACAAATTGTGCTGGAAAGCTTGGATGCAAATTTGAAACTGAAAATCTCTTGAGATTAAGAGAGCGCTTTTGACCTCACTGTGTGTATTTGGGTGACTTTATGCCCAGTGAATTGGAGAAAATGTGTTCCTCTTGGAATACTTGGAGAAACCGAATAGAGTAAGGTTGGTTTATAAAGATTCTTCATGCCGTTTTCTGGGAGCCTAGTCCTCATGAATTCTGAGAGTTTACAGTGTGTACATTTCGAGATCTTTTTATATCTTGCTCTTTCTAAGAATGCCTTACAAGAGCAGAAGAACATTATGAAATAGAACTGGTTTAAAACAGACGATAAGACTCACTCATAGCCAGAGATCATGCTTTGTCCTAAGGCCTTAGTGAAAAGCTAGGTTTTCAGTGATTAACTAGAGAAGGCTTCCATGGGGAATGCTTTCATTGCCTTTGTAAAGGGATGCTGGAAGTTGGTGCTATAGAGGTAAAGTCCTTTTGTACTTTCCTCAGTAAGGAAGAAGAAGAAGAGTTGGCTTTTCTACCATGCTTTTCTCACCCATTTAAGGGGACTCAAATGGCTGACAAAGCTTTTCTATTCTTCTCCCCACAACAGAACACCCTGTGAGGTAGGTGGGGCTGTGAGAGCTCAGAAGAGAGCTGTGGCTAGCCCAAGGTCACCCTGCTGGCTTCGTGGGGGAGGGCGGAATTGAACCCGGTATTCCCAGATAAGAGTCCGGCTCCCTAACCACTAGACCAAACTGGAAGGCCTAAGGGAGGCTGCCTGTCTCCAGGGAATACTGTATAGCCATTTCTCCTACCCCTGAAACAAGGAGCTCCTCTGAGTACTGGCATGCTTAATTTTCTAGTCAAGTAATACTCCTCCTTATCATACTGCTTCTGCTTTCCCACTCATTAAAAAGCCACAAATCTCAGTCTCCACATTCATATATGATCTACTAGGTGTCTTGCCTGAAGAACTTTGTATATCAGGAATCCTATTGAGATCTCGTTGTTTTAACTTGCATCTTTTGAAATCTGGACATATGTACTGCTTTTCCTTTTGCAGTTCCAAGCTGTGACTACTGTGTACTATTTGAGTTTGGCCTCAGAATTACTCAGTAGATAGAACTGAATGCATTTAGGTCTGTTAGTATTTTAGAGGACCTTTGTGGTACAGGAGAAGCATAAAAAGTTGATGTCTTAGGAAATTGTTGCTTCTGTATTCATGAAACAGTATGTAACAATGTTTCAGAACAGAAGGAAAAGTGAATGTAACATTATCTATCTCCTTACAGTATTTCACTGGCTTGGAGTGTGGACATAAGTTCTGTATGCAGTGCTGGAGTGAATATTTAACTACCAAAATAATGGAGGAAGGCATGGGACAGGTAAATGTTTTTATCCAGTATTCCCAGAAGGAAAAGTTCAGGTTGCCACCAGATCTGTATTTTAAACACCTTTTGTATTGCCTTAAGTATTTCTTCCAAATAGTTTTTAACTTTAGAGCAGGTCCCTCACACTGTTAAAAGAGTTGTATTGGCTGCTGATTTGCTACCAAGCCCAATTCAAGGTGTTAACTTTGAGTTATAAGGCCCTAAAAGTCTTGGACCAAAAATATCTAAAGGAACGCCTTCTCCCATATCGACCTGCCTGTGCCTTAAGATCTGGAGGGGAGGCCCTCTTGGTTTTCCTGCTACCTTCAGTAGTAAAAGGGGTGGGCACCCGGGAGAGGGCCTCCTCGGTGATGGCCCCTAGGCTATGGAATAGTCTCCCCCACAAGGTGTGTCAGTTCCCTTCATTGTGTGTGTTTAGGAGAGCAGTGAAAACATACCTCTTTGTCCTCGCTTTTGGTTAAATGGGAATATACTGTCTCTTCCCACTTTACAGACACTGTTATTCTTTTAATATGTATTGTTGTTTTAATGTGTTTCTGATTTTAAATGTTGTTACCCACCCTGAGACCTTTATGTGTAGGGCGGGGTAGAAATATAAATAATAAATAAATGTAATAATACAAATTCTATTCTAGTTTTGTGTGGGATGTTTTAGCCATGTTGTGGAGGGCTGATTTTATCTTATAAGTTATCAGGACAAAGTGACCAATATTTTTACTTTAACCTCTTAACTATCTTAAAACATTTTCAGGTTTTAGGAATTCTGCTGTATGAACTCAGTTCTTAGAATTTGCTGGGTGACATCCGAGCTAATCCATTCTCCCCAATTTCTCTTTCTGTCTGTTCTTTTTCCACCTCATCAGACAATTTCATGCCCTGCTCACGGCTGTGATATCTTGGTTGATGACAATACAGTTATGTAAGTACTATTGTTGAAGAGATTTCAAAACTACCTGTTTTCCATGTGCTCATTGGGGCTTAGAGAATAGGGGAGGCAATAGATAGTCTGAACTGGAACTTGACACAGCATGTCAAAGATATATTCCTTTTTGTGTCCTTGCTGCATGTGAGAGGATTAATTTAAAACAAAATGCATAGGCTCAGGTTAGCTGCCTCTTGTAGCATGGGGGACAGATGAAAGGAAACATACTGAGCCTGTGGGGTGAGGGGTGTGTTTAAATTTAATTAGGGGCAGAACTGCCAATTTTAAACTTTCTAGGGCAGCTCACCTGCTGCCTTCTGTTATGGCCTGAAAGATTTTGGCTGTGTTGGCTCAAGAACACTTCTCTCTTGTTCTTGGACCAGTGGGCTTCCCCCATAATATGGAGTTGACGCTTTTAGTTTGGCCTGCTCATTGGGTCTCGCCACTACCACCATCGCTTTTTTTGCTGAAGGACATTTGGGGGTTATTTGGGAGTTAATGACACTTTAACATCTGGATGAGGAGTGGGATTGAGTAGAGATACAAGATGGGGTGTTCCATTGGCAAAGACTGTCCTTAGAGTTTCCCATGAGCCTTCTCTCTGTGTGGGCCATCTTGTCTTTTCCAGTCTCCCAGGAGGGAAGATTGTTGCGCCTTTTTATGTTCTGGATGTTGCAGGAGATGGATCAGTGCCAGTAGTATTCTGCTGTGCGTGTTGGAGCTCTGCCACTCACCCAGAGCCTCCAGCGTGCAAATGGTTTCAGGGAAGCCATCCATGCAGTGTTAGGCTATCAAACATGGAGGCTCTTTTTGTCACCTTGGCACACTATTTTGTGCACACCTTTAGCAAGCCTTGACATCTTGAGTAATGTGCTGTGCTGATGAGTTGGTGGTGCCTTGACAAGAAGGTACTGATGAGACCTTTGAAATAGGTTCTTTATAAAGTTACAGATAGGATTACTGCTGGGGTCTTCTGTCAGCTTTTCTGTGTAAACTTCAGATTGTCAAAATTGCTGAAATTAGTTGTGACTTTACTCATATCGCTGCATGCAACAGAAACCCTCATTCTAAAGTTGTGCAGAATGTTTTGGCAATGAAGTGTTTTCAGTTCGGAATGGGCTGTTGTGAGTGTTTTAAGCTCAAAATAGAACAGCTGAGGCCTATTTTGGTCTTGGGGGGGAAAGGCAAGCCTATCCAGAGATGCTTTATTCTTGCATTTCAAATGTGTTTTGCAGACCTGCCTTTTCCTTGGCTGATTGGTTTCCTATAAATCCCTTTGTGAAATTAGGGGAAAGGTCGGTGTGTGTGTGCGCGTGTGTGAGTGTCTATTATGCCTGAAGAAGAGTTGGCTTTTCTACCTTGCTTTTCTTACCCTTCTAAGGGACTCAAAGCAGCTGACAAAGCTTTCTGTTCTTCTCCCCACAACAGATGCCCTGTGAGGTAGGTGGGGCTGTGAGAGCTCAGAAGAGAGCTGTGACTAGCCCCGAGTCATCCAGTTGGCTTCATCGGGGAATGAGGAATTAAACCCGGTGTTGAGACCTCTGGGTATAGGGTGGGATAGAAATACAAATAAATAAATAAATATTCCCAGATAGAAGTCCGGCTCCACTAGACCATACTAGCTCGGCATCCTGTCTCATAGTCATTTAGAACAGCAGGGTAGTTGAGGATATTTGACTATTTTATCATATTCATGCATGTGCCCACACTATCCTTGTATGTTAGATTAGTGTCATTATACAGGCTTCCTTTAGAGGCATAAACGTAAGCATTCACAAAAATACTTGCTGTGCCTTTATTTTTCATGAACGTAGAAGAACGTCTGCCCTGCTGCTGTGGACTTTAGTCTATATTCTGCTTGCTTAGGAATGAAAGACAGACTGAGAATCAGGAGTAATTTTAAAGCTAACTTAAAACAGAGGCTTTGGAGCTGCATTGTAAAGGGATGTTTAGTTTCCCAAGAAGCTTGTCAGAGGTTGCTCACTGAGAAGTTTCCAAGAAACGTTGCTTACCCACAACAATGTTACCCAAATTCCCCTAAAGTGTGACTGCAGAAGGATCTTAGGTTCTTCTTCTTCCGTTCTCAGCTCACATGGGATGCTAGTGAGCCTAAACACACCTCTAAAGTGAGTTTTGGGTTCCCTGGAACATGCCCTTGGATGCTCTAAGGTTCACCAGGATGCTCCAGAAATAAAGAATGGGTTTCCTAGAGACACACAAAAATAGAAACCAATGACTCGACTGGAGGAAACCTTATTCAGTAGCCAGAGTGGTCTGGGTTGCCTGTTGTACACATTTTGGAATATTCTACTTCTGCCTTATGACAGCTTTTCAAACTTTCCAAAACCCTACCTTGAGAGTCCATGTAGGTGGCAGGGGAGTTGCAGTTGTGCAATATAATTTTGAATTTTAGGGAGTTGATACGACCTTTCAGGTGAGAGGGTAACCTGACACATGAACTGATCTGAGATTATGAATGAGGCCTGCAGTGCAGTAGAATTGGCCCAGTTGATGTCCCCTTCCCAGAGGCAGCATATTTGGTTCGGTGCCGTACTCAGGAAAGGAAGTGACCTGGCCAGTAGAGTTCCCCTGCAGCTAATCAAAACTGCTCTGAAAGAGACAAGATGGTGCACACTGCACAGCCCCTTTTTTATGCAAGTAAACTTATGCACGAGAGTTATTCTGCTAGTTAAAGGCAGCATCAGTATTGATTTCTGGTCACCCCTGTTGGAATAACACTGTATCCCTAGTAGTGCATGGGCAAATTGGTTAGTCGCTCTTGCATGTCAATTGCGGAAGTCCCAGCAACTGGTAAGGTGCTATATTTGAGTTTAAGGACAGAGTGCTTCTTCTGTGATGCACACATAAAACTGCAAAAAATGAGTGTGTACTCCTTGTTAATTATAAAGCCACCTGGCATACTGTGGGGAAGGGGGTGTGATGTGAAACCGTTTGCAACACACACCTATAATAAAACAAACTAAGAAGCATTCATTTACCCCTGTCATTTTAATGAGTTTAAATAGGTTGCAGGTGAAATATTTCAGATGAATGTTATAGACATCCATCAGGGTGCATTAAAATCGAACATAGAGCTTTGAACTTTTGCTAGCATCTTTCTACCTTTTCCAATACCATTTCCTCCTTAATCGTAACTTTCCATTATTATTGGAGCCTCCGGGTTTTTTAAAAATGTTTTTGAAGGGTCTTCTAACTAACCCAAATCCATCCTGAAATGCTCACTCTCAGTGGTCTGTTTAAATGCTAGCATGTGGTATGGCAGTAAGAACATAAGAAGAATTCTGCTGGATTGGACCACAGTCCATCTAGTCTAGCATCCTGTCTCACCCAGTGGCCCACCAGTTGCTTCTGGGCATCTCAAGCAGATGCCAAAGGCAAGACCTTCCTAACAGGGGAGGGCTGTTTCCTTGTTTGTGTTTGTTCTTCTATGTTATGTTGATACGGATGTTTGACGTGGGTGTATGCTTTCAATATATTTTTTTTAAAGGCAAGACCTTCACCTGCTCCCAATGCCCTGCATCCTGCCCCTTCCTCCCACCTGGAGGTGGTACCTAGGTATCACTTCTGGTAGCTGTTGATACACCTGTCCTACATGGATTTGTCTAACCCTTTCTTAAAACTGTCTAGGCCGTTTGCTGTTGCCGCCGCCTCTTCTGGTAGTAAATTCCATAAACCGATGACTCTCTGGGTGTTGGTCCTAAGTCCTCTGTCCATCAGCTTCCTAGAGTGCCCTCTGGTTCTATCATTATATAATGCGAGGAAATATTTTTTCTGTAGTCACCTTTTCCATGATGTGCATGCTTTTATATACTTAGTCAGATCACCTCTTAACCACCTAGACATCATGGCTTGATTTTGTAAGAAAAGTGTTCCAGCCCCTTAATCATTTTGGTTGCCCTCTTCTGCACTTTTTCCAGTTCCACAAAATATTTCAAATGTGTCCTCACCATGCATCTATAAAGAGGCACAATGATCCTTGACAACTTGTTTTCTAGTCCTTTCCTAATTATCTCTAGCATTGAACTTGCTTCTTTTTTCACTGTTGGTGTACATGGGGTTGACACCTTCATTGAACTGTTCCCCAGAACCCCAAGATCCCTTTTCTAATCTATCCATTCACCTGGATTGATTCTGAAGTTTTAAGGTAGAGCACTTTGTACCATTATTGCTGGCTGCACCTAAGCAGAAAGAAACCTTATCTTGCCTAGTAACCTCAAACAATTACTGTAATGTGCTTCATCCAAGGCTGTGCTTGGAAACTGTCCAGAAACATCCGCTAGCACAGTTTTGATGACCGCTAGCAGGAAGGGACAGGCAATACAAACATTCTATGGTTTGCACAGCCTTTCTCTTATCATCTGGGCTGCATTCAGCAGGCTAATCACTGCTTTGAAAGAATGCTGTGTTTTGGTCCTTCAGTGTCTTTTGATGTGTTTTTGGCCCATATGAGCTGCTTCATCTTTTCTTAGGATTTGAGGGAAGCCTAAAACCTTACTCCAAGTCATATTGTTCAGTTGGGGACCTTTTCCCACTAGGGCTTAGAACCCTTATAAGACCTCATTAGGAACCAATTGGGAAGGCTCTGTCCCCACCTGGACCCCATTGAAGGCCCCATCTGCAAGGCCCTGACCCCATGAGCACAGGGGAAATCCAGATTTAACGGGTCCTTCAGGCCCTTAAATCTGGATTTCGTGCGGACCTGATTAAAGGTGTCTACAATCAGGTCTTCAGGCACCTTCAAGATCTGGATCTCCAGGAGGACCCCTTGAAGTTCTGGATCCTTGACTGCATGCGGAAAAAGAGGGCGGGATACCAGTTCATTCACTCTCTATAATAAGGCTTATCTCAGTCCTGGAACCAAATTTGAGTTGCAATATTTTATACTGTCTTCGCTTAAGCTCATTTTTGAAGACTGTGTTGTGTTTTGGATTGAGACATGGAAAGAAATAGGAAGCCAGAGCCTTCTTAGAAAGGGAATGTTGTTTTAAAAATCACCATTTGCCACCATGCCTTTCTGCAGTAAATTCTTTGCATGTTTAATAGACTAAATTGTCCAGGTAATGTTTGGATTGGCCAAAGCTGTTGCTTTTCCAGGATCTTGTCTGAAACAATGGCAAATCAGATGCTACTGGGAAATCCACAAATGGGATAAAAGTAATATCCTTTCCTTAATCCAGGAATCCTTGGTAGGCCTTTTTCATAAGTGGTACCCTTCATCATAATTGCTGCTATTTCACATGTTTCTTTTCCCTTCCATTATTCCCTTCTTTCATGTTCCCCTAAGTGTCCTGGTTTGTACTCCCGGGGGTACACGTTTTCCACATTGTGAATCACTGTCCCAATCCCAGCTTTTCATACTTAATGGGATGCTGTATGACTTTAGGAAGCACATGGCCTTTAAACGTTTGTTTTTTGGGGAACATCTTCCAAAGCTTACATGAAGGCAACATCCTAGTCAGAAAGCAGATTCATTGTCTGGCCCACATGTTTTATCATTGAATTTTGTCAACTGTCACAGCTGCAGTGCACATAGGCTAACACAACATAATCAATTTGTGACCTGTTATTTGCTATAGCCCGTTCTATGCCTCTTGACTATTACCTGCACAATTCAGAAGAAATAGACCTTAGAGAGCTCTTACGTTTCAGGAAGAAAGAGGCTTGTAAAGTTTCTCCAGAAATCTGCAGATTTCTGAAATAACTTAAAGTGAGTTTTTCCCCCTTTATTTAAGCAGCACAGATTTTTGTCTGCCCCCTCCCCCCCAAATCCATGATCAAGCTGTGGAGAGTTCATACCAGAATCTAAACTGGAAGTGCAATCAGGATTAAAAACCATTATCATTATTTAGAAGTGTTATTCTGGATTCCCTGAGTGGTGACTGGCATGGAAATAACGCCATGTAGAATTAAGAAAGACATAGTGTGTGAAGAATAGAGGAAAATTAAATCTGTCCCCAAACTGTAATTTTTTTTAAATGATCATTAATTTCTGCTTCCAAATAAGGTGGTGGGAAGTCAAGTAGAAGATAGTTACATAATCTACAGTAATTATTCTCCTTACTTCAAAATGAGTATTTTCAATGCAGTCTTCTTTCTCTCTTCTCTTCTTAGGCGCCTGATCACAGATTCAAAAGTTAAATTAAAGTACCAGCATTTAATAACTAATAGTTTTGTAGAGGTGAGTGTTTAATTTAAAGGGATTGTCCCCTTTTCGTTTATTCTCTTGGCATTTTTATCTACTTTTCATAACTGTTGGACTTAAACTTTGGAAAATTGATTAAGCAAATGTCTTTCTCCATTTCACCTCAGGTTAATGGTGTTGGTTTTATTATTTTCCGACGGGGTCAGCTTCAGTTGGTTCACTGAGGGTTGATCTCCTCTTGCCTTGCCCACTGACCGAGAGGAGGAGCTTTCTCCCCCTGTATATAACCCCCTCCTTGACCCAGCTTCCCAGTTTTATCTCTCGGTCTGCCTTGATCCCACACCGCTATCGCTCTACAAGAATTTTGACTGCGCCAGAAAAGGTGTTTCCCCTGGAGCCTGAAGCGCTTTTAGCGCATAGGCATAATAAGGCATTCACCCGGCTGGGTGAATGCAGCTAGCTGCCGGCGTACGCGGCGAAGACTAGCAGGGAGGGAAAGAAAAGAGGTACAGCTCCCTCTGTTTTCTAACGCCACGCAGAAGGGCGTTTTCGGCGCCGTTCGGCTTGCAACGGCTGCACTTACCTCCCTCCGTTGACAGAGCCGAAATTGCAGAGCCCTCCCGAGCCGCCATAGAGAGGGCGCGCTAGAGTGGCGTTTTTTCGTCTCTACTGGCGGGCAGCCCAACCATGCTCGGCTCAGCGGCGTTTTTGCAGCCTCTTCAGCGACGGCGTTTTTTCCCTCTCCCAGGTTTAGGAGATACGGGAAGAGAGCGTTCTTCGCCTTCATTTCAAGGGAAAGAAGCGGCTGCAGGTTGGAGTATTGTATATAGTGTATATAGTTAAAAAAACAAAAAAAAACAAAAAAAAAAACAAAAAAAAAACAAAAAAAACAAAAAAAAAAAACAAAGACAAAAAAACGGACTTTTACAAGCCTGCCAGTGCAGAGACTGAAGTAAAATTCCTGTATATAGTTAACCCTGTAGCTGAATAGGATGTCTTCTGTGGGGCTGCCAGACCCATCCCCTAAACGGGGGTCTGAGAAGGATGAAGACCCAAAGGGAAATCCTCCCTCCCCTGTGCCTAAAGCTAAGAAAGGCCAGGGAGAAAAAGACCAGGCACCTAAAAAAGCTCAATCAAAGTCTAAGCATACCTCTGGCTCTAAGTCTTTGCAATCTACTACTTCAAAAAAGGCGAAAGATAAGTCTGCAGCGCCATCTGCTGACCAAGAAGCTGTATTTCAGGAAATGTTTTCTAAGTTTTTTCAAGCTGAGTTTGACAAGAGGTTTCCTGCTAAGAGGGTGAGATCTCCTTCACCTCAACTTCAGTCTGCTGAGGTCCTAGCGAAAAAGGCAAAAGGAGTTAAGCACTCTTCTCGAGCTCATTCAAAATCTAAAGATGATGGCAGGTCAGCTACTTCGCGTTCAGAGGTCCGGGCCAGATCAGTGTCTCCTGCTTCTGACACGTTTTCAGAAGAACGGTCCTATGCGTCACATGAATCCCTTCCATGGACAGCAAGAGCTCATTCAGATTTAGCCAGAGCACTGGGCCAACCAGTAACTGAAGAAGGTGAGCTATCAGCTTCTGAGGAACATGATCCAGATTCTGTGTCTGATGATCAAGATACCGAAGCACCAGCATCCTCTGGACAAAAGCTTTTTTCTAAAGAGGAGTATCCGAGACTCTTAAATTGCTTAAGGATCTCACTTAATATGCAGGCGACTGGCCAGGAGGCAAAAGAAAAAGAGATGGCAGAAGCTCAGGATCTCTTACTACCTGCACCTTTAGAATTAGAATCCTTGGTGGTTCCAGAGGCCTTCCAAAGAATGGCCAGGAAAGATTGGGAAACTCCCTGCTCTACAAAGAGATTTCCTTCTTACTTGGTCAAGATGTTTGCTCCCCCAGACGCCTCTAGCGCCATGTGGGCGGTGCCTGAATTGGACCAGCCTGTCTTACAACTGGTATCAAACCACATTTTTCCCCAAGAGGGATTGGCCAATTTGAAACAGGGAAGCGAGAGAAGACAGGAAGTGATGCTTAAACGGGATTTTCAAGCATCAGCTATGGCGGCCAGAGCATCATCTTCAGTGTCCCTTTTCGCTAGAGGAGCATTAAAGTGGACAGATGAGATCATGTCAGATCCGTCCATATCAAAGAGATCTAAGCAACTCTTAAAGGACGTGAGACATGCTTTAGCCTTTTGCGCTGACTCCGCCTTAGACGCCTTTCAGCTAAACACCAAAGCACTGGGAGCCTCCACAGCAGCCAGAAGACTGTTGTGGCTTAGGCATTGGAACATCGATCACGCATCAAAGATGAAAGTGGTGTCCCTTCCATTTCGAGGCGGAAAATTATTTGGTCAGGATGTTTTGAAAGATTTCTTGATCGAATCGAAAAGTAAGAAACTGATTCTTCCATCTAATCCATCTACTTCGGGGCCGTATAAGGGAAAAGAAAGGAGATCTTACACCAAGAAGCCTTACAGCAAACAATCTTCTACTGCTCAGCGTCCATCTTATCACCAGCAAGACAAGCAGCAACCGCACTGGAGCCGTACCTATCAATCCCAGTACAATCAGCCATCGACATCGGCCCAGTACAAGCCAAGAGGAACATATCAGCGTTCCTTTCGCCCTACAAAGCATCAAGCTTTCAATCCCTGAAAGTCGGGACAAGCAGCCACCAGTGGGGGGACGGCTGCAATTCTTTGTAGAGGCATGGGAAGTGGATGTCTCGGACCCTTGGGTTCTGGATATAGTCACCAAGGGCTATGCGTTGGAGTTCCGATCAGTTCCTAGGGGTCATGTTATTAAGACCAAGGTCCCTTCAGATCAACAAAAAAGAGCTGCTCTGATGGCAGAGATCTCTGAGTTGTTAAATATGGCAGCAATTGAACCAGTTCCTCCACATGAGTATAATGTTGGAGTGTATTCAAATTTGTTTCTAGTACCTAGGAAAGGTGGTTCCTGGAGGGCCATATTAGATTTAAAGTTTCTAAATAAATTCTTGTTAAGGAAGAAGTTCAAAATCGAATCTCTCTCTTCCATCCGTACTGCGATTCACAAAGGGGATTGGCTGGTGAGCGTAGATTTAAAGAACGCCTACCATCATTTGCCTATATTACCTTCCCATAGAAGGTTTCTTCGTTTTCAGGTGGGAAATCTCCACTTCCAGTACACCTGTCTCCCGTTCGGACTAAGCCTCGCCCCTCGTGCCTTCACTAAATGTTTGGCCCCTCTAGTCCGAAATCTTAGGGTCCAAGGAGTCCCTATTTATGCCTATTTGGATGATCTGATCATCCGCAGTCCGGATCCGGGACATGCCACCTGGGCGGTCAAGCGTACCATTGACCTCCTGGAAGGACATGGTTTTGTTATCAACATTGATAAGAGTTCTTTAGAACCATGTCAGTCCATTGTGCACCTGGGGGCTCTTATTAATACAGTGTTGGATAAGGTGTATCCCTCCAACGATAGGGTGGAATCCCTATTGACTGCTCTAAGCCAGATCAACCGGTTATCACGGGTGAACATATTGGATCTAGCGTCTTTGCTGGGGAAAATGATTTCGGTTCTAAGGTTGGTCCCCTGGGCACAAATACATGCCAGGCCTTTACAGTGGTTTCTATTGCCTTGGGCATCAGCAATTGCTCACTCAACAAGGGTTTACGTATCTATCCCACTACAGGTTCGGAAGTCCTTGCAGTGGTGGAACAGCAGGCCTAATTTGGTGAAAGGGGTGCCTATAGGAGAATCTAGACGCATTTTGGTCACCACGGACGCAAGCCTTACAGGCTGGGGAGCGCATTGTATGGGCCATACGGCTCAGGGGCTATGGAGCAGGTTGGACTCTAAGCACCAGATTAACTGGTTAGAGCTGAAGGCCATTCTTATGGCCCTCCGTAGTTTTGCTCGCCTCGTAAGGCATCAACATGTCTTGGTTGCCACAGACAACACAACAGCAAAGGCTCACATAAATAGGCAAGGAGGGACCAGGTCTCGTTCCCTCATGTTGCTATCCTATCAGCTGTTCCAGTGGGCCGAGTCTAACTTATTATCTATCTGTGCCATTCATGTGCAGGGAAGCTCGAATGTGCTGGCAGATCGTTTGAGCAGGCAGGAGGTATCCCAGGCAGAATGGCAGCTCAACCCGGCAGTCTTCCAGAAAATTGTGCAGGCCTGGGGGGTCCCGGTGGTCGACCTGTTTGCCTCCCACGAAAATCATCAACTACCTGTGTACATAACACGATACCGCGACCAAAGGGCTCTAGACATGGACGCTCTATCAGCTCCGTGGCCGAAAGGCCTTTTATACGCATTCCCACCGCTGCCGTTGATTTCCAAGTTTCTAAGGAGGGTACGGGAAGAAAGGGCCACGGTGATTCTTATAGCACCCCTGTGGCCGGGAAGGGTATGGTTCCCTCAACTTCAGTCAATGCTGACAGAGAAGCCCTGGCGCCTCCCAACCCTCCCAGACCTTCTGAGACAGGGACCAATCAACCATCCGGATCCGGAGTGGCTTGCCCTGACGGGCTGGAAACTCAACGGGGCCGTCTACAACAGTTGGGATTTACGCCCAGAATTATTCAAACTATGCTAAAGGCGAGAAGGGCTTCCACGATTCGTATGTACAATGTTACGTGGAAGGTGTTTTTTCACTGGGCCTCGGCCAAGCAGATCGACCCGGTGGATCCCACTATCTCGCATATCATTATGTTTCTGCAAGAGGGTATGGACAAAGGGCTGGGATTTAATACGCTCCAGAGACAGGTTTTTGCACTCCAAGCGGTCCTGGAAAATTTTTCCCTCCCTGATTTGGCAGCAGATCGTAATATTAAATTATTCTTAAAAGGGGTAAAGCAATCTAAGCCAGCTGTTGTGCATAGATATCCATCTTGGGACCTTCATTTAGTTTTATCAGCTCTTAAAAAAGAACCCTTTGAGCCCATAGAGGACATTTCTCTAAAATTTCTCTCGTTCAAAGTTTTGTTCCTAGTAGCCATGACATCAGCCAGGCGTGTGTCAGAGATGGCGGCTCTCTCCATAGAAGACCCCTTTTGCCAGATCACGCCAGATTCAGTTATACTCAGGCTTGCACCTACTTTTGTTCCTAAGGTTAATACTCCCTTTCATCACCAGCAGGAGATTCACTTACCTTCTTTATGCCCAAAACCGGGGCATCCGATAGAGAGGGACATGCACATGTTAGATGTTAGAAGGGCCTTGATGGTGTACTTAAACCGTACAAAGGGCATTCGTAAGACCCAAGCCTTGTTTGTTTCTTTTCAGCCGACAAATTTGGGTAACAAGGCCTCCCCTAGGGCTCTCTCCTCTTGGATTCGGTCATGTATCATGTCAGCTTATCAGGCTAAGAATACTAAGGCACCTGACGACATCTGGGCACACTCTACTAGAAGCGCGGCTACTTCGGCCGCCTTTGCTAAAAATGCTTCCCTACAAGAGATCTGTAGGGCGGCAGTTTGGAGTTCACCATCTACATTTACAAAACATTATAAATTAGACCAGTTTCGGTCTGCAGAAGCGGCCTTTGGCCGAAGGGTATTGCAACATGCTTTGTAAGTTGTTTTAAGAGTATAAGCCCGCCCTGGGGACATTGGCTTTGGTACGTCCCTCAGTGAACCAACTGAAGCTGACCCCGTCGGAAAATGAGAAATTATACTCACGTGAAGGTTCATTTTCGACGGGGTCACGAGGTTGGTTCCCCACCCTGGAGTAGTTACGTGGTTAGCATGCACAGAGTGTTGAATCCTGATGTAGAGATTGTATTGTGTATAAGTGTTGAATAAACTCTTTGTTTACCTTTTCCTGACCTGGTGATTTCTCGAGATAAAACTGGGAAGCTGGGTCAAGGAGGGGGTTATATACAGGGGGAGAAAGCTCCTCCTCTCGGTCAGTGGGCAAGGCAAGAGGAGATCAACCCTCAGTGAACCAACCTCGTGACCCCGTCGAAAATGAACCTTCACGTGAGTATAATTTCTCATTCTCAGATGCCATCCTAAGCTTTTAATGACAAAGTCAGAGTAGTAATAAGCAAACTGTTTCACCTAGAATGCTCTGTCAAGTAGAAAAATTACCTTTTTTAGTTCTTTGCAGTCCCAGAGCCTAATAAAATGACTGTATAAACAGCTGTTCAGAAGGTTAGAGGTAATAGTGCCCTGAAAGGTGTGATGTTAACTTGCTGCAGATGTTCCTAGGCTTGAGTTACAGGTACTAACCTGATGGGATCCTTCAGAAGAATCTGAAATGGTTTCTTGTGATCACAATGTTCCATTTCTCTAAGCTGATGACTGATCAGTTCTGAAAGGCCTTCAGATTTTATCCTTCTCTGGCCGGATGTGATCTTCTGGACAGAAATTTAGTTGGGCTCATGGGCAGAACCTGGATGCTAGCAGAAGATGCACGATATGGGCCACGTAACCAGCTTTGATGCCTGCATTCTGGTCTTGTATCTTTTCAGTGCAATCGACTGTTAAAATGGTGTCCTGCTCCAGATTGCCACCATGTTGTTAAAGTACAGTATCCCGATGCTAAGCCTGTTCGCTGTAAATGCGGCCGTCAGTTCTGGTAAGCTTGCATTGGATTATGGTGATTTTGTAGTGAATCTGAACAACAGCAACTAGCTCCTGATCGTCTTCAAAGAACACTGTGGTGGACATGGTCTCTCTTTCTCTCTTAATACTTTGCAAGTTGGTGATGATATTAATAGTGATAGTGATGATGGTAATAGCACACCATGTAGCACATGAAAGTATAGTACTGCAATAGTTAAAATACACAAAAACAATACTGAAAACTTTGCTCAGCCCTTTCTTGAGCATCTTATAAGTAGGGTATCCTCGCCGTCTCTTTACACACAGTTACTCAGAAGTTTTTGCTGGTTGGGTGGCTTTTCTCATCCTGTGATGCAAATGATAAAACACATGGAAGAGTGCTAGCAGATGAAAGAAAGAATGAGAGTGGGAGGTGACAGTAATGTGTTTGTCATCTTTTCCGTAGAGACAGGTGACTGCTGTCTCTGGCCGCATTGTGTGTCTAAGAGGGGAAATTTCAGTCTCCTGGTTGGTTATATAAAAGTTAGCAGATGATCTAGAAGATACTGCAGCTTTGAAACTCAGCAGATCTTGGAATGAAGTCTGACTGTTTATGTTAAAGTTATATCCTTAGACATTTCAGTACCATGGGCAGGATACCTGTCCTGGCAAGCTTATTCTAAGGCTTGATATAACCTTACATTGTTGCCTGCCTGAGAAGAGTAATGACTGTCAAGCACGTAGCAATGCAGGAAAGTTGGCTTATTTAGTTGGGCAGATCAGATTGGATCAGGTTGACCATAAAGCCTGGTGGGGTGCCGAGACTGTCCCTCACTGTGCCTTCTCTTTGTAGGTTTTCTCATGTAGTCACCTGCTGCGCTCTCAGCTTTAGCCCTTCTGGCTGAGCAAGCGTGACTTTAGATGCTCACTACTATGGAAGTAAGCGTGACTATTTAAACTTCTTCTTTTTTTAAAATAGCTTTAACTGTGGTGAAAATTGGCATGATCCTGTAAAGTGCAAGGTAAGTATGGAGCTTTGTCATTCCTTGGGTAGGGCAGGGCTGGGGTGGAAAAATAAGAAAGCTTCATTGCTTCTTTTGTGCTAGCAGAAACATAGTAAAAGGTTTTCATGATAATGGTCAATATTGCTGCCTGGAGAGCCTCTCTGAAAGGGCATCTTGTATGGCAAAATTTTTAATGTGTTGGAGGCAATATTTGTTAGTGCCTAGTGGTGTTTGTGTAGAACTCGTTATGTACACCTGGGACAAAGGAAAAAGTCTGTGAAAAAATGAATTTAAATCTAGCCACAAAATAACTAGTCCTTCTACCTGGTAGTTACTCAATACAAACCTGGAGACACCTTGTTTATACAGAGCCTATGGATGAGTATTCCCGTTTATTTGTCTGGGTATATTAGTAATGGTATGAAAAATGGCCTGGTGTAGTGTTATGTCTTATGGTCTGCAAACACATAGGAACTTAGAATCATAGAGTCATAGAGTTGGAAGGGACCTCTAGGGTCATTGTGTCCAACCCCCTGCTCAGTGCAGGATTTCCTAAACCATCCCAGACAGATGTAGGTCCAGCCTCTGCTGCCTTGCTTTGAGCAGACCACTAATTCTCCTAACTCAGTTATTTCTGCAGAAATAATAGTTGTTCCTCATAGATTTAGGCAGAGGCCTCTCCCAAACCTACTACCAAATACCAGTGACTGAACTTGTGACCTTCAGCGCACAGAGTACATTCTTTCTGCATTTCGGTTCAGTGCTTAATAAAGGATAGCAGTTAGCTCACAGGATAGAGTGAGAGCAAGGCCAGCTCCCCTTACTCTAAGGCTGCTAAGGGCCAAGAGGTGTCTCTGTTCCTAGGGTGGTCTTCCCCATCTGGAACGAACAGGTCATTTTGAAGGCTTCATGGCTGCATCTTGAGCACTATGCTCTTTTCTCTCTTCTTACAGTGGCTAAAGAAGTGGATAAAGAAGTGTGATGATGACAGCGAAACTTCTAACTGGATTGCAGCAAACACAAAGGTTTGGGCCTTGGTTTTGTTCTGTCTGACAGGTTGAACCACCAGAACTGCTTTTTTGCTTTTCAGACTCCAGTCAGACCCTCAGAGAGTCTCATTGCTGGGAATGAATGGCGAGCTTTGCACATAAACAAAATGGGCCTGTGTTTTCCTCCCTTTTTAATGTCTGCCAAGCTTCTATCAAGCCACCCTGTAAAATGAGGCTTTTTAACTACTGAAGGAACAGCTATTTCCCTTCAGTACAGATTGGGAAATACTAAGGACATGCCGTGAAAGAAGCCAGACAGTTGGTCCATGCAGCTTAGTGTTGTTTACCTATTGGGGCAGTGGCTGTCCAAGGTCTTGGGCCTCCTAGTTGCACCTGGAGGCACCAAGGATTGGACCTTGGCCTTTTTTTGTGCAAAACCGGGTGTTGATCCGCCAAGATACCTTTGAAGTTCCAGCCCCAGCAAGCTTGTGTGCTGTCGCCGGTGGCCTATAGAGGTCTGCTCAAACGATAGCTTTTTTAGTCTTTTGGAAAACGCTGAGAAAAGTTGATATTGGACAGGAACTAAGTATAAGTGAAAATATAGAAACAAAAAAACATAATCGTACTGTTATCCTCGCATCTCCTCTCTGTTTTTTTTTAATGTGTGGTAGGGCCTTTTTGCCTGTTTTTAATTTTCATTGCACTTCATGCCCTCTGCAGGAATGCCCCAAATGTCACGTGACCATAGAAAAGGATGGTGGCTGCAATCACATGGTCTGTCGGAACCAGAATTGTAAAGCAGAGTTTTGCTGGGTGTGTCTTGGCCCTTGGGAACCCCATGGGTCCGCCTGGTAGGTTTAATTGAATGCATCCCCAGCTGCTTTCACGCGTCAGTGTGGCTTGTTTGTACTCTCCATAAAGGAACCAGAAAATACAAGTTGATGGGTAGCAAGTAAGAGTTTTTCCCTGTGCTGCTGCGTGGGAGAATATGGGTCATTCTGTTTGTATACTAACATTTGTAAGCCCCCCCCCCCCCCCCGGGAGACTTTGGGCAGTCGAGTGGCATCTAAGCCAAATACAATAAAAATCAGGCATGCAGAATTGAAGGCACCAAAGGAGCTTATTTTGTTTTCATGGAAAACAGTGAGTGAGTGAGTGAGTGAATGAATGAATGAATGAATGACATTTCAAGCAGTCTGTTGTATATTTTATGAGGGATGCCACCCTTTATTGACCAGGTCTAACTGAAACCTGTAGTGCAAGATGGTGTTATGTTATGTATGGGTTTTCCTGCTTTAGGGATTTGTTTGGTTTGGTTATGTAGGGAATGACTGTATTCTGGGAACTATAAGAACCTGAGGGCAAAGGAAACATTTTCATTGTTCACTCTTCAGGTACAACTGTAATCGCTATAATGAGGATGATGCAAAGGCCGCAAGAGATGCCCAAGAGGTGAGTCCATAAGTCTTGGTGGGGAAGATAATCTGTTTCAGGAGGATGCTTAGGCCCTTTCCGTACTGGGCCTTATACTGGATTATAGCCTAGAGTTTAGACCTGCCATCTGCATGCTTGTGCAGACTTCAGTAAGCTCTGCCTGGAGTCGACCATAGTCTTCCTCTGCATGTGGATGGCAGGTCCTCATTCTGGGATAAAGGCTGGTTTAAGGCATAGTGCAGAATGGGCCTCAGAATCGGCTGCCTCCACTTCCGTGTTTTCTTGCTGAGCATTGCTACCAGGCTAAATAGGAGAAGAAGAGTTGGCTATTCTACCCCACTTTTCTCACCCATTTAAGGGGACTCAAAGCGGCTGACAAACCTTCTGTTCTTCTCCCCACAACAGGCACCCTGTGAGGTAGGTGGGGCTGTGAGAGCTCAGAAGAGAGCTGTGACTAGCCCAAGGCCACCCAGCTGGCTTCATGGGGGAGGGCAGAATGAAACCCAGTATTCCCAGATACGAGACTATCTCCCTAACCACTTGACCCAAAACTTGAAAACATTTTGTCTTTATTACCTGTTAAAATTTAGGCCACCTTCCTTAAGCATTAAGAACAGCAGCTTTCTGAACATTTCTGCACAGGACTGTGCTAGCCCATCTTGTTATCAGTTATCTGTGAAAGATGCTTTTAACAAGACTCCTTTTCCACATTGGCATCATGAGCTTAAGCAGCTTCTTCAGTTTTCAGCCATGATGAAAAGTGATGTCATTTTTCCATTATGACCATAGTCAGGCATATGGAGATTTGGATATCCTAAATTCTTTGTGGTGGTTATCCTGCTCCATGACTGCAAAAGCTTTCTTGCCTTGTTCAATATTCTTTTCCCCCCAACTGATGAGGAATCTCTAGTTTTATGTAATAATGAGGGATGTACACAAATGAAAATTCTATGTTCTGGCAAACCGTTTAATCAGACAAAATGGTTGTTCAGGTTTGATTCCAAACTTCTTTGGAAATAAAAAAATACAATTTTCCTCTGTTGGAAAAAGCAATTTTCAGATCCAAAAAACAAGCCCAAACTGTTTCATTTAGTAGTGATCAGGCAGACAGGTTCGGTTCAGTCAGATTTCTGGATATGCGAACCATATCCCTCCTGGGTGCGCCATGCCCCTTCCCTGTTGTCATTTAGGAGGGCTGTAAAGGCATATCTTTTTGCCTTAGCCTTTGGCCAAGGTTGACTCATTCCTCCCTTGGTCACAGTTTTAGTAATAGATCCCTAGATGTAGGGCTTATATCAGAACTTTTAATTATATACCATAGCTCAATCTGTGCCCTGTTTTTAATACCTTGTTTTAATTATTCAATTTTAATATGTTTACCTGTGTCTTGTTTTTAATATGGTTTTAACTGCTATTGATTTGTTGTTACCCGCCCAGAGACCTTCGGGTATGGGGCGGGATAGAAATAGAAATAGAAATAGAAATAGAAATAGAAATAAATAAATAAATAAATAAATAAATAAATAAATAAATAAATAAATAAATAAATAAATAAATAAATAAATAAATAAATAAATTGCATGTTCGGTTCAGCCCCAAAATCCATAAACTGTTGGATCAGATTTTTGAACCAAACGTTGCAGATCTCTAGCAATAACGGAATCTGATTTGGACCACGTGGCAATACTCTTTTACGTGAAAGTATATTCTGATATCTGCTAACATAAGTACAGCACTTGGGCCCATTTTTAGGTGGCTTTGCCTTGGGATTTCTCTTACAGTGCAACACAGCTGCTGTTACTCTGTTTTAACTATTGGCTTTCATTTTTTCTTATGGGAATTAACACAGCGATCCAGAGCAGCCCTGCAGCGGTACCTCTTCTACTGCAACCGTTACATGAACCATATGCAGAGCCTGCGCTTTGAACACAAACTCTACGCCCAAGTCAAGCAGAAAATGGAAGAAATGCAGCAGCACAACATGTCGTGGATTGAGGTCCAGTTCCTGAAGAAAGCCGTTGATGTTCTCTGCCAGTGTCGTGCCACACTCATGTACACATATGTCTTTGCCTTCTACCTCAAAAAGAATAATCAGTCCATTATCTTTGAGGTAAGGAAAGGCTGGGTGTGGGTCAGTCGGGGCCAGGAAAACCTGCTGCCTTCTTGGAAATCATTTCCAACAGTGATGGCCAGCCTATGACACGCGTGTCACAGGTGACACGCCAAGCCCTTTTGGGTGACACACAATGTCACCCTGGTACCTGGGCACGTTGTTGCCATTCGGTATCTTGGAGGCCGCAGGCTGCTTCTGGCTTGCGGCCTACAAGATACCAGGAGCACAGAGGCACTGCCTATGCCCGGCATAGGAGGCACAATGGAGTCACATCGTTGCGCTGCCAGGTCATGCACAGTGCGTCTGTGCTCCTGGCAGCTAGAGGACTGAAGACCTGTGTGTGGCAGTGATGGCTTGACTCACAATTTTTCCCTCTATGTACTTTTGTGAGACCTTATTCTCAGCCTTAAATAATATTAAAACCAATAAAAGAAACCGACTGACAGATGAAGTTAGTAGTGCTTGCTTGGAGTGTACAAAACACCAACCTTCGACTGAAGATTTAACAAATGAAATTCAGCAACAAAACAGTCCCTAATGATTTGATTTTGTTTTCAATAAATACATATACAGTGGTACCTCGACATACAAGTGCCCTGACATACAAGTGTTTTGAGATACAAGCCGCCGAGCGAGTGATATTTTGCTTTGAGATGAGAGCAAGATTTGAGATACGAGTATGTAAATACAGTACAGTACATAACAAAAGCAACTGAGGTGGTGTTTTGGGAGCTGGAATGGATTAATGGGAAAATTGCTTTGAGATACGAGCGATTTGACTTAAGAGCAAGGTTACGGAATGAATTAAACTTGTATGTCAAGGTACCACTGTATCAAAAATATAACATTTTTTTACTAGAGCTACAAATGTCACAAAATTATGGATATTTCTAGACGTGACATGGTACCCGAGTTTAGCTAAGATTTATTGTGAATTTTAACACACCGAGCTCAAAAGTTTCGCTATCACTGATTTACAACTTCATTTATTCAGTAAATGGGCTTTAGGCCAGTTTGTAAGTTGCAGGGGTGTTTATTGCTAGAACCAGGAGCTACAGTCTATTGCCACCCAAATTTGAGATGGGACAAACAGGAACTCGCATGAATAAATGTCCTCAAGAATTGTGGTTGCTCAACGAGAAATCTTTTCTTAGCCATAGGGATTGATTGACTAGAATAGTGTCAGCAGCGCTTCCAGTCCATAAAATAAAAGCTGAAAATTTTGCCTATCAACAGTGGTACAAAAAGTACATTAAAAGTTCAAATAAATTATTGTGCAAGGTTTTCCCGTGTTCCAGTTGCAAGGTAAAATGAAATGAGAAAAAGTTTTTTTAAGTGGTGGGATTCGATTCATATTGAGTCAAATGCTCAAAAATTTGTATTCGTTTGGATAGATCCCCTTTGAATATGGTAGGATTCTATTTGACATGAATGTATTCATACAAATTTGTATGAATATGATGCAAACATATATATTAGATATGTATCTCATAACATATCCACTTTGAATCCATTCTCAATCCATGATGAATTCACTCTGGATCCATTGTAGATGTGACTGGCACACGAATACCAGTGTCAGGGTACAAATGTTACGAATGTTCATACACATCCCTTAACGAGCAACATTATTAGCATGATAGATATAATTATTAGTTCGAAGATCTATTCTGGTTACAAAGACGATGTCTTCTGTTTTTCTTCCTAGAATAACCAAGCAGATTTGGAAAACGCAACCGAGGTTCTTTCTGGGTATCTGGAACGAGATATATCCCAAGATTCACTTCAAGACATAAAGCAGAAAGTTCAAGATAAGTACAGGTATACGTTTCCTCCCAAACAGATGGAGCACTCATCAGAAAAGGCAGAGAAAGAGTGGCTGTATTTGTACCCTGTATAACCTATGAGGGAAGGTGGTTGGTTTTAAATTTGCAGTTCTTCTTAACATCAGAGGAACCCTGCCGGATGGGGCCCCAGCCCATTTAGTCCAGCAATCCTGTCTCACACAGTGGCTCACCAACTGCTTCAGAGCACCTCAAGCAAAAAGGCAAAGGCAAAACCTTTGCTTGCTCTTGGCTCTCTGCAAATGGCCTTTGGAGAAAATAGGCAGGATGCTTCTAATCTGGAGGCAGTACCAGGCATCCATTCTTGTAGCTATAGATACACCTGTCCTCCATGAATCCATATAACCCTATTTTAAAGCTATGCAGTCTGGTTGTCGTCATCTCTTCTGGTAGTAAATCGCATAGACCGATGACCCTCTTCTGCTGCTGCTGGAGATCACATCAGATCAGAGCATATGAGAATACTGAACTAGTATGAACAGTGCAAGAGTGGCTAATATGCATAACAAATGCAATTGCAGAATTGTAAACAATGCATTGCTGTGATGTGTAGATATGAAGATTTGACTCCTATTATTTTATTTATATACTGTCTTTTTCTCAGAAAGGAACAACAGTACAGTAGATTTAAATAAAACCTATTATTAAAATGTCAAAAAAGAAAAGAAAGACAAAAGGCCTTCTGGCATAGAAATACTTTTACCTGCTTACGGAAGGCAGGAGGAGATGGGGCTGTCCCAGCCTCTGTGGGGAGGGAGTTCCACAGCTTAGAGGCAGCCACTGAAAAGGCCCTCACTCTTGTTCCTGCTAACCGAATCTGGGGAAAAGGTGGAGCAAAGAGGAAGACCCTTGGAAGCTGATCTCATCAGTGGTATTAAATAAGCGTAATAGTCTGTTGTTGTAAACCAGACACTTGAAAACGTCGTCTTAAGACCAAGCAGTTATGGAAGTGACAGGTTCTGTTGCGTAAGGTGGTTCTGCCCAAGGCACAGGTTGGCACCTTCACCCGCCCCCTGCTGCCTCGTTCTGCTTCGAAGTACGCCATGTGCCCACTGCCCAGGTTTTGCTGACTAACCGGTTGTTGCATTCTTCCTTCCTTCCCCGCGACAGATACTGCGAGAGTCGACGGAGGGTTTTGTTGCAGCATGTGCATGAAGGCTACGAGAAGGACCTGTGGGAATATATTGAGGACTGAGATAGAGCCTGCATAAAACGAACTCTGGAAACCTTTTGCCATCTAGAGTGCTCATGCAATTAAAGCAAAACACACACACACAAAAGGGGCAACTCGCCTATTACACCGCTGGTCTGTAGTACCGGAATTCTGTTTTTGTTAATGGAAAAAAAAAATTTAAGTAAATTATATTGTAATAAAAAAGGTAGATAAACCATTGTACAACAGTATTCTAGGTGGCCAGTAAGTGTGACAGACGCACTAAAAAACAAAAAAACAAAAACAAAAACAGCCCTCCAACTTTAACTTGTAACGTAGCTTCATTATCCAAGCTGACTTTTTTTCCTCCTTTCTCCTTATGCGTATTACAGATGAGATTTAAAACCTTTTCTTGACACCGCTTTTCATGTCCAACCAGCCATTTTGATGTACTTTGGTATGGGATTTCCCCCTTCCTTCCCTCCCGGTGGGCTCCCTTCACATACGCACCGGTTCATGGGTGACTGTTGTTTGGCTTCTTGTAAAGAGGATTAGGGGGGAGGGGAGGAGGAGGGGCACACGGCAAGGGGGGGGGGAAACTTTGTATATGACTTTTAAAAAAAAATCAAACAAAGAAGACAACACAGTATTTTTCAAAATTGTAAATAGCGCATATGCATGGACGAAGAGCAAGCGTGGCACGTGTTTGCATAATGTTTAATTACAAAAATATTTATTCTTTAAAAATCTTCAAGATGATGTCTATTTGCTGTGCATTTTTCTTTCAGTTTGCTTTTTACCTGGGATTGGGATTGGGATGGGGGGGGCAGTGTGTGCTGCTGTCATGACTGTTTCTCTTTTCTCCCTTTCTCTTTCAAAGTGTTGAGATTGAAATTCCTTCCTTCCTTCCTTCCTTCCTTCCTTCCTTCCTTCCTTCCTTCCTTCCTTCCTTCCTTCCTTCCTCCCTCCTCCCCCCTACAGCTCCTCTCCAGCTGTTCCATGGTTTGGGTGTGTTCTTTGCTGGCAACGGACACTGTCCCATTTGCACTTCCTGTTTCCCATGTAGATTTGTTGACCTTGGTGTGTGTTTTCAACATTTGGAAATGAAAAGTGTAGTGATTCTGGCTGCTTTGTCTCTTTGCTCGGAGTTAAGCATCCCCCTTGTCCATCCATAGCCACTTCTCTGCATCAGATCCTGCACCCGGCTCATAATCATTCATAGGAAGCATTATGGATTTTCCTCTGTGGATTGAAGTGCTAAAATGGAACATTCCTTGCGGCTTTGCCTTGTCCGTTGTGCAACACCAAAAAAACAAAAATGGAGCTGCTGTAGCTAATCTTTTGGGAATATTTCACTGGTAGGGAAAAGTGCCTGAGAAAATGACTCTCTAGATAATTGCAGGGTCTGTGGTCCCTAAGGTCATGGGAGCCCCCCCCCCAGCCCCCCAGATAAATAAAGAGTTGCGTTTTCAGTGAGGCTGAAACTTTTACAAAACCAATGTAGAATCGCCAGTTGGAAGAAGTATATTAGAATCTGTTAACTGCCCAGGAGGAACTCTCTTTGGTGGTGTTTTCCCACTCACGGCAGTGTTCTCGGTTTGAATTGAGAGAAAAGGGTTCTGCTGCTCTTTCAGATAGAAACTGTGATCTTTACATCTGTTCAGCTAGTCCATCTGTATCTGTTAACATTTTGATCTGTATTTTCACAACAGCTGCCTCTGAGTGGCCTAACAAAGACTTCTAAAACTGGAGGATTCACAGCAGGGTGTTTTTTTTTGGGGGGGGGAGGGTTGGGGGAATGTATTAAGAAGAGGATTGTGTTTGCTGTTGGAAGAATGTGAGATTTTGCTGGATGAGTACAAGCAGTTGAGCTGCCCTTGCCTAGCGTATGTGCTGAACGCCTCTTTGCATTTGGAGCTTGCCTACCCACCTGTTCACCTGCCCCCTTTTCTTTTTCTAAGGTACCGCTTGTTTTGTTTGCTTGCAAGTCATCCATGATATCTCAAAAGAATCAGTTCAGATACCTGTTGTGAGGAGAGGATGTTCAGTTGTTTTATATATATTTTTAGTGACGTTGCAGTAGGTGTTGCCTTCCAAGGGGTGTGAATATTTCTTTGGAGAATTCTACCCCTCAAAACTTGCGTGTTGAGCAACTGTTGCTTGGATGGCTCTTCTGAGGTTTTTTGCCCTGCCTTTGCACGCTGCCACACAAAAGATGGACTGAGTTAGGATTTCAGTGTTCTATCACCTCTGCCTGGACTGGGCTTATGGAACAGATGACCATGAGGTTTGGGTGTGTAAACGGAATGAATGTGTTCAACATTTCCCTCCCACTTTTCACTGTCTTTCTTTCCTAACCCCCTTTCCACCTTCCTGTTTTTCCCCCTTGAAAATCCCAACCTTGTATCTGAATCTGCTGTATTTTCTGCTTCGGAAGATCATACATCTGATTTTGGGATACTTCCTAAAAAGCAATGGGGCTTGGAGTGAGATCAGCTAGGGGACCAACCCCTTTCCCTGTATCCTCTAAATAGCCCCTTCTCTTCAAAAGCAAATACTTGGCAATGAAGATGCTACACTCAAGCTTTGGTTGGTGCAATATGCTAAAAGAATGGTTTGTTGTGTTGACTTTTATTATCATGGGCTAATTGAATGAGGGGCCTCTGGCCATCCAAAACTGGAGGGCAGAGCATGATGGGTATTCGGCACCCTCCCTCTTCTCTTCCACTTCACCGCAATTATTTCTTTCTGTAGTGTATGTATCAGACAGTCTTAATTTTTGCAGAACCATTTAACCCTAAAATGTTTTAGTACAACTGCTGTATTAGAAAAGAGATCCTGCGTGAGGCGAGAGCGGTGCTCTTTGGATAACCTTCCTGCGTATGGGAGGATCCTTTTATCCAGCACTTGGGGGTGGAAAGACAATCGGTCTGGGCTGTGTTGGACTGAAGACTCACAATCTTCTAGTTTTTCCATCTAGGGAGCACCTCATGCTGTGGAAATAACTGTTCTTAGACTTCAGACTTCATTGTAACTGCTGGACTGTTCCGTGTTAAGGCTAAACAGAGGGAGAGAAAGTGTTCCTAATTCTAATAAACTTTTATTTTGTTATTTCATTAGTTATTTTTTATTTTTAGTTTTAGTTTTTTGGCTACGTCTTTTGCTTGCAGTAAATTTGTTCTTAGCCTTCGCATTTCAACAGGCCTTCTGTCTAGTCCTCCTTGTATTGAAGCGATTGATGCATATTAGAGGCTCAAGTTTTTAACGGGGAAAACCCAGCTGTGTCCAAATATCTCTGTCTCCAGAGCCGGGGGTCTGTACTGTTTTTTCACTATAGAAACTGGAAATATACCCAGCTTGAATATGGTTAACCTTAATAGCTAGAATGACTGGGGGGGCTTGTCCCAGTAACACAGGGGATTGTGGCTGTTCAGATTAGGTGGGCCTGTTGATGTGGTCTAATTTCACATATGCAGCTCCCAAAACATTTTTCTTCCAAATAAATTTTATCAGCAGTCCACATGGACACCACTTCTATCTCTGTTATACTTCTGAGGTGTTTTTTTTTTCAGTTTTGCTCTTATTGCAAGTCCCCCCACATTCTGCAAAAGTGATGGATAACACCATCTATAATCATTGACCAAACTAGAGGGTGATGAGAGATACTTGGCAAACTATGGGCAGTTTTACATCATTGTCAGATTTCTTCCAAGATTGGACCAGGCGGGATAACAGTGGCTAACCAGCTGATAGAACTCTGTTGGCCTTAACCATCCTAGCTGTCTCCCAAATCTCATTGACCCTGCTACCAATCATGTTGGAAGTCTAGCTTCCTTTCGGTCAGACGTAGCATGACTGATGGATTAATCGACTGCCTTAGTGCAACTTGTGAGCATTTCAGCCTTCACATAGCTATAGTAGCCTAGGGTGGATGGAGGTTCCAGGTCAGTTTACTAGAAAGGCACCAGGTTGTGGGAACTATTGTAAAAATGGCCCAACAGATCCAGAGTAAAGATCTGTGAAATCAGTTCTACTTAGAACCAATCTGGAATGTGAGCACAAAGGGGTTTACTACTGAATTGAACGTCACCCACATTCAAGGCGCGCAATCTCATACTGAACCTAGTTTGAGTCTTTCTCCCTGTATGCAATCATTTTACACCAGCCTCTCTGTCACATGCCTGATGTCCCCCTAATCACACCTGTAGTCTTACCTGGTCCATTGTGCCTCAATTTCCAGGTAGATTTCACTGGACCAACTGGGCTGAGGCAGTTGACTAGCTGAAGATGAGACCGCGAGAAGGGATGCTGGGATGCAGTGGGGAGCCACTATGTGATAAGGGGGTAGAGCCTGGGCCACAATGGGAGAAGGCCAGGGTGTATCTGACCATGCACTCAAGGTTTCACAAACCATTCAGCTAGCTGGTTCTAGGTAGAACAATTTGTTAGGCTTTTTCTGGCTGTACACACCTAAATCCACAGCAAACATAGGTTCTGGGAGCCATACTTGGCTAAGTGAAGTGTTTCAGCATACTGCCACATTGACAGTGTTATGTCATCTGCATTATCTGTTCTTCATAAAGAACAAATCTCTGCCTGTAGATGCTTTCAGTCTGAAAACACATAAGAGAACAAGATGAAAAATAAATGGAGATATAACTAGACAAGAAGTCCATATACCAAATGCTCATGTAGACATGGCATAGCTCTGGAAAATGTTTTATCTTGGAGCCCCAGTTTGGTGAAATTTGGTAATATTATACACTCATTTTCTACTAGCCACTGAAAAAGTCCCAATGAAAAGGTATTTGTAATGTGCGTCAACAGTGTTGATTTGTCTACTAGGAAAGTGTACCTGGTTTTTTCCTTAATGGCGCTAAAAGCTGTAGGACAACAAGAGTGTCGCTTTTGCTGGATATTATATTCAAAACAGTCAAGGACTGTTTTCACTGCCCCACAATTTCTCTTGCTACATCAGGAAGGTGTTTCTACACTTTTCTTTGGAAGAACTGGTCATTTCCGTTGCATTTTCGATTCCGATATTTTAGCCTAGATGTGATTTTACATCCAGCCCCCTGCAATTTTGTTTCCAGTGCACAACACAAACTCAGCTGGAGCAAGCTTGACTTGAGGGTGTTTTCAGTAGAAACTTCCCTATTTCAGTAATTGAGTGAAAATTCCCAACTGAAATAAAACTAAAGCAACCAAACAAGTATTATATAAGATAAATACAGCATTTTACATGAATGTGTAGAAACCAGGGATTAACTTCTGTACTCCCATCAGTGGTAGTTACTGTATGCTTACTATGAACATTCTATACATGACCCCAGCCTCAGCCCAAAGATAGGTTAGAGCAGTACAGTGAAGGTAAATGTAATCAAAGCTGAAATTTTATTTTGATCAGATATGCAACAGATAAACCTTTTCTGCTGGACTGATTGATACAAAACGGTAATAAATATAAGTCAGTGGTTCCAAACTTTCAATGGGCTTTTGGCATAACGTGCATCTTTGTGTTCAACAAAACATTTTTAACTGAAAGAGCCCACTTCTATTAACATTCAGAATACTTGTCCATATAATGTTTATTTTTGCTTTCTTTCCATAGCATTACTGATCTACTGGATTTGCAATTGTTTTACGCCTATGGACACTTCAGTTATCTTTTAACATAAAAAAGGTTTCCCCCCGCCTCATCCCCATAAATCCTTTTCATGCCCACTGGCGGGGCAAACATTTCTGTTTGGGAAATCAGTGTGAACTGGATAATTGAGAAAATTAAATATAGTACTACTAGTATTTCCCAGTACAACTCAAGATATTTATTGATGTTTTATTTGAAAAATTGGCAACCCCTTTCTGACTCCTTGCATATGAATTAAGGTGATTTGTTGGCATTAGGCTTTGAAGGTTAATAAGATCTTGAAGATTAAACAAGTTTGTTTTTGCAAAGGAAGTGAAACTTACATGGAGAGGTATGAATATCAATTTGCCTAAAATTGCTAAGAGAAGGGACTATACGCACGTTGATTTCTCTTTCTTTAGTCTCTAATTTTTTAACTGCATGTTGGACAACACTTAAACTTTATTAAAGGTATTATTTATTTATTTGCATTTTTATCCCACCCGATATGCAAGGGTCTCAGGGCAGGTCACAACATATGAAATGAATACATAAAAACTAATAACATTAAATATATTAAAACCATGGCAGTGTCTGAATGTGGGGAGAAAAAGGCTGTTCCTTTACTTAGCCAAAGGCCAGGGCAACAAGGTGTGTCTTCGCAGCTCATCTAAACAGCATAGAGTGAAGGTGCCTGATGGTACCTCAGGAGTCTCGGAGCTACCACTGAAAAGGCCCTATCCCGGGTGCGCATCCTTTTTGCTGCTTTGAGTAGCACGACAACCAGAAGGGCCCCCCTTCATCTCTTAGGACACCGACAGGTCAATATAGAAGAAGGTGTTCCTTTAGATCAGTGTTTCCCAAAGTGTGGTTCGCATACCCCCAGGGGTACAGGAAGAGTTTGGTGGGGATCACGTGGGAATATCCACAGCACCGTGCTTAGCTGGACCCACAGAGGAGTATTCGGCGTTATGAAAATTATAGAAGGGGTCCACATGTCAAAAGTTTGGGAAACACTGCTTTAGATATATGGGACCAAAGTCATTTAGGGCTGTAGAAGTCAAAGTTAACACCTTGAATGGGGTTCGGTAGCGAATTGGCAGCATGATGTGCGTCCGCCCAGCTGTTCCTGTCATCAGTCTAGCAGCTGCGTTCTGTACCTGCTACAGCTTCTGAGCCATCTTTAGGGGCAGCCCCACATAGAGTGCATTACCGTAGTCCAGTCTGGAAGTTACCAGAGCATGGAAAACTGTGGCGAAGTCACCTTTCTCCAGAAAGTGTCTTAACTATCGAACCAGCCATTCTTGGGAATAGGTACTCTTGGCCATGGCTACACCTGAGCTTCAAGTGTTAGTGCAGAGTCCAAGAGTAGCCCCAAATTTTGCACCTGTCCCTTCCAGGGCATTATGACCCCATCCAGGGAAGGGGGCCTCCTAACTTCACGGACACGAGTCCCAGTAGCACACAGCACCTCCGTCCTGTCTGGATTTTGTACATTTCAAGAAGAGTTGGCTTTTCTGCCCTGCTTTTCTCACCCATTTAAGGGGACTCAAAGCGGCTGACAAACCTTCTGTTCTTCTCCCCATTACAGAGACCCTGTGAGGTAGGTGGGGATGTTGAGAGCTCAGAAGAGAGCTGTGGCTAGCCCAAGGTCACCCAGCTGGCTTCGTGGAGGAGTGCAGAATTAAACCCGGTATTCCCAGATTAGAATACGGCTCCCCAACCACTAGACCAAACTGGCTCACATCTAGTGCATTACCTGGTGACTGCAGTGGGGTGCAAATAGTGGGGTGCAAATACAGAGGCATCGTTTTAAAATAAATATGCAAAACCTTGCACAAATGAAAGCGATTGAGAATGGAGTTAAAGGGAACCAAAAAATTCCCCTTCCAAAGGGCTTGTTCTGACTTCAGAATAAATCGGCACCCTGGAAATTAGAGCTTGCACAAGCTTCCTCTGCAGGTTTTTAGTACACCTTCCCCTACTTTTTAATTTTTCTCCCTTTGGCCGAGCAGAAAACCCACAACACGCACAGAATAGAGGCTCTTTATACTGTTTCCCACGGTTGAATTTTTTGGAATAACATCCTCCCGGCAGCTGCTGGATATATGTGATATAATTTTTTTTAAAAAAACTCCCCTGGTATGAAGTGGTACTGGCCCATCCTGCACAGTATTTAACCACGGGTCGTTGGGAGAGCTCAATTCGACCCAAGAAAATGGGGGTGGGTGGGAAAGAGCACAGACCGTTTCTCTCTCGCCGGCCTACTCCCGAAGCGCTTTGCGCGGGCCGTGGTGACGTCACTTCCCCGAGTTGCTTCGCTTGCCTAAAAGAAAAAGGCCGTGGGGAGGGGTGTTATTTGTGCGCGCATGCGCGCGTAGCGGGTTTGGGAGGGTAGGCGGCGGAGTTACCTGAGAAGGCCCGCGGGTCACCATGGCGACAGTATCCGGGTGTTTCGCACAGACAGGCTTCCGGGTTGCCTGGTAACCGTGGCAACAGAAGACTCGTCCAACAAGCTCCCTGCCGCGAGCTGAGCGGGGAGCCATGGCGGAAGTGGCAGCTGCACCGGTGAGCATCCCTTCCCTTCCCTTCCCTCCTCCTCCCTCTTTGGGTACACAAGAAGAAGGGAGCGAGGAGGACTAGCTGCGCTTTGGGTGACAGATGTATCAATGGCTGCTAGAATGGATGCCTAGGTACATCTTTCAGGCTGGAGGGACAAGCAGGATGCCTCTAAGGCCATTTGCTGGGATTCGAGAGCAGGAGGTTTGCCCTTGTCTCTGCTTGAGATGCCCATGGGCAGTTGGTGGGCCACTGTGTGCGACAGGATGCTGGACTGGCTGGGCTGTGGCCTGATCCAGCAGGGCTCCTCTGAGGTTCTTATGGACTACAACGGCTGTGGCCTGATCCAGCAGGGCTCCTCTGAGGTTCTTATGGACTACAAGGGCTGTGGCCTGATCCAGCAGGGCTCCTCTGAGGTTCTTATGGACTGGATGGGCTGTGGCCTGATCCATCAGGGCTCCTCCTAGGTTCTTATGACTCCCCAGTGTGGTCTAGTGGTTAGGGAGTCGGACTCTTACCTGGGAAAACTGGGTTCGATTCTGCCCTCCCCCATAAAACCAGCAGGGTGACCTTGGGCTAGTCACAGCTCTCTTCTGAGCTCTCACAGCCCCACCTACCCCACAGGGTTTTCTGTTTTGGGGAGAAGAATAGAAAAGCTTTGTCAACCGCTTTGGGTCCCCTTAAATGGGTGAGAAAAGCGGGATAGAAAAGCCAAACCTCTATGAGACACAGGATTCTTTTCAGAGATGGAATCTACAGATTCAGAAGTAGAGATCAGCCGTTACCCTGGCAAACGATGACAAAGGTCATTCAAGGCAAACAAGATTTGAATTTTAATGTTACTAGACAAATAACAGGCATGCATCTAGAATCAGGTGTACTTTTCTCTAAAAACTGATTAAGGACTCATGGTTACATTTTTAACCTGACTCAGCATGATTATTCTCAGCTTGCATCTCCAAAGCAAAGCGGATTCTAGACGATCCTGGATGGCTTGTTACTTAGCTTTTTTTAAAAAAATGTATATAGGACTGTCCTCCTCCCAAAACATTGAAGGTGGCAAAATTATCCCCCTTCCACCCACTTTCTCCTCACCACTTCATTTCCTGGCAGAAGTATCACAAGGACAATCATTCAGATTTCAAGAGGATTTGGATCCTGCCCTCCCAAGTACTTGTGTACATTGGAAGAGGCACTTATATCCAAGGTGCTTCTGGCAGCCACAAAGGTAGGGGGAAATGAGAAAACAGCCCTCCTCTTCATCCAGAATCGACTCATAGTACACAAAATGACCACAAGTGACAGGAAGGAGTCAAAGTCATTAGGATTTATTCACTCTGTTTATGTCCCTTCTGGATCAAGCCACAGCCCATCAAATCCAGCATCCCATTGCAGAATCAAACCCGGTATTCCCAGATAAGAGTCCGGCTCCCTAACCACTAGACCAAACTGGTTCAGATTAGTGGAGCATTGGCCTCATCCTGCAAAATTCTAGTTACATTTTTCAGTGTTGGACAGCTAATCTGTAAGAGCAAGATCATTCATTCACTTTACACAGAGTTGGGGGTCCTAACTGTGAAGCACAGTTAGCTACCACAGAAGTAGTTGTATTTCTGATGCAGGAGGCAGGGCTGAGAGACGAAGGTCATTCATTAATCTCTGCAGCTGAGCCAGGCTTTAAATAACCAGCTTGTATCTAATGCTCTAATCATTGTGTTTCACTTCTTCTCATCATATGCAATTGCCATTAGCCCAGCTAGTATGGCCCGTTGTTCTTTACAATAGTCATTTGGTTATTCAAGTGTTGTAATCAATTATTGCCCTTCACCTGATCATCCCAGGGCATGATCAAAAAATGAAAAACAACAACAATCCAATCTTAAAATATAACCCACTTACTTTCCCTGACTGGGTAACATTCAGATATCTTATGTGATATGAAGATGGGTTGGAGAGGGAGTAATACATTTATTGATATTAAAATTGCCATTTGAACTTTTGTGGTTTTGAGCCTGAACACTAATATACTGTTGTCTGGTTCAAAGGATGTGAGTTTTTTGTATTAAACTTTTGAGGGTGCAGCTGGACTATTTGTTTGTTTGTTTGTTTGTATTTCTATCCCACCCTATACCTGAAGGTCTCAGAGCGGGTTGCAATATTATATTAGACAGGTCCCTGCCATCAGGCTTACAATCTAAAGAGACAAGATACAAAAGGAAAATGGTGTGGGAGGGAACAGGGAACAGCAAAAAGCAAGCACTTTAGGTCTTCAGTTCCAAATCTTCAGTTAATTTCTTATTGCTGGAATTTTCCTATTCTCTTTACTTTGAATTAGCTAGAATCTGGAGTCTTTATGGGTCCATTCCAGTATTTTTAGTAGGTTATATATAACCTACTGCCTAACACCAATTAAAATGAAAGAACAGAAACAAAAATGCAAAAATAAACATAATACCCCCTGTCAAAGACATGTATTCTTCAAAAAGGTTTCAATTAAGCGTGAGATTCAAACAAGGTAGGTGCATGATATACTTCATAGGGAAGGGAGTTGTATTTCAAAGTTTATGGTAACAATTTCCTGCATTATGTTTTTCATTGGAGTATCATCTTTATCCAGCATTTACCATATATTCCGGCGTATAAGACAACCCCCAACTTTTCAGTTAAAATATAGAGTTTGGGATATACTTGCCATATAAGAAGACGACACCCTGGGTTAAAAAGTAATCTTACATGCCAGAAAATACAGTATATGTCTGTGATACTTTTGATTTTTTTATTACTTTTAATATATTTTTTCATATAAATCCTGGGGGTGGGACCACAACAATATTAAACTTTTAGTCTCATATATATTTGCTTTTTATTACTCTCTATTGCTTTTATAATGAGAAAGCTCTAATGATTTTTTTCCATAGGTAATATAAAGCTTCCCATCCACAATTTTAAACTTGTTCTGTGCATGAGCATTTTTGTCTCAGATTTATTTAATGAATGTTTGGACTGATCTTCTGGTGAAAAAAAAATCTCTCATGCATTGATCAACAAAAATTCAAAACTTAAGTGGAATTTAATACTAGAAATGAACATAGCTAGGCAGAGTAGACCCTTATAAAATTTGTCTTGGGAAGCTTGGCCATACAAGATCTTCCTTCATCTTTTCCCAGTGAGTTGTTGCCTTTCTTAGGGAAAAAGGGTGATGAATATTCTAAGTAACTAGACAAGCTGATATGAGAGAAGATAATCCAATCCTGTCCTGGACCTGCAGGAAGACAGGGCTTAGAGGATTCTGGGAATTGGCTTGGCTTGATCAGAGTTCTGTTAGCTCCTATAGTTCAGCTGAGAGAATCTGATAAACTTCTCTCAGTTATCTTGGGAGCAGCCAGGCTTGTTTCCGGTGCCTCCAAACGGTGAGAAGATCAGTATGTCTTGAGAAGTCCATGGATTCAAAGGGTATTATCTGTTCATGTGAGGGGAAAAAATAGGAGAGATGGATGATTTTTATGAATTTGCACACAAGTCTTAGAACAATTGACTGATTACTAGCCCCCAGTCCTTAGTTTGTAGAGTATGTGTAATGCTTGTACCTCAGTTTTTACTATGTTAATATTGTCTTGTCATATGCATAAATGTACCAAAGCAATTTTGCAAGAAACATGCTGACATGCATATAGTTCCATATGTTCAATGTACTAATGGAAATGCAAGTTTTTAATAAAAGTATTTAATTGTTATAAGTGCACTTCAGTGGCTTTCTTATTGACTTTTTTCACAGGTCCATGTTGAAAGTCTTGCAATTATTGGTTTGGCACAGTTCCAATGTTGCTGATTCTGTATCTTTTAACACTGTTTCTTCTGATACTGTGTTTGCAGTTTTATGTCAACATTGTAACTGATTTGAAAATAGAAATACATAGGGGTACATGTACATTATTCCAGTGACGCAGTCAGCTTTGGTGTTGATAAGATGTATTCTATACTGCAGTATTATGTGATATTATATTTTATAAACACTTTTCAGAGCAGTGTTTTAAGAGAAGTAGTAACTAGAGCATTAACCTTTACTGATTAAAGGTGGTTCATGAAGATGAGATTATGGAGACCTCCAGAGAGCAGACCATATTCCCCAACAATCCCAGATTCCAATTAATTGGTTCTACATTGTATTATGTTTTAATTGCTTCTGTCCCAGTATCATAGATGGATTGGGGGGGCATAGATCCCACCTAATGTACCTGACTGTTCACCTCCAGGGATCTCTAGCCAAAGACTCAAAGTCTGGTGACTGTTATGAGTGCTGGGTCAGTCAAGATTGATCAGAGTCATACTGTCAGTGCTTATGTGTCGGCCTTCTCCAACCCAAGTTATAAAGTATCCCGTATCTGTATGGTCCTCCTACTCTGGGGGGGGGGGGGGAGATGCTGAGAGGTTAGTGGAATTATGTATTGTATGGGGTGTGTGAATAAAACAGTCCTATTTCCTCTTCTCTGGGCAGTAGAAGGTGACTCCTGAATATCCAGGATGTTGAAAATGTATTTCATACAGTACATCATCATTTAATGGAATTTGCTAGTGCAAGGATAGCTTTAAAAGGAAATCAGAGATTGCAAAGGAGAAGTAGTGACCTATGGTAGTGAAAGCAATCTGGAAATCAGGGAGTTGCTGGTTTGATCCCCAGCGTCTCTCTGTTAGTAAGCATTGGCAAACCACTTCTGTGTCTCTGCCAAGAAAACTGCATAGAGAGGCCCATGCAGTTGGCTGCAACACTGTAGTACCCAGCAAGAATAACAATAAGTCAAATAAGACTGATCTGGATCACGTGAAGGTGTGGGCTAGATCAGCCTCATCTGCACTGATGGCGCTGATCCAGCCATGCCCCTCTGTGGGTGCGGACTTTGTGTGACCTTCACATCCCCCCCCCCCCAATACCTCCAAAGGCTAGTGTTCCACTAGTTATTGAGGCCCTGTATATTCTTTGGGCATTTCTAAGGTAGTGTGCAGAGCAATTGGGAAAATAAGAAGGCTGAAACTTAATTAGCTTCTGGAATTTCCAAGCGGCATCTCCCAATATATAAAGCATGTGTTTGTAACTGCAGAATGAAAGATGAGAACATAGTTTTTTGTGGGTCAAAGAAAGCAAAAGTGGGTAACTGTGCCAGATGTTTTTGGCCTATATGTTTCATTTTTCCATGTCAAACGAGAAGGAGCACAAATTCCCTGCTGATGATCTTCTTGTGGTTAAATTATTTTTCTTACTTTCACAGGCTGTTTAATCCTAGCAAAAACATTCTTTCGGTAGCTTGTTGAAAAGCCCATTCATTGATTACGTTAATTAAATGACTTTATCAGAGTTACTGTCTATCAATAACAAAGTTCCTGTAAGTGAAAATTCCCTGAAACAAGAAGGCTTTTGGCTTGACTGAACACTTCTTTTTGTAGGTTTTAAAAAATGTCTTCCCAGAGGTGTTAGTGACTTAGAATTAGATCTCCCCATCTCGGGCAACTAGATTACTCCGGCGACTCTGGTCAGCAGCCAGATTTTCAGCTTCGTCTCAGTTTAGGTCCATCTGTTCAAGATCTTTTACAGATGTTAGGCGCCAGGTGTTATGTGGGCTTCCTCTCTTCCTGTGACCACCTGTGGTACCCATGTTAGTGCCTTTTGGGGGATTTTACCATTGCCCACCTGTATAACATGGCCCGTGAATTGCAGTAATCTTTTGGCTATATTTTATTTAAATTAGACCACTTCTTTGCAGGACTTCTTCATTTGAAGTGTGGTTGTGATAGCTTATTTTAAAGATCTGTCAGAGGCACCATTGATGAAAAATGTTAAGCTTATGTGCTGACTTCACTGACATTTTCCAGGTTTTGCATGCATATGTAGCCATTGGTGTGGGTAAGGTGTGACTAATATGTGGCACTATGGGGTTACTTAGTGCTTCATCTAGGACAGGGTGCTTGAACATTTGCCCATTGCAGGACTGTAATTCTTATGGCCAGTATACCAGGAGTGCCTGCTATAGATAAATAGCAATTCACTGTTCAGTCTTGATGTATGTGAAACTGTTGATCTCTCATATAGAGATGTGCACAAATGAAAATTGTATGTTTGGTTTGATCAAATGAAACATTTGTTTGCATTCAATTCTGAACTTGTTCAAACAGGAAAAAAAACCCATTTTCCCCCCATTAAAAAATCTGTTCCAAGGGCAAAAGCACAGAGAACAAACTACTCAATCAATTTTTTTTGTGTTTGGTTCAGTTCCATCATATTTTTGGATATGCAAACAACTGCATGTTCAGTTTGATGGAAGTATCTGTGAACATGGGCTGTTTGGTCAAATTTTCAGACATGAACCAAACAATGCACATGTCTGATCGCATAGTGACCCTTACTGTGGTGTCAGATCGAAGCCTTGTTTAACAAGTGTCAAATATGAGTGATGCCTTTCTGTTTGCCTTCAGGGGCGCTTCCCCCACGCAAACCAAAAAATCAGCCTAAATCCAACCCCAGTCCCAATATAAAGAAAGGACCATAATCTAGCACTGTTCTAAGTGTATAAGCTTTCTGTGTCTAGAGACGAGACCCTTCTTGCATTCTGCAGTAGTATATTACCCATTTCTCAACACAGTGAGAATCTAAAGTGTGATAGTATGGTTTTTGACTCCTTAATAGCAAAATCTTATTTTTACTAAGTTAAAGGCTATCTGTGTCTGAACAAGTAAAGTCTCTCTCTCTGTTTTTAAAAAGTCAACATTCTTGGATGCTTCCTCACGTTCTTCTTGCCTTTTTGTGTTATTTCAGCCTACATCTTTGCCAGTGGCTAAAGAACCTGCTAAAGTCCGCTCAGGAAGAGGTTTGTTACAGTTTATGTATACCTATATATTCTGTAGAGTATTATTTCATAAATTAAACAATTTGTAAAATAATAGATTTGATCTTAATGCAGCTGATGCATGGCTGCTGTTCTGACTCTGGATATAACAAAGATATTTAGTTCTGTGGATTCAACAGAACGGTGCAGTCGGGCTGATAGGAATTGCATTACTACATGTATAGGAAAGTTGGATCAGACAAGGGGAAGTATTTCTTCACCTAGAGGGTCATCCATCTGTGGAATTGGCTGCCAGAAGAAGTGGTAACAGTAACCAGTCTAGACGGCTTCAAGGAAGGGTTAGACAAATTTGTGGATGACAGAGGTATCAGTGGCTACTAGAATGGATGCCTAAGTACATCTTTCAGGCTGGGGGAACAAGCAGGATGCATCTAAGGCCATTTGCTGGGATTCGATAGCAGGAGAAGGTTTGCCCTTGTCTCTATTTGAGATGCCCATGGGCAGTTGGTGGGCCACTGTGTAAGACCAGATGCTGGACTAGATGGGCTGTGGCCTGATCCAGATCCAGCAGGGCTTCCTCTTATGTTCTTATGTTCTAAATATCCATGAAGCACTGGGTTATGAAGGGCTAATTTTATACATCAGCTAATTCATTGGGGATTGGATAGGCTATGGTTTACGATTATATGACAAAATCTTTGTATTTTACACCCCCTTCTTTCTCTTTGTATTTTACACCCCCTTCTTTCTCTTTTTCTCACATAAACAGAAGGAAGGGTTTAAAGTTTCCTTATTAAGATTCTTGATGTTTTGGCTGAGCTCAAGCTTAGTCTGTTTTAGTAGACTAAATTCAGTCATTTGGACAAAGTGAATGCATTTGTTATCACCATAATTTCTGTCATTTATTTCATAAATATGCAAAAGTCTAAAATCTTACACAAAGTTCTGGTGTGTGTGTGGTCTGTTACTGGAATTCGCTTTATTATTACCGGCCTGGTTCTGAAGGCATTAAAGCCCTTTCTGCACTGGGCCTTATTCCTGATTATATCCAAGAATAAGGACCTGTGACCTGCCTGGGACGGGGTCTGCCTATTGTGAAATATAATCTGGAATAAGGAGAGGTGCAGAAAGGCTCGAATAAGATTCTCTCTCCTCTTTAAAAAATTTAAGATCGTGTAATCATAACTTTGACTAATGCATTGTTTGTTCATTCCTCTATTTTTTGAATAAGATGCTAAAAATCAGCGCAGTTTACCAACATATTAAAATAGGTTTGCAGAAACAAGTGACTTAATCCTGTGTTCTTTCTATATTATTTGTGATATATCCTATTAACAACAAATGGACAGTATCAGATCGTTTCACTGAGGTTTGGAGGAAGTTCAGCTTCTCATTCATGTCCTGTTTGCCTGCATTAAGAACAGTGAAAGACGACTGGAATTGCTTGTGCAAAAAGCAAGTTGGAGTTAAAAGAAACTTTCTTATTTTAAAATAATTGAAAACAGATGGAGTGGAAAGACTGATACTACCTTTGCGTATTTGTACAGCAGTGGGAATGGTTTTAGCAGTGCAGGAGTCTTGCAAGTAATTTTAAAAAGCTTAGTAATCAGTCTTGAATGTGTGTTGTTACTACGGCCAGCCTGAACGTTCATTCTTCTTCTCGTCCACCGCTTCCTCCATTTGCTTCTCCTCACTGTTAGATTTATCAACACATTTCTTAACAAAACTCAACTGTTGTTAAAAGAAAAATAAATTCACAAAGCAACAAATGGTAAAGTTCCTTGAAAACCCACGGGTATGATGCAGTCAACTGCTTACAGGTAAAAAGGATGAGTGGAGTGTTAGTTCATGAACTTCACTATTAGATGCCTGGGTAAATAGGTCTTTGCCTGGTGTCTGGTAATCTGGTAACAGATAAGCCTCCTTGGGAAGAGAATCCTACAGACAGGGAGCAACCTTCCCCCCAAAAATATCTGATTCCTGTTACCAACCTCCTGTGTTGAGTTAATGGAGACACACAGACTTGGGTATCAGATACTGACTTTTGAGTCTGGGTGGAATGAAAACAGAATTAATTATTTCTTGTCTGGTGGGGCAAAAACCACCTTCTCTGGCTTTGTAAACCGGTTTGGTCCTGTGGGCTAGAGTGTCAAATTCATATTTGGAAGTTTCCTGGTTCAATTCTGCACTCCTACACAAAGCCAGCTGGGTGGCCTTGGGCTAGTCACAGCTCTCTTTCTGAACTCTCACAGCCCCACCTACCTCACAGTAGTCTTTGTGGGGAGCAGAAAAGGAAACTTCATCAGCCGCTGTTGTGTCTCAAGCTAGCAGCGTTCAGCAAGTGAACACACACATGCGCACCAGGCAAATGGCAGCAAGCAGCTGGATTCGGTTTCAGAGGTTTTGGAGGAAAAAGCATTAATGCCTGGTCAGGAATACTGAAGTCAGATTTTCCAGAGAGTCTTTGTTGTTGTAAATCAGTCAAAGGTTCAGGAACACAGAAAGTAAAGGAGCTGAGGTTGCAAGAAAAGATCCATTGTCTGCAATGGCTTTTGCTGGGTTTGGTCATTCTTAAGCAGGGCTGGGCAATCGCTGAATGTCTCAGGTGTCCTCGTTGTTGCCTGAGAGCGCTCTGCAATGGGCGTTGGCCAGCGTCTGAGTCCATCTTGGGACACAGGATCATTGTGCACGTTTGACCCTTGATGCCCACCTTCCTCACTTTGGCTGGCAGGGAAGCTTGGCTGGCATGGCTGACAACCTCCTCAACACACCCGAGGCATGGCACCCGCTCAGCCTTTGAGTCCCCTTAAAGGCTGAGAAAAGTGGAGTATAAAAGCCAGCTCTTCTTCATGGGTCATTTGCTTTAAGCCAGGTGTGGGCACCTGCCACTTTTGCAGTCTTTTTGGACTCCTACTTTTATTCAAGCCTATACAGTGCCTGACAGAAGTTCTGTCGCTTATCCATGTTGTTGAAACCAAAGCTTATAACCTGACTTAAAATTCATCCATTGGTTTTAGAAATGATTCATATGAAAGCTGAAACCCTCCCAAATGAGGTTTTTAAAAAGAAAATAAATTTGCTTCACTGCTGAAATATTGATCACTTAGTGAACACAGAAAGGTCTGATTTTGGCTAGACAAAAGTTTTGTCGCCTACAAAAAGTAATGTGAAAATCAAACAAATAATTCACTTCAAATACAAAGATATGTTTCATAACATTGGTGAATGAAGTTGTGGTGCTATTAGAGCCATATTTAATATTTTGTGTGACTTCCATGAGCTTGAAGGACTGTATCCATGCGTTTCGGCACTGATTCATACAATTTATTGATGAAGTCATCAGGAGTAGTAAAGAATGCAGTTTTACATGCCTCCCAGAGTTCATCAAGATTCTTTGGTTTTATCTTCCAAGCTTCCTCTTTCATCCTACCCCAAACATGCTCAATTATGTTCATATCTGGTGACTGGGCTGGCCAGTCCTGGAGCACCTTGATCTTCTTTGCCTTGAGGAACTTTGATGTAGAGATGGGTGTATGAGATGGAGCACCATCCTGCTGCAAAATTTGACCCCTTTTATGATTGGGAATGTAAGAGGCAGTTAATACTTCTTGATATTTTAGGCTATTGATATTGCCTTCCACCTTGCAAATGTTTTGCACACCCCTATACTGAATGTAACCCCAGACCATGATCTTTCCACCACCAAACTTAACTGTTTTCTGGGTGTATCTTGGATCCATACGGGCTCCAGTAGGTCTCCTGCAGTATTTGTGGCAGCTGTGGTGTAATTCAACTGAAGATCCATCTGAGAAATCCACCTTCTGCCACTTTTCCAGCATCCATCCATTTAGTAGGCTGTGGGCCTTGGCAAATGCCACACGGTATTTTAATAGCATTTTGTTTAGTGCTGGCTCCTGGGTACTGATTCGACCATGGAGGCCATTTTGAGACAGAATCCTACAAACTGTTCTAGTTGACACAGGAACTTGAGGTGACCAGGTCTGTTGGAGCTCTGCTGCAGTGGAAGAAGGGCTGGCTTTTGATTTTCGAACCAACAAATGTTCCTCCTGAGCAGTTGTCTTGTGGGGTCTGCCGGACCTGGGCTTGTCATAAACATCTCCAGTCTCTTCAAATCTTTTTTAATTCTTTGTACTTGACCCTGAGACACATTAAAGGTGCCAGCCACCTCTGCAGTGGATCTGGTCTTCAGCCTCTTGATAATCAAGGCTTTGGTCGCAGGGTGGATTTTTGGCATGTTGTCAGAGGTCAAGTTGCAGTTCAAGTGAAGGTCTGGGGTGGAGTTCTTTTTATACACACCCACTAATTATCCAATCAATTAGTGAGCACAGGTGAGGCTGTAAACTAGGATTAGGTGCATTATATGACAAGGCGACAAAACTTTTGTCTAGCCAAAATCAGACCTTTTTGTGTTCACTAAGTGATCAATATTTCAGCAGTGAAGCAAATTTATTTTCTTTAAAAAAACCTCATTTGGGAGGGTTTCAGCTTTCATATGAGTCATTTCTAAAACCAATGGATGAATTTTAAGTCAGGTTATAAGCTTTGGTTCCAACAACATGGATAAGCGACAGAACTTCTGTCAGGCACTGTAGTTGGAGCTCTGGGCATTTCTGACAATACCTATGGAACCAATGTTTTTCTCTGCTGCTTTAAGCCATACTATTTCTTTTTCAGGCCTCGCTGTTCTCCGCAAAAATCTTGCCTAAAGTTTTGAGTGCTGCTTCGCTTGTTTAAGGAACTGATTCCCCGGGAAAAATAGTATAAAAGGAAATCAACAACAAAAGCTTTTGTGTTTGCCTTTGCAAAAATAGGAACTAGGGCAGTTCGAAGAACCGCATTATTAAAACTCCCAGCTGTAAGCAACAGGAAGCATAAAACAAGGGGGCCTGCAAAGAGGAAATCAGAATTGGGAAAGGGTTTTGCTGCATGGTGCTGGCTTGTGACTGCATGTCGTTTGAGGGATCTTTGACATGGGCAAGGCATTGCTGGATAGTAGAGAAGCAGGGGCCAGTGCTGTGCTTGGTGATTCTCATGTGGAAGCAACTTGGATCCTTGGACATCTTTCCACAAAATCAGCAAAGGTTTACAGTACATGGCAGTCTTGACTAACCTGGGGCCCCTAGTGCTTTGGAATGCAGCTCCAATTAGTTACAGAGAGCATTTTGGGAGCTGTCATTTAAAACATCTGGCGTTTGCCAAGGATGGTATTAGAAGATAATAGTACACCAGCACAGCAGCATACTAAAAAGATCTTCATGGTCAGAAACTTCAGTAAGAGAAGAAATAGGATAAATAGGTTAGGGCTAGGTGTTCCTTATGAACTAGAAGATTTCTTTACAATAGGGATGTGCTTGAATATTCGTAACATTAGATATTTGAACAAACTCGGACGTCCGTATACAAATTGAATGTTACGACCTTCATACATTGACGTTAGTATTCGTATAAATGTTTCTGAACATTTGTATGAAACTTCGGAACATTTGTGAAACAGGGCGGTGGGAAAGCAGCTGTGCCAGACACATCTGCAACAGATCCAGAGTGCATTCGGTATGGTTTGAGAGCAGATGCAAAGTGGATTCAGGGCAGATTTGACACTTTCGGAGTGCATATGTTACAGGATACATATAGGATACGTATGTGATAGGTAAGAGATATAATGGGATACATATGCGTTTGTATTGGATATTTTTACAAATTCATCCAAATACATTTGTATCGAATAGAATCCTACCATATTTGAAGGGGATGTATTTGAACGAATATGAATTTTCTTATGTTTGATTCGAGAGAAATCGAATTGAAAAAATCCCATTCATCACATTGCTACTCTACAACTCTCTAACTTCCAAGGACAAATCATTAACTAATTTCAAGCTGCACAAAATGATCTTGAACCCAGGAATCCCTTTTCACATTTCTCCTAGTGAGCAACCTCTCCAGAACTTTACGGAATGTCATCTGTTATTCAGGGACCTAACGCATTAGATAAGCAAAAGCCTTTTCCCCATCCACCCCGCCCTCTGAATCTTTCTGCTGCTGCCTCTAGTGTCCCCCTCCCCAAACCAAACCCAGTTAGAATAAAAGGAGCCCTGTGCTGGAACAAAGAGATTGGGGTTAATAATCAGCCTGCTGTGCCAAGATTTTAATCTTGCAACTTCATTATAAATAAATTGACTCCCCCCCCCCCCCAAAAGGCTTTTGTGGTTTGGAATTAAAAAATGACTAGCTCCGGCTATTACAATTTCCTCTCTGATGAAATCATTTGGTAGTAAGTGATAGAATACCTTCCCCATCACAATACTTTCTTCCTGTGTGTTGCTGATTGTATGTTGCGTGGTTCTGTTTTATGTTCTTCTTGCCAAGGAAATATTATTAGCAGGCGGCAACTTTTAAGTGACTTAGGTCAGTCAAACTAGAGCTGATATGAAATGTAGCTTTCCATTGCAGAGTTCAGTGAATTACATCCTTTGGATTCTCTTCTTGGATTAGGTAGAATTGAGGAGTACGTGAAGAACATAGGCTGAAGATAGATTGGCTGCCTTGCTATTCATGAGGAGTGGGCGCACATATGCACAACATGCCAGTCTTATAAGAGTTGCACTGGCTGCCAATTCGCTACCGAGCCCAATTCAAAGTATTAACTTCAACTTATAAAGCCCTAAGTGACTTGGGTCCCAAATATCTCAATGAACACCTTCTCCCATATTGACCTGCCCATGCCTTAAGGTCTTAAGACCCTCAGCAGCAAAAAGGGGTGGGCATCCTGGGGAGGGGCTTCTCAGTGATGGCCCCTAGGCTATGGAATAGTCTCCCCCTTGAGGTGCGTCTGTCTCCTTCACTGTACACATTTAGGAAGGCAGTGAAGGCACCTCTTTGCCCTGGCCTTTGGTTTCCCTTCCCACTTGCAGATGCTGCTGTTTTAATACATGCTGCTGTTATTTTAATGATGTTTGATTTTAGATGTTGAGACCTTCGCGTATAGGGTGGGATAGAAATTCAAATAATAAATAATTATGTGAATGTGTGTAATATATTTAACTGTGCTTTACCTATTTGATATCTTATACCACATGAGGTTTATATATGCCAGCTACCCTATGGTTTTCAAACGACTGTGCTATGGCCAGCAGCTCTGAACCGTGGTATAATAGAGGTGTTGCTTTGTAAGGAGTTTCAAGAGTTTGTGAAACATTGAGACACTGATGCGCAAAACTTATGTGTCTTTATACTGTGCTTATTTTATTGGAAAAATTAAACAGGTGTGTGAATTACTGAAACCAGTGGAATTAACTTTGGCTCTGTGCAGATGGGCAGAATATAGTGCCATTACAGGGCCACTGTGGTGGGATCGGTGCTAGTCATGGGTTTTCCAGCAGTAACACTTTAACTCACCTTTTGGATGGAGCTGTCATTGTTGCAAGGGCAAGCATTGGGGGGTTTGCATGCAATTCATATCAAATCGAATGTAAGAAAATTTGTATTCATTCAAATAGTTCCCCTTCAAATGTGGTAGGATTCTATTTGATAAAAATGTATTCTTACAAATTTGTACGAATATCCTATACGAACGCATACATATCTGATACATATTCCACAACATATCCACTCTGAAAGCATCAAATTTGCCCTGCATCCACTTTGAATCCGCTCTTAAACCATGTCGAATTCACTCTGGATCCGTTGCAGATGTGACCGGCACAGCCGCTTTCTCACCTCCCCGTTTCACAAATGTTCCGAAGCATTTGTATTCATACGAATGTCAGTGTACAAATGTTGTAACATTTGATTCGTCCACAAATGTCTGAATTTGTCCGAATATCCAGTGTTATGAATATTTGTGCATATCCCTAATTAGCAGTATCATTTTGCAGCAGAGACTTATAACTTCCCATTGATGATTATGGTTAGGATTTGCCTAATACTCAAGCCTTCAAGTGAAGTACAGAGTGTAGAAATCAAACCAGAAAGGTTAAAAATATTCATAAAATATAGTCAATAATAACCAGATATTTAAAAAGTTTCTCAAAGTTGCACAAAGTTGTGAGCCAGTTTGGTCTAGTGGTTAGGGAGCCGGACTCTTATCTGGGAAAACCGGGTTTGATTCTGCCCTCCCCCATGAAGCCAGCTGGATGACCTTGGGCTAGTCACAGCTCTCTTCTGAGCTCTCACAGCCCTACCTACCTCACAGGGTGTTCTGTTGTGGGGAGAAGAATAGAAAAGCTTTGTTAGCCGCTTTGAGTCCCCTTAAATGGGTGAGAAAAGTGGGGTAGAAAAGCCAACTCTCCTCCTCCTCCTCCTCCTCCTCCTCCTCCTCCTCCTCCTCCTCCTTCTTCTTCTAAGGGGGTCCCTATATAGTCAGCCAAGGAATGGATCCAGTGGTACCCAACAAGGAGTTTGATCTATAAACTCATTTTCCACTAGGGGGAGATACAGAGTTAGGAATTGCTTGGTTTTTGTTCAACTCTTTCCTTATTTCTGCAGTTCCAATCCAATATTTTCCCTCTGTGTGTATGGGGACTATTAATAGGATAGCGAGATGAATTATAGCCTTGTTGCAAGCATTGGAATTGTATATGATCGGTTTTATTAAACCCAGTTGACTGTAAATAACTGTGAGCTGTACAGGTTTATTGTTTGATTTAAGATTGGTTCCAGGGACTGTTTGCAAAAGTGCGCAAAAGGGGGGGGGGAAAGTGCTAAGCAATGAGGCGATAGCTAAGACTTGGGGAGTGGAGGGATTTCTAAGCTTTCATCCTGTGCCTGTGTGTGTGGAGGAAGAGAGTGAGAACACATGCGGAGGGGCACACACATGGAAACGTGAGCCTAATTCGACATGTTGGGAGACTCTGCCTGCAGCATAGTAAAGCATTTCCGGTTAATTTATTAGGCAATGTGATTATTCCTGATTTTGCGACAGTAGATCGATCTAGATCATAGCTGGCTAGCCAGTGATCCTCTATGTGGAGTTGAGGGCTAATTTTGTTCAGCCTCAGGCCATTTCTGCTATAAATTGGGATCGGTGGGTCTGGAATAGCCAGGCCTGCTGATCACAACCATGGGAAGGCATGGACAGAATTAGCGCAGTGAGGGGTCCCAAAGCTCCTGAAAGGTGCCCCTCCCCCAGTGGTCCCAAACATGGAATGCTTTGGACATTCGTACGAATTGTTTGGACATTAGTTAAACTGGGGTAGTGGGAAAGCAGCTGGCAACAGATCCAGAGAGCATTCGACATGGATCGAGAATGGATTAAAAGTGGATTCAGGTCAGATTTGACACTTTCAGAGTGGATATGTTCTGGGATATGTAATATACGCATTTGTGAGGATATGTATTTGTTCGCATTGTTCGTGTCGGACACGTATAGGATATTTGTACGAATTTGTGCAAATATATTTGCATCAAATCCTACCACTTTTGAAGGGGATCTATTCAAAGAAATACGGATTTTCTAACATTTGATTCATTACGAATTGAATGCCGAAAAACCCATTTGTGTGCATCCCTATGCCATCTTGCCATGTTACCAACACACAAAGCGAAATGCTGGTTGTCTCTATGGGTTCATGCATTTTAATCCTTCTCTGAACTGCTTGCTTTGGGAAGCCCATAGTAGTCACCTGGCTGTAAGACATTAGTGTTTCTGATTTTGTGCCAGACTCCTTACACTGTTGTCGTTTCTTTAGCACCCACACCACTATTTCCCCCTTTTTCTTTTAAGGAGGAATGATAATGAATGTCCCAGTGGTCTGGCACAGTTCTAAAGCCTCAACAAAACAAAAACATCCACAGATTTATTTTCCCCAGCACTGCTGTAAATAAGAGAGGTTCCACACACACACCTACATCAAAACCCAACTGCATCTGGAGCTGCCTTCCCAAGGAATGAAGATTGAATAGCAAATAATCTGTGCTTCGGCTAGCATTGGGAGTTTTTAGCTGCTGTTAATGTTTTGTGCGTAGATCAGTCCTTAATGCACTTGCTGTGATTTCTCCTATGCCCTGTAATTGGGCTGGAGAGGTGATAAAGAACCTTCTATAAATAAATATTGTGTGTTTGGCAGCACCAGAGTTTTGATGTGTAGAAGAAGATGGAGTAGTAGTAGTTTGCTTTTCTACCCTGCTTTTTTCGCCCATTTAAGCGGACTCCAAGCGGCTGACAAACCTTTTGTTCTTCCCCACACCCCACAACAAACACCCTGTGATGCAGGAGGGGCTGTGAGAGCTTAGACTTGCCCAAGGTCACCTAGATGGCTTTGTCAGTGGAGGCGGAATTCAAACCCGGTATTCCCAGATAAGAGTCTGTCTCCCTAACCACTAGACCAAACTGGCAAGGAAGGAGGTGGAAGAATTGGCTTTTATACCCTGCTTTTCTCACCCTTATGGGGACTCAAAGCAGCTGACAAACCTTCTGTTCTTCCTCCCACAACAGACATCCTGTGAGGCAGGTGGGGCTGTGAGAGCTCAGAAGACAGCTGTGACTAGCCCAAGGTCACCCAGCTGGCTTTGTGTAGGAGTGCAGAATCCAAACCCTGTAGTCCCAGATAAGAATCTGGCTTTGACAAAACTGTGGGACTCTCAAGAAATGCCATCCATCTGCAGTTCCATTTCCTGTTGCCCTCTCACCTCTCCCACCGTACAAAATCTCCTTAGGTTGAAAAGGGAGAGAGGGCATGGGGAGGATAGTAGACAAACTCCGAGCAAAACTTGCACTATTTAAATCTGGAGTATCCTATCCAGGACAGACAAGTCACATTTTGCAGTGCTGTATCTCAAACACTGTATTCCTCAAATCCAGCTCCTTCCCTGTCTTCTTCGTCCAATTGCTTCAGCAGGTCCTTTGCACTGGACTTCCCTGTCTTAATATTGCTTATAAACATTAGATGGCCTTGTTGGTTGCTATGGTTACCTTTGGGGTTGCCATCATTTTGACTGCAAAAAAAAAAAGGGGGGGAATTGACAAACAACTGCAACTCATGTCCATTTGATATGAACAGCAGCTTATGTGTAATCTTTATGCTGGATTTCAAGTTTTATCTGGAAAACCAACATCTGTGTTAGAATTTGCTGCTAGGCACTCTGTTTATTGAATTGTAAGTCTGTACGGTGTTGGGGCTCTGCATTGATTTCCCTGCAATACCTGTACAAGAGAAGAATAGCATTTCCAGTGATGGCTCAGTTCAGTTCTTCTTCTAGCAACAGTAAATGCTACCTGTAGGATGGACTGTCTGAGGATGGATTGGACAGCCTAATTCAGGGATGCTTAACAGGCAGCTCTCCAGATGTTGCTCAACATTGATGATTTCCATAAGGCACACTAACTGGAGTTGATGGGAACTACAGTTTAGGGTTATCTGGAGGGCTGTAGTTTGAGCCCCCTGTCTTGATTTCATTGCTTTTGTGTTTTACCGGTGTTTTCTTGTGCTTTGTGGACTATACTTAAGCCGGGGGGGGGGGGGGGGGAGGAGGAGCAGGAGCAGGAGAAGAAGAAGAAGAAGAAGAAGAAGAAAGTTGGCTTTTCTACCCCGCTTTTCTCACCCATTTAAGGGGACTCAAAGTGGCTGACAAAGCTTTCTATTCTTCTCCCCACAACAGAACAACCTGTGAGGTAGGTGGGGATGTGAGAGCTCAGAAGAGAGCTGTGACTAGCCCAAGGTCACCCAGCTGGCTTCATGGGAGAGGGCAGAATCGAACCTGGGATTCCCAGATAAGAGTCCAACTCTCTAACCACTAGACCAAACAGGCTAGACGTGAAAGAAGTGCTGCCTGACCTCATGCTGACATCGTGGCGAGGCTGGCAGACATCTCCAAAATCACCTTGGAGCACTGCCATCTTATCCATCCCAAAGGCTGAATTTTAAGAGGTGCAAATCTCCTCTACTTCCCAGGAAGCTTCAGCATGGTGTTGCCTGCACCAGTTTTTGGAACATGCCATATAGACATAGCCTCAGATCAGGCACCTGGGAACTTGTGCCATGCATGAGAAAGAAAGAAAGAAAGAAAGAAAGAAAGAAAGAAAGAAAGAAAGAAAGAAAGAAAGAAAGAAAGAAAGAAAGAAAGAAAGAAAGAAAGAAAGAAAGAAAGAAGCAGATGCAGCAAATTCCTGGATGTCCATCCAGTGCTATGCCAGAGGAGGTCTGCTGGCCAGCTTCCCCTCTACTGCAAAGTATTGCAGCCCTTCCTAAGAAGCTGGCATTTTCCCACGCTGTCTTGACCTGCTCCCATCCTTGTTCCCATTCCGTTCCCCCCCCATCTTTTTAAATGGTATCTGAAATTCTCAAGGAAAGGAGAGAAAGTGTTTATTCAGTTGGGAATTGTGTTCAGATACACAGATGAATTCAGGAGCACAAATACAGAATTGCTTGTTACCAGAAAAACAGACCACATCAGTGCCTCTGCTATCTAGGTCCATGGTCACACCTTCCCTTTAAACCTTCTTCAATCCACCTTCAGCTCACACCTTTCCTGTGCATTTTATCTGTGGACTTTCCATTCAGGAAAGTCCAAATGGAGGGTGGAAAGTCCGCCAATAAAACAAGATAGAAATGAAAAAGTGTCAGCAGTCAAATGGACTGGAGAAGGTTTACAGTGAAGGTTGACCAGTGGCCTAGGTTTAAAAACTTGAATAGATGAGTTGATCAAGAAGGTACTTGAACAAAAATCACAGGTCCTCATTGTGGGATATATTTATATACAGTGGTACCTCGACATACAAGTGCCCTGACATACAAGTGTTTTGAGATACAAGCCGCCGAGCGAGTGATATTTTGCTTTGAGATGAGAGCAAGATTTGAGATACGAGTATGTAAATACAGCACAGTACATAACAGAAACAACTGAGGTGGTGTTTTGGGAGCTGGAATGGATTAATGGGAAAATTGCTTTGAGATACGAGCGATTTGACATAAGAGCAAGGTTACGGAACGAATTAAACTCGTATGTCAAGGTACCACTGTAGTCTTGAATAAAGCCCAGAAAGGACCCTGTTTTTAAAAAGACACTCTTTTAGTTCTCTGAGTATTTGCTTTGGACCTCTTTTCTACAGTGCCAGAATTACGCAGTCTGGAATATAGGAACTGGCTGATCCATTTATACTACATCCGCAAAGACTATGAAGCATGTAAGGTAAGTGTATGATGGTTTTCAGCTGATGTCTTAGGAATGCTTTGAAAACAGGACTGAGGAAAGGGTCGTTTCCAGCTTTTACTGGCCTCCAACACTGCTTGGTGCCAACCAGCATTGTCCCATCTCATCTGAGAGGTCTGTATCTCATTTCTACTTTAAAACATCACTTTTTAAAAGAAGACGAGCCAAGGATTTTGCTTTGAATATAGAAGATTCGGGTTTTGACAAATTCATGGAGGACTCATGTATCAGTGGCTACTAGAAGGATGGCTAGGTACCCCTGTCAGGTATGATGGGAGTTTTAGCAATTCCCCCAGGCTTTAACTCACCACCTTGTTATGCAGCGGAGCCGACCAGTTTTGGTCAGTGGTTATTGCTTTCTTCCAAGCAGCAGAGTTCTCTGAGAATAGGCTGAGACCCCTGACAAACTCTCCCAGCCTTCTCTTTCTTCTTCCTCCAGACGTCTCCATACACCATCAGGAAACTGTTGTTTCTTGTATCTTCATCCAAGACACCACCACAACTCAGTAGTCTTAAGTAAACTTTATTCTACTATATACAAATACTATCACTATATGCCCTATACACCACAATATCCTATTTACTCTACAAACTCTACCCACTACTCCACCCCCAAACACATCAGCAAATCTTGCAATTATTATAGCAATTGTTAGTTTCCACCCACTAGTCAGTTTCCACCCAGTGGGTGTGTACATTTACTTTTGATTGGCTCAATTTGTTTAACTCATACTTAAGTCCAACCCAACTCAAGACTTCTAAATTACATTATCTTTTACACCTGTGTGCTTTCTTAATTGTTCATGCTTTGTCATTCTGACTCTCACATACATATTTTATTTCTATTACTGCATGTCCCATGTTGCATTTCCTTGACAACCCCTTCCAGGTTGGAGAGACAGTCAGGATGCCTGTAAAGGCCATGTGCTGGGAGAGCATGCAAAGCTTTTGCCTTTGCCTTCTGCTTGAAGCCCAAAAGCAATTGGTAAGCCAGTGTTTCCCAAAGTGTGGTACGCGTACCCCCAGGGGTACGGGAAGAGTTTGGTGGGGGTACGCATTGCACCGGAGTTTGGTGGGGATCACGTGGGAATATCCACTGCACCGTGCTTAGCTGCGCCCACAGAACAAGGAAAGAAATAGGCGCATATCGCAGTTTTTACATGGGAACCGGGGCCATCGTACATCACATTACAACTCATTATGGCGGGAACTTCTGCGCATCCTTCATGCAGCTCAGGTTCGGCCATTTTTAAACTGTGGTAACATTAACAGTTGACGTTGAGCTGCGGAGCTGTTTAAATGGTGGAGTGTATGTACCAAAAAAAGAAAAAATAAATATATTTTGATTTTTATTAAAGCATATGTTTTTTATGAGGGTACTCAGTGTTACGAAAATTATAGAAGGGGTACACATATGTCAAAAGTTTGGGAAACACTGTGGTAAGCTGCTGTGTGAGAAGAGATGCTGGACCAGATGGGTTGCTGGGCTCTTCCTGTTTTCCTCACTATCAGACTTAACAATTTTCAAGCCAAGATCTAGAAATTGGGGACCTTCCTGTCCTCTCAAATCCCCAACGCAGATTCCTTCTTCCTTCCCTAGCTTCCTTTTGCCTTTGTTTCCCTGTAGGTTGAACCTGGAGATTATGACAAATTATTCTCCCCAGGATTACCTCCAAACCTGAAGAGGATCCTACAAATCCCGATTAGGGACCGTGCTAGCTGGCTGTAAATGCGATTTAGACATAATATTGAAGAATGAAAGGGAATAGAGCATTCCCGTACTATAGGTGGTGAAAGATGGAGAAGTTGTTTGTGCCGTCAAACTGCTTCTGACTCCATATGATTGTATGGGCAGATGGTATATAAACCTGCATTTTGCGTCTGGGACACATGATGCCTAAATTGAGCTTTAGTGATATTCATTGCCTTCCAAACAGCTTGTCTTTCCAGCAAGACTCTTTTCAGATTGATTGTTCAAGTGTTTGTCCAGTTAATAACAGCGTATTAAGATTCTCGCAGCATCTTCTCAAAGTGCTCCACAGCTCTCCTTTTTCTCCTGACTTGTCAGACCCACAAATGCAGACCATCTTTTTCTCCAGCTAAACTGTACCTTATCTATGCAGTAGAACCTTAGATTAGATGATTTTATATCACACATTTTTTTTTCACATAGGACTTCTCAATAACTGTGCCCGTTTCCTGTATAATGTGACCCTTTTTCTTGCTGTTAGGCAATTGGATGCCTTTGGGGTGTGCATTTCAGGGTGGGGAGAAGCGGAGGAGGAAAACTGCAGGACCAGGAAGCTGCCTTGAGGCTGGTGCCCCCTTTATTAAAAGCAGTGATGCCCATGCCAAGCCTGGAAGAATCCTTCCTCAAAATGCATCAGAAACGTGCAGACGGTGTTTGCTCTGCCTTTGCTCTGCTTCTCCTTTGAGTCTGTCACTTCCGCCATGCTGAATAAGGTCCTAATCTTGTTGTTCCAATAGAGGCAGAAGCTCGGAGAAAGCAAGCTCTGCCTTCTCGCTGTTTCCCTTTCATGTTTGCCATCTCCTCCACATTGCTGTTGCCACCTCCTCCACCTCATTTGCCGCCTAAAGGTGATGACAGCGTGGATAGCTTTAAGAAAGAGACAAATTTCTGGAGGACAGGTGTATCAGTGGCTACAAGTATCTATGCCTAGGTACCTCCTCTAGGGATGTGCACAAATCTTTTTTTTTTGCATTCGAATTTGATTCAAATAGAATGTCAAAACAGTCGATTCAGTTCGGAAGTTTAGAATCCAAATGCAACAAAATCCAATTTGAATCAAATGCATTTGAATCTATTTGTTCAAATGTTAGATTCGAATCTGAAAATACAAATGCCGACAACATTCATATTCGAAGATGCAGATGTTGACAGCATTCATATGTGTCATACATATCTGTATGCATTTCATACGCAAATGCATACAGATACGTATGGCGTACAGATACGTATCTGTACATTTGTATCTGTACATTCAAATGTTTTGAATAATTCGAATGTTTCAGAACATTCAAAATTCATTTGAATGTTTAAATTCGAATGTGTAGACGCTCTGTTTGAGTTCAGATGTCCACATTTAATCGAGTTTGATCAAATGTCGAATGCTTAGCACATTCGTGCACATCCCTGACCTCCTCCAGGTTGGAGAGACAGGCAGGATGCCTCTCAAGGTCATTTGCAGGAACTCAAGGGCAGGTGAAGGCTTTTCCTTTGCCTTCTGCTTGAGATGTCCTGTCATTGGTTTGATTTGGATAGATAATGTGTTCCTTCCTTGCTTCGGTTCTAGATTAATGAGGTTCTTCACCTTGTACATTGGATGCCACAATCTTAGGTTTTTGGGATTTATTAATATTGTGCTTCAAGCCAGCTCTTAAGACTTTCCTCTTTCACCTACATCAAGAGGTTCCTCAATTCTTCTTCACTTTCTGCCATCAGAGTGGTCTTGAAGCATCGGCTAAGGCGCAGTTCAGAACCTTACATCCATTGCTCAGTCATGAGCTCATTGGTTTGACTTGGATAGAAAATTCATTCTCTTCTTGCCTGGCTTCTGGATTAATAAGAAAGCTCTTCACTTTGAACATCGGAGCTGTTGCTTTGCCAGAACATCCCCGGTGTACCTACCACTTACTCAGTCTAAATGACCTACTTAAACAAAGAATGAAATGTAAATAAAGTGCTCATGGTCTCCCAGGATGGAAAAGTGGGCCTCTAAGTACACAAAAATAATACTCAAGAAGCATCCAGCGTTAATAATATTAAGGCACAGATGTTCTGCCGCATGTGAAAAGGACCCATCTGGTTTCCTAAAAAGCGATTGTCTTACTCAAAGCTTAATTGCATTGAGTTAAAATGAGAAAGAAAAAAAATTAGGTGTCTCTCTGAGAGGTCCTTGTGGAACAGTGAAGACCGAGTCTTTTGGAATCTCTCTTCTTCTTCTGCCTGAGATAATTTACTCTAGGTACTCTGCACAAAGTATTTGGACCTCTGAGGACTATCCAGGCATGAGCTCAATTTTTTTCAATAGTTTGATAACAGGCCTCTATTTCCCCAAGTACTTGGGTGGTGAAAGGAATTCTGTTTGCTGTAACATTACCTATTCAGCGACTCTTCCTTTAATGTTAACATTTGTAATGCAAAAGCCTTTTATAGCGCCATTACATGGAATTGATTGCGTTGCTGATATCAGAGACACCAAAAAGCTTCTGCTCTCCGATAATTTGACTTCAAAAGACTGTTTTGCCAAGAGGGACAAATTACTGACATGAGAGACAAGGATTTCAACAAGGATTTCTCTGCCACAAAGAAAAGGATATGCATACTTTTGCCTAGGAATGGTGAATAGGGATGTGCACGAATGTTTTTTGGACATTCTATTCAAATCGAATCGAATATCTGAAAATTCGATTCAAATCTGTTAAATTCAGATTTAACAAGATTCAGTTCGTTTTTACCAAATTCAAAGCTATTTGTTCAAATTTTTGATTCGAATCTGCACATACGAATATCGACAAGATTTGTATGTGCCCGTATGCATCTTCCACACATCCATTAAGCATCTGGACACGTCTGTATGCATCCTGTAGTTACCCTGTATGCAACCCCTTTTCGTCCCTTATGCATCCGTACAAATGCGCAGGGATGCGGGAAAGATGCAGATCGTTGAGTACGCATCATGTACAAGTCCGTATACATACGAAAGTCCAGATAATTCAAATGAATAGATCCAAAATTTGAAAATCTATTTGAATGTGTACTTCCAAATTTTGGGGCATTCCATTTGAGGTCAAATGTCAAAATTCGGCCCATTTGATCCAATTTCGAATGCCTGCGAATATTCGTTCACACCCCTAATGGTGAAGTTGTGGGATTCCACATGCTTCTGGATTGGCATTCTCAGTATTCTTAACCTTTGGCTGTTTGAGGTGAGGCTGATAGAATATGGTAGGATTTGAAGGTCTGTACTTCTCCTGTCCACATTCTTGTTAGGCTGGAAAAGCCCATATATGGAAAATGTAGTGATGTGTGCAGAAAAGGTAACTAAGAGACACAGAGTGCTAACTATCACCAGACTGTGCTCAAGGTTGGATTGTGCAAGAATTGCTCAAGTTTGTGCAACACAGTGTTCAGGGGAAGCACAGGATTGTGCAACACTCAGGAAGTGAGTCACCAACTCTGATAAGGAAAGTATATAAATGTGATCACACACGGCTGTGTGTTGCCCTTAGTTGATTGTTCGAGACTGGAGAGGGAGAGAGAAATGCAATCGCTAAGATGTAACCGCTACGAGAATAAACAAAGCCTCTGCAAAGAGAAATCGGTCTCTGTCTGTTTTCTTAAGCTGTGAGCAGAAGGGACGACGAAGTGCTGAAGTGCTGGACAGCGACGAATAGCTGACAGCCAGCAAGCTAAGAGGGAGAGACTTGCTAGCTTTTACCGGGACGGCAGAAGTGTATTTTCCAGCACGGACGTGCAACTCTGCGATGAAGATTTATTACCAACGAGGGAACATGACATCCCATTACCACCTGACTATTCTAGTGTACACATTTCCCTAAGTAATATTAGCTTAACATAAAGGGCATTTTAGTACCTAGTTTTTCAGCTCAAAATGACATCTCCCCCCAATAAATAAAAGCTTTATGTATTATAACATTGCTTTATTTTGTGATTCAGATTGTTATAAAAGAGCAACTTCAGGAGACCCGGGGTATGTGTGAGTATGCAGTATATGTTCAAGGTAAGTTAACATCTTTTTATGCCCCAAGAATTAAAATCAGCCAAAACGCTCTCACTAACTCCCCCAGAAAGTGCTAGAATTACTAAAAGGATTACCAGAATGACTTTTGGTATCTAATTCTGCTGGGAAATGGGGTGTCTTATGTTTTTATTGTATTTTCATTGTTTGTTTTATTGCTTGTGTTAATGTGAAACACCCCTGGATTGTGCTATTGGGTAGTATAAAAACTAGATAAATGAAATGAGATATGAAAACTAAACATTTGCCAAGTTTCCTCGCCTTAAGAGGTTTTGGCACATGAAGCATATCTACGGTGCCTACGCCTGGCCAAGAGGAAAGAAACTTGATACATGCCTAGGTCACGTCACAATGACTGTGTAAAATCAATTGTAATGCAATTTCAGTCCTATAGGGACTTCCTTTAGAGTACGGATGTGCAAGAATGTTTTTTGACATTCTATTCGAGTTGATTCAAATAGTCGAAAATTTGATTCGAGTTGAATTTTTAAAATTTGAATTTAACAAGATTCGATTTAAGCAAATTCGAATCTATTCGTTTGAATTTTTGATTCGAATTTGCACATACGAAGGTCAACAACATTTGTAGATGCCCATATGCATCTTCACTACATCCGTGAACATCTGTACATGTCTGTATGCATCCCATAATTATCCCGTACGCAACCTGTTTTCATCCCGTACGGATCCGTACAAATGCGTACGGATTTGGGAAAGGTGCAGATCTTCAAGTACACATCGTGTACAAGCCTGTACACATATGAATGTCTGGATAATTCGAACAAATAGATCAAAAATTTGATTTGAATGTTTATATTTGAATTTCAGGGCACTCTATTTGGATTTGAATGTCGAAATTTGGCACTTTTGATCAAATTTTGAATGCCTATAAATATTTGTGCACATCCCTACTTTAGAGGACAAATTTGAATCTTTGTAAGTAAGCAGAGGCTGTGCCTTTTTCTCATGGAGAGAGCAGGTCCATCTCTGTGTGTTTACTAAATTACCCCTACACCAATATGACCAATTCACATAGTTTAAACCGGGAGATCCTTTAAGATTGTCTGGTTGCTGCACCTTTGAGGTTTTAGATGTAGCCTCAAAGTGACTGCTCTTTAGCGCCACCCCAGCAACACGTGTGACTTAAGCCATTGTCCCCCATAGCAATAAAACACTGGCAAAGTTGGCGCCATTGTTGCTAACTGCAGAGCCCATGTACTTCTCTGCTCAGCTTTCTTCTTCTGGTCCTGGGTCCTCATATTTTTGCTCATCTTCCTCTTCCATGCTTTGCTCAGGAGAAAAATTTCTTCCTTGAAAGTTCCCCCTGATTAACATGCTCAGGTAGTGAGTGATGGAATCACCATGTGGCCTGCTGTTAGCGGCTTGTTTTTAGTGCATGTTTTATAATTTTAATGAATTTGCCTATGCTCCCCCCCCCCCGCCCATTGTGCACCCTCCACCCTAGGGCTTCCAGTGAAGGGAAGAATGTAAATCTTTTAAGCAAATTAAATATTGCTTTTCAGCTTTGATATTTCGCTTGGAAGGGAAGATTCACGAATCACTCGAACTTTTCCAGACTTGTGCAATTCTTTCGCCTCGAAATACAGACAACCTCAAGCAGGTGGCCCGATCACTGTGGGTTCCATTTTATTATTCAGCTCTGACTGGTCATGCGATGGTAGTGATAATGAGTTAGTTCGTTCTTGCAGGCTGTCTAGCTTCCTTTAATCTCCTATGTCCATGTAGCCTGATATACTCACATTGTCCACGAATGCAATTTTTGGGATTCAATTCAATTTGGATCGAATATCCAAAAATTCAAATTTGAATTTTTAAAATTTGAATGTTTTCACATTCGATTTGAATAGAATACATTCAAATCTATTCGTTCAAATTTTTGATTCAGATTTGCACATATGAATGTCAACAACATTCGTATGTGCCCGTATGCGTCCATACTCATCCCGTGTTTATCCCATATGCATCCAGTTTTCATCCCGTACGCATCCGTACAAATGCGTACAGATGCAGGAAAGATGTGTACAAGGAAGTACACATTGTGTACATATCCGTATACATATGAATGTCCGAATAATTTGAACAAATAGATTCAAAAATTCAATATTCGTTCAAATGTTTAAATTCAAATTTATAGACATTCAATTTGAATGCGAATGTCCAAATCTGAACGGATTTTGAATGTTTAGAACATTTGTGCACATCCCTAGCTAGGCTTCGAATTCACTTCCAATTCCTGCTGCTACCAATTATACCTTCGAATCCTCTCCAAAGCTTTGAACAATGTGAAGGTCCGTCTTCAAATATAGCCAATATTCAATTTGAATGCAAAGTTGTGAAGCTTCACAATTCATATGAGTCAGGAAGGGGAGGAACATTTGCCACCCATCCCTAAGAACAGGTGACCAGGGGCCTTTGCTGACATCCTTTGGTGAAATCACCCAACCTAAGGGCTGCTCTCCTCCACCCACCCAAAGTGTAAATAAGTTTGCCTTTGGAGCAATTTCTAATGTCGTGATATGCCGAATTACTTTAATTTCTGCAGTCCTCCAAGGCTTAGGGTCTTTTTAAAGCTTTTAAGAACATTTGTCAAAATGAAATTCATAGTATTTAGCACATCTATCTACAGTTATTTATCAGGCCTATCTACAGTTGCTGTATTAAAAGAAAAAAAGTATAACCTGACTTTTGACACTTTATTAGCACTGTTGAGGCAGAGAATCTGACTGATGAATTAAATAGCTCCTTCGTCAACATACATCTCTGCTGAGAACGCCTGAGACTGGGTTTTTTTGCAAGCCTCTTTTCCCTTAGCTTTAGGCTCCTTCTGATCAGGATGGTGTTGATACTAAATGGCCCCATAGGCTTGCTGGAACCTCTACTGCAAAACAAACCTGGCAAAGCACTATGTAAGTGCTAGATATTCATATTTTAATACTCAAACAGTAACACTCCACGAGGACAGAGAGGGTCTGTTGAACAGGGACCTGTACGTGATGCATAGAACTTTTCGTTTCATGTGTGTTGCGTTTTGTTCTGCTTATGCTTTTCTAATACAGCAGATAGAGAAATCAGAAATCAGAAAAAAAAATAGTGAAAGGCAATAGGATGACCTTGGATAACCAAAAAATTCTTTGCTTCTGATGACAGGGATGGTTGGAAGAGGACATCCTTAGATGGTGTCCAGGTTAATGAAAACTTTTAAGGATACTCTTAAATTTAAGCAAGCTCCTGTACAGTTTTCATGGCAAGAATATGGATGTGGCTTGGTGCTGCCTTCTTCCAGGATGTTCACCTTCCTAGTCCTAACTGGTCTTCCAGTGAGGTACTGAGACTGGGCAAGGTCAACCGGGCAAGGTCACCTGCCCTTCGAATGTGGCAGGATTCTATTCAATACGACTGTATTTGTACAAATTTGTACAAATGTCTGATTTGAGCAAATGCATACCTGATACGTACGCATACCTATCCAGTATGTATTCGATACATATTCCCTAACGTATCTGCTCTAAAAGTATCAAATCCGACCAGAATCCGCTTTTAATCTGCTCTCGATCCATGTCAAATGCAATCTGGATCCGTTGCAGATGTGGCTGGCGCAGCTGCTTTCCCCTCTCCCCAGTTTAGTGAATGTCTGAACTATTTGTTCAAATGTCTGAAACATTTGTATTTGTATGAATGTTAATGTAGAAATGTTGTGGCATTCGATTCACGTACGAATGTATGAATTTGTATGAATTCATATGAATTCATACGAATATTCGTGCACATCCCTACTGTCCATAGATCAGGAAAGACCGAGAGACCACTAGAGAGACCGAGAGACCAAGAGATCCTAGCCTCTTTGGGCTAGCTAAATACAGATAACAGAGACCTGCTAAATTCTCAGTACATTGTTTGTAATCTCTTTAGTCCTGCTGGTAGTTTGGCTTGACTGTAGAGCCCAATAGAGATCAGGCAGAGCGTCTTTTAATCTCCTGGATGGCGACCAGTTTAATGGTCAAGGTTACTTAGAGGAAGAAGGGGATTACTTAATGTTTCTTACAGGAGGGGCAGATGAAAGAATAAAAATCTGAATTATTTCTTGCAGCTTCCTTCTGGGGAAACACAAAGCGGCCATTGATGTGTACAATGATGCAGCCCACCACAATGAGAAGGACTGGGTATGTGTGAAATTTTCCTTCTTATTCGTAAATAGAGCAGAAAGAGGTTTGATGCACACAGATCGATGGGTGACTTAGAGTTGGTTTTACACAGTTCTTTCCCTTTGTGTGGGAGTAAGCAGCTTGCCCTTAGAAGCAGCTCACACTGACAAATGTTAATATGAATCTGGCTGTACACAGTGATTACTGAGGATGAAGCAAGTACCAAGAAACCCCTACCGTGTTTCCCTGAAAATAAGACAGGATCTTATATTAATTTTTGCTCCTAAAGACTCACTAGGGCTTATTTTCAGGGGATGTTTTATTATAATTCTTATATAGGGCTTATATTTTGAGCATCCTGAAAAATTGTGCTAGGTCTTATTTTCAGGGTAGGTGTTATTTTTGGGGAAACAGGGTAGAAACGCAGTTCTGGAAATCTTAGATGATCATATTGATAGATAACTTTGGGAGAAATATTTCTCAATTATGAGTCCAATTGTGACCAATCACAGGGTTTGATTTTGTAAGTGTAGAAGAAAAAGGACAGCATAAGCTCTCATCTAGAGATGTGCACGAATATTTTTTGAAATTCTATCCAAATCGAATACCCGAAAATCCGATTTGATTCAAATATTTTAAATTCGCATTTAACAAGATTCGATTCGAATTTACCAAATTTGAATCTATTCGTTTGAATTTCTGATTCAAATCTGCACATACGAATGTTGACAATATACATATGTTCATGTATGCATCTTCCCCCTACATCCGTACACATCTGTACATGTCCATATGCATCCCGTAGTTATCCCATATGCAACCCGTTTTCATCCTGTAAGGATCCATACAAATGTGTACAGATGCGGGAAAGATGGGGTTCTTCAAGTATGCATCGTGTATGAACCTGTGCACATATGAATGTCTAGATAATTTAAACAAATAGATTGGAAATCCGAAATCCGATTTGAATGTTTACATTTGAATTTTGAGACATTCTATTCATGTTCGAATGTCGAAATTTGGCACATTTGATTGGATTTCAAATGACTACAAATATTTGTGTACATCCCTACTTTCATCTCATCTTCTGTCTGGCCACTTTCAAGAAGGTGCAAGAAGGAATATTTAACCCTCCTATGGTAGAACAAAAAAACCCAGTGATTTGTCCCTGTGCCAGATGTGCCAGCCGATATCTGCTTAAGTATTCAGCAAAATGCCCCAAACAGGGCAGGGTTTTCTCTCTTGCTCTGCATCTGCAAAATACCATGCCACCTAGATGCATTAGTCTGTGCCGCAGTAGCCCAAAGGCAGCACTGTTAAATGTAGCCATGTATTTATTTGAGACATTTTGAATCCTCCTTTCCAGCCCACTAGATGAGAGTATCTAACAGAGATTTAAAAGCCAGTAAAACAACAAGAAAAAATGGGTACAATAAATTTGGACACAGCAGAGAGAACATAGTATTGCCAGGCTGTATTAAATCAGCAGTCTGAAGCCATCAGGATCTAAAAACTTCAAAGGTGCCTGAACAGACCAAAAAGCCCTTGCTTGATGTCAAAAGGACATCATCAAGCTGAGGATCCTGCCAACCACGCTTCAGGGGAGGGGGCACATTTGGGGTGCCACTGGAGAAGTGGCCCTGTAATTTACCTGATCTGTAAAGATCACAAGGGAACTAATTGTGTTCAATGGACAAACAACGCTACTTGCTTCCAAGACTTGCTGAAATGATTGTTTCCTTTGTTAACAGGACCTCTGTCCCTTTTATGCTCCTCATTAATTTGCATAAATGATGGTGCCATTTGGCTTTTGCTTGTTGCCAAGAAGACAAGTAGTGATGCATTCTCTTTGTCAGATCATTTTAATTTTGTGGCCTTATATTCAATATCATTCTGAGAACAATGATCCTTTGAGGTAACAAGCCAGTCCTGATCTATGAACATAAAGGAATGAATCCAACTTAGATCTCACAGCCGCGACCGCAGGCATCCAAATGGCTTAAATAACAAAGTACAGAGAGAGATGAAGCTGCCATTTCTCTTGTTCAGTACATGCCAAACATTTTCCTCCCTTCCAAAAGGCAAGGAGGGAAATGGCTGCTGGACCAGGGAGAAGGTCCCAACATGTTGCAGGCTTCACCTCGGCCCTCTGCCTTTGGCAGTAAAACACATTATGGGGAATCACTGAAACATGTTAGGAAATCCGTGGTTGCAATTTGTTGTTATGGAAAATTTGTGTTGTGAGATTCTGTGCTTGAGGAGCGTGCCCTGCGTTCATAGACTTTACACATCCAGGGTTTCTGGCATGTACTGATGTTTCTTGTCCATTGTACTTGGAAACCATATTGAGGATGTCTTGCAAAACAAGGACAAGGAGACTTCTTTGTTATATGGGTGATTTTCTCTCTTTGGTATTGCTCCAGGACTTTGTGAGCTAGTTTGGTTATGGAGGCGGACACTTATCTGGGAATATTGGGTTTAATTCTGCACTCCTCCATGAAGCCAGCTGGGTGAGCTTGGGCTAGTCACAGCTCTCTTTTGAGCTGTCACCATCCCACCTGCCTCACAGGGTGTTCTGTTGTGGGGAGAAGAACAGAAGGCTTTGTTAGCCGCTTTGAGTCCCCTTAAATGGTTGAGAAAAGTGGGGTAGAAAAGCCAACTCTTATTCTTCTTATGGATTTGCACAACCCACCTATGATCAGAAGAAGAAGAGTTGACTTTTCTACCCTGCTTTTCTCACCCATTTAAGGGGACTCAAAGCAGCTGACAATGCTTTTCTATTCTTCTCCCTACAACAGAACACCCTGTGAAGCAGGTGGGACTGTGATAGCTCAGAAGAGAGCTGTGACTAGCCCAAGGTCACCCAGCTGGCTTCATGGAGGAGTGAGGAATCCAATCCGGTACCCCCAGATAAGAGTCCGGCTCCCTAACCACTAGACCAAACTGGCTAGTATTTTGTTTAAGGCCCTCTATGCAATCATTTAAGGCCATTTAAGTCTTGTGTTTAAGGCCATATATGCAACCTGGGCATCATTGGCATTGCTGTGGATTGACTGTTGTGGGGGAAGCACATTCAGCCACTTTGGTCTAGTGGTTAAGGAGCTGGACTCTTAATCTGGGAGTACCAGGTTCAATTCCGCCCTCCTCCACAAAGCCAGCTGGGTGACTTTGGGCTTGTCACAGCTCTCTTCTGAACTCTCACAGCCCCATCCACCTCACAGGGTGTCTGTTGTGGGGAGAAGAATAGAAAAGCTTTGTCAGCTGCTCTGAGTCCCCTTAAATGGGTGAGAAAAGCCAACTCTTCTTCTTCTTCCTCAGCCCTGGACTGGTTGACCTCCTCACCAGCCCACAAAGAGCAGAGAAAGGGTGGAGGAGTACATGGGGGTGGGGGCAGTACTTTGGCTAGTGGAGCTGCGGATCTCCATCAGCAAGGGAGAACAGTGCCAGACCCCTTGGTTTGCTCGGCAGTATGGCTGCTGTGTAAGTAAAAAATTGCCACCGACAAAATAACCCTTCCTGGTCTGCTTGGCAACACGGCTGCTTCGTAAGTAAAAAATCTCCACCCCCAAGGTAGTCCTGCGCTGCAGCAAGCATGCAACTCAATGTCCACACAAAGGTGCAGGAGCCCTTTCTGCATTGGAGGGGCTCTTGAGGGTTGTTCTTCAGTTGCATCTCAGTATAGATGCTGTGCTTGGCATGGGCACTAACAGGACTGTCACCAGCCTGCCATGTGGGCAGCTAGTCTTGCCTTAGGGATCAATGTGTACTCAAGCCATGGATGAAAGAGGGTCTGTGGAAGGATTAATGTCCCAACGTGTGGCAGAGAGGTTGCCCTCCCCTTTTCTGTTCTGTTGGATTTGTAAGTGTCCTGTTTTTCTTCATAACCTAGGAGATTTGCCACAACCTGGGCGTCTGCTACATGCAACTGAAGCATTTCAACAAGGTAATGATGGCCAGGAATCAGCATGGACTTCAAAGGAAGTTTCCACTGCCAGGCACACAGATGGTGCCTCGTGCAGTTGGAATCTCTCCCCTAGTTTTGCTATCTGTCTTGAATGTCAACTGTTTAAGTCAACGTCTTCAAGCCCAATGACCGATGGCTTAATTTCTTATTATTCTTCCCAATACAAAATTGCAATTTGGAAACATTTGGGTTTCAGATGCCTGACTTTTCTCTCCACTTTCAGACAGCATCGTTGTTTTAAGATGTTCAGTTTTATATTTGATTTTGTTAAAAAATGTTGCAACCCTCCCTGGCTGTTTTTTAACTAGCAGTAAAGACCCCATTAGGAACCTGATAGGTACTTGATTGGTACGGATTTGTTATGTACCGTCCACACACAAGACCTCTTAAGGATCCCAGTAGAATCCCATTCTGAACGTGCTGTGCCCACGAGCACCAGTGAAATCCAGATTTAATGGGGGTCTTTGGGCCCTTAATCCGGATTAATGGTAGACCCCATTAATGGTGTCTTCAGTTTTCCACCATGAAGACCAGATCAGAGGCCACACGTCCAGACGCATGCCAGGGCAATGGGGTCCCGGGGCTGGCTTAGAGGCTGCCATTTGCAGCGGGGCTGTTCCTGCTCAGGCTTCACCCCACCACTCACAACAATGTAGGCCTGCACGGACTTTGCAGCTGTCTACAAAGCTGGGCACAAGCTTTGTCGTGGCTACCTAGGTCGCTATGAAGCCGTGTCTCTCTGCCACACCCACTGTAATGGGAAGTAACCCCTGATTGATGGCTAAGTGGGCCAATCATGCTGCATCACCGACAGACCTTCATGTTCGGACCTAATCGGCACTTGGGATGGGTTCTACAGCAGCCACATGGTGGCCCTCTTTAGCACCCAGTGTGGACATATGGGGCGCTCACCAAGATGCGGATCTTCAAGGACCGGATTCAACATGGACCGGATATCAATGATCCGGGTCTTCTAAATCCAGATTAATGGAGGCGTGCAAAAACAGCCCCTCAGACCTTTGGATATAGGGTGGGATAAAAATTGCAAATAAAAAATAAATATGTCAGGCAGGTTGGACGACCCAGTGCAATGCAGTTTTCAGTCTGGGAGGTCAACACACTGTATGTCAGTGGAGCTGTTTGCTCTGGTTCCCCAACACGGGGTTTACATTATACTGGAAATTCCCATATAATTTAAGATATGACTGAATGATGTTGTTTCCTTATAATAATAATGCGGCCTGCAGGTTGGAGCTTATTATATTTTCCCTTATTTGAAGCTTTGTGGCTCTAATTTGAACCTTATATTATGTACAAATTTCCTCCTCGCTGAGTTTTTGGAAGCCTGTATATTTGCATAAGTTGATATTTAATTTTAAATGTAGGGCTTCCTGCAGTCTTAATGTCCCATTAGTGTGAGAAAATTCCTCTGCAGCACATCACTTCACCTTGTCTCATACCTTGCACAGGCCTTGCATTGAGTTACACAGGCCTATAAAATATAATGAAGTCTATAGAGTGTGCTGGCATTTTCACTTTTTAGCGTAGAATATCCCTTGGCTACATATTTCTTTTTTAGTTTTCTTTCTTTCTTTTTAACTTTGTCAGCATCTCTCTCCTTTAATGTGCTTTGAAAAAACCCCTGCAACCTTTCATTCCTGTCCCACTCTTTGGGCCCTTGGGAGGAAAAGAGGCCGCTGCAATCAATGCTTCTCTTGGAGGGGATTAACGGTGTGCCCAGGAGGAGCAGTTCTGTTCCTTTGTGCAGTTCAGCAATCCTCCTGGCTCAGTGCTGGATAAGCATTTTGTGGACCGATGAGCTGTAAAAGCCTCGATAACATCCGATCCTGCCAGCAGAGTCAAAATGTCAAATTGTGGCATTCTTCTGCTTCTAGGCTCCTTGAGAAAACAACCTAGGATGAGACAGGTGGACACCCTATTACACATCCATTCAGTTGGATTTATTGTTTTGTTTTTGCACTCTGTTTTTCTTCCTTCATGGAACTCCAGGAAGCATTGTTAAGAGGTGTGTAAAATGCCCCTTCATCATCATAAGGAAGGAATGTCTGAAGGAATGTCTACTCCCATATCAACCCTCCATATCAATCTGGAGGGGAGGCCCTCCTGGTTGTCCCACCACCTTCAGCAGCAAAAGGTGTGGGTACCAGGGAGAGGGCCTTCTCAGTGATGGCCCCTAGGCTATGGAATAGTCTCCCCCTTGAGGCGCATCTGTCACCTTCATTGTATATGTTTAGGAAAGCAGTGAAGACGTACCTCTTTACCCTGGCCTTTGGTTAAATGGGGATACACTTTTCTCTTCCCACTGACAGATGCTCTTATTGTTTTAACATTAATGGTTTAACATTGTTTTAACATTAATGATGTTTAATGATGTTTGATTTTAGATGTTTTTACCCACCTGGAGACCTCTGGGTATAGGGCGGAATATAAAATGTAAATAATTAAATAAATAAATAAGAGAGCCTGCTGTTTCCAGAGTGCTGAGAGGCACTAAGTGCCATGCAGCTTTTTATGACATCATCACTCTGTGCCACACCTATTGACATTTGTCCTCTTCCAAGAAATGAAACTTGTATAGTTTTATGTAAACTATTTTTTCTTTTTCTTTTTTTCTTGTTGGCTGAAGAATTGTTGAATGTCTTACATTTTTATCCCCTGTTCAGGCAAAAGATCAACTAAACAAAGCCTTGGAGCTCAACCAACATGACCTAACATACATGATGCTAGGGAAAATCCACCTGCTTGAGGCCCAGACAGAGAAAGCTATTGAAGTCTATAGAAAGGCAGTAGAGTAAGACCACTTCTTCCTTTGCTTTTTTGGGGGGCGGGAGGGAGGGGGGAAGAGGGGAAGGACTGAATATTTCTCTCATGCCAATTGATCTTCTTCCCGTAAAAGGTTGTTGTGCCCTTACCCATCATAACTGACAAAGCTTTTAGACTGCCCATCCTAATCCTTTTAAGCCTGTTATCCCATACGGATGCTCACTTTCAGTACCCCACTAACTCATCACCTTCAGGCTGCTTCTGAAGCCCATAGACTAATGCTGCTTCCTGACTTCCCCTTGGCAGAACCTGCCGCATTTTACTGGAGGCACTTATAGACGTTTCCACGGTATGATGGTAACCATGCAAAATGGATCATACCTCCTTTGCTCCTGTTGCATACATTTGCACAGGTGTGGAAGAGATGCCATAATCAGTAAGAATGCCATCCTCTTAGAAGGAGGGCTCCTAATGTCTAAGCAGGAACTTGCAAACCAAATAACTGGTTGGCGCCCTATCCAAAGAAGGGGGCTGTATACATAGAGTGTTCAACAGAACAGAACAGAACAGAACAGAACAGAACAGAACAGAACAGAACAGAACAGAACAGAACAGAACAGAACAGAACAGAACAGAACAGAACAGAACAGAACAGAACAGAACAGAACAGAACAGAACAGAACAGAACAGAACAGAACAGAACAGAATGTGTTTATGTAGCATAGCGGTTCTCAACCTTCCTAATGTTGCTTACCCCATAATGCAGTTCCCCTGTCCACAGGGGCAGAGCAGCTTGGGTGAGGATGGGGTGGGAAGGCGGGACTCTTTGTGACTCCTCTGAAAAGGTAGTTCGACCCCGAAAGGGGTCGTGACCCACAGGTTGAGAACCGCTGATATAGCACTTTAAATGCAACTACTCCAACAGAAAACCATATAAAATTAACTAACCGAACCAACTGTGATGGGGACAGAAACTGACTTTCGATTATTACCACAGGCAGTTTAATACCCGAGGGGGCCCGAGAGGATCAGTCAGTGATGGGAAATGTTGGAGATGAATACAGTTCAGGCTTTCAGGAAACTCCCGCCTGAAGGCAGGATCCACATTTCTGTTGAAGGGACACGTTTAGCATTCCTTCTAGAGTAAAATTTTAAATCTCGTCTGTTTGACCTGCACTCCTCTAAATGTTGCTGAACTACAATCCCCAGCATTCCTTTGGTATGGACAGCTGGGAGTGGGACGCTGGGCATTGTCATTCAGGAGCATTAGAGGGACACAAATTCATATAAGTTTACATTTTCTTCTTCCATTAAGTAACTGGTTCCATAACAGTAACATGTAGATTATCCAAGTAGAGCTTATTCTTTATAACCACGTACAATGAGACTCCTTTCTTTCTTTACATGACAGTGAATGTTGCTTTGTATCAATGAGGGCCCTGGACAGCATAAACCTCAAAGGTCTCTTTATATATATATATGTGTACATTTCAGGTTCTCGCCAGAAAACACAGAACTTCTTGCGACTCTCGGCTTGCTCTACTTGGAGGTATTGAAAACTGTTGATTTGTTTAATTTGGTGTAGTCCAACCACAAGACCAGTGCTGGAATGGGGGACACCTTGAGGTCTGCCATTAAGTCCCTCTGCTCTAGAAGGGGAGATTCTCGGCCGACAGGCCATGAATCACGCATCCGTTACAAGATTTATAGTTCTGTTTGTTCTGATGCTGAAAATCAAAGCCATGTTGGTCAAGGCCAACATGGGTGCTGCTGCTCCGATTTCAAGTTGCAGCTTGTCATTAATAAAACTGGACCAGCTTTGATAATGATGCCAGCCACGGAGATAAAAAAAGTTTATGGTCTGCTGAGACCCCAACAATACTGTAGGCAAGAGGAGAGAATTGCTGAAGGAAGTCTGCTTTAGAGAGACCAAAATATAGAAAGGGAAGAAAACCAGTGGATAGGAGACCCAGATGAATTTTTGGGAAAACTCCTGATAGTAAAATAACAAGCCAGTTGTTTGTATCTTTTACTGATTTTTTTTTCAATCTGTTCATAGCTTGAGGATTATCAGAAAGCCTTTGAGCACCTTGGAAATGCCCTCACATATGATCCCAGCAATTATAAGGTACATTGAAGAGCATAATTCTGTTGCCTTTTGAAGTGGCATTTTTTTGGCTCAGGCCCCTGATCAGGTTGCATGACCTGTTTGTGTGTCCAAGTCCACTTCCTAGAAAGGCTTAAAGGTGCTCATTTGCCTTGAAGATGGGGAGCGGGAGGTAAGAGTTTCATGTGTGGTGAAGGGAAGCTGCACACATGGAGAGAGACATGGGGAAGGACATGTGCAGAGACTGCAGACATGACTGGGAGAAAATGGAGGGAGCCAAGAATTGGTGAGGATGGAGGAATCAGACTGACGAGCTGTTTGCTCTTAACACCCCTGGTTTGGCAGACCGAACTCAAATTTTAGGGGGGTTAATTTGTAACCAAACTGTACAAATCAGTTCTAAAATGAACCGGTTTGACACATAGTTCCACAGCCCAATTTGCAAAAATACCTTAAATAATCTCTAAGCTCTCTCCTAGACTTTGGACTTGCCAATCCTACATCAGACCTCCCAGCGCCCTAAAATTTCCCAGTGGGGCCTTTTTGGTGATACCACCCCTATTTCAGTTCTTAGGGGGGTAGGCTGTGTAGCGGGGCCTTTTTGGTGATGGCTTCCAGGCTATGGAATAGTTTCCCCACCAAGATGCATCAAGCATCCTCATTGTCTATGTTCAGAGTTTGATGAAGATGTACCTCTTTACCCTGACCTTTGGCCAAGGGGACAACATGCCCTCTCATTATCGTTGTTTTATCTAACTTATTTTATCTGTTTTTATGCTGACGTTACTGTAACCCACCCTGAGACCTTTGGGTAGAGGGCAGGATTGGAATATAAATAAATAAAATATAAGTATCGTCACCTTAAAGATGTTTTCTAGACACGTAAGCTTTGGGCATTTGCTAGATCGTCTGTTCTTTATATGGACGTGCACGAATATTCATAAGATTCTTTATTTGTACGAATTTGTATGAATTAGGACATTTGTACATTAACATTGGTAGGAACCCAAATATTTCAGACATTCGTACAAATAGTTCAGAATATTCATGAAACGGGGAGGTGGGAAAGGGGCTGAACCAGTCACATCTGCAACGGAACCACATTGCCTTCAGCATGGATCGAGAGCAGATTAAAAGTGGATTCAGGTCAGATTTGACGCTTTCAGAGTGGATATGTTACAGTATATGTATCGGATACGTATGCATTCTTATCAGATATTTGTAGAAATAAATGTATCGAATAGAATCCTGCCACGTTCGAAGGGGATCTATTCGAACGAATATGAATTCGTTACACACTGAATGCCCCCAAACCCATTTGTACACATCCCTAGCTCATTGTTTGAAGAACGTAGTTAACGCTTTTATGTCATCTGACCTTTGCAACGTTCCGCAAAGCCTGACCGGGCTTCCTTATTTTAAAGGCAATCTTAGCCGCCGGTAGCATGATGCAGACGCATGGTGATTTTGATGTTGCCCTGACCAAGTACCGCGTGGTTGCCTGCGCCGTTCCTGAAAGCCCCCCGCTCTGGAACAACATTGGGATGTGTTTCTTTGGAAAGAAGAAATACGTGGCGGTAAGTCCGAGGTGTGTTCTCCACAGCTCCTGCCCCCCCCATTCCTACCCCCCCCCCCCATTCCTGCCTCTCCATAAGCGTCTTGGCAGGCAGAGCAGGCTCAGAGGTTGGAAGACAGGCATTTCTTTGTGCTAAACGAGTTGGAGAAGGAAGAAAGAGGAGTCCCTATTCTCTGGTTTTTTTCTTCGCCTCCATACCCAAATGTAAATGAGATCAATGCTTTACCTCCCCCTGGAACCCCCTGGCACAAACAGGAGAAGGGGCTGAGCTCATTGGCACTGGTGTTTGGCAAAGATAAGAAACAGCATGGCGGAGACCCCCTGCCACTTCCCCCCCCCTCCGCCCCCCCCCTTCAGTCGAGAGTTCAAAAGAGGGGATTTGTGCTGCCGGGCATCCTCTTCCCCCAAGGAGGTTTGTGCCTGGATTTTAAGCACCTGATCAAGCATCCGTGCTGCCTTTGAACCACCAATGCTCAATGTGCTGCTGCTGGTGCTGCTAAGTTTCTTCACACTTTTCCTGCTGGAGAAAGAGCTTGTTTTTCCACCCACCATCTTTTGAAAAATCTTTTAGAACTATCCTCCAATGCAGGGGAAAGCGCATACATTTCACTGGGCCCTGCTCTTGTTGTCCTTGGGATCCATCGGGTTCATGGATTGAACATAAGAGGAGCCCTGCTGGATCAGGCCACAGCCTATCTAGTTCACACAATGGCCCACCAATTGCCCATGGGCCCTCTCAGGCAGAGGCAAGGGCAAACCTTCTTCTGCTCCCCAATCCCAGCAAATGGGCTTAGAAGCATCCTGCTTGTCCCCCCACAGCCTGAAAGATGCACTTAGGCATCCATTATAGTAGCCATTGATACAACTGTCATCCATAAACATGTCTAACCCTTCCGTAAAGCCATCTAGGGTGGTTGCTGTCACCACCTCTTCTGGCAGCCAATTCCATATAGACCGATGCCCTCTGGGTGAAGAAATCCTTCCCCTTGTCGGATCCGACTCTCCTACCCATCACCTTCATAGATGCCCCCTGGTTCTAGTGCTGTGTGATAGAAAAAAGAAATTTTCTCTGTCCACCTTTTCTATACCATGCATGATTTTATATACTTCAGTCAGGTCCCCTCTTAAATGCCATCTTTCCAGACTGAAGACTGCCAGTCACTGTGTGGAAGCATCTCAGCAGATACGGAACTAATTTTCCATTACGTTTTTAGGGATGATGCACATCCCTAAAAATAATACATCATACACTGTAATAGATAATACACTATAAAGCCACAGATTGTACAACATAATAGCTTACAAAATAGCAGAGAAACATACAAAGTAGAACTAATCAAAGGCAACAACACCAGGTCTTCCTTCTCCCCTGAAGGTGAGTTGCAGATCTTGGCCTCTTGCGGAGTGTGCAAGATGCTGGTCTTCACCTTTCCCTCTCCACACCAGGAAAGCTTTACTGTATCCTAAATAGCAAATACACAGTATGACCCAGTATCGTACAGTGTAATTTTGCTGTCACATGATCAAGAAAATGCAGGCTTGTTTACTTCATGCCCCCCTAGAAACTACCAGTAAAGCTGTTAGGTGACTACCGTGCCACTGACCTAAATTGATAGCCTGACCCTCTTTGATTCCTCCTAAACTTCATCCAGACAGCACTTCCTTAATCCACATTATTTGGATAATCCGGAGTAAAGCACATAAGCTGCATCCGAACTTGTTTATACTGTGCAGCAGAATGCACAGTCGCAATCAAGGCGCCACACGTGACGATGGATCGTCGCGGTGGCAAATTATCCGGTCACTGCTGCGAACCTACCTTAATGCTGATTTAACAACACTCGCTGCGCAGTATAAAGAAGATTCAAATTTTCCCACCAGTCTGGGCAGAACAGCGGGAAGAAACCAACGAGAGGAGGAAGAGCAGCTCAAAATCTGATTGGCTGCCTCATCGCACATGACTGCTCACTGACTCAGCTCTCGCAGCTTCCGAGTAGGAAGCTACAGAGCTCCTTTTTAATCGGGATGGCTGGTTGTCACTGTGTTGCAGGTAAGCTGCGTTTTTCCCTTTAATTGCGGATTTATTCCACAAGTCTGGAGGCAGCCATACAGACATGGGTTATCCCAGATTATCCATACCTTATTATAAATTATCCAAATGATATAAGAACATAAGAGAAGCCCTGCTGGATCAGGCCACAACCCATCTAGTCCAGCATCCTGTCGCACACAGTGGCCCACCAAATGCTCATGGGCATCTCAAGCAGAGACAAGGGCAAACCTTCTCCTGCTCTCGAGTCCCAGCAGATGGCCTTAGAAGCACCCCAGTTCCTCCCCCATATGGGTTAAGTAAATGCTGTCCTGCCTGAAGCTCTAGTCTCTGATTTTCCATAGGAGCAATGAACACGTTTTGACCTGCATGCCAGTTCCTTAGGACCAACCCGTAATCATCATGCAAAGGAAGACAGAATTCACTAATGTTAGCATTTATATACCTCTCTACCCACCTTTGAGCATAAACCGGGCACTAGTGAGCTCACTAAACTGCTGCCTTGTTAGCAGGTACATTTCACAATGGCTTTTTTAATTCGACAGAAGTGAACATTGGCAGCTGGGAAGCAGCTGTGCTTTGTTCTGCAGAGAAAGACATCACTTGCCCCCAAGGCAACGACTTCTGAACACGCTTGCTTTCCCTTGTACTGAACAAAGCCGTTTCCCGTTTTCTCCTGCAGGCCATCAGCTGCCTGAAACGCGCAAACTACCTGGCTCCCTTCGACTGGAAGATCCTCTACAACCTGGGCCTCGTTCACCTGACAATGCAGCAGTATGCTTCTGCCTTTCACTTCACCAGCGCTGCGCTCCATCTTCAGCCAAAGATGGCAGAGCTGTACATGCTACTGGCAGGTAGTATTCGTTCGCTCTTTTCATATGCATCTCCAGACTGTGGTCCAGATGGTGACCACCCCAAATAAACCGTAGACTTCGAATACATATAAATTAGCATGTATGATACCAAAGGGAAGGAAGAGACTTGTAAAATGTTGAGCCCCCGCACATTTCGTAAGCACATTTCCGCTCTTTGCTTTGCATGACAGCATGAGTGATGAGGCTGTGATCTCCTGATTCTTCTTAGCCATTTGGTACTGGGGGGGGGGGGGGAAGGTTGCCATTGCTTAGGTCCAATTCTCCCTGCCCACACTTGCCTGTTTGGTCTAGTGGTTAAGGAGCCGGACTCTTGTCTAGGAATGCCAGGTTTGATTCTGCACTCCTCCATGAAGCCAGTTGGGTGACCTTGGGCTAGTCACAGCTCTCTTCTGAGCTCTCAAAGCCCCACCCGCCTCACAGGATGTTCTGTTCTGGGGAGAAGAACAGAAGGTTTGTCAGCCGCTTTGAATCCCCTTACACGGGTGAGAAAAGCAGGGTAGAAAAGTCAGCTGTTCTTTCTCTTCTTCCTCCTCCTTCATGAAGCCAGGCGGGTGACCTTGGGCTAGTCTCAGCTCTCTTCTGAACTCTCACAGCCTCACCTACCTCACAGGGTGTTAAGTTGTCGGGGGAAGAATTGAAGGTTTGTCAGCCGCTATGACTCCCCTTAAATGGGTTAGAACAGCAGGGCAGAAAAGCCGACTCTTCTTCTTCTGTAGTAAACATTCCCAAATAGAAACTGTGTAAAATAAATGGACCATACTTTTCAGCTCCATTTTTCTCTCATGCAGTTGCTTTGACAAACCTTGAAGATACAGAAAATGCCAAGCTAGCTTACCAAAAAGCATCCGCTTTGGACAGGTAAGCATTTTTGTTTACTTGGGTCAGATGTAAGGCTCAAGACTGACATTTGTTTCAACCACATCATGTCATGCAGGAGCTGGAGCTGAATGCCAAGAATAATCCTTGTTGCTTAGAGCTAGACAATACGCACACAGTTTTATCCACCTTTTCTTCAATAGGGAACATAATCAGGATGCTTTAATCTTGAGCAAGTCTTGATATCTGTGGCAATTTAAGCGGATCATACTTTTCACTGCTAGCTTCCGTTGACCACGCTTAGTAGCTACCATACCCAGCATGAAGACTAATTCAGTGCCTGCTTCCAAACCATTTAACAAACTTCATTGTGTAGCTTCCAGCCCAATCCTTAGTCATCTATTCAAAATTCTAGTTTTCACTTCAAAGAAAGAATCCAGTTCCAATAATCCACATAGCTTGCAAAAAAAGAAAAGAAAGAAAGTTGTCAGGTTATAGTTGCTGCTCAAGGACCCAACTAGAAAGCAGATTGTCCGTGAAATACCCTTTGAACAGCTCTTTCCCTGTTTGTCTGGGTAATCTTTCAATTTCCCCACTTTAGAAAGTGGAGCTTTCCATTACTCTTTTTTCAAGTCCCGTCTATTTTTTATTTTTAAAACATGAGGATAGTTATTGGAAAGAAATGTGCCTTTTCATTTATTCAATTTGTATTTTAAAGTATGGGGTTTGACTTGCTGGGCTGTTCAATCCACTTTCAAAGCCTTGCTCTGTATCTGTTCCTAAAAAAGGCTACAGACAGGTCCTTTTGTCCTGGCTGTCACCTGTTTTGACAGGCTGCCCCATTCATCTTCTTCTGATGCCGAACCGCATTGTATTACCTCTGGCTTTATGCATTTTTTATCTCTCTGGACTTCAGCTGCAATCCTCAAATGAATCTGAATTATGCAATAATGCTGTACAATCAGGGGGATAAGAAAGGAGCTTTTCTCCAGTACTGTGAAATGAAAAAAAAGGTGTCTGCATTAAAGGAGAACTCACTGGAGCTGGATCCGGAGGTATGTGGGTTTATTATTTTGCCTCTTTATAAATCTCTGGTGAGGCCACACTTGGAATATTGTGCACAGTTCTGGTCACCACACCTCAAAACTGGAAACCAAAATGATTAAGGGGCTTGAACACCTCCCTTATGAAACCAGGCTGCAACATCTAGGCCTCTTCAGCCTGGAAAAAAGAGGGGACCCGACTGAAGTATATAAAATATAGAAAAGGTAGATAGAGAATTTCTTTTCTCTATCCACACAACACTAGAACCAGGGGGCATTCTGTGAAGCTGAGAGTTGGAGTGGACAAGGGGAAGTATTTCTTCACCCAAACGGTCATTGTTCTATGGACTTTGCTGCCAGAAGTAGCAGTAACAGCAGCCAGCCTAGATGGCTTTAAGGAAGGGTTGGACAAATTTATGGATGAGAGATGTATCAATGGCTACTAGAATGGATGCCTAAGTACATCTTTCAGGCTGTGTGGACAAGCAGGATGCCTCTAAGGCCATTTGCTGGGACTCAAGAGCAGGAGGTTTGCCCTTGTCTCTGCTTGAGATACCCATGGACAATTGGTGGGCAACTGGGTGCCACAGAATGCTGGACTAGATGGTCTGTGGCCCGATCCAGCAGGGCTCCTCTTATGTTTTTATGTTCTTATGCCCATGGGCAATTGGTGGGCCACTGTGTGCAACAGGATGCTGGACTAGATGGGCTGTGGCCTGGTCCAGCATGGCTTCTCTCTGAAAGGGTAGTTCAACCTCCAAAGGGGTCGTGACCCACAGGTTGAGAACCGCTGCTCTAGGTTCTGCTGCACCTTCCCCTTTTCTCTTATCACCTCTCCTTCTCTTGCCTGGATAGATGATGGATGTGGCACAGAAACTGGGTGCTGCCTTGCCATTTGTGGGTGCTTCCGACCAATCTATCAAAGACTCAAAACCAAAGCAACGAGCAAAAGCCCCCAGCAAATCCTCTAACATACAGCCTCTGGGCTCCAACCAAGCTTTGGGGCAGGCCATGTCTTCCGCAGCTGGATATGCCAAAGCCATGATTTCAGGTATGCCTGCCTAGATAACAATACACCTCCATTAACAAGCGTTGAGCCTATTTATCTTATTTTCTTCAGCTCAAGGGCGGATTCAAAGGAAAACAGGAAATTTACGACTGCATCTTCGGTGCCTGTTTCCTGGCACTTGGAATCTCTCATGGGGAATGTTTTTTTGGGAGGGTGAAATCAGGTCACAGAATGTATTCATTTATTTAAAGAAATGTATATCCTGCCCTTCATCAAAAGGTCTCGGGACGGGCCACAATAAGAATCAAACATATATAATATTAAAATATGATTAAAAATGTAAACCTCACTTCCTCCCTTCCCTAGCAGGACAGACCCTGAGAAGGCTATTTAAACATCAGAAGCCTGAGTAAAAAGATACGTTTTAACCAGGTACCAGAAACTATACAGTGTGGGCACCTGGTGAACCTCAAGAAGAGGGAGGCTATTTTATAGTCTGGGGCGGTGATGGCCAACCTATGACACGCGTGTCACAGGTGACACGCCAAGCCCTTTTGGGTGACACACACGGTCACCCTGGCACCTGGGCGTGTAGTGCGTGCTTGTTCTTGAAGTGTATGAAATGCCAACTTTCAACTGAAGATTTAGCAACAAAAGTCACTAATGTTAAGAATTATTTGTTTTTGATTTTAATAAAATACACATACTGTATATTTTGGCGTATAAGGCTACTTTTTAACCCAGGAAAATCTTCTCAAAAGTCAGGAGCCGTCTTATACACCGGGTGTTGTCTTCTTATATGGCAAGTATATCCCAAACTGTATTTTAACTGGAATGTTGGGGGTCGTCTTATACACCGGAATATACGGTATCAAAAATATAACTTTTTTACTAGAGCTACAAATATCACAAAATTATGGATATTTCTAGATGTGACACAGCACCCGAGTTAAGCTAGGTTTTCTTGCAAATTTTGGCACACCGAGCTCAAAAGGTTAGCCATCACTGGTCTGGGGGCCACCACAGAAAAGGCCCTCTTGCAAGTCCCTCCTTGAGATCTCAGTGCACAGGCCGGTCTATATGGGAGAAGGCGCTCCTTCAGAGACCCAGGATATCTGGTTGGGTGGCTCTAGGGTTGGGTAAATGCATTAGGCGCAATAAATTCAGCATTTTAACCCAAGGTGTATTCTATTTAAAAGTATATAAGACATGTAAAAGTATACATGACACCGTAGTAGAAGCAGCACTGTGAAAGCTACAAGAGGTACAGATTGCATGGGTTCCGGATGCAGCCTTCTCCTAGATGGAAGAAGAGAACCGGATGTGTGGGCTTTTCTTCTCCAGGTGCTGGAAGTTCAGCTCAGATGACAAAGCTTTCCTCTCCACCAGCTGGGTCTAAATCTAACTCTGATCCTGGGGAAACCCCATCTCCTGCAGGAGAAGCAGAGAGGCAGGAAGGAGAGTCCGTGGAACAAGACAAGGAAAGCTGAAGAAGTGTGATCCGAAGCAGGGAAGACCATTTCTCTACTAGCTGCACAGGGACACAGTTGGATGTGTAACTGGTATCCTTCAACCCTTACTGGAGCTCAAGCAACATCCTGGCCCTGGATAGTTGGGGATGGTTTTCTTAAGCATGATATATAAAAACAAAGGCATTAAGATAGGAACAAGTGATGCCAATAATGCCATCTTCCCCAAAAGCAACAGGTTTTTGCAGGAGGAAGAGAAACTGGTTTACATCTTATCTTGTAGTTCTCTAGACGAAGAAGAATCTCATCAAGGTGCCCCCAAAAACTGAAATTGGAACCATGCTCTCAATGTCCTTCTTTTTTGTACGTTTCATAGTCTTGTCCTATCAGTAACACTGAGTTCCAGCTGAAGTTTGCCGTAAGCTAAGCTACCTGAAGAGGCTTACTGCTGCATCCATCAGATGGCATAACTGGCTCGCCATGGTTTAGCTCAGAGATTGGAGACGATCCTTTGTCACAAAAACTATAGCACCAGACTCACATTTTCTGCTTTTCTTTTAGGATTCTAGAGAGCTCAGTCTAAGTGACAAGATAGCTTTGTTCTGTCATGGGATGGTGGAGCATTGTTGCAGATTATTAAGAGGACAATTGCTGTTTTATGTAATCAAGGGAAACTTTTAAAAATGTAAATAAAGATATTTAATAAGTGGACTGAACCCCTTGTTTATTTGAATAGACCCATCTATTTCTGGATCCCTTTAAATTGTGAATTTCTCGAGCATTAGTAATGCTCAGCAAACTTGAAGATAAAATTACCTTTATCGCTTTCAGACCTGATGTGATAATACAAAAAGTTAAAATAGTAGAAAATACTATATCGATCCAAGGCAGGTATAACAGTCTTATTAGAAACACAAAAACATATGAACATATATCCCAGGCAAGCCGATGTTCAAGGCATGTAGGGCTTTGACCTCAATAGATTTTAAAATGCCAGATACCTTTAACATTACTGCAAATCCCAAATAAAATCTACTGCAGGCTATTTTTCTTACGGAAGAGATCGGTTAGCGTTTCATCTTGGGCAGCCGTGGCCTTTGGTATTAATTCAGCAAAGAGCATCTCTAGGCAGCGTGGAATATGTTTTTCCCTTTCCTCATCTTTGGTTTCCTAGGACTGGATGAGTGCAGGAGAGGGGAAGTATGGGAAGAGAGGCTGTTGCCAGTGCAGCTGCGACCATTACCAGTTCCACAGGCTTCCTGAGCTGCTAAAAGCTTCCAGAAATAGCAGTTCACATACTGCAAAGGTAGAATTTTGAACTTTTCTTGAAACACAAGAGATCAGAAACACTGCATGAATGCCTGCTCTCTTAACAGCACTGCAGCCAAGCTGTTGTTATGTATGGCTGGCTATGGTCTAGAACATGGTCTAATTCTGTAGTACGAGTTATGTCCAGATCCCAGCATCCACGGTCACCAGCAATTCTCCAGTGAAGCAGAGGAAGGAACAAAGAAGCGTTTGTCACCATCCTCCTTAAAATAAATTGCTGAAAACATCTATGTAGAAGAGTCCCCATTTAAGGGGACTCAAAGTGGCTGACAAAACTTTTCTATTCTTCTCCCCACAACAGAACACCCTGTGAGATAGGTGGGGGTGTGAGAGTTCAGAGGAGAGCTGTGACTAGCCCAAGGTCACACATTTGGCTTCATGGGGGAGGGTGGAATCGAACCCCATATTCCCAGATAAGAGTCTGGCTCCCTAACCACTAGACCAAACTGGCTATGTAGGACTCTTCAGTCTTTGAATATAGGAAAGACATCGCTTGCATTAGCCTATTTCATCATAAAGTGAATTTGCATTGTTCATGTATGTCCGATACAAACACACCAAACTTTGCCCCAGAATATACAGAGAAATGAATGGCACATCAATGAACAGGATAATGGTTCCAATTTACTTTGTAGTAAATATGCCTTCTATGCAGAAACACCCCAAGTTTGAAAAACACTAGGAAAATCTACCTGCCAGTCAGAGTAGAGCTAACAGATCTGGCCTGACCATCAGACAATCACCTTTCTATATTCCTCTTCCCATTAAATTAAGAAATGCAAAATTGAATTCCTGCCAAAAAAGAAGAGCAAACATATATACTAAATGTAAAATAAACATTTAGTGCAAACATCATACAGATCTCTTAGATTTTTATGTATACATTGAAACTTCATATGCTATCCAGAAATATATATTTGTTTTTTACAGATCATAGGCAGAACAATTAAAGGGTAAAAAGGAGGAGGAGTTGGCTTTTCTACCCCACTTTTCTCACCCATTTAAGGGGACTCAAAGTGGCTGACAAACCTGTTCACCCCACAACAGAACACCCTGTGAGGTAGGTGGGGCTGTGAGAGCTCAGCTGTGACTAGCCCAAGGTCACCCTCATGGCTTCATGGGGGAGTGCGGAATCAAACCAGGTATTTCCAGATAAAAGTCTGGCTCCCTAACCACTAAACCAAACTGGCTCACCTTTGAGAAACTACTTTTTTAAAAAGAGATGCCTTTTAGGTTTTGTGCAAATGTCATTGCTCTTTTTTCATTATATGAAACAGTGACTTTTCCAACGATATACTTTGGCACCGGCCAGGCACCAAGATAACAGATGTTGTGTAAACCCATTAGCCAAGTAAACAATTGCCAGCTCTGATCATGCACTTCAGATCTTGAGAGCATCCAGCTCCTGAGTATTCTGCTCATGCAGAGAGCTTATAGCATCCTGAATGCTTATGAGAAAAACCTGTAGTGCTTTGGAGATCAACAAGGTACAGTTTGAGCTGAAACGGACACATTACAAAGCTCGGTCTAGCCTATGAATTCTCATTTTAACTAATACCTATGGGCTTTCAAACAGGACAGACGTTCCTACTCCAGTATTTTACTTAACAAAATTTACTTCGTAATATAATAGATTTTTTTAAAAGCTTTGCCTCACAAAGACGTTCACTAGATCTGCAAATTATCACTTCAACCACCATGGCACTGCAAATTATTAGGAGAAACTTCCTGACAGTGAGGGAGATCAGTCAGTGGAATAGGTTGCCACGGGAGATAGTGAGTTCTCCTTCACTGGAGGTCTTCAAGCAGAGGCTGGACCTACATCTGTCTGGGATGGTTTAGGAAATCCTGCATTGAGCAGGGGGTTGGACTGGATGACCCTAGAGGTCCCTTCCAACTCTATGATTCTATGAAATGTTTTTAGGGTAGTAAAAGCTGGGATGAGCCTGGGCCAAGCCAAAGACAACTGCCCATGGGTATAGAGAAGCATTCTGGTAGGGCTTATAGTGAGAAACAACCGCAGAAAAGTTACTGGGCATCACAATGGCAGAACTGGAAACTTCCATTCTACTCATCTAGAACGTAAGGACGCAAGAGGAACCCCGGTGGATCATGCCACGGCTCATCTAGTCCAGCATCCCGTCTCACATGGTGGCCCACCAATTGCCCATGGACATCTCAAGCAGAAGATGTCACCTGCTCTCCACTCCCTGCAAGTGGCCCTTGGAGGCATCCTGCCTGTCCAATCTAGGCATTCATTCTACTAGCCATTAATACCCCTGTCCTCCATGAGTTTATGTAATCCTTTCTTTAAGCTATCCAGGCCGGTTGCTATTGTCATGATGAAGCACCTTGACTTGTTTCCAGTTCACGCACTAACCCTGTGTTGAAGCCTTGGGCTTAATCTTCCTCCTCTTCTTGGCAAGCACAACAGAAGAAGTAATTCATGGCCACATTGTTCAGATCCATCTTTTTTTAATGCTTTTGATTTAGTTAGAAAAAATATATCCAAGATAAATTTGGGACACTGTAGAGAAGGCAAGAGCAAGACCATTCTTTCCAGGTGCAGAAAAAACCCATAGATAGACTCTGTACAGTGTTTGTAATAATATTGGGAGTGGTGGTAGTTCAGAGGAGCAAGCAACCTGAAGACCAGAAGGTTGCCAGTTCAGTCCTCAGCCTCTCTGCAGAAATAGGCAATGGGAAACTGCTACTGTATCTTTGCCAAGAAGACTGCACAGAGGAGCCCCTGTAGTCTGGGAGCATCTGTAGCAGAGGATTGCCAGTTTGATCCCCAGGCTCTCCCAGTAAGTAGGCAATGGCAAACTCCTTATGTATCTTTGCCAAGAAAGCTGCACAGAGGTGGAAATGCAATGAACCAGGAGTTGGTACCCAGCAACAAATGTGTAGCAATATGCATACATCAGCTAAGACTGGAGTGTTGTTTTTGAGGCAGAAGAAGAACTTGTGAGATAAGGATCGACATTTTGTTGACTGGGACTTGTACCTTTTTATTCCAAAGCAACACAGCCCAGGCAATGAATGCAGAGAAAGGGTGTTTTTCCACTGTCAATTGTACCCATTTTTGCACCCATTTTTGTACCTTTTGGCTGTGAGCCGGATGATCCCATTTCCACTACGGCACCCATTTTGAACCTGATTGTTTCCAATGCTGTGGGGGAAATCCAGATCTTTTTAGCCTTTAATCCAGATTTTCTGTAGACCCCATTAATGGGGTCTACAACGGGGTCTTCTGCCAGAAAATCCGGATTAAAGGGAGGCTAGGGGGAGGCTAGGGGGAGGGGATGCACCTTTGACCCCCCTGCAACATTGGCTTCAAAGTCATTTTGAAGTTGACTTCACATTCACTTCAAAGTCACTTCGAAGCTGACTTCGAAGTGAGTTCAAAATCACTTTGAAGTTGCTTCAAATACTGCCCCCCCCCGCCCCCCAAAACACCTGGGATAATGGACCGACCCCTTGTGGGTCGATCTGGATTCCCCAGATGGGCGCAAAGCTGTTTCCACAGCAGGGGTGTTAGCACCCATTTCTAATGGGTGCTACACCTCCTGTGGAAACACATTGGGTGCTCCCCTTAATCTGGATCTACTAGATCCGGATTAAGAAATGTACCCATTCCTTAGATCTGGATCTTCTTAGATCCAGATCTAAGGGCTGAAGTGGAAAAACACCCTTAGTTGCTCTGATTAGTCCACTGAAGAAACCACTGAAAGAGGATTGCTAGTATAGTGATGATAGCTGCTAGTATATTATTATTCATCCCTGAATTTTAGCCTGCCCCCACCACAAGCTACTAGAATAGGTTACAAATGTTGATTATATTGACTTTATGTCCTCTATTCCAAAGTGTCCGATAGCCTCAAACCTTCCAACTCGGTTGACGACAGAAGCACATAAAAGAGCAAAGCTCTTGTTACTTGGGTGTTGGTGAATACCAAGCTGAGCAAAACTGTGGTGGACTTGAGTGAAACAGATCTTAGGTGAGAGCAACTGTGAGCAAGGTGGCTTTACCTGATGGTAGTCTCTGGGTGGCTGATTTGGGGTGGTGGTGGCGGGAAGACCTCCAGATCCAGAGCACAAGCCGGCTCTAGCAAAGCCAGTTAACTTCTAAATCCAAACAACCTTTGCTGTAAAAAGCCCTCTTGAGTAACCGACCTTTCCCTCACTGCACAATAAAGCAATTTGGAGAATCCTCTTGTCTTCTTGTATTTCAGTGAGAAGTCCTTAGGACTGTTAATACCATATATGTTTTTTAGAATTTACTAAACAATCACTACAGAAATCGGGTGGGGAAAATGATCAGCAGAGAAAAGCAACTTCAGCACAGCCATGTTCTTTACATTTTTCAGTCTCTGTGTAAACTGGACATGTGTGTCCCAATCCACAGGTCAAAATTTCTCCCAGAAAAAAGACAAGCCTTCCTGAGCTGGCCTTGTCCTCCTTAAGTCTGAAGTAAAACTCTGACCTTTAGCCTCTGTCCTTAGTCTTACATGATCTTAAAAGCCACCCGAGACCAGGGCTGAATTCACACTTAGGCCTCCCTATACAATCATGACAGCTCTATACAGATATTCTATACCAGAGGCCTAAGTGCGAATTTAGCCCAGATCTAAGGTCCTTTCTGCACTTAGCCTTGTTCTGGAGCCTGCTCTAGTCTGCACAAGCATGCAAACAGCAGACCCCAATTCTGGGTTATATTCCAGAATAAGGCCAAGTGCAAAAAGCCCCGAAGATACAAATGTGGAGAACTTCTCAGGACGGTCATGGGTAAGAGTCAAAGTTCATCTTTAAGTATATCTTTTGGCCCCATAATTGAGATTCTCACTTATTTTAACTAAGTGCAGCTGTTGTTTACGGTTTTTCCCAGACGGTTTTCCTAACAGAACCTCTATCACTACCTCCAACTTCTATTTGCAACTCAAGAGGTGGCGATTCTTTCCACAATCTTGATCCAGTGGCTGACTGTTGCTTTTGGAGAAAAATGATGGGAAAGCAGAGGAAAAAACGTCAAGTTTGTTCGGCTTTCAATTAGTGCATAATACCCTTTGGGTTACCAGATCTGGAAAGAGGGCATATCACTTTTAAAAAAATGATAATAAAATGAAAATGTGCGAAGCAGATGTTCTGCAGTTCACATGGATTTATTTAAATCTAAATTTATTTTTCAGACTTATTTGGATGTATAAAAACTAATCCTACCTTTGCCTGTTTCAGCTCTGGATGCATTTATATCTACTCCCCACAGAACTTAGAATCACCTCATCTGGACCGACTGGACTGGACCAGGGCTCCTCTAGGCCAGCAGTCTGCTCTCATAGTGGCTCACCAGCTGCACGAGGAAGCCCACAGGCAGGACCTGGGCAGACTGTTTGCTTGCTCACTTTCACCCAACACTGACCTGTGGAGGCAGACGACCTCCTACTGCCATCAAGGCTAATTCTGAGATCTATAAACACTTAGGAAATGATCTGATGGCTTAGCCCCATGACCCATCTGATCCAGCAGCCCGCTCTCACAACGGCCAACCAACTGCCCAAGGACGTCCACCTACAGGACCGGAGCACGTATCTTGCTCCGCTTGCAGCCTCCCAGCAGATGGCCTTGGGAGGCAGATTACATCCTACTGTCATCAGGGCTAACGGCCACGGATAGCCCTGACTTCCTTAAATTGGTCCCAAACATTTTGAAGCCAGCCCAGCCGATTAGCCCACACCGAGTCTTATGGGAGCAAAAGTATAACCATAGATTGTGTTGTGTTCTAGGATTTTGGGGAAGGCGGAAGATCGCACTGGATAGGTTAGGCCAAGAGAGAAATACTCTTGCTCAAGCTGCCGAGTCAGAACACGTAACATAATTTTGCACAGAATGGTTTTACACTTGCATAATCAGTCAGAGGCAAGTTTCCTGAAACTTGCAATAAGGAGATTTGGTTCTGCAGATATTCATTACATTGGTTCCCTTGGTCGCCCCTTGGTTGTGGTCCTGAACCATTTTGGTGGATCTTAGTTTTCCCTCCAGATCACCATGACTAACATTAGTAGACCAGGCTTCCAGATCTCCTTTAACCCCTTGATTTTCCACAGGTGGCCATTACTTGGATTACTCGTATACTACACCATTGTTTGCCAAACCACAATCTTCTATTATGGAAAATTGTATTTAGATTTCCTTTCTGACCCCAAATACCACTGTTCACCCCGTTTGTCCTGGTCCAAAAAGCAAACCCTCCACACTTGATATCATTCTACTGCTAGGAAGCTGTAGAAAGTAAGGGACAGAATAAACACCGCAGTGAATTTGACTGGACAGAAATGTAGACTGACAAGAGCAAAGTAAGACAGGGTTGATGGTCCTCAACTCCTGAGCTGGAGGGAAAAAAAGGCCCTGCTATGTTTTAAGAGCCAAGGAATTATCCCAGTGTTTAAGAAGTGCAATGAACTGATTTGGATTTGGTCCCACATTTACTACTTAAACATTATGCTAAGGAAGGGAACAGCCGATACACTATAAACTCCCATTTCCTGCAATAAACTTGAGATCACTGTCTTAGACGTAAAACACACGCACAAGCTATGAAGAGGGAAAATACCTGTCTGCGTGAGGATTTGGTACAAAATTGCCTTACATTTTGAGAGTCAGCTTGCCAAGCCAAAATGGGAGTAGATTCATTTGCCTGCAGTAGCAGCAATAAAGCAAAATGGAGTGCCTGCCATCCCAGGTTATTAAACGCCTCCCTCCTGGCAGCAGTACAAGGGCCACCCCAGGCATCTACTTGGGAAGGATGGAGCTCGGCACGCTGACCACAAAATGAATGCTGCTTCCATCTTTGCACGTCCCCTACTTTATGTCTGATGGAGGAACATCTTCGTACGGAGATTCCTTTCCTTGAGTGCCGGCAGGTGGGAGAGGGGGAATGCATTTTGATGGCATCGCTACTAACCTGGAACAGAAGAAGTAAACAATCCCCATTTACTTCTGCCTTCCTTGGAACTTAACAGCCTGCAAGGAAAGCGTTTTCTTCCTGGGATAACCAGGAGTGATCGTTTCCTTTCAGCGCCCAGCTTTTGACGTCAAGGCCCTAATAAAAGTGGCCTGCCTAAAACTAACCGCTGTCAGCTTCTGCCCTGAGTGGAAGTCATCTCCTTCGCCTATCAAGAGTGTCTTAAGTTGTACGCATCCCTGTGGATCCCTCCCAGAAGCTTAACTGGTCATCATTTTTATTCTTTGGCGTGACTGTGAGATTCTAACTGCCAGTCCATGCCTGCACGGTCCTCCCCTCGCCCCTTTTTGTGTGTGCAATGACTTCTTTTTTGGGAGAAGTGTTTTGGAGGCGAGTGTAAACTTTGCAAGTTAATGGGGGTAGATTTCTGAGTAAAGGAGCCCCTCTGCAGAGATGGCGTCCCCGAGGCCAACGGTCCGCAGAGGATCTTTGCATACCAGAACGGGAGTGTAGTGGAATGTTACTCCATCCCTGTGCCACTTGGACACCGGGTGGTGGGGATTTAAGGAGACTTGGGAAGCGCCTGCCATCTTGGAAGTGGTGAACTCCAGTGGGGCTTTGAGGAAGACCCTGCTGGCATCAATGGTCTTGGTGGCACACGCCTGGGTCCCCGCCACTCTTGCGCCGGCTGCAACGGCCGCCTCTTGGTTGCCCCAGAATCCGTCCACGGTTGCCAGGAGATGGTAGGCCAAAGTGTGGAAGTGGATCCGGGTAAGATCAGAGGCCTTCCCGGGAGTCCTTCCATGTTGCTTGAGGATCCAATAGACAATGTCACTGACAACACCAACGTCTGGTACGCCATCCCAGGAAGCTAACGAGGCATGCGGTCCCGAGGCTGCCTGAGTGAGGAACAGCAGTTCCTGTTCATTCAAGCCAATGGAGTTCACGAGAGGAAAGACCTGCTAACAGACGGAACAGGTGACAGATTGGCTTCACAAGATCTTAGTCGCAGAAGATTAGCGCTCGAAGAGAGAGCGTATTAGGGATGTGCACGAATATTCGAAGACATCTGAAATTCAATTGAATTCATCCGAATTTCAATCAAATGTCTATAAATTTGAATTTAAACATTTGAACAAATGTTGAATTTTTTAATCTATTTGTCTGAATTATTCAGACATTCATATGTGTGCAGGTTTGTACACAATGCGTACTTGCACGTACCCATCTTTCCCAGCTGGATTGCTCCAGGGACGGCTGCAGCATTTGCATGGATCCATACGGGACAAAAACGGGTTGCATACGGGATAACTACGGGATGCATATGGATGGGTAAGGATGGGTAATGATGCATTTGGGCACATACGAATTGTCGACCATTGTAAGTGCAAATTCGAATTGAAACTTTGAATAATTTGAATCAAACTGAACTTTTGGATATTCGGTTCAAATCAAATCCCAAAAATTGCATTGGTGTACACCCCTAGAGCGCATGCAAAGCAGTGGATGGGGCAAGTAAGTGCCCTAGACTTTCTCAAAGGGGGAAGGAAGCAGGCAGAAAATACAACACAGGGAACAACTATTAAAGTAAACAAGGGACAACAACAAAAGTTGATCTAGTTGATTATCTTCTGTGTACGTTTGCAAGGAGATTAACAAATCATCTCAACAGAACTGCCATGTAGAATCCCTGTCAGGGTTCCTGTCATTGTTACAGCAGTTAGAAGACAGATGTTCAGCAGCTGTTGACCTTCTGAGGTTCTCTCTTCCCCACAGCTATTAAAGGAAAAGAAACTCTGACTGGGATTCCATGTGGCAGCCCTACAAATGAAGGAACTTGGACACTGAACTTTGGCAGAAGCGACTTGTCCCTACCTTATAATATTCACATTTTTTTTAAAAAAAAATGTTTTCCATCGAAGACTATTTCTGCACTTACCTTACTGGCATGGTCCTGCAGGATCAGGCCAGGCCACTGGATCTCTCCAGCCACTGGATCATTCCTGTTGTCTTGGAAGGAGTCTTCTGCACTTGGATGGCTGTTCCAAGAGACCCCATGTGCTGGCATTCTCTTTAGAACCGGCTTCCAGGTTCTCTGATGGCCAGGAACTAAAGTCCCTAGCCTTGGAACCACCAAGGGACCCGTTTTGGTTGCACAGTTTTGTGCAGACTTTGGACCTTCTCTTGGGCAGGTTTAGCACCGGGCTGTACTGTGTCCACTGCAGGCACATTGTGCTAGCAAGGGGTGGAGCCCCCTTGTAAGCCACACCGACATGCAAAATGGAGGCCTCCAGACCCCTAGCAAACTTGGGCCAAAGGTCAGTGGAGAAAGGCCCAAAATATCCAACAAAGGTTTCTAACCTAATATACATAGGGTCATCCCAAAAAGAAAGACCAGTGAGCCTGTAAGCTGATGGAGAAAGTTCAAAGGGCATTTACTAACACTCCACCCTGCAGACCCTGCCGCCCTGATTACCTGATGGATGATTGCACTCATGAGTTCTGGGTCGGTCATACTGGCCAGTTCCAGGTGCACAGGGATGTCGGAGGGAATGTCAGAAATGGAAGCTACAGCCTGAAGACAGCCAAAGACAAGAAAAGAGTAAGAATTGAGGACAATAATGGAAGGGTGGCGGGTATGTATATTTAGATTTCAAAAATCTACTGTGACATATGTCTGAAATGCAGTCAGGTGTTCAATTTATTTTCTCTATCACACATCACTAGGACCAGGAGGTATCTATGAGGTTGATGGGTAGGAGAGTAAGATCAGACAAGGGGAAGGATTTCTTCACCCAGAGGGTCAGCGGTCTATGGAATTTTCTGCCAGAGGAGGTGGTGACAGCAACCAGCCTAGATGGCTTTAAGGAAGGGTTAGACAAATTAATGTATGGCAGATGTATCAATGGCTACTAGAATGGATGCCTGGGTACATCTTTCAGTCTTGGGGGGCAAGCAGGATGCTTCTAAGGCTATTTGCTGGGATTCAAGAGCAGGGGAAGGTCTGTCCTTGTCTCTGCTTGAGATGCCCATGGGCAATTGGTGGGCCACTGTGTGCAACAGGATGCTGGACTAGATGGGCTGTGGCTTGATCCAGCAGGGCTCCTCTTAGGTTCTTATGGAATTACGCAGACTTCCACACGGAAGAAACACCTTCTCCTATATCGACCTGCCTGTGCCTTAAGATCTGCAGAAGTGGCCGCCCTGGAAGTACCACCTCCCCTTTAATACCTAAAATGGTAAGAAAAGTGGTTCTCAACCTGTGGGTCACGACCCCTTTGGGGTTTGATCTACTCTTTCACAGGGGTTGTTATGAAGTAGCAACGAAAATAATTTTATGGTTTAGGGTTAGGTTGGGAGTCACCACAACATGAGGAACTGTATTAAAGGGTTGCAGCATTAGGAAGGTTAAGGAGCTGGAATCTTATCTGGGAAGACTGGGTTTGATTCCCCTCTCCTCCATGAAGCCAGCTGGGTGACCTTGGGCTACTCACAGCTCTCCTTCTAAGCTCTCACAATCCCACCCACCTCATGATGTTCTGTTGTGAGGAGAATAGATCGCTTTGTCAGCTGCTTTTGAGTCCCCTTGAATGGGTGAGAAAAGCAGGGTAGAAAAGCCAGCTCTCCTTCTTCTATTCATTCCATCCAGCATAGCAATGATGGGAACCTGAAGTATCTAAAAACTTGGAAGTCCTCACCACCATGTCCACTCACAGTCAAGACTATGGTTCATGGAGAAGGCCATCATTCAAGAAAGAAACAAAATGGCCTCTTACCTCTAGGAGTCTCTTCTGGCGCATCTCTTTGCTCTGTCCCTCCATCATGTGCAAGCCTGAGAGCACCACTAGATCTGGCTGGAACTCCTCCAGGCTGGACACAAACACTTCTAGCATGTTCATGGCCCCATTAGATAGGTCATGGGAGAAGATGAAACGATTGGCATTTGGGGCTCTCACTTGTCCCCACACTTCACCTACAGAATTGCCCATAAAAGGAACAGTTAAGGACAATTTCCACAGATAGGCTCCAAGTTAACTAGATCCCACAGTTAACTAGATCAACAATGGGGAAGAAAAACAGAAATAAACACACTTACAAAATACAGTAAACAGTAAACAAGGGAAGATGCAGTTCCGAGGTCAACAATGCCCATTAGGGATGTGCACAAATATTTATAAAATTCATTATTTGGATAAATTCAGACAATTTTGGACATTCGTACATGAATCGAATGTTACAAGATCCATACATTAACATCTGTATGAATATGTCTCGGAGCATTCATATGAACAGTCAGACATTAGTTAAACTAGGGATATGCATCCGAAGTGTATGTGTTCGTATGGAATATGTATCGGATACATATGCATTCGTGTTGGATATGTATTGGATACATATGCATTTGGATTGGATACGTATCGGATACGTATACATTCGTGTTGGATACATATCAGATACATATGCATTAGTGCTGGATACATATCAGATACATATGCCTTCGTGTTGGATACGTATTGGATACTTATGCATTCATGTTGGATACGTATCGGATTCATATGCATTTGTGTTGGATACGTATCAGATACGTATACATTCGTGTTGGATACGTATCGGATACATATGCATTCGTGTTGGATACGTATCGGATACATATGCATTTGTATTGGATACATATCGGATACATATACATTCATGTTGGATACGTATTGGATACATATGCATTCATGTTGGATACGTATCGGATTCATATGCATTTGTGTTGGATACGTATCAGATACGTATACATTCGTGTTGGATACGTATCGGATACATATGCATTCGTGTTGGATACGTATCGGATTCATATGCATTTGTATTGGATACATATCGGATACATATACATTCATGTTGGATACGTATTGGATACATATGCATTCATGTTGGATACGTATCGGATTCATATGCATTTGTGTTGGATACGTATCAGATACGTATACATTCGTGCTGGATACATATCAGATACATATGCATTCGTGTTGGATACGTATCGGATACATATACATTCGTGTTGGATATGTATTGGATACATATACATTTGTATTGGATACGTATCAGATATGTAAACATTCGTGTTGGATACATATCGGATACATATGCATTCGTGTTGGATACATATTTGATACATATTATATACGTATTCATTTGTATCGGATATTCCTATGAATTTGTACAGATACATTCATATCAAATAGAATCCTACCACATTGAAAGGGGATCTATTCAAAAGAATACGAATTTTCTAACATTCATTACAAATGGAACGCCAAAACCCCCATTCATGCCCATCCCTAATGCCTATCCTTGGTCAGCAGAAAACAATGAATTTAAGCTGCTTCCCTCCCTTCACCTTATTCAGTGCCACCATTAAACAAATGATCTGTCACTGTTAACACATGTTAAATGCGCAGAAGAGCCAGGGCTACTGAGAAGAAATTTACTTCTCAGCCCGGCTCTGATTCTTTTCTAAGCGATCCTTCATTCCATGATTTTATCTCAGCTTTGGTATTTTTTCCCCAGACAAAGTGCTTGGGCCTGACAAATCTGTTGCTGAAAAACTGCGGTGTAAATATCAGACAATGACAATCTGAACAAAAAAAAAGAAAAAAAGAAAAAACTAACCCAAAGAGCAAATCGGCTTGATTCTTAGGCCTCTCCATGTTTGCCGAATGAAGCCAGATTGTGTACGTACCGCCTCCAGCATTCACACAAGATGCTGCTTAGGAAAAGACAAGCTGTTCCTTGCTGAACTATCATGTTCTTAGAATTAAACGGAACATGATCCTATCCTTTTAGTTGCTCTTGCAATCTTCCAATTTTGCCGAGCTCTGGATTTTACAGGGAAGGCAGTGATGCAGGAGTGGCTAGTCTGTTACATATGGTTTATAAATCCAGTTGACTGATCAATAGGTAAAATACGTTACTGGGAATCAAGGGATATCCCCTCACCCTAATGATTATGCGGCAATATCGGTTATATATATCTAAAAAGCAAATGAGATTGTTTAAGCACTGTGCCGCAGTTACGATGCTGGATGAAATTAAAAGGCCCATATAGCTCACTTATAGTGAACGCTTTCAGACATGAGGGAAGGCGTCTGATTCTCTGGTGATGAGATCATTTCAAAGACCAGTGACTAAGGATATTGGCTACGTTTGTGCAAGCCTCCAAATAAGATGCATATAAAATCTAACAGGACTAGCGCTTTTCTCCTTCCCCAGTTATTTATGCCTGATTTGTATTAGCATGCCTCGCTAACAGGATTGGCGCTTTCAGTGCTGAGAACAGGAATTCAACACAGAGTCAGTTTCTATTTGAGCAGGAATATCTATCATGCTTCTAGCTCTGATGTATGAACAGAATAGGAATACAGAAACTGTTTTATCTTTTAGTTGGAAAACTACATAGACATGCTCTGAAATATCATGCATGGTATTTTACTGCCACTTTCCTACTCAGTTTGTTCCACACCATACTAGGTCAGCAAGGGTCCAGCGTGGTGGCAGCCATTCACACTACGAGCGCTAACTAGCCCTGACTTTGGCCAGCTGTGCTTGGAAGTGTGGACAGCCGAGGCCAGGGCTGCCTAGATCACCAAGGTAACATCTGAAACAACATCCAGTGAGAGGCTGGATGTTGCCATGGCTTCACCACATCTGGAAGGAGGGTGTAAAACCAACTCCCCAAGAGTAATCCAGTTGCTTCTGGGCAGGCTTTTAAGCAATTCACAGCTGGATTGCTCCAGGGAAGTCTGCAGCAATTCCCGGTGAGCTGTGGTGGCAGCCAGCTGCAGAAGCGTCCTACCCATAAGCCAACTCGAGTAGGAATGTGCACAGATATTTGTAACATTTATTATTCATACAAATCTGTATGAATTAGTATGAATTCACACATTCATACACAAATCAAATGTTACCACATTTATACATTAACATTCGTATGAATACGAATGTTCAGGAATATTCATACAAATAGTTCATTCATTTGTTAAACTGGGGATACATATCTGATATGTACTGGTACGTATGCATTTGTATAGGTTACGTATCTAATACGTATCCGATACATTTGTGTATAGGATACATATCCAGGATACATATACATTCATATCAGATATCCACACAAATCTGTACCAATACCAATAGAATCCTATCACATTCGAAGGGGATCTATTCAAACAAATACTAATTTTCTAACATTCGATTTGTCATGAATCGCATGACAAAAAAACCATTTGCACACATCCCTTGACTGGAGTGCTCCTTGCAGTAAGCATGAAAACAGCCCAAGTGGTGTTCTTAGTTATTAGAACCCAAGCCAGAAATTTATTATACGATCAACATCATCACCCCAACTCTACATTAAGAACCATAAATTAGATTCTTCTGCTAAACCTAAATGTGGCATTGCAGCGAAAAAGGGTACACAGAAGTATTTATAACATTCTAGTTCAAATGAAGAGCAACAGTTTTAACGTGGCTTAAACAGCTTCTTCACCTAGCAACCTTCGAAAAAAACAGCAGAAAAACCAGATTAAACTCTTAACACTGGCAAGCTGCTCATAACTGATAACTCATAACTTCCCCGACTCTTGCGAAACCCGAGATGTGAATCGTAAAGCCAGAAATAATCTAGGATTTCACACACTACCATTTGGACACCTAAGTGATTTTTAAAAAAATAACCAAACTTTCAAAAGTTAGAAGTGACTGAACTCTGCCAGAATGAAGGCATCTTCATCAGAATAACCTGAACACACCAGGAACCAGGAATTCTTGAGTGAATCTGGTAGCCATAGACAGACCCAGCAAATACATCCCACAATGAAGACACTTTCAGCACAGGGATGTGTGTGAACTAATCTGCATTCAAAAACTCGATCAAATGTTCAAATTCACAAATTTTTGCAAACCAAACAAGGCAAACAGTGTGCAAATAAGAAAATAAAAACGGGATAAAAGCGGGTTGTGTATGGATGCATACAAGATTTGTATCATTGGATACGGATCAAACTTTCAAATGAAAAATTACAGATGTATTCATATCGGTTGGATATTCAAATATTAGATTCGAATCGAATCGAATGTCAAAAACTGCATTCACGCACACCCCTACTCCCTAATTTTTATTTAGGCTGCCAGCAACTAAAGCTAACAGCGAAGACGTGAGACACTCTTTGGAAGTATTAGTTTGCCCAGTTCATCAAAGCAATCCACTGAATAACTGAAACACATTTTCCACGTTGAGTTTCAAACCAAAAGCAAGGGTTTCGTGGCAAGGAAATAGGGGTTTTTTATCACTACAGTGAGAGGAGCTCAATACATGACTTGCAATGCTGCCCCATCCAGGTTACTGTCTTCCAAGTGGGGAATTAGAGCATCTGTATTAATTAGCTATTCTTGCATAACTACTTCCGCTCAAAGAACACTTCCATCAGGGAGCATGCCAATTATATTTGTAGCTTCTGAAGCAGCTCTTGCTGCCAAGTTTTGAAAAGAGGAAGACTGGTTGGATGAACTTTAGGGTCGTTTTTGCCTTTAGCTGTTCAGATCTGGATCTGTAGATCTGGATCACATAGGGACTTGTCCCAAGTGTTCTGGATAGGTCCTCTGCTGGGCCCAAAGCTTGCTAGAGCTTCAGAGCTGGCCCCAATGGCTACAAACAAAGGTTCCCAGCCTCGGAGCCCCTGACAGACTCATTTTGATGATGTAATAAGGCATGCCACTGAAATGGGTCCCCCCATAGCCCTACTATACCAGTAGACTTTGTTATTAAGATCTAATGGTCTTCAAGCAGGCCAGGAGGCCATTTGGGGCATCCTGATCTGGAATTAGCTCCATCATGTCCAGAAAGAACAAACTAGTCGTGGCTACCAGGGATGGGAACCCTACAGTCCACACCACTATGCGGATCAAAGGAGATCCAGAAGATGACCAAGATCCAGAACAGAGGTAAGTGCAGAAAGGACCTGCTCAGAGTAACCACTTAAAACAGATCATTTTTAACCATTAACTTTTGCACAGAAAAGGCACACAATTACAGACCGGGAATATGCAGGAACGGGTTTTTTGACATTCGATCATAACGAATCAAATGTTAGAAAATCCATATTTGTTTGAATAGATCCCCTTTGAATGTGGTAGGATTCTATTCGGTATGTATGAATTAGTATGAATATCCAATACATATTCAATACAAACACATAAAGCATACATATCCTATATACGTATCTCGTAACATATGCGCCCTGAAAGCATCAAATCTGACCTGAATCCACTTTTAATCCTCTCTCGATCCATGCTGAATGCAATCTGGATCCGTTGCAGATGTGACGGGCACAGCCGCTTTCCCATCTCCCCAGTTTAACAAATGCCCAAACTATTCGCACAAACGCCCAAAACATTTGCATTCATACGAATGTCAATGTACGAATGTCCAAATTTGGACACAAAAGCAAAATTATAAGCAGCACAAGCAGCCACTCTATTTAACATTGCGCTCATCTTAAAATCAATACTGTTTGTTATTGATTTTACTTGATATAATTAAAGCATTTTTAAACCATGCCAAGTGCTTTAACATGCACAATCTGAAAACGTTTTTATAAGCACTGTATAAGAAGTGGGTCACAACTATTAACCTCAGCTACAGGAGGGAAGATACCGGAAAGAGATATCGGTCGCCCAGCAGCTTCATAACTGAGAACTGAATAAAGGAGACTCTTAACCATTGTACTACAGTACATTAATGTTGAAATTGTTTTGATATAGCAATAGGGATTTTGTACACCCTGATGGAACACACCTGCTCGATACTCCAAAATAAGATGGAATTCATCCAGTTCTTGCAGTGATTCAGGAGGGACAATTATATTTTCATCAAGCAGCTCATGAAGTTTAGGACCAATTGGGCCACACAGCAGAACCTACAAACAGTGGGTTTATAGCAGATTATTAGCACTTCTGTTTAATACATTCTGTTTATGGGGTTTTTCCCCACTAGCACTAAGTACCCATTAAGGACCCATTAGGCTCAGAGCAGGAAGAACCCATTTCCACTGCAGACCCCATCAGAGCCACATTTGTTTCCACCAGTTGTAGGGAAATCCGGATTGAATGGGTCCTTCAGGACCTATAATCTGGATTTCCTGTAGACCTCATTAAAGGGGACTACAATGGGGTCTTCAGGCATCAAATCTGAATTATACAGAGTGTGTTTCCATTGCAATTGGGCAATGGCGTCAGGGGAGGCTCCAAGGAGGGGAACCCATGGGGGGGGGTGCCCCAAACCCCAAAGCTCTGAAACCTGTGCACAATCTCTAACGCTGGCTTCAAAGAATAGCATCAGCGCTGAAGAGGAGGAGGAGGAGCTTCTATTCTTCTCCCCACAACAGACACCGTATGAGGTAGGTGGGGCTGTGAGAGCTCAGAAGAGAGGTGTGACTAGCCCAAGGTCACCCAGCTGGCTTTGTGGGGGAGGGCAGAATCGAACCTGGTATTTCCAGATAAAAGTTCGGCTCCCTAACCACTAGACCAAACTGGCTCAGTACGGGAGTATTGTGCTCCACTGTGGCTAAATAAAAAGAGAGACACAACTAAATGATACTACGCGTATCATTACTAGGACAGTTCGATCTACTCCCACATATTGGCTGCCTGCTTTAAGTCATCTATCCCAAGCTGCCCATACTGAAGACACAGCCTACGGAGAATGAAAGAGGCTATGATCTAGACACCCAGCTGTTACTGCTGCCAAAACCTTAATGGAAGATGATCATAATGCCATTAATGCATGGAAACAACACTGGATAGACAGTTGCCCTCCACAATGCCAGAGTCTGCCCTGCATTTTGGGAAAAAACACCTGGATTCAATCAGCCCCGTGCAATATGGACAACTATAAATCGCATATGCATGGGACACGTAGATATGCAGAAGCTCTTTATAAGTGGGGAATAACTCCATCCCTGATATGTGACTATGGGACAGAAAGATAAACAATCCAGCATTTCATGGAAGAATGTCAAAATCGAGCATATAATGGGATGTTTTGTGATTTCCTGGCAGTGACGGAGGGCACAATGGACTATACCTGTGATTTAGACGTAAGTTTGTGATCTTACCATGTGATCTTTGCAGACTTTTCCTGTTTTCTATCTTGTCTTTAGCTATTTTATTAATGCATAACAATGTGAATTAGCTAGAAGCAATCACTGATGCCTCGTGTTTGAGATTCTTACCTTCAGATCTGGGTTCATTGCAATCTTCTGGCCAATGAGAGCAGCGTTCCCTCCCACATACAGCTGAAACACAGGGCACACATCCATTTAATCATCCTTTTGAGAAACAGTTTGATGACTGTGCAGATCAAAAAGAAAACTGTACAGTTCCCTGTGGAAGTGCTATGCCTTTAATGTGCCAACTCTTCCATTAATGGTGGAGTGAGGTGCTCTAGCTAGACTGGCCATCAGCTTCTAGGTAAGAGGAATTTCCTCTTCCAGCCCTTCTCCAAATAAACTCCACAGCCCCTACAGCCAACTCAAATATTCCACACCTGAGCTATAGTCAATGGCCTTCTTGCTGCAAACTCAGAAAGGCATAATCAAAGCAAGACATTTTGAAGATAAGAACTCCAGCTCACTATGTGGGGAAAAATCTGATTTAAGTGGAAATGAAAAGGACCCTAAACAAACAAAAGCAAATCTGAAACTTAGCCTTGTTTTTAATAACTCCTGCAGAAAGCTGTTTTAAGGATTAAAGAACCTTTCATCTCCTCATAGGGAGTTTAGTGACTTTGCTAAGGAAGTACCTAAACCGTTCTACTTGATGTTTATTTTTGCATAAACTTGCATAGCTAAAAAAAAGGCACTGTTGGTTTCTGTATCAGAAACATGTTATTCCAGAAAATCAGGCAATAAAAGTTCCTGGAAGGTTGGTTTGGGCTATGATTGCAACATCTGGCCAGGTTGACTTCCTCATTCTTCAAGCAAATTTCCTATTGCTTATCTGTACAGCAACCAGCCCCATCTCTTTAGCTAAATTTATATCAATATTCTGGGTAGTTCTTGAGGGTTTTTCCACTTACCTCCCTTAATCTGGTTCTAAGATGATCTGGATCTAAGAAATGGGTCCTTCAAGTAATCCAGATTTAGAAGATCTGGATCTATGGAAGTACCCGACGCATCTCCACAGGCAGTGTAGCAAGCTCGCAGTGGGAATGCTGGAGCACCCATGTGGAGCATCTGTCTGTACCCAAGCGGGAGATGCCTGTCATGCCACATTTTGTGGGGTGGGTGGGTGGGGGTGCAATGCGTCTAATCTGGATTTGATGTCTGAAAACCGGACTGTAGACTCCTTTAATGGGGTCCACAGGAAATCCGGATTATAGGTCCAGAAGGACCCATTTAATCCGGATTTCCCTAGTACAGGTGTGAACAAATTGGGTTCTAATGGGGTCTGCAGTGGAAATGGGGTCTTCCTGCTCTGAGCTTAATGGGTCCTTAATGGGTCCCTAATGGGTCCCTAATGGGTCCTTAGTGCTAGTGGAAAAACACCCCTAGTAAAATTACATTAGGCATGTAAACTCAGTCTTTGAAAATCACAGGTCTAACATGAATATCTATGTACGAGAAAGACAAAAGCATGAACTAAACTGAGTCTGTATGATACAGGCTCCCATAATGCAATAAACTTTCCATGCTTGTGAAGAAAATGAAGAAATAAAGAGTCCTGTGCAAAACAGACCGCTTGGGTGTTTCCTGCGTTTCACTCCCCCATCCTCCTCGTCTTCTCATTGTAGGAAAAAGCAAATGATTAAATGGTAGATCCAGTAGTTGTTTGAACAAGCATCTTTCTCAGGCCAGAGAGATTAAATCTGGATGATTTAAAAAGAAGAGAAGCTTGTGTGTTCAATAACCCCTGGATCCGCATTTAATCATCCACTCTTCCCTTCAGCCAGAGAAATGGAGGTCAAAAGCCAAGTTCTCTCTAGGGAGAGGTTGCCCTATGTCGTGTGTTAACAATACTTTGGGCTCTCTTGCATTTAGGGGACTTACAAGAGAGAATGGAAAAGCCAGGTATAGGGAAGCAAAATAATGCAAGGAAAGCAATAAAACGCATAAAGTCTTTTGAACTTGGATGCTGAAGAAGGTTCCCGAGGGTACTATGGATTGCTAAGAAGACTCATCAGTGGACGCTACACCAAATAAATCCTCAACATTCGTTAGAATGTTAAAGTGTCATACTTCAGGCACATAAGCTGATGGGAAGGAGAGTCGGATCAGACAAGGGGACGGATTTTTTCACCCAGAGGGTCATCGGTCTATGGAATTTGCTGCCAGAAGAGGTGGTAACAGCTACCAGCCTAGATGGCTTTAAAGAAGGGTTAGGCAAATCCATGGATAACAGATCTATTGATGGATACCAGAATGGATGCCGAAGTACATCTTTCAGGCTGGGGGGACAAGCAGGGTGCGTCTAAGGGCATTTGCTGGGAAATGAGAGCAGGTGAAGGTTTGCCCTTGTCCCTGCTCGGGATGCCCATGGGCAATTGGTGGGCCACTGTGTGAGACAGAATGCTGGACTAGATGGGCTGTGGCCTGATCCAGCAGGACTGCTCTTAGGTTCTTATAATGAGAAGACCAAATTCCATGGAAAACATGGCAATGATTGGGAGAGTAGAAGGGGGAAGAAGAAGAAGAATAGCTTGTCTAGCTCAGAAGCCTGGTCAGACTGAAGGAAGTCAATCCATACGGTTGCCACAAGTTGGCTAGGAGCAGATGGCACCAACAAAGCAATGCCCAATGAGCTAGAGATAACCAAGACCTTTCTCATATCATAGCAGCAAGTGTAATTTGCTCTAAATAAGAATAATTCTACTGATATCCCAGTCCTGCTGTTCTTCTTGAAGAAGATGAAAAATACCTGGGCTCCAGGATACTCTGAAGCAGTCCGTGCGATGTGATGGAACGACTGCGCGTCGCCAAAGAAGCGCTCCGCGGCAGCTCCCTTCCCCATGTAGTGGATGAAAGCTTCTTTCAGATCAGCAGTGGAATGCAGGACTGAATGGTCTTTCCCAAAGCCAGGGTCGAGACCCAGGGCCTGAAGCAACTTCACCCCAGAAAGAACCACGTCTACACAGGCATTGACTCTGTGGGAAAGTAAACGGAAAGAGGCATGAAGAGGTACAGAGACATCCACATGGGAGGAGAAAAGCACACTTGCTTTAAAAGCACTCTGTAGACATGTACGTGCTCTTTCTCTTTATTTATTCATTCACTCCATCATTCAGCATTTTGTCCTGTCCTATACCTGAACGTTTCAGAATGGGTGACAGCAATAAAACCAAAAGTGTGCACACTAAAAGCAATTAACAGTGCTTGAAAGAGGGATGGGGAAGCTGTTTCTTTAGCTAAAGGCACACCTCAGCTAGGGATGTGCAAGAATGTTCTAAACATTTGGAATTCGATTGAATTTGAACAGAATGTCTACACGCTCGAATTTAAACATTCAAACAAAATTCAAATCTTCCAAAACATTCATTTGAATGATTCGAAACATTCAAGGGTACAGATATGTATGTATTACGTATGTATAAATCTCATACGTGTCTGTATGCATTTGTGTCTGTATGGGACAAAAACGGGATGCATACAGGGATAAAACAGGATTGGGATTTTGCAGGAATCATGGGAAATCTCGCTCGAGATGCACTCTATTTCCCATAATTCCTGTGAAATCCCATGGGATTTCAAAGGCATTATGGGAAATTGCATGCCATTTGGGGCTATTTCCTGCCTGTCTCAGGCCTCAGAAGAGCTTAAGGTAAGAAGAAGAAGAAGAAGAGTTGGCTTTTCTACCCCGCTTTTCTCACCCATTTAAGGGGACTCAAAGCAGCTGACAAAGCTTCTGTTCTTCTCCCCACACCAGATACCCTGTGAGCTAGGTGGGGCTGTGAGAGCTCAGAGGAGAGCTGTGACTAGCCCAAGCTCACCCAGCTGGCTTCATGAAGGAGGGCAGAATCGAACCTGGTTTTCCCAGATAAGAGTCTGGTTCCTTAACCACTAGACCAAACTGGCTCAAGGTAGGCCTAAAAGCAACCTTTGGGGGTAGGGGTGGGCTAATCCAGACACCACGGTTACTGGATCCGTGGATACAGGAGTCTGTACTTCAGATGAATTCATGTTTGTCAATCTGCACATTTGTTTGTTGTTTGCTTGTTTGTTTTTTAAACGTTTTTATGGATATTACTGTTTAAACCTGCTGTTTTAGACTTGTAACCCGCCCTGAGACCTAAGGATATAGGGCGGGACATAAATATATCTAATGAGTAAATAAATAAATCCTCATCAGTGCTCATTCTGGGTAGTGCTAAGAAGAGTTGGACTCTATGAACATCTGGAAGGCTGCTGCTTACCCATCCTGTGCTCTACAGCAACCATTTTAGGCAAACGATCATCTACTCACCCCACGGCGACTCTGTTCCACTGTTTGGCTGGCTGAGTGATAAGGGTATCCCAGGCAGCCGCCATGCTGCTCTCTGGGGAAACAAGATCCCCCCGCAGCTGGTACAGGAAGGATCCTGAGAGGTACTTCAGCACTGAGTCTGGCAGGTCAGAGTCCAAGAGGAAGATGTAGCCTGTAGCCAGGGCCAAGAGGGCCACACATGCCGACTTGTGCCACATGATGGTACCCTGAATCCGTGCGGAAGAATAATGCACACACAAAGGAGATCTATACGGTGGTCTTTTCAAGCTTGGCCTTTCCAAGAATCACCGTCATCGCAGCCTGGAAAGAAACATTTACATGCGGACGTGAGAACCTTTGGCTCCTATTTATATCCCTCCAGTATTAATTTTGCTTTGCATCTTCCTTCTCCATCCCACCGATCTGTCCAACTCTTACAACAGTACTCTCACTCCTTCCCCTTTCAAGGCATTCTTTTAAGCTTCCTAAAAAGCCAGTTTGGTCTAGTGGTTAGGGAGCCGGACTCTTATCTGGGAATACCAGGTTCGGTTCTGCCCTCCCCCATGAAGCCAGCTGGGTGACCTTGGGCGAGTCACAGCTCTCTTTCTGAGCTCTCACAGCCCCACCCTACTTCACAGGGTGTCTGGTGGGGGGAGAAGAATAGAAATATTTGTCAGCCGCTTTGAGTCCCCTTAAATAGGTGAGAAAAGCAGGGTAGAAAAGCCAACTCTTCTTCTTCCTCCATGAAGCCAGCAGGGTGACCTTGGGCTAGTCACAGCTCTCTTCTGAGCTCTCACAGCCCCACCTACCTCACAGGGTGTTCTGTTATGGGGAGAAGAATAGAAAAGCTTTGTCAGCCGCTTTGAGTCCTCTTAAATGGGTGAGAAAAGCAGGGTAGAAAAGCCAACTCTTCTTCTTCTTCCTAGTCCGGTGATGGCCAACCTATGACACGCGTGTCACAGGTGACATGACAAGACCTTTTGGGTGACACACATGGTCACCCTGACACCTGGGCATGTAGTGCTTGCTTGTCCTTGAAGTGTACGGAATACCAACTTTCAATTGAAGATTTAGCAAATGTAAATAATTATTTGTTTTTGCTTTTAATAAAATACATATATCGAAAATATAACTTTTTTACTAAAGCTACAAATATCACAAAATTATGGATATTTCTAGATGTGACACAGCACCCGAGTTAAGCTAGGTTTTCTTGCGAATTCTGACACGCCAAGCTCAAAAGGTTAGCCATCACTGTCCTAGTCAATCACCTGCTAGCCTGTTTGCAAAAGATCTTGAATAGATGGATGCAAACTGGGACAAACTTAAAAACCTGGCCACTGACCGTACTCACTGTAGTAGTCTCGTTACCCGTTATGGTACTGAGCGTGGGAGGACCTAATGCTAATGTTTGAAGACAAAAAGTAAATCCAGTTTAATTTAAACCTACTAGGTTGTCAGTCCTTTGCCATCCAGAGATTCCTCCTTAGCTGAGGTGTTACGAATACTGTACACTGGGAAATGCTTGGGACTGAACTGAACTGACAGCCCTTGGCTTCCTAAACATGCATTTTCCCATACAGTTTTTTCCCCTCTTTCATAAATCTTGTGGGTTTTTTTTTTAAATTCCCTTTCAAAAATAGTGTGGAACCCGGAGACGGCTAGGAAGCCCCCAACTGAATAGCAAACTCTGGCTGAATAACCAGCTACAAGTCCCATCATACAACCCCCAAGTGGCATAAAATTCTGCACAAATTCTGCTTTAGCAGGAGTAAGCATAGCCCTGTAATCTCATCACCTCTGTTTCCTGCCTACAATAACCCAGCAGCTGATGGCCACATTCCAGTTCCCATCTTTCTTGATCATTGGCCACGCTAGTAAGAAAGAGAAGAAGAGTAGGCTTTTCTACCCCGCTTTTCTCACCTATTTAAGGGAACTCTATGCAGTTTTCTTGGCAAAGATACAGATGTGATTTGCCATTGCCTACTACTTCCAGGGAAAGCCTGGAGACCAAACCAGTGACGCTACTGCTATGCTTCCCAGGCCGTTTGCTCTACCACTGAGCTACGACCGCCCCTAGACTCTACAAGCATCTTTATGCAGTTTTCTTGGCAAGGATACAGATGTAGTTTGTCATTGCGTACTTCTGGGGAGAGGTTGGAAGCTGAGCTGGCAACCCTCTGCTTTCCAGGCCTTTTGCTCTACTGCTGAGCTACAACCACCGCAGACTCCATGAGCACCTCTACACAGTTTTCTTTGCAAGGATACAGATGTTGTTTGCCATTGCCTACTTCTGGGGAGAGGTTGGAAACTGGACTGACAATCCTCTGCTTTCCAGGACGTTTGCCCTACTGCTGAGCTACGACCACCCCAGACTCCATGGGCACCTCTACGCAGTTTTCTTGGCAAAGATACAGATGTGGTTTGCTATTCCCTACTACTACCGGGGAGAGCCCGGGGATCGAACTCGCAACCCTGCGGCCAGAGTCACTCTACAGCCCCTCCCGCGCCAGAGGATGCTGCTGGACTGCGACTTGATCCCAGCACCGCCGGCCAGGCTCGCAAAGGCCGATGGGAATTGCAGTCCAGTCTGTCAGAAAGTCCAGGGAAGGGCAGCGGAAGCTCCTACTGCCGCTCGCGTTTACCTGAGGATCTTCCCGCTCTCCCGGCAAAGCTCAGCCCGGCGCATGCCCAGAAAGCCTCAGAAGAGAGCGGCCCCACCGACCGACCGCCGTCCCCTCTCGCCCTCCACCGTTGCCGGCGGCCACGTCGCCTGAAGGGCCGCCCCCAAGGCGGAGAAGGAGGGAGGAGGACGTCTTACGCTACCTCCGCGCCCGTCGGCCTTTTCTACCTGACCCGCGCCGCCGTAAACTGGACTGGAGAATAAGCGGTGCGTGGCCGTCTCTTACGCAGGTGGCGTAGCGGTGCTTTGTCCTAGCGGGGCTGCAAGCGTTCGTTGGGCGTAGCGGGCCTTCCAGAATTAGGAGGGGGCGCGCGCCACCGCTGGCCCGCTCGCTCGCTGGCTGGTCGGAAGCTCCGCGAGCCAAGCGAACGCCGGCCACCGGCGGCCGCGGCCAACGAGAGCCGTCAATCAAAGCGAACGTACCAATCCTAAAGACGAAGGCGGGGGGGACGATGCAAAAGAAGAGCGTGGCATACTATTTGCATTTGGAACAAGCCGAGAAGGAAAAGGGAAAGAGGGTTCCGCCTATGGAGGGAAAAGCGTTTTGGGTTAAACCATTAGAAGACAGTGGGGGAGGAGCGCGGAGTATTCCATGAGAAGGACAAGGGGGAGATATGGACGTAGGTTTTACTATGCCACTAGGGAGGGGAGAAATACAGGACATTTATTTAGTAAATTTACACACCCCGTTTCTTTCAATGAGCTCAAAATAGCACAAGTAGCACACATGGTTTCCTCACAACAATCTGTTTTTTGTCACTTAATATCAAGTACAAAACTAATAAATCACTCAGCTCAGCCAACTCAGTTACTTTAGAACTTAAAATTCAACGTGCAGAGCTACTTTTATTTTAAAATTTAGCATAAACACCGTAGTGAAAGTTGTTAAATTGAAGTTCCCCCTTCAGTACATTAAAATAAAATAAAATGTATCACGGGAATGACATAGCATAACAGTAGTTATCAAGGCAAATTATAAGTGTTTTTAGTTTGGTTTCTTGTGAGGGAAAAATGGAGGCCGCTGAGCCAAACCTGGGGCACTTTGTGGACAATTCTGGTCGCCACACATCAAAAAGGATGTTGTGGAACTGGAAAAGGTGCAGAAAAGGGCAAGCAGAATGATTAAGGAACAAAATCCGGAACAAAATCCCTTATGAAACCAGGCTGCAATGTCTAGGCCTCTTCAGCCTGGAGAGATGGTGTTTAAGAGGGGACCTGACTGAAGTATATAAAATTATGCATGGTGGTTGGCATTGTCTGAACTTGGTCTGCGTGATCTGAGCCGTTCGCCAGCTTAGTCAAAGCCTTTGGGCCTCCATGCACCCTGCCACAGGCAAAAGAGCTGTTTTTACTAAGGCTGCAACATCTAGGCCTCTTCAGTCTGGAGAGAAGGAGTTTAAGAGGGGACCTGACTGAAGTATATAAAATCTTGTGTGGTGTAGAAAAGGTGGATAGAGAACATTCCTTTTCTCTATCGCACAACACTAGAACCAGGGGGCATCTATGAAGCTGATGGGCCGGAGAGTCGGATCTGTCAAGGGGAAGGATTTCTTCACCCAGAGGGTCATCGGTCTATGGAAATTGCTGCCAAAAGAGGTGGTAACAGCAACCAGCCTATATGGCTTTAGGGAAGGGTTAGACAAATTTATGGATAACTGAGAAGAAGAGTTGGCTTTTTTACCCTGCTTTTCTCAACCATTTAAGGGGACTCAAAGTGGCTGACAAATATTTCTATTCTCCCCACACCAGACACCCTGTGAGGTAGGTGGGGCTGTGAGAGCTCAGAAGACAGCTGTGACCAGCTCAAGTCACCCTGCTGGCTTCATGGGGGAGGGTCCAATCGAACCCAGTATTCTTAGATAAGAGCCCAGCTCCCTAACCACTAGACCAAATTGGCTCAGAGGTATCATTAGCTACGAGAATGGATGCCTAAGTACATCTTGCAAGCGGGGGGGGGGGGGGGACACGACACATGCAGAATGCCTCTAAGGCAGTGGTTCTCAACCTGGGGGTCGGGACCCCTTTGGGGGTTGAATTACCCTTTCAGAGGGGTCGTGACGAGTCTCCCGCTTCCCTTCCCTCCCACCTCCCAGCAGCTCTGACCCCTGTGGTTGGGGGTCTCCACAACATGAGGAACTCCATTAAGGGGTCACGGCACTAGGAAGGTTGAGAAACGCTGCTCTAAGGCCATTGACTAGTATTCGAGAGCAGAAGGTCTGCCCTTGTCTCTGCTTGAGTTGCCCATGGGCAATTGGTGGGCCATTGTGTGGGGACGGGATGCTGGACTAGATGGGCTCTGACCTGATACAGCAGGGCTTCTCTTATGTTCTTGTGAAGCAGGGCAAGGAGGGTTCCAAGTGCTGCATCCTATAGGTAAAAGCTTGAAAGAGAACGCTGTCTTACTTCTGAATCCCCAGCTATGCCTTAAATTGTCAAAGTCAGGCTGCATCCAGATGAGTCCGTTTTAATCAAGTGAAGCTCTGCTTGTGAGCATATGACAGCCCCTATACCCGCCTGACAGTTGCTCAGCTGTGTAGGGCAGTTGTCAGGCGGTTGTTTGGGGTAAAGCAACCTCTTACCTGGGCAGTTAAGCACTCAGGTAAGGGGGGAGAGTTGCGATCGCAGCAGGGACAGCAAAACCCCACCTGCTAATGCTGTGATTGTAACTCGTGAGTGTCCCCATGCTTCCTTTATAATCTTTTCTTGCCCTGTAATTCGGGGAGAGAACAGTTATAAAGGGGAGGGGGTTTGCCACAAATTTGTGGCATTTTTCCCTCATGTAGCCCGAATTAGGGCTTTGCAAGGGAATTCTTCGCCTCGAAATAGCCTTGCCACGGGGACGAGCACTAAGTGACAATGAATCTTCTGTTGAACGTTCTATATCTGTCAGGCATTCATTGAAAATGGGAAGCCTGGACCTTCTACTAACCACCCAAAATTAAAAAAAGAAAACAAGGATAGCACACTGTAATGTTTTGTTAACCTTTGCAACATTCCCAAATACTTTCCTAACCTTTATTGACCATTTTAGTGTTTCCATAGCTACATGTTCGCATTTCATTTCTTATAATCACATTCTGTTTATCATTCCAGAAATACCAAAAATCCATTTGCATTCCTCTGACAAGGCTTTTCCAAATACAATCTTGGCTTGATGCAAACAGGCTGAAGTTAATTTATACAGCATTCCCGGGTCTCATAGGTATATAAGACATTTGCTCAGTTTTGGAGTTTACTTAACATAAACACTTCCCAGCTGACATAATCACATGGAAAAGCATTGTCTTTGTGCTCTTTTGTCTTTTCGCCTGTTTACCCTATAGCTAACAAAAACTTTTATAAGATTTCTAACTCGTGTCTCTCTTTTACCATCTTAAAGACTCCACAGAGAAGCATTTTCCAAACCCTCTTTAGCTTCTTTCACAATTTAAGTAGTACTCTGAATTATTCTATTTATCCAAGAGACACCCTGCTTCTGTAGGCTTCAAACACCTCTGTGACCTCTGCTGCTGCCTCTTTACCAGTCACTATACCCACCACCTCTTTCTTTACTTTAAACCTTCTCCAGTCCATCTTCTGATCACAATGCTCACACCTCTTCATTTCTGTCCATTTTATTTGTGGACTTTTCATCACTCTTCCTACTATCAACCTCTCATGTGAAGGAGCAATACATCCACAGGCATTTTAAAGAAGCTGAGGCATGAGGGTGTGCAAAACGCCATTTGAATGCTATTAAAAACATTCAAAATGGTCACCAGACCTTCCCTACATGGGGATTGTCTTTAGTTCCTATATGAGAAGGACATGACTGTTTTGGGATGTTTTTGCACTAGCAACGAAGACTCCATTAGGAACCCATTGGGAACCTGATAGGTACTCAGTTGGTACTGGTCTGTTATGTACTGTGTGGACACAAGACTCCTTATGGTCTCCACTCGAACCCTATTCTGAATGTGCTGTACTCTTGTGCATTGGCTAAATCCAGATTTGATTCAGGCCTCATCCAGCAGGGCTCCTCTTATGTCCTTACGTTCCTATGGTGAAGATGCCCATTATGTACTCATGCATTTTTCTTGGCAAAGATATAGAAGTGATTTGCCATTGGCTTTTTCTGGGAAGATGCTGGAGAATGTATGTAAGACTTATAGGTTGCATCCCCATTATAAGCTTAATCCAGTTTCCCTAAACTGAAATAATAGAACTGGATGCAAAGGCAAATTTGCCTGATCCCATTACTTTCAACTCGATCCGGATTCTGAGGATCATAGGTGGTGTACGTGACTCAAGGGGGGATTCAAGTGGCTACTTTCTAAAAGCTGCTTTTCAGGGCTGCCCTGCCCTCTTCCTCCTGGCGTGAATGCGCCATCCATAAGGGACCCCTTCAGGGAGCCTGGCTGGGTGGCTGCCGCTTGCCTGGATGGAGGAAAAACGGCAGCGGGCAGCCAGCGATTCTTTCCCCTCCTCTCCCCATTGCCCAGGGCACACAGCAGCAGCGGCAACTCAAGCCCCCTTGCTTTAAACATTCACACATCTCCCAGAACCTGCAGCTGCTTTCCTTTCCCTTTCTAAAGGTCAGAACTCCAAAGAGCTAGAATTGTGCAATATTGTTATCAGGTGTGAAGTGGTTGGATTGCTACAGTGTAGCGGCTGCTGTAAAGGGTGGATTTTTACACTGAAATCACTATCTTTGGAAGTAAGCTATTGGGGGAGGGAAACCCTAAACATGGATTCTCATCCCTTAAAACGGTACCGTCCCCATAGTAAAAAATGTAACATGTATCAAGTGCACGAACTGGAGTGAGACCTGTTGAAATGAGGATTAACATTTACAATGCTTTGGGGCAATTTAACACGCGGAAAGCGTGTTAAGCCAAACTGACATGGGGTCTGTGAGGATTGAAACCATATCAAAACCGAATTAAGCTTGTAATGGGGAGGTGGCCTTGGTGTGCAAAACAAGCACTGAACTTGACAGGTTCAGAGAAAGCAGCCGCCTCCTTTCTTCCTTCTGTTTTTGACACTGTTCTGTTCAACTCCCTCCATCCACCATCTTTGATCTTCTGTCATGTTGTGTCCCTTCCCTAGGGCTAGGCACTGAGGCTGTGATCAGACACAGCACAAAATAAAAAAGCAGCAGTTCTTAGTATCACACACACAAGTGTCTCTCTCTCTGCCTTCTTATGCACATTCTGAACCAGAGGAGGAGAGTTCTTTACCTCCATTTTCTCTTTAAGGGTACTCAAGGCAGCTGACAAATGTTCTGTTCTTCTCCCCACAACAGACACTCTGTGAGCTAAGTGGGGCTGTGAGAGCTCAGAAAGACTAGACCCAGGTCACCCAGCTGGCTTTGTAGAGGAGTGTGGAATTGAACCACAAGACCAAACTGGCTCAGAACATGACTGACGATCAGAGATGGTAGACAAAGGGAGTTGAACAGAACAGTGTTGAAAAGATGTATTCAAGAAGGCTTGGGAACACTGGGGCCACACACTATCTCTGTGAGGTGTCTCTGAGGTGCCCGTTTTTATGTCTTATCAGAGTCTCAGTTGTTATCAAGTCAGTGTGAATGCAGGAATATCCTTATGCATACCCAGGAAAGATGCATTCTGCTAGAAGAATCCCCCCCATCCTCATATCATTCTTATATTCAACCCACCTCCAGTATGTTGATGGTTGGCAGGGGAAACTTCCAGAACTTAGGTCAGAAACAGTCAGCCCCTTCTTTATAGATGGTTCCTTAAAGCTGCTCTGATTCTTGAGAAGGAAGAAAGCTTTGTGCTACTAGAATGCTTGTAGAAGAATTGCTTGTAAACATAATATTTTTGTTTAAAAAAGAATGCTTATAAACACACCTGTAAACTGTCCAAGAGACCTGGCTTCCATTTAAAAACAACGCCCCCTTCTTTTTCACCTCACCTTATCCTTTTCCCTCAGCACTTGAAGTATAATGTTTGCTCTTTGAGGCTAAAAAGAAAAATGAAAAAAAAAGCATCTTTTAAAAACACTTGTAATTTTTTAAATTAACAGTTGATTTTCCCTCAGATGCTTTTTACACAAATACTGCCTCTACAAGGAGTGTAATGAAATTTTGTGTCAAAGCCTTTAAACCTAGAAAACAAGTCCTCAAACGATCTGATATCTAGTTTGAATAAGGTTGGTTTATTTTATTAATTTAGCCATTGGCCATTATGAAGCATAACAAAAGCACATATGGAATCAAAAGTTAAAAACAACAATGACTAAAAAGATCTTTCAAAACTAAAATATAAAGTAGCACCAATAAAATCTGCTTCTTTAGCAACTCCCTTCCAGATATTTGCTAAATCTTCTAAATGCACTTGCATCTACGCTAATTGATGTTGTAACAGTTATCCTTGCAACACTGTATATAATAATTTGTTCTGGTCAATTTGATTTGATTTGATTTGTAAACACACCAGTAACTGAGTTCAAGAGACCTGCTGGCTTCCATTTTGTTTAAGCTCATTCTTTCCAGCTCAGCTTTCTCCTTCCTCCTCAGCATTTAAAAGTCTAATGTTTGTTCTTCTAGGCTGTAAAGAAAAATGAAAAAAGCGTGTTTTAAAAACCCTTGTATTTTTTATTAGCTGTTGGTTTTTCCTCTAGAATTCGCCTCCTCCCTCAGCAGCTACTGAAAATCAAAGAGATATAACTCCAGGGAGGGAAAATTGCCCTCGAGAAACTCTTAATAAAGCTCACAATCTTTTTTACTTTAAGCTGCAGTAAATTTCACTGAAGTGGCTGAGACAGAGATCGCAGTCCCTAAAGTTCTTTTTCTTTTCTTGTTTAAAATATCTATGCAGTATTGAAGACTATGGCAGACTAAAGCATTTTCCTTAACCACTTTGCTCCCCCAAAATGCTGATGACAGAATCCAGTCCACGGTCTGTTCATCCTCCCAGTTCCCCCAGCAGGTATGTGCAAGCAAGACCCTTCTGGTCTTATGAGAATTTCTCCAGGGCAATTGTGTGTTTGAGGGTTCTCCCATTATTTGCAGATCTTTTTACCTTGGGCTTGGTTTCTTGGATATGTATCTGAGAGCTCAAGGGAAAGTGGGGAGTGTGATTTAACTGCTCAGGAGGCATAAAAGAAATATTTTTTATTGAACAGTTGTATTCAATATTGATGTAGTCTCAGCAGTGTCTGTGTGAGGGGGAGCTACACACAGGATGTGCTCCTATACAAGATTTAGAGAGCTTTGAAATCATTTTGAGTGCTTACTATTCACAAAGTTTTAAAATAATCCACAGTTTCTAAAGGTCCTGAAATGTGGATTATCTATATTCGGTCAAAAGAGGTCTCACTGCTGGATTTGGAAATAATCCTCACTATTTAGCAATGGGAATGCAAGTGGTATTTTTGGGGAGGGAACCATGCTCTAGGGATGTTCTCTTCAGTTTCCCCTGATCCAATGATGAGCCGTGATTTCCTGTGCCCTAGCCCCTTCTTCCCTGGCTCCCTGCCATTGGGCTTCCTGAAAGGGAGGGGGGAGTCAACAGAACCTGCAAATTGTAACATTATAACAATAAATCAGTGTAACAAATTGGTGGCTTTTGTCCTGGGGTTGCGTAAGTATGTGTCGGCTCTTGTGCCTGTGTACTTCCTCCCCCTCCTTCCTTCCATTCATGCCTTTTGCTGCTCTGATGTACCAATCTAGCACAAACCAGAAGGGAAAGTGATCTTTAATCTTCTATTGCCTTGTTAACACGAGAAGCTGTGCCACAGTCAGGGGAGAAGTGGTGAACAAAAACTGCTGCTATGATCTGAATTGGGGACAAGCTTACATAGGGGATTGGGTTCAAATTGCCCACCCTGATGAAGTCAGGGCATGAGGGTGCTCAATTATTGACTGCATGGGGAGGGGTTCTGCTGAGGGGAGGAGAGAAGGAAGGGTTTTTTTCCTCTGCGAGTTCGGAGGAGGAAGCAAAGGCAGGTTCCACTGATCATGGTACAATTCAGTCGCTTTTAGTCTCATTTGCCATGCTGAAAGGGACTGAGCCCTGTGAAACAGCGGACTTAAGGAAGCTCAAAAGGAGGAGGGGAAGTTCACTTCTAAACTGTATCGGGGAAAAAAAGATGTGAGCAGAGTGACTAGAAATGACTGACAGTGACTTACAATAAAGGTGTGACCACGGTCAAAGTGATTAGAAGCAGTTCCTGGACATCCCTAGTGAAATTTTGTTTTAGATCCAACAGTGGTCATGAAGTTGCTGAATTTTAATTACCTTATACTTCAGCCAGGTATGACAAAGGCAAGGAACTATGGGAGCTGTGTTGCAGCAACATCTGTGGAACTGTCCTTTGGGTGTAGCTGTGTAGTCACCAAGACTCAGCCTCCAACTCGATGGCAAAGAAAGCAAGAGCAAGAGCAACCGTCTGAAGCCAGAACTGCAGGCACGGCTGCGTGAGTGGCAGGGAAACTGGAAAATGAAGGCAATTGTTTTCCACAGTGCCAATGGAACCCACAGTTTGGTGGCAGTAAGCATCCTAATTAGACAAGCCTCTAAGGTGTCAACAAGCACCAGCATTGTCACAGTTGAGGGACTCTGCTATTAATTAAGCTTTACCAGAAAGCTGCATTATGGGAACATTGCTTATAAACTCTGCACCAAGGTTATTAGCTATGATCTCCAGTTTGGGGTGGCTTTTAATTACTTTATAATCCACGACTAATGAAAGAAGGAGTTTACATCAGGTATGAGTCAAAGTTCCTCTCTTTTCCCATTATTCTTAATACGAGCTGTAACCCCACTTCTCATTTGCTTGAGCTAAGTTAGCAGAAATTAATGCTCCCAGGCCTGGAAGAACAGCTGTCTGCTCCAGCTTCTGAGAATAACATGGAAACCTTTGTTCCTCTGGAGAGTTTCCTGACAATGAGCAGAAGAAATGAACTTGATGCGAAATAATAAATTCTTTCTATTGTTGCATGTTCTCCCCAGTTACCCTTGAAATACTGCTTATGAAGTAGTTGCATATTATTATTATTATTATTATTAGTAATAGTAATAGTAATAGTAATAGTAATAGTAATAGTAATAGTAATAGTAATAGTAATAGTAATAGTAATAGTAATAGTAATAGTAATAGTAATAGTAATAGTAATAGTAATAGTAATAGTAATAGTAATCCTCCTACTACTAATAATAATATTAGATGCCCCATGCATCTGCCAGTGGCAAAGAATTGGTGGGACCCTAAACCAGAAAAAGTGGTAGAAAACAAACAAGCCAAACCACTGTGGGACTTCCGACTTCCCACTGATCAAACACTGGAACATAACACGCCAGTCATCACAGTTGTGGAGAAAGACAAAGTGTTTATAGTTGACATTGCTATTCCAGGTGATGCAAGATTGATGAAAAACAGTTAGGAAAACTTACCAGATATGAAGACTTGAGAATAGAACTGCAGTGACTCTGGCATAAGCCAGCAAAGGTGGTCCCAGTGGTTCTGGGCACACTAGGGGCAGTGCCAAAAGATCTTAGTGGGCACTTGAAAAGCATTGGCATCAACAAAATATCCATCTGCCAGCTACAGAAAACCTTTTTGCTGGGATCTGCTCGTATCATTTACAGATACATCACTCAGACCTAGGGGCTTGGGAAGGGCCCCACTAGTGATAACAATTACCAAAGCTAGCATAAATATCTTGTTTGCTGTGTGTTACTGTTTTTATGTCAATAATAATAATAATAGTTCCTGATGCACCTACAAGGTAGAGGGCAGTTAATTTGAAGACAGTAGATACACATTTGCACATTTGCTCCACATCAGACAAAGGTCCCCCTAATATAGTTTTGTATCATATGTTGTAGCTGTTTCCCTTGATACCTCTGTCTTGGCTCTCTGCTAAGCAGGTAGTACAAGCTACCAGAGAAATTGAGCCAAGTTGTTTGATTTGAACAGCAAAATTCATTTGCACTTGTCACCTGACAGGATGCATAGCACGCCTTCTACAAATGGATTGTCAGTGCCAGAGAACACCCCCCCCACCCACCCTGCTTACTTCCTGCTGGGCTTCTCTAATTATACAGCAGTGTGTTAATGACAGACGGCTTTCAAGGCTTGACAACTGCAAAATGCATGTCAGCTGTGCAGTTTACTCAAAGCAGGATCGCCCAAGACAAGAGGCCTTTTCACACTACAGCCGAAATGCTGTAGTGCATGAAGGCTAGGCCACGCGGGGACGCATTCCCCATTCACACTTAGGTAGCTAAGGAATGCGTTCGATCCTGGCTGTTCTGTGCAAGTGTGGATAGATGGCCAATCAGAGTCGGCAGCACGCGCAGATGCACAACACCGCCGGCCGGGCCGCACCAGTTTGAACCCAGTGACAGTGGTGTGCATGTGTGCGCATTCCCGGGTGGGCCAGTGCCCAGGTGGTTGAATGCCTGGGTTGTGTGTGTGTCCCTGTGGGGTCTAGGTGACCTGATCACGTCACCTAGAGCATGCAGGAGCCTGGGGAAGGATGAGACAGGCCTGCTCCCCCCTGGGTCAAACCTGACCCAATAATTGCAGGAGCCACAGCTGTTTGGGACGAAGCGTGCAAATACTCTCCGTCCCAAACAGATTTCTTGCTCTACACCTGGAATGCGTGTTAGACACCCTGGGACAGGCCAGGGCGGTTCTGAACAGAACCACCGGCCCAGCAGAGCAAATGCTCCATCCCAGGGTGTCCTACATGCGTTTGAGAGGTGAATAGGCCTAAGGTGTGCAGTCTTGTTTTAAATTAGTTCATTAAGTAACTTAACACTCACAGTCAGAAGCTGGAATTGATGCTTGGGCGTCCCTTTTTGTTATGGCTTTCCAATCCCTACAGCTGTGAAATGCCTTATGGGTTCATCCCAATTGTACCTGAACCGGTTTGCTGGTATGTCTGAGTTCATGCCAGTTTTGTCTGAACCTGTCTGCATTGCAATGAACATCTCATGGAAAGTACAGATCCCAATTTGCAGAGGTTTGCTCTACTTACCTGCTACTATTGTTCCTTGCAATTAATCTATGGACATGTCTGCACTGCTCTGGTGTAGACTATGGCAGGTCCCGGCCCACAGGTTGTATTATTTAATTATCCCCATCCTAACTAGTTTCTGAATTTCAAGTGGAGAGTTGGGGTGTAAACTTGGTAGAAGCTACTCTATCCGTTGGCTTTCATATTTGGAAATTACTCCTACAAAGTGGTTTCACACGTCAGCGCCACTTCTAGCCTACATGTTTTGTGAGGGACTTCAGCACAATCATGTTATGGGAGACCCACTAGCTCAGCTTCCCAGGGCATGAAGCCACTGACAGACCATGCCGATAGATGTGTTGTCCGCTCTTCAAGGTCAGAGTTGTTGCTCTTTATTCTTGAGCCCATACACAAACTTCCCAGTGTCTTCTCTGGTAGGACACCTTCCACGCCCTTCGCTGTAGGGCTACAAGCCAGAGTTAAGAACAAAGGCCTCACACACCTATTTTTTCAGAGCTATCTTCCTAGGTGAGCAGAGTGGAGAATGGCTTGGCTACAGTGTTGGAGAATTTGGTGGAACATCCTGGTCTATTTGGGATGTTGTTTTGGACAACGAAGGCCAACCAACATCCTGCCTGCATTATAAAGGACACAGAATGGTAAGGGCAAGCTGTCCACTTCTCTTGAAAAAAAATCCTTAGAAATCCCACATTCCAACAAAATTCATGTTTAAAACATTCACTTTATTGTGCTGCATAAACAAAACAGGCTTGGAGCATTGACGGAAAGAGATTTCCCCCCTACTCAAAGACTGACTGGGAGATTTGATTGGCTTTAACCTCATGTGAGTCCTGCAATATGGTGGGTATGCACTAGGGGGCACTCTGCCCTTTCCAGTTTCACTCCAGCCTGATTTTCATGGCACAGGAAATCCACTGTTCTCCTGCCAGATTTATTGCCATAACACAGACTGCGCAGAGTGGAGGGATTGCCATCAGGCTCCTTGATTCCTTTGTTTGGCAAAGCAAAGAAGAACCATGCAGAGTTAAAAATGAGGGATATAGGAACATGGCTGGTGGAAATAAATCAAGGACCCTGTTCACCAGAAGGCTTTATGTGCTGTATGCAAGGCAGTGGGGCTGGAGGCTCACAGGTTCTTCATCTCTGGAAATAGATGTTCAAGCCTGAATGCTTTGGACCATAATTGCAATCATCTTTCATCAGCCTGTGGAAGTGTGCATAGCACATCTGTGAGGATGACTTTGGAATTCCAGCAGGATCCGTCTCACTTTGGGTTGCGCGCTGGCATAATCCTATGCCCCGATGCGGCGACAGGTGGTTCTCTCAGGCTCAGAGAATGCTGAAAAAGTCAGTCTTGTTTCTAAGACCAGAGGCCTATTTGCACTACGGTCTCTAGTGAAGAAGTAGTGAACCTCTGGTGAAGAGCATACACATGGGGAGTAGGCTGTTACAGCCTCCAAGTGTGCCCACCCTCACCAGGAGTTCACTAATTGTTGATTAGGTGTAGAGCATGAAGTCGTGCTCCACACCTTAACCAATGGAGATTATCTCCACCTCAAGCATCCGGGCAGCAACCATTCACTCTTTTTCTTTTGAGGGGTGGTGTCAATGATAAAGGTAAAATATGAGCAATATTCTTAAAACGCATTTAAAATGTAACTCTTCCAAGGGACTACATGCGTCCTTGGGGATTTTTTAAAAAAGAAATATGGATGCCTGACTTTGTGTGTTGAAAAATGTCTCTGTATCTATACCTTGATCAGACACAACCCTCTGAGCTTCCGTATTAAAAACCACAAGCTTTCTCCAAAGGATACCTCTGTTTGCTGAATCAAAAGCCATCCTTAAACCTATGTAAGCTGTAAAAAGCTGAACCCCCTTAGCAGCATATTTTGATATCAGATGCTGTAAAGCAAAACAGTTGCCTTTGGTGGAGCATCCAGGCTGAATTCCTGATGGTTTCCCAGTCAGAAGGGCGTTTATAATATCACTCAAGCTTTCGACCTTAAATGAAAGGTACCTCGCATGTAATCTCATCTCAAGGCCAACATGATGATAGGTCTGTAAGTTTTAGGGTCCCATCTACTTCCTTTCTTAAAAATGGGATCTGTTGGCAGGAATTTTCTCTCCAACAAGTTAATGGCAACTGTGATTAATATGGGTAAATACCTTAGTGAGTATAGAAGCCGCCAAGGATGTGCATGAATGGTTTTTGGTTTTTTTTTTTGCATTCAATTCATTTTCGGTCAAAGGTAAGAAAATTTGTATTCAAATAGATCACCTCCGAATGTGGTAGGATTCTATTTGATACAAATGTATTCATACAAATTTGTACGAATATCTGATACGTATCCACTCTGAAAGTGTCAAATCTGCCCTGAATCTACTTTGAATCCGCTCTCGATCTATGTCGAATGCACTTTCTGGATCCATTGCAGATGTGACTGGCACAGCCACTTTCCCACTTCCACGGGTCACAAATGTTCTGAAACATTCGTACAAATACAAATATCAATTCAATGTACAAATGTCATAACATTCTATTCATTTATGAATGTCCAAATTCATCTGAATTCCTATGAATATAGAAAGTTATGAATATCCATGCCCATCCCTCGTGCCCACCAATTTACATGGCATTTAAAATGCCAGGGTGTGGGGGAGGACTCTTTCTGGGAAAGCGGCTACAGTGTTTCATTGCAACGGGTTGGAGGGGGAAGCGTAGCTTTTATGGCAGCTGAAACAGGTTTGTTTGTGTGTGCGCATGTGGGTACACATGTGTGGGTTTTAATTTGGCGTCAGGCCTTCTATTAACCCCCTGCTAGATGGCTCCCTCTGCCTCCCATGCCCATTGCGTTTGCACCTGCTGTGCCAATGATGAGAGCGTGCGTAACAGCAGGTCTGCCTCCAGAGATTACGGGGAACCCCGTGGGCAGAGAAGCGATGGGCTCGCCGTCCTGTGCGCGAGAGATTGCTAGCAAGAGGCCTACCTCTTTCATGCCCCCTCGGCTGGGCTAGGCACCTCCATGCCTCCCTGCAGCGAGAAATGGCACAATTGCTATTCTGGATTGAGTTTGCCAAGACCTTCTCATCATTCCCTAGCATTTCAGATGACAGGTTTCCCTCCCCCCCCCTCCTTTCACAATTTCTTTTCTTTTCTTTTCTTTTTCCAACTGGATTCCTGCCAGGCTATATTTGCAAGGCAATTGGGGGAAGGGAGGAAGCATAGATGAACTGTAGCTAACAGCTGAGTTTGATAAAAAGACACCTTTCATTGTCTGGGAGGCTGCAATCTCTCTTGGCTTTCTATTTGGCAGATGTTTACTTGGTGGCTCAAGTCAGGGAGAATTTGCCTGGAATTCTGTTTGACAGTCTCAGCAACCTCCCCTAACAGACCCTAAAAAGCATCACAAATAATATTCCAGGTGAGATCTTTAGGAATAGGGATGTCCACAGATCAGTTCACACTCAAAAATTTCAACCAAGCAGGGCATGTGCATGAATGTTTGCATGAAACAGAACATGCAGTTGTTTTGTAAATCAGTTTCGCATTTGCAAACTTGCCATGTTTTTGTTCATGGAAGAAACTTTTTTCCCATGGAAAAAATGGTGAGTGTGTGTGGCTGTGATTACACCCATTGTTCAAGATGGCTTCTGGTCATCTTCTCTCTGCCTTGCTCAGATTTTTTTTTTTTTTTTTTTGCTGAAATTGTCCTGGGAGCGAGCTGTCCCTCCGCAAGCCAGCTTCTCTGGAGTCCACTTTTACAGAAGACTCGGGACTCGAGCCGTCTTGGTGAGCCAGCCTGTTTTTACTTTCCCTGTGAATGAATGAATGAATGAATGAACGAACAAATGAATAAGCTTTATTGATTAGTCACTTGATCATATCAAATTTCAATTATACAAAGATAAAACCATACAAGAATAAAATCAAAACATACAGAAATAAAATAGAGTCTGTGTATATATCATAATTACTTATCCTCATCACCCTTACAAGGCACTCCATTAAGCTCAATGAAAGATTTCCCCTGTGTGAGCCAAGAGGGTGCTGAACTGTCCTGGGAGGGGTGGATCCAGCCTTCCCTCCCACCCAATGCATCCCTTTCCACTTTCGTCACCATTCCTAGGATGGCCCCCTCCCCATGTTTGCCCTTTGTTCCGATCACAAGCTTGTGCACTCTGTCCATCATTTTAAAAAAAAGATTTCTAATTTGTGCTAGATAGATAATGCACTTTTGTGAAGAACAGGAGGGATTTAATAATTAAATAGCCAGAAAAGCACTGTTGGGACAAGGTAGCGTCCGTTTTCCTTCAGCAATCTGCAACATGTATATATATATGTGTGTGTGTGTTTCAATATATATGTTTTTGAACAAATTTAGAATCAAACAGGAACAACCGTTTATTCAATTAATTGGTTTGCTGTTGGTTCATGGTTGAAAGAAATACATGATTTTTATTAGTACAAACCCTTATTGAGGAAGTTTGCGTTCCGTCCCCCTTTTCCACTCCACAGCTGCTTAGAAATTGCTGCCTCTGACCACACTTCCAGAATCCAGTTACCTTCCTATTCTTTCCCCCTACTTTCCTGATGCTCCCTAATGCCTGTTGTGCCAACTGGAGTTTCAGGACCTTCCACACTGAGCTGGCCATCTCTTTCCTCCATTTTGCACTTTCCATTAGTGCTTTCCCCTTATGCCTAGACTCTGCTCAACACACAGACCCTTCTAAGCACGGGATCAATGTGCTCATTTGACAGGCGTGATTAATTAAACCCAATCCCACTCCTGGGGAATTGATTCATATCACCCTCCAAACAGCCTCCACTACAGTTTTATAATCTAGAATGCCCTCAAGTGAGGGGAGGAAGATGATTGACAAATCAAAAACAAATTAATTAAGGAGCAAAGGTGGTGGAAGAACTTGCATTGCAAACAAGCGGTAAATAAAAGGGCAAGGATCAGTCATGTGCTGTATGTGGCAACTCACAGGCTAAAGTGTCAGAAAAGAAAAGATTTCCAAGATGCTGAAATACAGCGTAGATATATATTGCAGCCCAGCGCATTTTAGCTGTGGGTCTTCCTGTGGATTGTACAAAACTGAAAGGAAAGGTGAAAAAACAATCTACTCATAAAACACAAATATTGAAAATGGTTGAATATAAGCCTGAAAAATCACGTTGAGCCCTCCCTGGTGTGTAGAATGCTTATTGAGAGAGAATAACTGTTTGCTTTCGTCTAAGGCAGCCTCTGTGTTCACAAGCTTTTCAAAATGATTGTACAGAAATGGAGCTCAGCTTCGCTGTAGGTCTTACAATCTCAGATCTAGAAGGTGTCATGTGTAGGGATGTGCACAGATATTCGAAAATTCAAAAATCCAATTCGAATCTGCCGAATATCAACATTCAAATTCAAATCAGATTTTTGAAAATTCAAATTTAAACATTTGAATGAATTTTGGATTTTTGAAAATCTGACATAGATTTTTGAATAATTCGACTGAGTAGATCCTCATATATTGCATCCGAATATAGTGTTTATTTGCACTTATAATGCAGAACAAAAACAGGATGCGTACGGGATGCACACAAATTTGAAAATCGGATACGAATGTTGACATCATTTGTATTTTCGAGTTTGAATCAGAGTTCTGAATGTACGGATTTGGATAATCAGGATCCAGATTTTTGAAATTTGAATCAAAATGAATTTTTAAATATTTTCCTTAGGAGATGAGTACTTCTGCTTTACTTCGGGAATTCTCAGATGAATTTTCAGTGACGTTTATGGTTTCTTAGTTATATATATTTGTAAGTTTTAGCTCTCAGAAGCTAACTAAGGTTAGCACTTGGATGGGAGACCACCTGGGGATATGAAATGCTACAGGCTAGATTCAGATAAATTGGGTCCAGGAGTAAAATTTGGGTTTTTTTTTAGCACCTTTACCTGTGCAGGCATACCAGGGAGATTTGACATCACCATCACCATCTTCTTCTTCATCATCATCATCATCATCACTTTTTATTTGCCTACTTAGCTTTTAATACATCTTTTAAAATGATAAAGTTACATTTATAGTACATACAAAAAAGAACATTTATCCCCAACTTTATACTTACATTCTCCCTCCTCTATTTATTATTATTGTTGGATATACAGAAATTAACTAACACAACATAGTACAATTTATATAAATTACAATTTTCCCCATAAACCAACTTTTTCTATTCCCCCCCCCACTTCCTCCCTCCCTTACTGGTTCCTTATCCAATTAATTATCCTATGTCTTTGGGGAAATCTCTCATTTTCCCTTTTCTCTTGATTGTTTCTAGTCTTAATATTATTTAATAGCCAAGTCTCCCAAGTCAACCTGAGTTCCTTCTTCATGTTTTTTCTTTCCATTTTTATCCTTTTATTTCTTACCATATCAAATATGGACAATTGCCATATATTGTATAATATCCCCATCTCTCTGGTTGTCCATGAGCATAATTGTGCCCTTGCCTAACTATTGGTCTAATGGTTAGGGAGCTAGATTCTTATCTGGGAATACCAGGTTCGATGCTGCCCTCCCCCATGAAGCCAGCCGGGTGACCTTGGGCTAGTCACAGCTCTCTTCTGAGCTCTCACGGCCCCACCTACCTCACAGGGTGTCTGTTGTGGGGAGAAAAACAGAAGGTCTAGTGGTTAGGGAGCCAGAGTCTTATCTGGGAACACCGGATTCAATTCTGCCCTCCCCCATGAAGCCAGCTGGGTGGCCTTGGGCAAGTCACAGCTCTCTTCTGAGATCTCACAGCCCCACCCACCTCACAGGGTGTTCTGTTGTGGGGAGAAGAACAGAAGCTTTGTCAACTACTTTGAGTCCCCTTAAAGCGGAGTAGAAAAGCTGACTCTTCTTGTTGAATCAGATTGTAATTGTGTCTATCCCTGCCAGCCAGGCAATGGTTTCTCCAGGCCATTTGGCATTCTGACACTGACAAACTATCCCTGCAGGAATATGGTTCTTAACAGACCTAAACAAACAAATAGGGCACTCGAAAGCAGGCAATTTTTCCATTTCCCTCTCATTTGCATTGGGGGCCAATGATAAATTCTGCTCTCACAGGAAGATTAGTGAAAGCAAGTTGGAAATGCAACAAACACACACACACACAATACACAGAGATCCCAGTTTGCTGCCTGAATACTGCCAAGAGCACATACATATAAATCCTTCTGAGAAATCCCAAGCTTGTGTGTGAGAATGGCAGATGTCACGCCACCTTTAGCCTTTTCTGACAGGCCAGATGCCCAAAGTTTCTAAGGCAGGCAGGAAAGGGAATTGGCAAAGAATGTGCCATCTTGCAAGCAAGCTGTGTGTCTGCTTTGAGCCCTGGTAGGACAAACAATTCTGTCTTGTTGTGGAAGAGAGAGATCCTACCTGTCCAGGTCCATTCAAGATTTTAGGCTGCATCCCCATTTATCTCAGTAAGCCAGCTGGCAATGAGGACTTCTCCAGGGCAGTGAGGCCATTGCATGTCAAGGTATCTCCTTTCCTGCTTGCATGGTCATGCTAGTGCCTGCAATGGCAGGTGGAGGTATCTGGGCTCCTCCTTGATTGACCTCTGTGAGCAAGCCCTGGTGGTCTGGTAATCCACCTCACAGCATCTTAATGAAAGCCTGTGAGCAAACCAAGCACCGTCCCCCACGCTTGACCCCCAGCTGCATCAATGGGGGTAGCAATGGAGACAGCCTCCCCCAGGGGTGCACAGCCCCACCATGTAGTGGAGTTGGCTTTAGATTCACTTGCTCCAGAGATTACTCTGAGTGTAAACAGGCTAGCATTGAAGGTAGAGTGGCTAGGCTAGGTCGTGCTGAGGATAGAAATTGGAGAAGCAATGGTTTCTTTCGGGCCGTGGGGACAGGCAGGATGCTTCTAAGGCCATTTGCTGGGATTGGAGAGCAGGAGAAGGTTTGCCCTTGTCTTCTGCTTGAGATGCCCATGGGCAATTGGTGGGCCTCTGTGTGAGACAGGATGCTGGGCTACATGGACTGTGGCCTGATCCAGCAGGGCTCCTCTTATGTTCTTATGTTGCTCTGGGGGCGGCGTCGGCGGCGCGGGAATCCGGAAGACTTTTTGAATGGGTGCTGTGGCATCCGCGTAGCACCCAGATGATCGGTCCTGCCGGATGCGTCTTCCCCGTCCATGTGCAGATATGCAGGGCCTCCGAGAATCCATCCCAACCTTGGGAGGATGGTTCGTCCAAAAATGGATCTTCTTAGATCCGTTTTTCAGCGGCCAGTGCGGAAAGACCTATAGTTTCATTATATTCACCCTGTCACATCTGCAGTGGATTCAAAGGAGATTCTAAGAGGAGTCAGAACAGATTCAAAGCAGACAAAGTGGATTCGGAACAGATTTGGAAGGGATTTGCACAACTGGTGGCAAATTCAAATAGCATTCACGCTGGATTCAAATCCTGCCATATTTAAGGTGGCTGTATTGGCACAAATGCAAATTTCCTTCTCATTTGCTTCCTTCTAAAGGGAACATGAAAAATTCCTGCACATTCCTATTCTTGGGAGACAAATGGTCACTTCTGATATGTGAGGAAAACTAGATGAAGTTCCTTGCCATTATCTGATAAGAAAAGTGAGTATACACAGAGATAAAGAGAGAGAGAGAGAGGAAAAGACAAAGAGAAAGAGAGGGATGGAAGAAGAGTGATAAAAGAAACAGAGGAACAGGGAGGGTTAGCAGCTATATCTTACTATTGTTCCTGGGATGACATCACTAAGAACCAATCACCATGCTCTCTTTGTGTCTGCCTCCTAATAAGACCCAATTCAACAGAGTAAATTACTACCCACAGTAAAAATGCTCACACATATTGATATATGTGGGACAAAAGTTCTGCTGCTCTTCAACTCGTGTTGATCTTCTGTGCACAGATCACTTATTTGTCTTCCGAAGAATGGGGCTGATTTGCCGCCTGAAGACCAGATATCCTGGAAAAGACACAAATCCTTTAGCCTCTTATTACATAATGTAACTCTATGGAGAATTAACACCCGAAGGAGCTCGTTTCCTATCATCTTTCTGATTTTATTTCCTTCTGGTGCCCTAGAGGATGAGAATGTGTTGTGTTTTTTAAATATCTGCACCCTTTCCCAGGTGCAAAGATGCAAGGAGGTGTGGTGCCCTGGTCAGCATGGCAATGTCTGGGCATATGCCAGATATTGCCGTGGCCATTGCTTGGCGATCTGGCAGTCCATCCACACTTCAAGTGCTGGCAGTCAGGTTGGGGACCATACCAGCACTTGAAGTGCAGATGGCTTCTTCCTTCCAGTGTGTGAATGGCAAACAGGCCCTTAGACTCTGCAATAGCCTACAGCAAAAAGTTTGCTCAGTGATATTTATCTGTCTGTTATTGTTTCTTCTGAGTACCTCCAAGTTGTGGCCAACTCCTGGTTGACTACAAGGGCACTGAGCATCTCTATGTAGTTTTCTTGCCAGATATACACAAGTGGCTTGCCATTGCCAGCTTCTTTATACGCCTGTTCCATGCTATATACCCATGGGGGCTGGGCACTGCTCTATTACCACTTGTCATGCATGTTTCATTTCAGAGTTGGCTAAAAGGTGCACTAACCACGGTCACCAGTACAGGTGTGCACAAATGCAATTTTCAGGATTCAATTCAATTTGAATTGAATATCCAAAAATTTGAACCAATTAGAATCTTTAAAATTTGAATCTATTCCCATTCGATTTGATTCGAATAGATTAAAATCTCTTCCTTCAGATTTTCTATTTGAATTTGCACATACAAATGTCAACATTCATTTGTGCCTGTACGCATCATTGCGCATAACATATGCACCCGTACGTATCAGTACAGATCCGTATTTATCCCGTATGCTTCCTGTTTTCATCCCGTATGGATCCGTATAAATGTGTACGGATGTGGAAAAGATGCGTATTTGCAAGCACGCATCATGTACGCACCCATACACATATGAATGTCCAAATAACTTGAACTAATAGATTTAAAAATCCAAAATTCATTTGAATATTTAAATTTGAATTTATAGACATTCGATTCGAATGGTTTGAATATTCATGCAAATCCCTAGTCTTGAGTCATGCAGGCCTGGCCTGAAACTGCAGCATTGCAATATCTCACTTATCTGTTCTGACCCATGATAACTAGTCCTTTTTAACTGCCTTTTCCTCTGTTCCTGAAGTCCTGATGGTCACCACCCACCACTGCTTCTGATGCCCCAGGACACATCAACCCTTCTTCCACTGCTTCCATGATTTCCCAGCATCCTCCTTCCTACCCATCAATTGGGTTACAAAGTCAATTCTAGGGTTTTGCACAAATATTCATAGGCATACTAAATCCAGTCGAATGTGCCAAATTTCGACATTCGAATTCAAATTGAATGTCCTGAAATTTGACTGTAAATATTTGAATCGGATTTCAACTTTTGGATATATTCATCCAAATTATTTGTACATTTGTATGTGTATAGGTTCATACCTGATGTGTACTTGAAGATCCGCATCTTTCCTGCCTCCATACGTCTTTGTACAGATCCGTATGGGACAAAAACGGGTTGCATACGGTATAACTACAGGATGCATATGGATGCGTATGGGGAAGGTGTGTACATGCACGCCCAAATGTTGTCGATGTTTGTATGTGCAGATTCAAATAAAGAATTCAAACAAATTGGATTTGGTGAATTGGAGTCGAATCTTGTTAAATTCGAATGTAAAAGATTTGAATTGAATCAGATTTCCGGGTATTCAATTCAGTTTGAATAGAATATATATACACCATTCAGCCACTGTGTTAAAATCAAGGAAATCCCCCTTTCACCACTACATCAAAAAACACATTGTGCAAAACTGTGTTTATACAACAAAGGATTGAATTTGAAATTGGCCCCCAGTTCATCATGTTATTTTTCTGAAACAAATCATTAAAAAGAGGGAGGGAGGGATCCTTCTGGTCTATTATACACCACCCTTCCTTCCCTCCAAAATCCAGCTAGGAAGGGGAAGAGTATTTGATCCGATTCAAATAGAACATCCAAAAAAAAAAAAAACCATTTGTGCGCATCGCTAGCCAATTCCCTTTCAGTTCAGCTTGTTCACCAGCAATGGAAGTAGAACTTGGAACAGAGTCTTTTCCAAGGGGAAAAAACCCAAGTTAATGGAAGCAAAAAGCATGCACTTTTTCTGTGAATAGTGTTCATATCAAAAGTTTCCCCCAGGGTCAGCAACTCATACTAGTGAGTTCTTTACCTCCGGCAGGTCAGCTTGTAGGCAGCACCACTCAGTACACTTGGGAAAACTTTCTTGTCTTCTGCTTACTCATGCAGGGAAGAAGATTACAAAAGAATGATGTGTAGTACATCCCTGGTAGCAGCTAGCAATCCCTCCTGCTTGCAAATAACTTTGGGGTTTGTTTTGAAAAGATCTCCGAGGATGCTGATCAGGAAGTTTCCCTGCTTTTTCGCATCAAGGGTTTTCCTGACATTTTTGATTTGAATGTTGTTACTCCTTAAGTAGATGGCCCAAGTCAAGCCACATGTTTTCTCAAGGGCAAGTTCTGCTGGTTCTTGGATCTCTTCTGGCAATTCATCCGGTGCCAGAGGAGACAGTTCTGTGATCTACGTCTTGGAGTCCCCTGGAGGAGAGACCAGAGAGTATCCAAATTGCTCCAGGCTTAAACATTTATCCCCTTTCTGCTGCTTTGTATGTCACTCACCATTTGTTTGCAGTTTAGCCAAGACTGTAGGGCTGGCTGCTTTGTAATAGAGGGGCTGCTGGCTGACGCTGTTGTCCTCCAAACGTGGCCACACTACAGCGTCCATCAATTAGCATCGCCGTGTTATCCACACCTGGATTAAAATGCTGTCTTGAAAAGACCAAAGCAGAATTAGCTTTCAAGCTGTTCAGCTCTCTTTTGTGAATAACCCACTTTCCCTATTGATCGGTGGATCCAGTCCACAGCTTCTTTCAGGCTAAATTTAAGGATTTTTCCATCTCCTTTCCAGACTCTGATTGATCTTGGAGTTCTCCTGATGGATCACGAGAACAACTATGCCTGAATGTTTGCAGTGCATGCTGCATGGCATGGAGGGCTGGAGCTGCTTTTTGCAACGTGCCTGGAAATATCGGTTTGCCTGGAAAAACCAAATGAAGTGTGGTTTTCATACAGTATGTAATGAGGCTAAGTAATTGCATCCAGTGCAAAGGAGAGACAGGCTAGAAAATCTGCTGCTGCTGAATTCACTTCAAACCAAACTAACTGGTGTTGATCAAGGGGCAGAGCTTTTGGCTATTGTCACATCCGTGCCTTTCAAAAGGGATTCAGTAAACATACATAGGCCCTGGTCACACTTTTAGGTTGCGTTATATTATTTTTATTCAGTTCGTTTTCCAAGCTGAAAATCAAACGTCTATACATTGGTTTTTAAACATTCAAATGATTTCGAATATTTTGAATGATCGGTAAAAATTATTCGGACATTTGTATGTGTACAGATATGTATGCATTATATACGTATCCGTGCGCGTCTTATTCGTATCCATATGCATTTGTATGGATATGTACGGGATGAAAACGGGATGCATATGGGATAAAAACAGGATGCGTACGAATGCGTACAGACACATATGAATGTTGTCAATAGTCATATCTTCAAATATGAATCAAATATTCGTATGAATAGATACAGATGTATTCAAGTCAATTCGATTTTGAATACATTTGTTTCTTCTCTATTTGTTTGAATTCAGATATTTGAATATTCGATTTGAATCGTATTGAATCCAAACATTTCATTCGTGCACGTCCCTGCCTCCCAGCCCTCAAGCATCCAATGACTCCTCTGCCTGCACAGATTCTTGATCTTTGTTTCTTGTCCATTGTAGCAACTCTGGGAATGCCGGGCCAGCTGTACTTGAAGAACAAAATGGCGGTGGCCACATGGAAGAGGAAAAAAAGTGTGTTGCCTTTGCAGGAAGCGTCCTGGGACTCTAGTAAGTGCCCCTTGAAGCCGATAGCAACTGTCCCTACCCCTTGAAAATTGCCCCAGACAGAAGAGTACAACCATCTTAAGTTTGGTTACAATCATGGGTGGTGCCTGGAGCTGAAGAAGGGCACAGCACTGAACCAGCCATTTGTGCCAGTCTGACCCAGTCATTTGAGCCAGGTCAAGCCAGTTGGGTGCCTTGATGAAGCACTCTAAGGGTGTTTTTCCACTGTCACTAAGTACCCATTGAAGCACCCATTAAGGACCCATTTGGCTGAGAGCCGGATGACCCCGTTCCCACCACAGACCCCATTAGGGACACATTTGTTTCCACCACAGCTAGGTAAATCCAGACCTATAATCCAGATTTCCTGTAGACCCCATTAATATGCATCTCTCTCGTAAGGGGTTTGTCTTCGGAGCCTTTGCTAATCTCCGAAAGCAACTTCGGAGATTGCACCCCCTGTCCCCCAAAACACCTGAGGTGACAGGCAGACCCCTTGTGGGCCAATCCAGATTTGCCACATGGGTGCTGCAGTGTTTCCACAGCAGGCAGGCTAGCACCCGTTGCTATTGGGTGCTAGACCACCCATGGAAACACATTGGGTACTTCCCTTAATCCGGATCTACTAGATCTGTATTAAGGGAAATACCCATTCCTTAGATCAGGATCTTCTTAGATTCGGATTAAAGGAGCATGGTGGAAAAAAAACCTAAGTAAACTTGGTTTTAAGGCAAGCCAAGCCCTCAAAATGGCGCTTGTTCTCAACTCTTATTTTGAATACATTGCTAAAATCTGTGGGCTTAATAATGAAACTGGGGCAACAGAGGTTAAGTGTGGACAGTTTTGTGACAGGATGACTTTTCGTTATTTGAATTTGAAGCTGTGGTCCCACCTTCCCTTTAAACCAGTGGTTCTCAACCTGGGGGTCGGGACCCCTTTGGGGGTCGAACTACCCTTTCAGAGGGGTCACGACGAGTCTCCCGCAGCCCTTCCCTCCCACCTCCCAACTGCTTCGCCCCCATGGTTGGGGGTCTCCACAACATCAGGAACTCCATTAAGGGGTCGCGGCATTAGGAAGGTTGAGAACCACTGCTTTAAACCTTTTTCAGTCCATCTCCAAGTCTGACTGCTCATGCCTTCTCATCCCTATCCATTTCATTTGTGGACTTTCCACCCTCCATTTGAATGGAAAAGTCCAGAAATGGAATGGATAGAAATGAAAAGGTGTGAGCAGTCAGACCTTAAGATAGACTGAAGAAGGTTTAAACTAAAGGTGTGACCACAGAACGACAAATTATTCCTACAACAAATATTATGAAGATGCTTTTTGGAGGAAAAAAGAAAAGAAAAGCCCTTTCGCTAGTCCCAGGTAGTGATTTTCTTTTTTTCATGTTTTTTTCAACTGTTTCTCCCCTCACACCCCATTTTCTGTCTTACTCATAGGGAACTTTGCATACGGGAATTTCCACTTTCTTGTCCTCACAAAAGGACTTTTTTTCTGCAGTTACAATTAGCAGGCTGAGTTCCCACTGGACTATTTTACTGCTGTTTTAAATCTGTATTAATTTAATCAGCATTCAGTCTGTTTTTTCATGTCCCCATTTATGGCTTTTTACATGGATTTAGAGGGGGAAACCCCTCCCCTCTCTGTTTTGCGTCATACCCTGACTTTATGGGGCGGGGATCCAAACCTGTAAGCCTGCCCCTGATTAATGTTAGAATGGAGATTCTAACATTTCTCCTGGTAGAAGCAGCTAAGGAAAAGAACAAAGAAACTTCACACTTTCCTTTTCAGATGGAATCTCTTTCCCTGCCAGTTCTTCCTGTTTGCGCTTAAACAGGAGAACCGACACCGCAAATTCTAATGGAGAGCTGACAGCTCTTTTGCTTTCTGTTTCTGTGAGGTTTCTGTGAGTTTTAAGTGAGCAAGAATTTGGATGCTTTCTTTTTCCTCTTGCAATCATGGTCAGAGCAGGCATGGCGAGGGGAGCATGGGAGACCCTCGCAGCTGTGAAATCCCACCCACATCTGTCAGGCATTGGCCAAAAGGACATATCCCTGCCCCAAATAATTCAGTAGCATTCCCACTGGGGAAAAATAAAGCAAGCTAGCGGCGAAACCGTGAGTGAGAGCTGTTTCTCCGAGGAGTTTTTAAAAGCGAATTTTGGCTATTTACTCCTCAGAAAATCCGGGAATCTATATTTGAATGGGGCCAAAGGACATAAAACCCTTGAATGGGGATTCACAGTTTCACAAATGTACCCAGTCACTGCTTTCCCTGTACCTACCACAAACCCTCGTTACTAGTGCAAAGTGTTGTAAAATGCAGGCTGTTAACTTGCTGGTGTGTCTTTGATGGTCTGGAGAACAAATATTCAAAGCGAGAGCTTGCCTGCCAAAAAGAGTCTCTCTGAGCAAAAACTAGCCAAGCTTTTGACAGGAAATTTTAGCCCTTCTACTCAATGGGCTGCATTGATCCTTGAGTGCAGAACAGCCCCACAGGATAAATAGTCAGTGTTTCAACAATTCCTTAATGAAGTATTTAGCCAACAGTCCACAAAAAGTCTGAAAGAGTCTATCAGACCTTTGTCTCCGCAGAACATACTGAAGCTGTCTTCTTGGGGCACAGAGCGGGGACTTTCTAAGCCAGGAGACCATCTGGCTCTTGAGAAGGCACTCAGAGAGAAGAAGGGAGGATTAAATCGCAAGGCTCACAGTTTGGATTGAATATCAGGCTTGTGCACATTGACAGCCCAAGTGTGGGACTGAATGAAATCAGCAGGAAATCCCACTGTGGGAGTCTTGGGTTTCTCTGCTATGGTGATGGATCACAGGAATATTAGAAGAGCTCCAATGGGTCAGGTTGAAAATCTCATTTAGGAGGACATCTCAGCGGTGGCACTACATATCCTGGGGCTGGAAGCTGCTTAGCAGTCCTTACTGGTGGTCTCTATCTTCTCAGGCAGAGTTGGGATCTTCAGTCCTTGTCATTCACCAGCACCATGTGAAGAGTAAGACTCTTGCTCAAAATGGAGAGTACTTGGATGACATAGCATTCTGGATTTCAAACCAGAGGGCCATGGAAAACAGCCACACTGGATCACCATCTTCCCGGCTGGAGAATTTCTAGGAAGACCTGTGTTAGGCAGCTTGTGTTCACGTCCTGCTTCCATTTCCAACTGGAGGACCAAGATGAGGGGCCTATTCGCACTGGGCTTTATTCTGGACTATATCCTGGAATAGGGACTGGCTGTCCATAGGCTAGTGCTGGCTTCAGCATGCCCAAAGGGAAATCTGCTTGAGTCTGCATTAGCATCTGGACCACAGACCCCTATCCTGGGATATGCTCCAGAAAAAGGCCAAGTGCGAATAGGCTCGAGAACAGACTAGAATAGTCACTTCTGCTGTTTTTATGGAGTTCCGTTGGGTCAGGCAGGGACTTTATGACAGGAAAGAGAACTATTAACATCTAAATATATGAAGTGATCCTTCCCTTGAGTCCCTTTTTCAAGGTATACCTTCTCACACTCTTCATAGAATCATAGAGTTGGAAGGGACCTTTAGGGTTACTGAGTCCCTCTGCTCATTGTAAGGGTTTTTTTTTAATTACACTTTGCACTCACCCCAGAAGAATGGCAACCAACTGAAATCATTCAGGTCCCCTTGAAATCTGAATCCTATTCTGTTCATTGTTTACTTATTTTTATCTCATGTTGGGTTGTTTCTCACTCCTTATGAAAACAATAAGACCTTCTTCCTTTGTAGCAGGATCTTACAAACTTTTGAGATTTGTGAACCACCAGTCAATGACCCAAAGATCTGGTGACCCAGTACCCTTCCTCTTTATTCAGAAAATATTTTTTTTTCCAATAAAAAATCCATGGGAGATGGCTGCATGGATGCTGCCACTCTCAACATGGCCCTCCAGAATTTCTCCACAACCTGTGAATTGGTTGCAACCCATCTTTTGTGAAACCCTGCTCTATGGATCTTCTTAAGTTCTGCATAACTCCAGATACAACAATGCTTCCTCTTAAGGTGCCTCCAGACATAAACATTGTTCCCAGTGCAATATTTGGATTATTTCAACTGGAGCCTCACCCCTCTCCCACTGGGCTTGGGGAAGTGTTCTCAAAAGTACCATCCCTATTACAGGGTGATATCATGGCAATATTATCTTTTTCCCCTTGTCCTAGTGACTTCCAGCATGGAATCTGCATTTTGAAACAGATGTCACACAATGTGCCGACATTTCCATTCAGTTATCTACCACAACCTGAACATACTTTGGTACATAGGCAAAGTTAGGATTTCCTGTCTCCCTGTGGAGTGATTTACATTGGCTTAAGTTAAACTGCATTTGCTCTTTTGCTGCTGCATTTTTGGAGCTCAGCAGAACAATCCCTTTTTGTTTATAATGTCCTAAATAATGTGGTTTATGGGTTATTCTTGTGATTTTTTTTCTTTTAAACAGGCTGTTTCTACTTCGCAAGCATAGAGAGAGGTTTCCTAAACTGAGGATTAACTGAGGAGGGATGATCAGGTATTGGGTGTGATTGGAATTAAGGCAACTTGGTGTCTGGTTTCTCAGTAACACAGGTTATTTCATCAAGGTGTGACCATGGCCTTTGTGTCACTTCCTTCTCCCCCTCCATCTATCCACATCAGGGTAGGAAGCAAATCTCCCTACCAAAGTGCTGTGAGAATTTTCCAAAGACGTTTGAGGTAAGGGCGCTTTGGCCAGGGAGATGCAGCAGCCCAAGGTTGTGTGTGTGTGTGTGTGTGTGTGTGTAGGGGGGGCAGGGGTTAGAAACATTTGGACAGCCAGGGTCTAGTACATGTGAATATTTGGAAGCTACAGGTTCTTATTATTTCTTATTGGTGCCTTAGGTCCTGGTCACATCTTTAGTTTAGGATGACTTCAGGTTGTCTTCGGGTCGCATTAGTCACATTATTTTTATTCAGTTAATTTTCTGAGATGGCCTACCCTCATTAGACCATTTTAACCAGAGTCCTCTTTTCCAGAGGACTTGGGCCGTCTTTGCTTCCTCAGTTGTGAGAGATGGGCTGAACTGTGCTGTGGTGGGTGGGGTCCAGTCTTTCCTTTCGGCACATGCGGAGTTCATGAGGCACCTCCCCTTCTCTCCTCAGTTTATGTGTATGATTTCCCTATCTAGCAGTTTTCCTCAAATTTATTTTTTTTTTAAAAAATAATTGCATGGAAAAGAAAAGCACATAAAAAAGGAAGGGTGTGTGTAGAGGTGGGGGAACAGGCTTTAAAAAAATCCCACAAACACACCCTCACCTCCCTTGAGTGACAGAACAACATCCAATAAGAAATGAAGCAGATTTTAAGCAGCAAAAGGAATGGAGAACCAAGAGTTCCGTGGAGGAGTCTCAGGTCAATCGTGGAGAAAAGTGTGAGCAACGCAGCCCAGAGTGAGGACGGCCTGAGGATGACCTATAATGATCTAGGTGTAAACGGAACTGGTACGACTTCAGTTTGAATTATGAATAGGACATCCTGACTCATATAGGTGTGAACAGGGCCTTAGAGTTCCTGATGTTTCTGCTTTTGTAAGAACGTACCGCTTGCGTTCGCTGTTAGATGGTGTGATTTCAAAGATGCTCTATCAGCCAAAACCAAGGAATGTTTATCCCATAAGAAAATCCCACTGTATTTAGCGGGGCTTAGCTCCAGGAAAGCATGCCCAGAATTGTAACCTAAGTTTCTGAGGGTTTCTGCTCCAAAGCAAACCGATTTGCTCACCTTGGATTGAAACATCCTGTGTAGCTCCGCAGCATGGAGGCCCCAAACAGAATCTTCATTGTCTGGTTGCTTCTTCCTGCTTTGCTGCTAGTCCCCTCTTTTAAAGGTTGTTTATTGATTTACTCTGAAACTGGCTCCTTCACCTCAGATGAGTGCAGCAATCAGAGGAAATGGAGGTCTCAGCCTGGAGGAGTTTTATATCATGCATTTCCCCACAAATTGCTTGTCATATTTGACAAGAAAATATGAGGGTAACTTGTGAGCACAAAGATAGAGCGGGAGCCAGCCAGCAGATAATGGCTGCCCGAGAGTCGCATACAAAGGAAAGGGCCTGGTGACACTCTGCAATCTGATCGAGTAATAGGAATTAGCACAAAGCAGGGCTTTGATTGATAGAGTTCCTTGGGATATGGAGCCAGCTTGCCCGCTTCTCAACGCTGCATGGTAGCTCCTAATCCTTGACCTGTTTCTCATTGGCATATCCATGGCCAACTATTTAATGAGCGAGGGCCCAGCCCACAGGAGAGAGACGGTTAATTATCACGCAGTTGGGTCAAGCTGGGCCTGTACCGCTTTGTGTAGGGAGAGAGAGGGTTTAGAATTCCCACTGAATGTTTCAGTTTTCCGTCACCATCTTGTAGCAACAGGCAGACATTGGATCAAACACAAACAAACAAAAACTAGCCTTCTAGTTTGTCAGCGTTCTTGTATAGCCAAAATATCACTAAGGCCCTTTCCGCACTGGGCCTATTTTTGAATAATATCCTGGATTAGTGGTGGGGTGTCAGCATGATAATGCAGATTGAACAGAGCCTACTGTAGTCTGCACTAGTGCAGATGTGCGCAAATATTCAAAAACTCAAATATTCAATTCGAATCTGACCAATTTTGACATTTGAACTTGAATGAGATTTTCAAAAATCTGAATTTGACATTCAAACTCAAATACGGATTTTCAAAAATCCAGTATGGATTTTTTGAACGATTTGAATGTGTAGATTCGTATCTGTTGTATACAAATCTGCCCAAAAATTACCTGTATCTTGCACTTAAAATATGGGGTTAAAATGGGATGCGTACGGGATAATACGGGATGCATATGGATTTTTCTGCCATGCGCACAAATACATATAACAGATACAAAGGTTGTCGACATTTGTATCTTTAAATACAAATCTAACATTTTAATGTATGGATTTGAATCGGATTTTAAGACATTCTAATCTTAAATATCTGAATCGAATCAGATTTCATGACATTCAAATCTACTCATGCACATCCCTAAATTGTCTAAATTCAAATGTGGAGACATTTGATTCGAGTTTGAATGTTCACATTCGTTGGATTTGAATTAGATTTTTGAATTTTCAAATAATCGTGCACTTCCCTACTGCCAACTTAAGTACAACCCTCCCTCTTACATGCCATTCATTTGAAGATGCCATATATATAATCCAACAACTCCTCCACTTAATTTTAAGCCAGGGATGCTCAACTCCAGCCCTCCAGATGTTGCTGGGATGTAGCCTCCAGAACCCCCCTCCCAATATTCCAGACAGTGTGCAAGTGATTTCATTTCCGAGGGCCATGGCTTTACCACCATAAACTGGACCATCCATCCCTGGTACCACTAAATGGCCATTATTCACTGGAAAACACTATTTCCCCCTGGGTATGCGATATTAACCTCCCACATCATGTTTAGAAAGGGTTTTTCCTACCCATAAGCAGCCCAGGCAGCCAGATGCCTCCCGGGTATTTCTGTTTATGGAATGACCTGCTAAAATAAGTAGCATCATCATCTTTCCCTGTAAAAAATTGTGGGCAAACCTGATCCACACATCTGTATTTGTGTAGGCAGGAGATAGCATTTTCTGTCCAGTTATAATACAAAACTTTTGAACGGCTTGCAGTAGATGATGAATGTGCCAGCTTTTGCCTAAGTAAATATTTTTCATATTGAAACCTGATCTCTTAATAATTTGAGGCATTTAATTTTATATTTCTTTTATTTCATGGCGTCTGCAGAGGCTGTTTGGTGCTCACACGTCCTTGCATATGCCTAGCTGTATAGAAATTTCTTTCATTAGATACAGTCTCTCTAACTCGAGAAACTTTACCTTGCCTTTTCCCACTTTGTGATTCAGCTCAAAGCAAAAATCACTTTTGCTTAGACTTAACAATTCTTCACCAAAGTTGCTTGCATTGTTACAAATGGGCTGGAGCAAAACTCACTATTGGCCTGAGTTAGCTGCCAATCATGGTTGATCTTTCCCCTTGGGCTTCCTTGTGTTTTACCTTGTCCCTTTGTCCTGGGACCTTAGCAATCACTCCTTCTGGCAAATGAATCTGCTTCTGTCCATCTTTGAAACCTGGAAGCCTGGGACCCTGGCCACACTAGTAGTTTAAAACGGCATCAGGTCGTCTTCAGGTCATGTTACCCACATTATTTTTATTCAACTCACTTTCCAAGCCAGCCTACCCTCATTAGTTCACTTTAACCAGAGTCCTCTTTTCCAGAGGGTGATCAGGCAAGGGGGGCATGCTTGTACCTGGGTGTGTGTGGGGGGGGGGTAGAAAACTGTGGTTTCCTGAGGCAGGGGTTTACCGCGGTTTTCACAGGGACAGACGGGTTCGGTTTGAACCCGCGCTGTCCACAATTACCATGGGGACTTCTTAATGCGAACTATGATTCACATTAAGGCTGCCTCGAATCAAAGTAATCACAGCCCATGGGGATGCACCCTAAATAACAAAGGGCCATTTGAAAGCTAAACAAGTGTAGATTCAGCAAGTGCTTGTATCTGGGGATTTTTTCCCTAATAGAAAAATTGTGAGATGTATAGAATGAATATATTTGAAGAGCCTTTTTTTTTGTTTTTCACTTAGCGACTTAACATTTAGCTATTTAACATGATTTGAAGGATTTGTGCACCTCGTATTTAAAATGTCTTAACACTGCTGAGCTGAAATAGTCCCATAAATTTCATCAATCCATTTGCAGTTACTGAAATTATAGGGTCCCCTTAATGGCTGGAGGCAGGCAGCCAAGCTCCTGGTGGGTAGCTGAGGCATCTTTCCGTACAGCTGTGGGTGGCCATTTCCCCTTCCTGTATATCAGAGATGGGGAAATAATGTCCCCTCCCTGAAGAGGATGTTCAAATCCAACACACATCAGCCCCACACCATGGCTCATTTGTTGATCTCATCTGGGTTTGAATCTGCCACTTTATCAGGCCAGTGTGCTTCAGAGAATAAAAGAGGACCGGGGATAAAGGACACAGATTCCTCCCTCCCTCGATTAGTTGGGGGGAGTCCTGTGTCTTCTCGTCCTACCACACAGCTAAAAACAAGGTGTTAGAGGGGGAAAGGGTGTTGTGCTTGTCAAGACTGGACTCGTAGGCTGTGTTCCCACTTGATTGCACCATTTTAATCCAGATTTAGAACCAAGTGTGCATTCTGGCTGTCCCCATTTGCTTGAGGATAACACGGGCTGAATCTAAATATTGCAGTTCCCACTCAAACCACACAAATCTCCAGCACAGAGAAACAGGATCTTTTCATCTTCGCCCCTTGTCCAAAACCCGTAAGCCTGTCACGCTCAGATGAACGAAAGAATAGACACAGAGCAATCACAAAGCAATTGCTCTCCCTTTCAGTTTCTCTCCCCTCTGTAAGCGGAGACTGGTGTTTTCTAAAAGATTTCCCCTGTTCTGCAATCCTTGCTACAGATGTATCTCTGGCAAACAGAGACTGGTGTTTTCTAAAAGATTTCCCCTGTTCTGCAATCCTTGCTACAAATGTATCTCTGGCAAATGGAGGCTGATGTTTTAAAAAAGTTTTCCCCTGTTCTGCAGTCCTTGCTACAAATGTATCTCTGGCAAACAGGCTGATTTTTTTAAAAAAATTACTTTCCCCTCCCCTGTGATCGCTAGATAAATGTATCTCTTGTACATGGAGGCTGGTGTTTAATTCCAGTGTGTTCAAAGCAGGCATGGCAAGTGGAGGGGGCGGACCTTCCCAGGTGTGAAATCCTACCCACCTGTGGCAGGCATTGGCCAGAAGCATGAGGGGGGCAGTCTGAAAGGCTGATCCCGTCGTGGGACAGTCCAGTAGCATTCCCAAAGGGGAAAAAAAGCAGGCTGGGGTCTAAAACGGGACCGAGAACAGTTTTTTGTTTTTTCTGTGGATTTTGGCAGGATAGTCCTCTTAAAGTCCAGGAAAAAAACATTAAATGGGATCAGTTAATCCCGAAAATGGATTGGATTTGCATTTAATCTTGTATGGGAACAGAGCCACACACTCTCTCTCATGTACAAATCACTAGATGGTTACGCTGAAGTATGCAATCTTAGTAATACAAAAATTTCAAAATTAGGCACTTCTCAAGGGACCCATCTTAAAAAGGGGAGCAGAAAGAGGGGGCTTATAGTTTCAAGGTACTGATACACAGTTTTTAATGTAGAGAATGTCATGATTGTCAGATAAGGGTTATTCCATCAAATGCCCAGCAAGTAATGTGAACCTGCTTGCGTTCCCATTGCCAAATAGTGAGGATTATTTCTAAATCCAGCTGTGAGACCTGTATTTGATTTGAATATAGATAACCTGCGTTTCAGGACCTTTAATCCTCAGAAACTGTAGATTCTTTTGAAACTTTGGGAACAGTGAGGCCTCAAAATGATTTCAAAGCTCTTTAAATTTTGAATGGGAGCACAGCCTGATCCTGTGAAACAAACATGATATTCTTATGACCAACACTTTACAATATAATGCATAGAAAAGGAATTTCAGCACATGCATCTCTTCTGTGCAAGAAACACCTGCTGAAATGCATTGTGGAACCTAAAGGTACAACCGTAGGCTTTGAGAATGGTGAGTTACGTTTTTAGCCACTCTGAAATGGCTTGGTGAAGAAACAAGGAAATAAATAGAAGGTACTGAAAGCAGCAAAGCACGTCAAAGTAAATAGCAGTGGACATAGAAAAGCAGAGGATTAAGAGAACCTGTCCTGGATACTATAAAAACCATAAGTCATTGAATAGAAGACAGATAAAAATCTGCCACTATATGAGCTTAAGAGCAGCTATGAACAAATTTAGCAGCTTGTAAGCCATATATAAACAGTACTGTTGAGCAGTCAAACTCAGTGAAGCAAAGCAAATTCTATGGCAAATTAAAATAAATTAAGAAAATGAACTCCCCCCCCAAACCTGCCTAAGCCAAAGGCTGCATTTATACACATTTAAAAAAGGAAGCTCAAAAGAAGCTTCAAGGTGGTAGCATGCAGAACCCCATGGCACCTCTAATCCAGATTACAGGCCAAAGAGTGCCCTTTGGATCGGCACTTTCTTAATCCACTTTAAGGTGGATTAAGGTGCTAGCATGTGGAGGCTACCACCTCTGAGTTGCTTTTGAGCCACTCTTTAAAAAAAAACAGTTTGGGAGAGATTAACATCTCCTGGAATTTGGAAGTCACATAGAATATGGAAATTGGCTCCACACACACCCCTAGTTTGTAGTCGGTTTGGTACTCTGGCCATTGGATTCTTCCTAAAGTCCTAGGATAATCAGGGATAATACAATGTGATCTCACAGCTACCAGTTCTTCAGGTGGGGTTGGTCTTTGTTTGACACTGAGTTCTTCCCAAGAACTTAGGATGGCATAATGTATTGGCGTAAGAGGAGGGTTGCCTTTTGCAGATGGCCCATGGAGATTTTGTCAGTATGCAGATGCCCTCAGTGCCAACCAAGATTTTTTTGGTTTTGCAGTCATTGTGCCAATAACCACTGAGACCTCAGCTGCTGGCATGTGCCATAGTGTCACCATCATCATCACCCCTGTCATCAGTTGGCATGGTGTTCTTTTTACATTCGCTAGATGCTCTGCATAGCCTGCTCAAAGTGGTGGTGGTGAAGTGGGGTAGAGAGAGGGGTGGAAGAAATGCTGATAGATTGCACTGAACTATGGTTTGACCCTTAGGGCCACGCTGTCTCCTGATGCAGGGACTGGAAAGATAGAAAAGGAACAAAACCGTCTGATAATGGCATTGCCCCACAACATCTGTTTCTCTTGTTTTTGTTAGGTAGAAAACAGCCCATCAAGTGCTCAAGTAAAACATCCTTTGTGGGTTGGAGGGATTACTGCCACATTCTAGAATTCCAAATTAGCTCATCCTTTACCTTCCTTTCCTTTCCCTTTTTCTTGTAATTTTCAGACTTTGAACAATGCCTTTATTTAAGTCAGCCGTCCCTTCTGAGAACCTTGGTCTGCTTTCAGTTCCAGCCAGCCACAGACAAAGCCACAAATATGAAGTGCATTCCAATTAGTGGTAGAATCGCCTCTGAATAACTTCTTGCATTTAGAATTCCAGAAGAAGATCAGCCATTCGCGTCTTTCTTGCAGGGAAGTTTGCTGCACTGCCCTCCAAAGTGTTTTCTTCTGAGGACAATACAGTCTGAATAAAGCTCCTGTCGACGCCCTCAGTTGTCCTTCTACCATTGGTTGTGCTGGCTGGTGAGGAAGGCTTGCATTTGAATGGCCTCAAGTGTCTGAGCTGGTTTGCCATGTCTCTCTTGACAATCCCCATTGACATTAGTGGCCCGATCAGATGCGCATGGCGATGGGCTGAAGAGCCAGAACTAGGGATGGGCACGAATGCGGGGTTTTTTTTTTTTTTTTTTGCATTTGAATCATATCCAATCAGTGTAAGAAAATCTGTATTCATCCGATCTGGAGGTGAGGCCCTCCTGTTTGTCCCACCACCCTCAGTAGTGGGCACCCAGGAAAGGGCCTTTTTGGTAATGGCTCCAGAGGTGCATCACACCCTTCTCTGTATACATTAAGGAAGGCAGTGAAGATGCACCTCTTTGCTCTGGGCTTTGGCTAATGTGACTGTATCCCCCACCCCCATAAATATTAGTATTTTAATATTTAGTATTTGCTTTTAAATAGGTTGGATTTTTTCAAAGAGTTTTTAAAATCAATATTGCTTTTAATATATATTGTTTGGAATCTGTTGTTTTAAAACTTGGTATCCACCTTGAGACCTACGGGTATAGGGCAGGATAGAATTATAAATAATAAAATAAATAAATAGATCCTCCTCGAATGTGGTAGGATTCTATTCGATATGAATGTATTCATACAAATTCGTACAAACATCAAATATGAATGCATACGTATCCCGTAACATATCCACTCTGAAAGCATCAAATCCATCCTGAATCCACTTTGAATCCACTCTCAAACTGTGTTGAATGCACTCTGGATCCATTGAAAATGTGACTGGTACAGCCACTTTCCCACCTCGTTTCACGAATATTAAGAAACACTCATATGAATATAAATGTCAATGGACGAATGTTGTAACATTCAATTTGCATACAAATGTCTGAGGTCGTCTGAATTCATCTGAATATCCTATGAATATCTTTCATTTCTGGTGAATGATTGCGTGTGTGAGTGTGTGTGTGTTTTCTGAACATGCAAACTTTAAATGGATGCATTTTCATTGCTTGCAATGTTGACATACACTGGTCTGTATGCATGCTGCTGCTGTACTCATATCACACATTTATTTGCTTATTTATATCTATGGATAACCTATCCAATACATCAAAGAAATAGCCATGTTAGTCTAATTTGAAAAGTCCAGCAAGGTAGTTAGTTGCACTTGGAGACTAACAGGAGAAGGGCTGGTGGCATGAGCTTTCATAGACACGTCTACTTCTTCAGATGCTAGGGGCCCCCCTAGCATCTGAAGAAGCAGACGTGCCCATTGGGCCCCCTAGCATCTGAAGAAGCAGACGTGCCCATTGGGCCCCCTAGCATCTGAAGAAGCAGACGTGCCCATTGGGTCCCCTAGCATCTGAAGAAGCAGACATGCCCATTGGGTCCCCGAGCATCTGAAGAAGCAGACATGCCCATTGGGTCCCCGAGCATCTGAAGAAGCAGACGTGCCCATTGGGTCCCCAAGCATCTGAAGAAGCAGACGTGCCCATTTGGGTCCCTGAGCATCTGAAGAACCAGACGTGCCCATTGGGTCCCCGAGCATCTGAAGAAGCAGACGTGCCCATTGGGTCCCCGAGCATCTGAAGAAGCGGACGTACCCATTGGGCCCCCGAGCATCTGAAGAAGCAGACATGCCATTGGGCCCCCTAGCATCTGAAGAAGCAGACGTGCCCATTGGGTTCCCGAGCATCTGAAGAAGAAGACGTGCCCATTGGGTCCCCGAGCATCTGAAGAAGCAGACGTGCCCATTGGGCCCCCTAGCATCTGAAGAAGCGGACGTACCCATTGGGCCCCCTAGCATCTGAAGAAGCAGACATGCCCATTGGGTCCCCGAGCATCTGAAGAAGCAGACATGCCCATTGGGTCCCCGAGCATCTGAAGAAGCAGACGTGCCCATTGGGTCCCCGAGCATCTGAAGAAGCAGACGTGCCCATTGGGTCCCCGAGCATCTGAAGAAGCAGACGTGCCCATTGGGTCCCCGAGCATCTGAAGAAGCAGACGTGCCCATTGGATCCCCTAGCATCTGAAGAAGCGGATGTACCCATTGGGCCCCCTAGCATCTGAAGAAGCAGACGTGCCCATTGGGTCCCCGAGCATCTGAAGAAGCAGACGTGCCCATTGGGTCCCCGAGCATCTGAAGAAGCAGACGTGCCCATTGGATCCCCTAGCATCTGAAGAAGCGGATGTACCCATTGGGCCCCCTAGCATCTGAAGAAGCAGACATGCCATTGGGCCCCCTAGCATCTGAAGAAGCAGACGTGCCCATTGGGTCCCCGATCATCTGAAGAAGCAGATGTGCCCATTGGGTCCCCGAGCATTTGAAGAAGCAGACGTCCCACTGGGCCCCCTAGCATCTGAAGAAATAGACATGCCATTGGGCCCCCTAGCATCTGAAGAAGCGGACGTGTCCATTGGGCCCCCTAGCATCTGAAGAAGGAGACGTGCCTATTGGGCCTCCGAGCATCTGAAGAAACAGATGTGCCCATTGGGTCCCTGAGCATCTGAAGAGGTAGATGTGTCTACGAATGCTCATGCCACCAACCCTTCTCCTGTTAGTCTCAAAGTGCCACTAACTACCTTGCTGGACTATCCTATACATGAAGGCCTAGGGACAGCTCTCCATACAAATCACTATAAAAACAGAAAAAATGTTAGCTAAAAGAGTGCCATTGCCTGGATTGTGAGAGCATGCTGTTATGTGCATATAATTATACATAATGGCTGAATTCATAGTATCATAAAGTTGCACTGGATCATCTAGTCCAGTGTTCCTCAACTTCTTCTTTGCTTGAGGCTGGCCTTTTGAGTTTGTTTTATTACCGTGGTGCCCTGAGTGGCACATGGCTCATGTTGAGAACTGATTTTGGTCAGGATTGAGCTCTTGCTCCACGTGTTGACAAGCTCGGAGTCGTCCAGGAAACTTCCATGTGAAGATCTGAGTCCTGGTGTTCTTGGTCCTTGTCTGACCTTCTAGCCACTTCTTTACACTGCTCAAGAGTACAAAATGGTATTTGCTAGTAGCTGTAGTGACGTTTGCACATGCCAGCCAGATAAGCCAAACCCTAAAGACAGAGCCAGCAATTTTCTATATGTGGCACCAACTTAGAACCAAGTGAGGTTTTCTTCTTGGTTAGTTTATTTTGTTGTCGTTCACCTATCCCCAGTTGTCATCAGAGATCATTCAGAACTCTGTGGCATGCAGAAGACAACTTCTCATTAAAGGTCCTGTGGTGGGGGGTTTGTTGTGGGCATATTCCATGAAATAACAGGGTCATAAGCCTCACTGATAAGTCGAGATTAATATGAAGTAGGGTATATTAGCCAAACATCTGGTTTTCATATGTGACAAAGACCTAAGAAAATTCCTTGGTGGATTGAACCAAAACCCTGTTGAGTCCAGCATTCTACTTTCAGAAGAAGAAGAGTTGTCTACCCTGCTTTTCTCACCCATTTAAGGGGACTTAAAGTGACTGACAAACCTTCTGTTCTTCTCCCCACAACAGTCACCCTGTGAGGAAGGTGGGGCTGTGAGAGCTCAGAAGAGAGCTGTGACTAGCCCAAGGTCACCCAGATGGCTTTGTGGAGGAGGGTGGAGTCAAACCCAGTATTCTCAGATAAGAGTCCAGCTCCACCTAACCACTAGACCAAACTGACTAACAAAGGACAGTCAAATGTAGATGATGGGTGTATATTTTCTGTGGCCCTCCAAATGTTGCCAGGCATGAAGTATGACATGAGATGATGGGCCTTGTAGCTCAAAAGCACCTGGAGGGTCACAAGCTCACTGCCTCTGACCTGTGGAGGTTCTCCTACCAAGCAGGGCATGAGGCCTGATCCAGTACAACTCCTCTTATGTTATGTCCTACCTGGCTACCTGCCCTTGTTGGTAAGTCTACCAATGGATTGAGAACATGGTTAGAGGTCAGCCATTTTGGTCCTTCTGAGATCTGACTGGCAAGGAAACGACACAGGGGGCCGAAGATTCCTCTTTACGGCTGAATTCTCCATCACATCAGTTGCTATGGTGAGATGTTTGTATTGTGCCCACATGTTGTCCTTTTGGGGAGTTCTCCAGAGTGCTGGTTCAGAGGACACACAACAGGCTGTAATATGGACGCAGCTGCTGACTCCGTTAACATGTTTCTCACCACACCTATTTTGACTTCAGTTTCCCATTTGAGCATCAGTGGGAGGAAAAAGAATCAGATGCAGGGGGCATCTGAGGAAAAACTCCCAGCTGCTTTTGCTCTGTTGTTCTCTCTGACCTCTGTAAACAATTTACAAGGGATTTATAAATGTCACATCTTGTTTAAAACATCGCCTGCCAGCTAGCCTCAATGGCCTCCAGTCCTGGAGTCGATAGAGGCTCTGGTCCAATGTGCATATGCCCCCAGCTGTTGTATCTGAGGAGAGTTAAAGGTCACACTAAGACACATCTGGTTCTTGGATGCAGGGTGGGCTGTTAGAAGCCCTCCGGATAGGATCTGGTTGGGTCTGGAGTTGTACAAAGTCCATCTCATCTGATGGACTCTGGGACTATGAAGAAGCTGTATACATGGATGAATAAGCTGGAAGTTTGGTGAGATGAAGGAATCACATCAAGGTTGCACACATCTGCATTGTTGGGGGACAGGCACCAGAACCACAGGAGGAGGAGGAGGAGGAAGAGAGTTGGCTTTTCTACCCGGCTTTTCTCACCCATTCTAAGGGGACTCAAAGTGGCTGACAAAGCTTGTGTATTCTTCTCCCCACAACAGAACACCCTGTGAGGTGGGTGGGGCTGTGAGAGCTCAGAAGAGAGCTGTCACTATCCCAAGATCACCCAGCTGGCTTCATGGGGGAGGGTGGAATTGAACCCAGTATTCCCAGATAAGAGTCCGGTTCCTCAACCACTAGACCAAACTGGCTTAAGAAGAAAGGATGGCAGAGGGAAGTGTTCTAGGAAAGGTGGTGAGCAAAATACAAACTGCTCGTCTAGAATGGAACAAGGAGGGGAGGAGTGCTGCCAGCTCCAGTTTGGACCACCCATCAAGGTACAGTTCAGTTCCTTTTAGTCCAGTTTGCCATGCTGAAAGGGACTGAGACCTGTGAATAGGCGGACTCTGGAAATTCCAAATGGAGGTGGGTAAATCCACGTATAAATCAGATTGGGAAGAAAGCTGTCAGCAGACCATTTAGAAGATGGTGTGAAGACGAATTAAGGAGAAGGGCTGTGGTCACACTTAAGGTTTAATCCATCTTCAGTCCACTTTCGGAGTGAGAGAACACATCAGCAAAATGACAAGTTGTTTTCTTTTCGTGTTAAATAACTCAGAAAATACACCTTGGGGACAGATAATGTGGAAAGGAAATTACCGGTTGCTTTGCTGATGTGTTCTCTCGCTCTGAAGGTGGACTGAAGCCGGATCAAACCTTAGGTGTGACCACAGCCAAGGGGTGGCCATGGCCTGGGATGAGAAGATTTTGTAGCTCACACAAGGCTCAAATGCCCCGGAAGGAGCCATTAGTTAAATGGTTTCAGTAGGACTGCAGGCATTTTGCCTGTATACCATAACAGCTTGGAAAGCAGGGTAGGTAGGTTGTTCCTACTGCCATTGTCTCTCCCCAGGGCAGCAGAAGGAGCAAAGGAGGCGAATAAGGTCATGATCACCTCAGGTCATCTTCAGGTTGTATTACTCATATCATTTTTATTCAATTTGTTCTCCAAGTTGGCCTAGCCTCATTAGACCATTCTAACTGGAGTCGTCAGTCCATCTTGGCATCCCAGGCCATCTTCACTTCCTCAGTGTGAGTGGGGGGATGGGCTAAAGGAGGCTGAACCATGCTGTGGTGGTGGGGGTCCAGTCTTTCAGCCAGTGTGAACATGTGGAGTTCATGAGGGAGCTCCCCTTCTCTCCTCAGTTGATGTGTATGATTCCCCTAGCATTTTTACTCAAATTTATTATAATAATTATCTTTTAAATTAATTGCCCGGAGAAGAAAAGCACATAAAAAAGGAAGGGGAGCATGGTGGTGGGAGGGCAGGCTTAAAAAGAACCGCAAACACACACCCTCTCCTCCCTTGAGTGACACAATGGCATCTGTGACGGTTTCTGGGGACAGGCTGCAAACTGCTTTGCTTTCTGTCATTGCAGGCTTCTAGCTAGCTGCAATAGCCAGCCTTGGGGCAAACAGCCTTTTGCAAACCCTGGGTTTTGGGGCTGCAAAGAGGGCGGGAAATCCTGTGTGGGCCCTGCTGCAATGACTGGCTGCAAGTGAAGTTTGGAGGGAAAAGCTGTCCGGGGATCTGGGTGCTGGAGGGGGCTAGTAGGAGGAGTTCCCACCAATCAGGCAAGGGGAACAGGCACCTCTACCAGGAGTTTCCAGCAGCATTTTATTCCAGTAGCTTTCCCTAGGAGGAGACAGCCCATCAGGGCCAAGGGGAAAAAGGTATAAAGGAACACAGATTACAGCAGACTATGTCTTCATGCTGGGAGAAGAGCTGAAAGGAACAGAAGAGAGCTGAATCCTGAAGGAGCTGGACCAGTAGTTGACCATTGGTCTTTTGGCTGAGTGATTTCTGAAGGAGGCAATCGTGAGGATTGTGGCTCTGAGGGAGACTTCACTAGCAACTGACCAGGCTGGATGATTGGACAAGCAAGGATGGACTGGGCCTTGTGATCATCTAGGGCCACGTTCTGGTACACTGGCTTGGCTTGAGCTGTGGCAGAGCAAGCCAGAGGGGAAGGAACGTGGAGAGGTTTGTCTTTTAAAAAGGGAACTATTTTCCTTTAAGAAGGGGAGCTGATAGGCTGAGAAGCTGGTAGCCTTAAGAGACTTGCAAATTTAAACCAACAAAGACCTGAACCTTAGTTTCTTTCTAGTATTGCTTGTGTATAATAATAAACTTGTTTTAGTTTACTGTTGAAACGCTTGCTACCAGTGTTTTGTGTCCACACTGTAGTATTCACTTGGCCATTGCATGAACTCAGCATCCTAACAGGGCCAAGCTACTACTAGAGAGGGCAGGCACTTACTGGAACGCTGGGCATCGTGACAGCATCCAATAAGAAAGGAGGAAGATTTCACCTAGCAAAAGGGGTGGAGAGCCAAGAGTTCCATAGAGGAGGCTCAGGCCCATCACAGAGAAAGGTGTGAGCGATGCAGCCCAGAGCTAGGATGGTCTGAGGACGACCTATAATGATCTAGATGTGAACAGAACTGGTACGACCTCAGTCTGAATTATGAATAGGATGTCCTGTCTCATACAGGTGTGAGCAGGGCCTTGGAAAGCAGGGTAGGTCGATTGCGCCTACTGCTGTTGTCTCTCCCCAGGGCAGCAGAAGGAGCAAAGGAGGGCAATAAGTGTCCTTGGAGTGAGTTTTTTTGGCCTGAGGCAGGCTGCAAAACCAACTGATGCAGCCACACACGCTGGGCCCTTTCCAGTGCAGCCTTTTGCAGAGGGAGCGTTCTTGGTTACACAGAGGGAAGCAGCAAGGAGAGAGCGTGCGTGTGCACACAGAGATGGGCTTGATATTTAGATCCGAGATGGAGCGAGAAAGCCAAACCCCGCCTGTAGCTGCTGTCTCTTTGACGCCTTCTCAAATCCCATCTGTCGAAATGCCCATATGGCCCAGGCTTGGTGAAAGGAAGGGATCGCATTAGCGGAAATTTGGCATTGTGCAACAGAGACACTTTGATGGTTTTCTATGAGGGTGGGGCGGGGGGGGGGGAGGAAAGGTTTCTGTAACGCTTTTCCACTTTGCATCGCAGGAAGAGAACTAGAACATTAAGCAGACCCTAAAGAAAACCAGAAGGTCTTCCATACAATAGGCCAGTCTGTTTCACTTGTTGGCTAGTATTAGCTGTGTGATTTATGTTTCAGTGGTAGAGGAGGCTGCCTGGAAGGCAGAGGGGTTGCCAGTTTGACCCCCAGCTTCTCCTTGGATGCCGGCAGCGGCAAAGGACTTCTGTATTTCTGCCAAACGACGCAGAGAGGCCCGTGGAGTTTGGGAGAGGCCTCTCTGGAAAGCGGAGGGTTGCTGGTTTGATCCGTAACCTCTCCTCAGAAGTAGAAAATGGCAAACCACTTCTGTATCCCTGCCAAGAAAACTGCTCAGAGGTTCCCAGGGAGGTTCCCATGCAGTCAATCAGGAGTCAGCCACAACCCGACGGTACTGAACAACAACGAGCTTTTTCTTGTTTTTGTCTTAGCCAGTCCCTGCTCGTTTCTTCAGATTAGTGCATCTCCTACGTGATTTCAGTGGAGCGCGCTGACTTTTAGTGGTAGAAGCCTTGCAGCACTACAGTTTGTTGGCCTTTTCCAGCTGGTTGCTGTTCCTGCTCTTTCACAGCTAAAAGATTCAAAAGCTTTGCATAAGATATTCTGTCACTAATGGAAACCGCCTGAACTTCAGTGTCTTTGATGTATTCCATAAGGAAGTGCACAAATATTCAAAACTCGGCCGAATTTGGACATTCGAATTTGAATGAAATGTCTATACATTCAAATTTAACTTTCAAATGAATTTTTCAATCTTTTGAATCATTTCTATGAATTATTCAGACATTTAGTATGTGTACGGATATGTATGCATCTTATTGTGGGGTGTTTTTCCACTGAGCTCCTTTAATCTGGATCTAAGAAGATCCGGATCTAAGGAATGGGTACTTCCCTTAAACCGGATCTAGTAGATTAAGATTAAGGGAAGTACCCAATGTGTTTCCACAGGTGGTCTAGCACCCAATAGCAATGGGTGCTAGCCTGCCTGCTGTGGAAACGCCGGAGCACCCATGTGCAAATCTGGATCTACCCATGAGGGGTCTGCCTGTCACCCCAGGTATTTGGGGGGACAGGGGGTGCAATCTCCATAGATGCTCCAGAGAATCTTTGAAGATCCTTTGGAGTGGCTCTGTAAAATCTCTGGAGTGATCTACTGCTAACTTTGAAGATCTTCGGAGCCTTTGACAGTAGCATTGCTCTCCTAAGGGGTTCTTTTTGGAGCCTGTGCTAATCTCCGAAGGCAACTTCAGAGGGACTTTGAAATTTTGAGTTTGCCCCCCCCATGGGTGCCCCTCCCCGAGCCTCTTCTAGACCCCATTGCCCAATTCTAGTGGAAACAGGCTCCCTATAATCTACAGGAAGGACTCATATGATCCAGATTTCCCTACCTCTGGTGAAAACAAATGTGGCTCTAATGGGGTCTGTAGTGGAAATGGGGTCATCCAGCTCTGAGTCAAATGGGTCCTTAATGGGTCCTTCAATGGGTATTTAGTGCTAGTGGGAAAACACCCTTTATCTGTACGCATTTGTACAGATACGTACTGGACAAAAACTGGATGCATATGGTATAAAAACAGGACGCCTACGAATGCGTACGGACACATACGAATGTTGTCGACATTTGTATCTTCAAATACGAATCGAATATTTGTATGAATAGATATGAATGTACTCTATTTGAATTGAATGTGAATGCTTTCAAATTTTAAACATTCAAATCGATTTGAATCTTCGGATATTCAATTTGAATCGAATCAGATACTGAAAATTGCATTCGTACACACATCTAGTATTCCGTCTAATTATTTTATCCCCTTCAGAACCTATCATGGCTCAAAATTCACTCATTTCTTTTTTCAGTGTTGGGGCAAGGGCTGACGCAAACGGATTAACCACAACAAAATTTGTACAGTTGTTTTCAACACTCAGCAAATGGCTGCTTGCAATTGAAGAAGTTCTTGGAGTCTGGGTCCCTGGAGTCTGGGTCTGTGAGCCAGTTTGGTCTAGTGGTTAAGGAGCCGGACTCTTATCTGGGAATACCGGGTTCAATTCCGCCCTCCCCCATGAAGCCGGCAGGGTGACCTTGGGCTAGTCACAGCTCTCTTCTGAGCTCTTACAGCCCCACTTACCTCACAGGGTGTTGTGTTGTGGGGAGAAAAGTAGAAAAGCTTTGTCAGCCGCTTTGAGTCCCCTTAAATGGGTGAGAAAAGCAGGGTAGAAAAGCCAACTCTTCTTCTTCTTTTAATCTGTTCATCCCCCTCAGTTTAAATAATAAAAGGCCTTTGGTTTGTGCCTTGTGTCTGGTGTGCCAATCTGAAAACCACACACAATTCCTATTCGGGTGTCAGAAAAATTATGCTTTTAAAAAACCTAATAACTTCTGAAATCTTCCCTGTGTGCAAGATCGCACCAATGAACCAGATCTGTGTCTGTGATGGGAACGTAATATGAATCAAGGAACGTGGCTTTGGCATTTGTCTGCACAGTGGTTTCTCATTATTGAAGCAACCTTTATAAGGTATTTCACTTACAAGGGGGATAAATGTTCCTACCTTACTATGGTGGCAAATATCTATAGCTCAGCACTGCTGTGCTAGGTTGATGGAATTCACCAAGCCAAGCTTCCTATTAGCAGGTGTTTCTTTATTTCACCAGACAACAACATCTGTGCAAAAGCTCACTTGAACCTGGTAATGAGCTATTTTATATAGTGTCCTGTCTTGTACTACTTGCCTTTAGGGGTGTGCAAGACTATTTGAAACACGAGTAAGCTGATTGAATTCATGCAAATCTGAACATTCAAGTTCTAATCGAATGTCTATACATTCATTTTTTAACATTTGAACGAATTTTGAATGTTTCAAACCATTCGTATGAATTATTCAGACATTGGTATGTGTACAGATTACACAGGTATCCATACGCATCTTATTCGTATCCGTATGCATTTGTACAGATATATACGGGATAAAAACAGGATGTGTATGGATGCGTACAGATGCATACGGACTCATCCAAATGTTGTCAACATTCGTATCTTCAAATACGAATTGAATATTCGTACAGATAGATACGAATGTATTCGAATTGGATTCGAATTTGAATACATTTGTTTTTCTCTGTTTGTTTGATTCAAACATTCGAATATTTGGTTCAAATTGAATCGAATCTGAAAATTGCATTCGTGCACACCTCTACTTGCCTTCGACTGACCAGTGGGTGGTCTCGACCTTTTTTCTTGGTGCTTATGCTTTGCTCCATTACTGTACCAGTCCTTTCTGTTTATTCAGGGGTTGAATTTCTTCATTTCTGCATGGGTCCTGAACATCACTAGTCAGGGGTTGGAGGAGAATGTACAGAAGTGATCCTCTCGTTAGTTTGGTGTCGAGTTCATTCCCTCTTTGTTTGGCTTTTAGGTGATTCCTATGTTAGGTTTTAAGTTGTCATTTCCGAATGGTCCATACTTGGGGTCTAGTATGAATTCATATAAGTACCTTCGTATTGAATAGAATCCCACTACATTTGAAGGGGATCTATTGGAACGAGTATAAATTTTCTTACATTCTGTTTGATAAACCTATTCAAATCTCTATTTTGAACCTTCGCAGTTCTCAGGAATTACAAAGGTGGCAAAGCTTTCTTGCCCATCCCTAGATCTCTACTGTATTTAGTCAGAACCCCTTTGCATTCGTGAGGATTAGCACTGCCACCATTCCCTGCCAGAGCTTATCAAAACAGGTGACTCAACCCAGGGAGGTTTGCCAAGATATCCTCTATCAGTCCTGTCTTGGATGAAGCAGTGAGGAGGGGAGGGGAGGTGGCAGCAAGCAAAGACTTGCCCCAACGTCTGTGCTCAATTAAAAGGTGGCCTCTCTGGGATTCACAGATACGACACAGCCACCCGGCTCACTTTCCACGCCGGCTCGAATTGGAACTGAGCCCTCCAAGATCCATTGCAGCTTAATGCATCCCAAGGAAGACTCGAGCATCTGCTCTTCCAAGATGGGGAAGATTCTACTTTGGAGAAACATTGAGCAATTCCCAGGAGATGCTAAGCCCATCTCTCAGGGCCGTCCGAAGACAGGAAGGAAGGGCTTAGCTCACCCCCAGTGATGTTAGGCTGAAAGGTTAAGTATCATAAGCATTCTCATTCGGGAGCAGAGGAGTCTGGAATCCCAGCTGAAGACCACACAGAAGGAATAACTTGGAGGAAGCAGCCAAGTCGCTGCGTTAGGCCTGTTCAAATACAGCACAGCAGCTCCCGAGTTTGCAGCCATTCTGTCTGGTTCTTCTGGCAACCCAGCCTGGGACAGTTTATGCAAGCAAATATTCTTATGGAGTCTGTGCTAGAGGCAGAGTGGAGAAGGGGGTGGGGGAAGAACCCGCTGCTGGTGGCGGCTTTCAAGCTGTTTCTTGGGAGGGATGCTGGCTGTGAGGAAAGATGAATTTCACACGTGCCTTTGATTGGGACTTGGCAGCTTCTGTTCATCAGATGCCGAGGGGCTGATCGTCAAATGCATACTCCGAAAGCTGCGTGCCTGTTTTAGAAAGGACAGCCATCTTGACGATGAGTTGGTACTTTGCAGGCTGAATCTGCAACCAGAACCCTTGTTGTTAAAACTGGGACCATTTGTTTAAAATAACAGGCTCGAAATCAATGAAGGGTGTGTCCAGGCAGGTGTTAAAATTTGCAATCATGTCATGGCCCAACGTAGTCCCACGATATAGGACAAAATCAAACTATATCCCAAATTTCAACGTGGGTTTTTCCAAAATGGCCTACCTGCCTGGAAGCTTGGCCTGTGGGCTCCTTGAAGAAGACAATGACCCCACATAAGAACACAAAGATAAGCCCTGCTGGATCAGGCCACAGCCCATCTAGTCCAGCATCCTGTCCCATGCAGTGACCCACCAATTGCTTCTGGGCATCTCAAGCAGAAAGCAAAGGCAAAACCTTCAGCTGCTGCTTTTGATTCCTTGCAAATGGCCTTGAGAGGCATCCTGCTTGTCTCTACCTAGGCAGCCATTCAAGTAGCCATTGATACACCTGTCCTCCATGAATATATCTAACCTTTTCTTAAAGCTATCTAGGCTGGTTGCTGTTACCACCTCTTCTGGAAGCAAATTCCATAAACCGATGACCCTCTGGGTGAAGAAATACTTCCCCTTGTCTGATCCGACTCTCCTGCCCATCAGCTTCATAGAGTGGCCCCTGGTTCTAGTGTTGATCAATAAAGAAAATAATATAGGTATTAGGTAGCACTGTTGTGTAGCTGAAGCCTTGTAATGCTGCCTGAAAAGTTTGCAAAGTTTCATGTTTGGCCCTGGTCACACCTATATGAGACAGGACGTCCCATTCATAATTCAAAATGAGGTTGTGCCAGCTCTGTTCACACCGAGGTCATCATAGGTCATCTTCAGGCCATCCTCGCTTTGGGATGCCTCGTTCACACCTTTCTCCACAATTGACCTGAGCTGCCTCCGCAGAACTCTTGGCTCTTCACCCCTTTTGCTGCATCAGATCTATCTCCTTTCTTATCAGATGCCATTGTGTCACTCAAGGGAGGTGAGGGTGTATGTGTTTGCGGTTCTTTTTAAGCCTGTTCCCCCACCTCCATGCCCCGCTTCCTCTTTTATGTGCTTTTCTTTTTTGTGTGATTAATTTAAAAAATAATAACGAATTTGTGGAAAAACGCTAGATAGAGGAATCATACACATAAACTGAGAAGGAGGGGTACCTCACGAACTCCATGCGTGCTGCCCTCCCCTAGACATCGGAAGAAAGAAAAGACTGTACCCACCCACTGCAGCATGGTCCAGCCTCCTTTAGCCTGTCCCCCCACCCCTTCACTGAGGAAGCGAAGATGGCCTGGGATGCCAGTTTGGGCTGAGTTCTCTGGAAAAGAGCACTCCGGTTACAACAGTCTAACAGGGGTAGGCTGGCTTGGGAAATGAATTAAATAAAAATAATGTGAATAATGCAACCAGAAGACAAGCTGAATTCTTCCTAAACTAAAGGTGTGACCAGGCCTTTGAGGCTTCAGAAAAGGCTACTGGGCCCTGTGGCTATATATAGTGAAAGATGTATCCCCCCATTCATCCACTGCAAAAAAGGAGTGCTTCTGTTTAACAGCCTGGTCACAGAACCAGGCAGGGAGATCAAAGGAAAGTTTCCAAAGAAGGGGCCTTTTCGCACTACAGCCGAACCCAGCGGCGCGTCCTCATTAGGCTCCGTCCCTGGGTGGAGGGTCTGCGGGGTGGGATCCTGCGGGCTTGAGCCCGCGGAGGCCAAAGATGCGTCCCGGTGCACCGGGACCCAACAGCACCCAGGGGGTGGCGCCCTCCCCCCAGCCGCACGACCACTTACCTTGTCATGGTGGTCACACGGCTGGCTGGGGCAATGTGCCGCTTCATGCAGTACACGAGCCCCATGCTGTCAGCGCCTCCGGTCTTGGGTCCCATCTACCAGTAGTGGCAGCTGGGGGTAGGGCCCACAGCTGTTCAGGAGGGAGAATGTGAATACTCTCCCTCCCGTACAGCTGTGGGATGGCAGGGAATGCCCTGGGTTGGGTGTAGAGTGCAATTTTGTGCTCTACATCTGGAACGCAAGTGGGTACCCTGGGACAGGCCAGGGTGGTTGCGAATGGAACCGTCGGCCCAGCAGAGTGAATGTTCCATCCCAAGGCATCCTACACACGTTCCCAGAGGCCCTCATGCGAATAGGCCTTAGGTCTCCTGCTGGTTCCATCTATGCTCCTCACATCCATGTGCAGTAGCCTGGCTCAAGTAAGGCGTATGTGTGATCAAGGCCCAGTGAGTGGAATCTGGGCTTTCTGGAATAAAATGCATCTAGTTTGAAAGGAGGAGAAGGTACACAGCCGTTCCTTCAGCCACTCTTTATTGCATGAAGCAGAAAGAATCAATATTTATTAGTGGCAGGAAACATGAATTTGCATGAGGTATATTGACTGGCCTGTCAGCGGAAATGATGACTGTATATCTTCTGAGCGATTTTGGTCAGAATGAAAGCAGCATCCTGAGATGGTGGGGAACTGCAGAACAAGCTCAAGGTTGAGGATATAAAATGCAGCAAGGCAGAAAAGGTTCAGGGGTGGGGATGGCTTTCGCTCAGGGCTGGAGTGCACCAGAGAAATGGCTTTATTTCCAAGCAGAGACAAATATACGTGATTTTAGAGAGAGTAGGAATCTTCACAAGCCGTCTCAGGGCACATCCCCATACATGTTTGGTTGAGTACCGAATGCGGTCTCAGCAAGGGGTATCCCCATGTATTTTAGATTTGGTCCACAGAAACTGTGCCAAACCAGACCAAATTTGGTACCTGAAAAAACAAGTCTTGGTATGGGTTGGGGTCCTGCCACGCATTGCCAAGTGAGCCGAGACTGCACACGGGGACGGTACTGGACTTCACAATCTCAGCTGACAGGAAAGAGGTTTGAATTTTAAAGCCAAGACTCTATCCTGTCAGCCGAGGTCGTGAACAGGGATTGCAGAGGCTTGAGATTTCTCACTTTTCCAGGAGGGCAATAAGGTTGCCTCCCCAGAAAAGAGAGAAAACTCAAGCCTCTGCAACCCCCTACTCCCTTGCTTGTATTTCCCTTTCAAGGCAAGCAATGGATGACAGATGTATCAGTGGTTGCTAGAATGGATGCCTGAGTACATCTTTCAGGCTTGGGGGGCAAGCAGGATGCTTCCAAGGCCATTTGCTGGGATTCGAGAGCAGGAGAAGGTTTGCCCTTGTCTCTTCTTGAGATGCCCATGGGCAATTGGTGGGCCACTGTGTGTGACAGAATGCTGGACTAGATCGGCTGTGGCCTGATCCAGCAGGGCTCCTCTTATGTTCTTATGTCCTTATGGATCTTGGCTTCTTAGCTCCTAACATGACCAGCAACAGTCTTCTCACCTGATATTAGTTCTGCCAGTCCTGATCCTAGTAGCACTTCCTTTCCATGTGCCTTGCCCTCCATCCTAGCAGCCACCACCCCGCTGTCTCTTCCTGTACCACCTTGCCATCTAGAAGAAGAAGAAGAAGAAGAAGAGCTGCCTGTGTGCGAAAGGGGAACCCGTCCCTGTATATCCTAGTCTAAAAAGGCTGGCGCGGGGGCGGGACACCCCTCCAAGGCCTCCAGCCATTGGGTCAAATTCGACCTAGGGGCGGGCAGGCCTGTCATGTTCCTTCCCCAGTTCCCGCAGGCCCTAGGGGACCAGATCAGGTCCCCTAGAGCATGCAGACATCCCCCTGGGCACCACCCACCCAGCCACCCCGGGCACAGGCCTATGCGGGGATGCGTGCGCAAGAGGCACTTACCTCGTGCTTGCTGGGTTCTGAAGTGGCCAGCGGTGCTGTGCATCTGTGTGTGCCACCCGCTCTGATTGGCTAACTACCAGGAGGAGGAGGAGGAGGAGAAGAGTTGGCTTTTCTACCCCACTTTTCTCACCCATTTAAGGGGACTCAAAGCGGCTGACAAAGCTTTCTGTTCTCCTCCCCACACCAGACACCCTGTGAGCTAGGTGGGGCTGTGAGAGCTCAGAGGAGAGCTGTGACTAGCCCAAGGTCACCCAGCTGGCTTCATGGGGGAGGGCGGAATTGAGCCCGGTATTCCCAGGTAAGAGTCTGGCTCCCTAACCACTAGACCAAACTGGCTCATCTTCAGCTTAGGACAGTAGGGGCAGCTTTTTGTGCAACTGAACACCCTCTGGAGGATCTCTGATTCCCCATGCATAGGGTACATGATGAGATTTGGTTCAGCAAACAGCTCCACTCTGGCTGAGCTACGTCAGAAGGGCAGCGGTGATCACGTGCTGTGCGGAGGACTCTTTGGAGGCTTATAAATCTTGAATTAGAACATAAAACCCGTCGAGCAGAGGAGGCCCAAATTCATTCTTGCCCAGAATTCTGTCTCCAGCAACCAGCCAGTGGCGGAAATGGCAGAGGAAGGCATAAACGTCCAATAATGCGCCTAATTGTAGAATCCTATTCTACAGGGGGAAATATTCTGTCTTAACCCAGCTGGCAAGCTGCTCAGCCCTGAAGCAGAAAGGATCGATAGCCTGTTATGATTCTCCCCATATTGAATGTCAGCACAGATGCCACTCCAGCTCACATAAATGTCAGTTCCTGTGAAACCAGCCTCCTGCACGTACGGATGCTTTTAAGAAGATCCCGGCACACTGGGCACATTCAGGGCCTTCTACAAGAAATCCCAGCTTTGGGACCAACGACATGCATGAGATCCCAAAGAAATGATTTCTAAAAGAGCACCGAGAAAATGCCTTAGAAAAAGAGAAAAGGAACTGTTCTGGGATATTCTTTTATAGGGAAAGCCCATTGTGGACCTGGTCACACTGATATGAGACAGGATGTCCTATTCATGATTCAAACTGAGGTCCTAAGAGCTCTGCTCACACCTAGATCATTATAGTTCATCCTCAGGCCGTCTTCACATATGGGTGCCATACAAAGCTTCATACAAATGTATCGAAACATTCAATTCAAATTTGAATTTCAGTCTTCGAATGTGCCAACATTCAATTTGTCAGAAATCTCAGAATCCGGCCAAATTCATATGAATTTTAAATCTTATATTTGTGCACATCCCTATCCGATACATATCCCGTAAGATATCTGCACTCTGAAAGCATCAAATCCGACCTGAATCCACTTTTAATCTGCTCTCGATCCATGACGAATGCAATCTCCCCAGTTTAAGGAATGTCCAAACTATTTGTACGAATGTCTGAAACATTTGTATTCGTATAAATATTAATGTACAACTGTTGTAACATTTGATTTGTGTACGAATGTTAGAATTGGGATGAATTAGGACGAATAACGAATGCTACAAATATTTGTTCGCGTCCTTAATATCAGCCCATTTCTGCTTTGCTACTGTCTCCTCTAGTTATCTTTGCATCAGTTCTTGTTCCTCCCCTTAATTCCAACTGAACTCATCCGACCCACAAGGGCTGTCCTGAAATCAGGCCGAGGGCCTCAACAAATTACACTGAGGGTTGCTCAAAACCTATTGGGAGAAAAATGTTCTTTTCAGCTTCTTCTTATCTGCTTATGGGTGTTTCCGCACATACCTCCTGAAAGCCGGATTAAGGGAAACCGTTTATGTCAAATCCGTCTCTGGGAAGATCCCTCTGAAATAGGGACGGATCCAAATAAGGCCCCATGCTTCCACACTCACATGGGAAGGCCAGATTCTGGAGAATGGCTGGAGTGGGTGCTGTGCGGACGCATCAGCACCCATTCCAAAAGTCCTCCGGCTCGTGCGCCGCCACCAACGCTGCCCCCAGAGCTGCAGGACTGGAGCGTTGAGCTGCCAGTCACTCTGTGTTTCCGGCGGTGCCCAGAGCACAGGGGAGGGGCTTCGGAAGCAGGCAGTCCTGCTTCTGCCCTTCCCATCATGGCAGCCGGAGGGACATCTGTTCCTTCTCCTGTCCGTTGCGGAAGCGTCCTCCTTTGATGCAGATTTTTCACGCAAGAACAGATTAAGACCTAATTTTTCAGGTCTTTCCGGGAACCAGTTTTAGCGGCTCCAAGACCACATTAGAGATGGATCTCGCGCAAGCCTGTGCGGAAGCGGCGTCCTCGACGTGTCCCGGATCTGGCCTCCAATGTGGAAGGTAAGTTCCAATGTGTTCTGTATGTGTCTTCAGTGTGTTTCTAAATGTGCTCTACTGGCCTGTGCAGAAGTACCCTATTTCTCATAGTTAAAACCCCTTCTCTCTCTTTGAATGGCTGTTTGTTCTTGCTGAGCAATGTGATAACAGGCCTGTAAGGGCTGAGAAATGTGGAGGCTATTTGCACTACCAGCACTAAACTAGCCCCATACCTGGCTAACAGGACTTGTAGTGTGAATGGCCAGGGCAATGTCCAAAGTGACATCTAGTGAGAGGGAGATGTTGCCATGGTGATCCAGCAGCTGTGCTTTAGTACACTGCCACAGGTGTGGAGTAGGGAGGTACATGAATATTCAAAGACATTCAAAATTCGATAGAATTCATCTTCATTTCGACTTTCAAATTTGAACTGAATGTCCATAAATTCAAATTTAGACACTCAAATGAATTTCGGATGTTTGAATCTATTATTTTGAATTATTCGAACATTTATATGTGTATGGGTTTGTTCACAATGCGGACTTGCACGTATGCATCTTTCCCGCATTTATATGCATTTGTATGGCTGAAAACGAGTTGCATACGGGATAAATATGGGATGCATACGCACATGTATGGATGCATACAGATGTGTTTGGGATGCATATGTCGACATTCGTAAGTGCAAATTTGAGTCGAAAATTTGAACAAATAGATTCAGATTTACCTAATCCAAATTGAATTTGGGTAAATTCAAATTTTAAAGATTCAAATCGAAATTAATTTTCAGATATTTGATTTGAATCAAATCCTGAAAATGGCATTTGTGCACACCTCTAGTTTGGAGTCATGCTGCACCCAGAAGAGGCTGCAAAACCACCTTTCCAGGAGTGATTCAACCACATCTAACCTTTTAGCAATTCATGGAGAGAGGTGTGAGTGATGCAGTCCAGAGCGAGGACGGCCTATGATGATCTAAGTGTAAACAGAACTGGTATGACGTCAGTTCAGATTATGAATAGGATGTCCTGTCTCATATAGGTGTGACCAGGACCTTAGTTAATCTTGACTGATCTGGAGAATCAAGCAGTGTTGAATGGAATTGTTATTCAGATGGGAGACCACCAGGAAATCCCCATTTCATGGTCCGGTAGACAATGGGAGATCCCTTCTGTTCTGTTTCCTTCCTGCCTCCCAAACTTCTACACATGTCAGCAGCCAAACCTGGCTTGAAGGGACTATTCTCTCATGCAGCATGCGAAGACTTAAACTGTTTTTTTTTTAATGTACTGTTTGTCTTTCGTAGTAAAATTGCTCCTTAAAAGTATGTTAGGAGGGAGAGAAACTCTTATCAAATTAACAGACAGTTATCACTTTCCAGATCTTTTTTCTTTTTTAATTAAATCTTTTGGAGGCCTCACCTTGAAAAGTAATCTGTTTAATATGGGTTTCATCAGCTTTCATCAGATATTAACTGTTTAATCAGATGCATAAAACGTTATCTGATATACAGTGCAATCTTAAAGTTTGAAACAAGATTGCATACTCATAAATCTGGTGTAATCCTCGGCCGTTGGGAGTTAAGAAAGTGCTAAGTGGTCTTAAGTGTTTTTCATTAGCACCAAATTGTTTCTGTCTCCTGGTTGACTGCAGGGGAGCCTCCATGGTCTCCTCTCTGCAGTTTTCTTGGCAGAGGTACAGAAGTAGTTTGCCATTTCCTACTTCTGAGGAAAGGCTGGAGACTGAGTTACAGCCTCTGATGTACCATAGGTAGAAATTACATGCACAACATGGTTTCAAATCACAGGGTGGTATGTGGGAATCACACCATTGCATTGTACAAGGGATAACTGTAACTTAAAAATAACAATAAAATAAAGAGAACACCCCTAAAGAATGGTTCCCTCCCCCAAAAAACTGCTTATGTTCCCATTTTGCTAAATAAAGTGGAGTATTTCTAAATGCAGCAGTGAGACCTCTTCTGATCCGAATATAGATGATCCACGTTTCAGGACCTTTAAACCTCAGAAACTGCAGATTTGTTTAAAACTTTGGGAATGGCGAGTGTTCAAATGATCTCAAAGTTCATTATAATCTGTTTGTGAACACACCCAAAGGATTCGCCATTTTTTTCGTTAAAGCATTTTTCAACTTCTAAGACTAGCCCATAGCACTGGGATTTCCTGGTGGTCTCTCATCCAAGCACTAACCAAATTTGAGTCTTCTCGGCTTCTGAGATAGACAGGGTGGATGAGGAGCAGCCCGAATAGTGAGATTTGCAAAATAGTGCAGAAACTGAAATGAAACTATCCTCAGATTTTACAATTTCCTTCCACAAAATACAATTACAGAAAGTTGTGCACAATTTATATATATGTATATAATTTGTGGAAACAACATAGGCATTCCTGATATTAGGAAAACCTGTGTTCCAAAACACATGCTGAGACAGAATTTTATATAAGAAGAATTTTAATTGAAATCTTGGCACAGAAATGGGACAAAATCGGTCATGATCTCAAACATTATGGAGTAGTGTCAGGAACCTGAGGATACTCACAGCAGCACTTCCTGACTTGTTTGAAGTCCAAAACTCCCAGCAAATCCCCTTTGGATCTGACACACCTGCATCAGATCAAAGAAGGATTTGCTGCATGTTCCGGTCTTCGTAAGTCCGTGTTCAGCGCTTCCAGGTCCTTCAGGGTGGCTCCGTTAAGCATTGGCTGTTACTGGTGATAAAAAAAACCCCAAACCCTGTAAAATCTGAAATTTGGAGGAATGTTTGCTTCTTGTGCCTGTGAGTTCCTGTGTGAAGTGGGGAGTTGGACCCAGTGGCGTAAACAACCCCTCGTAGTGCTTAGGATTCTTTGATTCTTTGTATAAACATTGCTAAGGGGAAGCTGTAAATCACTGGGAATTGCAATGCAGAAATTACAGGCTGTGATAATTACACTATTAATATTGGCCATTTGCAAAAAACAGTCGTGGATGATAGGCAGACATCCTGGCACTGATAAAGCCAATTAGCATATGGAGAATGATTAATACACACATACATACCTATGAGGGTCCATTCAGGCTGCAGGTAGGAGGAGCGCTGAAGTTCTTGGTGCCTTAAAATGCTCTTAACCCAAGTTCCAGGTGTACTGCTACTATTGCATTGGTCAGTAATTTATTTTTTGCACACTTTTCAGCCTGCAAAAGACCCTAGGAAGGTGAAGGTAAATTTTAAAAAATTAAAAAGGAAAATAAAAAGGGAGGAATACAAAACAAATATGTATCTTTAGTGTGTGTTCCCATTCAAGATTTAAAGAGCCTTGAAATCATTTTGAGTGCTCACCGTTCCCAAAGTTTTAAAAGAATCCGATGTTTCTGAGGATTAAAAGTCCTGAAACATGGATTATCTATATTCAGATCAAAAGGGGTCTCGCTGCTGGATTTAGAAATACTCCACACACTATTTAGCAATGGGAAAGCAAATGGATTTTTGAGAGAGGGAACCGTGCTTTAGGGGTGTTCTATTCAGTTTTTCCCCTGACCCAATGAGAAGCTGTGATTTGTAGTTCCCTCTTCCCCAAGGTCTTCATTACGGGCTAAAGAAATCTACCGCTGGCCAAAAGGGGAGGGGACGGAGGTGAAAAATGGTAATTAGCTCAGGCACACACAACAATTTATCAAGCTCAGACAAATGTAGCAAGGACCGGAGCAAGTTAAAGTGCCTGATTTCAGTAAGGGGGACTCGCTGGCAGTGATCAGACTTTAGCAACTTCACTCATGGCTTTGTGTAAAAGGTTGCCTGCTCACTCGTTCCTTCCTTCCTTCCTTCCTTCCTTCCTTCCTTCCTTCCTTCCTTCCTTCCTTCCTTCCTTCCTTCCTGTGAGTCAGTTTGATCTAGTGGTTAGGGAGCTGGACTCTTATCTGGGAATACCGAGTTTGATTCCACCCTCCCCCATGAAGCCAGCTGGGTGACCTTGGGCTAGTCACAGCTCTCCTCTGAGCTCTCACAGCCCCACCTAGCTCACAGGGTGTCTGGTGTGGGGAGGAGAACAGAAAGCTTTGTCAGCCACTTTGAGTCCCCTTAAATGGGTGAGAAAAGTGGGGTAGAAAAGCCAACTCTTCTCCTCCTCCTCCTCCTGGTAGTTAGCCAATCAGAGCGGGTGGCACACACAGATGCACAGCACCGCTGGCCACTTCAGAACCCAGCAAGCACGAGGTAAGTGCCTCTTGCGCACGCATCCCCGCATAGGCCTGTGCCCGGGGTGGCTGGGTGGGTGGTGCCCAGGGGGATGTCTGCATGCTCTAGGGGACCTGATCTGGTCCCCTAGGGCCTGCGGCAACTGGGGAAGGAACATGACAGGCCTGCCCGCCCCTAGGTCGAATTTGACCCAATGGCTGGAGGCCTTGGAGGGGCGTCCCGCCCCCGCGCCAGCCTTTTTAGACTAGGATATACAGGGACGGGTTCCCCTTTTGCACATAGGCAGGTAGGAATGCGTTCCCACGTGTTCCTTACCTGCCTAGGTGTGAATGAGGAATCCGTCCCCATGTGTCCTAGCCTTACTGCACTCTCTTTTACTGCACTGTCTCTTCCCGAAGGTTGACAATGGCAAACCACTTCTGTATCTATGCCAAGAAAGCTGTATAGAGGGCCCCTTGGAGGTGTCCTTGCAGTCAACCAGAAGTTGTTCGTGACTCAGTGGCACCCAACAGCAATAACAAGACCACTAAAGTCATCAGTGTTCATAAGCTGCCAAGCCAATGTACCTGCATCCTGTTTTGCCAGCCAACATGTATCAGTTGGGGAAGGCCTGCTGTTGAGCTGACTGTCCCTGTACACCGTCATGGGACACTTCTGTGGTTCCGAAAACCATGTGGACCCAACACTGCCAAAATGGGTTTCCTGTGAGCCCCTAAAAGGCCAAGAACATTCCATCCTGGCTTTTTGAGAACTCGGAGCCTCTCTATGACAGGTCTGAAGGTGGTGTGAGCCTCAGTGAAGGGCTGATGTGGGACACCCCATCCCAATGCAGATGGCTTTGGCCTGTGCCAGGAACAACCCAACCCAACCTGGCATTAGGTTGCTAATTCCGGGGTGGCGAGTGCAAATTTGGCCCAACCCTTGAAAAACAGGTAGAATTTAACATTCTCTTAAGGTGGAGTATAGCACATCTAGATGCATTTTATTCTGGATCATGCCCCACTTTTCTCACCCTTTTAAGGGGACTCAAAGCAGCTGACAAACCTGTTCTTCTCTCCACAACAGAACACCCTGTGAGGTTTTGGGGGCTGTGAGAGATCAGAAGGAGAGCTGTGACTAGCCCAAGGCCGCCCAGCTGGCTTTGTATACGAGTGTGGACTCAAACTGGGAGACCTTCAGGTAAGACTCTGACACTCCAACTACAAGACTAAATTGGCTTCAGGTCTGTTCACATCTGCTTTTGTTTGCATGTATCAACCATCCAACTATCTCAAGATGGTAGGGGCACTTGTGTGTGTGTATGTGTGTGTGTGTGTGTTAGGGTTGTGCACGAATGCTTTTTTGACAAATTTAATGCTTTCATGAACAATTGAATATTCAAAATTTTGATTCGATTTGAATCTGTTAAATTTGAATTTAGCAAGATTTAATTCCCTTTTGCCAAATTTGAATCAATTAGTTTAAATTTTTCATTTGAATTTGCACATTCGAATGGCGACAACATTTGTACATGCCCGTACGCATCTTCCGGACATCCGTACACATCCGTACACGTCCGTATGCATTCCGTAGTTATCCCGTATGCAACCCGTTTTCGGCCGGTACAAATACATACGGTGCAGGAAAAATGCGGATCTGCAAGTACGCCACATGTACTACTCTGTACACGTGCGAATGTCCAAATAGATCCAAAATTCGTTTAAAATTTTAAATTCAAATATATGGGCGCTCGATTCAAATTTGAATCCTGAAATTCAGATGAATTTGATCGAATTTTCTTGCACGCCCCTAGTCACCACTCCCCACACATCAGATCTAATACCGTATTGTGCACTGCACATCCGAGGGCAGGAATGGATTGCTGCTCAGCCCTGGTCTTCACACCCACTCAGGCTGCTGGGGACAGAAATGTCACCAATGGACCAGGAGATTTGATGGTATCCACCTCCAAAAACAAAAAGACCCTTACCCTAAGCCGGTGATGGCCAACCTATGACACGCGTGTCACAGGTGACACACCAAGCCCTTTTGGGTGGCACACCTGGTCACCCTGGCACCTGGGCGTGTATTGCTTGCTTGTTCTTGAAGTGTATGAAATACCAACTTTCAACTGAAGATTTAGCAACAAAAGTCACTAATGTAAAGAATTATTTGTTTTTGCTTTTAATAAAATACATATATCAAAAATATAACTTTTTTACTAGAGCTACAAATATCACAAAATTATGGATATTTCTAGAAGTGACACAGCACCTGAGTTTAGCTAGGTTTTCTTGCGAATTTTGACACACCAAGCTCAAAAGGTTCGCCATCACTGCCCTAAGCTGTCTCCCACTTCCTCTGTGCCATTTGTACTCCCCCTGCCATTTTCACGAAGTCCCCGTTTTGCCTTATTTGATTTGGATCGGCTTAAAAGCAAAACCTAAAAAAGACACGCAGCAGAATACCCGGCTATTCTTTCCTTCCATCCAGCCATTACCTCACCAGTCCTGGCAACATGAACTGGAGCGTTTGCTCTTCTTTTTCTCTGTCACTGCCTACTTCTTCCCCCTGGGCACTGCTATCCACTACTACCCAAAGGTGAATTTTGTTCCTTTAAGCCTGCGATGGGAGATGCTGCCGGCCAGCTAAAGTCCAGCCAGCTCTTCTCTTGGCCCAGAGACCTCCAGAAGGGCCCAGGAGCCATTCGGCATAACTCTGCCGAGGTCAGGCTGGGATTGGCACAGACTGACTAAAAGGGAGCCTGTTCCGTGCAGAACAGATGCTGAGGTTATGAATGCTCCTGCAGATTTCTTGCCAGGGGCGGCTGGTTCGTCTGAACCACGTTGTGTAATAGCCTGTACTGCTGCCAGGCTTAATAAGACTAATGAGTGCTGGCAGGGCAGACTTGCTCCCTGGTGCACAAGCCGAGGCTTGCTCTCTGGCCTGAAGAATCCACAGCAGAGCTGAGAGGGGGAACCAGCAACCGTAAAGGCACTCTCGCCTACATTTCAGCAAACGTGTTGCTTAAATCATCACCAAGGATTTAAGGGTGGGGTTGGTGCTACAGGGTCTGTGTGGGGTTCTTAATGCCACTGGGGACTTCGGGTGCCTATTCTGATCACTCACTCACTCACTCACTCACTCACTCACTCACTCACTCACTCACTCACTCACTCACTCACTGGCCACATCCCCATTGCAAGCTTATATCGAATTCAATACGATTTCAATCCTCGCAGACTCCACGTCTGTTTGGCTTAACACGCTTTCCGCGTGTTAAATCGCCCCAAAGCGTTGTAAATGTTAATCCTCATTTCAACAGGTCTCACTCCAGTTCGTGCGCTTGATACGTGTTACACTTTTTCCAGTGGGGACCCTACCGTTTTAAGGGATGAGAATCCATGTTTAGGGTTTCCCTCCCCCAATAGCTTGCTTCCAAAGACAGTGATTTCAGTGTAAAAATCCACCCTTAACAGCGATCGCTACACTGTAGCGATCGAACCACTTCACACCTCATAACAATGCTGCAATTCTGCACAATTCTGAGAGTTCTGACTTTTAGAAAGGGAAAGGGAGGGAGGAAAGCAGCTGAAGTTCTGTGTGAATGTTTAAAGCAAAGGGGCTTTAGTTGCCGCTGCTGCTGTGTGCCCTGGGAAATGGGAAGAGGAGGCGAAAGAATTGCTGGCTGCCCGCTGTCATTTTTCTTCCATCCATGGAAGCGGCAGCCACCCAGCCACCCAGCTAGGCTCCGTGAAGGGATCCCTTATGGGTGGCGCTTCCATGCCAGGAGGAAGAAGGCAGGGCAGCTCTGAAAAGCAGCTTTTAAAAAGTAGCCATTTGAGTCCCCCCTTGAGTCACGTACGCCACGTATGATCCTCAGAATCCGCATCGAACACGATTAAGTTAAAAGTAATGGGAACAGGCAAATTTGTGTTTGCATCCGGTTCTATTATTTCGGTTTAGGGAAAGTGAAATAAGCTTGTAATGGGGATGTGGCCACTCACTCACTCACTCACTCACTCACTCACTCACTCACTCACTCACTCACTCACTCACTCACTCACACACACACACACACACACACACACACACACACACACGAAGTGCACAAATATCCATAGGCATTCGAAATCCGATTGAATGTGCCAAATTTCGACATTCGAACTCAACTAGAGTGTTCCAAAATTCGAATGTAAACGTTCAAATCGGATTTCGAATTTCGGATCTATTCATTCAAATTATTCGTACGTGTACAGGTTCAGGTACAGATCCGCATTTGTACGGATCTGTACGGGATGGTAATGGGTTGAATAAGGGGTAACGAGGGGATGCATAGGGACGTGTGCAAAAGGACATTTACTGTCTCGCACAAAATAGATTTTTATTTTTAAAAAATGATGGATGGAGTCCACACACTTGTGATTGGAAGAAAGGGGGATGGGGGGGCAGGATGGGAGAGGGGGGCATCCTGGGAAGGATGGCAGAAGTGGCTTGAGTCCGCTGTAGAAGTGGACTCCGGAGAAGCCACCTTGAGGAGGGACAGCCCACCCCAGGATGATCGCAGCAAAAAACAATCCGGGCAACGGGATGAGAAGAAAAGAAGGTTTGTCAGCCACTTTGAGTGCCCTTAAGGGTGAGAAAAGCAGGGTATAAAAGCCAACTCTTCTTCTTCTTCTTCTTCTTCTCCTTCTTCTTCATTTTGATCTAAGATCTTGAGGCCATTAGTACTGGCACTTCAATGCTAATCGCCGGCTAAAAATGCTCATGCTTTATTGGGCTAAATCTCCAGTTTTTGGGATTTGTCTCTACATGGAGAGCAGTGAGCGAACCATTTAAATATAGGAAATTATCCAGAGACTTATTATGCACAGACAGAAGGATGTACTCTTGATTTCTGAATGCATCAACATTTCAGCTAGTATTCATTTCATTTTCCATTTTATTTTCCAAAAACGATTGCCCAAGGCAGTGTACAACAGAGAGGAAAGATACAATACAGAATAATACATCAAACCATATAATAAATAATACATTATAAAATTCTACATCGTGCAAAATAATACATGATAAAATTAGAAAGCTGCATTATAAAATTACACTGTGCCTCGGAGCTGGACAGGACAGAGACAACAGCATAGCTCCCCCTCCTGCCATCTGTGCTCCAAGAGGAGAAAGTGCAGATCTTAAAACACCATTTGGGGAGAAGGCAGGGCAGGATCGCACCAGGCAGCTTTACTAGGGATATGCACGAATATTTTCGATATTCCTATGAATTCGAATGGTCGTATACAAATCGAATGCTACAACATTTGTAGATTGACATTTGTATTTGTACAAATGTTTCGGGACATGTGGTTGCGCCAGTCACATCTGCAATGGATCCAGAGTGCATTCAACATGGTTTGAGAGTGGATTCAAAGTGGATTCAGGGTAGATTTGATGCCTTCAGAGTTGATATGTTATGGGATATGTCTTGGATATGTATGCATTTGTGTTGGGTATTTGTACATTCGTATCTAATAGAGTCCTATCACATTCGAAGGGGATTTATTCAAATGAATACACATTTTCTTACATTTGATTTGATAAGAATCGAATGCCAAAAAACCCATCCCTAAGCTCTACATCCTATCCTCTCTACCATTACGGCCTTTCTGTCTCACCTTCCCATTCTCCATCCTTCCAGTGAGCCATTATTGTGGTCTAGTGGTTAGGGAGCCGTACTCCAATCTGAGAATACCGGGTTCGATTCCACCCTTCCCCATGAAGCCACTTGGGTGACCTTGGGCTAGTCACAGCTCTCTTCTGAGCTCTCACGGCCCCACCTAGATCTCCAAGCCAACCCTCCTCCTCCCCCATCTTCTTGAGCCAGTTTGGTCTAGTGATTAGGGAGCTGGACTCTTATACAGGAATACCGGGTTCGATTCTGCCCTCCCCCACAAAGCCAGATGGGTGACCTTGGGCTATTCACACCTCTCTTCTGAGTTCTCACAGCCCCACCTACCTCACAGGGTGTTCTGTTGTGGGAAGAAGAATAGAAGCTTTGTCAGCTGCTTTGAGTCCCCTTAAAATGGGCGAGAAAAGCGGGGTAGAAAAACCAACTCTTCTTCTTCTTCTTCTTCTTCTTCTTCTTCTTCTTCTTCTTCTTCTTCTTCTTCTTCTTCTTCTTCTTCTTCTTCTACAATGACCCTGTGAGGTGCATAAGAACATAAGAGGAGCCCTGCTGGATCAGGCCACAGCTCATCTAGTCCATACAATGCCCCTCCAATTGCTTCAGGCCATCTCAAGGAGAAGACCTTCACGACCTTCACCTGCTCTCCAATCCCTGAAAATGGCCTCAAGTGGCACCTTGTATGAAATGGGATGCTGGACTGGATGGGCTGTGGCCTGATCCAACAGGGCATCTCTTATAGGATGGTTGAAGGCAACACAAGCCATAAAACAACCTAAGGCTCAACATGGCTCATACTTCGATAGGAGGCCCTCCAAAGAGCCCGTGGTATAGGCAGGGAAGCTTAAATAATAACACAAAATAATTCCACAGATAATTGCATCTGCATTATTGTCAAGAGAACAGCCTAGATTTGTCCACACAGCATTGTTAAGCCAGACTCAGTGGCACCTTAACATGTTACATTTTGGCCTTGCCATTCTGAGTCCAGCCTTCACCCCACCCCTGACTCACCTCCAATTGGACCCCAAAGGCTAATCTATGGCTCCTCTTGCCAGCAATAATGTCTTCCTGTTGTCAACGCACTTATCTGAAAGTAGTAGCGTGGGGTTCTAGATTCCAGCCCTGAGGATTGGTTCCAACCTGATTAAGAGAGAGAGAAGCTCAGCCAGATGTGAAATTCACATCTAACTCCTAAGTGTCCTGATGCCTACAGAGATACATGGAAGTCTGTTCTGACAAATCTTTCCAATTTGGTTTTAGACATCAGCATTATTCAGCAGACGCAGAAAGTGCATGATATGAACTGCAGCTGAAGCCAGGCTGGGGTGTGTGTCCTAATTTCAAAGTAGGGCACGCTGGGATGGTGAAGGGGAAGGAGGAGAGAGTTTATAGGATGGTTGAAGGCAACACAAGCCATAAAACAACCTAACTGGTTTTAGAGAAGAAGAAGAAGAAGAGTTGGCTTTTCTACCCTGTTTTTTTCACCCATTTAAGGGGACTCAAAGTTGCTGACAAAGCTTTTCTGTTCTTCTCCCCATAACAGAACACCCTGTGAGGTATGTGAGAACTCAGAAGAGAGCTGTGACTCACCCAAGGTCACCCAGCTGGCTTCATCGGGGAGGGTGGAACTGAACCCGGTATTCCCAGATAAGAGTCCAGCTCCCTAACCACTAGACCAGTGATGGTGAACCTTTTGAGCTCGGTGTGTCACAATTCGCAAGAAAGCCTAGCTTAACTTGGGTGCTGTGTCACATCTAGAAATAGCCATAATTTTGTGATATTTGTAGCTCTAGTAAAAAAATTATATTTTTGCTATATGTATTTTATTAAAAGCAAAAACAAATAATTCTTTACATTAGTGACTTTTGTAGCTAAATCTTCAATTGAAAGTTGGTATTTTGTTCACTTCAGGAACAAGCAAGCACTACACATCCAGGTGCCAGGGTGACCAGGTGTGTCACCCAAAAGGGCTTGGCGTGTCACCTGTGACACGCGTGTCATAGGTTGGCCATCAACGCACTAGACCAAACTGGCTCATGTATTGGTCCAAACTGCTTCCCACCTGTGGTTGCTAGGGCTATTTAGGAACTGTTCAGGACCCTAACCCTAGCCCTGTTTTATGGGCATGTCCCAGATTGGGATCTGAAGGGTTAGGAGGCCAGCCAGATGCCTTGTTTTTATATGCCTGAGCCCCCAGCGAATTGCCACCTTGCCCAGTCTTCCCGGTCATTCTGATTAGAAGTAGCCAGCCAATAACATTTTTTTCTCACCGCTCATTAACTAGGGTTGTGCATGAATATTCAAAGCATTTGAAATTTGATCGAATTCAATCAGATTGGGACATTTAAATTTGAATCGAACGTCTGTACATTCGGATTTAACATTCAAATGAATTTTCAAATCTTTTGAATCATTTGCACGAATTATTCAGAGATTCGCTTGTGTACGGATATGTACACATTACATACGTATCCGTACGCATCTTATTTGTATCTGTATGCATTTGTACAAACAGGATCCATATGGTATAAAAACAGGACAGGAATGAATGTGTATGGATGTGTACAGATACATAAGGACACATCCAGATGTTGTCGACATTCGTATCTTCAAATATGAATCGAATATTCATACGAATAGATTTGAATGTATTCTATTCGAATCGAATCTGAATTCATTCGGATTTTAAACATTCAAATTGATTTGAATCCCAAAAATTGCATTTGTGCCCACCCCTACCATTAACACCACATCAAACTGGGCAGCTCCTATCCTTCCTCTTCCTTTGAAGTTCAGAACTCATTCACACTTACCTACTCTGGAGGAATCAGACTAGTCAAAGATTCAAGTGATTTTGTTTTCATCTTGACTTTTTTCAGGTCTTATCTAAGGGTGTGAATTAATGGGTATTTTTCCACTGTCACTAAAAGTACCCATTAAGTACCCATTAATGGGTACGTAATGGCATTTTTGTACCCATTAAGGGGTACTTAATGGGTACTTCTAGTGACAGTGGAAAAACACCCAATGTCTGCTGCTTTCCAGTGGGAATTTGGGCTTGCAGATGCCACCGGAAGATACTTACTGGCTGAGGGGAATGGAGGAGAAATAGCAAACTCCTGAACTCCTCCATCCTTCTTCATTGATGGCCTGAACCTTCCTCTGTTGTCACCTGAAGATCCTTCTTGCCTAAGAGGAGTGGAAGACAAGGAGAAAGCTGATGAGATCTCCCATCATCCTCTAGTGGTGGCCCCATCCCTTTGTCAATTACCCACAGAAGGTCCTTCTTGCTTGAGGGCAATGGTGGAGAAAAGCAGACTAGAGAGCTTCTTCATCATCTCGCAGAATGACTTCCTCAGTGGCTACCGGGAAATCCATCTTGCTTGAGGGAAATGGAGGAGAAACAGCAGGCCTGTGAATGAAACCTTCTGAATTCCAGCTGTATCCTCCATCTTCTCCAACTGCCCCAAGAAGGCACCAGAAGATGAAGGAGTCTCTGGACTGCCACATGCTCCATTTTCATCAACAGGTCAGGATTCGAAGAGGCTTAAGTTTAGACTAGGGTTGTGCACAAATAATCGAAACATTTGAAATTCGAGCAAATTCGGGCATTTCAATTCGAATCAAATGTCTGTACCTTTGAATGTAACATTTGTACGAGTTTTTAAATCTTTTGAATCATTCATACGAATAATTCAGACATTCATACGTGTACAGATAAGTACGCATTACATACGTATTCGTACACATTTGTACAAATACGTATGGGACAAAAACGGGATGTATACGGGATGAAAACAGGACATGTTCGCATGCGCACAGACACATTTGAATGTTGTTGACATTCGTATCTTCGAATATGAATACAAAATTTGTATGAATAGATTTGAGTGTATTTGATTCTAATCAAATGTGAATACATTCAAATTTTAAATGTTTGAATCTATTTGAATCTTTGGATATTTGATTCGAATCAAACTGAATCTCAAAAATTGCATTTGTGGACATCCCTAGTTTAAACTTTTGTTTGACTCCAAGAACTCAATGAGTGGGATGCAAACATACTCCGTTGGTCAGTGGGCCTTTCCGCATTTGCTGCCGTAAAACAGATCTATAACACGCTTGCGATCCAGTGCTTACCTGGTCACTGCGTGGTAGTTTCTGGCACGGGGAAGTCTGGCTTCCACTGAGCGCGCGTGCGCTGCGGCCGTCATTGGCCAGCCACCCTCACGAGGGTGCCTGGCCCCTTCCCATTGGCCACCCACCCTCGAGATGATGGCTGGCCAATGGTGGCCACGCCACATGCATGCGCAGTGGAAGCTGGGTCCCCACTTCCAGAAGCCGCTGCGCCACAACCAGGCAAGACCCCGATCACAAGCATTGCGATTCTTGTGAGGGGGAATCCGGGGAACTCAGCTGCTGGCCTCACCATGGCGGAGGCTGGTGGGTGTGCCCACCTGTCAAAGAGGCAGAGCATGTGCCGGCAATCCATCTTTTCCCCTTCCAAAATGGTTTAAGGGGAAAAGCCAGATGTAAGACCTAATTTTTCAGTTCTTACTTCTAGGTTGGATTTCGGTGGCAAAACTGGTTTAAGAAACTGGTTTTGTGCACTGACGTGCGGATGTGGTGTCCTCAAAGGGGCTCCAATCTGGCCTCCAATGCAGAAGTCATGTCCAAATCGTTCCCCGAACAGGCTCTAAATGTGTTTTTAGAGTCTGTGTGGAAAGGCCCTGTAAGTCAACGGCTTAAAGCGCCAGATCCTACACCATGACTTAACAGATGTCCGCCTGCCTTGCCTCCATCACAAAGAAAGAAATCAAAATATTAGAAGACTTTCTTCTTGGAGAAGGGCTCGGGAAAAAACCCAAAACCAATAAAATTTCATCTTAAAAGGTATCTCTGACAGGCCTGACAGGCCCTAATTGTCTCCCTTTCCCAGTGCTGGACTGGCAATTGGCCCAGACGCTTAAAACCTGGGCAGGCCAGAAAAATATCACAGCCAAGCGGCAACCTGAGTGGTGTGTCAGGAGGAAAAGAGACTTTCCCAGCATGATTCACTCTTTCCATGTCAGGTGACGTAGGCTTGTTCAACCTGGCTCGGGATGGGTCTGATGATTTTATCCTGCTTTTAAAAAGAAAAAAAATGGAAAAGAAAAAGCCTCACTTGTCCCAGCTTCCTCCCCTTCCTAGCTGGACTTTGGAGGGAAGGAAGGGTGGTGTATAATAAACCAGGAGGACCCCTCCCTCCCTCCTTTTAATGATTTGTTACAGAAAAATAACATGATGAACTGGGGACCAGTTTCAAATGCAATCCTCTGTTGTATAAACACAGTTTTCCACAACGTGTTTTTGCTTTGATGCAGTGGGTGAAATGGGGATTTCCTTGATTTTAACACAGTGGCTGAATGGTGAGTGGCCTTGAAATGCCCAGTATTGGGATTTGGTTGCGGAGGGGCCATCGACTAGCACTTGAACCCTGTCCCACCCCTCTACAATAGATACACAGGTAGACTGGGTTTCTATACTGGGCTGCCATTGACATAACCGAGGGGGTTTCTCCACTGACCTCCTTTAATCCGGATCTAAGATGATCCGGATTTAAGGGATGGGTATTTCCCTTAATCCGGATCTAGTAGATCTAGATTAAGGGAAGTACCCAATGCCTTTCCATGGGTGGTCTAGCACCCAATAGCAATGGGTGCTAGCTTGCTCACAGTGGAAATGCCAGAGTACCCATGTGGCAAATCCGGATCTACCTACATGGGGCCTGCCTGTCATCCAAGGTGTTTTGGGGGACACGGGGTGCTATCTTCGTAGACACTCCAGAGAATCTTCAAAGATTCTCCAAAGCCTTTGACAAGGGCATTGCTCTTGCATGGGGCCACTGACTTGCACTTGAACCCTTTCCCATCCCTCCACAATAAATACACAGGAAGATTGGCTTTCTACACTGGGCTACCATTGACGTAATTGAGTGTCTAGATGAGGGATGTGCCCAAATGTTTTTTTGATATTCTATTCGAATCAAATTGAATATCCGAAAATCTGATCCAATTTCAATCTTTGAAATTCAAATTTAACAAGTTAGGATTCATATTTACCAAATTCAAATTTATTCATTTGAATTTTTGATTTGAATCTGCACATACGAATGTCGATAACATATGTATGTGCATGTACACATATTCCCCACATCCGTACACATCTGTACGCATCCATACACGGCCGTATGCGCCCTGTAGTTATCCTGTATGTAACCTGTTTTTGTCGTGTACGGATCTGTACAAATGCGTACGGATGCAGGAAAGATGCGGATCTTCAAGTACGCATCGTATACGAACCCGTACACATACGAATGTCAAAGTTCAAAATTTGATTCCAGTGTTTACATTTGAATTTTGGGACATTCTATTTGAGTTTGAATGTCAGAAGCTGGTGCATTTGATTGGATTTCAAATGCCTATGAATATTCATGCTCATCCCTAGTCTAGGCCTCCCCTTTTGTATAGCCATCATTCACACTGACTGTTTGGGCCACATCCCTGGGGTATGGTTGACTTATAGACTAGGATATCTGTGGTTGCTCCTTTTTCTCTAAGGGGTACCTGCTTACATGACATGGTTTGGGAACCAAATTGTTGTGAAAAAGTTGTTGTGAGCTTTTGTAGACCAAGCCTATGTTTTAGCCTGGGGGAGTGTCTGCACTTGGCTTGGCATCTTTTTGCACTACAGAACATTGGCTCAGGATAGCCTAGCTCCCATGTGTTCAGAACCTTACCTGCCTCTGGGCGTGTTTCCGCTTCCTCACAGTGCGCCGCCATTTTGATCATGGTGCCCTGTGAAACTGCACATGTGCTGTTGCTATGGCAACGATGATCCTCTGCATACGTGCAATCGTGTCTGAAGTCATCTGAGGTGCCAGTGCATTTACAGTGGGCGAAACGGGTGGGGTGATGTCAATCCGGCTTCCCATGAGGAGAGAGGGGGCGGAGAGGAGAGGAGATGGCGCTGCTCCCCCGTGCTGGGGTTTGGCACGGTTTGCATGGGGACAACTGTATCCGGACCCAGCCCGCATCCAGCCTGCGTTACCGGGAATGGCATGGGGATGGGCAACATCCAATCTTGGTCCCGTACGCTATTATATGCGTACCCAATCAGAGCGAAACGGCTTGCATGGGGTCAACTCCTTGAATTCAGCTCAGTAGTGAATAGATAACCAGTGCAGATTCTTTAAGACCGGCATGATGTGAGTGGATTTGGAGTGGAATCAGAGGTGCAGTGGGTGACAACAGGGATTCAAAGTAAATTCAAAGCACGTTCAGGGTGGCTCCATTCACACACATGTGAAGTTCTGTCCCATTTGCTTTAATGCAAAGCCAATGGCAGGCGGGGGGGGGGAAATCATGCACACCCCTGTTCTTATGGCATCAGGAGCAGGATGGGTCTTCCCTCCCTCCACACTATCAACCCCCTTTCCAGAACCAACTGAGCCAAACTCCTGATCTCCGCACTGGTGTAATTATTTAAAATGCACAGATTTGCCATCCATGAGGTTTTCCAGGACTCCAGGTCTTGTGGATAACGAGGTGCCCACAGTCTGACCTCCGTAGCAGCAAAATAGAAAGGGACCCTGGGAATAAGAGAATTCTCAATGGCCCACCTTGCAGGGTCAGCTCTGCCTTTACCGATGCCTTCATTTGTATTTACACAGTGGAGCTGGGGGGCCAGTACAAAAGCAGTGCCAGGAGATAACGGTCATTTAATTGTCTTGCCAGGGCATGCTGTCCTTCCTTCCTTCCATCCCTCCATCCCGCAGTGCGGTGGCATGGGATTCAGCGTCCAGGAAGCTTTCTGTGCTTGCCTTGATAAGCCCCAGGATCTCTTCCTTTCACTTGGGGCTGTTTGGGCTTCAACTGTGATGGGGCTTTGGGAGTGACGCACACAGAGTGAGTCCTGCTGGTGGAAATCTCCTGTTCCCACCTCTGGAGCATGGGGAGCGGCTGCCTTTGTGGCTCCTGGCCTGGGTGACCTTCCTAGCTGTTAAATGGCTGTCATACTTTATTGATTTGTCTTTGTGAATAGGATAGGCAGGGTGGAATCACACACACACAGTCTCTCTCACACACACAGACACACGGAGTTTCTCTCTCTTTCTCTCTCATACAGTGTCTGTCTCTCACACATATGGAGTCTTTCTCACACACACACACAATCTCTCTCACACACACAGAGTTTCTCTCTCTCACACACACAGTCTCTCTCTCTCTCACACACACACACAGAGTTTCTCTCTCTTTCTCTCTCATTCAGTGTCTGTCTCTCACACATATGGAGTCTTTCTTTCTCTCACACACAGTCTCTCTCTCACACACAGAGTTTCTCTCTCACACACAGTCTCTCTCTCTCACACACACAATCTCTCTCACACACACAGAGTTTCTCTCTCACACACAGAGTTTCTCTCTCACACACAGTCTCTCTCTCTCACACACAATCTCTCTCTCTCACACACAGTCTCTCTCTCTCACACACAATCTCTCTCTCACTCACAGAGTTTCTCTCTCACACAGTCTCTCTCTCACACACAGAGTTCCTCTCTCACACACAATCTCTCTCTCACACACAGAGTTTCTCTCTCTCTCACACACAGTTTCTCTCTCTCTCACACACAGTCTCTCTCTCTCACACAGAGTTTCTCACACACAGTCTCTCTCTCACACACACACAGTCTCTCTCTCTTTCACACACAATCTCTCTCTCACACAGTTTCTCTCTCTCACACACACAATCTCTCTCTCACACACAGAGTTTCTCTCTCTCACACACAGTCTCTCTCTCACACACAGTCTCTCTCTCACACACAGTTTCTCTCTCACACACAGTCTCTCTCTCATACACACTCAATCTCTCTCACACACAGAGTTTCTCTCTCACACACAGTCTCTCTCTCTCTCACACACAATCTCTCTCACACACAGAGTTTCTCTCTCACACACAGTCTCTCTCTCACACACAGAGTTTCTCTCTCACACACTGTCTCTCTCTCTCTCTCACACACAGTCTCTCTCACACACACAGACACACGGAGTTTCTCTCTCTCTCTCATACAGTGTCTGTCTCTCACACATATGGAGTCTTTCTCTCTTTCTGTCTCATACAAACAATATCTCTCTCACACACAGAGTTTCTCCCTCTCACAGACACACAGTCTCTCTCTCTCACACACACAGTCTCTCTCTCACACACAGACACACAGTGTTTCTCTCTCTTTGGGCGTATCCCCACAGCAAGCTTATTTCGAATTCAATACGGTTTAAAACCTGGCAGACCGCACGTCAGTTTGGCTTAACATGCTTTCTGCATGTTAAATCGTCCCAAAGTGTTGTAAATATTAATCCTCATTTCAACAGGTCTCACTCCGGATCCTGCGCTTGATACGTGTTACATTTTTTACTGTGGGGACCCAACTGTTTTAAGGGATGAGAATCCATGTTTAGGGTTTCCCTCTCCCAATAGCTTGCTTCCAAAGACATTGATTTCAGTGTAAAAATCCACCCTTAACAGCGATTGCTACACTGTAGCGATGGAACCACTTCACACCTGATTAACAATGTTGCAATTTTGCACAATTCTAAAAGTTCTGACCTTTAGAAAGGGAAAGGAAGGGAGGGAAGCAGCTGAGGTTCTGTGTGAATGATTAAAGCAAAGGGGCTTTAGTTGCTGCTGCTGCTGTGTGCCCTGAGCAATGGGGAGAGGAGGGGAAAGAATCACTGGCTGGCTGCCCACTGCCATTTTTCCTCCATCCATGGAAGTGGCAGCCACCCAGCCACCCAGCTAGGCTCCATGAAGGGGTCCCTTATGGGTGGCGCATCCATGCCAGGAGGAAGAAGGCAGGGCAGCCCTGAACAGTGGCTTTTAAAAAGTAGCCACTTGAATCCCCCCTTGAGTCACGTACCTCACGTACGATCCTCAGAATCCGGATCCAATGCGATTAAGTTAAAAGTAATGGGAACAGGCAAATTCGCGTTTGCATCCGGTTCTATTATTTCAGTTTAGGGAAAGCGAAATAAGCTTGCTGTGGGGATTTGCCCTTTCTCTCTCATACAGTGTCTGTCTCTCACACATATGGAGTCTTTCTCTCTTTCTCTCACACACAGAGTCTCTCTCTCTCACACACGCACACACACACAATCTCTTTCTCACACACAGAGTTTCTCTCTCACACACAGTCTCTCTCTTTTTCTCTCACACATATGGAGTCTTTCACTCTTTCTCTCTCACACAGTCTCTCTCTCTCACACACAGGGTTTCTCTCTCTCTCTCTCTCTCTCATACAGTCACTGTCTCTCACACATATGGAGTCTTTCTCTCTCACACACACACGCAATCTCTCTCACACACAATCTCTCTCTTTTTCTCTCTCACACAGTCTCTGTCTCTCACACATGTGGAGTCTTTCTTTCTCACACACACAGAGTCTCTCTCTCACACAAATACACACAGTCTCTCTCTCACACACAGGGTTTCTCTCTCTCTCATACCGTCTCTGTTTCTCACACATATGGAGTCTTTCTTTCTCTCACACACAGAGTCTCTCTCTCTCTCTCTCACACACACACACAATCCCTCTCACACACAGTCTCTCTCTCTCACACACACAAAGAGTTTCTCTCTCTCACACACAGCCTCTCTCTTTTTCTCTCTCACACAGTCTTTGTCTCTCACACATATGGAGTCTTTTTTTCTCTCTCACACACACACATACACACAGTCTCTCTCACACACAGTTTCTTTCTCTTTCTCTCACACACAGTCTGTCTCTCACACATATGGAGTCTTTCTCTTTCTCTCTCACACACAGAGTTCCTCTCTCTCTCACACACACACATACACACAGTCTCTCTCTCTCACACACAGTCTCTCTTTCACTGTCTCTCACACATAAAGTGTATATGGCATGTAAGGAGAGAAGAGGCATTTGGGAATGCAGAGGAGTTTCAAACTGTGCCATGGGATGCATACAAAATGTGTACAGATACGTATAACACATAGAAATGTTGTCGACATTCATATCTTCAAATGTGTATCTAACATTCGAGCAAATAGATTTAATGTATTGGATTTGAATAGTTTTTTGTTGCATTTGGATTTTAAACATTCAAATCAAATCAAATGTTCTGATGTTCAATTCGACTCAAATTTGAATGCAAAGAACCATCTGTGCATACCCCTAGCCCTAAGGGCAGAGGGGTTAGTGGCCCAGAATGCCCAGTGGCAGCTCAGAGCTCAAGTCCTGTTTGGTCTAGTGGTTAGGGAGCCAGACTCTTATCTGTGAATACTGGGTTTGATTTGGACATTATTACTAATAGTTTGGACATTTGTTAAACTGGGGAGGTGGGAAAGCGGCTGCACCACACATCTGCAATGGATCTAGATCACATTTAACATGGATCGAGAGTGGATTAAAAATGGGTTCAGGTTGGATTTGACACTTTTAGAGCATGGATTTGTTACGGGATACGTATCTTCCCTTCCTTCCCACTGTCATAGAACAAGAAAGGCAAGAGGAAAGGCGCTGACCATGATTTTAGCATCTGGAATGTCACTCCAGGGCAATGTGGTTGCAGGTCTTTACAGATGTCTCAGGTCTGTGGTTTGCAGGTTGGGCGGGGTGCATGAATTCCTTACTTCCCATGGAAATGGCTTCCACTGATACTTTATGCCTCCAAGAGCAAGCCTACCCAGCTAATTGAGTTTGCAGTAGCCATGGGGCACTGCAGCACCTGCTGAGATACACCCTGATGAGCTTGTGACAAGGTAATTGAATGTATCCATTGGTGCATGCAGAATCCAGATTTTTTTTTTCTTGCCACCATTAACTCAGATTTAGGGCAATTTTCCAGGGCATGCAAAAGGCAGATTCTACTCCGAGGCCAGTAGTAGGTATACACATAAGTACAGCTTTGCTATGTGTTTACGTAGCTGAATCTTAGGAAAGAACCGCCTCCCTCCCAGCAGCTCTGGATTAAATATGTGTTCTGGGGATGCTAGAGGCTCCTGCAGGTTTCTGGAGGAAATATCAGAAAAGCTGGAGCACACAGGTGCCAGGGAACGTCACCTCAGTGTTATTGATACGGAGATCAGGCCCTCACGAGGAACTATGTCAGGGGAATAGGGATGGGCACAAATTGATTTTTTGACGTTGGATTTGTAATGAATCGAATGTTAGAAAATCCATATTCATACGAATAGATCCCCTTCAAATTCGTACATATTTGTATGAATATCCAATAAGAACAAATATGTATCGGGTACATATCTGACATGAACACATACGTATCCAATACGTATCCGATACCAGTGCGTATGTGTCCAATACGTATCCGATACCAATGCATACATAACCAGTATGCATCCGATACCAATGCATACATATCCAATACGTATCCGATACCAATGCATATGTTATCTAATACGTATCCAATACCATTGCATATGTATCCAATACGTATCCGATACCAATGCATATGTATCCAATACGTATCCGATATGTATCCCGTAGGAAATCTGCTCTGAAAGCATCAAATTCGACCCAAATCCACTTTTAATTCGCTCTCGATCCATGTCAAATGCAATCTGGATCTGTTGCAGATGTGACTGGCGCAGCCACTTTCCCACCTTCCCAGTTTAAAAGTGTCCGAACTATTCATACTAATGTTTGGAAACATTCATATTTGTACGAATGTCAACGTATGAATATCGTAACATTCGATTCGTGCATGAATGTCCGAATTCATACAAATTCATACGGATAACGAGTGTTACAAATATCCACGAAATCCCTACCGGGAGAGCTAAAGGGAACTAAGAAAAATCCATACTTCATGAACTGAAAGGCAAGGCATTGTCAGAATTTTGTAATGCAATTCTCCAGCAGCAACCAATATTGTTATTAAATATGAATGAAAATAACATGCCAGAAATGGAGTATATTGCATGGGGAAGTGCTTTGTGACATGATTTATGTATGCAAAATTGGATACAAAAACATGCCTAGGAGCAGAACTTGAAGAAGAAAATTGTAGTCTGCCGTAGCAGTGATTGGTCAGTTTGAAACTAGAGCACCATGAGAAGAGATTGTGGGTGTTTCCGCACAGGCCATTAAGACCATATTAAGCACCCGATAAGAACCCATATGGCACACATCTGGAAGCTACCTTCTGCACAGCTAGACAAAATAGGGCCTCTTCAAGGATGGTGCTTCCGCACAACCTCACGCAAGATCCGTCTCTAATGGGGTCTAGAGGTTGCCAAACCTGGTTTTCAGAAAGACCCTGAAAATTTAGGTCTTCAAACCATTCCTGCTTGCAAATTCCGGATCAAAGGACGACGCTTCCACACAGGGACAGGAGGGGGAATGCATGTGGGCAAGACTGGAAGGCACGCCGCTGAGTGGTGGGCAGTCTGTCCCTGACATGCCCACACATGGGGGAAACGAGCGGCGACTAAGGGCTGAGTGCTCTAATCATGCAGCACCTTGGATGGCAGAGAGGCCTGATCCTTCTGGATATCAGTGTTCCGGCGTCCGCACAGCAAACACATGATGTGTTCCATGCTATCTGTGCTTCCCACACGAGTGCGGATGTGTTAGGCCTCATTTGGATCCATCGCTATTTCAGAAGGATCTTCCCAGGGACGGATTTCAGAAATCCGGATTTCCTTAATCCGGATTTCAAGCGGTAAGTGCAGAAACACTCTGGGAGAACGAAGTGGGAAGATGCTCCTCTTTTTTCGTTTTCTTGCCAGCTGAAAGGATTCATCTTGTGAGTTTACAAGCACGATGCACAACCTCTCTTTAGATGTGCCATAAAGGTTTTGCTGCAACCAGGGGCTTTGGCCAGCACAAATGGCTTCTGTCAAGGTATTTTATTCAAGGAGATCAAAGGGAGATCAATACATAGTTGGAAAAGTCCAGCTGACTTGCTGGAACTAAAAGAAAAAGCATTGCATTCCAAGTGCATTGTAGCTTTGCATCTTTATCCTGCCTTTCTTTTGAAAAACTCACGTGATGAGGAGAAGAGGATTCAGAGGAGCAGATCTGTGAAGTAAAAGAAATGGGGATTGGAGTAAAATATTATTTTCAAATGTATTTGAATCGAATAGGATTTAGTTGCATTCGGATTCTAAACATTTGAATCGAATTGAATGTTTTGACATTCAATTCAGCTCGAATTTGAAAGCAAAAACCCCATTTGTGAACATTATTAGCAATGCGGGGGGAAAGAATGCGCATACACACACTGGTGCGCTTGTTCCTTCGCTTGTGATTTATTCCCAGTGCCGTGAAAATACTCCTTGTTTAGAGTTGCCATCTTTTGGAAAGAAAAGGGAAGAAGTTGTGAGGGGAGGGGGGGAGATTAGACATATCCCATTCCGGGTGCAAAAATGTATTATGTAAATCACTAACGAGGTAATTTGCATATTTGTTGTCGATTTGCATGCGGATATAAACCTGGCAGGAGCTGGCAATCTTTTTTAATGTGTGGTTTTAGTGTTATCACAGTGACAGGCTGGGTGAGTTACGTTTTATGGTGCTCTGCGGGGCAGCGGCGAGGTAAACTTCTCACGAGGGTTTTTTGCACCAGGATTTCCATTCACTAGATAAAATTCCTGATTTTTCTGGGAAGCCCATCCTTGTTACACTTCTGTGGCCTTTGGAGGGGAGGGGGAAGATATTACAAAAAGTGGTTTGGTTGTCATCAAGAGGCAGACTGGACCAGACACCTTGGGCAGCAGATTTTTGGGTCCTTGGCTTTTGAGCACCATGCGGGGAAGTGAGCGTGTGTGTTTTTAAATTCTGCTCACCCACCTCCATGCCCCCCCTTGCTTTTTTATGAGCTTTTCTTCTCCAGTGATTAATTTTTTAAAAAAAATAATAAATTTCAGTAAAAACTATATATAGAGGAAGCATACACATAAACTGGGGAGAGAAAGGGAGTTGACTCACAAACTCCACGTGTGCACATTGGCTGGAAGGAAAGACTGGACCCGCCCACCACAGCACAGTTCAGCCTCCTTTAGCCCATCTCCCTGGTCACACTGAGGAAGCAAAAGCAGCCTTGGATGCCAGGACCGGCTGAGTCCTCTGGAAAAGAGGACTCCGGTTAAAACAATCTGATGGGGATAAGTCAGCTTGGAAAATGAATTGAATAAAAATAATGTGAGTAACGCGACAGAAGATGGCCTGAAGTTGTCTTAAACTAAAGGTGTGACCAGGGCCCTCTAGTCTCCATCAGATCTAAGGTGAAGGAAACCGACCTGTCAATAAGAGGGGAGGTCAAAGGTGAAAAGGGGTTAAAACTCAAATCAGATTCCCCACATCTACAACTCATGTCTCCATAAAATGCATGGGGCTGTGAACAAGTTAAACATTTCAGTATTACCTGTAAATCAGCCATTCCTGGCTTGTAGCAGGGAGCGAAATAAGTGTCAAAATCTGAAATAAGCTCTATTTTGGTGGGCACAAATCAAGGTCTAATAAATAACACAGGACAGCCAGTTGCTGAATTCTCTGCACTGTAATGGCATTTAAAATATTTTTTATCCTGGTTCCTATTTTAAAATCTCAAAGCAGTTTACCATATAGAGCGGCGAAAACAACTAACGCACACACACCACACACATATATATATTTAAAAAAACACCAACACCATGGAGATGGAGCGAATGAAGACTGGCAACCCAAGGGGATTATTTTGTTTTCTTTTTCTACTGCAGCCCAAATTTATTATATAGATGCCGCCTAAGCTTTTGACAGTTCGTAATTGTTCAAGACAACGGTAATAAAAATCCAATTGTTTGAAGTGGAGACCTTCAGCAACTGCAACGTGTTAAGACAGATTTCTTCCCACCACTAAAGTATGTTATCAAAACAGGCCTCGGCAGACACAGCAGTGTGTCTACAGCATATTGCACAGCTCCTTAGGAGAGATGTGCAAATTTTGGTTTCCAGTTGAAAATTCACTCAAACAGTTCATGTTTGCAGACATTTGCATCTAAGTAAACATGTGGTGGTTTGCATATCAAAAAATTCAAACAGGACTAGTCCCCTGCTCACAAACATGAAGTGGTTTGATTTAGGGGTGTGGACAGATGCAATTTTCAGCATTTGATTTGAACAGAATATATGAAAATTTGATTCAATTTGGAATGTTTAAAATACAAGTGTATTCATGTTGGAATGTGGGGTTTTTTTGCATCCAAATTCGAGTCGAATCAAATGTCAAAACATTCTATTCTATTTGAATGTTTTAGAATCCAGATGCAACAAAAACCAATTTGAATCCACTGCATTTGAATCTATTTCTTTGAAGGTTAGATTCGAATTTGAAGAAACTAATGTCAACAACATTTGCATGTGTTATATGTGGCAGTGGGTGTTACTGAAGAAGGCGGCGGTGGCGCGTGTTACCGGGTGAAGGCAAGGGAAGGAAGGACGGGCGACAGCCACATGGTGGCCATGTGCTGCCCACGGGCAGCCAAGTGGGGGGGGGCATGGCAGTGCGGGCGGGAGAGAGAGGGAAGGCAGGGGGTGCTTTTAGGGCTGGGGGTGCAGGGCTTGGGTCAGGCAGGGGGGAAGCAGCCTACCTTCCTCCTCCTCCTTCAACAGCAGCAGACGCGATAGTGACGGTGGGCGGGAAGTAACCCACCTCCTGTTACTTTGGAGGGAAGGAGGGTCTCGTGATTTTTTAACTCCTGCCTTATTGGCCTGACCGCCATACAAAGGAGGGAGTAAAATATCCCGCTTCACAAATCAAGATAGAGGATAGTTATAGCCTTTTTACCTATGATTGAACTAAACTCTATCTTGAAGTGTCTGTGCCAGGGTGCTGGGTGACTGCCGGCATTAGCGGTCTGACACACCCACCGCGACTGGTTATATGTATCTGTATGCATTTCATATGCATCCCATTTGATACCGTGGGCATCGCGTTTTTGTTCCATAAGTGCAAATGCATACAGATATATATGATATCTGTACAGATAACGTATGTAATACATACGTATCTGTACATTCGAACTTTTTGAATCATTCAAAGGAATGTTTTGGAACATTCAAAATTCATTTGAATGTTTAAATTCTAATGGGTAGACATTCTATTCGAATTCGAATGTCCACATTTGATTGAGTTTGATCCAATTTTGAATGTTTAGAACATTTATGCACATCCCTAGTCTGACTGAAACCCCAAAGTGTGGCAAGGCTAGGAGTGCACATGAAACTATTGATACAAGTCTGGTTGAGGGGGGTCAAAGTTTCCCCTCTCCCCTGCCCCCCAAAAGGAGAAAAGCAGTTGTTCTCCTTGGAAAGCATTCATTTGCAAGCCTGCTTCTGAGCTGTGGTTGAAAGTGCTGTATCAGAAGAACTGTCAGTGTGATTAAGTGTACCTTACCTCCTACACAAGTGTGTTTGTATGTACTCATAAAACTGGAGAGATCGTAGATCTTATATGATTGTTTGCATGCAAATTATATCAAGTCGTACAAGACAGGCTGATTCAACTGTTTGTGGCTTGGGGAAAAAAAGTCCACCATCCTTCAGCTCTGAGAAAAGCAGAAGTTCTGTAGATATATGTCTTCCATAAAAGTGCTTGACTTCTTGTAAGAGAAACAATTACGCGCAACCATCCCCTTTTGCTTGCATTTTTAAAAGATGCCTCACACAAATGTTCCCATGCGTTCATTATTCATAACAGATGTGGGCAAGGTTGGTTTTGCACTGTACTTATCCACAGCTGAGTCTTTCTTGAGAAAATTCCAAACTCTCAGATGAGAGGCTACAGGAGAGAACCAGGATATTAAAGTAAAAATAATTGTAAGAATCAATAATGTCACTGGGCTGGAAGGAAGAAGAAGAAGAAGAGTTGGCTTTTCTATCCCGCTTTTCTCACGTTTAAGGAGACTCAAAGCAGCTGACAAACCTTCTGTTCTTCTGCCCCTGTGATGTAGGTGGGGCTGTGAGAGCTCAGAAGAGAGCTGTGACTAGCCCAAGGTCACCCAGCTGGCTTCATGGGGGAGGGCGGAATCGAACCTGGTATTCCCAGATAAGAGTCCGGCTCCCGAACCACTAGACCAAACTGGCTCACATTGCAGAATTAAATACTTACCTGTGCTGTATTTCAGTCTTAGCACATGGCCCTGGAAATCAAATGGGAATGCAGAAGGAGACGCCATGAATCGAAGAGGGAAACTTTGGCAGTTGGCTAACATCCTGTGTAGCTAAAATCCAGCATTTCATTTCTAGGGATGCACATGAATATTCGTAACCTTCAAAATTCAGCTGAATTTTGCCAATTCGGACATTCAAACTCGAGTTGAATGTCATGATATTTGTATGCTAACATTCGAATGAATACGAATGTTTCCGGACATTTGTAGGAATAGTTCGGACATTAGTTAAACTGGGAAAATGTATTGGATACGTATTTATTCATATCAGATGCATATCCATCCATATCCAATACATATCTATTCATACTGGTTATGTACCTATTCGTATCAGATACGTATTAATTCGTATCCAATACATATTGAATGTATGTACGAATATGTACAAATAGATTTGTATAGAATAGAATTTTACCACATTTGAATGCAATCTACTCATATGAATATGGATTTTCGAACATTCAATTATTTTGAATCAAATGCCAAAAAACATTAATACACATCCCTAGTCGTTTCTATATATTTATATTCTACTCTTCACCAAATGGTGCCAGGTTGGGTCATGATATTTATAAAAACATAAATAAAAACATTATAAAAACAATTTAGCAGAACAGCTGAAAATTCCACCCCAGTCAAGGAAGGGATGGTAAGGTTGCCAACTGAAGACCAACTTTTCTCCCTGTAAGTCTACAGAGATGGGGGATTAGTAGTAAGAACCTTTTGACCATTTCACCCAATTCTCATCGACTAGGAACATAATAGTGTGTCAGTACCATATAATTCAGTGTTACCTGCACAGATAGGCTGATAGGACTTTCTCCTAGGTTAGGGATGTGAACCCAAGTCCTTCTGCATTGAGAGAGGCCTGTTTGTCTAACAAGGGGAAATGGTGAGAGATTAATGTCCTGCATTGTCCCTTTGCGAGTGGGATATTTGACCACCAGCCATAGAGAACTTCCTCAAGGGCAGCAAGGGAAGGGCAAGGTTCTGGTCCGAGTCCTTCATGCTGATATTAAAGAAGTGTTTTGGTGGCTGCAGATCAAAGTGAAGTTCAGTAGGATCAAAGTGATGCTTCCAAAAGCTTCCCCATCATCTTAAACCACGGCTGTGGCTGCTTATTCAGTTTCTCTTTTTAAGCAAAGCGACTGACTGATTTGATTTTGCACATCTCAGGAACCTACCAGATGTGATAAGAAGAGGTGACATCATGTTGGCATCGCATCACAGCTGCCAGGCATCCCTGATGCTGACATCTCATCCAGCTGGAAGATCAGATATCAGGATTTCCCACACTTTCTGAGAAGTTTCGGCGTGTTGCTGTGTGTATGAAGTGACAGCAGAAAAGGGCTTATTGCATCTGGTTCCTGGGCATCTGATGTGATGCGCTGCCAAAGCACTTTCTCCTCTGTTGTGTTATCAGTTTTCCCCACACTGTCTGGAGAAACCCTTAGGTGAACGAAGTACCGGAGTATTTCATTCAGATCCTGAAAATGCACATGTTCACAAAGCAGAGCTTTTGAATGCTACGGCATTCAGCTGTGCCCAAATTTTATCAATTTATGAGACTCTTCCCAAAATTCAAACATTGCAAACATCTGAATCATCTGATTTTTGGGAAATCTGAGCAGATTCAAGCTTGTATGTATCCTTTTTTTTGCCTTTTTTTATTAGTTTTTTATTACAGTTGCTTTAAACCCCCCTCCCCCTCCCCCCCGGGTAATACATAATTCCAAATTTTTTAATACAATACATTGAAAAGGCTACACAATTCATACTACTACATTGAGAAAATTAAACGTAACTTCATTTTCTCACTTTCACTCCTAAGCTTATTATCTAAATATATTTTAACTATCATCCATTTTTGTTTACATATTCTAACCCTATCCAAATTACTTATATTATTCCTACGACTATTCATTATTTCTACTGCTATCACATTAATTATATAATTATACCATTTATTAATAGACCATTTCGTTCTATCCTCCTATCCGCTCACTAAAACTATTTGAGCACATGTTAACAATTGTTCTACTATTTCCTTCCGTTGGATAGTCGGAATGTTGTTTAACTCCAAATGTAATACTCCCATTCTCCCTGTTATTGTACATTGTATATTCAGCATATCACTGATTTCTTTCTCTATCTTCTTCCAAACTTCAGATACTATAGGACATTCCCAAATCATATGAAAGAAAATACCTCTTTGGTTACAACCATGCCATCAATTGCTACCTGTATTTGTAAAGAAGTGTGATAGTTGTGCTGGGGTTCTATACCATTTAGGTAATATTTTCCTTCTTATTTCTTTAAGGTTATTATACTTCACCATTTTTATACATTTTATTTCATTTTTAATTTCCTCTCTTTCAATCCTTATATCTGTGCTCCATATATTATATAACTCTTCCACTACTTCATCTTTTACTGAACCTAATTGACTATATAGTCCTCCTGCTATTTTACTTTCCCCTTTGATGCATTTTCTTATCATTTTTTCAAATGCTGTATCTTCCTCTTTAATTTTTTCTCTTATCTCTAGTATATTTATATATGTTCTAATTGCTAACGCTTCTAACCAATATCTCTGTCCTATTATCCCTCGAATAGCATCACCTTCCATTGGATTCCCTTGATTAACATAAAAATCCTCTATTGTCTTGAAGCTTGTATGTATCCAAAGAATCCATATTTTCTGTATGCAAAATAGTCAGGCTTTAAATATATTGGGTGTTTCCGCACATGCCGCCGAGAAATGGATTAAAGAAAATCCCTTTCTCAGCGATCCGTCTTCCCGAGGATCCGTCCAAAATAGGGACAGATCCAAGGAGGCCCCATGCATCTGCACATGCACGGGGAGAACGGATCGGGCTGGCTAGATCCCTTGGGTGCTGTACGGAGGCCGCAGCACCCATTCCAAAGGGGACCCTGCCTCCCGCGCCGCCGACGCTGCCACCAGATTGTAGGACTGGAGCATGCAGCTGCCAGTCACCGCGTGTTTCCGGCAGCATGCGGTGTGTGGGGGAGGGCAGAAGGAGGCAAACCGGCCTGCTTCCACCCTCCCCAAGATGGCGGCCACAGGAACATCCGTCCCTTGGCCTGTCCATGTGTGAAAACTGTCCTGCTTCCACTCGGATCAAGGCGAGGGGATGGATTGAAGACCTAATTTTTTAGGACTTTGTTTTCTGCAGCGAAACCCAACTTAGAGACGGCTCTCGCACACTGCTGTGCAGAAACGGCCGCCTCGAAGGGCCCCTAATCTGGTCTGCAATGCGGAAGGTAAGTGCCCAAGGGTTTTAAATGTGTCTTAAATTTCTCTTTAAACTGGTTTCTGTGGCCAGTGCGGAAACACCCATTGATACTAGCTTAAGAAGAACCTGCAAGAATGGATGTTTTGGCTGCTTGGAAGGTGCATGTCTTTACATTTGTTTGTGTTCATGCAGAACTAGAAAAGTTAAATCTGGTTGTATAGAAAGACAGCTAGTGAAAGAACCATGAATTTTTTAAAAAAGGAAATGAGATTCTTGTTTTGTTTTTCTGCACAGGCCATTAAGACCCCATTAAGCAACTGATAAGGACCCATATGGCACACATCTGCAAGGTACCTTCCGCAGAGCAGGACAGAGTATGGCCACTTCCACATGGCCTCACGCAAGATCCGTCCCTGATGGGTCTAGAGGTCGCCCAACCGGTTTTCGGGAAGAATTGAAAAATAAGGTCTTCAAACCATTTCTGCCTGCAAATTCCAGATCAAAGAACGATGCTTCCGCACAGGGACAGGAGGGGGAACACATGTGGGCAGGACTGGAAGTTGCCATGTTGAGTATCTCAAGCACGCCACTGATGGGTGGGCAGTCTGTCCCTGACATGCTCACGCACGGTGGAAATGAGTGGTGACTGACAGCTGAGTGTTCCAATCAGGTGGCACCTTGGGCGGCAGGGCCGCAGAGAGGCCTGATCCTTCTGGGTATCGGTGCTGCGGTGTCCACACAGCAAACACATGATGCATTCCTTGCTATCCATGCTTCCCATGCAAGTGCGGATAAGTTAGGCCTCATTTGAATCCATCCCTATTTCAGACAGATCTTCCGAGGGACAGATTTCAGAAATCTGGATTTCCTTAATCCGGATTTCAAGCGGTAAGTGCGGAAACACCCTTAAAACATACCTTGAGTAATCCATCTGCAGAAACTGATTTCCATAACTGAACTCAGTTTACTGAGGCACACAATTTTTTTTCCTGTGAATTAGCATGGGTTGAAGTGGAGATTTATTTCTGCGATAATTTTTGCAACATGATCTCATTAAAAAAGGAGAGATAAAGAGCGGGAAAGTTTTTTTTTAATGATACATTTTTCATTTAATAAAACATAATATTTAACTTGAATAATTGCAGGCAGGTGTCAGCCAGGAGGGTGTGATTTGTTGTTTCCTGTGATGAATGCTCCTTGCTTTCCCCTTCAGCCTTTGGGATTGATCAGCTTGATGACGAATGGGCCACCGAATTCCCATGCTCTGCAGCTTTGCAGCTGAAGAGATGAAGTGCGCCCCCCTGTTCTTCCCATGAGAAATCCCTTCCTTCTTAAGCAGAAAGGTGACCTCACGGAGGTCACTGGGTAATTTACGTGGTGTTTCGACTTAAAATGTCTGCCAGTATGGGTGACCGGATGAAAATGAGGTGCTTGGTTTTGCCCAGGGATCCATTATAATGTGCTTCTTTCATGATCCATAGTCTTCCCTAGGTGAGCAATAATTCCCACCCACCCACACCATCTAGAAATCCACCTCTTGATTTAACTCAAGTCAGTCTGTTAAAAAAGACAGATATCGCTATCTAGTCTGAGTTAGGATGTGCAGAAATGTTTTTTTAAAAAATTCAGTTTGTATGGAATCGAATGCAAGAAAATTCATATTCATTTGAATAGATCCCCTTTGAATGTAGTGGGATCTAAATTCAATACGAATGTTCAATCCCATACAAATCCCATATGAATGCATACAAATCGCATACAAATCCCACATGGATCCCATACGAACGCATACTAGTAGCATACGAATCCCAACAAATAGCATGTGAATGCATATGAATAGCATACGAATCCCATACGAATGATGCCCAGTGTCACCATTGGGACCCTGTGTAGAAGACTCAGGTAGGTTTTGTCTTCAGCACTTCTGCCTGAACTGCTGCTTAGGATCCTGAATACCTATTAGTCTGGCAGACTCTAGAAGCCACCTTCCCATAGTTCGTATACAAACTACAACAGAACACCTTCTTCCATAGAGATCTGCCCGTACCTTAAGATCTACAGGTGAGACCCTCCTGGTTGTTCCATCACCCTCAGTAGCAAAAGCGGTGGGCACCCGGGAGAGGGCCTTCTCAGTGATGGCCCCTAGGCTATGGAATAGTCTCTCCCTTGAGGTGCGTCTATCTCCTTCACTGTACACATTTAGGAAGGCAGTGAAGATGCACCTCTTTGCCCTGGCTTTTGATTACATGGGGATACACTTTCCCTTCCCACTTGCAGATGCTGTTGTTTTAATATGTAGTGTTATTGTTTTAATGATGTTTGATTTTAGATGTTGCTACCCACCTGGATGGATGGATGGATGGATGGGTGGATGGGTGGGTGGGTGGATGGATGGATGGATGGATGGATGGATGGATGGATGGATGGATGGATGGGTGGATGGATGGATGGATGGATGGATGGATGGATGGGTGGATGGATGGGTGGGTGGGTGGATGGATGGATGGATAGGTGGATGGATGGGTGGATGGATGGGTGGATGGATGGGTGGATGGATGGATGGGTGGATGGATGGGTGGATGGATGGATGGGTGGATGGATGGATGGATGGGTGGGTGGGTGGATGGAAGTCTCATGCAATCTGTCAAGCTGTGTATTTTCCTTACCACTCCCGCCACCTGACTGAGCAAGGCAACTGCAGTTTGATCGATGGAGTGAACGCTGATTTTCATTTAGACAAAGATCAGGAAGGGCTGTTCTAATTAGATTTCTTCTTGGCCAGAGTTAAGGAGGTCTTCCTGTTTTCTTAGGTTGCAGGATTGCTGGAGTGAAACAGAGGGGAGTGTGTTAATCCTAACATAAAGCTGTTGGGGCTAAATATACATGGGGGAACGGGGAGTTGGGGAAATCTCTCTCTCTCTCCCCTTGACTCAAAAGGCTTTTCGATTAAGACTGCTTTCCATTTATGAAGCACGGCAGACACTGTATAGATGGAGAAGTCATCGACCCAGCACCTTGAAGGTGACACTGTGTTCAGACCTCAGATTCAAGCACCGTATTCCTCAAACCTTTAATGCGTCTTTCACCAAATTAGTTCCTGTGCCGGCTTGAGACAATGTGTGCAGTCACCCATAATTTCTGGAGGACTTCAGGGTAGTGACACCTTGCTTTATTGGAACGGCTCCCTTATTTGCAAAAATCCCCGATTTGGAAAAACAAATGTAACCTTTGCTGTAAGAAATGTGGATCTAGATGTTTGGCCCTGGCAGGAAGACCTATTTTAAAATACCAGTAAAGAATAAGGTCCGAGACGTTGGCTGCGTCCCAGCTGGTGGAGATAAGTGGATAATTTTCCTTTGTGGATGCGCTGCCTCACAACTGGTGCAAGCATGCACATATATGGGCCATACATGGCCTTCCAAGTCTATGATCAGAAGGAGGGAAATAAAAGAAAAATCTCTTTGAAGTGGCTCTGAGATGGTTTAGCCTCCTTCCAGGTGGCATCTGGATATTTATCCCTCTAGAAGGTGATAATGCAGGAAACCCTCCCTCTGCAATTACCACTAGGGATGTACACAAATGTTTCTTTTGCATTCGAATTTGAGTCAAATCGGACATCAAAACATTCGACTTAAATGTTTAAAATCCGAATGCTAGAAAAACCAATTTGAATCCAATACATTCAAATCAATTTGTTTGAGTGTTAGATACAAATTTGAAGATACAAATGTCGGCAACATTGTGAAGTGTTATATGTATCTGTATGCATTTCATATGCATCCTGTTTTATCCTCTATGCATCCTGGGCTAATTAGGAATGTGCATGAATATTCTAATCATTCAAAATCTGACTGAATTCGTTCAAATGTGGACATTTGAATTCAAATATAATGTCTTCACATTTGAATTTAGTCATCCGATACTCAGATACTCATACGAATAGATGCGAATGTATCCGAATCGGTTTGAATTTGAATATATTCATTTTTTTTCTCTATTCGTTCAAATTCGAAACATTGAAATATTCTGTTCAATTTGAATTGAATCCGAAAATTGCATTCATGAACTCTCCTACACTTTACTGCTTCACTAGCAACACCTATGCAGCCTGGCATGTAGTGTTCACATGTCATGGCTGCGTAGTCATGGGCCACATTGCCCAACCACTGTATGAAGAGCATGGTATGCATGACCATTGCTGTGGCCAGGCAGTTGATTCCAGATGGGAATATCTGCCCTTCAGCAGCATTTGTGATGGGGCCAGTGTTTGCAATGCGAATCCACTTTTAATACGCTCTCAATCCACAGTGAATGCACTCTGGATCCTTTGCAGATCTGACTGGCGCAGCCGCTTTCCTACCTCCCCTTTTCATGTGTGTTCTGAAGCATTCATATGGATGTTCCAAAACATTTGTATAAATATGAACGTCAATGTACAGATGTTGTGACATTTGATTCGTATATGAGTTTCCGAATTCTTATGAATTCACACAAATATTGAATACACATCCCTACTTCCCATTGCTAAACTCCAGTCCTCACCACGATCTGGAGTACATCAACATCTGGAATTTTGGTTATGGTTTCCACCACACTTGGAGGCCATCAGGTTCTTTGAATGGAGAAACAGGCTAAGCAGCAGTATCTTATGCAAGGGGCCTTGAGAATCCTTTGAAAAGCAGAATAGGTGTGAAACTAAATGCGTACGTACATACCTCCCAGGAACACTTGGAGACAAAATGACATTCATGTTCAGTTCCCTCCCCCTTTCTAAAATCTCTCTGAACTGTTGACAGATTTCCCTGTGGAATTCAGTGCGGATAAACAGTGGCAGGTGAAATCATTAACTTTAATAGGTCTGGACAGTTTGGAAACAATAGTTGGTGTATAAGGAGCCGGTTGGTAAATGCAGCCCTGAACACTTTCTTGGGCAGTTAAGATGCTCGATGCACATTCATGCTGCTGCTTATAGATAATTCTATCTATGAGTGCATGCATGTTTGTGATGACAGGCTTGCCAAAGTGAAGTCACCGCACTTGATTGACTTGTCAAGGTCGGGAGATCGCCTGGATGGACGGCGCATCTGCACTGCCTGGAGCCGTTTCTTAACTACACCTGTGCTCCATGCTGATGCCAATGCTCCATGCCGATGCTAGCTGCCGGGCTGTGACAGCCTGTCAGGCTCCCATCTGCACATCCTCCAAGTGGAAGAGGTGCAGGGGGAGCGTGTGACCATTGGTGCATGGGTGAAGATGCACAGTTTCACCTGGTTGCTCTGGGAACAGTGATGTGCAAGCACACTGGTACCACTGCCTGGTCTCCGTGAAGGCTGCTGTCAGGGCAGCCATTCATGCTGCGGGGAATTTTAGAATTCTCTGGCCTTCTGCAAGCATGGGTGGCTACAGCATTCTAGTGCTTTGCCTCCTGGTAACGGCAGTAGCGATGTGCACGGACGTCCGTAACATTCAATATTTGGATGAATTCATATGAATTCGGACACTCATATACACATCAAAGGTTACGACATTCATACATTGACATTCAGATTTGCGCGAATGCATCAGAACACTCGCGAACCAGGGGAGGTGGGAAAGCGGCTGCACCAGTCGCATCTGCAGTGGATCCAGAGTGCGTTCGACATGGATTGAGAGCAGATTCAAAGTGGATTCAGGGCAGACTTGATCTCTTACGGCGTATGTATCAGTGGACCTTATTCTTGACCAGAGTATGTCCCTGGTCAGGCTGCTGGCTTATATACAGTTCCAGGTAAGAATTCCACCAATCCCCATCCACATCCCATAAATAACTATTTACAAGAGTGGTGCCACCTGGCCACCCAATCCCATCCTTTCCCTCCTAGAAGTAGACCACATCCATTTGGCTCCTCTACTTGTTTACTAGCTCTGTGTCATAATACAAGCCCTTTACAATGATGACGATTTGCAAAACAATGAGTCCTCGTTAAATAGCATCAGGTTAGCTTCCTTGGAAGGCTTATTTCGTACTGGGTTCTGTAATTTCTTTGATTACATAGCTTATTATTAGAACTCTGTACATCGCTTATGATATATTTGATGTTTTATTCATTGGAATCCAGCTTCACTCTACTTTCAGAGTGGGAGAATGCATCAGCAAAGAGACATAAATACTGTAATTCAGAAAATGCACCTTTCGAGTAGGTTAATGTGGAAAGAAAAGTACTGGCCGCTTTGCCGATGGGTTCTCTCACTCTGAAGGCGGACTGAAGCTGGATTAAACCTTAGGTGTGGCCACAGCAACAGGTGAGGAACCCAGAACACAAGCTGCTGGTTCAGAAAGGAGGGAGAAATAAATAGCACCATGTATGCGTGTATATTACAAAATGCATAGCTCTGTGGCCATACTGAAGTTTCAGTTAGCATATTACAATGCATGCTCTTCTCTGCAGAACGTTGGAGTGTGTGTGTGTGTGTGTCGATTGGACATCGGATGCCCATTTGGCCGCCTGCAAAATTGCTGTTTGCATCATGCATCCATCTGCAGCCGTCTTGGGCCCCCAAGAACACCTTTCCCCCCTCCCTCCCTGACCTTTCCGTGAAAGGGTCCTTAAGAGAGTGACATTGTTGCTTGGCAGCAAGAGAACAGACCTTGTTGTTGGAAATCCGCGGGCACATTTTTTGGGGTTAGGTGTTTACAGAGAGCTTGGCGGTGCCGGCAGCAGGAGAAGAAAAGATTATTGTTCAGCCGCCAGGAACCATTGGCGTCTCCCAGCCTGCTCACATAAATATCTCTGTGTATCCATACCTACCGTGCTGGAAGGGGGAAGGAGTGAGGGTGATGCCGTGGCTGTGTGCGTGTGTGTATTTGTGGGGTTTGCATTAAAAGCTGTGGCTGTTCTTAGGGCAGAAAAACATAGCTCCACTCACTCGCTATATGCTTATACTGTAGCCTTTCTGTGTCTGCGGACGCTGTCTCTGGACTTTCTTCATTGGATGGAGGAAGGGGACTTACCGAGTCGTTCCTAGTATGATTTCAACATGAGGCCTCATTCCTAGCCAACCAATGACAGTGGTAGAAGAAGAAGAGTTGGCTTTTCTAACCTGCTTTTCTCACCCATTTAAGGGGACTCAAAGCGGCTGACAAACCTTCTGTTCTTCCCCCCACAACAGAACACCCTGTGAGGTGGGTGGGGCTGTGAGAGCTCAGAAGAGAGCTGTGACTAGCCCAAGGTCACCCATCTGGCTTCATGGGGGAGCGTGGAATCGAACCCAGTATTCCCAGATAAGAGTCCGGCTCCCTAACCACTAGACCAAACTGGCTCAGTTTTCTCTGCACACATCCATACACATCCTTACACATCTGTACGCGTCCTGTAGTTATCCTGTATGCAACTCATTTTCGTCCCTTACGGATCCGTACAAATGCATACGGATGCGGGAAAGATGCAGATCTTCAAGTACAAATCCGTACACATGTGAATGTACAAACAATTCTAACAAATAGATCCAAAATTTAAAATTCAGATCAAAACTTTAAATTCGAATTTAAGGACATTCTATTCAAATTCAAATGTCGAAATTTGGTCAATTCGATTGAATTTTGAATGCATTCGAATATTTGTGCACATTATAAGGTAACATTGGGAATGCAAAAAAAAACAAAAAACACCCCAACAACCCAGACCTTGCTGCTGGTTTTAAAAAAACCCTGTTCAAAACCAAATTAAATTTCCACGTGGGAACGTAGCCTGTGTGCGCACTTGCAAAGGTGATTAATAATAATATTAATAAAGTGTCACCTTCATTCCTTCCCTGCACCTGCAGTAATGCTTGTGCATCTTCCCTGGCTATACAGAAGAAAGAATTCCAGCAGGTGATACCTGCGTGTAGAGCTGGCTGGCGCAGTGGTTGCAAATGAAGGCTTTTCTCCCCGTGAGTATGATGGGTAGGAGGTTCTGTTTGCACCCGCTCATGCCAGCCACCCCAGCGGGCATGAATTTTGCTGCCTTACAGGGCCCACTTTAATTGCCTGCACTGGGTGACTGGAAAAATGCAAGATTTATGCAAAATAGTGCAACTGTTGCACCTGGTTTCCATCCCTTCCATCTCCCAGCAACTTCAGAAGGCAATTTCAGTCCAGGAAGTGGGATGGATGGGGAAAGAGGGAAAGCTCACCAGGTGTTCAGAGAAATGGAATCATTTATTTACAATACATCCTGATAGTCTCTTCCTATGACTAATTCATTTGGTGTAAAAGAGCTTTTCTTTAGAAGTAATGGGAAGAAAGAAAAACACATTAGGCGCAAGAAGAGAAAACTAGAGTAGGGTTGTAAATAAATGATACAATTTCCTTTGGCACCTTGTAGGAATCACCACTTTCCTTTCTCTGCTCTAGATTTGGTGTTTCTCTCCTCCTCCTCCTCCTCCTCCCCTTCACACATTCCCTTCTTCTGCTCTGCTTAGGAAAATAACATCTCCACACATCCACTTTAAAAACAACTTGCACATTGTCTATTGTGTGGGGTCTGCAGTTGCCATACGGAACTCAGCTCAGGGATCTTTTATCTTTAATAAAACCTGCAAGAGGGAATTTCAGCCGATGTTGCTTGCATCAACAGCTGAAATCCCTCGAGCTTAGTTTCAGAACCCGTTTCCCTGCAAAGGTCTGGAGAAAATGTTCTGTGCATGCGCACTCAGAATTGTGTTGGCTCTGCCTGGGTAGTGGTGTACCCAGAATTTCCCAGAAGCCTCACCTGCATGGGCAACTGGCTGCTGTTGTTGGGTACCACCAAGTCAGAGCTGACTCCCAATTGACTACATGATGAGCAGTTTTCTTGGCAGTGATACAAAAGTGGTTTTCCATTGCCGACTTCTGGGGAGAGGCTGGGGATGGAACCAGCAATCCTTTGCTTTCCAAGCAGTTTGCTCTGTTCCTAAGCTGCAGTACTTCCTCAACTGGATGTAGATAAATGGGTTCAAAGTAAGGCAGTGGGGATGAGACAGGTGGTTTGTTCCGGGACAAGGTGGGCCACTGTGTCCCAAAACACTGCAGGTAGGTGCAAAAAGGCCCAAAATGACTAGTTACTTTACTGATGTGTAGGGATTTGCACAAATGGGGTATTTTGGCATTTAATGTGCAACAAATCGAATGTTAGAAAATCCTCTTCGAATGTGGTAGGATTCTATTCAATACAAATGTATCCGTACAAATTCATACAAATATCCGATACAAATGTGTTGCAGTGGCGCTCTGCAACCTGAAATCTTGGCACTGGGAAACCTGGTTGGAGGCAGCCTATGGCTATCTCGGTCTTGGCTGCAGTTCTGAAAACCACAGCGATGCTTGGTTACAACCCAAGGGCTGCAACGATGGTTGGTACCAGTGGTTACTGGTACGATCCACCAGGTGTTGCAGAAGTTAATCCCTTGTTCGCTACCGGCATGCGATAAGAGATCGCCACGTGTTCCTATGGTGAGTTAAAGATAGAGAGCACAGGGAAAGAAGTCAGGCAGGAGACAGAATCAGCTGGAAAAGAGCGCGATTTATTTTCTGCTGAGGTTTATATAAGCCATGCCAGGAGGAGGCATGGAGGAAGTGATGTAAAGGCACAATCCAGGGAGGTGATTGGTGGAGCTGTGTCAGGTGGGCAAGCCAGAAGTCCTTCTGATGTCACATCCGGTGGAGTGAGGCAGGGAGAATCTTCAGACAGGAAAAGAAAGGGTTGTTGTCCTTTGGGGCCATGTGCTTTCAGATACCATTATGCCCCAAGGCTATTTCCTGGTGCTCTTTATTCTGAGGTCTTCTTGATCAGTTGGAGGCTGGAAGGGAAACTTAAGGGAACTGGTGCAGTTTTTGTGGTTACTACACAAATGCGTATGTGTCCTGCATACGTAACCTGGATATGGATCCTGGATACGGATCCTATACAAACACACACATATCGGATATGTATCCTATACCAACACATACGTATCAGATACGTATACGATACGTATCCTATAAAAATGCATACGTATCGATACACATCCGATACATATCTTTAGTCTAACAGATGTACAAACTATGAAATGAAACATTTGTATTCATACAAATGTTAATGTACGAATGTCATAACATTAGATTTGTGTACGGATGTCCAAATTCATACAAATAAATGAATGTTACAAATATTTGTGCTCACCCCTACTGATGTGTTATTTTACTCTGAAGGTAAATGGGCCCACCTGTTTCTATTCTATACCCAGTCTGTGTTAAAGGCCAGGATATTGTGGAGCTGGAAAAAAGAATGCATAAAAGGACAACCAAATGATCGAGGCGCTGGGACAAGGGAAGTGCATGAATATTTATAACGTTCATTGTTTGCCCAAATTTATCTGAATTTGGACGTTCGTACATGAATCAAATGTCGCAATATTCGCACATTAACATTCGTATGAATATGAATGTTTTGGACATTTGTACAAATCTTTTGGACCTCCATAAGAATAATTCAGACATTCGTCAAACTGGGGAGGTGGGTAAGTGGTTGCACCGCACATCTGCAATGGATCCAGATTGCATTCAACATGGATCGAGAGCAGATTAAAAGTGGATTCAGGTCGGATTTGACACTTTCAGAGCATGGATTTGCTATGGGATACATATTTGTATCAGATAAATATTTGTTCGTATCGGATACATATCAGATATTCGTACAAATTCATTCAAATACATCTGCATCAAATAGAATCCTACCACATTCGGAGGAGATCTATTCGAACGAATACAGATATTCTAACTTTCCATTCATTATGAATTGAATGTCAAAAAAACCCCATACGAAATCAGTCTGCAACGTCTGGGCCTCATCAGCCTTGAAATATGCATCTTAAGAGGGGACCTGAGAATCACGCATGGATTAGATAGAGAAAAGGTGGACAGAGAACACTTTTTTTCTGTTGCACAACTACTAGGGCAGGAGACACAAGACTGAAGAATCAGTTCTCTGGGAGTCTCTTTTCTTCCACAGGATCATCTGTTTTGGGGATTTGCTGCCAGAAGAGGTGGTGACATTGACCACCCTGGACAGCTTTAAGAAAGGGTTAGGCAAATTCATGGAAGACAGGTGTATCAGTGGTCACTAGAAAAGATGCCTAGATGCTGCCTCCTGGTTGGAGAGACAGGCAGGATGCCGCTAAAGGCCATTTTTGCAGGGAGTAGAGAGTAGCTAAAGGGTTTTGCCTTTGCCTCCTGTTTGAGAGACACTCAGCAGCAATTGGTGGGCCACTGCATGAAACAGGGTGCTGGATTAGATGCGCTGTGGCCTGATCCAACAGGGCTCCTTTTATGTCCTTATATTAGTCCAAAGAAGCTATCACCTCCAAGCTGCTTTTGGGGGAGAAATACAAATTGCCTAAATTTACTTAAATCCATGATAACCTAAGGTGTGCAAAACCCTATTTGATGTGGGGGCAACTTCTGGTGCTTGGATGGCAAACCTCAGCATCAGGAAGCGCTCGGAGCATGCTGACCCTTCTAATCTTTCTAGGGCATAAACATGCACCATGCTGAAGGACAGGGTTTATGCAAGTAGTTCACGAGGACACCACACGCCAGCTCAGCTGGCATCTAAATGTTTCAACTCTAACCAATTCTATCCTGTTTTACCGATAACAATGTATTCTGTACAAAGAGATATGAGCAACTGCACTGCCTAGTAAAAGTAAGCAACTCTTCTTCACTTCTGTGTCCGTGTCATTTGTTGCTTCATTACAACAATTTGACAGAGAGATTTTCTTAAGATTTTTGGGAGTTTCTCTTTGCCTTCATTCTGACTCCATAGAAGCTTTGCCATCTGGCAGAAGTGGCAAAAGGAAATTATGGGATGCAATCAAGATCCCACATTCTTCATTGGCTATCCAGTGGCAGCCAGGGGTGTTGACTACAGAGGAGATGGGTTCTTCTTCACCTGCACTGATCCTGCCTCTTAAAAGCCAGGTATTATGAGGCTAATTTGAAGAGCTGTCAGACTGACTTGCAGGGACTTTCCTGGACATGCAAACAAACTCAGAAACACTCCAGGAGAAGGAGGAAGAATAGCCCGGTCATCAGGAGGAGCTGGTGAGACAATTCTAGGAGACGTTTCCATCTTGCGCTCTGTCAGCTCTGCTCATCCTCCCGGACTCATTTGCATGACTCGAAGAAAGAAGTTCTATCGTGCCATCTGATTGTTTTGCATATTAATTTAATGGGCTCTGGTTTGCTCAAAGGAGAAAAAAAAAGGAAGGAAGGAAAAAGATGATTGTGAAATCCAGCTGTATTTTTCAGATTACTTGCCACAGTGGCAGACAGAGATGCTGCCTCGTCTTGGAGAGATCTACATGAGTGTGGCTGTTTACGTAATCCAGGGCCAGGTTCACACGTTTCAATCCAACTTCAGGCCACTTTCAGAGTGAATCCACACTAGCAAAGTGGCAAGCTGCTTCTTGTTAGATAATGTGGAAAGAAAATGAGTAGTCATTCTGTCAATGGGTACACGTTCACTGTGGCTGTGGTCCCACTTAAGAAGAAGAGTTGGCTTTTCTACCCCGCTTTTTTCACCCATTTCAGGGAACTCAAAGCAGCTGACAAACTTCTGTTCTTCTCCCCACAACAGAAACCCTGTGAGGTGGGTGGGGCTGTGAGATCTCAGAAAGGAGCTGTGACTAGCCCAAGGTCACCCAGCTGGCTTCATGGGGGAGGGTGGAATCAAACCCGGTATTTGCAGATGAGTCCGGCTCCCTAACCATTAGATCAAACTGGCTCACTTAAGGTTTAATCCAGCTTCAGTCCACTTTCAGAGGGAGAGAATACGTTAGACAAGTAATAAGCTGCTTTCTTTCAGTGTTAAATAACTCAGAATATTCACCTTTGGGATAGATAATGTGGAAAGAAAATTACTGGTCACACTCTGAAGGTGGACTGAAGCTGGATTAAACCTTGGGAAGGACCACAGTCTGTGCTGGTGGACTGAACCTGGATCATAACTTTGGTGTGAACTCAGACCAGATGTCTTGCCATCATACCAGTTTTGGCCCCACATGCTTGTCCTCACATGAGGTCCCATCAGACCCTTTCACTTTGCCTTCATTCTCACCTCTTCGGGCCATTCCGCACTCGCTTTCAGTTATCCAGACCAAGCAGACCAGATCCTGCTAAGAAAGGTGGCTTCTGGTCTAGGACAAGGTTGTCTGCATTCAGATGACCTGTTCTGCTCCAGCCTGGAGGACCCACGACTGGAGGGCACCTTGTCGCACCGGTGCAATGGGTCCCATGGTATACGAAACCATGCAGTATGCCACCTGCAGACCTCCGTGTTCCAATGTAGCACCCCTGAGAATGAAAAAAGAGGTCTATGATAGACCAGCTTGGCATTTGGGGTCTCCTGGTCTGGTCTAAGCTCTATTCTGTGTGGACAGGGCACACTGGCAGGAGCCAGAGGCTCCCTTGAACCTTGCCATTTAGTTCAGGATGACTTCAGGTCATCCTCAGGTCACATTACTGACTAGGGATGTGGACGAATATTTTAAAAATGCAAAAATCGATCGAATGTGGACGTTCAAATTTAAATAGAATGTCTACACGTTCAAATCTGAACATTCGTTGGAATGATTTGAAACATTCGAATGCGTAGATTCGTATGTATTGCATACGTATCTGTATGAATCTCATATGTATCTGTAGGCATTTGCGCTGATAGTACAGGACAAAAACGGATGAATGCAGGATAAAACGGGATGCGTACGAAATGTGCACAGATGCGTATAACACATACGAATGTTGTCAACATTTGTATCTTCGGATTTGAATCTAACATTTGAATGAATAGATCTGAGTGCATTCGATTTTAATCGGATTTTGTTGCATTCAGTTTCTAAACTTTTGAATTGAGTTTAATGTTTGGATATTCAATTTGATTCAAATGCAAATGCAAATGCAAAAAAAAAAAAAAAACCCATTCGTGCACATCCCTACTCAGCAAGAGTAGTGGGAATAGATGGCAGCTGCCTGCCCATGCCTAACCACTGCATTGTACCATCTGCCAAAGATGATGAAGAGTTGGCTTTTCTACCCCACTTTTCTCTCCCATTTAAGGGGCCTCAAAGCAGCTGACAAACCTATTCTCACCCATTTAAGGGGACTCAAAGCAGCTGACAAACCTTCTGTTCTTCTCCCCACAACAGAACACCTTGTGAGGTTGGCGGGGCCCTTACAACCCAGAAGCTGACACTAGCCCAAGGTCACCCAGCTGGCTTCATGGAGGAGGGTGGAATCAAACCCAGTATTCCCAGATAAGAGTCTGGATCCTTAACCACTAGACCAAACAGGTCTAATGGTTCTATTCCTCATATCCCTCCGTAAACAAGGATTTCCCTGCTTCTCCCTAGTGGCGCGTGGCTTCCCAGAAACACAGAAACATCCCCATCAGTTTTGCTGCCTCCCTGTTAAATGGACTGTTGTTAGTTTTTGTTCTAAGCGCTCCCACCGGTTTTCTTTCCTTGCCGGCATGTCTTGGCATCACAAGGGAAGCTGATATTGAACATATGGTTTATCGAGAGGCACTAATCTGTCCAAGGCTCTCACATTCTGGGGAAACGCCAGATTGCTTGAGAAAAAATTGGCATGTCTGCTCGCGTGTCTTTTCCAAAGACATTTGGTATTCTCAAGAGCTACCCTGCAGACATGAAAGAAACAAAAGGCTCCGCAAGGAAAACAGGGAGGTAGAATCAGAGTCCTCTCTGGGCTTCCCAAACTGAGTTGTAGACTGGATACATCCTGGAGCAAGAACCGTCTCTTGCAATGGTCTTTACCAAGTCCTTGACCTTGACTGGACATATTTAGCTCCTTCCTGTAACATTGACGGTGATTTTACAGTGGCGTAAAGGCTAAAAGCAAAGCAAAGAACAATGACATACATACAATCCCCAATAAATAAAAACACACCCAAAGCTCAGTGGTACCATATTATCAACCATAGGGTGTTTTCCCACTGTCAATTGTACCCATTTTTGCACTCATTTTTGTACCTTTTGGCTGTGAGCCGGATGATCCCATTTCCACTACTGCACCCATTTTGAACCCGATTGTTTCCACTGCCGTGGGGAAATCCAGATCTTTTTGACCTTTAATCGGGATTTTCTGTAGACCCCATTAATGGGGTCTACAATGGGGTCTTCTGCCAGAAAATCCAGATTAAAGGGAGCCTGTTTCCACTGGAAACAGGCAATGGGGTCCAAAGGAGGCTGGGGGAGGGGATGCACCTCTGGGACCCCCCCCAACATTGGCTTCAAAGTCACTTCGAACTTGCTTCAAATACTGCCCCCCCCCTGCCCCCCAAAACACCTGGGATAATGGACCGACCCCTTGTGGGTCGATCTGGATTCCCCAGATGGGCGCAAAGCTGTTTCCACAGCAGGGGTGTTAGCACCCATTTCTCATGGGTGCTACACCTCCTGTGGAAACACATTGGGTGCTTCCCTTAATCTGGATCTACTAGATCCGGATTAAGAAATGTACCCATTCCTTAGATCCGGATCTTCTTAGATCCAGATCTAAGGGCTGCAGTGGAAAAGCACCCTTAGATAAACAGGGAGAATGGTCACAAATGCACATAATGCACAGGCCACAAGTGCAGGTTAGAGAGTAGGGGTGCACATGAATATTCAAAGGTATTCGAAATTCAATTGAATCCATCCAAATTTTGACATTCGAATTCAAATCGAATGTCCATAAATTTGAATTTAAAGATCTGAACAAATTTTGAATTTCGGATCTATTCGTTCGAATTATCTGGACATTATTTGGCATTTTCCCCACATGTTGCATATAGGATAACTACGGGATGCATACAGATGTGCACTGATGCATACGGGATGCACAACGATGCGTAAGGACACGTACGAATGTTGTCAACATTCGTAAGTGTGAATTTGAACTGAAAGTTCAATGAATAGATTTGAATTTGCTTAATTCAAATCGAGTTTGGATAAATTTGAATTTTAAAGATTTGAATTGAACTGAATTTTTGGATATTCAATTTGAATCAAATGGAATCTCAAAAATTGCACTTGTGCACATCCCTGTTAGAAAGTTTCCAGGGAAAGTTTCCTCCACAAGGACTGGGTGGGATGGAAGCCCCACCTCCTCTTAGGATGGTTCATCCACATAGTTGGAGCAATAGGGTTGGAGCAAAAATGGTGCCCCATCCAAGGTATTTGAAATTTGACTGAATTCACCTGAATTTCGACATTCAAATTTGAATCGAATGTCCATAAATTTGAATTTAAAGGTTTGAACAAATTTCAAATTTCAGGTCTATTTGTTTGAATTATCCAGACATTCGTATGTGTACGGACTCGTAGATGATGTTTACAGGCATCTACAAATGTTGTCAACATTCGTAAGTGCAAATTTGAATTGAAAATTCAAACAAATAGATTTGAACTTGCTTAATTCGAATCGAATTTGGATAAATACAAATTTTAAGGATTTGAATCGAATTGAATTTTTGGAAATTCAGTTTGAATCAAATGGAATCTCGAAAATTGCATTGTTCACATCCCTATTAGAAAGTTTCCAGGGGTCTCCCTCCTCCACAAGGCTTGGGTGGGATGGAAGTCCCACCTCCTTTGAGGATGGTTCATCCACATAGTCGGAGCAATAGGGTTGGAACCAAAATGGTGCCCTGTCCGAGTGTACCAGTAGGCCTCAGTGACCAGGTCTACTAGCAGGCATCTGAAGCGGTGAACCATATGTGGAAAGCCCACACTCCACTAATTCAGTCTATGAGCCTCCCATTTTGGTGGTGCAGCAGGCGGTACCATCAGAAGTGGATGTGCCCCTGAAAATGGCTCTCCTATTCATGAGCTTTTGCATCTATTCCTTATTTATGCTACCAAAGATAAGGACACCTTTGAGGAAATCTCAGCTCTTAGTGGGTCTGGAGACACTTCCAGGTAGCTTTCCTGGCAAAGGTTGGAAATGTTTGACCTCTGACTAGGGATCTGCATGAATATTCAAAATATTCATTATTCATACAAATTTATATGAATTTTTGAAAGTCCGGACATTTGTATTTCAGTATTTGTACAAATATAGTATTTGTACAATTTAGCCATTTGTATGCATTGCGTACGTCTCCGTATGCATCTTGTGTGCATCTGCGCACATCTGTACAGATAAAACCAGGATGCACATGGATGTGTACAAGATTCGTATCATTGGATACGTATCGAATATTCAAATGAATAGATTCGTATCGATTTGAATGTCCAGATATTCATTTTTCTTTATTCATATGAATTCGGATTTTCAAATATTTGATTCATTATTGAATGTTGAAAATTGCATTTGTGGACACGCCTACCTCTGACTGTTTCTAGGAGGATCGAACCTCGGGCATCCTGTCTCCTGAGCAGATGTTTTCCCATTGATCAACTGTTCCTCTCATTGTTGTCTGTAGCAGCACCATTCCAGGCTACAAGGCAATGAAAAAGGGCCAGTGAGGACTGCAAGACTCAGATCTTTCTGCTCCTGAAAATAATACATCAGTTCTTGAAAGAACAGCGGTTGCCTTTGAAAGGAGGGCAATTTACTTGACCTTCCGCTCAGCAGCAGTCCACAGATCAGGACTGGGAGGGCAGCCAGAGCGAAGCAAGCCTTTGGTTGGAAGCTTTTCTGGCATCTTTCTAAACTTTGCTTCGAACCTGATCTCGTTTAGACCGGGATCCTTGGCCAGCGTCTTTTGAAAAAGTAAAAAATAAAATATTTTGATTCAGTAGTCCCATGGCCATCACTGTACTTACTTGGTAATCCGGATCAAGGAGCCTCGTAGACCACACCGTCTGCACAGGACTAGTGGTAATCTGGATCAGATGGGTACTAAGTAGGGGTGTGCACGAATACAATTTTCGACATTCGATTCAATTCGAATAAAATATTTGAAGATGTCCAAATTTGTCCGAATAGAAAAATACAAAAGTATAAAAATTCAAACCGATTCGATTGTTCGAAGTTTTGGAGCGGATTCGTAGGTGCACCAGTTGGCTGCAGGAATTCAAAGTGAATTCAAAGCGCTGCACATTCGAAATGGCTCCATTTGCACAAATGTGACGTTCTGTCCCATTCACTTCGATACAAAGCAAATGGGTGAGGGGAATCATGGCTTTCCTTAGCCTGATATGGTTTTATATGGAAATCCTGTCCTGCTCGATTGAGGTTCGGGTCCCACAGATTTTTGTCTAGAACAGGTCCAGCCCAGCATCCCTTTTCCTTCCCCATTTCCTATCATTACCTTTGGCAGCAACCGATTCTGGCAAATGTGCAAGTGTGCAAATCTTGATATTACTTATTTTGACACTCTGGGAAAGGTGAGTTGTTTCCCCCACCCCTTTGTCTCTCAGTTTTTGCTTTGCTGTTTTTTATGCCTCACCAGGTGCTCTCGGTTTCCCAGGTAATCTATTTTGCTGCCAAAATGAACAGCTTGCTTATTCCCCCCTTGTTTTCTATCTGGAAGCAGAATTGCAACACTTTGGGTTCTCTTCTCCTCTTAAGGCAGAGCTTCCGCTAAGACCCTCTGAGATGGCGATGACTCTGGGACGGTGAGCATGACCCCTAAACACCCATCTTCATTTTGAACAGTTCTCAGTTCCCCAAACAGCAGTGAGATATATGCCTGGCGGTGAAGCTGTGCAAAAAAGCCATGCATGCTGCAGATCTTGCAACAATTTGGCTCTGTTTTCGTGGGAAATGGAGTTTAAAAAACCCACACACTACAGTTCTAGATGTTGGGACAAAGGCTGCATCCACACATATGAAAAACGCAGCTCAAAAACAGAAGCTGATAATGTGTGGATGGTAGTGTTCCCATCGCATCTCTAATCCTCACTGAAAGCTTTTAGGAAAGCATTTTCTGGCTTTTCATGTGGATTAGAGGCTGTAGTGCATGCAGCATGGAGCCACTCCACTTTGCAAGGTGTGTGGATGCAGCCTGTCTCTTGTGCCAACTAGGGATGTGCACAAATATTCGTAACTTGCGATATTCGTACGAATTCATACGAATATTTCTGAACATTCATACAAAGCCTTGGAACTTTCATCAAACAGGGAGGTGGGAAAGTGGCTGCACCAGTCACATCTGCAATGGATCCAGAGTGCATTTGACACTGTTTGAGAGCAGATTCAAAGTGGATTCAGAGCAGGTTTGACACTTTCAGGGTGGATATGCTACAGGATACAAATTGGATACGTATCGGATACATATGCGTTTGTATCAGATAATCATACAAATACATTCATATCTAATAGAATCCTACCACATTCTAAAGGGATTTATTTGAACGAATATGAATTTTCTTACATTCAATTCTATATTAATCAAATGTGAAAAGACCCATGCGTGCATATCCCTTGTCCCAACATCTAGAAGTCCAGTGCTTTTTGTTTCCACTAACCTCCCTTAATCTGGATCTAAGGAATGAGTCCTTCAGCTAATCTGGATCTAGTAGATCTGGATTAAGGGAGGTATCGATGCATCCCCATGGTGCAGCACCCAATAGCAATGGGTGCTAGCTTGCCCACAGTGGAAACACCGGAGCATGCATGTGGCAAATCCAGATCGACCCTCTGGAGCATCTAAGGAGATTGCCTCCCCTGTCCCCCGAAAAACCTGGGGTGACTGATGGGCCCCACTTGGGTCAATCCAGATTTGCCACATGGGTGCTCCAGCATTTCCACTGCAGGCAGGCTAGCACCCATTGCTATTGGGTGCTGCACCGCCCTTGGGGACACATCAGGTACCTCCCTTAATCCGGATCTACTAGATCCAGATTAGTTGAAGGACCCATACCTTAGATCCAAATCATCTTAGATCTGGATTAAGGGAGCTCAATGAAAACCTCCCCCCAAGGAAAACTGGATTATAGTCTGGATTCAATCCAGATTTCCCTAGAACTGGTGGAAACAAATGTGGCTCTAATGGGGTCTGCAGTGGAAATGAGGTTTTCCTGCTCTGAGCCTAGTGGGTCCTTAATGGGTCCCTAATGGGGACTTAATGGGGACTTAGTGCTAGTGGAACCCCCCCCCCTTTGTTTGTTTGCTTGCTTTAGGACAGAGGACAAAAACAGGATATAATTCACCCACTTTATCCCACCTTTGCATCCCATGTCAGGGTAAAGGCTCTCCTACCCTATGGCTGGATTCGTACGTTCCTTTCCGTTCTCTCTGCTTCCTCTCACTCGAAATGGTGAGTGCAAAAGGCCCCGTGTGTCTCTGTGGGTTTCCCATTGGGAACACTCTGGGTTCCTGAGGTTTTTGCTTTGTCAGCTGGTATCGTTTTATGAACATCAGAGCCGGCACGGGGACCAGAGTGGAACAGGAGCCGCCCGTTCTGGTGAAGGCAAGTGCAAAAGGCCTTCAAGTAAGAATCCGAATTTGACACTGGAGAACCCCGTGTTTTGTTGACGCTCCCGGAAGCCGCTGGTTGTAATTACTTTGGTTGCTCCTGCCGCCGCTTCCATTGTTGCTTTTGCTATTTGATCTCCCTGGCTTGGATGAAGAAATTAAAAGTTTCAACGGGGAGTGCAAAACCCTACAACACTTAGGACTCTAAATAAAACAATTAAGGCTCCTTCCTCCTTTCCCTTGACAACCTAAGAGCAGGTGCCTTCCAGAGGCCGAATTGTCTCTTCCTAATACATCTGTTTTTCCTTGGCACCCTCTTTTAAGGATAAGTCATTGCAATTTTATTTTCCATTCTTCGACAATTAATTAGTTCATGTTACACTGGAGCATCTTCAAAGACCCTTTCTGAAGAGCTCAGCAAAGCCTTCCAGACTCCACGCTGCGGAGATCTCTCTGTGGGGTGCATATTTGCTTGCGCTCCCATTCTCCCCCTCCCTCCCTCCCTCTCTCGTGTGTGTGTTTGTGCGCATGCATGTGTTTAGAAAATCCAAGTTTGGAGAAATGTCTCTTTTGCTTGTGGTTCCTTTGCTAATGGATCTTCTGGCCTCCTTGGTCAAGATCAAAGGCCCAGGCAAGGGACAAGATGTAAGCATAAGCTTCTTTCATAGCCCCTTAGGATAGAGCTGTGCAACCAGATGTTGGCAACTTTTCACAGCATTGCCTAAGCTTTGGTCTACTTTTATTCTGCAGAAGCACATCAAAGCAGAAAGGAGAGCCTCTGCAATTTTACCTACTGGCTAAATTGGTGCGGTACACCCCTGCTAGGAATCTGAGGTCAATGGATAAAGCCCTTTTGGTTATATCCCATACACCTACTGCACCCTCGAGACTCCGGGCTCTTCAAGACCTGGGCCCTTTCTGCACTCGGCCTTATCCTGGACTATAGCTCAGGATAGGGGTCTGTTGCATGCATGCTAATGCAGGATCTGCTAGATCTCACTTGGGGCCTGCCACAGTCTGCACTGGCGTGCAGACAGCGCACCCCTATTCTAAGATATAGTCCAGAATAAGGCCGAGTGCAGAAAGGGCCCTGGTCCCACATCTTTGGAACAGTCTGCCACTAGCTCTTAGGTTAGAAAAGGGCAAATTAAATTTCGTAAGGGCTTGAAAACCGTTCTTTTTAACACCTGATGGACTTTATTCCATGGCACGATCAATATTCAACCTCTAATTAGTTAAGGGACTGGAAACATAAAGGTGGGGGGCAGTCCTTCTCACTAGTTGAAAGCTTGGAACAAGATATGTCTGAGGGATAGAAGAAGTGAGATGGAGGGGATATTTTAATTCCTAACATGGTTTTAGTTTTAGTGGGATTTTGTGCTCTGTAATTTTAAATTGTACCTTTGCACCGCCCTTTGGTGGAAAGGGTGTTATAAATGTTTATATCATCATCATCATCATCATCCTGTGCGTGATCTGAGGGGGTCTGCCATGGCACACCAAAAGAGGAATGGTTTGGAGTTGTAGTGCAAGAACATCTGCAGCCTATTTGCACTTAGGCCTCTGGTTAAGTGCGAAGAGGCTCCTGTTTGTCAACACCCGCTGTTGGAAGCCCCAATTCAAACCATATCATGGCTTAAAAATATATGTTGGGAATTTGTCCGGCTTTTATTAGAGATAAAAGGTATCCTATTGCTATCCTGAATTGTGCAGCAGGCTTCATTGGGTGATCCTGGGCTCTGTTATTTTGCAGCTAGAAGGGAAACATTGGAATGCAAGAAGCTGCTGTGCATTTTGCGCTGGTTCCTAGGGGTCGGAATTGTCCATTCTAGGGAAGTGCACAAATGGGGTTTTTTTGCATTCAGTTTGTATCAAATTGAATGTAAGAAAATTCATATTAGTTCGAATAGATCCCCTTTGAATGTGGTAGGATTATATTCATTATGAATGTATTGTACAGATATCTGAAAAGAATGCATATATATCTGATATGCATCCAATACATATCCTGTAACATACTGGCCGTGAAAGCATCAAATCCGCCCTGAATCCACTCTGAATCCACTCTCAAACTGTGTCAAATGTAATCTGCATCTGTTTCAGATGTGACTGTCGCATCCCAGGTTCACAGATGTTCCGAAGCATTTGTACAACTGTTCCGAAACATTCATATGAATCCAAATGTCAATGTACAAATGTTGTAACAGTGATTCATATACAGATGTCCAAATATCAAATGTTATGAATATTCCTGCATATCCCTAGTCTATCCTCCAAGGTTTCAGAAGAGGGTCTCGCTTCACTAGGACCTGGGACCCTTTGTAGCCAAAGCACACATTACATTGCTTAGTTTACCCTTCCCCGCTTCCCACACCTTCTCCATGCCGTGTGCAGTTTTCCACACCTCCGCTGGGCCTCCCCATTTGCTTCCCTTTCAGGCCACCTGCGGTCTTAAGACTCCCTCTCGCCCCATGCGCCAGATGCACTTCAGCGAATGACCTGCAACGCTCCGAGCATGTCGAAAAGCTGCCCTGATAAATTGGTTGCTCACACCTGTAAGGGGCATTGCTGAATCTCGTTCTCTCGCGCACATGCACGCTTGTGTGTGCCCATGGGTACCCCCCCTCCTCCTCCACACACGCACACTTGTGCACATGGGTACCCAGAAGCTGTTGTCAAGGATGTTCTTCAAGGGAGAAAGTACAAAGTGGGGGAACTGGAAGGGGAGGGCAAGGAGGATGCCTTTGCCCCCTTTACCCCTGTGCTTGCTAGAGCCAATGGTGTCGTTGCCTTTATTACAGAGAGAGCTCTCCCTTCTGTCTGTTTGTTTCCTAATTGCTGGTGTTGTAAATTGCTTGATTTATGGCTCTGTTCATTGGTTCTGGCCCTGGGGTATAACATACTTTCCCTTCTAGGCTCAGAAGCGAATAGCGAATTAACGGCCCCTGCTGAAGGTTCAATAAGGAGCTGAGTGTTTGGGGATCTTTATTGTGTAGCTTTTGCCAAGAACTGCTGCTGCGGCTTCCTCTCTGTCTCTCTCTCTTTCCCCCACCCCCAACTCTTTTCAATCCACTGTGTTTCTGCAGCTTTCCACCTCTCCTCTCTCCTTCTCTTGGGTAGCAGCTGCAACATGGAGGCTCAGTCATATAAGCAGACTTTGAAGTGTCCTACAGGAGATGCCACAAGGGAGCTTCTTTGTTTAGGATCCGTTTCCTTGCAAACTTGGAGCAAGAGCCAAATCCTTGGAAGAAGGAGGAGGAGGAGGAGGAGGAGGAGGAGGAGGAGGAGGAGAAGTTAATTTACTAGGAGTTGGAGTTGTGCTCCATTTATCTTGGGGTTCTACAGCAGAAGAAAGGAAGCAAAATCTCAGAATACAGAGCTGTACTGAATTAAGCATTGAATTGATTACTATAGGCTACAAATGTACAAGAATTATCCATGCATTTGGAATCCAGATGCCCAATATGTCCGGATTTCGAGATTCATGGATGGATCAAATAGGGCCCTATTCGAAGGGCTCTATCCATCCACGAATTGGACAATCCAGTATCCACAGAAGCTTTGGTAGAAGCTTCTAAGGGTAGTGGATTACCTTGGGGTGTCCCCCCCCCCCCGGGTCCCACTTACCTGCTCTGGCGGCACTCCAGGCGTCTTTCTGGGCCATCTTGAACTGTGAGCAGGCTTCTCCTGAGGTAAATAGAGGCCTTCCGGTAAAACCTGCCTTTCTGCTCCCCTAATGTGAGTGTAACTCAGCTGTTGAGCAAACAGCCTGGAGCTGCTTCTTTAGAGAATTGCCAGTTCAGTCCTCCAATATTCCCTAAAAATGGGGAATGGCAAACTGCTTCTGTATCCCTGCCAAGAAAACTGCATGGAGTCTAGAAGTAGCTGTAGCACTCAGGTAGAGCAAAAGGCCTGGGGAAACAAAGGAGTTTCTCTTCTCTCCGTTACTTTGCAAGTTTTGTTTTTTCTATGACTCTGTGATTGGTGTATTCCAGTGTAATCTGCCACGTTTGCTAAATTACTGCAGGAGTGACCAAAATGTAGCATCTTTCATTTCTCACATCGGCTACTCTGGCCGGACCCCATGGGAGCTGTAGCTGAACAGTGTCAAGACTGTCTGATTGGCCTTTCCTTGAAGGGAGAGAAGTACATTTCCTGATCCTTTGCTTTTAATGTTTGCATGGCTTCGTACCTGACAAGCGGGCTTGGATGCTTTCACAAAAAGACACACACAAATGTAGTAGTTAATAATAAAAGCAAGAGGTTCTGACATCAGAACAAAGTCTTCTTTTCTCTGTCACACAACACAAGAACCAGGGGGCATCTGTGAAGCTGATGGGTAGAAGTGTCAGATCAGGCAAGGGTCAGATCACCCAGAAGGTCATCGGTCTGTGGAATATCTGCTGCCAGAAGAGGTGGAAACAGCAACCAGCCTGGATGACTTTAAGGAAGGGTTAGACAAATTCATGGATGACAGGTGTGCCAATGGGTACTAGAATAGATGCTTAGGTACTACCTCCATGCTGAGGAGAGAAGCCAGATGCCACTAAAGTACCTTTCCAGTTTGGTCTAGTGGTTAGGGAGCCTGACTCTTATCTGGGAATACCGGGTTCGATTCCGCCCTCCCCCATGAAGCCAGCTGGGTGACCTTGAGCTAGTCACAGCTCTCTTCGGAGCTCTCACAGCCCCACCCACCTCACAGGGTGTTGTGTTGTGGGGAGAAGAACGGAAAGCTTTGTCAGCCACTTTGAGTCCCCTTAAATGGGTGAGAAAAGTGGGTTAGAAAAGCCAACTCTTCTTCTTCCTTCATGAAGCCAGCTGGGTGACCTTGGGCTAGTCACAGTTCTCTTCTGAGCAATCACAGCCCCACCTACCTCACAGGGTGCTCTGGTGTGGGGAGAAGGATAGAAAAGCTTTGTCAGCTGCTTTGTGTCCCCTTAAATGGGTGAGAAAAGTGGGGTAGCAAAGCCAACTCTTCTTCTTCTTCCCAGGAGTCAAGAGCAGGAGAAGGTTTTGCCTTTGTATTCTGCTGGAGATGCCCAGAAGCAACTGGTGTTCCACTGGGTGAGCCAGAATGCTGGATTAGATGGGCCACAGTGCTCCTCTTATGTCTCTGTAATTGGCTGTTATGGCTTTCGCATGATGTCTCCTCTTTAAAAACCCACCTGTTCCATATGTACCACCTCTATCCCTTACAACATCCCTTGAAAATCTACTCAAAAGCTGTGGCGCTGCTGAGAATGAATAAAACAAGCGACCCAAATTGCCCTCAGCTTTTCATCTTCCAACATCCTTCCCGATTCAAACTGAATGCTTTATGCTCCTCAGTCTTTTGGGCTAAGTTGTACATAAAGCTCCACACGGATGCAGCCATCTTCTCACAGAGGACATGGAGCATAAGAAAGCAGTGGGGGGAAAGACGGCTAGACGAGCCATTAGATGCTCAGAAATTCTGAATCTCCAAACTAGTTCCAACTAGGTAGTCTGAACTCCAGGGAAGGAGATGGCTGCATTTGCAGCAAAAAAGTAGATGGCTCCTTTCCAGCTGATTGAAGTGGATCTGAATCTAAGAGAAAGAATGGGGTTAGAGCTACACACAATGTCTCTACAAGAGCAATTTAAGGATAACTGTAGCAAGAGCTGTTGTGAACGAAGAAGACACTGGAGGGCTTCATCAGTTTTGTCCCTTCTTGGAGGGCTTTGTTTAGTTTAGCACTTTGGGCTGAACCTTCCCCTCATTGTAACAGTCTACTGAATTATTTACTAGAAGCCTGTAGCCAAAGAATTGCCTGGTTAGTTGAAAATCAATATATGAAATCCATATCCTGCTGGCTTTAGATGCAGCTGCAACCAGCAGAATTACCACCCGATGCAACTTGTCAGGGTAAAGTTTAGCACCAAAGGACATGAGACACATGTGAAGATTCCCCTGAAAGTGACCCATGTATTGGGAGTCAGATGGGACAATCTATTTCAAACTAGGGATGTGCACAAATACCCAAAATTCAAAAATCCTATTTGAATCCAATGAATGTTGACATTCAAATTCAAATGAGATTTCTTAACAAATTTAGAGCATTCAAATGGATTTTGGATGTTCCAAAACATTCATTTTAATGCTTCAAAACATTCAAATGTACAGATACGTACGTATTAAAACGGGATGCATATGAAATGCATACAGATACGTATAACACATATGAATGTTGTCGACATTCATATCTTTAAATACGAATCTAACATTTGAACAAATAGATTCTAATAGATTCTGGATCCATCTGAATTTTCCATTCATCTGTTCAATCCTTCAGACTCCAAAAAGCAAGTAGAGAGTGCTATATGAATGATGATTTTCATCACTGCATCCATATTGCCATACGCTGATCACCCTCTGCAATATATATATTGCAGAGTAACAAAGCTCTGACGTCCTGCACCCCTAATTTATGATAGGGTGCCGGAGACTAGTAGCTCCTGTCCTAAGTTTGGAATTCAGAAGCTGGGCTGGGGGATGGAGGGGGAATATTTTTTGATGGAAAATGTCCCACTTTCAAAGATACCTGGAATAGGGCCCATTAAAAAAGGCAGCTTGGCATTAGGGAAGGGCACGGATGGGTTTTTGGCATTTGATTCGTATTCGTTCAAATAGAACCCTCCAAACCTGGTAGGATTCTACTCCATAAAAATAAATTCACATCCAAATGCATAAGTATCCTAGATACATATCCTAGATACGTATCCTGAAGCCTTTTTGCACTACAAACGGTTGTAGTGAACAAAGGCTAGGACATGTGGGGACATATTCCTTCCTGCCTAGGTGTGAAAGGGGAACCTATTCCTGCGTGGCCTAGCCTGAAAAGGCTAGTCCAGGGGTGGGACGCTCCTCTCAGGCCTGCCACCATTGGGTCAAATTCGACCCAGGGGCAGGCGGGCTAGTCCTGTTCCTTCCCCGGGTTCCTTCCCTGGGTTCTTCAGCTAGAGCCCACAGGAACCCCACCCCGGGCACCCCCACCCTGGGCTGGGGCCTAGCAGGGGCATGCGTGCATGCATGTGACTTATCTCATTGCCAGCGGGTTCCAAGTGGCGGGCCTGGCTGGCAGTGTTGTACATCTGTGCACGCTGCCAGCTCTGATTGGCCAGTTACCTGCGCTTGCATAAAAAGTCTCTGAGTCTCCGATTCCCTTGGTTCTTCTGTCTTACACAGCCACACATCTCACTCTTGGTCTAGTGGATAGGGAGCCGGATTTTTATCTGGGAATACCAGGTTTGATTACTCATTCCCCCATGTAGCCAGCCAGGTGACCTTGGGCTAGTCACAGTTCTCTTCTGAGCTCTCACAGCCCCACCTACCTCACAGGGTGTTCTGTGGTGGGGAGACGAATAGAAGGTTTGTCAGCCACTTTGAGTCCCCTTAATATGGGTGAGAAAAGTGGGGTAGAAAAGCCAACTCTTCTTCTTCTTCTTCTTCTTCTTCTTCTTCTTCTTCTTCTTCTTCTTGCTCTTTCCCTGGACTTCCTTCCCATGGTTTCCTGTCTTGAATGCAAAGCCCTCGTGTCTCTCTCTCCCCCTGTTTCTCCAATGGGACTTCCCCCTCAGTTTTTTCCCCAGTTTAATGAATGCCAGAACTATTCATAGAAATGTTAATGCAGAAATGTTGTGACATTCGATTCACGTACGAATGTCCAAAGCTGTACAGATTCATACGAATAAGAAATGTTATGAATATTCATGCACATCCCTACTTGGCATCAAGGGAGATCCCATCAAACCCATCTTAGACCCTTTCTGCACTGGGCCTAATGCCAGATTATATCCTGGAACAGGGATCTGCCATCTGTATGCTAGTGTAGACTACATCAGCCCTTGAATATAATCTGGAATAAGGCCCAGTGCAAAAAGAGCCTTAGTATAAAAGAGTGCTGAGTTGTAGAACTGTAGGTCTGCTCAGCTGGGATGAATATGGACAAGTAAAGAACTGAAAGTCAACACAATGGCTAAAGGGACAATTATAAATTTGGAAAGAATCCGAGATATTCCAGGTGTAACGAATCGTTGCTTTGCTCAAACAGAATCCGTCTGGGAAGTGGACCAAGTTTAACCCTCACCAGTAAAGGAACAAAAGTGTCCACCATGCGGATGGTGACATTGGGCAGCCAAACTATATATGGCATTGACCTAGTGCCCGAAAGATTTTGCACTAACATTGTAAATGGTAAATTTGTTTCCAGACAACTCTGCTTAGTTTGATGTCCTCCCAAAAGCTCATTACTTTGTTGACCTACGCAACACAGGATAATCCTGCCAATGCTTACCAGAATTCATAGGGAGGGGGTGGGCTTGTGTAAGATTTTCGAGCCACCTGCATCAATCTAGTTAAAGAGGGTCATTTAGGTCCCATAAAACACCTGAGAGTTTCAACCTAGTAATTTCTAGGCCAGCTATAAAGGTTCCGTTTTCCAGGTGTTGCAACCTGGGGACACAGACGAGCTTCAGTGACTTCTTGATGAGGAAGCTATCATCAGGTTGCCAAGGTGAATTTGGGGAAAGAAGGGCACCTGGAAATGAGCAGCTAAAGGTACAGAGCTGATTCCTAAAAATAAAATAAAATGCCACTCCAATGCTATGGTCACAACTAGGTTTTAATTCAGTTTCAGTCCACCTTCAGAACGTTTTTCAGAAGAACATTTTCTTTCCACATTATCTAACCCAAAGGTGGACTTCTGAGTTAAATAATGCCACCCCAAAAAGCAGCCTGCAACATTGCTGCCATGTTCTCTCCCTTTGAAAGTGGACTGCAGCTGAACTTTACTTTACTCCTTGATTTATAAACCCATCCACTCCACAAGTGGGCTCTGGTACAAAACATAAACCACAGCTGTAGTGCACTTAGGCTAAGACACATGGGGACGCTTTCCCCATACACACACAGGCAGGTAAGGAACAGGTCTCCACATGTTCCTACCGGCCTATGTGCGAATGGGGAAATCGTCCCTGCATGTCCTAGCGTGGAAAGGCTGACATGGGGGTGAGACCCCACTCCCAAGCCTGTCTGCCATTGGGTCTGGCTGGACCCAGGGACGGGCAGGTCTGTTCAGTCCCTTCCCCAGGTTGCTGTGAGTTCTAGGGGACCTGCAGGACCCCCCCCCCCGGGGCACCCCTCTCCCAGGCCCAGGATACAGATACATATGGGACAAAAACGGGATGCATACAGGACAAAAACAGGGTGCGGACTAATGCCTGTGGCTGTGTACAGCTGCGTAGGGACATATACGAATGTTGTTGACGTATCTTCAAATGTGAATTGGATATTTGTACAAACAGATTCAAATGTATTTGGTTTGAATAGAATGTGAATACATTTGAATTTTAACCATTCAAATCTATTTGAATCTTTGGATCTTCAATTCAATTCAAACTGAACTGAATAGTGAAAATTGTATTTGCTTACAACCATCATACATGAATTTTGAGCTTGCAGCTGAGCCAGGCTTGCCTGGGGCCACCATAATCTAAGGTAGCATGCACACAGCAGCCCCTATTCCACGTTTTATTCCAGGATAAGGCCCACTGTTTCCCCAAATTTTATAACTTGGAAGTTCCCTTGAAGCAACTTTGCTGTTGCCCTTTCTTGGGCTGCAATTCATTATATGTGGTTAGATACACATTCATCAAGAAGGACGGACAGGGGGGAAATGATTCTACGTTTTCATTGTTGGATTTGTCGATCAGGAACCTGCAATATTGAATTAGGCCATTGATTGGGACTTTGGTGAGCTTATTTTCCTATCCAGCGATGACAACATTGTGAATGTTCACCGCTAGCTTACCTGGCTGGTTATTAAATTGGTGGCACACTTGATCCAAGAAATCCCAAGAACAGCCCTGTAAGGTTGGACTAATGGCTAAGATGTGCACAATTATTCGTAACATTCGTTATTCGGATGAATCTGGACATTTGTATACGAATCCAAGGTTAGGACATTCATACTTTAATATTCATACGAATATGAATGTTTCAGACATTTGTACACATAGTCCACACATTTGTTAAACTGGGGAGGTGGGAAGAAAACTAGGAATGAAGAATTGTACAAATAGGATAATTTATTACAAAAAAATACAGCATAAATTGTAGTAAATAATGAGTACCGGCTACTCATGCATACATGGTACATACATCAAATAAATGATGTAATGCACATCATTACTTCAGATATAACAGAAAGCCATCAGAATGAGGGCATTTGAAGAAAGGGGAGGATTAGTAATAGGAGATGGTCTCTGGGTGACCCATTTAGATTCTCTGTGTATTCAGCTTTAGGCATCATCCACATAGGCATCTAAGGGCCTTTCCGTACTGGCCCTAAACACGGACTTTATTAGAGCCCCTTTCTGGGGGTAGCTTCCACATTTTGGTGCACAAGACCAGTTTCTAAAACCGGTCTTGCTGCCAAAATCTGGCCCTAAAGTAAGACCTGAAAAATTAGGTCTTAATCCGGCTCTTCACCTCAATCTGTTTCGGAAGCAGGACGCTTCCGCACACGGAGAGGTGAAGGCCGGATGTCCCGGCGGCCGCCATCTTGGGGAGGGTGGAAGCAAGCTGGTTTCCCTCCTTCTGCCCTCTCTGGTGTGCTGCCAAAAACACGGGGTGACTGGCAGCTCCGTGCTCCAGTCCCGCGGCTCCGGGGGCGGTGTCAGTGGCACAGGAATCCGGCTGCCTTCGGCCCTGGGAGCTGCGGTTTCCGGGCAGCACCTGGGCGATCTGGCCGCCCATTCCGGCCTTGCTGTAGCCACCCCACACATGTGCGGACGCACAGGACCTCTGAGGATCTGTCCCTATTTGGGACAGATCCTTGGAAAGAACAGTTTGCCAGGGGCCCTAAGACCCCCTCTGGGCCCCTGGATAGCTTTAAATATGGGTTAGATAAATTCACAGAGGACAGGTGTATCAATGACTATTAGAACTGATACCTAGATACTTTCTCCAGTGCTGTGGTCACTCCTAATTAGGGGTGAGCAGGAATGCAATTTTCAACATTCAATGCAATTAGAATTATATATTCGAATGCCCAAATTTGTAAGAATAGAGAAAAAATGGATATATTAAAATTGGGACCGATTGAAATACATTCGTATGAATATTCGATACAAATTTGATGATACGAGTGTTGACAACATTCGTATGTATCCGTACTCATCCTGTTTTTGTACCGTACGCATCCTGTTTTCATCTCATATGTATCCATACAGATGCATATGGACACAAATAAGATGCATACGGATATGTATGTAATGCATCCGATCTGTACACGTACGAATGTCCGAATGATTTGAACGAATGATTAAAAAATATTTGCATTCATTTGTCTAAGATTAATATAATATTGTAACCCGCCCTGAGACCTTTGGGTATAGGGCGGGATAGAAATACAAACAAACAAACAAACAAACAAACAAACAAATAAATAAATAAATAAATAAATAAATAAATAAATAAATAAATAAAATGCCAGGACATTTGATTCTAATCTGAATATCCGAATTTGGCCTAATTTGACCGAATAATGAATATTTTGAATATTTTTGCACACCCCTACTCCTTATCTTTAATCAGAATTGAAGCCATCTTCTCTCTTCAGAGGACAGATGCCATTTAAGTGTATTTGCATTTCTTCTGGGAACTTTCCCTCCCAGACTGGGACTATCCTGCATTCAGATAATCCTAGCAATGACTCTATTTCATCTATAAGAACCCAAGCTGGCCCCTATATGCCGTGTTCTGTCCAGCAGTGACAACCATTGCTAGACACACTCTTAGTATGACCAGTAAGAAACCAGGTAGGGCAAAAATCAACTGAGAAATTAATATGGAAAAAAGAACCAGGGAAACCCTCCATTGGCACCAACTTGAAATATGTATGGAGTTTGTCTTGTTACTTTTAATGTCTCCATCCCGTTTTTTAAACATATAATGGGATCCAAAGGATCATCAGAATGAATAATTGTGTCCCTTACTTCGGCAATTTTGTGAAACTACATAAAGGGTGAAAGAAAAAAGGTTTGGGAGCTTAGTTTGTAGTGGATAAAATTGCAACAGAGAATATTGAATTAGGAGGCAGAGGAAAATTAAAAGATCAATCAGTTGAGTCAATAGCATGACCTACAAAAGGGGGGGGGAAGCAAATGATTCTAGAGGAGGAATATATATCATATACAACCTCAGGATTCAACCCTTTTCTTACACTTTAAACCTTCTTTAGTCCTTCTTCAGGACTCACTGCTCACACCTTTTCATTTCTGTTTTATCTGTGGACTTTCCACCTTATGAAAATGGATAGAAATGAAAAGGTGTGAGCAGTCAGACCTGAAGAAAGACTGAAGAAGAAGAAGAAGGGTTGGCTTTTCTACCCCGCTTTTCTCACCCATTTTAAGGGTACTCAAACCAAATGACAAAGCTTTTCTACTCTTCTCCCCACAACAGAACACCCTGTGAGATAGGTGGGGCTGTGAGAGCTCAGAAAAGAGCTGTGACTAGCCCAAGGTCACCCAGCTGGCTTCATGGGGGAGGGCAGAATCGAACCCGGCATTCCCAGACAAGAGTCCGGATCCCTAACCACTAGACCAAACAGGCTCAAATAAGGCTTAAAGTGAAGGAGTGACCACGACCGTAAAGTCAGAATTTCCCCAAATATTTGGTGATGGTTTGTTGTTGTTGTTGTTGTTGTTTTAGTGGGACTAAACTGTTAGAAGTTCATGATCCTCTTGTCTTGCTTGCTGATTTCCCCAGCTTCTAAGGCTGTAGAATAGGGAAGTACATGAATGTTCTTTTGGCATTCAATTCGAAATGAATTGAATGTTTGAAAATCCATTGGAACGTGGTAAAATTCTATTCAATACAAATCTATTCAATACACATCTGATATGAACAGATACCTTTCTGATTTGAATAGATAAGTATCTGAATGTCTGAACTATTAGTACAAATGTCCGGAAACATTAGTATTGAATGTCATCATACCAATATTGTAATACTCGATTCGAGTTTGGCCAAATTCAGCCAAATTCCTAATGTCACGGGCATTCATGCACATCTCTATAGTAGAATATTCCAAGGTATGGACAGTTGTCTGGAAAGAGGAGACAATGTGGCCATCACCTGGCCATGCTGGGAGCCTGTTTCAGGAACTGCTATATAGGTTGGCTTGGAAAATGCAAGTGTTGGAGTTATAGTCTTTCATAACTGCACACTGCAAAATGTCTGGAAATTTGATTAGCTAGCCAATCAGAGCAGGTGGGACGCGCAGGTGCACAACGCCGCCGGCTGGGCTCACCACTTTGGAACCTGGCGGCAATGAGGTAAGTGCCTCACGGGCGTGCATGTCCCTGTGTAGCCTGTGTCCAGGGGGGTGCATGGGGGGGGCTGTAGGGTACCCAATCCAGTCCTCTAGGGCCCGTGGAAATCCAGGGAAGGGACCGGACAGGTCTGCCTGCCCCTGGGTCGAATTCAACCCAATGGGGGAAGGCCTGGTAGGGGCGTCCTGCCCCATGCCAGCCTTTTCAGGCTAGGCCACGCGTGTGTCCATGAGTTCCTTACCTGCCTAGGTGTGAATGGGGAAAGCGTCCCCGCGTGGCCTAGCCTTACTGCACTACAGCCTTTCAGCTGTAGTGCAAAAAGGCCCTTGGTTCCTAACTGAGAGGGGCAGCAGGGTGTCTAAGCTGGATTGTCGGGGGGGGGGCAATTAAAGGTTCCACCTGGAGGTCTCTTCCCCATCCCCTCCCACAGACGTAATTGCTGTGCTGCCTGAGTTCCGAGTGTGCAATTTCACTTTGCAAAGTACGGTAGCCAGATATGCCCCTCTTTATCCTTCGCCTCTGTCCCCTGACCGCTTCATTTAAGACACAGCACACACTCTCTCTTTCTTTGAATATGAGGTTTATTGTGTTTTTCTACAATAGAAAAGAAAGCGAAATAGATAAAAATTTAAAAAAATCAAAAAGAAAAGACAAAAGAGGTTTAGTAACTTCCGATCTCCCTCTTAGCAATTGCAGGTGAATTTATATTCATATCTCTCCATTAGTAATGTAACGGTTTCACTTCCCTTATGAAAACAAATCCGTTTACTCTTCAAGGTGTTATTAACTCTCAAAGCCGAATGTCAACAAATTGCCTTCTTTCACGGGCAGAAAGTCAAGAAGGGGTTGCCAGTTTTTTTAAAAAAATACAACATCAATGATCTTTCTCCAACCAAGCAGAGAGTTTGTCCATTTCTGCCAAATCTAAAAATTCCTCTGCCCAGTCTTGCACAGGAGGTATTGGTGAATTCTTCCAACCTTTGCAACTGAAGCAGTCTTCCAGTGGTCTTCTCCAATGGTGGAGCCATCTAATTCAAAATAAAAAGTTCCAGTTTCAATTGTATATTATTCTTTAATTTTAATTAATTTATTTCGTGTCCTAAACAATTGCAATTGTTTTCCATTGCATCACTTGAATATCCGTAACATTCGATATTTGTACAAATTTGAATTCGGGCATTCGTATATGGATTGAATGTTAAGACATTCGTACATTGACACTTCTATTTGTAGGAATGTTTTGGAACATTTGTATGAAGAAGAAGAAGAGTTGGCTTTTATACCTTGCTTTTCTCACCCATTTAAGGGAACTCAAAGTGGCTGACAAACCTTCTGTTCTTTTCCCCACAACAGATACCCTGTGGGGTAGGTGGGGCTGTGAGAGCTCAGAAGAGAGTTGTGACTAGCCCAAGGTCACCCAGCTGGCTTCATGAAGGAGGGCAGAATCAAAACTGAACAGGGGGGTTCTGCCAAAGAAATGAGAGCAACCCAGTAGGGTAAAATAAATTAAGACAATGTCTACCCCAAACACCTATGTGAATAAGAAATACAAAACTGTAGAACAGAAAAGCAAGTATAATTTCTAAAAGGGCAACAATACCCCACTAGGTTTCAATGAAAAATATAAAAATAATAATAGAAAATACCTCAATAATATAATGAAATATTAAAAATATAAAAGAGGCCAAACGCTCAGAAGAGAGCTGTGACTAGCCCAAGGTCACCCAGCTGGCTTCATGGGGGAGGGCAGAATCAAACCTGGTATTCCCAGATAAGAGTCCGGCTCCCTAACCGCTAAAGGAAACTGGCTCATGAATGCTTCGAAGGATTTGTGAACCGGGTAGGTGGGAAAACAGCTACACCAGTCACACCTGCAACGTATCCAGAGTGCATTTGGCATGGTTTGAGAATTGATTCAAAGTGGATTCAGGACAGATTTGACACTTTCAGAGCAGATATGTTATGGGATACTATCAGATACATATTGGATATGTATCAGATATTCGTAATGAATTCTTACAAATACATTCATATCGAATAGAATCCTACCACATCTGAAGTGGATCTATTTGAATCAAATGCAAAAAACCCCATTCATGTGACCAAGGTTGCTATGCACTTCATTTACGCCTTGCTACCGCTGTTTTTGAAGTGTCTGTTTCCCTGAATGGAGGCAGCAGTGCCCATTCCCCACACGTGCCAAACGTCTTTGATTTTTCTTAACCTAGAATATAATCCACCAATAATACGCCCTTCAAGGCCCAGAGCCATCGCTCTGTACCTGACTCATCTGCACATGTGATCCAGGGCTGAATAGATCCATTTTTTCTCTGCTCCCCTTGCCCTTTTCCTGCTAGGGCCCATCTGATAGCAAGCGCAGCATCTGTGAAGCAGAGGCAGAGCAGACATATGGCAGACGAGCCGCGATAGATCAAGATGAGGAGACCGAGGTGGGGGTGGGTGGGTGGCTCTTTATCCAGGGCCTGTAAAGTGGCCCCAGCCCTCGTTACATGCATATTTAAAACCCCTTCTATGAAAGCCACGCAGGAGAAAGCAGAGGCACAAGGGCGCTAACTTATCATTTGGCTTGATGACACTTGTTTATTGTCACCATTGGTTCCCTTTTATTCTTCCCAAGGTCTGTTCCTTCCCACTTGCTGCGGGAGACAAAATACACTCAGAGCCACCCTTTCCCCTCCTTAAACCATCCCTCTCCCCCTGTCTCCCATCACTCCTTAGAGCAGCAAAGATGCAGAGACAGGATTTATATCCCTTTGCCTGCAACAGCTCTGTCCAACCCGTCCTGAATAAGCGTGAGAGTCACTTTAGAAAGGTGAACCAAGTTTATTGCCCCCCCCCCCTGTCCGTGGCCTGGGTCAAAGCCTTGGCTGATTGTATTTTACAGCTCTCACAATGTTCTCCAACTTTCCCCCAGCATACACACACAAAGCAAATGAGTGGGGCTAGAGAGAAACAATGGGAGGGCAGCTTGTGGGAGCAGGGCAGATACCTCCAGAGGGCAGCTTTGAAGACACCCCGAGAATTGATAGGACGCCCTGGTTCTTAGAGACAGAGCACTGCACCTCTGACCAAGATTTCCCACAGATTGTTGGGTGGGATGGAGAAGGTGGAGGTCTTGTGGTCAGAGGACAAAAGGGCTTTTCGCATTATAGCTGAACGGCTGTAGTGCACTTAGGCTAAGACACGTGTGGGCGCTTTCCCCATTCACACATACCACGCGTTCCTACCTGCCTACGTGCGAATGGGGAAAGCGTTCCCGCGTGTCTTAGCCTGAAAAGGCTGGCATGGGGGCGGGACCCCACTCCCAGGCCTGTCTGCTTTTGGGTCGGATTTGATCCAGGGGCGGGCAGGCCTGTCTGGTCCCTTCCCCTGGTTCCTGAAGGTTCTAGGGGACTGGATCAGGTCCCCTAGGGTCTGCAGGAACCCCCAGGGCACCCACCCTCCTGGGCCCAGGCCTATGCGGGGACACACCTCGCTCGCCATTTCAGGACCTGGTAAGGAGGAGGTAAGTACCTTGCATGCATGCACGTCCCCGTATGGGCCCGGGCCCATGAGGGTGGGTGCCCAGGGGGGGTTCTGTGGGCCCCAGGGGACCCAGTGTCCCCTAGAACCCAAAGGAACCCGGGGAAGGGACCAGACACGCCTGCCCGCCCCTGGGTCCAGCTGGACCCAATCTGGACAGGCCTGGGGAGGGGCCTGCAGCTGTCAGAGAGGGAGCGTGCAAATGCTCTCTCTCTTAAACAACTTCGGGATGGCCCCCGAATGCCCTGGTCCCCTACCTCACAGGGTGTTCTGTTGTGGGGAGAAGAATAGAAAAGCTTTGTCAGCTACTTTGAGTCCCCTTAAATGGGTGAGAAAAGCGGGGTAGGAAAGCCAACTCTTCTTCTTCTTCTTCTTCTTCTTCTTCTTCTTCATCTGTCTTATTGGTGGATTTAGCACCTTCTATTTGGGCCTTTCTGAATGGAAAATCCACAAACAAAACAGAAATTAAATGGTGTGAGCAATCAGATTTGAAGATGATGAAGAAGAAGGATTAAGGAGAAGGTGTGTGGGCATTCTGCAAACGTACAACATAAGCCCAGTAATTATTCATATAGTAGAAAGCCATGGCTCTGAGCGTTATCAGAAGTACCCCAATGTGCTGGGTATGAACTGATAGGGTTTCTTTAAAGTTTGAAGCATGCAACAAACTTCTCTTTGATCTGTTTTAGAGCAAAGGAGTGTTTGCCTTACATTTTGGGTTTCAAAGAAACCCAATGGATCTGTATTCAGCTCATCCAGGTATTGATAGAAATCCTGTAGGCAACCAATACTACCATATCCCCAATTCTTACATCAATCTCATTTTTGCCCTAGACCACATTCAACTCTTTATTATCTATATTTGGTGTATAAATTTAGTAGCAATCAACCCATGCCTTTGACACTATTGAATAGGATGACCATCATCAGGTTTAGCTTTATCATTTCTGCTTTAGCGTGTAAACCAGACAGGGTTGTCTGAAATCCATGATAGAGGAGGGAAATGGATAAATATGTCTGTGCAATCATCTAGTGGTCACTTTTGAGGAAAGATACTGTTTTCTCTTTAGCCTGCAGGTAAATTCAGTTGGTGAAAAAGAGTAAAGACAATGCTACTTGCGCTGATGGGGAAGATGTTTAGTCTGCATTTTTGAAGGAGCTGAAGAGAAGATAACACACGCTTAATTAGATTAGATCATGATGGATACAGGAAAGATCTGAGATTGCACCAAAGGCAGCAGAAGCAAGTTCTTGCCTTTTCTTTACCCTCTAATGTTCCCCACCTCTATACCCATATAGTGTCCAAAAGATTTTCTTCTGTCATCCTTCAGTTTTCTGATCTTGGAGGAAAAGGAAAGTGAAAGAGCCCTAATTTGATATTGCAATAAAAATAAATACTGCAGAATGCATGTAATTATGCACATCAAGCCGCTTTCTATAAATAGCGTTGATTAGCATAATCCAATCAGCATATAAAATATGGCTTTCTGAACAACAGAATTTGGAGGATGAGGCGCATGTTTCAGCCTCCAGAAATGTCATGCTCTCCAGATGCTTTGAATAACAGCTTTCATCAGTGCCAGTCAACATGGGCACCAGATTGCCAAATCATCCCTAAATTCATTAGAGATCATTGATTAACTGGAAGGATGATTGCTTTTGTTCCAGATAGGCATGATTTTACAGTATATCATGGAACACGCTTCGTTCAGCAAGACGTTGATTTCTGACCCTGATTCTGAAACCAGGGGGAGGTTTACCACTGGCAGGCAACAGAAGTTGTGAAGCTATGGGAAAAAGAGTAACAGTGTGATTCAACTCAAAACTCCCTGTACACAATGACAGATCAGTTGTCCATGAATCATCTGTGAGCATAATAGGTGTTCAACATTCAGCAAAGGAACAAACATAGCTAGGGATGTGCACAAATATTGAAAACATTTGAAATTCGATCAAATTCATTTGAATTTGGACATTTGAATTCAAGTTGAATGTCTATAAATTCAAATTTAAGCATTCAAATGAATTTTGAATCTATCTGTTTGAATTATTCAGACATTCATATGTGTACGGGTACGTACACAATGCGTACTTGCCCATAGGCATCTTCCCCACATCTGTACACATTTGTATGGATCCATATGGGACGAAAATGGGATGCATACAGGATAAATACAGGATGCGTATGGGATGCATACAGATGTTTACGGGCACATACGAATCTTGTCGACATTTTGTATGTACAAATTGGAATTGAAAATTTGCATGAATAGATTCAAATGTATTCGATTCAAATCAAATGTAAATACATTTGAATTTTATAGATTCAAATTGATTTGAATCCCCAAAATTGCATTCATGGACAGCCCTAGACATAGTACAGTGGAACAGCAGCTGCCTGAAAATCAGAGGGCTGCTGGCATTTCTTGGGAGCCAGTCATGGCAAACCAGTTCTATATCTGCCATTAAAATTGTATGGATCTACCATTTGCGTCACAGGAGTCAACCCTGACCTGGTGGTGTCAAAACCACAACAAAAGTCCAATGACTGTTATAGTTCCAACCAGCTTCCTCCTCTATGTGTATTTCAGTTAATGGTTGGCCAACAAATGCAGAATATGGGTCATAACATTTGTTATTCATACAAATTTGTACGAATCCAGACATTTGTATGTGAATTTAATGTTACAACATTTGTACATTGACATTTGTTTTCGTACAAGTGCTTCGGAACATTTGTGAACTGGCGAGCTGGGAAAGCAACTGCGGCCAGTCCCATCTGCAATGGATCCAGAGTGGATCCGACATGGATTGAGAGCGAATTCAAAGAGGATTCAGGGTGGATTTGACGCTTTCAGTGTGTATATGTTACAGGATATGTATCAGATACGTATCAGATACATATTGGTTCGTATCGGATATTTGTACAAATTTGCATGAATACATTTTTTTCCATTTTCCATTTCCATTTTTATTTATATACCGCCTTTCCTCACGTAAAATTTGCTCAAGGTGGTTTACAACAAATAGAAAAGCAAAATACAATGCAAAGTCAATCATTACATCAAGAAGTACAGCAAATAAGTATAATCAACAACTCAAATCAAAGACAATTTTTGCCCAAGGCTGTTTACATGAGTCAAAAGTACATTACATATTATAACAACTAATACATTATATAGTAATAATAATAATTAGGAAAAAAAACCTATATAGCAGGTGGAACAGATGGCTACTGGGTTTTTGTAGTCCTGGCAGCAGGTGGAAGTGGAGTCTCCCCTCTTCCCCTCATCCATGGTGGTGTTGGGGCGCTCTCAATCCTACCACATTGGAAGGGGATCTATTTGAAGGAATATGGATTGTCTTACATTCAACTCGATATGAACTGAATGCAGAAAAAAACCCCATTCATGCACATCTCTAGTTTTGAGTGAGATTCCTTTCTTGGAATTGCCCCATCTGTGGACAACTGGGAAAAAAACTCACAAGGGACTTACATTATCTTCCTTCACTCTCACCACCTTCCTCGTTCCCAACAGGCCAACACCAGCCAATTTTCTGTGGTGGATTGGTTCATGGCGGAAGCCTCTGTAGTCTCCCACCCCATCCAACTCTTAACTCCTTCTTGTCCCAAGGGTGATATTTTCATGTCTGCAGAAAAGCGTCTATTTTCACACAAGTAGATGCTTAAGGATGGGTTAAGTGTTTCATTGATCTTTTCTATCTCTCTCAAGGGCCTCAAATGCACCCTCAAATGTTGAGTATCCTTCAACATATGGGGTGCATTTGATTATACCCTCAACTATGTTTAGTAATGAGGTCAATTCTTGCACAGGTTTGCATAGGATTACGTCTGTTTTGACCTCTGGGGGCTGCTTCAGTTGTCTTACCTTCTGTCCCACCAAAGTGGACTGAGCTACAGTTGCCATGATTTGTTCCTGCAGGCCAGACTGAGTAAAGGCAAACAATTATGGGTTTGCAATTCAAAATCGACCGGAAGGCTACAGTTTAGCTATCGCTGGGGTAAAGCAAGAACATTTGTGATACTCCAATAGATGAAATGAGAGGGGGAGATCTAGAACCCATGATCCCTATTTCTAGCCTTCAAAATGAATCAGGGTCCTACCTCCATGCCCCAAGGGAGGTGTTTGAATAGTAGACTAAATTCAGATTTGTATTAATTGGGTTTTGAGTGTGTAGTCAATTCACCAGCTGCGGTCACTCCATTTCAAAACGAAGCTGGCTTCCAGGTTTATATAGATCAAAACTAAGGCCATGGTCACACCTTCACTTTAAACCTTTTTCAGTCCATCTTCAGATCTGACTGCTGCTCATCTCTTTTCATTTCTATTTCATTTGTGGGCTTTCCACCCTCCATTTGGACTCCCTTGAGTGGAAAGTCCACAAATAAAACAGACAGAAATGAAAAGATGTGAGCACTCAGATCTGATGGTGAGCAGTCAGATCTGAAGAAACTGAACATGTGACCATGGCCAGACACTAGTACAGTCAATATACTCGGTACTGATAAAATCTTGATGGCAAATTTCAGAGGCCACACAGGGAGATAAATCCATGGGGTGATGCAAGTCTTCTGTGATAAGCGTGATATTTTCACTTCAGATCCTCCTGTGAAGTGACTTTGTGGCTGTGTTTTGGTTCCTGGAGCTACTGAGAAGAAACAACTTGCAGACAGATCATGATATGAAAGCAGGAAGCCCACATGATCAAGGTGCTCATCACCAAGATTAGAGTCACTTCTGAAATGTCTGATTCTTCTGATGAAATTAAAATAAGCTTTAAAAAAAAAGTTGCACCCCCCTGAGGCGTCAAGCCTGACTAGGAGAGAACCTCCCTTCTCCTCAAATGTGTAATTATCTGCTGTATTTGTGAGTCTCGCTCTTCATTACAGCCTGACAGGGGAAAACCTTCACTCAACACTCCAGTCCTAGGTGTGGCAGGTGAAGTTTTGGTAGGTTCCTCAGGAACCTGGAAAGGATCCGATCACAGCATGATTTTTGAAGTGACTATTGGAGAGGCCACTCAAAAGTTCTTCCCTCAGAAAAAAGAAGTCTCTGTTGGTGCCAACTCTGAAAGCAGTTTACTTGGTTGCAATGTGAGAATTGCAATAAGTGCATAAGTCATGATCCATGTTTCATGTGTTGCATTGTTTCATGTGTTGCATGGACTACAGAACACCAGGGCCTTTGTTCTTCCATGGCCTCCTGGAGTTTGCCCAAGCTAACGTTTGTTGCATCCATCACAATATCTTCCCATCTTGTCCTCTGCTGTCCCCTTCACCCTTTTGCTTCCATGGGACTCTTGAAATTCTTCTCCAGCACCACCTTTTGAAAGGTCTAAATCCTACTTTAGCACCTTTGTTGTGGTTCACTATTTCGGTCAGGTTTGACTCTTTGTGCCCCTATGGACCACATCGCACCAACCAGCCAACCACCCCGCATCCTCCACTGTCTCTCAAAATTTGCCCAAACTCACACATGTGCTTCCATGACACCATCTAACCATCTCATCCTCTGCCTCCCCCCTTCGTTTTTGCCTTCAGTCTTTCCCAGAATCAGAGCCATTTCCAATGAGTCCTCCTGTCTTCTCATTATGTGCCTAAAATTTTTGAGCTTCAGCATTTGTCCTTCCAATGGACAGTCCGAGTTGATTTCCTTGAGTGTTGACTGCTTCGATCTCCTTGCTATCCATGGGGTTCTCCAGAGTCTTCTACAGGACTTTGAAAGCACCAGTTCTTTCGCTTTGGCCTTAGTGAGTGCTTTCTTCCAGTAGGGAGGAGAAGACATGGAGATGCCCAGGGACACAGCAAGGAACATGGTGATCTTATCACTCCTGTGGCTTCCTCACTAGCCTTAAAGGGTATTCATACTCTCAGAGTGTTGTTCATACTCATATCTTCCAATGTGTCCTAGAAAAATGGGTACAAAGGAGCCTGTACATTTAATTCATTTGGGGCCTCTGGGGCGGCAGGCTCAGCTGCATGCCAGCTCATGTGGAGAAGCAGGGGTGTGGCAAAGCAGTGATTGGGATGTGAACACACAGGTCACACGTGCATGAATGCAATTTTTGGGATTTGATTCAATTGAGTTGAATATCTGAAGATTCAAATCGGTTTGAATGCTTCACATTTGATTTCAATGAAATACAATTGAATCTATTCTTATGAAGTTTTGATTTGTATAAATTGTGACGACATTCAAATGTGTCTGTACGGATCCTTACACATTCATACGGATCCTGTTTTTATCCCGTATGCATCCCGTTTTTGTCCCATATACATCCATACAACTGTGCCCAGATACGAATAAGATGTGAATGAATACATATGTAATGTGTACATACCCATACACATATGCTTGTCTAAATAATTCATACAAATGAATCAAAAGATTCAAAAATTCATTCAAATGTTAAGTTTGAATGTGTAGACATTTGATTCGAATTTCAGTGTCTGAATTTGATTGAATTTGATTGAATTTTGAATGTTTCAAATATTTGTGCACATCTCTTGTCGGCATTTATTTTCTGTGCGAAGGCAAAGTGAGCCAGGTTGGTCTAGTGGTTAGGAAGCCGAACTCTTATCTGGGAATCCTGGGTTCTATTCCACCCTCCCCATGAAGCCAGCTGGGTGACCTTGGGCTAGTCACAGCTCTCTTTTGAGCCCTTATAGCCCCACCTAGCTCACAGGGTGTTCTGTTGTGGGGAGAAGAATAGAAGCTTTGTCAGCTGCTTTGGGTCCCCTTAAATGGGTGAGAAAATGGGGGTAGAAAAGCTAACTCTTTCTTCTTTTTCTTCTTCTTCTTCTTCTTCTTATGAGTAATTTTGAGAAAGTATCATGGGTACTTGTTTCAAAATTGCTGTCAGTAAGATAAAGACTTTGATACTAGCACCCATGATGCCTTTTCAGAATTATCCATACATCCTAAACTCATAAAAGTTGGGAAGTCCCACTTTTCAGGAGTGACTTTTCATTCTTTCACAAATGGTGACCAGTAAAGTTTGGTTGTTTTTGGAGGGAGCCCCCAAACTACTTAGACCTAATCTAAGTTCTCTCCCTATAATTAAATTTATAATTAATCTATCTTGGCCCCACCGTAATTACCTTTACAATTGATCTACGAAGCGGAAGGGTAAGACCATATTGTGCCATTAATAAAGGCATGACTCCATCATGAACGTTAGAAATAGGGTATGCATGAATTAGGTTTTTGGGATTCGATTCAATTCGAACCAAATACCCAAAAATTTGAATCGATTCAAATCTTTAAAATTTGAGTGAATTCACATTCGATTTCATTCTAATAGATTTGAATCTATTCATTCGAATTTTTGATTCGAATCTGTACGTACGAATGTCGACAACATTCGCATGTGCCCATACGCATCATTACGGATCCGGTATGCATCCCATATTTATCCCGTATGCATCCTGTTTTCATCCCGTACAGATCTGTACAAATGCGTATGGATGTGGGAAAGATGTGTACATGCAAGTACCTATACGAATGTCTGAATAATTCAAACGAATAAATTCAGAAATCCAGAATTCGTTTGAATGTTTGAATTTGGATTTATAGACATCCAATTCAAATTCAAATGTCCAAATTGGAATGTCCAAATATTTCAAATATTCGTGCACATCCCTAGTTTCAAACTGGATGGACAGGTTTTGGCAGTTCATGGAGCAGCAGCCCACCTGAAATATCACAGGCAATGTGGGAAAGATTAATGGACAGGCTTTCGTGCAATTCATGGGGCTGCATGCCTTGCAGTTCAGCTACAAAGCGGTGCTGTCTCCGCAGCAAATAACGTCTGCAGGGAATCTTCTTTTGATGTCATGTCTGTCTTCACCTGGAACGTTTGAAGACCTAAACTCAGCAAAATGCTTAATTGGCATGTTTACTGATAGGCTGCTGTTAAATCTCCCAGGAAAACGTGGGAGTTAGACATGCGCTTGAAGCCTCAGCTCGTAGTTAGTATTGCTAAATGCAGCTTCTGGGTACTTGATTGTGGGTAAACCAGGGTTCTTGCTTTCCCTTTAAAGTAGGGATGCGCATCAATGGTGGTTTTTTTTACATTTGAATTTGAGTCGAATCGAATGTCAAAACATTCAATTCAATTTGCATGTTTTGAATCCGAATGCAACAAAAACCAATTCGAAGGCAACACACTTGAATGTATTTGTTCGAATGTTAGATTCGAATTTGAAGATACAAATAGTGATAATATTCATATTTAAAATATTTAAAATACAAATGTCGACAACATTTGTATGCATTATACGTATCTGTACGCATTTTGCATGCATCCCGTTTTATCCCGTTTTATCTCGTGAGGGCGGCTGGCCAATGGCGGACGTGGCACACGCACGTGCAGAGGACAGCAGGCTTCCCCCGTGACAGAAACCGCCACTCAGTGGCCAGGTAAGCACCGGATTGAGAGAGCGCGACCCTGGGCAGGGTGGGGGGTGGGGGGGGGCTGCGTCTTCACTCTCGCTCACGAAGGTGCCATTGTGCCTTCTTGGGCAAAGGGGAACCCGGGGAAGCTGGCTGCCGGCTTCGCCATGGCAACTCTGACGGAGCCAATGGCGAAGGCCGGTGGGCAGGGCCAGCTGTGAAACAGCTGGGCATGTGCCGGCAATGCGGTTTTCCCCCTGCCGCTGTGGAAGCGTTTGCTTCCAAAATGGTTTCAGGGGAAAAGCCGGATGTAAGACCTGATTTTTCAGGTCTTACATCTGGATAGGATTTTGGCGACAAAACCAGTTTAAGAAACCGGTTCTGTGCGCCGACGTGCGGATGTGGCATCCTCAAAGGGACCCTAATTCTGTTCCCTTTGTGGAAGCCACATCCTAATCCTTCCCACATCTGGCTCTAATTCCGTTTTTAGGGCATGTGCAGAAAGACCTGCTGTGGAAATGGGAAGTATCTTGTTTGATGGAGCAAGAGAAGATTTCCTTCTCTTGTCCTAGGACTTCCTCTAGGAAACTTTGTTTTTGGAAGCAGCAGCAGCAGCAGCAGCAGCAGTAGCAGTAACCTCCTTGGATATGAGCTCTGAGCATAACGTATGCACTCATGTTGTGCCTTCTGTATTCTTCAGAACTCTTCCCAGTACAGTGATCAGCCATCAGCGCAATGTCCCTTCCTTCCTTCCTTCTCAAAAACAGAAGATGTTATTTCCTCTGTTTGAGAAAAGCATTTAAATTCCAGAAGAGAAAAATACTGACTGGCTTTGCATGGATACAGTGTGTGCCATGTGGAAAAGGTTAATTGAGGGAAGTAATAGAACTTGCATTACATGGAGAGGAGGAGGAGGAGGAATCCTTCCTTTTATTGTTCTGTTTTAAAGTAGGCACCTATACCTTCATCTTGATCAATATAAATAGGAGACCTAAAACAGCCACATCATGAACTAATCCAAAGTTCAAGGTTTTTTGTTGGATTCAGGCCATGGTCACACCTCCTCTTTAATCTTTCTTCAGTCCATCTTTAGCTCTGACTGCTCACACCTTTTTAGTCCAATGCATTTTATTTGTGGACTTTCCTTCCTTCAGTCATACTTTCCTGAGTCCTGATTTTTACAGGTCTCAAGCCATTTAGCCCCGTTTCCATGCACAGTCAAAGATCCAGACCTTCAAGATCCAGATCATTGAGATAGGGTATTCCTGGAGATCCAGATCTTGAAGATGCCTGGAGACTCCATTGTGGACACCTTTGATCAGGTCCACATGAAATCCAGATTTAAGGGCCTGAAGGACCCATTAAATCTGGATTTCCCCAGCCCTCGTGGGGACAGCCTTGCAGATGGGGCCTTCAATGGGGTCCAGGTGAGGATAGGGCCTTCCCAGTTGGTACCAATTAGGTACTAATCAGATTCCTAATGGGATCTTAGAAGGGTTCTAAGCTCTAGTGGAATGCTAAGCCTGATTTCATAAGGGAGGTGTTCCAGCCCCTTAATCATTCTGGTGGTACACCAACATGGGTCCTCTGGTAGTCCCGGACATGGGAGGCATGGCTCTGAGTACCTATACCTTCTGGAAGAGGGCCCACTAAAGTCTATTGGTCATCCCAGTCAGTGTACTATGGACCGGACTACAGTGCATATGGGAGGCCCTCAGTCCACAATGTATACTGGCCCAAAGGTAAGTACAGAGAAATCTAGTTTCTCACTGTCCGTTCTGACCCCTGTTGGTGGTTTTTCCCTGAAGTTGCTTTGCTCGACAGCCACAATTTGCACCAGCAGCTGCCACTTAGGAAGAGAACATCAGATTTGTTGCGGTCTGAAGTCCGTCACGGTTAATCAAAAGTTGGTTAATATAGAAGAGATATTCTGGGAACATTCTAAATACATTTCCACTGATTGTTCCAGGGGAGGACAGGTCTGTTAATCTACCCAGGATTTAATGAGCAAGCAACACCTATTCACTCCATTTATGTCAATTATAACATTGAGTGTATTGGCGCTGAATAATCTAAATCTTTTACAAATTCTGTAGGTGTTTGATTTACAATGTCACAGCCTTTCCATGGCTCCCAAGAACGTGATTGCTTGCTTGCTTTTCTGCAACCCCCAGTCTAAGCACAGCTAATGTACTAGCTTTTCTTCTGCAATAGCAATATTCTGGCATTTCAGCCTTTTATTCAGCCCTATGCTGGGATTGCCGCAGATAGGTGTAGTGATCCCAGTATAGTGCTGGGACCATTGTGGATTTTAAGCTCTGTCTGGATGCAGCCACAGAAATGGGTCACCATTTTCTTCTTCTGGGGAGATGTTGGAGGTGCAAGTTAATGCATGGCTGTGTGGATGGAGCAGACGGAAGTTGACGTCCAAAGGATGCCTGGGCAAGTTAAGGAAAGATGGGTGTCGTAGTAGAGATGTGCACGAACATTCGAATGCATTCAAAATTTGATCGAATCGATGGAATTTCAACATTCGAATTTGAATCAAATGTCCTTAAATTCAAATTTAACAGTTTGGATCAAATTTCAAATTTTGAATCTATTCATTCGAATTATTCAGACATTCATATGTGTACGGGTTCATACACGAAGCATACTTGAAGATCCGCATGTTTCCCACATCTGTACACATCTGTACGGATCTGTGCGGGATGAAAACAGGTTGCATACAGGATAACTACGGGATGCATACGGACGTGTACGGATGCGTGCAGATGTGTACAGATCTGGGAAAGGATGCATATGGGCATCTACAAATGTCGACATTCCTAAGTGCAAATTTGAATGAAAAATTCAAATTAATATATTCAAATTTGCTTAATTTGAATCGAATTTGGTTAAATTCAAAATTTAAACATTCAAAATAAATTTTTGAGTATTTCATTTGATTTGAACCAAATCAAATTGAATCCCGAAAACTGCATTTATGTACACCCCTATATTGTAGTCCAAAATACTATACTGCTAGGTAAGGCAGATGGGTATTTTAGTTTAAAAAATAACTTAGCAAACCCCTAAGGAACGAAAGACTCTGTGTGCATGTGTGTAAGTGAGTTAGTTACTTACTCTAAGCTTGGGATGCCGGCACTGTGAGAACTACTATTCACTTTAATAGATGTGTCAGCATAGAATTGTGACATGCCCTTCTATCGAATGGTAATGAAATAATTCTTGGGCTTTAAAAGACCGTAATTCTAGCAGAGCTCACTAGAGCTTTGTATGATGTACTATTGTGCTTTAAACCCTCTAAAAATATAGGTTAAGGGAGACCAATTATTCAGAAGGAAAGAGCTGAAAGGCAGAGAGAAGCCCAGCGCTGTCTGTATAGGCACTTTCAAAGACTTTCCAGGCAGGAGATGGAGCCACGCAGGGTGTGAAGGTTGGGTTCCTTAATTCGTCCCTTAACTCTGCCAGCCAAATTACGTCAAGCAATAGCATGAGATCCACAGAGAAGATACAATATGGGGCAGAAGGAGGAGGTGGCGGCTGCGGCGAGGTCCGTCGCAGTGGTTTTAAACAATGCGGCTGTTTAACAGCGCTATCTTGACAGATTATGTAAATGTTAGATTCTGTGCTGGGAAGCAAGGATGGTGCATGCTGGAATGCTGGGAGATCTTCATACAGGGTGTTTTTCCACTGTCAAAAAGTACCCATTTTTGCACCCATTTAGGACTCATTTGGGTGTGAGCCGGATGATCCCATTTCCACCACGGCACCCATTTGGGACCCGATTGTTTCCACTGCCGTGGGGGAAATCCAGTTCTAAGGGGTACATTTTGGCCTTTAATCCGGATTTTCTGTAGACCCCATTAGTCTACAGTGCCTCTGAAGTCTGTGCTGATGGGGTCTACAATGGGGACTTCTGCCAGAAAATCTGGATTAAAGGATTAAAGGGAGCCTTTTCCACTGGAAACAGGCAATGGGGTCCAAATGAGGCTAGGGGGAGGGGATGCACCCATTGGGCCCCCCTAAGCCACTTCGAATTGACTTCAAAGTTATTACGAAGTCATTTCGAAGTCTGTGCAAAATAGCTCCAGAGTGCCTCTGAAGTCTGTGCTGATCTTCGGAGTGAACTTCGAAGTGACTTTGAAGTGACTCCGAAGTCATTTCGAAGTTCACTCCGAAGATTAGCACAGACTTCAAAGGCACTCTGGAGCTATTTTGCACAGACTTCAAAGTGACTCTGAAGTGACTTCGAAGTGAATTTGAAGACTGCCCTCCCTGCCCCCCCAAACACCTGGGGTAGTGGACCGACCCCTTGTGGGTCGATCCGAATTCCCCACATGGGTGCAATGCTGTTTCCACAGCAGGGGTGTTAGAACCCATTGCTAATGGGTGCTACACCTCCTGTGGAAACACATTGGGTGTTTCCCTTAATCTGGATCTACTAGATCTGGATTAAGGAATGTACCCATTCCTTAGATCCGGATCTTCTTAGATCCGTATCTAAGGGCTGCGGTGAAAAAACACCCCCAGTTTACTTTTTAGAAGAAGAGTTGGCTCTTCTACCCTGCTTTTCTCACCCATTTAAGGGGACTCAAAGTGGCTGACAAACCTTCTGTTCTTCTCCCAATGACAGACACCCTGTGAGGTAGGTGGGGCTGTGAGAGCTCAAGAGAGAGCTGTAACTAGCCCATGGTCACACAGCTGAGTGCAGAATCGAACCTGGTAATCCCAGATAAGAGTCCGTCTCCCTAACCACTATTAGACCAAACTGGCTCACTGAGTCAGAAACGGCTCTTTGAAGTGCAGGCGCTCCACCTGAGAGCGCACTGCAGGCTGAGATAGACCCCTGGTGTTACCTGGATGAGATCCTAAGTGTTTCCTTGCCCTTGGAGAGTCTTTCAACAACGGCTTCACCTGAAGCTCTAAAGTTGCTCTTCCTTGTAACAAAAGGGGAAAACAAAGGGCTAGCCACCATGTTCTCTCTGCCCCGAGATGAGGCATAAATTGAACACCATGCAGTTCGGTTCTCCTGATGTGGGAAGGAGCAACCAGCAAAGCATCTGCTCACAGCACGGTAGAGCGCACAAAGCCGAGAGAGTTTAGTTCTCATTGTGGCTGTCAGTGCTAATGGCTTCCCCTGTTGTGGCCAACTGACCTTACGGCCCATAACTGGGATTTCTACCTGGCCAATTTGAAAGCAGTTGAAGTATTTCTCTCTCCTCCCCCTCCATGTTTATTCTGTTATACCTTCAGCCTTTTAAGGAGGGGGCGGGGCAGAAGAGATGCTTGAGCAAGAGGTAGATTTAAATTATGCAAGCAATAATTAGTGGAAAACATTGGCATTTTATTTTTTATCTTTTTTATCTATATTTATCTATTTATTTATCTATTTATTATTAATCAATGGGGAGAAGAATAGAAAAGCTTTGTCAGCTGCTTTGAGTCCCCTTAAATGGGTGTGAAAAGCAGCGCAGAAAAACCACCTCTTCTTTTTCTTCCATCCATCCATCCATCCATCCATCCATCCATCCATCCATCCATCCATCCATCCATCCATCCATCCATCCAATCTGTCTGTCTATCTGTCTATCTATCTATCTTTCTATCCCACTTTTCTCACATTTGAGGGTACTCAAAGCAGCTGACAAACCTTCTGTTCTTCTCCCCACACAAGACACCCTGTGAGGCAGGTGAGGCTGTGAGAGCTCAGAGGAGAGCTGTGACTAGCCCAGGGTCACCCAGCTGGTTTCATGGGGGAGGGAGGAATTGAACCCGGGATTCCCAGATCAGAGTCCGGCTCCCTAACCACTAGAACAACCAATGCCGTGTGATGAGTTCTTTCTCCGTCAAAACAAAAGTGTAGAGGTGTGCACAAACATTTTTTTGCTTTTAATCTGAAATGAATTGAATGTTCAATGAATGTTCGTATGAATAGATCGCATGCAAATGTGGTAAAATTCTATTCGATATGAATCTATTTGTACGTATTCATACGAACATTCGATATGTATTGGATACGAATGAATCTCATACAAATTGATACGTATTTGATACGAATGGATATATATCTGACATGAATAGATATATATCTGATATGAACAAATATGTATCTGATACAAACAAGTATTTATCTGATAGGAACGAATATGTATCTGATACGAAAAAATCCGTATCTTATGCAAATAAATACTTATCTGATACATTTCCTCAGTTTAACAAATGTCTCGAAACATTTGTATTTGTTCAAATGTTAGCATACAAATATCATTTGTATGTCCAAATTTGGCCGAATTTCAAATGTTACGAATATTTGTGCCTGTCCCTAGAAAAGGGAAAAGATGAAAGAAATACCAGGAGCAAGGAAGTGACGTTTGTGATGCATTTAAAAGATTTGCACATGGCTGAGCGTTTGAAGTTCCTTGTATAGTGATAAAGCAAAACATTAAAATTGTCCATTTAGATGTGAAAAAAAAGTGGGGAAAACCCCCATAATTAACAACATTCTGAGGGAGAGGAAAAAGATGAGAAGGTGTCCACTAATTACCTTGGTTTGAAGCACCTAAAGTCTTCAGCAGCCCCGTGAACGCATTTCCTAAAACCTGATCCGCTTGTTTGACATCTCATCCATCTTGATATCTTGTAAAAGGTTCCATAAAGAGCATGAGAGACTTTGTCAGGAGTTACAAATGAAGCAGCCGTCACAAGGACGTGGGCTGAATTAGGAATTGGAGGCTTATGGCTCAAGCTTAAGAATAAAACCGGTCTTGAACATCCAGAGGAAACATCTCCACTTCCCAGGAAGAAACGGTTCTGTTTCGCCCTCGTTGCCGCTTCCGGGAGGGGTCTCCCCAACGGCAGGACCCTCCCTTTCTCCGTATCAGAGCAAGGAGGCCTCGTTCTCTGCGGTGCTTCTGTCCAGGGCTAGAAGGAACCGTTCGGTTTCGGAGGCACCTCTGCGAGTGACCGCACCACAAAAGGATGCACACACGCTTGGTTTGGAGGTGCAACCCAACGCTGCTGATGGAGATGGAGATAAGGAAGCAGCAGGTGTATTCTCTGGACTTCCAGGGCACTCTTACAACTGAAGGGAGACGTGGCCTCAATTAAGTTGAAAACTTGCTTTTCTCTCTCTGTCCATTCCACGCAGAGCCTTGTGCGCAGATGCTCAAGTATCTGGTTACCTCTCTCTTCTTCACATCTAGGAGCTTGGGAAGAGCAGTAAAGAGATACATTCTGGGCTTTAAATAGGCCATGAGAGCTTCAGCTGTTCCGCTCTGTTGCCCTCCAGGGCTGCCCATATTGGGGAAGGAAGGCTGCAAGAAAGAAGGACATTTCCCATAGGCTTCCAAAAAGGCCTCTGATTCATCAGTCCTGCCCTTTAAAAGAAAGGAAGGAAGGAAGGGAAGGAGGGAAGGGAAGGAAGAAAGAAGGAAAGAAGGAAGGCGGGAAGAAAGGAAGAAAGGAAGAAAGAAGGAAAGGAATGAAGGAAGGAAGGAAGGGAAAGAGGGAAGGAAGGAAGGGAAAAGGGAAGGGAGGGTGGTGGTCAGTAAGGGGTAATATACCTCTGGAATTCTCACATATTCTGTTTCTACCTGGGAGAACTTATGGGCCCCCTGGGAGCCTCTTGTACTCTGCTGAACCAGTATGGAGATGGAGGTCCCTATTCCAAGATACGAGTCAGAATAAGGGCCAGTGCAGAAAGGACCATGCAATTCCACACTGGCCGGTATAACTGGACCAGCAAGTGTACTATACACCTCCCTTCCCCATACTGGCGCAGTCTCAGCCAGGGAGCCTCACCCCTTTAAACCTTGGGGGAGGGACCTTATTTTAGGCCACGCCTGTGTGTGGAAGGGAGGCTCTTGGCATGCCTGCTGGTCTACTGATACTCATAGGGGGTGCAATTCACACAAGTGGGAATTACTGACATTCTCTTTAATGCAATATGAATCATGATGATGCATCCAATACTGTCGCTTCTCAGTTTTGCTTCCCTTTCAAGATCAGAAAAGATCCATGCTGGGCAACCTAAATCCAGAGTCTCTTGATCTTGTGCAAGGAAATGGGGTGGGAAATGAGCCTTATAAAACTGGGAATACGGATGTGCACAAATATTTGTAAAGTTCATTATTCGTATGAATTTATACAAATTCAGACATTCGTACACAAATCAAATCTTATGACATTCGTACATTGACATTTGTGCAAATACAAATGTTTCAGAACATTCATAGGAAGATTCAGAATATTTGTGAAATGGGGAGGTGGGAAAGTGGCTGCGTCAGTCACATCTGCAGCAGATCCAGAGTGAATTCGACATGGTTTGAGAGCGCATTCAAAGTGGATTCAAGGCAGATTTGACAAGGCGGATATGTTATCGGATACCTGTGCGTTTGTGTCAGATATTTGTATGAATTTGCAGAAATGCATTTGTATAAAATAGAATCCTAGCACATTTGAAGGGGATCTATTGGAACGAATATGAATTTTCTTACTAAAAAAACACACCATTTGTGCACACATCCCTAACTGGGAATAAATGGCTGCAACCATATGTAAAATGAAAACAAAAACTTTTCTTTCCAAAAATTAAAAAGGTTAGGCCTTTGATTAATTTTTTTTCCTGATCCCTTTTAAACCCATGCATTCTTAAGTGGAAGATTTAGTACCTGCAGTCTATTGGACCTTTTAAGTGGACAAATTTGTTTCTTTTAATAAGTAGCTAGCCTGGGCCCATTGTGTGACATGAAAAGCCTTTGAATAACTAAGGAGTTAGCCAATTAAGGTGATTAAGAGGCCTGAGGTGTTAATAACTAAAGACTGTTCCAAGAACAGGGAAAGGATCCCTCCTCCTCCCGAGACTAGAAATAACATCATCACCCAAGTGTCTGTGCAAAAGAAACCCCAGCCTTGCAGCTGGATTGAAGAAGGAACAGGAGCATCGCTTGTGCTTTGAACTAAAACCTAACATTTGGTTATTTTTACTGCTTAGATTTATAACCCAGAGTGCCTGTCAAGGTGCAAACAGGACTGATTTAAACCATTAAAAACAATGCAATAAAAGAAGATAAGAGGAGACCTGCTGGATCAGGCCACAGCCCATCTGGTTCAGCATCCTGTGGCCCACCAATTGCTCAAGGGCATGTTAAGAAGATGAAGGCAAAAGCTGCACCTGCTCTCAGGCCCCTGCAAATGTTCTTCAGAAGCATCTTGCCTGTCTCTCCAAGCTGGAGGCAGTACCTAGGTAGCCATCCTAGGTAAGAACCTAAGACTACCCATGTCTGTGCACATTTCTAGTCCCATTCTAGTTCCCTGGATGAAGGCATGGTACGTACTAGTATTTTGCGGTGGTTCACCCTGCAATTTGCTCAGAAAGACGCTGGGCTAGATGAGATGTACTCTGGAGGACCCCTGTCTGATCAAGGTACATCTCATCTAGCCCAGCATCTTTCTCAATTGCTTCTGAGCAAATTGCAGCATGAACCAACACAAAGCACTAGTACTTACCATGCCTTCGTCCAGGGAACTAGGACTGGACTAGGGATGGGCACAGATTTTTTTTTGGGGGGGGGCATTTGATTGAGCACAGAAAATAAACTTATGCTGGAGCCACACCTTTAGGATCCTAAGCATTGGCTTTGGACAGACATGGGGCAAACTTGACAGTTTGCCTCTTGCTCTGAGCTGGATTCAGAGGCTACGCCTGGGTGTATATGGTGAAAAGGCTAATCTGTGGAAACAGAAGGGCTTCCTTTTGAGGAGGTGATCATGCTGGGTCAGTTTTTGCTTCATTGCGTTTGGGGAACCCTGCTGATTCGGCTAAAAAGCCAAAATGGAATCCATTATATCTTCCGACTACAGCTAGCCTGGCAAGACCTTGGAAGCTGGCTGGCTGAGGCTGATATGGGGCGATTCCGTCCAGGTGGGAGACCATTTCCATATTGTGCCTACAAAGAAGAAGAGTAGGCTTTTCTACCCTGCTTTTCTCAACCATTCAAGGGGGCTCAAAGCGGCTGACAAACCTTCTGTTCTTCTCCCTACTATGAGGTAGGTGGGGCTGTGAGAGCTCAGAAGAGAGCTATGACTAGCCCAAGGTCACCCAGCTGGCTTCATGGGGGAGGGCGGAATTAAACCCGGTATTCCCAGATAAGAGTCCAGCTCCCTAACCACTAGACCAAACTGGCTCACAATAGTGTAGGCAGGGAAGGACCCGAATGAAGACTGTGGTGAGAGATGGCTGATTATTCCAGGAACTAGCCAGGTTGGGAAACGGAGAAGTGAGGAAGGGCATAAACGTGTTTTAGGCTGTGTCCAAATGGAGGAGCCCCCATCATAAGAACCTAAGAGGAGCTGTATTCATACGAATAGAGAAAAAAAATGAATGCGTTGAACTTCAAAGCAATTCGAATACATTTGTATTTATTTGTACAAATATTTAATTTGTATTTGATGATACTAATGTCGACAACATTTGTACGTGTCTGTACACATCTGTACACATCCAGTTTTATTCTGTATGTATCCGTACAAATGCATACAGATACAAATGTAGGTATGTATGGGTGCGTATATAATGCGTTCGTACTTGTATACCTACGAATGTCCAAATTATTCATATGAATGATTCAAAATATTTGTCTGAAAATAAATGTCTGAACGTTCGATTCAGATTTGAATGTTCGAATTCAGCTGGACTCGATCGGATAATGAATATTTCAAATATTCTTGCACATCCCTAGCCGTGGCATCTCTGTTCCCGTGCCAAGGTGGCATTCCCGCAAAACCGCACAGCCAGATTGCCCACCTTTGTCTAGGAGACGTACGAGAGTGTGGGATCAAAATGTTCCAAGCGACGCTTTCGAGTACAGCAGCTACTGTTCTGAACCTGTTTCTTGTTTCTCTTTTTCCTCCCCAGGACATTCATGGCTGTGCATACACTGGGGCACACAGTGTTCTTACTGAACCTGACCTTTCAGAAGGAATACGATGGACACTTGTCCTTTTCTCCAGAGGGACGTAGAGGGGAGACGGGTCAGGTCCTGACATGACAACTGGAACTACTTCCCGCCGAACGAAGGCGCAGGACTTGACATCACCTCAAGGGAGTTGGCTGCCAGGCTGGAAGTCAATAAGAGCGACATGGCCCAGGCTTATTAACTGTCGGAGGGAAAGATGGGGGAGTTTCAGGAGGAAAGTCTGCCTTCAGCAAAGACTATCTCCGCTGTGAGGGGGGGTCTGCTTACTAATCCCTTGGTGAAACTCTATAATCTCTCTGGCCCCTTCCAACTCTATGGTTGTAGGCGCATGTGGTCACTTTGGAACCTACCAACCCATTGGCCATGTGCCACATGAACCCAGGTCTCCATGGCCGGTCCTCTTCAGGGCGCTGCCATTTTTGGTTGCAGTGCCCTGTGCTGCTGCGCATGCATCAACACCGTCGCCACGACAAGGCTGACACTCTGCGCAGTCACAATCACGTCAGGAGGGCAGCAGGGCCCTGTTGACCTCCTTGTCCAGCTGAGGTGTGAATGCTCCCCAGCTGGACGCAACAGGTAAGTGACTGAGGAAGGTTGGGGAGGATGTGGAACATGACAACATTCGATCTGTTACATGTCTCTGTGTGCATTCCATAAAAATCCGTAGGCATCCCGTATTGTCCCGTGTGCATCCAGTTTTAATCCCATATTTTAAGTGCAAGATACGGATAATTTTCACGCAGATTCGTATGCGACAGATACAAATCTACCCATTCAAATTAATCAAAAATCCATATCCGTATTCGAGTTCGAATGTCAACGTTTGTCGGATTCAAATCAAATATTTGGATTTCCAAACATTTGTTCACGTCCCTAGTAGCAGCCTCATCCATGTGCCAATGCTCTTCCCCAGAAGTTCCCTAATCATGCACTACCAACCCAAGAAATCTTGTTCCACACCTTTACCAACAAAAGCTTACCTGGCACGGCCAGGCAGTGGCCATTCACACCTGCTCCGGGGTTGTCTGAGGTCTTGGATGACACAGACGCCACTGCATGTGTGCAGAGCATCAGCGTCATCGTGCCAAAGGTGCTGAGGCACATGCAGTCATGCAAGGTGCTGCAGCGAAAACAGAAGCGCCTAGGAGAGGGCTGGCCCCACAATCGAATCAAGGTAAGTATTCGATCGCTGGGGGAACGGCTAAAGTTGACTGGTGCTCTAAGTGCAAGTGTTAGTCCATGTTGGTTCATCATGCTCCTTTCCTGTCCAGCGGACGGGTAGTAAAGTATGAAAATGGTAGTAAAGTGGGATCTTTCTTAAGATCCTACATTGCTTCTTGCTGCCTGGAGGAAGCCTGATTTTGCAAGGTGTTGTGGGTGCAATTTTGGTGGCAATAATTCCTTGGGTCCCTGCTTGTAAAGAGGACTTTAGAGAAAGGCTCTGCTGCACCTGAAAAAGTTCTCTGCTAGATTCTATGAGAAATAAAACAGTCAGTCACGCCAACAAACACTTATAGGGAATCTATTGACTTATGTCCTTCCTTCTCTTCATCTTTTCTTCTCATTAGTATTTTTTATTACTGCAAATAGGGACTTTATGGACTTCTTTTATCGCACCCTTTGGAACTTGATCAATACCTGGAAGGCAGTGTTCAGCTGGAAGTGCTGACCTTGTTAGGCATTTCAAGACCTGGAGATGAGGCAGGATTTCTCTCTCTTTTTCTCTGCATTTTTCTTTCACTCAGTCTGCACCCAGACCAAATATAGCAGAATAAGTAACTGAGGTCTGGATGCAAACTCAGGCCACCTTTAGACCACAAGAAGCAAAGCAGAATGTATGAGGAGCGGCTGAAGGATCTAGGAATGTTTAGCCTTCAGAAGAGAAGACTGAGAGGAGACATGATCATGGTCTTCAAGTATCTGAAGGGCCATCACAGTGCAGAGGGATCGTCCCTATTCTCACTTGCACAAGATGGGAGGACTAGAAACAATGGGATGAAACTACAAGGGAGTCAATACAGATTAGATACCAGGATAAACTTCCTGACAGTGAGGGCCATCAGTCAGTGGAATAGGTTGCCACAGGAGGTGGTCAGCTCCCCTTCACTGGAGGTCTTCAAGCAGATGTTGGACCGACATCTTTCTGGGATGGTTTAGGAAATCCTGCATTCAGCAAGGGGTTGGACTGGATGACCCCAGAGGTCCCTTCAACTCTATGATTCTATGATTGAAAGTCCTTTTGCTGTCTCTTATCAGGCTTACCTCAACATTTCACCAGGAGCATTTCAGGATTGGAGCAACTGAGGCTACCTGAAACTACCTCTTCCCCAGTCCTACCGATCTCTCTCCCTAGTTGTACTTCTCCAGCCTTTCCAGGTAGATTTCTTCTCTTACTTCTGGTCCGACAGTGGGTTGGCACCTGGCTGTCTTCCGGTGGCCCTGGCTGGAAGTGAAGGTAAGAGACAAGCACTAGTCCAGGTTTCTTGTGTTGTTCACCGTAGCTGTTCTGTAGCACCTGCGCGCACTAGCTTTGGACTTCAGCTACCTACTGGCTGGAAGGCCTGAAAAGAATTCAGAATCTGGGGCTTAAAGGAAATTCTTCACTGGCTGGTATATTGAATTAGCAAGCATCCGATGACTTTGTTGATGAAGAAGAAGAAGAAGAAGAATTCTCACCCTTAAGGGAACTCAAAGCCACTGACAAACCTTCTGTTCTTCTCCCCACAACAGGCATAGGGGCTGTGAGAGCTCAGGAATAAAGCTGTGATGAGTCCAAGGTCATCCAGCTGGCTCTGTGCAGAAGTGCAAAATCAAACCAGGAGACTACCAATTAAGAGTCAGACACACTAACCATAGGACCAAACTTGGGAGGCTCCTATTATGCTTGCTAGTCCAATATTCCAGCCAGTGCAGAATTGTGCGAAGCCTTTCAAGCGTCATGGTTAATTTATCCCTGCATGTAGTGGCAATGAGTTCCACAGTTAACCACGTGTGAAGAAATGTTAACTGCTCTACATCTATGTGTGTACATGTGTGTGTGTGTGTGTACATGTGCATGTGCACATGTGTATCTGTGTGTGTACAAGTGTGTATGTATGTGTGTGCGTGTTCACATGTGTGTGCATGTGTGTGTACATGTGTGTGTGTGCATTCACATGTGTGTGCATGTGTGTGTGCGCGTGTGTGAGTTCACGTGGGTATGTGTGCATGTGCCTCTGTCAACCCACAAAAAGGGAGCGAAGAAGCTTGGAGTAACTTTATTAACATTAGTGGCTTTGTCCGCAAGACTGCCTCAGATAAACCGATCCTTCATTTGCAGACACTGTGAGCGTTTTGGGTGTGCCTAACACCGACGGGCACCAAAATGCTAGTTGTGGCTTAACACAAACGCGGTAACTAAAAGCCGCAGGGTAATCAAATGGCTCTAAGTGGCTGTTAATTCTCAGGCATCCATGTTATTTTGAGAATAAGCTGCAGCGGGAGGACCGTTTGTGGGGTGTGACAAGGGAGCTTCCCATGGCGAGCGATGAAAGCCTGCCAGAATGGGATCCGTGGCCGTCTGCTGCAGGCGTGCTTTAAGGAGAGCAGCTCACATGGTTTGCTTTTAAGTAACATATCAATGGAACTGTCACGGGAGCCTTGCGCCTGGGAAGAATTTTCTTTCTTCCTTCCCCCTTTGTGGATGATCTCATTCAGCAACTTGTCGTTCTTGTGCTAGGATTGTAAAATTCAGGAGAAGGGCAGGGTTCAAGATGTCTTTCATTCTGCATTACCAGCACAATACGAGATGAGAAACGCCAGTCCGCAGCTACAGAGACGGAATGCGCGTGTGGGTGTGTGCGCAGACACACTTGTACGTGTCTGTTTCCCTTACAGATGTTGCCAAATACATAATCAACTCGCCCCCCCTCCCGCAACACTCTGAAGATGGCAAAAGAGGGGAGCCCTGCTGGATAAAGCCAGGGCCCGTCTAGTCCAGCATCCTGTCCCACGCAGTGGCCCACCAAGTGCTTCTGGGCACCTCAAGCAGAAGACAAGGGCAAAAGCTTCACCTGCTCCCGAATCTCAGCAGATGGCCTTAGAGGCATCCCGCCTGCCTCTCTAATCTGGAGTAGGGATGCGCACAGATGTTTGTATCATTCATTGTTTGGACTAATTGGTACGGATTCAGACATTCGTACCCGAATCGACTGTTATGACATTTGTACTTTAACATTCGTAAGGGCTTCCCAGACTCTCCCTGGGTTCTGAACTGGTTACCTATCCGCTACTGAGCCCAATTCAAGGTGATGACACTAACATATAAAACCCTGAACGGCTTGGGCCCTGAGCATCTGAAGGAGTGCCTTCTTCCAGATAGACCTGCCCATGCACTGAGATCTCAAGGAGAGGGCCTTCTTGGAGTTCCTCCTCTTGCAGAGGTACGAGGCATAGGGACTTACAGGAGGGCCTTTTCTGTAGTGGCCCCTAGACTCTGGAGCAGCTTCCCCCTTGAGGTTTGCCAGGTGCCTACACTGTATAGTTTTCGGCTCCTGGTGCAAACTTATCTTTTCACCCAGGCCTTTGCTGTTTAAATAGCTTCCTCAGGGTGCTGTCCTGTGGGGCTGGGAGGGAGGGGTTATAGTTGGGGAAGGGCAGGATATAAATAAAGAGAGAGATGATGATAGATAGATAGATAGGTAGGTAGGTAGGTAGATAGGTAGGTAGGTAGGTAGGTAGATAGGTAGATGTAGATGTAGATGTAGATGTAGATGTAGATGTAGATGGATAGATGGATAGATACTAGTGGCTGAGAGGTGGTGAAACAGAAGCACTTTGTTTATGTAGGGACTATGTAGAGACCCTTCCAGCCAACTCTTATGTGCCAGGTCTTTCTTGCACCTGATGTGCAATGGGAAATTCTGGGTATGCTCCCCGGTGCTGTCTGCCGGAGCTACTACCACATCTAAAGTCCCATCTACGACAATACATGCAAAATTCTTGCTAATCTGTGCCCTCTTTAATTCTCACGGCCATCACCGCTGTTTTGTTGGCACGGTGGTGCCGTTCTGCTTTTTGAGTTATCCGTTCCTGGTCTCCCTGGATTCGTTCAGCTCTTTGCCATTCTGCGACAAATTTGTTTCAACAACACGGAACATAATTGCTTGCACCATTATTGCTTGCCCATTAACTAAGCAAGAAAATAAACGTACCTGGAGAGCAAACAACATTCATCACGTCCTCTGTGCCTCGAGACTCCACTCCCCTTCAAAACAGCCTGAGAATTGATCAGGGGTCACTTCACCCCTTTCTCATTCCCCATCCTTTTGTTGACTTACCTGGTAATATGTGAGGTCTTTAAAACTGTAAGTCATTGCTCAGAATTATAGCTAATTGCAAATTGCTGTGCCTCATTCTCTTTGCCGATAAAATAGTTTCTTCTCCAGAGACCTGAGGCCTTTTCAGCTGTAGTGCAGTAAGACTAGGCCACATGGGGATGCTTTTCCCATTCACACCTGGGCAGGTAAGGAACACATGGGCATGCATTCCTACCTGCCTACATGTGAAAGGGGAATCCGTCGCCGCCTGGTTTCCAAACATTCAATTCAAATTTTAAAATTTGAATTTACCCAAATTCAATTCGAATTAAGCAAACTTGAATCTATTTGTTCAAATTTTTTATTCGAATTTGCACTTTATGCAGATCGACAACATTCGTATGTGCCCATACGCATCGTTATGCGTGATGTATGCATCCGTACACATCCGTACACATCAGTATGCATCCCATATTTATCCCATATGGATCTATACAAATGCGCACAGATGCGGGAAAGATACATACATGCAAGTACGCATCGTATACGTACTCGTACACATACGAGTGTCCGGATAATTAGAATGAATGGATTTGAAATTTCAAAATTCATTCAAATGGGTAATTTCAAATTTATAGACATTCAATTTGGATTTGAATGTCAAAATTCAAAGAAATTCGATCAAATTTCAAATGTTTTGAATATTCATGCACATCCCTAGTACAAAGAGAGCCACTTCAAGGGTGTTTTTCCACTAGCACTAAGTATCCATTAAGGACCCATTAAGGACCTATTTGGCTCAGAGCAGGAAGACCCCATTTCCACTACAGACCCCAGTACAGCCACATTTGTTTCCACCTATTCTAGGGAAGTCCAGATCATATGGGTCCTTCAGGACCTATAATCCAGATTCCCTGTAGACCCCATTAAAGGGGTCTACAATGGGGTCTTCAGGCATCAAATCTGGACTACACAGAACCTGTTTCCACCACTATTGGGCAATGGGGTCTATGGGCAGCTCGAGGGTGGGGGCACCCATGGAGGGGGGTGCCCCAAAACTCAAAGCTTCGAAGCCTGTGCACATTTTCCAAAGCCGGCTTCAAAGTTCCTCCGAAGTCCCTCCGAAGTTGCCTTCGAAGATTAGCACAGGCTCCGAAGAGGACCCCATGCAAGAGCAATGCCCATTGTCAAAGGCTCCAGAGAATCTTCGAAGTTTATCCAGATCACTCCAGAGATTCTCTGGAGCGTCTATTGAGATGCACCCCATGTCCCCCCAAGCACCTGGAGTGACAGGTGGGCCCCATGTGAGTAGATCCAGGTGTTTCCACTGCAAGCAAGCTTCACCCATTACTATTGGGTGCTAGATCACCCATTCCTTAAATCCAGATAATCTTAGATCCAGATTAAGGGAGGTCAGTGGAAAAACCCCTCAAATGTGGTAGGATTCAAATCCTCTGCAAATGTTTTTTAAATGCTGCGAATCTCCTCCAACTCTGCTTTGAATCTGCTCTGAAAGAAGAGTTGGCTTTTCTGCCCTCTGAATCCTGCTGAATCCTCTCTGAATCCACTTTGAATCTGCTCTGAATCCACTCTGAATCCACTGCAGATGTGACTGGGTGGGCGCTTTGATGCCTCCCCATCCCCATGGATAGAATAAAGCATCGAATGAAGATACGAAAGCTTTTCATTCGAATGCCAATCTTCAAGTGTAGCCAACATTTGGGTCAAGCACGAATGCTTTAATTTGTACAAATTTGTACACATTTTGAATATGATGAATAGGGGTGTGCTTGTCCCTGCTCTCCAGCCAGATCATTTTGCCAGTGAAGGATGAAGGATGAAAGATGGTGCAGCTGTGCCCGTTGTGTGTAGGATCAACCTTTGACGACTGCCCTCTTCCAGTTAAAGGCATGCTCACAGCCCTGGCACGTTGCCTCGCCCATGTCTGGCAGCCCCTCAGACCGTTAATAGGTCAAGCCCCTCGTTTGCAAAGCACGGTGCCGGAATTTTATCACCTTCGGCCATGAAGATCTGTCACCTTCAAACTGCTTTATTGCAATCTAGATACGTTCGGTTGGCCTTCTCTAACCCACCTCCTGCCTGCCGCTGCTGCTGCTTCTGTCCACCCAACCATTCCAACACGCTGTCCATCTTGCCTATTGATTAGATTCTTTGCTGACACAGGCAGAAGTCATTGAAGGGCCACACTTGACTTATATTCTCAGAGGGTTGAGAGAAGCAATTATTTAGCCCTCCCATTCCATGTGGCCTCCAGTCTCTCCCCCCCCCCCCTGGTTCCTTTTAAAGCCCATTCTCCCTTCTTCCCTCTCTTCTAGGCAGCTGAAAGGGTGCAAAACCAGCCAAGGTCGCAGAGAGCAGTTGCATCTTAGGAAGCAGTTGTCTGAAATCCGGCTTTTATTTTCCGTGGGCTTTTTGCAAATGCACGCCTGAACCGACGGCCCTCCTGTGAGCGATCCTTTTATGAAAACAACCAAGAAGAACTTGAAACGGGGCTGGATGGGTGGAGGGTGTAAACAACTTAATAATCAGAGGGAGAATGATTTCTTTTTCAACCGATGCAGCCATTGATCCCGTTGCACGGGAAATGTAGTGTTCCATGAGTCTTTCTGTCAGGCTTGGGCATGGATGCGAAGTGCCGGAAGATAAATTGTCTTTGTTTATCTGCTTACTGGGATCCCCTGTGATTTGAACATTTCCTTGTTCTTTTCCCCCCTCTTCTCTGGGCCTTCAACAATCAATCCAGAGACTTTGTCCTTGGCGTCTTTTTGCCTGAATTGTAATAAACTGCAAATAATTTTTTTTTAATGCATTTCAGTTTAAAGCTACTAACAGTTATCCAGAAATTCACCTTGGCTGTAATTCAAGAATTGGCTGCCTTATCTAGCATTCAGAACAACCTTCATTATGGCTATAGAAGTCCTGAAATAAAGTAGTGTTAAATCTATACCTGCCAACATGCACGAGAGTGAAAGGGAAGGATTAAATGTGGCTTCAGATAGCACAAAGGAGCAAAATGCAGTTTTGGCTGCTCCTATGCTGTGCTTTTCTGGCCAGCAGCGGGGCTTTTCTCTTTTAAACTCCCAAGGGAATCTTATTAGCAGACATCTGCAAAATCCATGCGGTGGTACAGCTTGTCCACACCTCCCATCTAGAGTGTCTGGTAGGGATCTGCCCCATTTTTTTTCTACATTTGAATTAGAATAGAATATCCAAATATTCAATTCAATTCGAATACTTAGAATCCAAATGCAACAAAATCCGATTCGAATCGAACACATCCAAACCTATTTGTTCAAATGTTAGATTAGAACCCGAAGATACGGATGCCGACAGCATTCATATATGTTATACATATCTGTATGCATTTCGTATGCATCCTGTTCTCATCCTCTACTATCAGTGCAAATGCATACAGAAACGTATGAGATTTGTACAGATGCACATTTGAATGTTTTGAATCATCCGAACGAATGTTTTAGAACATGAGAAATTCGTTTGAATGTTCGAATTTGAATGTGTAGACTTTCGATTCGAATTTGAATGTCCACATTTGATCAAATTTCGAATGTTTAGAACGTTTATGCACATCCCTAGTGACTTGTAGAGGAATGCACAAATGCATTTTTGACATTTGATTCTTAACAAATTGAATGTTTGAAAATCCGTTTTCGTACGAATAGATCACATTTGAATGTGGTAAAATTCTATTTGTATTCGTATAAATATTCGATACATATCAGATACAAATGAATACAGTATGTATCCAATAGGTATCCGATACGAACAAATACGTATCTGCGGTGAACAAATACGTATCCAATATATATCCATTACATATCCGTAACATATCCACGCTCTGGAAACGTCAAATCTGACCTGAATCCACTTTTAATCCACTGTCAATCCGTGTCGAATGCAATCTTGATCCACTGTGGATACGGCTGGCGCTCCATTTTTCCACAACCCCAATCTAACGAGTGTCTGAATTATTCATACGAATGTCCAGAAACATTTGTATTTATACAAACGTTAGCATACGAATATTGTAACATGCGATTCCTGTCCGAATGTCCTAATTTGTATGAATTCGTACAGATAAGAAATGTTACGAATATTTGTGCACAGGCATAGAGACCAGGTGCCCCGACTTTAGAGGGAAATGGGTCTCCTTTCCTGGAAGACACTGAGAAGGGCAGGGCAGTCCAAATTGGGGGGGGGGGATCCGTATACTTCAATGTGCCCATCAACATTTGGGAGCCATGCAAGCAGCACAAATGCAAAGGTCACAGGGTGGGCAGAAGAGATGATTACGATGGGGATTTTGTGCAAACTCATGTGAAAATTGAGCCAGTTGAGCATTATGGATTGTGCACACGATAGACAACATGCAGGAAGGAGAAAGAGAGACAATGAGTTGGCTTTTCCACCCCACTTTTCTCACCCCTTCAAGACTCAAAGTGACCAACAAGCCTTCTGTTCTTCTCCCCACCACAAACACCCTGTGAGGTGGGTGGGTCTGTGAGAGCTCAGAGAGCTGTGACTCGTCCAAGGCCACCCAGCTGACTTCATGGAGGGGTGCAGAATTGAACTGGGTGACTACAAGATGAGAGTCATACACTCTAACAACAAAAGACCAGGTGCCTTTCTGCACTTATAAAGTGGTACAGGGCGAAACCTAGATCCCTTCTGGGTCTCTCTCTTCCACGCCACCTGCTAGCATGCTCTGTCCACATTGGATGGAGTGTAGCCTGGTCTAGGCAATCCAAAATGGCCACCCGCATCAGGACAGAGGTAGAACTTCCCTGCTCCAGATTAGCAGGAGGATCCATTTTGGCAGTGCACTAGTTTGTGCCCTGGGGCTCTGAAGGTCTTGGTTGTTGGAGCCCTTGCAGAAGACTCTGAAGCCCACACTCATGGGATAGCACGGGGACTGTCTTGGAACAGCTGTCCCAAATGCAGACCGCCTTATTCTGGGACAGCTAGACTCGTCCTCCCGTTGGAAACTCTTCCAATAGGAACAGTTCCAGCTGGAGCTGCCCATCTCATAAAATGCAGAAATGTCTAGAGAGTGGTCTTAAGGTCTGATCTTGGTTGTTGGAGCCCTTGCAGAAGACTCTGAAGCCCACACTCATGGGATAGCACGGGGACTGTCTTGGAACAGCTGTCCCAAATGCAGACCGCCTTATTCTGGGACAGCTAGACTCGTCCTCCCGTTGGAAACTCTTCCAATAGGAACAGTTCCAGCTGGAGCTGCCCATCTCATAAAATGCAGAAATGTCTAGAGAGTGGTCTTAAGGTCTGATCTACCAAGTGCCAAGTGATGGTCCAGCAGGCACTAATTGGGCAAAGATCTGCTGCCTTTCAGCAGTGCAACTTCAGACTGTACTCTGGTTCATGTGAGCCTGCACGGGGGCAGAAACCATATGCTTATACATGTTCTGAGGTGCAGGAAGCAGTAATGTGCCCTGAAGGTCTTGCTTCACTTGGGAGCTTCTTGCTGACCTACAAAAAGCTGTAGCATTAATGAAGGTGCCTGAAATTTAGCAAGAGACGATTCATTAGCATCCCCCCTGATAAGCTTTCTGCTGACTTTAGCTTCGCTTCCAGGATGCATTGGACAAGTTCCATTTTTATTTTATTTTATTTTATTTGAACAGGGGATGCCTGGAGCCAAAACCAAGAAGCAGAAAAGCAACCCTCAGGCTAACTGAAAACAGACCCATTGGGAGAGCTTGTTCCAGCCGTTCTGCCTTTTGCTGGTTGGCTTCTGTTCTAGGCTTGGGGAAAGCCAACCTCCTGTGCCTTGACGTTGCTTCCAAGGTCTATTTATCCCAGCACCACAATTGGCCTGTAATTATATGTAATCTCTGCCTAACGTATCCTCCTCTACCCAGGCCTGAATGCTATTTAGGGCAGTTCAGGTTCACTCCATGCACTGCTGGAAGCCAGGATGAAAGAACATCCTGGATCTTCTTCCCTTTGAGAAATAGCAAAGAAATGTGATGCCCCATCCCACCCCGACAATTCCTGGCATCCCCATTCTTGGCCTTCTCTTCCTCTCTCCACTTCACATCCAGTGCAATTAGGACTGGGCAAACCAGAGGCCTTTCTGCCTTATTAGGCTGCTGTGTCTAGGGCCAGTACACTCCAGGTAGACATTTCTGGCCACTGAGGGACATTCTCACCAGCCAGAAATGCAAATGGTCCTCCATGGACCAGTCCGTGCCACTGCTGCGAAAGCTGGGGTCCCGCCTCCTCGCTGGCTTGATTGGCTGCCATCAGCTGCTTCACATGGTCCGTGACACACTCTGGAAGCCAACACAGAGGGGCAGGACCGATCCTGATGTTTGGGGCTGCGTGCCCCACTGCCCCCTGTAGATCGGTCCCTAGCCAGCCTGCTGCTGCGGCACCAACCCATGGGGACCTGCCAGATCATGGCCGCATTGCACCTGCGCAAGTTGCCGGCAACCAATCAGCACCGGCAATGCAGTCGTGCCTGCACAAGACACTGGGAATCAGTCCTGACCAGCAATGTGGCTGCATATGCACAGACTACACACTCCTTGCCCACCGCATGTAGTGAGCTGGACAAAGAGTGAATGGTCATGCTGCCGGACACTTGCAGTAAGTCTGGTGTAAAGTGCGGTGTAAGTGTGGAGCACAAAATTGTGCTGCTCATCTAATCAGCAATTAGTGTGCATGGGCCTTTTCACACTTGGCTTTATTCTGGAATAGGGGCCTGCTGTCCACATGCTAGTGCAGGCTACAGCAGGCCCCAGGTGAGGCCTACCAGAGACTGCATTACCATGTGGACCACACACCCTTATCCTGAGATATACTCCAGAAAGAGGCCAAGTGCAAACAGTCCCCCTCTAGTGAGGGCAGGCACACTTCTAGGCTATAGCAGCCTAGTGGGTGTGCGTATGCTCTTCACCAGAGCTGTACTAATTGCTTACCAGAGGCCCAAGTGTGAACTGGCCTCTGGTGTGACTAATGTCCACATCGGTTTGCGTTTTCTTTTGCCAGAGTTCTTAGATACACATTGTTGTATGCAAAAGGCTTGATGCATGCATTAGAGATGTACACGACTCCCCGTCCCCCATTAGCTTCTCATCAAAGGGAGTGGGATGGAACTCTGCATTTGTGCAAAAGGAGCCACTTCAAATGAACGAGGCTTCGAATTGGCTTCGGATCGCTGCCACCACCAATTGCGTTTCCAAATCCGCTCTGAATCTACTCCAAAACTTTGAACAAGGGCACAAAAGCTTTTGCTTCACGTGCAAAGGTTAGTTTTCAAATATAGCCAATATTCAATTTGAATTACAAAAGCAATGAACAATAGAGATGGGCATGAATATTGTAATGTTCGGACTCAAATCAAATGTTATAATATTCGTATGCTAACATTCAAATGAATATGAATGTCTCCAGACATTTGTACGAATAGTTCAGACATTCATTAAACTGGGGGAACTTATTGGATAAGTATTTTTCGTATCAGATGCGTATTTGTTCATATCAGATACCTATCTATTTGTATCCGATACGTATAGAATTTTAGCATGAATACTAGTAATAGATTCATATCGAATAGAATTTTATCACGTTTGAATGCAATCTATTCATACGAATACGGATTTTTGAACATTTGATTCATTTCGAATTGAATGCCCCCCCAAATTAATTCACATTCCTAATGAACAATTTTCATCCACCCCTAGTATGCACTGAACAGTGTGCATCTTTATTTGTTATGTTCTCTGTCGTGTTATCCAGCCATGGCCCATGGTCCCCTCCTGGGAAAGGTAGAAAAGTGGCCTCTAATGGACCAAGGGGGACTTCTAGGCAGAGTTTTACCACACTGCTGCTAGCCTATGGGGCCATGATCACACCTTCACTTTAAACATCTTCTGATCACAACACTCACATATTTTCATTTCTATCCATTTTATATGCGGACCCTCCTCGCACCAGTAAAGTGTAAAGCTGTCTTTTTTTAGCATTATTGGACTCAGACATTATTGGACTTAGCATTACTGGACTATTGGGTTAGACAATGTGGAAAGAAACCAACTAAGCACTTGGCTGATGTGTTCTTTTGCTCTGAAAATGGATTGAAATTGGATTGAAACTTAGTTGTGAACACAGCCTTAATTAGGCTGCTTTCTTCTCACATATCACTAGTTTGGTCTAGTGGTTCGGGAGCCGGACTCTTATCTGGGAATACCAGGTTCGATTCTGCCCTCCCCCATGAAGCCAGCTGGGTGACCTTGGGCTAGTCACAGCTCTCTTCTGAGCTCTCACAGCCCCACCTAGCTCACAGGGTGTCTGGTGTGTGGAGAAGAACAGAAGGTTTGTCAGCCACTTTGAGCCCCCTTAAATGGGTGAGAAAAGCGAGATAGAAAAGCCAACTCCTCCTCCTCCTCCTCCTTCTTCTTCTTTTCTCTTCTAAAAATCCAGTATGCCTTTGATGGAGTAGATAATTTTCCATCAACTGCCTTGGGTTTCTCTGCCCCATTCTTTCCTTATCCTGTTGCTGTTTTCACAGAATGGGATTAGATGTTCTATTTTCTTTTCATTACTATAAGCTTCCTTAAAAGTTCTACAATATAAGCAGCAGAAAGGTGGGGCGGATGATTTAATCCCTTATTTTTCAAGTCTGATTAGAAACTGAAATGGGCTCTGTGTTGTCATGGCACGCAGTCATTATGTTGGGCTTCTGCTGTGCCTTCTTCAGGATCTCCTCTTTTATGGGCTTAAGTGGGTATAAATATTGGCATTCAGTAGATGCCTGTGTGCGTATAATCACCCAACAGGTGTGCTCTCATCTATGTGTAGAACAAGCAAAATAGACCTCCCACCCCCTATTCCTGCTGGCTCATGACTGTGAAGTTCGTTTGACTGAGCTCACGCCATCTTCTGTATTCCCAGTTTCCCAATTCATAAATCCCAGGTTGTTGATCAGTTTTTGGATTGCCAGTGCTCAAGATGGTATATTGTCATCATGCACAAAGCTTCCTTCTGCTGAATTAACTCTCCAAGAGGTAAAGGTATTATCAGGTAAGAGTTGTGTGCCAGACACCCATTAACAAAAGAAGCGAGTTGGTTTGGTTGGCTAATGGACCTGATAAGAACATAAGAACATAAGAGAAGCCCTGCTGGATCAGGCCACAGCCCATCTAGTCCAGCATCCTGTCGCACATGGTGGCCCACCAAATGCTCATGGGCATCTCGAGCAGAGACAAGGACAAACCTATTCCTGCTCTCGAATCCCAGCAAATGGCCTTAGAAGTGTCATGGTTTGTTTTTCCTATTGCATTATTCCCCCTGTTCTATCCCCCTCCTCCTCAGAGTTGGGTAGGCATTTATTTATTTATTTATTTATTTATTTATTTATTTATTTATTTATTTATTTATTTATTTATTTATTTATTTATTTATTTATTTATTTATTTATTTATTTATATTTCTATCCCACCCCATACCTGAAGGTCTCTGGGCGGGTAACAACAGATTAAAACAGACACAAATTAAAATGAAATACAAATTAAAACAAGATGCACTTTTAAAAACACCTTAAAAATTCAACAAATTTAGAACCGTGCATCAGTTCCCCCATTAAAGTACTGTCAACTTACCTTGGCCACCTGGGCTTTGCATGTGTTGTTGTGTTCACTTGTGCTGATCTGTTTTCTCAGACTGAAAGTGGACTGAATCTAGACTAAAACTTAGGTATAGATGGGCCCATGCAAGGAAGGTTTACATAAGTGTTTCTGCGGGGCGGGGTAGTTTTAGTGGAGAATCCAAGAGTGGATTGCCAGATTTGGGAGTTCTGGGCAAAAAGATAGGCCCTTCTTGCTCAATTATAATAGGCAAAGTCTGCACGTGTGTGTGTGTGTGTTTCAGGGCTATTGGGGAAGCTCATATGAAATGATTTATTTGCATAATGCAAATAGCAGCCTTCTACAATTCTTTTGCATTTTATTTAATCTTTCTCGCTCCTCAGGGGGTTTAATGTGGAGCCAATTTGCACACTGTTTCATGCTGAGTCTACATGAGCGAGCTGTTGCACTTTCAGGCAATATCCTCCCTCCTCCAGGAACTTGGCTACTGTAATATTGGTGGGCACTTTGGGTGGATTAGGCCATTGCTGAAGCCCCAATGGCCCTGCTGTGCAATACGCAGATAAACATGCACAGGGTAGAAGAATCGATACATAGGAAGCCTCTCTGTCAGCCACGCCAGATAAGCCTAGTTCAGTTTGTGAGCGGCAAGGGCTGCTAAGCCCAATTTGGTTAATGGGTGCTGGCAGAAAGTTGGTCTTGACTCAGGATGCCCATGAATGGGCATTTTGCCATTTGATTCATATAGAACTGAACATAAGAAAATTCGTATTCCTTTGAATAGATCTTTGAATGTGGTAGGATTCTATTCGACACAAATGTATTCATCCGACTATCTGGTACAAACGCATACAGATCCCATATGTATCCAATACGTATCCGACACGTATCTATTAGGGATGTGCACGAATATTCGAAATTCGATCGAATTCGTTCAAATTTGGGCATCTGAATTTAAATATTTGAACAAATTTCGAACCTATTCATTTGAATTATTTGGACATTCGTATGCGTGCGGGTATGTACACGATGGGTACTTGACCATACGCATCTTTCCCACATCTGTACACATTTGTATGGACCCATACACATCTTATTCATTTGAATGTTAAAAAATGAATTCATAGACATTAGATTTGAATTTGGAAAGTCTGAATTTGATCAAATTTTGAATGCTTCGAATATTTTTGCGCATTCCTAATGCTGACATTGATGTCAAGCGAGAAAGAGGAAGGAGATTTAGGCACGATGGATTAGCCACAACTAGGTAGAGAGATCTTTTTCCAATCTGTTCAAAATATACTGTAATTGAAGCTTTCCATCTGTTGTAAGGCAGAAATCGTCATAATTCCAGCTGCAAGGTGTAGCATTTGGTTGACTACCAGGCCCCTACACAGTCCATGATCACAGTAAATCTGGATTCTTGTTTCAAGTTTCTCTTCTTTATTAAGTACCTATTTGGTGATTTGTTTAACAACTTCCTTTCCTAGCAGGTTGCCCTGCCTTGCAGCCTCATCTGGATGGGGCTCCCTTCCTCTTCCGCATACTGTTCCTCCTATATGACTCCAAGAGGCGCAGCTGTAATCAAGGGACAGAAATGTCATTCCTGGAGTCGGCCTGTTGTAACCGAGCAAAAGTGATTTGAGTATCCATTTCGCGGGCCCTTAAGCTACAGTGGCTTCTCCCTGCTGCCCCTCCCCTCCCATTTCATTTGATAAACGCACTACCCTGTGATTTATAGCGGGACCTGCTCTATTAATATCAAGGGCAGCATTGCTACAGACATTCCCGGCTGCAAGGCAGAATAAGAATTATTTACTTGGCTACGGCATAGATCATGCACTGAAGGTGGTGAGAGTAGGTACCTTTTCCCCTGACTTATTCAAAATGGGATCAGTCATGGTTCTTTCTGCACTGAGCCTTATTCTGGATCGCATCCCGGAAAAGGGTCTTTCAGCCTGCATGCTAGTCCAGGCAAGTGTTGCTATAGTCTACACCAGCATGCGGACAGCAAGGCCCTATTCCAGGATATAATCTGAAATAAGGCCCAGTGCAGAAAAGACCGAAAACAGCAGCCTGGAATTGCCACACATTATTTGGTATTCTCTTCCCAATTCTCAGGGCTAGGGATGTCCACAGATATTAGTAACATTTGTTATTCATACGAATTCAGGCGAATTCAGACATTCATACACAAATTGAACGTTACAACATTTGTATATTAACATTCGTACATATACAAATGTTTTTGGACATCTGTGCGATTAGTTTGGAAATTCGTGAACCTAGCAAGGTGGGAGAGTGGCTGCGCCAGTCAAATCTGCAGCAGATCCAGAGTGCATTTGACGTGGATCGAGAGCAGATTAAAAGTGGATTCAGGTCGGATTTGATGCTTTCAGAGCAGATATGTTGCAGGAGATGTATCGGAGATGTACGCATTCGTGTTGGATACGTATCGGATATTCATTCAAATTCAGAAATTCATACGGATACATTCGTATTGAATAAAATCCTACCACATTCAAAGGGGATCTATTCGAATGAATATGAATTTTCTAACATTCGATTAATTATGAGTTGGATACCCCCCCCAAAAAAAACCATTTGTGCACATCCCTACTCAGGACCTCTGGGATCAAGCGGTGTTTCCGCACATACCTCCTGGAAGCCGGATTAAGGGAAACCGTTTTTCTCAAATCCGTCTCTGGGAAGATCCGTCTGAAATAGGGACAGATCCAAATAAGGCCCCATGCTTCCACACTCGTGTGAGAAGGCCGGATTCTGGAGAACAGATGGAGCGGGTGCTGTGTGGACGCATCCCCATTCCAAAAGTCCTCTGGCTCACGCGCCGCCAACACCATCCCTGGAGTTGCGGGACTGGAGCGGTGAGCTGCCAGTCACTTTGTGTTTCTGGTGGTGCCCGGTGCGCAGGGGAGGGGCTTTGGAAGCAGGCCGTCCTGATTTTGCCCTTCCCAACATGGTGGCCGGAGGGACATCCATTCCCTCTCTACTGTCCGTGTGAGGAAGCGTCCTCCTTTGATGCAGATTTTCCATGCAAGAATGTATTAAGACCTATTTTTTCAGGTCTTTCCGGGAACCAGTTTTAGCGGCACCAAGACCACATTAGAGACGGATCTCGTGTGAACCTGTGCGGAAGTGACGTCCTCGACATGTCCCGGATCTGGCCTCCAATGCGGAAGGTAAGTTCCAATGTGTTCTGTATGTGTCTTTAATGTGTTTCTAAATGCGTTCTAACGGCCTGTGTGGAAACACCCAAGATCAGCAATGATCATCCCTATCCACATTTAATTCATTGCCCTGGTGGTGGGCAAAATTGTGATGCCCTGCCTTGATTCAAGAAGCAATATTCCACCCCTTGTAGTGAACAAAGAAACAACTTTGCCAAGAATATAGTGGGTCGTGACACTATATAATATAAACATTTATCTATCCATTTCCTGTAACAAAGTACCTGATTGATGCATCAAATGGCTTTGAAGTGCGCCATCTGCGCTTCCCCACTTTTCTGCCTTTCCTCCATAAAGTAACTACTTGTGGCTCTGGTTGCAACATACTTTACTGCCTTGACATTTTTCCCACTTGTAACCAACAGTGACCTAAAAGCTCCTTCCGTGTAAAAAGTTCATACCAGGCAAAATATGCCAGATAAAAATACTGTTTTAGGCATTTTATTTGAGCTAGCATTGTCCCTCTAAGTAGCAGCTGAGTTTGCTGGCTGGAACATATCGGAAAACTAGAAGCAAGGTGAGCATAGGCCTTTATTTCACATTGTTGTTGCATTCCTGCCACCCACCCCCCACCCAGTATCCTGAGTCTGGGGGTGGAGCTGAGTGCTGTCCTGTCACAATGCACAATGTTTTTTTTTTTTTAGGGTTGGAGGAAGTCTTGGCTGGGTCCAGATCACATGGGACTGCACAATTCATGCAACCCACCCACCCACCCATCCATCCATCCATCCATCCATCCATCCATCCATCCATCCATCCATCCATCCATCCATCCATCCATCCATCCATCTATTGGACTTATAAACAACCCAGGAACATAAGAGGAGCCCTGCTGGATCAGGCCACAATCCATCTAGTCCAGCATCCTGTCTCCCATAGATGCTCACCAATTGCACCTGGGCACCTCAAGCAGAAGGCAAAGATAAAACCCTCAGCTGCTCTTGAACCCCTGCAAATGGCCTTTAGAGACATCCTGCCTGTCTTCCCAGCCTGATGGATGCACCTAGGCATCCATTCTAGTAACCGTTGATACCCCTGTCCTCCGTGAATTTATCTAATCCTTCCTTAAAGCTGCCCCGGCTGGTTGCTGTCACCACCTCTTCTGGTAGTAAATTCCATAGATGGATGACTCCCTGGGTTAAAAAAAATAATCCCCTAGTTAGCCCTAACTCTCCTGCCCGTCCGCTTCATAAAGCACCTCGTGGTTCTAGTATTGTGTGATAGAGAAAATAATTTTCTCTGTCCATTCTCTTTCCATACCATGCATGATTTTAAGGCCTAGACTATGGCAGTCCCCACCCAGGTCCTGCTGTAGTCTGCACTAGCATGTCGACAGCAGGTCCCTATTCTGGGATATATTCCAAAATAGCTCCCAATGCAGAATGGGCCCTAAGATTTATAGACTGAAGCTGAAGCTCAAATGCTTTGGCCACGCAATGAGAAGTCAGGGCTCATTGGGAAAGGCCTTGATGCTGGGAAAGACTGAAGGCAAAAGGAGAAGGGGATGGCAGAGGCTGAGATGCGTAGGTGGAATCATAAGCAACGAATTTCAGCTTGAGCAGACTTCAGGAGGCAGAAGAGGGCAGAAGGGCCTCGTGTGCTGTGATCCATGGGATCAGGAAGAGCTGGACACAACTTAAGAGCTAAACAACAACAAAACAAGTGGGCTTTGCTGGCCCCTGTACTGAATTCATTAAACTTGTTAGACACATCAGAATACCAGTCAGGGAGAACCAAACTAATGCAAAAAAACATCAGTTCTACCTGAGTGCTTAGCCAGGAGGGGTGAAATTGATTTAATCTTAGATCACAATAAAAAGGGTAGCAACAGATGACCCACTGTTTCAATCACCCAGTTTTCCATGGGCAGATTCAAATTGCATATGGAGCCCTTACCTGCCTGCCTTCTGAAGGGTGCTAGAGTGGGTACGGGGCACTAGTAACTGGATCTGCCAGTGGTAACTCCATCCTGTTGGATCTACCAGTGGTAACTCCATCCCATGGGCACAATCTAGTCCAGCATCCTATCTCACACAGTGGCCCACCAATTGCCCAAAAAAACAAAAAACAAAACAAAACAAACAAAACAAAACAAAACAAAAAACACAAAAAAAATTTAAAAAAAGGTACAGTGGGATAAAAAAAAATTCATTCATACCTTAGCATCACATCTTTAAAATCCTTACCCTAAAAGCAATATGGAAGGCGAGAACACCTGTATTGTCACGTGCAATGTATGCGGCATGTTTATGACCCTACCACAACAGATGCCACGTTTTACCTGCCACAAATGCAAGCTTGTGGCTCTCCTGGAGGAAAGGGTTAAAAGTCTAGAAGAGAGAGTCAAGACACTGAAGCAGATTAGAGAAGAAGAGAACTTCCTCGACAGCATGGAGGAAACACTTCAAAATGAAGGGATAGAAGAACATCCTTCTGTAGTTGCAGAAACTGAGTTATGGAAGCATGTGACCCAAAGGAGCAGGAAGAACAGGAGACATTCGGAACCCTTGCAATTAAACAACCAGTTCCAGATACTCAGTCAGGAGAACAACACATCTGAAGAGTCGACGACAAGGTCCACAAATATTACTCCAATAGGCACTGAGAAACCTCTGGAATGGAGAGGAAGAAATGGTAATGCAAAGAAAAAGAGGAGAGTAGTGGTCATGGGAGATTCACTTTTAAGAGGAACAGAGGCAACTATCTGCAGACCTGACAGAAACTCACGAGAGGTGTGCTGTCTCCCAGGGGCCCGAATCAAAGATGTAACTGATAGCATATCGAGGCTATTCAGACCTACACACTACTACCCATTATTACTCATACATGTGGGCACAAATGATACGGCAAAAAAGCACTTTGAAAACATCTACAGAGACTTTGAAGACCTTGGCAGAAAAGTAAAGGAACTGGGAGCACAAGTAGTCTTTTCATCTATCCTTCCGGTGGATGGTCACGATAAAAGTAGAAGGGATAGGATTCTTGAGGTGAACAAGTGGCTACGTCGGTGGTGCCGGCAGCAAGGATTTGGATTTCTGAACCATGGAGAAAACTACCTATATGACGGACTCCTTGCAAGAGATGGGTTGCACCTTACAGGGACAGGAAAGAATGTATTCGGGAAGCGCCTTGCTTCGGTTATTAGGAGAGCTTTAAACTAAAACAAAAGGGGAAGGGTAACAAAAAGTCAAGCAAAAATACTCAGTCAATCAAACCAGGCGATATTCTTACTCCCAGAAATAGTACCAATGAACAAACGCATAAATTTTGTAAGGAAAACAGAGGAGGCAAGCTCGCAATAGATATCAATTACAAGCTAAAATGCCTCTACACCAATGCCCAAAGCATGAGAAATAAAAAAGGGGAGCTGGAGATCCTGACCCAGGTAGATAAATATGATGTCATAGGTATTACGGAAACCTGGTGGGATAACACACATGAATGGAACACAAACATTGAAGGCTACAACTTGTTTCTGTGAAACAGACTTAACAAAAGAGGAGGGGGTATTGCGCTGTATGTTAAAAAAGAAATTGTCTCCTCAGAGGTTCAAGTTTCAGAGAGTGGAAGCTCAGTAGAATCGGTATGGGTAAGAATTCAAGGAGAGAGCAACAGAAAGGATACCATTGTAGGAGTCTATTACAGGCCCCCTGGACAAACAGAAGATATGGATGACCTCTTCCTAGACCAGATGGCTAAACTTTCACGAAAGCATGACATAGTGATTATGGGAGACTTTAACTACCCAGACATTTGTTGGGAATCTCGCTCAGGAAAAAGTCACAAGTCTAATAAGTTCTTATCCTCTCTCGCTGACAATTTCATGTACCAAAAGGTGGTGGAGGAAACAAGAGGATTGGCTATCCTTGATCTAATTCTTACCAACAGAGAGGAAATGGTGGAGGATATCAGAGTTTCTGGGGCATTGGGAGGCAGCGATCATGTTATCCTTGAATTCTGGATAATAAGGGAAGGAAAGCATGAGAGGACTCAGACTTCAAAGTTGGACTTCAGAAGGGCGGATTTTGATGGACTCCGGAGGAGCTTAGGAGGGAACAAATGGTTAAATGTACTAAAGGATAGAAATGTCCAAGAAGGATGGGATATTTTGAGAAATGCAATATTAGAAGCGCAATCATTAACAATTCCTCAAAGAAGGAAGAATGGAAAACATCTAAAGAGACCAGGGTGGATAAACCTAGAACTTAAAAACTTGATAAAAAAGAAAAAAGAAATGTTTAAGAAATGGAAGGAGGGATACATATCTAAGGAGGAATATAATGAAATCAGTACAATCTGCAGGGCAAGTATCAGAAAAGCTAAAGCTAAAAATGAACTGAGGCTTGCAAGAGAGACTAAAAACAATAAAAAAGGGTTTGGGGGATATGTCAACAGCAAAAGAAAAGTCAAAGAGGTTTTGGGAAGTCTGCAGGGAGAGAATGGAGAAGTGATCGAAAGTGATCTTGAGAAGGCAGAGATTATGAACTCCTATTTTGCATCTGTTTTTTCCAAGAGGGATAATGTACATGCAACAGTCCTTCACTGTACTGATGAAGGACTAGGAGAATCAAGACACAAAATCAACACTGAGAGAGTAAGGGAACGCTTAGCTAACTTAAACGAATTTAAGTCCCCGGGTCCAGATGGATTACATCCTAGGGTACTGAAGGAATTAGCAGAGGTAATTGCTGAACCACTTGCTGTAATCTTTGAGAAGTCATGGAGAACAGGAGAAGTCCCAGACGATTGGAGAAGGGCAAACGTTGTTCCTATCTTCAAAAAAGGGAAGAAGGTAGACCCAGGGAACTACAGGCCTGTTAGCCTGACTTCAATACCAGGAAAGATTCTCGAACAAATTATTAAACAACACATATGTCAGCATTTGGATAGGAATTCAATAATTAACAGTAGTCAACATGGGTTTGTATCAAACAAGTCGTGTCAGACCAACTTGATTTCATTTTATGACAAAATCACTGAATGGGTTGATCAAGGAAATGCAGTAGACATAGTATTTCTTAATTTCAGCAAAGCATTTGACAAAGTATCTCATGCAATCCTCATTGAAAAATTGATCAAATATGGGTTTGACAAGGCAACTATAAGGTGGGTTCAAAACTGGCTTAGTAATCGTACTCAAAGAGTGGCTTTAAATGGCTGCACATCCAAATGGAAGGAAGTGTCAAGTGGAGTACCACAAGGTTCTGTCCTGGGCCCAGTTATGTTTAATGTTTTTATAAACGATCTGGACGAGGGAGTTGAAGGGAAACTGATCAAATTTGCTGATGACACAAAGCTAGAGGGAATTGCAAACACCAGAGAAGAGAGAGAGAGGATTCAAAAAGATTTAGAGAAACTCGAACAATGGGCTGCAACTAATAAAATGGTATTTAACAAAGAAAAATGCAAGGTTCTGCACCTGGGCAAGAAAAATGAAAAAAGCACATATACAATGGGAGGAATTTGGCTGAGCAGCAGCACATGTGAAAAAGACTTGGGTGTCCTGGTAGATCATCAACTGAACATGAGTCAACAGTGCGAGGCAGCTGCAAAAAAAGCAAACGCAATCCTGGGGTGTATTAGGAGAAGCATAGAGTCCAGATCACGTGAAGTTATTATCCCCCTCTACTCTACCTTGGTCAGACCTCATCTGGAGTACTGTGTCCAGTCCTGGTCACCCCAGTTTAAAAAAGACGCTGACAAGCTGGAGCAGGTTCAAAGGAGAGCTACCAAGATGGTGAACGGTCTGCAAACCATGTCCTATGAAGAACGGCTTAAGGAACTAGGAATGTTTAGTCTAACAAAAAGAAGACTGAGAGGAGACATGATAGCTGTCTACAAATACCTCAAGGGTTGTCACAAGGCAGAGGGATCAGCCCTGTTCTCACTCTCTCAAGGAAGGACTAGAAACAATGGGGTGAAACTGCAGGGGAAAAGATTTAGTTTAGATGTTAGGAAAAAATTTCTAACAGTAAGAGTGATCAACCAGTGGAACAGGCTGCCACGGGAGGTGGTTGGTTCCCCTTCGATGGAGGTCTTCAAGCAGAGACTGGACAGCCATCTGTCTGAGATGGTTTAGGAGATCCTGCCTTGAGCAGGGGGTTGGACTCGATGACCCAGGAGGTCCCCTCCAACTCTACCATTCTATGATTCTATGATTCTATGATTCTATCTCAAGCAGAGACAAGGACAAACCTTCTCCTGCTCTCGAATCCCAGCAAATGACCTTAGAGGCATCCTGCTTGTCCCCCAAGCCTGAAAGATGTACTTAGGCATCCATTCTAGTAGCCATCAGCACACCTGCCATCCATACATTTGTCTAAGCCTTCCTTAAAGCCGTAGAGGCTGGTTGCTGTCACCACTTCTTCTGGCAGCAAATTTCATAGACCAATGACCCTCTGGCTGAAGAAGTCTCTCCCCTTGTCCGATCAACCATAGTAGTTCCTTCAATCTTTGTGGACATTAGGAGAAATAAGCACCTCTTTCCCTTTCTTTTTCCTTCAATGTATTCTGCATCAACTTCTCCTAACCTCCCCATTTTCCATTGGTGCTTTGACTTGCCCTTCACTGGCTTGAAGTGCTCTGGGGCAATTAGGTCTAGATGGCACCAAAACTAATCACAGGTCTGAAAAAGAGTGACAAAGAACAGGAAGGGGTGTACTGTGTAGGGTGCTTTGTCAACTGACAAACCTCTGTTGTTATTTAGGAAGAAAGAGGAGGCGACTGCAATGTTTAGCTTTCTAAATGACGTTCCCTGAATCACAATGCAAACATATCAGTACTCCTTTTAACAGCAATAAATCATGAGAACCAGTACTGTCAAAAGAATGGACTCCTAATGGCACAGCATCTTCATAATTGCAGTTTTCACTCCTCATACGTAATTTTCTCCTCTTTACCTCGGCTTAGCCACCTTTCCACAGGTGACCTGGATCCAGGCTGATCCAGGCTGGCTTGTTACAACAACCACAAAAGATCCGAACAAATGCAGCACACTATTGCTGGATCCTAAAAATAGGTGCAACCATTTTTGAGCCAGAACACTCCCAGGCCTCAGCCCTAGTTCCTTGGCATACTCAGTGCATAATTGTAGGGTTAACTATTTCAAACATACATCTATCCACCCCTTAAAGAGATCTGAATGCATATTAGCCGCTGTGCTGGCAGCAGGAATTACGACATCACCCGGCCAGATAGTTCAATAAGAATTTCAGCACTGAAATTAGTTTCCTGCAGCAACAGGGCTTCGAAGGGAAATTGTATGTATGTATTTATCTATATCTATCCATAGGGATGTGCACAAATGGGTTTTTTGACATTCAATCCATAATGAATCAACTGTTAGAAAATTCAAATAGATCCCCTTCAAATGTGGTAGGATTCATAACCCATAACATATCTGCTCTGAAAGTGTCAAATCTGACCTGAATCCACTTCTAATCTTCTCTCAATCCATGTTGAATGCACTCTGGATCCGTTGCAGATGTGACTGATGCAGCCACTTTCCCACCTCCCCAGGTTAACGAATGTGCAAACTATTTGTACGAATGTCCGGAACATTCGTATTCGTACAAATCTTAAGGTACGAATGTCATAACATTCAGTTTGTGTACGAATGTCCGAATTCAGATGAATAATGAATATTCATGCACAGCTCTAAATACACAAACACACACACTGCCTAGAGCGACTGCCTAGAAAGCAGAAAGAGACACACCTCTGAGCCCCAACATCTTCTTGAAAGACGGGAATAGTCAAAGAAGGGAATTCTGTCCAGGTGGGAAATGTAGCACTATTGTGGCCACCATAGCCCTGCTTCCCACTCTGAAAACACACTAAAAACTATTGCTAGAAACCCAGCTCTGGTTGAGGATTTTCCAATAACAGTCCCTTCCAATAACTTACCTTCTGGATGGAGCTGCCACAATGGCTCCATCCATTGTGCATGTGTGGCAGCCCAATCAGGTGTCTGCACATGCACAGAGCTGCCCAGATGAATGTGTAAAGGGCAACCAGAATGATTAAGGGGCTGAAACACCTCCCTTAACGAAACCAGGCTGCAACGTCTAGGCCTCTGCAGTCTGGTGAGACGGCGTTTAAGAGGGGACCTGATTGAAGTATATAAAATTATGCATAGTATAGAAAAGGTGGATAGAGAAAATTTATTTTCTCTATCACAGAACACTAGAACCAGGGGGCATCTATGAAGCTGATGGGTAGGAGAGTCGGATCCGACAAGGGGAAGGATTTCTTCACCCAGAGGGTCGTCGGTTTATGGAATCTGCTGCCAGAAGAGGGGGTAACAGCTACCAGCTTTGATGGCTTTAAGGTAGAGTTGGACAAATTTATGGATGGCAGATGTATCAATGGCTACTAGAATGGATGCCTAGGTACATCTTTCAGGCTGCAGGGGGGAGCAGAGTGCTTCTAAGGCCATTTGCTGGGATTCAAAAGCCAAGAAAGGTTTGTTCTTTTCTCTGCTTGAGATGCCCATGAGCATTTGGTGGGCCACTGTGTGCGACGGGATGCTGGACTAGATGGGCTGTGGCCTGATCCAGAAGGGTTTCTCTTATGTTCTTATGTAACTTAAACCACGTAAAGATAGTGCTGCAGCTGTCAAGCTAGCAAAGGAGAACAGCAGGAGAACAACATCCCACATTAACTGGTGGGTTGTTTGGTCATTGTCTGGAGACAGCCTACATTGCTTCAATATCTTCTCCCAAAAACTCCTGCATGGATGTATCCATGAAGTTCCTACGATCGAGGTTCTACTTGTTCTCCCCTGACAATACTTTTACGAAGGGGAAGAAGTAGAAGATACTGGGAAGCTACATTCACACATATTAGGTATGGGCACAGATGGGTTTTCTTGCATTCAGTTCGCATCGAACTGAATGTAAGAAAATTCAGATTCCTTCAAACAGATCCCCTTCGAATATGGTAGGATTCTATTTGAATGTCTTTGTAAGAATTTGTACAAATATCTGATACGTACGCATATGTATCCGATACGTATTCCATAGCATATCTGCTTTGAAAGTGACAAATCCACCGTGAATCCACTTTAAATCCACTCTCAATCCAAGTCGAATGCACTCTGGATCCACTGCAGATGTGAGTGGCGCAGCCGCTTCCACACCTTCCCGGTTCACGAATGTTCTGAAGCATTTGTATGAATGTACCAAAATATTCACACGAATGTGAATGCCAACGTACGGCTGTCGTAACAATCTATTTGTTCTATTCTATTCGCCCAAATTTGTACGAATACAATTTCCTGTTAGTGCACATCACTAACATATCGTGACTTATTGTAGATCCAATAATCTAACCAGCAATTTAGTAGGTGGATAAACTTAATTAAGAAAGTGATGAAAACCTTCCTGACAAGACAGAAAAACAAGGCACGAAAGCAAGTCAGCAAAATGAAGTTTAATCCTTATGGTTGCCAGAAGTCAGCTATGACTAGCTGGCATCGAGAGAGCAAATTTAACCAGGTCTGTAGCCTAAAACAACCTCTGAGCAAAAGATAGACTTTTCAGCGTTTTTCCCACACCCGTCCTCCACCCTCAACCTGGGTAGACCAGTTCCAGACATCTAGCGCTGGGTGTGAGACTCATTCCGTACCTTGGGAACAGCCAAGTATCCAGGCAGGGAGCCCTGACAACTAGGCCATTCCAAACTTGGAAGGCACCATGCTTTGCATCTCAGGATACACACAAAGTGGTTAACAGCTAATTGCCTCTCAAAACTACTGTAGAAGCTTGCTGGAGTAAATCAGGTGGGTTGGGCTTGCTCTAAGAAACTACCAAGACAATAAAACTTGGGTGGATAGATCTGGGCTTTCCAAATACGCCTGAACTCTCAATTTCTTTGGTCAAGAGCCATCCTGCATGTTCACATCTGCCGAATTTTCTGCAAAGTTGCACAAACCGCTTGGACGGTTCTCTTGAATTATTCAGCCATTTGCACAAACTCTGCAAAAATCCCTGAGGTTGTGCTGAATGCTTCATCAAAACAGCTTTCCTCACAGCAACACCCCAGGAGGGGATTCTTTGATTCATTTTGTTACATCCCATTTTGGAAGTTGTATAAACACAACTTTTCTGGAACATTTTAACAGAAGTGTGAAAAAGCCTATTTTTTTTTAAAATTGGAGGGGCATGATTTGAGGTTCGGATGGCACGGGTATTTGTGGTATGACAAAGTTAAAGTCAATTCTGATTTCAAAAACCACTTTGTAAGAAATGCTCTGTACAGGATCTGGCAAAAGTACAAAAGTAACTTGTATAGAAAAATTTCGTTGTGGGTCTCCCCACATGAAGGAATATTAAGGGAATTTGGGGGAAGAGATAACTGGGTCAAATATGAAGATCTGCTAGATAAAAACGAACATACAAGGGAATTTACTATAAAAACAAGAGAGCAGTTAAACCAGGAGGGAAAAAATATACAATGGTTTACATATACACAACTTAAAAATATTTATGGAGAAGACAAAAACAGAATGAATTTTGAATGGGACAAACAAAAGTGGGAACTACAATTAAAATCAGCTGAAAAAGGAATAATTGGAGTGATCTATAAAGTATTGTTACAGATGGACCTAGAGCAAGAACAGGTCAAAGAATGTATGATTACGTGGGCAAAAAATTTTGGGTATAACATTAATATGGATCAGTGGGAGAAATTATGGAGAAAGGATATGAAGTTTACTGTATGTACTGTGTTGAAAGAAAACAGTTTTAAGATGATGTACAGATGGTACCTAACTCCTTATAAACTGTCTAAGATCTATTATGCCATGTCCAATAGGTGTTGGAAATGTGGGACCAATGTGGGAACATTTTACCACATGTGGTGGACATGTGGATTAGCAAGTAAATACTGGAAAAAAATTCATAGAGCAATGGGAAATATATTAAAAATTACGATTCCATTTAAACCAGAATTTTTTCTATTGGGAATAATAGACAGTAACTTAGACCCCTTGAATACTTTGATTATGTATATGGTCACTGCTGCGAGAATGATATATGCAAAAAAATGGAAAACACCAGAAATACCCTCAGTAGACAATTGGTTAGTTAAGCTGGCTGAATATGCTGAAATGGATAAATTGTCAAATCTCTTAAAAGAAAGAACAACGGAAAAATATTTAAAAGACTGGAGACCCTACATCGAATTTTTACAAGAAGAAGGAATAACAGCAGCGGGTTTTGATTAACTCTTCTTTTTTCAAGGAACGGCCGAATTAGACGAAACTAGAACAACAGGATAAGATCCTGAAAAAACGGAGGAAGTCACAAGTTGCAAAGAATGGACATTTATATGTTAATTGGGAAAAAGGGGTGATGATGAACCCTGAAGTTTTAATATATTGTAGAACCAAAAAGTTAATAAAAATGATATGAAAAAAAAAAAAAGAAGTGTGAAAAAGCCTGTCGCAGGGCAGCTTCTTTCAGTCCACATCAGAATTAAGTGAGTAGCTGTTTTCTTTTGGCATTATCTAATTCAGAGAATTCACCTTTGGGTTAGCTAAAGTGGAAAGAAAACGATTAGTTACTCTCTCATGCTGAAGATGGACTGAAGTTGGATTAAAATATAGGTGTGACTGTAGCTGGAAGGTACGGACCCAAGGCCTATTCGCACCACGGCCTTTAGTGAAGAAGTAGTGAACCTCTGGGGAAGAGCATCTGCATGTGTTACAGCCTCCAGGCATGCCCACCCTCACCAGAAGTTCACCTCTCACTGATTAGGTGTAGAGCACAAAATCATACCTGAAGCACCCAGTGGTGTGACCATCTACACCCCTTCCAGCGCTGGCACCTCGTACAACCATAGATGGATACATAGATGTGCACAGAGCATCAGCATCATCAGGGCGATGGCACTGATGCATGCACAGTCATGGAGGGTGCTGTAGCCAAAATGGCAACACTCAGAGGAGGACTGGGCCCTGGATCAAATAAGTATTCAGTCACGGGGGGAGGGAACGGCCAAAGTTGACTGGTGCTCCAAGTGTGAGCGCTAGTCAACATTGGTTAATCGTGCTCCTTTCCCGTCCAGCAGACAGGAAGGGAAGCTCAAAAACACCCCCAATCTCAACTGAGTAGGGTTTAGGGTCTGATCAGTTGGTGTTATTCCGATACTGGCACTCAACCAAGTCCACTTCAACAGATAGTTGTTATCAGTGGCAATGAGCGCATGCAACATTTGGGCATTAAAAATACAGCCAATTAACAGACCAGTGCAGAGAGAGGTTCTGTTCGATCAGTAGATAAAACCTCACGATGTGCAAATTCTAGCCTCAATGCAGTTAGCCGTGCTCTGGTAACTTCTAGATTGGACTACTGTAATGCACTCGACATGGGACTGCCCTTGAAGAGGGTTCAGAGGTTGCAGCTAGTGCAAAAGGCAGCGCTAGGGTGTTGACTGGGACAGCTAGCCGGATGCACATCATGCCGGTTTTAGAATCCAATTCAAGGTGTTCACTTTGACTTGTAAGGCCCTAAATGACTTGGGGCCCAAATATCTAAAGGAACGCCTCCCATAATGACCTGCCCATGCTTTAAGATCTGGAGGGGAGGCCCTCCTGGTTGTCCCACCACCCTCAATAGTGAAGTGGGTGAACACCCGGGAGAGGGCCTTCTTAGTCATGTCCCCCAGGCTATGGAATAGTCTCCCCCTTGTGGTGCATCAGGCCCCTTGTTTGATCATGTTCAGGAAAGCAGTGAAGACGCAGCTTTTCGCTCAGGCCTTTGGCTAAATGTTGGTTATGTTTCCCCCCCACTGCGAATACTACTGTTTTAACTGACATTGTGTTGTTTTTTAACATGTTGGAGTTTAAATGTTGTGATGGCTATTATTGTTTTAATATAGGTCTCTTGATATGCTGGATTTAAAAGTTGTTACCCAGGCAGAGACCTTTGGGTATAGGGCGGAATATAAATATAATAAATAAATAAATGATGAGATCTGGAACCATGGCTTGACCAGGCTGAGTTCTAAAAGTAAAAAGGAGGAATACTGAATTCAGTATAATGCTACTAAACAATTCTGCTGTTAGTGATATTAACCCGGTGAAGTTGGCAGTGCATTTCCATTTTGGTTTTCGTCTTTAACAAAACATTTTGTTCATATGGTTTTATTAATTGCTTGGTGTCTCGACGACAGGCAGAATAATAGCCCTGACTCTTTCGAAGTTCCTTATATAATTTTCAAAAATCAATAGGAATCAAAAGCAGCAGCAGAAATACTGGCAGGTCAATACTTCCAGGTTGGAGAAGTCAGAAGTAAATGCAACAGGGAAAATACATAATTTTCCTTAAGAAACAATACTACCTACTGATATTTATCGTTTCAATTACCCTGATTTAACGGCTGAGCTCATGGGTGTTGAAACCAGCGGTGATTGCTGTAATCTGATTTGGAGAAGCTGTCAGGCTGGTATCAAAGGTGGTAGAGGTACAAATATCGATGCGTTTAATGTGTCACATACCTGTCAAGATGATACAATTGTTCATGGTAACATCCCCTAGATTTCACAGCTCCATGGCTTCACACTTTCACTTTCTGACTTTGATCACTGGTCTCAGGGGCAGAGGGAGGGAAGCCAAATGGCAAGATTATCCCAGAATGAATGGTCTGAAAGGGTTTTGGTGTGTCTGCATGTTTGGAGCTGGACAATTCTGGAGGGATTTTGTTGCAAGGAGACACTTCCTATTTTCTAGAAATAAAACTTTGGAAGAAATCATCCAATGAAAGGTTTCCTGCACGCACACACTTTTTGGGAACACATCCAGAGCCTTTCTACACTGGCCATTTTTCCAGATGGAGACTACAGGACTCCCTCCCACCTAGTAATGTGCAAAACGGGACGCCTCACTCATCTTTGGTTAATACTCCATTCAAGTAGGATATTGAGGTCTACTGGCAGACCAGCATGGCCTAATTTGGAACACAAAGGCCACTTCCCACTGAGGTGGGACCCCTTCCCGCTCCTCCCTCACCCTCCTCTGGCAGAATATCCTAGACATGGCCCAGGTCACCAGCACTGGGACAACGGGAGGACCAGAAACCCGCCTGGCTCTCACCCAAGAGGGGGATGTAAAGCTGGGCCATCAACACTGCCTCTCACCAAGGCTAGCGGTCTGATTTGGAGAGGGGTACGTCTCTCACGCTACACCCCTCTCTTCACCACTTGCCTGTGATCCAGCGCTGGAAGCAAGAAGCAGAACCAGCCGGGGGGATCTAACAAGCAAAGCCTAAAAAGCTGTCCTGTCCTAAAAACAATTAAAAGATAATGTCATGGACAGCCAGGAGGAGGATTCAGAAGATGAGGAGAACCCACTTCCTCAGGTGCAGGAGGAACCTGAGGTAGTGTCAGGGCCCAGTTCTGACCTCCCAGCCCCAGTGGAACCTGGGGTTCAGCAGCCCAGCCTTACCTCAGCAGAAGCACAAGATGAGGGAATCTTGGAACAGCAGGGCATAGAGATTCCTAGCTTTAGGCAGAGGAGAGCGGCAAAGGAAGGGTTAAGAAGATCCAAAAGACTTGCAGAGAAGCATGCTGATAGCCTGCAGCTGGGACTGTAAATAAAGCACCGGGCAGAAACCCAGAACTTTTGTCAGAATCTATTCGTTCTCCCTTTGGGAAAGCTGCTCTATCTGACTTGGAATACCTGGCTATCGTGACTCCGGACCGGACCGTGACGTTGCTCTCTGGAACCCTGGACTTGGACTGTTTCTTGACCCTGCTCTCTGGACTACGTTTGCTGTGGTTGCTGTGTGTTAGAACAGCCTGGACAAGTAAGCTTAAGCAGTTTCTTATCAGCTGTGTGTCGGTGTGTGGCTGCCAGCTTTCCCGGACATAATAGATTCTGACACTAAATCTTGCTGATAAGAATGGCTGAAGCTGCTTTAATTAAAGAACTCTTGCAGCAAAACCAACAGCTGGCTGCACAAGTAGCTGTGCTGACTCAGACTGTGGCAGGATTGCAGAACCAAGCTCCAGCTTCTCAGCCTCCCCAGCCCACACCCAGGACCAAATGTCTCACAGCCTTGCCTGAGAAGTTTGCTGGTGACCAGTCCCTGCTGGACAGTTTCTTGGCAAGCTGCAATTTGCATTTTCGGATCCGGGCAGCAGATTTCCCTGATGACTCCCACAAGGTGGCCTTCGTGATTAGCCTGCTGGCTGGACCTGCAAGCAAATGGGCCACGCCTTACATTACTGCAGAGAGCCCTGTGCTCAATGACTGGCAAGCCTTTGTAAGGGAGTTCAAGGATACCTGGGGGGACCCAGTCAGAGAGGAGACTGCAGAGAACCGGCTTTTGACTTTGCAGCAAGGTGAGGACTCTGTGGCTGACTACTCTGTGGCGTTCCGCCTCCTCGCCCAGGATGTCACCTGGAATGAGTCTGCTTTGCAGGCTCAATTTCGCTTTGGACTGGCTCCTGGGATTCTGGATGAGCTGGCTCGGACTGAGCCTCCGGAGTCTTTGTCAGCTTTAATAAAACAGGCTATTCGCATTGACTGCCGCCTCGCTGCTCGCAGGCAGGCCCGGCAGTCTGGCCTCCCCCTTCCTAAGTTGCCTGTGCCACCATCTCCTGTAACACCCCTCGAGTCTGCTTCTTCCAGGCCGGCTGAGGAGCCAATGCAGCTGGGAGGAGCGAGGCCACGGCTCACCAGCTCTGAGAAAGAACGGCGGAGGAGAGAGGGCCTCTGTTTGTACTGTGGACTCACGGGCCATTTTGCCAGGGTGTGCCCTGCCAAGGGACGACGGCCTGCACCACAGGTCCGGCACCTGGGAGCATCTTTGGAACCTGCCTCTCCTAGTTCGGCTGTTCGGAGGGACCCTTTGCTCATAGTGGCCAACTTGCGGCTTCCCCCCATGGAGCTCCTGCCTGTAGGAGCTATGATCGATTCAGGGGCTTCCAGCTGCTTCATGGACTTAGCCTTTGCGCAACATCATGGCATCCCGCTGGAGGCTCTGCCCGAGCCCAGGGCTGTGGAGACTATTGATGGTCGGCTCCTTCGCTCGGGCCCGGTGACACACCAGACGCCAGTGCTCCACCTTGAGATACAGGGCCACGTGGAGAAGATGCAGTTTTTGCTGGCGGCAGTCCCTCATTTCCCATTGGTGTTAGGCATGTCTTGGCTCTCTCAGCATGACCCACATATTTCCTGGTCCCGTCGAGAACTCCTGTTCGGGTCAGAGTATTGCCAGGAGCACTGCTGGCCGGAGAGGGTCTCAGCGGCGGTGGCTGCGGAGGCCCAGAACTGTTCTGTGAAGCTGCCTGTGAAGTACTGGGACTTTGCGGATGTGTTCGACAAGAAGGAGGCAGATCGGCTTCCCCCGCACCGACCCTATGACTGTGCCATCGACCTAGTACCGGGGGCCCCTATTCCGGCGGGGCGTCTGTACTCACTCTCGGAACCTGAGCTGGCGGCTCTGAGAGATTTTCTTGAAAAAAATCTCCAGCGAGGCTTCATCCGCCCCTCCAAGTCTCCTGCGGGCGCCCCAGTACTGTTTGTTCGTAAGAAGTGCGGGGAGTTGCGCCTCTGCAATGATTACCGGGCCTTGAATAAGATCACCATCCGGAACCGGTACCCCCTGCCCCTGATTCCGGAGTTATTAGAACGGCTTCGCCATGCCAAGGTGTTCACCAAGTTGGACCTGAGGGGGGCCTACAACTTGGTGAGGATCCGGGCCGGGGACGAGTGGAAGACGGCCTTCCAGACCCGGTATGGACATTATGAGTATACGGTCATGCCCTTTGGTTTGTGCAACGCCCCTGCTGTTTTCCAGCACTTTGTCAATGATGTGTTCCGGGATTATTTGGATCAATTCGTGATCATTTACCTGGATGATTTTTTGATCTACTCCCCCAGCCAAGCAGCTCATGATGCTCATGTCCGTGCCGTCCTTCAGCGCCTTCGGGAGCACCGCCTGTATGCCAAACTAGAGAAGTGTGCCTTTGATCTTCGGGAGGTGGACTTCTTGGGCTACCGGATCTCAGCTCAAGGCGTGGCCATGGACCAGTCCAAGGTGGAGTCAGTGCTGTCCTGGCAGCCCCCTCGCAACAGGAAGGAGGTTCAACGGTTCCTAGGGTTTGCAAACTTCTATAGGAAGTTTGTCAAGGACTACGCGACCCTGGCAAGCCCCATCTCCCGACTGTTGCGGGGGAAGGGCCGGTTCGAGTGGACAGCGGCAGCCCAAGCGGCATTCGAGGCCCTGAAGGTGCGGTTCACGTCGGCCCCAATACTCCAGCACCCGGACCCCCGCACGCCCTTCGTCGTGGAGGCCGACGCATCGGATGTAGCCATAGGGGCTGTGCTGCTCCAGCCTACGGGGCCTCAGGCGGGTCTGTTGCCTTGCGCTTTCTACTCTCGGCAACTCTCCCCACCGGAGCTGAACTACACCATCTGGGAGAAGGAGCTGTTGGCCATAAAGGCAGCGTTCGAGACTTGGAGGCATCTTCTGGAGGGGGCGGTTCACCCAGTCAGGGTCCACACGGACCACAGAAACCTGGAGCACCTTCAGACGGCCAGGAAGCTGTCCCAGAGGCAACAACGTTGGGCTTCCTTCTTTGCCCGCTTCCACTTTCAGCTTCACTACATTCCTAAGGCCCAGAATCGACAGGCCGATGCTCTCTCCCGGAAGCCAGAGTACGCCGCAGACCAAGAAGTAGACCGTCACTCCACCATTTTGCGTCCAGAAAATTTTGCTGCGGCTCCACAGGAAGCCACGCTGGTAGACCAGATTCGGGAACTCCAGGGCCGGGACCTGTTTGTGATGCAGCATTCGGCGGAGGGGGACGCCTCACCCTTTGCTCTTCAGGATGGCCTGCTCTACCACCGCGGCCGCTTGTATGTGCCAGCAGGTCCGTGTCGGGAGGCAGTATTACGGCTGTGCCATGACTCCAAGCCAGCGGGACACTTCGGCTTCTGCAAGACCTTGCACCTCCTCACCCGGGAGTTCTGGTGGCCTCGCGTCCGGGCGGATGTGGCCAAGTATGTGGACACATGCCCAGTGTGTCATAGGGCTAAGGATCATCCGGGTCGGCCTGCAGGATTGTTGCTGCCATTGCCCACGCCGTCAGGGCCTTGGAAAGTTGTGTCCATGGATTTCATCACGGACCTGCCCCTCTCGGCTGGCTGCACTGCCATTTGGGTGGTGGTGGATCTGTTTTCTAAGATGGCCCATTTCGTGCCCTGCGCAGGTCTTCCCACAGCGAAGGAGACGGCCCGGATGTTTGTGCAGCACATATTCCGGCTCCATGGCCTTCCCGAGGGGGTGATCTCAGATCGGGGCGCACAGTTTACCGCCCGTTTCTGGACCAGTGTGCTCCAACTCCTGGATGTTGAGCCCCACCTCTCTTCAGCCCACCACCCTGAATCCGACGGCCAGACAGAGAGGACCAATGGGACCCTGGAGCAGTACCTCCGCTGCTACACCAGCTACCGCCAGGACAACTGGGTGGATCTGCTCCCATTGGCCGAGTTTGCTTATAATAATTCCGTCCATGCCTCGACCCAGCAGACGCCCTTCTTTGCCACAGGCGGTTTCCATCCGCGTGGGTTTCCGGCTGTGACTCCTGTCTCCGCAGTTCCTGCAGCAGGTCAGTGGCTACAGGAGCTTCAGGCCGCTCAGTCCCTGTTACAAGAACAGCTTGAGGTGGCCAAGGAGGCATACAAGCGGGGGGCGGATCGGCGCCGTCAGGAGGGACCTCCTTTGCGGGTGGGAGACTCTGTCTGGCTCTCCACACGCCATCTTCCTCTACAGCGACCCTGTCGGAAGTTGGATGTGCGGTTTGTGGGGCCCTACAAGATTGTGGCTCAGGTGAATCCCGTAGCATTCCGGCTTCAACTCCCACGGACTTGGCGGATCCATCCGGTCTTCCACCGCTCCTTGCTGCTTCCTGCTGCTGGGGTTCGATCTGACGCCGGTCCCACACCTCCACCCGATCCTGTCCTGGTGGATGGGGAGCAGGAGTTTGAGGTGGCCCAGATTTTGGACTCTCGTCGCCATCGTGGTCGCCTTCAGTACCTTGTCGACTGGGCCGGCTACGGGCCGGAGGAGCGCTCCTGGGAGGATGCCTCTGATGTTCATGCTCCTCAGTTGGTGCAGGCCTTCCATCGCCGCTTCCCTGACCGACCTTGTCCTCCGCACATGGGGGGAAGACATTATGGGAGGGGGAATGATGTCATGGACAGCCAGGAGGAGGATTCAGAAGATGAGGAGAACCCACTTCCTCAGGTGCAGGAGGAACCTGAGGTAGTGTCAGGGCCCAGTTCTGACCTCCCAGCCCCAGTGGAACCTGGGGTTCAGCAGCCCAGCCTTACCTCAGCAGAAGCACAAGATGAGGGAATCTTGGAACAGCAGGGCATAGAGATTCCTAGCTTTAGGCAGAGGAGAGCGGCAAAGGAAGGGTTAAGAAGATCCAAAAGACTTGCAGAGAAGCATGCTGATAGCCTGCAGCTGGGACTGTAAATAAAGCACCGGGCAGAAACCCAGAACTTTTGTCAGAATCTATTCGTTCTCCCTTTGGGAAAGCTGCTCTATCTGACTTGGAATACCTGGCTATCGTGACTCCGGACCGGACCGTGACGTTGCTCTCTGGAACCCTGGACTTGGACTGTTTCTTGACCCTGCTCTCTGGACTACGTTTGCTGTGGTTGCTGTGTGTTAGAACAGCCTGGACAAGTAAGCTTAAGCAGTTTCTTATCAGCTGTGTGTCGGTGTGTGGCTGCCAGCTTTCCCGGACAGATAATATAAAAACCATTAAAACCCAAGCCACTCCCCCAAAGGCTGCTGCCGTGGTGGCCTCTGCTGCCTCCATAGCTGCTGGCCTGACCCCACTCCAGCAATCCAGATGTTGCAAACGGAAGGCTAGTTTCAGCTTCAGCCTCACTTGGATGCTGTAGTGGTGAAGCTGCGGTCCGGCAGCAGGTTTCCTCCTCAGCAGCAGTGAAGCTGTCAATTTTATCTGTTTTTAATTTGCCCGGAGACCTTCTGGTATAAGTCAAGACAAAAATAATAGAAACAAATAAAGTATAGGGAGTTAACGAAAATTCTTTTTAACCCTAGGGGAATAATGAGTGAAAAAGTTGAAGAAGGAAGAAGAAGAAGAGTTGGCTTTTCTACCGCACTTTTCTCACCCATTTAAGGAGACTCAAAGCAGCTGACAAAGCTTTTCTATTCTTCTCCTCACAACAGGACACCCTGTGAGATAGGTGGGGCTATGAGAGCTCAGAAGAGAGCTGTGACTAGCCCAAGGTCGCCCAGTTGGCTTCATGGAGGAAGGCAGAATGAAACCCAGTATTCACAGATCAGAGTCCCACTCTGTAACCACTAGCCCATACTGGATTATTTAGCATCCAGTGTCCTTCCCAAGCTGTGTGTATACATGTGATTTTTACACACTCACACTCACACACACACATCAGTTTTGGAACTCATAGACTTGCCTCTTCATTAACTCTCCATCTGCGCTATTCTGCCCATGAACAAAATAAATTAGAAGGTGTGAGAGTTAAATATTTCATGGATGTAATATATGAGCAGCATATCTTCCAGGCTTTTACAAGCATTGCTCAATTCGTATATTAAATCATCTTTCACTGGCTTTGCAAGATCATTTCAGATTTTGTTATATAGCCACCAAACTCAGAGATATAATATTTAATAATCCAATTAAAAAGCAAGAAGTAATTATTTCATATTTTTGATCCAAGCGTTTCCTCCAAAAAAAATTGCAAGAATAACAGATAAAGAAGCACCAAGATGCATATACTGGAAGTACTATATCTTGTCTCTCCCAAACTTTGGGGAGCCTCATAACATACTTTCATTTACAGAAAAGAAAAGAAAAATGGATGCTTATTGGAGGCATAAAATATGAAACTCTATGGACACATCTAGCATGTGCTCCTGGGTAGGTTGTATGCTATGGAGTTTTTGAAGGAAAAGACCTATCAGCAGTTTCATTATAATATTGCAATATTCTAAGCGCCAAGATGACTTTTGAAAGAAGGTTTTGCTTCAGGTGTTTTAACATTTCAAGTACAGATTTGGAATTTAGACACAGTTTTGGTTCCGTTCATGCCCCCTCCTAGTGCAGAGGTTATATCCAGAGCAATAAAAACAGCTGTTCAAAACACTGGCAAAACTAGTTAAAATAAACAAACTCAAAAGATTAGGTAGCAAGTTTTGGTTTTAGGGTGTTTTCACGCTTACCTTCACGTTCAATGGATGGCAAAGGAGTGCAATTGCCAAACGCTAACCAGCGCTTGCAATGATAAATACTAGATGATAACAGCCTATGGCCCACATGATTGGTCACTCACCTCTGACCAATCCCGGGGCTGGTCCTCTTCCAGGCATTGCCGGTTGCGGCACCCTCTGCAACTGTGCATGCATCAGTGCCGTCACCATGAGGGCGCTGATGCCCTGCAATCGGGTCTATGGTCATCTGAGGTGCCAGCATGCTTGCATGGCACCTCAGATAACCCTGGAGCACCGGACGAGTTACGAATGGCCGCTGCCTGGTCACACCAGGTAAGCTTCTAATTAACATTGGTAAAGATGTGGAGCACAATGTTGCCTAATCATGCACTACCAGCTGTAGTGCAAATAGGTTCTTAGTTTAGGAGTAGTCTAGAACATCTACTGTCCCAAACGCTCCTCAGCTGGTTGTGGAAAGTAGACAGAGGCCCTTTCTGCACTTACCTCATTTAAACTGTATTAACTAGATCTGTAGCATTTCTGCACTTAGTTTCCCATTCATTGGACAGGAAAAGTGCATTGCCTACTAATGTGTACTAGAATTCACACTTGGGCCTCTGTATGAGCTAGATGCATATTAGCTAGATCTGGATTATCTAGACCGACATCAACCACAGGCAGAGGAATCTGCTTTGAGTGGGCTTTAGAACGGCAAATGTGTGTGCTAAAGAATGCTAGCATGGATGTAGACCACATTTCTGATCCAGATCTACTCTATTCCTGTGCAGACAATGTGGTCCTAGCATCTGCTTGATCTGGATTGCTGTGCAGATGATGTGCTCTTAAGCAGCTCCTTAATCTAAATTAACAAATAAGTGCAAACAGGGCCAAAATAGGGAGAGGTGGACTAATAATCTGTCCTTTTATCATCAGGTACCATCAAATTGGGACTAACTTCTGGCTGACTACTTAAGCACCCCTCTCTGCAGTTTTCTTGGCCAAGGCTGTTTCTACACTCACTTTGCATGGAGTGATCTAGCTTGCTCACTCGGACCTGTTCTGGAGTATCCTGATTTAGTGGCTGAGCTCATGGGTGGTGAAACCAGCAGTGTTTGCTGTGATCTGATTTGGAGAAGCTGTCAGGCTGGTATCAACGGTGGTAAACCCATACCAGGTGCTGTCCTCATTGCAAGGGCAGGGATGTGATCCATCCTGGACCAGCTCCATAAGCAAGGTAGAAAGTGATGACCCTGCCAGTGGTTTGATCAGGTCCCATTACTCAAATGTTGTGTGGAACTCAACACAATAGTCTTTAAAGGTAGCATCCCTTCCTCCATGTTGAGGTTTCAAAAATGGTGTTTGGAAGCTTATATAAGCTCTAAAGATGGAACCACAGTGTTTCTTAGGAGGGCTCTTTTGGCAGGGGACCACTTCCTTTGGCACCTCCTGGAGTGCCATGAAAAAGGGTTCTTCATACAGACTCGCTAGTATGCCAGTGGAGCTCATTGTCAAAGGCTTCCAGTAGAGTAGAATGGGGCACCATTTGGCAACCTATTTCATTCTCTCACTTTTTACAGTGTGGGTGAAGTGTTCCAGGAGTGGGCAGGACTACCCCTGTCCCACACCATCATATGAAACAAAGCCTCCTGCATCTCTTTCTAGACCAGAATACCACCGAGTGGGAAAATGGATGTAGGAAGAAGAAGAAGAGTTGGTTTTTCCACCCTGCTTGTCTCGCCCTTAGAGGAACTCAAAGTGGGGCTGTGAGAGCTCAGAAGAGAGCAGTGACTGTCCCAAGGTCATCCAGCTCGCTTTCTGTAAGTGCGTGGGATCACCCTGGAAGACTACCAGGCAACAGTCTGACACTCTAACCACAAGACTAAACAGAGTCCCAGAACAATAATTTCACAAGATTAGGCAAATAAGTCTGCCAGAACTTTTTCTGAATTGCACATGGTTGCACAACCAGCCTGTGTGTCTTTATTAATGTACGTTTGGTGGGAAGAATGGATCTTCCTTCTGCAAACTACTCATCCTTCTTTTTTCTCTCTCTGTTTTTGTGTTTTTGCTGACTGGCTGGGGGGTTATTTATCTTTCTGTTGATGTTCCTCTTAATTGAATGTTTATTGGGCAGTGTTATGGTCCCTGACGCAATGCACTGACCACCTTTATGGAATGCTTATTGCACAGCCTGTCTTGTTCATAACTGTAAAAATGTAAAGAATTAGGTAAAGAGAAGCTAGAAGACATGAGCTCGCAAGCAGTTTGATCCAGAGGACCCCGAGGAGGTTCATTCCTATAGCAATAATAAGTTAAGGCTGTGTGGTTAGAAGAGCTCTTGAAATACTTGCATTATTTTCTGACCTCTCTGAAAGAAACCTGTTGTTACAAGCTGGGGGTAGGGGATGGAATATTAGATCAGATCTCTTGTAAACACTCAAAACTTAATGTTGAAGGCAGTGAGGGTGCTATTTCTTTCTTTCTTTCTCCCTTCCGTCCTTCCTTCCTTTCTCCCTCCCTCCCTCCCTTCTTTCCTTCTACCCACCCATCCACCCATCCATCCACCCATCCATCCACCCATCCATCCATCCCATGAAACCACTGTATAATGGGATGAACATAAGCTATGGGTTATTTGGAAGCACTTACTTTGGTAACTCCCTGTCTCTACCCTGCACAAGGAGGGTAGGGCCACATCTCACTGTGTAGTACCTCACACTTGTGATCCTGTGTGGGGACATGTGTTTGAGTACACATATAGGCAGTTGCAACTGGTGTCGATTGCTGCTGGTGGAACAGAGGGCTAGAATTTTCCACCAGGAGTCAGGATTGGAGGAGCTGAAGGCAAGCGAGAGTAAGGGTGCAACTCTGTGTGAAAACCCATTTAACAGTGGATTAGCTGATGCTGAATTGATCCATGAATGAAGGATAAAAGGCAGAGGGGACTGAAGGTCGGCGCTGCTAAGTGTGTGAGGGTGCTGTCTCCTTTACCCTTAAAGACCAGCTGCCTTTGCAAACAGGACTGAGCTGCTTAGAAATCCAAATCAGCCTGAGAGGTGTCAAAGTATCAATTGCCTCTGGCTAAATTTAAATTGCAGTTGCTCTGGCTGTTAGGTGCCGCTGAGTTAGGCTGAGATCCTAGCATCCTCACATCAGTATGGATAAGTGTTTGCTGTTTTGACCTGACATTAAAAAAAACAAAATTAGAACATTCTAGTAGTCTGTTTCAGTCTGTTCATCCAACCACAGGCAGCTACAGTAGCCGGTTCTGGAACTTACTGGAGACCATGTTATCACTGTTCAAGGCTGTGATCAGGGACACTGAAATGGATGCCAACAGGTCAAATTTGGGGCAAGGGGTGTTTTTCCACTGCAGCCCTTAGATCCGGATCTAAGAAGATCCGGATCTAAGGAATGGGTACATTCCTTAATCCGGATCTAGTAGATCCGGATTAAGGGAAGCACCAAATGTGTTTCCACGGGAGGTGTAGCACCCATTAGCAATGGGTGCTAACACCCCTGCTGTGGAAACACCTTTGCATCCATCTGGAGAATCCGTATCTACCCCCAAGGGGTCCGTCCGTTACCCCAGGTGATTTGGGGTGCAGGGGGGGTGCAGTCTTCAAAGTCACTTTGAAGTCACTTTGAAGCCATTTCGAAGTCAACTTCAAAGTTACTTAGAAGTCACTTTGAAGTTAACTTCAAAATCACTTCGAAGTGACTTCGAATTGAATTAGAATTGAATTTGAAGCCAATGTTGGGGGGGGGTCCCCAAGGTGCATCCCTTCCCCCTAGCCTCCTTTGGACCCCATTGCCTGTTTCCAGCGGAAACAGGCTCAGTTTAATCCGGATTTTCTGGCAGAAGCCCCCATTGTAGACCCCATTAATGGTCTACAAAAAATCTGGATTAAAGCCCAAAATTGTACCCATTAGATTTGGATTTCCCCCACGGCAGTGGAAACAATCAGGTCCCAAATGGGTGCCGTAGTGGAAATGGGGTCATCCGGCTCACACCCAAATGGGTCCTTAATGGGTGCAAAAATGGGTACATTTTGACAGTGGAAAAACACCCATGGATTCCAAACATTTTACCCCTTCATGAGCCTTAACCTCACCTCAAAGTGTTGGAAGGTTCATCCATTTTTCAGATGGAAAATCTGAAGACCAACAGCAACTCATTTCTTCAAGTTGCATTAGGAGGTGGTCAAGAAGGGAAATATAGCCAACTGTGGCATAGAAACAGATGCTAAAGGCCAGTGACCAATTAGGACCCCAGAATATCAGATACGTGGCAGCCTATCAATGGTGAATAGGGATATGCACTTTTTTTTTTGAATTCGATTTGTATTGAATCAAATGCAAGGAAATTTGTATTTGTTTGAATAAATTTCCTTTGAATGTGGTAGAAATTTTGAATTTTCGAATCAAGCATATGAACTATTCAGCCATCTGTATATGCACGGATATGTATACAATGCGTACTTCACTGTACACATCTTTCCCGCATCCATATGCATTTGTACTGATCCGTATGGGATGAAAACGGGATGCTGATGGGATAAATGTGGGATGCGTACAGATGTATACGGGCACATGCGGATGTTGTTGACATTCTTATTTGCAAATACGGATCAAAAATTTGCACAAATAGATTCGAATGTATTTGAATCAAATTGGGCGTGAATACATTAGAATTTTAAACATTCAAATCAATTTGAATTTTCAGATATTCTAATCGAATTGAATCCTGAAAATTGCATTCATGCACGTCCCTAATCAGTCCAGGCTTTTGGCAAGGAAATGAGGAATGGATGAAATGGATGGAGTTGCACTGCTTCTCTGGAGTTGTATTATGGTCTTCTGAAGGTACCAAAACAGACCAGATGACTTTCCTCTTGATTAAGGGGATATGATAAATGTATTTTTAAAAAACCTGGAAGATACTCAAAACCACAAGCAGCATCCTGGGCCTTTTTGCACTTCAGCCCGTAGTTAATAATTAGGCAACATCTGGGCAAGAGCATCTACACATAGAGGAGACTGTTACAGTCTCCAAGTGCTCCCTGTATTCCCAGAAGTTGCCTAATTATCAACTAGCTGTGGAGTATGAAACTACGCTCCACAACCTACCTAACCTTCCACAGTCACTTACCTGTCATGTCCAGCCTTGGAACATTCAGACCTCTGCTGGACAGGGAGGTCAACAGAGCTGCCACGCAAGCGCGCTGGCAGCTCTACTGACCTCCTGATGTGAATGCGCCTGCGCAGAGCATCAGTGCTATCATGGCTGTGGTGCTGATGCACATGCAGTCGTAGAGGGTGCCACACTCAAGATGGCAGCACCCTGAAGAGGAATGGCCCAGTGATCAAATGGACGTAAGTATTCGATTGCAGGGGGGGGGGGAACCTTACGTTGCCAAGCACTCCCAAGTAGGGATGTCCACAAATATTCAAAAACTTGGAAATTTGATTTGAATCTGACAAATCCCAACATTCGAACTTGAATTGGATTTTCAAAAATCCGAATTTGAACATTCGAACTCAAATACGGATTTTTGAACATCCGGTATGGATTTTCAAATGATTCATATAGCTATCGTATATGAATCTACGCAAAAATTGTCCCTACCTTGCGCTTAAAATATGGGATTAAAACAGGATGCGTACTGGATAATACGGGATGCATACAGATTTTTACGGAATGCGCACAGATACGTATAACAGATACGAATGTTGTCGACATTCGTATCTTTAAATAAGAATCTAACATTTGAACGTACGGATTTGAATGTTACGGATTCGAACCAGATTTTAAGACATTCAAATCTTAAATATCCGAATTGGATTTTATGACATTTGAATCTACTCAGATTGGAATGTCAAAAATACATTTGTGGACATCTCGGCTCCGAAGTGCGAGTGCTAGTCAACGTTAGTTAATCATACACCTTTCCCACCCAGCAGACGGGAAGGGAAGTACAGCATCACCCCTGGATAGAATATTCCATATATAGCAATGAGATCTGGGTTCAAACAGTTGTCCAGTCACATATAATCCGAACCACATCCAGCACACAGGTTTGTCGTAGGGAGGCAACAGAGGACCTGTGAATCGTCTCTCACGCCTAGGAAGGAAATCAGTTTCTCCTTGGATCAACCACATTTTGATTTGTCTTGCCTGGACAGGCCAAATGAAATAACACAGAATCCTGGGGCAGTCAGTCAGTGTGGAACGAAATCCCTGCTTGAAGGAAAAACCGTCTCAATCAGAGGAGGAGTCACCCTGGAATTCTTGACCACTAATGATGTTGTAAATGATGCTGTCAGATCTATTCCCCCCGGCCTCATCTTGGACACAATAGGTCACCAACAACCTGGCATTCCGTCAAAGTGTCTGCACTGCTTCTTCCTTGGCATACGCTTCTTGCTTGCACAGGTTTTAGATCCAAGGGAAATGCTCTCAGAATAGCCTCTGTCCCCAAAGGGCATTTTAGAGAGCTAGTGATGAGGGGGACGGGGAGGGTTTTGTTTCTGGAGAGCCGTAGGGATGGTCACTGGCTGCTCTGTGAAAGGTTAAATCTCGGCGTGGAGAAGCGATGGTGGAAAATTGACATATTGGAGGATAAAGTGACCTAGGAAGTCTCAGAGGAAAGCCAGTGATTGCTGGGACATAATGGCAGATTTGTCACTCCTTCAAGGGGCTTTGCTTACGCAGAAAAATAATGATGAAGGGTTTCAAGATAATGGGATTGTAAAACCTATAGAAGGCATCTGGTTATTGAAGAAACGCGGGTACCAATCTGCTCCATGCTGAATTGTATCATTTGTCTGGCTGGCGAGTCCAGCCAGGCTGTCAGTGACTGATAGTGACGTCCCAAGATTTTAGTTAGGTGCTTTTTTCCCCCCCTAGACTCTGTGGGCCTTTAAAACTGGAGACAAAATCAATTAATCTGGACCTGTATTTATGCAAAAACATGGGCTCACAGTTACCACCTTTAAGGACCACCCCCCTACGACAAGGGATCTGCACAAGTATTTGTATCATTCATTATTTGCAAGAAATCAGACAAATTCAGACATTCATACAACATTTGTACATTAACATTCGTATGAATACGAATGTTTTGGAACATTTGTACAAATAGTTCGTACATTCATTAAACTGGGGATACGTATTGATACGTATTGATATGTATGTGTTCGTATAGGATACGTATCCAATATGTATGTGTTCATATAGAATATGTATCCACAATTCATATCCAGGATATGAATCATGCGTATCGAAAATTCGTACGATTTAGTATAAATACATTCATATTGAATAGAATCCTACCACATTCGAAAGGGATCTATTCGAATGAATACAAATTTTCAAACATTCGATTTGTTCTGAATCAAATGCCAAAAAACTCCTTCGTGCACAACCCTGACTACAACACAGTGGCATTGGTCCAAAGCAGTTTCTGCACCAGCCCTGAAGCTCACAGTAGCTTTGGGGCTGGACTCCAAGGGCTCTGAATGGCTGCTAATGCCAGCTTCGATCTCAAAGTCCCTGGGGAACCCATTATGATGGGGTGCTTTGGTTCGTAACTAGAATGTGGTCCTCTGGTAGTCCAGAAAGTAGAGCCCTGCTTTCTGCATGCCTCTCTGATCCAGACTGGGCTGAATTGGTACACCAATAATCCTTGATGCTGAGGATTACTGGTAAATCAGATCAGGGGGCCATGATCTGTATTATACTCTCCGCTGTCCAGTTGAAGTGTCTCCCCTGTCCAGTTGAAGTGTGCAGGAGTTCTCCTATTCCACAGTAATGTGCAGAAGGGAGAGCCTTAGTTCTCTTGGGCCCTGGTCACACCTTTAGTTTAGCACAACTTCAGGTTGTCTTCAGGTCATGTTAACATTATTTTTATTCAATTCATTTTCCAAGCTGGCCTACCCCCATTCAACCATTCTAACCAGAGTTCTCTTTTCCAGAGGACTCAGCCTGTCCTAGCATGCCACACTGTCTTTGCTTCCTTGGGATGAGCAGGGGGACAGACTAAAGGAGGCTGAACTGTGCTGTGGTGTGTTGGGTCCAGTCTTTCCTTTCAGCCAATGTATAGGGGAGGGCAGCATGCATGGAGTTCGTGAGGTACCTCTCCTCAGTTTATGTGTATAATTCCTGAGGTACCTCTCCTCAGTTTATGTGTATAATTCCTCTATCTAATGTTTTTGTGCAAATTTTATTACTATTACTATTACTATTAAAAATAATCATATAAAGAAAAGCACGTTAAAAAAGGAAGGGGGCATGGCAGTGGGGGAGCAGGCTTTTAAAAGAACCACAAACACACACTCTCACCTCCCTTGAGAGACAAAATGGCATCCAATAAGAAAGGAGGTAGATCTGATGCAGCAGAAGTGGTGGAGAGCCAAGAGTTCCTTGGAGGAGGCTCAGGTCGATTGCAGAGAACAATGTGAGCAATGTGACCCAAGTGAGGATGGCCTGAGGACCACCTAGGTGTCACCAGGACTGGTATGACCTCAGTTCAAATTACAAATAGGACGCCCCGTCTCATACAGGTGTGACCAGGGCCCAATAGTCCTTGATGCTCAGGACTACCTGTAACTCAGATCAGGGGGCTCTGATCTCCTTTGTGCAGATGAAGTGTCTCAGCAGTGGGGACAGGACTTCGCATATTCTACAGTAATGTCCAGAAGAGGAGGGCCTTAGTTCTCTTGATGGTGCAGAACCTTAGAAACTGCAGAAAGTCTCCTGGTCTTGAGGACTTGATTGGTCTCCACTCCTTTTCCTTTTTATTATTGGGTAAGAGGAGACAAAAAAACAACAACCCACAACCGTTATTTTATCACCGCCATCGCTCTGTTTTTTCTATGTGAGGAAATTAGTTGCTGAAGCAAAAATAGTTCTGAATTTCATCGTGTCTGGAAAATGTCTTCTTTATCCTTGGGACATACAGTTGTCCACAATTCACGGAATTATTGACGTCAACCCTCCCTCCCTCCCTCCTTCCCTTTTGTTCTTTCTGCTATGGTCCCTTTCATTAGATCTCCCCCTTCATCTCCCTTTCATGACCAGGCAGAATAGACAGTAGATAAGTAGGTGAATCAATAATCCATGCAGACTAGCTTTGTCTGGAAGATCACACATCTAGACAAATCACATTCAAGCAGGACTCAAGATACTTACAAGGAACAGAAAAAAATGACCATGAAGCTGTTCTGGGATTTTTGGATTTTTCTTTTCTGGCCAACTTGAGCTAAAATGTCTAATTTGTCCTGTTTTTTATTGCATCATCTTGGACACATAGGACACTGCCAAGAAGCCACAAGTAAGCAATATCTGTATATATCATCTCACTTCTATGAATGGTTTGGCCTCCAGCAGGGGGAAATGTTCCTGTCATTAATTTCAAACAGGATAGAAGAAGAGTAAGAAGACTTATTCATAAAAAAAAAAAAAACTAGCAAGCTCAATTTCATGGATCAGGTCACCTCCAAATTTAGACCTTCAAGGGGAGATTTGTTCCAAAAGTCAAAGTTACTTTTTGCCAGGGCCATGAATGGGATCTGGCTGGCCTCCTCTTGCTGAAAAATGGAAGGCAGAAAGAATCACTTCCCAGGAATCATGCCCCTTGGCAAAATCTAATTTCCTCCAAGAATTAGGACTTCCATATTCCATCATCTCCCACTTAGAGCAACAGTCAAGGATGGGGGGGGGGGGGAGTTGTAATCCAAAACATCTGGAAAGGGGTGGGGATCCATTCTAGCAAAGGCTGACCCGGAATGTGCTTCATTTAGCTGCAGATTCCCTTCTTCTGGTAATAAAGGTAGCACCATTTACGAATACGATCCTTATTTCCAGCGTCTTCCAGCTTTCTATTTCAATTGCTTCCATTGAAGGGCAGAACCAGAAACACTGAAGGTACCAAGCTAGAAGTAGACTCATGGCGAGAGGTATCCATTGTCTCCAACTGGTTTTTCTGGAATGGATTCATACAACCATCATTTATTGCCATTCCTGTTGCCACCTACCAAATGCCCATGTGTATTCTTGCCAGTTCTGTTTTTATTGCTGCCGTCACTGCCAAGCACAGGTTACGCTAAACTCCTTCAAACCTGTCCAGTAAGATTTGGTTTCTCTGTTGAAACACATCCCTGAATCCACGGGCCTAACATCAGAAGTCCATAGGTAATAGGTGTTGCCAATCACAAATCCTGAATTTTAGTAGAAGTATCCTCTGTGAACGTATCTAATCCCTGAGTCATCATGGAAACTGACAGCTTCATTTGGTCTAGTGGTTAGGGAGCCAGACTCTTATCTGGGAATACTGGGTTTGATTCCGCCCTCCCCCACGAAGCCAGCTGGGTGACCTTTGGCTAGTCACAGCTCTCTTCTAAGCTCTCACAGCCCCACCTACCTCACAGGGTATCTGTTGTGGGGAGAAGAATAGAAAAGCTTTGTCAGCCGCTCTGAGTCCCATTAAATGGGTGAGTAAAGAGGGGTAGGAAAGCCAACTTTTCTTCTTCTTCTTCTTCTAGCGGTATAAAACAGAAAATTGCTTATATTTATAATACTGTACTTTCTGGCGTATAAGATTACTTTTTAACCCAGGAAAATCTCAAAAGTCGGGGGTCGTCTTAAATGCCGATGTCTTCTTCTTATACGGCAAGTATATTCCAAACTCTATATTTTAACTGGAAAGTTGGGGGTCGTCTTATACGCCCAGTTGTCTTATACGCCGGAAAATACGGTGTGTGTGTGTGTGTGTGTGTATTTCTCCAAGCATGTATAACATGTTTTCTAGATCTGACTAAAGTAGGCTGTGCACAGATATTTGTAACATTCAAAATTCAGCCAAATTCAGCCAAATTTGGACATTTGAACTCAAATGGAATGCTACAATATTCGTATGCTAACATTGGAATGAATACAAATGTTTCCAGACATGAGTACAAATACATCGGACATTTGTTAAGCTGGGGAAATGCATCAGATACATATCTGTTCATATGCAGATACATATCTACTCATATCAGATACTTATCTGTTCATAGAAGATACGTATTGAAGGTTCATACAAATAGATTCGTATCGAATAGAATTTTAATAAATTAAAACGCATTCTGTTCATACGAATACAGATTTTTGGACATCTGATTCGTTTTGAATTGCATGCCCCCCAAAATTCATGCAACTCCCTAGACTACAAGAGTATTTGCTGTCCTTTCAATACATGCCCCGAGAATGCCAGAATTAATATTCATGCCAGCCTCTGCACTTCCACAAGTAAGAAGCAAAATCAAAGGCAATTACAAGAGAATTGGCTCTTGCTGCCCCTTCATGCCATAAAGCTGTTATATTTCATCTCCAAAGGATCTCCCATGTGAGGAAAATCCACAAATGTCATGGAATGGCTGCTTTTTCTCTACCCTGCTTAAATGCAGGGAAACTTGTCCCCTCACTTGAGTGGATATGTCTTTCACTTACTAACTGTCCTGGTGGGAAGCATCTGAAGCAAGGAAGCGACAAAAGTAATTTTATATTTGTCATCACTTGTTGGATGGCATTTGCATCTAGGCATTGAGGAGGAAACAGCAATACACTGAAGAATTTCTCTTCAATCTGGAGAATCTTTTGCCACGGAATCAGTAAACTTCAATGCATGTATGAAGCAAAAAAATGTGATTGAGAATGAGGATGGGTTGAAGAGTTTTGTGTGAAGAGTTTTTGGGTATGGGGACAGGGAGAAAAGATCATTAATGAACAAATATCTTTCGGGCTCTTTCTGGTCATGCCTGCACCCTGGAATAAGAGCTATTGACTGGACTTCACACACTAGGTCCTGACCCCAAATCATGCCTTGTCTGCAAAGTGTGCACCACTGTACTGGTTCCACTAGAACAGTGATGGTGAACCTATGACACGCGTGTCATAGGTGACATGCCAAGCCCTTTTGGGTGGCACACATGGGTTTGGTAAGGGTTGGTTTGCTTGTGGTGCACAATTTCATGCACCACAGTTAGTTTGCAATTAGTTAATGTGCCAACTCAGCCCAACCCCTCCCAACTCGCCATCCACAGAGCTGGGCCTAGCTTTAGGTATGGGTCCAGATCTTCCTCTACTCGAGAGGCAAGACCTCTCTCCCACCCTGTCCCTCTGCTCCAAAGGATGCAGGCCTAGAAGTCTAGAAGGAGAAGCAAACCCTCCATGATCCTTCTCTTGCTCCAGTTGCAGGATGAGAGACGCTGAAACCACCGAGCTGCTGCCTTTTATTCTCTGTGATCCAGCTGCTCTCATTGGTGGATTCTGGCAGGCTCTTTCTCTGTTCTACCCCTCCTGTCCATCAGGCTGCTGGAAAAGCCTGTGAAATAAGCCCTCAGCTGCAGCCTGTCCCTGAAATGTCACAGTTGACATCTGGGTATGCAGGGGCCTTTGTAGACCTTAAACGCCTCCTGCAAGTGCAGATGTGCCTGCCCAGATGTTGACTGGGGCCACATGCAAATTGGCCTATTGATTGGCTTTCAGCCAAGATTTTGTTTAAGTTCCAGCAAGTTATGGGTAATCAGAGTTAAGAAGAACATTTGATTGGCTGAGTGTCGTAAGATGAAGTTGTGGATGGAAGATGAAACAGACAATAGCTTGTTATTGCTGTTTTTCGTACATTTCTTCCCCAGCAAACATTTATCTAGTTAGAGAAAGCTGTAAGACAGCGTGTGGTCACAGCTGGAAGATAGGTAGCTAGCCTAGAAGCATTTGCATCCAGAACCCCAGGGAAATGGTTATCTCATGATTTCCACAAGACCTGTAGAGCTTTGTTGCAATTTATACTCCAAAAGAAAGCATCAACTAAATTATATGACTTTTTAAAAAGAGAAACAGGAGAAAGGAAGGAAGGAGGGAGGGAGGGAGGGAGGAGAGCACTCAGAAAATAAAATGCTGACAATGTTGTTTAGAACAGGCAAATTGGAAAGAAAAACCGAGCAAGGATCCTATTTCATATTCTTAATGGAGGAAGAAAGCATCTCAGCAGCTTCTCTTCCCGTTTTGTAAAACAAAGCAGAATGAAGCTCCGGTACTTTCTGATGCCCATGTGCTAGTGGCAAATAACAGCTCTGCAATGATTTTGATTGTGTAGCAAATGTATGTAATTATAGCCAGGTACAAGAAAGATGTTATTTCTTGTCCTTTTGACAAGTGTGGATACGTGTTTTCATGGTTTTCTTTCTTTCTTTGCTGCAAATTGCTAGCATTGCATGAATGCTCATTCCGGTAAATTCTTGCTACATAACTCGCCTGTTCTTTGATTATCTGAGAAGCTGCTTGTCATAAGGACATAACAGGAGCCGTGCTGGATCAGGCCACAACCCGTCTAGCCCAGGATTCTGCCTCTCTCATAGTGGCCCTCCAATTGCTTCTGGATGTCTCAGACAGAAGATGAAGGCAAACCCCCTCATCTGCTCTCAGATCTCTGCAAATGTCAGGAAAAAAACCATCCACTTTGGTGAAACAAGTTCTCACAAGAGTGTAGTATTTATAGGGCTTCAACCTTACTTTCATTAGCTTCATCTTAGCCGCATGGGAACACTTTATTTAGCTCATCACTGTTGTTAACAAAGCTTGTGTTTAGCTTGTGTTAACTAGCACTCCCCTGATTAACTGTGCAGTCTTAAATGTTCTTTTGCTGGGAAATCTGAAATCAGTTGCCTCTAGAGGCATTTCCGCACTGAATCGCGTTCGAAACCGAACGCGTTCAGGCGGAAAGCTTAAGCCAGCTTCGGGCGCTTTCCCCGTTCACACACAGACGCTCCGGAACGCGTGTAAACGCGTTCCGGAGCGTCTGGGTGCGAATGGTCAAAGCACCCGAAGCTGGCTTAGCCGGCAAACGCCGGCCAGGGGCGCGCCGGCGGCCGCGGAGGCAGATCGACAATCAGCTGTTTGAAAAACAGCTGATTGTCAAAGCCGCGCGGCGTCGGAGGCGAGCCGGCAGGCGATCGGGAGACAGAAGCGGCGCGAACGCTTCTTCTCCCGAACGCCTGCGGGCGGCTCGTCCGCGTTGGAACGCGTGTAGAGCACTTCGAAGTGCTCTACATTTCGAACGCGAAAAAGCCAGCTGCGGACACATCGGAACGCAAGGCGCGCGCGGCCAATGCGGATGACGTGTCCACAGCTGGCTTTTTCGCGTTCCATTTTCCCCCGTGCGAAAACGTCTTAGATTTCTATCCATTGTTTTTTCATTCTTGTTTTTATTGCTACTACTACTAATAGACCATACATTGGTTTCTAATGAAGCTTAGTTTTGTATAAGGTGTTTTTGCTTTCACGCACTGGGCCTTTTTCCACTGGGGCTTAGAACCCTTCTAAGACCCCATTAGGAACCTGATTAGTACCTGACTGGTACCAATTGGGAAGGCCCTGTCCCCACCTGGACCCCATTGAAGGCCCCATCTGCAAGGCCCTATCCCCACAAGGGCAGGGGAAATTTGGAATTAATGGGTCCTTTAGGCCCTTAAATCTGGATTTCATGTGGACCTGATTAAAGGTGTCCACAATGGGATCTTCAGCTATCTTCAAGATCTGGATCTCCAGGAGGACCCCATCTCAAAGATCCAGATCTTGAAGATCTAGATCTTTGACTGTGCCTGGAAAAAGGGGGACTACTGATAAAATGCAACTAACCACTTTTCACACTTAGGCCTCTGGGATGCAATGAGGACAGCTCTGCTACATAGCATGTGCACTTTAATGAGGCCACTTGTCTAGTCCCTGCCCATACCAGAACTGTCTGAATTGCAGATGAGGCGTGGAACATGAAAATGTGCTCCACACCTGTCCCAACCTATCCCCCGGGCTTACCTCAAGTGTCCACCAGGGAGAGCATTCGCTCTTCTTCTGGGACCACTGTGATCCAGCCCTGTGGCATCGCCAAGAGGGGGGAGGAATCACCTTGCGGATCGTGGAGGGGCATATTGTGGATGGCAGGGGGGAATCCAGGCAACCCTCCCAGGTGATGACGCAGCAAGAGGGTGGCACAGGGACATGATCCAGGGGTGGGAAGGCGCCCAGCCTGGTCAAATCAAACCCTCCCCTCCGCCGGGTGGACCGATTGGCGGACTCCCAGCAGCCGGCACTTCACCAAATGCGTGACCTGGGCAGCAGCAAGATTTCTGGCTCCTGCGGTGGCAGCAGTGTGGGCTCTTATACCCAGTGTGTACCGGGCTTAGTACACCATCCACTAGGAAGCCAATTGTGAAAAGGCCGCAGGTCTATGACTGTATTTCCAAATAAAACAAACAAATAAAATGCAATTGCTACTGTATAATACACTTTAGTTACATGTATAACAGCATACCTTTGCTTTTGCACTGCTGGCAAAATGCTTCATTCATTTATTTATTTATTTTCATTCATTCATTGCAAGCATTTAGATCTCACCCCGGGCGGGCCAGAACATTCAATAAGAACATCAGTAAAAGTCAATACAACAGTATCAAACATACTGAAAGTGTCACTCTTTTTCCCCAGCAGGACATCCACTACTGAGCTACAGCCATTCCCAATGAATGAGTGTCATTAGGTAATGCATGCACTATAACATTCAATTGTACCTTGCAAAGCATGAAGTCAAGCAGCTGGGAGCATTGCTTTTAAAAATGTACACAAATTATCTAAAATCAAGGGTGTGCTTGAGACTTGAAGTTCAGGTGGAGGCCGTGGCCAAGAGTGCCTACTCCCAAGTATAGCTGGTTCGACAGCTAAAGCCCCTTCTGGACAGAGACGACTTGGCCATAGTTATCCATGCCCCGATAACTTCCAGACTGGACTATTGCAATGCATTCTATGTGAGACTGTCCCTGAAAATGGCTCGGAAGCTGCAGCTGGTGCATGATGTTTCTTTTTCCTTTGGAATTACTGTTGAATATTTTATGGAAACTTCAATAAATTGTTATTTTTTTTTTAAAAAAAGTTGCTTATGTATCCATTTGCATTTCTGAGAAACCTTCCCCCCTTTCTTTAAAAAAAAATGCTTAAGGATGTTTATACTTGGATTCCCTGTATTCAGTGCAACAGTTGGATGGACAATTGTTGCTAGAATTCCTTCTTAAATTTAGGAATTTGTCTGATAACCCTCAGTTTTATTTTTTCTTAGGTAGGCTGTTATTAACCCAAATTCACCTTGCTTTAGGGTCCTTGTTTATTAAGTCCTGATTAGGTGACCCGCTGTAGAGTGGTGGTATATTTTGACAGATAGCTCAGACACATATGTTCTTTTAAAAGAATAAAACTCAGATATATTGATTAACAGAGCGTGCTGGGAAGAATGTGGTCTCTATGGATACAGGCTTCAAAGTGTGTTGGTTACAATACAGCCCTCATATATCACACAGGTCTCTTTGACAATTTCAATTAACACACTCACTTATGTCAAGAAGTACTTGCCCTAGTGTTAGAAATTCCCCAGGCTTTCACGCAAATGGTAGTCTTTCGACAAAATCCAGACTTCTGTTGCAAATAGAAATATTTCGGCCTAGCTTAAAGTTAGCTAAATGAACTGTATAGAAACCCCAGGCAACTCTTAAGCGCTTGCTAAAAAAACCTGCAGTGATTCTAGGGCCCTTTTTCAGTGGTTCTTATTCCTAATTATATCCCACAATAGGGGGCTGCTCTCCTAGGGTTGTGCAAGAATATTCAAAACATTCCAAATTCGATTGAATTGGTTTTAATTTGGACATTTGAATTTGAATCAAATGCCTATACATTTGTTTTTTAACATCCTAGCGAATGTGAACGTTTTGAATCATTCATACAAATTATTTGGACATTTGTATGCGTACGTATTTGTACAGATACATACGAGACAAAAATGGGATGCAAATGGGTCAGGACGTGTATGAATGTGTGCAGACACATACGAATGTTGTCAACATTTGTATCTTCAAATACAGATTCAGTATCCGTAGAAATAGATAGGAATGTATTCAAATCAGATTCGGAATTGAATACTTTCATTTTTTCTCCATTCGTTCGAATTCAAACGTTCAAATATTCGATCCAAATCAAGTCAAATCTGAAAACTGCATTCATGATGACTATGTGCAGACCATGACAAGCCCTCCCGGAGCCCTGCCATCGTCTGCAATTGCATGCTGACAGCAGGCCCCTATTACGGGATCATAGAATCATCTAGGGATCATAACCCTAACCCTATTAAATATCATCCTGCTAGTTTCAGCTCACTGTTCAAGCTTACCTAGATCTTTTTGAATCCTCTCCTTCTCCTCCCTATTGTTAGCAGCCCCTCCTAGCTTTGTGTAATCTGCAAATTTGACCAGCATCCCTTTGACTCCCTCATCCATATCATTTAATAAAATGCTGAAGGGCACTGGACCCAGAGGTTTGTGCAGTGCTCAAGTTGGTTCCATCTTCATCCTCTTCAGAAGCCATCAAAGATAGGAGACCTGCCACCCATACTCAGCTGGCCTGTTCTGTGACAGACCCTCTGCTCCCCACACTTTTTAGAGCCTGACACAAAGGGTGTTTTTCCCCTGTCACTAGAAGTACCCATTAAGTACCCATTAATGGGTACTTAATGGGTACTTTTAGTGACAGTGGAAAAACACCCAAAGACTCTGGTGGCCAAGAATTAAAGCCCATTTTGTCTGCACAATTCTGGTATGCTGCTGAAATGGATTCCCTTGCTACACTGACCCATAGAGGCATGCACATTTCTGCATGCTTCTCTGAACCAGCCCCTGGATCACCAGTGGACTCCACCAGTATTCTGATCTAGGTGGCTATTTGACCACCCAGATTGGGATACACTCTTCCAATGTGGATGCAGTGGCCTGTCAGGGTGCATGGGCCCCAAGCAGGCCACGTGGCATACTAGCCTGTTCTAAGAGTGAGTCCAGAAAGGCCCTAAGTCTCAATGGAGGTCTTTGCTATGGCTCCCCAAATCCCCAGATTTACACTGAAATCATTTGCTTAATTTATATAGTTTGTTTGCCCAGAACAAGATCCCCACATAAATTGAGGGATGGCTATACTGATCCCTGCACTTTCTTCTTCCTTGATGTCATGTCTCCAGCCAGTGAGGTGTGGAGAGCATAAACGTGCATGCACACAGAGGAGTAGCAGAAGCAACAGTCAGCAATAGCAAAAGCCCAAGTCAAGGTACCTTGGGGGCTCAAAGAGTTAAATGCGTGGTCAAGAGAGTTCCAGGGTCGAAGGTCTGAGGGTTCAGTAGTCAATCAAGAAGCAAGATCATGAAGTCCAGGGCTGCAGATTCATGAGGGTTTGACTGCAACAAAGCTTATCAGAATGTGCTGCCTTAAATAGGCTCATCAGAGTCACGCCTCCCTCTCCTCAGGTGATGGGCATGGATTCTTTCTGATCTGCAAAGCTATGCACACTCACGCCTTAGACCGGTCGGTGTAGGTCATCACCTGGCGTCTTCCGACTCTGAACTTGCTGTCATCCTGAGCAACAGACTCACTAGCTTCTTGTGTCAGGCATTCCTCATTTTGTCTGGCTGGGTAGCCTGCCTGAGCTTGGCTGGGCATCATGACTACCCCTGTATCCTTGGGGAAAGGGGCACTGACAACAGGGGGCATGACACCTGGGAGGCTTCTAGAGTCAAAATGGAAATACATTCCATCCATCCATCCATCCATCCATCCCTCCATCCATCCCTCCATCCATCCTTTTTTATTTTTAAAAGTTCATTTTTGAAGAAAGAAACTCAGACCCTCTGCCACTACAGAAATTAGTTGTTATCTAAGTGCCAGAGCTATTCATTTGTTTCTTTGCTTAAAATATGTAAGAACCTTGCTTTTCCAGAATAAGCTTCAAGGAAGTTTCCACAACCCTAAAATACATATGCTGTGCGTGTGTGTGCATGCATATATCTGTGCATGTTTGTGTGCATAACCTTATCTGTATTTATATCTATCTATCTATATGCAAAACAGCAAAGCAAAATAGCAGGTAAAATTCAAACCTGCAGCACAGCAACAAATATCAGAAGGATCTCACAAACGACAATTGCTCACAATGCAGTTACAGAGGTTTACTGCTTTATTTCATTAACTTAGCTGTTGGCTGTTAAAAAAACAAGGCCTAGAATTAAAAGTTAAAGATAACAATATCTAAAAAGACAGTACAAACTAAAATACAATAAAACCTGTTTCTTTAGCAATTCTCTTCCACATATTTGGCTCCATTGTTCGTAACAGATAAGCATCGAATGTTTGTATGAATACGTATGAATAGATTCATATCAAATAGAATTTTACCACATTCGAATGCGATCTATTCATGTGAATACGGATTTATGAACATTTGATTCATTTCAAATCGAATGCCCAAAAAATATTCATGCACATCCTTACTCAGGGGTGCTTACTGAAGAAGACCTAGCTTTTTTACACATTCGCTATGTGAAAGTTCCACTCAGTTTTAAAATGTGTTTTAACTTCTGTTTTTACTCTGTTTCCATTCTTGTTTTCAATGCTCTTTAAACCGCTTTGCAATGTTTTAATGAAAAGTAATATAAAAATGTCTTTAAAAATTAAATAATACAGTAGAGTAAGTCACGTGCTGTTTGTAATAGTTTGGTTCTGCAAAAATGGCAGAAGCCACCACAATCTGTGAACAGGGCAGGAGCTAAAAAGTAGTGCTTGTATTAATAAAAAATACATTAAAAACATTTGTTTAAAAAGTAGTGCTTGTTCTACCCTCCAATAGCTTTTCCCAGCACCTCTTGCTCCTAAAAACCAAGAAAGGGGCAGGTTTCCTGATATTAGTGAGCCAGTTTGGTCTAGTGGTTAGGGAGCCGGACTCTTATCTGGGAATTCTGCCCTCCCCATGAAGCCAGCTGGGTGACCTTGGGCTAGTCACAGCTCTCTTCTGAGCTCTCACAGCCCCACCTACCTCACAGTGTGTCCATTGTGGGGAGAAGAATAGAAAAGCTCTGTCAGCCATTGAGTCCCCTTAAATGGGTGAGAAAAGTGGGGTAGGAAAGCCAACTCTTCTTCTTCTTCTTCTTCTTTTAATTTGTGCCTATATGAGGTTCTAGGAGTTTTCTGCCTATGAAAAGCAATGGAGCATCACACTGCAAACTCTCCCTTATGGATATCTGAAATTTACCAGTTTGAAGCCTTGGGAGCTTTGAGGGAAGGCTGAATACAAAAGGCTGATTAGGACTCAGCTCAGCACATGATAGATGCCAGTTGTCCCTTTTGGCACCAATGCTGGTTGAGATAATTGCGCCGTTGGCTATAGGGGGAAAATAGAAACACAGTGGTTCCATGTCGCTGTCGAAACAAATCCAGTGAATGGCATTTTGGGTATTTTATTTCCGATTAATCAGCACAGAATGAAAAGCATGAAAGAAAAAAGCATGAAAAATAATATTTCTTGGAAATGCCCTTGGCATTTCCAAAACAATTAAAGAAACAAAACAAAGCACTCTATCAGTCAACGAGAAATGGAGTGACCAATAGCATTTGGCTGCTAAATAATTAAAAACTCATGTCTAGTATGAACTCTGGAAGGCTAATGCCAAAATGTGAGGTTTCTGTGCCAAAACACACAGGATAAATCGCAGTGTGCCCATTTTTATTTTTATTTTATTTTTTGCAAGTTGACCTGTTGCTGGAAAGCTATAAATACTTGATTGTTCTTTAAGACTGTCTGTTCACACCACTTATTGCTGAACTTTTCCCTATTGAATTTTTCTGGATGTGTAGTTACAATGCAAGGTCCCGGTGAATTCCCAGAAAAGTTAATGGAATTATTCCAAGATTGCTCTAAGGCAGTGAGATTGTGGATTGCAATAGTTTTTTGCACTCCGTGTTTGCGATGCTATGCACACATTCTTGGGTAATATTAAAAATCTCCTCCGGGCACTTTCAAGGGTGTGTATGTTTAAACATAGCCTTCATACTTAACACCTGATAGAAACATACAATCTTCTTCTTGCTGTCTTAGAAGGGACTTTCATGACTTTGAATCTAGAGTTCTGTGTCTTCAAGCTTCTAGAATCTAGTCTCCCCTCTTTTTATTAGCACCTTAAAGTCCACTGACCAAAGATGGGTACATAGTGCCTGCTACAGTTACATCCTCTTTCACAAGACGTTGCAGTCGGGAAGGGATCTCTGCTGTTACCTACTTGTTTATGTTTGTACTCTGCTGGTTGCTTTATGGTTTTATACTGTACACAGCCACACTATTGCAAAAGGTGGTATAGAGGTCATAAAGAAATAAACAGGGGGCACATAGGATGGCCATACATAAAGGACCAGGTTTCATACACGTCTTTATGGATCCCATATTTATCCTGTATGCAACCCGTTTTCATCCTGTATGGATCCGTACAAATGTGTACGGATGCGGGAAATGCTCGAATGTTTAAATTCAAATTTATGGACGTTCGATTCGAATTTGAATGTTGAAATTCAGATGAATTAGATTGAATTTTGAATGTCTTCAAATAGTTGTGCACATCCCTAATTCTGGGTACCTTTAAGAACTGGTTGCACCAATTCATGGAGGACAGGTAATTCAGCAATTACTAGAACAGATGCCTAAGTACTGCCTGGAGAGGCAGGCAGGATTCCACTCAAGGCCATTTGCAAGGAGTGAAGGTGTTTCCTTTGTCTTCTGCTTGAGCTGCCCAGCAGCAGCTGGTGGGCCTTTGTATGGGATGGGATGCTCACCTGGATGGGCTGATCCAGTAGGCTCCTCTTGTGTTCTTATGGTGCTAAGTAGCTTTGGTGAAGGGATGGCAGATTTTTGCATGAAGGTATCTATAGTGTTGAAATGGGGTACACACTAGAGATGTGCACAAATGGGTTTTTTGACATTCAATTCGAATTGAATGTTAGAAAATCTATATATGTCAGAATAGATCCCCTTCAGATGTGGGTTTCTTTTCAATATGAATGTATTTGTATGAATTTGTACGAATATCTGATATGTATGCAATAGAAAAGATTACGTATCCGATATATATCCCATAACAAATCCGCACTCTGAAAGTGTCAAATCCGACCTGAATCCACTTTTAATCCACTCTCGATCCATGTTGAATGCAATCTGGATCCGTTGCAGATGTGTGGCACAGTTGCTTTCCAGTTTAACAAATGTCTGAACTATTTGTACAAATGTCTGGAACATTTGTATTTCTACTAATGTTAAAGTAAAAATGTTGTACAAATAATGTTACAAATATTTGTGCAATATCCCTAGTACACAGTAACTCCAGGCATAAACTTGTTCTTCTTTGCTCCTCACCCGTGTTTTCCTCATGTGAGAGGAACTCTGATTGAGAGAGAAGAAGAAGATTTGGCTGTTTTCATCCATTCAAGGGGACTCAAAGTGGCTGACAAAGCTTTTCTATTCTCCTCCCCACAACAGAACACCCTGCGAGAGCTCAGAAGAGAGCTGTGACTAGCCCAAGGTCACCCAGCTGGCTTCATGGGGGAGGGTGGAATCTCACCCAGTATTCCCAGATAAGAGTCTGGCTCCCTAACCACTAGACCAAACTGGCTCACAGGAAAATATATATAGTGTTAAACAATTTCAGAAGGGGAAATCCATACTGATTTGTTCCAGATCAAGCAGAGATCTGCTAGTAGATTCCAACCTATTTCTGCCTGCCCTGGCTCCATTTACTTATTTGTGGAAATATCCCTCCTTCTCAGACCAGTTTTTAAAAAGCAAAAACATTTTCATCCGAAAGCCTGCAAATAAATGTTTGAAGAGAAAAATATGCAGTTTATTTATAGAAATTCCAAAGTCAACAGGCCATCTGAAGGATGGAAGGAGAGTCAGGTTGCAAGTGAAGCTGAACATGTGCTAAAACAGAAGCAAAACCAGAAAGAAGCATGGCTTCTGCAAATAAGAAAAAAGACTCTATTTAGCCCTGGCCAAAAGCCTTGTTTGTGCACAGCCCTGGCATGTACAGATAAAAGAGAACATCCACAAACACTTCACATCATGCAGTCTTCCTCATGCCAAAGTGCTCATCTCCCTCTGAGCATGGGTTTGTGTTCTTGAAACTAATAACCAGCCTACCATGGGCCATGTGAGTAACAAACTGCAGAATGGCATATCTTGCTGCTGAGAAGAGGTGATATGAACGCTCCATCTGTAGTCTTTGATTTGTGATAGTTTGGATAACACACCAGATACTTCAGGTTACTTAAGTGATGAATATGCATGTATGAAATAGACCTATTGGGTGTTTTTCCACTGCAGCCCTTAGATCCGGATTTAAGAAGATCTGGATCTAAGAAATGGGTATATTCCTTAATCCGGATCTAGTAGATCCGGATTAAGGGAAGCACCCAATGTGTTTCCATGGGAGGTGTAGCACCCATTAGCAATGGGTGCTAACACCCTTGCTGTGGAAACACCTTTGCACCCATCTGGAGAATCCGGATCTACCCCCAAGGGGTCGGTCCGTTACCCCAGGTGTTTTGGGGTGCGGGGGAGTGCAGTCTTCAAAGTCACTTTGAAGTCATTTCGAAGTCAACTTCAAAGTGACTTCAAAGTCACTTTGATGTTAACTTCAAAATCACTTCAAAGTGACTTTGAATTGAATTCAAATTGAATTAGAATTGAATTCGAAGCCAATGTTGGGGGGGGGTCCCCAAGGTGCATCCCCCTCCCCCTAGCCTCCTTTGGACCCCATTGGGTCCTTAATGGGTGCAAAAATGGGTACATTTTGACAGTGGAAAAACACCCATTATCTCTGTTTGCTTAGGGGTGAAAGCAGAAAAGTCTATCTGTGTATATCCTACCAGCCGTCTAGGGGGAGGCGGATGACAACAGACACACCAATCTCCTCCACCGCTACCCACCATTTGCTTTCCCTGCCCTGGTCCTCCATCTGTCATCATATCTCCTGCCGTTTGCCTCGCCCCCTGCCCCGGTCCTCTGTCTTTCATTGTCATCCTGCCATTGCTTTACCCACAGCTGTCCAGCACATGGAGGAATGGGGTGGGGGGAAGGCAAACAGCGGGAGATGACAAAAGGTAGAGGAATGGGGTGGGGGAAGGCAAACAGTGGGAAAGAACGACAGAATGGGGCGGAGTGGGGGAAGGCAAACAGCGGGAGATAACGAAAGATGGAGGAACAGTGCGAGAAAGGCAAATAGCAGGTGGCGGTGGAGGAAATCGGCATGGTGGGGGCATTCCCATTAATAAATATTCAGATTATTCCAGGATTCTGCAGCGAGTCCTGTTATAATCCAAATAGCGATTTTCGGCCATTTAGTCTGCAGAAACGGGGAATCCCTTCAAAAGTGTTGAGACAGGAGCTCGAGCCAAATTCAGACCGGCCTAAATGGGCAGTCGGAACGCAGCCTATGTGTTTAGACGAGCTGTGAAGATACACCCTGGTCTTTGGCTAAGTAAAGGAACAGCTTTTTCCTCCCCACATTCAGACACTGCCATGGTTTTAATATGTTTAATATGTTATTGGTTTTCATGTGTTCATTTTATATGTTGCAACTCGCCCTGAGACCCATGGGTATAGGGCGGGATAAAACAAGATAGATAGATAGATAGATAGATAGATAGATAGATAGATAGATAGATAGATAGATAGATAGATAGATAGATAGATAGATAGATACTGTTATTTTCTGGCATATAAGACTACTTTTTAACCCAGGAAAATCTTTTCAAAAGTTGGGGGTCGTCTTATACACCGAGTGTTGTCTTCTTATATGGCGAGTATATCCCAAACTCTATATTTTAACTGGAAAGTTGGGGGTCGTCTTATACGCCCAGTCGTCTTATACACCGGAAAATACGGTAGATAGATACTGAACTCTCCTTAATGGAATCCCCCCCTTGCTATCTAGAGGCAACCAAACGTGGACCAAGGGTGTTTTTCCACGGCACACCTTAGATCAGGATCTAAGAAGATCCGGATCTAAGGAATAGGTACAATCCTTAATCCGGATCTAGTAGATCTGGATTAAGGGAAGCACCCAATGTGTTTCCACGGGAGGTGTAGCACCCATTAGCAATGGGTGCTAACCTCCCTGCCGTGGAAACACCTTTGCACCCATCTGGGGAATCCGGGTTGACCCCCAAGGGGTCTGTCCGTCATCCCACGTGTCTCGGGGGATAGGGGGGTGCACTCTCCGAAGTCCCTTTGAAGAAATCAGTGCAGACTTCGGAGTCCCTTCAGAACATCTCCGAAGTCAGCGCTGATATCTTCGGAGAGATCGGCGGCGAGACTTCGAGGTCTGCACTGATCACTTTGGAGGGACTTCGGAGGGAAGTCCGCGCAGTCTGCGCTAATAGTGAATGGACCGCACTGACAGCTCCAAAGCCTCTCCGAAGTCTTTGACAATCTCTTCGGAGTGACTTTGAAGTCATTTCGGAATGATTTCAAAATGACTCCGAACAAAGTTGGGATTTCGGGGCTCCTCCCCATGGGTGCATCCCCTCCCCATTGCATCCCCTCCTCCTCTGGACCCCATTGCCTGTTTCTCGTGGAAACAGGCTCCCTTTTATCTGGATTTTCTGGCTGAGGACCACATTGTAGACCCTATTAATGGGGTCTACAGAAAATCCGGATTAAAGGCAGAAAAGTACCCATTTGATCCAGATTTCCCAACCAGCAGAGGAAACAATCGGATCCCAAATGGGGGCCGTGGTGGAACTGGGGTCATCTGGCTCACATCCAAATGGGTCCTTAATGGATGCAAAAATGGGTACTTTCTGCCAGTGGAAAAGCACCCAAATGAGTGGATTTTTTTAAAAAGGGTGAAAAATTTAAAACACACTGTAGAAGGAATGCAGATATTTACTGATTTACACCCCAGCTGAAGGGAAGTTAAAACGTAATTAGAAATCCAACAGACTCTGTAGAGATAAAGTGATCTATCAGCCAGATGCAGACCCATTGAAATCTGCAGCTTTGTCTTTCGTGCGTACGCACCACAGCCATCTGACGAGAGCTTGGAAGTGGCAATTCTGAAATCAAGCTGGAAAGAAGTTTGACAAAGAGTAGACAGGGATTTGGAAGATCACTGAATCTGAGAGCGACGAAAAGGGACAGGGAACAGGAATTCCCTCTTGTATGGCATTATGAAAACTGCAAGAGCCCCACAATTCTCGCTTGTACGCAACTATTCTGCCTTCATTCCAGCCAGCCATTCTTTTGACCCATCACCACTCTGCCATGCAATTGTTCACTTGCTTGCCTGAACTGCTACTTATTTGCAAAGTCTAGTGGTTAGGGAGCTGGACTCTTACCTGGGAATAGGGGTGTGCACAAGTGGGGGGTTTTGCATTCGAAACCGAATGCAACAAAAACTGATTCGAATCCAATACATTCAAATCTATTCGTTCAATTGTTAGATTTGAAGATATGAATGTCGACAACATTCACATGTTATACTTATCTGTACACATTTTGTACACATGCCTTTTTATCCCTTATGAATCCCATTTTCATTCCATATTAAGCACAAATGCGTACAGATAAATATTTGTACAGATGTGTATGCTTTCACCCCTTGTCTCTGGCTTGAGATGTCCATGGGCCACTGTGTGCAACAGGATGCTGGACTAGATGCGCTGTGGCCTGATCCCGGAGGGTTCCTCTTATGTTCTTAAGTGTAAAGCTTTTGGTGGGATGCTTTTGATGCGATAAACTAAGGGGGATGCTTGCGTTCCTCACTAGTCAGATCTGCCAAACCAATCTGAGTGACCGATAGGATAACAGACATTTCAGGCAAGTTGCCTTCTCATCCATTGGTCTTCACCAGCACGTGATTTGTTCCCAGCCAAAAGGTTGGCTTTACAACTTGGATCTCCTACCTAGTCCTAAGGATGTTCAAAATAACATTCAAATTCACAAATTTGATAGAATTTTTTGAATTTGCAGAAATCCATATCGTATTAAAAAATCCATTCGTTCAAACATCTAAAAATTGGATGGAAGCAAATAAAGCTTGAGAAAATGAACATTTCAATCGGATATTTGTATTTTACTGTGTTTTGGTGATAAAAGGAGCATTTTAAATGGGGAGGGGGGGAGAGTCATATATTACACAAAAATGTTCAAATGTGAATATGAAAATCTGGTTTTTCAATTTAAGGATTCACCATAACCAAAGTGTTGGATGTTGAATTTGATAGCAAAACGGATTTGATTTTTGTTCCATAGACATCCTGACCCAGTCCATTTGGGGGACTTTCCCTGAAAATCTATAAAAACCATTAATGATGATGATGATGAAGAAGAAGGAGTTAGCTTTTCTATCCTGCTTTTTTCACCCATTTAAGGGGACTTAATGTGGCTGACAAAGCTTTTCTATTCTTCTCCCCACAACAGACACCCTGTGAAGTAGGTGGGGCTGTGAGAGCTCAGAAGAGATCTGTGACTAGCCGAAGGTCACCCAGCTGACTTCATGGAGGAGGGTGGAATCAAACCCCAGTATTCCCAGATAAGAGTCCAGCTCCCTAACCAATAGACCTAACTGGTCTCTTGATTCCAAGGGTGATGGCCGAACAAGGCTCATAATGAACAAGAGTATTTTCTCCCTATTTGGAATGCTTACAGGTTAGATTTTTGTTGCTGCTGCAGTTGTTTTGTTAGTAGAACTCCCACAATCCTTAAGCATCCATAAATATCACACCAGTTACAATCCAAAAACTGGAATATTTTCGTACCTTTCTAAAGCACATAGGCTGGTTCAGTACCACAAACCAAATAGTAAATACAGAAGGATCCAAAAAACCCTTCTACTTCCTCTTTATTTCTTTCCCTATTCCAGGCATGCGGTGATAGTGACTGAAAAGCCTTCTTTCACCTACAGTGACTTAACTGTGGTATTTTTAAAAAAAAGAAAAGGAAAAAGAAAAATCCAAGTTTCTGACAAATGGCCTTTTTGTACTCAGTTTTCAGGCAGAAAATGTAAAAAAAAACCACCAATTTTTTTCAAATGAAAGCGATCACATTTTGATACTGGGACGTTTGGGTTTAGGGTGGGATAGAAATACAAATAATAAACAAACAAACAAACAAACAAACGTGAAGGCAGCTTGGTTGAGTGGGGTGGCCGCCCACCACCAATGGGAAGAATTGGCTTTTCTCCCCTGCTTTTCTCACCCATTTAAGGGGACTCAAAGTGGCTGTCAAACCTTCTGTTCTTCTCCCCACAACAGAACACCCTGTGAGGCAGGTGGGGCTATGAGAGCTCAGAAGAGAGCTGTGACTAGCCCAAGGTTACCCAGCTGGCTTCGTGGAGGAAGAAGAGTCGGCTTTTCTCCCCCGCTTTTCTCATCCATTTAAAGGGACTCAAAGCGGCTGACAAACCTTTTGTTCTTCTCCCCACAACAGAACACCCTGTGAGGCAGGTGCGGCCATGAGAGCTCAAAAGAGCTCTGTGACTAGCCCAAGGTCACCCAGCTGGCTTCATGGGGGAGGGCGGAATCTCACCCGGTATTCCCAGATAAGAGTCCGGCTCCCTAACCCACTACACCAAACTGCCTCACAGGACTTCTTGCCCATTCCCTTTCCCCCTCTTGATCCAGGCCGGGTTTTGCGTCCTGCCCACCAGCCGGCGCTGCCCCCTTCGCCAACCACCTCCACCTCCACGCTCTGCCCTATCCCATCCCATCCCATCCCGTCGCCGCCGCTGCTCCCATTCCTTTTTGGATTTGACATCTGACGCGGTGGCGAGGAGGAGATCCAGTCCGCCGGGTTTTCCTTCTCGCGCTCTCGAGGCGGAGTTCGGGAATGTCCATTGCGGGGTGGGTGGGTGGGTCGGTTGGAGAGACAGGAGAAGGGGAGGGGCAAAGATGGGGGGGAGTAGCGCGTAATATATGCGTGTGAGTGAGAGAGGAGAGAAATTCCCCCCCCCGCAAAAAAGCACCCTCAGCGGCGCGCGCGCCACCTACCTACCGTCACCGTGTGTGTGTATCTATATACATGTGTGTGTAAAAGAAGGTGCGCGCGCACCCCTCGCCTCCTCGCTCCCTCCTCCCCCCTCCCATTTTCGTTCCTCAGGAATTCTGTCTCTGTTAGCTCCGCGCGCCCTCCTCCCCCCCGCCCTCTCTCTCTCTCCCCACACACCTCGCGTTCATTCTCTCGGGAGGAGAAAGAGAAAGAGAGAGAGAGACCGTCGTGCTGGACGGGAGGGAGGGAGCGCGCGCGCGCGCGCGAGGCTTCGGCGAAGACTGGGGGGGAGGGGGCGCGCGCGAGGGGGAGGGAGTAGGGGGCGCGCCTCCTCTTGAGTGAGGGGATTGGAAACCTGAGGGAGCGAGAGGGGGGGGGAGAAGAGGCTGTTGCTCCTCCTGCCGTGGCGGCTGTGAGGTGTGTTGATGTGAGGAGGAGGAGAGAGGGAGGGAAGCCCAACAACATCCTCCTCCTCCGCCCACCCCTCCGGTTCCCGAGCTCGGAGCCGCCGCTGTTGCTGCTGGGACCGGCCCGCTATGGAGTAAAAGCCGGCGAACCCTCCGCCGTCGCGTCTCCCTTGCCCGCCCGCAGTGCTCGGTGAGGAGGCTCTTGCTGGGACTGCCTGAGGAGGAGGCGCCTGAGGAGGACTCGCGCCGCCGCCGCCACCGGGGACAAGGCGCCTCCTCCTCCTCCAGCTCGCCGCCGCCGCCGCCGCCGGGCTCCGAGGAGGAGCGACGACGACGATGGCGGCGCGGGGAACTCGTCGGCGGCTCCTGCTCGCTTCCCTGTGGCTCGCCGTGCTCGTCGGACAGCGCCCCGAGCCCAGCGCCGCCGCCGCCGCCAGGAGCAGCTTGCCGCCGCAGCCCGCAGGTGAGAGAGGCGGGAGCGCGCGGACGGAGGAGTAGGAGTCCCCAGGCCGGGGGGGGGGGAACCGAGAGGGAAAGACTGAGGCTGCGCGCGCCCGGACTCTGTGTGTGTGTGTGTGTGTGTGCGTTGGGGGCCCCGTTAAGTAAATCAGGGGTTGCTTCGTGGCTTTTGCTGGGGGGGGGAGAGACCTCGACCACTTTCCCCGCTGAACCCCCTCACCCCCAGAGGTGTGTGTGTGTGTGTGTGTGTGTGTGTGTGTGTGCACGCGTAGCGCAGCGTGCATGTGTGTTTTGGCTGCTTGGCTCTAAAGCTCCGTACGCCTCTGATCACTTCCACGATGCGGGCTGGACCCGCGGGGATCGTCGCCCCTGCAAGTCTCGGAGCAACAGCAGGAGGAGGAGGAGGAGGATTGGATAGGGTGGCCCTGCGGGGTCTCCTGGCTGCTGCTACTGCATCAATAGCATACGGTGGCCTGCCTGTCGCAGCGCACTACAAGTGGGCATTTGATTCCCTCCCCCCTCCCCCCCAGCAAAAAGCGAGCAAGCCCCCGTCCCTCTTTTTTCTCCCCCCCCCCGGTATGCGCGTGTGTGCGCGGTGTGCTGTTGGGGCCCTTTTGTCGCTAACCGGAGGAGAGAAGGACTTTGCAGATCCACCTTTGGTGGAATTGGAGGCAGCCCGCAAAGAGGCTTTTTGCTTTGTTTTGCTTCTGCTTTTTGTGTGTGTTGTGTTTTTGTGACAGGGTCTCTCTCTGTGACACAAATCTGTTCCTGGTTATTTAAAGGCACCGTTCCCTCCTCCCTCCTAGCATGTGTTGTTGGTTTGTGTGTGTGTGTGTGTGTTTCCGGGGGGGGGATACAGAGAGGAGGGAAAGAGAAGTCCCTTCCACTTGTAAGAGTTGATTCGTATTGGACGCTTGATACGTGTACCAGTTGAGGCCGCCGCCGCCGCCGCCGCCGCTCACCTCCGTAGTAGTCAATTCCTCCTCGTGTCATTTACTACGCTGAACAGGAAGGTGGGGAGGTGGGAGAGAGAGAGCGCCACGGAAAACCCTTTCTCTGGATTTGGTATTCATCAATGAATACCTCACTAAGGACGCCCCCTCGCTCTTCTGGCTTTCTCTGCAGTGATTCGATTTCGTGCGAGAAATTCTGCTGAAAAAAAGAGAGGGGGGGGGGGAGAGAAATGAACGTGCTCTTAAAAGAGTTTGTCTACCTCCTCGCCTGACAACAACCAAGTTCTTTTTCTCTCTCTCACTCCCTACCATTTCTTTTCGTCGTTTCTTCTGGGGCCAGACGCACCAGATGTAATTTCCTAAATCCTAAAATGTGCTTCTGTGCTGTTGGATTCCTCCGCCCCTACTTGTATCCTGCTGACACTGCTGAAATGCACAATGTGAGGCTCTATGTGTTCCCGTGGAAAATGCCACGGTGTTCCATGGGGCAGCCTGCTAAGTCGGCTTGGATCAGATGTCTTACCTGCATTTTATAAATCACAGTGGCTGTCTTTGGAATGGAGTGGAGGAGTGAAAGTAATCTAAGCAGCCTGTCCCTAAGCACAAATGTTGAGATTTGTGTTATTATAATAAATGATAAACTGCTTTTTTGAGTAGTGCATAGAGATGCTTGATAGGCAGCAGTGTGATTCTCAAAAGCTTGATCCTAATAAACATTTCATAATAATAGTAATAAGCAGAAGCAGCAGAAAGTTTCATTGTTTGCAAAATTCTGGGACCAAAAGATGACATGAGATTCCATAAATAACAAACTTCTTTGTAACACTTCTAGCACTTGTTTGGATAGTAAAAATGGGACTTGCTGCATGCAATATTGTTCACATGGATTCTATTTTTCTTCATACTGTACTAGCTTTTTGTGCTGAAACTTTTTAAATTTATTTAGTACTCCGTTGCAAACGTGAGTTTGAATTTCTGTTACTCATGATGTTTAAAAAGGAATTGTGTCACACACAATGACAATCAGCAGTTTCAAAAATAGTCTTGAACTGTAGAGTTGTGAGGAATATGCAGGCAGAATTGACTAGTGTGGTTGCCTTTGCTCACCAACTTGACTGGGAAGAGATTTTGTTGGTTTTAAATCCATTTGAAAGTTTATAAATAAAAGGCATATAGGTTAATAATTGTCATTAAAGATGGAATAACAGAGTGGTGTTTCTCACAAATGGCTTTGATGATCGTGGAGCTTTAATGTACTGAAATACTAGTATACAGTGAGTAATTTATATCTAGATCATGCAGAATAATGGTTTCTCCAATTTGGATGTGTGTGAAAGCATAATTGTGAGAACTTTTGAAAAGAGAAAACTTGACAGCAGATTCTTTGAAATTGTTTTTTTTTCCTCTGCTTGTTGGGGGTAACAAGAGTAGAACTGTTTTGTAAGCACAACCTGGCATTGTACTAGATAACAATGTATCCTGTTCATGCACAGAGAGCTGCTAAAGATTTTGTCCTAGAACAAATGAGAAGCCCTGCAGGATTGGGCCACAGCCCATCTAGTCCAGCATCCGGTCTCCCACAGTGGCCCACCAATTGCCCATGGGCATCTCAAACAGAGACAAGGGCAGAACTTCTGCTTTTGAGTCCCTGCAATTGGCCTTAGAGGCATCCTGCTTGTCCCCCCGGCCTGAAAGGTGTACTTGGATGCCTTGTCTTCTGCTTGAGAGGTCAAGAAGCAGTTGGTGGGTCACTGTGTGAGGCAATATGCTGAAGTAGATGGGTTGTGTTTAGACTACCCAGCAGGGCTCTTCTTGTGTGGTTATATACAAATTCATGGAGGAACGTATATCAGTGACTACTAGAATGGATGCCTAGATACTCCCTACAGGTTGGAGAGAGAGGCAGGATGCCTCTTAGGGCCATGTGCTGGACTAGATAGGCTATGGCCTGATCTAAGAGAGCTCCTCTTGTGTTGTTATCCAAATTGCTTGTTACTTAGGTAGTATTCATACTTGAGGTTGGTGTTCCAGAACAGAGTGGGACCTTCTAGTCTTGAGTGAGCAGTTGTCCCAAGCTGGGATTCATTACTACTGGCAAGACCATTTGCATTCAGGACGGCCTATTCCATGCCAGCCCCTGTGCCAGCTTTGAAGCTTGTGCCAGTTTTGGAACTTGAGTGGTACACCTCTAAATGCTCCAAAAGCAGGGACAGAAGTTTCTATCCTTTGGAGTTCTGGGGCAGGGGAGAGTTGATTTTGGTGGTGTGTCTGATTGCACTGCCAAAATGCATCTGTGGTCCAGTATCCCACTCCCTGGTATGTAGACCTTCGGGTATGGGGCGGGATAGAAATGTAAATAAATAATAATAATAAATAATGAGTAGTTAGGCCTCAAAAAAATCATTCTACTGGTAGACCAGACTAGGATGCTATTTTGGGTGTCTTGGTCTGGTCTATATTCTGCCCTGTTCAAGTAGAATGTTCAAGAAAAGAGCTGAACTCTTTCTGCACTAGCGTGGAGATGGCAAAGGCCTACAACAGACTATAGTCTTAGCCACTCTGTATGGTTGCTGTCTCCTCAGTGAGTGAAATTTATGAGAGGAGACTATAAAATTCCAGTAGTTCTACATTATTTTCTTTGGCTTGCTTTGTAATTCTGTGTCTGTTGTTAGGTAATTCCTCATTACTTTATTGCAAAAAGGTTTTATTTTTTCTCTTTTTTAAAAAATATTGATATTTCTTGGATAGTGTCTTATTACTGAAAGGAAATCTTTTTGTTTTTGTGAGTTGGAGCCTTTTATCAAGTAATTTCTGATTTAAACCCCAAAGCATCAAACTGTAGCTTCACAAGTCGCTGTCCTGGGTATCCCTTCTCCCATTTAACACTCTCTGGAGTGGCAGATTTATTAAACATTTCTGTTAATGTGCTTGAATTTGTGAGCAGAATTTGGTGCAGAATTGGTAGCTTATGGAGATGGGTTTGCTGGGAAGCTACTTTTCTGAGTTGTCTTATTTTGTCCAGATGTTTAAGAACATAAGAGGAGCTCTGCTGGATCCGGCCAGAGCCCATCAAGTCCAGCATCCTGTCCCACACAAGGGCCCACTGATCATCTGTAGATATTTCAAGCAGAACACAAAGACAAAATTTTCACCTGCTCCTGAATCCCTGCAAATGGCCTGTAGAGGCATCTTGCCTCTCTCTCCAACTGGGAGGCAGTACCTAGGCATCCATTCTAGTAGCCATTGATACACCTGTCACCCATCAATTTGTCTAACCCTTTCTTAAACCTGTCTAGGCTGGTTGCTATTACAACCTCTTCTGGCAGCAATTTCAGAGACTCATGACCTTCTGGGTAAAGAAATACCCCTTGTCTGGTCTGATTCTCCTGGCCGTCAGCTTCATAGTGTGTCCCCTGGTTATAGTGTTGTGTTTTAGGGAAAATACTTTTTTCCTTTCCACCTTTTCTGTACCATCCATGATTTTATATACTTCAGTCAGCTCCCCACTGTCTTTCAAGGCTGAAAAGGCCCAGATGTTGCAGTCTGATTTTGAAATGTGGTGTTCCAGCCCCTTTAACATAAAGAAATGTAAGGTGATAAGCTCCTGAATTATTTTGTCTTTAAGAATGAAACATACTTTCAGATTTTGTTTTAAAAGTATGTCTTGATGACCAGGCATTTATATTAGTCAGAAAGGTTCATCATTCTTCCAAACTACCTCAGATACTCTGAACTTAGTTGTGAAGGGAGGTTGGCAAAACCAGAAAGTAAAAAAAGTGCTGGAGGGTGTTGCTTGGTAGGGCGTGATGTTACTAAAAGTCGGCAGTATGTTAAAAGACACTGACTTAAAGTCCAAACTGGTTAAAATAGAATCTGATGTGACTTCTGCTTTTAGTGCCATCTAGGACCAGCAAGATGGTGCTTGGTTCTTTGCAGCATACACATGGTGAAGTATGGGGGATACCCTCAGGTACCTTATGAAGAAAGACTGTGTTTATGGCGCAGCAATGATTTTCATATCTTGTTTACCTGTCCCTTGTATTCCTCAATAAGAACAACTTGTTTGGCCCCCCTTTTACAAAATGTATCCCACCATAATGCAGAACATAAGGTGACTTGCATTCTGCGGGGAGATAATGTCCGGATGACATATAGGGTAGCTTTGTTTTTTGTTAAGGCTGCCAAATTTAGGAAATTATTAATTGAGTTGAATGTGGTGTCTTGTAAGGGTGATGGGGACAAATAATGATGTTATTTTTATTTTGTTTCTTAATTTTATTCTTGTATGTTTTATATGTTTTTGTTTGTAAACTTGATATGGTCAAATGACTAATCATTAAAGTTCATTTGTCATTTTGCAGCAATGCATTACTTTTAGTTTTGAAAGGTCCTTTTGTTGATCAGTGCTAGTTTGGGAGGAGTCCCTTTCAACTGTGTTAACCTTACTTTTGGGTACAATTTGAGTTCTCTGCTTTTTAAGGAAAATCTGAAAATCCTGGAATAAATATGTCATGTTCAGAATTCATTATTGCAGGTTGGGGTAAACATTTGAGGGTATACTTCATTTTGTTCTGAAGGAGAAGAATAATTCATCCCATGTTTCTGTTATCAAGATAGCCCAGCAGTTCCTTAGCTATGTTGGGAGTATAGTAAAGTTCACACTGAAACAGAGGTATGTGCCCCCCGCCGCATTTTCTAAAAGCTTGAAATAAAAGAGAATGATAATTTCAGTATTCAAGTGTATTGGAAAGACAATGAAAGAGCACAGATAATCAGACATGACTATGGGAATCCTTGTCTGTTGCTTCCATGAGCCTTGCTAAAATGTTTGATCATGGCGCATGTACCCCAAGCTCCCACTTGCTGTTGTGAGGTATTGTTCCAAACAGTGAAGAACTGGGAAACTAGCAGTGGCCTAAAGATTTCTTTTGGGTCATTCAGGACAGCAAACAATGTGGTTTTAGTCACTAGCACTTGGAAACCATTCTGGATAAATTATCGCTGGATCATTGTGTCAGCCAGTGTGGAAAGAATCTAAAGGCTCTTACTGCGCTGGATTTTATTCTAGATTATCTCCCAGAAAAGGGGTCTGCTGTCTAGATACTAGGGCAGGCTAGGGCAGCCCCTGGGCAGATATATCTCAGAATAGGTCCCAATGCAGAAAGGGGTCATGATCTATCAGTGTATCCTAGTGCCACCACAGTGGTCAAATCATGTTGTTATAAGTTTTTGGAACTGCGTGAAATGAGACAGATTGTATTTTATAAACAGTGCAACAGTAGAACTTCATTCAAATAATAAAGTGGAAGGGATAAATTATGCCTTTAAAATTATTTATTATTTTCTTATTTCATCTGTCTCAAAATAACCAAGGTTATGTACAAAAGAAGACAACAAAATTGCAAACCATTCAAGGAAACATTGTTAAAATCCACTGAAAGGATTGTTAAAATTGTTGTACTTAACTATAAAAAGCGTAATCATCAATCATAAACTGGTGTTTTCAGGGGCTGAAGACGCCTCAGGCTCTTGAAGAAGAGATGGGTGCAAATGGGTGCAAGAACAAGCTAGTGCCTGTCTTACACTGCCATTCTTTGCTGAGTCTTGGATAAAATAAGAAAAATGTGTGGTGTAGGTGAGATGGAAGACTAAATCTTCTACATTCCTAATATGGTGGCCATTTTAATCTGTATCAAATTCAGTACCAAACATTGTGGTCATGTACTAGCAAGGGAAGGAATAATTGACACAAATACGCAACTGGCAGAAGCAACACTTGATTTCCCCTGATTTCTGGCCTAGGTTGGGAACTGATTGCTCTTAATCTTGAGTGCTTGAAAGAAACAGCTGGATTTGGGGCTATTAGTGTAATGATATTGTGGGTCTGTTGTAAGAGTAAACATTTCCTTGCATATAAAAAGCCTTTGTTCACAATTTTAATCCTTTCAGTTTTCTAACAATGTATGGCTCAGTGCTTAGTCTGAAAAAAGACCTTTAAGGCCCATCCACACTTAAATTTTAATCCAGCTTCAGTCCAACTTCATAGTGCAAGAATACATCAACAATGCGAATGGTCATTTTCTCTCCACTTTGTCTAACCCAAAGATGGATTTGCTGAGATTGATAGTGCCAAAAGAGAACATTTTCACTTTGCTGATGTGCTCTCTTACTCTGAAACTGGATTGAAGCTAGATTAAAATTTATGTGTAGATGAGCCCTTATATGATCTGTGGAAAATGGATTGTAGTATGTAAGCCTTAATGTCCTTCATCTGGCTTGCCTATCAGAAACTCCAAATCTTCCACATCATTCTCCAAGATTAACCATTATGAGAGGAGGTACTTTTACTTTATTAGGAAAACATAAATCAGCAGACATGTGGGGTTGTGAGGAGGAGGAGAGTCAACCAAAAAAGTCTACAGTTGATTTACCTCTAGTTCAAAGGAAGATTATGTATACCATTGTTTAAGCCACAGTGAGGTGCCCAACCTACAGGACATGATGGCAATGAATGTGACCCAGCACAAAATCGTAAATTTACTTAAACATTATGAAATTATGCACGAACTTCTTTTTGCTCATCATTTTCGTTAGTGTATTTAATGTGTGTGCTGAAACAACAACTCTTTTTCCAGTGTGGTCCAGAGATGTCAAAAGGTTGGACACCCCTGGTTTAAACCATTCAGTCAGAACTTTCCCACTAAAAATGCTTATGTTTAATCACTTGAAGATTTCTAAATGCTCCCAAATATCTTTAGGTTGTCATAGCCTAAATGGCTGAAACTGTTATTTCATAGAAAAATATATCTTTGTATATGAAATATAAAGTCTACTTTATTAGAAACACTTCTCATGTGCGCAATTAAGGTAAAAAACTGTGTTTCCTTTAAAATATATAGAGACCAACACATGGAAGTAACTTGAGATAATTTCTTTCTTGTATATATTAGGATTTTGCAAACTAAACATGAAAAACATGATCATAACTCAGGATACATTTTATTCTATAACACCCTAATGAGAACAACAAACAGCAGAACAGAAACCATTTTGCTGCCTTTACAGTAATTAACAGATCTTGATCTGATAAGAGGAAAGAAACACAAAACTCATTAAGTCTAACAGGGAGTTTACTAGTTGGAGATTATAAGATTATTGTATAAACTGCTGTAGTGAAACATATGACACATAATCAAAGTTACCAAAATGAAATCTCTTCCAGTAGTGAACATTGATTTTATTTTTGCATTAGAACAGGACAAGATACTACAGTGTACTGAACACTTGTCCCTTCTGGTAAAAATCTAACTGTATTTGTTTAATGAGGTCCTGGAAACTTTAAGTAACATGTTTCACCTCTGAGGCACCATTGATTTAATTTTGATAGATGATTGGCTGATTTCTCCTCAGTGTTGTTGGCACATTTGCCTGGGTCTCTCCAAAACAGTGCCCCTGTGTTGCATTGTTGGAAGGGCCCAGTCGTTCCTCTACCTCCCCCAATGTTCCCCAGTCTTTCATAGCAACACCCATTACACGTTTCTGTGCTATAAAGTGCTTTGGGGGAGCAAAACCATAGTGTTCCACAAGGATGTCTATACACGATGTCGGAATATAACTGCTCTTTGGTTTTCATAATTGACAAGTTTTGAAGATAAGCTGCTGGAAGAAAAATTCATGTACCTTAAACATGTTATAAATTGGGGCAGCACCTTGTAAGACAGTAACTTGTCTGTAGTGCCATTCTTACATAAACTTTTTATAGAAGTCTCCTTGTTAATGGAATAGGTGTCCAAACTTCAAGGTGGCACTTTTTAAAGCACTGTTGTCAAGCATCTGCCCTGTTTTCAGTTGTAAACCTGTGTATGACACCAGTGGGACATTAAGAAGTTTGGTCTTTAAAAATGTTGCATTGCTCTTTTTGAGGATGCTTTTAATTATGAGAAATATATACCAAGTCTTGTATTCTGTAAATAAATAAACTTTCTTAACTAAAGAAACACATCATGAGTCATACCTGCTTTGTGTTTCCATGTGTTTGACTATCTTAAGGATAATCCTTTTTAGCAACTTTGTTTTCTACATTTGTGTACTCTTTTCAGAGGTAACAGAGTGTGCAGGCTCTCTGTCTCAGAATTCTCTCTTTTTTGGATAGTTGTTCCTAATAAATTTTGCTGTTTTGCTTCTCTGCTGTTTCATTTGCTATTTTCTACTCTTTTATCTGTCTTCCTTCTTGTTTCATTCAACCCAGTTGGGAATCACATAATGTGTACAATGTTAAAACACATAGTATTTGTTTACTTTTTCCTTAACACAGCAAAGGCTTAGAGTGCTCACAGAAAGTAAAGTACTGTATGAAATTCAGACTATTGTATAGATAAAGAGTTTTAAATGAACAAGAATTAATAGCAGCGTATAAAAGAGAGTGATAAAACAATAGAGCAGAAGACCCTTAAAGTTCAGTGGTTACCATTCTTTGAGCTCTTTAATCAAGACCAAAGCAAACAGGTAGCCAGTAACAGCGAAGTTGTTTTAGTAACAGCAGTGTTTTTCCCCCCAGTAATTACATGAGCAATCCTGCAGCTTAACAGTTTCAGCTCTTTTGCACTCTCCCCTGAAAAACTGCCAGAAGCGGGCTCTCTTTTCAATTCTTGTGAAGGTTTTCACAGAACTGTCCACCCTTTACCTTAGTCTTGGCTTACGACCAATACGTAACAAATTCTTTTGTCTCATTAAGACTCTATCCAGCTTCATTAAACGTTTCGCTCTCCAGTGTTTCCCACGTTTTCTGAAGTGTGAATCTCTTTAACAAAAGTAAGCGCTGAATCCTAGAAGACTTCAGGTCTAAGTTTAAGCAGTCTTGGAAGTGCAGTATTTTCAGTGTTTGCCTAGGTTTGCGGCAGGAGGCTTTAAATGAAAGGTACTCCTGACATGAAAGTTATGTTGGTGATCCTGCAGCAAGTATTCCTCATATTTCATGTTTATACAGCAAAGTGTCAAATAACTGAGCCTGTTGTTTTGTCTAGCTCAGAATTGTCTGTGTGGTTTCAGCCAAGACATCTCAGTCTGGGGATGTCAAAGCTTGAACCTCAGACTTCTTTGCATGCATAGCCAGTGCTTTATCATCTTGCTGTGGCCTTTGTTTCCTAATAACTGTGAAAGGAGGCCACTGCATGGTAAACGTCTTCGGGTAACATCAAGATGCTATTAAGATTTCACAGTTGCTAAGTCATAATTTATCCATCGTATTGTCCTCATAATGCTCAGGAGCAATAATTCATACACGTTCTGCTCTTTCTATAGTTACAGCCAGAAGAAAAACTGAGGCGGGTGCAGATTCTTTCCAGAGGCAGCTAATGTCTCTTAGATTTCATCCTACCCATACCACTGTTGTGAAACAGTGATATAGTCCAAAGTGCATGTTCCATTTTGCAAGCAGCTGCTGGCATCATTTGGCGTAAAACATTCTTTTTCCCATATAACCTCTGAGGGGGGGTATTAGATGTCCCATATCTGGTTCTAGTAGGGATTTTGTGTCCAGCTAGCAGCTTCAAGTACTTGTTTCTTTGAAGTACCATCAATGTTGCCAGCTTGTACATATAAGTATTATACAAAGCATAAGAATATTTTCAAATCAGTGTTTGCAGGAGGTTGAGGTAGCAGCTACATGGGACCACTTTGGACTAATGGTTAGGGTGCCATACTATTATCTAGGAACACTGGGTTTGATTCCACACTCCTCCATGAAGCCAGCTAGGTGACCTTGAGCTAGGCACAGCTCTCTGAGCTCTTACTGCCCCACCTACATCACAGGGTTTCTGTTGTGGGGGAAAAAATAGAAAGCTTTGTCAGCCACTTTGAGTACACTTAAATGGGTGAGAAAGGCAGGATATAAAACACAACTCTTCTTTAGATTGCTAAGGGGTCTCTCCAGAGGTGAGCCGGCTAGTGTGGAGGATCTGGACAATCCTTGTGTGAGACAGTTTGGTGGTGAGTGTTGGATTCTTAGGTGGTAGTCCCCCAGTTTGATTCTGCAGTCTTCCATAAAGCCAGCTGGGTTCTCACAACCCCACCTATCTCACAGGGAGTCTGTTGTGGGGAGAAGAACAGAAGGTTTGCCGGTCACTGAGTCCTTTTAAAAGGTGCATAAAACAGCATATAAAAAACAGCTCTTCTTGTTCTTCTCTGGGAGTTCATGCTGAGTTGTTGGCATTTCAAAGAGCATTCTAACTATAAACTTCTGGGGACAGAATGCTCCCCCAGTGGTTGAACCAAAGGCGCAGCATCCAGAGTTATCTGGTCTGGTATTATTTGTCCTAAAGCACAGGAAACTAATAGTTTTCTGTGGCCACTTCCTGTGTCACTCAAGGAACCCTGCAGCAGTGGTAGGCATGCAGACATCATGCCACCACAAACAATTTGGTGTAGAGTGCTGGTGGTGTCCACATGCAGAAGCTGCCTTAGTTTGCTAAAAGCAATTTCAAACTAAAGTTGAAGTAGGGGATAAATTAGGCGGTAATTTAAACTGAGTAAAAGACGTGATGACTATAATACGCTAAGACGTTCAATTCTTCTAAATAAAGCATTAGGGTGAGGAGCAATTTCTGTAGCCATATGGAAGTATCCTTGCTTGAGGGGTGGATTCCCCTGTATTGGTTAGCTAGAAGTGATTCAGTTGTCTGAATCTAACAATATGCAGCTCTATCATTCCCATGATGGATATCTCAGGTGAGGCATCAAAGCTGTACACTTTCAGTCAAGCTCTCTGGTAGCAATGGAGTACTGCAGTAGCTAGAAAGCTTTTCCCTAGGAGTTGCTTGTGTGAGATGAGACCAGCCCAGAAAACAAACAAACCAATAATAATAATAGGAAGAAGAAGTTTTTTATACCCTGCTTTTATCACCCATTTAAGACAACTCAAAGTGGCTAACAAAGCTTTCTGTTCCTCTCCCCACAATAAACACCCTGTGAGGTAGGTGGGGCTATGAGAGTTCAGAAGCTCACCCAGCTGGCTTCATGGAGGAGTGTGGAACCAAACTGGGGAGACTACTAGTTGAGAATCGGGCACTCTAACCACAAGACCAAGGTTTGATGGTTTCAAATAAATGACTTCTTGTTGAGTTGCTTTGCTGGTTTCTGTGATGGTGAAAGAAATATCTATATACTCATAGGATGTTATCAAACAAAGTTTGCTCCATACTGAGATGGCAATGGAAGAATGACTGGTAGATGACAGATCCCAGAGTGTGGTTGACCATAGTCAGTCAGAAAAGATTCTTGGAGGACTTGCTGGTTAGGTCTGCTCCAGATGAAACAACTATTATATGTTTCACCTGACTGTTTTATGGCCATCCTGAGCCTGTCAAGATGTGTATAGGTACATATATTTATGTCTCTTTTTTGTGTCTTCATTCTTCAGTGTCCTATATTTCAGTTTTGTACTATGACTTTAGGTTCCAGGGACAAGAATAATAGGAGAGGGAATCTCTTAGTGTTTATTATCGTGTTGTAGAAGCTACATAGTGTGAATTGTCATGCCCAGGCAGTGACTGCTTCTTGAACAGCATCATCTTCACATATGAAGAATCTCAGAATATTAAAGAACTCTGTTGGATTGAATGAAATGCTTGTTTAGTCCAGGAATCTGTTCTCATAGTGGCCTAGCAGATACCAATAAGAGGCTTGCAAACAAGATGTGAGCACAGGGTCATCCTGTCTGTTCCACATTGTCCAACATCATTTCCAGTATGAGATAGACAATACTCATGGTATGACTGGCGCGCCTGTCGAAGCCCTGGTTTCTCTCTGGAATCAGGAGATGAGCAGGGCTATTGACACGATCGCTCCCAAGTGCCCTCGGCATGCTTGTGGAGCCCGAAAAGCTCCTTGGTACTCCATGGAGCTGCGGGCTATGAAACAGGAAGGTCGACGGCTAGAGCGCAGGTGGCGTAAATCCGGCTGTGAATCTGATCGAACACAGGTTAGAGCACACTATTGTGCCTACCATGTGGCGGTGACGGCGGCGAAAAAGAATTTTTTCTCCGCCACCATTGCGTCCTCGAGTAGGCGTCCAGCAGAGCTTTTCAGAGTAGTGAATGGCCTCATAAAACCAAGCTCAAAGAAGCATGAGCCAGGGCCAAGCAATATCTGCTGTGACAAATTTGCAAAGCACTTTGAGGACAAAGTCGCCCAGATTCGTAGGGGATTGGATGTCACAATTGGACAGAGTCCAGATGAGGCGTCCAGAGAACTGTCTGGTCCTGTTTGGTTGGATCAGTTTCAATTGTTGCAGCCTGAGGACGTGGACAAGCTACTTGCAGGGGTACGGCCGACGACGTGCTCTCTAGATCCCTGCCCCTCATGGCTAATAAAGACTAGCCGACAAGGTATGACCGGGTGGATCCAGGAGGTAGTGAATGCCTCTCTGAGGGATGGGGTGGTTCCACTGGCCCTGAAACAGGCTGTGGTGCGCCCCCTCCTGAAGAGAGCCTCCCTGGATCCAGAAGATCTAAACAACTATCGCCCGGTAGCTAACATACCTTTCTTAGGCAAGGTTCTGGAGAGGGCTGTCACTGTTCAACTGCAAGCATGCTTGGAAGAAGCTGATTATCTAGACCCATTTCAATCTGGCTTCAGGCCCGGTTATGGCACGGAAACCGCCTTGGTCGCCCTGGTTGATGACCTTATCAGGGAGAGAGACAGGGGGAACGCTACCCTGTTGGTTCTCCTGGACCTCTCAGCGGCTTTTGATACCATTGACCATGGTATCCTTTTGGAGAGACTTCGGAGCTTGGGAGTGGAAGGCAATGCTTGGCATTGGTTCCGCTCCTATCTCCAGAATAGATCTCAGGTAGTGACTGTGGGAGATACTGTTTCGACACCCTGGGAACTCACTTGTGGGGTTCCTCAGGGGTCAATCTTATCTCCCATGCTATTTAACATCTATATGAAGCCTTTGGGAGAGGTCATCCGGAGATTTGGAGTGAGGTTTCATCAGTACGCAGATGATACCCAGCTCTATCTCTCTGTACCATCTGAATCAGGAGGGGCGGTTGAAGTGCTTGACAGGTGTCTGGAGGCAGTAATGGGCTGGATGAGGGTGAATAAATTGAAACTGAATCCAGACAAGACAGAGGTGCTGTGTGTCACAGGGTCTCGGGTCCGGGTAGTTGGGAGATACCCTGTCCTTGATGGGGCTGCAATGCCCTGGAAGGGACAGGTGCGTAACTTGGGGGTACTCCTGGACTCTGCGCTAACACTTGAAGCTCAGGTGGAGGCCGTGGCCAGGAGTGCCTACTCCCAACTACGGCTAGTTCGTCAAGTGAAGCCACTTCTGGATAGAGACGATTTGGCCACAGTTATCCATGCTCTGGTAACCTCTAGATTGGACTACTGTAATGCGCTCTACATGGGGCTGCCCTTGAAGACGGTTCGGAAGTTGCAGCTAGTGCAAAACGCAGCCGCGAGAGTGCTGACCGGAACATCTAGCCGGATGCACATCACGCCGGTTTTAAAAGAATTGCACTGGCTGCCAATTCACTACCGAGCCCAATTCAAGGTTTTGACTCTGACTTATAAAGCCCTAAATGACTTGGGCCCCAAATATCTAAAGGAACGCCTTCTCCCGTATCGACCTGCCCGTGCCTTAAGATCAAGTGGCAAGGCCCTCCTGGTTGTCCCACCACCTTCAATAGTGAGGTTGGTGGGCACCCGGGAGACAGCCTTTTCTGTGATGGCCCCCAGATTGTGGAATAGCCTCCCCCTTGAGGTGCGTCAGGCGCCTTCCTTATATATATTTAGGAGGGCAGTAAAGACGCACCTCTTTGCCCTGGCCTTTGGCTTAAGTTGTTAATGTTCCCTCCCCCAGTACAAACACTATCATTTTAAACATGTTGTATATTTTATATGTACTGAATTTTTAACGTCTTTTAATGCGCATTCTGTTTTAATCTGTTGTTTTAAAGTTGTAACCCGCCCAGAGACCTTCGGGTATGGGGCGGGATATAAATGTAAATAATAAATAAAATAAATAAATAAATATTACTCTGACTTGTAGCTATTCATATTACCGTTCTCCATGAATTTGCCAAAATCCTTTGTAAAGTCATCAAGGTTAGTGGCCTTCAGGATATCTTGTGTGTTGTATAGAGGCATACATGCTTTGTCTATGCTGAATCTTCCAAAGTTATGATTCATTGGATGAACCCAAGCCCTTGCATTTTACTACTAACTACTGACCATTTTTTCTGCGCAAGCCAAAATCCCTTATCAGGTTTGAGCTCCCATCATAGATTCTTAATAATGGTGTGAAAATGAGTCTGCAGAGGTGTTCCGTTTTCTGACACACTTTATAAGTGTGTTTAGAAACAGATTGGGTCTTCTTTGCTGTCTGTCACTCCCACAAGTTAGTCAAAGAACATGACAGGAAATACACGGCATAGCAAACTCCCAGTTCATTATTGAGAACACACGAGAGCTAGAGGTCTGCTGAACTATTTCGACATCTTTGGAGTTAGGCAGCCTTTATTACCAGTGAGGACTGAAGAAAACCAGAGTGGAAAAATGTGTGTTCCAGTGAGATGACCCAGTTTGGATGCAAGATGAGTTGGCAACTACTGTGTGTCCGGGAGTGATATAGCTGGCAGCAGCTTTAAAATAAAGCTCATATTGAGAATAATTATGAAACTATTTTAGCTACTCCTTTTAAATGTTATGAAAGTGTCCTTTGTGTTGTGTGAAACTGCTCCTTAACCAGCCAAGCAAGTGTGTTCCCTGTGTTAGTAAAATGCACAGGTAGTAGTAGGTCTTTATTTAACAAATGCGTGTATGTACAAGTACTCTTTTGGGATGAACCAGGCAAACCTGAAATGTCAGTAGTAGGATGTGACTTCTTCAAAAACACTCAGGATTTAGATACATTAAAATTTAATGACATTTGATTGTGAAGTTTCAGAAGTGAAGTAACACGCATTGCAAAGTCCTGGCTTTTTAAACAAGGATTCAAATGCTGAGAAATGTGCCAAGTACAATCTACTCGTCCTCTCAAAATGGCATGAGACTTTAGCCCAGACTAGAGGCTGTGTTTATTCCATGGTAGTAAGGAAACATGGGTGATGGACATAGTAGCAACAACAATAGCAGGTAGATTGATTTTCATTAGTACAGAATAGGGAAAAGTAAGAAATTTTGAGAGTGGCATTGGCCCATTGTTAGAGCAAACTACCTGGAAAGTAGAGGGTTAGCAGTTTGATCCCCAGGCTCTCCTTGGAAGTAGATACAGTGGTACCTTGACATACGAGTTTAATTCGTTCCGTAACCTTGCTCTTATGTCAAATCGCTCGTATCTCAAAGCAATTTACCATTAATCCATTCCAGCTCCCAAAACACCACCTCAGTTGTTTTTGTTATGTACTGTACTGTACTGTATTTACATACTCGTATCTCAAATCTTGCTCTCATCTCAAAGCAAAATATCACTCGCTCGGCGGCTTGTATCTCAAAACACTTGTATGTCAGGGCACTTGTATGTCGAGGTACCACTGTAATGGCAAACCATTTCTGCATCTCTGGCAACAAAACGGCATCGAGTGGCTAATGGAGTCTGGGATTGGCTGTAGCTTAGATAGAGTAAACTCTCTGGAAAGCAGATGCTTTCCTGTTCAGTCTCCAGCCTCTTCCTGGAACTAGGCAATGGCAAACCACTTCTGTATCTCTGCCAAGAACATGGAGGGGCCCACGCAGGAGCCAGTGCAGCTTACCAGTTTTACCCAACAACACTGAAAGATTGCAAATTAACAAACACAGAGGTATGGGAAGGAGGAACCTTACTGGGCTCAGAAGCACAAATGCTCATAGACCCTTTGAGAGGCACATTGGAGTGTTGTCTGCATTCTAGGTACTCACACAATAGTCTGAATACAACAGGTTTATCTCCTTTCCAAAGACAGCAACAGTGGCAGCTTTGTGAAGTTCTGATCACTGTTCTGCTTTCTTCACACTCTGCAGTAGCAAGTACCATGGTCATATCACTTCTCTCTGCTCCCTAGTCTTCATAGGTGTGTGCAAACAATCTGGCCTTCAGTGGTTGTCCTCAGGTCACATTATTTTTATTCAGTTCATTTTCCAAGCTGGCCTACCCCCATTAGATCTTTTAACCGGAGGCCTCTTTTCCAGAGGACTCTGTCCTGGCCTGCCAGACTGTCTTCTCTTTCTCCGTCTGAGCAGGGGGGGGATGGCTAAAGGAGGCTGAACTGTGCTGTGGTGGGAGAAGAAAGGCACATAAAAGATAAGGGGGGCAAGGAGGTGGTGAAGCAGGCTTTAAAAAGAACCGCAAACACACACACCCTACCTCATTTGAGTGACACAACGGCATCCAATAAGAAAGGAGATAGATTTAATGCATGGAGGAGGCTCAGGTCAATCACAGGGAAAGGTGTGAGTGGTGCAGCCCAAAGCAAGGATGGTCTGAGGATGACCTGTAATGATCTACCTGTAAACAGAACTGGTATGACCTCCGTTCGAATTATGAACCAGAATGTCCTGTTTCATATAGGTGTGACCAGGGCCTAAGAGTAGTTGAGAAGGTCCTTAAAATAAGGAACTTGTTGGAGCTAGAGTGACCCAGCTTGGGGATTAGATTTGGCTTTTGGGCAGTATAGACACCTTAGAAATAGTCAGAAAACAATATTGTGTTACACTATTGCAGTTCTGGCTTGTGTCTTATTATGAAATGTAGTTCTGATTACCTTTAGACATTTATACTATCAATGACTGATTTATAATAGAGTGATTCCGCACTGGATGGTAGACCAGACTAGCAAGCATAGTCACAGCCTCCCTTCCATACAAAGACTTACTGTCCACACTAGACTCCACCAGCATGCAGAAGGGAGGCTCCTAATACACTTGATGATCTAGTATATCGACAAGTGTGGAATCACCTATAGGCTTTGTTGGGAAGAAATGCAGGTTTACTGCTTATGTTCTTTAAGGGGCCTGTAAGATTTATACATCTAGAATATGTATCTTCCTGATTTTTCAAAGTGCTGTAAAGTTGCAGTGCACACAACAGACATTGAAAAACTAAAAAAGAATTTTTGAAAGACAAGAAAATAATGTTCAGTGCAAGACAATGGAATTTGATGGCTTATTTGTCTCAGTGATTGTGTTTATTTCATCAAGCCTTTTAAAAATAAAAGAAAATATGCAGGTAAATTTTCACAAGCCTTGAGCTGACCTTTTTCTGGAACTGGTACCAGTTTAAAAGAATGCATCACTTCTCTTTGCCAAACATTCAAAACAGGTATTACTTTACACTTTAATTAACTGCATACATCTTGAAAAGAAAATAAACGAGTGGGCTTTTTCCACCATGGGCGCATAAAGAGAACACTTAAGCAGAAACAAGGAAGCTTATGTGAAGTGAACCAACATTGTATACTTTAAGGGGGGGAAAGTCTGATCTTGGTGTGTAGCTCTTGGCTTTTTCAAACAAAACAGTTACTGTTCTTTAGGTTTAAGGGAAAAATGCTCAGGACAGCTTTCTAAAGAATCCATTAAGCAAAATGGCTGCAAAATGGCATTATCTAAAAACTGTGTTTTGCTAGTAGACTTCTGCTGCCCTAATAATTCTGTGGTTTTTTTTTTTTTTTTAAGGCTGTAATCATCAGATTTTGAGGTCAGGACTCATAACTTGGATTTAGCTGCTAGTTTTCTTAATGTTTGCTTATTCAGAAGTCAGGCCTATTTTAAAGAAGTGGAGTTACTCTCAAGTAAGGTGAAAAAGATTACCATATATTCTGGCATATAAGACGCCTGGGCATATAAGACGACCCCCAACTTCCAGTTAAAATGTAGAGTTTGTAATATACTTGCCGTATAAGAAGACGACATCCGGCGTATAAGATGACACCCGACTTTTGAGAAGATTTTCGTGGGTTAAAAAGTAGTCGTATCTGTCAGAATATACTGTATTAATGATTGTTTTGATTTTTTTAAAAAAATCCTTTGGCTTTCCTGTAAACTAATATTCTTGACAATTATTATTTTATATGTAATAAAGGACTTTTTAAATAACTTTTTTCTAAGTTACAAAATTGTTGTAATTATATAATCAGTAAGAACAGTAATGGTGGCACAAATCTGTTATAAATTTTTCAAGCCAAATGCTTTCCTGTGTAAAATTATTTGGCTGTAGTCACATCTTCACTTGAAACCTTCATTCCATCTCCACGTCTTGGACTTTTCTGAATGGAAAGTCCACAAATAAAAGGGATAGAAATGAAAAGGTTTGAGCAGTCAGACTGTAAGATAGACCAAAGATGGTTTATAGTGAAGGTGTGACAACAGCCTTAATCTTATAAAATAGGTCCAAATCCTGCCATGCTTTGTCAGAGAAAGGTGATACTGTAATAGATTTGGTGCCTGCATTGCATGTGAAGACTGGGCAGGTTTTGGTGTCTCTCAGACAGATCATAAGATTGGGAAGAACTGAGATCGGCAAAGGTAATTCATGTGATAGTGCTTCAGACATTATGCTCCAGTTGGCTGTGTAATAGCCAACAATTCTGTTACAGTATAGTAAGGCCCCATTTTAAGTGAATTTGATTTTCATGGTTTCACTATAATTTGAGACTTTGTTCCAGAATTAAGTAATATCAAGTATTCCTGTTTCGCTTTAACATGTTTTTCTCAAACATTAGTGGTGTTACTTATCATGGGTGTTGCTTTAAGTGACAGCAGGACTCTAATGTATTCACATTTTTGACAGTTGCAGTTTTCTAAATGGTCTATAGAGGTGTTAGTGTTCAAAAATAATTATATAGTCTAGTCTGTGTATAGTTAGCACATGAGTAATGTAAGCTAAGCAACTTTCTTGAATAAGACCACAACTAATCAAATTTAACAGCAAGTGCTGTTCTTGCTCAGGTCTTCATGCAAGCTCTGAAGCTCACAACTGTTTTGGCACTGGCTTTGAAGTCTCTGACAGTCAGGAACAAATGTTTTTGGCCTATGGAGCTCCAGGGGACCTATTTTGGTGTTGCAGTATGTTTCGCTGTCGAGATCAGTCTGTGGTTAACTATAGCTGCATCCAGAGACGTTTATATTGCGCAGTGGAATGTGCAGTCCCGATCGAGGTGTCACACACGACAACCGATGGATTGTTGTAGCATCGCATCTGATTGGGACTGTGCACTTATCTTAATGCTGAATCAAGGACACTTGCTGCTCAGTATAAACAAAATCTGAAGTTTCCCTCAGTGCAGGCAGAACAGCAAGACAGCAAAGATGAGAGCATATTTGGGCTCAGGAGCAACCTTCTGCTGGCTTCCTATTCCAACCAATTTGGGACCCAAGCTGTGTTAACATGAAGCTTTAAGAAACTTTGAAGATGCAGTTTATGTGAACCAGGACAGATATTACAGAAGCTGGAATCCAAGGCTTCAAAGCAGCATCTTTAGAAAAATAGTCAGAAGTGTGTATGATATTGGACAGGATTTGGCCTAAGAGCCAGTGTAGTAAAGTGCTTAGAATGTTAGATTACAACTTAAGAATTGTCAGAGTCTCTTAGCTCAAATTCTCACTCAGCCATGAAAGCTCATGGGGTGACCTTGGGCCATTCACTGTTTTTTACAAGGACGCTGAGAAAATAAAATGGAAGAGAGTATACCTGAATTGCCTTGGGCTCTTTGAATAAAAGGAAGGCCTTAAAAACCATAATTAATAATGGAGGACTAAGTGCTCTTATATTTTTGAGCTTCTGCAGATTCACAATTATCCTATTTCTCATCAAGTAAAAGAACGTGAAAACCAGCTTTCTTACAGGACTCCAGCTTATTTTGGCGGTTTCTGCACTTATGGGTTCAGGAACAGGTCCAGAGGCCTCCCTTCTGCACCATTGGTGTGATTTAAGGGAAGTCTTTCCCATTCCTAGTATGCTCCATCTACACAGGATGGTGTGAGACCCATCTGAGCTGGAATGGGAGCCCAAAATGGAATACGGTGCTGTTTTGGTCCCATATCCTGGCTCACTGCTTCATCCTATGCATCCAGAATCGACTAAGGGGGATGTACCTCTCTTCTGCAATAATTGTGGAAAGGTGGATCTTTGATCAGAATATATTCTGATCAAGAACCCAGTGCAAAACAGGTCGCTAATTGCACGCCTGGGCCAGAGTCACATCTTCACTTTAAACCTTCTTCAGTCCACCTTTAGGTCTGACTGCTCACACCTTTTTATTTCTATCCCTTTTATTTGTGGGCTTCCCACCTTATTTATTATTATTTATTTATTTATTTGTATTTCTATCCCGCCCTATACCTGAAGGTCTCAGGGCGGGTTACAATATTATATTAATCTTAGACAGGTCCCTGCCCTCAGGCTTACAATCTAAAGAGACAAGATACAAAAGGAAAATGGTGTGGGAGGGAACAGGGGTGCTCTGGTGGCAGCAGAGTCCTTGCAAAGGTAACAACTTTTATTTTATTTTCCTCCTCCATTCCCCACAGGCAAGATGGTTCCTTCCTGGCCCATCTGGAGGCAGTTGGGAGGGAGGGGCCAATGCTGGGAGCTTGATGGAAGGTGCTCACCCAGCTTCCTTCTCTCTTCCTCCCCCAAGGCAAGATGGTTCCTTCATGGCCCGTCTGGTGGCAGTTGGGAGGGAGGGGCCAATGCTGGGAGCTTGATGGAAGGTGCTCACCCAGCTTCCTTCTCTCTTCCTCTCCCAAGGCAAGGTGGTTCCTTCATGGCCCGTCTGGAGGCAGTTGGGAGGGAGGGGCCAATGCTGGGAGCTTGATGGAAGGTGCTCACCCAGCTTCCTTCTCTCTTCCTCTCCCAAGGCAAGATGGTTCCTTCATGGCCCGTCTGGTGGCAGTTGGGAGGTAGGGGCCAATGCTGGGAGCTCGATGGAAGGTGCTCACCCAGCTTCCTTCTCTCTTCCTCTCCCAAGGCAAGATGGTTCCTTCATGGCCCGTCTGGTGGCAGTTGGGAGGGAGGGGCCAATGCTGGGAGCTTGATGGAAGGTGCTCACCCAGCTTCCTTCTCTCTTCCTCTCCCAAGGCAAGGTGGTTCCTTCATGGCCCGTCTGGTGGCAGTTGGGAGGGAGGGGCCAATGCTGGGAGCTTGATGGAAGGTGCTCACCCAGCTTCCTTCTCTCTTCCTCTCCCAAGGCAAGGTGGTTCCTTCATGGCCCGTCTGGAGGCAGTTGGGAGGGAGGGGCCAATGCTGGGAGCTTGATGGAAGGTGCTCACCCAGCTTCCTTCTCTCTTCCTCTCCCAAGGCAAGATGGTTCCTTCATGGCCCGTCTGGTGGCAGTTGGGAGGGAGGGGCCAATGCTGGGAGCTTGATGGAAGGTGCTCACCCAGCTTCCTTCTCTCTTCCTCTCCCAAGGCAAGGTGGTTCCTTCATGGCCCGTCTGGAGGCAGTTGGGAGGGAGGGGCCAATGCTGGGAGCTTGATGGAAGGTGCTCACCCAGCTTCCTTCTCTCTTCCTCTCCCAAGGCAAGATGGTTCCTTCATGGCCCGTCTGGTGGCAGTTGGGAGGGAGGGGCCAATGCTGGGAGCTTGATGGAAGGTGCTCACCCAGCTTCCTTCTCTCTTCCTCTCCCAAGGCATTTGTGTTCCATTTGGACTTTTTTGAATGGAAACTCCACAGATAGAAATGAAAAGGTTTGGGCAGTCAGACTTTAAGATGGACTGGAGAAGGTTTAAAGTCAATGTGTGACATTAGCCAATTTGGTCTAGTGGTGAAGGAGCCAGACTCTTCTTTGGGAATGCCAGGTTTGATTCTGCGCTCCTCCATAAAGCCAGCTGGGTGACCTTTGGTGAATCACAGCTCTCTTCTGAACTCTCACAGCCCCACCTACCTCTCAGGGTTTTCTGTTTTGGGGAGAAGAACAGAAAGTTTGTCAGCTGCTTTGAGTCCCCTTAAATGGGTGAGAAAAGTGGGGTAGAAGAGCCAACTCTTCTTCTTCTTTTGCATATACAATTGCACAGGGTTTTTCTTTTTGGCATACAAAGCCCTAAATGTCTGGGTGCCTAAGACTACTAACATAATCTGAGAAAGATTTGTTGTGAGTACTGTGAACTGCCCATTGCAAACATGTAATTGCATGTAGTTTGGGTTTTTTTCTTGTGGTGATACCTATCCTCTAGAATGCTCTTTCCTCTGATATGTGTTCATTACCTACAATTATATCCTTTCATTTGAGTCCTGCATTCCCATTGTGAATGGTTGCTGCTTTATTACCCAGTATGCAATCATGGTTTTATGCAGCTGATTAATTTATGTATTATTATTGTAAATGACTCTGAGGCTTCTGTTCTTGGAAGTGATGTGTAAAAATGAGATCTCATTTATTGTGAATTGGGCCTTTCAGGTGATAAGGTATGTGCCTTTTTGTTTCTTTTGTAGAGACCTGAAAATATTCGTTGGAATATGAATAGTATCGAATGAGTTCCTACATTTCAGAAAGTGAAAATGGTACTGTTCAGCCCTGAGTTTTTTTTAAAAAAATTAAAACAGTACTTCAGTATACTTAGCCAACTTACTCTTCAAGATGATTATTAGTGTTGGAACTGTGTAGACTGCATAGGTTTCCTGAAAGGAAACAATAGTAAAATGTCCAGGAAATCGTTAGAGAATAAGCACTTGTGCTCCTGTTCTTTTCCTATAAAGGATACAGGTTTTTCCCCTGGATAAATCGCCCTGTGTAAGGAAGAATAGGCAGCTAGTGATCTAATTTTCTACCCCCACCACCAATTCTGTGAGCATTAACCTTTATAATTAGAAAAAAAATTAAAGTGTTATTCCTTTTCCAGTTTGGTGATTGCTTGCTGGCATGAAATGCTCTTGAACAGATTTTGAGCAAACTGTTCAGATTTTTGTTTTATTTCTTGCATATTAGCACTAGAAAAGACACCATGCATGAAGTGTTGATCTTTAGCAAAACGGAAAGCGTTTTTTTCTTTCAGGCATGATATGTAGATTTGACGGCTCATGTTTACATGTAGTATTTATACCACAAGAATGTTCGTGGGGAATAACTTCTATTTTTAAAAAAATTGCTTAAGAATGATGTAAATGAGAAATCACTTTTAAGATGTAAAAATGGAAGAAAATGTTCTTTATCAAATAGTTCACAACAGTGTACTATATAATTCTCGACTTCTAAATTTACTTCATTTCCCTGTGATCCATAGATCTTACTGTATTTATTTATATCAATATATTTTTTCAGCACCGTTCCCTTAACCCTTTCTATGACTTTGCTGCATTATTGTAATATTCAGAAGCATCTCATTTCAAGAACTTAAACTGTTTGACCTTGATATCAGAACAGTTCTGCTAGTGCTTGGAAGATGTTAGTTAAATAAACCAGGAGCAATTTTCTGGCCAGTATACTGGACCAGCACACTAATGTGATCCGAGGGGCGACCCCCGCGTGTACACGTTAGACCCCACTAGCATACAGAAGGGAAAGTCCTAGTGTGTTTGGAGATATGCATACCGGCCAGTGCAGAACTGTCCCAATGAGCTGAAACGTTGGGCAAGAGCTGATTGTGCCCGTTTCTTGTGCGTGGTTATCCTCTGTCAAGTTTTGTTTTATCCCTTTGTCTTGTTTTTTTCCCTCACTGGAGGCTCAAAAGCGACCACCAGAGTTCATAACATCACCCTTGATAGTTCACCAAACGATCTTTTTTCATGCTTTGTGAGAGTTGGTACACTGTTCAATTATTTGTAAACAAGTGTATCACTTTATAAAGTAGCTATGAATCTAGGAGCTTTCACACCTGGGACTTGAAGGGGGGGGGGAGTCCATTTGTCTCTTATTCTGCTTCTTGTTCCTCAAGGCAGTTCTCAGCTTTCCTTTAACCATGATGCCCAGGAACCTTTCAATTGTGTTTTTTCCCCTCAGGTACTGTTTAAAGCTTGGTAGCAGTACCTATCTTATACATATCGTCACACCTCATGTCATCTCTGACTCCTCAGATGCTGAGGGTGCCACCCCTACCAGCCAAAACAAGGGAGGCGCACCTCAGGGGCTCACCCTATTAGCAGGGTGTGACCCCTCAGATGCGGAGTCCTCAGACTCGGACGCTAGGCAATGCCCAGAGCCGAGTCCTCTCCAGAGAGAATGAGAACACCTATGGTGCTCAGCTCGGTTCCATGCCATACAGCTGTGCTGGCAGGGGTGGTACAGTCCGAGCCCAACATAAGGAAGTCCCACCCAGCAGCCTCCATTGCAGAAAGGCCTTTAGTTTAAATTATTTAATTGCTCTGCTTTCATATTTCCCTGTCATGGTGTGTTTCCACCAAACTTTCAAGTTACATCACACTCTATTGCTGTCCTTTTATATTTTATTTTTAGTATGCTTTATTTTATGGTTTACACTTTCTATTTCTTACATTGATTTTCTACCCCTGATTTTTCCAAGTTATATTTTATGCTATTCCTCCCCCTATATTGCTGGAACCCTTGAATACCCTCCAGTGGTGTGTATCCCATTTAGAAATCATTGCTTTTCAGTATGATTATTACTTGCCCCTGTATCATTTTGCAAAACATCATTGTTACTATTCCCAATGCATGTATGGGAAGATGGAGAGCTTAATTCAGTGTAAGACTTTATAGTAAACCTAAGCTGTTTCTTAGATTTTTTGGCAGAGTATGTACATATATGTACACACAGTCACTTGTTGTATACACATACATAGGTGAAGGTAGGATGTCCACAAAATAAAGTACTATGTTTCAAGTCTCTACCCCTACCCCCTTTAATTAGCAATTTTCAACTGCTACTCTTAGATGGAATGTAAAGCTATTTCTGCACTGGGCTTTATTCATATCCCAGAAAAATGATCTGCCATTTGCATGCGGGTACAAACTGTGGCAGGGCCAGAGCATGGCAGATGGCGGGTCCCTGCTCCAGAATAAGGCCTGGTGCAGAAAGAACCTAACTTCTCTTTCTCTCTTTCTGATGCTGTGTTTACTCATTTCTGAAATAGTTGGGATTTCTTTGTTCACTTTACCCTGTCAATGGTTTTATTTGTACTTTTTTTAAATGTAAGTGGCAGTAATGTGGACACTTCATTGAAGTGACATCTGTGATTTTGCTTTGACATTCTTAGGAGACTGATTCTTTATTTTGAAATATTTTTGGTTCAGATAAATTTATTGCTGTAATAAGTTAAATGTTGAGCTGCTGCTCCTGAACATTGCCATAATGTTGCCATTTAATGGGTGACACATATTTATGACAGGTAAAATGAGAGTAAAATTTCTGAGTATAGTTCTTAATTTTAGCTTAGGTGAAAATAATTTTTTTGTTGTTGAGCTGGTCTTTGGGGTGGCAAACTCAAGTGAGAGGTGAGGGTGTACGTTCCCCTGTCATTACACACCTGAGCTTTCTGCACTGTAGCTTTGAAGGATAATACATTTTTTGATGGTGTTACCTGCAAGTTGTAAATGGTTTGATTTTGGATTCTGAACTTGACAATATAGACACACATTGTCTGCCTCTCTCTTTCCCACCGTTGTAGCATATTGTAATCAACCATCAAACCCATCTTTTCCTTAGAGAGAAGTTAATGTTAGTCTGTGTTTCTCCTTTTTTAACTTCTCACTTTCCTGAGGGACTTCATAAATACCATTTCCTTCTACAAAGCTGCTGACATGAAGCAAAAATTACTAATACATTATTCATGTGGTGCTCATTTTCTGTGTTTAGGAATTAATGCAGCTTCACGTAGAACTTCTTCATGTCTGAAAAAGAAAAAAAGATGGCACAGCAAATATTGCATGCAGCAAGGTGGCACATGTTAAAAGTCCAATCAGGAGAAGAGAAATACTTTGTATAAATATTTATTGTTTCAAAGGTATTACTAAATTAGGTGGAGAGAGATTGTTCAATAGAGCACAGGTGTTATTCTACAGCACATAATAAAATATTCAGCTGAGTCACTTAAGAAATGTGTTTAAAATCTTAAGTATATATGAATCTCAGACGAGTTTCGAGTGGTGTTGTGGATTTTTTTTTTAACATCAGTGAACAGCAAATACTGTCTAGTGAGTGAATGATGGAGGAATAAAATAAGCAACAGTGTCCAATGCAAGTATAAATTGTAATGTGATGCACAGTGGTGCAAAAATATTACTTTTTCATTGGGAGTTCGCTGGCAGTAACGGACCATGAAAGAGATCTTATGGTCATGATAACTTAATTAATTCAATTGTGTGGCAGCTGTTGAAGGGGATCAATGCTAAGATCATTAGGAGAGGATTTAAAACAAAGCTTCTAATATTGCTGTACCAATACAAATAACCTGGTGCAATGAAACTTGGAAAAAGAGCTCTTCCAAAAAGGTGTTTCTAAATCTAGGGGGGAAAGATGAAGAGGTGAGCAGCTATTTTTGCCAGTACTGTGGCATCTTATCCTGTACAATTGTATTATGTATGGCAAAAGCTTTGTAGCTTTCTAATGAGTCTTGTCCCCAGATGAATATTTAAGCTTTTCATGTTCTAGAAGATGTGTGTCAAGGGGATCCTTTAACTTTAAATGTGGCATGTATCAGCAAATTAGGCTCCTTGCTCTTTCCTACACACACAAGCATATGCACACTAATATATAAACATAAGAACATAGGTGATGCCCCACTGGACTGGACCTGTCTGGTTCTCCAGCCTGTTATTCTTGGTAGTCATCAGGCTGCAGGAGACAACCCACTAGCAGGAGGTAGCAAAAGATTAGCGCAACTAGCTTTAAATGGGTCCTGACTAGCTTAGAGAAAAAGACAAAAACAATTTGAGCACGAATTTTGGTAAAACAGAGATGCTGATATTATAATGTCCTTATACAGGTAGATGGCGCAACTGCATCTAGGGATTTGGAGTACTGTGTGCAGCTTCAATGGTCACACTTCATAAAGGATATAGCAGATTTGGAGAAAAATTCAGAGGAGAGCAATAAAGTCCTTTCTGGACTTACCTTGCTTGGAGCAGTTTAATTATACACAGCATTGTGGGGGCAGAGACTGACATTGACTACCGTCCGCATGCTAGGGCTGTGGGAAGCCTGGGATAAGTCCCATTGTAGAAGGTCCCTTAAGAGGAGTGAAACTATTGAATATTGCCTCTTGTACGGTACTGGCAGTAGTGGTATAGCTTTGGGGAATTGGGATAGCACTGCATTTGTGGAAAAAACTATGGAAATTAGATGACCCTGAGATGACCACATAGCATTTTTGTCAGAATGGGAATGGATAAAATAAGGCCCTAGAATTGTTGTGAGGGATCTAAGAAAGCACCTTTTCTTTAAGCTCTGATAAAGAGCCTTTACACAATTACATGCCAAGGGTACAATGTAGTGCCACAGCTGGGCATCACTCTTTGAAAGCAGCCTTACCTTGGACAGTATGAGAATTTTCACTAAGGTGGGCCAATTCAAATATCCAGCTTCTGAGAATAAAATTTTAAAAAGCAGAAAACTCAAATTTGGTGAAGGGAGGGGTAGAAATTCCTTGTGGCCAACCAATCACTATTCAAGTCCATACACAAAAAGGTGGAAAACATGGTTGTGCACCACAAAGAGATTTCAAGCAAATAGTGTGGACATCCAGAGTCAAATTTATGTGTTCTACCCCAAGGTACTGAGACAACATGCTTTAGAAAATGACAGTGCAAGATTGCTGTTCTCCTGCTAACCGGCTTGAGTGATTCCCATGTGCATCAGTTTTCTGCGGCATGAAAAGACACTGTCCTCTAAGATGAGTCTGATACAGCAAAGGGCATCTGTTTTTACATGGGCATGTCAACTAGACATATTTGGTGAAATGGAACTTTGCAGCACATTAAAAAAAAGTGAAAGGGTTTAGAAGACCAAAAGTTAATGCCATTTTAGATTTATTTTTCTTTAGCACATTTGGGAATTGATAGTTTGGAACTGTTGTGTTTGCTCAGAAGAAGCCAAGTAGGGGAGAAAACACTTCACTTGTATACTTGTATTCCACTTACTTTGTATTGATTCAAGCAGCTAACAAGAGCCAATACATTATAAGAAGAAGAAAGAAAGAAGTTACTTTAAATGCCACTTCCATTTTTTTGTAAATCTGAAGGCAGTGATCCTGTCTCAAAAGATAGCAGCAGCAGCAGCAGCAGCAGCAACAACTACTGCTACTGCTACTGTTGTTGTTGTGTTACTGTTATGTGAAGACTTGAAAATAGAACTACAGTGACTCTGGCACAAACCAGCAAAGGTGGTCCCAGTTGGTAGGAGTATCATGATGGAGAAATGGTTGCAGTCAACTCTCAGCTAATCAAAATAATTAAATGCCAGAACTTATAATAGACCAGGCTTCGGTATTCTTACAAGAAGCAGACAGAATACGGTAATAACAGGTAAACCACTCTCAACTATTCCTTGTATAAAAATACATCCTTTAAATAAGGATGTGACCTGAGCCATATTATGCCAGGTTGGACATTACCATACATATTTCAGGTTTAATGGAATTTGAAGGTGGATTTTTTTTTCTTTTGACCACCTGTTATAAACTTTCCTTCAAACTTCCCTTATCATGCTGTCTTCAGTGAAAATTGGTTTTGTGAACATTAATTACATTAAGGTAATACACAGAATTTGTTAATCATTAAAGTTTCTACCGTGTGCTCATAAAATAACTTATTTAAATGCTGTCTCTCAAAATCCCAAATACTGTGTCCTTTGTCTTAGGATTTGGTTGTTTACTTTATTGGTTGTGGGAGATTTATGCCAATTTCTCTAACTCTCTCTGTTTTAGAATCTCTGAGCACTTCTAGCCTTCAGTTCCAGTGTCCTTTCCAAGCTGCGTTACAGCTATTTAACAAATTGAATGAACTAGTGCTCTCAATTGTGCAGCAGGCATTTTGACATTGTGCTTCATGTGAAGAGCTTGTTGAGTTGTTTCATTCTGTCTAACAAAGGATGTCTCTGGAATGAAATTGAAATTTCATGCATGTTCTTATTTCTTTTCACTTAATCTTGTCTTTACTGTTATTGAACATCCGCATATATGCTATTAAGGTCAGCATACACATTGACTAGGATTACACTCAGTGGCTTTTTAATTTTTCCTTTTCTGACCTATAACAGTGCAGCAAATGATGTTAAGTTCTAGATCTAACCATGTATTATTGGAGAAGTCAAAATTTGGCTCAGAGAAGTTCTGTGGTATATTTCAGCTCTCCACTAGCATTCTTCCTGCTATCACTATATTTCCCTGGCTGATACCTTATGTTGTCTAAAGATCAGCATAATATTTGATTTTATTTATTTATATTTCAATTTATATGCCGCCCCATACCCGAGGGTCTCTGGGCGGCTCACAGCATTTAAAACAGATGTATAAAAACAGTACTTTGGTTATAGAAATATTACACACGCACGCATGGACCCCTTTCTAAGCTCTTCAGTACATTTCCTTTGTTTCTAAACCCTTCCAGGAGGGTTCTTTGCAAGGAAAAAGAGATCAAGTTTCTATAAACTACTATAGCAGTCACTTTTAAATAGTCTCAGGAATCAGTAATAGGAACATGTAAATATATATTGAAAAAAGTATAAAATGCACATTTGCTCTTGCCTGTGAAAGAAGCCCAAAGTAGAATCAAGGTTGGGCATAATAGAGCTACAGCTCTGGGAACATGATTTCCACTCTGTGAAAATGTGAAGTAGTTCACACATACCGTATGTTCTGCCATATAAGACAACTGGGCGTATAAGACAACCCCCAACTTTTCCAGTTAAAGTATAGAGTTTGGGATATACTCGCTGTATAAGAAGACGGCCCCTTTTTGAGAAGATTTTCCTGGGTTAAAAAGTAGTCTTATACACCAGAATATACTGTATGTACAGTTTTGTCTGCTACATTTTTTCAAATAATATAGTGGAAATTTTCTTTCAGCTTACAAAAAAATCCTGTAGCAAATTCCTGTAATTATAAATAGTATAAAAAAATGAAGTCTCCAGAATTGTCATCAGTTCATTTTTGGATTAATGTATTATATCTTATAAATGGAAAGGGACAGTGCATTCAGTAGTAAAAATTGGTGAAACTTTTTTTAATTGTTATTTTACTGAGTCCTAACAGTTTTGCTGTTTGCTGACAAACCCAGTTTTCTCTGGAGTCTTGAATACAGGCTGAACCGAGAGCTGCATGAAGAGTATTTGTTTACAGCAGCTGTTTTCATAAATCTTGTAGGGTAGCAGGAGGGGGGCTTCTAGTAGTAGATGATTCAATTCTTAGAAATATATAGAGATGGGTTTGTTATGGTCATGATGATCACATGGGTGCAAAGACTGTGGATATTACAGGGTATCTAGATAGGCTAGTAGACAGTGCTGGGAAGGATCCAGTGGTCATCACACATGTTGGTTCTAATGATGTTGGGAAGACTAAATGGGAAGTCTCAAAAGTCAAATTTAAGTTATTAGATAGAAGATTGAAGTGCAGGATTTCCAAGATTGCATTCTTAAAAATGATACCTGTTCTACATGCAGGGCCAGCTAGACAGGTGGTGCTCAAGATGTTCAATGCATGAATGAAGCAGTGGTGTCAAGAAGAAGAGGGGTTTAGATTTGGTAGGAAGGAGAACATTTTGAGACAGTTGAAAAAATTACACTTGAACTAATATGGAACCAGACTGCTCATGCTTAATATTAAAAAGGTTGCTGAGCAGCTTTCAGATGGATCTCTGGGGGATAAGGAGATGGGCAGCATCTGGTTTGGGAAAGAACGTTGAGTGAGAAAGGTTGGAATTATGCACATGGTACTCAGTTGAGTGGGGGACTAGTCAATAATATTCAAGCAGAAAGATATAAGAGGCACTCTAAGAATTTACGTGGTATTACAATACTGAGCTTATACCAGAGAAGTGGATAAAATGTCTATATGCAAATGCCGGAAGCATTTGAGGGAAACTAATTGAACTGGAATGCTTAGTGATAGGAATAAGAAAGAATCTATAAACAGAAGAGCAAAACTGGTGCTATGAATTGTATATGAATGGAGAAAAACACAGAAATTTTTTTAAAAAATGTCAAAGTATATCCTTTTGAGAAATGTTGGCATTTTAAGTTGATTAGACTAAAGAGATTATAAAATGAATAAGTAAGATTGTGAATTGAGGGAGTTTTTTTCCTTGCTGTGTAGTAGATTTAGTAGCCATTAAGTGCAAGGAGAGATGCAAATAAGTACTTCACATGTTGCATAATTAGTATGTAATTAAGATGTTGCCATCATGAGTAATTTAGAAAGCTTTAAGCAGGGTTGAGTCTATCTGTGGTATTCTTTCCACTTCCCAAGACTGCTGGATTAGACGAAGTCTAGTGTGAAGACCAAGTAGAACCTGGCCTTACAAATCAAAGTGGTTGAGCATCTAGCATCATGTCTCTGACTGCAGAAAAACAACACCCTAATCCTTCCAGTGCCTATTTTCTCTTACGTAAGGCAAGGATAAGTTTTCATGTGAAAGCACTCCCTTTCAAAACATGTGTACACTGATATATTTTCCGGTCCTTGATAAAGTAGTAAGCTAGGATCTTACTACTGATGAAACCTATCAAAGATAGACAGTGAAAAGTAAGATGTGGATTGTTTTTATTTTAAAAAATTACTTCAAGAGTTTTTAGGAATATAGCATTTGGTAGTGTTTGAAATGAAAATGAGGAAGAAAGGAAATGGGGAGGAAGGGAGGGTTATGCTTTCCCATACAAGGCATTTCAGGTTTTGATTCCCTGCAGGCTTCTTAGAGTTAAACCTATCAAAGTGGTTCTGATGTTTTTCTAAAGGTGATTCTGCACTTGCTGGTAGACAAGACCAGCAAAAGTAATAAGAGCCTCCATCCTGCAAGGATGGCCCAGTCTCTGCTAGTATGCTCCATTTGCACGGGATGGAGTACAGGAGGCCCCAAATACCTCTTTTTTGAAGACTTATCCATATACTGGGAGTGGTATGACAGACCATGGGTGTTTTTCCACTTTTACTAAAAGTACCCATTAAGAACCCATTAATGGGTACAAAAATGCCATTTAGTACCCATTAATGGGTACTTAATGGGTACTTCTAGTGACAGTGGAAAAACGCCCCATGTAATCCATTGCACTGGCTCTGCAAGTTGCACCACTGCAATGGTCCCCCTCACCTTCAGAACTTTTGGAGTCCCCCTGCACTGGTTCCAAAGTTGGCATAAGCTTTGCAGCCAGCATGGGGCTGGAAAGGAGTAGATATCCCAGTGTGGATGGCCATGTTCCACATCAGGAGCCATCTGCCCTAGTGTGTTTCAGTCTGCTTCATTTGGTCCTTTGAAGGCAAGTGCAGAAAAGCCCCAAGTGTAGGTGGTTAGAGTGCCAGACTCTTATTGAAGGTCTCCTGGTTCAATTCTGTACTCCTAAACGAAGCCAGCTGGGCGACCTTGAGCTAGTCATAGCTCTCTTTCTGAGCTCTCACAGTTCCACCAACCCCACAGGGTGGGGAGCAGATCAGAAGGTTTGTCAGCTGCTTTGAGTCCCTTTAAAAGGGTGAGAAAAGTGGGGTAGAAAAGCCAACTCTTCTTCTATGGATCTTGATAATTCTAGTTTAATTTTCTTATTTTTGGAAAACTTGATAGTGGACCATAATTGTGATAGTTTTCCTGGGTTGCTATCCCAGGCACAGTGCCTCTGGATATGAAACATCACTGTTTGTTCTTGTATGACCACAGCAAGGTTAAACCAAAGTCTGTTCTGGTCTGACTTTGTTTTCCCGCAGTGCCCAGCTAGATGCCTATTGGAAGACCAAAAGCAGAATGAGGGTTTCTTTTGCTCATGTTCGAGGCACTTGATTTATGGATAGGCACACCACCTCTGATCCTGAAAATAGTAGGCAGCCATCATAGCTGACATGATAAACTCACAGTAATGTAAGACTAATATAGTAATACCTTACTCTAAATTCTCTGTGTGGTATTCTTTTATTTTCCTTAATTCGTTGTCAACCAAAGAATGAACAAAATGGACCTTTTTTCTGATTCAACAATGGTACTAACATTTGGGCGTTGGAGGAACACTTAGGAAGAACTAGAATTATGAATTAAGGGCAGAAATAGGTGAGGTGAAATTAATAAACTGAAGATAAACTGTTGCAGGTACAACACTCGAATCATGCAGACAACTGGGAAGAACATTTAAAAGGTCTGTTTTTTCTGCTTCCAGCCTCCATGATTTTTTTCAGCATACCATATTGGAGGAAGGAGGGGTCTGGGCATGCAAGGCAAGAATAGAGGTGAATACAGTGTATTTCTTTCTTACAGGTGCTGAGTGTGTCCTTATTCCAATGGCTGAAATGAGTTAAAGGGAATAGAATGATGGAGGATTGGGAGGCAGCAACACAAAGTGAATTTTAGAATGGATAAATATATGTACTACTTATCCCCTAACTTCTCTTCAGATTGTTTTGGATCCCCCCACCCCGGCACTGGTTGTGACCCAAAATACTGTTCCTGAAAGCTATTGGTTAAAGAAGTAGTAAAATATTTGCTTTCTAAGTGGCACCAAATATTTTAATTCTTGGCAAAAAGAGTCTTATTCAATTTATCGTATATTTAAGAAGGCAAAAGATGTCCAGCAGTTTCACTTGAATACAGAAGAGAAATTTGACATTGAAAGAGAACTGGTAAAAGAACAGTTTGAGGGTTAGATTTCTCCAGAATGCTTGGGAGATGTTCAAAACCACAATAACAGGTCAGCTAAAATACTATATACTGGGAAGAAAACACGACTGCTTAAGAAAATGCCTCTGTGGTTCATGAGTAGGATGAAGGAAGTGATTAGGGGTAGAATGGTTTCCTTCATAGAGTCATTGCCAAAGAATGAAAGGAATCCAAACTGTGCAAAAGAAACAGAAACAGATAAAATAAATAATAAAACTATACAAGAAGTGGGAAATGCCAGTTTTGAAAGAAGCTGAGTTGGCCAGGTGTTAGAGTTCCACTCCCAGCCTTCCTGGTGTGACCCATAGGAATGTGAAGACAAATCAGGATCTGTGACAAGTGGTCAGTCCAACTGCCCTCAGGGCTCCACTCCAGATTTTATGTCAGTATGTATTCTCTTAGCCTTTCCCTTTCCCAAGCCCCTCAGAAGGCAATGTTAATCCTCTATTTGCCTTTAACTGTGGGTTTGATTTGCAAGAATCATAACATGGCCACAAACTGGTGGGCCTCGAGCGACACATATCTAGGAACTAAACCTCCTCTGAGGTTCTGGCAGTCAAGTTTGAGCAAGGACTAAGAGAGTACACTTTACCATAAAATCTGGGTCCAGAATGAGTGCCAAACTCATATTTAGGGGGAACTGTAACCCTCAAGAACCAGAAGTCTATTAACTTCCTTGACCTCCATCTAGTCAGGATTCAGTTTTAGCTAATTGGACTGAATGAATGAGTTTATTACGGTCACAGACCAAGAGAGCTAATCGGACTGACCCCTACCACCAAGTTGGCTAGGAATGTCATCTGCCTCAAATGTTTTAGATGGTACTGAGATGTTGGAACTTTGATGTCATCTCCATACTGATGGTACCTCACACCAAATCCTCTGATGATATTTTCCAACTTCACGTGGATATTAAAAAGCATGGGTGATAAGATTGAGTCTCAGTGATAAATTCTGGGTATTTCACTATATTATGCTATTTTAGTCACAATGGCTATCTTATTTTTTCAAGAGATTTTACCAATCCTGCCAGAAATTAGTTCCAGATAAGAACAGGAAACAAATGCTGTTCATCTCCTATTGGTTTGCACAGCTGCACCTCTTTTTAACGGGGATATTTTTAAGAAAATATCCCCTACTAATAAAACATATACGAGAGCAATGTTTTTGGAAGGGAAGATGGTGTTGAATTATGGACCCAGATCTAATCTGATCCTGTGTTCTTTGGAAAAATTACTGCTCGACTGTGCTAGGTTTGTAAGGTAAATCCTCAAGATTTTGGACAGGGTTTTGGGCACTTGCTCTGGCAGCAGGTTAGGTATTTCTAGATGGGTTTAGAAAATTCTCAGAAGAGCTTCCAATACAGCATAAAATATTAATTTTGATAATTTTTCCTAAAACAAATACAATTCAAGTTATTATAACAAAAACTAAAATACCCATATTTTCCGGCGTATAAGACGACTGGGCGTATAAGACGACCCCCAACTTTCCAGTTAAAATAAAGAGTTTGGGATATACTTGCTGTATAAGAACGACACCTGGCATATAAGATGACCCCCGACTTTTGAGAAGATTTTCCTGGGTTAAAAAGTAGTCTTATACGCCAGAAAATACAGTAAGTCTATAAAGTCAGATAATAGGCCTGTTTGCACTTAGGCCCTGGGATAGAAGCAGGCTCCGTCTGCAGCTGGCCCAGCCTGTCCCAGGGCTTGCCTACTTCTGTCCATAGTGTGGAGCATGAAATTGTGCTTCACACCTGGCCCTAGCCATTGCCGGCTGTCCCAGAGCTGTTCGGCAGGGAGAGCATTCACGCTCTCCCTGCTGGACAGCTCTGGAGTCCTACCCCAGGCTGCCACCGTTGGGCCATATTGGCCTGCTGGCTGGCAGCTCCTTTTGGGGTGTGGCGAGACCGGGCCGAAGCTGTCCTGGGGTTCTGTGGGCTGCTTCCACCCTGATTGGGCTGGCAGCAGCCAGCGGGGGCCTCCTTGGTGCCCCTCCCCACTCAGGAGTGTGTGCCACCCCCTCACTCCCCCATGTCCCACTTACTATTCTGGACCCCTGGCTCGGTCTGGATAGGTCCCGGGGCTTGCTGGGATTGATCTGCCGCTCTTTGCACAGGCATGGGTCATCTAGATAAGTTAGTAAACAGTGCTGGGGAGGAGTCAGTGGTCATGGTACATGTTGGTACCAATGATATTGGGAAGGCCAAGCCAGGGATCAGGGTCCTGGAAGCTAAATGTAGGTTGTTAGTCCAGGACCTAAAGGGTTGCATTCTCAGAAATGCTACTGGTTCCACATGCAGGTCCAGCTAGACAGGTGTAGCTCAGGAGCCTCAATGAGTGGATGAGGCAGTGGTGTTAGGAGGGGTTTAGATTTATTAGGAACTGGGGAACATTTTGGGACAGGTTACACTTGAACCAAGATGGAACCAGACTGCTGGCACTTAATATTAAAAAGGTCTCAGAGCAACTTTTAAACTGATCCCTGGGAGAAAGCTGGTCAGAAGTTGGGCAGTATCTGGTTCATGAAATGTACCTTTGAATGAAGAGGCTTGGAATTACGCCCATAATACTGCACTGAGTGGGGAACTAGTCAGTAATATGTGAACTGAACAATGTAAGGGGCAGTATAAGGTTTCATGTCTTCCTAGAAGGCAGAACTTGTACCAGAGGACTGAATACAAATGTTTATATGCAAATGCCAAAAGCCTTTGAGCTAAAATAGGGGAGCTGGAAAGCTTAGTGATGCATAATAAAATTGATATTACTGGCATAAGTGAAACCTGGTGGACCGATGAAAACCAATGGGATACAGTGCCGGAAGGACAGGAAAGGACGAAATGGAGGTGGCATAGCTAGCCTTGTATGTTAAAGAAGAGATAGAATCTTATGAACTGGAATGTCTAGGTGATTCTGACTCATCCACAGAAGCATTATGGGTAAGAATACCAGAACAAAAAGGAAGATTAACATTAGGGACATGCTGTCGCCCTCTAACCAAACTCCTGAAGGAGATCAACAGTTGGAAAGTGAGGTAAAGAAGGTATCCCAAAAGAACAAGGTAGTTATAATTGGGGGGGGGGGTCAGTTATCATCACATAGACTGGGTGAACACCTGTTCATCTCATGGCTACTAGACTGGATGCTTAGGTACATTGTCCAAGCTGGGATGACAGGTAGGATGCCTCCAAAGGCTATTTGCTGGGATTCAAGAACAGATGAGAGTTTTGTCCTTGTCTTCTGCTAGAGAAGCAGTTGGTGGGCCACTGTGTGGCACAGGATGCTGGACTAGATGGGCTATAGCCTGGTCCAGCAGGGCTCCTCTTATGTTTTTATGTTCTCTTACGTTTGGTGGGTATATCAGTTGTTTTACCTTGAACACTTCAGCCAAGGGGAAGCTTTAAACAGGTTTTCTAAACAAACTACTACATGTGACAAGAGTAGAACAGGGTGTGGTGGTATGTATTTAATGGGTTAGGAATATTAAAATTGACAAGAAGTGTTATTGAAGCTAATCTGGACAATGTTGAATACAATTTCATCCCTCTTACAGATGAAACAAATACCTGGTCAATAAAATTAGAAATGGAATTAGATGTAGTGCAAGTGCAAATATGGGCTGAAAAGTCTAAACCACATATACTCTGAGCTGACAATGACCAACCAGGAAAATATTTTTGGATGTGGTGGATGGTTCTGTGAGAACACCAGTGTTTCATGTATTAAAAAAATAACCTTCATGCTTCCATTACTTAGCAAGTGAACTGAATACAGAAGTTGTGCACAATTCTGTGATATCACTGCATTTTCAGTACTGTGTGCAGCCTGGTTGTCACATCTCAAAGGGATGGTACTATAAAACTCATCAAGGTGCAAAAACATCAGGCACTTAATGCAGCATTCCTATTTAGAAAATGTTGTGGCGTTATGGATTTTATTTTTGTTCGAGGTGTATAAATTTGTGTGTTGTGTGGAGAAGTAGAAGAAAGAAACTTTCCATCTCTGATAATACTGGGACCTGTGAACCTTCAGCAAAGTTGAACAGTGGAAAACTAAGAATGGAGAAAGTTCTTTATGCCAGTTCATAGATAAAAAAGTGTTACGTATAGAGAGTCCACGTTGTTGGAATTTGACAGCTGTTGGTGTTTTGGTGCTGCAAGACCTATTTGCTGATAGGTCATTTATTTGAACATTTGCATGCTGAGCACTCTTGTGCCTGGTTCCTTGGTATCTGGTGCTACAAACAAGACAGTATCTGCTGTTGGTTAGAATTAGGATATGTGATTGTGTTTGACCCTTCTAAGTGACCTAGGAATAAGGATGGTTGAAAAATGTGTGTCACCCCTGCAATTTGTACAAATTGCTAAGCTTTGAACAATCACATTCCAATCAAATACTGGCTATATTTGATAGTGAATATTTGCATGTAAAGTGAAAGTTTTTATGCATTCATTCGAAGCTATATTACATTTAAAAAGGTGAATTCCTGGATTTGGATCAGATTTGGAGTCTTGACTGGTGATGGCAGGGATCGATGAACATTTGAAGCAGATTTGAAGCCTAGCCCTTTCAAAGGAGCTCCATTGGCACAAATGCAAATTTCCTTCACATTCATGCACATCCCTACCTAGGAAAGATGCAGATTGTTTTCAGATTTCTTCTATTACTGTATTAAAATTGGAAGTTAGACTTACATAATCTCATTTTATTTGTAATTTAATGCAACAGTCTATTTTCTTGAAATATATACCCTAAGAAAAGTTTCCAATCATTGACTCATGATAACTGACAGAACTGATGTTAAACATTATAGGAGTGTGAATTCTGCTGCTTTCTAAAGCATCTCATTGCATTATTATAATAACTCATAAGGCAGCATGCATTTATGTCTGCTGTTCTAAGACTAGGGAAGCACAGAACCAGGGCTTGTGATTTTCTTGGGAGTTAGATTTCCTTGGGCTCAAAGTGGGGCATATCACAGCGGGTGGAGCACATGCTTAGTATTCAGAAGTTTCAAGAATTGCCACTTAAGCATCTGCACTAGTTAGTTAGTTTATTTATTTAAAATATTTTTTGTACTGCTTCCCATCTGAAGATCCTGATGTGGTTCACAGCTATAAAATAAAAAGAACAAACCAACCTCCTGATCTCCCAACCCCAAAATTCATTCAAGTGTCTTAAACTCTAAAATAAAATACAATTTAAAATTATTTTTAAAGTAGTTGAAAAGACATCTGTGTGACTTCTGAGAGAGGTCCTGCTAAATCTTGAGTTGTCAAAACGGTAAGTTTGCACTAACTCGGTGTTTTACAAATCTGCAATTCTACAGACGTTTCATTAGTGGACTTCTGGTTACCATTGGCAAAGATTATGCCAACCTCATCAGCTGGTGCCTTTCTTTCTGTTCGGCCCCATGCTAAGCTGCTACATTGAGTGGTTTTCTCGTCACTACAACTGCTTTTGCTGGAAAAAATAAGAGCTTTGTTCCATTTTGCTGCGTTCATTTTTGCTATGCATTTTCTGCCAAGGCAAGAAGTCTGCCTGAAGGCACATATGGATTGGTGGTATGATTGGAACATGAGGGAAATCTCTCTTCTGACTTCATGATTTGAGCAGCCAGAAGTGGAGCTTTGCATGAAATGTATTCATATTGCTACCCCACTCGCTGTGCCTGTTCCTTCCGGGGGGGGGGGATTTGGAGGAAGGGGGGGTTGCCTTTGAAGCTCATCCTCATGTCTTCTGAAGTAGGATACCATCCAAATGGTGGTGTCTTCACAGGTGGCTGCCAGAAACTACCTCTGTTCAGAAGAAAAAGCTGGCATGGCTGCTGTCGATTAAAGCATGAAAAAGCCTTATTTCTGTTGCACTGCTGATATGTCCTTGTCTGTTTTGAGGTTTGCCAAGCAGCTCTCCCTTTCTGGTGGCCATGAAAGGTGGGGGTGAAATCAGCCTGCAGAATCAAATCAAACCCGGTCAGTCCTTTTGTTGAATCTTGGTTCAACCACCAGGACATCATAGTTCAACAGATGTACAGAACAGAAAGACAGCTAAATGGCAGCTAGATTGTTCCAGAGTCAAGGAGCTGCCATACCATGTAATCCTGCTTAGAAAATAAATCCAGTTCATATTTCTTTTTGAAACATTAAGAGCTTTCAGAATGTATTTAAGTTGTTAAGCTCAATATTTATTTGTGTTATTTGCAGTTTTGTAGATTGAGCTTATCAGGACTTGGGGACAGTACCAGAGAACATTGACAGGAATGAGACTTGCATTCAGGTCAGAATCCCGTTGAAGGTAGTACAGTTGGATCCCTTCCTAGAGCAGTGGATTAAAACCTTCAACAATGCCTAATTTTATGTACTGGGATGTGCAATCTGTCCTAAGCTGGGATGGATTGCTCCTGACATGAAAGGTAGCTGTCCACGTTGGGATAGTCTGTTCCACCAGAGCTCTTACACCGCTTCCTAAGTTTGTACCAGCTGAAATGAGTACCTTGTGTATTCTAGAGGTTTATACATCTAAATCTATTGGTAAACTGGATGCCATTGTGGGTGCCCTAGACTTCAGTAAGTGTGGAAAGACCCTTGAACTGTTATGTGCGTTGTGCGAGAGTAGCTGCAAGATTGCTGCCCAAGTTGAATACCTGACTGTATTAATACAACTTGTTTACATGAGCCTGTATGTTGTCCAGTTTACTCTGTTTTCTACCTGAACAGCCTATTTTACAGCCTGTCCCAAGGATAGGATTTGGGGTATAAGAGTATGTCCTTCTGACCACTAAATGGCTTTTGGGTAGTTCTTTGATTTGGCCCAAAAGTTTACTTCATCTTTGCATCCTGGGCTTAATAGTAGGTTCTTGGTTGACTGAGAGACTACCCTGTCACTGCAAAAGCTGAAATCCACTTTGTCTTTTTTATAAAAGAGTGAATTCTAGTCATTAGCTTGCACTGGGGTCCTCTGCCTCCTTCCTGCAGCAAGAGCTGAACTTTGGTCCATCTCTGGAAGAAGCTGAGCCTTGTGTGCTTGCTGTATGAATGGGTTCCTACCTCACATAGGCTTTTGCTAAAGAGATCTGAGCTGTCTCCTCCATACTAAGTGCTGTGGTATGTTTGTGAGTTGTAGTTTTGTACTGTGAAGCATGCCCATGATCAAAAGAACCCAATACAATTATAATATCTCTGTTTCTAAGCCTGTTTCTTTCACCCCTTCCTCCCTTTGCCTTTTAACTATTTCTGAAGATTCTGTAGCTTCCCTACCCTTCCTGGCATCTCTTTCCTTTGTTGTCATAGAGCTGTTGATTTTGTTCAAAGTTTGGCATGTGTCCCTCTTTGCCACAGCTATTGTTAAAACCTCTTTGCTGATTACAAATAACTTAGTATTTTTTACTCGTCAAGCTATTTACTATTTGACTGATCAGCCTAACTCTGAAACTTTGAATACTGTGGCTCTTTACTTTACAGTAATATCAGTATCTCTGTGTGTTTTACACTTTGATAAGCAAACTTTGCATTCAAATCGGCCTTGAGATTGACTCCAGTACACTATCAGTTAAACCAAATCAGTAATCCTTAAAAATCCTGCACACATGTGGGGACATTGCTAAATACACGTGTCAAGAGCAGTTCCTATAACAGTAATGTTAGGTATCTCCCCCCTCCCCATTTTGGTAAATTGATTTCTAAATAGGAATGGCTAGATTTAGAGTTATCCTGTTAAGGTGTGCATTTGGCAGTTTGGAAAGTTTCAGACAAGCTACCCGGTTTCTAAAAGTAGCCTGATGTTTAGGCATGCTAGGATACCTTGGCTGGGCACTTAGAAGAACAGAGTCCTCACCTGAGTGCACCTGAGTTGAATTTGGAGCCTGCAGAGGCAAAGTAAGAGTTCTCATGATGTGTGTCGCATGATGACTAGTATGATATGCAATAGCTCCATCTCCTCCCAGTTTCAAGGAGCTCAATAAAGGTACATAGGCACTCCTTAACATTGGTCTCATTTTAAAGATTGCTGGCATTTTCAAAGCACTTGAAACATCCAAATGAGCATCACGACTGACTCACATAAACAGTGCTAGGAAAGCCACTGTGCCTATTAGAAACTTTTTTTCAAGACTAGAGCCTAGTGAGGTTATTAAAAAAACTTAGGAAGGATGAAAAATATATTTTATGAGTTACTAAAGTTTTAATGAGTCTCCGTATGTTTGTCTTTTGTTTTCCCTTGCCTGTCTGCTTCTCTCTTCCTCTGAAGTAAAACTCCAAGCCTAGGAAATGAAATAGCTTGTATTATACGGGAAGCCTTACCATGTACATACTTATTCATTACCATTTAAAAAAAATATTTTTTAATCCTAAAAGTTGCTAATATTTAATTGGTACTTCAGTAAAAGGTTTGTGTTGTTGTATACAGATCAGGTATATGCGAGTTATCTATTCAGTGCTGATGCCCTCTGTGAATAAACATTTGTCATGAATTTTCACGATATGCAACAAATATTACAAGGAGATGCTTAATTTTGTTCATACTGTTATGTTTGATCAGCACCCGTGTTTGGTGTTTCATCACAGGTGCAATATACTGTGATTGCTGTGCCCAGTATATTCATAGTATTGGTTATTTCAGTCTCTTTTCGCCACTACAGTAATAAAAATTGGGTGAAGTACATTTCTAATCTAATATTGCATTGATTCAGAAACTTCAGTTAGGTATTAGCATCATAGAATTTGTACTCTTCATATCATGAAGGACCAGTTCTTAGTAGTAGGGAGTGACTTCCCCTTTGAGAACTATTGCATTTATAAGTAACTGTGTTTGGTGCCATCTTGTGGTTTTGATGTTGATAATGCTTATAGTGAGAACAAAGAAGACTTGATGAATCAAGGCTTTGTCCAGGTTGTTGTTTTGAGTTAAAAGAACTAATGAGTTGAAATGGTTCCTGCTAGGTATGCCACTACCTGCAGAGCATAATGGTGGGGGGGGGGAAGGGGGGGGAAGGTTTTGTGTTCATTCTAGATTAAAACTCTTGCCCCCCCCCCTTTATAGCTTGGCTGTGAAAGTATCTTAGAAGTTTTCTGGAGTCTTCTTAACCTGAGACTTTCAGACACTCAATTATATCTTGTGTCTATAACAGAACGGTGTTGCAGCTTATACTGTGCGCCAACTCAGAGGGAATATAAACATATGAATCAATGCTTTGGTTTATGGCGCTGTAGATCAGGAGGCCCCAAATGACCTCCTGACCCACTTTAGATAGGGAATACTGGTAGACCTTGATAATGAGGACTACCAGCATACTAGGACCATGGAGGAACAATTTAAGTTGTAATACCAAAAGGTGTCCCCTGGGGTCTCTGAGGCCAGGAACCTTCATTTCTGGCTGTCGGGACTGGCTCTGAAATCTATCCAGACCAGATTGGGATCAGCCCCCTGGCTGATCCAGATTCACAAATACAGACCTGCACAGGTAAGTGCAAAAAGGGCCTTAGAGTGATATGTCACAGGCCTTGCATGCCAAATACAATTTAATGGTTTAGGCTAGGCAGCCAGTGTGTAGTTTTCACATGATACTTCCATCACAAGTTAACAAATAGGAATCTGATCTGGAGATGGTGTGTGCCTGTGGGTGAGTGAATGAAGGGGCTGGAGGCAGAGCTGAGAGGAAAGGTGATGATCTCTTTAGCTTGAAGATGAGAGGTTAAGAAGCATTGTTTGAAAGTTTCCAAAGGCTATGGTGATTTCTTCTGCCCAAAGTGATATTCTTAAATGACAAGAAATGAGATTTTGATTAAGATTTTGATTGCTGCTATTCATGGCAAACTTGCCAGATGTGGCATTGGCCCAGTCCAAATTATCATGAGGATTTTGGCACTAAGTATCTTTCCTTTCCTTTCCTTTCCTTTCCTTTCCTTTCCTTTCCCTTCTCTTCTTTCTCCTTCTATTGTGCATTCAGTGCTATGATCCAGGGTTGTATTAAGCCAGGCAAAAAGTTAGAGGTACCGGTAATTCATTGTGGAACTTGTCTGGTTGTATGCATGGACATTATATTCCATCAGTAATTTGTATAATTTGGATGCCAATTGCTTTGGGTTCTGGACATATTTATTATGTACCATTTCAAAGCTTGTCTATGATCTCATTATCATTTGTGCTCTTTGAGGCTGTTGGAATCTGGTTAAAACTATTTTAAAATATATGCAATTTTTTTTTCAGATTGTGCCGTGATTGATTGAGCTGCATTTATTTAAAATAGCCTTGAATCCTGACAGTAAAAAAAATCTTGATGGCATTCAGGTCATGCTCATCTAATAGTTTGTGAAAACGTAGTGGGCAACTCACCTGCCATCTCAGCTGTCTCATGGGCTATAGAGTTGGTAGAATAACCTGCCAATTCTTCCAAGTTTGCTCATGCCTGGGTCTTAGTAGATTTAATATAGGCTGAAACAGATTTCCTGCAGAAGGAGTGGAGTTGAGCAGGCAGCAGACAAAACCCGGTTGTGTCCATTCAGTGACATCTAGCACCCAGCCCTAGCTGGGTGCTTGTTAATACAGGCAGCAGCAGATTCCTTGCAGGAGGGAAAAGGCAAGATAGGGAGTGAACTTGGGCAAAAAGCCTGAGTGGAACTAGAAAAGGGCAACCAGAATGATTAAGGGGTTAGAACACTTCCCTTATGGAACCAGGCTGGAACATCTAGGGCGGTGATGGCCAACCTATGACATGCGTGTCACAAGTGACACGCCAACCCCTTTTGGGTGACACACATGGCCACCCTGGCACCTGGGCGTGAAGTGGGCTTGTTCTTGAAGTGTACAAAATACCAACTTTCAATTGAAGATTTAGCAACAAAAGTCACTAATGTAAAGAATTATTTGTTTTTGCTTTTAATAAAATACATATATCAAAAATATAACTTTTTTACTAGAGCCACAAATATCACAAAATTATGGATATTTCTAGATGTGACACAGCACCTGTGTTAAGCTAGGTTTTCTTGTGAATTTTGACACACCGAGCTCAAAAGGTTCACCATCACTGATCTAGGGCCTCTTCAGCTTTCAGAGATGGTGTTTAAGAGGGGACCTGATTGAAATATATAAAATCAGGCATGGTATAGAAAAGGTGGATAGAGAAAACCTCTATTACACAACACTAGAATCAGGAGGCATCTATGAAGCTGGTGAGAAGGAGAGTCAGATCAGACAAGCGAAAGTATTTCTTTACCCAGAAGGTCACTGGTCTGCAGTTTCCTGCCAGAAGAGGTGGTAATAGCAACCAGCCTAGATGGTTTTAAGAGTTAGACAAATTTATGGATGACAGATGTATCAATGGCTACTAGAATAGATGTCTAGGTACGTCTTCCAGGCTAGGGGGACAAGCAGGATGCCTCTAAGGGATTTGCTGGGATTTGAGAGCAAGTGAAGTTTTACCCTTGTCTTCTGCTTCAGATGCCCATAAGTGATTGGTGGGCCACGGTATGAGACAGGATGCTCAACTAGATGGGCTATAGCCTGATCCAGCAGGGCTACTCTTGTATATTCACTGACCATTCCCAGTCCCTGGCCCTTAGCCTGGCAGTTGTTCATACTATTGGCAGAAGATTCCCTGTAGAAGGGATGAACTCGGGCAGGTGGCACCTGAACCCAGTTGTATCCATTGAATCACTCTCTAATATTATTCAGAATCTTAACAGAATCTTTTATCAGCAAAAAGGTACTAAGACACTTTATATTGTACAAAAGTTATACAATACTGTTTTGTCAACATTACTTCTTGTTTTCAGAAGAGTATGCATAGTAATGTAATCTGAAATTATTTTTTACCTTTTATTGACATTGGATTTAAATATTACAGTAATTAAATACTTTTAAAACGATTTAAAGAAGTTTTCTAAATACTTTCAATAAACCACTAAACCCTTCTGTGATCTTACCTTTGTGTGAGCATTTCCAAACATTGCTGAGCTTCCATGTTGAATAACAACAAAGGATTTTCAAGGGAAATAATCTTGCGAAATATTTGTTCAAGAGGTTGTCTTTATATCCAGTAGCCTAAAATTCATTTTCTAATCGCTATTTAGCTAGTTAAAGATAAACAATATCAAGAGAATGCCGAACCGTAGCCATACCGACTGTGTGTAGCTAATATTCCAGGAGGGGAAAAAAATACATAGACGCGTGAGTAATTCCATGACTATAGAATTCTTTTATTAATGATTTCTTATTTCATAAGATATAAAAGCATAGCAGGCCAAACCGACACTGTTTCTTTTAACTAAAAGCTAAATCCGTCTTGTCTAAAAATTGACAACCTGTATTTAGGTTTCTTGGCACTAATTAAAGAATGTACTTCTCAGCCACCCATACAGAGTATTCTATTGAAAACCGTAATTTCACTTGTTAAAGAGAAGGGGAGAGGTTGCATGTTTATCCTGGTATCCTAGGCAATCAGTACTCAATCAATGTCATCTGCTTCATCCATTTTATAAAAGGACATCTACCCACAGACAGATATTTAAAAACAAGTAACTTTTTATTAAGCACTGTGGTTGTCAAAAGAGCTTTCCTCAACATGCTTTTGCTTTTCAGTCTGTAACCAGATGGAGAAGCCCTAGTGTTTCTTTTCTCAGGGCATTCAGCTGATTCAAGCTTTGTTTCCTTCAGCAAGATTTAGTCTGGTTTGTTAGATTTTTGTGAGATTCCTTTGATTCAGATCTCAATGCAACCTGTAAAACATAACATAATGTTCTGAATTTGATACACTGTACTACAGCAAGCATGTATCTTTACATTTTTGATCACCTCTGTAGAATATTTTGAATACAGTGCTTCTGAAAGCAACCTAGATACATTCCAGAGGGAAAGGGACTGATGATTAATTAAGTTTGTTAGCTATTAGAAGTTCTCATGTCTTCATTGACTTGTAATGCTTGCACCTTCAAGAAATTCCAGTATAATTCCATCTCTTGGGGTGCAGTGACATCTTCTCATGTCAGGCTGCTGTTTAGGCCAATGACATTTCCAACGTCACATCAGTACTGGCAGCCCAGATGGAAATTAGCAGGATTCCCAGCCTCTGTAGATCCAGTCATTTCTTGCTCCCGTTGCCTAAGCTACTTCCAGTATCTAGGCTACTTAAAGGGGGATAGGTCCTCTTGGGGGTTGCCAGCAAGCATAATCTCTGCAGTGGTGCACTTGCAGCAGAGGGCTAGTGCTGGGAGGTGGTGTGCTTCTAGCGTTGCACAGTTCAGTCCCTACCATCAGTGGATGATGACTTGGACTGTACACTTAGGCTTTTTCTGCTCTGGCACTTATTCAAGATTATAAGAGGAGCCCTGCTGGATGAGGCCATAGCCCTCCTAGTCCAACATCCGGTCCCACACAATGGTCCATTTCAAGCAGAAGATAAGGGCAAAACCTTCACCTGCACAAGAACATAAGAGGAGCTGGAAAAGGGACCTGCTCTCCTTGTAACTAGTACAGATTATGGCAGGCCCTTCTTTGTTATCAGTTCTTATGTTTTACAGTAACGAAAGAGTTCAAATTATGATTTTGGTCTGCTGCGTTTAAGTTTTATCCCAAATTCTATGAGTGCATCAAAAATGTCAGACATAACATATGAAACCCTTAATAAAGTGCTGGGAGAGTGTAGGGGAAAGATATGTAGGACAGCACCTGTGTATGTGGGGAATGGTGATGCTTTTACCCATCAAAATGCAGGAATGGGACCACTTTCTTTCACTTCCTGGATCTATAGACCTCTCTCTGTTGATCTTTGGTGTGCTGTGAGTTGAAGCCCAAGTAGCAGTAGTGTCTGCTAAGAGAGATTTCATATCATGCCATGTTGACTCTGCGCCCAGACATCCTGGTGGCACACATGTATATGCTACCTGTGGACAATCCTCGCACCAGAATGCTGTGATGTGAAATATGCATCAGTACATGCTCTGGACGCAGCCTTGGATTGTTGCTTCCTCTGCTTGTGTACAATTCTTGAAGAAGTTTTCATACAGCTTTCAAGCAGAAGCAGAATAGGTTGTGTGTAGCGATGTGCATGAATATTCGTAAGATTTGAAACTTGTATGAATTTGTACATTTGTATTTGAATGGAATGTTTTGATACATTTATATGAAGCTTCGTATGGAATTCATATTCATTTGGATGGGATTGAACTTTCGTATCAGATTTGAACCCCACTACATTTGAAGGGGATCTGTTCGAACGATTAAGAATTTTCTTGCTTCTGATTCAATAAGAAACGAATTTAAAAAAAACATTTGTGCACATCACTAGTTGCTTGTGATTTAGTTGCTGATACGGGGAGTGGCAGGAGAGATTTTGTGGGTGCCTGCATTGCAGTTTGAGGTATTTCAGTGAAAAGTGCAACCCTTTCATTTAGCCTAAGGTAGCTCTTTAGTTTCCAGCCTTTGTTTACAGCGGTGATGGCCAACCTATGACACGTGTGTCACAGGTGACACGCCAAGCCCTTTTGGGTGACACACCTGGTTACCCTGGTCACCTGGGCATGTAGTGCTTGGTTGTTCTTGAAGTGTACAGAATACCAACTTTAATTGAAGATTTAGCAAATGTAAAGAATTATTTGTTTTTGCTTTTAATAAAATACATATATCAAAAATATAACTTTTTTACTAGAGCTACAAATTTCACAAAATTATGGATATTTCTAGATGTGACACAGCACCTGAGTTAAGCTAGGGTTTCTTGTGAATTTTGACACACCGAGCTCAAAAGGTTCGCCATCACTGGTTTACAGTCTGTTGTACTCATTTAGATTTTCTCTGTAAGATGCAGCAGCTTTGAATCTGGGATAGCAGATGCCAATTTTTTTTCCAGATGTTTACTGTTTACTGCTGCCTTTGAATATCTAATATTTAAGAGCTGAAGAACAACATTCCTTTGTTTTCAAATAACATTTCAGCTATCAGAGTGCCCCTAACTCTCCAATTTCCTTTTGTTTTACAGGACCCTCTGTCAGGACCTTTACTCCATTTTATTTTATTGTGGAACCAGTGGATACACTATCGGTCAGAGGTTCGTCAGTAATACTAAACTGCTCGGCATATTCTGAGTATTCTCCAAAAATCGAGTGGAAGAAGGATGGGACTTTCTTGAACTTGGCATCAGATGACCGGCGCCAGTTACTAGCAGATGGATCTTTGTTAATTAACAGTGTGGTGCATTCCAAGCACAATAAGCCTGATGAAGGACATTACCAATGTGTGGCAACTGTGGAAAGCCTTGGAACCATTGTGAGCAGGACAGCTAAGCTCACAGTAGCAGGTGAGTTGTTAAAGGTTTTCTAAAAACTGCTTGCTGTATCTGAAGAATGCTGATGGTTTGAGTCTCCAAACAACTTTGTGGTTTTATGATGATTCTTGCCAAAGTCTGCACGAGCAAAAGAGAGCAATGGGAGATATGTGAGATCCATCTTGAGAGAGCTGTCCTTGTGTGGGCATTGACCCTAGTAACTCTTGCTGTTTCTAGGGAATGGCTTGAGTTGTACCCAGACATGGAGCTTTTCATATTTGTTTTTTCATCAGTGTGCTGCCAAGGTGAATCCACCTCCCAACTTTCTGAAGGGCAGAGTGTGAATATATTATTTCCTTCTTAGAAAGAGGGTTTATGCTAACATTTTCCACACAGATGGGCCCTTTCCGGGGGGTGGGGGGCATTATCCTGTGCTATGAAAGGGTCCAGGGGAGCTGGTGCAATTAACAGGACAGCCATGCAGAAAGGTCCATTTATCAGTCCAACGCATATATCATATATGGTATTTCAGAAGCATAACTTTTGAAGATACTCTGTTGGTACAAACTCTGACACCAAAAAGAATGGGGCAGATATATTTTTTGAAAATTACAGTATTTTATTTTTGTTTACTGTGCTTTTATCCTGCTCCTTATCCTCTAAACATCTCTCAAGATAGTGTACAAACTGTCAGTAATGCAAGAGAGATCTTTGTCCCCAATTGTACAATCTAAGAATATAAATATAAAACATGAACAAGGAAGGGAAAGAAAAAAATAGTCTGTTGTTGGACAGATGGTGTTGTCCTTAAAAGTTCTGCTCACTGTTGGGGCTGTGAAGGTAGAGGTTCATCTAGGCCATTAAAAATATACTTTCAGTAATGCACAATGGCTATAATAAAACCTAATTCCAGTGGCAAAGTGGTGTTTGCTGTATAACATGATATTGAGAACACTTTCCTTTAAAAGATTGGGTTGTACAGATTCAAGCTGCCACTTATGATAAATATAAATTTACGCTGATTTTTTTTTAAATTGACCAAGAAAAATCTTGACAGTTAAAGTGGCTGTGTGGTTGGGGTTGAAATATCTGCGTAGTTGTGGTGGAAGTATCTAGTGTTTGTGCATTTATAGCCACACACTTTATATTCCAAACTCCAGTGGCATGAAAACTTACCCCTGAATATTTGAATTTCTACTCCTGTTTATTGACCATCAGTAGATAACTGATTTTGTAGATAACATTATTTCAGTTTCTTGGTAATTAAATGTATAAATTATCCATTAAACAAAAAGATGTTTAAGTATTTTCTCAGTCTACATTGAGGCTGTTTGGCTGTGGTCACACCTAAAGTTTAATCCATTAGAAGACTGTTATGCAACAAAAATACTAAACCAGCTTAGATACTTAAGGGGTAACTATATAATGCTCAGATGGAAAATGATGGGAATTTAGACAGCCGTGTTCAATATATGCTAGAACTTGCATTTAAAATAGAAGATATGAGCATAGAGTTGCTGTGTTGGAAGCTAGAGAGACATTAGGTCTTCATTATGTATTAGGGTACCTTCGTGATTGTGAACTAGATAAAAAAGAGTCTAGAGGAATATTGGCATTGAAGTTTGATCATGATGCAAAGGAGTCCTTTAAGAAAAACGTTGAATGGTTTATTTGTGGAAAGGCAGGTCATTTTGCAAGGGATTGCAAGCAAAAAGGCAGAAAAATCCCCAGTCCTGGGAAAACTGATTTGCATAATAAGAGTTACATCAGCTCAGGCAGAAAGAAACCCTTCCCTACAGGCAGAGAAATAGCAAGAATTCAGCTTTCATGATTGCAAGCAAAGCACAGAAAATCTACTCATGCTTGATGCAGGAACTAATTGTCATATAGTGAATAATAAGTCATTGTTTGTGGATATTAATTCTTGTACTGATACTTTAACACAAGCAAATGGAGATAGTTTTAAAGCATCTGCAAAAGGGGCTGTTAAGATAAAAATTGCAAGTACCTGTGGTGTGATTATACAATACTCTTTGCTGGACACTTTGTGGGTGCCAACTGCCCCAGAGAATCTGACTTCTGTACCCAGACTTCTAAATGGGAATTGTAAAATTGAAATGAGTGAAGGCTATTGTAAAATCTTGGACAATGAGCTTGGAATTGCTTACTTAGCAGAGAAACATGACAATTATTTCTACTTAAGGAATACTGAGAAAAGAAAGAATCTTTTCTGTGCAAAAAGAAAATTGTCACTATATCAACCTTCTTGGACTCAAGTTATAGAAAGAGTCCATAGTGATCTCATTGGGCGATTAGCACCATCCCTAGGTGGTGCCATGCAAGTCATTTTGCTTATGTGTATCTGATCAAGTGCTACAAAAATTTAAAAGCTACATAGCTGGTGTTAGAAACAAATTTGGTAAAGTCCTACAGATTCTGTAAACAGACAATGGTAGTGAATACTGCAGTAGTGAATTCCAGAAACATCTTGAATTTGAAGACATAGAACATGCCAGAACAGTGCCAAATACCCCAAGCCAAAACAGAAGTGCAGAAAGATCCAGTTGCTCTATAATGGAGACAGTAAAATGCTTATTAATACAAGCAGGCCTACGTGAGCCTTGCTGGAGAGAAGCACTTAATACAGCTCAGGTATACACCAATTAAGCTATTTGGCAACAATCAGGGCTGCATTGCTCTAATGAAAAGTGAGAGTATCAAAAAAGGAAACAAACACATTGTTATTAAAATTGTATCTGTGAGAGAAATGTATCAAAAGGATCTTGTTGATATCTAGTCCTTCAGAAGAAATGAGAGCCAATATATTAACTAAGCCTTTAAATAAACTGAAATTTGAGAATCTCCGTGGCAAGTTAAGTCTGCATAACTGAAGTGATTATCACTTGAGAAGAGGTTTGTTACTGCAAGTTTACATCACTTCAGCATAAAAGGGATTAATTTCTATGTATATTAGAGTTGCAGTATGGAAACTGCTGAATGGATAGCTGTGCTGTAACTGTATATCACATGCCATCCCTTTAAGCAAGCTAGTAGAAAGGATGGACTCTAGCATCTCTAGACATGTATATCTGATGTAAATAAGTTATAAGACTCACAAGTTATAGTTAAGTAAAGTTATGTTGAAACAAAATCAAGAAGTTGTATGCGCCAAGCGTGTGCTTCAGCATACTCTCTGCTAAAGTATACTTTTCTAAATATAAAAGAAAACAACTATTCCCTAGACTAGGAGCCATCACTGAGAAGGCCGTATCCTGGGTGCTGAGGGAGGTGGTACAATCAGGAGGGTCACCCCTACAGATCTCAAGTTTCATCTAGCAGTCCTAACAAGATGTGCATTTAGCTTTTTGATGACAGCAGAAACAATGTCTGTTCCATCTCCTGTTCTTGATGAAAAAAATCCTTGTTTGCTCTCATTCCTGTTAGACTTCGCTTCTCGTGGCTGCCACCTTAGATACAGCAGTGGATGGTTCTCTGTGGGAAAGCATTCCAGAGAACCTAAGTTATATATTCTTGGTTATAACCTGTTTTCCTTGTCTTCTGGCATCAACAGTAAATGGAAGAACCTGCTGTATCTGTACCTTGTTCGTGAGTTCTGGGCTATTGGGTGGAGTTTCAGACACAGCCCGTCAAGAGTTGTCTGGAAATTGTGTCAATGGGTCCAACTAATGCATAAAACTGTAAAGAAATATTGATTGACAATAAGCTGCTATATAATATCCAGTGGCATCTCATAGCTTTAAGTGTGGGTGCTCCTGGGCATGGGCTGAGTAATTGCTGCTGTGGGGGCATGCACTTTTTCTTGGTGTACACATGCAAAACCAGCCCAGTAGCGATCAGGGACCCCTTGGCCTATTCCTGTGAGCACCTGCCCTTAAAGTTACAAGTGAAAAAAGAAATTGAATCTCATATTTATATTTTCCCTATCACAATTGTTCCTTTTCCTTTTAGGGCTTCCCAGGTTCACCAGTCAACCAGAATCAGCATCTGTTTATCGAGGAAACAGCATAGTTCTTAACTGTGAAGTCAATGCTGATCTAGCCCCCTTTGTAAGGTGGGAGCTGGATCACCAGCCCCTATTTTTGGATGACCGAGTATTCAAATTGCCAAGTGGGGCTTTAATCATTAGCAATGCCACGGATGAGGATGGTGGAACGTATTGCTGTATTATTGAAATGGGTGGATCTCCCAAATACAGCGATGAAGCTGAAATTAAAGTTCTTCCAGGTATCTACTTGTGAATTTGTTTTCGCTCTCTCTCGTAATTTATCCTTGCTACTCATGAGTAAGATCAGCTATAGCAACTTTCTGTTTGATGATGATGATTTTAAAAGATGTGCCACTCTGGATCTTCCAGGAGTCACAGGCACAAAAGCATACTTTAAAGATTTTGGCTTTCTGTGCCGTCAGAGACCTCCTGAGTTATATAACTTTTTGCCTGCGTGCTAATGCAGGTGGGGCGTTCCATAGTCTGCACCAGCATGCGTATGGTAGGCCCCTATTCCAGGATATAATCTGGAATAAGACCCCCTGCAGCAGGGGCCCCTTTGTGAGGCTGCTCCTTGGGTCCATTTTCAAGGCTTTTGGGGGAACATTTTCTACCATGGATAATCTTGCTTACTTCCTTAGTTATGAAGTGTTCAGTAGGTGTGAAATAGCAAGAAGGAAGTTACGGCAGTGCGTTGCATACATAATCACATTTGTTGTTAGCAGAATTTTAATTTTTTGTTTGCTATAGTAACATCAAGCTTTCCAATTGTACTGTTTCCAGAATCTGAAATTGCCTCAAATCTGGCATTTCTGAAACAGCCTTCCACACTTACTAAAATTACTGGACAGAATGCAGTTCTGCCATGCATTGCTGCAGGCATTCCCGTGCCAACTATCAAATGGACAAGAAACAAAGAAGAGCTTTTCACAGAGAGGTAAGTAGCAATTTCTGGTGGTTTGGGTTCTTACCATTCAATTGCCCTTTCTTGTCTTAATGTCTTCCTTTTTCTCTGAGCCTTTTTTGTGGGGAGGGGCAGGGAGAAAATAACACAAAGCTGCTATTGCTGGGTAGTAACTTAAGGTAACTGAATGTAGAGAGTCAGTAATTACCATGTGGCTTATGAGACCTTTGGACTATTTCAGCCTTCCACGTAATTTCCTATAGAAAAGGTTGCTGTTTTTATTACCAAGAGCTGCTGCCTGCTTTGGCGTTTGGATGGCCTCCTCATAGGTGTTGTCTGATCTCCGAAACTAAGCAGGCTAAGACCTGCTTAGTATTTGGGTGGAGGATTGTCATGGAATGCCAGGCGTTTTACTTGAAAACAGAGGATGGAGATCTTTGCTACACTCCCACAAGCAGGTGGGCCAGGTTGAGCTGCTCATCTCTAGGCCTCAGGAGCCTGTTACCTGGTAGCTGACTGCTAGCTGAAGCTAGGGTGGAGGGAGGGCTCTCCATGATTGTCTTTCTAAATTGTAGGAGTTTGACCCAGCCCAGAAGGTGACAGGCAGGCCAAGAGACTTTTTTGTTCAGCATATTGCACAAGTAGGAGAAACTGCAGGATTGGGCGGAAAAGATCGCCGTGGTGCCTTCCCACCTGCCTTGGCCAATTCATTTGGGATTGTCTCTTTGGGAAGAAGAGGAAGACATGATGTCTCTCTCCTTCCTCTTGCATAAAGCTGTGGTTGGTAGCAGTGGGAAAGAAGCAACAATATTCATTTGCCCACCTTATCCTGTTTTGCACAGTTCTCAAAAATATCTGTTGTTGGCCGAGGGAACCTTGAAGATCAGCGACATCACAGAAGATGATGCTGGTGCATACACTTGCATTGCAGACAATGGGAATGAAACAATTGAAGCTCAAGCTGATCTTATTGTACAAGGTATGAAATGCTTCTTTTTAAGGGTAGTGAATTTGCAATAAAACTTCAGAACTCAAGAACATTCAAAACTGTCTTTTGAGTGAGGCAAAGATTTTTTCTTTTTGCTGCTGAATGCTTCGGTCATGCTTCTGTCTCTGGTGTCTCTAGTGAGTGCTTGGTGAGAATCCTGGTTAAAGTTCTAGAGAACCACAGCTAGTTGACTTCAGCTTCATTCAGATAGCAGTTACCATATTTGTTGGCCTATAAGACGCACCAGCGTATAAGATTCACCTCCCTTTTAGGGCATATTTTTAAAACAAAAAATTGGCCATTGTCGCCACAGCTTCCTCCTCCCTTCAGCTGAGGGTTTTTTTGTGCGTCTCACACCACCGCTGCCCCCCCACCAGAAAGCCCACCCTCAGCCCCGCCCCGCCCGTATTGCTTGGGTGGGTGGTGGCAGCGAGCACCAGCCGTGTGCAAAACAGCTGTGGCCAAAGGAAGGGAGAAGATAGAAATCCATTCTACCTTCTCCCTCCCTTCTGCCGCAGTTATTTTGTGCACGGCAAAACCAACTGGACGAAGGAAGGGGGGAGGTAGAAATTGCTATGGATTTCTATTTTCTCCTGCCTTCCTTCATCCAGCACAGCCGAAGGAAGGCAGGAGAAGATAGAAATCGCCATCATACATCATTTTCTGGCACTTGCAATCTGGTGATTACTGGCACATAAGACGCACCCCATTTTCTAGGGTTATTTTGTTGGGGGAAAAGTGTGTCTTATAGACCAGCAACTATGGTACTTACTCCGCATGATTTGGATAATCTGGAGTAAAGCACATCCAGATACATTGTATTCCAGATCACCCATGGTTTATTTGTATTATGTAAGTAATCCAGAATAAGTCGCTGTCTAGTGAAGCTGTAGACAGTTCTGAGTTAGGTTGGGCCTGTGGTTTGAATCGGTATACTTCAATACCAGGAAAGATTCTCGAACAAATTATTAAACAACACATATGTCAGCATTTGGATAGGAATTCAATAATTAACAGTAGTCAACATGGGTTTGTATCAAACAAGTTGTGTCAGACCAACTTGATTTCATTTTATGACAAAATCACTGAATGGGTTGATCAAGGAAATGCAGTAGACATAGTATTTCTTGATTTCAGCAAAGATTTGACAAAGTATCTCATGCGATCCTCATTGAAAAATTGATCAAATATGGGTTTGACAAGGCAACTATAAGGTGGGTCCAAAACTGGCTTAGTAATCGTACTCAAAGAGTGGCTTTAAATGGCTGCACATCCAAATGGAAGGAAGTGAAGGAAGTGTCAAGTGGAGTACCACAAGGTTCTGTCCTGGGCCCAGTTATGTTTAATATTTTTATAAACGATCTGGACGAGGGAGTTGAAGGGAAACTGATCAAATTTGATGATGACACAAAGCTAGGGGGAATTGCAAACAATTATTATCCCCCTCTACTCTACCTTGGTCAGACCTCATCTGGAGTACTGTGTCCAGTTCTGGTCACCCCAGTTTAAAAAAGACGCTGACAAGCTGGAGCAGGTTCAAAGGAGAGCTACCAAGATGGTGAACGGTGTGCAAACCATGTCCTATGAGGAACGGCTTAAGGAACTAGGAATGTTTAGTCTACCAAAAAGAAGACTGAGAGGAGACATGATAGCTGTCTACAAATACCTCAAGGGTTGTCACAAGGCAGAGGGATCAGCCCTGTTCTCACTCTCTCAAGGAAGGACTAGAAACAATGGGGTGAAACTGCAGGGGAAAAGATTTAGTTTAGATGTTAGGAAAAAATTTCTAACAGTAAGAGTGATCAACCAGTGGAACAGGCTGCCACGGGAGGTGGTTGGTTCCCCTTCGATGGAGGTCTTCAAGCAGAGACTGGACAGCCATCTGTCTGAGATGGTTTAGGAGATCCTGCCTTGAGCAGGGGGTTGGACTCGATGACCCAGGAGGTCCCCTCCAACTCTACCATTCTATGATTCTATGATTCTATGGTATGCAAAATATACTTCAAACTGTATTTTCTGTATGATCATAAAGTACTAGATGTGTGGAAGTTTTCAGCTTCTTTACAGTATTTTTCAGATTTTGAAAAGTGTGTTAACAGTGAAAACTGCCTGAAAACTTAATAGTTGTTGAAAATATATACATCTTATGATTAGCGTTCTCCTGCTGAGAAATGACTGTAGCTAATCTGAGCTGGCTTTAAGCATAAAGCAACCTAGATAACCATGTGGGAGAGGAACAATGAGGGCTAATGATGTCATTTGTTCCTAATTGGCAAAAGACTACATGCATACTTGACTTAAATTTGTAAGACTAGAAAGCATCATTTGCTTGCTTTTAATCATATTGTGTTAAACTGTAGTCAGTTCTGGATGCAGAGTAACTATAGGTTGTTTTGCTTATTATTTATTGATTTTCTAATTTCCTTGTCTTGCACCTATATGGTTGGTATCCAGTCTCAAATACTCATCCGCGGCTTTAATATAATGAGAAATCACGGTGAATGTAAGCCAAACCCAGTATGATGGCTTCAACACATTTTTCTTTTCATTCCCTAGCTTTAGGGGCCACAACCAAGCCAGAGCTAACTGGATCAGATAGTTTTGTGCAGAGAAACAAAAATCTAAGTGAGTCAGTTTGTCTTGTGGTTGGAATAGCAAACTCTTTGCTAGTGGACTCCTGGTTCAATTTTGTACTCCTACATGACACCAGCTGAGTGACCTTGGGCTAGTCACAGCTAGTTCTCATAGCCCCACCTACTTCAGAAAATGTCTGTTCTGGAGAGAAGAACTGAAGGTTTGTCAGCCACTTTGAGTCCCCTTAAGGGTGAGAAAGCGTGAGGTGTAAAAACCAACTACTACTACTCCTTTGCTTGAGGCTTGCAAAAGCTTTGGGTCCAGCCTCCAAGGGCTTTGACAGCTAGGAATAATAATATTGCTAGCCTTGGAGCCCCCAGGAGAACCATTTTCGGCAACATTCTTTGGTATATCATTGAAAACGGATCCCACAGTAGTCCGGAAAATGGTCTGATATTCCCCTAGTCAGGGAGGAATATAAATGCAGAGCTGATGTAGTTTTATATATAGATCAGCTCTTGAAATTAGCTTTTTTCACATAGGCTAAACTTGAGTTGTGTATGTTTTTTGCTTAGCTGTTCTGCAAAGGCAGGACCAGGGGAGTCTGATCTGAGCAAGGTTCCTCAGCCTCCTGCATCTTCAAAGTAAACCACAATTTGTTTTGAATTACTGCCTGTGACCTACAAATGGTGCTATTGTTCTTTATGTCTGCTTTCTTGTAGTACAGTCTTTTATTGTTATCTGGAGAAGATGATACAGTACAAAAACTGAATTTATTGAATTTACTTTGGATTAATGTTGAGATGAAAGATGTTTGCAACAATATTGCAGTTTGCTGAAGTCCTTTTCTACCCATAGGATGGAGTATATAATATGTAAACCTTGTGCAGTTGTACAAAATAAAATTCTTTTTTTTTTGCATATAATTACATGTGTGTGCAATGAGCAGATTTCCTTTACGTAGTTTATCAAAAGGTAACATTCACTGAATCAATTTTACTCAGGAAGTAACATGGAGGTAGACATTGGCTGACAAGGTTATAAGTTCATATTTCAGCTGGGGTGCATATTCCATTTGTCAGGCACTGTACAAAGCTTTCTAAAGATTCCTACAAATACAATGACATACGTTAATTGAGTTTGGATTTCCTGGCCTTTGAGCAACAGTTCCCTTTTCCTCTTTTATCTCTGTCATTAAGTATGAGATTTCAACTATCTCAAATTTAACTCAGGTGTTTTGAAAGTCAGTCTTGCAAATTACTGGAGAAAATTAAAATTTGCACTGGAAGAAGGGAGAAAGAGGGGGGAAAGTCCATTTTAGGTTGTAAGAATGGAAAAATAGACTATATCCCATCTTGCTCCCTTTCTAAGCCCACAAGGTAAGCTGGGCTTTATAATTTGATAATGAGTATTGCAGTCTGGTCTCAACCATGTTTGGAAAAGTACTATAACTGGTAGGGGAGTAGCAACGAACATCATACAGTGCATTTCAACCAGGTTGGTTGAAGACACAACAAGGAACAATATAGAAACCTCTTGCATCATCACTTGGAGATCTCTCTGTCCTCCTGTAAGTGAATCTGTAAATTGCTTCCAAAACCAGAATGTGATGATCAGCTGTTTCCAACCTGTGCACAGAAGCAGCCAGTTTAATAGGCTGTATTTATTTTGTCCAATCTCTTATAATCATTTGGATAGAAAAAGTTATATAGTACTTTAAATTGTATGGATTTAATACATTCCATAGGGACAGTTACTCTGAAATCAATAAGATACAATCCAGTTATATCATTGGTTATATCAGGTAGTACTTGTGAGGATGGTCATAATAATTCACGTTGCTGGAAGCGACCTATTAAAAAAGAACACTTCATGTTGAGTTTATCATTTCCGAAACAAAGCAATGGGAATAGAAATTCCTTTTTCTTTGCCATCTTCATAACAGCTTAATCCTTTCTAATTTACTAACTTCTGTGGTATTTTCCATTTAAGAACGTAAGAGGAGTCCTGCTGGATTGGGCCATAGCCCATCAAATTCAGCCATTCTAATTCTTGTCTTACACAGTGGCCCACAAATTGCTTCTGGGCATCTCAAGTAGAAGACAAAGGCAAAACCTTCACCTGCTCTTGAATTCCTGCAAATGGCCTTTAGAGGCATCATCCTGTCTCTCTCTGACCTGGAGGTGGAACCCAGGCATCCATTGTAGTAGCCATTGATGCATCTGTCCTCCATGAATTTTCTTTTATAAATGGTTTAAGCGTGGTTGCAATCATTACTTAAAACTGCTTATAGTGAAACCTAACACCTTTTTATCAATGACATGCAGCATTTTGCAAAATGGTTTCAATAAGTCTTGAAAAATCCCAAGTTATGAAGATATGGCTGAATTACCTATTTTGTCAGACATGTTATACCTAGCATGGGATTTTGCTTTCGTGCTGCTTCTTACAGTAAAATATAAAAATGCCAAGGTGGGAAAGTTCATTAAAAATTCAGGTATGCCTTCTTAGTTTATTGTGGGAAAAGTGGCAAGGACAAAGAAATAGGTGTTTGACTGCTAAAATCGTTACTTTGCCAGAAGTGGGGGCAGTTACTTACTTGATTGCAAAGGTGTGGACAGTCAAGAGTATATATACACCTTACTGTACTCTCAGCAAAGTCAAGTTACTTTGAGCTCTAATCTCTTGAGCCTGAATAAACACTGTGTTTCTTCACTATGAGGAATAAATAATTGTTGCCAGATCTAAGATATCTACAGCGAGGATACTGCTAGTGAGCAAAGGGACTTCTATTAGCTGGCTTCCCTTGCATTTCATCTGGGATTTCATAAAATCTAAAGCTTTATACTCTTAATGAAGCTTTATACCAGCTGCTGCTTTGTAGGAGAGGCAGTTTGCCATTCTTGTAAAACTATTTTGAAAATAGACATCTAAATTATGGAAATATTGGGATTATCTACTTATCACTGTGCATATTAGAGGCATTTTCCTTTGCAAATCACAAAATTGTCATAGCTGGTATTCAGTTGTGTATATGTTTGAAAATATGTGAATTTTTTCTTTTTGTAAACTTCTCAAAAGTATATACTTAACACAGAAGCACAAGATCGTCACTTTCTCTGCATGTAAACATAATAAACGTGTATAATCTTTATCTACCACACTAAACACAATTATATATTTAGCATATGTAATTGTTCTTTGAGTGCTATTGTCACTAGTAAAGGTGAAGCAGAAAAGGCAAGCCTTTGAGGCTCCTGGAAATTTAATTGTCTGGTACTAAAACATGCAATTTCCATTAAAATCTTAGTTTATGTAATTGGCTCATTTGCTCTCTGCTGTCTATTTGACTTTTCCGCTATAAACATCTGTGTTTGGTACTTGTGCTTAATTGATATGAATTCTGAACACTGATATAGTGAACTGGCAAAAAACCACAACAATCCTATTTAAAATTCATAAATGAGGGAATACCAACAAATTAAATGTTATATTCAGTATTTGTAAAATCTGCTCTTCTTCCCATCAATGCTAGAGTAATATTAGATACCTCTATCCCCCAATTTCTCTTATTTTGAGTGTAGTTCTGATTTACTACAGTGAGTAGAGGATAGAATTTAGAGATGCAACCATTGAGGATACATTTGTTATTTGGACGCGCCAAATAACAAGGCAGCTGTGATCTCTGGTTATTATTTTATGCTGTTCCCTTGTAGCATATAACTGAGATACTAGACACAAACAGGGATATTTCCTTTGTGGTTGCTTAAGAATATAAAAAATGCCTACCAGATTGAACCTGTAACCTCCTCCATTCTGCAACCTGTTGTCATAGGATCAAAACATGGGTGTCCACAAGCAGGACGTTCATAGATATATTGCACCTTGCTTAAACTGACCCAGCCACTGGTCTTTAGAGGCAATTCACTTTTTAAAAAAAAAAGTGGTTTTTTTTTTAGTTTCTTAATTGTAAGGAACAGGTTCATCTTCAGCTGCTCATTTATTATGGAAAACATGTCAGGTGTGTGAGTGAGTTACAATGTCAAAGTCTAGTATAGCTTGAGATCGTAGTATCTGTAGTACCTCTTCCATTACCTATGGACCTATTCAGTAAGATCTAGTAGAGGTGAAACAACAAATACCCCCCCTCCCATTTTTAGGGTATAACAGATTTGGAAAATGCTCTTTTTGTATCCTGTGTTTTGCTGTTACTTTAAGATGCAGCACTTTGGGGGGTTTCTGAAAATATTTGTCCCATGTCAGTTCTATGATTTCTGCACAAATATCCTGTTCTAAAGACCACTCAGTGCAGTTGACTCTTCCTGAAGTTGATCCAGATCTACCTAATCCAGATTAACTGATGTAAGTGCAGAAAGGGCATAGAATTGATTTCCCTGTCTACAATGTTCTCACATGGTGATGATGATGATGATGATGATTTGTTTGTTCATAATAATGTTTAAACCCTGCCCATGTAGTGTTCAATTATATGTTTAGATACCTTAGGCCCTTTATGCACTGGGCCTAATTCTGGATTATGCCATGGAATAGGGACCTGCCATCCACATGTTGGTGCAGAATAAAGCAAGTCCTGAGCAGGATCTGCCATAGTCTGCACCAGTATGATAGGTCCCTAACCTAAGATATAAACCAGAAAAAGCCTCACTCAAGAAATATATATTATATTTGATAAGCAATAAGTGACTTCTGCTCTTATTTAAAGCACCTCCTGAGTTTCTGAAGCAACCAACCAATATCTATGCCCATGAATCTATGGATATTGTGTTTGAATGTGATGTGACAGGGAAACCAACACCAACAGTAAAATGGATGAAGAATGGAGATGTCGTCATTCCTAGTGACTATTTTAAAATTGTAGTAAGTATATATTTAGCAGAAAATAACTGGCTTGGTTTTCTTGTAACTGAATATTTAAAATGCTGGAATGTATGTTGTATGCAAAGCTTTGGCATTGTTTTATATAGTGTATGCAATGCTTTAGCATTGTTCTATACATTTTTTAATGTTTTCATTGACTGTATTGTTGTTTTAAATTGGTTTATCCTTTTATATTACATCCTTTTATAGTTTTTCTGTTAGAATGCAGTGCTCTTGACACAAAAGAAATATTGTGTGCACTAATCAATATAGGCTTGATACCAGAACATGTTTTTTTTTATTTTATTGGGAGGAAGAAAATAAAAATGTAAGGTGTGACAGGTGCTGCTCAGGAGAAGAGCATCACCTTTAAATTAGGGTGGAAGTCACCGGTTTATGTGATTGGTCAGCCAACAAAGACTTTTTTGGCTTATAACTGATTGGCTAGAGGGACAGAAACATATGACTGGGAGAATCCCTGAGAAGGGAGATCAAATAATTATGCATATAAATAGGAAGGCATATACATTTTAGGGTGTTAGGGAGACCCAGGAGGGACTAGCTAGGGAGATCTAAAATAGCATCTGAAAGATGAGAGAACTGGGTAGGAAAAACAAGGGAAATGACTGTAAAGAGATACTTGAAGGGAAAGAGGCCTTGAAATATACCAATATGCATTTATTTACTGCACTTTTAGATACCTTATTTCCAATTTATTCAAGAAAATGCTTGAAAACTAAGTATCATTGTATTTCTATTATCTCAGGGAGTTGGTGGTCTCTTTGGTGGCCACCAGTTTCATTTGGTGCACCGTGGTCTTTTCAGGAACAAATGAGTTGATTTAGGACTATTCGAAATTAGATTGTAGCATTGACTGATGCATGTTATACGCACTAAATGTTTCCAAATTTTCTGAAATAATTTCTGAAGAAGTTGATACTTTGGTAACTAAAAAATGAAAGCATAAGGGGGCTTTGAAATAGTGATTCATTAATTAATTCATTCATTTTTTGGTTACCCATTAGCTGAAATCTTTTAAGGAAGGTATAAATTATACAGTTAAATATGTATAAAGCATTTTATAGAAATTATAGGACTATCTGGATGTATCATGAGAAATAAAAACTGTTGAACTGGAAATGATACTGCATGTGTGTTTTTGTTTGTTTGTTTTAGAATGAGCATAACCTACAGGTTTTGGGGCTGGTGAAATCAGATGAAGGATTTTATCAGTGTATTGCAGAAAATGATGTGGGAAATATACAAGCTGGCGCACAACTGATAATACTTGATCATGGTAAGAAAGTAAAACCATATGTTATCAAAAGATAGGAAAAAGTCTATGATTTCATTTTTGTGCATGATATTCTGTGTTGTTCACATAAAGAAAGCTACTCCTGTTGTTGCAAGTTCAGGACTTTTTCTTGTTTTTCTTGTAATTCTTTCCCTTAGGTTTTTTAAAAATGAAACAAAACCTTGTGAATATGGATCATGTTTTATATCATATTATATGAAAATACAGTGAGTTACATGGCATTGTGAGAAATGAACTGGTTTTTTTCTTTTATGTTCTTTGTAACCTTCTATACTTATAAAAATTTAAACGTGTTTTCCCCTAGTTTTAATTCTTTTAACGAGTATGGAGTATGTATTTTATTTTGTTAGTGAGTATGGGTATGTATTTTATCTTTCCAAATGAAATTAATTACACTTTTCAGTGTAGTTCAAGGGACCATAAGCGTAACAATGACCTGGAAAAGGATTTTTATTGATTAAGAAATCCTAAATGGCTAGCACTTGTTCCTCTCATTAAATGAGAAGTGGCAAGACATGGGACTAAAACAAAGAAACAAAGGGTGTTTTTCCACTGTCACTAAAAGTACCCATTAAGTACCCATTAATGGGTACAAAAATGCCATTAAGTACCCATTAATGGGTACTTAATGGGTATTTCTAGTGACAGTGGAAAAACACCCAAATATACAATTCTGTGTGAAGTCATCTACCACTGTTGACAATAGAAAGAGTTTTCAGGTTTTGAGAAAAGACTGCCAAGGTATCTATACATATATTGCTATACATTTATAAATTTTATTCCATAGCATGCATGTGATCTGACTTCTTCCTCACCTGTATAATTTCTCAGCTATCGTTCCTTCCCCATTCTGTTTTAGTACAGATTTCTTACTACACAATAAATATTAATGTCTTATCTTCTGAAACCCCAAGTTATTCATGATGTCCTTGGAGAAGGAAACCAACAGTAGGCTTGCTGACAATTTATCTAATCCAACAGCCACTTCTCAATGGAAGTTATTGTGTGCAAGTCCACTTCACACAGTGGCTTCAGTATTTTTTCATATACTATATTTTCTGGCATGTAAGACCACTTTTAACCCAGGAAAATCTTCTCAAAAGTCAGGGGTCGTCTTATACTTCGGGCATCGTCTTCTTATATGGCGAGTATATCCCAAACTCTATATTTTAACTGGAAAGTTGGGGGTCGTCTTATACACCCAGTCGTCTTATACGCCGGAAAATATGGTAAATTATAGGGCCCTTCTGCATTTATTTAAATTATCCTTGATAGTGGGGGCTCCAGGGACTTCCATTCCATGTGCTAGTGTGTTTTAAGGGAGATCTGGGCCCTATTTATACACCCTTTCTGCTTTGGATGGATAATTGACCAGACTATAGACCATCCCAAAATGGCTGCCTAGCCGGTGTACTACTGGTAGACTGGTAGACTAGCTTTAAAATGGTATAATGGCATACTAGTGCCTGGTAAATTGGGGCAAAATTTGCACTATTAAAATAAAAAAATGCATTATATTGTAATCCACCTTGCTTTTCCTTCCATTTTTAAGTCTATAATTTTGAAATCCTATATAATTTGTTTTTGGCACTGCATGGTTTCTACCATTGAGCTTGTAACATCTGAAGGAAGGAGATAAGTGTTGGTTATGCGCAAAAACTTACTCTGACTCCTGTGTTAACACAGTAGCTTATCTAAAATATGGCACTACGTCTGATATAAATGACAGGAAAATGTGCTTTCCTTTCTGTATTGACTGTTTTTGATGTATCATTAATGATAACAACTTTTTCATTATTGGACATGAGATGAATTTTTTAATGACTTCCTTTAACGCAAAATATGTTACGAGTATGGGAGTGGTATTTTTATTGCACTTTTATGATTTCCTTTAAAAGTTTACATTGGAAAAATATTAAAAACATCATTCTTTCCAGAATGACATAGGATTAATACTTGTTGATTCTGGGGTCAGCCCAAAAGTTTCTTCTTTATCATCATTTATTATGGCTAAAGATCAATAAAATTTAACTTTTAAAAAATTAAAGGTGTGATAATTATCCAAATGAGAATTGCAGAAATGATATATCTTCTATTAAATTACTCTGCCTCCATCCTAGAAATCTTCTTGTACTTTAAAGACAAATCCAATACCTTGAATTGTTATTTTTCATTATACAGCAGTAGACCAGAACTGTGCATTACTGTTCCTTCAGGAACAGATTCTATGCAACAATTGCATTGTTATTAATTCAGTTTTTCTAAACTTTTCTTCACCTTTTCTTCTCACAGAGCAGTATTTCTATCAGTGGATGTCTAAGTAGAAGTCCATTTTTTCAATGCTCTCTTAGGGCCTTTCTACACTTACTACTGTGCTGCTCTACAAAGGGGTCTAGACACCTCTCTTTCACATGCTGGCATGGTATTAGGAGGCCACGCTCTCTGCTAGTACACTCTGTCATCATTGGATGGAGTAGTTTAAATGGAACTAGGTGGCCCTAAATGACCACCTAATTCAGGATACGGGTACATCTTTTTTGCTGGTAGATCAGTGGATAAGTGGCCACTAAACCAGATCATGGAGGCATGCAAATACAACACACAACTATCTATTCTGGTTTAGCACAGGATCTGTTTTGGTGTCAAAATGGATCTCCCAGGGTCTCTTAGGTCAAGAACCGTCATTCTTGGCTGTTGCACACCAGATAAGTGTGGAAGCATCTTCAGCTGGTCTCAGTAGGATCTTGGTTTTGTCTGGAACTTCAAAGCTACCAGCTTGGAGAAGCAGCTTATTTTCTGAAGAGCAAATACTCTATAGTTTTTGCTTCTGTGTAGCTCTAAAATGTTTTAATTTGAACGGCTACTGTAGAAATAAGATTCCTAAAACATATACAGTTTCAGCTGCTTACTTGCACTCATTGACAGGCAGAGCATAAATAATCACACAGTAAAATTAATCTGAAGCAAGGGTCTTAGGCAGAGCTGCCAGAAATGAAAATTTACCAATAACTGAAATAAAAATTGTCTAATGGGAAACCCCGTTATTAGTAGCCCAGAATAATTTTTGCAGCTGGCTGAGAAGTTCAGCTTAGTTCCAGCCTGGAGGGAGGCAAAATGGATTAAACACACAGAGACAAAATATTTAACAAAGGACCCTCATCTATATGCAGACATCCTTGTCATATGGAGAAGAAAAGTGCTAATCTTCCAATTTTCCTCTCACCTCTTCACAGAAACCCAATTTATATTAATTCAACTGTCTCTGAAGTGTTACTTGCCCTGATGAACTTCTGTGCTATGAAACCTATCAGGAATTGCTAGTTCCAGCACCCCCTTCTTGATTTCTGATGGGCACTGCCTTTCTTTTTTTAATATAAATTTTTATTATTTTATAACACAACCTTAAAAATTCAGATTATCAATATAGAGTCTTACATACATTTATATATCATATCATTCGATTGTTAACTGTAAATCACTTCCTCCTTTCTGGTCACACAAGAAAAAACACCACAATCGCAGTTCCAACTTTACGCTGAAATCCTAACCTAATGAAGGCAAAGCACTAATGGAATCCTGCAATTATATCACCCTGCTCAATCAGGACCTCAGCATTTTACTGCATGCTTGTTAAAAAGCTTAAACACTTACCTTTAAAAACATTTTACTGTATAAACCTGGCCAAATAGACTTGGTAAGGGGGGAGATATTCCTAACCCAATTTGTGTCATATTCAGTAGTTAAGATTATAGAGAAAGAAAGAAAATAAAGATAGGTATTTCTAGGGTTTTGCTTGTGTTTATCGTATTTGAAGGTGTTCTGTTTTATCAAAGGTGAATAGGATTTATGAATGCTATTAAACCAACTGTACTGTGAGTGGGATTCTTATTTGCTAGAGATTAAAGGAAACACAATCATGGATACATTTATTTATACATGCTGTGGAAACTTTTGCAAATGTAATGGATGCAAACAGATTAAAGCAATATTATTGTTAATAATAATGTAGCTCATAAAATTGGTATAAATGTGTATGATATTGCTATAATTTTATCTAGATCCATTATAGTTTATTCTGTATGTTCAATATTAGAGTTGTGCACAAACAAATTTGCATTTGCAAATTCAATTGAATTCACAGTTTTTGTGAATTAGAATGAAGATATAGGCATTTGAACATCTGAATCGTTGAACGCAAACAAATTCAATCCAAATTTTGCACTTTTTCAGTGTTTCACTGATGAAAGGAGAATTTTTTTAATGGGAAAAAGAGCCACAAATTTTCAAATAAATGATTCAGCAAAAAAATGAGTTTTCAGATGTTAATTTCAACTACAAAGAGAATGTGAACGTTTGTTCATGCAGATCCCTATTCAGTGTGAGTTGAAAAGTAGCCAGCTTAAAATTTCTTCAAATTTCTTGGCGCTAAATTTCAAAATAAATGTAATAGCCGCCCAGTACCTTGATGATGTCTATGAACATAGGAAGGCAATAAAAAAGTTACTGTACATTACTAAAGCAACAGGGCTTGTACTTTCTGCAGAGCTGTGGCTACTGTGCACAGGAGTTGAAATACTATCTCCATGCAACTGGAGGGTAATTAAAACAGATGTTGTTTGAAAGAATCCTTAAGCTTAAGTTCCAGTGATAGCTAAACACAAGCTTTTGGGCTATAGAGAAGTTGATTGGGGAGATGATAGTGCTGATAGCAGGTTCAGTGGGTGTTTTTCCACTGTCAGAAAGTACCCATTTTTGCACCCAATAAGGACCCATTTGGGTGTGAGCTGGATGATCCCATTTCCACCATGGCAGCCATTTGGGACCTGATTGTTTCGACTGCTGCTGGGAAAATCCGGATCAAATGGGTACTTTCTGGCCTTTAATCCAGATTTTCTGTAGACCCCATTAATGGGGTCTACAATGGGGTCTTCAGGCAGAAAATCCAGATTAAAGGGAGCCTGTTTCCATGCTTGTGTGGCAGTCGGGTCTAGAGGAGGATAGGGGTAGGGGGCACCCACGGGGGAGAGCCCCAAAACCTAAGCTTCGAAGTCTGTGCAAAATAGCTCCGGAGCGTCTTTGAAGTCTGTCTTGATCTTCAGAGTGAACTTCGAATTGACTCCAAAGTGACTCCAAAGTCACTTCGAAGTTCACTCCGAAGATCAGCACAGACTTCAATGGAGCTGTTTTGCACAGACTTCGAAGCCACTTCGGAGATTGCACCCCCTGTCCCCTCAGACACCTGGGGTGACAAGCAGACCCTGCATGGGTAGATCTGGATTTCCAAATGGGTGCTCCGGTGTTTCCATGGCAGGGAGGCTAGCACCCTTTGCTATTGGGTGCTAGACCACCCATGGAAACACTTTGGGTACTTCCCTTAATCCGGATCTACTAGATCCGGATTAAGGAATGTACCCATTCCTTAGATCTGGATCTTCTTAGATCTGGATTAAAGGAGTGCGGTGGAAAAACACCCAGTTAGCTGGGCAAGCAGAAAGCAGACCACAATACCAGTGTCTTTCAACAAGATCCTAGTACTTCTAACAAGGTAGCTCTCCAAACATGCCAAGAAGGTATATAAGTTCTCTGAGAGATGTTGGATATGATAAGCCCACTCCAATGGAGGAAAGTACCTGCAGCTACATCAAGATGTTGCAAATGGAGAAATAACTTGTATTGTAATAGTCTTTTACTCTCCGGTATTTCCATGTTTTTGGCAGACTTCTTCCCCTCCCGGTCTTTTCTTTTCCTTTCTTTGATGAAAATATTTTCGGGTGAGCTTCGTGTATATTTAGATTTCTTAAGAGGCTTGACCTGGAAGAGAACTGTAATAGTAAAAAATATTACCATCTGTACCACCCACATTTATGCGTATACCCAAACACTTGCAGAGCAAATTGAACGTGCTAATACCAACCTCTTTTTACACCATCCTATAACCCCTGCTGAGAGAAGGGATCTTAGAATAGCATGGGACCATTTAGACCTCAGTCTGTACAAGAATCCAAATTAAAGCATGTCCAACAGATGGTTGTCCATAGTCTACTTGGAACATCCATTGAGGGAGGATGATCACCTCCCTATGCAGTTGATTATACACTTGAAATGTTATGTTGACTAATTGTCAACTAGCTGTCGTGCACCACAAGCAACCCAACCCTCCCCATTCCTGACCAAGAGCTTACTTTGAGCATCCAGCTGGCATGGGGACCAGGTTGTGACCACTTCTTAGATATTTGTAGATCTTCTCTTTTCCAAGTCAAGCGTATCTAATTCAATCTCTTCTCACCAGATTGGTTCCAGTTATCTGATTATCTTTGCTGAACTTGAAACTGGTGATGTCTAGAGATGTGCAAAATTCGATTCACATTTGAAAATTCAGTTGAACAGTTCACGTCTGGATGTTTGTATTGAACCAAATATGGTTCATGAACACACACACAATTTGACCAAACAGTTCATATTTGCTGTGTTTTTGTCTTTGAAAAGGGCTTTTTCAGTGTAAAAAAAATGTATTTTTCTTTCCTAACAAGTTTGGAATCAGCAACCATTTGTTCAATTAAATGATTCACCAGTGAACTGAGCAAATCGGTGTTCAGTTTGACAGCAAACCAAAAGCACATTTTTGTTTCTTCACATCTCTAGCAGAAACACTTATGAAACTCTTTAAGTTCCACATGTTCAGGTCAGAAGAAGAAGGGAGCATCATAAAAGAAAGTGGAAGAGGGGAAATTAAATTATATATTTGTTTTTGACAGTGTAGGTTTTCTTGCTGCTCCATTGGACTTTATTGATTGAATAGAAAGATCAGTTGCATGTTTTTTAGTGAACATATTAATAACACATTTACTTATTTTTCTTGGATTTTCTTTTTGTGAATACTTTGTCTATGCCTTTTTAAAAAAAGCAAAAGGAAGGAATAACCATCCCTTCCCAAGCAAGGCCTACTCCCACAATTATACTGTCAAGTTTTTATTGCTTATGGGAGTTAGCTTGCTAATGTAATGGCACTGGCAAACAAATATTCTGAGATGGTGTCAGTAATAGAGATAACTTGGAGAGATTTGACTGCTTCTTAACCCAACTTCCTGGCCAATCCCTCCTTAGAAGAGCTCCCCAAAGTAGATAAAATTCCATTCAAGTTTCTAAAACATTAAGACTGAATATTAAGGCAGAAACAGGAAGAACAAGCAACAAACAATTGCCTCAACTTGACAACTGAAAAAAGTACTGAAAACAGAAGAAATTTTAACGCAGGGAATAATTTAGCGCATTTGGAAGATGCAATTTCTAATGAAAGAAATAATCACTTAATATGGCTGTACCAGAGTCTCATTAGCCTGTTAACAGAAACTAAGGATTCTTCTACTTAAGGATTGTTAAATTATGGGATTTAGTCATAATGGCTTTGTTAATACTGTTTTCATTACAACTAATGAAGAGAAGCAGAGAAAATTCCCAAATAACTTATTGGATTTGGAATTCAATGACCACCATTACTAATTAAATACTATTATTGTTCTGCTATCTTATACAGCACAGTATTAAGTGAAAAAACTTATTGGAAAATTGTAATGTTCTTTGTATAAATTGGCATCTATAAAAAGTAAATGAACATTTCCAAAGGAAATAATTCAGCATTAGTTTTGTAACTGTGAATATATCATCAGAACTCCAGATGTCTAGTGGGCTGCCCAGTCATGCCAGAATTATATGGAGTTTCATTTAGAGTTCTGTCACATCTTCCTAATACTGAATCCCTACTATGGGTTTCTAATCAGGTGTCTAAGCACATGTTTTCCTATTTCTATTTCCTTCCTCCTTACTGCTTTAATAGATCAGAGTCTTCTTGCAGATTCTGTGGGCCTTCCTGCATTTTGTAGGCCATAAAGAGAGCCCCCACCCACCACTGGTACACCCCTTCACCTGCATTAGCTCTCAGGTTCCAGATCTGGGGTGTTTTTCCACTGTCACTAAAAGTACCCATTAAGTACCCATTAATGGGTACGTAATGGCATTTTTGTACCCATTAATGGGTACTTCTAGTGACAGTGGAAAAACACCCCTGGATTAGCAGTTGACCTCTCAAAGTGCAGAACTTTTTCCTTATATTGACTTTGGAGTGAACTTAGAAGGAGCCTAGAATTTTTCACATTTAAATTAATGGAATAACCATTTTCATTATATGTATTTTCACTGTAAGATCAGTTTTCAGGAAACAGCTAGGTGCATATAGGGGGAGAATGCATTGTGTTGGAAAATAACACCTTCGTTCTTTGCTCTATTAGCATTTTTTAATCCTGCACATTACAATGCAAAGACATATTTGCACTTGGCCAACAGAATAGGAAGAATGCCTCCTGAGAATGGATCTGACATTGGATTTTTTCATCTCAGATGAGCTTGTCACTTAATCCGTAGTTTCAATTGGAGTCCTTTTGTTCAAACACTTACTGATAAAGCAGAAAGATTGTTCTTGTTATCTTGAAGCGTGCAACCTTTTCACTTTGAAGAACCAATTATCATGAGCTTCCTTACTGTATATAGTGAACTGATGGAAAGAATTTGGGAACCATGTTATGTTTTACAAGTTGTGCTTTGATTATGTTTGCACAGGTTTTGCTACATGTACTTTTCATGGCTCTCCCTGCTGTGTTTCCTATTGCAAACTTGTTGAAGGATTATTTCTCTCTTTTTTAAAGGTTTGGCAGCTGAAATATTTCCACCCAGTTATGCATACTGTTGAAAGCGCACACAGTATGGAACTCTTTTCTTGGCTAGTCCATCCAAAAATAATTAGAATTCCAGCTCAGTGACTCTGCTTGTATTTTTGCAGAACATATCTTGATGAATTGATTTTCCTATCTCTGGTGACAGGTTGTTACGCAGTAGAAAGAGTTAGCTCTCATCTCTGAATTGAGGGAAGTGTTCAACTTCTACCTTAAAATTTTCCACAGGAGTGCTTTATTTTTGAACAGTATATCTGTATGGAGTTATTCTTTTGCTGATCTCATATACTTTGGTATCCAGGTTACCAATAAATGAACATAACTGAAGCAGCTTTAATTCCAAATAAGATAAATTCTGAACCTCCATATAGCACCTCCTTCCTTTTAAATAAAATCAATAAAAAATACATATAAACATAAGTTCAAGTTTTGGCATCCAGATTTCTTTATCTTTGAAACTTATTGAACCTTTAAGTTACCTTTCTTGTAGTTGTGCATGGAAATCAGTTTTTTTAATATACCGTGTAGATACTTGCACATAAACACATGTGTCTGTAGAAGCTGGGTGTAATATCTGATCCTTCAAGAATTCAAAAAAAGTAAAGCGGGTGAGATTTGTCTAAAGCAGTGGTTCTCAACCTTCCTAATGCCGTGACCCTTTAACAGTTCCTCATGCTTGGTGATCCCCAACCTAACCCTAACCCCAACCCCCAACCATAAAATTATTTTTGTTGCTGCTTCATAATGACCCCTGTGAAAGAATAGATTGACTCACAAAGGGGTCCCGACCCACAGGTTGAGAACCACTGGTCTTATGCCAAGCCGGCTTGCCATGAACTCCATGGAGGTTTGTCTGGTTAGTGCCTGAGTATGTGTGTGCTTTCGAGCCCTTTTTTTGAAAGGCTCGTGTGTATTTTTAAGCCACCTAATCTATTATAACATGAACTGAAAGAAGTAAGGCAAGATTAATTGTTCTTATTTCTACATCATGTTTGGAATTTACAGTGCACATTCTTACAAAAGTAGTTTCTATTTCTTCCCGAGTGTGTATTTGTTCTGTTAAGCATTTATGTTTATACATTCTTTTTACCCTGATAGCTTATAGTAAATTACAGTAGTAAATGAAAGACAATACATCACAATTCTCAGGAGCATTTTTAAAAAAACTTAAGTTTTTTAAGTTTGAAAATGAGATATATTCATGGACTTTACATGTAATCCATGGGGAGCTGATGAGCCATCAAGGTCCGTGGAGAGAACATATGACTGAAAAGATTAAAACTTTGCAACAGGTACAATGCAGTTCGTTTTCACTTTTGCGTGCATACTTTAAGCCCCCTCAGGACCCCCATCAGTACTGTAATTGCCAAGCAACTGGTGATTAGACAGTTCAACAGTTTTCATTAAATACAAAAGAACAAGTAAAACTAGCTAATCTGTGGGTACTTTATGGTATAAATATTGCTAAAGTTCTACAAACAGAAGGTTGTTTAAGTATGTTTACTTTGCAAACTGAACTTCGGGTGAACCTGTCATAGTATCTGTAGTCTCTCTTCTCTTTCTGGAAATGAAGCAGTGGGGTGGGCAGATCTTTCCCTGCAGTTTCTGCCACCCAGCTGAAAAAGCTGATCAGGATACTCTCTGGTGTTTTCCTTCTGGGAGTCTAAAAGCCTCTGCGCTCAGAGGCCAAGTTCTGAATTAAATCTGAACCCCCCAGGTCCAAATCACAACATGCAGCAGTCTGGAACACCGCCATCTGCAATATTGCTAGGGATGAAAGCAGCCAGATAGCTAAGAGCCCCAAAATTAAGTCGCTACTACACAAAAGAAATCTGCTGTAGATTCCCATACCATGAGCCTCCCTTACTGCAGGGGCCACTGGCGGGGTCTTCCAAACCTTCCTCATAGTTTGGGCAGATATAGATACTAATTCAGATAAGGGACTCACACCCTAAATTGGGTTTGGCAGCTTTATGGCAGTGGAGTAATATTGCAAAAGAAAATTTTAAAATGTTGAATTTAAATACATTTTGTGGTTCATTTAAATAGTTGTTCCAATTGTAATGCTGTTTTTGTACTTTATTTGCAAATGTGCATTTTTATATTCTGGCCTTCCAGTTTGATTAGGGCAGGACAAAACCTGCATCTACATAAACATTAGTGCAAGTGTCAAACAGATATTTTCATTGTGAGATGATACTTCTTCCTCAATTTTCACCTTTCCCTCCCCTCTTCCATTATAATGGAGATTTTTGGCTGCTTGCTCTATAGCAATGTCTCGTTTGATATTTCCCATTAGTTTTCAGTAGTTACCTTTTTTTGCCTGCATGCCAACTTTCAGTTTAATGGCCTTCTTTGTGTGTTCATTGTGTTTTGTTTCCCATCGTGGTTTTGTTTATTTCTTTTTTGGTTTTTTTTTCTATTTTCTCTTAAATCGTCGTGGTGTTTGCCCTTCATATCCCCCAATGTTTGCACATGACAAGATGTTGCCATCCCAACATTACCTCCCACTTCACTGACCAGTGCCACTACTGACCATCTAGCACCAGCTACAACTGGACCATTGCCTTCTGCCCCCCGAGATGTTGTGGCCTCACTTGTCTCTACGCGATTCATCAAGCTGACCTGGAGGACACCTGCCTCAGATCCACATGGAGACAATCTCACCTACTCTGTGTTCTACACTAAAGAAGCTGTAAACAGGTATATTTCTGAATTTTTGGACAAATTTGTCAAATTTGGCAGTTGCGCTGTCTTCGCTGTCTCCTTCCACTGCATTGGCTTATAATAATAGGTCAGAAGGTATATTAATTAGGTATGGGTCCCATTTCAACATTTTAAATAGGATTTTTAGCAAATGCATGAGACTGACCCAGGTTTTGGAAGGGTTGAAATTAATATTACGAAAGAAAAACACTCTGGTTCAACTTTATTTTCTCTTACATAAACATTCCTGAATATAGACACAGAGACAGGCACTGTCTTGATTATTCATATATGCCTTAAGTTTGAAAATGAGATATATTCATGTACTTTAATGGTACAGATTGAAAATTGTGTTTCTAGTTTTAATATACTGTTTTCGGTATGCGTGTTTAAATATTCATTCTAAGGCATTCTACATACGGTAATAATTCAAACTGCAACCTTCTGTTTAGTGATTGGTTATTTGTTTGTTTGTTTAATTTTATTCATTTGTAAGCTGTTCTTTGGCCTAGAGAAGACTCTCAGAGTGGTTGCTGATGTGTAATTTTAGTCAGTTAGATTTCAGACATCAGAGTGCCCCAGAGAAGAAGAAGAAGAGTTGGCTTTTCTACCTTGCTTTTCTCACCCATTTAAAGGGACTCAAAGGGGCTGACAAAGCTTTCTATGCTTCTCCCCACAACAGACACCCTGTGAAGTGGGTGGGGCTCTGAGAGCTCAGAGAGCTGTAACTAGCCCAAGGTCACCCAGCTGGCTTCATGGAGGAAGACAAAGTGTTGGCTTTTCTACCCCACTTTTCTCACCCATTTAAGGGGACTCAAAATGGCTGACAAAGCTTTCTGTGCTTCTTCCCACAACAGAACACCAGATAAGAGCCTGGCTCCCTAACCACAAGACCAAACTGGTTTTAAGCTGGTTGGCTCAGAGGTATGAATGGAAGCCTAGCCCTCTTAGTCTTCTGCATTGGCAGCTAGGATTGGAGGCCTGGACCTCTTTCTTCTCCGAAGGGCAGGCTTAAAGAGGGAGAAGAGGCTTCCTTTGATCCTTATTGCCAGGCTCAGGGGAGAGTTCCCTGTGCCTCTTAGTTTCGGGGGGGGGCTGCCCCCCCACTAAGAAATGACGGGTGGCTTCCAGTTTGTAGTCCAACTCCTTTCTGATAGATTCTTGTACTTGAGAAGCCACTAGCTGCTGCAGTTATTTCTCCTCCATTTCCCCACAGTGCTGGCGGAATGTGGACTCTGCCAATGACTCGGGAGCCCTCATTGATCATGTGTCATAAAAATAATTAAGATTTCCAGATTTCTCAGATGCTACAAAATATCTGGAAATATCTTTTTGTTCATTTTCTACCAATGGATACATCTTTTCCCCCCAGGCAGGACAATCTTTGCCAAGTGAACAAGCAAATGTCTGCTCCCATAATCTTGGATTTTGTTGAAAAATTGTAACATTACTACACCTGTTGAAATCTGTCTACAGAGAAAATAAAAACGGGCCGCACAGCTCTTTAAAATGCCTAGTGTCACAGTTCTTGCAAAAGTGATGTACAACAAGCACTAAAAGCATTATTTTGAATCCTGCATCTCTTTCAAGAGTGTAAAATTTTGTTTCTAGTATTAAGAGAAATTGATTCCAAACATTGAGAATTTCTCAGGATTAGAATACCTAATATGCATGTAGGTTCAGAAGTGGATTAATAGAGTGGAACTGTCTTTCATGTTGCTGTACTCATGAGTTAGGCTGGCAGACTTTCTATTCCCGCCGTAGCAGGTAGAAAATAGGATTTTCTCATGTACTGTATATAAAACAAATTGACATCAGAACTTAAGAACTGGCTTATAAAACACACCTACAATTTGTAAGCCAGTTTGGTCTAGTGATTAGGCAGCTGGACTCTTATCTGGGAATACTAGGTTCGAGCCAGCTGGGTGAGCTTCGGCTAGTCACAACTCTCTTATGAGCTCTCTCAGCCCCACCTACCTCACAGGGTGTCTGTTGTGGGGAGAAGAACAGGGTTTGTCAGCTGCTTGGAGCCACCTTAAATGGGTGAGAAAAGCGGAGTAGAAAAGTCAACTCTTCTTCTCCTTCTCCTTCTCCTTCACAAGGAAAGTTAATTATTTTATGTTCAGTGTTTAGTTGCCCTAAAGGATATTCTTCTGAAGTAATATTGACTTCTTTCTTATGTTTGCAAATGCCAATGCGAAATGTCTTCTGGGAAACTTAAGAAGTGAAACATTGCTTCCTTTTCAGAAATGATCTGTGACTGATGATTAGGGCATGATTCAGGTGCTTTCTTCAAGAGAGCCTTCCATATACTGAAATGTCAAATAGTTGTTAATCCCTATTTTACTCCACTCCTGTGCTTCCCAGCTCATTGGTTTCTGTTGCTGAGTGACAGATACAAAGGTTCTCACACCGGGGAAATAATCTGATTTTCATGTCATTATTTGTGATCAGTAAGCAGATAGTGAAGCCTACTGTATCACACCTGATTGCAAGAGATAGAGAATAGATGAAGCAGGATACCAAAAGATCTGCTCCCAGCCACAAGCACAGTATTGAACTGATTTGGCGTTATGATTATTGCCAGCTCTGTCACAAGTGCAAGCATCAGTAGCTGCAGCGTAGAAGCAGAAGGATTCGTCTCAAATGGCTGTTCCTCTGCAAGCTGAATTTTCTGCAGTGTTCTTCCTTGGTCACTTTGAATTCCAGAGAGGTGGTAGCCTCAATTGTTCATGAGGATGGGAAACCACTCCATCACATTGTCGCGACTTCTGCATTGCACGTACAAGTCCTTCCTAAATCTCGTTGGAACTTTCTGAGCACAGGGATGAAATTGTCCTCTGTACCAAGAGACTTTTGGAAGATACCTTGCTCCAGTTTCTCATATGACAATTCCTTATAGTTGGGAGCAGTATCCGTGAAAGTTAACCCCATTCTTTGTTTAAGCCATAGCTCAATAAGCTCTGCAAATGATTTGGGAAAGAATATTTATTATTTAACTTGGAAACAATACATCCTGGTTAAGAACATCTGTAACTGAGGGCCTGTGAAATGACCCCACAACGCCATTCTTAATCCTAAATGATCAATATGGGTGAATTGATTTGTGGTGGTTTGTTCGGTATATTGTTTGTCAGAAGAAAACTGATTACACATATCACAGAAATATTACTGCAGAGAGTAAATTATCTTAAAGCTTTGCTGTTTGTGTTCAGCAGGTGGGAGGAAAAATGTTATTCCTGTGCATGGAATGTTTTAAAATGATTAAATCTCAGCTGGGTTGTAGAGTGTATTGAAATTCTTAACTGAAATAGGGTTTTTTTCCCCTTAGTGGTATCCTGAGAATCTCTTGTAGGGAATTGATGTGTATATTTAGATAATCATAGGGATTTTCTACTAACATTCTGGGGAGGTTTGCACTTTGCTTCCCATCTGCGGTGAATGCTTATGACACACAATCCCTCCCCCCATATGTCCAGACACTCACCCAAGTGCAGATGGTGTCTGGGTGCTGCCATCCCCATCATCTGATGTCCACGTTGACATGCCTGCACCAGCACTGTCACCAGGACAACCATTCTGTGCTGCTCACATGTGACATGCCAGTGTGCTTCTGCAGTGTGCTTCCTCTGGTGCAGTGCATGTGGGCCTTACCAGTTCTGGCACAGATAAAGTAAGTGCATGTATGGTGCGCTTAAATGATCAACACACATGACAGAAGGAGCCATTTGTGGTTTGGAAATGGCTCTTTGAAGTGCAGAGGCTCCGTCTTGGAGCGCACCGCAAGATGACTACCAGGCCAAGTGTGAAAAGTCATATGAGCTAAATGGGAAATAAACTGGCCTGACTTTATACTGTTCATTGTAATTATATAATTGATGGCAAAGCTCTCAGGGCAATTTACAGTACAACCTACATTAAAATGATTTATTGCTTCTTAAACTGCTGTTCTCTAAACAAAAAACTCACTTTAAAAAAGAATTCTCCTATGTCTTATTTTAAATCATTTCCCCTAAATATTCCTTGATAAATTCTAGGTGTATCTTATATGTGTCTTAGAAGCCACAAAATACAGACATTTTTTATTTTTTTATTTTGGTTGTTTATATTTCTATCACACTCTACACCTGAAGGCCTGTTTGCTTGCCCTGAAAAGGGATGCTGTTCCCTCAGCCAAAGACCAGGGTACAGAGGTGCTTTTTCACCTGTCATCTAAATAATATAAAGAGGAGAGTCTTTCCCACAGCCTGGGGGCTGTGACCAAGGAGGCCCTCCCACACGTTCCCGCCCCCTTTACTGTTGAAGGGGTGACACCACCAACAGATCTTAGAGCACAGGCAGGTCTGTTATTACAAACGTATGTTGTTCCTTCCAGGTACATCTTGGTTTTAGAGATACCTTCTTGTATGTGTATTATGCAAATTTTAAAACATACACTGTGCTTGAATAAAGGAAACAGCTCCAGGATGTTTTTTTAGTATTTTGTACTAGTAAAACCAAATATTAATGTTTTTTCTTTTTCTAATACATTCTCTCCCAAATGCTCATTTCCGACCCTTCTTGTTCTTTAAAGGGAACGCATTGAAAACACAAGTCATCCTGGGGAAATGCAAGTAACAATTCAAAATCTGATGCCTGAGACTGTGTATGTTTTTAGAGTGGTAGCTCATAACAAACATGGGACGGGAGAAAGTTCCTTGCCATTAAAGGTAGCAACACAACCTGAAGGTAAACAATTTGTGTTTCTGTTCTGTTTTTATTGCTTAGACCAGAACAGGAGGGGAAAATGTTTTATCTGGATAGACTCACCATATAATATCACTTGTCTGTGATTCTAAAAACAGTTGTACAACATAAGTATGATACCCTCTGGACTTGTTTGTGTTTATTTTTGGATTTTATTTTGGATTTTCTTTATCAAAAAATTACCTACACACGATTAAGATGCTTTTAATCACTATTCTTCGTAATGGAAAAGTTCTAGGTGTACCTGAATGTGAATGCAGCATATTCTTTTCAAGTTACTTAACTTTTAAAAATGGGCCCTTGGCAAACATTTTTAATAATAAAAGTCTGATCTTTGTTTTCTGTCCTGAAACATCATTTAAAATATCCCTGATAGATTTGGTAGCTATTTCTGTACTAGACCTTATTCCAGATTATATCTCAGAAAAAAAGGGCTTTATGTCTGCATGCTAATACACGCTACGGCATAATTCAGAATAAGGGACAGTGCAGAAAGGGCTGATGTCTGCTCGGTTTAGTATACTAAGAAATGATCCAACCACATAAAGGAGTGACTAGTATGGTTCAGCATTGCCTAGATACAAGAAAATTCAGGATTGTAACCTACAGTGCACCTGTATTTAGTCCATACGTCTCTTTGCTTCAGCTAAGAAATAAAAGGTTTAGTGAGTTTTCTTAAAGTTTGGAACATCTCTCACTCACTTTTCAGTTCAACTTCCTGGTCCAGCTCCCAATATTCGAGCCTATGCTAACTCACCCACATCAATCACGGTAACTTGGGCGACTCCATTATCAGGCAATGGTGAAATTCAAAACTACAAACTATACTATATGGAGAAGGGTACAGACAGTGAACAGGTATGTTTTGTAAATTGTTTGCATAAGCAACTGATGGTGGAGGGCCATTAATCTTCCCAGGCTATTTGATATATCTTTTCCTAAGAACTGGTGAGTTAATATTGTATCATCTGGCAACAGCTGAGAATTGCTCATGGGGCAATATTGTGCTGTATCCTAAATGAAAGAGGGATTGGTAAGACTTGGGTATGAGTATTCTTTAAAAGGGGGCAGGAAAGCATTACTTTCTAGAACTAGGTGGCTCTGTGGTTAGAGTGCCAGATTCTTATTTGGAGGTCTCCTGGTTTGATTCCACCCTCCTTCACAAAGTTAGCTGGGTGGCCTTGGGCGAGTCACAGCTCTCTTTCTGAGCTCTTGCAGCTCCACCAACTTCACAGGGTGTCTGTCGTGGGGAGAAGAACAGAAGATTTGATTCCCCTTGGAGGTAACTACTACTACTACTACTACTACTTCGAGGTAGCTAACTACTACTACTACTACTCGTGTCCAGATGGCATGTTCAGAAGTAGCTGAGCTTAGCTCAGCTGCTGAAGTGCCACACATTTGGTTTCTTACCTCTGAAGGTGGTACGTTAGTATCATTTAGCTCCCTTTGTCCACTCCCCCCCCCATACACATAGAGTATGTTCACACCTAAGTCTTAATCCAGGATTAGTCCACTTTCAGAATAAGAGAACACAACCGCAAAGTAGCAACCTATTTTATTTCAGTACTGTCTAACTCAGAAATCCACCTTTGGGATAGATCATGTGAAAAGAAAATGACTATTCTCATTGCTCATGTGTTTTTCCACTATGAAGGTAGACTGAAGCTGGATTAAAACTTAGTTGGGAGCACACCCATAGTCTTACTAGGCATACTCTGTTCTTCAAAGAATGACTACTGAAAAAGTCAATGGCTTAAGGTAACCTGGAAAACAAGTGGTAATGCGCAAACCTTGGCCTCCCCATTCATGCTGAGAGGATGCTAAAAGGAGCTTAGCAGCAGAATTTGTACGCACCTGGTTCCAGAAAATAGCCTGGCTTTTGGGGAGTAAAGTAACAAAGGATTCACAACAGCATGTTTGTATCCCAGATTTTCTGACGTTTCCCAGTTTGCACTTTTTCTTTCTTTCTTTCTTTCTTTTTCTTTCTTTCTTTCTTTCTTTCTTTCTTTTTCTTTTCTTAATGTAGGATATTGATGTTGGAGGCCTTTCTTACACAATTAGTGGTTTGAAAAAATATACAGAATATACTTTTCGAGTGGTAGCCTACAATAAGCATGGACCAGGAGTTTCTACACAAGATATTGTTGTTCGAACTCTGTCAGATGGTAAATATTTTCTAATTGTAAAAATAACATAAATCATTTTAATCTATTTGAATGCATTTCTGTATTTTTTCTACACATGTGGGTAAAAAAAGAACGTCCGAGATGCTCTTTCCACAGTGTTGTATTTTACATTTGAGAATCAACATTTTCCGTTTGAACCAATCCTGTTTGTCTGTTGATCAAGTGAATGCATAAGTATTCCTCCTTCATTTGTCTTATGCTTTTATTATTTCAAAATTTTTATATCTCACGCTCCCTCTAGAAGATTCATAGCAGCAAAGAGCAACTTAATAAAAAGAAAACTAAAGAGTGCTTTCTGAAAGTTAGGCGACTTGTTTAATTCTGAGACTAAATGTTTATCAGTGTAAATGAAAATACCTTAAACAAGTTGGACTTGCTCAGAAAATTAATTTATTGCTTTGAATTCAAAGGAAGATACAAGGATTAATGGAAGTATCTATTTTACAACCTGTTTTTATACGTTTAGTCAAACCACAAACAAACTTGATCACAAGTTTTGGTTACTTCAATGGTCTCCGTTATCCTTAAACTCTGTATATGAATATATCTATTTCCGGCTTCTACATGCACAGCAAACCTGAGTTCCCCAAAATTAAGTTTCAGGGAACTCCCACTTTTTGTACCTTCCTTTGTCAGTGTTTTGAAGCATCTCTGATGCAACTTGAGCAAGAAATTTCTATGTTCCTGTAAATCAGAAGGTACTTTAATATTAAGCTATAAAGCTAAAGTCCTTTCCCAGAGTCCTTCAGGCTTTGGTTCTTTAGGACCTTTATTAAAATTCTCATCATGTAGCTTGAATAATTCTCCACGACTCAATAATTAATATTTCTGGATTTCAAAGTATAATATTATGGCCAAATTAATATCTGGCTGATTTATCAGACCAGCAAGTTTATTAGGAGCCTCTACCCCTTAAACCTTGCCCCCTTAGATAACCTCCTGGGGATGGGATGTCCCTTAAAGCATAACAGTGTGTGGAAGGGAGGTTCCTAGTACATTTGCTAGACCAGTGGTTCTCAACCTTCCTAATGCCGCGACCCCTTAATGGAGTTCCTCATGTTGTGGAGACCCCCAATCACAGGGGTAGAGCAGCTGGAAGTGGGAGGGAAGGGCAGCGGAAGACTTGTCGCGACCCCTCTGAAAGGGTAGTTCGACCCCCAAAGGGGTCCTGACCCCCAGGCTGAGAACCACTGTGCTAGACTGATATTCCAGCCAATGTAGAATTGCTCTTATATTCTTTTTTCTAGTTGCTCGTGGAATTTATACAAAATCTCAGATTATTTTCTGTCTCTAGCATGCAAAGCTTGGTGCACATTATAGAACAGGCTTTCTTCTGTTCAGAATATTTTGCCTAAATAAAAATAATGTATGGAATCCCATCAGGGATGATAAATATTTCTATATTATTATTTGATCTGAACTCTTGAGTAACCCATTTTGCTTTTTCCAGTTCCCAGTGCACCTGCCCAGAATCTCACTCTAGAAGTGCAAAACTCTAAGGTAAGACACTGGTTAGTGTCTGTAGGCATTTTTGAAAGGCATAAGGGCCATGCCTATGAGTATTCATCATTTTCCAAGGTCATTCTCCTCATGGGAACACTTCTGTGACTTCACCCTACCTGTTATGTTCCTTGATTCCAGTGCTAAGCCTTTAAGGCATTTTGTAGCCAACGTGCTACAAACTGAGCTTTTCTTTGCTTCAGTAGGCCTGGAGGGAGATGAACAGTGCTCATGTTTCAAAGTATCACACGGGGGATTCTTTTATGATAATAGGGAAATAAAATTTAAATTTGACATATATGAGCACTTGCAAATCTTCCATGGTCTGCTTCTTAATTTCTAAGCTGTATAGGTGTAAAATCAAATACGGTATTGTTCTCACCAATCAAACTCAGGGCTGCTTGCAGATACATCATTTTAATGTCTAAAATGTTGTGTAAGTTTATACTCACAATTGCAGATTACATGTAAATTATTTGGTGAACCACCGTAATGAGGATTGATGAAGCATAAGAACCGAAATAGTTTAATGCAAAGAAACATGATTTATAATGCCTTTTAACTTCCCACAGAGCATTATGATGCATTGGCAACCTCCTGCTGTAGGGATGCAGAATGGGCAGATTACTGGATATAAGGTTCGCTACCGGAAAGTCACTCGTAAAAGTGATGTTTCTGAAATCATGGTTGGGCCGCAGCTTTCCTATCTTGTCGAAGGTGAGTAGGCAGTTTTCAGCATTAAGTCTGAAAGCAGCAACAGTCAAGTGCAGGATACACTTTCCCCTCCCACTTACTGATGCTGTAGTTTTAATACATACTGTTATTATTTTAATAATGTATGATTTTAAATGTTGTTACTTGCCTGGAGACCTCTGGGTACAAGGTGGAATAAGAGAGAGAGAGTGTGTGCGCATGTGTGCGTGTGTGTGTGTATGTATGTATGTATGTAAGGTCAGTAAGTAAATAAGTAAATATTCATTTTGAAAGTCCCCGTTTAATACATGCTCCTTGCTGAGGATGAGAGAAACAGGCACACTCAAACTAGCAATACTGCATGTCTGTTTTATTATATGAAAGTTTTTCATGAAATACAAAAAGAATTCCATGAAATAAGAAAAATAAAAAGACAATACATAGAAGAAATAAATGAAACAGTCGATTCCCAATCTCCTTTATGTCAACCATCAATTCTACTTTTAAGTTAAGCCTCACTTATCAATTCTTCATTGATCTTCTCCCAGTGAAAGTCATCTGTGACTCAATTTTCAAATCCTGCAGTTGTTAAATCCTTTTCTATGTTTTGTAGAAAGTCCGTATAGGTTGCCAATTCTTTAAAAAAAGTTACAATCTCTAAAAGTGTTCAATTTCTGTTTATGTTAAAATAAAAGTTTTATCTAGTGAATTTGCATGCCTGTCATCACCTGGACATTTTTAGATCGCTTAAGTCTGACCTTTAGAGCCAAGAAAATAGGATTGATGATCCTGTATCCAGTCTTCAGGGGTATCATTAATAAAGGTGATTTCTGATCAAATGAAATGCAATAGAGTGGATATAAACATTTTGAAAAAGCAAGTACAAATGTAAATGACTCGCAAAGTATTAGCATTAAAAATTAAGAGGGGAGAGATCCTCTGGGTATGGGAATATAAGTGATTCATGCTCAGACCAAAAAAGAAAAAGAAAAGAAAGAGAAAGAAAAAAGGTCAGTCCTGAATAGTCTCTAGAACATAGTTTTTCTGTTTGCTATAAACAACTTACTTGCCTGTCTTTTGCTGTTGACTTACAGAGAAGGTCATTGTAATGTGTCAGTCCTATCACAGCCTGACAGATAATTTGTGTAAATTGAATCTGTTGGAGTTTTACTGCAAGTGTTGGTGATTACCATTCACTGCCTCAGGGTATGGTAAAGGAGTCATTTGAGAGGTGAAAGGCCAAAACATAAAACATTTTGCTTATTGGATCTGTTGTCACATTAGACATAAATGATGTCCTAGAAATAACAAAGAAAGGCGGTCTGTTATAGATTTGTTCTTAATACAGAGCTAAACGTTTCATATTTTTAATTCATATAACATTGGATTGGTAAGCTTTTCTAATTAGTAGCAGTGTCATTATGTTTATGGTTGCAAACTTTATTTTAATAGAGCACTTTTTTATGCCAGGTCTTGAGCGGGGGACTGAGTACAGCTTCCGGGTAGCGGCCTTGACAGTTAATGGCACAGGACCACCTACTGATTGGATATCAGCTGAAACGTTTGAAAGTGACCTTGATGGTATGAATGTAAAGACACCTCCATTTTCTTGTTGCAAAGGACATGAATGTTGTGGGAAGAAATCCTGAATATTCAAATTATGTATGGACATAAATAGTCAGTGTTAATTGCTTAAACAAACCAAGCTCTTCAGACTTAATATCTACTAATTTCATTTGTTGAAATAGCATTTCTCTTTGTTGCAGAGTCCCGCGTTCCAGATGTCCCAAGTTCCTTACACGTCCGTCCACTTGTAACTAGCATTGTTGTAAGCTGGACTCCACCTGAAAACCAAAACATTGTAGTCAGAGGATATGCTATAGGATATGGGGTTGGCAGTCCACATGCACAGACAATTAAAGTGGACTACAAACAACGATATTACACTATTGAAAACTTGGGTAAGGAAAAATGTAGTATTACTGAATATTACGTTTTGCATGGCTATTTTTTGAGTGGCATTGCAAAAACAGTTCTGGCCTACCTGTCTTTTGGCACTTAAACTTTGAAAGTGATTGAATATCTGAAAGCAAATTTAGGTTATATAAAATGCTTGTTGTTTAGTAAAGTTATATTGGTCTATATTACATGCAGTGAGATTTGGAATTTGCCTGATGTTAAATTTAATTATTTCTAAAGAGAACGCAGTTACACTTTATATTATAACAGTTTTATTCCGTTTAGTTACTTCTCTTGGAAGGTTTTTCCACTAGCAATAAGGATCCATTAAGGACCCATTAGGCTCAGAGCAGGAAGACCCCGTTTCCACTGCAGACCCCATTAGAACCACATTCATTTCCACCTGTTCTAGGGAAATCCGGATTAAATGGGTCCTTCAGGACCTATAATGCAGATTTCCTGTAGACCCCATTAAAGGGGTCTACAGTGGGGTCTTCAGGCATCAAATCCAGATTATACAGAGCGTGTTTCCACAGCGATTGGGCAGTGGGGGCTGGGGGGGCTGGGGGGGCTCCGAAGCCTGTGCGTAATCTCCGAAGACAGCTCTGAAGGAAACTCCAGAGAATGGCACAGGCTTTGAAGATGACCTGTCAAAGCAATGCCATTTCTACGGAGCTTTATCCAAAGTTACGGAGAATCTCCGGAGCGATTTGACGCCTCCGGAGGATCTTTGAAGAATCTCCAGAGCATCTTTGGAGTTAACACACACACACACACGAGTAGATCCGCATTCGCCACATGGGTGCTTTGGTGTTTCCACTGTGAGCATGGTAGCACCCATTGCTATTGGGTGCTACACCGCCCATGGAGACGCATCAGGTACCTTCTTAGATCCAGATCTACTACATCCGGATTAGTTGAAGGACCCATTTCTTAGATCCGGATTAAGGGAGGTAAGTGGAAAAAAAACCCTTAGTAGGAAGTATTACTGCAACAATCGTGCCAGAGAGCTGACCTAATGAATAGGTTAAAGAACAAAGCAAAAAAAATAGTTACTGCAATATGGATTTTTCTTTTTCTTCAGATCCCAGCTCACATTATGTCATAACTTTAAAGGCATACAACAACGTTGGTGAAGGAATTCCACTCTATGAAAGTGCAGTGACCAGGGCCTATACAGGTAAAAAATAAAATTTGCCAATTTTGTTGTAACTTAAAACAATCAGCACCGAATCTTGCTATTTAGTATTTTTTTTAAGTGCTGCAACTTCGTATGAATCGTTCATATTCTTGATTTTATTCTATATTTACTCTTTCCCCTCCACCACCACTTTCGTTCTTGACCATAGCAGAAATTATATCCATTCTTCTGTTGGTAGTAAACTATGGCCATGTTTTTCTGTAGAATTTTACGGTTTTCAATCTTTCAGTTGTGTGAATATATCCATATACGTACCTGGATATGTTATGCTGCCAACACCCCTGCAAGAAACACTATTGGGACCCTGTTCAGTTCTTATTCCTACCATGGATTTTGTGCGCTTAACCTGATTTCCTCTACATACTTGTTCTGCTAGTATAAACCTATTCTCATTGTACACATGCCAAATACTTTTGGCACGTGGCTTAATAAATGCTATGTTCAGTTATTATTATTTTTATTAGACTGTCTTCTTTAGATCCTTGTTGAACTTTGAATGATATTTTCCAACTTACTATGAACTTTGGCACATGCACACCTTTCCTTCTCCTGCTGCTTGAAAAGATGACCTGTCACTATTCATTAGCTCCACTGGATGCTAATTCTGTTTCTCCACGCTCTTTTGTGGAAGGGGCTGCGTTAATATTCCAGTGCTGAACATTTCAAATAATTGTACAATATAACATCCTTGTTACTTTTCAATGGTCTTCTTAAGTGCTCGACTTTGTACGGTGTATGTGTGTATTAAGGAGGAGTCAAAATAATCACTGAAGACTTTTGTTTTGCTGGTCTCGTGTTCCCTATTAACTCTGGCTTTTCTCTCTTTCTCTCCATTTCTCACCTTTCATTTCATCGTATTACCCTGCATTTCCCCCTTTTATTTCTATTCATGTATAATGCCACCTTCTTCCTTTTTTTATTGAAATACCCTACTTTTTTACCCATCAATTCCCTAGACACTTCTGAGGTTGATTTATTTGTTGTTAATGCTCCGTACACTCCAGTGCCAGATCCTTCTCCCATGATGCCTCCTGTGGGAGTTCAGGCTTCCATACTGAGCCATGACACCATACGAATCACGTGGGCAGACAACTCTCTGCCAAAGAACCAGAAGGTCTCGGATGCCCGGTACTACACAGTGCGCTGGAAGACGAATATTCCTGCAAACACAAAATATAAGGTAATCTGCATTTAATAGTAAATTCTCAGGCCCTTTTTAGCCGGGGCCTGCTATAGTCCACACTAGCATGCACATGGCAAGTCCCCATTCTGGAATAGGGATGTGCACGTTCGCCCCCCCTCCCCCCGTTTACTTCACATTGAAGTGAATGGGATGGAAATTCACATTTGTGCTAATGGAGCCAATTTGAATGCGCTAGGCTTTGAATTCACTTCAAATGTTTGTCGACAAGGGCACCCTCTCCCGATCGCTGTCACCAGCAATGGCACCTCTGAATCCGCTCTGAATCTGCTCTGGAGGCAGTTGGGTAGTCAGGTTGTTTAGTGGACACCACCAGCAGGTACACTCCTCCTCCTCACTTTCGCAAATGTAGCAAAGCTTCAAACAAAGGCACAAAAGCTTTCACTTCACATTCAAAGATCAGTTTTCAAATAGAGCCAATATTTGATTTGAATGTGAAGTTTCAGACACTCGTAATTCATATGAATTTCAAACGTGACAAACATTTTTGCCCATCCCTGTTCCAGCATATCATCCAGAATAAGGCCCAGTGCAGAAAGGGCCTAAGAGTAAATCTCTGAGCGCGTGATCCTGTCTTGTATTATTATGAAAGGGAAGTTGATGCCTAAATACAGGCTCTTTAGAAATTAATGCACGAAACTCAGATTTAGATTAATATAGTTAATGCAAGTACGCTATTCAGATGAAGTGGAAGATAAGACTCTAGGCTATTGCCATAGCAATGTTATTCAATGTGGACTTTAATATGCTTTGGTTTTTCTTCCAAGACTGCAAATACAACCACCTTAAACTTCTTAGTAACTGGCTTGAAACCGAATACCTTATATGAATTCTCTGTGATGGTGACTAAAGGCCGAAGATCCAGTACATGGAGTATGACTGCACATGGAACTACTTTTGAACTAGGTAATTCTGCAGAATTATTTCTAAAAGATTGAATAGTTTTCACAAGATGTGTCATTGCTGGTGTCTTAACTGAAGAACGAATGTAATAATCAACAATTGGTCTCTTTGAGACCACTATAAGAAATCATACCATTCTTTACACAAGAGAGATCATGGCCCTAGTCACACCTATATGAGACAGGACGTCCTATTCATAATTCAAACTGAGGTTGTACCAGCTCTGTTCACACCTAGATTGTTATAGGTCATCCTCAGACCATCCTCCCTTTGGGCTGCATTGCTCACAACTTTCTTTGCGATTGACCTGAGTCTCCTCCACAGAACTCTTGGCTCTCCACCCCTTTTGCTTCATCAAATCTATCTCCTTTCTTATTGGATGCCGTTGTGTCACTCAAGGGAGACAAGGGTGCATGTTTGCGGTTCTTTTTTAAGCCTGCTCCCCCACCTCCACACCTCCTTTTTTATGTGCTTCTCCATGCAGTTAGTTCTTGTTTAGAAGAATAATAAATTTGCAGGAAAATGCTGGATAGAGGAATTATACACATAAACTGAGGAGAGAAGGGGAGGTGCCTCAAAAACTCTGTGCATGCTGCCCTCCCCTAAACAGTTGAGCCTCCTTTAGCCCGTCCTGCCACTCACACTGAGGAAGGGAGAACGGCCTGGCATGCCAGGATTGGTTGAGTCCTCTGGAAAAGAGAACTCTAGTTAGAATGATCTAATGGGGGTAGGCAAGCTTGGAAAATGAACCGAATAAAAATAATGTGAATAATGCGACCAGAAGATGACCAGAAACTGTCCTAAACTAAAGGTGTGACCAGGACCCATATGTATACAACAAGGAAGCTTTATAATGCAAAACATTTTAAAAATGTTAACACACAAATTATATCTTAATCGTATTACTAAGGAATAGGTTGGTAGTTAATTATTAACTATGAAAAGGAATAAATCAGGCAAGCTCTGGGCTTAGCCTTAAAAATATCATAAGTACATGCTAGTTTCATTTTAATATTTATGCTGAAACAAAAGGAGTTGGTAATGAGACTGTTTCTTCAATCAAAAGACCTTTATGGGCAGAAGATACTTTTGTTGGGACCCAATTCCTTGGCTACCTTTACACTTGCTGCCTGGATTCTAACCCTAGAACAGGGAACAGGGCTCACTCAGGCCATCAAATTGGCTCTGTATGAGTGAGTTATAGGTCACTGGTTGGCTGTTGCAACTGCAGTTTTTTCTTTTCTTCCAAAACAAATGAACGAATGCGCTAATGAACGAACGAACGAACGAATAGGGTTTTTGATCTGAAGATGCATTTTCTTCTCAGTATTGAAGTCATGCAGAGCTTGATAGCCAGTGCCCTGGTGTGTTGTAGCTGATGTTTGTGGTAGGTAGGTAGGTACGTACGTATATGAAAGAAAGAGCGAAAGAGCCAGTTGTTTCTTTTGTTACACCATAGCTTTCTTGGGTGAGTTTTTGCTCCTAAATAATTGTCTGTAGTAAAGGAAACTGGTAAAGATAGTTGCTATCTCAATTGGTCTTTATTATCTTTTTTTACAGTTCCAACTTCTCCCCCAAAGGACGTGACAGTGGTGAGCAAAGAGGGAAAACCACGAACCATCATTGTTAACTGGCAGCCTCCATCTGAAGCCAATGGGAAAATAACAGGTGAAGTTTAGTATCTTTCAGTTGAACTTGAATACCATTATAATTACACTAAACCAGCTAGTGGGAAATATAATCCAGAATAAAGCCCTGTGCAGAAAGGGTCTAATTGTTGCAGGGTCTTGGGTCCATGAAGTTGGGACGCATCCTGTTCTTTATGAAAGGGACAGGTATGAAATCTGGGGGAGCTCTTGGAGTCTATGATGATGCTTGAAGTTCAGGTGCCCACATGTCACCATATTTAAGAGACATTTCAGTCACGTTGGACTTGGCATGGTTGAAGGGAACCCAAATGTTAGCTGCCTTCTTCCTCTTTTGTCAGGTAAATCCAGATTTGGTGTGTTTGTGCTTTGGTCTGCTTATGGATATGGCAGCAACAGATTGAAGAAAATACACTTGCATATTTGCTGTGGTGGGAAGGGAACTTGCATGCCCCAGTTATGCTCCACAGACTTCTTTTATTGACACATGTGTAGGCTGTTCTGGGCTCTTGTGCATCCTCTGTCTTGAGTAATTTATGCTTGGACTATCCAAGTTCAGAATTAGGTGACAACTGGATTTATGTGCATTAACCTAGAAGGACATGAAAGGTCTGCCCTCTGGTGGAATCAAAAAATAAAGGAAATGCTGAAAAATTATCATAAGGAAGGAGAACTGGATATTCCGTTATGTGCCATGTGGTAGACAGGCTTGTTGCCAAAACTGTGAACATTGTTTTTTCAGCCTTGTCTTCAAATGAGTGCACAGGATTTATAGGAAAATATTTTTCTCCTTGATTGTCTTTCCTTGTGGGTCATGAACTTTTATTTTTGAGTTCCTTTGAGGAAGTCTCTTCCTATCATTTTCTGTTCTTGAGAATCATGTGTTATAGTAGATAGATTTCAAAAAATGTAACTGGTAGGGGTGTGCACAAATGCAATTTTTGAATCCGATTTGATTTGAATAGAATATTCGAATATCCGAATTTGTACAAATAATAAAAGAACTAATGTCTGGACATTCAAATCGATAGGAATACTTTAGTATCTATTCGTATGAATATTTGATATGTATTTGATGGTACGAATCTTGTACGAATCCGCATACACATAGATGCATACGGATACAAACGTGTACAGATACGTACATATCCGTACGGATATTAATTTTTGAATTATTCGTATGAATAATTCAGAATACTCATATTCATTTGAATACTAAAAAACTGAATGTCTGAACATTCGATTTGAATTCAATCGAATAACAAATATCTCGGATATTTGTGCATATCCCTACTGCTGCTTCTCTTAATGAAGAAGGCAAGAAGAAAAAGAGTCATTTAAAAATGGGGAGGGGCAGAGATCAAAACAAGAGGCGTGTCTCAAGCTGATATTTGATTGTGAAACATTTCAAGAGGATTCTTCAACAGTAATGTCACATCAGATTTGAAAACTCATGTATTAATAGCAAGGCATTGATGGCAGCTCTCTTCTTGAACCTCTTCATGACAATTATGGGTTTTCTGCATTCTTTTTGACCTCTTAAGTACCAATTTCTTTAGCTTCTACTCTGTATTGATATGCAAATGGAGGTCAGAATCTTTATTTGAAATCTCATGGATATTAAATGCCAGTTTTCTTTGTACATTATTGGAGAAGGCCTGGTTTTCAAAATAAAGCACATGCCTCTTTCCCTCCAGAACAAACAGTTGATGGCATTCCTTGAGCTCCTTCCACCTTATCTCCATGAAGGTGCTTGTCCTTTTTTGCTACCTTAAGTACATTTTGCATGTGAACATATTCTTTAAACATTTTTAATGGCCAAAATAAATTTCCCTGGAAGCAAACAGAACAATTTAACATGGAAAGGAGTTGATTCAGCAAGCTTTTGTTTGTACTGTCTGCTAAATAGTAATTGCAGAGCACTGAGCTGCAGTGAACTGATGGAATGCCTCTGTATCTTTTGTAAGCAAGTAGTAAATTTGTAAAAGAAGCATTGATCTTGTCGTTTCAAAGGCCATGTACCTACTCAAGAGATCCCTGTGGGCAGTGCTTCTTGGAAAGTTTGATTAATCTCCAGATGTATTTTATTTGTTTTGCAGGTTACATCATTTATTATAGCACGGATGTCAATGCTGAAATACATGATTGGGTCATTGAGCCAGTGGTAGGAAATAGATTAACACACCAGATTCAAGAGTTAACACTGGACACAGCATATTATTTCAAAATCCAAGCCCGTAATTCCAAAGGCATGGGACCTATGTCAGAGGCAGTGCAATTCAGAACACCTAAAGGTAGGATGATGGTGTAATTCAATGTATTTATGTTGAAATATTTAGAAATAGGGCCTTGCAAATGCAAAATAAATAAATGAGCCTTATGTTGGTAGAGATAAAGGAAATTCTGCATCGAGATTTTGCATGAGAGGAATTTCACCTCTACCTTACTAGCAGTGCAGGGATGGACGACCCACCCATTTGTGATGCTGGATTTCAAGAACGATGAATAATTCAATTATTTCTTTATGAGTGTGTCTGACTATAATATAAGAAGTTCCTCTTGAGGTAAACCTTTAGTAATATTAGGGCAATTCCACAGTGGCTCATATACCAGACCAGAAAGCATACTAGGAGCTTTCCTTCCACAATGCAAGTTCAATAGTCTAAGGGAGCCCCACCCCAAGGGGCAGTCTAATGGGTGGGGTCTATGGTGAGATCTAAAGAGATGAGTCTAAGGGGGTGGGGCCTCCCTTAGACCACATCAGTGTGTCGAAGGGAACCTCTTAGTACACTTGCTGGTCTGAGACTCCAGCCAGTGCAGAATTGTCCATTTACCATGGGAAAAAAATACTGAAGTACAATTACTTTTTTGTGATCTTTTTCTTGTTTGTTTCTTCCCTTGTGCTGGCCCTGGTAGCTGAATCTTCTGATAAAATGTCTAATGATCAAGGTAAACCAATGGAAATACTTTCTATGTCATTTTTTTTAGTGTATTTTTCTAACAGCATTTCCACTGTGAACTTCCAAACAGTGAGTTCTTGTGCAATTTAAACTTTGGTATTCTTGAAAAAAAAATTGCACATGTTGTTTAGAACATGATCTCCTTTTTGTTAGTCAAAAGCCTGCTCAGTGAGGGTTCATTCAGATGAACCTAGTAAGTACAATCGCTGTATTCTGTTTTGTTTAGAACACCTCCTCTTAAGACAGCAGTTCTCAGCCTTCCTAATGCCTCGACCCCTTAATGCAGTTCCTCATGTTTTGGAGACCCCCAATCACGGGGGCGGGACAGCTTGGGTGAGGATGGGGCAGGAAGGTGGGAGACTCATCACGACCCCTCTGAAAAGTTAGTTTGACCCCCAAAGGGGTTGTGACCCACAGGTTGATAACCGCTGTCTTAAGACTTTCTTTAGGAAAATCGGGCTCCATTTAGACATCGGATACTTATTCCAATATATTTGGTTATTCCATATTCAGGAATATCCATGCTTTATTCCAGAATTACCAGTTATGGCGCAATAAGTAACTGATTTCTGGATGCAGCCTCAGGTGTTCTTACTGACAGTTGAAGTAAGCTGGGCACAGCACTGATTAGTTGCATGCCCATATGAGTCATAAGAATGTTTCCATGCTTTTTCCATTTTCAGGGTTTTTTTTTTTTTTTTGCATTGTGATCGGCTAAGAAGTGTGGAACTGACAAAACATCATTTGGTTATGGACATATCTAGGCTTTCACAGCCAGAGTCAATCTCATTTGAACCAGTTTTTGGGCTTGACTCAGCCGGGAGCGAAGACCTCTGAAGATGGATATTGCAGCTATACCCAAAAGATTAGGTTCTCAGAAGAAGAAACCTGGAACCACTGCATAACAGCCCAAAAGCTGCTACAAGTGAGATCGTTTGGTTAACTTACTTGATGACATTTCACGTATCAGAGGAGGATAGGCTGTCCCTACTGGGAAAAAACAAAGTGTAGCTTCTGCCTGTATGTATGCTTCTGCATTATAAGGTTGTTTCCAGCTTAATATTTAGGATCTTTCTACACTTACCTCTAATCTGAATCTTCAGGGTCTGCTTCATTCACACATTGGTGCAAACTAGAGAGATCCCATTGCTGCTAGTATGTTCCGCTGCACAAGATGGAGTGGAAGGGATAGGTGCAAAATTTGGGGGTGCTCCTGGACTCTGTGCTGACACTTGAAGCTCAGGTGGAGGCTGTGGCTGGTGTGTCAGTTGAAGCCTTTTCTGGACAGAAATGACTTAGCCACAGTTATCCATGCTCTGGCAACCTCCAGACTAGACTATTGTAATGCATTCTACATGGGGCCTTCCTTTAAGACGATTCGGAAGCTGCAGCTGGTGCAGAATGCAGCTGCTAGACTGCTGACTAGAACAGCTGGCCAAATGCACATCTTGCCAGTCTTAAAAGAGTTGCATTCACTGGCAATTTGCTACCAAGCCCCATTCATGGTGTTAACTTTAACTTATAAGGCCCTAAATGACTTGGGCTCCAAATCTCTAAAGGATCGCCTTCTTCTATATTGACCTGCCCGTACCTTAAGATGTTGAGGGGAGGCCTTCCTGGTTGTCCCACCACCCTCAGTAGTAAGAGGGATGGGCACCCAGGAGAGGGCCATCTCAGTGATGGGCCCCAGACTATGGAATAGTCTCCCGCTTGAGGTGCGTCAGGCTTCTTCACTGTATATGTTTAGGAAAGCGGTGAAGATACACCTCTTTGTCCTGGCCTTTGGCTAAATGGGAATATACTGTTCCTTCCCGCTTCACAGACAATTAAACTGTTTTAATATATACTGTTGTTGTTTTAATATATATCTGATTTTAAATGTTGTTATCCGCCCTGAGACCTTTGGGTATAAGGCGAGATAAAAATACAAAAAATAAATAAAATAAATGAGTGAATGAATGAATGAATCAAACGGCCCCAAATGGCCTCCTGGTCTTGTTTAGATCTGGAATACTGGTAGGTCTGATTAAGCAGGTCCATCAGTGAACTCGGACCATGGGGGGCTGTTTTGGGGGTGCCTTGTAGCAGCCCTGAAATGATTAGGGCTCTGAAGCCAGGCACTTTCACTGCTGGCTGTCAGGGCCAGTCCTGAAGCTTGCTTGACCTTCTGGATCAATGAAGGGGCTACTCCAGAGCAGGTCATGACCAGTGCCTGCTTGATCCAGACCAGCTCATTTTAATCAAAAGGAGATAAGTGCAGAAATGCCCTTAGACACAGGACACTATAAAAGGGATGTGTGGGTGTGTTGTTTATTCCCCTGACATTTCCTAGGTGGCATGTCTGTATGTGTTTGTACATCAGAGCACTTGCAACATGTACATGACTCCAACGAACTCTTCGTTTTTTTGGCAATTAGTATACATCTGCATTTATATTTCAGCTTTATCTTTGTTTGATAAGAGCCAAAACCAGAAACAGTAATAGGTTTCTCTTGTCTTTGGCTTCATTAACTTGGAGTTGGTAGATTATTGCAGAGAGTATATTATGTGGCTGCATGAATGCTGTATGAACATACATGTGCTTCATAAAAGCACTAATTTACTAACCATTCATTTTACAGGCTTTTATCAGTTGCTAGTAATTGTTATATCAATTGTCTAGGGTTGCAAGCTTTAATCACTTAAATTAGTAGATTAATGTTTTAGGTTGTTTAATGACAGAGGCTGGTTCCTAATTGTAATGCAAACATGTTGTAGTACCCTCTTAAAAATTAAGAACATTTTGATGTTGATAAGAACTGAAAGAAGATATTAGTCTCCTACTAAAAACCAAATCTACCATATGAAAATGTGCATATTTGAACTTAGTATATTAAGAAAATCTGTCAGTTTTCTTCTTCTGCCTTTCTTATATTTGGCATTGTTAAGAATCCAGAAATCTCAAACAGCAAATGTGGAAAAGGGGTTATAGCTCTATTTCTTTTTCCATCTCAAACCAGTTGTTTCTACAGTCTAATAAACATTCTGTAAATAATAATCTGTTAATTCACCATTGTTATTAGTTATGAGCCTGTTATACCATATTCAACTTCTAGTAAAATGGCTAAATTGGAGATACCTGTAGAGAAATATATTTTACGTTCAGTATGTGATTATTGTAGTTTACTTTGGTATTTTGTTTAACACTTTGCATTTAGTTTGGTAACTGCTTATAAATTGCCTTGACCATACCTTGAAAAGGTGATGCACAAATGAACAGATAATGTGACACCATTTGCACATAAATAGCATTTGTATTACTATCCTAAGCTGGAATGGGAGGCAACAAGATCCTAGTGTGTGTTTCTCTCGTGTCCCAGTTAGGATTGACCAGATCTCTCTGATATATAGTTGGACTGTTGATCTGTTGCAGAATAATTTTTCTTTGCTAAAAGCTGCAGTCAGCAGTTTGGTTATAACTTGTTGGCATCATATAAGTTTCGATTATGCTTACACCCTGCTTGAACATGCGCATGGTGCTGAATGCCTCTAGAGGGCAAATAGGAAATGTGAGGTCTTGTTTAGGTCCTGCAGTTGCCTCTGGCCATCCCTGCCAAGATGTCAGGGCAAAATCACAGGGCAAGCATGAGCTCTTACCTTCTGGTCTTGTGGTTAGAGTGCTGGACTCATATAGTCTCCGAGTTTGATTCCACACTCCTCCATGAAGCAAGCTGATTGGCCTCGGGCTAGTCAGAGCTTTCTTTCTGAGCTCTCACAGCTCACCTGTTTTTGGGAGGAGATCAGAAGCTCATCCTCTCTGAGTCCCTTTAAATGGGTGAAAACAGGGTATAAAAGCCAGCTCCTCCTCCTTCTACTTCCTGGGACTGTGTTAGAATTGACATGGATACATGTGGCAATCCCAACATAGCTCCAGGATAATCTCACATTTGCTGCTTTCCAGAACTGTTGGTTCCAACATTTTAAGCAAATAAAAGCAGAAGTGAAGTAAGAATAATGGATTAAGGAATGATTTTCCCATTGGTTTCTGATGAAAGGGGGAATAGACAGACCTCAGTGCCAAGTAAAGCACTATCATTTGACCTCTGTCCTTAAAATGGACACATGGAGGTTTGCTTGTTTGTGGCTGTTGTTTTCCCTGCTTTTGAAATGTTTGTTCAAGTTAGTGCATATCATATGAGTCACGTGGCTTTATAATGCAATTTGCACAACATAACCATTTCTGTCAATCAGAAAGGCATTCAAATTACTAATGTGTTCTTATAGCCTGCTGTGAAACATAATGTGTTTTTGGTAGTCATTGTCAGAGGATGAAACCAGTTGTGATGACTTCAACCCCAATGACATTGGAGGTTTTACCACCACTGATTCATTGGAAATTTAGCAGTGAGCACAATTTCTGTGTCTCTGGGACAACTGATACCAACTTAGCAGCTCAGAGGATATGAGTGATGCCTGCAGTAGAACTGAAGAAATTTTTATATTTAAGGCAGGAGAAATGTTTAAGTGCTTTTTCAGTGGCCTGGAAGGAAGATTACAATTGCCACTGTGCAAAGACATTGACTTTTGGCATCCTAAATACATTTTCCCTATTTGTTTCCTATTTGCTTTCTTGAGTTTAAATATATCAAATAGATCAAGTATTGTCTTCAGGATGATGCTTGTTGATGAAATAAACGTTTCTGCCACAATAATGTTTTGGAACACTGATTTTAACTAACTTTCAACTGTCACTAGTAAACTGATGTGACATCTTGCCCCCTTCAAACTCCCAAACCGTCCATAAACTTCTGAGTGGAAATCAAGCGGCTAGCGCCTTAAACTCTCTCCTTTCCATCTGACTCGCTTCCTCCTCACTTTCGCTAAAGCTCACTTTATTTATCAAGACAGCACTTTCGTCAGACACAGCAGACTCAACTGAAAGTAACTAGCAAAACTTCTTTTTATTGTTTCAACACAAGCTTGGATTTACATTATAACATACATGGTAACGTTTCCCTTAAATCTTGAATAACTATAATCCTAACTGTTCCCTCTCTGTTAGCCTCCCTCAGAAGACCCACTCAGTGCTGACAGCTCCTTTGATCGCCCCTCAACCCTGATCAGAGACCCTTTGTTCTTCCTGTCAGTCTTTTTTATAGCCTCTTCTCCCCTTAAATCATTGGTTCACCTTTGGAGGCTGGTTCGAACTCCCCTCTTGGCCACGCCCCTACTATCATTTCTCTTTCTGCACTAGGTTTACCTATCTGTTTCCCACTTACCTTTCCTGACGTTCACCACAGCTGAGTATAATGGTCTTTATACACTTCTCTTTGAATTGGGATAATGTAAGGCCCAGCCTCCTTTAGGACCTGTCTTCCATGTGCTACAGTGAAAGAGACCAGCAGCTCAGACCCTGCTAGATTGACCTAGAAGAAGGCCACATGCCTTCCTGTTCTGGTCTAACAGAGGGACCCATTTCATTAATGGCTCAGTGGTACCCTGGGTGCACCCAAGGCTAGGAATTTCAGTTCCTAGCCTTCAGCGAGCCCAGATGTGGGTCCAGAGGTCACACAATCTCCTGAGCAAGTGGAGGGAAGGAGGTCTGTACAGGGCAGCCTTCCAAATGCTGAAGGCTTATCCTGGGATTTTAGAGCCACGTGAAAATGGGCTAACTGTTCCCGATCAGACCACTGAAGTTCCCTGTTATAATAAACACAATAAGGAAATAATAATAATTAGACCACCAATTGTGAAAGCATAGTAATGAAGTTCATTCTTGCTTTCATAGAAAGTATATGTTGGTATGTGCACCTTTTGGTACTGTGCATGCCACAGTGACTCTTGATTTAGGGATGTTTCTACACCGGCCAGCATACCAGACCAGGAAGGAAGGAAGGCCTTCCTCCAATTACACCAGTGTGTGGACGGGAGGCTTCTATTACACTTGTTAGTCCAATATACTGGCCTGTAGAGTGTTGCCATTAGTTGGGTGAGTACTTTTAGAGCACTCCTTCAAATACACTTGACTGGTACATGAGCGTTTAGTATATATGTGTCCATCTAAAACCAAGAATTAAACTTCAGAAGCATCAATAAGGCAACGGAATATGAATGGCCTGACAGAATTTCAATTTCTCTTTTCCAGCTTTGGGAGCACCAGGAAAAGGAAACCGACCAGTGGATCCTGGGACAGACTATAAAACATCAATGAGTGGTAAGGTACTTCAAGAGCGTTTCTGCTTGCAAATGTTTAAACATGCTTGTCCTTTACATTTTTCAAAAAAAGTTGAGCATAAAATTAAGTGACAGATATTTATTTAAGAAGATAAAGATGACTGATCCCTTTTGAAGGTCCCCAACATTCCCTGATGTCTAGCATCATGGAAGTGTCTTGAATACGAATAAGATTTGCTTATCTGGGTTCCATTCTTTTGGAAGTACAGCTTCAAAACACAATAATATTTCAAAATTAACATCTGCATTCTTCTTTAGGCAGTAACAGTCCTCATGGAAGTCCATCTCCTCTTGAGTACAATTTGCTTCTAGTCATCATAGTGTCTGTGGGAGTAGTTACCATTGTTGTGGTGGTGATTGTTGCTGTATTCTGCACGCGGCGTACTACTTCTCACCAGAAGAAGTAAGATATATTTTGAAGATGTCATATTAATTCAATGATCCGTGATACCTGCTTTAAGGAGAACAACCATTTAATAAGCATACCCATTTGTTCTTGTTAGCCTTTTCTTCCTGATTTTATTTATTTCTGGTTTTCCTCTAAAACATTTATATACTGCTTTATTTTTTAAAAAGATTTGTTTACAGTAGAAATTTAAACACAACCCAAACAGAAGTTCTTTGTCCCACAGCCAGGTCTCAAGCCAAACAGAAGTGGGCTGAGATAATCAGTTTCTGTTAAAAATGTCTGCATTTGTACAGTCACCACTTTTTCAGATAGCTTGTGCAAAAAAGGACTATTTATGCCTAAGTGATACCGGGAATAGATGTCTGTATCTAGGGTAGGTTTTGGGGGGATTTTTAAAGCCAATGGCATCATTCCATCCTGCAAAGATGTCTCACTATGATGATTTTATCATCCTAGTGTTTGCGTTTATCTCTTTTTTGTTTTAATATGTTGTTGTGATTTAAAATAATTTAAAAGCAAAGTACAAAACAAACACAATAAATAAACACTTCTCCATGTTGTGTTTATGTAGATAGAAGATAACTTTGCCCATTTTTCAAACAACTATATGTACCTTCAGGTAGGACTGTACTCATAATAAAGCTTTTTAATATACTCAAGTTCCTCCCAGGACTGTAGTTCAATTCCATTTACCTTCTTTTCTATTTGCTCCCCATTAGATGCTAACCTGATGTCTGTCTTGATGACTTCCAGTTAAACTATTACATCATATTAACTAATCAATTAACTCCCACTCGTTGCCTAATTATTTCATTGCTGACTTAAGGATTTATAGTTTCCTTTCTGTGTGTCACACTCCATTTTGACACCTTGGGTGGTTCAGCACCTGTCTTCCTGTCTGTTGGATGGGAAGAGTGCAGAACAGACTAACGTGTACTAGTGTTTGCACTAGGGAATGCTAGTACACAGTAGCCTACCCATGATGCGCCCAGACACTTACCTCTGTCTGGTTGTGTATCCAATCCCCAGCAGGCCATTTTGATCACGGTGCCCTGTGTGACTTTGCATGCACCATTGCCATTGCTATGGCAACGATGACGCTCTGCGCACGTGCAGTCAGATTTTGGGTCATCTAAGGTACCAGTGCACTTGTGTGGTGCCTCACATGACCCCTTGCACCAGAAATGGTGCAAATGGTCACAGTGTGGACGGGACTGGTAAGTTTTGGGTCGAGATTGGGTAGGGTTAGGTTGCATGTAGTGCATGAAATCATGCACCACCACTAGTTTGTGATAAGTGAATTTCTAGGCAGGCAGGGTGCATTTTTAGGCTGTAAATGCCTCCTGCAAGTGCAGATGAACCTGCCCAGATGTTCACCTGTTGCAAACTATGAGGCCAGGTGGGAATTACCCTCTTCATGCAGGTATTTTTTTATACATATCTAGATTGTACTTTGTTACATGTTCCTTCTCTTTCCTCCTATCCTCCTTTTAGGGTTCAAAAACCACAGGCCACACTTACTTAGAACTACACAGACAGAAAACTAAATTATATGTATGCAGATAATTTAGAAATCAAGCTATATATACCAGGAGAATGCTCTTGGATAAGGGACAAGAAAACATAAACTGTCTCCTTTTGCACTCTGAGATACATATACCAGTTTTAACTATAATGTATGTAATGTATATTTTTTAAAAAACTTAGGGGTCAGTTATAGTGTAAAGAAAACGTTGTAGCTTATTATTACCTCCTAATTTGATGTTTTTCTTAATATTTTGAAAGGAAACGAGCAGCCTGTAAATCTGTGAATGGCTCTCATAAATATAAAGGGAATTCCAAGGATGTTAAACCTCCTGATCTCTGGATCCATCATGAAAGGCTAGAACTGAAACCTATTGATAAATCTCCAGATCCCAATCCAATCATGACAGACACCCCAATCCCTCGTAATTCCCAAGATATCACGCCAGTAGACAACTCCATGGACAGCAATATTCATCAAAGACGGAACTCATATAGAGGTAAGCTTGGATGAAATTAAAGGTTTTCCCACGCTTAGCAGCAATCCGGTATGATAACTCCTGTATTCACCTTGGGTGTGTGTCTTTCTGGTGCAGACCAAAATGGCTTCGCCCACTGCTAGAATGCTCCATCCACATTGGTTGGGGCATAGTTACCTAGTCTGGAACATTGGTAGGCCTTTTTAAAAAGGTCTGCCAGACATTTGGCCCCGTGTAAACCAGGTGGTGTATGGCTCTATAATCTGGTTTACTGTGCTGCCAAAATGGGTTCCCCAGGGGCTCCGATCTTCCTGGCCATCAGAAATGTCAGAGGCTGCCTTCCAAACTCATGAAGGGAAAAGGGCCCTTCCTGCATCTTCCTGACATAGAATGTTGTCTCTCTTTTTAAAGAACACTGGTATGTGCAAGTTTATGTGACTTATATACAGCTTGTTATCATTCTGGCTCATCTCTGCTCAATAATAATAATAATAAAAGTGGCTTTTCTACCCCATTTTTCTCACCCCTTTAAGGCGACTCAAAGAGGCTCATAAAGCTTTCTGTTCTTCTCCCCACAACAGAACACCCTGTGAGGTAGGTGGAGCTATAAGAGCTCAGAAAAGAGCTGTGACTACCCCAAGGTCACCCAGCTGTCTTTGTGGAGTAGGGCGGAATCAAACCCAGTGATTCTCCGTGGGTTCAGGGTCGGATCACGATGGGTTTATCTTCGTCTATTAGCTCAGCTCGAACGAATTCAAACTTTCGCCGCCAGGTGGCGGCTGCCCTATAAAAGGGCCATGAAGGCTAGCTTCCCCAGACATTTTCGTTCGACGCTCAGCAGAACGAGAGCTGGTGAAGCTTACCTTCATTCCTTTTTCTCCTCCTCTTTAGGGTCCCCGTGGTTCCTGTAGAATCTTCTCTTAGGTAAGTACTAAGGGAATTTTTGGGTGGGAACCCATCAACTGGAAATCCCCGGGAATCCCCGGGGATTTCCCCTGGCCCCTGCCCTGGGTTTCCCCCTTTTACCGGTCCGGGGCTTTCCCTTCCCTCCCGCGCGTGCCGCCGGTTGGCTGTGCCTACCGGGCGGACACAGAGGGAGGTGGCATCGGGGCATCCCCTTTCGGCAGGCGGCTTCGCTAACCAGGAACGCGCGATCCGCGTCTGTCCCCAAAAGCCGCTTTGCCTCCCCCCTCCCCCCGGGATCTCCCTCGGCCACCTTGATACGGCAGGAAGGACTGCCGCTCGCGGCTCCGACGCCGCGTGGATGATCGGTTTGAGTCCGGAGCGCCTGCCGCCGCAGCGGCTAGAGGTGCGCGCCGCCCTTTGCGGCCGCTTCGATCGGCCTCCAAGCTGCCGGCACGTATCCCCCATGGACCAGGGCCGCCGCGAGCAGCTTGGAGAGCGCCGCCTCATCGGCCAGGGCTCGTTTGCCAGTACGTGACGGGCCGCCGATTCGCGCCACGGGGCGCTGATTTGGAGCCGCGGCTGCAGTCGGCACCATGGGGCGACCCGGCGCCGCCATGGATGCCAGCAAACCACGCGGCGCTTATGGGCGCCGCCATGTTGGCCGCTACCCACGTGGCGCATATGGGTGCCGCCATCTTGGGTGGCGTCCACGTGTAGCCCATGGGCGCCGCCATCTTGGTCGACGCCACGTGTTACTCATGGGCTCTGCCATGTTGGGGGACTCGAAGGTCAGCCAAATGGCATACACCCTGGTACATCTAAGGCCATATCCCCACTATTGGGTTATTCTGTCTTACCGTGATTGACAGCCAGAGTATACTTAGGGTGTATCCCCATGGGAATAATGACACCGGTTGCTAGTTGCATTAGGGTCACATTCCCACGCAGTGCAACTCGGCCTAGGCATTCTGTGTCAAGGCTTTATTGCCTCCTATAAGCCTCCAAACGGGGGGGGGGGGTGTTGATATACGGTTAGCCTTACAGGGTACTGATGGCCTATATACCTCCCTGTCCTTACTATCTTTCAGCCCCATTATGGCTGCCAAAGAGGATGCCTCGGGACCAAAGCTTATTGACCTGCCCACTGAAATGCTCCAGCCACCGAGCATCAAGGCCAAGGAAGCTAAGTCAAAAAATAAGGATACCAAGGCGTCCAGGGCCAAGCTGACCCAGCCAGCCCCCAGTGACACGGCGGGTCCCAGTAATCCGGCACCAAGGCCTGACCCGACTCCAATGCCCTTTCCAGGTCCCATGGGAGCACTGCCTGGAATGCAGGGGTTCTTTATGCCTCCTCTACCGCACTATGTGCCTAATGTGCCGGCTGTAAATCCCAGTTTTCAGGAGTCTCTGGCCTCCTTCATGGCCTCCCTGGCAACAATGGGAGTTCTGTCACACCATTCTAGAAAAAGCAAGAAGTCCAAACGGTCACGTTCCTCTTCCTCATCCTCCTCATCCCGATCTCCAGACCGGTCTCCACCTAAAAAGAAGAGTAAGGGGAAGAAGCCTCTCTCCAAGCACCCTGCAGTCAAGTTCGGCGGGGCAGGCCTGCCCGATGCTCCTCCTTCCTGCTCTTTAACGCCACCTCCTCCTTCCCGAGGGGCACTCCCTGGGCAGGACCAGCCAGAGGATCTCAGCCTGGCTGACTGGGGTTCCCTCTGTTCAGAGGTACCTTTGGCCTCTCTGGCTGAATCAAGCCCGTCCTTGGAAGCCGACGAGGAGTTCCTAGAGCCAATGGGTCAAGCGTCTTACACACCTCGCCTTTTACCGCATGAGCAGCTGACAATTACTGTTGACCGCACAGCAAAAGCCCTCAATCTCACCCTAGCGGGAGCTGAGGAAGAAAATGGGTCCATGGAAGCGGCTGATATCCTGTGGACGGCTCCGATTAGGGACAAAGTCTTGCCCACCCCATCGGTGTTCCAGAACCTGATATTGAAAGAGTGGCAACAGCCAGCCATTGCCCGCAGAACCCCTTTGTTCCTTCGACGGTTGCTACTACCACAGGACCATGCTGACAGCATGTGGGCGGTCCCTGCAGTCAACGCCCCCATAACCCAATTAGTATCTAAGCATGTGGTCCCCAAAGACTCTGAGCAAATTCTGAAGGATCCTTTGGACAGGAAGATAGAGTCTTACCTGAAAAAGGCCTTTGATGGGCAGACCCTCCTTCTACGGGCGAACTCTGCCAGTTCCCTATTCACCAGAGCGGCATTGAAATGGACTGATGAGCTTATTTCAAATCCAGACATGCCCGATTCCGCTAGAGGCATGCTAGAGGATATACGCAGGAACTTGGCAGTGACAGCAGACCTGGCCATCGATGCCCTGCAGATTGAAGCCAGATGCATAGGCCTCGGCACTGCCGCAAGAAGAGCCCTGTGGCTTAAGAATTGGAATGTTGATCTCTCTTCCAAGTCTCAAGTCATCAATGCCCCCTTTAAAGGCCGGAGCCTCTTTGGTGAGGACTGTTTAAAAGATATTTTGGTCGAATCCCGTGACAAGAAAAAAGTTATGCCCACGGCCCCGCCCACTCGTCCTCCAAGTCAAAGTCTCCCCGCTTCTCCAGAAGACCACAGAGGGAGACCCAGTTCAGGCAGCCCTTTCGTCCCAGGCCCCCCCAGGGGACGGGCATCCTGGGGGCGCCAATTCCCCGCCAATAAGGAACCCATTGGTCGAGGAGGGGGCAGATTCATCAAGCCCTCTAACCATACCCGCTGACGCCCCTATCCAGGCGGTTGGAGGGCGTCTATCGCTCTTTGCCCACGAATGGGCTCTTTCCTGTTCGGACCCTTGGGTCCGCGAAGTTGTTGAAGTTGGTTACTCCTTGGAGTTTGTGGCCCGTTGCCCCCCAAGGTTTGTTAGCTCTCCGGTCCCTAGCGACCCAGTTAAGAGGAGAGCCCTGTTTGAAGTTGTTGATGAGTTGGTACAGTTGTTGGCAGTTGAACCTGTCCCTGAGGATGAGAAGGGTCAGGGTGTTTACTCTGTGTTGTTTTTGGTTCCGAAGAAGAGTGATGAATGGAGGTCTATTTTGGATCTCAAATACCTTAATAAACATTTGACTGATGTTCATTTTAAAATGGAGACTTTGTCATCTATCAGGGGGGCTATCGAACCTGGTGATTTTCTGGCCTCCCTGGACCTCAGGCACGCCTATTTCCATATCAAGATGGACCCTTCGCCCCGCCCCTTTCTGAGGTTTGAAGTGGCGGGTAGGCACTTCCAATACAGAGCTCTCCCGTTCGGGCTTTGTGCCTCGCCCAGAGTCTTCACCAAGACCCTCTCCCCCCTCATTTCGAACCTTAAAACGGGGGGAGTCCAGTGTTTTGCCTACCTGGATGATGTGCTTTGTAAGGGGCCGTTCTTCTCCAGAGCGGCCTGGGCGGTGCAGGAAGCCTCTTCCTTCCTGGCCAAACACGGTTTTCTCATCAATTGGGAGAAGAGTGCCTCAGTCCCGTCTCAGTGCTTGACACACCTGGGGGCATCCTTTGACACTAGTGCCTATGTAATCTCGCCTAGCGCGGATTGGGCTAGGGAGATCCGATCTAAGTCCAGGGTTCGGATCAGTGCCTTGTCGTCCCTCCTGGGTAAGATGGTATCGGTTATTGACCTGGTCCCTTGGGCTAAGTTCCACCTTCGTCCACTCCAGTGGGCGCTCCGTCCCTTCTCGGGCCTGATCTGTTTGGGGGCGGACACCTGGATTTCCCTTTCTCACGAGGTGAGAGCTTCCCTAGAGTGGTGGATGTCTACCAGTCAGTTATCTCTGGGCTGTCCGATCGTCACTACCGATAGAGTAGGAGTCACCTGTGATGCCAGCAACAGAGGTTGGGGTGCTCACTGCTTGGGTCACACCGCCCAGGGTGTGTGGTCCCCGGAGGAGGCCAGCCATCAGATTAACTGGCTAGAACTCAAGGCTATCTTTCTGGTCCTCCTTCACTTTTGGCGACTTCTCCGGGGCCGCCATGTCCTGGTCCTGACGGACAACATGACAGCCAAGGCCCACATCGCTAGACAAGGGGGTTCCAGATCCCGTTCCCTCATGGATTTGGCTTCCCAGATTTTTCAGTGGGCAGAGCGTAATTTGCTCTCTATTTCGGCTATTCACATTCAGGGATCTCTGAACACGTGGGCGGATTCTCTCAGCCGGACTGACCTCCCCAGTGCCGAGTGGCGGCTCGACCCAGACATCTTCCAGTTGATCGTGGACAAGTGGGGCCAGCCGGTCCTAGACCTGTTCGCCTCAGCCGAGAATCATCAGGTCCCCCACTACATGTCCAGATTCAGAGACCCAGGGGCGGTCGCAGTAGACGCTCTCTCTGCGGATTGGCCCCAGGGCCTTCTGTACGCCTTCCCTCCCTTCCCTCTTTTGTCCCAGTTTCTGCAGAGGGTGGTCCGGGAAGCAGCAGAGGTCATTTTAGTAGCTCCGCTGTGGCCGCGCAGGTCGTGGTATCCGTTGCTGCGCAGCCTCTCAGTCCAACCCCACTTCGAGCTGCCCATAACACCGAACCTGCTAACACAGGGACAGGTCTCACACCAGGACCCAGCCTGGTTGAACTTGACAGCCTTCAGGCTCAGCGGCGCTGCTTAAGGGATGCCGGCCTGGAGGAGGATGTCATAGACACAATTATTGAGGCCCGTCGACCCTCCACTAGGAGAATCTATGAGGCCACCTGGAAGGCTTTCTGTAGGTGGTGTAGGCCAAGGGGCATCTCCCCCACGGAGTGTCCCGTGCCCCTGGTGCTCTCCTTCCTACAGGAGGGCCTCAGAAAGGACCTCCAATTTAACACATTGAGAAAACAAGTGTATGCCTTAGCCTCGGTCCTGGACCTCACTCAAGATCAATGTCTACCCCAACACAGGCTCGTTAAGGCCTTTTTATCGGGGCTTAAGGCCAAATGCCCACCTACGGTACATAGATTCCCCAACTGGAGTCTGCGCTTGGTCCTGTCAGCCTTGACAGGGAAGCCCTTTGAGCCACTAGCCACGGTGCTCCTTAGGGTCCTCTCGTATAAGGTCGCATTTTTAGTGGCTATCACGTCAGCTAGACGGATGTCGGACATATCCGCCCTGCTAGTACAGGAGCCATACTGTCAGTTTACTCCAGATTCAGTAATCCTCTGATTAGACCCCAAGTTCCGACCGAAGGTGGACTCTCCCTTTCACAGAGCACAGGAAATCCATCTACCCACTTTCTGTGCCAACCCCATTCACGAACTCGAGAGGAAATGGCACACCCTCGATGTGAGAAGAGCTCTCTCCTTTTATATCGACAGAACCAGGGAGAGTAGAAGATCCGCTTCCCTCTTTGTGCATTTTCACCCTTCTTCTCTCGGCACTAGAGCCAACGCCAGGGTACTAGCTGGCTGGGTGCGAGCATGCATCGCCCTCGCCTACCAGACTAAGAAGAAACCAGTGCCGCAGGGTATCAAGGCCCACTCTACCGGGTCTGCGGCCACTTCGGCAGCGCTCGCCCTCAACGCACCGCTGGACGAGATTTGCAAGGGGGCAGCTTGGTCAACCCCCATGACGTTCACCAAACACTACAGGCTGGACCAATTCAGGTCGGCAGAAGCCTCCTTCGGTCGCAGAGTCCTGCAACATGTCATTTATGAGACGGTAAGAAGCCTTCTCCCCGGAGTAGGCTCGCATGTGCTTCCATTAGTTTGTCTTGTTCTTACCCACCCTTAGTTCCAGGGGGATGCTGGCTTTGGTACATCCCATCGTGATCCGACCCTGAACCCACGGAGAATGTAAAGTTGTACTTGCGTGAGGTTACATTCTTGTGGGTTCAGGAGGATCACGACCCGCCCTTAGTGGTGGGATTTGTCTAACCTCTTATTATCTTCACAGAACCATTCACCAGCTCCGTCTTCTCAGGCTCCTCAAATGTCTGGGGAAGCTAGCCTTCATGGCCCTTTTATAGGGCAGCCGCCACCTGGCGGCGAAAGTTTGAATTCGTTCGAGCTGAGCTAATAGACGAAGATAAACCCATCGTGGTCCTCCTGAACCCACAAGAATGTAACTTCACGTAAGTACAACTTTACATTCCCAGATAAGAGCCCAACTCCCTAACCACTACACCAAACTGGTTCACAGACCAAACTGGCTCATAAGGATGCAAGCACCTTTCTGTTTCTGTGCCGATCTCAGGACTATATTGATAATCATTAAGATAATTTAATTTGGTTTTCTCTCCAGCAGTTTCATTCAAAGAAGTTATCAGCTTCCTAAGCGTACTGGTTGTTGGCAGTGTGAATGATCATTTGATTTTTTTTAAGTGTCCTTTAATTATTTGCTATTAACAATTCCTGTTAAATTAGTGGGAATGTCATTAATAGCATAAAGATTACATTAGCTTTCCTTACTTCATTTTTAGGTCATGAATCAGAAGACAGCATGTCCACCCTTGCAGGAAGAAGAGGGATGAGACCCAAAATGATGATGCCGTTTGATTCGCAACCACCTCAGCGTAAGTCATGTCTTGGAATCACTTACAATCAAACATTTATAATTCCACCCCATAATTCAGTGCCAGTAGTGTGATCAATGTGCCCTAAACCTTGCTTCTAATTCTACCTAAGGCTGTTTCCTCACTTACCTTGTTTGGAGTGATTTAACTAGTCCACTCCAGTCTAGCCTGGTGCAAGCTCATCAGGTGCTGTCCGCATTACAAGAGTATGGCACCATCTATTCCAGACCAACACTGGCCACAGAGCAGAGGCAGCATAGCTTTCTGGTCCACCGAACCGACTCCCCGTCCAAGGCGCCACCCACCCCTGCCAGCGATTGGCCGAGGCCTCGTCAGTCGTGCATGTATGTTTGATGCACAAGGGTACAGCTGAACTAGACAGTCTTCAAAGGCAGCGTACCCATCTCTGTGCAGATGTTCTGAAAGTGATCTTTGGTGGAGGGACATAAACTGTGAAGACGGGGTGGCCATGGCAAAGCGTGGATGCCGTGAACTTTCAGTGTGTCCAGAATATCCCCAGTCATCTTGTTCCAAGCCAGGTGCGGAAGAGCCTATGCCTGTACTGGACCAGATGGTGTTAGTATGGTTGGAGAACTCTTAAAAGAGATCTTCAGTCAAACTAGCTTAGGGAGCCCTTAGGATGGTTATAGAACAAGACAGCACTAGTCCTGTGTGGAAAAAGCATCCTAGGGAGCAGCTTGTCCTGAGAAAAGTGAGTACAGAAATGGCTTTAAATCGTTTCATTACAGTTTGGAAGGTGAAAACCTCATGGTTGCCTGATTATCTTGGCAAGACTTTCAAAACCATGTTGGAAAGATGGTAAATATGCTTAGCTGATTGTCAGAACTGAATCGTGAAGTTTCACTGTTCCAGAGTTATGACAGAAGCAAACTGATAGGAGTCCAAAATAAAGCATGTTCAAAATAAAATTACCAAATATAATGTTTGAAGCTGAAAAGTTACAATAATATAACTTAATTTGTGCTATACAAAACTGGTAACATTTTAAATAGGTTTATTTGTTTATTTCGATTAGCAAGTTCATCTTGGGCTGTAATTCATAATATTACTTGGGACTAGCTCTGGGGGAGATGTGGAGTTAAAGTGAACAGGGAGGCAATGTAGACTGAAATAGAGACATTAGAAATCGAGAAATAAAAATTGACTAGTATATTGCCATCTGATAATACTCTTGAATCTGTTTATAAACACATTCAAAGTATACATACAAAATAATGAAGTCTCAAAACTTTGGCAGAACCTAACTGGTTATTGAGCACTGTTTGTGGAAACTTTGGAGTTTAGAACATGTGGTTTTATTTTATTTTAATTTTTTCTTTCTTCCGAGTATCTTTAAACTTTCTATTGTTACGTCCCATTTTGTCTTGGTGTCCTGTGTATGCATCTGTTTTTTGTTTGAATTCTTGCTTGCTTCTTTTTAGTAGTTTCTATGTTTAGATCCTAAGTGCAGTCTGTATCTGTTATGTATGTAATTCTAGAATCTACACCTGGAAAACAGTTTCCTCCATTTTTTTTTAAAGTTCTAAAACGTTTAGCAATGTGATTAGGTGGTGTGTGGGTCAGTTGAGTGTGAATCTTCATGTAGCTTTGTGCTGTATTTTGCTCAGCAGAAAATCTGAAGAGGAAACTAGGAGATGTGAGAAATTATTTGCTTGGAATCTGGAGCTGCTGTGGGTTGAGCAGTGGAGGCGACAGCCAGGAATGAAGGTTCCTGGCTTCAGAGCCCCCCAGGGAAGGAGCCAGACTTTGGAGGCATGCACCCTTCTGTACACCTCCTGGGCCGATTTACTTATGAGTAGGATGGTGGTACAAATTTTTAAAAGGCCTATTACTGTTCCTCTCTGGGCCGTTCCTCTCCAGGCTACACCTAGACCAGTATACACTCCATCCTATTTGGACAGAGAGTGCTAGCGGGAGTCATGGGCTTTCTGTTCCACACCAGAGTGCAGCAGAGAGCATTCAGACTCATGTTATACTGAGATACCAGTAAGTGCAAAAGTCCCTCAGTCAGCCTTATATCTACCTCTGACTTGTGGTGTGAGTAGTGGGCTGCCTTACATTCCTCCTCCGAGCTTTGCACAGTGAAGCCTGCCAACTTCCTCTGTAGTATAACTGTGAGCAATAGGTGGTGGGTAAGTACTACTAATTCAGCTTTTCCTGGAATCTGGGAATATAAGAACCAAATAATATGATAAGCTTGTTATGAGCTACCCTTTTAGCTGCAGTCCAACATTCAGTTCCATTGAGTACTTTCAGCCATCGCTGTTAAATTATGGTAGACAACCCAGATCCTAACTTGACATTTTTGCTGTGCACTTCACTTCAGAATGTTGTTCGCAGCTCCTCTTTACTGATAACAGTTGAGAATTTTCTGAGCGTGAACATGCTCACCCCCACGACAGCCACACCTTAGATATATCACCATTCATTCCATGAACACTTTTGTGTCCTGTAGTGAATGGCTTCCCTGGAAGAACCACCAAACGTCGTTTCAAAGATGATGGTTCTCTGTTCATGATTTTATGTGTCGCCATTCATCTCAAGGGAGAAGAATACAATACCTGCCATTTGCTAAACATTTCTGTTTTCTAGACTTCAACAAGCCTGTTGTTAATTTGCTCTCATGCATGTCCTTTCTGGCTACGTTAAAAATTGGTTTCGGGAGTGACATCAGCAATGGCACCTAAATATGTTTCCCAGCTCCACAGTATTGATAGTTGCAGGGCAGTGCAAAGTTCTTCACACCAGAAGTATGAACCTACTGTGCATTCATAAAATTTATGTTTGTGAGCTGCCCAGAGACCCTTGGGTATGGGGCGGGATATAAAAATAAATAAATAAAAATGGAGGGTGTCAGACTCATCAAAAGCATTGGGGCCAAGACCTTGGAACAAAACACCTTCTGTTTGGCAACTGTTGCATCACATGCATGACCCCTTATGTTCCTGTAGCTTCCGAAAATTTGCTGGATCAGGCCACAGGATCCTGTCTCATATAGTGGCCTGCCAATTGCTTCTGGGCATGCTCAAGTGGAAGACAAAGGCCTAGGCATCCGTTTCTAGTAGCAATTGATTCATCTGACCTCCTTGAATTTGTCCAATCTTGGGTGAAAAAATACTTCCCCTTGTCGGTCCTAACTCTCCCGCCCATCAGCTTGATAGAATGCCCCCTTGACATCGCAGCCTGATTGTGTAAGGGAACTATTCCAGCCCCTCAGTCATTCTACTGCTCCTTTCTGCACATTTTCAATCCCATCTTGCCCTTTTCCACCTTAAAATAACATGTTGCAGCTGCGGTACCAACAGACTTTCCCTTCTTGGCATTTCCCCTGCCTGGCATTTTCAACTCCGCTACAGCGAAGTAAAAGCCCATGCCAGGCATATCGTGCCTCACAGCCACCTTGAATGCCACATTTCAGTATGAGGCATCACTCTTTAATAATTATCTTGGCAAATAGAAGCAAGTTAAGGGAGGCTTGACAATCTGAGCTCAGGGCTGGAAATTAAATCCTATGAATAGAAATAGAAAACAGTTTGCATTAACCTCCAGAAGGGCAGCTGTGGGAAGGGGGTAAGTATAGTGTTTTGCAAATATCTGAAGAGATCATACAGAAGAGGGCCGTGATGTTCCAGGGCAGAGAGCACTGAATGAGCTACAGGCAAAACCATTTGATAGCAGAGCCAATAGGTGGGAGCTTTTCATCTCTGGGTGCACTCATGTGTAGCTGAGAAAGCAGTGCGGTGATCTGATTCCATTGATAGTATGAGGTGCCGCATTGGTCTCCAAATTGACATTGCTGATAAAGTTCTGTTCAAAATGTCATTGAATTATAATGGAAGTGTGTATAACACAATGAGTATAATGGATTTGTATACTGGTGCTATAAGAACATTTTAAATACTTTTAAAGAAAAAAAATGTGTTAATGTTGGATTGCTGTGGGCTCCTTCTAATTCTTTTATGACCTGCGGGCTGCCATAGTCTGCACTAGCATGCAGGTGGCAGGTCCCTATTCTGGGATATCATCTGGAATAAGGCCCAGTGCAGAAAGGGCCTAATATCCTGTTCACGCTCCCATTTGATTCCTCTTGGAGACAGTCTCTGGCATTCCTAAGATAGTCCCAGGGAGACATGTGCAAAATTTGATTTGTATTCACAAATTTATTTGAATATTTCACATTTGTAAATTCGGTGTGTGTTTTTTAATATTCAAAAATTTGATCAAAACAAACCAGAAAAAAAGTATAAAATGCCTTTTCTCAAATAAACCTGCCTGTGCTTTGAGATCACAAAATGGGGCTTTCTTGTAGTTCTGCTGACCTCGGACGTGCAAGGGGCTGTGGCACATGAGAGGGTCTTTTCTGTGGTGGCCCTCTGTCTTTGGAATAGCTTCCCAGTGGAGATATACCAGGTGCCAGCTTTATATGGTGTTTTGATGCCTAGTTAAAATGTACTTCTTTGTCTTGGCCTTTGATGCCTAGTTCCTTTGACCATAGTCCTCTCACAGTAGGAGGGGAGGAGGTTGAACCGGTTCTATTTTAAGTATCTTTTAGTGTTTGTTTTATCATACATTGTAACCGATACAGGGACCTCTCAGTGAAGGATAGGATACAAATGTTATAACTAAATGAATAAAATAAATATTTTCAGAACAGAAGAGATTTCCAGGCCTGCAGTTTCTTTCTATTTTTTTTTAAATACTCCTGCAGATTTTCTGGCAAAATGAACTTTATTCTGTATCCCTGAGGACCGTGCCCTGTTGTTAATGTGCTCTTTTGGTGGAATGGGTGGGGACACATGCCGGTTTGGTCCACGTTAAGCATTTTCTCTGTCTTATGTTCATTCACAGCTGTGATTAGCGCTCATCCCATCCATTCCCTTGATAACCCCCACCATCATTTCCACTCCGGCAACCTCGCTTCTCCAACCTGCAACTATCTCCATCAGGCAAACCCATGGCCAGTTGGCTCATCCGTGTCCCATTCAGACAGGGCTAATTCCACAGGTGAGAAGTACATCCTGGGGAAGACAGGAGTAAAAAGGGGTGAACCAGAGAAACTCTGGGACATACGCAAATCCCATTTTTATGTACTCTGTGTCTATCTGTGTGTCTGTTGGGAGGGTGAATGTTTAAAATCGTTAAGAGTTGTCTGTAGGCTTGCTTGATGTGCTGTTCAAAACCCAGACTCATTTTTAATCAGAAGTAAAATTGATTGTACAGTACGTGAATCTTATTTTTAAATGCACATGCATAAAACCCAAGCTTGGGCAGTTCTGTGCTGGCTGACATACAGGACCAAGAAGTGTATGAAGAGCCTCCCTTCTGCAAGCTAGTTTGCTCTAAGGGAGGCCCCACCCCTCAGACCACCCCCTAGGGACGGGAACAGTTTGGACTTGTGGGTGGAGTGCCAGATTCTTACCTGGAATTTTCATGGTTCAATTCTGCACTCCTCCTCAAAGCCAGCTGGGTGACCTTGCGCTAGTCACAGCTCTCTTTCAGGGCTCACAGCCCGACAAATCTCACAGGGTGTCTGTTGAGGCGGCGAGAAAAGCAGGGTGTAAAAACCAACTACTACTACTACTACTACTACTACCCTTAGACCACACCAGAATTTGGAGAGGAGGGTGTCTCCTAGTAAATCTGCTCATGTATACCAGCAAGTGCAGAAATCGCCCCTTTTCTCTGGTTTGTTCAGCAGCAAGTGTGCTAAGTATATGTGATTCCTTTGCCTGGAAATTACAGCACTTGTGCTTTAATTTATGTTTAAATGTTTAATAATTGTAATAACATTGATATTTTGAACCCTCCAGATAGGCTTGTCATTTTAGTGTTGGTGAAGGAACTGGAAAATAAGCCACTCTTTACTGCTAAGAGTATATTTAAGAATGAATAATATCCCTTTCATATTTGAAAGCAAGCCACTCAAATCATATGTTACGTCTGGATTACAAAATAGATGATGATCGCGTCCCTTTAAAATGATGCTTTATAGTTCGTAGTCAAGTTCTTCCCATATAATCTGCAGATGGCATTTAATTAAGCACAGTATGAATATTATTATGCTACGGATAAGTTGTGTTTAAACAGCGGGATAGTTAGGCTAGGAGTCATTTTATGTTCAAGAGCCAAGGTTTAGTTTTTGCTTTTTCTGAAGTATGTCTATGAAATGTTGATAATTGATACTCAAGGGGTCCACCTGGGCTTTAAAAGCTTCAGGTACCAAAGTATGTACATATCCTGCTTTCTACCTCTGTTAATGCTTTGAGAAATAATTTGAATCTGCTGTTAGGAGCACAGAACGCTCACATACCTACAAGCACAGTGAATTCTGGCAAACCTGCCTTTAGGTTTCTGAATTGTAAATAAGGTACTCCTTTTAACAGACGTTTGCACCAGAATGCTTCTATTGCCATTGGCCAAATTTTCAAGCATATTATGGCAAGCGTATATGCTGTGTCCCTCAGGGATTCCTGCTGCTAAAAGTGTTATAAAGAGCAAATAAATCAAGTGAATGTTTGCTTTTGTAGCAAAAACCAGCTATGTGGGTTGTTTGTAGTTTTTCTGCAAACTAGGGTTGCTGCAGGTCTTTCTAACGATCGACATATTATAATTTCCCAGAATTTCATTTGATGATAAGAATTCAGCTTTACATAATTTTACTGTCTCCTTTATAAAGCTCACAAGCAGATAGAAATAGATAGCAGCTTTGCAATTGTGCCTTTTAATTATTGGCATTTTCTTGACATTCTCAAAAACATCAGCAGCTTATTTTCCTAAGAATCAGTGAATCGGGGTGGGGAACCCCACTCACCCACAATCTGAGAAGTTAATATTATTCTTCAGTACTTTATTAGAGTCCAGAGACCCAAACACATAAATACAAAAGCATTTGTAAAAATAAATTTATTGACCAACAGTTTAGGAGTCATTTCCCCCTCATTTTTAGGATTGTGTCACAACATTTAGCAGTAGCAAGAGCTATTTGATGCTTAGTACCCACTAGTAAATTACTTACATTCTCCTCCAGATTAAGATGGCCAAACCTAAAATCTTAGTTTTTGAGAAGAGATATACTACCATGGATAGTAACATAACAAAAACATAACTCTGGAGCAAGTCCATAACTTTCTTTATCTTGGGATAATGGACTGTAGCTCAGGGATGATGCAAGTAGCCTGGAAAAAGAAGAAGAGTTGGCTTTTCTACCCTGCTTTTCTCATCCATTTAAGGGGACTCAAAGTGGCTGACAAACCTTCTCTTCTCCTCACAGCAGAACAGCCTGTGAGGCAGGTTGGGCTGTGAGGGTTCAGAAGAGAGCTGTGACTAGCCCAAGGCCCCCCAGCTGGCTTCATGGGGGAGGGCGGAATTGAACCTGATATTCCCAGATAAGAGTCTGGCTCCCTAACCACTAGACCAAACGAGTTTGATCCCCAACCTCTAACTGAAAGTAGGCAAGAGCAAACCAATTCTGTATCTGTAGAGATGCCTATGGAGGTGGGAAGTGTCCATAACTCAGTAGTGGAACAAAGCAGTGGATTACCAGTTTGATCCTCTGCCTTTCTCTGGAAGTAGGCAATGGCAAACCACTGCTGACAAGAATACTGCATACAGGTGCCCTTGGAGGTACCATTGCAATCATCCAGGAGTGGGCCACAGCTCAGTGGTACCCAATAACAATAGTCTTTCAAACTTTTAGTGTGAAAATTTCAGCTCAACTCCTTTGTGAGACACAAGTTTGGTCTGTAAGCTATTTCAGCAGATTTAAATAGGATCCAAACCAGGACACTTTGAAACATACCCAGGTGTATTCCAAATGTTCTAGTTTTACTAGAAACCAGAAAAACTCAAAACACCCTTTTCTGAATTGGGCCTTGTTCTGGATTATATCCTGGAACAGATACCTGCCATCCACATGCCAGCACAGATTACAGCAGGCCCATTCTACGTAAACATGCAGATGGCAGGTCCCTGTTCTCTTCCAGGATATAATCTGGAATAAGGCCCAGTGTCAAAAGGACCTTGAGAACTTGTAGTATGATTCTTATATAAGCTCTTGGTACAGGCTACCTGCCCAGAAAGTATCATCAATCAGCTTTCCCCCCAGACTACTTATTGCAGGGAGGGATGAACTATGTTGTCCATGTTATTAAGCAAAGAGTCTGGGGCAATTGTGGTACAAGAGCTAATGCAGGAAGCCATCTCAGCCTGTTCCCCTTTAAGCCGTGGCATTAATTACAGTTCTCATTTTTTCTATGAATAGATACTTAAGAACATTGACTTTCCCACCCTGTCATGTTGCCTCCACATAATGCCAGGCCTTGTTCATATACTTCTACTTTATAGCTTATAAGCAGCAAGACCTAATGTGCCCTCTTTCAAAATATTAATGCTGATTAAATAGGGTTTTCCTTCAGGTGATGTCTCCATACATTTAAAAAAAAGTGGATTTGTTTAAAAAGAGCTTCTACCTCTAATGAAGTGATAGTGTAACTGCCTAAATTGACCTGGCAAAAGGATGTTCAGGGGCCACAACGCTAGTGGAACTGTTCTTCTGAAGTAAAAATGGACCCTTGTGTGTTTTCTCCACCCAGAATCTGTTCGGAACACACCAAGCACCGACACCATGCCGGCCTCCTCTTCCCAGACGTGTTGCGCTGACCACCAGGAGCCAGAAAGTACCACGGGGCCTTATCTACCCAGTACGCAGGAAGAGGAGGCGAATCAGACTCTCCCTACAGCCCACGTCCGTCCCTCTCACCCTCTGAAGAGCTTTGCTGTACCAGCAGTGCCACCCACTGGAGCATCGTACGATCCTGCCTTGCCAAGCACACCTTTATTATCTCAGCAGGGTGAGCCCAGAGTGTTGCTGCTGTAGAAAGATGACTTCGAAGCGTGTATGGAAAATGGTTTGCAAGAACTGGGCAGGAGGGGAAGTGGGCTGCCAAAATAAGATGCCTATTTGAAGTCTTTTGAGAGTCTTGTTGGATTTTCCTCACCTTGGGGAAGAAACATATTTGGTCTACACTTGCTCAGTTGAAGATAGATTTTATTGATAGCCAAACCATACCTTTAGTGGAGCTTCTCTGAATCAATTCTGAGATGACCTTCACAATAACAGATGTATGTGGTGGTCAGTGGCCACCTGCCTGCCTGCCTACCTATCTATCAGCAACAGAGTCTCCTCAAATAAGTATTCCAGACCATCAAAACTGAGGCCCCTTTCTGCATGGGACCGTGTTCTGCAAAAGGAAGGGTTCAGGGGCCTCCTATCATTTTGCTGCGTAGAAATTGATGTCTACTGGCATGCTGGGACGGTATGCCAGACAAGAAAAGTGTACAGACAGCATGTGTCTATGGTCTGGTATACCATAAGGAGCCCATTCTGGTGGCACAACAGAGCACACTGCCAAAACAGGCCCAGTGGGATCTCTGAAGGCCACAAACAATTCCTTGACCTGAGAGCGTTCAGACACTCCTTGTGCCAGGTACAGAGCCATCCTGATGTAGATGGCTTTGCCCTGCACCAGGAGCAACCCATCCTAGTTTGAGGTGGGCTGCTGATGGGACAGGATGGTCTACCTTGTCCCAAGATATCTCAGGTAAGTGAGAATACAGCCTAAGTTTGAGGAATTTAATTCTTCCCAAACTGCATCCTGTGATAACAACAGACGTACTAAGCCGGTTGCCTTGCTATCTTATACTTTTCTACAGAGATATTTCGTATGACAAAGAAATAAGATGCTCATTTGTAAGGCTAATCATCACCATAACTGTATTAAGCTTCTAGCCATCCAGTTCATTCAGTGAAGACTGCATCAGTTGGTACCCTAGGGAGAACTCGGCCTCCTATGCCAGTTGTGGTTCCCAGTGCCCCTGAAGTGCAGGAGACAACGAGAATGTTAGAAGACTCAGAAAGTGTAAGTACGCTGTTAAAAGGAAGCCTGTTTTTTCATCCTTTGCAAAACACTGGGAGTAAAATTGTAATGCAGGTCACTGACCTTTCTGAGCTGAGGCCATAACACTAAGTCTGTGGTTGGTGGAAGTTTCAAGCCTTTGTAGTGCAAGAGTGGAAGCAAGAGGACACCTTTTGTTTATTTTTTGTGGGCCATGTCTGCATTTGCTCAGTAGACCAGAGCAAGTGACTGTCTAGTACTCTTGGTCCACATGCTATCACAGCCGAGAGGTCTCTGTTCTGGATTAGCCGTAGACCTATTTGAAGAGGCCTACAGTTGCATTAGCACCGTCTGTTCCGGTCCAGGCATCAGTGATTCTGCACCAGTCCCAGAACAAGGAAGATGCCACAGCCCTATCTTCAAAGCTTATGCAAGCTTCTGAAGATCATTTTCATAACTTTAGTATGGAGGTCGGCACACCAGCTTTGAAGACTATTGAGCCTCTCCCTTGTGTGCCAACTACAAGGGATGGGGCCTCAGCCAATTGGCAGGGATGGGTCCTGCCTTTTCGTTGAGGAGTCAGTTTGGTGGGCCAGAACAATCATGGTGCCTCCACATTGCTCCTGGCCTCCCCAGCCTCATGATGTGGACAGAACCTACAGTGCTTTGTTAAGTTACTCTGTGTAAGGTCAGTGCATCAACAGCCATAGACCCATTTTACTAAATAATTATCAGCTCCTTGAACTACAAAAAGTTGTATTTCCTTTTTGAACGTCTTCTGAAAAGAACTTCATCAAGTTTTTCAGTTGTACTTGATGGAGAGAGTTCAGAGCATTGATTCTTCCACTCTCTCTCTCTTTCTTCACCTTCCTGTGCCCTTCACCTGGTTTCCCGATCATATTACGTCTCATTAATTCATCATTTACTGTTTGTTTATGTCCATGATTCTGGTGCTGCTCCCTTCCACATCTTTCTCCTTGTACTGCTTCTACAAAATGGAAAACGAGGTGGGGATGTTTCAGTTTCTGTAGTAACCCTACCTGTCTAACCAGTGTGACTTGGTTGCCCATGAGGATCCTGTTCCTTCCCCTTATAACCCTGTTAAATCTCCTGCAGAATTATGAACCGGATGAGCTGACCAAAGAGATGGCCCACCTGGAAGGACTAATGAAGGACCTTAATGCCATCACAACCGCATGACCACCTTGCCCAAGAAATGACTCCAAATCCTTTTTTGTCACATGTCTTGGGACTTGGCCTTGGAGCACAAGGAAAAATGTACAAAGACTTAAGGGACAGCACAAGAGGGGCGCTGAACCGGCTGCAGCCTCCGTGCCAAAGCTGGTGACTTATCTATTCACTACCCTGTAAAGAACCTGTTGGAAGATTGGATGCAACTTGCTGCTGAAGTTGAGGAGACACACCAGGTGGATGAAATCCAGCATCCAGCAGCGTGGACTGAGGGTCAGCGCAAGCAGGTTGTGCCTCAGTGCTGTCGCCTTCCCTGGTTTTTAGTGTTGGACATTCACTTTTATGTACAATTTTATTTGCGTGATTTTATTTTATTGTATCTTTTTTATTAAAAAAAATGTAATCTGAAGAAAAAAGAAATTTGTGTTGTTTCCCACAGCCTAGACGGATGTCTGATTGCTTGTTCTATTGTGTGTGGGAATTCATTGCCAGTGTGGGTTGATCAGGAATTTTATTTTGTTCTTTTTTTTTTAAGTGCGTGTATATTTACATCACTTTTGCGCAATTAATCCATGGCTTTTGGGGGATGCTGCATTGCTATTTGTATGCTTTTTTATTTTTATTTTTTATATTATTAAAAGCCTGATTAGATTCTCTGTCATCACTGTGAGATTAGCTATCTGTACTGAAATGTGACACTGAGAAACCCATTGCTTTTTGTGCATTTTCAATACGGGATATGGCTGGAGCATGGAGCCACAGAATTCTGGGAATTTTCCTTATTTCCTAAGAAAGATCAAGGACAGTGCAAGTTTATCCTTTTGAATAGTTCCCTCTGTCTCCTGTTACAAGCCCAAGCATAACGGGTCAGTTTAATATTCCTGAATATTTAGTAGGAGTAACTCTCTGGTAACAGTGGTGAGGAAAAGCACTTACAAAAGGGACTCTGTCCTGTCCCAGACTGGCGGAATAAATCTGCAGTTAAGGGACAAATCGCAGCTTACCTGCTGCAAAGTGGCGACTGAGCATCCGGACTAGAGCAGCCTCCTGTAGCTTCCTCATCAGAAGCTATGAGAGCTGAGACGGGCACTTACGGTCACATGGGATGAGGCAGCCAATCAGAGTTGAGCTGCCCTCCCTGTTCTTGTTGGCTCTTTTCACCATTCCACCCGGACTGGCAGGAAGATTCAAATTTTCTTAATACTGAGCAGGGAATGATGTTTAATCAGCATTAAATAAATTAACAGTAGCGTCGGTATAATGCATCGTCACTATGATCCAGCGATCGTCGTGCGTGATGCCTCCAGTGCGACTGCGTTTTCTGCTGCGCTGTATTTCTGCGTTTTCTGGACGCACCCACAGATTTTGAGTTTGCACTGATGGTATTGCTCATGTGAACACACAAAAGCTCTCATTTGAGGCAGCCCAGGTATTGTTTCTGATTACAAAATCACAGGGATATAAACTGTGAAACACCTACCCTTATGATAAAGGGGTTTTGAGTATCAGATATTGCAGCATGTCTTCCAAGCAAAGCCTTCATCGTTTTTTAATGTTTCCTTTTAAGGATCCAAACTTCTCAACATTTGCATTCTGGCGTGACTACTTTCCCCAGATATTTTAATGTATGGAGTTCAGTTGTAGACCATTTGTAGCCCGGCTGTTTTCCTTGACAGCAGCGCACTAGGTGTTGCCATGAAAGTACCTAAAGGTGCAACGGTGCCCCCAAAGGAGGCTTTCCTGGTATCGGCAAAGCTTTGGCGCTGAAGAAGCAATCTGGAGGGGGTGGGAATCCACAGTGTGCCCTGAAACCCAAAAGGTTGGCAACCCCTGCTGTACATCCCCCAGAAAAAGGAATAGGCATTGAAAAGAACCAGTTGACAAACTAGATATTTTTCTTCTTTTTTTTGGTCACCTTTGTATGCTCTAGACGGAATGCCACCATATTGTTCTCTGGTTAATATCTTGCATCTTGTAAGCTTAATCAGAAAGAGACTGAAATGAAGAGTTGAAGAAGTTACAGACTTTCAGAGTAGCTTTTCATCACAGAGTAATTCAGACCAGGGACCTGGAGACCGCTCCTACCCCTTGTAGCAGCTAAGATTTTGATATAATAAAAGCTAAGGCAATGGGGTGCTTCCCCTTCCCACAGATTAAGGATGGAATTTTGTATGTTGCTAACTGACTTGGGTTTCCAGTCATTTGACTACGTTGATCTGCTTCATAGCAGTAACCGGAGGAAGTGGGTTGCAAGGAGAAGACCCTGATTCTTTCTGTGGAACCTCCCTGTCCTCCTCCAACGATATTTCAGGCATGTACTTGCTTCGGATCCTGTCTAGGCTCTTGGAACCAGTTAGGAAATAAGGACGATGAAGCACTCAGTATGACATGCCCAGCAACTGCCAAGCTGGATCCAACCAATAAGCCATCTGTTTTTTAAAAAAGAATGCATTGATTTTTAGAATGATATAAAAAGTGCCATGAGAACTCCAGCTTGTCCGTTTAGCTCCTCGTTCTGTCTTCCAATGCTAGATCATCTTGGTGCTCCAGAGACATTCACAAGCATAGTATTAGGGTGTGTAGATGGCATCCTTCATTTTAGCAAGTTAACTGCACGCTTATTTTGGAGTCAGGACAAACGGTAGGAAGAACTCCAGCACAGGAGTCACTGGAACGCAGGCGTTCAGTAAAATGGGATTCACAGTGAGAAATGATTTCAGGGTTGGCCTGGAACTGGGTATCTGCTCTGCCTGGTGAACGTTTGATTTTTGCATATTTCTGTATGCAAAGGGAGGAGGAGGATGCCATGTTTCTGCACATAGACAGTATTAAAAAAACCAGAGCTGGCTTAGTTGAGTTAAAACACATGTCTAGGTAGTGTTTCAGAAACACTAGAGTGGTTAGGGAGCAGGACTCTTATCTGGGAATACTGGGTTTGATTCCACCCTCCCCCATGAAGCCAGCTTGGTGACCTTGGGCTAGTCACAGCTCTCTTCTGAGCGCTCAGCGCAACCTACCTCACAGGGTGTTCTGTTGTGGGGAGAACAGAAAGCTTTGTCAGCTGCTTAAATGGGTGAAAAAAGCTGGATAGAAAAGCCAACTCCTCTTCCTCCTCCTCCTCCTCCTCCTCCTCCTCTGGGTCTTTTCGAGTGCTTCACAGCCATTTTTCCAACCAGGATGTGGCTCTCTATAATCCTTGCCTTGCCCATTCTAGTGGTCATTTGCCGTGAATATGTAACACATTCTCACAAGAAAGAGCAGGGGATCCTTCCTTTGGATTCTCACTGCACCCTCTGAATTCAGTCAGTTCACTCGCTGTGTTCCTCAGAAGTGTTGTTTTCGCCATCTATGCCCAAAGAAACACCTTGTGTGGACTCAGTATTTCCCCCCAACTGTTGGATTTTTTTGTGAATATCTTGCTGACTTCTGTTGAACACCATGAATGTCTACATTGCCATGAAAACTGGGGAGGGGTGGGGGATATTTTTAATAAATAAAACAACTGTTCAAAGTTGGTTTTTTAAGGTTAAATCAAGAAGAAAACATTTATTCAAGTCAGTGTACAATATGTATTGCACTTTTTCACATTTTAACACTGTTTTTTACATACCTTGTGACTTTAAATTTGGAACCTGGTGTATCTTGTAGTATCATAGTTGAGCTGCTAGCACAGCAGCTTCCTCCAGTTGGATATGGAGAAGGCAGTGGGTGAAGCTTTGTGTAGGGTTTTACCCTTCTGACTTAGGATAGTCTGAGGGACTGCTGTAAACTTCTACCTTTCTGTACATTATTTTCTTGTAGCATTTGCTGTATACTCTATAAATTTTTAATACTGTCATGGTTATTATTTGGTATTGGACATCCAATACACTTTTTTTAATCTAATCAAGTTCTGGCGTGGTGTTGAGCGTTTTGTGGGGGTTTTTCCGCTTTGGTCTTTCTTTCTCATTTTTACCAAAACCCTTTGAGAATTTCAGAACACTGAAGCTCCCGTCCAGTTGTGAAGCCAAGAACAAAATGGCCATTACACCTTCATGTATAAAATGTAATGGAATTGTGAACCACTGTCACGATTGCTAAAGCGGCGAATAGAAAGACAAACTAAATTTCAGACAAGAAATAAAAAGTAGCAAGCAAGGTAAGTGGATCCCTTGCTCCCAGGACCTAGTGGAGGGACATGACCATCTCAGATGTTTTGCATGCCCCTATCCAAGAAGACAAGGCCCCCCTCGTGCTGTAAAGATGGAGGGACTAGATATAAGGGAGTAATCTTAACCTAGACGGCCATTTGATGAAGTTTGCTTTGATGATAGCAGTCCCCTGTTGCAAAGATAGGGGATATATTAAGATGGTCTGCTTTTGGAGACTTACTGAATCTGATGAATTCAGAAATCCTATGGGACAGCGGTTATCAGCCTGTGGGTCATGACCCCTTTGGGGGTCAAACTACCCTTTCAGAGTAGTCGCGATGAGTCTCCCACCACCCCTCCCTCTCCCCTCCCAGCTGCCCCGCTCCCCGTGATTGGGGGTCTCCACAACATGAGGAACTGCATTAAGGGGTTGTGACATTAGGAAGGTTGAGAACCACTGCTATGGGAGAATTCTCAGAAATAAGAGCAAGTGGTCCTGTTGAAGACCTTGGGGACTGGCAGAACAGGAATGATCACTCCTGGCATCCTCTCTGATGTTTTTGAGTCTGGGCTGCTCCTTAAGTTTCCTGAGGAGCTCCAGGCGTTGAAGCAGATCAGGAAAAGGCTGGAACACAAGTGGCCTCCTCATCATAAGATGATCAGACACGGATACCAATTGTGCCTACAGAGGCTTCAAAGGAGGGTCGCTTTGCTGTGCCTACAGCATTCTCAGGCATCTGGCCAAAAGGGTGGAGAAGTCAACATTTGCTGTACCGAGCACAAGTATGGAGCCCTCAGAAGCGTGTTGTGAAAGGTTTGCAAGGTACTTTGAGGATAAATATATATTTATGAATGTTCTGCCCTATATCTGAAGGGAGCAGGGCAGTTCACAATGAAATGGTTCTAGGCAAAGTATCTAAAGTGGTAGCTGTGCCTAAATGAAGAGGGACTGCTGTTCCCTTGGCCAAAGAGAAGGCAAAGAGATGTGCTTTCACCAAGTGTCTAAATATATACAAGGAGGGTGCCTGGTGCATCTCCAAGGGGAGCCTGTTCCACAGTCTGGGGGGGGGGGGCTATCACCAGAAAGTCCCTTCCGCCCCCTTAATTGCTGAAGTGGATGTCTCAACCAAGAAGGCCTCACTGGCAGACTTCAGAGCACCAGGAGCTTTCTATGGGAAGAAGCGTTCCTTCAGATATTTGGGGCCCAAACTGTTTAGGACCCTTATAACTACCTCATATTTCCTTGAACGCTGCTTTTGATACAATGCCCAGGGAAGTATCCAGTCCAGGCCCAGTTTCCATTTCTGAAGCGCCGATGGCGTGGGCAGGATCATTGCAGCTGTTGAGCTTGCAGCGTGCCTCCTTGCTTCTTTGCTCATATAGTCTGATTGAAACAAGTGGGGGGGGGTATGACTGGGTGAGCCCAAGGTACCTCTTGCCTTGAAAGAGTCAGTGGTTCCTCCAATCCTTTTTTTTAAGGCCTCTTTGGACACTGCAGTGCATTGTAATCCAGTCATATTGTGTTCTCATGATGACCTGTGTTCTCATGATGGACTTCTCTGTAGTGCCCCCAAAGTCATAGAATGCCATGACCTCCCCTCTGATAATCATGAGGCATTGGCAATTAACAGCTTTCAGGCCTCTGCTGAAGACATATCCTTTCTGCTGTCTAGACAGGAGGGGCAGCAAAAATATGGCACCCAATATGCCGCTTCACTGGGGCTACTCCATCTCCTCCCAAGAGGTGTCCCCAAAGTGGACTTCTCTGTCTGTGCAAGCTGAAACTGTGTGGTGATATATTCATGTTTATTTTCACAAGCTGTTTGGACCAAAATTATAGGGACAACTTAAGGAGCCTGGAACCAAGAAGCCAACGGTTGAGTTTCATATTGTTTTTGCACTCTGCACAGCTGCACCACTGTCTGATTTTTTTAAAAAACAAGCTGCCCTAAAGAAATAAAGGCCCTGTATCCATTCATCTGTCCATCCATTCATTCAGTTAGATGCCTTTGTGGATATTTATCTCCCTCTTTCAAAGAATTCAAAGTGGAATAAATGCTACCCTTCCCTTTCACGGCATTCTCGTCTCATTGCTGAGAGGTAGTGATTAGTTGAATGTCCCCTAGGGAAACACAACACCCTACTTGAGGTTCGAACCCAGAGATAATTAGGTCCTTATCTAAGACGGTAGCTCAACTGTGGTCCTCCAGTGTTCCTGAACTACAACTCCGAGTGTTCCATTCCCAGCATTCCACACCAGAAGAGGGTGACATGGAAGCTGAGTGGAAGGTTGGTGGTAAGTTGAGGAACATCCTGAGGATCACACCTAAACTTCCATCACCGGCTTTCTACTCTTGGCTCCTCTGAACTGTGCGTGTGAGGGGACCATTCTACCCTTTCCATTCTCCCGTCTGATTGCAGATGGGCATGGTTCCATGAGAGGAGCCCTGCTGGATCAGGCCACAGCCCATCTCACATAGTGACCCACCAGTTAATTGCTCCTGGGCATTCCCAAGCAAAAGATGAAAAGGGAAAAAACTTCAACTGATCTCAACTCATGGCAAATGGATCTTAGATGCATCCTGCCCGTCTCTCCAAGCTGGAGGTGGAATCTAAGCATCCATCCTAGTAGCCACTGATGCTACTCCATAAATTAAGAGTTCTGCTGGATGAGGCCACAGCCCACCTAGCCCAGCATCCTGTCCAACACAGTGGCCTACCAATTGCTTCTGGGCACCTCTAAGCAGAAGACACAGGCAAAACCTTCACCTGCTCTCAAATCCCTACAAATTCTCTTCCTCTTTCCAAAATGCATCTTCTCCCACCTGCCAGCCAGAGTACCTTGTCTGTGGTGCAAGAGGCCCTGTTTGGTCTGCAGCTCCCATTTGCCGTGATCTGCTGGCCTAATGGAGAAGACTGGCAAGAGAAGAAACATCAGCTCCACCATCAGCGGGAGGCCGGCTGGACACAGCCTCCACTCACCTGCTAATTTCCCCATCAGGCTCCTGTTTAATTAGCCCGTTTCTGCCAGCTATTAAGCCCAAATGAGGTCTCCTCCTCACCCGCTGCTGGGTTGTCACGGCAACTGGTATTTTTAAGTCTTCCTGGGAATCCATTTTCTTTGTACTTGGAGAAGAATCATCTCCATTGCTATTAAAGATAATGGTCCCCGATGCTGGAAAGTGACCAGAGGCTGGAGAGAATAGAAGAAAGAATAGAGTAAAAGAAGAAGCTCTGAGCTTTCTCCTTTGCTTAACTGTGTTTCAGCCAATTCAAGGATTTCTCTCTCTGTGTGTATTCAATTATAAAGGCTCCCCCAACCTAAATGTCCTTTTTTGGATATTTTTTGTAGTCATCTTTTGCTTGGAAAAGCAGCGCCCCCTTGTGGCTCCAAAGGAAAATGACAGAAGGGAATGTTGATCCATGGAATCACATGGAGTGGCATTTTGAGGGGAGAGGGGTGTGGAGCAGAAGAGCAACATGACTATACCTTTCTTGCCCTTGCAGAATGGTTCTGGGTAGGGATGTGCAAGAATATCCGTAACATTCAATATTTCGACGAATTTTGACATTCGTATACAAATCAAATGTCCCTACATTCGTACATTGACTTTTGTGTTTGTATTCATACGGATGTTTTAGGACATTTATAGAAATGTCTCAGAACATTCTGGAAATATCTGCAGCGGATCCAGAGTGCATTTGACAAGCTCTGAGAGCAGATTCAAAGTGGATTCAGGATGGATTTGACACTTTCAGAGCAGATATGGGATATGTATCAGATACATATTGGATACGTATGGATACATATGGAATATGTATGCGGGCATGTCTGATATTCGTACAAATTCGTTCATATCGAATAGAATCCTACCCTATTTGATGGGATCTATTCAAACAAATATGAATTTTCTTACATTCGATTTGATACAAATTGAATGCAAAAATACCCCAATTGTGCATATCCCTAGTTCTGGGGAGGATTATTGGAATTTCACCCCTCTTCCACAAGCAACCATCCTTGTGATTCCATACCCATTAGCACACCACTGAAATAGTGTGCCATGCAAGTTTTACCTGTAAAGGGTTTCTCCTTCCTCTCATCCTGTTTCCATTTCCCTTTCTTTTGTCTGCTGCTAGATTGTAAGCTGCTTGTGGGCAGAGAGCTAGTCACATCTCTTACCAGCACAAAGCTAAATGGTGGCAACTCTGTTGACTTGAGAGGAGTAAAATAGCATGTTGCACCTCAGAGCCCCCTAAATCTCTTCTCCACATGCCTTGCTAATGTACTGTCTACAATGAATGTCGTCTAGTTCTCTCCCTCTCGGGCAGTTTCCAATTGGCATGAAAGCAGCAGAGGGGCTTAAGTTTTCAGGGGGGTGATGATGATGCCCACACGTTTGTTCATGGAATTCAAAGCTGACTTGAGTTTTAAGGCCAAGACAATTCATAGCGGCAAGTTTGGCTGCATATTTCACATTTGCAGGTGTTTGCATCAAATCAAAAATCCAGTTTTTTAATATCCAAAAATTTGATCAAAACAAACTGCTTGATCTGAATTTGAACATTTGAACTCAAGTTGAATGTTACGATATTTGTATGCTAACGTTCAAGCGAATATGAATGTTTCCAGGCATTTGTATGAATAGTTTGGACATTCATTAAGGTGGGGAAACCTATCATATACGTATATGTTCATATCAGATACGTATCTATTCGTAACAGATACATTTATGTCCATATCAGATATGTATCCATAACAGATACATCTGTTCATATCAGATACGTATCTATTCGTAACAGATACATTTATGTCCATATATATGTATCTGTTCATATCAGATATGTATCTATTCATAACAGATATGTGTCTATTCATATCAGATACATATTGAATGTTTGTACAAATATGTACAAATAGATTCGTATTGAATATAATTTTGCCACATTTGAACCCGATCTATTCATATGAATATGGATTCTCAAACATTCGATTTGCTTTGAATTGAATGCCCAAAAAACATTTGTGCACACTCCCACTGTCTAGTCCAGCAGCCTGCTGAATTTATTCCAGGATAAAACCTGGATTACGTCTGCCCTGAGCCTCCGTTAGTGGAAGGGAAGCTCCTAGCCAGTCCAGAATCGCACCATGACTCTGGTTCTACAGACTGCTGTCAGTGCCAGATACTTCCTACCTCACCCAACTGCATGCAGAGCAATGAGTTCAGAATTTCCCAAGGGACCAAGATTAAATAACCGGAGGACAAAGCGTCCCATCGTCTGCTACTTTCCTGTGAGTACTTCAAGCCAGCCCAAGAACATAAATACAAAAAGAAGGCTCGTTTTATCAAGATTTTATTATATCTGTGTTTTTATATTTCAAACCCCAACCCCACAGCAATTTCCTTCCCTCCCTCCCACTCACCCCTGAAACCCTTGTAAATTAACCCAAACGGGTCCTTCAGCTGAGATGCCTGCTTTTGGTACCCTGCAGAGCATGTTCTTCTCTGTCACGCGACGCCCCCCCAAAAGAGAGACAAATTGAAATCCAGATGCTGTAGGTCAACTTTCCACAGCTTCAGGAGAGGCAGCAGGGGAAATCCGTGTTGGCGGACAAGGGAGGTTTCATGGGAGGGCATTTTGAGACCCTTCCCAAAGCAGATGCGTTCCTTCCAGATTCTAAGATAGATGCCTCTGCCAGCTGGTCTTTGTCACCCCAAGAACTGCCCTTCACTATTCTCTGATCAATAAGAATATGCATGGAGGGGGGTCTAGCTCACATTTGGGGGCTTATTGATGCATTCCTCTTTTCTTCATTGGCTTGAGATGAATAGAAAATCCTAACGTTCCGATAATGAATAAGCTTTTGAGGGCAATCTCCAGGGAATCTCTTGGCCCAGGTCCACAGTAGGGGGGCATGACAAAAGTGTGTCCATCTCATGCTCTCAGATGTCTCTCTCTCTCTCTCACACACACACACACATCTCCCTCTCTACACTCATTCTCTCTCTCGCACACATTCTCTCTCACACATTCTTCTCTCTACACTCATTTTCTCCCTCACACACACTTTCTTCTCTCTCTACATTCATTCTCCTCTCTTCTCTCTCACACATCTTCTCTTTCTCTTAAACATTCTTCTCTCTCTCTACACTCATTTTCTCATACACATTCTCTTACACGCACTTTCTTCTCCCTCTACACTCATTCTCTTCTCTCTCACACTCATTCTCTTTCTCTTACACATTCTGTACACTCATTCTCTTCTCTCACACACTCATTCTCTTCTCTCACACACATTCTGTTTCTCTTACACATTCTTTTCTCTCTACACTCACTCTCACACTCATTCTCTTCTCTCTCACACACATTCTTTCTCTTACACATTCTCTACACTCATTCTCTTCTCTCTCACACTCATTCTCTTCTCTCACACACATTCTGTTTCTCTTACACATTCTTCTCTCTCTACACTCACTCTCACACTCATTCTCTTCTCTCACACATTTCCTCTCTACACTCATTCTCTCACACACATTCTCTTTATCTTACACATTCTTCTCTCTGCACTCATTCTCTTCTCTCTCACACACATTCTTTCTTTTACAGATTCTTCTCACACACATTCTCTTACACACTTTCTTCTGTGCACTCACATTCTCTCTTCTCACACACACGTTATTTCTCCTACACACATTCTTGTCTCTCTATACACTCACATTCCCTCTTCTCTCACACACACACATTCTCTTCTCTCTCACACATTTTCTCTCTACACTCATTCTCTCACACACATTCTCTTTCTCTTACACATTCTTCTCTCTGCATTCTCTTCTCTCTCACACACATTCTCTTTCCCTTACACATTCTCTACACTCATTCTCTTCTCTCTCACACACATTCTTTCTTTTACAGATTCTTCTCACACACATTCTCTTACACACTTTCTTCTGTGCACTCACATTCTCTCTTCTCTCACACACGTTATTTCTCCTACACACATTCTTGTCTCTCTATACACTCACATTCCCTCTTCTCTCACATACACACATTCTCTTTCTTACACACACTTTCTTCTCTCTCTACACTCAAGGAAGGACTAGAAACAATGGGGTGAAACTGCAGGGGAAAAGATTTAGTTTAGATGTTAGGAAAAAATTTCTGACAGTAAGAGTGATCAACCAGTGGAACAGGCTGCCACGGGAGGTGGTTGGTTCCCCTTCGATGGAGGTCTTCAAGCAGAGACTGGACAGCCATCTGTCTGAGATGGTTTAGGAGATCCTGCCTTGAGCAGGGGGTTGGACTCGATGACCCAGGAGGTCCCCTCCAACTCTACCATTCTATGATTCTATGATTCATTCTCTTCTCTGCACTCACTTTCTCTCTTCTCACACACATTCTTTCTCCTACACATTTTCTTGTCTCTCTATACTCACATTCCCACTCTCTCTCTCTCACACACATTTTCTTTCCTACACACACTTTCTTCTCTCTCTCTACACTCACATTCTCTCATCTTTCTCTCTCTCACACACACACAAATGTACACAGGTGAGGATGCTAGTTATTGCTCATTTCTGTTCCTTAAGGTATTTATTTATTTTTGTATCCCATCCTATACCCAGGGCTGGTCAGAATAGAATTGTAATAAAAGCATAAAAAAGAATTATTAAAATGGTAAAAGTTCCCTCAGCCAAAGGCCAAGACCACTTACCTCAACACATACAACACGGGTGTGTAACACACCCCAGAGGGGAAGTTTATTCCATAACCTGGGGGTAAGGATGTGCAGGGACAAAAATTCACATTCAGTTCTCAGTTGAAGTGAATGTCTGAAGACTCATTTATTCATTTGAACATTCAAACATTTGCATTTGCCATCAAACATTTTTGCAGCTTTTCTTCCCATTGAAAAAGCCTAGTTTCATGAGTAAAATGCTGCAAAAGTGTGACCATTCAATTAAAAGCTTGTATTTGCAAACCGGGAGCATTGTTCAGTTTCTTCTAATGCCTGGAAATTCGAATGTCCATACTTTTGCTTTGATGCAAAATATTTGGGAATCTGAACAATTTTTGGATGTGAAATAATTCGCGCACATCCCTGCCTGGGGGCTACAAGTGAGAACGCCCTCCCCTATGTTCCCTCTTCACTAACCACTGAAGATGATGGGACTGCTGAGACGGTGGCAGATCTTAGAGGACAAGCAAGTTTATAAGATCTGATCTGATGAAAGACTGAGGGCTGATCTGCACAACTACTTGAATCAGCACATCATGGATTCCCCTTCTCTCCCTCCTATATATACACACGCGCGTGCACACACAAAGACAGTCTGTGTGCCACTGAAAACAATGGAACCTTTGAAAATAGTAATTTCATTTTTTCTCTCATTCCCTTCCTCCCCAAAGGATCGAGGTGACAAACATCTTGCTTCCTCCTGTCCTCACAACAAGCCTGTAATGTACGTCGAGAAACAGCTTGGCTGACCTAGAGGGAAGAGTGACCTTCTTTCGGGTGAGGTGGAGCTTTGGACTCTGCCTGTCCTGGGGTTTGTCACCAGCAGCATGGGGGAAATGCTGGCTCTGAAATGGATGCTGGCATCTCCCTGCCTGCAGCACAGGATGTCCCTTTACACAGTGTCAGACTGAACTTCTGGTAGATCGCCGCACCCAGCCCTTTCCTTTTCCTTCACGCACAGAGAGAGAGCCAACAAGTTTAATCCAATGCTGTCAAAAAATGTCGATCATCTGGAGACATGCTGAACATTAAATATAGTATAGGATTTCCTGCTCTGCCCTTGGGTCTGATCAGAGGAGTCCAACACAAGACAGCCAATTCATGAGTATGAATTCAGATCGTACCAGTGCTGGTCAGACTTGGATCGATATCAGTCATCCTGAGGCCATCCCCACCTTGGTCCACCTTGGTCACACATTTCTGCAGAGATCGGCCTGGGGTTCCTCCATGGAGCCCTTGGCTCTCCACCCCCTTTACTACATCAAATCTATCTCATTTCCTGTTGGATGCTGTTCATGTCACTCAAAGGAAGTGAGGGTGTGTGTTTGCAGTTCTTTTTAAAGCCTGCTCCACCACCTCCATGCCCCCCTTCCTTTTTTATGTGCTTTTCTTCTTGCAATTAAATATTTTTTAAAATAATACATTTGGCTAAAAACGCTGGAGAGAGGAACCATACAGATAAACTCAGGATAGGGGGAGGTGCCTCATGTACTGGGGACCAACTCAGGTTGACCTAAAACACTCGTGCAACCAGGTCCTTTAATTCAAATTCTAAGGACAACAGGCCATCAGGGCCCTGACTTCATGCTGCTCTTGCTGCAGTCAGCAAACTACCATCATTTTTAAACCTCCTGGCTGCTCCTTTGGGAGATTTCGGCACTTAGGCTTGGCACAAGGGGCTGTGAAGTCCACTCGTCACTGATCCACAGGTTAGTGTAGACCTGTGAGCAGCCACCCAGCACCGATACACTCTGACTGGGATTTCTGATAGACCTCGGCTTATAGATTTACTGGTGGATCAGTGCAACCTAGTCTGGAACACAGAGGTGTGCAGAAGGCCATCTTCCGCACTACAAAAATGCAGCACTGAAACAGGTCGCCCAGCATCTCTGGGGTGAAGGGGAATTGGTTCCTAGCCCTTTGGAGTTCTTGGAGCCAGGGCTGGGATTGTGATGACTCCAGACCAGTGCTGTTGTTTGGCCAGTGCTGTTCCAGACCACACTTTTTTGTGGTCCAAACCAGTAGGTTTGGCTGGTCCAGTTCCGCTGGTTCACCCTGGTACATAATTTTTTTTTTTCATATTTGCTTTGCATCGAATCAGTAGATTTGAATTTTATCTGGAAGCGCTGCAACCCAGTCACGATTTGAATGCTCCGTGGCAGCTGGCCGCTCTCACCAGCAGCGCCCAGCCAGGTCCAAATCTGCCGTGGAAGCCACTGGCCAGCCGCCTGCTAGCAGCACCAAATGCCAACTGAATGCCACAAGACCAGCGGCAGGTCTTCACATTTGCTTCAAACGAGTGCACAAAAGCACTCACTTCCCATCTGAAAGTCAATCTTCCAATCTGGCCGACGTTTGATTTGAATGCAAACGTTCAAATTCGTTCGAATTGTAAATGTGATGAATATTCGTGCACATCCCTAGTCTAGACGGTAGAGAGGTGAGTGTGGAAAGACACATATTTGACATGAGATTAATCCTTGTTTCCAGCATGCGCAACTACATTTAATCACATTTTGAGCTGCCCTATTGCTCCTTCAAGAAAGGAAGGAAACTACCGGCATATATTTTGAAACTAGAATATGCATCCGCATGTCTACATGTATACACACACTGGATTTGTGTGTGGATGTGGGCATGCCTGCCTCATCGACACACCGCTACATATACCTGTATAGTTCTATGTTTCAGTACAAAAGTTTCCCCTCTCCCCCATATGCCTATGAACCTTTAAGGAAGACCAAAATTGAAATGACACAGGCACAGGTCAAGTTTGTATGTGTGTGTTTGTGTATGTGTTTTGTGGACCTTTTTTTTTTTTTTTTTTTTGCAATAAAAAAAATCAAATTAGCTTCTGGGATTTAGAGAAAGGCCAGGGATGCAGGAAAATGCAGTCATTTGGATCTGCACCCACCAAAAAAGAGGCCCGGCTTCCATCTAATACACAGGGGGAGGGCTCAGTATTGCTTCCTAAAAAAAAAAGAGTGGACTTTGGGAATGGTGAACTTTTCAAAGACAGGGATTGAGTGGTATATATAGGGAAGAAAGCAGGCAGGGATTAAAGATATACAAAACAAGGTTCTTGTTCAATAATTCAACCAAACAGTTTTTGTTTGCAGATGTTTGCACTGAGTCAAATGTACGGTAGTTTGCCTAACCAGAAATTTGATCAAATGGCTAACATGAACTGTTCAATCAAACAGCTCATGTTTGGTGCATATTTGCCCTTGATCTTTTTTTTCAATGGAATAAAACTCAGCATTTTTTGTTCTCAAACAAGTTCGGAATTGAAGAACTTGCTTAATCAATTAAATGGTTTGCCATTGAGTTGAACAGCAAACTGAACACGTTTTTTGTTAATGATGTGCACAAACAAATAATTAATATTCATTTCATCATAGAACTGAACATCTAAAAATTCATTTCATCATCAAATTGTTTGTTCAGAAGTCTGCATTCATGGGCAAACATTTTTCATGGCTTTTTTCTGTTGAAAAAGCCTGTTTTCATCAGTAAATGCCGCAAAAGTGCAAACATTCGATGGAATTTTCCTACATGCAAGCCGGGAGCATTGTTTGTTTTGTTGGAATGTCCTGACATTCAAATGTCCATACGCTCATTTTGATGTGAAAATTTGTGAATTTGAACATTCAGTCAAATTTTTGAATGCAAATTCATTTTTGTGCATCCCTGGTTTTTGTTTGTGCCCATCTCTAGTGGGAAGAAACAAAGGGTGCTTTCCCACTTAGCACTAGAGTACCCATTAAGGGTCCTTAATGGGTCCTCTAGTGCTAGTGGAACCCTCCCCCGCAAAGTCAAGTGAATAGATTGTTATAGAGCTAGAAAATGGCTTTGTAGTTTATCTATCAAGGGCGGCTTCTCTCTGACCCGTGACTTAAAGCTACCCAAATTTTAGTAAGTGAGCTCTTAAGATCCTTCCCAACTTTGATTTGTTGCTGGAAACTTCAGGAGTTTTATTGCTTGTTATCACCATTTACAGTCAACTTTGATGTAGAGGAGGAAGGATTTCAAAAGGGGGGACAAGGATGCAAATATGATAAGACTGGGGCAGGAGCTAGGTGCGTAAAGCGTGTAACAAGAAGCAGCAAAAGAAGAATTGGCTTTTCTACCCTGCTTTTCTCACTCATTGAAGGGGACTCAAAGTGGCTGACAAAGCTTTTCTATTCTTCTCCCTACAACAGAACACCCTGTGAGGTACGTGGGGCGGTGAGAGCTCAGAAGACAGCTGTGACTAGCCCAAGGTCACCCAGCTGGCTTCATGGAGGAGTGCAGAATCAAACCCGGCATTCCCAGATGAGAGTCCGGCTCCTTAACCACTAGACCAAACTGGCTGTAAGCAGCTTGGGGCAGGGAGGGGAAAATCATCTTAGTGGATGGAATTGCTTTGAATCTGACTCTGTCCTAATCCTTGTAGTTGTAACCCCTTACATTACTGGCCTGATTTCTGCTGCGTGGAATTTTCCTGGAAGAGGCAAAGTGTTTCGGATTGCACGTTTTAAAATGCATCAACACAGACACACACACATTTTTACTTTCATTTGGCTGGGGCAGAACATGATCCCATCAGAACTGGGTGAAACAGAAGTGAAGATTCACTTTTCAAGCACATTTTTACGAGTTCTCCTGAGCAGATTTCTCTTTGAGACGTTCCCCTTTCCTCTCCCCACCCCACCCCATTGGTATGGACTGTTATCCAGGTACCATTCATTCTGAACTCTGTTTGTCTAACACAAGTGCAAACTCAGTTTTGCTTAATTGCATCTATTCCCTATGCAAGGAAGCTGTTTGTGTCTACACAACCATTATACTTAATTTTGGCAATTTGGATCTGGCAACTGATGAGCATCAGAAAGCCGTGCAACAATTGTCGAAATGCATTTTGTTCCATCCAAAGGGGGGGGGGAATCCACCTTTCTTCTGCATGAACAAGTACAAAGTTCCAAGATATTTCCCCACCCCTTTTATACCTTTTCTCCTCTACCACATTTTCTTGCATAATAGCCACGATTCCCACTTTCCCTTTTAATGGGAAAAAGAAAAAACAGAAGCCCACACCAAAGATATGTGAATGATGTATATTGGTCTAACTGCATATTCTAGGGTGAGTTCCTTACAGAAAATCACACCTCCACTTTAATCCTTCTTCAGTCTGTCTTCTGACCTCGCCGCTCACACCTTTTGAGTCCAATCTGTTTTATGTGTGGACTTTCCTCCCATCCGTTGTCCTTTCCAGAGTTCTCCAGGCCTCGAGCCGTTATAGAATGCTAATCTGTCTTCAATTCTGGGGTGGGACTAAAGGAGGCTGAACTGTACTACAGCGGGTAGATATGGCACGGATTGGACCTCCCTTTCACCCAGTGGGTTATTACACACTGCTGAGTCTTAGAACTTTTATCCTATCAGAGCCCAGGGGGTGTTGGGACAGCGGAGAGGGGTGGAGATGAGTGATCCACACAAATGGATCTTTTGGCATTCAATCTGTAATGAACTGAATGTTAATAAAATTTGTATTCACTTGAATAGATCCCCTTTGAATGTCGTAGGATTCTATGCAACACAAATGCATCCATATTAGGGCTGTGTACGAATGCAGTTTCTGACACTTGATTTGAATTGAATATTCAAATGTCCAAATTCATACGAACAAAGAAAAAATGAATGTATTAAAATTCAAATCGATTTGAATACATTCGTATCTATTCGTCCGAATATTCAATACAAATTCGATCATACAAATGTCGACAACATATGTAACCGTATGCATCCCTATCCATACCGTTTTCATCCCGAACATATCCGTACGTATACATATAGATATGAATAAGATGAGTACAGATACATATGTAATGCATACGTATCCGTACACATACAAACGTCCAAATTATTTGAACAAATGATTCAAAATATTTGTATCACTGGAATATTAAAATAATGAATGTCTGGACATTTGATTTGAATTTGAATGTCTGAATTTGGCTGAATTCAATCAAATAACGAATATTCAGAATATTCTTTCCCATCCCTAATTTGTATGCATATCCGATACAAATGCTTACGGATCCTGGATATGGATCCTATACCAACACATACGTATCAGATATGTATCCTAGGGTGTTTTTCCACTGGCAGAAAGTACCCATTTTTGCATCCATTAAGGACCCATTTGGGTGTTAGCCAGATGATCCCATTTCCATCACAGCACCCATTTGGGACCCAATTGTTCCCACTGCCATGGGGGAAATCCGGATCAAATGGGTACTTTCTGCCCTTTAATCCGGATAAATGGGGTCTACAATTGGGTCTTCTGCCAGAAAATCTGGATTAAAGGGAGCCTGTTTCCACAGGAAACAGGCAATGGGGTCTAGAGGAGGCTAGGGGGAGGGGATGCACCCATGGGGGGGAGCCCCAAAGTCCCAGCTTCGGAGGGACTTCGGAGTCATTTCGAAATGATTTCAAAATGACTCCAAAATCACTCCGAAGCTGGGACTTCAGAGATCGCCCCCCACCCCCCCACCCCCGTCCCCAGAGACACCTGGGGTTATGGACAGACCCCTTGGGGGTCGATCTGGATTCCCCACATGGGTGCAAAGGTGTTTCCATGGCAGGAGGGTTAGCACCCATTGTTAATGGGTGCTACACCTCCCGTGGAAACACATTGGGTGCTTCCCTTAATCCGGATCTACTAGAAATGTACCCATTCCTTAGATCCGGATCTTCTTAGAACTGGATCTAAGGGCTGCGGTGGAAAAACACCCCTATACAAACGCATATGTATTGATACCTATCCAATACAGTTTCATGAATGTACAAACTATTCTTATGAATGTTCTGAAACAATCATATTCATGCAAATGTTAATGTAGGAGTGTCGTAACGTTCGATTTTTGTATGAATGTATGCGTTTGTACAAATAACGAATGTTACAAATATTCATGCCCATCCCTAGCAGAGATTTAAGGAAGTCTCCTAAAGAAGTATCAGGATGGGACCGGAAAGGTGTGAGCAAAGCAACCCAAACTGAGGATGGACTGAGGAAGGATCGTTAGGTCTTGGGTGGGATCAGAACTGATGCATTTTGAGTCCAGTTTCTTAATAAGAGAGATGATTTCAACCAGGTGTGACCACAGCCAGCCAGTATTATGCAAGGAAATGTGGTATTTAGTAATTGCGCTTGTGCAGGCTGAATGGTAAATCTTTTTAGCCATTTCCACTAAATGCTCCTTGATCTTTGCTCATGGTCAACTTCTATTCAAGATCTGTCTCTCCGCAGGAAACCAATTTTGCCAGCTCAATGGCTGATAAATATATATATATTTATCAGCTTTACATCTCATTTCTGGGTTAATGTCTCCCCTACATACAATTCTTTGCTCCATGTAGTAAAATACTCTATAAAAGAAAGTGACTGAAAATCTATAGCTCTAAGAATACCTGGTTATCTTTTTTCTTTTTTTTCTGTTCTTTTTTTTCTTTGTGTTTTTTTTTAACCCTAATAATCGTTAAACTGGATGAAAAGAAAGGAGTCAAATGGAATCGTGTCAAAGTCTCTTGGGGCAAGAAGGGGAAAGGGGAAGGGAAGGGCTGAGGCGTCACCAAAGCGCGAGCAAAATAAACGGACTCTTCGGGATCTGTCGGAAAAGGGAGCGCGGGAAGCACATATCACAAATTGGAGGGCAATTTGGATCGGATCAGTTCTCGCTCCCCGGGGAATGCTATGGAGCTTTTCCTCCCTTCAGCAGCAGTCATGGGCGGGGAAACGGCGCAAGCGGCCTCGAACTTGGAGGGCTGTGGCAGAGAACCTGAGGATGTTTGGCGCAGGAGAGTTACTTGCCCTATCACAGAGCTGTATGGCTTCCCTAGAGGCCTAGTCCCGCCTCTTCCTCCTCCTCCTCCACCTTCTCCTCTCGCTCCTCCTCCTCCAGAAAATGACGTGAAACTGGAGATGGACTCCCTGGACGAGTGGGAAGAACCGTGGCTGAAAGTCTGAGCCGCTTCGTGTGGCAGCGATGGCTGGGATGCGGAGATCAGCTTGAGGTCCTGGCTCAATCGTCCCGGCGGAACAGGCGGGCCGCTCCTGGGCTGCAGGCCCTGCAGCGGTGGGCTGGAGGCCTGAGGCAACAGCAGCGATCCCTGGGAACCAGTAACTCCAGCCGGGCTGCACTGGAAAGTCCTGCCTGGGGCGCTTTGATTCGGAGGGCTAAGGCTTGAAGGCGGGTACAAAGGAGGGGCAGCAGCGGGCTGCCTCAGAGGGGACGTTGAGGCAAAGGGTGACCTTTCGTAGTGCAACTGAGCGACGGTTGCAGCGCAAGGGGAAGGTCCTAATGCACTTCGCTGGGTTTGACGCAAGCCCGGAGGGGAGCCCCCCGAAGCCTGCGTCAGCTGGCTTAAGCTAGAAGATGGGGAACTGGAGGGAGGAGGCAGCTGGAAGTGGTCTGTCCCGCCCAGTGCCCCAGTTCCTGAGAGTTGCTGCACCTGCCCCGATGGGGCGGCCCTGCTGCAAGAAGGCTGCAAGTGACCATGGGGGCTGCTGGGTGGATTTGAGGTGAACTGGGAAAAGGTGGCTGGTGGGGAGCTTGAAGGGGCCTTCTGGAAAGGGCCAAAGCCACCTGACAAATTGCTCTCAGGTGGTTGCTGTTGAGCCATCCCTTCTGGAGGTTCCGTACACCCCTGCTGGCTGGATCCTGCGGACAATGGACTGCCCAAGGCTTGCTGAGTTGGCCCAGTGGAAGGAGACCCAGCTGAGGCCTGCTGGAAGTGTCCTAAGCCAGCAGATGCAGTGAACCCAGCCAGCTGCTGTATTTGGAAGGAGGATGAGGAAAGGGTTTCGGCTCCTGGTGTATGCTGTTGAGATGGGGTGCTTGAAGGAGAACCCACTATGGAAGGTCCAGCAGAAGACACCAGGGAATGGAGTCTTCTCAGCTGCCTGGGCGTCTGGTTGGATGCTTGGCCCAAGGAACCTAACACAGAAACGGGGGGACGGAAGATGGCCGTCGGAAGGCGTGGGTGGTGGGTCAGGGCTATTGCTACGGATGTGGTGGCCGCTGCAGCTTGCAAAGGAGCTTGGATGAGGGGTGTCCAGATCACTGGGGTGGGGGTGGACGCAGCAGCCGCAGCAGCTTGAACATTATGTGCGCAGTGAGCCATTTCTCTGTCATGTTGGACAATTTGCTGGATGATCTCATTCTCCTGGTAGTTGAAGACACCCGAGTTGAGATCGTGCTGGACTTTATGGAGCAGGATGGAGTTTTTCTTCCCTGTGAAGAAAATGGGGGAAAGTTACATGGGGTAAGCTGCTTAGGATGCAAACCAGTTTGGTCTAGTGGTTAGGTAGCCAGACTCTTATCTGGAAATATTGGGTTTGATTCTGTACTCCTCCATGAAGCCAGCTGGGTGATCTTGGGCTAGTCACAGCTCTCTTCTGAGCTCTCACAGCCCCACCTACCTCACAAGGTGTCTGGTGTGGGGAGAAGAACAGAAGCTTTGTTGGTCGCTTTGAGTCCCCTTAAATGGGTGAGAAAAGTGGGGTGGAAAAAACAACTCTTCTTCATTGTTGGGTTGGGCACGTCCATGTGGGTATGGCTGTCTAACTACCATTCACGTCCAAACGTTTGCCCTTGTCAGACCTGAGATTTATTTTAAATCTTCTTCCAGCAAGTGAAGAAGATGGAATGTTGTGGGGGACCCTGTTGGCCGGGTCTGTGCCACACTGACTCAGTGTTTTGTTATGTGATGATCCTCAGGTCACACCTTGGTGTGACTCAAGGGGACTCAAAGCGGCTGACAAAGCTTCTGTTCTTCTCCCCACAACAGAACACCCTGTGAGGCAGGTGGGGCTGTGAGAGCTCAGAAGAGAGCTGTGACTAGCCCAAGGTCACCCAGCTGGCTTCATAGGGGAGGGTGGAATCGAACCGGGTATTCCCAGATAAGTGTCCAGCTCCTTAACCACTAGATCAAACTGTTTTTTTTATGATAACATTTTTATAAGATCTCATTTTTGAAAATAATCTCAGGTAGCTGAAGCCAACCTGAAGAAACTGGCGTACAATGTTATTCAGAGAATGAAGTCATGTCTTTTGGGGATGGGTTGGAATAAAGCCCACACCCTCAGGAAAGCTGCTCATAACCATTACCCCTCCCTGTCTGTGCCCTGAGCCTTGCCTTTGCTTTATAAACTCAAGCAGCTACAAGCTGAGTTCTTTCTTTAGAGAGCCTTTTGTTTGGTCACATTGTTCTCCAATGTGCAGGCTTTGGAAGAGCAGCCATGCCCTGATTCTCGAGTGGCTAAGGTACATAAAAGCTGTGCAGCAGATGTGCTCATGGAAGAATGCAGCCCCTCTTTGGACACAAGGTGGCCAGAAGGGAAAGGCTTCCTCCATGAGTTCCTTCCTTCCTTCCTTCTCTCTCTCTCTTTCTTTTCTTTCTTCCCTCTCGCTCCCACTCTTGTCCGTCCGTCCATCCTTTCTTTTTCTTTCTTTCTTTTTTCTTCTTTCTTTCTCTTTTCCTTCCTTCCCTTTTCCTTCCTTCCTTCTCTCTCGCTCCCTCTCTTTTCCTTCCTTCCTCTTTTTCCTTCCTTCCTTCTCTCTGGCTCCCACTCTTTTCCTTCCTTCCTTCCTTCCTTCCTTCCTTCCTTCCTTCCTTCCTTCCTTCCTTCCTTCCTTCCTTCCCTCTTGCTCCCACTCTTTTCCTTCCTTCCTCTTTTTTCTTTCTTTACTCCTCCCTCCCTCCCTCCCACCCACAAGATGTGTCCCTTTGCAAGCCTGCACTTATATGCACCCTGTTCTACAAAAACAAAAATCAGCAGCAGGCAACGTAGCTGAAAGGGGGACAAAGCTGGAGTCCTCCTTTTCACTCCCCTGAATTGAGTTTTGGTCCACTTTCAGGGGGATCAAAAAGAGACTAGCAAGAGGACGTCTCTGCCTCTCCCTTCCCTCTCAAGCACACACCGTCTGCTTTTGCCCACAATGCTTTTTGCTGGTACCCTCGGTTATCAGTCGTGCTCAGGCAATAATATAGAATTGGCTTTCTTTGCCTTGATATTTTTTTTAACTGTTAGATCAGGTGCATAATCTACAATGTTTAATCTACCATTTATCTTTTTCATAATAGCTGCGGCTGCGTCCACACGCAATAAAAAAGGATCCCCAAAGCGACTTCAAGGTGGTAGTTGCCATGCATTTCCAAAAGGCATTTTCTGGCCCTCAATGTGAAATGAATGTGGCATGGAATCACTAGCAGCCACATGTGGCCATCTCTGAGTGGCTTTGGGGCTGCGTTTTTAATGCATGTGGATGCACATTTTACCTATGTTGATCATACTTCTTTTCAAAGCACCCATCTGTTATGAAGGCCATTTTGAAAGTAAGTAAAGCAGCTACATTTCTTTGGTTGACTTCCTGTTGCAATGAGAATGTGACCCTCGTCCGTGTCCACTGAAAGCCAATGGTGACATGCGTGAATCCTGAAATTGTTATCTACTGTAGGTAGATCAGCACCATAGACAGTTCTCCAAATCCTTGTAACGTGCAGAGTTGTGTCGCTTTCCCTTAAACTAGCAATGCAGTGATTTTGTCTGGTTGTCGGTTTGCGGACTTCTGAAGTCCAAGTCATCCCCACGGGCCCTGCTCTCTTGCAGACGACTTTAATTTTGCTCAAATAACTCTGTTCCCTTCTTACCGATTCTGTCCAGTCTATCCAAAGCCACAGTTTCAAAAGCTCTCCTCATCATGGGATATTCCTCCAAGACCTCATTGAAATTGTCCACCGACAGAGAGTAGAGGCGGCAGTAAGTGTCTGCTCTCACGCTGGCTGTGCGACGCCCACGGGTCAGGAGGCAGATTTCTGGAAAGAAACAGTATTAGAGTTCAGGGTTTGGGGGCTATGTTATACCCAGAACAAACCTCACTTAGAAATCATAGGGCCTTTTCACACTTGGCATTCAAATGCATCCGAAATTCAATCGAATTGACCGAATTTCAATATACAAATTCAAATCGAGTGTCCTTAAATTTGAATTAAAAGTTTTGATCCAAATTTTGGATCTATTCGGTCAAATTATCTGGACATTTGTATTTGTACAGGTTCATACAAGAGGTGTACTTGAAGATCCGCATCTTTCCTGAATCCATATGCATTTGTACGGATTGGTACAGGATGAAAACGGGTTGCATATGGGATAACTACGGGATGCATACAGATGTGTATGGATGTGTACAGATGTGTACGGACCCAGGGAAGATGCGTCTACATTCGTACATGTTGTCTACATTCGTACATGCAGATTCAAACCAAAAATTCAAACAAATAGATTCAAATTTGCTTTAATTCAAATTGAATTTGGTTAAATTCAAATTTAAACAGATTCACATCGAACTGAATTCTCGAGTATTTGATTTGAATTGAATCCCAAAAAGTGCATTTGTGCGCACCTCTAGTATGCAACACACCAAAAATCCAAACAAGATAAATCAACTATAGGAAATGGGCAACACAAAAGATTTATCGAAGAAAAAGAGGCCCTCTCTACATGGAACAATGATGAAAACAGCCTGAACACCAAAATGTAAAAATATAATGGACCAAATTGCATATATAATTTCAAATTTACTAATATAAATGTAATAATCTATATAATAAATCTCGGCAATAAAATAAAATGGTGTACAGTATTATTATGGGGAAATAAGAAATACCCATATGACAAAGAGTCACTTCTCAGCAAAATAACCAGTGAGATACTCTGTTTTCACTATTCTTTCATATAGAGAGGACCTGTTTTTCTTCCATAAATCTTTTGTGTTGCTTGAAGCATGGGTATGCCCCAGGATCAGACATGTGAAACATACAGAGCCCATTTCCACCATTATTAGGCAATGGGGTCTAAGGGAGGCCTAGCGGGGCACCGATGGGGGGGATGCCCCAAAACTCATGCACATTCTCCGAAGTCCCTCTGAAGTTGCCTTTGAAGATTAGCACAGGCTCCGAAGAGGACCCCATGCGAGAGCAATGCCTTTGTCAAAGGCTCCGGAGAATCTTTGTGGAAGATCTTTTCGGAGATTCTCTGGAGCCGCTCCAGAGGATCTTCGAAAAATCTCCAGGGCGTTTATGGAGACTGCACCCCCTGTCCCCCAAAACACCTGGGGTGAGAGGCGGGCCCATGTGGGTAGATCCGGATTCGCCACAAGGGTGCTCCGGTGCTTCCACTGTGAGCAAGCTAGCGCCCATTGCTGTTGCGTGCTAGACCACCCGTGGAAATGCACTGGGTACTTTCCTTAATCCGGATCTACTAGATCTGGATTAAGGGAAGTACCCATTCCTTAGATCCGGATCATCTTAGATCTGGATTAAGGGAAGTCAGTGGAAAAACACCCAGGTTAGAAAGGTCCTAGGTTTACACAATAATCCAAGAGAACAGCACTGCAGCTTGCTTACCTCCAAAATAGGAACCATCAGCCAGCTTCGTCTCTTTGTTGCCTTTTGTGAGCACGCTGACCACTCCATGCTGAATAAAATACATTTTCTTCCCAATGGTCCCTTCCCGGATGATGTAGTCACCCGGCTGAAACACCTCGAAGCGCAGCTTAGTCAACATAGAAGTCACAAAATTGGGGTCCGCGTTGGCAAACAGAGGCATGGAGGCCACCAGCTTCCGACAGTTGAAGTTGATGATCTCCTGGGAAACGGGGAGAGAGCAATTCAATGTACGCACTAGGATTCGGGCTCACACCAAAAAATGAAGGGGAAAAGGACCCTTGAAAAAAAATGCCCCCAATAATGTAATCCGTCACTGAATGCACGAAGAGCCTGTGTGGTCTAATGGTTAGGGAGCCGGACTCTTATTTGGGAATACCAGGTTTCATTCTGCACTCCTCCACGAAGCCAGCTGGGTGACCTTGGGCTAGTCACAGCTCTCTTTCTGAGCTCTCACAGCCCCACCCACCTCACAAGGTGTTCTGTTGTGGGGAGAAGAATAGAAAACTTTGCTAGCTGCTTTGAGTCTCCTTAAAGGGGTAAGAAAAGCAGGGTAGAAAAGCCAACTCTTCTTCTTCTGATGTTGTAAGCAAATGTTGTAAGCTATATGCTAAGTTTTCCGATTTCCTAACAAAAGACACAGTAGGCTATATCTGTGATTTAGATACAAGGTGGTGATTTTACCACTTGATCTTTCCAGACTTTTCCTGTTCTCTATCCTGTGTTTAGTTACCTTATTAATGCATTGCAATGTGAATTTTCCAGACGATAACTAAAAATAAATAAATCCATTAGCACACTATTCTGTATTATTATTATAATGATAATTTCTATCAATGCCAACTAGGTTTTCCCAAGGATTTGGCAATAGCTGGACAGAAATCATGAAATGGTCCTCAAGCTGTTTATGATTTACAGTTTCATTTAATGCTCCAATTATTCAGTAAGGCCCACTGAGCGGTCTTAAGAATTTGCTACTGTAATTTATATAATTTCCTTTATAAGCTTCTATTGAACCTGACCTCATCTTATCAAAGATCTGCCATATATCATAATATTTGGAGTTTGCTCCCACAAAATAATGTCTTATAATTTAGAGCAAAAGAGAGTGTTGAATTGTCCACAATTTACTGCCACAACTTCTTTTTCTTTGTTAGTCTTTAGAAACCACATCCCCTTCCTTTTGCATTGGATTATCCAGAGTAAAATGGCTTGGAGTCTTAGAATTGGTGCACAATGGAACACCCTAAATTTTATAATATTATTGTTGTTGTTAATTATTGTTATTGTTAATACTGACACAACACAACGGTAACACACAGCAAAAAAGATATTTATGCTGGTTTTGGTCATTGTTATCACTAGTGGGGCCCTTCCCAAGCGCCTAGGACTGAGTGATGTATCAGCGAATGATATGAGCAGAGCCCAGCAAAAAGGTTTTCTGTAGCTGGCAGATGGATATTTTGTTGATGCCAAATCCTTTTTAAGTGCCCACTAAGATCTTTCAGCACTGCCCCCAGTGTGCCCAGAACCACTGGGACGACATTTGCTGGTTTATGCCAGAGTTGCTGCAGTTCTGTTCTCAAGTCTTCATATCTGGCAAGTTTTTCATCAATTCTGCCGCCGCCTGGAATAGCAATGTCACCAATAAACACTTTGTCTTTCCCCATGACTGTGATGACTGGCGTGTTATGTTTCAGTGTTTGATCAGTCAGAAGTCGGAAGTCCCACAGTAGTTTGGCTTGTTCGTTTTCTACCACTTTTTCTGGTTTATGCCAGAGTCACTGCAGTTCTATTTCCAAGTCTTCATATCTGGTAAGTTTTTCTATTTATTATTGTTGTTGTTTGTTTGTTTACTACTACTACTACTACTACTACTACTACTACTACTACTACTACTACTACTACTACTAGAGTAGTAGTAGTAGTAGTAGTAGTAGTAGTAGTAGTAGTAGTAGTAGTAGTAGTAGTAGTAGTAGTAGTAATAGTAGTAATAGTAGTAATAGTAGTAGTATTCAGCAGCAGCATTCAGGCACTTTGGGCTCCCACTGTCCCACCATTCAACCTGTGGAGCTGCAGTGATGGTCAGCAGCAGAGTGGTAGAACTGGATTTCCCTCCTTGAACAGAAAAGCTTACGGTGGGGAAGAGGCTGGAAGAATTCTGAGTCATGTGCAGCTTAGACAGAAAGAGGGCGCCATATCCCACTAAACATGGGCTACATCCACATGCAGTGGTAGAAAGTCACTCAAAACAGCAAACAGGTGGACACCTCCACATGCTAGTGCCCCTAATCCACATTTGATGTCAGGAAAAGTGCTTCCAAAGCGCACTCTTTGGCTTTCAATGTGGATTGAAGGTGGAATGGAAATAACACCATCCACATGCTACCACCTCTAGGATGCTTTTGAGGTGCTTTGTTTATTAAAAAATGTCTGGATGCTGGCTTAGTGTGCAGGATGCAACCACAGTCTTGGTCCTGAATGTCCCAGATCCATCCTGAGGGATAACCCTTTTGGCTTTGTCCTGCTACCGGACCACTCACCTCCCGCAGGGGCTCGCTCAGTTCTCCCAGGATGCTCTCCTCATCAAACATCTTGCCTTGATAGCGATGCTCATAATAGTCATGGATCCTCTGTCGCATCTCAGCCGGGAGCTTGTGGAAGGACATGTACTGCTCCACTTGCTTGTACTGGAATCGAAAGAGTAGATGCATAAATGTTTACTGAAATGACAGGGCTGAGGGAAAGCTCAAGACGAATGCAAGAACAAAACACAGATCTTCTTGGATTTGCACCAGATGGGATAGTAGTCCACCCCATCTGTCTCTGTGCATGTAAACAGATAGATAGATGGATAGATAGATAGATAGATAGATAGATAGATAGATAGATAGATAGATAGATAGATAGATAGATAGATAGATAGATTAAATTAATAAATTAAATAAATAAATAGGCAAATTCCAGACACGTTTTGAAATCCACGTTGGGAAAAGCACTCAAGAGATCTCTATGGGCCTTTCCGCACTTGGCTTTATTCTGGAATGTATCTCAGAATAGGGACCTCCTGTCCACATGCTAGTGCAGGCCATGGCAGCCCCCAGGTGAGGCCTGCCATAGTCTGCATTAGCATGCAGACGACAGACCCCTATCCTGAGATATATTCCAGAATAAGACCAAGTGCGGAAAGGGCCTAATGGTTCTAAAATGCCCCCAAGCTCCAAAGTCCTATTTATGTATCTCCCCCAACACAAAGGCTCTTTCCATTTTTAGTATCTATAGGTCTTTCCAAAGCATTATTTTCAGCACAGCAAGAAGCTCCAATGGGAATGTGAGGATTTAATAACTCTCAAGGGGAGATGCAATACACAAACAACCCAAAATGACAGCTCTGCGGATGCAGGGATGCAGTCTGAAACAGCGTTCTCTGAGAGGCTGCGTACATGTTCTCAAGTCCACTTTCCTGAGGGATGGAGGAGATTTCTAAAGCACGTTCAGAGCATGCAAGACCAAACATCTCGGACATTTCCTTAAAAGACTTTACATGCTTTTTTTAAAAAAGAAAGACCTTTAAAAAACATGCAAAATTAGGGATGTGCACAAATATTCGTAGGCATTCAAAATCGGATCAAATGTGCCGAGTTTTGACATTCGAAATCAAATTGAATGTCCCAAAATTTGAACTCAAACATTTGAATCAAATTTTGAATCTATTTGTTTGAATTATCCAGATATCCACATCTTTCCCGCATCATAAGAACATAAGAGAAGCCCTGCTGGATCAGGCCGCAGCCCATCTCGTTCAGCATCCTGTCGCACACAGTGGCCCACCAAATGCTCACGGGTATCTCGAGCAGAGACAAGGACAAACCTCCTGCTCTCGAATCCCAGCAAATGGCCTTAGAAACATCCTGCTTTCCCTCGCAGCCTGAAAGATGTACCTAGGCATCCATACTAGTAGCCACTGATACATCTGTCATCCATAAATTTGTCTAACCCTACCTTAGACATCCATACGTACTTCTACGGATCCATACAGGACGAAAATGGGTTGCATACGGGATAACTATGGGATGCATACGGACGTGTACAGATGCGTACAGATGTGGAGAAGATTCGTACGGGCACATACGGATGTTGTTGGCATTTGTATGTGCAGATTCAAATCAAATAATCAAACTAATAGATTTGAATTTGGTACATTCGAATCGAATCTTGTTGAATTTGAATTCATAAGATTTAAATCGAATTGGATTTCTGGGTATTCAATTCGATTCAAACAGAATGTCAAAAAAGCATTTGTGCGCATCTCTAGGCAAAACTGCCCTCCTTCCATTCTTGATGGAGATCCTTTAGCTGGCATGACCTAGCCCCCACTTCCTGGACTATGTCCGTGTTCTGCACTCTTCTGGACTTCTGGAGCTGGAAAAGGGTGTGTGTGGCACAATGCCAGCAGGCATTTCATGGTTTGCACCAAAGTCCTCCTGGAACTGTAAGTAAGAATTATCCCTGTTCACCAAGACCAGACCAAAGGCCCATCTAGCCCATCAATCTGCCCTTAATTGCTGGAAGCACACAAAGATGATTATGGGCACAATTCGTATTCTCTCTCAGGTGATTCCAAGAGGGGGCCTTACTTCTAATCTTGAATGTAGTCGGTACATGTGCCAGAAAGGCTCAGGAGGCTCAGGTGATTGTTTGGAAGCATTAACAATGGATAACTTTATTTACAGTTTCAATATCAAGAGATACAGTTTCAAGCACAGAGAGTGAAAAATTGAGCACAGTGTTGCTACTAAGAGACCAGGCAGTTCATGGAACTCTCCAGTTGTCGAAGTAGCTGAGACCAGGGGTGTTTCTGCACTTTGCCTCCCATCTGTGGGGCAGGAAAAATGCATCCACAATAGTGTGCACTAGTGTTTGTAAGTGTGCACACTAGTGCATGCCACTGCATGCCAAACCAACCCCCAATGGGGCCACAGACCTACCTGGGCCCAGATGTGTGCCAGGCACTCCCATCTTCTACATAGAACCCAGTGTGACTACGTGTGCAACATCACCATGACAACAGTGTTGCACTGCACATGCGCACTCATGTTTGGGGTCATCTGAAGTGCCAACGAGCTTGCATGGCACCTCATACAACCCCTAGAACAGGCAAAGGTGTGAAGGGTGGCTCCTCTGACTGAAACAGGTAAGGGTTAGGACATATGTGATGCACAAAGGCAGGAGAATAGGAGTGGTCCTTGCCCTCACTTTCCCTAAAGGGGTGACCCCCATTGGTGTCATCCCTTTGAAGGTTTGCCACTGCCTGTGGGCTGTTGGGGCCTATATAGGCTACCTGCTAGTAGACCCCAGATATCTTCTGGGGAGCACCATCTACACTTGCAGGAGGCCTTTCCACATCAGAAACCTCTCCTGCCATCCTAGAAGCTACCCACTGCTCGGCAACCTCCATATCTGAGCTTGCTGAGGTAGTCTCAGATGTGGTGTTGGAAGGTCCCAACACATTTGTGTTGGAGGACTTCAACATCCATGTCAAGGCTATGCTCAGTGGACTGGCTCAGCTCTTCATGGTGTCCATGACAACCATGGGGCTGTCTCGACATGTAATAGGCTCAACTCATACAGCAGGACATAACCTTGATCTGAGGCCTATTCACACTTAGGCCTCTGGTACCAGCACTGTCCTAATTGCATACCAGAGGCCTAAGTGCGAATACATCTCTGGTTTTTGCCTCAGAACTGATGGTGAGAATCCAGTGATAGGAGGGCTGGTGGTCAGCCTGTTGGCATGGACGGATCATTCACTGGTAAGATTTGAACTTGTACTAGCAGCCCTCCTCTGTGGGGATGGGGGACCTATTGAGATGGCTTGCCCCCAGAGACTTATGGAATCTGAGTGATTCCTGAATGCTCTGGGGGATTTTCTGGTTGGCATGGCTGGTGCTCCTGTTAATGCTCTGGTCTCTCTCTGGAATTGATAGATGAGCAGTGCTGTTGACACGATTGCTCCCAAGTGCCTCAGTGTACCTGTAGAGCCCCCAAAACACATTGGTATTCCATGGGGCCCTGGGCAATGAAACAGGAAGGTCAATGGCTAGAGTGCAGATGGCATAAATCCTGCTCTGAGTCAAACTGAACATGGGTCAGAGCACACTATGATGTCTATCATGTGGCAGTGGTGGCAGCTAAAAGGAGCTTTTTCTCCACCACCATTGCATCCTCGAATAGCCATCCAACAGAGCTCTTCAGAGTGGTGAATGGCCTTATAAGATCTACCCCAATGAAGCATGGGCAATATCTACTATGGCAAATTTGCAAAGCACTCTGAGCACAAAGTTGTGATTCAGAGGAGAAACACAAAATGTGACTGACTGACTGATTTTCCTCTGAAATTCTTCAGGTCAGTGGTCACCATCACAAGAGGTGACCACAAAATCAGCCTCCCATTGATCCCAACCAGTCTGACCGAAGGCAATGAAAGATGAGCATGGTTCACAACACATAGACAACCAGTGTTTAACCAACACACAGTAAAGAAATCCCTCCTTTTTTCTACTCTTCCAACATCCATTGGGTGCCCTCTGCTCTTTGCAAGCTGTCAAACATTGCCCGGAAAACTCTCCTTATTCAGTTTCTCTGGGGGCCGCCAATGTTTGATTGGCTCACATTCAATCTATGGGATGATGCACCACCAAGAAATCGGTTTACTGAAAATGTGTCACATTGAAAGACATACACCCTCTAGATCAACTTTGCCCATACCAGAACATTTTTTTAATTTTTAATTTTTTTCTCCAGAATGTAACCTTTGCATGCTTCTGAACCTAAAAAAAGAAAAGAAAAGAAAAAGAAAGAAAGAGAGAAAGAAAGAAAGAGAGAGAGAAGTATCACATCTCAAATAGCCCCAGAAGATGTGAGCTCAGAAAACCTCTTTTTAGCTGTGTGGAGGCTGTTCCTAATTACTCAGTAACGCGAAAGAGACATTCTGTACATGCCCAAGGGCACACCCATCGTCCGCATCTTAGCATAACTAATGAAGAACACTACCGCAGAAGAGTCATTAGAAGAGATATAACTTGTTCTCCTTCCCCATGGCCCAAGGTTGAAGCTGGGTTTCGAAAAGCAAGTTCTGGAACATCATAAATCCCAGTTTAAATAAGCTCTTCTCTCTCCCTGAAGCCCCCCAGGCCACATTGTCTCTTAGAGTATTTTAAAAAACTCATCTGCCGTCCAAGCATTAATGCTGAATGTGCAGTATAGAAATTAAGGATGTAGCTGGATGTTGCATTATGTTCTATGGAGTCGCCCCATTAAAACGGAAAGGAAAGGGGGAGAAAAATGGCACCCACGGGAAACGGAATGATTGGACCTGGTAGAAAACTTGAGGGGCTGCATGACCCTTTTGGGAAGGTGTTCCCCCTCGTATTGCATAGAAAAATGTTAGGGATAGGGATATGCATGATCCCACCCCCACCCACCCCTGCTCATTTTGCATCAGAGCAAATGGGGTAGACAGCGGCATTTATGACCATCAGTATCAGGCTGTTTCAAAGCTGCCTAGATGGATGGATCTCTGTGAAAAGTGACTTGCCCTTGTGATCAGATTTCAGATACCGTGATAAATTACCTACAGCACTGAGGACTGACAGTGGATGCAGGCGTCCATGCCACAGGTGTGCTTGTTTACCCACCTTAGCTCAAGCTCACGGACCACCTAATGGTCCGCCTCTCCCTCATTATATCGAATTCCTTGTAAATAAGAGCCTTGCTTCTTGCTGCTTTGGATGCCCTATGCGATTCCAGCTCTGCGTGCTAACAGCTTTACGGGGGCAAAGATCAGGGAAGATGGCTTAATAATGGTACGGCTGCCAAGTGGATGCTGGTAGGGACTCCTGGAACCGCACAAGATTTGTGCCTCCGGCTTAGCAGGGACAGAGAAGGGTGGAAGCATCTGTGGAAGTTGCTCTAAAGACCAAGGCCCAGAGGTTACATGAAAAACCAGGCTGCCTCCGTAGGATGAGAGGAAAACACAAGAGTTCACTTGCACCCCACAGCTGCCTCTTCCGGCCCCCGCCGAATTCCAGCAGGGCAACAATCGCAGGTAGGGATCTGCACGGATGTTCTAAACATTCGAAATGCGATCGAATCCGATCGAACGTGGATATTCAAATTCAAGCTGAATGTCTACACTTTCAAATTTAAACACTCGAATGAATTTCGAATGTTCCGAAACGTTCATTCGAATGATTCAGAAGATTCAAGTGTACAGATATGTAGGTATTGCATGCAAATATTATATGTAGCTGTACGCATTTGCACTGATAGTACAGGATGAAAACGGGATGCATATGGGATAGAACGGGATGCGTACGAAATGCATACTGATAAGTATAGCACATATGAATGTTCTTGACATTCATATCTTCAGATTCGAATCTTAACATTCAAACAAATAGATTCAAATGTATTCGAATGTTTGAACTCAAAGAATAGGGGGAAAATGGATGTATTCAAATTCAAATCCGATTCAGATACATTCGCATCTATTCGTACGAATTTTCAATTCGTATTTGAAGATACGAATGTCGACAACATTCATATGTGTCCGTTCACATCCCGTTTGCATCCTGTTTGCATCCCGTACGTATCCATATAAATGCGTACAGATACGAATAAGATGCGTACTAATATGTAAGTAATGCGTACGTATCTGTACACATACAAATGTCCAAATGATTAATAGGAATGATTCAAAATATTTGAATTTCTTCAAATGTTAAAAAAAAGAATGTATAGACATTTGATTCAAATTCGAATATCTGAATTCAAACGAATTCGATCAAATTCCAAATGTTTAGAATATTCTTGCACATCGCTAAAAATGACCTTCCTCCATGACAGTAAACTTCCACCATCATTCAATAGTGGACAACGGAAAGGTGAATACAACCCTGATCTGATTTTTGTTAGGAACCGCGTAGCCCATCAATGCACTAAAAAAGTCCATAACCCAATAGCTAACAGCGTAGACCAATTTCCTGCCAAGTGTACACAGCTATAAGACCAAGGAGCGTTCCTTTTCGCGGAAGATATAACTTTAACAAAGCTAATTGGAAGACGTTTACAGAGTGCCTGGATGCCGATGTCTCTGATCTAGAACCTTCTATTCAATGCTACGATCAATTTATAGATCTTCAAGGCTTTCAATTCCTAGAGGCTGTTGCACAAGGTATTTATCAGGCCTGAATGAGAAATTGTTGAACTACCTGCAGGAATATCTTAGACTCTTCCAAGGGAACCCTTATAGTGATGAAACTATAGGAGCAGGTTATAATCGAGTCACAACTCTAGCTAATGCAAAGAAAGATCGCTGGATAGAGCAACTTGAGAACCTTGATATATCTAAGAGTAGCCATAAAGCCTAGCAACTGCTAAGGCGTCTGAATAATGATCCACCATATAACTGTGGACATGCAAATGTATCACCTGATCTGATAGCATATCAGCTTATCCAAAATGGGAAAACTAACCACTGCAGGGAAAAAAACCCCTGAAGATTAAGCAACATCCTATCATCCCCTCTAAGCTTGGTAGAACTGGGAGCTTAATGGCTATGAAGTGATGTAAAACTGGCAAAACTCCTGGTCCGGATGGTTGAATGGTAGAGCAAATTAAACATTTTGGTCCTAAAGCAGAAAGCGGACTCAGTCCAAATGAATGAATAGGCCGTCCTGTCTTAGACTTGTGTTACCAAGGCCTTGGTGACTACTCTGAGAACAGGCGATTAGAAGAGCTATTGGTTCGCTTCAGCAGGACATTTCTTATGCACTTACCTCACGAAAACTGAGTTAACAGTCCTGCCCGCAAGTGAAATGTAAATATTTCTCCCCAGGTTACCAAAGGTTTCCATGAATGGGAAGAGGAAACAATGGAATAAAATAAAAATACCACATAACAAAAGCATGAATAGGATTCTTATAAAGAACAGAAACCATTTCATCTCCAGACTGTGTATTTTTTTTTTTTTTGGCATGCAAGCCATCTGTTAGCAAATATTTCTACACTGTTTATCACAAGGGCTGGATTGGCACTGCCAATTCCCTTTTTTTAAAAAATGTATTAGTATGAGAAAAATACATGCTGAATGTCATAGGAGAAAGAGCTCTAAAATCAGGAAAAAAGAAGAGCAGAAATAGAAGGAAAATGGCTCTGAGGTATTAGGGCTGTTTATGGTGCTGTGTGATGCATCTGTCACAGGCCTGTTGACAGCTCAGACTCCAATGGTTGTTCAAATGAAGCTCAGAAGAACAGGAGGGATGGACAGGCCTCCCAGAACTTTAAAAATTTCACAAATATTTGCTCAGTAGTCTTACGTGCAGGGGCTACCCCTATCCTGGGTGTTCCTTTTCCGTACTGTGGTGGAAACTAGAGAGGCCCCACCCCCTACTAGCACACTGCATCTACATTGGACACAGCATAGCTCAGTCTAAGATGGCCAAAATGGCTGCCTTGACCAGGCTGCCTATAGACCTGTTTTTAGCTAGGCCAGCCCAGGGAAATATGTAGAAGGATACATGCCTCCCTATTCCAGTTTAGAAGGGGAACTCTCATCTGGCCTGGTGTTAGACCTGAAGTGATAGTACCCAACTACAACAGAATGTCCTCTCCATGTATTTATCTTGTGTCTGTTTCTTGATAACTATATTAGCCTAAGTCATGATGACTATATATCATCTACAGAAGGAGAAAACTGAATACGGGTCTATGGGAATCGTGAGCCAGAGAAAGCTACTGGACTTACCTTCTCCTTGTGGGATTTCCAGGACAGGACCAATAATACAAGAACCTTTTGAAAGATACATGAGCTTTCCTGGTTCTCCAGTGTTCTAACCCAAATTAGTTTGGATGGTGGAGTGGACCAAACAAAGATCGCTTTAGATCAGCGGTTCTCAACCTGTGGGTTGTGACCCCTTTGGGGGTCAAACTACCCTTTCAGAGGGGTCGCAACGAGTCTCCTGTTGCCTCTCCCTCCCCTTTCCCAGCTGCCCCACTCCCATGGTTGGGGGTCCCCACAACATGAAAAACTTCATTAAGGGTGTGTGGCATTAGGAAGTTTGAGAACCACTGCTTTAGACTTTGCTGACTCTAGACTCTTTGATCTGCCAAGGACCAAACTAAGCCGTGATCCCACTTGACTTTTTAAAACTGGAATTAATGTAATCGGATGCAAATGTGCATTCTGCTTGTTCCCATTTTTTTTTATTTTAAATTGCAGTCAACCCCAATTCTGTTGTTCCCACAGACAATGCTCTAAAAGGCATTGGGGAAAGTGCATCTTTTCCTCCCTGCCCTTTCCCAGTCAGGATGCCCACCTCTATCTCCTGATTGGGTTTGCTAACATGATGATTGTGGCCTTGGGTGGGGAATTCCAGCTCCATCCTTTGATCCTATACCCAGCCTCTTTTGCGCATCTGTGTAATTTCAGACTAGCGATTCCCCCATGACCACGAGGATCGCTTCCATGATGCTTCAGTGTTGCACATAATCACCTACCCAAGCCTCCTTTGCCCACGCTTTCCCCTCGTTTTCTCTTTTCTTGCCTTTCTGCTCATTTGTCTCCCAACCACTGTGGTTGGTTCATGCAGGAAGGAGCCAACCAAGCCATCTTTCCCCAAGCAAGGAGAAAGTCGAAAAAGGAGAAAGTGAAGGGAAAGTGTGGGCAGGATGTGAGGGGAAAGACGGCTTGACTGCAGGAAATTTCAGAAGAGATGAAAGGAAAATCATCTTTAAAATGAGTGGGAGATAAGATGATCGTGTTCCAATTTTAACCAAGGAAAGTAAAGTTTATATAAATCCAAAACCACCAGTTGCTTAATAGCTCAGGAAAGAATTTTGTTCCTTTTCTTAAGCGAAGCCTAACAGAACTACTGATTTTGTCTAACTGGCTACAAATTAGCCTTGAAAAAATGCCTTCATTTCTTCATTTCCTTCCCCCTCTCTTTCCTTCTTCCTTCCTTCCTTTTTTCTCGGCTGCCCTACCGAGAGTGAAACCCCACCCGTTTATTGACAATGTCCCACAGTAGCGACAGACATTGGGCAGACGGCTATGGGTAGGGACAACCTGAAAGTCATGATCTCCTCCTAATACTGCGGCACCGTTGCCAAAGGAGAAAAGATAAAACGTTTTAGCAGCAAAAACGGGAGTGAGAACTGTTTTTTCAAGGGTTTTTTTAAAATGTGTTTTTTGGTGATTTACTCCTCAGAAAGTGTGGGAAGCCAATTTTTAATGGGGACAAAGAAAATACAAAACGTTTTCAAAGCTCAATAAAACCCAGGTGGGAATGGGACCTGGAAGGATCTTTCACACGATTATGAAGCTTATTTGCTGGGGCATACCACGAGGAACATCTCCTGTTCTACTTGTGACCTTCCCAGAAGCATTTGCTATGCCAATGTGAGAAACAGCTGAGGTTCTCTGAGATACTTTCAAGAGCCCTTTAGATCAGAATAATGGGTGAAGGCACAGCTGGCTTCCCTAGCACTCAGTGTCCACCTTAAATGTGCAAACAAATGCTGGTTAAAGAACAACAAGTGTGCGCCCTTGGGCACTGTCCCTGCTAACTAATCACACCTGCAAAGCAATCCACTTACCTTCTCCTGATACTGCCGTCGGGAAGAGTCCAAAGACTGGATGAGGGCTGTGGCATGGCCGATGAACATAGCATAGCAGGTGGCACCGACGATCATGCTCAACATGGTAAGCCAGACGTCAGACATGCCCTTAGGGGCTTGCTGCCCATAGCCGATGCATAGCATGTGGCTCATGGCCTTGAACAGCGCATAGGAATATTGTTTTCCCCAGGAGTCATTCTAAAGAGACAGACAGACAAAGAGTTACGAGACACAAGGCGGACACAACAAAGGAGATGTCTGTGAGACTGAAGCATGCACACATTTATCATGTGGAGCACTGGAGATGCTTTAAAGTGCTCAGTGCTTCCCACTGTGCATGTCAGCACTTGTTTTGAAACAGATTTTGCCAGCAGAATTTGTACTTTTAGAAATCTTCCTTGAGACTCGTAGGCCTCTTGTTTGAAACTGAAGAAGGAGGAGGGTTGGCTTTTCTACTCTGCTGTTCTTGCCCATTTAAGGGGACTCAAAGTGGCTGACAAACCTTCTGTTCTTCTCCCCAAAACAGAACACCCTGTGATCAGAAGAGAACTGTGACTAGCCCAAGGTCACCAAGCTGGCTTTGTGGAGGAAGAAGAAGAGTTGGCTTTTCTACCCTGCTTTCCTCACCCATTCAAGGGGACTGAAAGCAGCTGACAAACCTTCTGTTCTTCTCCCCAAAACAGAACACCCTATGAGGTCGGTGGGGCTCTGAGAGCAAAGAAGAGATCTGTGACTAGCCCACGTCACCCAACTGGCTTCATGGAGGAGTGGGGAATCAAACCCAGTATTCCCAGATAAGAGTCCAGCTCCTTAACCACTGAACCAAACTGGCTCACACTGACAGCAACACGCTCACCTGAGACCAAAGGCCCTTGTGCTGTAGCACAGGTTTACCCCTAAACTACTATCACAGCTGCTGATACTATTTCTACAGCTGTACTAGCCCCTCTCTATACACAACAAAGGTCCTCCCACAATTTTCAGAACTCCTAAATAGAGATGCACCAACCTGGTTCGGATAGTTTAGAGTTTGCAGCAAACTGGGATGTTGGAATGGTTCAAATGTGAACCGAACCACCCTGCTGTTTGGAAAAACTCAGTTTGAATTGAACCAAACTGGGGGAAACTGGGTTTAATTTGAACTAAACCACTACATTCCAGTTTGTGCATTTTCCTACTCCTCTCTTGTAATTGCATAAGGTTTGCAAGTAAAAAACTCATAGAAGAAGTGAGGGCTACTGTAGGAATGTATGAAATGTCCAGAAACACCCAAGTGCAGGAAATTATCTCATTGGGCATGCGCTTGGAGCAGGGGGTGCCACACACATTTAAAATGCAGGATTGTACACACTGGCTAGAAATACAAAGATTTAACAGTTGCAGACAGATAATGCAAACACACACGCACAAATGATCCAACAGCATACAAGTCTGCCACACACATGGGCTCTGTTGTATACAAGTTTGTGTCTTCTGATGCCACGTCTACTTGCACATAATTGTACACCATTGATTACCTACATTTTATATCTGTTGCAAAGTGTATGATAATATTCCAATAATAAATAAATGGACCTATCTTCTGAGACAATCAATCTCCTTTAAAAGCATTTTTTTAAAAATTAAGCAGCCTCCTGAAACATGAGAACGTATCTCCATTCAACAAAGGACGTTCTCGGTTCATGCTGCTGCTCTTTCAGATTAAATGTTTAGATCAGCGCGCCAGTATTGGCTACCTTGGAGAGCTCCTTCAAAGCAGGCTTGATGGAAGTTGGAGGTATTATTGTAAGGGAAAGCATTGGACAGGAGGCCTTCTCTGCTGTGGCCCCAGTGACAAGGACTAAATTCTCATCTGATGTGAAGCAAGATCTTTAGTATTTTCACATATCTGCATTTATGGATGGATGGGTGGGTGGATGGATGGATGGATGGATGGATGGATGGATGGATGGATGGATGGATGGATGGATGGGTGGGTGGGTGGGTGGGTGGGTGTTTGGGTGGACGGATGGACAGACAGACGGGTGGACGGTTGGGTGGGTGGATGGATGGGTGGGTGGGTGGGTGGGTGGACAGACGGATGGACGGGCGGGCGGGCGGGTGGATGGGTGGGTGGACGGTTGGGTGGGTGGACGGATGGACAGACAGACGGGTGGACGGTTGGGTGGGTGGGTGGGTGGGTGGACAGACGGATGGACGGGCGGGCGGGCGGGTGGATGGGTGGGTGGACGGATGGATGGGTGGACAGGTGGATGGATGGATGGATGGATTTGCCCACACAATCCCACCACTGCTTATATGCTACTAGGTGTAGGCCCTTTCTCGACTTACCTGCAATCCAGAATAGAAACCCCCATGGTCAGCTTCAGGGCCTCATTGGTCTGCAGGTTAGTGAGCATCTGCGAGGCCCCAACCACTGCTAGTATGCTATGTCTGCACTAGATGGAGGATAATACTGATCAGGGACGCCCTGATTCAGATGACTTGGATGCCTAGGTACTGCTTCCAGGCTGGAGAGACAGGTAGGATTCCTCTAAAGTTCATTTGCAGGGATTTGAGAGCAGGTGAAGGTTTCGCCTTTGTTTTCTGCTTGGGATGCCCAGAAGCAATTGGTGGGCCACTGTGTGAGACTGGATGCTGGATTAGAATGGTTGCAGGCCAATCTAGCAAGATTCCTCTTATGTTCTTACCATGACATCAAGGTCTACTGGTGGAGCAGTGGGCCCTGGTTCAGAGGTCCCAGACCATCTAGGCATGTTCTGGACTACTGGGGATCCATTTCAATGATGCATCAATGATCCATAAAAGTGCTATGTCAATTGCTAATCACCTTCGGCCTCACAATTCTACTAATTTGCATCTTACAATCTAGATCAATTCACCTGTATAACTGATGCAATTTCTCCCTCGAAACGTGAAATAGTGTTGGGATGCACAGACAGGTATACAGTTAATATAATGCCAACGTATCACACAGCAATCTCATCCCTAAAGCAAACAGTTTCCTATGTCGATAAACTTAAATCCCTCAAGTGATATAAGGCATAAATGATATTCACTTCTCTCTACAAATGCATTTCAGCGATGAAGATGCCAGTGGGGACGGGCACCGGTGGCATCACATACTTATTCCAACGCTCTGCAGAAGCCAAAAAAGGCTTTTTGAAGGCCAAAATAGGCCTTTCAGTTCTGGGCACTTTTTTCTTATGGCACCCATGGGGGTGGGCTGATCCGGTAACCATGGTTAACTGAAGCCATGGTTACCAACTGTATTTGGTTTTTTATGTTATGACCCATCCTGAGCCCTTCAGGTTTAGGGCAGGATAGAAATTCAGTAAATAAATAAATGAGATGATAGATAGATAGATAGATAGATAGATAGATAGATAGATAGATAGATAGATAGATAGATAGATAGATAGATAGATAGATAGATAGATAGATAGATAGATAGAATCTGCTGCAGTGGCAATATGCTGTTCCTGTCAGTGGAAACATGGCAGCACTTGGAAACATGGCTGTGGAAATAAGGCCGACTTTCAGCGCCCGGCTGTGATGCTCTAATCCTGAATTCAGGCAATGGCCATGGACTTTAGTCATTTTCTGAGAGCACTGCAAGGAAGATCCCACAATGCAGCAGGGAGAAAAGTAGGTGGAAGGAGTGTCAGAGCTTTGCCTATCGTTCATTTATGGTGCTCATGGTGACTGAGCGCTCCAAGGCCGTAGGAGCAGTGTGTGATTCCTCTGTCCTCTGGGCAGCCTCATAGCACAAAGAAGATGCAAAGCCTCACAGTGCCATAAGGATCCCACACACATCTTACTTAGCTCAGTGTAGGAGCCATCGAAGTGACAGCTCAGCTATTGCTCGGCTTCCTTCTCACTAGCATCAGTGGAAAGTTACTGAGACACTTTCCCTGCCCATTCAGGGCCGTCCCATAACCTCACAGCGTCACTCAGGCCAGGCGAGATGTGGTCCCTTGGTGCTGGCAGGGGCCATTCAGGGCAGCCAGCGAAGTGATAAAGCCTTGGTGTCGCATTACCCTGTGAAAAGTCCATTCTGGGAGGTACAATGTGGTTCCCGTCCGCTGAATGGGCTGCACAACAAAAGGCGCAACCCACACACCGCTTGAAGCTGCTCTCGTTTGACGCCGGCCTGTCTAGGCTAACCCTTTTCCCAACAAAGGCAGAGAGAGAACTGGATTTGTTCTCCATCGCCAGTAGGAGCATCCCTAGAGAATTTGCTTTCTGCTCCTGAAGCTGGCTGCTGTTTCTCTGTCCAAGTGTCCTACTAAAGAGAAAAAGGTCCACTAAAGAGGAATGAAGCTGTGCCTTCATCCAGAAGGACTTTTCCTGCTTATTAAACAATCCTTCTGAGGATCAAAGAGGTGGTCCATCCTTGCCTTATCAGGATCTGAGGCTGGGCACAGAGAAAGAGACTGAAGCCCTACTGCCCATCCTGAGTCTCCTTTGGCACGCACGCTTCCCTCCTTCTGCTGCCCTTGGCCAAATTGATGGGGCTTTGTGACCCAGCCTGATACCCCTTGGCAGGGTAGAGACTTAAAGGCTTTGGGTTGCTGATGAGAAGTAGGATGGAGCAAGAGTATTGTGTACAATTCTGGTCAGCATATCTCAAAACACTAGAACCAGGGGGCATCTATGAAGCTGATGGGTAGGAGAATCGGATCTAACAAGAGGAAGTATTTTTTCACCCAGAGGGTCATCGGTTTATGGAATTTGCTGCTGGAAGAGGTGGTGACAGCTACCAGCCTAGATGGCTTTAAGGAAGGGTTGGATAAATTTATGGACAACAGATGTATCAATGGTTACTAGAATGAATGGGGGGGCAGTTGGCATTCAATTTGTATCAAATTCAATGTAAGAAAATTTGCATTCGTTCTAATAGATTCCCTTCCAATGTGGTAGGATTCTATACAATACAAATGTATTCGTACAAATATCTGATACGAACATATATATATCCCATACGTATCTGATATGTATCCCATACGTATCCGATATGTATCCCATAAAGTATCCCAAAGCATCAAATCCACCCTGAATCCACTTTGAATCCGCTCTCAAGCCATGTTGAATGCACTCTGGAATGTTGAATGCACCCATCTTCCGAAGCATTTGTACAAATATGAATGTCAATGTACGAATATCAAATGTTGTGAATTAACAATGCAGGTGCCTGAAGGGGAGAGGGGGCTGTTTAGAGGTTAACTCTAGCATCTACCTGCTATCACCTCTATCCTTCTTTTACTTTGTATAGATGCAGTCCATTGTGAAAGGCCAACAGCTTTAAAAGCATTGCATCTGAGGGTTTCTCTGACTCTGCATCTTCTTCATCAGACGTCCAGCTGTAGCAAAATTGCAACACCTGTTCACAACAGTGGTGGAAGCTGCCGGATTCTTGTTCCCATCATAGTGCCTCCTGTGCGGTGTCCATGTTGGAAGTTGCCGAGTACTGATGGCACTTCAAAAATAGATCCCTGTTTTTGTGAACAGACTGTTCTAGGAGCATTATGACACCTCTGCACAGCTGCCTTTACGTAGGCGAGGTGGCGGGCAGGCACTGGCCTGGCACCAACACAACTCTTCCCAGGTAAAATCTGCCTTTAGTGTTGCAGAAAAAGCAAAGGACTTAAGAGCATGCGTGAGGGCAAACGCTCGTCCATCTGGGCTGCATCCCTACCTTTCCTCACCGTACCTGAGCAGGAGAGCATTTCGGGGGCCATCCTTCCTTCTATCAACCTTTAGGGAGGGCATGTGGGAGGAATCAGAAAGGCTTGACAAACACTAAATGTCATGTATTACAGGGCTGTGGGCAAATAATGCCCCAAGAAGAAGAAGAAGAAGAGTTGGCTTTTGTACCCCGCTTTTCTCACCCATTTAAGGGGACTCAAAGCGGCTGACAAAGCTTTATGGTCTTCTCCCCACAACAGACACCCTGTGAGGTAGGTGGAGCTGTGGGAGCTCAGAGAAGAGCTGTGACTAGCCCAAGGTCACCCAGCTGGCTTCACGGGGGAGGGTGGAATCGAACCCTGAGCCATTGGCTACGCGTGCATGGCACAGACGTCTCGCAGCTGCCGAGGAGGAAGCTGTGGACCTCCATTTTGAGTGGGAATCAGGTGTTGTGACTTCGCAGCCAGGTAAGCTGCAAATTTACTAATGACTGCGGAATTTTATCCAGTAGCCTGGAAGGGACCCCAGTTTGGTCTATTAGTTAGAGTGTTGGGCTCCGATAGTCTCCCAACTATCTTTGCTTCCACTCTAGGGCCTGGGGGTGCAATGCTAGGATCTTAGAATAACTTGGTCCCATAACAATTAAGCTCGGCGAGAAACTGACAAGTCTGGGCAAAGTTGACTTGCAAGGAGGCGCAAATTAGCAGACTGGAGACTCACCAGAGCAATGCTGATCTTTAAGCAGCATCTCTCTGATCAGCTTTCAAGTTGTTCTAGGGAAGGTTTTTACCACACTGGAGCTTTCTTAATGCCTCCACCCACTTTCAGCTTTTGCCTCCAAAAGAGGGTGGTGCTGGAAGTGGCTCAAAGCCTTTGCATGGCAGGGGGAAGAGAAGGAGGATTGGTTTGTATACCCCACTTTTCTTACTCATTTAAAGGGAGTCAAATTGCTTTTTCCCACTAGGGCTTAGAACCCTTCTAAGACCCCATTAGAAACCTGATTAGTATCTGACTGGTACCAATCGGGAAGGCCCTGTCCCCACCTGGACCCCATTGAAGGCCCCATCTGCAAGGGCCTGTCCCCATGAGGGCAGGGGAAATCCAGATTTAGTGGGTCTTTCAGGCCCTTAAATCTGGATTCCGTGTGGACCTGATTGAAGGTGTCCACAATGGGGTCTTCAGGCATCTTCAAGATCCGGATCTCCAGGAGGGCCCCATCTCAAAGATCAGGATCTTGAAGATCCAGATCTTTGACTGCGCGTGGAAAAAGGGAGAAAGAAGCTGCCAAACCTTCCATTCTCAATCCACACTAATGGCTAGAGAAATGCATTTCCAAAATGTATTATTTTGCCTATAATGTGGATTAGAGGGGGGGGGTTGGGGGGGAAGACTAGCACCCTCATACCTCCACCTGTCAGCTACTTTTGAGCAACTTTTTTAAAAAGTGGGCAAAGCCAGCTGAAGAGGTGAAATCCTGCTACCTGGTTCCTCCTGTCGTCTCTCCTGAATCACACAAAAAGCCATTTTCAACTGTTGAAGAAAGGCAAAAGCAAGACACTCCAGCATCCATCTACAACTAGAATCAATGCTAAAGACTCTCTAGTTCTCAAGGAGTACCAGTAAGCAAAGACTGGGACCACGCCGGACATGGGTCTAAGCCTGGTCCAAGGTGACCAGGGTGAGAGGAATTCCTGCACCCAGGATGCCTCTGGGAGATTTCTTACAGTTCTATCAAATATCAGCAAATGTTGCCTCCGGATGATGATGATAATTTTAGTAGCCCTTCCTAAATGCTGCAGAACATTTTGGAAGCAGCACACATAAGGTTGGGAAAGATCCAGCAAGATGCTCCTGGAACAGCAGAGTAATTCACCAACACTTCTGTAGGTGCAGTCCTGGGTCTGACCAGCAACAGCCCATCAGATGTGATTTTTAAGACCCTTCCCTCCAAGAGCTGCATATAGAAGAATCTCTCAAGGGAGCCAAGAGGAACTGGGCAGGTGAAAACAGCTCCTGGGAGAAAGAACCTTCTCTCCTGCCAACCAAGAGTAAAGGCTGAATGCATGCTGGGCTTATAATGGACGGTCTGTTTGTCTGTCTGGCCCTGGTCACACTTTTAGTTTAGGACGACTTCAGGTCATCTTCAGGTCATGTTACTCACATTATTGTTATTCAATTTGTTTTCCAAGCTGACCTACAGTCATTAGATCATTTTAACTGGAGTCCTCATTTCCAGAGGATTCAGCCCATCCTGGCATGCCAGGCTGTCTTTGCTTCCTCAGTGTGAGTGGGGGAGGGGAGGGGGAAGCATAGGCTAAAGGAGGCTGAACTGTGCTGTGGTGGGTGGGGTCCAGTCTTTCCTTTCACCCAATGTCTAGGGAAAGGTGACACACACGGAGTTCATGGGTCGCCTCCCCTTCTCCTCAGTTTAGGTGTATGATTCCTCTATCTAGTGTTTTCACACAAATTTATTATTATTATTATTAAATTAATCACACGGATAAGAAAAGCACATAAAAAAGGAAGGGGGCATGGAGGTGGGGGAGTAGGCTTTAAAAAGAACTGCAAACACACGCCCCTCGCCTCCCTTGAGTGACACAAAAGCATACAATAAGAAAGGAGGTAGATTTGATGGAGCAAAAAGAGTGGAGAGCCAAGAGGATCAGGTCGATCACAGAGAAAGGTGTGAGCAATGCAGCAAAGAGTGAGGACGGCCAAAGGCTGACCTATAATGATCTAGGTGTGAACAGAATTGGTACAACCTCAGTTTGAATTATGAATAGGACGTCCTGTTTCATATAGGTGTGACCAGGGCCTCTCTTTCTTTCTTTCTTTCTTTCTTTCTTTCTTTCTTTCTTTCTTTCTTTCTTTCTTTCTTTCTTTTTCTTTTCTTATTGCAGGGTATCTTTCAGCGCAAACATGTGCTGTGAGTCCAAGAGCAGAACACTCTTTGCACAGATCTTAAAGATCATGGGTAGAAAATCTATATCTCTCCCACTCACACGACTATGTTCCATTTCCACAAATAACAGTGACATTTCTAGCATATGGCCTGGGTGGGAGGAGAAAACTCTTGCACTATTTTTAAAAGTACCTGAATCTGGCAGGGAAAGGGCCCGCAAAGCAGACTTTAAGGGGACCTGTATTATTTCCCCTTAAAGTTCTTATTTGCTTGTCTGCATATAGGGGACTCGACTGGTCCTAAGGAAGAGCCATTAGTCATGAAATGTGAAATAACAGTGATTTTTTATTACTTTTTGATGATAGGAAAGTGTGGCAAAGTGCTTTTTGAAGCATTCTAGAAGAAATTGCAGTTTGCTACAAGTTCACAGCAGGGAAAGAAGAAATTATTAGCACTTTCCATTCACCTTGGGGGATAACAACATAAGAACATCAGAGGAGCCTTGCTGGATCAGGCCACAGTCCAGCATCCCATTTCACACAGTGGCCCACCAACTGCTTCTGGGCATCTCAGTTTGAAGGCAAAAACTTCACTGGCTCTCAACTCACTACAAATGGTCTCTAGAGGCTTCCTGCCTGTCTCACCAACCTGGAGCCAATATCTAGGCATCCACTGTAGCAGCCATTGATGTACCTGTCCTCCATGAATTTGTCTAACCCTTTCTTAAAGCTATCCAGTCTGGCAGCTGCACCACTTCTGGGAGTAAATTCCATAGACCAACAACTCTCTGGGTGAAGAAAAAAAAACTTTCCCCTTGTTGGCCCTAACTCTCTGGCTACTCTCTCTTCCAAACCATACATGATTTAATGTACCCCAATCAGGTCACCTGCTAAACTCCATCTTTCGAGGCTGAAGAGGCCTAGACACTGCAGCCGTTTTCATAAGGAAAGCATTCCAGCCCCTTGTTCTTTTCTGGGCTTTTTCCAGTTCCACAACATTATTTAGGCACACAGTCTTTGAACTGGATACATTGCCAATAGCATACGCCTGAAAGTGAACAAGGGTGCTGTAGTTCTACAAAATTGCGCTGGAGGTCCTGATAGCCATAAGAATATCATCCGTTCACCCACATGCTTTCTTTATTTGGCAGGGACAGGAGTGAGTGAAAGCCCTCCTTGACCCATGTCCAGCATTTCCCATTATCCCTTCATTGTTATCTCTGTGGCTAATAAAAGAAACTCAATGATTCATTGTTTCAAATTGAAATTAAGAATGTTATTATTTACCTAGCAACTTCTATTGCACTGTTTACTCACTCACTCACTCACTCACTCACTCACTCACTCACTCACTCACTCACTCACTCACTCACTCACTCACTCACTCACTCACTATTTTTATGTCGTATAAGGTTACAACATATAAAATGAACACAAAAACCAATAACATATTAAACCATGAATGTGGGGAGGAAAAGACTTAGACAAAGGCCAGGGTAAAGAGGTATGTCTTCACAGCTCGTCTAAACACATAGAGTGAAGGTGCCTGATGCACCTCAGGAGGGAGACTATTCCACAGTCTGGGAGCCATCACTGAAAAGGCCCTATCCCAGGTGCCCACCCTTGGTACAACTAGGAGGGCCTCCCCTCCAGATCTTAGGGCCATGGGCAGGTTGATCTGGAAGTTACCAGAGCATGGATAACTGTGGCCAAGTCATCTCTGTCCAGGAGAGGCTTTAGCTGTCAAACCAGCCACAGTTGTGAATAGGCACTCTTGGCCATGGCCTCCACCTGATGTTCAAGCATTAGCGCAGAGTCCAAGAGGACCCCCAAATGTCACACCTGTCACCAACCAGGGTAGGATGCTTTTCAACTTCACAGACATGAGACCCAGTAACACACAGCACCTCCGTCTTGTCTGGATTCAGCTTTAATTTATTGGTCCTCATCCAGTCCATTACCTTCTCCAAGCACCAGTCAAGCACTTCAACCACCTCTCCTGATTCAGCTGGTACAGAGAGACAGAGCTGGGTGTCATCTGCATATTGATGGCACCTCACTCCAAATCTCCTGAGGACCTCTCCCAGTGGGTTCATATAGATGTTGAAGAGCATGGGAGAGAAAATTGACCCTGAGGAACCCCATAAGTGAGTTCCCAGCGCGTCAAACCAGAATCTCCACAAGCGCTGTCTGGAGTCAAGGCATGGAGATAGGAATGGAACTGATGGAGCACGCTACCTCCAACTCCCAAGCTATGTAGCCTTTCCAGAAGGATACCATGGTCAATGGTATCAAAAGCTGCTGAGATGTTCGGGAGAACCAACTGGATTGCACTCACTCTGTCTCTCTCCTGGAAAGGTCATCAACCAGGGTGACCAAAGCAGTTTCCATGTCATAACCAGGCCTGAAGCTGGATTGAAATGGGTCTACATAATCAGCTTCTTCTAAGCATGCCTGAAGTCACAGCCCTCTCTAGTACCTTGCCAAAAAAAAAGTATGCTGGCCACCAGGTGACAGTTGTTTAAATTTTCTGGATCCAGGGAGTCCCTCTTCAGGAGGCAGTGTACCACTGCTTGTTTAAGGGCTGGTGGGGCCACCCCATCCCTCAGAGAGGCATTCACTGCTTCCTGGACCCACCCAGCCATACCTTGCCAGCTAGCTTTTATCAGCCAGGAAGGGCAAGGGTCCAGAGAGCATGTTGTTGGCTGAACCCCTGCAAGCAGCTAGTCCATATCCTACAGCCACAACAATTGAAATGGATCCAAAATAACCAGACTAGACAGTTCTCTGGATGGGTCCTTTGGACTATTCCCAACTGTGGTGTCCAATCCCTGATGAATCTGAGCAACTTTGCCCTCAAAGTGCCTTCCAAATTTATCACAGTAGATGTTACATGGTCTACTGGTCTAGCTCTTATAAGGCCATTCACCACTCGAGTAGCTGCATGGCTACTCAAGGATACAATGGTGGAGGAAAAGAAACTCCTTTTAGCAGCTGCCACTGCCATATGGTAGGCACAAAAGTGCACTCTAACCCATTTTCAGTCAGATTCACAGTGGGATTTATGCCTCCTGCGTTCTAGCCATCAACCTTCCTGTTTCATTGCCCATAGATCCATGGCATACCAAGATGATGCATTGGCTCTACAGGTATGCTGAGGGCACTTGGGAGCAATCCATGGGACAGATCTGCAAAATTTGTTAGAAAAACTATGCCAACTGGACCATCTCAAAAGGTCCCCATTCCCACAGAGGGGAGCTGCCACTGTAAGTCCAAATCTCACCAGCAAATGTTCCATCCACAACAATGGGCTGACAACCAACCCTCCTACCAACAGATGCTCACCAATCCGCTCTGTGGCAAAAAAAACACATCAAGGGTATGACCTGCTGTATGAGTTGGCTCTGTTACATGCTGAAATAGTCCCTTGGTTGTCATGGAGGCCATGAAGAGCTAAGCCAGCCTACTGAGATTAGCCTCAGCATGGATGGTCCAGCAAGGTAGTTAGTAGCACTTGGAGACTAACAAGAGAAGGGCTGGTGGCATGAGCTTTCATAGACATGTCTACTTCTTCAGATGCAGATGCTCATGCCACCAGCCCTTCTCTTGTTAGTCTCCAAGTGCTACTAACTACCTTGCTGAACTTTTCGAATTGGACTAACACGGCTATTTCTCTGATATTGACCTCAACATGGATGTTGAAGTCCTCTACCACCATTGTGGGGAGAAGCTTCGAACAGCACATCCGAGACCACCTCAGCCAGCTCAGATAGGGAGGCTGCTGGGCAGTGGACCGGGTGGACGTTACACCAGCAACATCCCTACTCTGTCTCTCTGGCTCAACAACAAAAACAGCCCCCCAAACCCTGTTGCAGAGTGAACTGGCTGTCTGGTAATAGAGATGGAAGTCCTATGGACTACAGCAACACGCCCTCTCCTCCACCCTGGTGAGGAAGAGTGCTGCACAGAGTAGTCTGGGGGGCAAAGCTGGGTGAGACTAAGCAAGGAGAGAAATGGCTGCAGTCCAGTGGTAAAGCAACTGCCTAGACAGGACAGAGTCAAGGGTTCAATCCTTGGCCCCTCCCTCAAAGAAGATAATGATAAACAACTTCTGAATAGGAATGTGCATGAATATTCAAAACATTCAAAATTCAATTGAATTCATTCGAATTTGGACATTCAAATTCAAATCTAATGTCTATAAATTCGAATTTAAACATTTGAATGAATTTTGAATTTTGGGGTCTATTCGTTCAAATTATTCAGACATCTGTACGCGTAAGAGTATGTACACAATGCACACTTGCACATATGCATCTTTCCCACATCTGTACGCATTTGTACAGATCCGTACGGGATGAAAACACGTTGCATACGGGATAGGTACAGGATGCATACAGACTTGTACAGATGCGCATGGATGTGTAGCGATGTGTACAGGCACATACGAGTGTTGTCGACATTTGTAAGTGCAAATTCGAATCAAAAATTCAAACGAATAGATTCAAAATTTGTTTAATTCAATTCGAATTTGGGTAAATTTGAATTTTAAAGATTCGAATCGCATCAAACTTTTGGGTATTCGGTTCGAATCAAACTGAGTCCCAAAAATGCATTCATACACACCCCTACTTCTGAACCTCTGCTAAGAAAACTGCACGGTGCTATCCATGTAGTCACCAGGACTATATGTTTTTGTTGCTGGGTACTACAGAGTTGTGGCCAAACCTTTGTTGACTGGTGAGATCTCCTTCACTGGAGGTCTTCAAGCAGAGGCTGGGCAGATATCTGTCTGGGCTGGTTTAGGGAATCCTGCATTGAGCAGGGGGTTGGACCTGACGACTCTAAAGGTCCCTTCCAACTCTATGATTCTATGATTGATTGCATGGGCACCTTCATGAGCATATCTGTGCAGTTTTCTTGGCAGTGATACAGAAGTGGTTTGCCATTCCTTACTCCCAGTGAGACACTGGGGACTGAACTGGCAACCCTCCCCTTTGCTCTACCACCGAGCTATAGCCACTCCCTCATAGCTGATAGCTGATGAGGGTGGGGAGAAATACGATTAGAACGCACTTGATTTTCAGCTGATCAGCAAGTGGTTCTGAGCCTTAGTAATTTGACAGATACCGTAACAGCGAATACCTCAAAATCTTTCCTTCCAGGAAAATTCAGCTGCCCGTTTGAAGAAAGCAAACATGGAGTAATTTTTTCATGCAAGTTGAGTTTGATGGTGTAACCGTGAGATTGGTCCCGTGGGGAAACCAGAGAATGAAACTGGCCACTTATTGCTTGGAAACACCCCGTTGCATTGTTCTAGCTTTGTTAGCTGTTTCTCTCCGTCTCCAGTTATTTTCAGATTCTGATTTAAAAAGAACACAGCTGCACCGGTTGAAGGTTACAATCCAGCCAATTCCCTCTTAAGAATATTGTTGCAACGCTTCTCTCTCTAAAACCAAACTTTTGCCCTTTTATAGCAGCTGAGAAAAGCTCCTACCGCTTGCATGCTGCCGTTTTCCCTTTTACTCAGCTAACATGGAAGTATTTTTAGGCTGTGATCAGGCCCTGATCTAGTTCATTCTTTTTTTAGAGGTCGCAAATTTAGAATCGTCACGTGCGTGAGTGTGCAAATGCCTGAGCATGGTGCGCCTGATGTGACACCGTTGTTGTGGGATCCCACTGGTAGATCTTAAGGAAACAGTGAACGTGAGCTTTGTGGCTTTGTGCTAAGGAAGGAAGGAAGGAAGGAAGGAAGGAAGGAAGGAAGGAAGGAAGGAAGGAAGGAAGGAAGGAAGGAAGGAAGGAAGGAAGGAAGGAAGGAAGGAAGGGGACGTTCCGCCCAGTACCTACCACCATGTGGTTCAGAGAGACCCAACAGTCATCCGGGAAATCCTGGAGCATGGGCACGAGGAACTGGAGGCAGCCATCCCAGTGACAAAGGAGGAGCATCATGCCAATCAGGTTGACAATCCGCACTACTGCGCTCGCCAGGTCGTAGGTCATATGGAAGATCTAGGAGAGGCCAAAGGTGGAGAAAAAAGGATTAGCCGGACAGGATCGTGAGCTACCAAAGGAAAACCCTGGAGAGGGGCAAAAGGCTACTCACGCATTTCATTTCCATTTTATTCAAGGATTTATATCCTGCCTTTCATCAGAAGGCCCCAGGGGAGCTCACAACAATAAAATATAAAATACAGGGAATATTCAGTCAGACCCCTGCATCCACTGATCCGGTATCCACAGTTTCAGTTATCCACAGCGACTGGATCAGCCTCAACCCATCCCCTAAGGCAGTGATGGCGAACCTTTTGAGCTCGGTGTGATATTTGCAGCTCTAGTAAAAAAGTTATATTTTTGATATATGTATTTTATTAAAAGCAAAACCAAATAATTCTCTACATTAGTGATTTTTGTTGCTGAATTTCGTTTCCTAAATCTTCAGTTGAAAGTTGGTATTTCATACACTTCAAGAACAAGCAAGCACTACATGCCCAGGTGCCAGGGTGACCAGGTGTGCCACTCAAAAGGGCTTGGTGTGTCACCTGTGACACGTATGTCATAGGTTGGGCATCACCGCCCTACAGGCACTACTAGGCATACCTAAAACTCCTCTGAGGCCTGGGAGAGGCAGGAAATCCCCCAAAATGGCACCAGGTTTCCCATAATTCCTGTGAAATCCCATGAGACTTCTCAGGAATTCTGGGAAATGGAATGCATTTCCCAGAATTTGTATTATCCATGTTTTTCTGTTATCTGTGGTAGCGCCTGGAACGTATCCCCAGCGGATATGGAGGTCTGACTGTATTTAACATGGAACCCTCCCATTTATTTGGTGGTTCCCAAGTCTTGGAACAGCCTCCCTTTGGAGGTTCTCCAACGCCTACATTATATGGTTTTGGTGAAAACATACCTCTTCACCCAGACCTTGGATGCATAGTTCACTCTGATTATAGTCCAGTCAGGCTGGGTTGCTAAGTGGGAGACAGACAGGGAGGGTGGGTGGGAGGAAGGGCTATAGTTTTAGGTGCATTTTACTTATTTTGTAGTTTTATTGTTGTGACCTTCCTAGGGCCATCAGGTGAAGGGAAGGATATAAATTCTTAAATATATAAACACACAAATAAATATAAAGGATGCTGTTGAAATGTTTGTACAAAAAAGCTCTGGAGAGCATAGTGACAACACAACTATAAAGCGGGTATTTAGCTGCCATTGGGCCAGACTAGATTTTTGGTGGCTGTAGAGCTTGCCTTTAGTTTTTGCACTCTGTGCATGCTTTTGCTGTCAGTCCATAGGGTCCCATCTTGCTTTTCCGCAAACTGAAATGCAGCAGCTGGGTTTGAACTGAACCAACCTACTGTTTGTTCGGTTCGCGTTTGGTCCATTTGAACACCTCAGTTCGCTTCAAACTGAACTAACCAAACCAGTACTGAGATATTTCTACTCAGGAGTCTATTCCACTCTGGCATACCAACGACAGCTTGGCTTTAAAGGTTGTGAATCTTATTGCCTCTGGCCCTATGACCCCAAAAAAAGCCCACAGCAGCTCAAAGGCGATTAAATAAAGAAGATTAAATAAAATGTTTTGATTTCCTAACTATTTCTGACATTTCCCTTCCTCCTGCAAAAAACAAAACAAAACAAAAACATGAAAAAAGTGTCTTTCCACTAGCATCAATAGATACACACACGCATTATTGGTCCACATACAATAAATAACAAACACAAATTGCTAGTCCTATATATGTATGCAGTACTGTGCAAAAGTTTTAGGCAGGTGGAAAAATGCTACAAGTAAGTCTGAGAAGTGATGCAATGGCCCTCAAAGAGCCCTGAGGCCTTTTCACAATTGGCTCGCCATTTCGGGACCCAGCGAGGACGAGGTAGGTACCTCATGTGCACGCACATCCCCACCTAGGCCCAGGCCCGGGAAGGGGGTGCCTGGGGGGGGGAGTGTTCCTGCAGGCCCTAAGGGACCCAATCAGGAACCCAGGAAAGGTACACGACTGGTCTGCCCAACATTGTATTAACTGCTCTACACCCGGAACGCATCGAGTGCACTCTGGGACAGGCTGGAACTACCCACCCACGAGAGCAAATGCTCCATCCCAGGGTGCGACCTGAGGCCTTTTCGCACAGGCCTTTCCGGTACGCGTGGAAGACAGCTCCGGACGAGGCATTCGCATTGCCCGAGCGGGGCTTGCGCCGCCTCGTGTCCGGAGCTGTCTCTCGCGCGTTCCAAATGTAGAGCACTTTGAAGTGCTCTACATGCGTTCGGGCGCGGACGAACTGCCCGCAGGCATTCGGGAGGAGAAGGATTCGCGCTTGCTTCTCGCTCCCGAACAGCCGCGGGCCCGCCTCCCCTGCCGGCGCAGGTTTGGCAATCAGCTGTTTGACAATCAGCTGATTGCCGATCTGCCTCCGCAGCTGTCTCCGCGCCGCTGGCCGGCCTTTGCCGGCCAAGACAGTTCCGGGCGCTTTTACCGTTCACACACAGGCGCGCCGGAACGCGTTCCGGCGCGCCTGTGTGTGAACGGTGAAAGCGCCTGGAGCTGTCTTAAGCTTCCCGCCTGAACGCGTTCCGTTTGGAACGCGTTGCAGTGCGAAAATCCCTTAGGCCTCTGATCTCAACGTCATCGAATCTGTGAGGAGACAGAAGAACTTGATCAAGTCCACATGCACAGAAGACGTTTGGTGACTTCTCCAAGATGTCTGGAAAAGACTCCTTGCCGAGTTCCTTCAAGAACTGTGTGCAAGTCAACCTAGTGTCATGCCCTGTTCAGCCTCCTCGGAGGAGGGAAGCCTGCCTGCAATGCCACCACAGGCTGAGGAACAGCCACAGCATGGCATTGCAGACATTGAAGGGTTAAGGCGAGTTCCAGGTGATGAATCTACCAGCAGTGGGCCTAATCAAAGGCTCTCTCATTGCCTGCTTAGGCAGCAGAAGCAGGTGAGACGCAGATCAGAGCGATTAGCCCAGCTGCACCGTAGGCGTGGCACTGACTCCTCTATTTAAGAACAAGCTCACCTTGCCTCAAGTTGCTGCAGACAATGTCTTTGCAGTCTCGTGTTACCTGAGCTTGAAATCTTGGACTCCTTGTGACTTGCTAACCCTTTGGATTGCCTGGCCCTTGCTGACTTTCTGGACTCCTAGACCCCAGACCGGAACTGACCTCGAGAACGCCTAGAACCCTTGGGACTGAGTAAGCTGAGCAAGTGTTTGCCTGTTGCCTGACTGGCCTGCAATGTGACACCTAGTGCAAGTAAACATTGATCCTGTTTTGAAAGCAAAAACTGTGTTCATGCGACATCTTGATTTGATTTAGATTTCTCTTTGGTCATTCACTTTGCATTTTGTAAACTGATAAAAATAAACCATCAACACTTCTATTTTTGAAAGTATTCTGACTCTGCAGCATTTTTTCCCACACCTGCCTGCCTAAAACGCTTGCACAGTCCGCTTTGTCTGTGTGTGCCTCAATCTCAGACGCTGCCCAGCGCATCAGCCCTTTAAAATCCAAAGCCGCCAGTTTTCCAACAGTCCACAGATCCCACATTGTGAAATGTGAGTGCGGACCAGCCCTATATAATGAATAATAGATACGGTGGACGCATCAGTCACATTTATTTACTGAAAGGTATTAGTCATAATCAAGCTGAGACATACTTTTTAGGACAGGTGATAAAAGGAGACTGGAACAGAAAGATCTTCCAGGCCTATTTCAAAAATAGCTGTAGGAGGGAATTCAGGAAGGACAAGGCCATCACGGACACTTCGTTTCTTAATCTTGAGGACCTGGGCAGCTGCAATGGTGCATCTGTGACGGACCATTTGCAACACATCGTAAGGATGCAAACTGGGTAGCCGTTACAGGGAAACTAGCCTGAAACTGATAAATGAGAATCAGAATGAAAGACGAATATTTAAAAGCAATGAGAAAAGGTGGCATCGTAACCTGGTTCCAGAAAGAGGTCAGAGAGCATTTTGGCGGTGGCCAGTTGCATGGCGGGAGAGATGTTAGTAGAGGGACTAAACTAGTAATTCCCTGTTTCCTTTTGATCTCTGTGACGCCCACCATTGTGTTACTGTATCTAATGTGTGTTGAAAGTGTTGTATTTTACATGTGTGTACTGTATTTGTTCTGGTCTGGCTGTATTCCTTGTATTGTAATGTAAATACCAGAGCAGCAGGTAAAGAGTAGGCAAGACGCCCCTAGTTAGCATAAGGTAAGGGGGGGGGAGAGAAACAGCTGCCCACAAACAGCCAATCAGGCTTGAACCTGAGCAGGGCCAGGGATATAAAAGGTACCACCCAGCCAAGTTTAGGGGTTCTATACTTGAGCTTCCAGGGAGGGAGGACGTGTGTGTAACTGCCCTGTGCCTGAGGGAAACCCCAAGATAGTTCCAGGGTTTTATGCTTGGGTTTCTAGAGGCAGGACGGCTGTGTGAAATAGTCCTGTGCCTGGGGGGAAACCTCAAGTCAGAAACGCCACAATCTCCATAAACAATCGAAAACTGATACAACATGTAAGTACATCTAGTTTGCCATGGAAGGCTAGGGCATTATAAACTAGCCTTTCTAAGGAGGGGCCTATTCGCACTATGGTCGGTATTGGATGATTAGTGAACTTCTGGTGAAGAGCACCTGCACTTTGAGGAGGCTGATACAGCCTCCAAACGTGACCTGCTTCCCCAGAAGTTCACTAATGGTTGATTAGGTTTGGTGCATGAAATCATGCTCCACACCTTAACCAACATTAATGAAAAACTCACCTGAAGTGTCCAGCAGCGTGACCATCTGCAACTCTTCCGGTCCTCTAGGGTCATCTGAGGCACCTCACGAATGTGCTGGCACCTCAGATGACCATAAACGCAACTGTGCGTGCTCAGAGCATCAGCGTTGTCATGGTAATGGTGCTGAAGCGTGTGCAGTTGCAGGGGGCGCCGCAGACAAAATGGCGGCGCCCAGAAGAGGCCCACTCCTGCAATCAAATCAAGTAAGCATTTGATCACAAGGGGAGGGAACAGCCAAAGTTGACTGGGGTTCCAAATGTGAGCACTAGTCAATGCCGATTAATTGTGCTCCTTTCCCATCCAGCATGATGTCAATGGTGGGAGGCCACCACTGAGAAGGCCCTCCTTGGAAACCACATTTGTCTAGACAATCCAGGGAAAAGGGATGTGCTGGAATGTACTTCTTCAGAGTTTCCACATATTAGTGAGAATTCTGACAATGTACAATGCCAGCTTTGTTGTGCGAAGCCTAAATGTCCATCACTGGGCACATTCTGGTGGCATTTCAAATTAATGCTGAATGCCCAGTTTGTCACCATCATGTGTTAGGGGCTAGCAACATGATCCCATGCCTTATGCCACTATATTAAACCACATGCTATTTGAATAGAGCCGAGATCTATCTGTAAACCGGAAGGGAGGAAATTTTAGGACCAGAAAAAGAACATGTTGGGGTTTTGTGCCTCTTGGTGTGTGTCCCCATGCTCTGAATACTGCGAAACGAACCTGAGTTCACCTCGGGAGAGTCCCCTGCAAAGCCCTAATTCTGGCTACATGAGGGACAAAAAGCAAAAACCCGGAGCAACCCTCCCCCTTTCTAACGGTTCTTACCCTGAATTAGGGGGCAAGAACAGATTATCAAGGGGGGGCATGGGGACACGCTCCCAGGTTATTGCCAGTCAATCGCAGCATTAGTGGGCGGGGTTTCACTGTCCCCACCGCTAATTCTGCGATCACAACTGTCCCCCCATGTCTGATCAGACAGGCACACCTAGGTAAGGGCTTGATTTACCCCAAACGAGTGCTTGACAGCCTCTCTGCACTCAGCTGAGTAGCTGTCAGACGGGTATAGGGGCTGTCAAGTGCACAAGCAGAGCTCCGGTAAATTAATTAAAACAGCTGCGGCTTCTTCTTCACAGTCCAGCTTGCTCTCATGAGGTCATCTGCTTTTGTGGCCTATCCAAAGATTAGTACAAGAATCGAGACCTCCTGAGCTTCAAATGTTTCCAGTCACCTCCATACTAGAAAAGCCGAATCATGAGATATTTTAAAAAATGAGCAAAAACTGATCAATCTGCAGCTTAGCAGCGCCTCCAATCTCCCCATGGAGCCTCAGTCTCCTTGCCTGCATTGTTCCTTCCCAGTGGGAGGAATTTGGGAACTCAGAAACCCTTCTGAAATGCAGATGGTGTTTTGCAGATTATCTCCAGACTGCTAACATATTCTGCTCTAATCGTCTCATGTGAGGCATGCAGCATTCAGGGGTGAGCAGAAAAGTCAGCAGCAACTTCAAGGACTTCATGATTGATCAGGCCAAGGAATAGCTACAACCATAACCACACAGAATGCACACTGCTCCTCTAGGAAGGATCTACAGCCACTCCCCTGAGGAGGGTCTATAGATGCAGAGGGTTTTAATCCATGGAATGGATAGCGGCAGCACCAGCACATACAACACAACACAACACAGGTAATTCCCACTTCTTAAAGGCATGCTCACAGCCCTAGAACCACAGGACATATCTGGTAGGGCTCTTGCGTGTGACCTCAGCCATCCTCCTTCCAATGGCAGGTGTCCACTAAACCACCACAGGAAAGCAAGAGGAGGGCAGGGAATTTCAAGCTGTGTATAGACCAAGCATGCTAGCCTTGACCCAAAGGGACTTGGGTTAAGAAGAAGAATAAGAGTTGGCTTTTCTACCCCACTTTTCTCACCCATTTAAGGGGACTCAAAGCAGCTGACAAACCTTCTGTTCTTCTCCCCACACCAGCACACCCCATGAAGTGGGTGGGTCTGTGAGAGCTCAGAAGAGAGCTGTGACTAGCCCAAGGTCACCAGCTGGTTTTGTGGAGGAGGAGGAAGAAGAAGAGTTGGCTTTTCTACCCCACGTTTTTCACCTATTTAAGGGGACTCAAAGTGGCTGACAAACCTGTGTTTCTCTCCACAACAGATCACCCTGTGAGATTGGTGGGGCTGTGAGAGCTCAGAAGAGAGCTGTGACTAGCCCAAGGTCACCCAGCTGGCTTCGTGGAGGAGGGAGGAATCGAACC